>OX454421.1:5777371-8403385 GCA_949715475.1 Microchrysa polita
CTACGATTGCATCATTAGCAAAACATGCGATTCTTCGTTAACATTTTTACGGTAACAACATCGAACAATTTATTGGAAGAATTCATATACGATCTTCGTTGACATCCTCAAAGTCAAGCCAACTTTTGAATATTTATGTTGATGATTGAAGAATCAATCTTCTAACTGCAACTTCATCATCAATCTTCTATTGGAATCCGAAGACTTGTTCAAAAATTAATACATTCTAAGTATTAGATATTAATATTACTATTTCATTCCTCCACTTTTGTTACAGTGATAGAATTGATAGTTTATTTTTCTCGTTGATTCAAAATGTCTGTGGAGACCGACAATACCTCTTCCGCTGCCGCTTCTAATATAGGTCGGGTGAGCATTAAACTGCCACCTTTTTGGAAGGATTTACCTGACTTATGGTTTAAACGTGCGGAAGCTCAATTCGAAATTTCTGGTTTGAGATCCGAAACAACAAAATTTAATCATATACTTGCCATGCTACATTCAGATTCTATTAAGATTGTTGCTGATTTAGTTAATTCTCCTCCTCAAGAACGACCGTACACTTCGTTGAGAGAAGCATTGATTTCTCGATTAACTGTAAGCGAAACGACTAAATTACGACAATTATTTAATAATATTTCATTGGGAGATAAGTTGCCGTCACAATTATTTCGTGATATGCAGCAACTTGCAGGAGAACGTATCAGTGAAGATTTACTGAAGTCTTTATGGCTGCAGCATCTTCCTGACAACATTCAAGCTATTTCAATTGTTACTATTTTTCTTGATTAATATATTATATTTTATTATTTTTATTATTATAGTAACATTTTATTTAATTATAATTTGTTTATTATTTTATATTTATATAAACATTTTTTAAATAATGAAATCATATTATGATTTTTATAATAAGTGCTATCGTTTTGAATGTTTTACAAAAACTTAAATTTATTTTTTTTTTCAAATTGACTTATTAAAAAAAATCAGTGATAGAATTGATTTTTTTAATTTTGCAATTTTCACAAAGTGAAACTAGATAGAGACGACTAGATAGAGACGCCACAATAGGTTCGCGTTCACCCTTATACAAATAGCACTGCTGTGAAAGAAAAATATGATTCTGACACCATAGTGGTGATTGGTGACTTTGCCCTGTGGCATGGGTTACGAATGATGCCACCGCTTTTCCCGGCGTGTCTCGGAGAAGGCGACAAAAAAGGGACAGGAGAGATGAGAACTCTTCATCATCAATGTGGCACGATAGCCCGACGTCGGGCCTTGGCCGCCTGAATCGTTGACCTCCAATTGTCGCGGTTACGTGACCTCGTCCTCCAGTTTCGGAAGCCCAGCAGCTGTTGGGCGTCTTCACCTACGGAGTTCTCCCAGCGAGCTCTCGGTCGTCCACGCAACCTCGCTCCGTCAATTCGTTGTGCGTTCATCACTTTCTTTGGCATGCGATTATCGTCCATCCGTTGTAGATGCCCCGCCCATTGCAAACGTTGAAGCTTCACGATTTTCGATACTTCCAGCTCATCGTACAATTGATACAACTCATGGTTGTACCGGATACGCCATTGGTCTCGCTCGCGAACGGCCCCGAAAATTCGCCGAAGGACCTTTCGTTCGAATCGGTCTAGCAAAATTTCGGAGGCTTGGGTGAGGGTCCATGTTTCGCAGCCATAACATAGCACGGGTCGGATGATCGTTTTGTACACGCGGAGCTTCGTGTTCCTGTGCGCAAGTTTCGAATTAATTATAGGGAGGACCGAGAAATATGTCTTATTGGCTAGTTGCATCCGTCGCTTAATTTCGTCGGTTTCGTTGGCGTCCTTTGATAAGTTACAACCCAGATAGTTGAAGTTGTCTACATACTCGATATTAAGGTCCCCCACTGTGATGCTTGAATTTGCTGGCGTCCTTGTTTTCGATTGCATCATGGCCTTTGTTTTGCTTTCGTTGATATGTAGTCCAACTTCCTTTGCGGCGTTATTGAGGTTATGCAGAAGGCTTTCTGCATCACCCAACCTTCGAGACATGATGTTGATATCGTCGGCGTACGCTACTAATTGAGTCGACTTGATGAGTAGCGTTCCGCTGCTGTCCATATTCATGGCTCGAATTACATACTCCAAAGCAAGGTTGAAGAGCGTCGGCGCCAGCCCGTCGCCCTGCTTGAGTCCAGTACGAGTTTCAAATAGGTCAGTGAGTCGATTCTGCACTCTGACCTGCGAGACGGTATTAGTCATCGTCATCCTTGTGAGTCGCACTAACTTTGCCGGTATACCAAAATTCAGCATAATGTTGTACAGTACACTTCGATCGATACTGTCGTATGCCTGCTTGAAGTCGACAAAGATTTGGTATACGTCGATGTTATATTCCCAGCACTTTTGGAGTAGTAGCTTCACTGTGAAAAGCTGATCGGTCGTTGATCGACCAGGTCTGAAGCCGCCTTGATACTCGCCAATGATTCGTTCTGCGTACGGATTAATTCTCTTTTCAAGAATTTTGGATAATATCTTATAGGCCGTACAAACTAATGATTTGCCCCTGTAATTCTCACACTTCAGCTTGTCACCCTTTTTGTGGATTGGGCAGATTATGCTTTTGCGCCAATCTTCGGGGATTTCCTCGTCGTTCCATATTTTCAGCAGTAGCACATGTATTGCGTTGGTCAGGCACGTTCCACCATGCTTCAGCAGTTCTGCTGGGATCTCGTCAGCGCCGGGCGCTTTATTATTTTGAAGCGACTGTATGGCAAGACTCACCTCCTCTACTGTTGGGGGTAGAACGGGAGGGCCTGGTTCGGCTAACTGCTCAAGAGCTGGCTCCGCGGGGGATGTTGATGGTGCATTGAGGAGCTCTTCAAAATGCGAGGCCCATCGTTTGTTGACGCTTTCGATGTCGCTGATGATGTTACCATCCTTGTCCTTACATAGGCTTGTCCTGGGTTGATATCCGTTCTTAACATTATTTATAAGTTTGTACGCCTGTCTAATGTTCTTATTGGCTAATCTTTGGTTTATTTGCTGTAACTGCTCGTCAAAATGTTTGCGTTTCTTACGTCTAATTAACTTATTAGATACTCGCCGAAGCTCGTTATATCTTTCTTTCTTGGCTCGGGATGCGCGTTGTGTGTATTGGCGATAGGCTTCATTTTTCGCCTCAATCGAGGCCCTGCATTCTTCGTCGAACCAGTCTGCTCGTCTGCGCCGGCCTTTATAGCCCACGACCTCTTCTGCGACCCCCTTGATGCTGTCTTTGAGCTCCTCCCAGAACTCATGGATGCCTAAATTGTTGATGTCATCAAGCATGGGCGACAGTTTTTCCTCTAGTGCTGTTGTATACGCAGCCGCCGTGGCATCATCAATCAAATTGTCAACCTCGAAGATCTTGGCAGGGTTGATTCTCGTTAGGTGCACCGAAGAGATTCTGCACCTGTAGGTTGCCTTCACCAAATAGTGATCGGTGTCGCAGTTGGCTCCTCGATAGGATCGAACATCTAGGACATTAGAAGCCCATCTCTTGCTGGTCAGTACGTGGTCGATCTGGTTCACGGTGTATTCATCTGGAGACTTCCAGGTCTGCTTGTGGATTCGTCGATGAGGGAAGCATGTAGAGCTTATTACCAGGTTTCTGCCGCTCGCGAAGTCGATAAGTCGCTGACCGTTGTTGTTGTTTTCGTCGTGGAGGCTATGACCTCCAGTAGTTCCCCTATGCCAGCTTTCATTTCCGACTTTGGCGTTAAAGTCTCCTAGCAGCAGCTTGACGTCGTTTGATGGAAGTGAGTCGAAGAGTGTTTCTAGGTCGTTGTAGAACTCGTCCTTAATCGCGTCTTCTTTTACTTCTGTAGGGGCATGCGCATTAATGAGCCAGAGATTAGCGAAACGGGTCTTAATGCGGATCGCACATAGCCGCTCGTTGATGGGTTTGAAGCCGATAATGTGGTCCTTGAGCTGCTTATTCACGATGAAAGCTACTCCAAACTCCTTGTTGCCCTCCTCTTTACCACTCGTAAAAATAGTGTGCGAATTGAGGTCGTTAATCTCGCTTTTGAGCCATTTAGTTTCCTGGATTGCAACTATGCTCAGCTTGTATTGTTCTACCTGATCCAGGAGGGCCCTTAAGGCCCCCGGTCTATTCAGGGAGCGTACATTCCAGGATCCGAAAGAGTAATCAGTTGTTCGTTTGCGGGGTCGTCGTTGTTTTGTATCCGTCCAATCCGAGGCTTTTGTTTCAGGTTTCTTGACTTGAAGTTTTTCTTAGGATGAGTTGTCGGCACATCGCTAAACCATGATAGGGTTTAATCGTTGAGTAAAGGCCATCATGGGCATGCCTCGAAGATGCTGCTTTAGTGGTTGACTTAAATGTTTTCTGTCACCTATCACGTTAAGTAACCTGAGACGCTGCAGATGTTAATGCAGCACTCAGGCGCAGCGGTTACTCGGATAATGCGGGAAAGTAACGCCCCGTAGAGAGACATAGGAATTGGCCGAAGTCCTTTTCCTATGAAACTCCTCCTGCATAGCTAAGGGTCCGCAGTTATGCCACAACTGAAGAAGATATAGGAATTAGCCGAAGCCTTTCAACCTTTATCTTCCCCCTTACGGGGATGAGAACTCTTACAGTGTAAAAAAAAATCCCTAATCCAAGGTGGATCAGCATGCGAGGGATGCATGGTCAAGAGGGTGCTTGGCCCTATTATGCAAAGGTAGCAGGCAACCATTACATTTGAAGCCTGAGGCACATTTTAACATCAACGAGATCTCCCATAGATTAGTGCGTGTGTGTGGGTTGCCGTGTCTGCAGATAGCCGGCGGACGTAAAAGGAAAGTCCATAAGTTTACTACTTTCCACACACTAGTGCCAAAACACAACCTTTCTCCAAAAGGTGTAAAAGAATGGAAGGCCTTATGGAAATTC
This sequence comes from Microchrysa polita, assembly GCA_949715475.1. Lineage (NCBI taxonomy): Eukaryota > Metazoa > Arthropoda > Insecta > Diptera > Stratiomyidae > Microchrysa > Microchrysa polita. The sequence goes on from OX454421.1 coordinate 5,782,298, forward strand.
ACGCAAATATAAGCACTACCCCGCCGGGCACTACTTCTGCTATGCGGTTGAGTGATCCCGGGGCGAACTTAGCTCGCGCCAGAGCTCAACGGTTTCCGGGGGCGAGCACTATAAGGCAGTCCAACTACACTGTGGAGAAGCTGAGGGTTGCAAGCTGGAATGTCGGTTCCATGAGGTCAAAGAGCGAGGAGATTGAGGATATCATGAAGCGGAGGGGGATAGACATTATGTGCGTGCAAGAGACGAAGTGGCGAAATACCCATATCGACAGAGCCCGGTTTCTTACGAATTCCATGAAGTACAAATTGTACTACTATGGAGTTACAAACCAAAGAAACGGAGTTGACATTATTCTGGCGTCGTCTTTGCTTGGCAGCATAATAAGTGTCGCGAAGAGAAGTGATCGCTTGATCAGCATCAAATTGGTTATCTGCAGAAGGGTGTGGAACGTAATAAGTGCCTACGCTCCCCAAGTGGCACTGCCACCAGAAGAAAAAGAGGCCTATTGGAACGACGTTGACACCCTGATTCAGACCATTCCAGATAACGAATTGGTGTTCTTGGGAGGCGATCTAAATGGCCATGTAGGTGAATCAAATTATGGTTACGAGGATTGCCATGGTGGAAAGGGTCCGAAATGACGAAGGTGAAGCTATTCTGACTATGTGTAGATAGAACGGTTTGTTCATCCTAAACACATGGTTTGTGAAAAACGAGAGACACCTGATCACCTACAGTAGTGGACACGGAGATAGGAAACACGAAACGCAGATCGATTACCACCTCTGCTTCGATTTTATGAGAAGGTGGGTAAAAGACTGCAAGGTGATCTTAGGTGAATCTGTCGTTAGCCAACATCGTTCGGTCCTGTCAGAATTTATTTTGAAAGTAGGAGGAGCAAATAATAGAAGAACGCCCAAGCCTGTCGAAAAAATCAAGTGGCACAATCTCTCAAACGACAACTTTGAACTTGTAGTAACTCCATTCATTCATAAAATGACGGAGTGGTTTCCAAACAACACCAACTGCACCGAGCACAGTCTAACATAAATGTGGAAAAATTTCGCTGAAATGTCAGTAGGTGAGGCGGAAAAGGCACTTGGAGTTTCGAAAGGTCCACTCCACACGAAGAAAGAAACATGGTGGTGGAACACCGAAACTAAGCAAGCAGTGCAAGCCAAATCGAACGCATTTAAGGCATGGACGAAATGTGAGTCAAGCAGTGAAACCGAACGGGTTCATCTTCGCGAAAATTATATGCAATGCCGGAAGAACGTAAAGCGCTTGGTATCCCAAGCAAAGGCGAAGGCAGCTGAGAAATTCTACCAAGAATAAGAGACTCAGACTGCGACCGAAGGACCGTCTTTGCGCGAGAGACCTAAGCACGACGCCTGGATATTTAGGGTCGCAGCCCAAAGGAGAAGGAACGCTCGGGGAATACAGGCGCCAAAGTACGTGGAGGACTCGCAAGGAATGTTGCTGATTGACGATACGGCAATTTGTAGCAGGATGTGAGAGTATTTTGACGAACTTTCAAATGAAGAATTTCCTCGAGCAGCTTTTCAAGATGTTGAGCCAAATACCACCAATATTGAAGATATCTGAGAGGAAGAGGTGATGGATGCAATGCATCAGATGAAACGCGGAAAGGCAGTCGGACCGGACAAAATCCCCGCGGAATTTTGGTTGAAAATGGAAAATGTCGGGCTTAGTTGGCTCACAGACTCACAGTCCTCTTCAACAAAATCAAAGGTGGGCAAGCGATGCCTGATGCTTTCAGAAAAAGTTTTCTTCTTCCTTTCTATAAGAACAAGGGAGACTCACGCAAACTCAACAACTATAGGGCTATAAAGTTAACATCTCATACACTGAAGATCTACGAGCGAGTTGTCTGCAACCGATTGAGAAAGATTGTGCGGTTGAATGACAATCAATGCGGCTTTGTTGAGGGTCGATCTACAGTCGATGCGATTCAGTGCATTTGTATTGCGATGGAAAAGTATAGAGCAGCACGAAAGGACTTGCACTTTGTGTTCATCGATTTGGAAAAAGCATTCGATAGAGTACCTCGTGATCTGATATGGTTGGCCTTGAGAGCACTTAATGTCCCTGAGGCATACGTCAGGATGATACGAAACATGTATGATGGAGCTACGACTAAGGTTAGATGCACAGCCGGTGAATGTCGGATTACACCAGGGCAGTGTATTGAGTCCGTTGCTCTTCAACATCATCATGTGCTACTTATTAACACGTATATCCGACGGCCTAGAAATATCTCTTCTTTTTGCCGATGATATAGTCCGCAGTAGCCCAAACATCGTTGCCTTGCAAGCTGCACTTACAAAATGGTGTGACATTCTGGAGGAGCATGGACTGAGGGTAAGTATAACAAAGACTGAGTTCTTATGCTGCCCATTCTCAGACCCAGATGCACTGATACCAGATATGTACGTCAAAGGAGAGCAGCTTAAGTCTTGTACCAAGTTCAAGTACCTTGGCTCGATGGTGAACAGCGGAGCTACATGCGATGATGACATCAAACACCGCACAAAGGTTGGGTGGATGACGTGGCGAGAAAACTCAGGAGTTTTCTGCGATAAGAAAATGCCAAAGGGCAAGTTGTTCAAAACGGTTGTACGTCCCGCACTCATGTATGGATCAGAATGCTGGACCATGTATGAAGGTTACGCGAAAGAAATGACAGCGACTGAAATGAAAATGTTACGCATGTCAGTTGGTGTAACGAAAAGGGACCACATCAAGAGTAGCTACATCCGAGGCAGCTTGTCCATAGACCAACCAATCACCGAAAAGTTCGAAGACCGACAAATGGATTGGTATTGCCATGTTCAACGGCGTCCGCCTGAAAACCCCGCAAAGAAAGCGATATTAATGGAAGTTCCCCTTGATGGAGCAGAGACACACCGAAGAACACCTGGATGTGTCAAATGAAAAAGCAACAACAACGCATTGGTCTCGGCGATGACTCGATCCAAGATAGAGCTGCCTGTAGAAATATGCTGAGAAATTATCGCCAAAACGGGCGATGTGCCTACACCGCAGGTCGAGCAACGCGAAACCCTGGAGCGGTATAAAGAAGTGGTGATTGGTGACTGGTGATTCTGATGTGGAATTATCTAAATTTGTACTCTTATTATACCCTTCGCTCATAGAGTGAAAGGGTATATTAACTTTGTCATGAAGTTTGTAACGCATTAAAGGAAGCATCTCCGACCATATAAAAAGTATACATATATGATCCGCATGACTTGGGGAGTCGATTGGAGCATGTCCGTCTGTCTGCCTGTCTGTCTGTCTATTGCGACGCGTTTTACTCGGCGGGTATTTAAGCTGGCAAGCTGAAATTTTGTACACGTGCTTCTCATTGTTACAGGCTGTTTGTATGTTTGATTCACCCAAATTAGATTACTGGGTGATGGGGCTGCCACACAAACCTAGCTCCCCAATTTGAGTTCTTCTAAGAAAAACTTTTTTATTTGTGCACTAATTTCAACCAAATTTCACACAAATATGTCTCTATAGATAACACAAAATATATGCAAGAGTGGATCAAATCGCACCATGGGGTCATGGGGCTGCCATACAAACTTAACCCCCCAAATTAGGTTCTTCTAAGAAAAACTTTTTTATTTGTGCACCGATTTCAACCAAATTTCACGCAAGTGTATTTCTATTGTTAACACAAAACATATGTAAGAATGGATAAAATCGGACCATGGGGTCATGGGGCTGCCATACAAGTCCAATCCCCCAAATTAGGTTCTTCTAAGAAAAACTTCTTTATTTGTGCGCCAATTTCAACCAAATTTCACACGAATGTATTTCTATTGATGAAACAAAACATTTGTAAGATTAAATCAAATCGGACCATGGGGTCATGGGGCTGCCATACAAACCAAACCCCCCATATTGGTTCTTCTAAGAAACATTTGTTTACACCAATTTCACAAAACCTTGAATTAATGTGTCTTTATCAAAGCAACTAAAATGTTCAAAACCAATGGAATCGTACTGTGGGGTCATGCTCCGGCAACCCCAATAAAATTTTCCGAGTAAATATGTTTATTTGCCCACTTATTTCAACCAAGCCCAAAACTCTTGTCAAGTCGGAAGGAAAAGAATGAGGAGGGGGATTAAATACATCCTATGTCTGCAGAGCGTTAAGATATTTGACATATGATGTCTTTATCATATCTGCGGTTGGCTGCCACATCTGGGTTTTTTCTTAAATTAGTAAGTATGAGAAGGTGTTCACACTTAAGGGCTGAATTAAGATCGAGAGTGAAATTCTTCCCGCTGCGATTTAATCAATAAAAATACACACTTACTTTCGCGGAATATGTCACAAACGGTGGGGAATTCCATAAGCTACAAGCCGATTCCGGTTCCATAATAATTCTCCTCGGCCATTTTATGTATTATTTTTCGATTCCCCGTTCATTTGACATTTCACGATGACATAACCGGGGAATCGGAAAAATACATAAAATGGCCGAGAAAAATTATGGAACTGTTTTCGGATTGTAGCTAATGGGATTCCCCAGCTTTCCCTACATATTCCACGACACTAAGAATACATTTTCATTGAAAAAATCGCAGCGGACAAAAATTTCACTCTAGATGTCAGTACTAGGCTTTACGGCCAGATTACGCAATCTGGGTAAATTACTTAATTTGAGCTGTCGAATTCCATATACATACACATATCGACAAAAAAATAAGTACATATGTACATATTTTACCAGTTTTAGTTTTCAGTTTTTAGTTTTTAGTTTTTAGTTTTTAGTTGTTAGTTGCTAGTTGCTAGTTGTTAGTTTTTAGTTTTTAGTTGTTAGTTGTTAGTTGTTAGTTGTTAGTTTTTAGGTTTTAGTTTTTAGTTTTTAGTTTTTAGTTTTCAGTTTTTAGTTTTTAGTTTTTAGTTGTTAGTTGCTAGTTGCTAGTTGTTAGTTTTTAGTTTTTAGTTGTTAGTTGTTAGTTGTTAGTTTTTAGGTTTTAGTTTTTAGTTTTTAGTTTTTAGCTTTTAGTTTTTAGTTTTTAGTTTTTAGTTTTTAGTTTTTAGTTTTTAGTTTTTAGTTTTTAGTTTTTAGTTTTTAGTTTTTAGTTTTTAGTTTTTAGTTTTTAGTTTTTAGTTTTTAGTTTTTAGTTTTTAGTTTTTAGTTTTTAGTTTTTAGTTTTTAGTTTTTAGTTTTTAGTTTTTAGTTTTTAGTTTTTAGTTTTTAGTTTTTAGTTTTCAGTTTTTAGTTTTTAGTTTTTAGTTTTTAGTTTTTAGTTTTTAGTTTTTAGTTTTTAGTTTTTAGTTTTTAGTTTTTAGTTTTTAGTTTTTAGTTTTTAGTTTTTAGTTTTTAGTTTTTAGTTTTTAGTTTTTAGCTTTTAGTTTTTAGTTTTTAGTTTTTAGTTTTTAGTTTTTAGTTTTTAGTTTTTAGTTTTTAGTTTTTAGTTTTTAGTTTTTAGTTTTTAGTTTTTAGTTTTTAGTTTTTAGTTTTTAGTTTTTAGTTTTTAGTTTTTAGTTTTTAGTTTTTAGTTTTTAGTTTTTAGTTTTTAGTTTTTAGTTTTTAGTTTTTAGTTTTTAGTTTTTAGTTTTTAGTTTTTAGTTTTTAGTTTTTAGCTTTTAGTTTTTAGTTTTTAGTTTTTAGTTTTTAGTGTTTTTAGTTTTCATAATCTCCACATATAGTGGAGCAGGAATCGATTGCACGATTTCAGCAGCAGGTCTTCTCAACGCTAGAACAAAAGTCGTGGCGTCCTCACTGTCTGACCAACCAACCACCGCAGCGGCGTCAAATTGTGTCTTAGGGCGCATTTATGCACGGCGGTGCGCCGCTGCGAGAATCGCCGCGGGGCCCGCGTGCATAAATACTCTCATCTGATTCCATGTATAATGAAACCGCAGCGGGCCCCTCTAGTAAATTCTCAATTGCTAAGAAGCGAACCGCCATGCATAAATGGGCAGCAGCGGCGACCGCAGCGGTACGCTGCCATGCATAAACAGTCTCATATAGTCGCGTGCAATTGTGAAACGCGGCGGGTCCACTCCACACGCTCGTACATTCAAATCGTCGTCCTAGCATTTTAATACCTGATTGTAATCATTAGCATCTCTTCCATCGGAAAATTTAGTCCTGCTAGTCAGTGGCGTAGATAGCTTTTCTGAGAGGGAGGGGATCATTTGGCAAGATTGTTTATACTTTTACGGTTATCAAATTTTGAGTTTTAGAATAACAATGTCTGCATTTATTACACTTCAAATTAGCAGTGTTTTTCAGCAAACTTTTTTATTTGCAAAATAGAGAGCAATTTTGGCATAAAAAAAAACCTTGGAGATATTGAATTCTCCGCAAAAATTGTCACACTGCTTCGTTAATTTAGCTTTTTACTACGGTAAGTGAATCCACAGTATTCCAATTTTCGTGCAAATTTTTGCTATTGTGATTGGAGTATCAGAGCTTTATATTGGGATAGATCAGTGGCTCTCAAACTTTTTGGAGTCAAGGGACATCTCAAAACAGGTATTAAAATAAATTATATAATTAAATCTCCAGAAAAGGAAAATTTTGAAGAGCATAGCCCCTTTGGGAATGCCCGCAGTATATGTGGATAAAATACAGCTTCTGGGTTTTTAAATCGAAATTCTTCGATAACAAATTCGTGAGTAGATATTTCTAAAGTTTTCAAACTTGGAGGACACCGTTGCAGCTATCTTCTATAAATTTCGAGGCCCTAGCTATCAGCCAATTTTTTAAAAAGGATGCCAAAATTGTGAGTAGAACTTAAAATTTTGATCGTTAAACATTGGTTAAAAAAACATCGTACAAAAGTTTCGATTAACACAAATTTAATCATCTAATTTATTTGTGCCTTAATTTGAATCCTAAAAACCTCAATAAAACACACGGACATACTTTTCTTCTGGTACTACTTCCTTGTCCATTCCATAAACTAGAAAGTTGTAGAAGAAAATCGGTCGAGTCTCTGATGCTGGTCAAATATTTTACAGTGTTAATTTCTGGTGCAGTGTAGCAGACTAAGCTTCGGAATTTTAAACTTACAAACATTTTTTTGTATAGATTGTTTGCTTTTTGTTATCAAAAGCTCTTTCTAAATTTTTCCTATTTTTGTATATCTTCGCGAAACCCCTGAGATATCTTCACGGAACCCTTGGGCTACACAGAACTCCATTTGTTTGTTAATTTGTATTTGAATTACTGCCTGCATAAGGCTATGTTTCCTTCAATTTTGGAAATTTCTAATAAAAACATTATAAAAAATTTACGTAAAAACCTGGGTATAGCTTTGAGAGTTCTTCGTATTAAATTCAATGAAATTGCGAACAACTAGAGAAAGTCTAGACTTGCTTTGCCCTGATATATACGATAAAAACTTTAGTCAAATTTTAACTTAAAAAAAGAAGAAAGAATATTGATAAACTCTTTTTCTCTTCATTTGCATTAGCTTTCCACTCTCCTGAATAAATCTGTATAATCTTTGCATTGTATATTTCCCCATTGGAATTTCCGCTTCTGTGGAAGAGCACTCCGTGTTCCACATTATTTTCAAAATTTCGAACAGAACATTAAGATTTTCCAGCAACAAATTTTCAATCAGTGCTTACATAAAATTTTCCAGCAGCACTTGTAGATTACTTCAGTAATGCTTGCCTGTTCGAAACTCCACATCCAATATGAAAAAATAAATGAACGTAAAGCCCTGTGCTGTAGGGTTTCTATTCTATCGATACGTTTCAATTTCACAAATGAAACAATTGAAATTTGAGTAAGTGCTGAATTTTCGATTGCAGTTCTGAAAATGGTTTCACGTTTTTATGACCATTACACATGTTGAATAATTCCAGCTAAAAGTTTACTTTTGCTTTGTTTTACGTATCTAAAGTAATAAGAGAAAATGTGTGACCGAAGGGGGGGGGGGGATTGATCCCCTTGATCCCCCCCTTATCTACGCCACTGCTGCTAGTACTTCTGTCTTCGAAATTGCATTTTGTTTCAATTTACAAACTAATTCGTCAAAAGATGCTATCGACATCCGGAAATAATTGAAAAACTTATCGCTGTCGTTACGTAACAAGTGATACAAATTTCGGAAAGCACTATCTACGTATCTTTTTTGATTGATTGGGTGTACACTCCATCGTCTACGCCTACGCCTACGCCTTTTTAACAAAGAAACGAGCAATACCAGATCCATATTTCCAATGCTTCCTGTTCACAGAATCACTTATCACGTACTATTTTCATCACGTACTATTTCCATCCAACGCGATTTGTAAATCCAAGTAACTCAATCTAGAAACAGCAGCGGGCCCCGCCGCGATTTTTAATTGCATTGAGATTAATGGGATAATTTATGCATAGTAGCGAACCGCTGTGCGGTCCCGCTGTTGACCATTTATGCACGGCGGTGCACCGCTGCTAGAATCGCAGCGGGGCCCGCGTGCATAAATGCGCCCTTAGATACATGTTCCACGACATTTTTTCATCGAGTCATTTTTAATATTTCACTTTTTCTCGATGTTTGTCGGTCGCTATTCGACTTCTGGAATTCCTCAACTACTATTAAGCTCTGCTGGCGATGGTTGACGTTCGTTGCTTTGCTTTCAATCGTTCTAAATCGTTCCTTAAATTCTGAACCTTTTCTCCCACGCCACTCTTATAGTTGAAATAGATTGGATGCGTCAGCATCACCATCGGCAGAGGCATCGGCATCAGCAGAAAAATTTCAATTTAGAACACACGCATTTGCCTTTGATGGCCCACATTGACAGCAGCGGCAGAAGCATTTTTTTCTGCTTCTGCTGTCAATGTGGGTCATCAAAGGCAAATGCGTGTGTTCTAAATTGAAATTTTTCTGCTGATGCCGATGCCTCTGGCGATGCTGATGCTGACGCATCCAATCTATTTCAACTATAAGAGTGGCGTGGGAGAAAAGGTTCAGAATTTAAGGAACGATTTAGAACGATTGAAAGCAACGAACGTCAACCATCGCCAGTGACTTTAATCCAACATACCTTTCTTCACCATCTGAGATTCTGAGAATAATAAAAACCTTCTTCTTCTTCCTTGCCTCGTTCTTTATACCGCTCCATGGTTCCGCGTTGCTCGACCTGCGGTGTAGGCACATCGCCCGTTTTGGCGATAATTTCTCAGCATATTTCTACAGGCAGCTCTATCTTGGATCGTGTCATCGCCGAGACCAATGCGTTGTTGTTGCTTTTTCATTTGACACATCCAGGTGTTCTTCGAAGCACGAATAATAAAAACCTTAAAGTCAAACAAATCACCTGGAATCGACCGAATCTCGAATCAGGTTTTGAAAAACTGACCTAAGAAAGCTATAGTTCAACTAAATTATATAATAAACAGCTGCATGGTAACTTCTCATTTCCCCTCTTTATGGAAACATGCAAGTGTTATTCCGATTCAGAAACCGGATAAAGACAGTCGACCACCCGAAAACTACAGGCCAATTAGCCTTCTACCCTCACTAAGTAAAGTTTTAGAAAAAGTGATTCTTACTAGATTAAATGAAGTTACTGACAGGTTAAAAATCATACCCGATTTCCAATTCGGTTTCCGAAAAAAGCTGTCGACCACTCACCAGGCCTACCGCCTCCACAAATATATTAAGAATTCGATCAATCTCAAAAAATCTATCGGTGTTATAACACTCGATATAGAAAAAGCGTTCGACTCGGTATGGCACGATGGACTAATTTGCAAAATGTCAATGTTCGGTATCCCCAACTACATAGTGAAACTCATACAGTCATTCTTGAGCAATAGGACCTTTGTCGTACAGGTTGGCAAATCATATTCATCAATTAAAACTATTTCAGCAGGTGTTCCCCAAGGGTCCTGCCTAAGCCCATCGCTTTTTAATATAATCATGGCTGACCTTCCAACTAGCAGCGATTGTCAAGTTGCATGCTTCGCAGACGACGTTTGCATATTTTGCAGTGGTGAAGATCCTACACACATAGCGTCAAAACTAGAAAATCAACTAGAGAAATTGTATCAATTTTATTTTAAGTGAAAAATAAAACTAAACACCACTAAAACTCAAGCGACTTACTTCACCAGAAAAAGGAAGCTAAAAAACAAACCCAGTTGCCCTTTGAACTTTCTGGGTGATCCTATACCATGGCAGAAGGACCTAAAATACTTAGGATTAGTCTTCGATAATAAATCTACTGGCCACACAGAGAAAATGAGGAAAGCGTTTTTTGCCCTGTACCCACTTTTAAATAAAAAATCAAAGCTGTCCATGGACAATAAACTCCTTATCTATAAGATGGTCATCCAACCAATCGCTGCTTACGGAGCCCCGGTTTGGATATCTTTCGCTAAGTCTGTTAAAAACAAGCTGCAAATCACTCAAAATAAAATCTTGAAAAATATTACCGGGAGACCATACTACTATTCTACGGAAAGATTACACCGTGAGACTAAAATGAAGAAAATTAATGATATTTCCTCAAGTAGAAATTCCAAATTTATAGAAACCCGCTCCAATATAGAGAATCTTATAATAAGATCTCTCGATACTTCATAACTGCTAATTCTATGTATTATTTTCCAAGCTCAGACTTAAGCCTTAGGTTAAGATTTTATTAAAAAAATTTTTTTTTTTTCTTTTTAACATGTTAAGGTTTTGTGATATTTTTCCTTAAACTCATTCCACTCACTTAATACTAATATGAATTGATTTTGCAATGTATCCTGTAATTTAGAGTTAAGGCAACACAGCCGGTATCATATAAATATAATCATTGTTAAGGCATGTTATGTTATATTGTCATCAATAAACTTGAATTTGAATTTGATTTATTTTATGCTTATTTTTTTTACTTAAGGCCTAGATAGACCTCGGGCGGAATGAGAATGAAATTTTTGTCCGCTGCGGTTTTCTCAATGAAAATGCATACATACTGTCGTGAAATATGTGGTAAATGCTAGGGAATTCCATAAACTACAAACCGAGAATGGTTTCACAATTTGTCTCTGCCATTTTATGTGTTATTTTTCGACTCCCCGGTCATTAGATAATTTCCACGATGGACTCGTCGTGGACAGTGAATTTGACGTTTGACGTTTGCAAAACTCACCACGCCCGACATAGAATATGATACAGAGTCGACTCATTTTCACGTTGAAAGTGCATTCGGACAAGGGGGAAAAAATTTTTTTTAGTTATTTTTAAGATGATTTAGGACATAAAACGCCTTTGTAGCAATTTTCGAAGCTAAAATTTTAAATTCGCCACGGTTTTAATGCCGGTTCATTACCGTTTCATTTTCATTCTGCCCGAGGTCTATCCAGGCCTTAAGGCCCCGGATAGAGTTCGATTTTTGTCCGCTGCGATTTTCTCAATGAAAATGCATGCTTACTGTCGTGGAACATGTCGGAAATGATGGGGAATTCCATAATCTACAATCCGAATACGGTTCCAAAATTTTATTTATTATTTTCCGATTCCCCGGTCATTAGATATTTTCCACGGTGAAATGACCGGGGAATCGAAAAATAATACATAAAATTGCCGAGAAAAATTTTGGAACCATATTCGAATTGTAGCTTATGGAATTCCCCATCATTTCCGACATGTTCCACGACAGTTAGCATGCATTTTCATTGAGAAAATCGCAGCGGACAAAAATTTCATTTTCGTTCCGCCCGAGGTCTATCCAGACCTTTACTACCCAAAAAGGATAATTTATAACCCGTACTTACGTACGCATTAAAATTCTGAAAACCTTTTTTTTCAACACGCATTTTCTACGACAAACGTTTCTGTCAAAGTATTCTACTCATCCATTTACTTAGGTTTCCAAAGCATGCATCTATCTCGGGAATAAAACGAAGCAGCATTTTCGTTATTCCCCATGGCATTGTGCTGTAATGGCGGATGGCGTGCCCTTTACATTTAGCTGTGTTCATAGTTTGGCTGTGTCCACTGAGAATTTTTATGTGAGTATTGCAGTGAGTCCTAGTGTGCATAGTGCCGTGTGTTTTACTAGAATGCAATTTTAATACGAAAGAGTCAAAATAAACGTATCAAATTCAAATGCAATTTCATATCGTCATTTCTGTCTGATCCAAAGTGAAAAGGTAAACACGAGTAAAAAGTGCAATACTTGCAAGTGTCAGTGTTGCTTAGTGTTCGTGTTTCTTGGAATAATAGTGCTGTGTCTAAATAATTTTTTTTTTGTGAATACGGTGAAGGATATATTTTCCATTCAAGTAATATAAAATGTATGTAAGTCAATGTAAAAGCCAAAGAAAGATGCACCAAGCGTGAGAAGCCTGTAAGAGTTTTGCATTGTGAAATATCAAGAGGACGATATTTTTTTTAAAGGTGAGTGTAGACTATGTTTATTACACGAACAGATTTAATTTATTTTATACTTTGTTCATTTGAAATTATGCAGAACATTATGTTTTTATTACAATATAATCCTTCATTGAACTACAAATGAGACATTTGCTCACATTGCCTGTATAACTCAAAACCGTTCAAAAAATAAGCTCCATAATCAAACTGACCCCGCGTTATGACCCTAACAGTTTCGTCTGGACACAACCTTAGCACTTAGCTTGGTTCTTGTCAAACTAACTCTAAGGTGCGGGTAGGATGAGAAGATCACGAGGGCAAAACTCACAGGGACATTGATTATTATTTAAAAGGACTCTCTGCTCATCTAACCGTGCATGTTACTGTACATAGATACTTTGGAATACGCTTTTAAGAAGTTTTTGGCTTTTAAGTCGAACGGCAACGGAAAGGATACAAATTGCGTCACGGATGATAATGGATTCAAGTTTTGTCTCAATAAATTATGCACGACCAATGTATATGGATACTACGAGGATAGAGGAAGCTGGAAGCTGAAGAAGAACAGTCAAGTCAACCGTCGAATCGTCTATGCAAACAAGGCATAAGCAATACAAAGCAACAAAATACTCTCCTTTGTATCGTCCTGATACATGCTTGAGTGCACCCGGCAAGAAGCATCCCTAACGCTATTTTGTTAGCGAAAGATGATATGATGATGATGTTATGCTACTGGCACACTGTTGTGTTGCTGCACCGTGAAATAGGTTATTCGGACTTCTTCCGACCCTTAGTATACTTCCGGTTCATATAGACTCAACCCGTCTCCTAAAGTCTTGCTTGATGTCTAATGTTAACATCGCACAATGCATGTGCATCATGCACTGAAAAAGGGTTTGACTTTAGTTTTTTTCTATACTTTTGTCTGAAATCCTGCAGACTTTATCGAAGACTATTATGTTGCCATTACCGCATCAAACTTGCGAATATAACGGCCATCACAAGCATGGACCATCCATGTGTAAGTACAGAAAGTTTCTTTTGAAATTTTAAAACTTTTACTTTCCTCCCAAGTACAATAGGACAATGGATCTATACTTATATGAAATATGTACATGTATGTACTAGGATCTCGAAGTATGAACTCATGTGCATATGAAACGGCACACATTGTCCATTTATCACTATACTACTAAATGTGGGGGAGGAAAGTAGCTCAAATTTATTCGAGAGTAGTTTTAGAAAGTACCGGTACAATGCCATGAATTGTTCAAGCCGCAAAAGTAGGTTACTGGATTTCATATTCTAACTCCGGAATTATATTGGAAAAAAAAAGTTTTGAAATTATGGAGAAATACGCACACAGAGAAAGTACTTAGTAGGTAAATTATTTCGGTCGTTTAATATTAAGGCTAAAGCAGGTGTATGAATGATAAAGTTCTCTTCGGGGGGAAACTAATTTTTTCATTTTCGACTGGTTTGTAGGGAAAATTGTTATAAAATAATTAGAAACTAAATATATCTGGTTTATCATCCAAGGACAAAATATACTTTTATGCATTTACTTTATCGTTGGATGATATTCCACATATATTTTGTTTTAATTATTATATAACAATGAGTGCATTCAGCGAACGAAAAATGTAGCAGAAAAGTGCTCTTCCAATTAGATTCTCATTGCGAATGAGGGCTTTTCAGCGGAGAAAGACGTCGGTGGCGGTAAATTCTTGTAGCATTTCCAGTGTTTTTCCAGGAAATTTCTTTCGCTGAATGCAGTCAATGTTCCATAGAAACAAGTCGAAAATAAAAAATTTGGTTTTCCAAACTAGAACTGATGACAGCCTAATATTCGTAATCGTATTCTCGCAAGAAATTTGCATATTCTGATAAGGTTTCATTAATTGCAATTGCAATTGTATAAAAAAGAAACTCAGGCAAACGTAAGGATGGCTGGGCTTTATATATGAACTGAATTATTAGCTGTAAATCTACTGTCACTGTTTTTTAATCAAGGAAAAGCAACTTATATAAAACTCCGAGAAGTTTTCCCTTATGGGCTGGACACACAGTACGAGTTGCTGACCTGACAGTGGACAGCTACTGCACCTGTGTACTCGCATGAAAGTATCTCGACTCGCATCGCCCGGTCACACAAGTGCGAGCCGTTGGCAGAGTAGAGAGCTACTGCTACTGGTTATATGTGGAACGTAAATTTGTAATTTTCTTAGTTACTTCACTTATGTCTATTAATGCCATTTCTACACGAATAAATTCCAGAGACGCTTTACGCAAATCTCGGATCCAAACAATTCCACAGGTTTGTTTGGTCCTTGTATAAATCGACAAATTTCAAATTCTGCTCCGGAGTCCATCTATCCATTGTTGCACAATAAGCTCACACTCTCAACGACAAAATTTACAGACGAATGCACCCGGCGGTTAATTTCGAGCAATTGTTATTTCGCAATCGGTGCAATTTCGAATGTCCGAATCGTAGTATGCGATACCAGCTGACGCTGACTGGGGGCGAGTGGCCGAGTCAAAACAAAAAATGTTGTAGTAACTCGGATGCGAGCTACTGACCGAATCGCACATGACAGTAACTCGTATGATGCGGTCACATGGTGCAAGTAGCTGCTCTGCAGTAGCTGTCTAGGCCAACTCGCATACGATAGCTCGAGTTATGAATAAAACCATCTGCTGTGTTCTATTCTTTTATTTTGTCCAAAGGGTCGGACCTATGGCCCGATTGTTACTTTAAGACTGTCTTCATATGTACAAATTATTGCCTTAAATACTATCTTATTCGTATACCTACTCTAATGGGTATGTGAATTACACATTTCATCTTTGACCCATGTATGATGACCCTTCCACGAAGGTCGCTACATCCTATCATAAATATTTATTAAGATGCTAATTGTGCATCGCAATGACCGATGATATTATGTATGTTGATGAGTTGCGTCGATGATCGCTGATACATATGTTCAGAAGATTCATTGGGAATCTCCCATCCCAAATTCCTCTGTGGTAATTACGTCTATCCTTCCGGGAAGCAGGGATCGATCGTGTACCATTACTCTCGCACTGTGTAACCAAGGCATTAGGGGAAAAATCTTAGATCATGTATATGTCTACGTTATTGCTTACAAAATAATCCACATTGCATCAGCCGTTATCTTGTCACTCCAGAAGCCCAAAAATCCTTTCAAACCGATTACATACAGTACCCCAAATATCGACTTTCAAACGACACCCATAATGACCATACTCTGTTTCCTATGCTAGAAAAATGTCCTTTTTGGTGGTAATATCCTTTAACAAAACTCAAAATCAACTTGTCGTGATTTTACAAGACTCGCCGCAACGGATTCTGTATTTTGATATCCATATCCGTATACATAGCGTCTATAATGCATTCCCACAGAAAAAAAGGACATTTTGTGTCCAAGGAAATCTTCCTTATAAGAAGTGCTGTGACCAAAATATTAAGGATCGCAGCACTTAACTTCTATCCGAGTTTCGTCGACATCGGTCCACGGGGAGAGCCAGGAGAACCAATTGAAGGATTAATTTTCGTGCGCTTCAATGACGAATTTATCGCTATTCCCGCAACTTATGGAAATAGTGATTGTCGATTCTGAATCAGAGCTTTCAAAGGATAATGCATACCAAATATGGTGAAGATCGAACTACGGGAAGGTCAATTTTAAGCGTTAAATGTTTTCGTTACAGTTTTTCGTGACGCTTTTTCACGGAACGACACCCAGTATTTCTCAGGTAGCCTCCGCAAAGACATATACAATACATACATGTCAATAGGATTCAAATGAATATATTTGGAAAGTATGTGTTAACCACCGTATGGTGAAATATGCAAATTACCCTGCTTACTTCATCCCAGCTGTTTTGGCATAGCATAAGGCCATTTAGGTTATTCAGAATAATGGCGTCTACCACTTCCGCCCCCAAATCGACCATGAAAATCTCCGAACCGGGACACCCGACAGGATATGTCTCTTATCCCATGCAACTCTCTTTCACCTGCGCCATTCTGACAACTCATTTAGCCTAAACCGATGCGCAATATTGCCAGAGTTTTCCGTGGCCTGACGAACGGGCCCATATAGGAATTCGGATCCCCGAATTTACGGCATATAGCCATACATTCCAGTGGCTATATGTGGGATTAGGGTTTATATTCATCGGCCAGTTATAGGACTCATCCCGTAGTACCTTCTTCTTCTTCTTTTAGCGATACAGACAGCGCCCGCTCTAAGGGGGGGGGGCGAGCCGGGCGGTCCCCCGCTCTAAGGGGGGGGCGGCTTTTTGGCTAGCACTCGAATAAAAACAAGATAAAAAAAAATCAATATCAACTTCGATTTAGTGGGAAGGTCTGCGGTTTCCTTTCTATGAAATGGGAAATAGGGAGTCGAATAAACGCTGAGCGCATTAAGGCGTTTAAATCAGACTCCTTTGTGAGAAATGTTATCCACAAAGGCATTATTTTTATCAATAATATGTTTGGAGTTGTTTTCCATAATTTCCATCGACATTTCGCAGCATTATATAAATTCAATTTGCCAAACCTTTGCGTCAATGGATTACCTTGGTCCCGATTGCATTGATTCATCTTGTATTGGAGGGCAAACTACGAAGAAGCTGGTTTGGATTTTAGCAAGATGAGGCATCGAACCACAGAAAACATTGCAGAGCTCCCTAATTTGTGTTCGGACATGCTAATATCGGAATTTGGGTATTTGGCGATATAAAGCGCCTTGCTGAACTGTGGTGAATTGTGCTTAAGAGTAGCTGATATGATAGCTGAACGGTCGATCCGAGGGCACGCGTGGCACGAGATTTAGGGGCCCAAAAGCCACATGAAAGATTTCTCGAACCATAAAAACAGCACGACTTCGAAAAGCAACACTTCGACGTAGATATTTTTTGTAGACAAAAAGGGATATAAAATTTACTATTATTCACGTCTATTCGCGGTACGAAACTCTTGGGTGTATGCCAATATATGGCGAACAATTTTGAAAGAGTCCATTGTTAATGGGAAATAACCGTTGACAATGGAATCTCTCTTTTATTCTAAAGAAGGGATATACTTCTCGAAGTCAAAACAAATGCTAAATTTATTGTTACTCTTTCAACAGGTCCCTTGGTTAAAAACATTTAATATGTCCTGAAATCTTTGAAAGTTCATGAGACAATCCGGATCCTCAAATTGCATGGCTGCGCTATTTGCTGTAACTGCAGCCGCGGTTTGCAATCCGACCCACTCTTTTCCTTGCCCAGAGTACCATATGGGCAAAAAGATTCTTTAGGTCCCTCTGCAAATAAACTATTTAAAAAAATGTTAGTTGATAGTACCTTTTCTAAACTTTCGGACTAAATTCCAATCCACATTGTCATGAACTGTCGAACACGAACAAAATAGTTTGAGAGTGGTACTAAACTTAGTTCAAACTAGTTAGCACGGCCTGTATCGAGTATGTCGTTGAAGACTAAAATATTCGATCTTGCTTGCGGTATATACACGGTCATTAGGGCTGTGGTGCAGAGTGCACATTTGGTTTGAAAGGAGTCTTGCCAAGATTGCTGTATTGAACTTAATATTAAGTACAAACCTTCTTAAAATTGAAAGATTTAAATTAGAGGACATTTAAATTTAAAGCTGAAACAAGGGATAGAGTTCAATTAATAACAGAACGAAAATTAAAAAAAAATGAATTCGGATTGACCGTGTGTGTGCGGCATAGGTTCGCGGGATCGAATCCCATTTATGCTTAAATATCATCAACAACTAGAGAGGTCAATGCTCCGCTGCCTGACCGATTTTATTTAAAAACTAGGGGGCTTCGCCCCCTGCTCGCTATGCTCGCCGACCCCCGGGGGGCGGAGGTTAATTTCAGGCGCGGCCGAAATTTGGATACCCTTCGCTCTCCTAATTCCTTGGGCTAAAAGTTCTTTCGGGCGTACCTATGACTTGTATTTAATCCCCCTCCTCATTATTTTTCTTCCGTCTTGACAAAGATTTGGGCTTGGTTGAAATAAGTGGGCAATTAAAAATATTTACTCGGACAATTTTATTGGGGTTGCGGGAGCATGACTTCACAGTACGATTCCATTCGTTTGGTGCTTTGGTACAGACACATTAATTCAAGGTTTTGTGAAATTGGTGTTTCTTAGAAGAACCAAAATGGGGGTTGGGTTTGTATGGCCACCCCATGACCCCATGGTCAGATTTGATCAATTCTTATATATGTTTTGTGTCATTAAGAGAAACACATTTGTGTGAAATTTAGTTGAAATTGGTGCACAAATAAAAAAGTTTTTCCTAGAAGAACCTAATTTGGGGAGTTAGGTTTGTATGGCAGCCCCATGACCCCATTATCCAATTTGATCAATTCTTAGACATATTTTGTATCATTAAGAGAAAAACGTTTGTGTGAAATTTGGTTGAAATCGGTGCACAAATAAAAAAGTTTTTCTTAGAAGAACCTAATTTGGGAGGTTAGGTTTGTATGGCAGCCCCATGACCCCATTATCCGATTTGATCCATTCTTAGATATGTTATATGCCATCAAGAGAAACACATTTGTGTGAAATTTAGTTGAAATTGGTGCACAAATAAAAAAGTTTTTCCTAGAAGAACCTAATTTGGGGAGTTAGGTTTGTATGGCAGCCCCATGACCCCATTATCCAATTTGATCAATTCTTAGACATATTTTGTATCATTAAGAGAAAAACGTTTGTGTGAAATTTGGTTGAAATCGGTGCACAAATAAAAAAGTTTTTCTCAGAAGAACCTAATTAGGGGGCTTGGGTTTGTATGGCAGCCCCATGACCCCATGGTTCGATTTGATCGATTCTCACATATGTTGTGTGTCATCAATAGAAATACATTTGTGTCGAAGTTGGTAGAAATCGGTGCACAAATAAAAAAGTTTTTCTTAGAAGAACCTAATTTGCGGGGTTAGGTTTGTATGGCAGCCCCATGACCCCATGGTCCGATTTTACCGATTCAAACATACAAACTGCCTGCAGGAAAAAGAAGCATTTGTGCAAAATTTCAGCTTCATAGCTTTTAAATTGGCCGAGTAAAACGCGTAGCAACAGACGGACAGACAGACAGACGGACATCGCCCAATCGACTCCCCATGTTATGCTGATCATATATGTATACTTATTATATGGTCGGAGATGCTTCCTTCAATGCGTTACAAACTTCATGACAAAGTTAATATACCCTTCGTTGACTCACGAGCGAAGGGTATAAAAATAATAATAACGATTGATGAAATCATTAATTTAATAAACGTTGCAGCAAGAACGCTATTCCCAATATAAGAATGCAAAGAGTCAAAGTAGCTCTTAGCAAAGTTATTTTAGTACGACGTTCTTAATTTTAGTGGAAACACTGTAACGTCAAAATCATATTTCAAAAGACGCCGTTTAAGGTCGAGCGACACTTTTTAGTCATCAGTCGCAGTCATTTTCCATACAAGTTCAGATTGTCAGTTAATTGATTGACTGGCAATCTGTCAATTTGTATGGGAAATGACTGTGACTGATGACTGAAAAGTGTGGATCGGCCTTCAGGCGTGTTTTCGATTGATTAATCAATCGAAAGCACAGTGAGATTTCACTGTGCTTTTTTTCTGAGTGTAGGGGTGGACCACTCAAGAAGTTGGCGGGAGGGCGGCCCCGGTTGTTCCGCCACTGATTTTTCGTGCTCGATGAAGCCATGGTGACGGCCGAACTCACGACGAAATTAAATACTTCTAAAAATTTCCAGTAGTTCCAAAATATGGGCTGCACTAACAAAAAATGTTCAAATAATTTAAAATGTGAAAAGAGACCCAGAACTTACAACTTATTTACACAAGGAGGCATGAACTAAAATCTGTTTGGTACAGTACCTAAGGGGCGGCAATTTGTCCTCATGCCCGGGGCGGCGCCACAGTGGGGCGAAATCGATGATTTTTCCGACATCGCATATTTGCGAGGATGTCCTGCTGCAAAATGCACCATGTAAAGGACTATAAGTTGAATTTGTTTGTGCTGAATCGAACGGTGGACTCCGTTTTCAAATATGTCCTGTTCGAAAGAACATATAGCGGTTTTAAGGATGCTTTTACCAACCCCATAGTATAGATAATGTACCGTTTCTCCTTTCTGATGTTACAAATGATGCTAATAGTACACCTTATATAGAATAAAATATTGCTTTCTCATTTACCGTTACAAAACTGCACCCTTATTTATGAAATCTTTAGGAAAGCTAGAGTTACCAAACAAAACCCAAAGTTATTCCGTCTTGCTTTGTGCAATTTAGTATTTGGGTTGGGGTCCTAGAAATATATACATTTGTTGTAATTTCACTGCTCCCTCGTTTACAAACTCACTGTTATTTCGAAGATACAGTAGTTCAAACTTCGAAAAACTACAAAATTCATGCGACATAGAAAATGCGCACGCTAATATCATAACGGTTCTTTGAACGGATAAATCTGAATAATTCACAAAAGTTACTCTTTTATGTAAGCTTTTCAGGCGTTTATAACAAATTATCAAAAATATGCAAATATCGAAACAAACGACTTTTCCCCTTTACGAATTACGAGCAGCTAAGACCATTTTTCTGGTAAAGTAAGATATTTTATAGGGGAGGTTGTGGAATATTAGATTTAATCGAACCTACATTTGGTCCTGTCGAAGGGTATTCGATTTAAAGCTCATTAGAGTAACTTGACCGAATTAGCTTAATTTCGCGAAGAGTTATTACTAATTTAATATGTTTTCTACATACAATTTGTAGCGGAGGTGCGGGACCTGTTGCTCCGATTTACCCCATTTTCAGAATCAGATAAGCTTATAACATTGCTAACATGTAAACACAATTTAAAGTCGAAAGCTACATCAGAGTGGAAGTTATTATGCAAAAAGTCAAACATGAAACAACAGAGGTTAGTCGATAAAAATAGCTACTATAGCCGGGGTCGCAGGTGGTCACAGCCAAACTCTGTGGTTTTATTGACTCCATTAATTGCAGAATAATATGGTTTAATTCATTTCCCGGCCAACTACGGCCATTTTTTGTTTTTGATGATTTAACAAAAATATCATGATTTTTGGCTTGTATCTTTGAATTTTACCGTTATGTTCCTTGTTAGATACGCAGCTACCATAAGAAGGCCTTCTTATCCAAAGGCCTAACGTGAAAAGTATATTTATGTGCCATTGTATTAAGTAAGGTGGTTTTTACGGGTATTTGAAGTTTTCGTGGAATATGTTAAAAATGCATTTCTTATTGAACAAACATGTCTGTACAATCAATACCGTTACAATTTAAAAAAAATTAACAACGGGTTTCGATAGCTTATACTTTACAGTGTAAAACAATAGTAGTCAAATCTGCAATATTTAAATTTAGTTTATTTGCCTATGTCCCAATTTTTGTTCTAATCGCCCCACTGTGGGCGTAAGTGCTAGAGCGGGCGCTGGATACAGAAAGGTGTGAGCCGATGTGCATCTAGGTAGGTATATGGATTCGATTTATGGTTCATCATCGTTCTCGTCCGTGGTCTTCAGAGACAGGAACATAGCTGCTGCGGTAGGGTTTTCCCACAGTGTTAACGTGGTAAGATCAGTGGGCGCAGCTGGGCATTGAAACAAACGACTCACATCATGAGGCGCGCCAGCGCAATTTGGGCAGATATTTTGCATGCTCGGGTCTATACGAGATAAATTCGAATTTAGGCGTGAACAGACCTGACCAAAGTTGAGCTAAAGTCATTCTGGTGGCTCTCGGGTGCCTAATCTCTTCAGGCGAAATAGGTGGGGGGATCGCTGAGAGGACTCTATTCGTACCTAAGCTCGCAATAGACCGACTCACTTCGTCGGTGTATATAATTGCAATAGCGGCCCGGTATACATCTCCATCGAAGGATCTCGTTTGTAACCCTCAACCTCTCTCTCAAGATCTCGTAGACTACGTTTGATGTGACGTGGTGGATAAATTCGGTCTATGAGACGACGATTGGGATGATCCTCTCGATAGCAACAAGATACTGTTTTGAGAGTAGGCGATTGTTGTCATGTATTGTCAGCAAATGTGTCTCCCGATATAAGTGATCCTCGGCTGTGCGTAGAGTAGCATTTTGGAAAACTTTAAAGTGGCTAGCATATGGTTTCTTTATCTTTGCCCCAGATGCTACATGCATACATCAACCGCCCACTGGACGAGGTGGTGAGAAAGTTTTAAGAAGATTTTGACGCAGATATGGTGAGGTTTCCGCTTTGGAAAAAGGCTTGTCATCGTGCTAGATAACGATTACCGGAGGCGTCTATCATCCCTATCCGCCCTCGAGGCGAGTACGGTACAGTCGTCAGCATAGGAAATCACGTCAATGCCTTCCCGTGGTATTTGAAGAGCTGCCATATAGATATTAACCCTGGTATCCTAATATGCCTGGTTATGGCGTTATTACTAACAACAAGTAATTTCGACGTGTTCATATTTTCCTACAATCTTTTTCGCATCTTTTACCCAGTTTCGGGTCATACATTTTTTCAGCTGATAAGTGATTATTTTTCAGTGCCCAAACAAAACTAGTAGACCAAAATACGCCCTTAGTTCTAAAATACACGTGGGTTTCAAGGGCGAAATATTCGGATATTCGTTATGAAGTTCCATTTCATGATTGGTGTGTTTTAATATAATCTGCACCATTTCGTTACTTATGAAAAGGTCAAAACATTCAGAAGGAGTTGTGCGGTCTGTTGTTTTTTCCTAAGCTTAAACCGTTTGCTCCGAAACTCAGCTCAGTGAGCTACAAAAGTGGGATGGATAAGGGCCTCCAGCATCTTTGCGACAGAAGACAGTATTGTTATCGGTCTGTATGATGCACCTAGTTTAGCGCTTTTCCCTGGCTGGAGGCAAGGAACGATCGTCCTATTTTCCAGATATCAGGGATGACAAGCGTGGAGATCGACAGCTTAAAGACGGCTCTGAGGTACACTCTAATAAATTTTTACTCTTATAATAGAAGGAAACTTTGTTTCCTTCTATTATAATAGTGAAATTACTCTGCAATCTAAATTTGCAAATCAAGTGTAATTTTACATAAAAAATGTGTAAAAAAGTACTCTAATATATAAGCAAATTTACACCGTGCTATGTGTAAAAACACTCCGTAATAATAGGAATATAATGCGGTTTCACTCTTTTTTCGTTGTAAAGATTTAAGTGGCGAACCTTTACAAATAATATAGTTATCAATAAAACTATTTAAGGATATATAAAATAAAAACAGGTATCGGTCGAGTTTTGCTGATCAGTTTTTCGTATACATGGGAGGTTGCAAATTGTTCTTTTTTTTTGCGATCTGTACACTTGTTCTTCTTCTCAGTACCTTAACTCAGCCGTTTATAGGCAATTTCGAGTCAACGTTACATTGCATATCATTTCGGAGTGCAATGTTGCAAGCACTAAATATTTCCTATCCGCACATGTACGGAAATTTTGGACCACGCCGAGATTCGATCTCGGGACCTCTAGATTACTAGCATCGTAGAGTGCGACTCAAGCAAGTGAGCCACAGAGCGTGTACACATGAGTTCTAAATGCAGAGAATTTTTGGAAAAATGTGGTACACTGTGCTAAGTCCAGCCGATTGAAGTATGACAACTGGAGAGCACGCTACAAAAAATGAGTAAAACTTCAACTGCACGTTGTAAAAATACACCACAAATCCGAATTATACACATAAACGTTGTAAAAATGCACCAGAAAATCTGAATTATACAGAAGTGTAGCGTAAAAATACATTTCACACCGATTTTGGTGTAATTTTTTTATTTTACACAGAAATTGTTGAAAAATGCACTCTGTATGTGATTATAAGCGGGAAAAAGTGTAAAATTACCGCATTTTCAGCGGAAATTTAAATTCACTTTTTAGAGTGTACTCAATAGCTGGAAGGTCGAGAAGTTTTAGCATGGCCATCGAAACGCCATCAGGTCTGAGGGGCTTGGAGTTTTTAGTATTCTCAATGACCTTCCTAACCTGGTTCGCAGTGTACAATTGTACAGTGTCAACAGTTCAGCTGCGAATCCGTCTTATAATTTTACACTTAAGCCCATCGAACTTGGGATGTTCAATAAATTGCTTATTGAACTGGCTCGTGCAGTGATGAGAATTGCTGGTTTCTTTCTTGCCGAAGGTTATGGCTATATTGTCCTTATCCTTGTTGGGGTTCGAAAGGGCACGGAAAGTAGACCATAACTGGCTGGCACCTTCCTTAAGGTTCCACTCATTGAGGTGATCATTCCATTTCGCCTTCCGATAGTCTTTAACTTGACGTCTAATTTCGATGTTAAGCTCCTGGCTTCACCAGGTTGAACACGTCTGATGTTATCACGTTACCGGCACCTGTAGGGAAGTTCGGTCGAACCTTTGGGAGACGTCCTGCAGGAATGAAACGAGCCGCTGCATTGGCAATAACGTTCCTGATATTTGGCCTTATGCACATTGGTGGGCGGAGGTAGCTCGATGAACGTCGCCGAAGTAAATGTTTTCCAACCTTTTCAATCGAATTTTTTGTGATTGACAAACGTTTTGCCTCTCTGATTCAGGTCAGCTGGTTTGTCAATTCTGACAATGATTGGAAGGTGATCTTAGGGGCGACCAGTACGTGTCTTCCAGAAAGTTTCACTAATTATGCTGGCACTAAAATCCTTAAATATGGAGATACAATTGTTAGCGTCACTAGTCGGCGAGTCTTCATTGAGAGTACAGAACCCTGAAGCGTAAAGAGATTCGGCGATTGCTATACTCTGTTGTGAAGCGCAGAATACCTGAGTTCATAGTAGGCATTGAAGTCGTCAAGAATAATCCTGTGCTCTCCAGTTAGAAGAGGACCAATATCAAATGATAGCCAGACGAGCAGCTGGAGTGAGGTCGTACATAAATATTAAAGATTTCGATATTGGTGCTCCCTGATGAAACTAAAATGGCTTGCAGCCCCGCCGGATGGCAAGTCCGCCTCCCGGATGCGAATTATTCGTGGCGGCTCCTCTGTCCTTCCGTATCATGATATATTAACCTTCGACGCCAAGAGGCGATCAGAATTCTATGATTTCTCAAGAAGTGTGTTATTTCAGGGGTGGGGGGAGGTGGTATAGTATTCAAGATCCCCATGTTGGAGGGAGTTGGGGCAATGATAGTGAGAAGTGCCTGTTGTTACCGGAAGCCGCCCAGTAAAACTACGACCCTTCTTCCTTCTCAAACCTGAGAACCTAAAATGGACCCACTTCGGACAGCAACTAGACTGAAGTGACCTGGCATTCGAACCGATACGTTGGCTGCAGACATATCCCTACCCTTACTGGGCCAGGATTTGTTTCAACACCAGCCGGCGCGTTGAATTGAGAGCAGCCGCGCCGAGATGTAAGGGTCGCAATAAGACGAAAAAACACATAAATCGAATCCATACATATAAACAGGCATACACGACCTTACCGCATCAAGACCTTCCAGTCCAGGCTCTTGCCATAGGAAGGCGTTTTGACAACTCTCGTTTGCGTAACAAACGGGTGTGGTCCGCTGCGAAGATACTTGAAATATACTACTGGTACTGGTAACAATGGTTACCAGTAGGACCACATTCCATCAGACATCGCTCCGGTGACACAGCCGGAGATTGGCGGACTGTATAGCAGGCTGTGTCATCCCATCGGACCTCTCTCCGGTAACACAGCCGGTCAACTGCTGTATTCCTGTACAGTCTGCCAATCTCATATACCAGAATCTTAAACGGCATTATTCCAGCCAAAAACATATAGACCATGCTTATGGGGTTGGCATTAGCAGCGGACCGTAGTGCATTGTTGCGGGCTTTGTTGTTGGCAAAACCGGTATAGTGAGCATTTTGTTTTTTTAATACACCGAATTAACGGTTCAATTTATTACTATTATATTTTTATCAACTGGCGCAAAGCTGGGAGGGATATCCCGTTTGCCCCCCCACCCCCACTCCCTCAGCGACGGTCCTGTTCATTTCATTCATGTCTGTCAATAACCGCCAAAATATATGTTCTAGGCTTGAAATCGCGTCAGTCAATTTAAAATAAATCGTTTCACATTTCGCTTCAAACGATTTTTTTGTAGCGTATCGATTCCAATATCTCGCGGCTATTACGGAACAACTCCATCTTCTTCTATGAGTAAAAACATATCTTAATACCTACTCGTAGATATCTAAGTCCTCTTTACCTAAATTTCGTTCCATCTTCAACATATCTTGCAAGATGTGGCGAACACATTTCCCCAGAGCCATGTTAATAATATTTCTGACATGCATGTTGTTTATACACCAGAGGTCCCTGAAAGGATATTTTGACAAGAAAATGGCATTCAACTAATAAACTCATTAATATCCCAGAATGGCTCTTGTTTTGAGTAAATTCCGTACGAGGACGACGACGACGGTGTTCACTTTCTCCGAAAACAGATATAGGTAAGTCCCTATCCCCGAGTCCATAAACACAGTTGTTGCCGATAGATAGGGTCCTATGTACTACAAAATAATTTTATGTATATGTCCTGTTATTGGCTACAACCTCCCCCACCCCCGGCCAGCGGCACCACCCGATACACGAACGAAGACGGAGGAAATTATGTCGGTCGTCCGTCGAATTTCCGAAATACTCGTAGTCCACAGGGTTAGAGGATTTTCAAAATGGATGAACCATGTATCAAATGAATCGAATCGAATTTACGATAAAACCAGTCCATTTTCCAGGCAATGACTATACGTACTACACTCATATTAGGCAATTTCAGTTTTTGTTCAGGGATGGGGGTAAATTATATAAATGCCATGATAAAGGTTTATTACAATTGAGCTCTGGCTGGCTGATCCTTTGCCTATGATGATGCGGTTTTGTTTTTGTTTTGTGTAAGTCACCGCGACCATTACGAAACGTTAGCAAACCGTATCTCGGTCATATCTCACTCCGGTTATGGCCAAGGCTGTAAAATCATCCGCTAACGACTGAGCACTGAGCATTTACCATTTTGGAGTTGTCAGAGAATATTACGAGCATGGTGGTGTGTCTTTTGTCCGCATCTAATCAGATGACAGCTATCAAAATCAAGCAAAAACGATCATCGCAACTTTATTTGAAGCAATAAAACAAATCCGGCTCTTAGTGCCGTGTGGATTTGAAATTATTCAGGTGCAGTAAAATTTGGTTGAAAGAGCAATTATAGTTGGGGTGGAAGGACATTTCTATTGTTTTATGGATTAGATGAGTAATACATCTTTATTTTTGGAATTGTATATGTTTCGTTGTGTTCGGTATCGCAATAATATATGTTATTTCTATCTGGCAATGACATGACATTAGTCAGTCGTGACTTAACCTTTAACAATAAACGACGTGTTTCAAAGAGCTCGGTGTTTCCGTGGTATTTAGTAGAAACCTATCGGCAACGAGGATAATGGACGCATCATCAATAAAGTCCCTTGTGACTGTACTTTTGGCAGCACAAGAGCAAGCCGCGAAACGCCGCAAAGAATCGCTCTTGAAAGTGTTATCATCTTTGCAATCTGCACCATCCGCCACAGCAACGGTAAAAGTTTCGACATTACCGCAATTAACGGAATTTGAACCGGACCAGGATATTCCACTAAATTCGATGAGTGGATTAGTCGCTTCGAATTTTCCGTTGACTGCACAATGCCGAACATGGAGGATGGCGAAAAAGTTAAGTTTTTGATGACAAAACTTTCGGCCGCAGCATTTAGCGAATACTCAAAGTACTGCCTACCCAAAAGTGTAACCAACCACGATTTCAAAACGACGAAAAAACGCCTCTGTACTTTATTCAGCAAAAGGCGTTCAATCTTTGCAGATCGGTACGATTGCCTGAATATCGCGAAAAATGACGGGGAAGACTTTCGACATTATGCGAATCGTTTACGTGCCGCAATGGGTGAGGTTATAAAACACAACGTTCGCGTAACGTGTCGCGTTTTCCGAAACGTTTCCTATTGTGTTCTGTAAACGCATAGATCCGGATCAGACTTGGTGTTACCATCGCCATCTCTCGGAAAGTGACAAATGTGACAAATGACACATCACAGCTGATAGGTTTTGCTCAAAAATTAAAATTTCCGCAGTTTTAAACGAGATGCAGATACATTTTATTTTGATTATAAATAGTTTAATAAATAAATGAGGGCGGAAATGCACGGTTCGACGGCAGATTGTAAATTTCTGTCAATCAATCAAGCTATGCCTCGCAAGGGGGCGCTTCGGGATCTGTTTGTAGGGAGCAGTTTCTGATCCGTAACGGCCGGTTGATTTGAAACGTTGCGCGAACGTTGTGTTTTATAACCTCACCCAATGTGTAATTACAAATACACAGAGCAAACGGAGGAGCAATTCTCGTGTTTAGTGGCGCTGACTGGTTGGAAATCGGCATCAGATGAATTTCTACGTGCACGAGTTCTACAAAAACTCACATCAGATGCAGAAAAAGTTATATTCGTTTCTGTAATGCTCGATTGTGAGGAGTTCATTGCGATGAAAGACGAAACCAGAATGTACGAACAATCTCAACGAATTGTCAACAGCGTTAGTAGAAGTTACAATCGTCGTATCAATAGTGGTCCCACTCAACGCCCGAGCAAGGGGCAATTTCGTCATGTCAAACCTACAAGAAAGGCTAATGAGGTTAAAGCCCTTTACACACTATAGAAGATTTTGCATAATCTTGAGATTTCATAAAATCTTGGCGAAAATCTTGTAGATTTTCCATACATTTTCATAGATTCTGTACGGAGTTTATAACCAAAATCTCGGAGAAAATCTTTACAAACTCATGGTGAAGTGTGGTGAGCTTCGCATTTGACAATTCTACAGTAGAGGTCATCTCATCCTTTTTCGCTTGGCACATGGTTTTGTACACAAAAGTGTGATGTTTTCACCTATTGACGAACATAAATAATTGACATAATTCCTATAATATAGATTCTGCTTCTTGTTTTAACAAATTAATATAAATAATAGTTTCAGTCGTGCATGAAATTGTCGGAGTTTTCAATTTAGACGGATTGTACTGTACTGCCAAGTCGTGAAACAAGATTACGACCATAGTGTGAACAGCATACGAGATTACATAATCTACGTAGATTTTGCGGCTATATGTGTAAAGCGCTTAAAGCTCTTTACAGACTATATAAGATTTTGCATAATCTTGAGATTTTACAAAATCTAGGCGAAAGTCTTCTAGATTTTCCATACATTTTCATAGATTTTGTACGGAGATTATAACCAAATGGTGAAGTGTGGTGAGCTTCGCATTTGACAATACTACAGTAGAGGTCATCTAATAAATTTTCGCTTGGGACATGGTTTTGTACACAAAAGTGTGATGTTTTTCCCCATTGATGAACATAAATCATTAACATAATTCCTATAAGATAGATTCTTGTTTTAACAAATTAGTATAGATAACAGTTTCAGTAGTGCATGAAATTGTCGGAGATCGCAATTTAGACGGATTGTACTGTACTGTCAAGTCGTCGAACAAGATTACGACCATAGTGTAAAGCGCTTTACACATATAGCCGCAAAATCTACGTAGATTATGTAATCTCGTATGCTGTTCACACTATGGTCGTAATCTTGTTCCACGACTTGACAGTACAGTACAATCCGTCTAAATTGCAAACTCCGACAATTTCATGCACGACTGAAACTGTTATTTATATTAATTTGTTAAAACAAGAAGCAGAATCTATCTTATAGGAATTATGTCAATGATTTACGTTCGTCAATAGGTGAAACCATCACACTTTTGTATACAAAACCACATGGCACATGGCTTTGTACACAAAAGTGTGATGTTTTTCCCCATTGATGAACATAAATCGTTGACATAATTCCTATAAGATAGATACTGCTTCTTGTTTTAACAAATTAATATAAATAACAGTTTCAGTCGTGCATGAAATTGTCGGAGATTGCAATTTAGACGGATTGTACTGTACTGTCAAGTCGTCGAACAAGATTACGACCATAGTGTGAACAGCATACGAGATTACATAATCTACGTAGATTTTGCGGCTATGTGTGTAAAGCGCTTAAGTCGCACTCGACAGATAGCAAAAAAACCACCTTCATCGTGCAAAAGGTGTGGTGAGTTCCATTGGCATAAAGACTGTCCGTACGTCAAATACAAATGCCATTCGTGTTAAGCTATCGGGCATCTGTCAAAAATGTGTAAGAAGAGAGACATATCTGAATTGTGTCTCGAAATGACATATGCAGTGTCTACATGATGCGTATGCTACGATTTCTATCACCCAAAATACTAAGTTTGACAGTTAGTCAGAATGATTTCGTCAAAAAATTGAAGTGCAAGTTCCCATCCGGGGACGATTTAGGGAAATGTACGAAACTTAAATCAAGTCTACAATTGAAACCCGGTGCGATTCCAGTCAAATGTAAAGCTCGTCCTGTTCCATACGCGACGAGGCATCGAATCGAATCGGAATTGAACCGTCTTCAGTCGATTGGTGTTTTTAAGCCCGTAGACTACGCCGAGTGGACAGCACCGATTGTAGCAGTAGCAAAGCCGAACGGATTACTCTACAGGCCTAAATGCTTCTTTGGAATTAAATCAGCATCCTTTGCCTCACCCCGACGACGTTTTTGCCGTGCTCAATAGAGGGTGCATATTCTCGAAAGTCGATTTCTCAGAGGCATTTCTACAAGTGGAGTTGGACAATACATCAAAAAAGCCATGCAACATCGCGACGCATCTTGGCATTTTCGAATGGCAGCGCTTACCCGTAGGGGGAAATCATCGCCTGGAATTTTCCAATCGATCGTGGATACTATGCTAGCTGGGCTTGATTTCGCGATTGGATACATTGATGACATCGCAATTGTGAGTAAAACTCAAGAGGAGCATTGCACACACATTGAAGAAGTGTTTCGACGGATCCAAGACGCTGGATTTTGAGTTCGTTTGGAAAAGTGTGCTTTTTCAAAACATCCATGAAATATCTCGGATATATTATCGACAAGCATGGACGTCGACCAGACCCGGAAAAGATAGCCGCTATCGTCAAAATGCCACAACCGCAGAACATCACG
The DNA here is from genome assembly GCA_949715475.1 of Microchrysa polita. Taxonomy (NCBI): domain Eukaryota; kingdom Metazoa; phylum Arthropoda; class Insecta; order Diptera; family Stratiomyidae; genus Microchrysa; species Microchrysa polita. The sequence goes on from OX454421.1 coordinate 5,813,849, forward strand.
ACACTACGCTCATTTTTGGGAATGGTAAATTATTAGCAATCATTTGTTAATAATCTACGTTTTATTCGTCAGCCTTTAGATGAATTGCTTAAACAAAGCCAGCGCTGGCATTGGTCGTTAAAATGTCAGCAAGCCTTTACGCAAATTAAAGATATCCTTCAATCGGACCTCCTCCTAACGCATTACGACCCATCACTGGCAATCATAGTAGCAGCAGATGCATCAAACGCAGGTTCGGGTGCTGTAATCCAACATCGTTTTCCCGATGGCTCAGTCAAAGCAACACAACATGCATCTCGATCGTTAAGTCCCGCCGAAACCAACTATAGCCAAATAGAGAAGGAGGGTTTGGCTCTCATTTACGCTCTGCACAAGTTCCACAAAATGCTTTATGGACGATTATTTACATTACTCACAGACCACAAACCGCCAGTTGCAATTTTTGGAAGCAAAAAAGGTATTCCACAGCATACTGCAAGTCGTTTACAACGGTGGGCAACGACTCTCATTTCTTATGATTTTGCAATCGAGTACCGGAACACTGCAGATTTCGGGCAAGTAGACGCTCTATCACGTCTTATCAGCAGTCAGCCGACTTCGGATGAAGAGTTTTTAATAGCAAGCATGCAAGTTGATTTTGATATTTCAAATTATAAATCGATAGTTCCTGTGACGTTTAATCAACTACTTCATCATACCAAACGAGACTCAATGCTTCAAACCGTAACACAACACATCGCAAAAAACTGGTCGAAATGTAATGAGTTAAAGGCATCCGCACAATGGGCAGATATTAAACAGTTCTACAACAGATGGTCGGAACTGGGTATTGAAAGCGATGTACTGCTTTTTAAGGAACGCGTCATCATTCCAACAACGAGTTCTAAAATTGGTACACAGAGGTCATTCCGGAATTCGCCGCATGAAATCCTTAGCACGGAATTATGTCTACTGGCCGAATATGGATAAACACCTCGAAACAATGGTAAGATCATGCTCCCATTGTATTGCAGAAGCAAAGCAATCCACAAAAAATGAGCCTTTTTCGTGGCCGCAAGCGAACTATCCATGGCAGCGAATCCATATGGACTACGCAGGTTCGTATATGGGAAAATATTTCCTTGTCATCGTCGATGCTTACTCAAAGTATCCTGAAGTTTTTCCTATGGACAAGACTACATCGCTGTGTACAATCAACAAATTGAGGACGATTTTCATCCGGCATGGACTTCCTGAAGTTATTGTAAGCGATAATGGAACTCAGTTCAGCTCATACGAGTTCCACTCCTTATCACCCGCAGTCCAATGGTCAAGCGAAAGGGTTTTTTGATACCCTAAAGAGAGCTTTGAAGAAATTAAAAGGGGAGGAAAATGTAGACCGTTCAGTTTAAATTTTCCTGGAAACATATAGAATCACACCTAGTAGTTTGTTTCCAGAAAACAAGTCCCCATCGGAGTTATTTCAAGGACGGAAAATACGAACAACTCTTGATCTTCTAATGCCTCCTATGAAATGCTCATTCGATGACAAGAAGCACCTCGACAACCATAGACCAAGAAAACGCAGTTTCTCTATGGACGCCCTAGTCTATGCTCGTCACCGTCCATTTCATTTTTGGAAACGTGATCTACGAAGTTAGCTTGTTGGATGGATCTACGAGCCGGTTCCATGTAATCCAACTCCTACCTCGGATTGAAGACTTGAAGACAACTCGTGGACCTATTTCGGAGTTGGCTTACACGTTTTCCAACGACTCAACAAAACCGACTGAGACTGTTAGTTCGAATGATTACCGTGAAGAAACATAAACGTCGAGTGCAATCAACGATTTGTCGGTCCAAATATGACGCGGGATATCTAATTCAACCATTAGTTATAATGCTCATATTATTTGAATTACTGTTTTGCATTTAGTTTTCTGAAAGAAAAATTGTTACTATTGTATTTAACTGCTTAATAGTTTGAAGTCCTGAATTTTTATATTTTCTATCATTGAATTTATTAACTTTGTTCTTTGCGGTTAATAAGTTAAAAGGGGAGGTGTTCGGTATCGCAATAATATATGTAATTTCTATCTGGCAATGACATGACATTAGTCAGTCGTGACTTAACCTTTAACAATCAACGACGTGTTTCAAAGAGCTCGGTGTTTTCGTGGTATTTAGTAGAAACATATCACGTTGGTTTCTCTGTAAATAGCAGCACTCTATTTACCGAAAGAATTTTTGATACTCCATTTCCGTAACTTTGTTTTAACCCTGCATAACCAATGTTAGTCGTTTCGACTACCATCGATATGTCCTTTGGTTGCTGCTTTTCGCTCTTCCACTCAATAGTTGTGTCCTTTCACATCGTAGGAGGTGAATCAGTTAAGTATCGATATCATCAACAATAGACCTATTTGCAGCTTTAGTGACGAGGTGTGTATCGTTAAACCAAAGTACTGCAGGTCGAAATGACCAAATTTTGTACTGTGCAACTTATTTTGCTACAATGATAAGGTGGAATGCCTTTAATTAGTAGGCAGTAAGTTTTCTTTAAAATAAAATGAAAAATCAAACACTGATACTTTTTGTTCTAACATTTCGTAACAGTAATGATTGATAGTATTTCTAGAACCGCTTTTAATATATTTAATGCATCCCTAGGTGCAAAAAACGAGTCTTAATATGGTGTTAGTCGAATTGACTAACATTGGTTACAATATAGAAAGAATAACGTTGGTTATCTAGGGTTAAAACTACAAGATGAGGAACTCCGACAGCACCCTAGCAGCTTCTTCAACTTAATCCATTTACACACAAAACAATATTCCAACAAAATTAATTTAAAGTTTTTCTCGCCCATAAAAAGATGATCATCGTTCGCTGCACTAACTAACTTTGAGCTTTAAAATGTCAACGTCATGAACTCGGGCGGGGCGAGCCCTTTTTACACTTAATTCCGTAAGTAAACTTGAAACTTACATAAAACTAAAGCATTCTTCTTCGGAAGCGAATTGCTACTCTTCTACTCGTCTTTTCAATTTATTAATCTGCTCAAGTGTGAGACAAAATCTTTCCGTGTGCGAAATTCTGAAATTTCGCATAATACCTATTCCATGCCCTAACTCGCCAGCATTAGTGGTCTCCCTCTCTCTATGTTGTGCTGCTGAAGTACGCCTGGCTGTAAGCAAGCTACGCTGGATGATGCAGTCAGTTCAGTAGTAGTCGGGCCAACATCGCTTCTCTTCATTACTACAACTGCTCAGCTATACCGCCAGTCGTCAGGTCGACGTCGAAGTCCGCGTCGCAGGATGAGCCGCGAAGGGATGGTGCCCCAAGAAGTCTTTTTCATACTCAGTTTTTCGTAGCGTCATCTTGATGGCAAAAGAATACATCGCTCAAAGGCTTTCCACTTAGCAAATTAATTAACTTAATGTCTATCTTTTTGGCCCGAAAAGAAGGCGAATCCATTTGGGTTAAAATGCTAAAACACAAAAATAAAATTTGCTCATATAAAATGATGATGTGGCGCTGCCATATCTTCGTCGGCTAATAGTAGTGTGCCTTGCCTGCTGAGCTGATGATGAGGAGATGCGCCTGCTATTGGATGATGCCTAATGGTATGGTGAAGGGAAAGTGTATGTGTACCGTGCGGTGAAGTCAGAAGGATATAATCATAAGGATGCGCTATTATGTATGTATGCTCCGTGCTATCACTACCGTCGGGAAGCACTTACGCTCTAGTGGCATCATGTTGTACTCTCGTGTACTAGACTAAAGTGAAAAGTTGGAAAAGTTGCCGTCATCATTGTCGATTTTCTTTCCATCATTTTGATATGGTGTAGCTGAGAGCCTGCACAGTCAGTCTATGATTTTCACATACATATTTCGAGAAATTCCCCCATACATACTTGAAATGCCTAGGGCTAATTAAGAAAATGGATGCTGCCAAGCCGACTATCGTATGTAGTTGGTTGGACGTCGAGGCAGGTCAGAACTAATTTGTCTAACTGAAAGTCAAATGCAGGAAAAATAACTAATGACATGAAGATGATATTATGGTTAATGTCAAGGCAAGGTTGGAATTACTTTTTGTAAATAGCCAAACGAGTGAGCTTCAGTGCTATTATTTTTTTCGCAACTGTATGCCCGAATGAGTGGAATCGGACCACGGGTTAATGGGGCCGTTATAGAAACTTCACCTTTAAAATAAGGTTCTTCTAAAAGAAACTTTTGTCATACAGACCAGTCTTAAACAAACATCACCTAAATGTTTTCCTAGTATAGTAATGCCTCAAAACATATCCTGGAATGGATATAATCGAAACAACAGATTATTCTGAGAATGCCGACGATCGATTTCAATCAGATTATCAAAAATCCAACATGGTCAATAAAAAACTGACAAAAATATACGGCGAGAGATTCGGATCCCCGCATTGTCAGCGGAAGTGGAAGGAAATTGTCAGATTTGTTCTCAACTTTCATTCATCTTAGTCCAGTCAAAATATGTATCCCAATTCAGGCATCCAAATAGAAAAAAAGACAAGGCTAATTTTTGTTGTTTTTGATTCAGTGGGCTTTCAGAAGTCTAAAACACATTTTGCTAAAAAAAAAAATTGGTCGGAAAGGTCCCAAAAAGGACAAAAAACGATACTCCTTAATCCTTGAACGGAGGTCAGCATGCGGGGTATCATATCAAAGGGGGCGTCGAGTATATCACATATTCTGCGTCCGTTTCCTGTTTCAAGAACCCTTAACGGAATGAAACGAGCTTAAATGGAAAATTATCGAATTATCGTGTTTTCCGTGTATCTTTCCAAAGCCACAACCACGAGAATAGTTCAAGTTGTCAGTCAGATTTTCAGAATCTGAAGATTCTACCATTAACTTTGCTAAGAAAAAAATTGATCGGAAAGTTCTAAAAAAGGACATAAAAGACACTACACACTCCACTAACGTGGAAATGCGGGGTGTCATATCAAAGAAGACGTCGAGTAAATTCCATATCCGGCGTTTGTTACTTATTTTAGGGACTCCTGAACAAGAAAATTGGGCTCCAATTGAAAATTTTCGTGTGTCCCGTATCTGTATCTTTCCAAAGCCGTAATTTTCCATTTAAGCCTGAATTATTCCATTTAGTGTCCTTGAAACAGGAAACAAACATCGGATATGGAATGTACTCGACGTCTTCTTTGATATGACACCCCGCATGCCCACGTTGGTCAAGGTGTATAATAAGTGTCCTTTTATGTCCTTTTTCAAAGCTTCGCGATCAATTTTTTCTCTGAGAACTGAATGGTAGAATCATATGGTATTATCGATTTTGAAAAGCGAGAAAAGTAGTGAAAACTTGAATTATTCTCGTAATTATGGCTTTCGAAAGATCCACGGGAAACACGATAATTCGCTAGTTTCCCATTTGAGCTCGATTAATTTCGTTAAAGGTCCTTGAAACGGAAAACAGACATCGGATATGTAATGTACTCGACGTTCCCTTTGATTTGATACCTTGCATGCTGTTTAAGCATTATCGTTTATCATTAATACACATACATTAATACTATACAAAACCCTAATGTATCTTCAATTTTGCAAACAAAAATTTATGTTGACAATGCATGTATGCATTTTATTCAGTGCAGAGTTCAATATATCGATATAACGATATATTGATTAAGTAAACAAAATTTTAGTATAAGTAGACTAGCATTATGTATAATTATTAAGATTCAAGTAATAAAGGTTTTAAAGGTAAAATACTATTTCTTGATTTCTTCATGCACTCGTCCTAAGGACTTGTGCAATAATACAAAGGGTCTAAGCACCAATAAACAATCGTCTTAAGGACTTTTGTTCAAACTGTAAATTTCTGTTTACAGCCAACATTTTTTGGTCCGTCGAGCCGGATGCGGAAGTGCATCATTTGAGCTGTCTGTCCTACATATCAGCGTCGCTTGGAACTTCTGCATCATTTGACTTATCCGTACTGCAACATAACATCGTTTTGTGGATCTTGGCCATCATTGGAGCTGTTCGTGCAACATAGTGTCGTTCTGTGGATCTTGGCCATCACTGGAGCTATTTGTGCAACATAACATCGTTCTGTGGATCTTGGCCATCATTGGAGCTGTTCGTGCAACATAGCATCGTTCTGTGGATCTTGGCCATCATTGAAGCTGTTCGTGAAACATATAATCGTTGTCTGGAACTTTTGTATCAGTTGAGCTGTCTGTGCATCAAATCGACATTTGTGATCTGAACTGGATAATATACAAGTCCAGCAATGGCGAAAGCAGCGACCGAGCAGATGGTCAATTTCGAGGATCTCGAGAGAATCATTTCTAATTATAAAAAGGATAGCGAAAGCAGGCATTCATTGGGGTACTTTGAAGTAAGAATTGAGCGTATACGAGCACAGTGGGCGAAATGCGAAGCTCAACATCAAGCAACGCACGCACAAGTCGCACATAACTCGCAGCTGCTCTCTGACTACCTTAAGGAGTACGATCGTGTTGAACAACTGTACTTGGAGTTCTATGCAGAGTTTAAGGACAAAGCCCTTACATTTAGAATGGCATCAGCACCACTTCAAGCACCGCCAACACCCCAAATAAATCCGCTAACGAATCAGGAGATGATTCGTTTGGAAAGTATAAAAATTCCCAAGTTCGAGGGGAATTACTTGAAATGGACGACTTTCAACGAGTTGTTTGTGGCACTGGTGCACGATAACAGGCAATTGCGTACAGTTCAGAAGATGCAATATCTGATGACGTCACTTGGAGGAGAGGCTAAACGCCTGATAGAAAATTTAAGCGTAACCGAAGCCAATTATGAGAAAGCATGGACACTCATAAAGAATCGGTACAGCAACAAGCGAACAATAATCTCAATGCATTTGCAAGCATTCTTGAACTTACCCACGATGAAGATGGAATCAGTTGACGGGTATAAAAGAATTATGGACACAACCAACGAAATGAAGACTGCAGTCGGTGGATTAGGCGTAGACACGGAAGCATGGTACCCAATCATCGTTCACATAGCATCCCACAAACTAGACCGTGAAGCAAGAAAAAATTGGGAATACGAATGCGGTTCGAAACCCGACGTTCCGACTTGGACTCAGTTCTGTGAATTCTTGTCCACCAAATTTAGATCGTTGGAGGTAATGTCGGATGAAATACCGAGGAAAAAGCAAACATCGGAAGTGCACGTGTCAGTGGAAACGTCCAAATGTGCGGTGTGCAAGGGTGATCATAAAGTGTACAAGTGCGCTAAATTTCAACGAGCAAGTGTTGATCAGCGAAGAGAATTAGTCCGAACCCTAAATCTATGCTTCAACTGCTTTGACAAGCATCGCGTCTATGAGTGCCCATCAAAATCAAGCTGCAAATTGTGTGCCAAAAAACATAACACGATGTTACACGTCGTACAAGCGGATAATGAAAAGAAAATGGAGAACCTGAAGACTCAAAGTACTGTTGTGAACCACAAGAATATGTGGAACGTTTTATTGGCGACTGCTATCGTTCGAGTGAGAGATATACATGGTCAATATATTACACTCCGAGCTCTACTAGATCAAGGTTCCCAGAATTCATCCATCACTGCAGATGCAGCGAAACTATTAGGATACAATCGCGAACACGCCAAGGTGCTAGTATCAGGCATCGGTAAATCGCTTAATAAATGTCATGGAAAAATACCGCTGATAATTAAGGAAAAGTGGTCTGATAAGGTGATTCAAACAACTGCGCTAGTTATGGGAAAGATCACCAATTGCCTTCCATCATCATCAATTTCCGGTATGATCAATTTGAAGGTGGACTTGGAGGATTTAGCGGATCCTAATTTCACAACCAGTTCCAAAGTTGACCTACTAATCGGAGCCGACATCTACGGAAGTATCATTATGAAGGGTCTTCGTAAAGGGTATCCTACAGCCCAAAAGACGAGACTGGGTTGGATTCTATCAGGACCAATCTCACATTCAACCAATGCTGGAAAGTCGATTAGCATGGTCAGCATTGCAGAAGTCGATCAAGTACTACGTCAATTCTGGGAACAAGAAGAAGTTCCTCAACCCAAGGTTCTCAAAAGAGAAGAAGAAGAAGCCGAAGAGCATTATCGGAAAACAACAACCAGATTGGAAAATGGAAAGTTCCAAGTGCGATTACCAGCAAAGGGTGACATACGAACACAGTTAGCAGCATCGTGTAGGCCAGCAATCGCGAAGTACACTTCTAACGAGAAACGACTACTGGCCAATGAAAAACTATATGCAGAATATAACCGATGTCTGCAGGAATATTTGGATCTTGGGCATATGGAAGAAGTGCCGAAACATCAGATCAACAACATTGCTTATTATATGCCTCATCATGCAGTAGTGAAAGAAACCAGCTCCACTACAAAAGTGCGAGTGGTTTTCAATGCGTCAGCTAAAACGGATTCCGGTAAATCGCTGAACGATTTATTAATGGTGGGACCAACGATTCAAGACACCCTAATATCTCTGCTTCTACGTTGGAGATTGCATCCAGTAGTGATAACAGCAGATATAGAGAAGATGTACCGCCAGATCCAGGTACATGAAAAGGACACCGATTGGCAACGAATAGTGTGGCGACCTCACAAAGCGGATATCATCAGACACTATCGACTGAAAACGGTCACTTTTGGAACAGCTAGTGCACCATTTCAAGCTATTCGCACGTTGCAACAGCTTGCAGAGTACGAGAAAGATCGCTTTCCGAAAGCAGTTGAATATTTAAAAAGAGATTTCTACGTCGATGATTTACTAACTGGAGCTGATACGGTGGAAGAAGCGGTGTTAATATACAACCAGTTAACACAATTGCTTGGCATGGGCGGTTTCAATCTCCGTAAATGGAATTCCAACTGCAGTGAAGTTTTGAACGAAATTCCATCAGATCATAAAGACAGCAACTCCTCAGTTAACATGAATTTGGAGGAGACTATCAAGATGCTAGGAATTCAATGGCACCCGCACCAAGACGAGTTCCGTTTCAACATTACGACTCCCAAGATAACCAACCATAATATAACCAAACGAATGGTTGCATCGCATGTCGCATCCATCTTTGATCCTCTTGGATGGCTACAGCCAATCATAATAACTGGAAAGGTATTTCTACAGAAATTGTGGCTTCACAAAATTGGATGGGATGATCAATTACCAGAAGAGCTGCAAGGCGAATGGAAGAGTTTTGAAAACAGTTTGGCACATTTGAAGGATCTCAAACTACCTCGTTGGCTCGGCACTTCATCCAAAGATGAATTTGAGCTGCATGGATTTTGCGACGCTTCTAGGCAAGCTATAGCTGCAGCAATTTACATCCGTATAACAAAAACGGGGCAAGAGTCACCAATAGTGAGATTACTGACGTCTAAAACCAAAGTAACACCATTAGCAGTTCAAACCATTCCTCGACTAGAGCTTAACAGTGCAGCATTACTAGTTAAATTGATGGAGCAGACAAAAGCGGCATTCACGAATGGTTCTAGTATCACCACATTCTATTGGACCGACTCTAGTGTAGTGCTGTCATGGTTAAGTGATCATCCTTCACGGTGGAACACCTATGTGGCGAATCGCGTAAGTGAGATACATGCTGCCAGTACCATCTCACAGTGGCACCATGTTCCAACAAAATGCAATCCAGCTGACTGTGCGACCAGAGGATTACCACCAGCTCAATTGGAGAAGTTCGACTTATGGTGGAATGGACCTGATTTCATACGATCTCCCAACATCACGTTTCCGAGAATTCAAAATCAGCCCGACTTCAATCTCGAAAAACGATCACAAGTGTGTGCTGCAACAACTGAGGAGGACCAACCGATAATAACATCATTTTCAAGCTTCACAAGAATGGTTCGAGTTGTGGCATATTGCAGGAGACTATTACCAGCACGAATAACTGGAAGGAAAATCACAGATCGGTTCCTGACCTCACAGGAATTACATGAGGCAAGACAAGCTTGCATTAAAATGGCCCAAGAACTTTCTTTTGGAGAAGAAATCAAATGTTTAACAAAGGGCAAACCAATCAACGGAAAATTGCACATTTTACAATTAAACCCATTTCTCGACACGAGCGGAGTCCTCAGGGTGGGCGGAAGGCTTCAGAATGCTGCTTTGAAAATGAATGAGAAACATCCAATCATACTCAGCCATGAGTGCCAATTAGCAAAGCTAGTAATCCGTCACATTCATCATAAAACACTACATGGACCGGTACAGTTAACCTTATCAACAGTACGAAAGGAATTTTGGATTTTGAACGCGCAAAGACTGGTGAAGGCATGCATTCATAAGTGCATTACGTGCTTTAAAAGTAATGCGCAACCTGGCAAACAGCTTATGGGAAATCTGCCAGAGTGCAGAGCAACGTTGAATAGCTGAATCATTTCCTGTCAAATTTTTCAAGTAAAAACTACAGGATGTGAAGTGGTAAATACCTACTATTTACTTCGATTCAATTTTTTTCCAGATTTCAATTCAATTCAAACTGCCCCTTAATATCTGCAATTGGTAAAATCTATTCAAATTATGCCGAAATCAAACCAAAATTAACCCTAGTTTTCTGCACTTAAGGTATTAAAATTGCTAGAAATAATGGAGCTTGAATAAAATTATGTAAGAAAGAAATTATTGCTAGACTATGCGCCAATATTTAAAAGAATTCTACGAGCACCTCACCTTGGCAGAAGTTGGAGAAAATTAAGATGGAAAAATTATTTGTTTTTGGGTCAAATCACAAAAATTTAACTTTGAAGTTCTGTAAAAACCAAACCTCTTAACAGATTTTAGTGCCGTTAGTTTTATTTTTTAGGTAAATTTGTTGTTGCTGTAAAAATCATTCGATTTTGCTATTCTAGCTAGTCTAGTCTTTGAGATATTGATGTTTTAGTCGTACAAGAAAATGTTTTTTTCAAAAATCTTCAAATGCAAAGGGTTAAGCAAAGGGGATTTGTTCCGTAGTTCCGTACAACTTTTTTGCTGGAAATCACAAGAGGAATCACAATCCGGTGTGTTTATGCAGCAGTTTCCGGACACCCTGTATATAGGTAGATATACACTTAAAAAGAAAGATAAAGATATAGGTAAATCCTTCAAACTTCAGAAGTCCGTCAAACCTTTGACCTTGGTTACAAAAAGCCTTGCAACGGAGAGAAACCAACATAGAGTGACATATGCCAGGGCTAACGTCGAGGGAGTTCCTAAGCTGTATGTGCTCTTGAGACTTCGTTGATTTTATCGACACATATGTATTGTGACTATGATGTAAGTTTTGGTGAAAATTGGTTCAAAAATAAAATGTTCTCAGAAAAACATGTTCTTGGGGTGGGGCTTCTATGGGTTCAATGTTCGATTTCACCCGTTCGCACAAAATATACGTTAAGTATAAACTCCTCCAGCAGTTGCTCGCAGATCAACATCGCTGGTGTGGGTGCCTTGCAGAATTCCTAGGTACTTATAAAAGATTGCCCCCCGACATTGCTCTTATGTGGATATCATCCAGCGTGAAGCCGGGCTGCAGGTCCCGAACACCTTTACGGATGGCTCGGATTCGACATTTGTCCAATTCAAAATTCATCCGAATGTGACGAGTGAAGCTTTCGATGATCCGCAGCAGGCTTTTAAGATGGTCGATATCAAGTGGGTCAGATGGAACTTTGACAGCAAACCATGCTTGATGACAAAGCCGAACCTCTTAGCCGAGTTCAAAAGTGATGACAGATAGTTCAGTGCCATACAGAATCATAAGGGACTCAACGGATCCCCCTTCGTGGGAAAACATAATGCTTTCGGCTGATGTCACCGAAAGAATTGTGCCATCCTTCCATCACTTTTGACACGAAATTTATTAGCACAGGGTTCACCTTATATATGCGAAGGACTTTGATTAGCCAAGTGTGGAAGCTGTCAAAAGCTTTCTCGTAATCCATCTTGCAGGAAAATAGATTTCTCCGTTTTCGTGTAGCTCGAGTTACTACAAACGAGCCGATCGTGAGTTGTTCTTTGCATCTCTTTGATCCAACTCGGCAGCCCTTCTGCTCCTCGGCAAGGATATTATTTTCCTCGACGTGGCAACAGATCCTTGGCTAATAACAGCTGTTATGTATTTATAGAGGGTCTGCAAGCACGTTATGGGCCTTGTGTCCATAGGGTTAATAACATAAGTAAAGTAGTGGACCTTACCAAGGTGGTAGGTATATTGTGCCATAGTCCTTTAATTTAGAAAGTTGTCAACCAGCTTAATAAGAGTCAGAAGATCCTTCAGAGAGGAGCTCTTAATCATTCTGGTGCTTAGTAAATCACGTCCAAAGAGTGATCTCCTGGATCAATGCTTCTAGGAACAATGCACGGGATGTCATTAGCCCACTTCGCCAGATTTGCGATAAGAAGGGCCAATTTCTTGCTGAAGCGCAGTTCCGTAATCTTTTAATATAATACTAGGCAGATTGATAGGATAGGAACCTGTTGCAGGATATGCATATTTCCCCGATCACTGATACGAATATCAGACGATTTCAAAGCGCTTCGGGCTGCAGTTTACCGTATGAAGATGTGCAGTGGAGTCATTCCCCATATAGCTTCCATGGCTAGGGTGGAGGTGCCAAGACAGGCAAGTCGTTGGAACTTATTGCAGCTCTTGGTGGTGTTGCGTTGCAGTGTTTTTGGCCACCACACTAGAGAAGCATAAGTGATTAGAGGTCGTACAAGCGTACTGTATAACCACTCCGTCACTCTGGACGAAAGGCGCTAAATTTTGCCATTGAAGTTTCGGCTAGTCCACTAAAAACATTTTTTTTTTTCAAGTAGCTATTCCAGTTCCATCTACCATCGAGTGTGATGCCAAGGCATTTCAACTCTTTGGAGTAGGCAATAGGCACCCCCTTAAGTAGATTGGTTCAAGCGTAGAAGCAAGTTTCCTTGAATTCTACTAGTACTAGGACTGTTTTGTGTGGGTTAATACTGAGCCCTATTGCTGTGCACTATCTGTTGACTATCGTTGGGGCCGTGATCATTAAATACCTAGCATCGGACGCGGCCAAGCGAAAAGTTTATCTCCCTACCTTTCAGCATGGTGTCAATCCGCCTAATGGTAGAAAAGGGCACCCCTCTCATATCGAGGGCTCTGGCAATGGCGTCGTATCGAGAGTTGTCAAAGGCGCACAAAGCAATCTTTTTTCATCAAAATATTTTTCTATAGTATTGACGAGCTAGTGAAGAGCCTCGCCGCGCCGTCACCGGCACCGTCGACTTGCCCTTTCATCACCATCATCAATGTGGCACGATAGCCCGACGTCGGGCCTTGGCCGCCTGAATCGTTGACCTCCAATTGTCGCGGTTACGTGACCTTGTCCTCCAGTTTCGGAAGCCCAGCAGCTGGTGGGCGTCTTCACCTACGGAGTTCTCCCAGCGAGTTCTCGGTCGTCCACGCAACCTCGCTCCGTCAATTCGTTGTGCGTTCATAACTTTCTTTGGCATGCGATTGTCGTCCATCCGTTGTACATGCCTCGCCCATTGCAGACGTTGAAGCTTCACAATTTTCGATACTTTCAGCTCATCGTACAATTGATACAACTCATGGTTGTACCGGATACGCCATTGGTCTCGTTCGCGAACGGCCCCGAAAATTCGCCGAAGGACCTTTCGTTAAAACCGGTCTAGCAAAATTTTGGAGGCTTGGGTGAGGGTCCATGTTTCGCAGCCATAACATAGCACGGGTCGGATGATCGTTTTGTACACGCGGAGTTTCGTGTTCCTGTACGCAAGTTTCGAATTAATTATAGGGAGGACCGAGAAATATGTCTTATTGGCTAGTTGTATCCGTCGCTTAATTTCGTCGGTTTCGTTGGCGTCCTTCGATAAGTTACAACCCAGATAGTTGAAGTTGTCTACATACTCGATATTAAGGTCCCCCACTGTGATGCTTGAATTTGTTGGCGTCCTTGTTTTCGATTGCATCATGGCCTTTGTTTTGCTTTCGTTGATATGTAGTCCAACTTCCTTTGCGGCGTTATTGAGGTTATGCAGAAGGCTTTCTGCATCACCCAACCTTCGAGACATGATGTTGATATCGTCGGCGTACGCTACTAATTGAGTCGACTTGATGAGTAGCGTTCCGCTGCTGTCCGTATTCATGGCTCGAATTACATACTCCAAAGCCAGGTTGAAGAGCGTCGGCGCCAGCCCGTCGCCCTGCTTGAGTCCAGTACGAGTTTCAAATAGGTCAGTGAGTCGGTTCTGCACTTTGACCTGCGAGACGGTATTAGTCATCGTCATCCTTGTGAGTCGCACTAACTTTGCCGGTATACCAAAATTCAGCATATGATTCGTTCTGCGTACGGATTAATTCTCTTTTCAAGAATTTTAGATAATATCTTATAGGCCGTACAAACTAATGATATGCCCCTGTAATTCTCACACTTCAGCTTGTCACCCTTTTTGTAGATTGGGCAGATTATGCTTTTGCGGCAATCTTCGGGGATTACCTCGTCATTCCATTTTTTCAGCGCAGTAGCACATGTACAGCGTTGGTCAGGCACGTTCCACCATGCTTCAGCAGTTCCGCTGGGATCTCGTCAGCGCCGGGCGCTTTATTATTTTGATGCGACTGTATGGCAAGATTCACCTCCTCTACTGTTGGGGGTAGAACGGGAGGGCCTGGTTCGGCTAACTGCTCAAGAGCTGGCTCCGCGGGGGATGTTGATGGTGCATTGAGGAGCTCTTCGAAATGCGAGGCCCATCGTTTGTTGACGCTTTCGATGTCGCTGATGATGTTACCATCCTTGTCCTTACATAGGCTTGTCCTGGGTTGATATCCGTTCTTGAAATTATTTATAAGTTTGTACGCCTGTCTAATGTTCTTACTGGCTAATCTTTGGTTTATTTGCTGTAACTGCTCGTCAAAATGTTTGCGTTTCTTACGTCTAATTAACCTATTAGATACTCGCCGAAGTTCGTTGTATCTTTCTTTCTTGGCTCGGGATGCGCGTTGTGTGTATTGGCGATTGGCTTCATTTTTCGCCTCAATCGAGGCCCTGCATTCGTCGTCGAACCAGTCTTCTCGTCTGCGCCGGCCTTTATAGCCCACAACCTCTTCTGCGACCCCCTTTGAGCTCCTCCCAGAACTCATGGATGCCTAGATTATTGATGTTATCAAGCATGGGCGACAGTTTTTCCCAAGTGCTGTAGTATACGCAGCCGCCGTGGCATCATCAATCAAATTGTCAACCTCGAAGATCTTGGCAGGGTTGATTCTCGTTAGGTGCACCGAAGAGATTCTGCACCTGTAGGTCGTCTTCACCAAATAGTGATCGGTGTCGCAGTTGGCTCCTCGATAGGATCGAACATCTAGGACATTAGAAGCCCATCTCTTGCTGATCAGTACGTGGTCGATCTGGTTCACGGTGTATTTATCTGGAGACTTCCAGGTCTGCTTATGGATTCGTCGATGAGGGAAGCATGTAGAGCTTATGACCAAGTTTCTGCCGCTCGCGAAGTCGATAAGTCGCTGACCGTTGTTGTTGTTTTCGTCGTGGAGGCTATGACCTCCAGTAGTTCCCCTATGCCAGCTTTCATTTCCGACTTTGGCGTTAAAGTCTCCTAGCAGCAGCTTGACGTCGTTTGATGGAAGTGAGTCGAAGAGTGTTTCTAGGTCGTTGTAGAACTCGTCCTTAATCGCGTCTTCTTTTACTTCTGTAGGGGCATGCGCATTAATGAGCCAGAGATTAGCGAAACGGGTCTTAATGCGGATCGCACATAGCTGCTCGTTGATGGGTTTGAAGCCGATAACGTGGTCCTTGAGCTGCTTATTCACGATGAAACCTACTCCAAACTCCTTGTTGCCCTCCTCTTTACCACTCGTAAAAATAGTGTGCGAATTGAGGTCGTTAATCTCGCTTTTGAGCCATTTAGTTTCCTGGATTGCAACTATGCTCAGCTTGTATTGTTCTACCTGATCCAGGAGGGCCCTTAAGGCCCCCGGTCTTTTCAGGGAGCGTACATTCCAGGATCCGAAAGAGTAATCAGTTGTTCGTTTGCGGGGTCGTCGTTGTTTTGAATCCGTCCAATCCGAGGCTTTTGTTTCAGGTTTCTTGACTTAAAGTTTTTCTTAGGATGAGTTGTCGGCACATCGCTAAACCATGATAGGTTTTAATCGTCGAGTAAAGGCCATCATGGGCATGCCTCGAAGATGCTGCTTTAGTGGTTGAGTTAAACGTTTACTGTCACCTATCACGTTAAGTAACCTGAGACGCTGCAGATGTAAATACAGCACTCAGGCGCAGCGGTGCTTCTTCCAAATGTCGCATCAGATGATTTGACTTAGCCGTTAGAGGTTTTACCCACTACCGTTACCAGGGGGCGCCCGCGCGGAGGACACATGGAGAAGTCTTTTGCCCCCCGACTTGCCCTTTACATAGCCAAATTGAGTGTGATGTAAAAGTTTATTCCTCACCATCAAACCCTTGATGTGTAGGTGAACCTAACACTCCATAGTTTTGAGTAGAAAGCAGGTAACACTGATAGGACTGTAGGACTTTTGTAGGGTCTCTGCTTTGACACCGTGCTTAATGAAAGTTACATTAACTGTTCTCCAAGCAAGTGAGATATAACAGAAGTAACAGCTAGCTCTGAACAGCGCCGTTAGCCCCAGAGAGACTCACTAATCTTCTAGCTGGCTGTCCTGTATCACCTGGTATGTGGTACTGGGCAATTGTCTGGAAGAGACAGAAGTGCGTGTTAAGGAGGAGTTGCGTCTCCCTAGGACCAGCCGTAAACGAACCGTCCGGGAATTGGAGCAACCCAACTCCGTTAGAATTGCTTCACACTGCATCCTCCAGCACTTCCTCTTAGATTGCCTAATCGTTGCATTATATTCAGTTAGTATTATTATTCCATATTATATTTTCGGATCGTAAATGACAGATCCCTTGTTCTCCCGGATATTTGCTGCTCTCTTTGTTTATCAGCCACCTGAACATTATTTGATGTCACTCAATTGTTCGATGTGACAATGAAGAGTCTGATGAAAAGCCCTTGTGCATCATATTATGCCAAAACGGGCCTTTTCACAAAACTTGTCTGGCTGGCAAAAAGAGGTCGACATTTAAAGTCTTTATGAACACTCTACGACACCATTTAACCAATACACAGAGAGAGAGTGCGAGAGCAACTTGAAAAGCACTTTGGGCATCCTTTTTGTGTGCTATGCATATACGTCAAGAACACCATACACGACAACGATGACGACGTACACTTCAATTTACCCTAAGAAAACAGCCTGCAATTGACTTACCCATATAGGATAGCCAAGCATAGCACTTTGGTCCTTATAATCGTATGAAGTGGTTGAATGACTTTAAATGTTTTATTTATTTATTTTATTTATTTCAAGTACTGTTGAAGGCATTGCCTTATTACAGGGGTTCTGGTTCACATTATCTTTATGTTCATATTACTTTAAATTCTCAGGTTACATTATAATTAAAAACATGTTAAAGTTAAAGTTCTACTTAATAATCTACTGAAATTTTTTATATTTAAACAAAACGCAATATTCGCAATTCATTCATTAAGACAGAAGCTTCTAAGTTTAAATGTTTTATAACATGTCTCCGTTATGCAGTTTTATCTCTCGGATGTCTCAGAGGGTATAGGGAACGTGTGGGTAGAATGAGTATCCTGAGCCTCGTCGTCTTATCGACTGTGAGAGAAATATCAAGCAAGGACGACCTTTGCTCTGGCGAATCTATAGCCTTTGATGTAAACGGCAAACGGCATCGTACACCAGCCCGGGTTTGTGAAAACAAGGAACTTATATGGAACTAAGCTCTTTGAGCATTTCGTTTTCGGTTTGTGTGTGTCGAAATTCGTTGCTTCCACCTGTTCCCGTACACGCACAAACACACGTTACATAAGCAAATTTGATGTTTTACATGTCACCTGATGTGTTCACTAAATCCACAAACCGCATCGTCCTCACTCAATACCTCGCCTTTTGCCGTCATCTTCACCGAACCTACATAAATGTACATCATCACGTGTATAAGGCAACAGAGCGGTTGTGCATTGGTTTGCAGAGTTTGGTATGCCTCAGCAGCAGCAGATACCTTGAGAAGGCTCTCAGCAGCATCTTTTATGTCGCCAACTTATGGATAGATGATGATGGTTAGATGGATGGTTGCGTAGAGCCTTCTCTAGATGAACCATCGCACACCACATTGACTCCTACCTTGGTTTGGGTATACACGAGTTCCTCCGGTAAACCGACCGAATTCGATATGGATGACATCATCCATCGTCATCATCTCATATTTTAAGTTTAATATTTTCAGGTCACCGGGTTGGCGTTCACAAACCCTTCAAAAGTCATCGTCGTCGAGGATGTGTGACATTAGTAAAAAGGACTCAAGCAACCGCATATACATATGTTAATAGAATTTCACGCAACCATATACGACTTTACACCATGTAGGTACTTGATCAGGAGCAGGACGATTGAGGTGGATCCCGGAGAAAGAATATACAGCGGCAGTACAGCAAGGACACATACGTAAGTTCTCACACAGAGGAACGTTGTGTCGTTTTGTACTCGTGGAATTATTCCGGAATATTTCAAGGAAATTAAATATGTATAGAAAAGAGGATTTATCTTTTGAATGGAAGTCAAAACGGAATCGCATTTAGTGCTAGATGACTGTAAAATGGAGGAAATAGGGTTATGATGTCGTGTCCGGTTTGCGAAATTTAAAGCTAGGCACACGATGACGACTCGGAACGATGTTTGACATGTGATGCGGAAAGGTTACCGGAATTGTGAAAGTGTTAGGCAAGGAAATATGCATAGGGAATTTAAAGCAAATCGCTGGTGACTTCTTTAATTTTCAGGTGGAATTGGATTCCCGGGGAAGTGCCAGCTTTCCTACCGGGCGCGTCTCCAGGTGGTGGAAAGGGGAACGCTAAGGGTGGTGTCAGTTAGGCAGGGGCGTACTATGTCTAGTGTGTTTTTGTAATTGTTCCCGTAGCGTCCAATTGTCAACTGCTGGTTCGTAATCGTCATGTAAACCATGTCCGTACGCGTATGAATGACTGTCAGCACAATTAGTAGGTTAAAATCTCACTAGTGTACCAAATTGGTTATGGGGAAGGACACCGTGCGTGAATTAAAAACCAACCTAATCTAAGGTGGAACAGCCGAGAGATGCGTGGCTAAAAGGGAGCTTGGTCGCAAGCATGCGGACTTTGGAAAGTGTCAACCTCCAGTTTAATTTAGACTATGGGAAGGAAACCCAGGGCAATAAACCAAAGATGGAGAATTTAGGCTACGGAAACCCAGTATTGGCGGCAGTGGGAGTGAGAAAGCGGGCTCCCGGTCGTCGTCATCCCTCAACTGCAGTGCTGGAGCAGTGGCGCAACTGGCTGCTTTAGCATCTATTGCAACAGGTGTTGCTGAAGTGGAAGCACCTTTAGACGTAGTTTCATCTTGAAAAGGTCACCAAGGCGGGTATCGCCTCCCTTGATAACAACAACTTCCGGAGATGAAACCGCTCGTGAAACAGCGACTGAAACCGATGTTGAAGACGGCATTGCTGAAATGCTTGGAATTAAAAATCGGAGGTCCCCAAAACAACTGCTTTAAGCAGCAGTGGATACAAAGGGTGAAAGCAAAAACCCGGCCGTTGAAACAGATATGTTCGCTAGGATAGGGGAGCTCACAGCTGATTTAGGTAACTTTATGGATACAAATGCCAGGTTGTGAAGGGGAAATTGATGAACATACGAATTATGTGCAACGGGGCCAGAGAGCAGATCCTCGGAACGACAATATGCGAAGGTTGTTCCACCCCGGGACGCTCCAAAGCAAACAATCAAAGCAAATAAGACCACCACGAAAACGTGAGTAGCGCTGAAGCGCCGGGGGGGGGGGCGGTTGTAGAGGAGATAGGAGTTATTCAAACATATAAGCGTACCAAAAAGATACAGTCCCATGAAGATAAGACTGCCAAATTGCCTGGAGTTAAAATGGAGGGAGAAACGTTTGCTCCTACGCCTGCTCCTCCTACCGTGGACGGAGACACTGGCTCGGGGAGAAGGGCGCAGAACAAGGACGTCAAGACGGCGAGGAGTGAATCCACAGACTCTTGGGTAAAAGTACAAGGAAAAAGGAAGAAATCTAGGAGGATTAAAACAAAAAGCAGGCCGCATGCAATGGTCATATCTCAAATCGGAGATATGACATACGTAGAGATGCTCAAGAGAGTGAAAGCTGAGCCTGGACTTAAAGAGATCGGGGATAATGTCTCCCACAGAGTGGCAAATTAAAAATTGGATGGACGAACTGCCGACTGAGGACGCAGATGTTTGTTAGATGTTTCAAGTGCCTTGAATCCGGTCACTTCGCACGAGACTGCAAGTGCACACACGACAGATCGGGCGGAGTCGAGGGGCATAAGACTAAAACAGTTACAAGTTAAGTGAGTCGAAATGCTTTTTTTATAGGAACGCAAAATAAGATAACTACGGGCACTCAAGCGGAAGCGTGAAGTGCCCAGTATACCAGGAAGCAATGAGGCAACTTCGAAAGTGCGGTGCGTTCAGATAAACCTGAACCACTGCCGGGCGGCACAGGATCTGCTTTCACAGATCATTAAAGACAAGTGGACGTTGCTATTGTTTGCGACCAATACAAGAATATGCGAAGCTCAATCTGGGTCGCCGACATGGATGGACAAGCAGCAATCTGCATATGCGGCAACCATGCTTTTCAAGAAGCCAAGGCCGAAAAAATTAATGGGTTCGTAAGAGCGATGATAAGGGTACCTATGTGTACAGCTGCTACGCCCTACCACGACTGGGATTAGTTGAGCTTGAAACGCTACTGGATAGTTTGGTGTACGATGCCAGCAGATATGCTCCAATTAAAATTGCTGGGGACTTTAACGGCGTGCACTCCTTGATGTTTTCACCAAACTGGACGTCGTTCTAATAAACTCGGGCGGTGCCTATACCATCAGGAAGAGAAGTTTCGGATCTATTATTCGTCAGCAGCTCCTTAGCGTCTAGCATGTACTGGCACGTTAGCGAAGACTATACACACAGCGATCACCAGGCGATTTTCTTCGAAACAAAGGAAAGAGCACATCGGGTACCGTACACAGGAATTCGCGGATGATCTGCTAGGAATTTCGATGAGGATATTTTTAAAGAAGTTCTTCTTGAGATGGGTCCTGTTGAGGAGTCGGCAAAGCAAATGGCAGCGCAGATTGCAAGACACATATAGGCATCCTGTGACGCTTCTATGCTGAAATGAAAGTCATCAAACCATCTAAAGAAGAATTACTGGTGGAATGATAAGATCTCGGGGTTACGCTGTAAATGCTTGAGAGCCTTAGCGTTCATAGGATACAACTGCATATTTCGATTTACATAAAGCATACAAGAGAGGTCGAAGGCTCTTTCAAAATGCAATAAAAAGGGGTAAGGAGCACTGTTTCAAACAGTTCTGCGAGGCCGCAGACTTAAACCCTTGGGCCTACAGAGTGGTCACAAAGAAAATAGGTAAAAAATCACCACAATTAACGAGTCCAGATCTACAAGGAAATATTGTCGCAACTCTTTTCTCCCGCCACGAGTTGGAACACAACCAACCGCATCCTCCGATGGATGGCGAGATCACACCAGACATAACTCAGGACGAGCTTTTCAAAGTAACAGCCAGATTTGGTGACAATAAAGCGCCAGGACCCGACGGAGCACCCAATAGGGCGCTGAAGGCAGCAGTCGGTACAATTCCCGAAAAGTTCGTTGACAATTTTAGAGCCTGTCTCGCGGAACACACTTTTCCTAAGCGGTATGGAAAAAACAGAAGCTGGTTCTATTACCGAAAGTAAATAAGCCCTCCGGAGAAGTAAGTTCATATCGTCCAATTTGTTTGCTGGACACCACGGGCAAAATATTCGAACGGATTATTTTTAATCAACTGTCTGAGATAGTCGAAACAAAGGCGGGTATATCCGACCGACAGTGCGGATTCAGACAGTCACGCTTCACGGTAGGCGCAATAATGACAGTGAAGAACCTGGCACGGGAACAAATGGATAAGGGTAGGTGCTGCGCTGTGTAGTGACGCTAGACATTAAAAATGCCTTTAATTCTACGAACTGGGGTTGCATTCATGCTGCCTTACGAAGGATCGATATACCAAACTATCTGATAGGTATAATCAAAAGCTATTTGTCGCGCCGAGTTCTACAGTATAACACTGACGAAGGAGTGAAAGAATACATGATAACAGAGGGCGTTCCACAGGGATCAGTACTGGGTCCCTTGTTGTTGATAATAATGTGCAACGCAATCCTCGACTTCCTGGACTCGTGGATGATATCGCATTAGTCGTTACAGCGAAAAGTCCGTCTAATGTCGAAGCGCATGCCAGCGAGGCAATCACAACCATCAAGCTGTGGCGGGAGGAAGTCGGACTGGAAATGGCTGCTCACAAGACGGAGGCCGTTCTCATAACCAAACGCAGAAATCTGAAGATCCGAGTCGAGAGCGCCCTAATCACTTCTAAACCCGCAATTAAATACTTGGGAGTGATGGTCAACGTGAAGCTAAACTTTAGAGCGCACATTAACTATGTATGTGAAAAGGCGGCGAACCCCACAGTTGCTTTGGCAAGGATGATGTCAAATATTGGAGGCCCGAAAACGGGGAGAAGGCTGTTGCTGTCAAGGGTGATTACCTCCACCTTTTTGTACGCCTCTCCAGTGCGGGGCACTGCACTGCTCTGTTCTTCGAATATTAGAGGTATCCGCTCGATATATCAACGGAGCGCCTTGAGGGTGTGCTGTGCGTATAAAACAACAGCTTACAAAGCAGCGTACGCTCTATCAGGAATGCTACCAATATATATTCTAGTGGATGAAAGTGTTAGGCTTTATACTGGACGGCAGCTCGGCAGCTAGAAACACAGGTAGAGCGCGAACAGAGAAAATGTAGAGAACGAGGGGAGGCGATGAGGATATGGCAGGAGTGCTGGAACTGGGCATCCACGGGTCGTTGGACCTACACCCTTATACCTAAGATCGAGAGGAGGCTCCACTGGGGACACGGGGAGTAACACCACCATTTGACTCACTTCCTCACGAGTCATGGGGGATACAGACAGTACCTTTATAGGTTCCAGTTGGAGGATTCGCCCTACTGCCCAAACTGCAAAGAGGCTGAAGAGAGCGCAGAGAACGTTTTGTTTGAGTGTCCACGGTTCGCAGAATACCGAGAGCAGCTGGAAGCAGAAGTTGGTGGTGCTATTGACCCGGAGAATCTGGTGGATCGCATGCTTGAGTCACCCAGCATGTGGGAGGCAGTTAGCCGTGCAACATGCAACATTCACCGAGAGTTGCGAAAAGAGGAAGAGAGGTGAAAGGTAGAACGCCGCATTTGACGGCTGAGTAGCCAAAATTAAGTAGCCAACTGGCAAGAGCCTTCCCTGTGAAGTTATTCCGGAAGGTCGTTCCGCAGCGGAGACGTGTTTGGGGCTATTGCGGAGGAAAAAAACGTTAGCAACGCCTGGTTTTTTTAGTCAGTAAGAACCTGACATGACTCCCTGGATTCTAGACAGTACCTTATGCAAGGTTTTTTCCACCTCCATAAAAAAAGGTGAAATTGGATTAAATATGATTCGTACCCTATTTAGAGCAAAAGAATTTAAAGTTCCGATATTTTCTTGTTATGGGAGATTATACAATTCCTGCATAATCTGGTACTTGTTTCAAATGTTTTGATTTTCTAGCATTTCTAGAATACTCCAATTAACTCAAAAGCAAGCCTTCAAATACCACAAATCTCTCAATTTCTCTTTTCCGTTGACGTGCTGTATTATACTAAAATCATAGTCACCCAGTGGCGGCTCGCGCATATGTGCACAAGTGCATAAATGTACATACATACATGTATACTGCCGATGCCGACTGCTCACTGCACATACGACATGGTCACGGCACTGCGACCAACAACCTGCAATCACTGGGTGCACAATCTGGGAAGAGGAGCACACGCTCTAGTTTCGGATATCTACGCGGTTTCCGGGGCAAGGGGGTAGTGCAAAATTTACACTAGAGCTTGTGCACAAAGTTGTTGTGCACAGCGTCTTGTAAATCGTATGAGCTAAATTCTAAAAGAAGAAAGGTTGTGTTGCATACGTCTGTTCTGTTCCAATCGCGATGAATAAAATTGCAACGGTCAATTTCTTCAAATAATTAGCAAAAGATTAAAATAAAAACTCGGGACCCTCCAGACTCCAGTAATTTCTGTAGGGTAGAGTGGAAGTGACGGAAAATGACAATTCTGGCGTGAATTTAAGGCGGCAATTTTCGCGATTTATGAGAATATGTGGAATTCATGAATTTTAATGGATTTTCGTTATGTCCAATGGACTTATTTCCAGGCCGATTTGGATTTTGACAGAATGAAAGTTTAATAAGATCCATGGATTCGCTATGTGTGTGCGGCTTAGAAAACTGTTTTGTTTTCCCTGTTTGTTGTGTGGGAGTGAAAACAAACATTCCAGTTGACGAAAGTCTGAAATAGTCTGCGGAAGAATAATACGTATACCTATAAAAACAATAATTTCTGTAGACTATTTTTTTTAATACAAACTATGAAAAATTTTATTACATCATATTCTTCCTGAAGTCAATACATTTGTATATTTCCTTGTGAACCCCCGGTATTTTCCACCACGAGCCGCCACTGTAGTCACCGCAATTACTCCTCCAACTAACCGTATTTAACAAATTGAAATAGCATTTTGAAGTCAGCAACAATGAAAAGATACTATCCGACGCATAATAAAGATAAAACATTGTCGTCGTTGCGCAATTCGACTTTAAATTGCTCATTGACCGAAATAATTGACCAGCTTCTGAATAATTCAGTAGCCGACCGCAGTAACAAATGGAAGAATAGTGTTACAACAACAGCCGCCGAGCCCAGGCAAACACCATCATAGCCCGAAGGGACAATACCAAAGATAAAGAACTCACAGCCAGAACCGCATTTCGTCATTATTGCGGTGACAATTTACTCCTCTTTTTCATCGTCCTCCCACCGGGCACGGATATGGTTCTTTGCTCTCCCCTTATATTTGTAGGATGTCGTCTTTCGCATAGCTCACCCCCTCTACTAGACCCAACAGCTTTCCGCTTGAATCTTTTCGTCATCGCGTCGTTGTTGAAGTCAAAAACCTCAGCAATCGCACAAAAGTACATACAATAAATGAGCGAAACCGTTATGTTACGAAAAGGACTCGAAGAGTGATAGTAAATTGGGCCAAAGAAATGACAATAAATAAAAGACTCAGAATTGTCTGAACTGAAGAAAGAAGTGAAATTACAACCCGGCACTAAAGGCATCAGAAAACCATCGAAAAAGCATCCTTGTGTCAAGTCTTGTGGAAATTACCATTTAACCCCTTTTTGTTTAGTATGAGATTTATTCAATGGCACTACGCCGTCACTCTCCATACAGAATAGATGGACCACTCTCAACACTCAAGGCTCTCGCTGGGAAACGCTGAGATAGGTTGTGCAAAAAAAAACATCGAAGAAGTAAAGGACGAAAGATTTCCGGAATATGTAAAAGGGAAGCAGACATTTCGATTTCTTTCTATGCCATGAAATGGAGATTTTGGAGGAAATGACGGAGACCATTCAATCGATGAGAATCAAATAGTATCCTGGGAGTTCTATTATAGTGTTGCGGTGGCTATTGGTCGGATGTTGTTGTGAACGATAATGAATTCAAACCGACGACGAGACGCTCAATATGTCTTTGACCCATCATGAGCACTGATTAAAGACGGTCTAAGAAGTAGCGTAGGCGAATTTGATTTAATTCTTCTCAATTGTCATTCCGTAAAATATGGTTTTAAAATTCTTTACACCTTTTCTAAAACTATTTGTGGGACCGATAATTCAAACTGGGAAATCTTAATTGTGGATTTGAATTATACATACCCCATAAGAAAATTCCTGGGTCATGGTGTTGCAAACATTTTGTGCTTTCGGCCGAAAATCGCTTCGATTTCCTTTAAAATTTTGATAGAGGGAATCAGGATGCCGATGTATGGTATGGTGTTAATTTTACTGAAAATATCGAAGTCCCAGCTTCCTGTATTCAAAAATTACAGACGTTCAAAGATGCGACCATGATAAAAACAATTTTTTTGTGCGAGCCACGAAAAAAAATAGCAAGGAATCACCTACCGCAAACGGGGGCAATTTTCTGAAAAATTTTATGTGGGAGGTGGTGTTCGATGTAGCATATTGTGGCATTTCAGATAGGTGTCTGCGTTCAAAAATGCGACCCATGGACATAAAAAATGCGGGACACACTTCTAAAATGCGAAGCTGTCATGCAGAATTCGGCTCGCCTGTGTCGGGTAGCCTTTTCGAAACCCAGCCTGATTCTCCACAATTTTCTTTCCTTCGTGCAGCCACTCCGGAAATCGTGTTTTCATCATTGTTTTTAAAATCTTCCCAGCTGCGTTTAAGAGTATGTACCTAATATGCATGATTATCGCTTTTTTTGACAATTTAAAAAAATCGCTGCATCGAGGAAATCTGAAGAAATATCTTTACTCAGGAATTCTATTCAACTCACATAATTGAGTTGTGAATTGCCCGATATTAGGTACGCGTACGGTGTCCTGAGGAGGGGTTAATTAGAGACGGAGGGTCTTCACCGATAGAAAGAGATTAAATCTACACAGTAAAAAGTTTATTGAATTTTACACACAAAGTGTAGTAGAAATTACTACAAAAAAAAAAGCTAAAAAAAAATTGAAATTTAATTTTACACATTTCTTTAGCAAAAGGCTAAAATAAATGACAACCATATAAATTTTAAGTAAAACATTGTGAAATCACATTGCTACTGTAATTTTACAAAAAAAAATGTAAAATTAAATCAAGTGAATGTGATTTTTCATTATTTAATGTAAAATTAAATCAAGTGAATGTAATTTTTCATCATTTCATTTTTACATTTCGTAAATCTTTTCGAAAGTATTCTGCCACGCTCTGTGGCGCACTTGGTTGAGGCGCACTATATGATGCTAGTAATCTAGAGGTCCGAGGATCGAATCTCGGCGTGGTCCAAAATTTTCGTACATGTGCGCATAGGAAATATATAGTCTTTGCAACATTATATACACTCCGAAATGATATGCAATGCAACGTTGACTCGAAATTGCCTATAAACGGCTGAGTTAACGTAAGTTAATTTTAAATCAAAAATTTAATTTTACACATGGATATGGGACTTGTTTCCCTCTGAGAATTTAAAATTAAATCTTTGTTGGAAATGGGTTAAATATATTGATGTAATTTTAAATGCTTTATTTAATGTAAATTTCGTGCTGTAAATTTACAACTCTGAAAGTTGGCAACCAATTGCCTACTCTGAAAGCTGTAAAAATTTAAAACCGTGTAGAGATAATGACTACAGATCCGTTTCACAAAAGTTCCGTTATGTCGACAAAACAATATTTGTGTGGGGTTTGGTTAGAATAAATGGGCAAATAAAAATATTTACTCAGAAAATTTTATTGGAGGATGCGGGAACATGCCCCCGTAGTACGATTCCTTGACCTTTTTATATGCTTTGATAAAGACACATTAATTCAAGGTTTTGTGAAATTGGTGTAAAAAATGTTTTTAGAAGAACCTAATCTGGGGGGTTGGGTTTGTATGTGCAGCCCCATGACCCCATTGTCCGATTTTACAGACTCAAACATACAAACTGCCTGCAGCAAAAAAAAAGCATTTGTGCTAAATTTCAGTTTCATAGCTTTTAAATTAGCCGAGTAAAATGCGTCGCAACAGACGGACAGACGGATAGAAGGACTTCGCCCAATCGACTCCCCAAATCATGCTGATCATATATGTATACTTTTAATATGGTCGGAGATGCTACCTTCAATGCGTTACAAACTTAATACTATACCCTCTCACTCTATGAGCGAAGGGTATAAGAACACACATACACTAATGCAAATGTGTGCTATGCTATATGTGCAAATATCTTCCAGGAATATCCATAATATTGTTATATTTTTCTCGTCTTTTCTAGACGTTCCAGTGGGTTCGACAGATTTTCGCGTACACGATAAAAAAAAAACACTCGCTACTGTAACACTAGAGAGTTTTAGCAAGTCGTTGCAAATAGGACGACATATATTATACATTCCATATAAGAATTCGCTTCCTTACCGTATTGCGAACAGTAGGTATATCATAATTTTGCATGTCCCAAGTAGGCATGTGTGTATTTCCGTATATTTGATATTCTATAAACAGTCAAAAGTGTCGTGTCGCGATTTTAATTTGTCGTGTCGTGTATGTTTAAAAGTTTTATTTACGGTACGGAGCGGCAGAAACTTGGTCATAAGCTCTACATGCTTCCCTCATCGACGAAAACATAAGCAGACCTGGAAGTCTCCACATGAATACACCGTGAACCAGATCGACCACGTACTGATCAGCAAGATATGGGCTTCTAATGTCCTAGATGTTCGATCCTATCGACATAGGCGTAGTCAGGATTTCAGTCAGGGGGAGGCAAGCCCAAAATTTTTTTCAAAATCATGCTTTTCTTAGCAGTTGAAACTTCCGGTCGCAGAAATATTATAAGCAAATTTTAGAGTAGCCTGGCTTGTGGTTGGATTGATGCACAGGGTCATGGATTCCACACTTACCGTGAACGAATTCATTTTATGGTGTTTTTCGAACTCACGACGTACGTGACGGACTATTATATCGCTCAGATTGTAAACAAGTACCCATTTATGGGGATAAATAACATTACTGAGCATGCTGTTGATCTCAGACCTCAACAAAACAGCAGTTTAGATCTTGGAAATTATGTATGTCACTCACATATCTGCGGCCCTAGTTTACTGGTGGACTGCATGTTATATCTTTTTTCTCTTTGCTAATTTTAGAGTCAAATTTTTAAAATGGAGATGAGAATGATTTTCTTCTGCATTCTGATTACATTCAACTGGCCTCCAATATCTGCCTTTTAGAGCGTAGTTTGTCTATTTTCAGTGCATTTTCTGCATCTCGGACTGCATATTCCACTTGCGAAATCAGTTTGTTTCGTCTGTCACTTTCATCTTAACAAAGTAGCATCATCAAAATATTTATAAATCCTTTATTGATTTAAATATGGTTAACGGTTTTAATAAAATTTCCTCTAAATTTATCAAAGTATTGACAGTGGCTCAATTATATTGCTGGTATGATTAGAAAATAAATTTTGATTTAATAACTTGAAAGACCCGCTCTGTGGCTCACTTGGTTGAGTCGCACTCTACGATGCTAGTAACTTAGAGGTCCGGTGATCGAATCTCGGCGTGGTCCAAAATTTCCGTACATGTTCGTAGAGGAAATATGAGGGGTATAGAATCAAAACCGGCAATCTCCACTTTTTCGACAAAATTACCTAATGATGTAGTTTGATTAATTAATATTATTGCTATACAGAAATGTTATCAGTTTATTGGAAATAAGCGTAAATCCATGTTAATTTTACTATTGAAAAATATGTTCAGTTTCAAAAACGGCTATCTCCACTTGCATGTTAGAATCAAAAACGGCTATCTCCAAATCATAGGTAAATTATACAGGAACACGTAAATTGGGTACGATTTTTGTTGGAAATAGAATTGGCCAAAAAAAACTTATAGATCAGGTATTTGCAATCGGTTCTATACTGTGGTTTCCTTTTTGTGTTCTTTTTGTAACTCCTACCTTGAAGAATGTAATGCAAAAAACATTTGGAAATGGTTAGATTAAGTATTCAAATTATTTTGTATTTTGACTTTATTGCAGCTGCTGTACCCATAGATTCGCAAAAGGATACAGTTTTAGTGCATGTAGTGATGACAGCGCATTTTCTTTAATATCTAAATTAATAAGAGCATCGATTTATCCAATTTTTGTTGTCAGCGGTGGTTAAGATTTAAATTAAACTGAAAATTAATATCAAATCAAGGTTTCAATAAATGAAAGAGATTCAAACGCATATCAAGTGACGAAAGACTATTTGCTCCAGATGTTAAATATTTTGGTTAACACAACGCATTTAATGAGAAAATGTGCAGTCTCCGGTTCCGTTGAATTATTTAAAAAAAATTTAAAACCGGGATTTTACTCTAGTCTAGATTGTTTTACAAATTTGAAAAATATACCAATTGACCTAAATGAACTTAAGTCAATCGAAGGGATACAAATTTTGTTTCATGTTATGATTAAATTCTAAGCATGAGTTTCAATCAAATTAAATGACGTCAATCAAAAGTTTCATATCCTGGGTCTGTCATAAAACTATTGAGCATATTCTGCGAAAAATAGGGTGATTAGTCCTATCGGCACAAATACTTAAATTTTTTTAAATACTCTCCTCCAACACCAATGCACTGGCAAAGAGATGCCTTCCCTGCACCCTGAAGCTCCTCGAAGAGAATGTCTCTAGAAACCAAGTAAAGTGCTTTGTATATATTTTCTTGGGACTTCCAATGTTTTAATCTTCAATCTTTAATTGGAAAACCAAAAAATTCGCAGGGTGCCAAATCGGGACTATAATAAGGAACTGTCTAAACTCCAAGGTTATGCTTCGGGCACGGAATTAATCACGACAAAGGTCGTATGACTGTAGTCAGGAGATTTTCGGTTACCAACCCGTAAACCAAAAATGTGGATAAGCTTGTGTCAAGACTAGCTATTCAGGTTATAATGTCACCAAAAATGTTATAATGTCACCAAAAAAATCGCAATCATAACAGATCCTAAATCCATAGAATTCTCCCGCTAAAATTCAAGTGGTCGTCTTGTGCACAGATAGACAACAGACACAAGACCTGATGAGTGTGTCTATCTGTGCGGAACCACAAAACTTTGGGAGAAATATCAAAAATTGAGGAAATTGAGGAAAAAAAAGTTTCGTCCCAATCGGGATTCGGACCTCCGACCTTCAGTCAGAAGGTCAGCAACTCTACCTACTGAGCTATAGACGCTTAGAGGTCTCAGTGCAAAGATTCCAATGTGACATTTCCGAAATTGAAAACTCGATATTTCTCCCGCTGGGGCTCTTCTCCACCAAACAGACAAAGTTCCGCGTAGTTCCCATAGAGCTGGTAAGTTGCCATGCCATAAATACTACAGACATGCACCGCAGTTTGTGTATAGAATGGAACGATAAGTCACAATTAGTCAGATCCTATATACGAGTTTCTTTCATCATCCTCGCTAGGAAACCAATTGTAAGGAAAAGTCTGCCTCTGCGGCCCCTCCGAATCATCCGAAGATGTGCGGTAATCAAAGTATTGATCTGTAATTCCCTGATTTTCTCGGTTGACTGTGTGTCTCTCCATTCGCAAGATAGCTCAGTACAATGAACCTAAAAACCTTAAATTTTTATCAAAACCATAAACTGCTCCAACACTTTTGTAACATAACAATTTAAAAAAATTTTTTTTTTTAATTCTCACTTGTGTGCCTTCAGTGCCACAGTGTGGGAAAGAATATAAGTAAAAATCGCTCTAAAATTCGGCAATGCTTATTTTGACGTGAATGCACTCAATGTCTACATTTCGCAACATCGAGAAAAATTGGTCCTATTCGAGGTTTTTTCTTAATGACTGAAAATTTGGAGCCTAGGGAGTCCTCCTATAAAACATAATAACAAATTCGCACAACCGGAAGTATTCCTATCACAAAACACCTTATACTAGATTATTTGGTTTTGTGCTATTTGGTATCAAAAGCGGCTATCTCCTGTTACATTAGTAGCAAAACCGGCAATCTCCATATATTAGAATCAAAACCGGCAATCTCCAATTTTATTTATGTTAAAACTTCTTTTATGTTTAACTATTAGGCAATTTTTTTATATTTTCCGACTAGTGGAGACATAGACTTTTCATTACAATTAAAACTTTGAGGAAATACTGTCTATTTTGAACGTAGTAGAAAATCGCTCGTACTGAAAAATTGGGTAGAGTGGAGATAGCCGGTTTTGATACTATACCCCTCATATGTAGTCCAACTTCCTTTGCGGCGTTATTGAGGTTATGCAGGAGGCTTTCTGCATCACCCAACCTTCGAGACATGATGTTGATATCGTCGGCGTACGCTACTAATTGAGTCGAGTTGATGAGTAGCGTTCCGCTGCTGTCCATATTCATGGCTCGAATTACATACTCCAAAGGCAGGTTGAAGAGCGTCGGCGCCAGCCCGTCGCCCTGTTTGAGTCCAGTACGAGTTTCAAATAGATCAGTGGGTCCGTTCTGCACTTTGACCTGCTAGACGGTATTAGTCATCGTCATCCTTGTGAGTCGCACTAATTTTGCCGGTATACCAAAATTCAGCATAATGTTGTACAGTACACTTCGGTCGATACTGTCGTATGCCTGCTTGAAGTCGACAAAGATTTGGTATACGTCGATGTTGTATTCCCAGCACTTTTGGAGTAGTAGCTTCACTGTGTAAAGCTGATCGGTCGTTGAACGACCAGGTCTGAAGCCGCCTTGATACTCGCCAATGATTTGTTCTGCGTATGGATTGATTCTCTTTTCAAGAATTTTTGATAAAATCTTATAGGCCGTACAAACTAATGATATGCCTCTGTAATTCTCACACTTCAGCTTGTCACCCTTTTTGTGGATTGGGCAGATTATGCTTTTGCGCCAATCTTCGGGGATTACCTCGTCGTTCCATATTTTCAGCAGTAGCACGTGTACAGCGTTGGTCAGGCACGTTCCACCATGCTTCAGCAGTTCTGCTGGGATCTCGTCAGCGCCGG
This sequence comes from Microchrysa polita, assembly GCA_949715475.1. Lineage (NCBI taxonomy): Eukaryota > Metazoa > Arthropoda > Insecta > Diptera > Stratiomyidae > Microchrysa > Microchrysa polita. Next base: position 5,846,745 of record OX454421.1, read on the forward strand.
GCGCTTTATTATTTTGGAGCGACTGTATGGCAAGATTCACCTCCTCTACTGTTGGGGGTAGAACGGGAGGGCCTGGTTCAGCTAACTGCTCAAGAGCTAGCTCCGCGGGGGATGTTGATGGTGCATTGAGGAGCTCTTCAAAATGCGAGGCCCATCGTTTGTTTACGCTTTTGATGTCGCTGATGATATTACAATCCTTGTCGATACATAGGCTTGTCCTGCGTTGATATCCGTTCTTGATATTATTTATAAGTTTGTATGCCTGTCTAATGTTCTTACTGGCTAATCTTTGGTTTATTTGCTGTAACTGCTCGTCAAAATGTTTGCGTTTCTTACGTCTAATCAACCTATTAGATACTCGCCGAAGTTCGTTGTATCTTTCTTTCTTGGCTCGGGATGACCGTTGTGTGTATTGGCGATAGGCTTCATTTTTCGCCTCAATCGAGGCCCTGCATTCGTCGTCGAACCAGTCTGCTCGTCTGCGCCGGCCTTTGTAGCCCACGACCTCTTGCGACCCCCTTGATGCTGTCTTTGAGCTCCTCCCAGAACTCATGGATGCCTAGATTATTGATGTTATAAAGCATGGGCGACAGTTTTTCCTCAAGTGCTGTAGTATATGCAGCCGCCGTGGCATCATCAATCAAATTGTCAACCTCGAAGATCTTGGCAGGGTTGATTCTCGTTAGGTGCACCGAAGAGATTCTGCACCTGTAGGTCGTCTTCACCAAATAGTGATCGGTGTCGCAGTTGGCTCCTCGATAGGCATGGGCGTAGCCAGGGGGGCAGGGAGGGGCGGTCGCCCCCCCCTGGTCGATGAAGATGGTAAAAAAATCCTCATCGATGTAGTAAAAAAATCGCTGCACTATACAACATTTTCAAAAAATGCCTTTTCTACCACTCCAAATGCCGCCGGAGAAGCCATGATCGGGACAGTTTGCAGTCAGGAAGTGTGAGTGTGCTACTGTGGCTGCGTGGATCCCATATTTCCTGTTTCATTTCATGGCTTCTAAGCTGGAGTACACAATTTCAACCGTTAGGTCCCTTCGGGAAGTCAGAGGAATTCAACTTATTTTCATCTGAAAGGGTGGCAAATGGTATACAGCTTTGCTTTGTTAGCCCTGGAAGGCCATGCTTCGTCGAATCGACTACGCAGCATCAAATTTATCCCATTTTTCGTAACAATTCTCATTATTTGGAGCTAAGTTTTCGTACAGCACTTACAGTGCCGATATATGGTACATTGCGGCTAGACGAAGTAAGCAGAGCAGGGTAAGTTGGATTTTTGGAAATTGGCATCGTCGAAACGTCGGAGGATGAACTTTGTGTAACTTTTAGAACTCCAGTATTTCTTATGGCTGGTTGTCGACAACTAGCTCGTAACAAATATGTTTATTTTTGAAATGTGGGACCTATATTTTTTTAAATTATGGAATAAATATTTACTAGGACAAAAGTAGGACAAATCAGGAAAATGGCTCAAAATTCTTCCTTATTTTAGGAAGATTACATTTCCAACTCATAAAAATCGGCTCCAAAATCGATGTTTTTCCATTCTAAATAAACTAACGATTGAAAATCTGTAAAATTTTATAAATATTTTGAGAAAGGGTGATTTGTATGAGGCTTCAAAGTTGAGCGTCGTCGAATCGACGAAGCATGACCTTTCCGTACTAAAAATAAGCATTACCTTCCATGGTCTGTATTCTGGCTAGTCTCGCGGTTAGTTCGCGCACCTTCGGTGCACAGGGTCATGAATTTGAATCTCACCGTGAACCATGGTGATTTTCAAACTCACGAACTTATGACGGACTATGATCTCACTCAGATGTTAAACGAGTACCCATTTATGGGGATAAATAACACTGCTGAGCGTGATGCTGATCTCATTATCTCAACAAAAAGCAGATAAGATCTTGGAAATAGGATGTCACCAACACATCCTGCGGCCTTAGTCCAATGTTGGATTGTCGCGTACTTTTTTCATGGTTAAGGACCTTGTAAAGAACGGGTCTCATATTTCAGTGTCTTTCAAGTTCTTATTTTTCTTCTCAGTACCGTATAGCCCCTTGTGGGGTCATGGTGCGTTAACTTAGCCGTTTATAGTCAACGTTACATTGCATATCATTTCGGAGTGCAATGTTGCAAGCACTATATAATCAACGAAAGCAAAACAAAGGCCATGATGCAATCGAAAACAAGGACGCCAGCAAATTCAAGCATCACAGTGGGGGACCTTAATATCGAGTATGTAGACAACTTCAACTATCTGGGTTGTAACTTATCGAAGGACGCCAACGAGACCGACGAAATTAAGCGACGGATACAACTATCCAATAAGACATATTTCTCGGTCCTCCCTATAATTAATTCGAAACTTGCGCACAGGAACACGAAGCTCCGCGTGTACAAAACGATCATCCGACCCGTGCTATGTTATGGCTGTGAAACATGGACCCTTACCCAAGCCTCCGAAATTTTGCTACACCGAACAAAAGGTCTTTCGGCGAATTTTCGGGGCCGTTCGCGAGCGAGACCAATGGCGTATCCGATACAACCATGAGTTGTATCAATTGTACGATGAGCTGGAAGTATCGAAAATCGTGAAGTTTCAACGTCTGCAATGGGCGGGGCATGTACAACGGATGGACGACAATGGCATGCCAAAGAAAGTTATGAACGCACAACGAATTGACGGAGCGAGGTTGCGTGGACGACCAAGAGCTCTCTGGGAGAACTCCGTAGGTGAAGACGCCCACCAGCTGCTGGGCTTCCGAAACTGGAGGACAAGGTCACGTAACCGCGACAATTGGAGGTCAACGATTCAGGCGGCCAAGGCCCGACGTCGAGCTATCGTGCCACATTGATGATGTTTACGGTACGCGCGCGAGATTTCCATTGTGATTTCGAATAACGTTTACGGTATTTTGAACGTTAGTGTAAAACTCTCTACTATTTATTACAACACACGCGGATATATACACGATTTACAATCTCACTAATTACTTTACTCATTACTGACACGACATAATCCACGGGTAAAACTAGACTGACTGACTGACTGACTCTAGTCGACGCCCTTATATACTCGTTTCCACTGTTCCGGAAACTTCGGTGATGCACTTTCTGGAAACTTCCGGAAAGTCGTGGTTGTTATATAAACTAATACGTCAACGTTATTTCTCGTTAGTGACATCAGCGCCCTCTGGTGTAAACTAAGGGTTGACGTATAGCCTAGACACATTACGATATCTATATAACGAAACGTCAATATCTCCATACAACGAGCATAATGTCAGAATCGCGAATCTTCAAACAATTTGCCAGAAGCATGAGAATCGGCTGTGTAGCCTTTTGTAGAGTTTCTGTTGTAGTCTGGCTGGTATAGCGGTTAGTGAGCGCACCTTCGGTGCACAGGGTCATGAGTTTGACTCTCACCGTGAGCCATGGTGTTTTTCGAACTCACGAGCTTGTGACGGACTATGATCTCGCTGAGATGTTAAACGAGTACCCATTTCTGGGGATAAATAACAGTGCTCAGCGTGATGCTGATCTCATTACCTCAACAAAAAGCAGATAAGATCTTGGAAATAGGATGTCACCAACACATCCTGCGGCCTTAGTCCAATGTTGGATTGTCGTGCCTGTTATTTGTTTTTTAGCATTCTCGTCGGCATCCTCGCAATGTTCGTACCTTGCTGTCATCTTCATCGTCATCGTTGGAATCTGCAAAATCAATAGCTATTATTAATTTGATCACTTTGAACTTAACGAAATGACTAGCCTTTGAATTATACATTTGCTTTGTTTACTTCGAATGATTGATTTGGTTACTTTGAATGTCAATCAATCAGCTGATCACTACATATTCAACCCGATTAGAACATTACAATCCAGCAACATAATTGAAATATTAGATAAAGTTATCATATACCTACATGAAGCTCATTTGCTGATATGTATATAATTTGCATACTACAACAACTAATGCTAATACTATAGGTATATACTTGGTAGATTCATTGCACTTTGGCCTTGAACTACATAGAATAACGTTTACATCGTCCGATAATTTTATGGTTTCAAGGGAAGTAAAATCAGTATAACATACACTTGCATTTTAAACCCCATCATACGGGAGTTTCACCTTTTCGATTCGTTTTCGCTGTTCGCTTGTATTTCTGATCTGAATTTTGAACTTATTTATTATTTTGTCATTTGTATCGTACCTTTTGAATATCAGACTACTTTCGTAAGCAAGTTATAATAATTGTCTTGCTAACTGCCGTTCACCATACACATACACCGTATAGTAGAATAGAGCGGACGACAGTAGTGTAGATCCAATGTAAAGCTTTTGGTTGTAAGCCCAAGTTTCCCCTACATTTTTAAAGTGCTGTAGTTGATTTGTTCACTCGTTCCAGAGTGTAAGCCTTCCAGCAAAGCTTGTTGTCCAACAAGAGACCAAGGAATTTAGCTTTTTTAGCAAAAGTTAGCGGACTATCCTGTAGTGTGGGAGGGTCAATGGAAGGAAACGTATATCTTCTAGTGAAGAGCACCAGCCCCGCTTTAGCTGGATTAAAGAAGAAAGACGAATTGGTCTAAGGTCATGCGTGGGAGCTCCAGCCCGTTTATTGTATAAACGTAACCCGCTCCTCTCTCCATACGCGAGGAAAATATACTAGTTTGCTTTGAGGTCCAACCGGTCCGATTGGAGTGCAGCAAGGGCTATATTTACCTATGATAAGGTTAGATGGGCGATTGGGAACTTTGATCCCTTTAACCTTCGGGCGGGCGCAATGCATCTGACAGATTAAGTGACCAGTTTTTGTTGCGCCAATCAGCGATAAGAAAAGGGAGAGATCTGAAACTAACAGTAGCTTAATCTTTATCGATCAACTACCCAAAGCAGTTTTCAGTTTCTTTCTACCATATGTCTGAGGGGTGGGAGGGGATGAAATAATCTCTCAGATGTATTGCGCCCGATTGTGTTATTTTCTCCTTTTCTATGAAAATTTCCCCTTGTTATACTCTTCACATTGCGTAATAACGTTGTGTTGAGTTTTAGGCTCACCAAATCGTTCAATAGTGTGGTTTTAGTAAAATAAACTCACAATTTGTAAGCGGTCGAGTTGTTCGAGGTTTTTTAAATATTGAAGCGATTGAAAGCGGAATATTCTTAGAAAATTTAAAATGTGAAGGGTATCAAACTTTGTGAGCCAGTATTTGTCTGTAAAATTTCGTAGAACTGTTTCAAAAAGACAATGCAACAATAAATAAGAGTTTAAAATATACAGAAACTTCGTTTCATCCTTTATTCTGCACTTAATCTGTCAGATGCATTGCGCCCGATCGTGTTAGGATTAGTATTGCGCCCGCCGGAAGGTTAAATCGCCTAGTATGGATGTTATCTTTCCAGCGCTATTACATAAGGCGCAAGAGGAGTTGATCCCATTCCTAGTTAATATATATAGAAGTAGTTATGCGTTGGGATATATCCCAACAGCATGGAGATCAGTGAGGGTGGTCCTCATTCCTCAAGTGGGAAAAAGGTCGACAGACGATCCGAAATCGTATCGACCAATTAGTCTAACCTCGTTCCTCATGAAAGCAATGGAGAAGATATTGGACGCACACATCAGGGGTACGCTTCTTAAGACGAGTCCGCTTCACCCCAGACAATTCGCCTACCAACCAGGCAGATCCACTGAATCTGCACTACATACCCTAGTGGATGAAATCGAAATGGCCATATCAAAGAAGGAGCTGGCACTTTGTGCATTCCAGGGGTCTTTGACAATACGTCCTTCGAGACAATCGGTACGGCGCTAAGAACAAAAGGGGCAGATGAGACAATGATTACCTGGGTGCAACGCATGCTTTCATCGAGGAACATATATACCAGCATCGGCGGGTCCTCCCTCTCCGCCTTAGCCACTCGTGGCTGCCCATAAGGAGGGGTACTGTCCCCCCTTCTGTGGTGTTTAGTTGTAGATGGACTGTTGTGGAAACTATTCTCAGAGAGGTTCTCCATCCAAGGGTACGCAGACGATCTGGTTATCATGGTCAAGGGCAAATTTCAGGAAAACCTACCCCATGTTCTCCACACCGCTCTGCTAATAGTTCAAGATTGGTGCACGGACAGTCGTCTACCGGGTCAACCCGTCCAAGACCACGGTGGTTCCTTTCAGTAGGAGCAGGACAACAAGAACCCTGAGTTGTCCTACTATGTACAACTCCCAAATTAACCTTCCGGCGGGCGCAATACTAATCCTAACGCGATCGGGCGCAATGCATCTGACAGATTAAGCGCAGAAAAAAGGATGAAACTAAGCTTCTGTATATTTCAGACTCTTATTTATTGTTGCATTGTCTGTTTGAAACAGTTCTACGAAATTTTAGAAACTAAAACTGGCTTACAAAGTTTGATACCCTTCGCATTTCCAATTCTCTAAGAATATTCCGCTTTCAATCGCTTCAATATTTAAAAAACCTCCAACAACTCGACCGCTTAAAAAATGTGAGCTTATTTTACTAAGAACACACTATTGAACAATTTGGTGAGCCTAAAAGTTAACACAACGTTATTACGCAATGTGAATAGTATAACAAGTGGAAATTTTCATAGAAAAGGAGAAAATAACACAATCGGGCGCAATATATCTGAGTAGGCCTGTTCGGTACTCAGATTTCAGTATCGGATACCGGTTTTCTTCAGTACCCGGTACTACACCCGGTGCACCGGCACCCACCGGTTTTTTTAAACACCCGGTTTTTTCAACCATGAGCCGGTGTTTTTTCAGTACCGGTTCTTTCATCCGGTTTTTTCAACCATGAGCCGGTCCCGGTGCACCGGTTCATTCATCCGGTTTTTTCAACCATGAGCCGGTCCCGGTGCACCGGTTCTTTTATCCGGTTATTTCAACCATGAGCCGGTCCCGGTGCACCGGTTCTTTCATACGGTTTTTTAACCATGAGCCGGTCCCGGTGCACCGGTTCTTTTATCCGGTTTTTGTTGAAGCGCAGCACTTTTTAGTACGGTGTTTTTATTGGATAGCCATGATTCAATATTTATGTAAATGATTTTTTTAGCTGCTATGAAATTGATATAAGGTAATTGTCACGATGAGAAAAAAATTACAAAGAATTTCTTATGTTGAGAACATTTTAAAGATTTGTAAATTACACATTCTAAAAAAATTAATAGAGAGTTTTAGCATCTCTTTCAAAATATAACGTTCGGGGTTATATAGTCAAAGAAGAATACGATATTTGTTCGGCAAAAATTCCACATCACTGGATTTTGGCAAAATGGTTGGGGATGACCCCCTATAATGGGAAAAAAGTCCCTACCGATTGGAAGTCCGCGACCTTAAGGGGGGTATTTTTTCCGTTTTTTGCAATTATTTCAAAAACGGCAAAAGATACAGACAAATTTGCCGTTAGACTAAAAAAAAAATGATTTATTGCCAATGGGGAGCCCCCACCAAAAATCAGCTCAATAGGATAAAAACTAAGGGTACCCTCTTACAATGTTTCACAACTCATTTTATAAACTGTAGAGTAAAGTTGTCTTGGGTCACTTCACTTTGTATGGGAGGTAGTACCCTTAGTTTTTATCTGATTGAAGTGATTTTTGGTGAGTAGAGATAGAGTGATGATGCCCTCCACTGATATTAAACCGAAAATTAGGTCTCTGCTCCAATTTTGGGGGGAGTTATGGACATGCCGTTTTGCCAAATTCAAATGGAGGGATCGTCTTTAATCGGAGCAACTAAACTTTCAATAAAATACTAATGTGTTACATATACATACATATATTATTTTAAAGGAAATTTGATGTAGTTTCGTCCTCAGACCATTTTTCTGTATCTATTGCCGTTTTTGAAATAATTGCAAAAAAACGGAAAAAATACCTCCCCCTCCTTTTCAGGTGGCGGACCTCCAATCGGTGGGGACTTTTTTCCCATATTCGGAGGGCCATCCCCAGCCATCCTGCCAAAATCCAGTGATGTAGGATTTTTGCCGTATTCTTATTTGACTATATAATCCCGAACGTTATATTTTCAAACAGATGCTAAAACTCTCTATTAAGTCTTTTAGAATGTGTAATTTACATCTTTATAATTTTCTCAACAGAAATTCTTTATAGTTTTTTTCTCATCGCGGCAATTACCTTATATAAATTTCATAGAAGCTAAAAAAATCATATATGTACATAAATATTGAACCATGGCTATCCAATAAAACACCGTACTAAAAGGTGCTACAATGGTTAAAAAAAACGGATAAAAGAACCGGTGCACCGGGACCGGCTCATGGTTGAAAAAACCGGATGAAAGAACCGGTGCACCGGGACCGGCTCATGGTTGAGACAACCGGATGGAAGAACCGGTGCACCAGGACCGGCTCATGGTTAAAAAACCGGATAAAAGAACCGGTGCACCGGAACCGGCTCATGGTTGAAAGAACCGGATAAAAGAACCGGTGCACCGGGACCGGGCCATGGTTGAAAAAACCGTATGAAAAACCGGTGCACCGGTGTTGGAGAAAAAAAAAACCGGGACCGGCCCATGGTTGAAAAAACCGGGATATCGGTACTTCGAAATATTGGTACCGGTACTAAGTAAACACCGGTATTAAACCGATGTACCGGTGTTAGGAACAGGCCTACATCTGAGAGATTATTTCATCCCCTCCCGCCCCTCAGACAAATGGTAGATAGAAACTGAAAACTGCTTTGGGTAGTTGATCGATAAAGATTAAGCTACTGTGAGTTTCAGATCTCTCCCTTTTGATATCGCTGATTGGCGCAACAAAAACTGGTCACCTCATCTGTTAGATGCATTGCGCCCGCCCGAAGGTTAAAATGACTAACCACGTCAAATATTTGGGAGTCACTCTTGATAGCAAATTACTCTGGGATGACCACCTGAAATCGGTCACGGAGAAGGCGATCCAGGCATTATGGACCTGCAGAGGTTATGTAGGTAATACCTGGGGAATTAAACCACATTTAATTCTGTTGATCTACAAGACAGTTGTTAGACCTATAGGGGAGTATGGGGCGGTGGTGTGGCGGAAAAGGGCTTCAACAAGTACCAGTAAGTCGGACCTGGGTAAGGTCCAGAGGCTTGCCTTTCTAATTATCATGGGAGCTATTGTTTCATGCCCAGGCCCCGCCCTCCGCGGCCGCCCTGGAGGTTCTACTAGACCTCACTCCACTACACATTCACATTGAAGCGGCGGCGAGGCTGGCTGTTAGCAGGCTCAAGGCCTCCAGCACGACAGTCACTTTTAGCCAAGATCAGCTAGGATGGTTATAACCCTATAACAATACCCTCTGCCTACCTTCGGACTACCTAGTTAGGACATTAACGCTTCAACGCATCTTTTAAAGCAGCAATCTGGGCGAGGGAAAGTTGGACGGACATGTTCAGGTCCCTTCACGCCAACACTATCATCTTTAACACGGATGGATCCAAAACTGACACAGGCTCTGGAGCGGGCATCAGTGGCCCAGGTGTAAGCTACTCAGTCCCTATGGGGAAATTAGCATCTGTGTTCCAGGCGGACATGCAATAGAAATTTGCGCTAGAGAATGTCAGAACAAAGGATATGTTAACAGAAAGATAGCGATCTTTACTGACAGTCAGGCGGCTATCAAAGCTCTTACAAAATATACCTTTACTTCCAAACTAGTATGGCTATGTCAGGAAATACTTAAGTCGGTAGGATCTCGCAATGATCTTACACTCCGATGGGTTCCCGGACACTCAGGAATTGAAGGAAATGAATTTGCGGATGAACTGGCTAGATCAGCCTCTGTTAGCCCCTTCTGCGGCCCGGAACCTTTCTGCGGTATATCAGTGTGTCTATTCAGAAACGTAATCACTGAGTGGGAAAAGACTAAGGCAGTCGAAGCTTTTTGCAGCAACCTACTCCAAGAAACGTACTCTGGAGTTAGTTAAACTCCAAGAAACGTACTCTGGAGTTATTTAAACTCAGCAGGAACAGGGTCAGAATCATAAGTGGCCTCCTTACAGACCACTCCCGTCTGAACGGACATTTAAGAACCATGCGCTTAGTCGCGGACGCGACCTGCCTCTTCTGCGAGGCCGATGGCGAAACATCGACTCACATACTTTGTGAGTGCGAAAAACTGGCGATGAGACGAGAGGGGTGCTTCGGCATAACTTTCCCTCTTACAGAGGACATCACACCCCCCCCCCCCCCCTTAGCATGGGACAAAATAATCGATTTATCGACAGATGTCGGTTAGATAAATTTATCTAACCTGTCCTGTAGCGTGGGCAAAGGCACAATAGACCAACGGTCGCAGTGCTTATGGCAAATCTGCCGATGCCCTTATTTAATCTAATTTAATCTACTAGTTTGCTCTCCATGGATATGTAATATCCATTGCTGCAAGTCTAAAGGGATAATACCATCGGCTTCAAAGCTAGATATCGCCCATAATGTCTTCTCCCGAAATAGAATAGAATCACTATCACACTGACCCGTGTGATTCGAAGGGAATTTTGGTGGTGCAGTTACCGAACCGAAAAATGCGCGTCAAGTAGACTCAATCTCCTCAGTGCTCGATAACGTCCACGATCAGTGTTCCTTCTGAATGAAACTGGACACAGATGGATTTGATGCCACCATTTTCTAAACCTTGAAGTCTTGGATAATTCGATACTGCTATTGAAGGAACTAAGATGTTTTTCTATGAGATGCAATCAAACTCCATCCTATAAGCTTTAGCCTTAATGAAGCTCCTCCTGATCACGGCTCTCGATTCAGAGATCTTGGGACTCCAACATGATGGTTTCCTCTTAGATGAATATGAAATTCAATTACACGACTCAGACTCAGATATCGCTGCAAAAACCTCCCTTCCCCCACTCCCCAACCACTTCTTCATTCAAATTTCCATTTCCACCTTTCCCTCCTCTCAATTTCCATCGAATTCAATTCCATTACAGAGAAAACATGGAAATTAAACCCCTACCAAACCAATATAATGTTGTCATCAATTCCACAAAAACCTCTCGTAACGACTGCTGAGGAAATAGCTTTTCGGGTGAAAATAGTTTTTCTTCATTCGTCTCCACACGAGCGCCCGGAAAAAAGGTGACTTTGACAACGTCCATACGTTTTTCGATTCACTTTTCACGGATAGAAGTAACGCATTCATTCAACGCACCGATTGTCGGCTTGTTTCCCCCACCCCAGTCTTATCATGCTCGAAAACGACAGTTTTCAAAATGATTTTCCGATGAAAATTGAAAAAAAAACCCTTTCAAGTTGGAAATTGGTATTGAAACGATTTTGACAATTTATTTATATGTATACAGAGTAGAAAACCCTTCTTATTGCGGTGGCCCGCGCCGCAAACAATAGCTGTGATGTAAAATGAAGGCTATAGTTGTCGTTGAAAACGGAATGGAATGATTCCCGGGTCCAAAACGCAAAGGATTCTAAATTGAATTTCACACCTTTAAAAAATTCAATGATCCTATTGCCGAAATACAGATGAATGTCGCAGCAATCCTGAATATAGTTCTGGCTGATGCCATCCTTTCATTTTTTCTCTTCGTCTTTTTTCAAAAGGTCCTATGGTCCTTATTGGTGTGGTATTGACAAGAAAGAAAATACATTCAATTGAACTGAAGGTGAAAGAAACCGCCTAAATGCTGTTAAATGGCGAAAAAAGCGTTGGTCCATTTTGAGTATGTCGGTCGTCGTCGATATATGTATATATGTACATACACAAAAAGGGACTAAAGTGTTGACGACGAAACACTCTTGTGACCGTTTACGTAAATCGACATTGAGGCTTTTTGGAGGATCTCGGTCCCGAAAATTAAATGGGAGACCGTATACACAAATGCAGAGATCTAATTCCTTAAAGCCTTTCGCAGATACATATGTTTCCCGTCGTGTGTGAGTGTGTGCATAGGATATATCTCGGGCGTCAAAGTAAACACGGAACGCAAATAAAGATAATGACAGGAGGCCTATTCAAATGTGGTAACATATTCTGAGGCTGCTTTTTTTTCAGTTACGAGTTCATGTTCTCCTAAGCGAGCGTGAAAACCGGAGCCCAAGACCAACCTACTTGCTGGAAACACGGTGTGTTCGCACATCTCGGAGTTGTGCTGGTGGATTTTCAGTTTGTTTTCCAGCACGTGCTATTTTCCGCCTTTTCATGCATATACATATGAACAGGAACCGAGCGTTGAATAACGAGGTGTGTGTCATGCGGTTTTTCTGGAGATACAGGACACCGAATAACATCACTATACGCCCTCAAAAATGTATATACACTACTAAGGCGTACTATTGTCGTATATAACTCGAACGATGGATCTCTTTCCGCTGAAGCCTTATCCAAAAGACTCAAATAGATATTTTCTTTCAGATTTCACTGGCACAAGGAAAAGAGGTGCAAAAGGCAGGCGAGTTGTGGAAAAAACAAAACGAAGAAAGCATACTACACATGTCGAACAGTGAAAGGATGTATGACTTCATTCTGCCAAATTCCAAAGAGATTTTTGTAGGTTTTCGCATGTTACTCTGGCAATGCGACATGTGTAAGAAGAAGGAGCTCAGTAGGCTGTGCGGTTGTTGGTGTGGAATTTGTAATGTCTCGGAGTGCATTACTTGATAAGTGTGTTGTAAAGAGGTGACTGTGCATGACTTTGCTTTCAGGGAAGTGAAAACGCTCGAAATAAAGGGATGGTCCACCAACAGTCATTTCATTTTCTTGAAAGCGCGGACAAACCAAAGAAAACGTACACATACAAACTATTGTTTTGGGCTTGTACTTTTGTCAAAAAGAGAAGTTTCTTTAAAGAATTCTTGTTTTTTAGTTTTGACGGGGTTGGGAGTATAAGATATTGATAATGCAGTTGTGCCGGACATCTACTAACTAAACTGAACCATACCTGAACTATACCCAGCAAAAAAAAACTCACCCGCCTGATCGTTCCATGTGATGCCCATATGACCTGGGACCCAGAACATCTGCTCCTGCACCTCCCGTTGCTTTAGAACCGTGTGGGTATAGTCTAATGAAATTAGAGTGCTTCTGTGCTCCATGTTTCAGCCTGAATAAGTACTCCTTTGGAAGGTGGTCAGACGGAATGTTCGCGACAGTGATATTGATGAACCATTTTAGCAACCGATTAGTAGGCTCCAGATTGATATCGCTCTCGCGATCAGTCGTGCTAATTTTGCCTCGGTTTCGAGGTGTATATCAACTGAGTGTAGGTGAAGTAACACCTCTAGAGCGCTGCTAGAGCAAGATCGGAGTGCATCAGTGGTAGTGAGACATGCTAGTCTCTATAACTTGCCTAACACGGACTTAACCTCCGTACTTAGATGTGACCTTCCCAAAAAGTTCATCAGCAACCAGGCACCACAGGGCGAAAGTACACCACCATGTGGGCAGTCTCTAATAACCTCAGCGAGGAAAGTTAGCTCGTTGATTTGACAGACGACTTTTCTGGATGAAACCATGCTGCTAATCCATCCTATAGTTTCATTTCCTACTATCTTATTTCTCAGTGCTCTTTCAGTTGCATCGAAGGCATTATTGTCGAATGCCGCTTCTATATCCAAGAAAGCACCAAGCGCGGTATTTTTGGCCTCAATGGCCCTTTCGATCTCTCCTGCAAGGCTGTGGAGCGCGGGTTCTGTTGATTTACCTGGTTGATAAACAAACTGCCTTTTGTTCTGAGCGGGCAGTTTCCCTCAAAAGAGGTCACTATGGCCCTAGTGATGTTGCAGACCAAGCTGTCCAGATTTAGCCAGCTGGAGGCAGTCCTGTCGATGGTGGATAATCTGTCTCGCAGATAAATTTTCTAGTTGTCCTACTCAGTTAGCTGCGGACACTGCACTGCGGGCACTGTAAGCTGAAACCTGATATGCATGTGATCTGATGTTTGATGTGATTGATGTTTCGTCAAATAAGCATGCCAGTTTCTAACCCACTTTTCGGCCCGTTGGTTGCCAAAATTTAGATGGAGACTTCTTGAATTGAATTGCTAAAATTTTGGCTGGATAATTCCTCTAACAAGTACTCACCTCTTGTGTTAATGTCTGTACTTCCCCTGACGGTGTGGTGAGCGTTAGCATCATATCCGACCAGTACATACAATCACCTTGCTTTTGCCGCAAAAGTCCGCCAGACTTTTGAGTTGTGTTGTTGGTACCTCCCCATGGTCAAGGAAGTAGGCTGACACCACAACGAGCCTCGTTTTGATGTCATCGTTAAGAGTGATGCAGACTGCAGTCAGATCACTGTTGCTGAACTCTGTAAGATATATAAAGTTTATGCTGTTTCTAATTAGTATACATGCTCGAGGTCTACTCAAACAAGTATCCTGTACAACTGAGCACCAGCTTACCTTGAGTCCGTTTATTTCTCCGCGTGCATGCCAGGGCTTCTGAATGAGAGCTAATTCCAGGCCCTCTCTGACGAACCTGGCCACTACCGTAACAGAGGCTATGATGGCGTGATGCAGGATAGCTTGCAGCACGCCCAGTAATATGTATTCATCGTCTTTGGGCTCATCGGTGTCATCCATGGGCTCAATGTGTCCCTGTTGCATGAATGAATCCCTTTCCTCAGTCTTCACATTGATTATGGTTTCTGATTGCACATCATCGTCCCCTGCGCATTCGAGATCATCGTCCGCTGGTGGTACGACAATCTGCTGCTCGGTGGGGTTTTTCGGTGGGATCCGCGATGTGGCTGAGCTCTCAGCAGCAGCTGGAGGTTTCTCAGCTGTGTCGCGCTTCCAGGTCTTAGGGTGGAGGGTGTGACCGTGCTGAACTTGTAATTGAGGCCAAATTCAGCTTTTATAATTGCCCTGAAGGATATCGGGTCTACCGAGAGCGTAGCTGAGATGCCTTTGTCCTCGGGTGTTCGTTTTGGTTCTCCAGGTATTTTAGCGCTTTTCGCGCATGGCACTCCGTGGTGCGCAGGAGAGAAACCTTCACGAGTGATTACGCGGAATTTTCCTGAGCGATGCTCCCGGCCATGGTTCCATTCCACTCGCTAGCTTAATGAGCCACTCCACTGTAGCTCCACTCTCGCACTTAAATAGGATGTGGCCTGACCTGAATCTTATCCCGGCGAATTTTGGCATCACCTGCTTAGCTCTCTCAGAGAGAATCTCCGCCAACAACACGATCTGTATCTTTGTCCTTTGCTCTGTCGTGAGCAGTTCATTCGGGTTGGTGGAGATTTTGGCCACGCTGGTGTTGGAGGCTGCACGGGGAATCTTACATGAATACTGTATGTCATGTTGCAGATACCGCCAGCATGCAGTTGTGTCGAATTCTTACCGACTAAACCTAACACCTCTTTCTTCACCGCTTAACCCTGCAGGACTACCTTCCAGTATTATTTCAAAGAGCCGCTATCAGCACGAGTAGCAAACTTGCGTCTACGCTCCTCCTTCTGTTGGTCCATGTAAACGACACAAATTGCCTTGCTTACTGAATCATATACATAGATACATATTTGCTTATAGCAGAATCAGAGGCACTAGGTTCTCGGGGCAATTGTTTTCTCTGAGTTCCGCTTTTGGTTGACTACGGACATCTCCGAATCTGGCACAATCGAAGAAGACATTTTTCGCATCCTTCGCAACTCCTTTGCATCTCGGGTATTCTGGCGAGTGGTCCAACTTAAATCGATGCAAATATTGACGGTACCCTTCGTGGCTGCCGTCTCCGCCATGTCCTACCTGCGCTTTAACCGCTCGGGCGCCGTAAGTTAGGAACTCGTAGTGAAGTCAGGCCTTCTTTGTCTCTTTGAAGCTTTTTGGCCTTTTTACCGTATAATTCCCCATTGGCTCCATTTGCCCAGTTTAGCGAACATGTCTGTTTCGACTACTGGGGTATCTTCCATCGCGAAGCTTTTTGTAACAACGGCTAGAAATTGTTGTTGTGGAGACCTCGAGAGTTTAGCACTTTTCTTGAATGATGCGTTTGTGTTTATTTTGACTACTTGTTTGTTTATTGGATTCCCACAAATAAATAAAGGTTCACTACATCAGAGCCCCGCATGGTGCAACAAAGCTAGATTTATTCGTCGCCTGGTATATCCGGCTGCTCCGTTATTGTAACTTCCGAAAGAAAACAGCTAGAACTCATAAATTTTCAGCTAAATATTCAACAAAGGCGCCTTCATCCCCACGCAATAAAACAATTTCGAACTAGGGGGCTTCGCCCCTTGCTCGCCAACCCCCGGGGGCCGAGGCTAATTTCGGGCCTAGCCGAAATTTGGATACCCTTCACTCTCTTCGGAAAATTTTATTGCGGTTGCGGGAGCATGACCCCACAGTACGATTCCATTCGTTTTTAATTTTTTTGTTGCTTTGGTAAAGCCACATAATTTCAAGGTTTTGTGAAATTGGTGCAAAAAATGTTTCTTAGAAGAACCAAAATGGGGGTTTGGTTTGTATGGCCACCCCATGATCCCATGGTCAGATTTGATCAATTGATGGATATGTATTGTGTCATCAAGGGAAACACGTTTGTGTGTCATTTGGTTGAAATTTGTGCCCAAATAAAAAAGTTTTTCTTAGAAGAACCTACATAATTTGGGGTGTTAGGTTTGTTTGGCAGCCCCATAACCCCATTATCCGATTTGATCCATTCTTAGATATGTTTTGTGTCATCAAGAGAAACACATTTGTGTGGCACAAATAAAAAAGTTTTTCTTATAAGAACCTAATTTGGGGTGTTAGGTTTGTATGGCAGCCCCATGACCCCATGGTCTGATTTGATCCATTCTTACATATGTTTTGTGTTATCTATAGAAACATATTTGTGTGAAGTTTTGTTGAAATTCGTACACAAATAAAAAAGTTTTTCTTAAAAGAACCTAATTTGAGTAGTTGGGTTTGTATGGCAGCCCCATGACCCCATTCTCCGATTTTACCGATTCAAACATACAAACTGCCTGCAGCAAAAAGAAGCACTTGTGCAAAATTTCAGCTTCATAGCTTTTAAATTGGCTGAGTAAAACGCGTCGCAACAGACAGACAGACAGACGGACATCGCCCAATCGACTCGCCAAGTCATGCTGATCATATATGTATAGTTTTTATATGGTCGGAGATGCTTCCTTCAATGCGTTACAAACTTCATGACAAAGTTAATATACCCTTTCACTCTATGAGCGAAGGGTATAAAAATAAGCCCCCATCCACCTTGGGGGACCCTATGGAATTTATTTTCTAGGTCGCATCTTTGAACGGCTGTAACATCCAAAACAGCTAGGACTGTGAAATCTTCGGCTAAATGTTCGCCCAAATGTGCTCTACAATGGCCCCTTCATCCCCACGCAATAACAAAATTTCGAAAAAAAGACCCCCGTTCACCTTGGGGAACTCTACGGATTTTTTTTTTGTCTTGGGTCACATCTTTGAACGGCTGTAACTTCCGATCGGAGACACCTAGTACTCTGACACCTTTAGATAATTGTTCACCCGCATGTCCTCTCTAGAGGCCTATCTCTCTTTCTCATCCCCACTCAAAAACAAAATCGATAAATAGACCTCCATTCACCTTGGGGAACGCTGCGGATCGTATGAGGAAAACTATGAAACTGAAAGTCGACGCTTTTCAGAGTTCCCTTTAGTGGCCTTATACGACAAGCCAGGAACGCTGTGCTTCATTCTTTTGCCACACCGTGGAAAACATCGGCTGAAACCGTTCAACCTACGAAGCTCCTCCTTTATTGCTAAGGGTCCGCATTTTTACCACAACTGAAGAGGATATAGGAATCGGCTGGCGCCTTTCAACCTTCGTTCTCCCCCTTGAGTTATTCTGAGAAACGAACCACCTCTCGGTATTACTTCGCGGCAGGGGCTACAGCTAATTAGCCCTTAGGCTGTGTTGGTGACTTCTCCTCTTTAGAGTAGTCTTTGGTACCACTTCTGGGGTCAAACTTGGCACATTTTAAGTCACTTTCAGATGGCTGTATCTTTGAAACGATGACAGCTAGGACTCTAAACTTTTCAGCAAAATGTAGGTCTCGATACGCTATACACACAAAGACACTACAACAATTTTAAGACAATTTCAAATTATTATTAAATTGAACAGAAAAAATGTAAACGTGTACTGCAACTTTGAATGTGTACTAAATCATGGCTATGGGGATGTACGTATTATAATATATAAAATAATTTCGCATAAAATATTAATTGAAAAACTGCTAAACATTGGTATTTCACATACTGCACTGGAACTGTTTAAAAGCTATTTGAACAACAGATATCAACAGGTAAAGATACAAGATAGTTTGAGTGATATAACACCTAATTCGAACTATGGTCTCCCGCAGGGAACTGTCTTATCACCTGTTCTATTTTTAATTTAATAAGCAATGGCAAAATAGTATCCTTTGCGGACGACACAGTTCTACTTGTCGCTGCCGACTCATGGGCTGAAACACTTCAAGTATGTGAGGATAGTATGATTTCAATAAAAACGTGGTTAGACGCCCATCTTCTGAAATTAAATTGTAATAAAACAAAAGCAATTCCCTTTTCAATTGCAACGAGTGGATTACCAGATTTCAGTCAAATAAGTATTCATAGCCAGCATTGTCAGCTAGGTGGAACTTTTTGTAACACAATTTGTGGAAAAATAAAAGTCTGTAATTCTATCAAATATTTAGGTATAATTGTAGATAGTCAGCTAAAGTGGAATCTTCATATAACTTACATCAACACAAAATTAAGAAAGTATTTATGTTTATTGAGCTACCTAAGACACTTGCTTAACCTTCCTATACCCGCGCGTTGGTCTGTCAGACCGACAAAACACTTTTTTCAATTTTTTTAGCTTAAATGAAAAGGTAGCGGGTCGAGTTTTTTGCTAGTTGCCGGATTTGTTCCTGACTTTATTTTAGTGCATGTCTTGTGATTACGCAAGACGGGCGTATTGGTGCATTTGGAAGGAATTGTCTGTGAGACCGACGCGGGTATAGGTGTGACTTTTTGTGTCAGTATAAAATTAGAATGTTATTTTTTTTTAGTGTTCTTTGAGTCATTCTTTGATTCTATTTTAGTACACATCCTGTGTTTATGCGAGACGAAAGAATATTTTTGTCTTTTAAAAGGAAAAGATGTTTATGTTGAGATTTTATAGTTCCAAAGTATAAAAGTTGCAATGTTGAAGTTTTTTCGCTAAAAACTGATTAAAATGGAAATAAAGTTATTGAATGACATTGTTGTTTCATTATACACTTTAGTTTTATTATTTATTATCCTCTATTTATCTTTTGTTATGGAAAAAAACACAATTTAAAAAGGATTGAAAATCATCGGTCTGTGAGACCGACGCGGGTATACGTGTAACCAAATTTGACGCGGGTATAGGAAGGTTAACATAACGCAGCTAAAAGCACTGTATCACGCCTTTGTAGAATCTGCTTTACAATATTGCATATCAGCTTGGGGTGGAGCTTATGAATCCCATTTGAAACATTTAAGAGTCACACAAAAAAGTATTATTAAATTAATATACGGATTACCACGACTGTATCCTACTTTTGATCTCTATAATGCAGTAAATTTACTTGAATTTAAATTTATATACTTAAGAAACATAATCATAAGAACTCATAAAAATTTAAGCATTCTACGCCAAACTCCTTTAAGAACAACTCGCTTCAATCGTCGTAATCTTCCTATTCCTTTTCATCGTAAGTCACAGTCCCAGCGATATACACATATGGCCAAAAAAATAAGTACACCCATAGGAATTTTTCTTATCACCCTGTAGCCAAGTAGTTATTTGAGTAAATAAAACCATATGGAAAGATTTAAATACTTGATGGGTGAGCAATCAAATAATATGTAAATTAGCATATTTTAATAAATAACAGCTTTCATCTACCTTGAAAAAGTACGAACTGACTAAAATAGGCTGGACAAAATAATAAGTACATGTCACTGACATGATGTCAGTTAATTTGATTAAAACTGGTTTTAATTAAAATATTATGCTCTGCTTCGACAAAAATTTGATTTATTTTATTATTTAAAAGTAAATGATCCATTCTTTTGATAAAAAAAAGGTTTTTGATGGCCCTCTGGTGAAGAATTACTCTTAAGTTCCCATACATCCAGTTACTTCCAGGAAATTCCGTATTTGGTCCGTTTTGTGAAAACTTTGTTTCTAGTTCATTGATTCAACTCTCCCTAAACATTCTGGATTCAATTTGACTCTAGTAACAACGTGAAAAGGCACTCGATTTGGTTGAAGCGGATCCTTTACCAGTTTGTGAAGTATGGTTAGGGTTAATATCCTGCTGAAATCCCTATTTAAAGTGTATGGGCTCATCAGTAATATATTCTGGGACTATCAACTAACATTTCTTATATGGAAATTGCCTCATTGTAACGGTTATTAGTAGAGACCGGATTATATGCAAATGCATAACTGCATATGCATTTGCATATATTGCCCATTTTACTGGGTTTTTGCATATTATATTGATAATGCATTGATGATGCATATTTTTAAGTATAATTCTCCATTTTCACATTTGAAAATAGAGAAAAAGAAAGCATTACCATCAACTGCGAGTACTCAATTCTATGCCAACCTTGAGAATGTAGCATCTTCTTTCTTTTTTTCATTCTTCAATAGTATTCAGATGCAAACGTTGTGAAGGTTAATGCGCATAATGAAAGCAGCACTGCTGTCGAAGCTTGTAGCACCATATATTTCAAATGGCTGACAAAACGTTGCTGCTGAACAAATTTTATCAGCCATTCAAAATTCATGGTTTGGAATCGCGTATTTTCTATTGTCTACAGTAAAACCCTTTTCTTTTTTCACAGAAGTTAGGTTTTTCTTAAAGCACCGGCTCGCATTAAGGATTATAAAGAAAAATTACCGAACGTACCTTTGCCGCCGGAGCCGGTTATAACTCGATGGGGAACTTGGTTCGAAGCAGTAATATTCTATAATGAACACTTTGATGCGATCAGAGATGTGGTAGATAGTTTTGACAGTACGGATGCCATAGCCATTCGCAAATGTAAGGAAGCATTCGAAAACCCCTCAATAAACAAAAAACCTCGCCATAATAAATACTCATTTTTCTCACATACCTGAATATATTAGGAAAGTCGAGACACGATGTTTACAGTTAAAGGATTCCATCCAACTAATTAAAAGTGTACAATGATTGAACGCTGAGCTACCCGCCATATTCCCAGAAAAAAAAACTCAAGGAAAAGTTTGACAAAATCCTAAGGGCGCTATTACATAGTCATATATTGGTAATATATGTTATAATAGATATTATCATATCCTTAAGCCTACTTGATTTCGCTTTCTGCACGTCTAAAAATGTATACTTAATGAATCGAGTAGGCTTAGGCATATGACATACATATTATAATAGAAATATGACTGTGTAATGGAGGCCTTAATAGCAACCCTGGATACGAAGAAATGAAATTGGCAATTATATCAAGGGTACCGGGAAAACTTTACCTGGCAAAATATCTGCTAACATGGCGCCTAAATTTAAATATTGTACAGTGACATTGGCTGATGTTAAACGTCCCTTCTCAAATTATAAGACAATTTTAAATGTCAAGAAACAAAATCTTACTACGGAGCAACCAATCTTTGGCTGGAACCAACTAAAATGCGTTTTCCGTGCTCTAGAGTTCTAACAAAGGCTGAATAATAATTTTTTTCTTTCATTTTATGTTGCATATTTTGTCATTTTTGTTGCATATTTCAAAGTATTTTTATGCATATTTGCATGCTTATTTCAGCCTTTTTAAGTTGCATATAATCCGGTCCCTAGTTATTAGGTATATTTGAACGAAACCAAACTATGAAAATTATACCATAGACCACGTTTTTTTTCGCCTCCATGGGAAATAGTCAGTAGATGTAGAATATATTATATTAGTTTTTTTCTGAATGAAGAATATTACGCTAAGAGTAGTTTCCAATCAAATTTATTACGATCTCATAAATAAAACAGAATATTCTGTGAGTTTTCATTGTTCGGTCTGGAACAAGAAAAACTATCCCTCCCAAATTTTCTTGAACCGTCAACACTTTTTGACGTCGCCAGGGAAACTTCCAAACTTTTTGTCAAAACTGCTTTACTTCTTGTATTCTTCGATTAACTTTTCAAAGGGATTCTATATTTTAAATATTTGCCGCGAAAATCACCAGGAGAACTTTTCTCGCCATAGTGATAATAAGACCGACAGTTGTCCGTAAGGACCTTACATGGACTTAACTGTATTTGAGACTGTTTATATTTACTTTTTAATGAATTACACAGTAAATACAATGTTTAGCTGGTTTATTTCGTTATTGAGCGAATAATTTTTCCGCTATATCAAAGTTTCGAACTTAAACTTCTTTTTTCGTACCTACCATGCGTTTTTCGCCCCTTTAAGTATTTTTGTTTGTTTTTAATTTAACGCTTCTTGCATACACCAATTAATAAAAAAAAACAAATCCTTACGGAAAATAGCAACTTGTTGTCAAAAGATTAAAAAAACCGATGGTGTACTTATTATTTTGACCAAGCTGAAAACCCACTTCAAAGTTAATATCGGGAGGGACTAAGAAAATAGGGGGATGCCATTTAGTTTTTCGGTTCCGTTGGCATTGTAGTATCCTAGTATTTGGAGTAATTCAAATTTAAAAAGGGGATGAAAATTTGGCATAAAAAGGTACATGAGGGGTGTACTTATTTTTTTGTCCATATGTGTATAACTTACATTGGTCCACGAGCATACAATAATCTCCCAGAATATATTAGAAATTCGCACTCTTTGTCTGAATTTAAACAAAAATTAAAATATTGGATTCACAACTTAAATGTATATGATATTATTTTGTTATTTCCCTTCTGTTAAATCACATAAACTATACTAAAATGTTAACATATAAATAATTTTAATTAATCATGTAAATTAGTTAATATAATTTGTTATCTTAATTGAAAATTAATCCTAATTAAGCAGTCTGCTCTCAACGCTCGAAGAGTGTAGTACTTAGTAGACATCTAGTGTTAGTTAGTGTTGTTTACACATCTTTTTACTTGTGTGTATGATCATTGTCAGCTGGAACGATAGAGGCGAAGATCACATCGAAACGTCCACGGGAGTCTTCCCCAAACGATTTGCTCCTACGGGACCGCATAAAACTGCCCAGAAATCATCCTGACTCCCTCATGGCGAAGACTTCAGGTGCGAATCGCTTTCAACCGTTAGCCGATCTTCATTGTCGCGACGACGAAGATGACGAATCAAACACCAATACGACAGCTGTCAAAAAGTTGAAAATACCGCCCATCGTATTCCCAAATGTGAACCGGAAAGATGTACTTGCTCTTATCCACAATCTGCGCATATCTACGTGCAAGCTACAATACATAACCTCCGGTATAAAAGTTGTTTTTGACAGTATTGACAACTATGAAATGTTCCGACAACACCTAATAGAAACCAAAACGCAATTTTTCACCTACGGGCGGGCGCTCCGATCAACGACCAATTAAATTTGTATTAAGTGGACTTTACGAAATGGAATGCTCCGAACTAAAACATCTTCTACAAGAAGAACATCAACTGTGCCCAGATGACATAAAAAAGATCGCAAACAAATCTCGCCGTGGCGGTGATATCGCTGTATCCTACATTGTGTACTTTCCTCGCGGATCAATTAAACTTGTGGATTTAAGGAAAATCGAGTCAATTAATCACGTAAGAGTTTTTTGGAATTACAAACAAAAAAGAGTTCTTCAGCCGACCCAGTGTCGAAATTGTCACTCCTTCGGTCACGGCACGTCATTCTGCTTTCTTCCCACCAAGTGCTTACTCTGTGGACAGGCACATCACAAAGATGCATGCCCCCAAAAAGGCCTATCCAATCTTAAATGTGCAAATTGCAACGACAATCACTCCGCGAATAGTATGTTTTGCCCCAAACGCAAGGAGTATATAAACATACGAGCTAGACAATCAAATCGTAGATCGCGAGTTCGTCCAAACACTTCGCAAATGACCATGGAATCCTTAGCGTTTAACTCGTCGAATTTCCCACAGCTTCCTACGACCAAAAACCACCAAACTCTTGTAATTTACCAAAACATAGTTTCAACAATAATATAGATAATAAGTTTTCCTACAGCTCTGTTGCAAACAATGTATACAATAGTAACAATAATGCATCCCGAAGCACAGATTCCGAACTATTCTCTGCAAATGAACTAATGGATATTTTTAGTAAAGTAATTACTCGACTGGCCCACTGTAAAACTCGCTTCGAACAGTGCCAAGTTTTAATAGAAGTAGCTACTAAATTTGTTTACAAATAAAGATGAAATCAATTGCTCACTGTGGAATGCCAAAAGCATCCGCAATGAGCACCTAGAAACTTACAACTTCTTAGCCGAAAAAATATTGATTTATTTTGCGTGTCGGAATCCTGGCTTAAGGAGAGCGATAAATTAACTAATTCAAATTATCACATTGTAAGAAATGATAGAAAGGAGACAATTGGGGGAGGTGTCTTAATTTTTATAAAAAAGGGTATTAAATACACAACTTTAAATCCTTATCCAACTAGAGTTATCGAGAATGTTGCCATTAAAATTGATCAGTTAAACTTGATAATAATTGCAGTCTATTTTAGCGGTACTAAATTGAATTCGACCAAACTACAATACTTCAAAGACGACCTGAAACTACTTTTCAAGCTCAAAACAAATTTCATAATTTGCTGGCGACTTCAATGCCCGACATCGCAACTGGAACTGCTCTAGAGCTAACAAAGCCGGCCAAATTATTTTTGACCTAAGCGTCAGCCACAATATCCTTATCCACGCACCAGACGGACCTACTTGCTTCCCTCCCAAAGGTAATCCATCTACGCTTGACCTCATCATAAGCAACGGCCTTAAACCCATATCCGATCCTCTTGTTTTGAATGATCTCTCATCCGACCACCACCCTGTAATATTTACTGTAAGCAAAAGTTTGCAAATCGCACGCCATTTCTCCTTCTGCTATAATAGGACCGATTGGGCAGCATATCGAGGGACTCTTAATAGAAAATAAATCTACTAGATAATGATCTATCTAGTATTTCCAGCCATGAGGAAATAAACAACTTAGTTTCAAGCTTCACTAGCACGATCCTCCAAGCTCGTGATTTAGCAACTCCTAGAAGAAACCATACGTTGCATCTCCCACTTATCGACAATTCAACAAAAGAGCTTATCCGCTATCGAAATAATATACGTCGACTATGGCAAAGACTTCGGTCGCCTAACTTAAAGTGCCACTTGAACTCGCTTAACCGCCAAATCCAATCAAATTTTTTCCAAATCCGCAACGTACGATGGAACACTATTTTATCATCACTAGGCAAAGGCGCCCAGAAAATGTGGAAATTACGCAAAAGTGTGATGAACAAATCACGCTCAGTCCCTCCACTTCGACTCGAGGATGGGTCTTTTGCCTCTTCGGACTCGGATAAAGCGGATCTCCTAGCAAGAAGCTTTCACCTTCACCATACTCTAACTGAGCGAATGAATCATCCTAATACCACCACCAATGTTAACGCGACTATCAGTTCTCTTGCACAGTTACCTTCTGACTTTTCTCCAAACCACCTTTGCAGTCCCCTGGAGCTTAAAAAGATCATTAAAAAAACTAAAACTAAAATCATCTGCTGGCGACGACGGCATTCCTAATATTTTGATTAAAAATATGCCCAAAAAGGCGCTGGTATTGCTTACCTATATCTTCAATTGCTGCCTCAAACTCGGCTACTTTCCTAATTCATGGAAAATTGCTAGAGTAACGCCCATTCTTAAATCGGGTAAAAATCCTAGCTCAGCATCGAACTATCGCCCAATTAGTTTACTTCCAACGATTAGTAAAATCTTCGAAAAAGTTATTTTAGCAAGATTGCAAGATAAACTACACAGCCATTGCTTGATCCCCGACTTTCAATTTGGCTTCAGGAACGGTTTCTCGACAGTTCATCAACTCCAAAGGGTCACTAAGCATATATTTCGGGGCTTCCAATCCAAACAATCAACGGGGCTGATCGCACTCGATATTGAAAAAGCTTTTGACACCGTTTGGCATGACGGGCTGGTACACAAGCTGGTGCAATTTTCACTACCTATTTACCTATGTAAAATAATTAGTTCCTTCCTTTGCAATAGATCGTTTCGCGTTAAATTGCATTGCCTATCCAAATTTCACGATGTTCCTGCAGGTGTTCCACAAGGGTCGGTTCTTAGCCCAACACTCTTCAACTTATACATGTCAGACCTACCGGTAACCAGAAATTGCAACATTGCTATGTTTGCCGACGACACAGCTATCTTTGCTACTAGTGACAACCCAGATACTATTGTAAATAGTCTGCAATTTCAGCTCCAAGAAATTCAGCTTTATTGTAATAAATGGAAAATTAAAATCAATACGGAAAAAACTCAAGCAACATTCTTCACAAAAAGACGAGCGGCGAGATTTCTCCCAAATCCCCAAATAAATGTGCTAGGATCCGTCATCACATGGACAAACGACCTCAAATATTTGGGATTCCATCTGGACCCGAAATTAACATTTAAAATGCATATCGATGCAATAAACTCCAAAGTTTTGAAAAGCATCTGCACTAATTATCCATTTATAAACAGGAAATCTAAGTTATCTGTGGCAAACAAATTGCTAATTTATAAGTGTGCGATGCAACCTATCATTCTCTATGGGTGTCCTATTTGGAGTCTGTGTGCCCCGACACACAAACGAACACTGCAAATCCTCCAGAATAAATGCTTGAAAATAATATTAGACAAATCGAAATACTTTTCTACTCGAGCTTTACATAGACTTGCTAACATACCATATATAAATAATATATCACTAACTCTTAAAAATAACTTTTACAACCGGTGCACTGTCTCCAACAACCCCCAAATTTCCTCCTTGGTAACCTAGCCTTTAAGTCTCGACATAGCTTTAAGTTAGTATTTTAAGATAGTTTATAGTATTTAGTCCTAAGTAGTTCATCCATAGGTTTTAAGCAAATTTTTCCTGAAAATTTCAACCAATACAAATTATTTCGCACTTTTCTTAGCATTAATCATTCATCTTCATACCATAGATGTAAAGACTTTGTCTAAACTCTTAATTTAGTCCATCCTGTATATAGACATATGTAGGTATAACACTTCTTTATTTCAATAAAGCTAGTTTTATCTTATCTTATCTTAATCCTAATTAAAAATGCCAACGAATGAATTGAATAAATATGCTCCATACACAAACTTAACGCTTAATTGGAGCTTAACAAATTTGTCTAAACGCTGTAAAAATTGATGTGAAAATGTAGTTTGTTACAATAAAATAAATAAATAAATAAATAATAACACTACTTATCTGAAAATTGCTTAAATATCATTATCCTGTAGAAAGTGTATCGTCAACAACTCTCTAAACAATTTAACTCCATGTTCGCGTGTCTAATTTTATCTCGAAAAAAAAACATAAATTCACCAAAAAGGACTAAAAGCAAAATACCACCACCAAAATTGCTCCCTCTCCATCGTCCCAACTAAATACAAGAGTCGCAGTTGACTTTTATTAGTCGACACAGATTTCTCTTGCCGTTCTGCCGTCTCATTAGCAGAGCACTTTGAAATCATTTCCTATCAATTATTCAAATCGTACACAATCCATATACACTCGCCGAACATTTGTTTTCGACGTGTACGTATGTAAGTTAAGTTGCCTCTTGTTTTTTGGGTCGTAATAAGGTATTCTATGTTTTTCGGCTCACCCCCACCACCACAAAAACAAATTCTATTCGGAATTCAGTATGAAATGGGTTCCCGAGGGGCCAGAGGAAAATCTGTTGCATTTGGATGTTGTTTGCGGCCAGGATGGTTCGTTTTCCCGGGTACATATCTGAATAATGTCCTTTGTCCTTGTATACATTGCGTTGTGCTTTCTCCATGTGTATGTTGAGCTGGCGGATGGCAGCCACGAAAACATGTTAAGCTAAGGTTGTTTTTATTTAAGGCCGACATTTATAAGTATGTAGAGTCCATCTTGGAAAACAAATTTCAGGCTATTTGTTAAAATATTGGACTTGATGTCTTTTTATTAGGAAGTGATATGGTTGACACAGTACAGAGTCGGTTCTTGTTGTGTTGGAGGGAAAATGATGGAATTACAAAAACATCCTTGAATTATTAACATTCCTTATGCTACAAGAAATGGTGGTTGGAGTAGGTTTGTTTATGTTTTTCTTAATTTAAAAAAAGCTTTGGCTTTTGCTCGAATAATTGATGAATTTTTGAAAATACGGTTCGTATAGTTTCTTTCTCCAGTGGGGAAATATACAGTACATAAGGGCAA
This sequence comes from Microchrysa polita, assembly GCA_949715475.1. Lineage (NCBI taxonomy): Eukaryota > Metazoa > Arthropoda > Insecta > Diptera > Stratiomyidae > Microchrysa > Microchrysa polita. The sequence goes on from OX454421.1 coordinate 5,875,208, forward strand.
AGCAAGTCTTGACTTTCTCTAGCTGTTCGCAACATTATTGAATTTAATATGAACTCACAAAGCTATAACCAGGATTATTTGTTTAACTAAATCTATCTGTATATCTATATATATAAAAATGGAGCGAAAAAAATGTATAGTAATTCATCAATTGAGAACGGCTGGACCGATTTGGTTGAAATTTTTTTTCAGTTGTTTGCAATTTTCAGGTGAAGGTTTTTACGGAAGAAAATTTTGGAAAAACCCTCCGGAAAAGTCGGAAAATTGAAAAAATCGAAGTAATTTATCAATTGAGAACAGCTGGATCGATTTGGTTCAAATTTTCTTTCATTTGTTTGCAATTACCAATTTTGGAAAAACCCTCCGGAAAAGTCGAAAAAAAACGGACCTTAGGATCATGGGGCTGCCATACAATGCTCCCGCATCCCCCAATAAAATTTTCTGAGGAAATATTGTTATTTGCCCACTTATTCCAACCAAACCCCACACAAATAAATATATTGCTTTGTCGACGCAACTGAACTTTTGTGAAGATAGAAGCAAAAGAATGGGGGGGGAGGGGATTAAATACAAGTCGTACGTACGCCCGAAAAAACTTTTAGCCCGAGGGGAGTGAAGGGTATCCAAATTTTGGTTTGTTGCGATTGGAGGTCATAGTCACCCCACCCACCAAAAATCAGCTCATTCGTATAAAAACTAAGGGTACCTCCCATACAAAGTGACCCAAGACAACTTTGTTCTACAGTTTATAAAATGAGTAGTACGTAGAACAAACTTCTGATGGGTCACTTTGTATGTGAGATACCCTTAGTTTTTATCCGAATGAGCTGATTTTTGGTGGGCGGGGTCACTATGACCTCCAATCCCAACAAAACAAAATTTAGCACTCTGCTCCAATTTTGGGGGGAGTTATGGATGTGCCGTTTTGAAAAATTTAAATGGGGGGATAATGGGGGTCCTTGACCGGAGCGACTCAGTGTTTACCTTAAAATGATCTTGAACTTATTGTGAATTCTTATACAAAATGTCACGGCTGAACTAGCATTCTTCCAAAGGTTATGGAGCTTTTAAGAAAGGTCTAAAATGAAAATATTCTAATTTATTTTGTTAGGCTAGCGCCGAAATATTTACTTAAACTCTAATGTGTTTTATATCATTGGAAAGGTAATTTTATGTAGCTTTTTTCGTCCTCAGACAATTTTTGTGTATCTCTTGCTGTTTTTGAAATAATCGCAAAAAAAAACGAAAAAATACCCACTTTCCCCCCTTTTTTAAGGTCATAGAAGGTCCCACCCGATCGGGTGGGACTTTCTATGCCATCATCCCGGGACCATCCCTAACCATAATCAAAAAAAATTTCCGATGTAGGATTTTTGCCGTTCGATGGCCATATTGTGGTCCAATTTTCTTAGACTAATAAACGATAAAAATTTCTCAGATTTTCTTTGAAAAGCCGTGAAGTTCGGGAAATAAGTATGCCTAATTTCATCACGTTTTATAACATCACCTAATCAACTGAGGTTTGATTCAAGGAAGTTCAAACCAGTTTTATTGCCTTTGTAGTAGTTAGGACTAAGTATCTAGGGACGCGGGAGCGTCCCGCACGCCAAAGAAAAACGAAGAAATTTGAACAAATCAAAAGTGAGAAGCGACTAAGACTATGTTCACACGACGGAACAAGTACGGGTTTTCGGACCTCTGTAGCTCGGACCCTGGTTGGTCCTGAGTGTTCAAATTCAGTAAAGGTTGTCGTTCGCGCAGTTTTACGAAGTGTAGAAAATTTCAAGAAGATACGATGAAAAACACCGGAGATATAAGAGTTTGAAAATCGCATTTTTTCGAAAATCTTGTTCTCGTTGTTCTCGTTGTTCTTGTTGTTCATTGACAGGGCTACAGCCTTGCAGAGGGCATCTCGGGATTTGGTCTCTTTGCTCATTGATAGAGTCTGTCGTGAAGGTGTGCATAGGCTATCGTTTGCTCCGATCCGTGCAGTAGAAAAAAAGATGCAGCGGAAAATGTGAAAAAATACGTAGAGTTTCTCGCTTAAATCTTTTTATATGTTTTAAAGGAAGCATTTTGCAAAAGTCGGGGATAGGCCCGAAAAATGCCTAGAAAAGAATCGTATAGTTTTGTGATTTGGCAGGACTGTTTCGAACAATCCCTTGTATATGTTCTCTAAAGTTTTCAGTTGTAAAGCGTCTGCAAGAGCGGCGGCAAGGGCTCAAAGATCCAGTTTTGGTACGTCTCTTATACGAGTACGTACATATTACTATAATATTGGATGAACAAATAACATCCCGATGATCCTAAAGCTTCCAGCAAACGGTAGAGGTTCGCAAAATACACACACCTCAGGTTACGAAGGACGCAAAGGTTATCAAAGAGCACAAAGTCAAAGGTTACCAACAGGGTTATTATTGTTATTAGGTTCTCAAACATGGTCGTGATAAAAGGACAGTGAAAATCGTCCTCATTTCAAGAAAATAAACGCATTCATTTATTGTTATGTTAAGTTGATTTTGTCAATTGAAAACTGCAAAAAAAATATGATATCTCACAAAAACAACTCTGTTGTAAAAAGTTTCCGCCAAAGAAAAAGTTGTCAGCCGCAAAAAGGATTGATATAATACAATCCCGCCAAAATGCTCGCAAGGATATGCATTCAAAAGTGATTGACTTAGTTAATAGTTTCCACGAAAACAGCGTGGTGCGGTATGCGCCAGAATTGGTGAAATAATTTCCGCCGCGATAGACCACGCTGAATTTGCCAATTCGTGTGGAGTTTGTGTTCTGTGTACCGCGTACCGCACCCGCGCTGGTTTGGTGGAAGCTAATTTCTTGCAATGCTGTTTGGCGGGGAGGGATAATTGCAGGATAAAACCAATCTTATGAAAATTACGAAAGAACTTTATTGTATAAAAAATACCGGCGTACAGAGGGCTGCGCCCGCAATACGAGGGTTTTTTAGAATTTTGATGCATAGTTAATATGTTTTGTACATATATTTTATAAGCAAAAGATAAGAATTGTGTACAGCATTAAGCTAGCGCCTTTCATTCTGTTCCACCTTTAATTAAACCAATCCAAAAATAGATTTACTATTTATCCAGTTTGTATAAAAGTAGGCAAATCTACAGGCATTTTTCGATTTAAGATTTCTGAGGGCCTTTGAGCAAAAAGAAACTCAGGCAAACGTAAGGCCGGCTTGGCTTTATATATGAACTGATTTATTGGCTGTAAAACTACTGTTACTCTTTTTTTAATCAAGGAAAAGCAACTTATATGAAATGATTCCATTGTGTCCCCTGACATAAGAGCCCATGCAAGCTTTCCTATGAGTATTGAACAAGTATACTTTTGCAGCTATTCAGGGACACCCTGTTAACTTGGTCCTACAAACTTCAAAAATATTTGTGGCAAACACTATTGCCATTCTATGCATTTCCACCAAATTCCATGTTCATTGTTTCATCAAGTTAACCCTTAAATGCATGGGGTCTGAACCCACTATCGTAACTGACCTCCCCTTATGTAAAATCAGTCACTGAACACGGAATCAGCCTTTATTTTCCCGGGAAATAGCCCGTTTCCCAGAAAAGCGAAAATAGTAGAATTTGAATTGTGTACCAAATATGGTACGCCATGCATTCAGGCATTAATGTGTAAATGAAAGACTTTTTCAAATTTTATTTAATCTGCCTCTTAATTTAATAGGAATAGTGCAAAATAGAAAGGATAATGATTATTGAGAGTTTTGATCGAAATTATAGTGGAAACTCGATATAATGAACTCCTCTTCATTAAAGGAAAGGTTGTAATTTCTATAGAAAATCGCGAATATTAAGTTTTTTAAAAGGTAGCTCGGGTTGGTGCGTGATTAGTTTCCTATTCCTTATTGAAATTTGTATCGTGCCTATTTGTGACATATCCTGGAAGTTGATGGAAAGTGGAGTAGGTATTACTACTCCTACATCCCCTACACACCTAAATTTAACCATATCTTTTGATAGAATGTCGCGATACATTTAAATGTGGTAGCTGTCAGATGTCCTTATAAAATATTAAAAGCGCGCCAGATCCGACTCATATACCCCTTCCTCCCCTACAAAAAAAACATGGAATTGATCATTTTGGACTTTGCGTGCCGTCTAGCTCTGTACATGGGTATGAGTTATTATTAGTTAGTTATGTAGTTAGTTATTAGATTTCGTTATAAACTAAATCTTCTGTATAAAAGTTCCTTATAAACATGTTCCACTGTTAAACATATATCTCGAGGCTTTTGACTTATCATAGCACATGGGATTCCTCATTCCTTTCTTGAAAAGTATATGGATTGGATTGACTTTGCTAGGAATGAATATGGAAATGACGTGCTGCCTGCTTTATAACTCAAATGTGTGCAGGTTCCAGGACATGTCCACAAGAATTACATCCATGTAATTTTTTGTTTATCGAATGTGGTACTCCACATAGTCTCCCATATGAAATGGTCGATCCTAGAAGCACATTTTCTGGGGATCCTGACCGTGGACTATAAGACAATATTTGTCATAACATAATCAAATGGTTTAAGAAATTGGATATTAAGGCGCAGCAGCTAGAGTCCTGATGAAAGTCCAAGTATCTTACTAAGATGTCATGTACGGAAGCTCGGTTTTTAGTGACGTGTCTTAAGGACAAAAGAAAAGATGTGACCAATTTGTTCAGTATACTTGCCAGCCAAAAAGACTGGGATTATAAGAAGCAGCTACAGAAACACTAAGCCCTGACCGATGTGCTATAGAAAATAAAATGACAAAAGCCATCCTTCTAAATCAACTATGACAGCTCCGTTTCCTTGGATCCTGAACAGGACTGATTAACCTAGCTTTCATAAAAATGACAGTAAATGTCCTGGAAAAATGGATTGGTGACATAATTTGTATGAAAATTTATTTTATTGGGATTTGTTCTGGGCCCAATAAAACGCACCATAATGTTGAAAAAGCTGATAATTAAAATTGTATGAACATATCCTACCCTACGCAAGACTAAAGGAGAATAATTTCATCAGCTAAGAACGATCGGGATACATGTATAAATATTTCTGAATATGCCCCAATGCATGGTGTACCATATATGGTACGTTGCAAAATCGGTGCAAACAATAGCTTTAGTGACTTTTTTTGGCCAAAATCTCAAAAGATCCTCAAGAACACATTCCAATTTACTCACCAGTATTTTTCCTTTTTCAAATAACGGTATACTTCACCATTTTTTTTAGCTCTAAAGAATAGCTTTTAAAATTCCACAAAAAATAACTTTCGTCCAATTTGACGACGCACAGACAATTCAAGGAAAGCTTCGGGAAGCCAAAATTGAGTTTATGTGAAAGCTCGTTTTGTCTACTTTGGGAAAAAGTAAAAAAAAATCAAAAATTTAATAATCGGTGGACTTTTACAGGAATCTAGCCATGTACCATATATGGTACGCTATGCATTTAAGGGTTAAAAGATGTGCATTGAAGAAATGCTTAAGAGGCTTCTCTTGCATTGTGAAAGGCCCTTACTAAATACTTACTTGGCTATATTTCCGGTTTGGATACAGTTATTCGCATGAAAATTCGTAGACATATTCCCTATATAGTTTTCTAAAAATCCCTAGCAGAATTTTCATATTTGGAAACCTAAAAGGGGCTACACACGATCAAATTCAAATTTTACAAATTTACTGTTATTTACTTTTTCTTAGCAAAAGTCAACAGTCTTAATATTTAACGTATATACAGCCATACTGACCAATCTTTGTGCAAAGTTTCATATCGATCCCTATAACGGTTTAGAAAAACGGAGGTCGAAAAGGAAGTTTAATTTTGAACGCCAATAACTTTTTTACCGTTACTCGAAACTGGAAAATTTTAACTGATATGAGATGTACTCGTTTAGTTCTTTGATTTAAATACCCATATGTCAATCTCCGATAAAAACTAAAAAAGTCGACTTTTCTCAAACGTTCGGGACACCCTGTTATCTTCTTCCTACCAACTTCTAAGGTATATGTGCCAAAGACTGTAACCATTCTACACATTCCTACCAAATTTCATGACAATCGGTTGAGCCGTTCGCGAGTTATTTAGTGAACAGACGGACGGACGGACGGACAGACGGACAGACGGACAGACGGACGGACAGACAAAATCGATTTCATTAGGGTTTTTTGAAAAAAAAAAAATTTCTAAAAAACCCTAAAAAGGGAAAAGTCTATACGAAGGAAAGCAAAAAAAGTTTGTAAAACACATTTTATTTACAAGGCTGGAAGATTCGAGATTAAATCTGAAAAGAGCATAGCAGCAAATAGCACCCTCGTCAGCTCCCCGCCAATAAGCGTTGAAAGAAATTAGCTTCCACCAAACCAGCGCGGGTGCGGTACGCGGTACACAGAACACAAACTCCACACGAATTGGCAAATTCAGCGTGGTCTACCGCGGCGGAAATTATTTCACAAATTCTGGCGCATGAAAATTTGATCAAGAAATTTACAAAAAATTTAGAATAAAATGATTTAATCGCTTCCCTATTTCTTTCCACCTGATTCCCTAAATCAGCAGGCTAATATCGATGTAAAATCTACTAACAAAGCACCAAATAATTGCCCAAAGATATAGGTATTGAAAAATGCGAACAAACTTTCTACTAGATATACGCCATGAAAATAGGAAAGCAAAATGAGATGAAAATAAGGGAAAAACATGTTTATAATAATACCACCTCAAAATATGTCCACTTAAAAACGTTACTAGTGTATCTACAAAAATGAATTTTATACTTTTATTGACTAAAAATGGCAGTAAAGAATTTAAATAATGATTCTACCGATAAAAATTTCACCTTTTCTAAATTTTTTTCTCAGTAGGTCCAGCCAGACCTATTGGGTATAGAATATGCATATTGTAGTAGGTGCCGACAGAAGGGTTAACCATGACCAAGGGGATATTCCAAAAGAACGACAACTGCACGAAAAAGAAATCGTATCTTTTCGTGTTCGAAGTGGGATGCAACACAGACAACTTTTATCTTCTCATCTCTTTTTCGCACATTGTGAACATAGGGTGCAAAGCTGATCCTCACCACTCCATATTTCGTTAAGCAGCATTACCCTAATACCCCAGGAAAATTGGCATTTCACTTCGGAAAAATTAAGGGAAAGCTGGATTTTTGCATGAGCCTTCCTTTCGAGGTCCTAAACAAGTCCCTAAAAGTCCCCGTTCCTACGAGTGCATATACAAAAAAGTAGTGTATGGCGAATTTAAAGCTCTTTTGAATTCTCAATAAACCATGCAAAGACCGAATACTTTCGTGCACTCCTAACGGCGCCAAGAGGTCTAACGGTATTTTTAACAAGGTTTCATTAAAATCTCTATAACGGTAACTCGTACTAAAAACTTTTGTATGGCAAATTTGTAGCCTATGGGGTTTTGAAGAAAGTGGCCAAATTTCATATTAATATGTACAGCCTTAAGGGCGCTAGGGGGGTTCAAACCTTAAAAAAACTTGTTTTGTGAGGTTTTTCGTAAATGGTGCTAAGACGAGGGAGTGCGCTCTAAGGTGTTCTAGGGGAAATTTGTAGCTTCTGTGGCTGTTAGTAAGACGCCAAAAGTCCCCAAAGATGGGAGCCCCCCTAACGAAGTTATGAGGGTCCAAACATTCAATTAAGCAGTTTTCGGGGAATATCTCTATAACGGTAACGTGCACCGAAAGCTTTTATACGGCAAATGTGTAGCTTATATAACGCTTAATTAAATATCTGAATTTCAGATTGATGCGTGCAATACTAAGGGCGCTATGAGGGTATGGACCGTACAATAACGGTATTTTTTCGTTATTTTCGTGGATTTCTTCATAACGGGAACGCTTTCGGTTGGGAGGCCTGTAACAATTTGTTGCTTCTATAACGTCAACTAAAAATGCCAAAACAACTAATCTATGCGGGCACCCCTAAGGAAGCTATGAGGAGTCAAACTAAACGACTAACTAAACAAAAAAACCGTTTCTCGGATTTTTTTGATAACGGAAACCTCTAGAGGGAACCCATCTGAAATAAATTTGTAGCTCCTGTTGCGGTTACTAAGACGCGAAAAGTCCCCAAAGATGGGAGCCCCTCTAACGAAATTATGAGGGTCCAAACATTTAATTAAGCAGTTTTTGGGGAATATGTCTATAACGGTAACATGCACCGAAAACGGTTATACGGCAAATTTGTAGCTTATATACCGCTTAATTAAATATCTGAATTTCGGATTTATGCGTGAATGGCTAAGGGCGCTTTGAGGGTCCGAACCGTACAATAACGGTATTTTTCGTTATTTTCGTGAATTTCTTCATAACGGGAACGCATTCGGGAGGGAAGCCTGTAAATATTTGTTGCTTCTGTAACTTCAAATTCAAATGCCAAGACAACTCATCTATGCGAACACCCCCAAGGAAGCTATTAGGAGTCAAAACTAAACAAAAAAAAACGTTTCTCGGAAATTTTTTGATAACGGGAACCTCTAGAGGAAACCCACCTGAGGCAAATTTGTAGCTCGTGTGGCTGTAAGTGTGACATCAAAAGTCCCCAACGATGGGAGCGCCCCTAGGGAAGTTATGAGGGGCCAAACATCCAGAAAACCAGTTTTTAGTGAATATCTCTATAACGGTAATATGCATCGAAAACTGTTTTATGGCGAATTTGAAGTTCTTACAACGCTTAACTTAATGTTCAAATTTCAGATCGATATGTGCAGTACTAAGGGCGCTATGAGGTTCCAAAACTTGCAATTTCGGTATTTTTGATTATTTTCGTGAGAATCTCCTTAACGGTAACGTATACCGGAAGCAGTCTGTAAAAATTTGTTGTTCCTATGGTTTCAAATAAAATGCTCCATCGATTTGTATGCACCTGGAGCCACCATACGGGCATTATAACGTTTTAATAAACTAATTTTTAAAGAAGGTATGTGTAGTGTATGTCTTTACGTACGTCCATATGGGCTTAAAAATTAGTTAATTTATACGTTCTAATGCACGTATGGTGGCTCCAGGTGCATACAAATCGGTGGAGCCTTTTATTTTGAACCATAGAAACAACAAATATTTAGAGACTGCTTCCGGTATGCGTTACCGTTAAAGAGATTTTCACGAAAATAACCAAAATATCGAAATTGCAAGTTTTGGAACCTCATAGCGCCCTTAGTACTGCACGTATCGATCTGAAATTTCAACATTAAGTTAAGCGTTGTAAAAACTTAAAATTCGCCATATAACAGTTTTCGATGCATATTACCGTTATAGAGATATTCACTAAAAACTGGTTTTCTGGATGTTTGGCCCCTCATAACTTCCCTACGGGGGTTTCCATAGTTGTTGACTTTTGGCCCCTTACTAACAGCCATATGAGCTACAAATTTATCTAAGATTGGTTCTCTCAAGAGGTTACCGTTATTAAAAAAATTCCGAGAAGCGGTTTTTTGTTTAATTTTGACCCCTCATAGCTTCGTTGGAGGTGCTCGCATAGATGAGTTGTTTTGGCATTTTAAGTTGAGGTTACAGAGGCAACAAATTGTTGTAGGCCTCCCTCCCGAATGCGCTCCCGTTTTGAAGAAATTCACGAAAAACCGAAAAATACCGTTATTGTACGGTTCAGACCCACATAGCGCCCTTAGCATTGCACGCATCGATCTGAAATTCGGAAATTTAGTTGAGCGTTGTATAAGCTACAAATTTGCAATATAACGGTTTTCCGTGCACGTTACCGTTATAGAGATATTCCCCAAGAACTGCTTAATTGAATCTTTGGACCCTCATAGCTTCGTTAGAGGGGCACCTATCTTTGGGGACTTTTGGCGTCTTACTAGCAGCAACATAAGCTACAAACTTCTCCCAGAAGACCAGAGAGCACACTCCCCCGTCTTCACGAAAAACCCAAGAAAACACCTTTTTTTAAGGTTTGAACCCCTATAGCACCCTTAAGGCTGTACATATTGATATGAAATTTGGCCACTTTCTTCAAAACCCCATAGGCTACAAATTTGCCATACAAAAGTTTTTAGTACGAGTTACCGTTATAGAGATTTTAATGAAACCTTGTTAAAAATACCGTTAGACCTCTTGGCGCCGTTAGGAGTGCCCGAAAGTATTCGGTCTTTGCATCGTTTATTGAGAATTCACAAGAGCTTTAAATTTGCTATACGCCACTCTTTTGTATATGCTACCGTTATCGAAATTATCAGAGAAACCTATTTTCGAGGGTCTTTGACCCTCTGTAGCACCGCTAGCGGCACTCGTAGGGACGGGGACTTTTAGGGACTTGTTTAGGACCTCGAAAGGAAGGCTCATGAAAAAATTCAGCTTTCCCTTAATTTTTCCGAAGTTTGGCCAAATTTTTGTTCAAATTTCCTGGCGTATAAGTGTTACGCGAGTACTTTTTACTCTCCGTGTCGCATCACCCAATATCTTCATTTAAAACGATGTGCATTTGTAGTGTATTTCCTGACTTTTAATAACCCCGTATTTTTTTTTTAGAATACCGGTTTTTCAATTGCTGTTGCCTGAAAAACGAGGTAACCCGTAAAACGGGGCATCTGGCAACCCTAGTTGACCGCTTCAATCGCTTCACATATGTACGGCTTGTAGCATGTACAATAACTTTTATCAATGATTTTGCAAAGTACCTACTTATAAATGTGTGTATGTTTTTTTACATTTTGATACATGTTCAAAAATATGTCGTTCGGGTCGGTAAACTTTAGGGTCCGAATAGACCTCACGTGCCTATCCGTCTTTATCGCGTGACGTGCCTGGCTAAGGGTTAAAAGCGTCATCGCACGCATGATCAACCTGAGAACAATATAGTCGTGCACCTCTGAAGTCTTGTTTCGTGACTGTAAAAACATGAAAGTCCGCTACCCGAAAAAATAAAACATTTTTTTCTGCGTCATTCATATCGACACAATAAGGTTATGGTATGCACGATCCAAAAACTAATGATTACACATGATCTGCATATTTAATTAAGTTAAAAAGAAATTACACACACACACCAAGCACATGGCCCATCGGAAGTTCTCAACTACAAAAGAAATTGAAGACATTTTTCACTTTCGTTTAAATATTTCTTTTATTGTTCATACTTATTTGGCTTCGTGGCGTATTCATAAATACATAATATGTAGATACTTTATCTTACAAATTTTAGTTACTACACATAACATTTTTGTAACATAATAATCTGTGTTTACTGCATGTATGCTGTTCACTCCCTTTCTCATTTTCTTTTACAATAAATTAAATAAATATAATAAATAAATTATTTTATAAAAAACTATACAGTGTGGGTTTTCCTTAAATTTATCCATAAACTACGTGGTAGTTGTTGGTATAGGCTGCAGTTTGTGGTATTTCCGATTTTGTCGTATAATCGTCAGTCGTCTACCAGTCTTTTTCCACCCAGAGTGGTGCTTGTGGGGCCGGATGTGAAACTACTACCGGAACTGGGGCTGAGTACTGAGAAGCAGCGTGAACATGGGGGAAAGTTCTTCCAACGATTTGTCCCAAAGCTAAAATTAAGAGAACGACCTGAAACAAAATGAATATGGAATAATAAATAGAATTTTTGTGAAATTGTTGGACTTTCACTTGAATTTTCTTGGAAAATGTTTAAATAAAAATTAATTTTTATTTTTTTCCGCATAATAAAAAAAATGATAAATTATGAATGCGAATTTAATTAGAAATTTGAGTTTGACTCATACATTCCTAGAATGTTTCATGGAAGTTTAAAATTAATGATTTGAGCAATTTCCCAAAAACATTATTCTGAAGCAATTTCATATTTTTAAATCGAGTAGAATCGTATTTGTTTACGCCAGATTTTCGCAAAAGTCGGGTTTTCGGTGGAAAAAGGGCTTATTGAGGGATTAGCAAAAGTCATTCAGCATCTTAAAAATCGCGTAATCTTGCTGAATTCTATTGACAATATAAAATATGTTTTTCGACCAAAAAATGGCAGTTGCAAAATCCAGCTTTTGTTTTATAATGATTCGGTTTTGCAGGATTTCGTTTTATTTGTTTTGTGTTTTTCCTTGCAACGATTTAGCATTATTTACAGAGAACGGACAAATTTGCTACTGGAGTTTGATGAATTGGTCAGATTCAGTCATTTCGCTCAAATAGGTTTAGACATACCCCTATTTGCTATAATTAGGCTTTCGTAGCAAACATGCATAAGTAGCATTTAGGTACCTTGCTGTAAGACTTTAGGACTATAGTATAATTATAATGTCCTATCCGCAATAGCAATCAGATCCTTATAGAAATATACTTACACCAACGCCAAGTCCCTTGATCGATACAACAGTCAGAGCAGCTAGCAATGTTGTAATCATGCCGACAACAAAAGCTGCCGGAACAACTGCAAAGCTGATACGTTTCAAGAAGTGATGTCCAAATGTTCGGGCTTCTGAAATTAGGCAAAACAGCACACAAGATCACCATTATTCATTAATCCTTTTCCATGTCCTTATCAAGTCGCTGCGGATGTAATCACAAACACTGTTCAATATCCTACCGGAAAGCATCGAATCGCCAGCATCCTCTTCACAATGTACCGCTGCGATAACACAAGCAATAGCCAAGGTAACGAAGAAAACTTTTTGGACTGCGGCCATTTTTATGTATTTAGTGAAGATATCTCCTTTAATCCTTTTCAACTATCACACTGAAGCACCGCGCTTAACGCTGGATTCACACTCGATGAACGATCACAAACAATTGATGACAATTTTCAGTTGCGTATGCTTTTTTATTTGCTTCTCGAAAAAAAAATCCAATCGAACCCATATCACAATAATTGATTTCTTTCGCTTCTTTTTGGTGAGTGTGTCCTAAAGAGGTTCGATATATAACGACAGAAATTAAAAATGAAAAAAAAAGTGTGACACATACCCATAGTAGTGGTAAAGTAATATAGTAATAGCAGTAAGTACTTTTGGAATTTATTATTGCTAAAGCACGAGCGCGGTTAAAAGAAAAGTACTGAGGTACATTCCACCAAAATGGATAGAACCGCGGTGAGTGCAAGTTTGAGTCGAACCTTTTGTTTTGGTCGTAAAAAATCCAAGAACTATCAGTGTTGAATATTAATTAGTTTATTCGTTGATAGTGAACGGCATGTGGTGTGATATGAACAGTCTCAGTATGGTAAGTAGTGACACTTTTTAGTTTAGTCTGATACTAAAAATGGAAATGAACATCGATTAGACATGCAATTAGAATGAAAAGCGTCGTCGTACAGTATTTGCAAAAATAAGCAAAAATGTGGATTCCGATTGATTGATTAAATTTAACTGAGTTATAGTTCTATGAAATATTTCGAAGGTAGTAGATTTCCACAAAACAGTTTATTCAGTGAGAATGTATCAACTTCGCCTTGGGGCTTTACATGGAACAATTTAACTAAAGATTACTTTTTGATGTTTTGAAATCGGTTGAGACTCAGAAGTTCAAAACTCATTTTGCAAAAAAAAAACAATTGTACCAAAAAGTAGGCAGAGGAGTTATCCTTGCCATTTTGAGAAAAGCAATATTGACGGTATTGATTTCTTTACAATACGGTTGAGGCAGGATGCCCCTTCATAAAATTCCATCGCCCCAAAATGAAGTGTACACAAACTTTAGGTCTTCTCATTGCAACCAATTTTTCAAGTTTTTTCATACACCGCTAATGCAGCGGGGGCATATTGCTAAGAGCCAAAAAAATCCTTTTTTACACCATTAATATAAGTTGACCAGACGTTCAGCATTTTGCTGTACAGTACAGCATTTTGACCTGTCGTACAGCATTAGTAAATGTACAGCAAAATGTACAGCATTCCCAATACCACACCAAAACACTTAAATCGGTACATAATAAGCTCCTTGATGACGATGTTGATGCCTTCTTAAAGATGCAAAGTATACATTTGATAACTGCTCCCTCTTGAACTTGTTTCTCAACCATTCGCATTTATTTCCTTGTTATTTTATGCTTCTATATTTTTGTATTCATTAATTCAAATCGTTTATTGTCTTAGAGGTGAATGATATTTATAAGGTTAAGCCTGTCAGTCACTCTTGTCTGTTAAAGGTGTTTTTAGCAAGATAATCGCACTTTCATGTGGCAAACGTTCATTTTCGATAATTTAGGAGCTCTTTGATGGATCATCGATCGTTTTGAAATTTAACAAACTTGTAGATCTACCTTGCGCTTACATTTACTTACATTCCTCCATAATTTAGGGTCCTCCCTATCCGCGTTCGACAAAATCAGCTGCCCGAATCGTCTTGTTTAATCGAAAATTCTCAATAAAATTTGTAAAATAAATTTGAAATTTGGTGAAAAAGGCTCTAGCTCACACTTGGCGCTCACCGCTCACATTTCCTCCAAATTTCAAGATCCTTCCTATCCACGTTCGGGAGTTCAATCTTTCCATTGATTCCATTGAACTTCCGAACGCGAATATGTCCATAATTTGAAAATTTTTGAGCTGAAAATTTTGAAATTTGACAGCCATGTATAGAGCACCGCACTGCCCATATTAGGTAGAAATTTCAAGAATCTAGAGCTGACAAGGTTCAGAAATAACAGCAGTGTAAAAATGCGATTTTACGATGGGAAAATCACTGTACCTCTTTAGGAAAAAGAAAAAGCAAACTAAAGAACTCTGCAAGGATTTTTCCAATATGTCCACCAAATCCAAATAAAATGGCGCTAAATCCCCAGAGGATCGCCATCCACTTAAGAATTCTCTAGCCAATGAGGTATCAGTTTATCTGTTGTAATAAACGAAAAGAAACTTTTAAATATGTAGGTACAAGGAGGGGTAATTTCGTACTTCCAAAAAACTGCTTCATGATTTTTGTCTCAGGATCACGGATAGTCAGAGACAGCGGAAAGAGCCATCATCCGTATAATGCTGCTGAGACTGCAGTTTCGAACACTGAGGTATCAGCCAATGAGGTATCAGTTTATCTGTTGTAATAAACTAAAAGAAACTTTTAAATATGTAGGTACAAGGAGGGGTAATTTCGTACTTCCAAAAAACTGCTTCTAGTCTAGTACAGATAGCTCAAAACCCAAACATCCATAAGAAAAAGAAATTTTGGATGCCAAATTGTTGAATACACTGCCCAATATACGCAATAAAAAGTTACACCAATTTGCGCCATGGGTTAAGGGGGGAGGGGGTCCCAAAGGGGTGAAAATTTACTTTTTTACAAATAACTGGAAAACTATGAATCTGACCTTAAAATCTTCTGAGGACGAAACAAACTACACAAAATTGCCTTTGTAATGATATATAACACTCTAGGCGTTTTTTTCGGAAAATTATACCCTAGACCCAATAGTATTATAGAGAATTTACATTTTTTGAGTTTTACATTTCGGACTGTAACTCTTGATAGAAAGAACCTAGGGTGACGAAATTTTGTTCATTCTATTACAAACAAAATTTATTTGGTTTGTACCACAAATTGAGGTGCTCCGACCATTGATGCCTCCCTCACTCCTCCTAACATTTTTCAAAAACGCATGCCTGTAGCTTCTTTTCAAATTGAGCCAGGCAGATAAAATTTGGTGAGGTGCCTAGTCTAAGCCCCATTATGCTCCTCACCAAAAATTGTTACCATTCGATCAAAACTAAGGGTACTCCCCATACAAAGTAAACCAAAATTCTAAAAAAAATCACATTTTTTCACTTCTAAATTCTATCTAAAATGAAAAAATAAAATTTATTTCTTAGAACGTCATTATAACAGTTAATTGTAGTCTTGTAAATGTATATTCAAAAGTTTGTACCGGAGCGTGCCTTACAAGTACGAAAAATGTGGTTTGAAGGTTGCTAGTATACGTTACTCGATTTATTCGGAACTAGCCTTTGAACTAGTACCAATGACTTTCAAACACAATTTGTTGATACTTGTAGTGTACGCTTTGATGCAAAATTTTGAACATACATTCAGAGGACTCCAATTAACTGTTATAATGACGTTCTAAGAGATAAATTTTATTTTTCCATTTTAGATAGAATTTAGAAATGAAAAAATGTGAAATTTGTTAGAATTTTCGTTCACTTTGTATGGGGGGTACCCTTAGTTTTGATCGGATGGTAGTAATTTTTGGTGGGGAGCATAATGGAGCTTAGACTAGGCACCCCAACAAATTTGATCTGCCTGGCTCAGTTTAAAAAGAAGCTACAGGCATGCCTTTTTCAAAAATGTTAAGAGGAGTGAGGTTGGCGTCAATGGTCGGAGCACTCCAATTTTTGGTACGAATCAAATAAATTTTGTTATCAATATATGGACAAGATCTTATGACAGTAGGTCTATTCTATCAAGAGTTACAGTGCGAAATGTAAAACTCGAAAAATCCAAATTCACTATAATATTTTTGGGTCTAGGGTATAATTTTCTGAGAAAATGTCTAGAGTGTTACATATCATTACAAAGGTAATTTTATGTTGTTTGTTTTGTCCTCAGCTCATTTTAAGGTCAGTCTCATAGTTTTCCTGATATTTGCAAGAAACTGAATTTTCACCCCTTTGCCACCCCCTCCCCCCTTAACCCATGGCGCAAATTAGTGTAACTTTTTACTGCATACATGAGCAGTGTATTCAACAATTTGGCATCAAAAATTTCTTTTCTTTTTGGATGTTTAGGTTTGGGGCTATTTTGAACCAATTGTACTGGACTATTCATGATTTTTGTCTCAGGATCACGTTTAGTCAGAGACAGCGGAAAGAGCCATCATCCGTATAATGCTGCTGAGACTGCAGTTTCGAACACTGAAACTCAAAAGTTGAAAAATCACTGAGTATCACTGTCTAGAAAGTTAGAATTAGAAAGTTAGTCTAGAATTGGAACAAATTGGATTATCAATTGTCCTTTCTTTAAATATGCTTTTAAAATGTCTAACATCTTTTCTAAGAAAAGGGAACCGACAATTTAAACTGAAAGAAAACCCTTATTTTTGTCATAGATTTCAATTGAATACCTACCCCTAACCCTAAAAAAATCCGGTCTGAAGTCCGAATTCCGCAATGTGTACAGCATTGGGCCTTCGGGAGTCTGGTCACCTTACATTAATAAATGTACTTGTGTGTTGTGTTAAATATACTTCTAACAATCAATTTTTTTCAAGTAATTTGGTACACTCTTATGCCCGTTAATCATACAGTTTTTTCTTTTCTTTGTACGCATTATCATTGTCCTCAAATTAGTACCTACCTTTAACCAGGACCCGCTCTAAGGGGGGGGGGGTCAAGCCGGGCGGTCGCCCGGGGCGCCAAATTTTTGGGGCGGCATTTTCAGCAGCAATTCATACAAATAAGACTACACGAAATCTGAAAAATGAAACTTTATAATTTCCAGGATTAAATCAGCGAAAAAACATGACATCAACGTGTTAAACAAAGTGTGGTGTGATTTTCCAAGTTCAAATTCAACCCCAAACGTTGCACTTTTCAGATATTTACGCAAACATTCAGTTACCGATAGACATCTTTGATTCGGTCCAGGTTAAAAGTAAGTTATGCCGATCATTTTGTTTTCTATGCTCAGAATTTATTTTTCACTATGTTATTGTCCTGTAGCCTTAACTAAACCCAAAGAACCTTAGCCCAGCAAACTATATATTTTAAATTTTCAAGAAACGGGAGACTGAGCTGGCATGTTTCGTTATCTCTCAATTTCATCTCAATCATAGAAGAAACTTGTAAAATTACCATTTATATTTATGGAATGAGTTTTGGTCAGACTTACATTTCTTAGACCATAAGTACGTATTACCTTGAGGATTATCCCAGTAATGCAGTATTTCGTAGGCAGAATATATTCAAATTCATCCACTAACGAACTAGTATAGAAGCACAGCCCAGACTGGAGATAAATCTATCCGAAATATTTAATAACCGAGTTTCGGCTATCTGAAAAAAGTACAGAGCGAAAATACCGCTACATTATTTATGCTAAATCTTTCTGGCGGCGTTCTTACGAATACCAGCACCAACATGTCCTCTCAATGTCTAGCGGAATTTCAGCCTAAATTGACGTTCTGAGTCTGCGACTAGAAAATAATGATCCTTTCCTAGAAGTTCTTATCAAACTTTAAAAATTTGTCCTGATACATTTGTACTAATTAGCAGACGATAAGCATTTGCATTAAGAAAGCGTCTCAGAGCTTTGGACTTTGGACCACTCATTCGGCGTAGCTAGAATATCGTTAAGAAGGGGGAACAGCCCAATTTTTTTTTCAACTTCATGGATCTTATCAATAGTTTTAGCGGTTGGATAATGTTAATTAAATGCACAATACCAATTAAGTTTTAAATCCCAAAAATATTGACAGAATAAGCGTTAAAAATGTTCAAACAACATTTTTAGAAAATACAATGGAAAACTACCTTTTTCATCTTTAACGATAAATGATAACTGCACGTTTTAGTCCTGATTACCCCCACCTCGGAGACTTCTATATCTATACTGTACTCATTACTTTTAGCTCTTAGGACCATCGCGGAAACAACAGTCTAGGGTCTCACTAAGAGAAAGATTTCAGATTCGAAAGATTAGATCGAACGCGGTATTTGAGGATCTGATATCAAAAAATATTAAATAATGACACGTAGACGTCGGTTTTGGCCTGAAAAGTACGAGCATAAATTTAGTCTTCGAGATAACATAATAACATGTGACTGCAGTCGTAGCCTCTCTCCTGTTTTCGCATCGAGTCTTACGAACGGAACACATATTTCAGAGATTTAAATTTAAAGTGTGGCAAATCATGCCTGATGAAATGAAGTCAATGCATCTCACGAACCCTTGCGAAAAAAAAATCTTAGAGGCGGTAATTTGATGTCTTGTCCGGGGCAGCATAAGTGCTAGAGCGGCCGCTGTCTTTAACAAAGCTAATTGTTTCTTGTAGCATACCCGTTCCATACCAAGAAATATTTCTTTGGAAAATGGGGGGCATAACATCACGACTACCAACCGTTTGACATTTAAACAGGGGGCCCATATGTCCCGCATTGCATTCCTTCCAGTCCTGCGCTGCAAGTAAAACCTGCTGTCGGAAATTCTATTGCGCGTGCGAATTTTCGCTAATAAAAAATTCTTGAAAAATATGAGCTTTTTTCAGTTGTATTTGAAAAAATGTTGAAAAAATGAAAGTTTAGTGAAGATTATATAAAATACGGTTTTACATTCATTGAGAAATACAGGATGCAGTTGCCTCATGTATCGTACGTTTGAAAGCCTTAAGTAACGACGGCATGCGACTCAATCGTGTTGAGAGGCATTTGAACCAACTACACCCTAGTTTAGTGTCAACCCCGAGAGAGTACTTTTCAGCGAAAGCAGGCGTACACTCTAAAAAATGTGTTTCTGGCAGATTCTGTGTAAAATTTGTGTAAAAGCATTGTAAGATTAAACAACAGTGCAAAAATTACACATTCTTTGTGTATCGCAATTTTTTTGAGCATTGTTACATGTTTTAAAGTAATCTTACACAAATATGAGCGTATATCTAAAATTGCAGTACTTTTCCATCAGATTCAGTGTAAAAGCCACGACGAACTATATAGTGGACTAAAATTACATATCCTTTGTGTAAAACCTAAATATAAATGTAATTCTACATAAATATCAACGTAAATATGAACATCGTATTTTTACACAACATTCTTTTGAAAAATAGAATATAATTTTCGATTCGAGTTTTACACCAAAATCACTGGAAATCCTAAGTTAACACGTATTTTCCACGGATTATGATGTTCTTTTGAAGTTTACAACAAAATTGTTGGAAAACATGAATAGCTGTAAGTTTTCCGTATAGTTTTCATCTCACATTTGGTGTTTCGATGTCTAGTGGTGCAGGCATATTTTAAATTGTGCAAGGCACTCACCATATTTTTGGGCAAGTACCTATGTTTTGGAAAACCCGTGTTATAAAGATGTGGTGTTTGTGCGAAAACATTTTAACGACGCTTTGGCGCAAACAAAAAACTTGTAACAAAGCTCCTTATTTGCTCAGAATATGGTGTGATTGCGGTGAACTTTAGACCCTATAAAAGATTTATGTGACATTGAGAAAAACGCCCAAAGCTAGGCCTTCGTTGCTTCTACTACTAACTTAGGTGTGAATTTTCTTTGTGGTGTTTTTGTTTTGTTGTTTGTTTGTTCTGCGTAAGAACTACATTGCAGAATGCAATTGTGAGCCAGATATAGAGGAAAAACATTTCTCCATCAGCGTGAATTTACAACAGTCCACTGTAAAAAGGTGCCGAAATATTGCAATTTTAACCTGTAGATGGATGGTTTTCATGTGCCATTTATAATCAGGGTAAATTTACATCAAATTTAGAGTGTAGTCAAGCGGATATAACTGGACCAAACAGTAGGTTTTCATAAAAAAAATGTTTCTTAAAATTTGAAAGCCTCCCAGCAAAACAGAAAAAAACGCATACCTTTGGCGAGGAGTTAATTAAGCCGTGCTTATTAAAAGCCACACAGTTAATGCTTGGCGGTGAATTGGAGAAAAAAATAAGGCAATATCACTGTCAAATAACACGCCCCGCAGGGGGGTCGGTGTCCTTGTGACATCGGCCAAAAAGGCTGTATGTAGTGGGACAAAGATCTTTGGTGAGCTGTGACACTAAGGACCTAGCATCGCAGGGGGCCCCTGGTATATACGGGATGGCGTGGATCTGTACAAAGACCATTCGGGCGGTAACGTTCCCGAGCTCCTGAGTTGTGTACGGGTGACTCTTGGCGTGACCTACCTCCTCCCATATCTTACGGGAGGTAAGTCACTAAAGGCCGAGCACGATAATGGTGTCTCCTGGTGGGGGAATGCACCTTACGGTTAATCGTGTGAGCATCGGAGCTGGCGGCTTCGCATGACCCGAGCCCTGAAGGGGCCAGTTAGGGAGAATGGCCTTGGTGGAAAATGCCTACGCGCCTATATCTAACTGGTTTGTGGATTGATGGCCACACTGCCCGAGTCGCATTGCTGACTAGTAAACTGAAGGGGCCGCCTGGATGTGAAAAGCAGCGCTACGTAGTCTGCACAAGCTGCGTATAGTCACAGGCCCAACGAGCCTGGGAGACGCACATTTGAATTTCTGCGTTAGGCCTAACCAATAGGGGGCCGAAGGAAGATCACACCTGCTATAGAGAAGTCTATTGCGAATAGTGTACTACGGGGATGGGTGTGCCCAGGGGACCATGGTCCTTGCCCATCAAGGAGTTGGACTCGTAGTGGCTGTAGGTTGTTACCCGAGTCATCGAGCTGGTGATGCAACACCGGGGTTGGGTTCCTGAAGGTGAGTGCATTCGCCGGATGGAGAAATCCCCCTCTGGCAATAAGACCTTGCCAGTAAAGACCGGAGGTCCAAACAGTCCGTGGACCGGGAGATAAGGCCGAAAGGCCAGGTGCTCCTTCGACGGCTTACCCGTAGATGGTAAACTTGTCAAATAACACGGTTAAAAGAAGAATTGATGAAGTTGCCGCCGTTATTTAATCGTAAATTTCAAATA
The DNA here is from genome assembly GCA_949715475.1 of Microchrysa polita. Taxonomy (NCBI): domain Eukaryota; kingdom Metazoa; phylum Arthropoda; class Insecta; order Diptera; family Stratiomyidae; genus Microchrysa; species Microchrysa polita. The sequence goes on from OX454421.1 coordinate 5,896,801, forward strand.
AAGTTAAATATCAACGATTTTTTCAACAAGCAGCGACGAGTCCACAGACGTGGCTAACTGTGCTGTTTGATAGTTTATGTGTGCTATATTTGGTGTGACAAGATCGAAGAGGAAATATTTTTTCCCGAGTGTTTGGCAACAGAAACCACGTCTCAAGACATTTTTTTCAATTCAATTATTCCATATTGCAGTTTATGGAAAAAACAATGTTTGGACTGGGGAAATTTAATTGGGGTTTGTACTGATGAAGCCCCTGAAATTATTGGTGTGACATCGGGTTTAGCACAAAAACTTAAGGAAAGTCCCGCAATTGTAATCACTCATTGTGTTATTGACAGGCACAGGCATGCTTTGGCGTCACGAAAACTCATAAATTACGCAAGATTTTTGATTTTACAATTAGAATTGTAAATTATATAAAATGTGGTGCTTTGCGCAGTCGACTATTCAATCTTCTTTGCGATGACTTTAATTCGACGCACAGAGCTCTTCATTTTCATACAGAAGTGCGTTAACTGACGAAGGGCAACATGCTGGCTCGTCTATATGAACTAAGACAGGAAGTAGTCATCCTTTTGCTTGAACTCAAGAACAGGGATGATTTTTTACAAGTATTCGTCGAAGAATAATTCCAGTATAGACTGGCGTATTTGACGCCTTCAATGAGCTCAATCTAAAACCCCAAGGTGAAAATGGGAACGGTCTAAGAAACTGTGACCACATTCGAGGTTTCATGGTGAAGCTTCAACTTTGGAATCAGAAGGTGTCAGCCGACAATTTATTGTGTTTTCCGCACCTAGGCGAACTAATAAAATATAAAAATAAAAACTGGTACAATCTATTAAAGTGTTCATTTAGAACACGAATTCGAGAAATACTACAATAATTAGTCACAATTCTGAGCCGCCAATATGGCGAATGACTAGAATAACCCATTTGCAATGGATGTTTTGCAATTGCCTGATGAAGTGCAGGAGGAATTTTTGGAAATGAAGATCGATTCCAATAGAACCATTCAAAAAATATTTAAATACGGCTCTAATTTGGATGCAAAACTACGATCGCTGAGCGATCATCACGTGAATTATCTCTCCGAACACGTACCTTTAGAACTAAACAGCGAAATCGTCTGGACGTTGGTAGCGACCTGACGACAGCTGTTGCTAAGGGCTCTAGTACACAGTCATATTTCTACACACAGAAAAAAAATCGTTATAAAATCAAAAATAATAGCTATGATTCAAAAATTTTGAAATATGATTATATCCATATACGCTTATGTTTAATTCAAAAATGTTTCATTCTGAATCAATAATGGAAAGTGATTCTTGTACCTTTAAAATGGATGCATGTCAAATCAAAATGGAATATCACTTTTCACTTTATTTTAAAAGTGATTTCACTTTAAATTTAAAATGTTTTGACTGTAAGATTGTAGATCGTAAGTAAGAGGTGCCATTTAGAATTTTGTTTATTTTATTTTTTAACACACACTGTACTTGAACATTTCTAATTATTCATACAATATATGAATATATATTATTAACTAATTAATAAATCGATGAAATGACATTGAGAAACGTCATCAAGTTTACGCACATACAATATTGTCGTTCATTCATAAAATACTGTCACGTACAACATATACTTATGAAGGGTCCACCATTTAAACAATTCGCTTTCATTTGCCCTCATTGTTTTAATCATTTACGGAGGTGATTTTAGAAAGTGATCTTAAGCGCAGAACTGATGTGTCTTTCAACAACGTAGCAGAGCATTTTGTTGATGGCATAACTAACCATTATAATGCAATAAGTTCCGGTAGGTCAGCCACTCCCTTCGATAAAAATGGGCGAAGTCTATTGACATTTTTTATTTTAACGAGTATACATCAGATTCAATCAAATCAGTAGACTCAACATTCCGAACATAATAGACACTGGCCGAAGAAGAATAAACCAAAATATGCCTATCGGGCGGCGAAAATCATGTATCTCTGAATTTTTGCAATCTTGTTGAGGCCGTCTGATCAAAGGGAAACTAGGGGGCTTCGCTCGCCAACCCCCGAGGGCCGAGGCTAATTTCGGGCCTGGCCGAAATTTGGATACCCTTCGCTCTCTTCGGAAAATTTTATTGTGGTTGCGGGAGCATGACCCCACAGTACGATTCCATTCGTTTTTAATTTTTTTGTTGCTTTGGTAAAGTCACATCATTTCAAGGTTTTGTGAAATTGGTGCAAAAAATGTTTCTTAGAAGAACCAAAATGGGGGTTTGGTTTGTATGGCCACCCCATGATCCCATGGTCAGATTTGATCAATTCATAGATATGTATTGTGTCATCAAGAAAAACACGTTTGTGTGTAATTTTGTGGAAATTGGTGCACAAATAAAAAAGTTTTTCTTAGAAGAACCTAATTTGGGGTCTTAGGTTTGTATGGCAGCCCCATGACCCCATGATCCGATTTGATCCATTCTTACATATGTTTTGTGTTATCTATAGAAACATATTTGTGTGAAATTTTGTTGAAATTGCTACACAAATAAAAAAAATTTTCTTAGAAGAACCTAATTTGAGTAGTTGGGTTTGTATGGCAGCCCCATGACCCCCTTGTCCGATTTTACCAATTCAAACATACAAACTGCCTGCAGCAAAAAAAAATAGTTGTGCAAAATTTCAGCTTCATAGGTTTTAAATTGGCTGAGTAAAACGCGTCGCAACAGACAGACAGACAGACAGACGGACAGACGGACATCGCCCAATCGACTCCCCAAGTCATGCTGATCATATATGTATACTTTTTATATGGTCGGAGATGCTTCCTTCAATGCGTTACAAACTTCATGACAAAGTTAATATACCCTTTCACTCTATGAGCGAAGGGTATAAAAATCTGGATTGAAAGCGGATCCGCAAAATTGAAAAACGGGGAGGGGAGGTGGTTATTTTGAGTTTTATTTGCAATTATTTCAAAAATGGTAAATTATACAGAAAAATATTTTGAAAACACAGATAAATGTCCTTAAAATTTCCTTCGAACTTTTCTGCGAAAATTAGGCGGCAAAAGGACTAAAACATAAATTGGGGTATTCTCATTTTGGACCGTTTTAAAATGTTCCACAATTTTTGGCAAAAAATTTAAGTTAAACCGTGAAATTTTGTACAAGTATTCATAGTAAGTACGCCCTGTGGCGCGGGTCAAGAATAGTGCCTCCGTCTTTCCCGACGTGTCGTAAGAGGCGACTAAAGGGACAGGAGAGAATAAAACTCTCCTGAGTTTCGAACATATCTCTACAATTGTGCGCGCAGTGACTCTGTTTTGTGCGCTCAAGGGTTCAGATATGTACGAAACTTAACAAAAAATTGACCCCTGTGGTTTTGGGGGTTAGAATTATGCCACAGCGTTCCCGGCTTGTCGTAAAAGGCGACTTGAGGGATAGGGTACGTAGGCTTGTAACCCGCGTACTTGAAATTTTCTTTACACTCGAAACATTTAACGAGCCTCGGATACCTCAGACTGATTCTTCGGCAACGACTTTTGGCTATAAACAACGGACCACGATTGGGTTTTGGAACGTTCGAACGATGTGGGGCGAGTGCAACAACATGAGACTCACTGAAGTCGAACGGGAAATGACCGCGTATAATATCGCTATATTAGGACTGAGCGAAACAAGATGGCTCGGATCAGGAGCGACTTTATCACCAAGCTCTCAGACTGTTTTATTGTACTCTGGAAATGATGACCAAAATGCTCCTCGGCAGGCAGGCGTCGGAATCCTCTTGACAAGGGATGCACGTCGATCCCTTATCGATTGGAAACCAGTTTCCGACCGTATTATCACCGCCCGATTCAAATCCAGAGTACGAAATATCACGATAATTCAGTGTTACGCACCAACCGAACCAGCTGATCAAGCTGATAAAGACGTCTTCTACGAACGACTTGGCGACACCTTTGATAGGGCTCCCAGCGGTGACATTAAAACCATAATGGGGGATCTCAACGCTAAAGTCGGGTCAGATAACCAAGGATTGGAACATCTTATGGGAAATCATGGGTTAGGCGACAGAAACCAGAATGGCGAGATGTTTATAGAGTTTTGTAACTCTCGTCAGCTCGTCATTGGTGGGACTCTGTTTAAACACAAAGATTGCCACTTATCAACCTACTACACTTCTTAGAAACACTTTTTAAAAAGAATTAATTTAGCCGGTTTTTCGATTGATTGCACTCGGTTTTCTCTCAGTGTATGGGGAGGGCCCCGAGTGAAGTTGGTCTGTATCTTTTACCGTTTTTTAAATACATAATCACATAAAAACTAAACATCCCCGTAAGGGGCAAGATAAATGTTGAAAGGCTCCGGCCGAGTCCTATATCCTTTTCAGTTGTTGCATAATTGCGGACCCTTAGCTATGCAGGAGTAGCTTCATAGGGTGAACGGCTCCGGCCAATTCCTATGTTTCTCTACAGGGCGTTACTTTCCCACTTTATCCTAGTAAACGCTTCGCCTGAGTGCTGTATTAACAACTTCAGTGTCTCTGGCTACAAAGCGTAATAGGGTGACAAAAACGGAATAGTCAATCACCGAAGCAGCACCTCCGAGGCCCCTCCATGATGGACTTCTTTCGATGCGATGGGCAGTGGCGGATTTACCAGTAGGCTGAGTAGGCTGGAGCATAGGGCGGCAGATTTTGTGGGGGCGGCAAATTTGGAGCAAATAACAAATTTCAACCCATGCCATATACCACTTATTCTTCTCGTGAAGTGTGTTTGTACCTCAGTGAGACACATAAGTGAAGAACTATTTGTCACCGTTATCTCAGAGCTTCAGACAACGAAACGATTTATTATTAAAGACGAAAAGCGAAAAGACCTCTTATAATTTGCTTGCAGGCTAAAATTCACAACAAAGCTCTTTAAGATATTTTTTTTTTAAAACTCCGTCCGTCTGTCCCTCCGCCAGTTCACTTAGAAGTTGGTAGGAATGTGTAGAATGGTAACAGTCTTCGGCACGAATACCTTAGAAGTTGGTAGGACAAAGATAACAGGGTGTTCCAAAGAGGTGACTTTTTATTTCTTATCGGAGATGGACGTATGGATAATCAAATCAAAGGATTCGCACTCATCGAGTCCTTTGATTTGATTTATATCTGTTATTTTTTTTCAGTTTAAAGTAACGGTAATGAAGTTATGGGCGTTTGAAGTTAAGCTTACGATATCACCTCGGTTTTTCTAAATAGTTATGGGAGTACCGATATGAAACTTTACATAAAGTTAATAGGAACTGATATACGTTAAATACTAAGTTTGTTTACATTTGGTAAGAAAACGTAAATAACAGTAAATTTTTGAAAAATAACGATTCTAATATTTGGTAAAGGCGTTTCACAATAGGGCAATGCCTTAAGCATTTGTTCCCTGCATTATCTTTTGACTGGATCAAACAATAAACATGAAATTTAAAACTGTATTTCAGAAGTGACGTTGATAGAAAAGTATTTGAAATTGTAGTTTCAAATCCGGATTTGTTCTTGTCAATATGTTTGTAAATTTGTATGGAAAGTGAACTGTTCTGTCCTGTACTCGGCCCAATAAAAAAATTCAAAATCATCAGCAAAAAGCGTCAAAATGAAAGAAATGGAATGTTGAGCTCAAGTCTAAAAATTTACAAAAGCTTGTAAAATAGGTGGCTAATAATATGTTCAGAGTGCACGAAAACATGTGATTAGGGCCAACATTCAAAAACAGATTTTTTCCAATGAAAATGTGTAAAAACCCAGGTCCCAAACTTGATTCCCCTATTCAGCTCATTTCGGCTCACTCCGATATTTTAACTGACACCCGGAAAAATAGTTTGGTGTGTTACCACTGTTCTTAATTTTCCCAAAATCTTATTTGGATGGTCAGTTTGAAGTAACCAGCGCATTTTGTTTTTTAACTTAGAACGATTTATAGGCAAAATAATAATGTTGGTTGTGATATGAAATCACGAATAGTATGCACTCTAAACAATTTTCGGTAATTTTTGAAATCGAGAGGCGAAATCAATCGGTTTTCAACCACTGGGAACAAATTATTATGCAAGATTAAAATATATATTTTACAAATATATAATTTGTATATTTGTTTAGGGCAGCCATTTTGTGCAGGCAAAATATCTCCTTGGTGAAGTGGTTTTGTCCCGAGATTCGGCTCAGAAAAATGGTATTGGCTCTGCCGAAACCGATATTCATTTGCTACGTTTGCAACATAATTTGTTCGCAACCTTTCAGAGTATGGGACAAGAGTATCTTGGACAAATATTTATTTTAAAAAAATACCCCGATCGTTTGATAAGGAAGTAGTAAATTTCGTATACATTGCAATTACATTCCAAGTACCCGATTTTACTAGTGCATGCATTTGTTTCACACCACCTCACAAACTATTTCTGGCTTATTTAAAACCACCTTTCTGTCCGAAGTTTACTTATGTTTTCTGCCTAACAAAAAAAAGTTGTTACTGACGGATCAAACAAAATTTTGCCTTTTAATTTCCTGTTTAAAATTTTTTAATTCGATTGAAGTACTTTATCGAAAAAAATCATTTTTCAATAATTCCGATGTCATTAGTGCCTCAGATTAATAGCCATAGTATTTTAAAGGAAATATTTGTGTAATCAAATTTGTAATAATACTCGTAAATTTTTGTAAACGTTTCCGTATTTTTGATCCTGCACCCACTCAAAATGAAAGACAGTGATATTTTTTGGCCCAAACCAGGTTTTGAGCTTGACGCCCCTCTCGTAGAGCTTGGTAGGGGCGGCAAAATGTCAACAGCCTACTAGCGGCAAATGTGTAAATCCGCCACTGGCGATGGGCCGACAACTCATCCTTGGAAAAATTCTACGTCAAGATCAAGCTAATAAGTGTTATTTTTTGGTCCTCTCAATCATGAAATCGAAGCTGTTTCACAGGAACACGAAGCTTCACGTGTATAAAACCATCATCCGACCTGTGCTATGCTATGGCTGCGAAGTATGGACCATAACCCAAAACTCTGAAGACCTGCTGGACCCATTCGAGCGAAAGTTTCTCCGAAGAATGTTCGGGGCCGTTCGTGAACGAGATGAATGGCGCATCCGGTACAACCATGAGTTGTATCAGCTGAATGATGAGCTACATGTGTCGAAAATCGTGAAATTGCAGCGAATGCAATGGGCGGGACTTGTACAAAGGATGAACGACGATCGCATGCCCAAAAAGGTGATGAACGCGCAACGAGTGGACGGAGCCAGATTGCGTGGACGACCGAGAGCCCGATGGGAGCATTCTGTATGCGAGGACGCCCACCAGATGCTAGGTTTTCGGAACTGGAGGACAAGGATGCGTGACCGCGACAATTGGAGCTCTTCAATGCAGGCGGCTAAGGTCCGATGTCGGGCGATCGTGCCATAAAGAAGAAGAAAAACTAAACTTTCCCCTTTTTCTCATGTGTTGTCAAACGCACCGTAAATAAAGCGAAATGTGTGCCTACACATCATATTTTTCATATTTTTTTATGGACTTGTAAACTTCTAAGCCTTTGTTAATATTCAAATACTATTAGTTGAGAAAAGAGCAATAATCGCTGGGCACTTATTTTTATATAGCCTTGTTTCTTCAAGCTATATGCAATACTAGAAATACAGTAGTATACACAATGTATACAAATTACCATCCAATACGTTCCAGAAGGAATAATCGCTCAGCGATCATCGCATGAGTCGCTTCTAGCAACACAAACTTTTAGATGTTTCAAAGAACATGGATGCAGACCTGCAGCGTTGCCGGCAGTCACAAGTGCATCAAGCCTGCGATATGCACGATAAAATCCGATAGGCTTAACCTTTAAATGAGCCAAAGGAGGACCACGTGAACAAGAACCTCGGAGATGCGTATGCCCAGGGACCATGGTCCCTATCCATCAAGGTGTTGGACTCGAGGTAATTCCAAGTTCCTGGGGGGCGTATTTAGGAAACCTTGTTCAACTCGTCCTCAGACAGGCGATTGATCAGGTTTTCTAGTGCCTAAACAGCCGAAAACTCTTATCGATTAATATTCTCATATTTTAGAGGATGGGACGGACAAGGGTTTTTAACTAGTTAGCGACTAGAAAAGCTGATTAATTTCGTCACTTACAAGGGGACGAGCTGAAAAGTTTATGGCTTTTTAATTTATGTTGAAAATGCGAATGAAACTATACGGATCTCTCGACCTTAAATAAGCCAAAGTTGTAGGCTGTTCACTTCACTATGTCCTTATCGAAAAGAAAACAAGAAAAACTAACTCATCATCAGGTTCTCCAGTGTAGTCTATAGTGTGTGGATCTGATGAAACTAACTCGGATATGTGCACATTCAGGAAAAGTTGCAGAGTATTCTAAAGCATCGACACTTTCTGATGAACATGATTTCGCACAGCTTCCTCCAGCATTTATTTAAATTGTTTGACCATTCCCGATTACACTTGGCGAGAGAGTATCTCAACACCTCCTACTAACCATGGCTTGTCTGAGTTGAATAACCTTATGACATGAGTCCGTTTGCGGGTTCCACCGAGGGTTTATACGAGTAGTCCTGGTGTTTGAAAGAGATCTCCTGGTAAGTGGAAGAGATTTAGTTGATTTGTCAAGCCTTATATAGCGAATGAAATCAAATGGGAGTAATAGAGATTCCCCTCTAAAAAGAACAAGTCCTTATACATATTCGACTTGGTGTTTTTTGGACACGTTGGATACATTCTGGACTGATGAGCTCCACGAAAGGTGAGACCTAATGCAGGTATTCCATTATGAACTCAACTCTATAATTCATAATTCTTTCGATATATTCCCATTAAAAATTAACTGATTTAAAATTCCTCTCTACTTTTTCCCATTAAACAAAATAAACTTTCCCGTTTCCCGATTAAATCCATTAACCCCAACTGCACTTAAAACTAACCGACAATTAGAAATCTTTCAAAAACCGATTTCAATGAAAATGAACTTATTTTCAACTGAACCCTCTTTTCTCATTTTTTCCCTTCCCGGATCCTTAAAACGGAAACCTTTCGCTTCATCGAAATGTGTTAAGAAAATTCCAATGAACATTAAGTTTGAAAATTACATTACCGGATATAAGAAAAAATTGATTTGGTTCAATTAAAAGTTGGCAAAGGCCGAATAATTCCCGACGAAACGGATGATGGTGATAATGAAGTCAAACTGCCGGATGCATGCATTTCTCTCTCCACGAGTCCCTGTTGAATCAGGTCTGGACGGCGACAGTTTACGTTCATTTGGTTTTGCAAAATCGAATCGATTCGACACTACACATTATTATGTCAATGACGCTGAGGAGTAGGGTAGATTTGGAATTTGCATTAACGGCCTTAAATTATGGTTGCCAATAAATCGACAGATTTGCAAGCAGATTCGACAGACCGCGAAACGTATAGTAGAGGGCTCGTACTGTTCGAAAAAAGTCGTTCAGGCTATCGAACGTTGTGATTCTGTATTATAGAGAGGAAACTAACCCAAGTGGAAATAGGGAAGGTCGTTGCCACAATCAAAGGTAGCCCTAAAGTGATCGACCTCAACCGACGCTGATTGAATAAGCGTGACCGTGGCCTTCAACTTCTTGTGCCACCTCAGTGGTAGTGATAACTGTTGTTATTTTCGGCGACTACTTCCGTGGGACAGACTTCGAAGTAACACAAGAACGACTCCTGTAACTAGGAAAGTGGCGTTTGCAATGATCAATCATGTTAGTTCAGATGATTCAAATGCTTGGCCCCACGGTTTTACAGGTTTGCTTCTCTATCACAGTGAGCTTAGACGGAACTGAATTTTAAATACCTACACTTAGGTTCTTCTCTTTTAACCCTCATCCAGCGGGATAGGTACAGGTGTACCTTTTTCGTTTTTAAAATACCGTAACTTTTTTGCTATGGGTCCGATCTGTCTGAAATTTTCTGACATCTCTACGATTTTAGTTTAAAATATGTATTCCAAATTTCAGAAATGTGTGACCACCCATCCCCAAGTTAGGGAGCAAAATTAATCTTACACCCTTTAACGGCGGCAAAGGTACATTTGTACCTACATATATTTTGTATGAAAGAAAATTGACAAGAGAGGAAAATAAAATAGTTTTGGTGAATGCTCATGCTTAGAGAGACTTATTATAGCATAAATAAGTTGAGAATCGAGTGATGTACAGATGTATTTGATTTACGAATTTTATTTGTAATGACCAAGGTCCTTGGAGATATCGATTTATAAGGACTACTCTAACTCATACAGCGGGTTTTGGTTATTTGAGACATCAATCTGAAGACTTTAACTGGCATTCCAAACTTTTTGAAGTAATGGCTTGGGGCAACCAATACAATTCAATATGCCTTCTTTCACCATAACATCTAGTGGTAATTAGGTTTGTAGCAAATGCTAAAATTTAGGATTTTAGCGGTTGATTTTCTTTATCACAAATTCCCATAATTTGTATTCCATCACCTAATATTTATTATTTGTGTAATTTGGGACGTCCACCCGAATTTCTTTTGAAGTTTAAGCTGAAAACTAGCAGGAGCATCCAACCAAATTTCGAAAATTGGATGTTTGGGTGGTATATAAACATGGTTGAATTGTACGTCGGTACCAGCTATAGATTATGCCACATGTCTTGGGTTTCTTGTTTGAATTTTTCAAATGATCCTTGGATTTAATTACCTATATGAGAAAATATATTGCAATTAACCAACAACAATCACAATTACTATTTTAGATGTTTTTCCACTATACAAATTGGCCCGAGTTTAGATTTCCAAAGATTAGAGACAGAAAATTATCCTAACCGATTCTACTTGCTTGTTGCTTGACAGGGCCTGGCTTTCGTATAATAACACAATTTACACATTTCTCCAATATATTTATTGCTTCAAGCATTGTTGTTTTTTTATGGAAAATAACGAGAATGTGAACATGATGATGTTTTTTTCGTTAGCGGTACGGGTTCTAGCAACAGAATAATATATTGGGGTTAGGGGGGAAATTTTAACCAAAGACTCCACGATTCGCAAATCATACATACCAAACTCATCTCAAATCAATAATGACTTAATTTGAACCGTTTTCTACTTTTCATTTGTAAATTAATTTTAGATTTCGTCAAATTAAAATTCCAACCAACCCATTTTTTTCAATTTTCTCTTTAACATTTTGCCTATTTTCTAAATTTACTCACTCCAAAAATTAAATCCACATAAACTCAACTCCTTAAAACATCCATTTCGACAAAAAAAGTTACTAATTTGTGACTAGTCAACATAATGTAACGGTTTTACGGTCAAAACTCATACAAATAGTGAAGATTTTCATACAAAATGTACTAAGGTACAGGTGTACCTTTGCCGCCGGCAAGCGTTGTAAAAATCTGCCGCTGGATGAGGGTTAAACCACATTGTTTGATAAACTAAATTGTGTCTCAACGTTTTACGTTTCGCTTAGAAAGCAGCCACACTTATCTACGATTTATGCTTATTCTGGCTCTCTCACAGAAGTACCTTCTTTTGTGTCATCACTATTCGCGCGAGCATTTTTCCATAAATTTCCAATTCCGCACGGATTAGCTTTTACACTGGGAACATATCTTTCAGACACAGAACAAGCAAGAGCTACTTAAAATATGACTACGAACTACGACACGCCAAACGTACTATAGAGCGCGGCCGGCCCAGACAAGAGCCAGATAGTACAAAGCTCACTACAGCCTGTTGCTAGCCGCTTTTGCCTTGTACATCAACCACCACAACTTGCGGTACCAGTATGAGGCGCGAGCGTATATTTAAGGAATATTGTAACGGGATGTAATATATTGTCGATAATTTATTGCCCTATTAGAGACAGCATAAATATTTATGTGCTCGCGCGTTCTCTCCGTAGGGAGGGCGCGTGAGAATACAAAAATACTCCTGTATAGTAGGGCAATGCCAATGGTAAACGCGAAATCAGGATATTTCGTATAATATAAATGTGACGGTTTCTTCAGTTTTTTTATCGCGCGCGATTTGGCTCCAATATGAATGCTTCCTTTGACCGAGATTCAAGGATATAGGCTTTTCTACTATGGAGCCCTTCGATATGTATTTATATTCAGTCGTGCGGTACGTAATCATGTAGTCAAGTACACATACTCTTGGCTATATTGTTCAGGAATTTAAATGAATGTAAATATTGCCTAAGAATGAAGCAGCCTTCCCTTGGAAAAGTACAGGATAATAAATTTGAACAAGTTGTCAGAATCTTGGCAATAAGATTCAGAAGCGATTGAGTGCTGATAATGTATTGTTTTGTCGAAAATGCGACAACTGATTTGTCAGATTGAAAATGTCGGGGATTTTCGTATTTATAGGAAGTTTTGTTTGATAAGTTAGCGGAGCACACATTTGCAGTCATTTCAGACTTCAAATATATTTTAAATTTGAAAAAAAGTGATCCAGTAAAAGCTGATATTATGCAGATATCACAGAGTGTACTCGTAAAGTCAGCCATCAGCAATTTGAAGTCCTCATCCCTCATATAAGTCAATAGATGCTGTACCGAATCAGAGCTTCACAAAACGATTCTGGGTACCTATGGACAAATTTATCTAGCCCGGTTCCCTTCGTTTACAATAAAGAATGTAACGAAAGGACTCTGGGCATCCAAAGATGTGGGGCATAGGGCATTGACTACGCCTCTTTTCCACCTCTGCCTATTAGCAGCCATCGCCTTTAGCTGGTCCCACGATTTGCCTATAGATTTTCCTTCTGCCTGAGATCTTCTCCATGTATTTTTGGGTCGTGCCACACGACTGCTAGCATTGGTTCCCTGAGGATTCCAATCTAGAGCCTGTTTAGCAATGTTTTTTGGCTCTTTTCGGAATGTGTGACCTATCCACTGCCACTTTCGCCTTTTGATGTCGATGCCTATCCTATTTTGGCGAGTAATTTTGAGGAGGTCATCGTTAGATATAACCTCAGGCCAGCGAATTTGTAGGATGCGTCGTAGGCACTGATTCACGAAAGTTTGCAGTTTGGTGGTAATGTTACTGGTCACCTTCCACGAACACCCATATAAAAGCACAGATTTTACATTGCTTTCGAAGATCCGGAGTTTGGTATTTCTGGATATGTTGTGGTTTTGCCAGAGAGGAGTCAGGCTGAAAAATACTGCTCGGGCTTTATTTATACGCGACTCTACATCGGCATCAGCCTCACAATCCGCGGTCACTACGCTTCCAAGGTAAGGAAAGTTCTCGACTTTTTCTATCGGTTGTCCGGAGATAGAAATGGCGTTTTGCCCTACTGATGACAAGCTCATTGTATTTAGTCTTAGCGGCATTAATTTTTAAGGCAGCACTTCGACTTTCACGATGCAAAGCATCCGTCATTTGAGCCAGATTATATGGTGTGTTTGAGATAAGGCAAATGCCGTCCGCGTAGTCCAGGTGCTGAAGGTAATCGAATAATTTCCACCTGTTACCCTTACTTTTATGGTCGCGTAGAGAATCCCAGATTACGTCGTTGATGGTAATAAGGAACAGCATTGGTGATAAAATACAGCCTTGTCTGACTCCATTATTCACCTCAAAAGGACTGGACAATTCACCCTTGTGCAAGACATGACATTGGGCTCCATTATAGGACTCATTTATGGTCGAAATAAGTTTCTCTGGTATGCCTCTCCTACGCAAGTCTGTCCAGATATAAGCCCGGTCAACGCTGTCAAACGCCTTCTCGAAGTCAATGAACATAAGATGTAACGGGGATCTCCATTCAGCGGATTGTTCAATTATAATTCGGAGGGTGTTGATATGATCGCTACATTAAAAACCCTCACGAAAACCAGCTTGTTCATTGTTCAGAGTGCGGTCGATCGAGGTCTTGATCCGGTCCAAGATTATTTTGGCCATCAGTTTAGAGACTGCAGGGAGGAGACAGATTCCACGCCAATTATTGCAATCCTTGAGATTTCCTTTCTTATGGATTTTAACAATGACGTCCTTCTTCCATTCTTGAGGGATCAGGGGTAGATGAATATACGATGTAGCGTTGGTATCCGCTTTCAAAAGTTTATTTTATTTTATTTACCGTCTGCCCCCGGGGCTTTACCAGCTTCCAATGATTTAAGGGCCTTAATTATTTCCAGCTTGGATGGTAAACCGGTATTAATTCTGGCCATTTGCGGAAGACTTGCTGCTTCCGATGGAGGTGGGCTTGAAGGGTTGAAGTTGCTGTAAAGTACCTTCATGAAATGCTCTCTCCAACGGCGCAGTTGTTGTTCGTCTGTGACTAGCAGAGACCCGTCTTTATCTTTTGCAGGATGCTCATGGGTAAAAGATTTGCCAGTCAATGGCTTAATGAGCTTGTAAAGGGTCCCACTGTCACCACGGTAAGCCGCATCTTCTGCCTCCACCGCTAACGCGTTGATGTTGTTGCGTTTATCACGTCTTACGCTTCTCTGCACTCTTTTTTGAAGAGAATTGTACTCGGTCCTTAGTTGTTGCTTGACTGTAGTGTCAGTAGCCGAGTTCAATTGCTCTTTAATTCTCTTCCGTGCAGTTATGAGAGACCATGTATCGTCGCTGATAAATGGTCTCCTACCTCGCTTAAGTCTGCCCACAAATGTTTCGCCACACGATATAAAAGCGTCCTTCACAATGTTCCATCTATCATCAATCGATGAAGTATCTGGCGTTTGTGCATTAGCTATCTCGTGCAATGCGCTAGAAACTGCACGTATTGTTGATGGAACTTTAAGTTTTTGCACATTGAATCGTGGCGATACACGCTCATTTTGTGTGCGACGAATAGCAGCGGTCCGCAAGCGAATTTTTGCGATGACAAGTTGGTGATCGCTGCCTACATCAGCACCACGCTTAGCCCTGACGTCCGTGAGACAATTACTCCATGTTTTGGAGATGGCTATATGGTCAATCTGGTTCTCTGTTCGGCCATCTGGAGATATCCAGGTTGCTAAATGGCAAGGTTTGTGTTTGAACAGGGTGCCGCCAATGACAAGTTGACGAGAGTTACAGAACTCTACTAACAACTCACCATTGTCGTTCCTAACACCCAGACCATGATTGCCCATTAGATGTTCCAATCCAACATTGTCAGACCCAATTTTAGCGTTGAGATCCCCCATAATAATTTTTATGTCACCTCTGGGAGCCTTGTCAAAGGTGTCGCCAAGCAGGTGGTAAAAGGCGTCATTAGCATGCTGGTCGGCTGACTCAGTTGGGGCGTAGCACTGAATTATGGTAATGTTCCTTACTCTGGACTTGAATCTGACAGTTATCATTCGGTCGGAAATAGGCCTTCAATCTATAAGAGATTGGCGATCTTCCTTGTTCAAAAGGATACCGACTCCAGCCATTCTGGGTGTGGCTTCAAGTTCACTACCAGAGTAAAGCAGCACAGTTTGGGAACTAGGTGATAAGGTCGTTCCCGATCCGGTCCATCTTGTTTCGCTCAGTCCTAATATCGAAATTCTATATGCGGTCATTTCCCGTTCGACTTCCGTGAGTCTTGTACTACTGCACTCGCCCCACATCGTTCGAACGTTCCAAAAACCAATCGTAGTCCGTTGTTTGTAGCCAAAGGTCGTTGCCGGTAAATCAGTCCGTGGTATCCGAGGCTTGTTCAATGTTTCGAGTGTAGTTTAGTTTCAGGTATGCAAGTTACAAGCCTACATACCCTATCCCTCAAGTCGCCTTCTACGACAAGCCGGGAACGTTGTGGTATAATTCTAACCCCAACACCACAGGGGTCAATTTTTATTAAGCTTCGTACATTATGTATGTATACAATTGAACGCAATCAATGTCGCGCGCAATTGTATAGATTTGTACGAGACCCAGGAGAGTTTTATTCTCCCCTGCCTCTTTAGTCGCCTTCTACGACACGCCGGGGAAAGCGGTGGCACAATTCTTAACCCATGCCGCAGGGCTATTTGCTATGCCATGCTTAAAACCAGCCCGCGCTGGCAATGTATTTATTGAGCGATATTGGGTTCACATCCTGAAGATCGTCCATATCATAAAAAACCGTGAACCGAGAATGCGCCTCCGTTTCTTGGCCAGGGCCGGATATTCTTTCTCTTCTTCTGCAACTTCTGCAGTAGTCGCGTGCTCTCCAATAGAGCAGTGCCCCCTTATAGCACCGACCAGTCTACCAATGTGTTTCCTGTCCAGTGCAGTGACAATAATATGGTTGATCGGGCCACGTCAAGCCATATCCAGATCAAAAGAGTTGTCGCGCAAGTGCTGCCGTTAGTCCATCAGGCACTTAGTCTGTGCAGCCGCTTCTACTGCCACTCTGCAAGAGGAAAATGACGTTTATAGGTTAATATGATGGTCCCCTAAATTCCTATTCATCGCATTAAGGGCGAGGCGATCCGCAACACAGTTCACTGCGAATCCACTATGACTAGGTATCAAGCAGAGGGTAAAATTGAAAAACAACTAATCTCTCGAAGAGCTGAGCGGCAGGTTTCAACAGCTTTCAATGTTGTCTGATTCGAGAGATCGAATTGCAGCCTGGCTGTCAGTGTAAATAGTGACATCCCTTGCAGTGACGACATGATTACCAAACCAGGTTAAGGATTCCATAATCCCCGAAATCTCTGGTTGAAGGACGCTACAGTAATTAGGGAGACAAAGTGCCAGGTTAATATCAAGTACATCCAAGTGGATGCCAATGCCCACTCCTCCGTTTGACTTGGAGCCATCTGTGTAGATAGTCAATGACTCAATATCCCGGGGCATATTGTTATCCCTGTAATCCACCGGCAGAATCAAGCCATAATGGTTCTTACCACTGATGTCTGCCCAGGATCGCCTCTAACAGGAGACACATTTGATGAGAATACGGGACTACAATCGACTACTTGGAAAACAATATATTGTAGGTTGTTATCGAGAGGATCATCCCAATCGTGACCTTATGGACAGAATTCCCCCTCCACGCCACATCAAACGTGGACTTCGTGACTTTGAGAGCGAGGTCCAAGGTTACAAACGGGATCCTTTCGACGAAGAATTATACCGGGCCGCGAGTTTAGGTGCGAACAGAGTCCTCTCAGCGCTCCCACCACCTATTTCTCCTGAGGAGATTAGGCTCCCGAGAGCCACCAGAGTGACTTTAGCCAAGCCTCGGTCAGGCTTCTGTTCACGCCTCAATTCGTATCTATCTGGTATAGACCCGAGCATACAAAACGTATGCCCAAAATGCGCCGGCACGCATCACGATGTGGCCAATCTATTTCAATGGCCAGCTGTACCCACCGATCTCACCCACTGTCACTGTGGTAAAACCCCATTGCAGCTGTTACGTTTTTGTCGCTGGAGATCTCGGACGAAAACGACGACGAACTATAAATCGAATCCATATAGATACACAGCGGTTCACACCCTCCTGCATCGCTAAAAGAAGATGAAGAAGAAAACACATGGCTGTGGTCCTAGCCATTGAAGGCGCCTTCAATAATATTAAACCAAGGGGATTACCGACGCACTTTGGGAGCCTTCACGTTGACGAGCCAATCTGTATACTAATGAATGCGCTATTGACATCTTGACATTTTTACAACACTGGGCTCAAATCAAGCAATTTAAATCTAGATATCGCCCATAATACCGTAAAAATAATGTCTGGCTGATTCGGTAATATTGGTAGCCCTTCAGAAAGAGCTTACGAAGTCTAGGCCAGTCCGTTCTTCTGCGATTCTCAATGAGCGGAATTGCATCAGGACGTTCAGCAAGGCTACACTGTAAATAATGGTGATCAAAGAAGGAGTGGTCTGACGACACCCTCCAATCTTTGATCGAAAACCTGATATTTTCTGACGCTAGAGTGATGCCCAAGACTTCTTGCTTGTTTTTTGTTATGAAAGTCGGCTCACAGCCTACATTACACACGAAAAGATTGGTTCCCATAATACAAATATTCGAGAAGCAATAAAATATAAATATAATATAAAATATAATAATATGGTGCACATTAGTTTCCGACGCCTTTGCTGCCGCTACGACTTCTTTTAAATTAGACGCAGGTAAGTAATCGCAATAATGAGGCATGTATGCAGATGCGACCCCATACACCCTACCCCGTAGTTCTAAGCAGACTAAAACACAGTGACTGCCACGGGAGTTCGGTAGTAATAAAGCCTTGACGGTCTTCCTAAAATGAATGTAGGATCATGGTCCATCCCATTCTGTAACATAGAAAACGGTATAATCTGCATAAATGAAGAATAAGAGCAGCCCGCACCTGCTTTTGAGTGGTGAAGATTAATTTTGAGAAAACTTAGCATGAGGCCTCTCTCTCCACCGTCACTGTGGTTGAGACAGAGGTCCGTCTCCTTATCCACCGAGGGTTTTTTGCATCGGGGACGGCTGAAAGGTGATACCCAGAGCGGCCAAATCCGAACAGAGCGGTAAGCTGTCATCATCCGCGGCTCAATCTGTCGACCTTGACTCTGCGCGAGCCAGACTGTCAGCCGCAACCGCCCCTTCATCCCTTGATTGATTGTAATACAGGGGCTTTTCGATGTCGCCTTTATATACGCAAAGTTTTAGTTTGATGAAGCCGAACCTAACAGCCCCTGACTTGCTTAACGTGGCCAGGGACTCCTTGTTGTGGAGCCTAAGAAAGGGAGCTTCATTGTGCAATCGATTGGACAGTGTATATTGACTCTAATAGTGGGTTAAGTTGGAGGGCTACAAAGGGCGCAGTTTTAAACTGAACTTTAAGCCTTAAATTGATCCTCTAGAGAGAGTCTTCGATTTGCTAAGGAGCAGTACTTCCCTTTATGCTATTCATCACAAAGTACTTGAGCATCTGCTCTACGCAAGTACTAAGGCTACTTGTCTCTGGCTTCTTTTCAGGATAATTGAGATCTCTAACTGGTCTATCAAAGTAGATGGCATTTGGCGTTTGATTGGTGGGGATCGAAATCTGTTTTTAACTTGCTGCGCGATGGCCGAGAGATCGCTAATTCCATAGCCCATTCCATGGACACGGACTGAAAATTTCAGTTATGATTAGGAGCATATGTGAACTTATGTAAGATCTTCTGAAATTTATCAGGCTGGTTGATGATGAGCTTCTAAATTGAAAGACTAAGGACCAGTATGTACAGATAAGGTTCATCTCCTGTTTATTTTTTTTAGAGTAAAGTTTACAGACATATGACAGCTCATTCCTAGTCAGTTCCAGGTTACATCAGTAACCAATGACAACCACGCAATGCGAGAAAGCACCAAATCGATGCCTTCATTTGACACCTATCACCTCAGTATAAGAAAGTTCACACAATATCAGACTACCCACCCGGACGCAAACTATGCTTCGAATATTTGCTAGAAAAATTTATAAAGTTTTGATAAATTTTAAACTTTGTCTCTAACCTAAATATTCAGTTCGATATGAACTTTATTCGCCCTAACTTATTCATATCCCGTCACATATTTCATATAGAGCCCGTTACAAAGTCCTTTTCGGAGCAAAACATGACAATGTGTATCCGAAAACCACCAAACATCGTATGTGTACATGACTTCATCTCTATTCATTAGTTTATCCAAGTTAACCCCTTAATAATTCATGGACGACTGAACAATCTTCGAAACAGTGTATAAGCGCTGCTAGCACCGTATAATCGCTCGTAGCTCATCAAACACTCGATTATCTCTCATCCTTGAATTTTCCAGTCCAATTCCCGCATGAAAACAAAGTATATACGTGTCAAAGAGTATTCCTAATTAGGATAGCTGTTTCTCGACGGAGTATAGTAGTTTCTCTGCATGTTTTACTCGACGGAACTGAACGATTTCAGTTCAGGAGATATGAAACTACACACACAATAGTGTCTAGAGTCTCGGTATCTCTCTATACGCAAAAAGGATATGCGATTGCCAAACCTTAGTCCTTTTGGTCTTGAACGACGACGCGTATGGTATCCTCATCGCCGACTAAGGATGGGCAATCGAAACCTATATCTAGAGAATGTGATAACGACTTGAGCTCTATTCCGGCATCGCCCCCTCCACCGGCGTGTCGCGGAGATATTACATGTCGCCTAATATCTTATTTACAAACCTGCCAGAGCAGATAAATGTATTCACCGAATGAATATATTGCATAGTTGTCGAGTTTCATTTTATGCTCATATGTCATATATATGGAAATGTTTGGGGCCATACTTTGCGCCGTTGCTTCTGAGAGCTCCTCATGTCATACACGACTCCTACAGAGTTTCTATGCGAGAAATATAGGAAAAGTAGATAAAATTATCGCATAGACGACTGCTTGTTATAGTAGTTTGGTATAAAGAGTACGATATGACTATACGGAGAGAGGCAAACATTTGTCCTGGAACTGAACGATAGAGAAACGAGAGCATTTCGTTTACGACAGTTACGTGGGGCGTACATACATACACACAGAAGCATTCAAGTTTTCCCACAGCATTCATAATTAACGTCAAAACTTCTTTATAATAAAATGTGCCAAAACTTGGATCATTTCGTGGCCCGTTAACTGGTACATGAAACTATGAACGGAGCAAGCCGTACCAGAGGAAGAACCCCTAAAGTATTGTGTGATAATATTGAAGGGATGCGACAGGATGACGCACTATGGTATAGACAGACGCTGTGAATATTTAGAATTTTAGAGTGTACTTTAGCCCATATGGAGAATTAAGTACAAAGGACGAGATAGAAACTTCTTCTTCTATAGTTTACCTCGACGTTTTTGATAGAATTCAGAATGAACGGATTTGATTTTGCATTACATGTATACAGTTAAGATGAGACAATTTATTTTCAACTCATCTCATTAAAAAGGATGGTTTTGGACTCTCAGCGTTTGGCAATATGTGAGTAATTTATCGGGTACACTGAGAAAAAAAATCCCATTAAACCAATATGAATTGGCCATTTTATCCCATTAGATTTAGTCAATGGGAAAATCCCATTATTGGGTTAATAGGATACCATTAATTCAATGGGATGGAACATCATTAAAATAATTAGATCGAACTATTAAATCAATGTGATATTATACTATTAATGTTATACGATATCCTATTAATGCAATCATGTTATCCTATTGCCTCAATAAAAGGACATCCCATTAAATTAATATGATGTTCCCATTGAAATTATAGTTTATCCTATATTAATAATGGGCATCCTATTAAAACAATGATTTTTTCTTATTGGGTTAATAGTTATTTCCTATAAATTTTATAGGATGTCCCTTTGAAAATACCGTTACCTCAATAACAGGACATATTTTTTTCCATCACTGTACATATAAAATTGTATATAAATACACGGGAGTATGAAAATCATAATTAAGTCCCGAATTCGTATCTATCTCAAATTTACGAAATACATAGTTGCGAATTTCAGCGAAAATTGCTTTTTTAAAAAATAAATGCGAAATCCACCCATTTGTACTTTTTCCACGAAAAAGTTAATTTTCTTTCAAAAAATCAGTTAAGACTGATAAGAGAAAATAAATTCAATCTCAGATTGATTTTTGCATTATTTTTGCAAAATTTCCAATATTCAGACATTTTTTATGCGAAATATTATTATTTTGCGAATTATCCGTACCTCTAATCATAATGCATAAGCATACGTTTTAAAATATTGGCAACTAACAATGTAAATCTGAATCATTCTTATTAGATAATCCCATTAGTCTAAAATGTACGTCCTATTAGAAATTCAATGGTTTATAATCTCATTAAACTAATAGGATAAAACTATTAACTTGTTTAAAATAGCCGAGGCGAAAAGTTAATAGGAGTCCCATTAACAGGTTATGGGATGTTTTTCTCTGGGTGTATGTGCTTATAAACGTACCCTAACTCCATGGTTTGAATAGCAGTTGACCTCCAGTTTCAATCAAGCGGCGGCAACCGGGTGAAGTCGACCGTTTTTGTCCGAACACTTAATCCTATCAACATCCTTCCAACAATAAAGAAAACTACAATTTCCGATGTTGCACCCAGTACATCCTCCCCGTAACTTCTATGATACAACACTCAACAGGGAAGACTGTAGAGGCAGCCCTTGACAAGAACACATCCCCTCCGCCAACGTTTGTGGATATGTGTATTAGTGGCGTGCAGCAGTGCACAGTCATTCTAGACAGTCGGAGATAGTCACCACCTGTTTCGTCCTACGACGCTGGCACAGGTACTTACTGTTATGACTCGGACGTTTATAGAGGTGACAATTTCCGGGTCTCTTTTGTCCGTGCGACTGTTGGTCGTATGGACTTTCACAAAGATCCGAGCTTCTTGCGTTTTTTTTTCTGTGCAAGATCGCAGGTATAGAATGGCCATTGCCGAAGGTGCTACCAATAAACAAGCTATAAAGTCTGCCTTGGCTGGCGAGGCTCCTAAGCTGCTAGATAAAAGAGAACGTTCGGAGGAGCGATCCTCTGCTTCTGCCATTGGTTTCTGCCCACTTGACTTTGAAAACTTTCTTTCGAACGTTCAGATCGCCCAGAAAGCCATTCTGCAGATGACTAGGGACCATAGCCCCAGGGAACGCTAAATTATCTTTCTACCCTGTGTCGCAAGATCAGGTTGGTTAGTATTCTCTTGAAAGGGCTCTCTCACTGCAGAGCGGGTTTGAACTAACAATAAACACTTCGTACGAATGTACGTTTGAATACACTTTGATCGAGGAAAGTAATTTTCCCAAGCTGGACACTTCCATCAAAGCGCAAAAATCGTTGCCGACTGAAAACTGGATTGTTCACAATCGCAAAAATTCGGGCCACTCGGTCCACCTCGTTCTCGGAATCGATGGGCATCTTTTATGGAGCTGAATGGAAGTATCGGCTACGAATTCACGCAGGTGGCTCTGACACTCTATGGCAAAACTGCAGCCCGACCTCGATATCCCACAATGACCTAACAAAAGTCGTCACACAATAACACCGGTAAAAATAGCTGCCAAGGCCCGACTCCGAGCACAAACCAATGGATGCCCCTTCCACCAGCAGGAGCCCTGTTCTCACCACCAGCTGAGGCCGTGCTCCGCCTGCTCAGCGATGCTCAGCATCATCAGGAGTTAAAGCAACGGATTCTAGTCGAAGCAAACATAGATACCATCTACAGGTATACCGTCAAGGGAGCACTTAGCCTTTACGGCCTTATCTCCCGGTCCTTCGGGCGGTTTGGACCTTCGGTGTTCAACTGACTGACAAGGTCTCATTGTCAGATGGGGATTTCTTCATCCAGTGAATGCACTTTCAGAAACCCAACCCCGGGGCTGCATCACCAGCTCGATCTCTCGGGTAACAACCTACAGCCACCTTGAGGCCAACTCCTTGATGGGTAAGGACCATTGTTCCCTGGGCACACCCATCCCCGAGGTACACTATTCGCTAAAGACTTCACTATAGCAGGTGTGATCCTCCTTCGGCCCCCTATTGATTAGACCTCACGTACAAATTCAGATGTGCACATGCAGGCTCGTTGGACCTGTGACTACTCGTCTGCTTAAAGCAGACTCGTAGCGCTGCTTTTCGCATCCAGACGGCCCCTTCAGTTTACTAGTCTGCAATGCGATTCGGGCCGTGCGGTCATCAGTCCACAAAATAGTTAGATATAGGCGCGTAGGCATCTTCCACCAAGGCCATTCTCCCTAACTAGCCCATTCGAGGCTCGGGTTATGCGAAGCCGCCAGCTCCGAAGCTCACACGATTAACCGTATGGTGAACCCCTCATCAGGAAACACCGTTTATCGTGCTCGGCCATTATATGACTTGTCTCCCGTAAGTTATGGGAGGAGGTCGGTCATGCCAAGAGCTACCCGCACATAGCTAGGGAGCTCGGGAACGTTATCGCCCGAATGGTATTTGTACAAATTCACGCCATGGCGTATCAACCATACCAAGGGCCTCCCTGCGCTCCTAGGTACGTGGTGTCGCAACTCACTAAAGATCTCTGTCCCACTACATAGCCTTTTTGACTGATATCACAAGGACCTAGACCCCCCTGCGGGAAGCCGAAGCAAACAAGCGGCTTTCAATGGAAGTCATGTACCGCCTATCGATCGTGATCCAAGAGGCCCTGCCACCTTTCCGGGGCTCAAGGTCGATAAGCCGAGACACTAGCTCAAGGGCAGCTGAGAACACCACAGCGAAACTGATTCTCCGTCACCTCAGAGGAAACAAGAGCAAGGGTCCAATATCGCGACAAAAGGGCTTCTGAACACCGCGGTCCTAGGCCGCTCGCTTTCACAAAGCCCATCCCATAAGCAACTCGAACAAAGTTGGATGGCTCGAATTCCCGGACGGTTCGTTTACGGCGGGTCCCAAGGAGACACTCAAACTTCTCCTTAACACTGGATCTGTCTATTCAGACAATCGTCCAATACACATACCAGGTTATACAGGATAGCCGGCTAGAAGATTAGTGAGTATCTCTGGGGTAATCTTCCATTTAAGACCGCGGGGACTGATGGAGTATTTCCTATTCTCCTTCACAACTGCCTGGATATCATCCTGTCACATCTAACGGCTCTGTTCAGAACTAGCTATTACTTTTGTTATAAATCTTGGAGAAAAGGGACAAGTCCACGGTGACGGCACGGCGCGGCCTTTCACTAAAGCTCGTCAATACTATTGAAAAAGAGATCGCTTTGTGCGCCTTCTTAGACGTCGATGATGCCTTTGAAAATACTGTCTACGATGCCATTGCCAGAGCCCTCGATATGAATGGGGTGCCCTTGTCTACCTGTATGCTCAGTACTCTCACCTCTACTGTGGTGCCTGCTCGTAGATGAATAACTCTCGCTACTTGAAGTGCAGGCTTTCTTCGCTATTGGCTACGCTGATGATATTACTATTGCGTTCACGGGTAAATTCGAGTCCGTTATTACGGATTTAATGACCCTAACGATAGTCAACAGATAGTGCTCAGCAATAGGGCTCAGTATCAACCCTCACAAAACAGTCCTAGTACCATTCACAAGGAAACTAACTCGTACACTTGAGGCAATCTATTTAAGGGGAGTGGCTATTACCTACTCCAAAGAGGTGCCTTGGCATCACATTCGACGGAAGGTTGGATTGAAACAGGAATAGCCACTTGGAAAATGTTTTTGGTAGGAAGGTCACGCGTGTCATGTGGACTTGCCGGAATTTCTATGGCATGACTTGGAGCCTTTCGTCCTTTCGTTCGTGGTGGCCAAAACCACTGCAGCGCTACACCATCAAGAGCTATAAAAAGCTTCAACGACTTACCTGTCTTGGCATTACTGGTGCTTTTAGTACTGTCTTCATCCTAGCCATGGAAGCTAACGGGTGGTCCAACTAGAATGCACGATGTTAATTGAGTGTCACACCTTAACGGTAAGTTTCTCGCCCAACTTTATAAGACATTGCTTCAGTGTTTGGTAAATTCAACCATGCAGAAGTACACAATTGAGCAGCGCGTTAAGGTCATTGAAGCCTTTTGCCAAAATGGACGTTCAAATCAAAATGCTTTTCGTGCACTTCGTGATTTTTTTGGTCAACATAATCGACCAAATAACGGACTTCTTGTGGCCAAAAATCGAGGATATGCACCTGGACGATATGTGGTTCCAACAGGATGGGGCCACTTGCCACACAGCCAACGAAACAATGGCTGTTTTTCACGAGAAATTCACTGGCCGTGTTATCTCACGTCTTGGCGATGTTAATTGGCCGCCACTATCATGTGATTTGACACCGTTGGACTTCTTTCTCTGGGGATATTTAAAAGAAAAAGTGTACGTCAATAAGCCAAAAACAATTCAAGAGCTAAAGGATGAGACAATTCAACACATTAACGATATTCGACATCAATTATGTCTAAGAGTCATTCAAAATATGGACAATCGGATAGAAGTATGCCACGGTAGCCATGGCGAGCATTTGGCAGATATTTTGTTTCACACATATTTGCCATAGATCCTTCTATCATAATAAAAAAAAAATAGATAATTCTCAAAAAACTTTTTGTTTTATTAACAATTAACTTCGTGCATTTCCCTTAATATGGGAAATTACGCAACGGGAAACTGCAGCCCTAAGCGCTCTAAAAATCCAGTTATCGTCTGATACTCGTATCCTGCAACAATTCTGGTATCAAATTATCACGGCACTGAGCTTCGGCAGGAAGTTCGCCCTGCACATCACAAATCGGGCGGAATAGGCTAATTGCAACCCGTGTATTGATCTTAGAAGCGTCATTTGGTTTAAGGATGCCTCTAAGACCGATCACAGTGTAGGTGCTGGAATCACTGGACCTATTACCATAGGAACTCGATTGCAATGGGTAAATGGCGCAGCGTCTTTCAATCCGAAATTCATTCCATTGAAATCTGCGTCGGGGAGATGCTGGGACGGGGTTTACATGGTGCACATATCGCCATTTGCACTGATATCCGGGCTGCAATTAAGGCGTTATCTTCACACAAATTTGCGTTTTGATGTTTGGCGATTCAAAACTTCTTCAAGGACCCACCTATCCGTGGGGATTTTTGACATCATTTTACTTGCAGACACAGAAGCTACAAATTTGTCATAGATACCGTTAGTAGTGCACGAACCAATATCGACTTTTGACACTTGACAGTTTATTTAAAAGTAACAACACCTTCAAATTTGCCATACGCACCTTTTCAAAACATGCTACCGTTATCGAGATATTCAGGAAAACCTGTTTTCGATGGTGTCTGACCCTCTGTAGCACCACAGACGGCGGAACTCTTGAGGTGTTGTTTAGAAACTGAAAAGGAAGTTTTTCCAGATTTCCCCTCATATTCCAAAGTTCCCTCAAATTTTTATTTAAATTTCCTGGGGTAATAAGCTTATGGGAGGTAACACAAAGTAATATTCTTATAAGTTCAGTTTTTTCGGGGGTATCGCTGTTGGTAAAAGACACCGTACGCCACTGTTAGATAATACTAAACTGGAATCAATAATAACGACGGCGCGGCGTAATGTTCCCGTTTCGTCACGTCCCTTAACATAGGACGTACGTATAAAAGTCCTATAACAAGCAGTAACAGTATTTTCAGCGAAAGAATCTCATCGCATCTCATCAATAAGCTTAATGTCAACATTATATTATCATTTCCTTCTTAGCTTTCAATATAAAATGACAGTAAATTTACTGAACGAAATAAACTCAACTAACGGTGCTTCCATACCCTATCCACAGTCCGACTGCCATGTCCTTTTATAACGGAACATCAGTATGGACCCTTTCGATTTTGCAACGTGCCGCATAGTGTGTCGTTCCTTCCATCCGAGCCTTCCTATGTACACACACATATTTCTTTTCTCCATTTTAAACGTTTTGCCTAATGTTCAATAACATTTAAGGACACGTTCCTTCTGGTTGGGCACAGTCAAAATTGTTTTATGATAAATGATGACCGTCACTTTATATGCTTCATGTATTCTGCTCTGTATGTTGCATGAAAGTATTAGTGTACCGGGAAACATTTATGTCCAGCTATGTGTAGTATACGGCACGACTGAAACGACACGAAGAGCCGAAGAGGCCAATCTACTCTTGTATCGAGGCGTCTTTTTTTTTGGACAGAATATTATTGTATATGGCTCATTGGATTTATATCCTTTTCTGCACATATTCTCGGCAAATTTCTATAAAATATATTACACAACGCTCGTTCGTATACGAAACGAAACGACATAATAACATAAATTCAGATATGGAATATGGAAGCGGCAAGGATACACCAGGAACATACTCATAATACGGAAGGAAGTCTGCCCGTATTCTCAAATATCCCATATTTGGCTATTAGAGTCCGAAGGATTACAATTTAAGACTACCGTATCGTCGATAAATTAATCGACCGACTTAGTTTGTGTGTGCATTGTAATAATTTTGTTGAGAGAATAGATTTGTCGATTATGTAAAAACCCAGGATAACGACCGGAAGATAAAAAATTCATAGAGAGTGACAATTGGTGTCCTCGAGTTGATAGATCGTGGGAAATAGCAAATTAATTATAGGTACTCTGCAAAGCCAATGGAGCTTAGCAGGCAATAAAAAGTCACTAATATAGGTTTGTGAGGATTCTAAGAATCAATAGGTTAGTGTGCAGTAGCTTTTATTTCACGGACTGCTATTCAACACTAAATCGCCCCATATTCCTTTTTATCTTCTCATTTTCTGGCACTTGACACCAAAATCTATAGCGATAAATCTTTTATCCCTAGTGCTCTGTTCTGTTCTAAACATAACCTTGACAATATTTATTCGCATTTTTTGTTATATTTTTTTCCCATTAGCTATTATTGCAGTTTCCGCATACAATCCCGAAAGCTGCTTCATCCTAGTCGTTCTCAATCCCTTGTGCAACTTCCGCACACACTATGTTTAACTTTCAAAATGACATGCGAAATCGATTTCAATGTTAAACAATGATTCAAATAAAAAATAAAGGATCCTACGTACTCTGCTACTTTTAACATAGAAGCTCGCGCGTCAGCGTCACTATACACCATACAGGATACCGTACGGGATTGCATAAAACGCTATTGTGCAAAGATTTGGATTGCATAAGCACATCACAGGATATACGATATAAGAGCGAAAGAACGACATCCGATAAACATAAAGTACCCAGGTTTTCTTGTGTGTGTGCGTATGTCGCTCTGTTGCATAGATGGGAGTTTGCAACATCCCTCCATGCTATACACGACGACGGCAAATATGTATTTCACATTGATCCTTGCGAATTTTCAGGCATTTATCATAAAATTTATTTGAAGTTTTGCACACGTCACGCTAAAGGAGAGCGCGGTACCACTAAACGAGAGAAGGAGATTTTCGGAAATTCATTCGATCCTATCTCTGGTTTAACCAGAATTTTCGACTACATACTATCATCCACTCTTGCGACATCATCGTCGTCAGAAAGGACTGAGCACAGAGTCAGCGGCAAAATCGGAATTCATACAGAGCGCTTAACTTCGACGTCATCTCATACGAATCCTGTATGAGGATATTTTATCGTACGGGCTCATATTGCTTTCGATTTTCCGGCCTTATGCATACGCATACATACTTCGGCATATTTTTCGTATGAAGACTTGTTGGAGATGAATCTCCCAGTCGTGATAGTCACTATAATTTTCTGAATCCTTGTCGATGCCGTATCGTCTGTATAGTACGGATACGGATGCCACACAATCATCGAACCGATATGAGAATGATATGGAACATTGCGTTTGTGATTAATAGGAAATTTTCTATTGTCGATTTGTTGATATTCTAGGATTTTCGGATGGTGATGATGAAGGCGAGACGCGATGCTGTTTCCGGTTGCATAGTCGAAAGGGCAAGTTTACAAGGAAATTTCAGATTAGATTCATACGATAGCTTTGTTATGGTCATTGGGAATTTTTTGATTAGTTAAAATTGATTATTTCTGTTATCGGAAGCATAGACTTTAATTTGAAGAAATGGAATTTCATTGGAACCTCTGTCATAGTAGGACAAGAGTTGGTTGGACGAAATGCTACACATAGTTCATGGTAGAATATTATTTTTATCAAAATTTATAGGTCTAAATTCAAAAGCAATTTCATACAGCAGGACGAAAGAAAATTATTACCTTTATGCTTGTCTTTCATTTAGGTTTCGAAATTTTGCAGTCAATTTCCTGAGACGTAATAGGTACTAATTTGTAGTGTAATCCTTGGAATTTGATTAGGAGTTTAGTTTGCCCTATCCAAGATTCATAGAAATTATAATTTCGTGCAGCAACCGGACGCATTTTTCTTTATCCTCAAAAAAAAAAAACAGGTTGGAAAGGTGCCCGCCAAAGAAAATTCACTAGCTGCATGTACGCGGAGTTTCTTTCAATGTTTTTTTTGGTGGAAACTTTAAAATCAACATATGCATACCAGCAAATACAACGACGATATTGTAACATTACTACGATACAGGGATACTCCGTATTCCATCCACAATAAAAACTTCCACCAAACAGAATTTTTAAATTTTAAATCTCAATTTTTGTATTCAAAATTTCAGCCCGATAGCACATGTAGTAGTGTACAATGTATACGAGTACTCTAATGTATTGTGTCAATTGTATATTTTAACTTAACCTTCAACTTAAAAATTGTCAGCTTTTTATAGTCAGTCAAATTCACTGAAATACACCTATACCTATACTTGGGACATGAAAAATAGTGGTATACTGTTTTGCGTACGTCAGGCAAGCGAATTTTTCATAGAAAATGTCAAAGCCTATTCGAACTATCGATATATTTTCAACGACATACTAAAATTCTCTATTATTATAAAATAATTGCTTGTTCTTACTGCCTTTGTTAGGTTATCCGCAACCATTTCTTTTGTTGGAAAAAACTTAACGATGATGGTTTCCGTCTTCAACCTGTTCGCGTACAAAATGGTACCTTATGTCAATGTGGTCAGATCGCCGTCTGAATCCGTCCGACTCAGACAAGTTAATGGCACCCTGATCATCTCAAAAGATCGAAGTCGTTTTATTCAAACTCCTATCAATTTCCGCACCGAACTGCTTCATCCAGATTACTTATTGCGTTGCTGAAGCGACGGTCGGCTGCCTACGACTATTCCACTACAGGAACCATGGGCGTAGCCAGGAGGGGGGCAGGGAGGGGCGGTCGCCACCAAATTTATCCCATTTTTCGTGACAATTCTCATTATTTGGAGCTAAGTTTTCGTACAGCACTTACCGTGCCGAGCCGATGTACTTACCGGGTACATTGCGGCTAGACGAAGTAAGCAGGGTAAGTTGGATTTTTGGAAATTGCCGTCGTCGAAACGACGAAGGATGAACTTTGTGTAACTTTTAGAACTCCAGTATCTCTTATGGCTGGTTGACGATTCGACGATAAGTCTGTGGCCGTACAACTAGCTCGTAACAAATATGTTTATTTTTGAAATGTGGGACCAATTTTTTTTTTTCAAAAATTATGGAAAAAAATTTTACTAGGACAAAAATAGGACAAATCAGGAAAATGTCTCAAAATTCTTTCTCATTTTAGAAAGATTGCATTTCGAACTCATAAAAATCGGCTCCAAAATCGATGTTTTTCCATTTTAAATAAACTAACGATTGAAAATCTGTCAAATTTTATAAATATTTTGAAAAAGGGTGATTTGTATGAGGCGTCAAAGTAGAACCAATCGACGAAGCATGACCTTTCCGTACTAAAAATAAGCATGACCTTCCATAGTTAAGGACCTTATAAAGAAACGGGTCTCATTATTTCAGTGTTTTTCAAGTTCTTCTTTTTCTTTTCAGTACCGTATAGCCCCTTGTGGGGCCATGGTGCGTTAACTTAGCCGTTTATAGGCAATTTCGAGTCAACGTTACATTGCATATCATTTCGGAGTGTATATAATGTTGTAAGCACTATATATTTCCATTCACATGTACGGAAATTTTGGACCACGCCGAGATTCGATCTCCGGACCTCTAGATTACTAGCATCGTAGAGTGCGACTCAACCAAGTGAGCCACAGAGCGGGTCTTTCAAGTTATTAAATCAAAATGTATGTTCTAATCATACCAACAAAAAAATTTAGCCACTGTTAATACTTTGATAAATTTAGAGGAAATCTTATTAAAACCGTTAACCATATGTCAATCAATAAAGGATTTATAAATATTCTTACGATGCTACTTTGCTAAGATGAAAGTGACAGAGGAAACAAACTGATTTCGCAAGTGGAATATGGAGTCCGAGATGCAAAAAAATGCATTGAAAATAGACAAACTACGCTCTAAAAGGCAGATATTGGAGGCCAGTTGAATGTATCAGAATGCAGAAGAAAATCATTCTCATATCTATTTTAAAAATTTGACTCTAAATTTAGAAAAAAAGGAAATAACATGCGTGGCAGTCCACCAGTAAACTGGGGCCGCAGATGTGTGAGTGACATCCAATTTCCAAGATCTAAACTGCTGTTTTTTTAAGGTGTTGAGATCAACAGCACGCCCAGCAATGTTATTTATCGCCATAAATGGATACTTGTTTACAATCTAGGTGATATCATAGTCCGTCACGTAGGTCGTGAGTTCGAAAAACACCATAAAATGAATTCATTCACGGTAAGTCTCGAATCCATGACCCTGTGCATCAATCCAACCACAAGCCATGGCTACTCTAAAATTGGCTAATTTCTGCGACCGGAAATTTCTACTCCTAAGAAAATCATGATTTTGAAAAAACGTTGAGCTTGCCCCCCCCACCCTGACCGAAATCCTGGCTACGCCCATGCTCTGGTGTCTCTCCGAATTGCTTTTCAAAAAACTTTTGTAGGGCAAAGTTAGTAAGTGTTAAATTTGCTTTAATTTGATACACTTCTATTGGCTTGTCTCCTATCATTTGAGAGTTAAAAGAGTCTCAACGAAGTACTATTCAATATTCATCAGAATGAAGACAACCATTGTGGAAAATCGGGAGGGGGTGACAGTTTTTCATTTCACGGGTCTATAAGGGATGGTTTGGGCTAAAACATACTGATAGTTCGCGGTCATGAGGTGTACGCTAACGCGGGGAGGGGGGGGGGCTATAGGTTTCATTTTTGCAGGTTTTCTACTTAATCTCGGAAATAGCTCGGAAGCGGTGAGTCCTCCTGAGAGTATTTGTATGGAAGTATTAAAGCCCATTCGATTTCCAAAAACTTATTTCAACTTACAAATGCCGAGTTCCTAACGGTTCCCCCGAAACAGGTTATTGAAATCCGAAAAATGTTATAAAATGTTTTTTTTTTCATTTGTTTGGCTCTGGTGTCTCCCGCAATTTTTTTTTCGGAAAACGGTTTCACGACCAATTTGTACGATGTTTAATTGGCTTTCATTTGATATACTCCCCGTTGTCCGGTCTTCAATCAGTCAAAAGCTTAAGAGTTTAATCCGAACTTCCGAATTATTTTTTTTTTTGATTTAAAATGATAAAGACAAACATTGTGAAAAAGCGGGAGGGGGTGACGGTTTTGTATTTAGCTAATCACTTGGCACCTTTTAACGTTGAGATATATGTAGATTATTACGACGACACCACTGTTCAAGGGATTCTAGTTTACATTGAAGGAATGCAGAGTCATACCGGGAAAGGATGCAATGGTATAACTTTAAGTCGTCAGCGTAGAAAAGATGAGGAATATCCTGTAATAAATCTGATAAGTCGGATATAAAGATGTTAAAAAGAAGTGGATCCAGATGACTTCCCTGAGGCACCCCTGAGGTCGCAAATACGCTTTTAGAGACAAAGCCCTTGTATTTGACGAATTGTATAGTTCATGGAGATAGGATCGGATCCAATTAAGCAACGAACCCACTACACCAAAGCGGTGGAGTTTATCAATTAAAATTAAATGATCAACCCTATCGAAAGCTTTGCTGAAGTCTGTATAGACAGCATCTACTTGGACACCTTTTTCCATTTTGCAGAGGACATCAGAAACTAGTATCATGAGGTTAGGTGTAGTCGATCAGCCTTTTCGAAAATCATGTTGTTGTTCATTGAGAAGAGGATCGATAATGGGAGTGAGCTTATCACATTTTCTCGAAAAGTTTGGGGATAGTTGACAAGATAGCTATGCCCCGGTAGTTGTCAACCAATCGCTTATCACAGCTTTTGTGGATAGGTTTCAGATGTGAAAGTTTCCAGGAAGAAGGGAAAATACCACAACGAAGTGATTTGTTCAAAAT
Source organism: Microchrysa polita (assembly GCA_949715475.1). Lineage (NCBI taxonomy): Eukaryota > Metazoa > Arthropoda > Insecta > Diptera > Stratiomyidae > Microchrysa > Microchrysa polita. The sequence goes on from OX454421.1 coordinate 5,930,603, forward strand.
CATGTTACAAAAGAGGGAGGAATTGAGTCAGGACCGGGACCTTTATTAACCCATTAGTGCATAAAGTTTGTCCGTAAATTTTTAAAAGTTTTTTGCTTATAAATAAGACCTGTTAGATGCAATTAACAGATTTTATTTAAAAAAAATGTTATTTTGCTTAGTTTCTATTTTTTAGCTGCCCGATATATCGGACGTTATGCAGGGCGTAACCATGTTCATTTTTGACTGGAATCAATTAAACAATTTTTGATTTGGAAAAATACAGTTTTTTTTTTCGAAAAATGAATGGATGATAAAAGTATATTATTGTGAGCCGATTATGTGATACTGCATGTGACATTTGGGGTGAAGACCTACGTCGCATTTAACACATTTGTATTTAGATTTTCCTCCACATTGGTTTCCACATCGTCGTTCATTCTCAATTGGCACAATCCAGTGATCTTTTCCGTCATATCTTGTGCTTGATAGGAGCTTTGAGGCTCTTCGTCCGTGATGCGCCGGTTCACCGTGTGATGTGAGCAAGCTTCTTGCGATGTAACGCCTAAAGGCATACAGCGATTCCGTTTCCTTGTTGCAACCTACTTTTCTTGCCAGTAACCATGCATTTACCACGGAAACATCAAGCAAATAGACAAATATTGACCACCACCACTTTCGAATTCGCATTCTAGTGCGTAGGTTTGCAACAGCCTGATCACATTTGTCGACTACCCCCATATACTTATTGTAATTGGCAATCATAGAAGGTTGGGGAATTTATACTTTTGCCTTACTTGAAGTAGACCAGCGTTTGGCAGTTGTCATGTCAGAGAAAAGTAAATTGGTAGCAACGGTTACCGCATTATTATCATTCCACCTGCAAAGGAATACATTGTCAGACAATCGGTAGTCATAGCTACTACGTCCTTTACTGGACAATTTTCTGTTCGGTTAGCACGAAGTGTACATGTTGCATATAAACCTTCATTTCTAAGATGACGAAGTAAGGGCAGCGATGTAAAATAGTTGTCAAAATAAAGTTTTACTTCAGAATTAGGCGGTAGATTTCCCAAGGATATCAGACTGAGCACAACGTCTCCTCCTAATCCGAAATTCTTTTTTTTTTGCATTTTTTCCAGTGTATATGGAGAAGGCTATCATATAACCCGAGCTGGCACATAAGGCCCAGTTCTTAAAACCAAATCTGATTGGCTTTCCTCTAATGAACTGCTTGGCGTAATGTTTTCCATAGTATGGAATCATACTTTCATCAACACTATAGTTCTCTTCTACGCCATAGTGATTCCGGAAAGATGAGTTCAGGCTGTCAATCAGTGGCCTTAGTTTGTAGAATTTGTCCGAAGCATCAATTTGACTGTTATCATTGAGATGGAGGTTTTGCAGAAGGGACTCAAACCGATTACATCTTATGCTTTCCGAGAGTAATTTCGGGACGTCATTATCCTTCGAGAAATATAACCTCTTATTGGGTAGTTTTGCATACCCAGACAATTGCATCGCGCCCAAAACAACATATAACTCGTCTTTGGTCATGTTAAGGGATTTGTTTTTCTGTAAAGCGTATAAATTAGTCTGTGCTTAGCTGTTGAATAGCAATAAATATCTCATCCTGAGTGATAACCATACTGTCAATAATAGATACCGGGATGACATCTGCCAATAGGGTTGGATTGGAAGGTGTAGAAGGTGCGCAGAAACTGTCTTGAAAGTGGTCAGCAAAGAGGTTACATATATCTAGGGGGCACGAAGAGGTAATATTACCTTTGCACATAGAAGCTGGATAACCTGTGTTCTTACGTTTGGTGTTAACAAACTCGTAGAACTTTTTCGGGTCATTTATAATCTTTTCACCTATCAAATTAACATAATGATTATATTCATTATGTTCATTTCATATAATGAATTTTATGGAATTTTGACCAAAAGTTTCACTTTTTTAGCATTTTTTCGGATTGCTTACTTTTTGCGGTCATAACAATAACAATTAATCAATCATAACAATAACAATTAGTCATAACAATAACAATTAATCAGTAAAAAAAAAATTGATTTTTTGTTTTTTTTAGTATCGAGTATGGCCTCTACTTTTTGATATGCAGTCTCGAAGCCTGGACGGAACGCTTTTAATAAGCCGATCGACGCTTTCTTTTAATATCTCGTCCCTACACATTTTAAGCTTTTGAATCAGCTGTTACTGATTGTGTATGTCCTCTTCAGCGGTCCGCATCCGGCGTGTTAATTGATCCCAAAGATGTTCCATCGAACTTAGGTCTGGACTGTTGAAAGCCCACTCCATGACCTCAATATTTGCCTTCTCGAAGACAGACATTGTCGCCCGGGCAGTATGTGGTCGTGCATTATCCTGCATGAGGATAAAACCATCCAACCCCTGTTGTGAAAAAGGAATGGTATGTAGCCTAACAATCCTTTCAATATAACTTTCGGGCGTAATTGTCCCGTTATTTAGAATAACAAGGTCAGTTTTGCCTTGCAAGCTAATTCCGGCCCAGACCATCACAGTGGGACCGCCTTGCCTCTCAATTTCATTAATGCAAGGATCCAAAAATGCTTCTCCGGTTCTCCGCCAAACTCTTATTGGTCGGTCGTCACTAAAAAATTTTACTTTCCACTTATCCGAGAAGACCACCTTGCGCCGTTGTTGCATGTTCCATTGGATATGTCGACGAGCAAATCTTAAACGATTCGTACGATGCGTCCTGGTCAGTTGTGTTCTGGTAACACGTCTCCTTGACCGTAGTTCTGATTGTTTGAGGGCTAGCAATGGCCCCAGTCGTCCTCAATAACCTACTTTGTAGTCCACTAGCACTAATGGTACGATCTAGTCGCGTACAAAGTCTCACATATCGGTCTTTTGCGGGGGTGGTTATTCGAACTCGGCCTGAACCACGACGATGGGAGACACTCCCTGCCTCCTGGTAACGGTTCCAAGGATTTCGAAATGCTCTTCGCGAATACCCTAATTGCAGGGCCGTAGAACGACCTTCCTCCAACATTTCTAAGGTTCTGGACAAAGCATTTAAATTTAAATGGCGCCGAATTGCTGGCATTTTGCATTTTACAGATTCTCCTTATCTTTAAAAGTGCAACAACTAATGTTGCAGTTAAAGAACTTGGCAAAAACTAATTCTAAATCAAAATGAAAAATAAACAAAACTACCAAATGTATGACTCGTGACCCCAAAAGAACTGTGTAAGCCAGTTCCGTTAAAGCTAATGTTGACGAATCATACTGTGATAGCTCACATCACATTCAGGTACAGAATGGCATTTTTATACCCTTCGCTCATAGAGTGAAAGGGTATATTGTTTTTGTTACGCCGATATTATGTAACACCTCAAAGGAGCCACCGGAGGTATGGCAAAGTATATATATAAATGATCAGGGTCGGTCCCTGAATCGAATAAGCCATGTCTGTCTGTCTGTCTGTCTGTCTGTCTGTCTGTCTGTCCGTGTGTCTGTCTGTTAGCACGATAACTCCCGAAATAATTAAGCTAGCGGTTTGAAATTTTGGTCAAATGTTTGTTTTGCTAAAATCTTGGACGGTATTGAAAATGGGCCAAATCGGACCACGGGTTCCCCTACCTCCTATACAAACTACCCCTCCTTGATATTTTAATTCGGTCATAACTTTCGGTAGAATATCGCTATCGACTTGAAATTTTGATCAATGTCTCATTCTGACATATACTTTGAGTTGATGGAAAGTGGATTAGGTCCGACTACCCCTACCCCTACTTCCCCTACAAAGTTATATTCAGTCATATCTTTTGATAGAATGTCACGAAAAACTTCAAATTAATATCAAATGGTAGCCGTTGGATGTCTTGACAAGGTAATAAAGATGTGTCAGGTCCGACCCATCTACCCCTCCCTCCCCAACAAAAAATATGAAATTGAATATTTTGGGTTTTGCGTGCCTTCTAGGTCTGTACATGGGTATAGGGTATACACTCATCGTGCTATTCGCACGATTAGAACTCGGTCTCGTAACTTTGTCATTAAGTTCATTAAGCATCTCCGACCATACAAAAAGTATACATCTATATGATCAGCATGACTTGGCGAGTCGATTGGAGCATATCCGTCTGTCTGTTGCGACGCGTTTTACTCGGCGGGTATTGAAGCTAGCAAGCTGAAATTTTGCACACGTGCTTCTTATCGTTGCAGGCTATTTGTATGTTTGATTCACTCAAATTGGATCACTGGGTCATGGGGCTGCCATACAAACCTAGCTCCCCAATTTGAGTTCTTCTAAGAAAAACTTTTTTATTTGTGTACCAATTTCAACCAAATTTCACACAAATATGTTTCTATAGATAACACAAAATATATGCAAGAATGGATCAAATCGGACCATGGGGTCATGGGGCTGCCATACAAACTTAACCCCGCAAATTAGGTTATTCTAAGAAAAACTTTTTTATTTGTACACCAATTTCAACCAAATTTCACACAAATGTATTTCTATTGATGACACAAAACATATGTAAGATTGAATCAAATCGGACCATGGGGTCATGGGGCTGCCATACAAACCAGACCCCCCATATTGGTTCTTCTAAGAAACATTTTTTACACCAATTTCACAAAACCTTGAATCAATGTGTCCTTAGCAAAGCAACTAAAAAGTTCAAAACGAATGGAATCGTACTGTGGGGTCATGCTCCGGCAACCCCAATAAAATTTTCCGAGTAAATATTTTTATTTGGCCACTAATTTCAACCAAGCCCAAAACTTTTGTCAAGACGGAAGAAAAAGAATGAGGAGGGGGATTAAATGCAAGTCATAGGTACGCCCGAAAGAACTTTTAGCCCAAGCGAAGGGTATCCAAATTTCGGCCGCGCCCGAAATTAGCCTCGGCCCCGGGGTTGGCGAGCGAAGCGAGCAGGGGGCGAAGCCCCTAGTTGAAATTAATTATCACACTAAAAATTCATTAAAAGACGTCGTTTAAGTCAACGGACATTAGTGGCCCTTATTTTGTTTTGAGCAGTATGTTTTTCATTTATTAAATTCAGATTATTTCCCATTCAATACCATCAACAACAAAAAAATCATATTAAATCATGATAGCGTTTAGTTTTCTCATCACGTCTAACTCGATTCGTAATCGAATACTTCGCAATTACTGCAAAGTACTATCTTTTTTTACAATTCTATAATAATTCTATTTTATACACCGTTGAGACTACCGTTATGCGATTGATAAACCTCAACAATTGAGGCAAACACCTCAACAATTGTGCCAACTGTGTGATCAACTAAATCAGGTCAATCTATAAAAGACGGCATCAACATCACTCTTGCTTCATAGAATGAACCACACTGACCTCCATTCCCAACAATTTTCCGCAAACTGCACGTACCCTCCATTTACCACTTTTCCTTACCATGATTTCCAGCTGATAGGAGTGCTGCATCTTGCAGATGGCTAAAATCGATACAATTCTTAAGATGTTGGCAGTCTACTTAGAACATTGATCGAAGCAACAGGTGTGTGTGATTGCACTATTCGTATCATTCTCGTCACTTTAGTCATTCAGCATCAGTGGAAGTTGAATCTACGAAAAACAAAAGTCGTTAGATATTTGTATCTTTCTGTTAACTATATTAGCAATGCGAAGCTTTTTAACGAATTTTCCCGCCATAATTGGCCTAAGCTTTCTGCTGGTTTGTGTCGCCCGCACCGACGCCACAAACCCACTTCCGACCGATTCGGGCGAAACGTATTTCGGCAACTTTTCGCGTAGTGATGATTCTTCCGTGTCGGGCGAAGCCAAGTCACAAACCGGACACAGTAAAGATACAGTAACGTACATAAGAGCTTCGACGCCTTTTCAAATTTTTCAGTGTACGCAAAAGTTGACGTTGTTGCGTTGTTTGAAATTGTTTTTGTTGCAACGTATGACGGGGCAGTCGTCGTTTCCGAATAGTGGAAATGTAACAAAAGATTTTCTGGATCAGATTTTGCGTGACGAGCGACAATATCCATCACTTTTGGACAAGAAATATACACGAATTGATGATAAGCAGCTGACACAAATTTTAGTGGAGAGTTTTCAGAAGTTTTTCAAAGATCGCGAAATCAAGTTGCATTTTATTCCCGGTGTGATGGTGCGCGTGGTGCCGAGCAATGAGAATAGGATAAAATTGTCGTTGCGAAGGGGTGAGTTTTAGAATTAATTCTATTAATTGTTTGAGGTTTAATTCATATTTAAAATTATGAAAAAGTTGACGCTGACCTCAAAATGAATTTAATTAATTTTTTTATTTTAATTAATAAAATTTAAATTTTATAATTTTCTGCACAGGATTCAGCTCACTGGAACGAAAGCATAAAACCTACAAAAGTATGTTGCAGTTGGCAATTCCAGTTCTCCTGATGCCTGCCGTTCTAATGGGCACTGTTTTACCATTTGTGCTGCCAGCTATTAAGATGGCCGCAATTATGACGACTATAATAAATAACGGAGCACTTTTGGCAGCTTTGATGTATGCCGCCCGCAGTGCCAATGGCAATACTGAAGAGCACATGGTTCACTATTCCCATCCGGGATATCATTAAATTTTTAAGCTAGATTTTAACAGTGTTAAAGTTAATTATAAAAAATGATTAAAAATAAATAAAATTATTTGTAGAAATATCTGTAGATACTTTTTGTTTACGCAATGCAGCTAGTCGTATACCACATCAGACTCTTACCAAATACGTATTGAAGCAGCGGTTTTAAATTATTCTGTATTCTGTTTGGTTTGGTGATAAATTATATTTATTGTGCGGTTCATTACGCATCCAATTCTTGCAAAGAAACGAATTTCATTAATATTTATAACGAATAGTCGAATTAACAAATCGTAATGGATGTCGTGTCAATACAGTCGTGTCCAACAAACCAAAAACGCATTAGATCTAACTTGTGACGGTTTTTTGAATCTATGTGATCGAAAATGGCAGATATACATTAATAATACATTTTCATTATTTATATTAAAAGCAGGAAATAAATCAAGGGGCTTGCTTCTTATGGTACCCGGCATGACAGTGTCAGGGTCACATCAGTTATGTTGTATCTTCAATAATTCGAAACTAATATGGCCCATCCACGAATCCTAACACTATTTTCATTTAATCGACGAAAAGATATAAATGTATGCCAAGTGTAAGATGGTCAATGTCAATGCCATTTGATATCGTACATAACTACATAAAACTCCTCAAGTGTTTCTTATGCATGAACTCATGCAGACATTATCACTATGCATGGTTGAGATCAAATATGCAAATTGATGAGTGTGATATGCTTGAAACAGGCGGCAGTCGGCATGGCATATTATGAATATTTACGTTTGTATCGATTAGCATATTATTATATCAGATGTGGAAGCTCAGGCAATATGCTAAACGCTCTTATCACATATAGTTGACGAGAAAATTTCAATTTCAACAGACAATACAGATTGTCACTTTTGGAATACACAATCAGGAGCAGGATATATATTTTCTTGACAAGCATCCACGAGGTTTTTTAGTGGTTCTGAAAAATTATTAAATGAATAACATACGCGGAATTCGTCGCAAAGAAATCAGTCTTGGTCTTGAACGTGACACGAATTTTTTAATTTGCCAAATATTCGATTCATATTTTCTTTGAAAAATAAATATTGTTTTGTACTTCTTAATATGACGTCTGAAATGCTTATAAATGTTTGTTTTCAATTTTAATAACAATCTGGCTCGGCGAACTTCATATCGTCCCACTTTCAGGAATGTCCAACATACCGCCCGCGGACAACAATCCGGCCTGCCAAGAGCAAGAGGAGTGCGGCAATACTAAGTGAAGTTCTGGAAGCCATTCAAAAATGTAATATTGTCACTAGCCCTTTGAGGACCATACATTTTTTTGTTTTGTTTTCGTTATCTGTATGCTAATAATATTTATGTCCCCAAAAAATGTTAATCATAATGACTGGAAAAGGGTGGACTCGTGGTCTGAAGATAATGGGTTGCTTCGTCAAACCAGCTTGATATTCAGTGCGGAACTCACTTTAGTCGAATTACTGAAGATCGCAGATCGCAGGGTTTGGTCATCCTAAATACCATGGTTCACTTACAGTATTGGACACGGAGATAGGAAACACGTAACGCAGATCGATCAAGGTGATTTTGGGTGAATATGTCGTTAGCTAACATCGCTTGCTCCTGGTGGAGTAGGTGGAGCAAGAAATAGAAGAATTCCCAAGCCAGTGGAACAAATCAAGTGACACAATCTCACAAACGACAACTTTGAACCTGTAGTAACTCCATTCATTGATACAATGACGGAGTGGTTCCAAATCAACAGCAACTGCACCGAGCACAGTCCAACACAAAAATTGGAAAAGTTTCGCTGAAATGTCAGTAGGTGAGGCGGAAAAGGCACTTGGAGTTTTGAAAGGTCCACTCCACACGAAGAAAGAAACATGGTGGTGGAACACCGAAACTAAGGAAGCAGTGCAAGCCAAATCGAACGCATTTAAGGCATGGACGAAATGTGAGTCAAGCAGTGAAGCCGAACGGGTCCAACTTCGCGCAAATTGTATGTAATACCGGAAGAACGTAAAGCGCTTGGTGGCTCAAGCAAAGACGAAGGCAAGCTGAGAAATTCTACCAAGAATTAGAAATTCAGACTGCGACCGAAGGACCGTCTTAGCGCGAGAGACTTAAGCACGACGCCGGGATATTCAGGGTTGCAGCCCAAAGCAGAAAGAACGCTTGAGAAATACAGGCACCAAAGTACGTGGAGGACTCGCAAGGAATGTTGCTGATTGACGATACGGCAATTTGTAGCAGGATGCGAGAGTATTTTGATGAACTTCTAAATGAAGAATTTCCTCGAGCAGCTTTTCAATACGTTGAGCCGAATACCACAAATATTGAAGATATCTCAGAGGAAGAGGTGATAGTATGGCAATGCATCAGATGAAACGCGGAAAGGCAGTCGGACCGGACAAAATCCCCGCGGAATTTTGGTTGAAAATTGAAAATGTCGGGCTTAGTTGGCTCACAGTTCTCTTCAACAAAATCAAAGGTGGGCAACCGATGCCTGATGCTTTCAGGGAAAGTTTTCTTCTTCCTTTCTATAAGAACAAGGGAGACTCACGCAAACTCAACAACTATAGGGCTATAAAGTTACTACCTCATACACTGAAGATCTACGAGCGAGTTGTCTGCAACCGATTGAGAAAGATTGTGCGGTTGAATGACAATCAATGCGGCTTTGTTGAAGGTCGATCTACAGTCGATGTGATTCAGTGCATTCGTATTGCGATGGAAAAGTATAGAGCAACACGAAAGGACTTGCACTTTGTGTTCATCGATTTGGAAAAGGCATTCGATAGAGTACCTCGTCGTCTGATATGGTTGACTTGAGAGCCTTTAATGTCCCTGAGGCATACGTCAGGATGATACGAGACATGTATGATGGAGCTACGACTAAGGTTAGATGCACAGCTGGTGAATCAGAAGAATTTCCGGTGAATGTCGGAGTACACCAGGGCAGTGTATTGAGCTCGTTGCTCTTCAACATCATCATGTGCTACTTATTAACACGTGTCTCCGACGGCCTAGAAATATATCTTCTTTTTGCCGATGATATAGTCCTCAGTAGCCCGAACATCGTTGCCTTGCAAGCTACACTTACAAAATGGTGTGACATTCTGGAGGAGCATGGACTGAGGGTAAGTATAACAAAGACTGAGTTCTTATGCTGCCCATTCTCAGACCCAGATGCACCGATACCAGATATGTACGTCAAAGGAGAGCAGCTTAAGTCTTGTACCAAGTTCAAGTACCTTGGCTCGATTGTGAACAACGGAGCTACATGCGATGATTACATCAAACATCGCACAAAGGTTGGGTGGATGAGGTGGCGAGAAAACTCTGGAGTTTTCGGCGATAAGAAAATGCCACTGAAGCTAAAGGGCAAGTTGTACAAAACGGTTGTACGTCCCGCACTCATGTATGTATCAGAATGCTGGACCATGTATGAAGGTTACGCGAAACAAATGACAGCGACTGAAATGAAAATGTTACGCATGTCAGTTGGTGTAACCAAAAGGGACCACATCAAGAGTAGCTACATCCGAGGCAGCTTGTCCATAGACCAACCAATCACCGAAAAGCTCGAAGACCGACGAATGGATTGGTATTGCCATGTTCAAAGGCGTCCGCCTGAGAACCCCGCAAAGAGAGCGATATCAATGGAAGTTCCACTTGATGGACCCAAGGCCAGAGGCAGACCAAAGAACACCTGGATGTGTCAAATGAAAAAGCAACAACAACGCATTGGTCTCGGCGATGACACGATCCAAGATAGAGCTGCCTGTAGAAATATGCTGAGAAATTATCGCCAAAACGGGCGATGTGCCTACACCGCAGGTCGTGCAACGCGGAACCATGGAGCGGTATAAAGAACGAGGCAAGGAAGAAGAAGTTTGATGAATTGGAATAATGCTGCTGGAATTGGCCTCCTCCATTTTGTATGCAGACTCGTCACCTTCGGCGCATGCAAGGAACGGTCCGAAGGATTTCAGGAGTGTTTTCCTTTATGTTGTCACAAGCATCATTAATTGGCTGCAGCAGCTGTTCCCGGGAGGTAATCGGCTCGGAATAGACATTGTTTTTTAAATCACCCCACAAATAAAAATCTAGGGGAGTAAGGTCGAGACTTCTCGCAGGCCACGCAACTGTCCCAAATCTGCCAATCCACTTTCCGGGAAATTCGTTTTCCAAATATTCATGATAGGTCTCGCATTATGAGCGGGGCACCCGTCCATCTGCCACCAGATTTCACCACGCTGAGGCATCTGATTGATTATGGGCAATAATTCGTTTTGTAATAATTCGAGGAAGCTTCTGGAATTTACTCGAGGGGGAGGCATCACAGGGCCAATAAGTTTATCACCTACAATACCTACCCAAACATTGACACGAAACTCATATCGAAATCGAAATTGCAGAGTTTCATGGGGATGCCTTTGAGCCCAGATCTGATTATTCCGGGTGTTGAAAACACCACTGCGTGTAAACGTGGCGTCCACACTATTTTAGTTTGAAAATCACGGTTTTCCTGGATTTTTTAAAGAAACCAATTTCAAAATGTTATCCTCCTCTGACAGTCGCTCGGTAGTAATTCCTGAACTTATGCGTAAGGTGGTACGGATACCGGTTGTCCGACTGAAGAGTCCTTGGATCGTCATCTGAGGAATATCCAGCTGAAGTGCTGCTCTACGCGTGCTCAATTTTGGGTTAGTATCGGAGAGATTAAGAATCTCTTCTTCTCTTCCGAAACTAGTACTTCTCTACCGGTGTAGTTTGGTATTCATCCTGTCTCTCCAAGAAGCCGATACGTTCTTTTGAAGGTACGTCTGTCTGGAATTCGTCCCTGTGGGAATCGCCGACTATACTCTCGAACTGCTTCAAGTCCATTTCCCCCTGCAACCCTATACACAAACACCACATCCGCACACTCTCTATCGGAGAATTGGTTTTTCACCATCGCGATTTTATTTAATTGGTCTAAAAATTAGGGCTATATTCGAAAAATAAATTGTATTATTGACAAAATTATACCTGAATTTCCTAACCGCCAAAAAGTAAGAAAACAATCACGCTTGCGAAGTGAAAACATAAGAAAGAATAACAGCTTTTCGATTATAAATAGCAAATATTAAATTTTAACTGTTATAAGTACCGCATTTGCATTTGCCAAACAATAAGTGTGATTTTTTGGTTATCCCGTGCAGGTTTGGGTAACGAAACTTCAAATTAAAAAAATTGACAGGTGGGTCAGCTGGCATTTTGTTTACACGGGATAACCAAAAAAACGTACTTAATGTACAAAATTTCAAATATCTTACAGTTCTGGTCAAAATAATGTAGCGAGATTCTATCCCGAATTATAATAGCCTTTGTTTGTATTTTTTTGAGTAAAAGGAAAATTGTTAGCGATTCCACATAAGCCTTGATTTTTACCATTCAATGCGTGTTTCCCTCACATTCTGCAATGTAAATATAAAAGTGATATACCATTGGAAAGCCAACATGTTGAAGCAACTTTTATCAACTTTGCAGAGTTGTACGTATAAAGCACCTTTATGAAATTACTGTTTGAATTTTCGATGAAAAATCTATTTTAAAATTCCTATTATGATTGAGTAATTGTATCTTGAAAGTGACGATAATGTTAGCAACAGGGAAAACTTCAGTTTTTGGGAAATTTTATGTAGTTTTTAGGGTTTTTCAGATTTTTTTTTTAAAAACCTTTATGAAATCGATTTTGTCCGTCCGTCCGTCCGTCTGTTCACTAAATAACTCGCGAACGGCTCAGCCGATCGTCATGAAATTTGGCAGGAATGTGTAGAATGGTAATAGTCGTTGACACAAAATACTTAGAAGTTGGTAGGGTAAAGATAACAGGGTGTCCCGAAGAGCTCAAAAAGTCGACTTTTTTAGTTTTGATCGGAGATGGACGTATGGGTACTCAAATGAAAGGACTAGACGAGTACATTTTATATCAGATACTTTTTTTTTCCAGTTTCGAGCAACGGTAACGAAATTAAGAGCGTTTGAAGTTAAACTTACGTTTTCACCTCGGTTTTTCTAAACCGTTATAGGTGCCCATATGCAGCTTTGCATAAAGATTGGTCAATATGAGTACTTATATGAGTATACTTTTATTTAAACTGGATACATAGTAAATCTATTTTTGGATTGGTCTAATTAAAAGTGCTGGGAACGCGTTTATTTAGACCAATCCAAAAATATATTTACAGGAAACATTTCGTTAATGTTTTGTACAATTCTTATTTATTGCTTATAAAATATATGTACATGAAATATTCACTTTGCATTGAAATTCTAAAAAAACCTCGAATTGCGGGCGCATCTTTCTGTACGCTCGTTTGAAACTGAAATCAAATCTTGGATTAAGTCATCAGGAAGGCTGCAAATTATGATTTCGCATGACAAGTCACTATTTTCGATGACTTTCACAAAAAGAGCGAAAACCAAGTAACGGTAAAAAAAAAATTGATTATATTGTTAATTTTCTTGCTGAAACAAGTTGAGCTATCAACCCTTACAGTATTGACCACCTAATTGTCCCCTATACAGGGTGTCCGGAAACTGCCGCATAAACGCACCGGATTATGATTCCTCAGTTCATTTCCAGCAAAAAAGTTGTTCGAACATACCCCCTCAGCTCAACCCTTTAGCTGCCACAGGCATTTAAAGATTTTTGAAAAAATAATTTTCTTGCACGGCTTAAAGCCTAATATCCCCAAAGCTAGACCAGCTAGAATAGTGAAGTAAAATGATTATTACAGCCAACAAATTTACCTGTAAAATGAAACTAACCGCACTAAAATCGGATAAGAGGTTTTGTTTTTACAGAGCTGAAAAGTCAAATTTGCGTGATTTGACCCAAAAACAATCTTTTTTTCATCTCAATTTTCTCCAACTTCTGTCAAGGTGAGGTGCTTGTACGATTCTTTTAAAAATTGGCGCATAGTCTTACGATTATATCTTTCTTACTTGATTTTATCCTAGCTCCATTATTTCTAACAGTTTTAGTACCTTAAGTGCAGAAAACTAGGGTTAATTTTGGGTCAATTTCGACATACTTTGAATAAGATTTTACCAATTGCAGATCTTTAGGGGCAGTGTGAATTGAATTGTATTGAATTCGAGGTAAAATTAACCCTAGTTTTCTACACTTAACGTATAAAAACTATTAGAAGTAATGGAGCTAGATCAAAATGATGCAAGAAAGGTATGATTGTAAGACTATGCGCCAATTTTTAAAAGAATCGTACAAGCACCTAGTTGGAGAAAATTGAGATGGAGAAAAAGATTGTTTTTGGGTCAAATCACGCAAATTTGACTTTGAAGCTCTGTAAAAACCAAACCTCTTATCCGATTTTAGTGCGGTTAGTTTTATTTTCTAGGTAAATTTGTTGGCTGTAATAATCATTTTATCTCACTATTCTAGGTCGTATAGCTTTGGAGATATTAGGCTTTAAGTTGTGCAAGAAAATGATTTTTTCAAAAATTTTTAAATGCCTGTGGCAGCTAAAGGGTTAAGCTGAGGGGGTATGTTCCGTACAACTTTTTTGCTGGAAATCACATGAGGAATCACAATCCGGTGCGTTTATGCGGCAGTTTCCGGACACCCTGTATATATGATCAGCATGACTTGGGGAGTCGATTGGGCGATGCCTGTCAGTCCGTCTATTGCGATGCGTTTTACTCGGCCAATTTAAAAGCTATGAAGCTGAAATTTTGCAAAAAATGCTTCATTTTGCTGCAGGCAGTTTGTATGTTTGAATCGGTAAAATCGGACCATCGGGTCATGGGGCTGCCATACAAACCTAAACCCTATAAATTAAGTTATTCTAAGAAAAAAATTTTTATTTGTGCACCAATTTCAACCAAATTTCACACAAATGTGTTTCTATTGATGACACAAAACATATGCAAGAATATATCAAATCGGATCATGGGGTCATGGGACTGCCATACAAACCCAACCCCCCATTTTGGTTCTTCTAAGAAACATTTTTTACACCAATTTCACAACACCTTGAATTAATGTACCTCTATCAAAGCAACAAAATAGGTCAAAATAACTGGAATCGTAACATGGGGCGATGCTCCCGCATCCCCCAATAAAATTTTTATTCCAACCAAACCCCACACAAATATTGTTTTGACGACGCAACGAAACTTTTGTGAAGACGAAAGGATAAGAATGGGGAGGGGGGAGTTAAATACAAGTCGTAGGTACGCCCGAAAAAACTTTTAGCGTGGAGGAGAGCGAAGGGTATCCAAATTTCGGCCGCGCCCGAAATTAGCCTCGGTCTCGTTTTTTATTGTGATTATTTATTTTAAGTTTTTATTTTTTTTATTTTCATAAAAAACCTTATGCCGAAACTTGGATTCGAAGTCGAACCCGGTCCGCCTGCGTGCCAGTGCGTTCACATTTCCATGTCACCAGATGGGGAATGTTGTCAACGTATCTAAAATCGGAACTGCTTGATACGCTGTGCAATACAAAGTGATTAGGGTAAAAGTGGGAAAGTTGCCCCACTTTTTGTTTTGGGTCAATATTTAGCAAGATAAAGCATTATTTCCCGGTTTTCGTGTACGTTTTGCCCCATCTGTTAGTAACTATTTTCATAACAAATATTTTTGGTAGCAGTCAAGGTTTTATAGTTATAGCCTTCAAAAGACACCTTTAATTTCGGGCATGGGCGTAGCCAGGATTTCGGTCAGGGGGGGGGGGGGGGGCAAGCCCAAAATTTTTTCAACATCATGATTTTCTTAGGAGTTGAAATTTCCGGTCGCAGAAATATTGTTAGCAAATTTTAGAGTCGCCTGGCTTGGGGTTGGATTGGTGCACAGGGTCATGGATTCCAGACTCACCGTGAACGTATTCATTTTATGGTGTTTTTCGAACTCACGACCTACGTGACGTACTATGATGTCCCTCAGATTGTAAACAAGTATCCATTTATGGGGATAAATAACATTGCTGGGCGTGCTGTTGATCTCAACAACTTAACAAAACAGCAGTTTAGATCTTGGAAATTGGATGTCACTCACACATCTGCGGCCCTAGTTTACTGGTGGACTGCCACGCATGTTATTTCTTTTTTTTCTAATTGTAGAGTCAAATTTTTAAAATGGATATGAGAATGATTTGCTTCTGCATTCTGATTACATTCAACTGGCCTCCAATATCTGCCTTTTAGAGCGTAGTTTGTCTATTTTCAGTGCATTTTTTGCATCTCGGACTGCATATTCCACTTGCGAAATCAGTTTGTTTCGTCTGTCACTTTCATCTTAGCAAAGTAGCATCGTTAGAATATTTATAAATCCTTTATTGATTAAAATAATAAGATTTCCTCTAAATTTATCAAAGTATTAACAGTGGCTAAATTTTATTGCTGGTATGATTCAGCTAGAAAATAAATTTTGATTTAATAGCTGGAAGACCCGCTCTGTGGCTCACTTGGTTGAATCGCACTCTACGATGCTAGTAATCTAGAGGTCCGGAGATCGAATCTCGGCGTGGTCCCAAATTTCCGTACATGTGCGGATAGGAAATATATAGTGCCTGCAACATTATATACACCTATATGGTACTGAGAAGAAAATGAAGAACTTGAAAGACACTGAAATATGAGACCCGTTCTTTACCCTGGAACGTCATGCTTATTTTTAGTACGGAAAGGTCATGCTTTGTCGATTCGACGACGCTCTACTTTGACGCTTCATACAAATCACCCTTTCTCAAAATATTTACAAAATCTGACAGATTTTCAATCGTAAGTTTATTTAGAATGGAAAAGCATGGATTTTGGAGCCGATTTTTATGAGTTCGAAATTCAGTCTTCCTATAATGAGGAAGAATTTTTAGCCATTTTCCTGATTTGTCCTATTAAATATTTTTTTCCATAATTTTTGAAAAAATAGGTCCCGCATTTCAAAAATAAGCACATTTGTTACGAGCTAGTTGTATGGACACAGACTTATCGTCGACAATCGACCATAAGAAATACTGGAGTTCTAAAAGCTAAACAAAGTTCATCCTTGGTCGTTTCGACGACGCTAATTTCCAAAAATCCAACTTACCCTGCTTACTTCGTCTAGCCGCAATGTACCCGGCAAGTACATCGGCACGGTAAGTGCTGTACGAAAACTCAGCTCCAAATAATGAGAATTGCCACCAAAAATGGGAAAAATTTGATGATGCGTAGTCGATTCGACAAAGCATTACCTTCCAGGGCTAACAAAGCAAAGCTGTATACCATTTGTCACCCTTTCAGATGAAAATAAGTTGAATTTCACTAACTTGCCGAAGAGACCTAACGGTTGAAATGTGTGCTCGAGGCCAGAAGCCATGAAATGAAACAGGAAATATGGGATCCACGCAGCCACAGTAGCACACTCACAAGTGAAATGTGTTGGCTGGTACGCAGCCTGCGTCAGTTACGAGAGGCCACTCGCTGTCATCTATTTGTATCCGCCTCCTGACTGCAAACTGTCCCAATCATGGTTTCTGCGGCAGCATTTGGAGAAGTAAGAAAGACAAAGAAAATTTTTGAAAATGTTGTATAGTGCAGCGATTTTTTTTACTACATCGATAAGGATTTTTTTACCATCTTCATCGACCAGGGGGGGGGGTGACCGTCCCTCCCTGCCCCCCCCCCCTGGCTACGCCCATGATTTCGGGGATAGTTGCCCACGCTATGGGTTAGTTGCCCCAATGCATAATATCGGAAATGTAACAGAACGTTGAGTTTCAGTATCTTCCGCATGGGCTCAGAAAACATTTTTTCGTTACATTTTGCCGAATTTTGGGGGGGGGGGGGGTGTGCGAGTGAGGAGGAAGCAAGGCCGGATTTCCCATATGGGCAACCTGGGCAACCTGGGCAACTGCCCGGACGGCAAATTTTGAAGAGCGGCAATTATCTGAAACTTTCATACTTTCCATTGATTCTGTGAAATATGTACGTATTTCGAGATCTCAATATGCAATCAATAAATTGAAGCGGTCGCTTTGGTGACAGATTTGCAAATTTTGCTAAAAATTCCACTTCTAATACTGGCCGCTATAGGCTTTAGCCTACTTAGCATGCCAAATCAGCACTGGCATTGGTATAGATAATTGTGACGAAAACGTAGAGAAAATACATGGACATAGTCATAAGGCCAGGGTGGCCAGTTAACAATGGTAAAAAAAGGGCCACAGTATATTATTATATTATTCCGATCAGCTGTCAAACAAGTGTCATAAGTTTTTATTCTTTAATTGTGGTACCTTTTATATTTGTGACTGAAATCTATTACCAACTGCCTTGAGAAAGCTTTGTGACTTAGTGGAAGTGAGAGAAAGCTCTATTCTCCATCCCATAAGACCTTTTCTGAGAATGTGCATGAGTGTCTTCATAACAAAGAACACAATTTTTCAATAAAGGCCTGTTCGCAAAAAAAGCCTTTTCGATTTTCGAACTTTTGAATCGGGTCTAGTTGAGATTCGAACCCTCGCAAGTTGACATATACAGTATATGCCTCGAAAGTAACTTAGTAATATAATCTTGCGAGTGACTTTTTTGAATCCCATAATATGTCTCTCATTTATCAACATAATTGTGGTGCATGCAAGGAACAATTGATAGATAGCGATGACTATTTCGTGCTCTGTGGCCGTGATCGTTCGGTCGCCACTCTGTGAAATAGACACTCATAGAGAAACGAGTTTCCAAACTCGGCACGACTCGTCGCAAGTTTATTATTCAGAAGAAGATGATAAGAAGTATTCTTATCGTAGATTGATAAACTACCAATGCGACTAGGAAGTGGTATGGCTGACAACCTGACTGACTACACACGGTAGTCATCAACGCACCATGCTCCACTAGGAGTTACGGTAATGAAGAGATGACTATTTCACCTGTCCCTATTGTACCAACATTTAGGAGTAACTACCTTATCAATTCGCCGATTGAAAGATTAAAAAGGATTGGTAATCTAGTTTCAAATCATTTAGATATTTTTAATACAAACAAAGAAAAACTACGTTCTTTCATTTATGACTTGTTTGAGTGAAGTTCTTGTCGCTGGGTTTAGAAATTTGTAAGTTTTATTCATTATTTAAAAGTAATGAGATCTAGTTTCTTTTATTTAGATTCGTTTATTACAATATTATATGGTTTGTTCGAGTGAGGCTTATACAGTGGCAGTATATTCTTTTTTATCATTTTATTTGTTATTCTTATTAGACGTTGAATATTTTCAATTCCTTTGCTTTGCTTTTAATTAAACTTAAGATTTTTCTTTATATACACTTTGATGAAAATTTTTTATACTTGTCATTTAAAGGACAATAGTCCGTTTATAATTTAAATAAATAAATAATGCCTGGGGAGCTGAGATAACGAAAGTTTTTTTCCTACTTATTTGTAGTATAGTTCTCGCTCACTTCAGACGGTCGCTTTTTTTGTGGATTGCACACAGTATACACTTCCTCCAGTCGTCGGGCATTTTTCAGTTTTCCATGTGTTAACTATATGAGCACATATTAATAACTAGTTTCTTATCTGTGCTATGAGCCTATGAATTTGTCTAGTCAGCTCTGTTCGGCCTTCTTTGAACAGCTTCGCAGGGATATCGTCGATTCCTGGGCTATTTGGTTTTAGTTTATGTAAGGCGATTTCCACTTCGGCGAATGTTGGTGTAGGGGGCAAACTTTCTCCCGCGTGCTCGCCTAGTTGTATAAAATTTTCAGATACTTCCGATGTTGGATTGGGTGAAACTACACGGGAACAAAAACACGAGAACAAAACCGGTTTTTATATGAAAATCGAATTTTTCCTAGCCTTGCTCCTCACGAATCTCTTCTAAAAAAAACGGTTTTCATCTTGTTCTTGTTCCGCGTGTAGACAGGCCCATTCAGAAGATCTTGAAAGAATTGTACCGGTACTGTTTTGATCTCATTTACGTCACTTGTAATACTGCCGTCTTGGTCTTTACAGAGTGTTGTTTTGGGTTTATAACCTTGTCTTATGTTTTTCACGGTGTTAAAAGCATCTCGTATGTCATTTTTCCATAGAGTTTCAAGTTGTAAAATTTTTCTCTCATTCTAAAAACGAGTTTTTATATGAAATGAGCGAGTCGCTGTCGCTAGAGCCGATGAAGTCGTGTCGAGCACAACGTACCTTAACCTTCGGGCGGGCGCAATGCATCTGACAGATTAAGTGACCAGTTTTTGGTGCGCCAATCAGCGATATGAAAAGGGAGAGATTTGAAACTCACAGTAGCTTAATCTTTATCGATCAACTACCCAAAGCAGTTTTCAGTTTCTGTCTACCATACGTCTGAGGGGCGGGAGGGGGTGAAATAATCTCTCAGATGTATTGCGCCCGATTGTGTTATTTTTTCTTTTCTATGAAAATTTCCACTGGTTATACTCTTCACATTGCGTAAAAATGTTGTGTTGACTTTTTGGCTCACCAAATCGTTCAATAGTGTGTTTTTAGTAAAATAAAATCACATTTTTTAAGCGGTCGAGTTGTTGGAGGTTTTTTAAGTATTGAAGCGATTAAAAGCGGAATTTTCATAGAAAATTGAAAA
This sequence comes from Microchrysa polita, assembly GCA_949715475.1. Lineage (NCBI taxonomy): Eukaryota > Metazoa > Arthropoda > Insecta > Diptera > Stratiomyidae > Microchrysa > Microchrysa polita. The sequence continues at coordinate 5,950,801 of OX454421.1, forward strand.
TGTGACCGGTATCAAACTTTGCGAGCCACAATTTGTTTCTAAAATTTCGTAGAACTGTTTAAAAAAGACAATGCAACAATAAATAAGAGTGTAAAATATACAGAAACTTAGTTTCATCCTATTTTCTGCACTTAATCTGTCAGATGCATTGCGCCCGATCGTGTTAGGATTAGTATTGCGCCCGCCGGAAGGTTAAGCTTGCAATAGTTGTCTTCCCTTGTTCTCCTCGTCAAACCAGTCGTTTTTCGGTCTACGTTCTTGACGCCCCACAACGTTGGTTGCAGTGTTTCAGATGCTCTCGGCTCGGCTTCACAAAAATCACAAAAATCGGGCCACTCGCCACTTTCGAACTCAAATTCAATTTTCTCAAAAAGTATGAAACTTACTATTAAAACGACTGATTTTTATCGAAAGTACCGTTAACTAACGCAACAAACACAATGCCTGTTTTGATTAGAGTTCGCGCTTACCGTGTGGCCCGGTTTCATTGAAGCTCAGTGTAGTTTGCCACATTTATTCAGTTGTTTGTTCTGAGCCAGGATGATATCTTTCGTCAAAGTGTGTCTTCAGACCACTCATGCACGATCTTGAATTTAGGCGGTCTTTTAATTTTGTTGGCTCCATGTAGGGTTCTTACATCTAGTATGCTGGGTGTCGCCCTTTTCTCGATAAGGATGGTTAATTTTATTAGTATTTAAGCTATCTGGCGACGTTCATGCCATTTTATGAATGTTGCGATATGTAAAGCAAGTGGACCTGATGACTAGGTTTTTACAGCTGGCGAAGTCAATCAGTCGTTGGCCGTTGCCATTTGCACTGTCATAAAAACTGTGCCCTTCAATTGTGCCTCTATGATATAGTTCATTGCCAACTTTAGCATTAAAGTCCCCAAGGATAATTTTGATGTTATTTGAGGGCATATCAATTTTCTTTGATCGGGTCCTCTTTATCCTCTGTGGCGGGCATAGAAATTGACAAGCCAGACATTGAAGAGCTTGACTTTTATGCATAGTATCTTTCATTTATTGGTTTGAAGCCCGTCACCAGCTGTTTAAATTTGGCATCCACAACAAAGGCAAAAGCAACTCCAAATTCCGGGTTACTTACTACCTTCTGGTTTGCCGCTCATAAGATTGTGTGCGTCCTAAAGTCGCTGATTTCGCTACCAACCGCTACCATTTCCGTTTAATCCATCCGATCCGAGGCTTATTTTCGGGTTTTTGGACAAGTATTTTTTTTTCGGAGACACGTCGTCGGCGTTTCGCCCAACCCCCACTATGAGGACCAGATCACTATCCGGCTTCGGTTCTCTTCTTTTCGACTGGGGCTTAAACAATTAATGTTCTTACCCAATCTCCAATCTGAGTTAACAGCACCACCACTAGAAGAAGGATAGAGGTTGAGTGGGACAGGTGAGAGGAGTGATTTCCTTACAGATCGCCTACCCCTTAAGGGGACGCCTGGTCACCCTGTATACGCGAACATTTAAGTGCGTGGCGATATTGAGGTTTGGATATTGCAGGTGCAGCGAAATAGACCCTTATTTCTCACTCCAAATCTTCTAGAAAGCTGGTCTTTTTGGAAATATATTACGGACCGATTTCGACATATATGTATCTACTTTTGAATTTCGGAAATTTTCGAAAAAAAACGGCAATACCCAAAAGTAGACATCTATATGAGCTTGAAAATCCGGCGCTGGGAGGAAGTATCCACTATGTCCTTCTAAGAACGGGCCTTATCTTAAAAGCGGTTATCCCAACGTATTAAGTCAAGGTCGCCTAGAAAGCTGCATGAAATGATTTTCAGAGAAAAATTTTAGGAACGTACTCTTTTACGAACATTTTCTGCTGAACAAAATAAAAATCATTCACCAGTTTATGACTTCGTTAAAAACTTTCGAAAATCGTATTATGCACTTAAATATATTTGTCCGGAACAGAATTTACATCGGAAGCCAGATTCAGGGTTGCTTCCCCAGTCTTGCAACTCACGCCACGTCACTGCAGTCCACTTACAGTCCTTATTAAAACAAAACTAAGTAAACAATCAGTACTTGCGGACATAAGTGCAATCTCCACGTTTCAATCTTTTCACGTCTTCAAACTGGGTAACAAAACATAATCGCAATAACTTCCTCACATTTTACCCAGAAATGCAACAGTCAACAACCTCCATTCATTCATGGCAAACCACTCATTCATTTCATGCACTTTCTGCATTCAAATCGGAATCGCGTATTTGACTGACTACACACTACTCAAACGCTATTAACCTCTCGAATGGCGTGATAAAAAAAATAAAATTAATAAGTTCAAGGTCTTCTTCGATACATTATTGTTCGCATCCAAGGCGATAGAAGTGCATTTCTTTTATAAAAATATTGTAGTGGCATCTGGCATACTATTGATGGAGATTGGGAGAATTGAGAGTTCGGGTCTTAATTATGTGAAGCCATCTATGAAAAAAAGATAGTAGATGCTCGATGTATAGATACTAGATACCCACTTAACCCACAATGTTGGGTAGTAAATATTCATGACTGTGTATCTAGAATATAGCGGCCTTAGCACAGATGCCAACTAAAAACAAGCATACCTTTGCTTTGCTGAAAACCTTTCAGTAGTATAGGTTATGGAAAAATGATTTTTTGGTGAATTTGATGGTGAAAATCGATGCTGCGAATTAAGGCTCTATTTTTTTTACATATTGATGTTTTAAGATAGTGGATAATATTCGTAAACTTACTAATGTTGTACCTACTATCGTTGCAATAATATCTCAACACTTTAGGGCCAACTTCATCATTTCTAGAGTTCCAAAGACAGAATAACCAAATATTCCATACAAATTTGTCAGGAGTTGTCCCATACAAATTTATCTAGGACACGAATAATGTCCTGTTCAGGAATTAAATCAACGCATCTTATGATTTATATTATTCTTTTACGTATTTTTCCAAACTGTATAACGTTTTAACATCTTTTCTTCTGATTCCATCTAAAAACTTAATCAATTAAAAAAAAAATAAATAACAGGCGCGACAATCCAACATTGGACTAAGGCCGCAGGATGTGTTAGTGACAACCTATTTCCAAGATCTTATCTGCTTTTTGATGAGGTAATGAGATCAGCATCACGCTCAGCAGTGTTATTTATCCCCATAAATGGGTACTCGTTTAACATCTGAGTGAGATCATAGTCTGTCACAAGCTCGTGAGTTCGAAAAACACAATGGAACACGGTGAGATTCGAACTCATGAGCCTGTGCACCGAAGGTGCGCGCACTAACCGCTCGACCAGCCAGACTACTACTACTAATCAATTACATCTGATTATTATACTTGTAGTCAACCTTGTCCGAATTTGATTTGTAGTTTTTTCGGAAATAAAAATTATTATTTTCAAACCATAAATGTTGCCGTATGTGAAGATTTTTTTGTTGCTTGTTTTGATGGTGATGAAAAACAATGGTTGTCTTCAACTATATACCTTCTTTCTGTCTGTGTCACTGTAAAAAAGAGTGACTTACTTCCCGTGTTGGGCAAACCAGTCTAACGACTCATGTTGTACGTACATTTTACATTTTTATCAGCACCAGACTTTTTTCTTTTTACAAAATTAGTGGATTTGTAATTTTTACAACACTATATGACCGATTCGGATAGTATCAAATCAATGCTACATGATCATAATCATCGCACAATGACACACACTGATTTCTAGTGCGATGGTTATGATAAAAGAGAAGAAATGGTTATACCGAAATACCTAAGATAGATAAATCTGATATGAAAATTGGAAAACACCGGTACTACTCTTGAAGGTTTGTCGAATATATTTTATGGTCGTCTATTTTTGTGGGTCAGAATCTTTTGCATTGATCGCATGTGAGTTTTTGTTATTTCCATAAGATAATGGTGTGAAAGACTGCTTAATGTTTTGTACATAAAGCAATATTTTTGTGGTAGCAGAAATTATCAAGGATTTTTGTTTTGCGGTTAAATCTTACTTTGTTTTTATTTGCAGTTTTAACGTTTTTATGCTTAAGCCAATGGCATTGTAAAATTAAGGTGTTTACATTTTTTAAATTTTGGAATTACAAACGAAACAGGTTATATGGAGTGTAAATGTAGGTTTCATTGATTGGGTTTATCGGCCTGCTATTGTTGACGCAAGTAAGGTATATCTCATATAAAAAAAAAAACAACAAGGCGGAACAGTTTCCGCCAAAGAAAAATTCATATCAGATGAAAAAAAGAACTGATATCACTTCGATCCGCCACTCAAATCTCAAATCCAGTTCCGCATTTTATGTGAATAAAATGACTGAACGTACAGGACTGTCTTTCGGTGTTCTTTGGTGGGAGCTTCAAAAAATACATACCGATCGACCTATTGTTATCAAACTGTGATGACGACATCATTACGATATCGGGATATAGGCCGATCTGTCAAAACAAAAACAAATAGCAAAAAATCGGAAAATAGCATTGGGATACACATCGACAGTTTAAACCCAAATTTACGTCCTCGAAAACCTTGTGCTATCTGAGAGGGTCCTCAAAAACCTCGTCCTTTTTTGTTTTTTTTTACTGTTTTTCGATAATATCTCGAAAAATATTCGTTTTCAGGTTAATGTCTCTGAGGATTTTATCAAGAACATCAAATTTCCAAAAAGTAAAGCCTAAAATTAGTTCTGTAGGTCCCAAGATACATCCCTTCAAAATTAACCCTTTTGAGCAAGAGCAAAGGATTTTATATGAAAAACTATCACGTAAACGCACTAGATAATGTTTCCCCATGTAATTTTCAGCGAAAAAGGTGGACGCGACATATGTCGAAATCTTAACCCTTTAACTGCGATAGGCATTTGAAGATTTAAAAAAAATACTTAGGCCGGGTTTCTGATAGCTGGTTAGTCTTATCGCATAGAAAAGACACACACAATATTCAGAAAGCTTTTCCATTTTATTGAATGGAATTTTTGTTTATTTTGTATAGTTACGTCATATTTTGCTTGGATACGCCATCATCTTAGATTGAAAAAATCATTGCGCACTTTTATCATTTCAGCGTAAATAAGCAAAAGATAACATAACTATGCAGAATTAACAAAAAATCAATTCAATATAATGGAAAAGCTTTCTGAAAATTGTCTGTGTCTTCTCTATGCGATAAGACTAACCATTCTATAAGAGTTTTGAAAGAATTGCCCTTAGCCTACTAAAATCTCGATGTTCCTCAGACTAAACTAGCTAGAATACTAAAATAAAAGGTTCGTAAAAGCCAACAACAACTACTAAAAAATCAAATTAACTGTTTTAAATTCGAATGAGCGGTTTAGTTTGTACAGGGGCTCATGGTCATCTGTTTTTTTTGTTTCATCTCAATTTTCTCGCAACTTCTTCGGATTTTCTTTAATCTGTACGTAATTATACAGGGTGTTTCACGACTCATGGTACATGGTGGTTGATAGTAAAGCCCATTTGGGTAGAATTTATGTTTCACATGGTCAAAGTGATTTTCCCTATTTCTTAAAAAAAACTAACTCATGCTGCTGTAGCAACCGTGGTCGTTAAGGGGTTAATAATTTTATGATTTTTGTTTGAATTGCCCTGCCACGCAATTCACAATGAGCAACTTTCACAGTGAGTTCTTTTTCACAGACTTCTGATTTGCTAGAACATGTTAGCGGAATTTCCCGAATGAAAACTTCGGAAAAAATTCACAATGAGCAAAATTACGATGACAGTCCTTGTCAACATATTTTTGTTTCTGTATTTCTTGAACGAATACGAGGATTTTAGTAAATTGATTCTTCCAGATTCGTCTGCAACCAGAATAACTATTGAAATATGCAAAACATTCTCAATAAGCAAAATTATAAAATCAGTTTTTTATACCCTTCGCTCATAGAGTGAAAGGGAATATTAACTTTGTCATGAAGTTTATAACGCATTGAAGGAAGCATCTCCGCTATGAAGCTTAAATTTTGCACACATGCTTCGTTTTGCTGCAGGCAGTTTGTATGTTTGAATCAGTAAAATCCGACAATGGGGCCATGGGGCTGCCATGCAAACCCAACCGCCCCATTTTGGTTCTTCTAAGAAACATTTCTTACACCAATTTCAAACCTTGATTTAATGTGTCTTTATCAAAGCAACTAAAAGATCAAAACAAATGGAATCGTACTATGGCGCCATGGTCCCGCATCCCCCAATAAAATTTTCTGAGTAAATATTTTTATTTGCTCACTTATTCCAACCAAATCCCACACAAATATTGTTTTGTCGACGTAACGGAACTTTTGCGAAGACAGCAGGAAAAGAATGGCGGGAAGGGGTAAATACAAGTAGCAGGTACGCCCGAAAAAAATTTTACTCCGAGGGGAGCGAAGGGTATCCAAATTTGGCCCGAAATTAGCCTCGGTCTCGTTTTTCAATTATTTTTGTCTATCTCCTGAACTAATTCGCGGATCTGAGTAAATTTGCACCACGGGATTGGACTCCATCTGGATGTATCACATGGGAAAGCGACAACAACGCACTGGTCTCAGCCATATCACGATTCAAGATAGGGGTGCCTGTAGAAATAGGCTGAGACATTACCGCCAGAACGAGCAACGTGCCTACACTGCAGACCAAACAACGCGATGTCATGGAGCGCTGTGAAAAGTAAAGAAGGAATAAGGATTGGGCTCCACCCCTATTAGCGGAATTGAAACAAAAACAAAAAATGTTCAATGAACAAAAGGATGGTGGCAGTTCTTTTTTCCACACTTTTGTATTTATCTCCTGAACGGATAAGCGGATTCCGGTAAAAATGTTACGCTGAATCGGTCTCTACTCCCAAAATAAAAAAAAACGCCTTTACCGTATACTAGATTCGCTATATTTCCGGTTCGGATTTGGATTAAGTTATTCGAATGAAAATTTTCAGACATATTCCTTATGTCATTTCCCAAAAACCCTCATCATTTTTTTTTTTTGTATTTGTAGACTTAAGAAGGGCTACACACTCACAAATTGAAATTTCACAAATTTAATGTTATTTACTTATTCTTAGCCAACATTCTTAGTATTTAGCGTATATAAGCTCATATTGAGCAATCTTTATGTAAAGTTGCATATCTACCAATAACGGTTAAGAAAAACCGAGATGAAAACGTAAGCTTCATTTCAATCGCCCGTAACTCCATTACCGTTACTGGAAAAAAAACTGATATAAAATGTAATCGTCGCGAGTCCTTTGATTTGAGTACTATACGTCCATCTCCGATCAACACTAGAAAAGTCTCTTCGAGACACCCTATTATCTTTTCCCTATCAACTTGCAAAGTATTCGTGCCAAAGACTGTTATCATTCTAAACATTCCTATCAAATTTCATGGCGATCGGTTGGGCTTTTCGCGAGTTTTTAGTGAACAAATTTTCAAATCTTCGGGACACCCTGTTATCTATTCCCTATCAACTTCTAAAGTAATCGTGCCAAATACTGTTTTCATTCTACACATTGCTGCCAAATTTCATGACGATCGGTTGGACTGTTCGCGAGTTGTTTAGTGACAGACGGACGGACAAAATCGATCTCATTAGGGTTTTTTTTTTTTAACTCTAAAAAACCAAAAAGTTTTCCATAGAAGACCCTACTTTTGGAGGCTGCGTTTGTATGACAGCCAGATTTATCGATATAGATATGTTGTGTTAACTTTATCCACACTCATACTTTTGAAAAATATATATTTTAAAAATTTCGGAGGCTGATTAATCTCGTTTGGGTTCGCCCCTGGATGTCTTTGGGAACAAAATGTCCTTTTTTCTGAGAGGGGTGAACTATTCACGATATGTATATCAAAATACAGGATTCGCTGAAATTAGTCCACCAGCAATAAACTAATTTTGAATTTTTCAAAAGGATGTTAGGACATTTTTATACAAAACCAGAGTATATGCAGCGGAGGATGTCGTTCGAAAGGAGATTTTTACGACTATGTAAACCATCAGTTTTATTTTTTTGCTTTCTGCAGTGACAGGATAACGGTGGATCCTCCTTTAAACTAATGTAACTAAAACTATATCATTCATCTTTTATGTGATACCTAATGGCTAATGAAAAGGACAGACAAAACAGTATTCAGTTTTGCCCGTAATAAATACACTCCCAATCAATACGATAGTTCCACTTAGAAAAAAGGCTGTATGTGGTAAAGTGATAACGGTATTTTCTTGAAACTTGGTGACAATATTTTCAGTAGACTGTGCTTAAGTCAATCAGAAATGTCCTTTTGCGTCTTGGAAGATATACATACATAGGCGATATGAGTATCAAATTTCAGGACTTTTTGATTGGGGCTCCTCACAATACGAAATAAATCTTTTTCGGGGGATGCTTAAATTAAAAAAGGATATTTTCTGCAATGAGGTTAAATGGCCAAGATGTGTCTGGAATGAAAAGGGGTGCTGAAAACAGCGTATCTTATAAATTTAGGGTAATTTTCGTCCTTCGGAAGCCGAAACATAACTATACTCCTCAAAACAAAATAAGGGCCACTAATAATTTTCTGGTTATTTTTTTGTGGAAAAGGAAAATCATAGTTTTGTTGGTCTAATTTAATAAAACAATATGTTTTTCATTAAATATAATACATTTTATTGAATTTTGACCAAAAGTTACCTTTTTTTAGCATTTTTTCGGATTGCTTACTTTTTGCGGTCATGTCATCGTAACAATAACAATTAATTTGTATGTCTAATCTGTAAAATAAAATTGATTCTTTGTTTTTTTTAGTATCGAATATGGCCTCCACTTTTTGATATGCAGTCTCGAAGGCTGGACGGAACGCTTTCAATAAGCCGATCGACGCTTTCTTTTGATAACTCGTCCCAACACATTTTTAGCAATTGAATCAGCTGTTGCTGATTGTGTATGTTCTCTTGAGCTGTCCGCATCCAGTGTTTTAATAGATCCCAAAGATGTTATATCAGATTTAGGTCCGGACAGTTGGTAGACCACTCCATGACCTCAATATTGGCCTCCTCGAAAACAGACATTGTCGGCCGAGCAATATGTGGTCGTGCATTATCCTGCATGAGGATAAAACCACCCACCGCCTGTTGTGAAAAAGGAATGATATGTGGCCTAACAATCCTTTCAATATAACTTTCGGACGTAATTGTCCCGCTATTTAGGGTAACAAGGTCTGTTTTGCCTTGCAAGCTAATTCCGGCCCAGACCATCACACTAGGACTCCCTTGCCTCTTAATTTAATTAATGAAAGGATCCAAAAAACCTTCTCCGGTTCTCCGTCAGACTCTTATGCGTCGGTCGTCACTAAAAAATTTTACTTTGGAATCATCCGAGAAGAGTACCTGGCGGCATTGTTGCATGCCCCATTGGAGATGTCGACGAGCAAATCTTAAACGATTCGTAAGATGCTTCCTGGTCAGTTGTGTTCTGGTAACACGTCTCCTTGACCGTTGTTGGTCTTCGTGCAAACGATTTCTGATTGTTTGAGGGCTAACAATGGTCCCAGTCGTCTTTAATAGCCTACTTTGTAGTCCACGAGCACTAATGGTACGATCCCGTCGCGCACAAAGTCTCACATATCGGTTTTTTGCGGGGGTGGTTATTCGAACTCGCCCTGAACCATGACAACGGGAGACACTTCCTGTCTCCTGGTAACGGTTCCAAAGATTTTGAATGGCTTTTCGCGAATACCCTAATTGCAGGGCCACAGAACGTTGCCAACGACCTTCCTCTCACATTTCTAAGGCTCTGGACGTATCATTTAAATTTAAATGGCACCGAATTGCTGGCATTTTGTGTTTTACAGATTCTCCTTATCTTTAAAAGTGCAACAACTAATGTTGCAGTTAAAGAACTTGGCGAAAACTAATTCTAAATCAAAATGAGAAATAAACAAAACTATACCAAATGTATGACTCTTGACCCTAAAAGAACTGTTTAAGTCAGTTCCGTTAAAGCTAATGTTGAGGGATCATACTGTGATAACTCACATCACATTCAGATACAGAATGACATTTTTGAAATTAATTTTCACAATAAAAATTCGCCAAAAGACGTTGTTAAAGTCAACGGACATTAGTGGCCCTTATTTTGTTTTGAGCAGTATACATTATTCCTTTTATGAAACTTTGAACATTTTACTGTTTAGCATCGTGGGCAGCCTTTTACCAAATTTAGAGTATAACAGTTTTATAGTTTTATAAAGGTAGGCCAGTCGAACTCTTTAGGTTGTGTCATTCAGGACTAAATGTCCTTTATCACCTTGATAGTGATAGGTATATGGATATCAAAAGACAGGATTCAAGCGGAATTCTCCATTATGGTAATGGAGGCATTTCGAATCCTTATGTAGCGATACTTATATCCAAAAAGAACATTTTTTGCAGGTAATCGTTATATCGGCAAGACGGATTTCATTTGAAAGAGGAGAATGCTTTTGATAAATTTATGAATTATTTTCGTCCTTTGGAAGTAGCAGGATTTCGGAAAATCCCAGAGAGAATAGAGACAATTGTTAATATTGGATAATACCTGTAACCTTTGTTAATACACTCTCTACAAAGCTTAGCGAAGTACTTTACTGGGAACCGATCAGTTATATTACAAGGGGACGAATGGTCCTTTCCTTCCTTATGTGGAGCATTATCAAAACCCAGAGTTCGCTAATAATAGTGTTGTCTTTACAAAACAATTGAATCCAAGTCGGTAGTAGAATGCATATGAAATAAACTACACCTGATAATACGAATAGAAATGCTACACCTAGGTCAACATGTACGTACAAAAACAATATTACAAAAAACGATTCCATAGAATATGCCCACCAACCGATTGAAGATACAAAGATATAGCGACACCGCCACATACGCGATACTCGCAAAGCGCAACTTTACCAAAACGAATTTATCAAACGGTCTGAAAATGTTATAAATTTGGGTAGTTGGCTACAATATTGAATTGTTCGTCAACTGACTTCGAACAGTCAAGAAAAACGGCCATTCACTATCGGTTCGACAGCATAGAGTTAAGGAGTGAAATGTGTGTCGTCTCGATACGCGGCTTTTTTAATCTTTTATTTTAAGTTTTTTAAAAATAAAGATTAAATTAAATAGTAGAATATCTGCGAACACTGTAATATTAGGTGGAGAATATTTTGTGGTAATTCAGTGCGATCAGTTTTGTGTTGAAATATAGTGAAGACAAGGATTTGAAACGAATTTTAGTGAATTTAATTTAATAGTGACATTTGAAAAATATACAATTTAAAAAACATAGACTGAATCAAGTTGGCTGAAAAAATATTGGGATTTTTTTTGGATTTAATAAAGGACATAAAAAAAGGTAAGTTGAACCGAAAGAAAAAATGAATATTAAGGTCTTTTAAAAAGAAATTAAAATTATGATAAAATTGATTTGTAAAAAGTAAAAATTAGAAGAAAAAAATAAGAGAAAAAATTATTTTGCTGAATATGCTCTTTTGAAAGATAAATTAATCAAACAATTTTGACTGATTGAATGATTGATTTATTGAGGTAAATATTTTTATTTTATATCTTTAGTTATTCGACATTACTTCTACGATTTGTTTCCTCTCGGCATTGAAACAAATTCCAAAATAAAAAGAAATGCCTTCAAGCAAAAATTCAGTCAGTAAGATCCAGGATAATGCATAGTCATTTAACTTATCTTTACTGCAAATATTCTGCCAATAGCATATGCATGCATTTGGAAAACCAGAATTAAGTCTTCTACTCTATCGGAACTAATGTAATTTATCATAAAAACTTGAAACTTTTATCTACTAATATAATCATTCAAAGGGCACAAGGATATAATGGATGAATATATTAAACAAGTATACGCAAAAAACTTTTCTTCAAATGTTTACAAGAATCTTGTAATCTTGTAATTAGATAATTACAAATAAATTATCACCTTCATCTTGAATATTAAATTTTAGTATTCATTCAATTTCAGACAGCTTATGAATTACATTATCAATTGGCAACTTTTTGGATTTTATAAATTTATCAACTCACCAAAAATTCCCGGTATTAAAATGTAGTATTAATATATAAAAATCAAGGGTAACAAACTCGTCAACAGAAAATTGTTTGCAATTTTACTGAAAGATGTTTGCCTCAAAACGAATGCAATTCAATGACATCGGTGACTAGATCGAATGATTCATTAATTGTTTGATTGTTTTTAAAATATCCGTAACGGAAAAAAATATTTACTATTGACTTAGTGGAAATGAAATTCAGACATTCAAGGCTTCGAAGAGTGCAAAAATAAGTTTTTAAATGTTGGAATCACCAGCACGTTCTACCAATTTATTAACACCTCCATAAATGAGTATTCATGTCATTTAACTTTTGAGTAGAATCACTGTCCGTCGCGTTGTCCTGAATCCCATTTTTTAAAATCATCATTGAGTAGGTTCCGCATCCACTGTGCTTTCAAGGCAGTCCAACAGTTATAATATAGGTGAAATTATTTTCCATTAGATTAAGGTGACCAGACCCTCGAAGTCCCAATGCTGTACACATACTTGCGGAGTTCGGCTTCATGGCAAATCATCAGCCATACAACGGTACGGTAATTTCATTATTTACGCTTTGTACTGGCACTTAGGTTTCCATACGAAAGGAGCTACTGTGAAAATCTACGTTGGTCTGTGCAGATTACTACATAATTTTTCATTAACTCTCAACTTCCAAGTAAACTAAGTTTGCGATTTTAGAGAAAGTTTGGGTTTGATTATCTACTCAGATGGGCAGTATTTTTACAGAAACTGTAATACAACCCAGAAATCTCTCTCTGATTGCTGTTTACTTATTTTGAGTCATATTGTACGCATTTAGTCCTATTTTGAAACCTCTCCCGAATCAATTTCCCAGCATTATAAGTTACTTTCTTTCCGCATTATTGTTTTTACTTTTAATGGAAAAACATGTCAGATATATCAGTTAAATTATTGGTGATGATGAGGACTAAGAAAATTTCGAAGAACCAACCTCCTTATCTTTTATACTCACCGAATTTGTTCCTTTTCTATTAACATAAGAAGTTGCCTAAGGTTTTTTTTTTTTTATTTTGGAATCCGTTGGATCGCAGGATTTGAAAATAAATTTTCGTTTGAAATAAAATTGTAGAGAAGCTCAAAAAGGACAAAAGGGCACTAATTGAACGTTAATTACAGTTGAGAGGCATGCAAGGTGTAAAGCTCGCCATAGACCTTATAATCGATTGAACAATCTATTTGATAATCATATAAATTGGAAGATATATGTGACCATCTAATCCAATTTTTTTATTGGACGTGTGGAACATATTGCCAGGCAATTTTTCATACAATCTGTCATATGATTGATTGAAAATCATGGTTGTGGCGGTCATTCTCCATCGAAAGTAGCAATGGATGTCCGTCTTCCATCGCCACAAAATATATAATTTTTGCTGGTGTTGTGTTGTGTCGGGTGGATTGTACGATAAATTGTTTAGTATATGTACTATACGAGCAACAGATCGATTGTGTGCCTTCGATTGGACAGTATATGGCGAGCTTAAGGTATAATACCAAAAATATAGACGTTGAAATCTACCTTGACTATAACAAAATGTAAAGTATAGAAAAATGTCAAAGTACGTTTTTTTCCCCGGAGATAGACATAGTCAAAGCTTACATCAAAAGATTAAAATCAACAGTCTTAATATTTTTGGGGCTGAAATGATATTCTTTGACCCGGGCTCCCAAAAACCTTAAACCGACTCTGCTTAAGCTGGTGGTGGCTTTCTAGGCACGGTTTCCATGTAGCTAAGGAGAGGAGTCCGAGGAGAAGTCCAGAGTGGTGGAAGAGCGGCTTATCCTGGTTGCGATATTTCTCGAGGAGAGTGTCCATTCCTCCATGATTACATTAGTGATGTCATGCCGGTTCCCTGAGCGCCTAACCAAATTTTAACGGATTTGAACAGAGGGAATCAGATGAAATACAGTGGCTGATTTTCTATCGTTTTGTGATAGAAAAAATAAACAAAAATCCCATCTTTCGACAGCTGTAGACAGCTTTAGAACGTTGGTAGCAAGAGCCTTGAGCCTTGTTCCCTAAATATGGACAGTGCAATACTCTACAAGTCTGCAAAATTTAAAAATTTCGCTCAAGAGTTTCCCAGTTACGAACAATTTTCTATTAGCTAATACAAACGTGCGATCTGGGCAGCTTGAGAGGTACGATTTTCAAACTTGGAGGAAATGTGCGCCAAAGACGTTTACAAGTATCCCAAATTTTCGAAATTCTGGTCGGATTCCGAGTTATCGAAAATGAACGATTGGCAAACATTAAAGTGTTATTATCCCTCTGAATAATATAGATCGTCCATGGGTCAAACTTTGCACCTTAAATCGCAACTTCTGAACCGTGCGATAGCTAGAGCCTTGTCATTTTCACCAAATGTGGCTAGTTGTAGTGCTCTACAAGTTTTCTAAATTTCAAAATGTTTCGTTTACTAATTTTCGAGCGATGGACAATTATTTTAATTAGAAAACTCAAAATGGCATGTAATTTGGAGGAAATGTGAGCGCCAAATAGCTTTGCAAGTGTGCCAAATTTAAGAAAGATGGGGAAGGGTTCCCGAGATATCGAAATGAACTATTATGTAGGTAGTGAATTGGGTTTCATTGAGTTGGTTGGGTAATGCTGTACATTTTGCTGTACATTTCCCAATGCTATACGACAGGTCAAAATGCTGTACTGGACAGCAAAATGCTGTACGTCTGGTCAGCTTACATTAGATCTAATTAGAGATACTGGCTGCGCCACTGAGTGTCGGCGTTCTTTGCAAAAGCGGCATTTCACCAGTAACTTTTCAAAAATTAATCATCATTAATTAATGATCAGATGCACTGAGGGTAGTACTGGTCCCAATAACTAATTATGCAGGTAGTAGTAGTTACTTTTAAGTTTAGATTTAGGCTAATCTTCTTCTTCAGCAGAGCAGTGCGAAGCCCCCATCTCCCATACGGGAGCCGAGAACGCCAAGCCGAAAAAAATACAAAATTCTTTTTTAAAAAGTGTTTTAATATTTGATTTTTTTTATGTTGGAACGAATGGAATCGGCCCATGGTGTCATGGGGCTGCCGTAGGAACCAACCCCTGACAATTAGGTTCTGCTAAGAAAAACTTTTGTCTTTATGTACCAATCTTAACCAAACTTCAACCAATTGTGTTCCTACTAAAGCCTCAAAACTTATATATAGGAATGGATGAAACCGGAACACTACGGGCCACGCCCGAAATAAGCCTCGGTCTCGTTTTTATATCACGAAATTTTTTTTTTTAATAAAAAAAAAGCGTTGGAAATAACAATAGATGCATAATAAATTAATTCAAATAGAATGGAAAAATTGGAAACATTTGGGATGTAGGTGAACTTTCATTTATTCCAAATAAAGAACGTGTGTTCTTGGCATTTCCGGCACCTTCTCCGTATTTGATGGTTTCTTTGATTTATGTGATCAACCTTATCTCCTCGAACAGCATTAGGCACATGGACAGTGGCTGAACTAGGTCCTTTTCCTGTCTTGAGGAGAAGTTGAACGATACTGGTGCGGAAATTGATTTGGTGCATTATGGATTTGCCCTGTGGCATGGGTTAAGAATAATGCCTCCGCTTCCTCCGGCGTGTCGTAGAAGGCGACTAATGGGGCAGGGGAGAATAAAACTGTCCTGGGCTTCGTACAATTCACCACAATTGCGCGCGACGTTGTTTGTGCTAAATTGTGGATATGAACGAAGCTTAATATAAATTGACCCCTGTGGTGTTGGGGTTAGAATTATGCCACAGCGTTCCCGGCTTGTCGTAGAAGGCGACTTGAGGGATAGGGTGTGTAGGCTTGTAACTTGCATACCTGAAACTAAACTACACTCGAAACATTGAACGAGCCTGGGATACCACCGACTGATTTACCGGCAACGACCTTTGGCTACAAACAACGGACTACGATTGGTTTTTGGAACGTTCGAACGATGTGGGGCGAGTGCAGTAGTACAAGACTCACGGAAGTCGAACGGGAAATGACCGCATATATAATTTCGATATTAGGACTGAGCGAAACAAGATGGACCGGATCGGGAACGACCTTATCACCTAGTTCCCAAACTGTGCTGCTTTACTCTGGTAGTGAACTTGAAGCCTCACCCAGAATGGCTGGAGTCGGCATCCTTTTGAACAAGGAAGCTCGCCAATCTCTTATAGATTGGAGGCCTATTTCCGACCGAATAATAACTGCCAGATTCAAGTCCAGAGTAAGGAACATTACTATAATTCAGTGCTACGCCCCGACTGAGTCAGCCGACCAGCATGCTAAGGACGCCTTTTACCACCTGCTTGGCGACACCTTTGACAAGGCTCCCAGAGGTGATATAAAAATTATTATGGGGGATCTCAATGCTAAAGTTGGGTCTGACAATGTTGGATTGGAACATCTTATGGGCAATCACGGTCTGGGTGTTAGGAACGACAATGGTGAGTTGTTCGTAGAGTTTTGTAACTCTCGTCAGACGTCAGCTTGTCATTGGCGGCACCTTGTTCAAACATAAACCTTGCCATTTAGCAACCTGGATATCTCCAGATGGCCGAACAGAGAACCAGATTGACCATACAGCCATCTCCAAAACATGGAGGAATTGTCTCGTGGACGTCAGGGCTAAGCGTGGTGCTAATGTAGGCAGCGATCACCAACTTGTCATCGCAAACATTCGCTTGCGCACCGCTGCTATTCGTCGCACACAAAACGAGCGTGTATCGCCACGATTTAATGTGCAAAAACTTACAGATCCATCAACAAAACGTGCAGTTTCTAGTGCATTGCACGAGATAGCTAATGCACAAACACCAGATACTCCTTCATCAATTGATGATAGATGGAACATTGTGAAGGACGCTTTTATATCGTGTGGCGAATCATTTGTGGGCAGACTTCAGCGAGGTAGGAGACCATTTATCAGCGACGGTACATGGTCTCTGATAACTGCACGGAAGAGAATTAAAGAGCAATTGAACTCGGCTACTGACACTACAGTCAAGCAACAACTGCGGACCGAGTACAATTTTCTTCAAAAAAGAGTGCAGAAAAGCGTAAGACGTGATAAACGCAACAACATCAACGCGTTAGCGGTGGAGGCAGATGCGGCTTACCGTGGTGACAGTGGGACCCTTTACAAGCTCATTAAGCCATTGACTGGCAAATCTTTTACCCATGAGCATCCTGTAAAAGATAAAGACGGGTCTCTGCTAGTCGCAGACGAACAACAACTGCGCCGTTGGAGAGAGCATTTCATGGAGGTACTTAACAACAACTTCAACCCTTCAAGCCCACCTCCACCGGAAGCAGCAAGTCTTCCGCAAATGGCCAGAATTAATACCGGTGTACCATCCAAGCTGGAAATAATTAAGGCCCTTAAATCATTGGAAGCTGGTAAAGCCCCGGGGGCAGACGGTATCCCCATGGAACTTCTGAAAGCGGATACCAACGCTACATCGGATATTCTTCTACCCCTGATCCAAGAGTGTTGGACAACCGAGACTCTCCCTCAAGAATGGAAGAAGGGCGTCATTGTTAAAATCCCTAAGAAAGGAAATCTCAAGGATTGCAATAATTGGCGTGGAATCTGTCTCCTCCCTGCAGTCTCTAAACTGATGGCCAAAATAATCTTGGACCGGATCAAGACCACGATCGACCGCACTCTGAACAATGAACAAGCTGGTTTTCGTGAGGGTTTTTCATGTAGCGATCATATCAACACCCTCCGAATTATAATTGAACAATCCGCTGAATGGAGATCCCCGTTACATCTTATGTTCATTGACTTCGAGAAGGCGTTTGACAGCGTTGACCCGGCTTATATCTGGACAGCCTTGCGTAGGAGAGGCATACCAGAGAAACTTATTTCCATCATAAAGGAGTCCTATAATGGAGCCCAATGTCATGTCTTGCACAAGGGTGAATTGTCCAGTCCTTTTGAGGTGAATAATGGAGTCAGACAAGGCTGTATTTTATCACCAATGCTGTTCCTTATTACCATCAACGACGTAATCTGCGATTCTCTACGCGACCATAAAAGTAAGGGTATCAGGTGGAAATTATTCGATTACCTTCAGCACCTGGACTACGCGGACGACATTTGCCTTCTCTCAAACACACCAGATAATCTGGCTCAAATGACGGATGTTTTGCATCGTGAAAGTCGAAGCGCTGCCTTAAAAATTAATGCCGCTAAGACTAAATACATGAGCTTGCCATCAGGAGGGCAAAACACCATTTCTATCTCCGGACAACCGATAGAAAAAGTCGAGGACTTCACTTACCTTGGAAGCGTAGTGACCGCGGATGGTGGGGCTGATGCCGATGTAGAGTCGCGTATAAATAAAGCCCGAGCAGTATTTTTCAGCCTGACTCCTCTCTGGCAAAGCCACAACATCTCCAGAAATACCAAACTCCGGATCTTCGAAAGCAATGTAAAATCTGACCAGGTGACCAGTAACATTACCACCAAACTGCAAACTTTCGTAAATCAGTGCCTACGACACGCATCCTACAAATTCGCTGGCCTGAGGTTATATCTAACGACGACCTCCTCAAAATTACTCGCCAAAATAGGATAGGCATCGACATCAAAAGGCGAAAGTGGCAGTGGTTAGGTCACACACTTCGAAAAGAGCCAAAAAACATTGCTAAACAGGAAACTAATTCTAGCCGTCGTGTGGGACGACCCAAAAATACATGGAGAAGATCTGTTGAGGCAGAAGGAAAATCTATAGGCAAATCGTGGGACCAGCTAAAGGCGATGGCTGCTAATAGGCAGAGGTGGAAAAGAGGCGTAGTCAATGCCCTATGCCCCACTAGGGGTTAAAAGGAACCAGAGAGATTATGGATACATTTTCGATATTACTTCGAAAAGTGCAATGGAGTTTCTATGCATTCACCATTGCAGCATCCAAAGCGTTGGTAAGCAATGACCAATGCCACTTTTTCCCGCGAACTCGATTCCGATAATTATTGATACCGTTGTCAAATAGGTCGATTCCTCCCATATTTTTATTACTCCTTTATGACGTGTGGCATCGGCAATATATCAATATGTACATCCCATTGGTGCAAAAGTGAACCAACGTTTTTCTTATCAAAACTATTGCTACAAAAATAATAAAATGCAATGAAATCTATTTTTTATGTAAACTATTTAGATTTTAGCCTCTGCACTGAAAGTTTTATCAGTTTTACCGGTGGCTAAATATTTTTAATTTGGTTTTTTAATTCGTTCAAAAAACTTGCTTTTCTAAATTGTTAATTAAACCAACCAAATATCAAAACTAGGAAGTGGACAAGTCTAGTTATGTCAACTACATTCCAAACAATATTATTATGCATCAAATAATTAATAATATTTGTTTTCATTGAATGTTTAAAAAAATGACAAAGTTCCTGGTGCATTTTTGCACCAATGGGATGATATGGGTTAATGCCAGTGGCGTAACGTACGGTGTTCCATGTGTTTAGTCGCACACGGTTTTTCCCATGCCAGTTTTTGACATGGATGCCCCAGCTTTTCCGGTTCTTCTTACAACCCTCACCAATCAAGAGAATATTGCAAATTCTCCAAGCGTCCTCCAGTTTAGAGCAAGGATCAGGGTTAACATTTCTTTGGATTTCGATAATTATATTCAATTGTACACAAAAGTCTAACGTAACGTTTTCGTTGCTACTGTAGGTCTTTGACGCTTACCAAAAGGCTGGGAACGGATGTTCCGCTAAACTTTTTACTTCGAAAAGCTTCTACAAAGAAAATATATGCGTTCGCCTTCAATGACGTCTGTTAGCCGAACACCAAAAAAAAAACTAGGGGGCTTCGCCCTCTGCTCGCTTCGCTTGCCAACCCCCGGGCCGAGGCTAATTTCGCGCGCGGTTGAAATTTGGACACCCTTCGCTTGAGCTAAAAGTTTTTTCGGGCGTACCTATGACTTGTATTTAATCCCCCTTCTCATTCTTTTTCTTTCGTCTTGACAAAAGTTTTGGGCTTGGTTGAAATAAGTGGGCAAATACAAATATTTACTCGGAAAATTTTATTGGGGTTCCTGGAGCATGACGCCACAGTACGATTCCATTCGTTTTGAACTTTTTAGTTGCTTTGATAAAGACGCATTAATTCAAGGTTCTGTGAAATTGGTGTAAAAGAAATGTTTCTTAGAAGAACCAATATGGGGGGTTGGCATGTTCTGCTATCCGCTCTCATAGGGGGAACTTTTGTGTTTCCGATATTTTCCGCTATATGTCCGCTATATGGCGGACGGTAAGATAAGTGTCGCTAGTGTCGATAACAAGAACAAGAAAATTCTTCTTGCGAAATTCTTCTTGCGAAGCTGATAGCGTAATGTTCCTCAATAGAAATACATTTGCGTGAAATTTGGTTGAAATTGGGGCACAAATAAAAAAGTTTTTCTTAGAAGAACTCAAATTGGGGAGCTGGGTTTGTATGGCAGCCCCATGACCCAGTGATCTAATTTGGCTGAATCAAACATACAAACAGCCTGCAACAATAGGAAGCACGTGTGCAAAATTTCAGCTTGCTAGCTTCAATACCCGCCCAGTAAAACGCGTCGCAACAGACAGACAGACAGACAGACATGCTCCAATCGACTCCCCAAGTCATGCTGATCTATGTATACTTTTTATATGGTCGTAGATGCTTCCTTTAGTGCGTTACAAACTTCATGACAAAGTTAATATACCCTCATTCTATGAGCGAAGGGTATAATTACAGTAGTCATTGGCTAGGGAGGGGGTTAACAAGCGCCCTTCCTGCCAGCGTAAAGACTGATATTTTTTTAATATGCCTTTAAAAAACTTAAAAGTCCCGGCAATATTGGTTTTGGGAACCTCCCGAAACAAATCCTGCCGCTACGCTTCTGGTGCTGGTATGTAAACACAGCCCTGACGCTGCAGAGACAATGGACTTCGGATTAACATTCCGGCGGGCACAATGCTAATCCTAACACGATCGGGCGCAATGCATCTGACAGATTAAGTGCAGAAAAAAGGATGAAACTAAGTTTCTGTATATTTTAGACTCTTATTTATTGTTCCATTGTCATTTTGAAACAGTTCTACAGAATTTTAGAAACAAATACTGGCTCACAAAGTTTATTACGCAATGTGAAGAGTATAACAAGTGGAAATGTTCATAGAAAAGGAGAAAATAACCTCATCGGGCACAATACATCTGAGACATTATTCCATCCCCTCCTGCCCCTCAGACATATGGTAGATTGCGCCCGCCCAAAGGTTAAATAAGAAAAAAGTCGGTATTCTCCCAAAGAACAGCGACAAACTACGTGTGAAATATTCGATAAATTTATTGGTCACTTTGATATTGGGTAACTACTCTAGTTTGATCGTCTGAATGTGGTCTGAGAAACCCAATATATACCAAAGATTTGCACGAAACAAATGGGGTTGGAGACGCAAATGAAAACCCGGTTTCTTTATTTCCGATTTCAAACGGACTGGGCTTCGAAAAATAATGGAAAACCCGATACCGTTATGCGAATCTCTTTTATTGTAGACATTGATTGAAAAAAAAGTATTATGAAGGAATTTAATATAAGTTTCAAGAAAGTGTTCACAATTTTACGAATCAAAAAAGTAATTTTCTTGATAGATCGAAAAAAAATCTTAGTTTTTAAAATAAGATTGAGAGAATATACAGTTGGCACGCTTAGTATTTCTTCACATATATCATACGCACATACATATGTTAAGAATATTGTATAATATGTAGTGGTCAAGGGTAGCATTTATAAAACGAACCGGTTCTACAATATATGACACAATTGCAGCACTATAGTGTAGCTTCAATTACTTTCGTTAGCTGACTCTTTTCGTTTACATTCATACATACAGTCTTGACTCGGTAATCCGGATATCACGCTAATGCGGACCACTAAATGTTTCCACTGTGTATTCTATAGTCTGGACTTCGCAAGCAATTTTGACTCTATAATCCGTATATGTATTTGAAATTTTTAGTGTGTAATGATAGATTTCGTCTCGTACTTACTTACACGAAGAGAAAAATGTGCAATGAATTCAACAAAATCATACAATGAAATTCACAACATACAATTTCACTAAATTTGTAGCGAAAGTTATTAAAATGTAGTGAAATTGATTAAAATTTAGTTGTTTTTACATATATAATATGTTCCTGACAAATTTTATTACTAACCAATTGTTAATTTTATTACAGTGCAATTATATTTTTCATTACATATGTACCTAATACCTTTTACATCAGTTGCAGTAGGGTCAAAAATCATTACAAATACAATAGTTTTTATTACAGTTTTAATACCTTTCACTGAATTTTTTGTCTCCGTGTACGGGACGGTTTGGTAAACGATATGGGGCTGACTCATTTTGAAGAAGAAATACATTTACTGACATTTGATCCACTTTTTATTTATTTCGACAATTTTTATTCAGGAAAAAATAATTGCGTTAATCCGGAATGTTTCGTTGGTCCGGATTACGCCTGACAACAATTGATCCGGATTATCGAGTCAAGACTGTATTTGTTTTACCTTTCACTGACCATAAGTGGTAATACGCACATAATGTTAACACCGCTTTTAGGACAGCTCAATACAGTCATTATGCACTTTTTTCTGAATGAGCCAGTCATGTCTGATCGGCAGACAGTTTAAGAAATTCACGCGCTCATAAAGATGCCAATTAGTTTGCCATAGTAGTTTGCTTATGGGAATGCCTTCTTTAACTTCTTAATGATCACAAGCAAATATGTTTGTCTGTATTTGCTTACAAAGGCTATTATGTTGCTCATAGTTAGCGAGAAAAAAAATTAAACATTTAATAACAACAGTTATGTTTCATCAACATTATGCTGATGCACTAATAAATTCTATGTTCAAAATTGGGTCACTTGAATAGGGACAGTTGCGATTCGGTCGTTATTTCGAAAGTGCTAGCGTCACATCCTAACTGTTTTTGTTTTAATCCTCTCAAATGGTGTTTTGACTTTAATTTTGTAAGTTTCGGTAATCATGGGTAGAGGAAAAGTATTAAATATCGCGAAAATGGCTCAAATCGATGTTTTGCGAAATGAACAATACAGTTTACGCGAAATTAGTAAAAAGAAGTAAATCAGTTGTGTTTAACTATTTAAAAAATAAAAGTGGATATGGACGAAACATGATAGGACGTACGCGAGGTGCCCAAACCACCAAAGAGAAAAGGGCAATTCCGCAAGTCGCCTCTAATTTTGCACTATCAGCGGCTATAATTGGAGCTAAAGTCGGCGTTACAGCTTGTTTATCAACAGTGCAAGGTATAATAAGGAATTCCTCACAACATAAATTCAAAGACATCTCCCCAAACCATGACGCTACCTTCTCTGCTATGATGCCTTGACAGAAACCGTTCGTTTTTACGTAGACCGTAGAAATGGAACCCATCTCGGCCATCCAGGTTGACTTTCTTTTCATTCGAAAAAACTACCCTGTTCCACCCCTGTCGCCATGACATGACTGGTGAGCAAAATCCAGAGGATGGCTTTTCTTTCTTTGCGTCTAACGGTTGTTTTTTCTTAGTTTTCTTGAATTTTCTTTCGTTTTAGGTGTGAGGAATTCCTTATTACACGTTACACTGACGTTCTTTTAGGTTATGTATCTAAAACCATTTAAAGACTTGATGAGTTTTGTTGTATGTACATATTACAGGCAGCAAAGAAAAGTATTGAAATTTACGATGGAATCACTCAGAAAAATATCGATGGGAGATCCTATTAAACTAATTATTTTCTCCCATTATTTTTGGTCAATAGGAAAAATACATTTACTTTAAAAATATAAGAACCCTTGTTTCAACCATAGATAAATATCCGTTTGATCGCATAGGTGCAGCGCTTTAACCCTTCTGTCGGCACATAGGTCTGGCCAGACCTTTGGCACTATATTTTGGTCAAAAAAGTATAGAAGATGAAATCGCAGCGACTTCATATTTCATGATATCCTAGAATAATATGTTTAGAAGCATTTTGCAAAAATTTAAAAAAATCGGTTGAAGTTTTCAGCATGTTTTTGATGATTTTCAATTTATAGTGCTTTTTGATACCCAATAGGTCTGGCCAGACCTATAGTTTTTCCCCCCATTTTCGTCTTGAGGTAAAAAGTGAAAATATTAAATTCTCTTAAAAATCCCCTATTTATAATGTAATAAAGTCATTAAAATTCAATTTGTACGATAAACGATAAGATTTTCTGAGATTTTGCTTTAAAAAGCCGTGAAGTTCGCAAATTGGGTACGCCTAATTTTATCCCGTCTTATAACATCACCTAATCAACTGAGATTTGATTCTAGGAAAATCAAAAGAGTTTTATTTCCTTTGTAATAGTATGAACTAAGTATAAGTGACTTACGATGGTGTTTATTAATAGATTTAATTGAGATATTTACGGAAAAATTAGAATTTAATGATTTTTGGGGTTGAAAATTCTCCATTTCTTTCTATCTATTTTCCCAAATCTGCAGACAAATATCGTGGTAAAATCTACCAACAAAGTGCCAAATATTTCCCCAAAGATATTGGAATTGGAAAATTTTATCAAACTTTCTGTGCGGATACGCAATAAAAAAAGAGAAGCAAAAATAGAAGAAAAAAAAAGGGAGAAACATGTTTGTACTAATACCACCTCAAAATATGTCTTCTTAAAAACGCCTCTAGTATATCTCCAAAAACGATTTTAATGCTTTTATTGTTTATAAATGGCTGTAAAGAATGGGTAGAATGATTATATCGATAAAAATTTCACTTTTTCTAAAAATTAAAATTTTTTTCTCAGTAGGTCCAGCCAGACCTATTGGGTATAGAATATGCATATTGTAGTAGGTGCCGACAGAGGGGTTAAAACAAACAGATCGTCTTATTGTTCTTTAATAAGATATATTCTGTTAAATTAATAGGAGTGATCCTTTGAATAAAACGATTTGAGCGTATTTTGATCGAACTGTATTTTTATACCCTATACTCATAAGATGGTATAGGGTATATTGTTTTTGTTACGCCGATATTATGTAACACCTCAAAGGAGCCACCGGAGGTATGGCAAAGTATATGTATATATAAATGATCAGGATCGGTCCCTGAATCGAATAAGCCGTGTATGTCTGTCTGGCTGTCCGTATGTCTGTCTGTTCGCACGATAACTCCCGAAATAATGAAGCTAGCGATTTGAAATTTTAGTCAAATGTTTGTTTTGCTAAAATCTTGGACAGCATTGAAAATGGGCAAAATCGAATCACGGGTTCCCCTACCTTCCATACAAACTACCCCTTCTTGATATTTTAATTCGGCCACAACTTTCGGTAGAATATCGCTGTCGACTTGAAATTTTGATCAATGTCTCATTCTGACATTTACTTTGAGTTGATTGAATGTGGAGTATAGATCCGACTACCCCTACCCCTACTTCCCCTACAAAGTTATATTCAGCCATATCTTTTGATAAAATGTCGCGAAAAACTTCAAATTAGTATCAAATGGTAGCCGTTGAATGCCTTGACAAGGTAATAAAGATGTGTCAGGTCCGACCCATCTACCCCTCCCTCCCCCACGAAAAATATGGAATTAATCTCATTATCAATCAAACATATTGAATCTTGTTAATTTAGTGGGACAAACTTAGTAAAATGTAACATGACATCTTATTAAATTTGCGGGACACATTTCATTCCATACAAAATATCTCAATAGGATTCATCCAGTTACAATAAACATTGCATCTGTTTACTTTTGTGAAGAAATCTGGTAAATTTCCATCTCATTGAAGTAATGGTACAAAAGCTTTTAAGTATACTCGACTAAGCTGACCAGACTTCAGAAGATCCAATGCTGTACACATACTTGCGGTATTCGGTTTTCAGGCAAAGCCTCAGCCCCTCCACTTCACGCCGACTAACATTATAGCGAAAATTGTGAGATAATCTAGTGATACACCAGGGTTCTAGCGGCATTACGGCACATGTTCATGTTGTACTAATTTGCGTAAACAATACTGCATCATGCTACCAGGCATGCAGTTATCTAAGATTTTTAACGAATAAGATCACAACCATCTCGTTCACTTATCCGAGAGAGCACCTTTCGGTATTACTTCACAGGGGCGATCTCAGTGTCTTTACGTCCTGTTTCCTCGTTCTGCAGAACATTATTGTATGCTATACAGACAAACCACTCACTGACGCCTGTTTTGACCGCATCCATCTCCAGTACGGGAACGATTCTTAACATTTGCACTCGGTATTGCAGACGAACCTTTAATTTAAAATTCACCCAAAACCTTCCAGGATCGAACTTTCAAGGTTTCGAACGTATTCTGCATAATGATAATTTCAGACGATGTTATACACTTCTCAGTTCTTCCTAAGATGCTTTGTCGCCTGACGGGATTAAGCTTCCGCGTATCATTCAGGAGTCTCTGGCCCAACTTCAATTAAGTAGGGATACCAACATTATGGTGATGATTATGCTACGTTGTTCAACGTACAATATTTACTTCAGTGTGCCAAATCTATTCTTTCCGAATCTCAGCTTAACAAGCAAAATTGAACCATTTCAAAACCTTCAAACAACAGCCCATTTTCGATCTAGTCAGTAGACCTCAAACGACCAAAGGAAATTTTTATTCGGTAAAAAATATTTAAAAAATATGGTGGTGACTATACCTTAAATTCCTTATTTAGAACTCCTCAATTTAATGATTTTCTCCTGTGCCGAAAAAAAAATATACTGATCACTGATCCCTTCTGAAAAGCTATCAACGCCACTGGTTATCCCTAACAAAAAATTATCAGAATTTGAAGCACAAACGAAAATAGATATATATACATATATATTAAGCAATAATATATGTCAATGAATATCTCACAGCACGAGCTTTGCTTATTGTGAGATAGCCCGCAGTATTACCTAACTATCATTTATACACACTTATTTAAGACTCCAACACACTGATCATACAATTTAATTTAATTTTATTGAAATTTTTTAAATTAAAGAATATTATGATTTATGTATATTGAATTGAGGGCAATAAAGAATTATTATTATTATTATTATTATTATTATTATTATTATTATTATTATTATTATTATTATTATTATTATTATTATTATTATTATTATTATTATTATTATTATTATTATTATTATTATTATTATTATTATTATTATTATTATTATTATTATTATTATATTTTAAGACGAAAAGCTTAACAAGGAAGAGTACTCGAAATAAGATTATACACATATGGTAGCTTTCCAGGCACAGTTTCAATGTAGCTACGGAGTGGAGTTTAAGGAGAACTTCCAGAAAGGTGGAAGGGTTGCTTATCCTGGTTGCAATATTTCTGGAGGAGAATATGCAATTCTTGATTGTTACATTAGTGATGCTACGCCGGTTCCACAGGCTCGCCAATTTAACTGATTCCAAGGACATATTGTGGGAAAAAAACCCCTATGGAGAATTTTCGAAAATTTTAGAAAACTCGAAATGCGATTTCGGCGGCCGTAACTTCCGAACGCGGATAGACCGTGTCATTTGTAGCAAATGTGAGCGCCAAGTAGCTCTACAAGTTTGCCGGATTTTATAAAGACAGAGAAGGGTCCCCGAGATATGGAGAATGAACGATGGCCAACAAAAAAAAGGCGATTATTTCACTAAATATCGATCGTACATGGTACCTAACAGGAGTCAAACTTTACACCTTAAAAGCAGACAAGACTAAATACCGGTTACTCATACATTTTATCCAATAAATAAGCTTAAAGCATTCTATAGCCAGTGTAAA
Organism: Microchrysa polita; assembly: GCA_949715475.1. Classification (NCBI taxonomy): domain Eukaryota; kingdom Metazoa; phylum Arthropoda; class Insecta; order Diptera; family Stratiomyidae; genus Microchrysa; species Microchrysa polita. The sequence goes on from OX454421.1 coordinate 5,978,756, forward strand.
TGACCATGCTATAAGTATGCTTAAAGTTTCAATTATGGATAAATATGTACGAGTAACCGAAACTGAGTGAGTAATTGGATGGGATGGCGAATGCTGTACACTTTGCTGTACATTTCCCAATGCTGTACGACAGCTGAAAATGCTGTACTGTCCAGCAAAATGCTGTACGTATGGTCAGCTTATACTAGACGCATTTTTCTGAGTGTAGGAAAATAGGGGAACAATTTTTGGTGACGTAACTATTGGCCTACAGATCACGAAAACAAAACAGAAAACAAAATCGATTGGGCCTAAAATGCATGCTCCTTAAAGGGTTAAGAAGTAACTAACTAAATCGTAGAGACGTATTGGAATCCAAAGCGGTACATACATTAATCTCTAGTGCAGTTAGTAATGTGCACCACGGAAGATCCACTTTTTATACCCTTCGCTCATAGAGTGAAAGGGTATATTAGCTTTGTCATGAAGTTTGTAACGCATTGAAGGAAGCATCTCCGACCATATAAAAAGTATACATATATGATCAGCATGACGAGATGAGTCGATTGGACGATGTCCGTCTGTCTGTCTGTCTGTCTGTCCGTCTGTCCGTCTGTTGCAGCGCGTTTTTCTCGGCCACTATAAAAGCTACGGAGCTGAAATTTTGTACACGTGCTTATTTATTGTTGCAGGCTGTTTGTATGTTCACCGAAATCGGATCACTGGGTCATGGGGCTGCCATACAAACCTAACCCCCCCAATTAGGTTCTTCTAAGAGCAACTTTTTTATTTGTGCACTACTTTCAACCAAATTTCACACAAATGTGTTCCTCTTGATGACGCAAAACATATCTAAGAATAGATCAAATCGGATAATGGGGTCTGTCATACAAACCTCACCCCCCAAATCAGGTTCTTCTAAGAAAAACTTTTTTATTTGTGCACTTATTTCAACCAAATTTCACACAAATGTGTTTCTCTTTATGACACAAAACATATCTAAGAACGAATCGAATCGGATAATGGGGTCATGGAGCTGCCATACAAACCTAACCCCCCAAATTAGGTTCTTCTAAGAAAAACTTTTTTATTTGTGCACTCATTTCAACCAAATTTCACACAAATGTGTTTCTCTTAGAATGATGACGCAAAACATATCTAAGAATAGATCAAATCGGATAATGGGGTCATGGGGTGGCCATACAAACTCAACCCCCCCTTTGGTTCTTCTAAGAAAAAAATTTCGCACCAATTTCACCAAACCTTGAATTAATGTGTCTTTACCAAAGCAAGAAAAAAGTTCAAAACAAATGGAATCGTACTGTGGGGTTATGCTCCCGCAACCCCAATAAAATTTTCTGAGTAAATATTTTTATTTGCCCACTTATTTCAACCAAGCCCAAAACTTTTGTCAAGACGGAAGAAAAAGAATGAGGAGGGGGTTTAAATATATAAAGTCATAGGTACGCCCGAAAAAACTTCTAGCCCAAGGAGAGCGAAGGGTATTCAAATTTCGGCCGCGCCCGAAATTAGCATTGCCCCCGGGGGTAGGCGAGCGTAGCGAGCAGGGGGCGAAGCCCCCTAGTTGTTTAACAATTTGGCCCTTTACTTGTTAAACAAAAAGTGGATCTTCCGTGGTGCACATTACTACAGAATGAATCCGGAATGAAAGCGCGCTGTTTTGCCCTTAAGGGACGGATCACTAATCAGCTGTTTTCCCATACTTCGGCCAAAGCCAAGCCAGTCTAATCTGATAGATACGTGTATCTGGTCATCTTTGATATGTATAACTGTCTGAGTCACTGACTCTGACTGACCAATATCATAGACTCTCGGTGGTTAGTCAATGTCATGTTGACCGACAAAAAAGTTGAATGATAATAAATCAAGCATCAACCACAAGTGCCATTTCTGAATTTAATTGCATCCATGACCGATACACGTAAGCACTTATGCACCAAAGGTGTGTGTTTTTCTTAGCGTTTGCATTTTGATTTGAAGTTACAGTCGAACCTCGATATCTCGAAGTACCAAGGGACCAGAAAAATTGTTCGAGATATCGAAAATTTGAATAATCGAAAACAATAAAACAAATTTTACATGTTTATGTTTGTCGTTTTTTAAATTCTTTTTTCGACTTATTCGGCTTATCAAAGTCACAAAATACATTCGGGCCAACAATTTTCGGAAAATTCGGCTAATCGAAGTCACAATTATTGTGAAATCAGCATGCTGTTAGGTTACTTGACAAAATTCGAGGTTAATGCGGCTTATCGAAGACAGAAAACGTTTTGGAACCGACAAATTGCTTCGAGACATCGAAAAACTCGGCTAAAAGAAATTCGAATTATGCAAAAATTTATATGGAAATTTCAAGGGACCGAAGAAATATTTCAAAACATCGAAAATTCGCGAAAGCGAGGTTCGTGTTGTCGAGGTTTGACTGTATTTCTTTTGCCAGCGCAGCAGTATTAGTTACGAATTGAGCGACCTTGATGATATTTACACTACGGCCTCGCTATGCGTCGTCCCGCTTTGCGTTTTTTTCGCTTTGCGTCGTCCATCAATCTCTACCTTAAACTTCTATTGCGTCGCTACAACCCCGTATTGCGTCGTCAATTCTTAGCTTGAAAATTTTGAAATGAGTGAAAAAATCTTAAAACGATCTAAGAAAACAATTTCCATTGATCCAAAAATGAAATTTTGAGACGAATCGATTCTGGTGGAAAAGCTATCGAAGTAGGAAAAGCCTTAGATTGGTTTCAAATTTAGGCACTAACGAATAAATTGATATTTATTGTTGTATTTTGTACTAAAATTAGGACTGCCGCCTACAACCATTCGCACCATTGTTAGTAGAGATGCTGCAAAAATGCCAGGAATGTAGCTTGGAGCACAAAGAATATAGAAGCCGAGTCATGGTAAATATGGAGTCCGTTTTAAATCTATGGATACAAGAGTTTGGAGGAAAGTGTCACTAGACTAAACTCTTTATTAATTCCAAGGCTAAGAGTTTATTCGAAAACATCAAAATAGAACCCGGTTTTTAGAGGATGCGGTAGAGACATTTGAAGCGGGCAACTAGCGTTATATTGCACTAAAGCGAGAATTACCGGATGCACAGTAGCAGCCGATGAGTTAACAAAAAAACTCTTAAGGGTCTAATTGAGTCTAGAGGTTATAATTCGAAACAAATATTCAACGTCGATGAGACGGGTTTGTTTTGAAAAAGATTGCCTGGTTGAATATTTATTTCGACAGATAGCTTCCGGTCACATCTGAAATATCCAATTCCAATGAATGTGGTGGCTGGGCGCCATGATATGTTCTCCTCGGCGCAATAGGTCTCAAACCATTCCCTGAATATAGCTGCAGTCATCCAGGCTTTTCGGTTACTTTTCCAGTGAACAGGAAGCGATGCTTTGCAAACACCTCTTAGCGCCCTTGGAGTTTCAGATATCAGGCGTCCTGTTTGGCCAGAATGTCTGATGTGTCAGGAGATTACAAATGACGTACGGCTTGTGACCCTTGAATTTGTTAACATGGCTTCTACAATAAATCTGGATAGAATCGAAGAGAAGGACGTGGTAAATTTAGTAAATCTGGATCATGATCCAGAAATAACAAATGAAGAACTTTTGCTCATGAAATCTGAAGCTTCAGGATCACATCCCGAATGTCAACAGACGTCACAAGCTCCACCAACTAGACATCGTCGATGGAACTTCTGACGTCGAATATCGGAGGTTCTAAAGTGTATTGAGCAAGCTACTGACGTTTTCGTAAATGAAGACGAAAACGCCGAGCGAAGTTCATTCGTCGCCAAAGCTCTGCAAGAGGCTGTTAAAGCTTATAATGATCTCTACATAAAAAAGAAGGGTGTTATAGTTTATAAGACATTGGATTCATTTTTCAAAAAGACTTAATTTGTGATTTGTTTGTAATTTTTTGTTGACGAAAAAAGCAATTTTTAGCTTTGGGAACCTATCCCCCAAATTTCATACTCTTCTTGTTTCGATTTGCGTTGTTTCGCTTTGCGTCGTCTTTTTTAGGAACGCATCTACGACGCAAAACGAGGCCGTGGTGTATTTCTTCGGAGGACCATGCCTTCTTAAGCTCTTGACAGTGAAAATTTAGTTTGGTATTTCGTTATAAAGTACGTTTGCCAATAGAAGGGTTTGCTAAAGTTTAAAACTGAAATGAACCCTACAAGTCGTTCAACTACATTTTCTAACAGTCGCCTATAGGCAAAAAAAAATGTCCAGACCATCTTAATCCGTTCTGAATAGCCCTGGAATAATTTATCCAAGACAGATTTAACATGTTATACTCGTATAAGTTCTGTATAAATGGGACTACTTCAGAAAGAAGCTATAGAGCCCTGTAAAATAAGCTACCATCCTCATTAGAATTATCCAGCAATGTGACACTATATCTCCCTCATTATTCTCTTGATAAAATGCATCATTATCATTACCAAGCAAGTGTCAATATCGACACAGTACATAATGTCAATTGGCCATATAATGCAAAACGATTACAAGCAAATAACCAAATTACCTAATTGCATACACTTGATAGGCACAATATTCAATTTAGCGCCTAATAAACTTGTACACTCCTACACAACTAGTTTATGTGCGTTAAATGCATATGGGCATGACTGCATTACACACAACACACCATTCGTCGTCGTCAAAAAGCTAATTATGGATTTGGATTTATGCAAATTAATAAATTTTAATTTCTATGCACACACATATCTATCTACAATGTGCATTCACCCGCGACATTTTTCCCGAATGAAAGAAAAACAACGTTCCCATGCTAACGCTAATTAGCGTTTTTTGTTGATTTTCACGCACTTTGAAAATAGAAAGAAAAGTCTATTCCAATCGCCCTCTATCGAATGTTAAATGATGATTGATGTATGAAAGTACTTTACATGGGTCAAGGATTATACCTATAAATACAAGGACGTGTGTATATGGAGTTGATATACGTAGAGAAATATAATGACACTTGCAGAAAATGTACTTATGCATGCAATTGAAAAGCTTTTAGGGAAATTTTCAATTGATTGTATTGTGAGTGTGAAAAAGTAAATACGGATGTTTGGATTGATTGAATGTATTCTTTTTCATTAATTGTGACCTTTTTATTTCCGTCTTCCTAAATTGGATGTTTCTTCAATATTTTAATTTCAACAGCTAAAGAAACTTGGTGTTTTGTTTTAACTCGTTCTGTTTGAACGAAAAAAATTATTTATATTACTATATGTATTTATTATTATACTAGATCTAACATATTCAATGATAACATTCAGATATAGTTCCGTAAAAAAAGGTATGTGCATACCTTTAATTTATATTTATATAGGTAATATTGACGATATGGCCAGAGAAATAAAACCATCGATAGTTTCTGAAATCTTTAACAAAAGTTTATTTAATATAATTATAATATAAAACTTATTTAATAAAAATTACCTTTAACAAAAACGATATTTAATGTTCTTCATCTGGCCTGTAATTATTTTATGAATTTTCCATTTTTGACATCAAATTATAATTTTACTTATTCTATGCAAAACGAACTTAGCTTACTTAAAAAATATTAACATCAAAGTATTTTTTACATTTATATAATCATTTATATTTATTGTTTTCCTTGATTAATTGTTTTCAAACAAAAATAAACAAATTGACCTCATTCGGAACAAAAAAAAAATAAAAAATGAAAACATTTTAATCGATTTCGTTGATCGCTGCGTTATCTAAATGTATAAATAGAATTCATTGAATACAATAATTATATCTGTTGACGGAAAGAGTAACTAATATTACAGATTTTCAATATTCACACTATTGACCTTACTAAAGATAAACAACTATAATTTCTTAATAATTAATCTAATTACTTTTCTCAACATTTATTGTCTATAATGAGAAATTCTAGTTGCAATGCAAATTTAATTTGTTTAAGATGGTTTTTATTAAAATGGTTGTTATTTTCTTGGTTTTTGATGAAGTAAAGTTCGCTTCATTCAAGAATAGTTTTCCTTGAAATGTTGGTATAAACGGGATCAATGAGACCACACCTTGGAGATATCATGGTAACCCATTGCACGCGTTATTATTTTGGACATTTATCTTTTCACGAAATTTTGCAGGAACTAGAATTTGTGGAAATCTATTGTGTTTTGTAATTAAATTTTACCGAAATTAAATGTAATAATTTTTTTCACTGCAATGTAATACAACTTGTATTAGCAGCCGATTTTGTAGTAAACCGGTAAAAATTATTAATTTTAATGCATTACATATGCATGTTAATTATTGAATTTTTAGTGAAATTTATTCTTCTTCCATGTGGAGTCATGGTGCGTTAGGTTAGGTTAGGTAGTGGGGCCGCCGGAAGCGAGGCCAGCACACTTAGACCAGTGATAGGTCCATTGGAGTACCGCCAATGAGAGCCTTAAAAATTCGTTAACTCAGCCGTTTATAGGCGATTTCGAGTCAACGTTACATTGCATATCATTTCGAAGTGTATACTCGTATAATGCTGCAAGCACTATATACATACATATGCACTCGTTCTAATAAAATTTAACACAGAAATTTCTCTCCGTGTAGATAAAACATGCATACCATGAACATGAGTGACAAGTATATTGTCACAATGGAGTATTTGCTTCTTTACCAATAATAACTTAAGTTATTAGAGAGTTTTACACTGACGTAAAAACCATCGTATACGTAATTCGAAATTTCCAGGGAAAAACTCCCTACAAGAGTTTCTAATAAATTTTTATGACAACTAAAAATTACGACCCGACAAAAATTCTGATATACTGTTTCGTATACGGTAAGCAAGCGAATTTTTATATGGAATGTAAAATTATGTCGTACTATTTCAAACGACATGCTAAAACTCTCTATTAAGTTCCAAGACATAATACAGTTCAATAACAAAAATGGCCCAAAAACAGCAAATTCACAAATCTCTCTCTCGATTACCGTAACTCCTAGTGGAGCATGGTGCGTTGATGACTACCGTGTGTAGTCATCAACGTTACAAAGACAACTGAATTCGGAGTTTTATACGATTGTCAGCCATACCACTTCCTTGTCGCATTGTTAGTTTATTATTCTACGATGAGGATATTTCTTATCATCTTCCTCTGAATAATAAACTTGCGACGAGCACGACAAATACGCCATGAAATTTGAACAAAAATTTGGCCAAACTTCGGAAAAATTAGGGGAAAGCTGAGTTTTGGATGAGCTTTCCTTTCGAGGTCCTAAACAAGACCCTAAAAGTACCCATCTTTACAAGTACGGCTAGCGGTGCTACAGAAGATTAAACGCCCTCGAAAACAGATTTTTGTGAATATCTCGATAACGGTAGCATTTACAAAAAAGTAGTCTATGGCAAATTTGAAGCTCTTTTGCTTCTTCAATAAACGATGGAAATACCGAATACGTTTGGGCACTCCTAACGGTGCCAGGAGGTCTAACGGTATTTTTAACAATGTTTCACAAAACTCTCTATAACGGTAAATCGTACTAAACACTTTTGTAGGGTAAGCTGACCAGACGTACAGCATTTTGCTGTACAGTACAGCATTTTGACCTGTCGTACAGCATTAGTAAATGTACAGCAAAATGTACAGCATTCCCAATGCCACACAAAAGAAACCTAAATCACTACATAATAAGCTCCTTGGTGAGGCTGACCTTTTCTTTTAAAAGTGCTTTTAACAAGATAATCGCACTTTCATTTTCGACAAGTCGGGAACTCTTTAATCGATCGTTTTAAAATTTAACACATTTAGCTACTTGGAGCTCATATTTCCTTCATATTTTAAGTTCCTACCTATCCGCGTTCGACAGCTAGCGCTGCCTAAATCGAACTTTTGTATATTCTAATCTAAAACTGTCCATAAAATTTCTCCGATAAATTTGAAATTTGGCAGATTTGTGCACCGCACGGTCCATATTTGGTGAAAATTTAGCTGTCAAGGTTCAGAAGTTACAACCGTCAAAAAATGCGATTTAAAGGTACTGAGTTCACCGAGCGAAAAACTTGCATATATGTCTCCCGTGAAAACGGTGCCGTGAAGACTTGGTTTTTATTCACTCAGTGTAAGATAAATGTTCACTCGCGTTCTGATTGTTTGTCGATGACAGCTTTTCATTGTGAAATATGTAAAGTGCAATTGTATTATTTTCGCTGCCGAAATGTCAAAAACCGGTGTGGAGACTTTCATGTGAAGTGAGTACCACCAAGCGAGTTTGATTTCACGATCATCAAAATTTTGACAGTATTTGCATGGATTTCACGTGAACTGACCATGATAGTACCTACTTTAAGGTGTAAAGTTCGACTCCTGTACCATCGATATTTAGCGAGAATATCGTACTTTTATATTTGGCAATCGTTTTCTATAATTCGGGAACACTTTGACCGACCTTTCTAAATTGGGACACTAATAGTTTGCAGAGCCACTTGGCGCTGACATTTTCTATCCGCGTTCGTGAGTTACAGCTGCCCAAATCGCACTTTTGTGTTTTCTAATCGAAACTCGCAAATTTGTTGGCGGCAAATTTTGAAATTTTCCAGACTTGTATTGTGCTCTATACAAGTCTGACAAGGTAGGTGCCTAAGGTGGAAAGTTTAAGCATGTAGAGCTGCTAAGATCCAGAATTTACACCGGTGGAACGATGCGAGTTTAATTTTTCACAAAACAATGGAGAATTCACTGTACTCTATCCGATTCCCCTATCAACCATTATATAGGAAAATGCATACTACAGGACCAAAGTTTCCAGACAAAGTTTTTTCCCACAATGTCCATCAAATCCAATAAGAGCCCAGGGGACCGGCATGTAAACAGTAATGTATCCATGGGAGAATGCATACTCTCTAAACATCGTAACTAAGATAAGTCATCCTTTCACCGCTCTGGAGTTTTTCCACGGACTCCACTCCGTAGATGTGTCAGGAAAGCCACCAACCGCTTAAGTATTCTCTGCCCAATGAGGTATCAGTTTATATTTTTTTACTTGTGTACCATCTATAAAAAATCCCTGTATACTACGATATTAGAGAGGCTGAAAATGCAGGTTCGACTCCTAGCACGGTACAACAATTTGCGTACCTACTTCAAGTAAACAACTACATGATTTCTGTCTCCGGGTCTCTGATAGTCAGAGAAAGGGAAATAGCTATCATCATCCGCTCAAGGCTGCTGAGACTCCACTTTGGAACACTGAAATTCAAAAATTGAAAAAGCAACGAGTATCTAAAAATCGTAGGCGAATTGGATATAACCAAGAGGTAATGATGCCATTAATCGTTAAAACGTAACAAATGCCATTCTCAATTGTCCATTCTTGAAATATTGTTTTAAAATGTATAACATCTTTTCTAACAAAATGGGACCGCCAATTTAAAGAGACGGAAAATCTTAATTTTTGTCGTAGATAAGTCAACATACCTACCCCAACTCCCCAAGAAAATTCCGGGCCCATGGTCTTAAAAATACAAAAATGTTGGGCTCGCCCCTTCTGAACGAGATCCTGACTAGGCCACCCTTACTTGTTATACATTTACGTGTTAAAACTTATATTTTGCACTTCATATGCTGATGATGATTTGTAAATGCGAACTTTGAGAACTTCAGGGCTCAGTATCAACAGAGCCTTGCTTTCTCAAGTTTCACCATCAGAAACAGTATGATTGAGAGTTTGTCTGAAAGACGAATTCCGCAAGGTGTACAGCATTGGGCCTTCGGGAGTATGGTCACCTTATGTAGGGTAAATTTGTAGCCTATGGAGTTCTGAAGAAAGTGGCCAAATTTAATATCAACACGCGGAGCCTTATGGGGGTTTAACCTTAAAAAAGGTGTTTATTTTTATTTCGTGAATGGCGCTTCCCTTAATCGTCTCCTCACTGTCCGGACACTGACGGCTACTCCGCGAACATGCCTCAGGTTCTACTGCGCAGCAACACCCGTGAAGAACCGCTTTCGTAACGTGCTTGTAACAATGAAACGGTTGTCTCTCTCTCAAGTGGATCGAGGGCGGCCCGTTCTTGATCTCGAATTAAAGCTACCAGTCTCTCGAAATCTCCTGCTAACTCTCGAGACAGCAGACTGACTCATTCCAAAACGGCGAGCGACGGTTCGCTGACTAAGGCCGCGCGCAGATTAAAGGCGTATTGGAGCTTAGCGTAGCGTAAAACCTGTTGCTTCAATACAAGCGTTGTGTTGGGCGACAGGTTTTACGCTACGCTACGCTCTAATAAGCCTTAAGTCTGCGCGCGGCCTTAGACCTTCAGACAATAGGGCTACAACTTGAGCCGCTTGATCAGGCGCCGTATCCATGGATCACAAAACAGTGTTTGAAATTACATTAGATGTAAGTTAGCTAACTTCCCATGCAACTGATTATAGGCGCTTTGGTAGGGATAATTTACCTGTTACAAGTGGCATTAATTTAAAAAGTGCGCAGCATATATTGATGAAAAGGGTACGAAAAGATAGCTAGGGTTTCAAACTTTTAAATCACATACTATTTTTATGGATAACTATCGTACTTTTAAAAAAATACGTACAAATATGTGCGATTATAGGTTGAGTCGATACTTTTATCCGTAAGTGTATAAACTCACGCGCGTTCCGTACACAGAAAAAAGTATTGAATACAAAAATTATCGAGACTATTAGTTTAACTTTAACTGATGCAAACCTGACAATCGTAGCCGCTTATTTTCCAGGCACCAACTTGACGTATAATAAATTAAAATTATTTGAGGATGATCTTAAGACTCTTACACATTTACGGCAAAAAACATAATTTGTGGAGACCTTAATGCAAGGCATAGATTCTGGAAATGTGCCAGGGCGAATAAAGCAGGGAAAATTGTCTTTGATTTAGCCAATAGACGTAACATATTCATCTTGGCCCCGAATGAGCCATCCTTCTACTCTCCACAAGGTAGAGGGTCTTACCTCGACCTTATAATTACAAGTGAAAACGTAACTATGTCAGAGCCTTCCGTTTTGCATGCCTTGTCGTCAACGCATCTGCCTATTCTTTCCACACTATCATGTGAAGCTTCTTATAGTCATGCAAATAATGACAATCACAATTTCTGTTTCAAAGATACAAATTGGTTATATTTTCGTCAAGTAATTAACGAGTTGACTTCTGGTAATCAACTTGATCTCACATTGATCAACAATAAAGGTCAGATCGATTCGATGATAGACTTGTTAAATCTCAACATTTGGACTGCAATATCCCAATCAACACCTGTGGAATCCTCATCAGCAAAAAGTCACAAGGTTCATATCAATTCTGAAACCATAGACCTTATCCGAAGACGAAATACGCTCAGGCGACAATGGCAACGCACCCGTGACATAAGCATACGAACGCAAGTCAATCGAATTTCCAAAGTAATTGAAAGAAACATTAAGTCTCATAAAAATAACTTGTGGAATAAAACTTTGAAGAATTTTAGTAAAGGGTCCAAAAATATGTGGAAATTAAAAAACGCCTTAACACGCAAAAACAGTCGCTACTCAGCTCCATTAAAATCCTCAGATGGATCACTAGTTTACAAAGACAGCGACAAGGCTAATCTTCTGGCTGAAACTTTTTACTCTACGCACCATTCAACTGACCACATGAGCAATCGGATTCGAGAAGACTTAGTCAATAGTACCGTTGGGCAATTGCCATTAGAGTTTATCTTTCCATCAAATTGCTTGTGCAAGCCGAAGGAAATTGTCGATATCTTCAAAAAATTGAAACAGCGTAAAACACCTGGAATAGACAAACTCCCGAATATACTTCTCAAAAATTTACCAAAGAAACCTATTATATTAATTAACTTTATTTTTAACTCAAGCCTGAAACTAGGATACTTTCCATCTCTTTGGAAAAAAGCGGTAGCAATACCGATTCCAAAGTCGGGAAGAGATCCAAATTCTCCCTATAACCAGCGCCCCATTAGCTTACTGCCTTCTTTAAGCAAGGTTTTCGAGAAAATAATACTAAGTAGAATACAAAACTTCACGAATACTAATCATATCATTCCACAAATCCAATTTGGATTCCGAAAAGGATTGTCTACTGTTTATTGACTACACAGAGTTACCGACTACATCAAGGACTCACTATGCGACAAAAATTCTGTTGGAATGGTAACTCTGGATATCGAAAAAGCTTTCGATACTACTTGGCATAACGGCCTCATATATAAACTCATCAAGTTTTCCTTCCCGTTGTATCTAATAAAAATTATCCAGTCTTTTCTGATGGAAAGATCATTTAGTGTTAAAGTTAACCAGTCGCTATCATCACCTAAACATATTCCAGTTGGAGTTCCACAAGGTGCGTGTTTAAGCCCGACACTATTTAACATTTTCATATCCGATATCCCGCTTGATAATCATTGCGAACTCGCACTTTTTGCAGATGATCTATGCATCTACACAAAGTTATGTGATCCCAACGTAATTATCAATGCTTTAGAAACTAAACTGGAGGAGCTCTATCAATTTTATTATAAATGGAAAATTAAAATAAACTCAACGAAAAGCAAATCTATCTTTTTTACCAGGAAAAGAAAAATAGAAAATCTACCAAACAGAAACATTAACTTTTTAGGTCAAGACATTCAGTGGGGTAAAACAATCAAATATTTAGGTATTATCCTCGACAAAACAATCACCTACCAGGATAACGTAGAAGAGACAGTTCAGCAAGTTTCTAACGATATCAGGTCCTTGTACCCTTTCTTAAATAGGAACTCTCAAATGAATTTGCAAAACAAAATTCTTATCTACAAAACTGTCATGCAGCCAAAGATATTATATGGAGCAGCTGTTTGGGGTAAATGTGCACAATGTCATAAAAATCGTCTGCAAGTAGCCCAAAAAAAGTGTCTTAAAATGATCCACAATAAGCCATGGTACTTTGCTACAAATCGATTGCATCAACTCGGGAGAGTCCCCTTGATTAATAATTTAATCGATAAAATTTATTTAAAATTTCATCGAAGCTTATAGCAACTAAACCTTTTTGGCGAGTCCACTTCTCTCAAAATACAGTTTGTAGCGAAATTTCTTTCTTATGATAATAATGTTTTAGTTTAGGTTTAGTTAAAGTAGTATAGTCTTAGTTGTAAGTAGTCCAAGAGCAAGGTTTTTTATTGTGAATTTTCCTTGTAAATGTTAAACACTAAATTTAGCGATAATCTACACAGCAATGGCTAATGAAATAGTTTAAAGATGAAAAGACATTATCTTAGTCTGTAACTCTTAAGAATTGAATTGTTAAACATTACCTTTTGAAGTCAAATAAATGTATTATCTATCTATCTATCTAAACCGACAGCCTCCACTGTTTAACGTATGTCAAAAAAATGTACGCCTACTTGGGACATGCAAAATTATGGTACTGTATGTATTCAAACTGACGGGCAAAATAAAGATCCTTAGAATAAATTTTCTGCCTACGCGAATTATGTATGTGTTAATTTTTCATGGGTTAGAAATTGTTGTTCATTCAGTTTTAAATTTTTACATTAGTAGTTACTGATTGGCTTAAAATTAAATATTATAATAACAAATTGCGAATGAGCCTATATCACCTTACACTTATTAGTATGTATTTAATATTTGTATCTGTTAAAATATTTGCCATACTAAACAATATATGACACGTACCAACATATTTTCCTTATGTTCAATTGTTAGTGAACGAACAAAACAAATATGAATATATGTTCAGTTGCATGGAAAGTCATTAATTAAAGCAAAACTTATTTTAATGTACATATGTATGTATTTCAATTACATAAATATTTGAACTACTTCTCATATGAATACAATTCACTTAACATTCAAACCATATGTCAATGACCAAAAATATTTGATGAATTTTATCTGATAATAATAATTGACGAGAATGTGTTATTATACCCTTCGCTCATAGAATGAAAGGGTATATTAACTTTGTCATGAAGTTTGTAACGCATTGAAAGACGGATCTCCGACCATTATGATCAGCATGACTTGAGGAGTCAATTGGGCGATGTCCGTCTGTTGCGACGCGTTTTACGAGTACTTGGCCAATTTAAAACCTATGAAGCTGAAATTTTGCACAAATGCTTCTTTTGACTGCAGTTTGGAGTTTGTATGTTTGAATAGGTAAAATCGGCAAATGCGGTCATGGGGCTGCCATACAAACCTAACCCCCTAAATTAAGTTCTTCTAAGAAACACTTTTTTATTTATGCACCAATTTCAACCAAATTTCACACAAATGTATTCCTAATGATGACACAAAACATATGTGAGAATGGATTAGATGGAACTATGGGGTCATAGGGCTGCCATACAAACCCAACCCCCCCCCCCCCTTTTTGGTTCTTCTAAGAAACATTTTTTACGCCAATTTCTCAAAAACCTGTTGACGCAACGGAACTTTTTTGAAGTCGGAAGGAAAACAATGGGGGGATTAAAACATTTTGCATTAAATCAGCCTAAAATTATTTTATTTCAATAATATTCGTCCGATAAATTGACAATAGGCGAGATTTTTTTCTCATTACACTTCGGTTGTACTATGTATTGTAGGTTTATGTGTATCAACGGCGCAAAACGAAAGAATCAAGGCAGTTACTTGATTTTCAAAATGCAGGATACGTGTTGTCGTGACTATCAGTTGCAATGAAAATTCAAAAACTCGTTGAAGGATGTAATGAAAAAAATGCGGCATGGGCAAATGTTGGAAAGTACAAATATCTAGGATTTTTCGTATCGATTTTTTTCATTCGTCAACTAACCGCTGTGCATAGTGTCCCTTATAGGGGACGGCTTGTAAATCTACTATTACTTATTTTTTTTTTCGAAAAAAATCTTTCAAAGAGTACTTCCTTGTTACCACTTCAATTCATAATAATTGACAAAAGTCGAAAAATGTTGTCAAGGAACTTCAAGCACTAATGGGTTAAATACAAGTCGTAGGTACGCCCGAAAACGACTTTTAGCCTTTAGTATCCAAATTTCGGCCGCGCACGAAATTAGCCTCGTTCTTGCTTAGAGTAGGTACTATACTAACAACCCCATTTCACGTGAAATCCATACAAGTAGGTACTGCAAAAATTTTTAAGGTCGTGAAATCGAATTTCCTTGTTGGACTCACTTCACACGAAAGTCTCCACACCGGTCTTTGACATTTCGCCGGCGAAAACAATGCAGTTGCACTTTATTTCACAGTGAAAAGGTGTAATTGACAATCGATTAGGCCACGAATGTACATTTATCTTACATTTAGTGAATAAAAGGCAAGTCTCCACAGCACATTTTTCACGGGAGATATAAATGCAAGTTTTCCGCTCGGTGAACACAGTACCTTTGGTACTCACCAAGCGAAAAACTCTTAGAGTAGGTACTAACATCGTCAGTTCACGTGAAATCCATCCAAATACTGTCAACATTTTGATTATGGTTAAATCGAGTTCAATTGGTGGTACTCACTTCACATAAAAGTCTCCACATCAGTTTTTGACATTTCGCCAGCGAAAACAATGCAGTGAAAACGTGTCATCTACAATCAATCAGACCACAAGTGCGCATTTATCTTAAATTTTGTGAATAAAAGGCATGTCTCTACGACATATTTTTCACGGGAGACATAAATGAAAGTTTTTCGCTCGGTGGACATAGTGCAAGCCTTTAAGGTATGTACTGAGTTCACCGAGCGAAAAACTTGCATATATGTCTCCCGTGAAAACGGTGCCGTGGAGACTTGCTTTTTATTCACTCAATGTAAGATAAATGCTCACTCACGTTCTGATTGATTGTCGATGACATCTTTTCATTGTGAAACAAAGTGCAACTGCATTATTTTCGCTGGCGAAATGTCAAAAACGGGTGTGGAGACTTTCATGTGAAGTAAGTACCACCAAGCGAATTCGATTTCACGATCATCAAAATTTTGACAGTATTTGCATGGATTTCACGTGAACTGAGGATGTTAGTACCTACTCTTAGAAGGAAAATTTTTACTTTTGCAAGTGAGCTCAAAGCTTTAAACTTTCCAATTCACGGCTGTTGAGTGTGTCTGAGGAATAATTGCGAAAAACAATCAAAAATTCCTTAATCGGAACTGACCGAATGGATCCTGACAGTGATTGTTAGAAAATTTCAAATGATGATAGAAATAATTGCACTTTAATTAACGCACACATAGAATAAAATTAATTGATGATGCTAGAATGCATATCAGAGAGAGAGGAAAAGTTTTGAGAGTTTAGACCTTCTGCTGCCTGAACACGAACATTATGGCATCACCTATATTTGGACAAGGGTTACACGTACACCGTATATAGGGCACGAAAAAATGGCTTCTATTGCATCTGTTTCTTCTTTTGCTTCTGCTTGCATCAGTCCCTGATAGTTGAAATAGATTACACGCGTCAGCAGCAGCATCGGCAAAATTTCATAGCTGACAAATATGCTGAATGGCAAGTCTTCTGCTCAACATTTTTGTCAGCAATGTAAAATGCATTGGGCTTGACGTTTCGCGATGTCGATGCTTCTGCTGACGCGTCTAATCTATTTCAAGCATGAGAATGCAGCGCTTCTGTCGGACCAAACAGCCGATGGATTCATATATCTGACATAGTGAAAAATTTCTAATCGGGCCACGGACATCGTAGGGAATATCACTATGATATAGTTCCAAAGAAATTTTTATTTAAATGTATTAACAAATTCTTCATTTTTTTCATGTTTGCAATTTTTTGCAAGTAAGTAATTTAAAGGGGATTCAGATTATGTACAAAATTTACTAAATCCTGGATTTAGTTAACAGTTATATCATATTGTACTGCATTTTGCATAATGCAAGTAAATTCGATGCATTTTGAATTTGAAAACATACCATTTAATCGTTTCAACTCGATTAATTTAGTAGTTTTAGTAAACCCTATCAGTAGTGTGAATCCCATCTTAAATTATTAATAGAATCGTGTTATCCTTAAAATGCTGGAAATATAACGAAAAGCAGTTATGACAGCAGCACCTTGCTTTTAAATGGGTGACGTAATTTTTCTGTTGCTGTTGAACAGCAGTAGCATGTTGCCAACATGACGTCACCCATTTAAAATGCATAGTGCTACTCTCGCCAGGTGTATTGCTGCTTTACGTTCTATTTCATGCATTAAAGTTACTATTTCTTGAATTTCTTGTTCTATTTTATTTTCTCTTTTAACGATTTCTTTTTTTCATCTTTCAGGTAAGAGCTAAATGTTCATATATGCGAATTTATCAAAATTAACCCAACAAATATAGTACAGGTAAGAAATCTTCATTAGCCATACGACATGGGGAGTGTAGTCCACCTCGACGATGTGTCACCGTGGCACCCAAAAGCCTTTAAAATCTCTGTAAGGAATCAAATCGTAAATATATTTCCCACGACCAACCATAACACAAAACCACAAATAAATTTTATCTATAAATAAAAGAAAATTATACAAATTGCTTCCGCTCTTTTACGACCATCATCAACAAATTGATTATTCGACTCTATCGAAAAAAAATCAATCATAGAGGTTAAGGTCAATAGTCGACCTTCATGCATGTTCAAAACTACCGTATCCGACTATCTTTTTTCCTAAGCAATTTTTTTTATGAAAGTGTAATTTTTAACACTTATTCACCTTCCTCATTCATTCAATGACCCATGCCGGCACAAGACAATACACGAATGATAATGGGTGAGGTTATAAAACACAACGTTCGCGTAACGTTTCGCGTTTTCCGAAACGTTTCCTATTGTGTTCTGTAAACGCATAGATCCGGATCAGACTTGGTGTTCCCATCGCCATCTCTCGGAAAGTGACAAATGTGACAATTGACACATCACAGCTGATACGTTTTGCTCGAAAATTAAAATTTCCAGTTTTAAACGAGATGCAGATACATTTTATTTTGATTATAAATAGTTTAATAAATAAATGAGGGCGGAAATGCACGGTTCGACGGCAGATTGTTAATTTCTGTCAATCAATCAAGCTATGCCTCGCAAGGGGGCGCTTAGAGGATCTGTTTGTAGGGAGAAGTTTCTGATCCGTAACGGCCGGTTGATTTGAAACGTTGCGCGAAACGTTGCGCAACGTTGTGTTTTATAACCTCATCCAATGGGTGAGGTTATAAAACAAAACGTTCGCGTAACGTTTCGCGTTTTCCGAAACGTTTCCTATTGTGTTCTGTAAACGCATAGATCCGGATCAGACTTGGTGTTCCCATCGCCATCTCTCGGAAAGTGACAAATGTGACAATTGACACATCACAGCTGATACGTTTTGCTCGAAAATTAAAATTTCCAGTTTTAAACGAGATGCAGATACATTTTATTTTGATTATAAATAGTTTAATAAATAAATGAGGGCGGAAATTCACGGTTCGACGGCAGATTGTAAATTTCTGTCAATCAATCAAGCTATGCCTCGCAAGGGGGATCTGTTTGTAGGGAGAAGTTTCTGATCCGTAACGGCCGGTTGATTTGAAACGTTGCGCGAAACGTTGCGCAACGTTGTGTTTTATAACCTCACCCAATGATAACATCATTCAAATAAATTACTATCTTTGACCGATTGAAAATCATTCACCTTGATCGCAAGATCAAGATACAGCGCACTAGATGTTTGTATGAAAAAAAATACTCAATTTACGATGCTGATTGTATACTCGTAGTCGTACGTCGTTCGTCGTACCAGTTGTAGTATAGTGATCTTCAGTTCAGAGATGAATGGACTGAATGAACTGGATGAATGAGATGTTGTATCACCAGTTGTTGTAATAGTAGAAACGATTGTATCTGAGATGCTGATCTTTATGACCGAGACTCAAGATGAAAATAACTGACACATTCGCGCGAGGTAATGTTCTACCTACTAAAATGGGGAGAAAGACTAAATGACCGGTTCTTAATGAAACTGAAGTGTAAAGGTTTGTGTCCGTAGAGACGACTCGCTGAGCGATCGCAACTTAACCACTAGCTCTGAGCACTATATACGTAGGTATATTTTCTATACAGCCATGTTCCTTTAGATCATAGTCGAGACAAGGAATGTAGGCACATTCGAGGAAAATGCAAATAGGGCTTGGAATTGGATGCTACATTACGATCGCTGAGCGATAGTCACATGAGTCGTCTCTGCGAACACCAACCTTTACGATATAAATATAAATCTCAACTAGTCAAAACAAAAAAAAAGAAAACTCCGATACATATTGTTCTGTATACGTACCATAAAATTAAAGATAAAAAAGCAGTTGCATCTGACCTAGTTCAACGGCAGCATTTATACGTACATCAAAATGATTCAATGGGTACTTATCGACCGGCAAGAATTATATTTAGTACGAGTAATCCTATCTATGGACATGACCAGATAAACGTGTAGTTAATTTATTAATTGTGATTTAGTAAATGTGTTGCTGGTCTAAATCATTTTTTTGGTGAACTGAAATTGTTTCTAATGGTGCAAAAAAAAAGCCACTTAACATTGGTCACCATGCATAATTGTTTTGTGGAAACTACACATCGCCACCAACATGCCAGAACCACGAATCTATCAATTTAGCGTTGTAGTAATTATTTAAAAGAGAAGTTATTACCTACATGGCTAGATGAAAATTCAGATTTGTAGGACAACCTGAAGTAAAATCAACAAAAAACGAGACCGAAGCAAATTTCGGGCGCGGCCGAAATTTGGATACCCTTCGCTCCCCTCGGTTTTTTCGGGCGTACCTACGACTTGTATTTAACCCCCCCCCCCCATAGTCGGATTTGATCCATTCTTACATGTGTTTTGTGTTATCAATAGAAACACATTTGTGGGAAATTTGGTTGAAATTGGTGCACAAATAAAAGAGTTTTTCCTAGAAGAACTTAAACTGGGGGGTTAGGTTTGTATGGCAGCCCCATGACCCAGTGATCCAATTTCGGTGATTCAAACATTAAAAACAGCCTGCAACAATAATAAGCACGTGTGCAAAATTTCAGCTCTGTAGCTTTTGTAGTGACCAAGAAAAAGGCGCTGCAACAGACGGACAGACAGACAGACGGACATCGTCCAATCGACTCATCTCGTCAGTGGCGGCTCCTCAGATGAGGCAACTGAGGCGGCGCCTCACCTTCATTTTCGTCGAGTTATACATTTTAATTTATCACAAAACATAATTCATCAAATATGATAAAAAAAAACCCTAAAGATATCTTTAAACTCACTTAAAAGTTCCTTTACACAATCACCAAATCCCTAAAATAATTTTTGTACACAAATTCATACAAGTGAGGCGATAATTTTTCCGCCGCACAATCTCGAACAACTACTCAACGCGTATCAATACATTCACCCGATTCACTATGGGAGAATCTACGGGAAAAAAGATGCCACTGAGGCGAAACAGAAATCGCCTCAGCGTGTGTATCTGAATCGAAACAGTGCGACGCGACGGTTTGTTCTCGCTTTGTTGTATGCTTTGCGCATTGAAATGTAGCTCTGCAAAATGAAGTTGATAGTTTAAGAAAATTGGACCAAAATATGGCCATCGAACGGCAAAAATCCTACATCGGAATTTTTTTTTGATTATGGTTGGGGATGGTCCCGAGATGATGGCATAGAAAGTCCCAACCGATCCGGGGTCCGCAACCTTTAAAAAAGGGGGGGAAAGGGGGGGCCTTTTTTCGTTTTTTTTTACGATTATTTCAAAAACGGTAAGAGATACAGAAAAATGGTCTGAGGACGAAAAAAACTACATAAAATTATCTTTGCAATGATATATAACACATTAGAGTTCAATTGAATATTTCGGCGTTAGAATAGAACATAAATTAGAATATTTTAATTTTAGACCTTTTTTAAAAGCTCCATAACTTTTAAAAGAATGTTAGTTCAGCCATAAAATTTTGCACAAGTATTAACAACAAGTTTAAGATAATTCTAACGTAAACGCTGAGTCGCTCCGGTCAAGGACCTCCATTATCCCCCCATTTAAATTTGTCAAAACGGCATGTCCATAACTCCCCCAAAATTGGAGCAGAGTGCTAAATTTTGGTTTGTTGCGAATTCATAGTCACCACACCCACCAAAAATCAGCTCATTCGGATAAAAACTAAGGGTACCTCCCATACAAAGTGACCCATGACAACTTTGTTCTACAGTTTACAAACTCCTGATGGGTCACTTTGTATGGGAGGTACCCTTAGTTTTTATCCGAATGAGCTGATTTTTGGTGGGTGTGGTGACTATGACTTCCAATCGCAACAAACCAAAATTTAGCACTCTGCTCCAATTTTGGGGGGGAGTTATGGATAGGCCGTTTTGAAAAATTTAAATGGGGGGATAATGGAGGTCCTTGACCGGAGCGACTCAATGTTTACCTTAAAATTATCTTAAACTTGTTGTGAATACTTATACAAAATTTTACGGCTGAACTAGCGTTCTTTCAAAAGTTATGGAGCTTTTAAAAAAGGTCTAAAATTAAAATATTCTAATTTATGTTCTAACGCCGAAATATTCAATTGAACTCTAATGTGTTATATATTATTGCAAAAATGATTTCATGTAGTTTTTTTCGTCCTCAGACCATTTTTCTGTATCTCTTACCGTTTTTGAAATAGTCGCAAAAAAAACGATAAAAATGCCCCCTTTTCCCCCTTTTTTAAGGTTGCGGACCCCCGATCGGTTGGGACTTTTAATGCCATAATCTGGGGACCATTCCCAACCATAATCCAAAAAAAATCCGATGTAGGATTTTTGCCGACCAAATATGCCATTTTTCTTAGACTATGAGATAAGAACTTACTGAGCATAGTTTCGGATTTCTATTGTATTTTGGTTGAAATAGAAAAAAGAAAATATTAGATGATGTCGCTTCCTGCATATGATTTTAAAAAGGCAAAATCGATAGTTGTGTGGTTTTTGTCACTGTTCATTATTTTATTTTAATATTTGGCGCCCAAACTTTTCAAACTGATTTTGAATGATTATTAATTTATGCCGAATCGCCAAATATTTAAAATGGGATATTATGATGCGTTGAATACATAAAGTTGTAATTGTAAAGGTATCCTCTATCAATGGACGGGGTTCCAAAAAAGAACAGTTGTGTATGTTCCGCAAACATGTCGGCCATTCTGATCCCCTAACTGCCATTTTGCAGATCAGGAATAATCCGGTTCTTTTCCTTTGTCTGCCTTTGTGAATTACGTTAACGAAAAGAACTAGAGATGGTTTCTGATCCGCAAAATGGCAGTTAGGGGATCATAGAATGGCTAACATGTTTGCGGAACATACGCAACTGTTCCGTTTTGGAACCCCATCCAATGTAATAACCCCCTATTTCCATAGGCACGAGCCGCCACTGTATCTCGTCATGCTGATCATATATGTACACTTTTTATATGGTCGGAGATGCTTCCTTCAATGCGTTACAAACTTCATGACAAAGTTAATATACCCTTTCACTCTATGAGCGAAGGGTATAATGAAAATTTTAAGTAGGTACATTACATACTATGCACACAAAATTTTAACCCAATAAAAACTCAATGCATTCCATAAACTTGGCATCTTCTTCCTGATTTTTAAAATAAATTATGTGCGAATACAAGATGGAATGTACATATCTATTGAACTTGAACGTATAAAATCGAAACCTCACCACTATATTCACCCATCAAGTAGCTAAATGTAATATTAGGCACGTTTTATTGTGTTTATCCCGTGCAGGTTTGGGTAGAACTTCATATAAAAAAATTACACTTACCCAGGTAAAGTTACACGGGATAGAGCTCAAATGTACACGGAGAGAAAAATGTGCAATGAATTCAACAAAATCATACAATGAAATTCACAACATATAATTTCACTAAATTTGTAGTGAAAGTTATTAAAATGTAGTGAAATTGATTACAATTCAGTTGTTTTTATTGGCGGTGGCCTATTGTAAAAATGATTGCAGTGTAATGACAAAAATCATTGCATGATATTTTTATGGATAGTTACATTTATTGCGTTTGAGGTAATTTTCACCATAGCCTGTAATAATTGTTATTGCATGGTGTAATAGTTTTCATCATTTCGTACATGAAATTAACAATAGCGCGTAATAATTATGAAACTGTCAAAACATAAAACGACTAATTTATTCGCATAACTTGTAATCGTAGATAGCTTAGGTGCAGGACGTAGGACTACGAAACGATAGGTTCCCGGTTCAATTCCCAGTAGAAGCGAATTGTAAAAAGGTAAAATTAAAATAGGAGAAAAGAAGTTAAGGATAAAATAGAAGTAAAAAAAGATAAAAGATAAATATAGAAAAAGGGAAAAATAAAAAAAAAATCACTTTTTGTATTTTTTCTATTATCACCAAATTATCTTCCTGGCAAATTTTATTATCAGAATTTCACCAACCAATTGTTAATTTTATTACAGCGCAATGACATTTTTCATTACACATGTAATAACTTTTACATCAGTTGCAGTAGGGTCAAAAATCATTACAAATGCAATGGTTTTTATTACAGTTTTAATACCTTTTACTACATTTTTTCTCTCCGTGTAGATGGCGGACGCATAGGGGAAATTTGAGGAAATTTGTTTTTTCAAACCAAATGTGAGAGTTTTTCTCATCACGAGAAATGATTTTGCAACGAAATAATCATCTTTTGTGAAAAATCCACCACATCTAAGAAATAAGCCGACGAAGGTGAGTTAAAGATGCGCAAAAACTGTCAAATGTCAGCTGTATGGTCTTAATCGGGATGTTACCCGCGATCGTTTTTTCGAGTCAGATTTACCCGCGATGCGAAAAAAACGTCGCTATTGTCTGTAAGATATTCAAGGGCAATCACCAAAAATTTATTTATGCACATTTCATGCACGAAGTCAAAAATGTTCAGACAATCAATTTGTGCATACCCAAATAGAAACACTCTGACCGATTGATTATGTTAAGACTTCCGATTTCGATATGTACCTATACATAGACGAAAAACAGCAGTTTCTTATAGTTTCCATTATCTTTTACGGATGAATCTTGAGAGACAAGATTTTCATGGACAGTAGATAGATGTACATTGTAGGAAAACCTGCACATAAATTTATTATACTATGCACCTATACAAGACGATCAAGGTGCAATAAAATTTGGTGACTAGCTGGACCATTCATAGTTGTAAAATGTTTTTTAGACAATGTGTAGGCGCTTTATTTCCTAGTATTGGACTTGAATTTAATTCTTAAGTTTGGGAATTCGCCTATCCCTAAGTACCTACAGGGGTGTCAAACTCAATACCTGGCCTGGGCCAAAAATCACTGTCTTCAGGATTGAGCAGGCCGGGCCGCAGGATGAAAATTTCGAAATCGTCTATTGAAAATTATTTTCGAAATTTCATCACATAATATTAATTTTAAATGTTTGTGAGTATAAATCTTCGTGATTGGCAACTTCGGGACTAACCTTTAGATATAATCCAGACCCAGAGCAAGGCAGGAAGTACTTGACTCTGTGTAACAGCCTAATAGCGGAA
The DNA here is from genome assembly GCA_949715475.1 of Microchrysa polita. NCBI lineage: Eukaryota > Metazoa > Arthropoda > Insecta > Diptera > Stratiomyidae > Microchrysa > Microchrysa polita. Next base: position 6,003,366 of record OX454421.1, read on the forward strand.
CGAATTCGCAGTTGGCACGTATCGGACGAACCCTCGTTCTCCGACCACGTGCATATACGATTCAACCTAATCTTTGCAGATTCTGCAACAGTTGAGCGCAGAGTTCCACAAAACACCAACTGGTCCGAATATATGGAGACCCTGAAGAACATCTGCAGTAGATCGACAAGAAAGTTACTGGGTGGCTCGGTCTCGAAAGAATCGTAGACGAAACCACCAGGGCAATTGTGTCCTCATATGAAGAAAATTGTCCTCTATTGGTTATAAAGGAAAATAAGTGTGTTCCGTGGTGGAATAGGGAGCTAGCTCGCCTCAGGAAAAAGGTGAGGCAGCTTTTTAACAGGGCCAAGCGCAACGGGGACTGGGTCCTGTACCGCTCCACCCCCACGGAATACAACAAAAAGATCAGAGACGCCAAAAGGCGTAGCTGGTCAAACTACTGCGACAGTGTCAATAGTACTACGAAAGCGGCAAGACTGCACAAAGTACTAGCTAAAACGGTTGCAGTTGGATTAACACTATAAATGGAGATAACGGGGACATCACGAGGGATGCCGTAAGTACGGGCATGCTACTCCTAGCAAACCATTTCTCCGGCTGCAGACTAGACTATAACGTGAATGATAGCAACAGTTGTATGAATCCACCCAACAGAGCAAACAGAGCTGACTGGGCAGGAGCAAGAGGTATCTTCACGTATGACAGGATAAAGTGGGCAATCGGGACGTTTGATCCCTTCAAATCGCCCAGCATGGATGGAATCTTTCCGGCACTCATGCAAAGAGGGCAAAATGAGCTGATTCCCTTCATGGTTAGTATCTATAGAAGTAGCTTTGGGATATATCCCAACAGCCTGGAGATCAGTGAGGGTAGTCTTTATCCCGAAAGTGGGTAAAAGACCGGCGGACGACCCCAAGTCGTATCGCCCCATTAGCTTAAAGTCTTTCCTCATGAAAATTATGGAAAAGTTACTGGACGCTCACATTAGCAGTACACTTCTGAAGACGCGGCCGCTGCACCCAAAACAATATGCCTATCAACCGGGCAAATCGACGAAATCGGCGCTACATAGCTTAGTGGAAGAGATCGAAGTGGCCATGTCTATTTGACGATACGTCATTTGATTCCATAGGAACGGCATTAAGATCCAAAGGGCCGACAATACCACCATAATGTGGGTGCAACGCATGCTGTCGTCCAGAATAATATTTACCAGTATAGGCAATACCACTCTCACTGCCCAAGCCACACGTGGCTGCCCCCAAGGAGGTGTACTATCCTAAGGTGACCAGACTCCCGAAGGCACAATGCTGTACACATACTTGCGGAATTCGGTTTTCGAGCAAATCCTCAGCAATACTTCTTGCATTTCCGAGGTGTATATCGCAAAAATGTTGGCAAATTATTTCATGCATTACAGACAGAGAGAGGTCTGAGTGCAGCGAGCTGCAGGATCTAAGTAATCGTACAGTCTAAATTTTACGAATTGGCTCACCGCTCGCTTTGCTCGCACATCGCCTTATCATTCGGATCCTGATAAGCGCGAAATACATGGCGAGGTCTGGACGATGCAAAGCATAGGATCTAAGTATATCTAAGGACAAGCCAGAGGTCTAAATCTTGCCAATTGCCTTCCATCGGCTCACCGTTTCGCTGGACTTGCATCTCGCCATATCCTATTTCGCAACAGCACTATGTCCCAAAAATGTTGGCGAATACTGAATAGCGTGACAGACAGCGAGGTTTGACCTGAGCGAAGGACCAGCTGTAGGATCTGAGTAATCCTAAGGACGAGCCAAAGATCTAAATCTTATCTATTGGCTTATCGTTCGCTGCGATCGCACCTCGTCTTAACCACTTCCGACCAGCGCTGGTCGCAAGGATGTTGGCGAATTATGAAAAGCGCGACAGACAGAGTGAGTTCTGAGTGAAGCCAAGGGCGAGGCGCAGAATTAAAGTAAACCTGAGGACGAGCCAGAGGTCTAAATCTTATCTAAAATTGCTTACAATATTTCTGGAGCAGAGTATTCATTTCTCCATGGTGGATGCTATGCCGGTCCCCTGGGATCTTACCGCCGTTTTAAATTGACTCTAAGAAAATGTGGAAAAAAAGATTATCTAAAACCAATGCCGAGTCCTTTCTTTAGTATGCATTTTCCTAGGGAGGTTGATAAAGGAATCCGCTCGAGTATAGTGGCTGAGTTTTCTATCGTTTTGTCATAGGGAAAATAAAAAACTCATCCTCTGACGACTGTAACTTCTGAAGCTTGGCCGCTAGAGCCTTGAAATGTTTACCAAATATGGGCAGTACCGTGACCTACAAGTTTGCCAAATATCAAAATTCCGCTCAAAAATTTTCAAGTTATGGACAATTTTCGCTTAGAAAACACAGTAGTGGACCGTAGAATTTGGAGTAATATGAGCACCAAGTAGCTCTACAATTGCGCAAATTTTTCAGAGAGATCTGGAAGGTTTCCTGAGTTATCGAAAAAGAAAGACTGGCAAACATAAAAGTGCGATTATCTAACTAAATATCGGTCGCACAGGGTACACCTTAAAAGCAGACATGACTGATCACAGGCCTCATCGAGGAGGTTATTATGTAGTGAATTAGGTTTCATTGTGTGGCTTGGGGAATGCTGTACATTTTGCTGTACATTTACCAACTCTGTACGACAGATCAAAATGCTGTACTGTACAGCAAAATGCTGTACGTCTGGTCAGCTTATACTATCCCCCCTCCTGTGGTGTTTGGTAGTTGATGAATTGATGTGGAGACTTAACTCAGCTAGGCTCTCCACCCAGGGGTATGCGGACGATTTCGTCATCACGGTTAAAAGCAAATTCGAGGAGGTCCTACCGGATGTTTTACAGAACGCTCTGCAAATAGTATAGGAATGGTACACTGTTAACAGGCTACGTGTCAATCCGACAAAAGCCGCAGTAATGCCATTCAGTAGGAGAGGGACGCTAAGAGCTCTGAAGTGTCCCTCAACGCAATGTATAATTCACAGTTGACCATGCCAGATACTGTCATGGGGTATCAAACCAGATATGATTCTGTGGATCTATAAGGCAATTGTTAGACCAATTACGGAATACGGGGCGATGGTATGGCGGAGAAGGGCACCCACTACTGACGGGAGGCTGAATCTGGACAAAGTACAGAGGCTGGCCTGTCTAGCTGTCCTTGGAGCCTTCATCACCAGCCCCACCGCCGTCTTGGAGGTTCTACTGAACCTCCCACCACTGCACATACACATTGAGGCAGTGGCAAGACTGGCCGTTATCAGGCTCAAGGCATGTGATACGGCATGTCCACTGAACTCGGTGCAGTTAGGATGAATAAGTAATGACAACCTACTTAGTATGCCAATAGACTATCTGGCTAAAACGTTACGTTTCGACAGCACTTTCGACTCAGAGACGTGGGCGAGGGAGGACTGGACTGACAAGTTCATAGCACTCCACCCCGTCATTTACACGGACGGCTCAAAGACAGATACAGGTTCTGGCGCAGGAATTATCGGCCCAGGTATTAGTCTTTCTATTCCAATGGGATGCCGACCGACCGTGTTTCAGGCAGAAGTACACGCAATCGAGCTGTGCGCAACAACTTGCATTGAAAATGGCTACTTAAACAAGAAAATAGCAATATTTACTGACAGCCAAGCGGCTATGAAAGCGCTGACGAGCTTCACTGTCACATCGAAGCTCGTGTGGGGTTGTCAGGAAATCCTCCAACGGGTAGGCTCTTGTAATAGTCTTACCCTTCTGGGTGTCGAAAGCAATGAGCAGTCCGATGAGCTTGCAAGGAGAGCATCCGCCACTCCCCTCATCGGCCCAGAACCCTACTGTGGGATACCACTCTGTACATACACTGGGAAACTCTTCCCGGGCTTCGGCAGTCAAAAATTTTCGTTGCCAACTACTCACCTAAACGTACCCAAAGTCTAATAAACATGAGCAGAAACAGGGTTAGGATAATTTGCGGGCTCCTCACGGGGCACTGCCGTCTGAATGGACACTTAAAGACCTTGCGCATTGTTACCGACGCGAGCTGTCGCTTCTGCGAGGCTGACGACGAAACAGCTGCGCACATTCCTTGCGAATGGGAGAGGCTAGCAATGTGCCGCTTGGAATGCTTCGGCATTATGTTCCCTTTAGAGGAAGATATCGCCTCCTTGAACATGGGCCAGCTTAATCGGTTTATCGAAAGAAGTCGGCTAGATGAGTTCATCTAACCCATAGTTTGGGCAATGGCACAATAGACCAACGGTCCCAGTGCCCAGGGCTACAATACAGCCACAGCCCATTTCAAATCTAAATCTAAATCTAGATATAATCCAAAAGCCGGATCTGTCTGGAAGTTGCCTGGTCAGAGAGTTGATGGAAGCAGTAAATAAGAGGCTTGTGATCTATCCGAAAATGCAAGGATCAAATGACGAAAATGTTTCACTATCAGGAAAACAGCCAATAACTCTCTGTCATACGCACTGAAACGAAGCTCTGCAGCTTGTAACTTGCGAGAGAAAAACTCAGAAGCTGCCACACACCATTGAATTGTTACTCCAGCACATCTCCTACACCCTTGTCGGATGCATCCGTGGTGATTTTTAACTGGGCGCCATTTCGTGGATGGCATAAAAGTATGATGCATGCGCGAGCTGCGGTTTGCTGGCTTCAAATGCTGATACGGCCTCTGGAGTCCAATCGATAGGTCTCTTGTCATTTTTTTACAATACCCAAGAAGATGGTGTCAGACGGGCTGGGTCCCTGGCGCTCCTTGTATGAGCCGACGTTAAAAATTTACCGCTCCCAGGAATTGACGCAGATCGCAATTTCTCTTGGGCTGCTTAATGTTTAATATTGCTTCGACCCTATCTGGAATAGGAGCTACACCATGCTCGCTAATACGATGTCAAAGATAATAATCGATTACCGGTTTCGTAAAACAGCATTTGTCCAAAATGATTGATCAATTTGCTCATCTTTGGTTTTGCACTCCAGTCGGAAAATAGATGGAACGCAACTGTCGCCACAATTAAGGCAAAAATTAACTGTGAAACTAGTAATTAATTCCCTGAATTCGTATGAAGATTTTTTAATTAGGCCTACAACTTAATAATGAGACTTTTTTTTTAATTTTGGGCATTTATTCATATATTTATTCATATAACTAAATTAATCAAAATATTGGCATCAGCATCAGCAGCGATAACTTTCTCCCATCTTTCGGGAAGTCTACGAATTCCGTCGCGGAAAAAATCTTGGGTTTTCGAGGCTATCCATGAATCGAGCCAGTTCTTAGTATCCTCATACATGGGCGTAGCCAGGATTTCGGTCAGGGGGGGGCAAGCCCGAAATTTTTTCAATATCAAGATTTTCTTAGGATTTGAAATCGTTGGTCGCGAAAATATTATTAGGCAAAATTTAGAGTATTTTAGCTGGTGTAATGGTTAGTGGCCGCACCTTCTTTGCACACGGGTTCGAGACTCACCGTGAACGAATTCAGTTAATTTGTTTTTCGAACTCACGCCCCTTGTGACGAACTATGAACTCACTCAAGATGTTAAACGAGTACCCATTCATGATTGTTTTTTTTTTAATTTTAGGAAAGGACAGTCGAGAATGATTTTCAAGACCATTTAAAGAAAAATTGCCCCTGAAAGTGTTTAGACTTTTACTGGTTATTCTGATTACATTCAACTGGCCTCCGTTTCTGCTTTTTAAAACGTAACTCGTTTATATTCAGTGCTATTTTTGGCTTTTGGGCAGCATATTCCACTTGCGACATCAATGTCCGTTTTGAAATCTGGCTTTTCTTGGTTCTACAGGATCGCATCTCCTGCTGAAACATACCGAGAAGCCCCTTATCTCACATCCACAGCATCCATAGAAAAAAACATTATCCGACAGTCGGCTGGAGACATTTAGGGGTACATGCTTTTCCACTTCCTTAAAATAGGAGCCCAATGGAGCTCTTAAGCTGTTTTTCCTTTTCCAAATAGGAGCCCAAGCGCTCAGTTATTCCACTGAGAGCCCTCTTTAGCTGCTCAACTCAGCTGCTCCTCTACACTTCTACAATAACATCGGGAGTCCTAGCTAACCCTCCCCAGAACGGAATCCCACAGTAAAGTTTAAACCGAAGTTGGGCAGGATTCCATTCTGATGGTAGCTTTTGGCTCATTCGACTTAAGTTGCCGGGACGCCGTATAGCTTGCATGATGAAGTTTTGACAATTAAGTACTCTCGCACAAAATCATCGATCTGATCGTTATAGCTCTGGATCTCGAGAAGAAATCAAATGCAGTCGACTTAAAGAAAAAATTAAACAAGACCAAAGTGCTAAATTTGAGTCCAGCTTACGTACGTTGTCCTCGACGCGGCCGCACGACAGCGACTCGCTCATTCCATAAAAACTCGTTTCTCTCTCATTTTAAAAACGAGTTTTCATATGGAATGAGCGATTCGCTGTCGTGCGGCCGCGTCGAGGACAACGTACCTTTAGTCTGAAAGAGAATTTAATTCCCCATAAATATTAATTCATCTATTTAGACAATATCGTTGCCGCGGATGGCGGTATCAAGAGCATTCCACAGTCAAGTTCTTGTCCAAAATTTTGCAAACCAAATTGTGAAAACCAAAGCTGTTGAAAGGGAGCAGTACTTGGAGAGCGTACCTAAATTACTGGTCGATGCAAACAGGCCGACAAAATTTCACGCTAGTTCTCTAAATGCATAGAGTTCGACTGAAAAACTGTGGTCAAATTAGGAGGCATTGCGAGAAACCGTATACGTTATGGGACGTAAGTGCAGTCGATTCTCTATTTTCCACAAGTGGTTTACAGCCCTTATACACCTGCAACTTGGTTGCCTTGCCAACCTAAGTTGGTAACACGCAAAAAAATACAGAATGTCGGTTCAGCTTGCGTACAAGTCCGCAACTCAGTGGGACATTTTCATGTTTTCAACAAATGCTAATGTACAGTACTGATGCAACCGCGAAATCATTTATACATTATTTCGTGACGATTTGCTTTTCGAATTTGACTCTTTTTGGGTCGTTCAACAAAAGTTTAACGAAAGTTGAAAATGAGTTGAACCTAAGTTGAAAGTTACACTTTTTGGGTCATTCAACAAAAGTTGAACGAAAGTTGAACGTGAGTTGAACCTAAGTTGAAAGTTAACTTTTTGGGTCGTTCAACAAAAGTTGAACGTGAGTTGAACCTAAATTGAAAGTTACACTTTTTGGGTCGTTCAACAAAAGTTGAACGTGAGTTGAACCTAAGTTGAAAGTAACACTTTTTGGGTCGTTCATCAAAAGTTGAACGAAAGTTGAACGTGAGTTGAACCTAAGTTGAAAGTAACACTTTTTGGGTCGTTCAGCAAAAGTTGAACGAAAGTTGAACGTGAGTTGAACATAAGTTGAAAGTTACACTTTTTGGGTCGTTCAATAAAAGTTGAACGAAAGTTGAACGTGAGTTGAACCTAAGTTGAAAGTTACACTTTTTGGGTCGTTCAACAAAAGTTAAACGCAAGTTGAACGTGAGTTGAACCTAAGTTGAAAGTAACACTTTTTGGGTCGTTCATCAAAAGTTTAACGAAAGTTGAAAGTGAGTTGCACCTAAGTCGAAAGTTACACTTTTTGGGTCGTTCAACAAAAGTTGAACGAAAGTTGAACGTGAGTTGAACCTAAGTTGAAAGTAACACTTTTTGGGTCGTTCATCAAAAGTTGAACGAAAGTTGAACGTGAGTTGAACCTAAGTTGAAAGTTACACTTTTTGGGTCGTTCGACAAAAGTTGAACGAAAGTTGAACGTGAGTTGAACCTAAGTTGAAAGTAAAACTTTTTGGGTCGTTCAACAAAAGTTGAACGTGAGTTGAACCTAAGTTGAAAGTAACACTTTTTGGGTCGTTCAACAAAAGTTCAACAAAAGTTGAACGAAAGTTGAACGAAAGTTGAACGTGAGTTGAACCTAAGTTGAAAGTTACACTTTTTGGGTCGTTCAACAAAAGTTGAACGAAAGTTGAACGTGAGTTGAACCTAAGTTGAAAGTTACACTTTTTGGGTCGTTCAACAAAAGTTAAACGAAAGTTGAACGTGAGTTGAACCTAAGTTGAAAGTAACACTTTTTGGGTCGTTCATCAAAAGTTGAACGAAAGTTGAAAGTGAGTTGCACCTAAGTTGAAAGTTACACTTTTTGGGTCGTTCAACAAAAGTTGAACGAAATTTGAACGTGAGTTGAACCTAAGTTGAAAGTTACACTTTTTGGGTCGTTCAACAAAAGTTGAACGAAAGTTGAACGTGAGTTGAACCTAAGTTGAAAGTTGAATTTGAGTTGAATTCGAGTTGAATTCAAGTTGAACCCAAGTTGAACCCAAGTTGAACCCAAGTTGAACCCAAGTTGAACTGAAGTTGAACGTAAATTGAACCCAAGCCCAACCTCTGTTGAACCTTGAATGGCACCCAACACTCACAGGGTAGCACCTAGCCCAACTTCCGTTGAAACCTTGAATGGCACCCAAAATTCACAGGGTACTACCTGTAATGCCAAAAACGTAACGCTTTTTCGTTGCAATTTTCGTGACGATTTTCGATTTATGTGCCAGAGTCAAGACATAAAAATGTCAAAACGGAAAATAAGTGATTTGTAGGCATGGTGCAGGTTGCAGTACCAGGTTGCAAGAACGTGAATGGCGTGGTTGCCGGAATGTTGCAAATGTGTAGTTAGGTACCTGCAACCTAGGTTGGCAACGAAGTTGCAGATGTAGAAGGCCTGTAAGGCACAAGAAAGTCGTCCACTGCACTTTTTAAGCTATCAAAATTTTCTTTAGTTTGAGTGCAACGCCAGCCTTGTAGGTACAAAGGATCCCAAGATACAGCATTTCGAACTTTTTTACAAAAAAAAACAATGTTTAAAGTGCTGTACGAGTATTTTGAGATCCTTTGCACCTACAAAGCTGGACTCAAATTAAAGAAGGTTTTATTAGCTTTGAGAATCAAGCAGACGACTTTTGGAAATCACAAACCAAAATATGAAAAACCTTCGAAATTTTTTAGGTTTTTTGAGGGTCACGGGGTTAGGATAGGTTTTCGAAGTTGCAAAATTGGTGGTACACTTTTGGTATCTACCCTAACAGTATCCCAAAAAAACAGAGCCGAGCTATTTTTTGCTACCTAAAATCATAAATTGACTGACCTATAAGGGAATCCTTATAAATTTTACAGTTCATAGTCGCTGGTATTTGAAAAATAAATTTAAATTTTGCAGCTACTAGATACTTCTTTATATTTTATTTGTCAGTTACTTTAATTAGGCTTCCGAATTAAATTATTTTATTGAATGAGGTAATGCATTTAAAAGTGACGCTTTGTCCCAATAAGCATTCCTTTATAATTATTCCTTAAGGGATCCGTATTCCTTAAGTGAGGACTATGAATTCCTCCGTTAATGTTCATTTTTTAGGGCTTTCAAGACTTGTTCACGTTTCAGAGTAGTAGCTCACATAAAATTGTTCACCTTCACGTTTGGCGAAGTACACGTTTACCCGAGTCTACTGTATAGACATGAAAAGAGCTATCCATAGCGCTCAGGATTGCTGTAAATCTGGACGAAATAGAATAGAATTAGGTATGTCTATATGTATCTATGTAGATGACTATGTAAGGAAGAAGAACGGCTTGTAATAAATTGATATGGAAATGTTTGTGTGGTTTTCGGAACATGGAAACTGCAAACGAAAATGCGAAAAAGTGAATCTGAAAAAAATTATCCCTGAAATATTTTTTTTTCTTTCAGTATTATTAATATTCAATTCAATAAAAAAAGTTTCACCGGCCAGGGAGGGGCGGTCGCCCCCCTGCCCCCCTGGCTACGCCCATGTCCTCATATGAAGTGAAGTGCTGATCAGCCAACGCATGAGTCATCGAAGCGAACAAATAGTAATCAGATGGAGCAATGTCGGGGCTATACGGCGGGTGGGGTAGCACTTCCCATTTGGTTGTTTCCAGGTACGTTTTCACGACTCGCGCAACATGAGGGCAAGGATTGTCATGCTGAAGAATTATTTTGTCGTGCCTTTCAGCATATTGTGCCCGTTTTTGACGCAATGCTCGACTCAAACGCATCAATTGCAGTCGATAGCGCTGCCCGTCAATGGTTTCATTTGGTTTTAGCAGCTCATAATACACAACACCGAGCTGGTCCCACCAAATGCAGAGCATAAGCTTGGAACCATGAATATTTGGCTTCGCGGTCGATGTTGATTGGTGCCCGGGTGGTCCCCATGATTTCTTTCGCTTTGGGTTATCATAATGTATCCACTTTTCATCGCCGGTCACAATACGATGCAAAAAAAACCCTTCCGTCTTTGCCTTTGAAGCAGTTGTTCGCACATGCAAAAGCGCCTCTCAACATCTCTTGGCTTCAACTCGTACGGAACCCAGTGGCCTTGCTTTTGGATCATTCCCAGTGATTTTAGCCGCTTCGATATGGCTTGCTGAGTCACTTCCAACGAAATTGCGAACTCTTTTTGCGTTTGGCACGAATCTTCTTCGAGTAATTTCGTCAATTCTTCGTCTTCAAACTTTTTTGGCTGGCCAGGTCGCTCTTCGCCGGTAATGTCGAAATTATCATTTTTCAACCGATGAAACCACCGAAAACACTGTGCACGCGAAAAAGCATCGTCACCGTAAACTTCCACGAGCAATTGATGACTTTGAGCTGCAGTCTTCTTAGCAAAATAATGCCCAAGTAAAACTTCCCGCAAATGTTGTTTTTTTCGTGAATTTTCGAAACTTTCCATGGTCCGGTAAATGCGTTGTCAACAATCAACACGAAATGTTTATACTGCCATTGCCAGCTTATGAATAGAAACTTCAAATGGTATGTATGTCAAAGATGGACTACCATTAGTTTATCGGTGTTGCCATCTCTAAAAAAAGTCTCATTATTAAGTTGTTGGGCTATAATTTAATTTTTTAATGAGAGTGTATGCCAATAATATATGCCATATGGAGTGCACGCCACTGCTTGACAGTGTCACCGGGTCGGTGAGACCCTTTGTAGAGGTACCGACAGCAAGAGCTCCGAATGACATCTTTATTCAAAATGATTTAAAAAGTATTTGTACTGTTACTGATGATTTGAAGTGACCTCCCCAGCCTTTGTTTTACCCGGTTTACTTTTTGAATTACGGGTTTTTAAGCTTTATTCACACTGGCTACTAATTGGCAGCTCACGATGCCAACTGGCAGCTGTCAGTTTTGTTATTCAATATATGGCAACTTGCTTGCGGAGTTCAAAGTGACAATTTTGCAACTTTTATTCATTTTTTGTTTTGTGTGTGAAATTGTATATTTCACGAATGGCCTGATGATAATTTAAAGAGTCCGATTTGGATAATTAAATTGAAAAAAAAAGATTCAAAACGAAAGTTTGGTTATGTCATTTTCAAGCTCCATTTGGTAGCTAGTGTAGATGCTAAGTAACTGCCAAATGGCATCTCGCGATGTCAGTTTTTGACAAGCCCAAAGTTAGCAGTCAGTTTGGATACAGCTTTAAATTGTTATAACTCCAAAAACGGCGAAACCATAAACTAAATTTGGCAATCCTAATAGTGAGATTCAGACTACCAATGACCAATTTATAAATTAATTATCTGGTAAATTAATACTGGAGCTGATTTGTTAGAATAATATTACTGTAGGTATTCGTTATTTTGTGGACAGCGGATACGTTCCAAACCAATTTTTAAAATCCTTCAGTTTTTTTTAGTTGAGGTTTTTACTGCCATTCCTTTTTTCACTTTTTATGTAGGTAGAATCTGTAAGTTCCTAAATTATCGGGTGTATTTACTGCTTGGAGTGCTGTCAATGTCATAAGCCGAGTTTAGTTCCCCTTTAATATTCTTCATTACTACAATTTTTTTTTAAATTAAAAATGACTATTACATCTTTACAATCTTCATAGAAACATTTTTCTACATCAATAGGACAACTTCTGTCAAATTTCTATGAACAGTTATGTTACGCAGTCCTGCATAGTGATAGTGAAATTAATTAAACATTTATTTTTTGCTTATTCTACGGGGCTTTGAGGAAATGGATGCAATTTCGTATTATAAGGCAATTTTTGAACGAAAGTGAGATTTATTTATTTTAGCCAATATATTTCGGGCAAAATACCCATCATCAGGGTAAGCGTTACTACAAAATGAACATTAAATACAAAGCTTTAGCAAGGTTTTTTACATTGAAAATAACCAAAATATTACCTATTTTGAGATATTGAGATATGTTCATCATTATGTATTAGTTTCATACCTAATGATTCACACAACATTCATAAAAATGTGACAAACTTTTGCTATTTCCTCTACTTTAAGGAATATGTCTCATGTTATGCAAATATGTATAGCAATGAATTCTTCTGAAATCTTTTGTAATTCATATAGGTAATGAGTGTAACATACAGATATCACGTAAGACACGTCTGTAATATAATGTAACATTTACATATATACAATCACATTATTTAATGTCCATTGACATTCATAAACTAGGTAAACTTCTTAGTTTTCTTTTTTTTTAATTTTACATTTAATTTTAACCGGTTTATTTCACTTGAATTTTCCGAAAATGATATAATAAAAACCACAAAATCTCCAACTAAAGCTCGTTACATTTTTAAAATGAAATAAAATAAAGCAATTAAATGCATAGTTGGTAAATTAAATACCATAGATGCAAGGTTTTTCATCAAACATAAGTATAGTTACTGGGGAATACTATGGTTGACGTTGATGCAGTATATGTACATACATGCTCGTAGATAAGATTCATTTGATACGAATGTGTATGAGAATCTGATTTAAATCACAAATACGGTTATATGAATTTCTATGCAATTAAAATGATTAAGTCAAGTAAGTGTCTTCATTCTATAACAGTATAGTACAAAATTGTGCCTATTTAAAGCATAATGAAATTGTTGATGTTAACATGGCTGATTGGCTCAACATTTTTGATGTTGCATAAATCGTTTGATGATGGAATTAATTCTACAGAATTTGTCTAGGTATATCTAGAGGGGACTTCTTCACTTTGACTACTTTCTGGCAAAATAACCACATTTCCAGGCGCGCCACATATGAATCTTCGATGCAATTATGAAGGCTGTGCTTCTTTATGGCAGTTGAACGTGGTAGGTGACCGATGAGATAACAACTAAGCTGGCGCATCCTACAAATCCGCTAGGCGCAGATTATTTCGAATGATGATCTCCTTAATGTCACATAGTTTAAGAAAAATGGCATATTTGGTCGGCAAAAATCCTACATCGGAAATTTTTTGGATTATGGTTGGGAATGGTCCCCAGATTATGGCATTAAAAGTCCCAACCGATCGGGGGTCCGCAACCTTAAAAAAAAGGGGAAAGGGGGGCATTTTTCGGTTTTGTGCGATTATTTCAAAAACGGTAAGAGATACAGAAAAATGATCTGAGGACGAAAAAAACCACATAAAATTATCTTTGCAATGATATATAACACATTAGAGTTCAATTGAATATTTCGGCGTTAGAATAGAACATGAATTAGAATATTTTCATTTTAGACCTTTTTTAAAAGCTCCATAACTTTTGAAAGAACGCTAGCTCAGCCGTAAAATTTTTTATAAGTATTTACAACAAGTTTAAGATAATTTTAACGTAAACATTGAGTCGCTCCGGTCAAGGACCTCCATTATCCCCCCATTTAAATTTTTCAAAACGGCATATCCATAACTCCCCCCAAAATTGGAGCAGAGTGCTAAATTTTGGATTGTTGCGATTGGAGGTCATAGTCACCCCACCCACCAAAAATCAGCTCATTCGAATAAAAACTAAGGGTATCTCCCATACAAACACGGAAAACAATTAGCCCTAGTTTTCCGCAAATAAGAAATAAGGCGTTGAAACTGTTAGAAATAATGGAGCTTGAATAAAATGATGTAAGAAGATAAGACTATGCGCCAATTCTTACAAGAATCGTACATCATACACCTCTTGGCAAAAGTTGGAGAAAAAAATTCAGATGGAAAACGAATTTGTTTTTGAGTCCAATCACAAAAATTTTACTTTGAAGACGTGTAAAAACCAAATCACTCATCCGATTTTAGTGCGGCTAGCTTTGTTTTTTTTTTAAGAAAATATATTGGCGGTGATAATCATTTCATTCGATATATATTTGGACTGGTGTAGTTTTGGAGAGGCTTAGGTTGTGTAAGAAAATGCATTTTTGTTATCTTTAAATGCTTGTGGCAAATTAAAGGGTTAAGAATTCGAAAAACGAACCCAAGCACCTTTGTTTTGCTGCAAATCACATTAGGAATCCATTTCCAGTGCATTTATGAAGTTGTATGCGGACACCCTGTAGAGTAATACATCTTATCTATAGCTCTGTATAATCGCCATTGTATACAGGGTGTCCCATTCATGGTGGAGAATATTTTAATGGTAGGTAGTGTGACTCATTGGGGAAAAATGGGGAAAATTAATCTACAACGGGACCCCTCTATTTTTAACCGTTACAATATAATAACATTTTTTGTCGAAATGCCCGACTTGCCGAACTAGTCCAAAATTTGCCACACCACCAAACATTTCATCCGAGATATGACTTATCTTTATAAAATAGAAAAAAAATCAACAAAACGATACCTCGTATTGCTCGTATCATCCGAGAGATACCCGTTCAAACTTTAAAAAAATTTTAAAATCCAGTTTTCAACAAAAAATAAATTGATGAAAATCAGATTTTTAAATTTATTTTTGAACGGAAAATACGAGCAACTTCGTAACGGGCGCGTTTATTGGAAATTTTATGTAGTTTCAGAAAGTGAAGTCAATATATCGGATGAAATGTTTGGTGGTGTCGCAAATTTTGTTTTAGTTCGGCAAGTCGGGCATTTCGACAAAAAATTATATTACATTGTAACGGTTAAAAATTGAAGGGTCTCGTTGTACATTAATTTCCTCAAATGAGCCATACTACCATTAAAATATCTTCCACCATGAATGGGACACCCTGCATAAAGTAAAAATATGGCCTGGGTCAACGCTCACTACCAACGGCGGCTTTTTGGAAAAAAATCGATATCAACTTCGATTTAATGAAGAGGAAACCACAGAAACTATAGATGAAATAAAATAGAGAATAAAGTTTTGTTTAAGTAAAGAAGCACATTAATTGGTTCTTTAAGAAACGCGTTAATTTTTGAGTTTATCAACTGTGTCATGGATTTTGTCCTTGATTCGTCCTAAAACAATCTTAGCCAACAGCTTGGAAACAGCAGGAAGTAGGCAGATCCCACGCCAATTATTGCAATTCTTCAGGTCACCTTTCTTCTGAATCTTAATAATTACGCCCTTTTTCCACTCACTGGGAAGAGTTTCGGTTTCCCAACACACTTGAATTAAGAGAAGGAGAATATCCGCTGAAGTGACAATATCCGCTTTCAAGAAATCAGACGGAATTCCATCAATCCCAGGGGCTTTACCGGGGTCCATTGATTTAATAGCGTCTATTAGTTCCTTTTTGGATAGTGGACCAGAAGTAATGCTGTCTATTCCAGGGACGTCTTCTGCTGGCAATGAAGATGCACTTGCAGGCCCGAAGGTGTTATTAAGGACCTCTAAAAAGTGTTCTCTCCATCTTTGCAGCTGTTGTTCTTCGGTAACGAGCAGAACACCTTCCTTATCTTTCACAGGATGTTCCATTAGTAAAGATCTGCCAGTTAATGGCTTGATAAGCTTGAAGAGTGTTCCACTGTCACCGGGGAGAGCCGCATCCTCTGCCTCCTTCGCAAGCGCGTTGATATGATTGCGCTTATCACGCCTTACACTCCTTTGAACGCCTTTTTGGAGCGAGCGGTATTCAGCTCTGTATCGTTCCTTAGCTGAATCGTCCTAAAATTTCTTCGACACACGAAATAAATGAGTCCTTAGCGACTTTCCATCTATCGTCAATTGTCGGATTCTCATTTAGTGGTGGTGCATTAGCTTTTTCGCGCAAAACGGGAACGCACGCTTGGTTGATGGAAGTTTGAGCTTCTGCACATTATATCTAGGGCAAATATTTGCACGGTTAGGACGCTGGATTGCTGCCGTTCGTAAGCGCATTTTTGAGATGACAAGATGGTGGTCACTGCCAATATCAGCACCACGTTTCGCCCTAACGTCTAAGACACAGTTTCTTCACATTTTAGAAACAGCAATATGGTCAATCTGGTTCTCAGTTCTACCATTCGGAGAGGTCCAGTTTGATAAGTGGCAATCTTTGTGTTTAAACAGAGTTCCACCAATGACGAGCTGACGAGAGTTACAAAACTCTATAAACATCTCGCCATTCTCGTTTCTGTCGTCTAACCCATGATTTCCCATAAGGTGTTCCAATCCTTGGTTATTTGTCCCGAATTTATTTATTTATTTTAATGTCACCTATGGGAGCCCTATCAAAGGTGTCGCCAAGTCTTTGGTAGAAAACGTCTTTGTCAGCTTGATCAGTCGGTGCGTAACACTGAATTATCGTGATATTTCGTACTCTGGATTTGAATCGGGCGGTGATAATACGGTCGGAAACTGGTTTCCAATCGATAAGGGATCGACGTGCATCCCTAGTCAAAAGGATTCCGACTCCTGCCTGCCGAGGAGCATTTTGGTCATCATTTCGAGAGTACAACAAAACAGAGAGCTTGGTGGTAGAGTCGCTCCTGATCCGAGCCATCTTGTTTCGCTCATTCCTAATATAGCGATGATATACACGGTCATTTCCCGTTCGACTTCAGTGAGCCTCATGTTGTTGCACTCGCCCCACATCGTTCGAACGTTCCAAAACCCAATCGTGGTCCGTTGTTTATAGCCAAGAACGGTTAACCGGAATATTTTCGGTTCTTGCCACCTCCCAGCTTTAACCCGGACGGTTGTTTCTCCATCCGGTTAAAACCGGAACCAAAATTCTTTCAAAATTTATACAATTTTTTATATTTTCTTGACTTTCAGTCTGCAATTCTTAGTACTTGTCCCTTATGAAAAATTTTGTTTTAAAATTTCAGCCCTATTTCAGCCCATATTTTCGAAAACTCTCCTTTTTGCTATTACTCGTAGAACCATCGCTTCATCAAATTACCTCGCCTTGTATCTTTGATTTGATTTTGCATACGACACGAACACCAGCAATACGAGCATTTTTTACTAAAATTCTAAGCAAATCAATGAAAAGACCCGGTTAACCGGAAAACCGGTACTTTGAGTCTGTTGAAAAGCGGACGGTCTAACCAGCTTTGCAAGAAACCGAGAAAAACCGAAAACCGGGTTATGGGCCAGTTTTTGACATCCCTAAGCTGTAGCTGCGGTATGTAATCTGACACACCCTTTTCCTTGCAAGCACCATATGGCTAATAAGGATCCTTAAAGTCTCTCTGCAAATAGACTGTCTTAAAACAATTTTTGGAGTACCTTTTCTGTAGGGTGTTTATACCAGACTAAATTCCAGTCCACTTTGTCATGAACTGTCAAACACGACAGGCACGTAGCCAGGGGAGGGGTCCATGGGGTCCGGACCCCTCCCGAAATGTTTGCAGAAATAATCGGAGTCAGCGTTTTGATAACATAATTTTGAAAAAGATTGACGTCTTCTTAGCTCCGCTATTTATTTAGACATCATTACTCATTCACCTAAATAGCAGTCGATTTCAGAGTTTAATCAATATTTTCAAATTGTTAGCTGGCTGAACACTACTAATTATGTGTAGAAAATTACTAATCGCATTCGGTACAGAATTCTCGTTATTATTTATCCTAATTTGCCTAAGAGTTTGGGGTTTTGAACTTTCCGCTGCTGAGGTCCTAAATGTTGTTAAAAAATAATTTCAGAACGCGATGAACAATAGTTTAGCCTGAGCATTGCTAGAAAATCCAGAATGCAACATAGTCGATATTTCCAGCTTACACCTATGGCTAAATTAATATATTAGTCATTTGAAAATGTGCATGGGATAGGGTGGCCAGACATCTCTCTTTAGGTGGATATGTCCTGCTTTTACTTTCTTCGCTCCCTATTCCAGCCCAAATGCCACGTACTTAAGTTCGAATCCCAGATATCTTTCCACGCACGCAAAAAAACCCACCGCAGATAGAAAAACATCCGTTGTAGCCTCGCCACATTCCGAAATATTGCAAATACAACTTTATAACTTTATTGGTGTCAGGGAAACTGGGCATTTAAATCATGCCGATGATCAAGATTGTGAAACATGAAGCCAAAATCAATAATTTGCCCTATTATTAGTTGGAAACAGTGGCGCAACAACGGGAGGGGTAGACCGGGAAATTGTGAAAAGAAAATTTGAAAATAAGAACTACACAAGTTTGAGTTCTGCCTACCAGTGATCCCAATGTTTTTTTTTACCTGGGCAGATATTAGCGCAACAGCCCAGATTTTGTTTGTGCATAAATTCCTTTTTTTTTTGGATTTTCCA
This sequence comes from Microchrysa polita, assembly GCA_949715475.1. NCBI lineage: Eukaryota > Metazoa > Arthropoda > Insecta > Diptera > Stratiomyidae > Microchrysa > Microchrysa polita. The sequence goes on from OX454421.1 coordinate 6,021,884, forward strand.
TGCCTTTTTTCTAAAATCCGGCTGCGCGCCTTGATCTAACTTGTAGACCGTTGTGATATACATTTAAACCCTCTCTCGTCAACCACAATGCTGAAAAGAGTGATTCTCGACTCGTGTTCTTACGACGCTAAAATACGCAAAAATTTGCATCGAAAATTATTATGAATGCAACGGAAACTATATAGAAACACCACCGTATAGCATCATTACTGGAAAATAGCACCATCATCAACTTGCGACAGCAGCTTCAAATGTCCAGTAACATGGGTGGCCTTAGCCATTTCCAGGGATAAGATCCAAGTTGTGCCACTGGTTGGAGCTCTAATATATATTTTTTCTAACGATGGATCCTAGTGAAATGACCATAAATTTAAATCTTCCTTTCGGTGCTCCTAACAAACCCCGAAAAAGCCTTTCCCTTCTTTTTAATTTAGAATCTTTGCTATTAAATACTGTACCGTTCTAGCAAAAGATCTCCAGTAACACATATTTCACAAAATCACGCTGTTCATTTCGAAGAGGACTTCCCCTTAATTTCTTTCGGGACACATGGAATCTTGTAGTAATTCTTAGTGTACTACCCTGTTAAAATTAACCTAATAACACACACCATAATTTCAATTTAACCCTGGAATACTAATATGACAGGTTAGGGCGTTATTACTAACAACACGTAATTTTGACGTGTTCATATTTTCCTACAATCGCTTTCCCAGTTTACATATTTTACCGAGCTTATCATTTTTCAGTGCCACAGACAAAAATTATTTGACCAAAATATGCCCTCGGAAAATGCACTTATATTACTTACAAGACGTTTAAATTACATGCTATTTTCTATTGATATTACTATTTACACGTCAAATAGGTAGTAGCACCTAGAACATTGCTAAGCTTACCGCCATATACCACAAATAGGATGCTGCCACTCACTTGGACATACAACAACTAACTGAGGAAAGCACTGCTGCAGTGAGTAGTCAACCAGACTCGTGGAACAGCTTATACACATTATAATGTGAGCGAACACGTCAATTTTACGTATTGTTAGTCATTTAGGGTTAAAGGTTGAAATCGTTTTCATAAAATTTATAGAAAACAAAAAAATAGTACGGGGGCAATATTTGGACCCCTCCCGAAACAAAATCCTGGCTACGTCCCTGAAACACGAACGGGCCCACGAACGTGATGTGATAGTTCATGCAAAAATTATACGAAACTGAGATCTTCAATGAAATAGGGACATGTCAATTTTGTGATTCTTAATAGCACAGAATAGTTAGCAATCTTAATGCCAGTGAATAATAACAGGCATTTATGTCTAAAATCGCAGAAAAACTACGACTTAAGAAGCACTGAGAGAAAAAGCACGTTCTGTAATCAAAAATGTTTGGTATTAATACTGGAACGTTCACATTTAACACTAAACAATCTTAAAACAACTCTGTTTCGCTTTAATTTAAGAACAAAAACTGTTTTAAATAAAAATTAGAAATAAACTATTCTCAACTACGCCCAGAGTTGAAACAGAGTGGATTGCTGTATTAAATTTCATAATTAAGAACAAACGTTCTAAGGGATTTAAATTCAAGCACATTTAAATTTAAAGCTGAAACAAGGAATAGAGTTGAATTAATAACGTCTCGTTTTTTACAAACGTCTACAAACTTCATCACGAGTATTCTGGTTGGCGTAGTAGGTAGTGCGCTCGTTTTCAAATCATAAGTTCCCGGGATCGACGATCAACAATTGATGAAATCATTTATTTAAAAAACGTTACAACAAACGCCATTCCTAATATAAGGGGGTTTTCACACTTGTATACTTAATCTGGCCAGATTACGTAATCTGCATTGTGGTCAGTTTAAAAATGTATGGAATTTGACAGCTCAAATTAAGTAATTTGCACAGATTACGTAATCTGGTCGTAAGTGTGAAAACCTTCTAAGCATGCAAAGGGTCAAAATAACAAGTTTTAAGTATGACGTTGTTAATTTTAGTAAAACCACTGTAACTTCAAAATCATATTTAAAAAGAGTTGATTTAAGCGTGTTTTTGATTGATTACACTCTGCTTTTTCTCTTAGTGTATACTATCAATCTGCCTGGTACAGTACCTAAGGGGCGGTATATACTTGCTCCTCTCGCCAGGGGCGGCGTAAGTGTTAGAGCGGGCGCTGCTCACTACATACCAAATGAGCCTTGAACCTATATGACAGGGCTCATCCAAACTCGAGCCTGTTAATTTCGAAATATTCCTTGAGACGACACCGGATGATCAAAACAACGCACTTTATGTAAAACAATTTCTACTCTAAAATATGTGTCATCAATCACAGAGGAATTACCAGGATTTCTTGTATCTTTTTTTTTGGTATCGAATCGGTTGGAGAGATTGGGTGAGGTTATAAAACACAACGTTCGCGCAACGTTACCTTTAATTTCAAATTAACCGGCCGTTACGGATCAGAAACTTCTCCCTACAAACAGATCCCTTAAGCGCTTAGGGAATCTGTTTGTAGAAGTTTCTGATCCGTAACGGCCGGTTGATTTGAAATTAAAGGTAACGTTGCGCGAACATTGTGTTTTATAACCTCACCCATAAATTTCCGTAAATCAACGTTTCCAGTGGCGTAGATAGCTTTTCGGAGAGGGGGGATCACTTTGAAAGATTACTTATACGTTTACGGTTATCAAATGTTTAGTTTCAGACTAAAAATTTCTCTATTTATTACACTTCAAATTAGCAGTTTTTTTAGCACAAAGCTGAGTCCTGTAAATATTGCATCGATAATTTTGGCTTTTTTACTACGGTGTGTCAATTCACAGTATTCCAATTTTCGCTCTTGTGATTGGAGTATCAGAGCAGAGCTTTACATTGGGTTATACCAGTGGTTCCCAAACTTTTCGGAGTCACGGAACACCTAAAATCGCCGCTTTTCTGGCCGGAACACGCCCAGACAGGGAAGCATATAGTTATATGTCCAGGAAAGGTCAATTGTGAAGATGAGAGCTCGTTGGGAATGCCCAGTATATGTGGATAAAGTACAGCTTTTGAGTTTTTAAATCGAAATTTCCCGATAACTCAGAAATTCGTGAGTAGATACTTCTAAAATTTTCGAACATGTAGGACATTAAGGTGCTGGTGTTGTGTTGCCTCCAATTGATAATCAATTGGAGGCAACACAACACCAGCACCTTAATGTTTTTCGATCCCGGCAACTACAAAATCCGTAGTTTATTAAAATTTTAATAAACTGCACGAAAATGTAGGACATGGTATCAGCTATATTTGCTATAAATTTCGAGGCCCTTGACATCAGCTAATTGTTTGAAAAGGATATAAAAAATGTGAGTAGAGCTTAAGATTGGGACTGTTAAACATTCGTTTAAAAAACATCGTATTAAAGTTTTGATTAACACAAATTTAATTCTCTAATTTATTTTCGTACTTAATTGAAATCCCAAAAAGCTCTTCACAAACACTGTGGTCATTCTTTATTTTCTGGTACGCTTTACTTCCTTTTCCAAACCGGTCGAGTCTCTGATGCTGATATTTTACAGTTATATTTATTTCTAAGCTTCGGTATTTTAAAACTTACAAACATTTTTTTCATATGGATTGATTGTATTTTTCTAATTTTTGGATATCTTTACCAAATGCCTGAGAGATCTTCACGGAATCCTCGGGAACCGAGGAACTCAGTTTGTTTGCTTGTTAATTTATTTTCGAATTACTGCCTGCATAAGACTATACATATATCTTTCAATTTGGGAAATTTCTAATTTTTTTTCCATTGAAGATTTAGTTAAAAAAAAATCCTGGCTATAGCTTTGAGAGTCCTTCGTATTGAATTCAATAAAATGCGAACAACTAGAGAAAGTCTAGACTTGCTTTTCCCTGCTATACATGATAAAACCTTTCTATTAGTTTTAACTAAAAAAAAAAGAAAAAGAAAAAAAACTTGATAAACTCAAACAATAAGGAATGCTCGAAAATTGGAAGCGTTTTCTCTTCATTCGCATTAGCTTTCCACTCTCCTGAAGAAATCTCTATAAAGGTACTGTATATTTCACCATTGGAAATTGCGCTTCTGTGGAAGAGAACCCCGTGTTCCACATTATTTTTAAATTTTTGAACCGAACATTAAGATTTTCCGGCAATAAATGCTCAATCAGTGCTTATATATATTTTTTCCAGCGCCACTTCTAGACTACTTCAGTAGGGCTTGCCTGTGCGAAACTCCAGATTCAATGTGACAAAGTAGATGAACGTGAAGCCCGGTGCTGTAGTTTTCTATTCTATCGATACGCTTCTAATATACAATTGAAATATGAGGAAGTTCTCACAATTTTCTCTTGCAGTTCTGAAAATGGTTTCACGTTTTTATGAAACATTACATACGTTGAAAAATTCTAGCAAAAAGATTACTTTTGCTTTGTTTTACGTATCTAAAGTAATAAAAAAATGTGTAATCGAAGTCCCCCCCTTCGATCCCCTTAATCCCCTCCTTATCTACGCCACTGAACGTTTCAATGCTTTAATACTATAGAACTACACAAAAAAAGTACTACGCATAAAAGCATCATACGTAAATCCTCACAGAATTCCAATGAATTCTTACTACAAAAGCGAACCATTAAAAATATGGTACAGTATATGCAATTGTGATCATAAGTAACATCCCCGGCCAGTGACAATGGCTCGCTTTGGAAACATAAAGTACAAAAAAAATCTTTTCAATGTTAATATGGTGTGATTTATTATTATGATTACAGTAAAATAAACTCGCTAAACATTAAATAAAATTAACCTGTTAAAACTTATGCCCATCGAATGATTGACGTATTGGTGAACGTGTCGCGAATATCAATTATTGAAGGATCCTATTGTCTACTTGACCACATCAACTTCTTCTTTTTCTTAGACTTGGTTCCATTGAATAATGTATGTCGGAAGCTTGTTCACATTCTTATCGAGAACACAACTAAATTCATTGCTAGATGAACGTCACAATGACGGTTAAACACTTTTATCATTGTATCCGAACTGATATATGGTAAAATGTAAGGTTTCCATCCTGCATATCAATTTAGAGAAGGTGATCGATTGTTGAATACGTATTTGGGAAATATGTCATGGGTTCAAGTGCGTCAATTTAACAGATTAATTCAATTCATTTTAAATGCTATTATGTAATTTAGTAAAAGTGGTAGCTGATCGGTCTTTTTGGGATTGACTGATACCGGAATCAGTGTAGTAGTAGTGCAATTAAAAATTTGTAGAAATCAAAGTAAAATTTTGCAAGTAAATTCAACAATTCTCTAATTCTAATTCTTTTGCGATTTTATCAATTTTATTATTTTAAATGAAATCCATACCAATAGATTCATTCCGTTGCACCGATGTTATTGTTTTATGCTTACTTTATACCGATAAATAATTAATTTAATCTGGAAATCCGTTAAGTACATTTAAAAATACGCTTTTATTCATTTATTTTTTTTTTTTTTAATTTTACACTTTCTGTTTAATTTTGTTCGAAATTTAACGGCTGTTGTTTTTCTCCAATTTCAGATAAATAACAATGGCACCCAATCTAATTGGGGACACATTTATTTTGGCCCAGACCACTATCGAACAGGAGCCACCAAAACGCAGCACACAAACTGTCCAAACGCCACAAAAACTTACCAAACAATCATTGGAAGTTGATGCATCCACCACTGCTGCACCTACTATTGTACCTAAAAAGTCCGGAGAATATCAATTGGAAATTGTGTGGCGAAATGTTATTGCCTTCGCTATTCTACATATGTTTGCACTCTATGCAGTTTATATGATGATTTCGCGAATGATCATTTTTGAATATATTATTGGTAAGTTTAATTAATTATAATTTTAATTTTTAATACTCATTCATTTTTATCTTTAATATTCATTTCATAGTATATTTTGACAGGCCTACGGAAAGAAATGGGCCTAAGAATTTTGTATTCTCAACATTTTTCATCGCATCAAGTTAATGGTGCTCTGTACAGAACCTTTATTTATTTGCGTTAAAGGCTCTCTACTTATTCGTAATCCACTACTAAACACTAGCGGATTTCATTCGTTCCATATTTATCTATCCTCACGCAATAGATGATGTCCAGGGACGTGCGGAAATGGGAAGGAAGCTAAAGGGGCAATGAAAGCTATTTAATTTTTATTTAATTATATTTATATGAAACTTTAAGGGCGGAATTCATAGTCCTCAGTTAAGTAATAAGGATTCCTTTAAGGCGTAAGGGATTTCTCTATATAAGTGAGCCCTTAAGGGAGCCTCTTATTCATAGGCACCACTTATTAGGGCGTTGCCTCATTAAATAAACGATTCACTTATTTGCCATATCTATTGAAAGTGACAAATCTATCTATATCTATATATATATATATATATATATATATATATATATAAATGGAACCAAAAAAATGTATAGTAACTCATCAATTGAGAACGGCTGGACCGATTTGGTTCAAATTTTCTTTCAGTTGTTTGCAATTACCAGGAGAAGGTTTTTACGGAAGAAAATTTTGGAAAAACATCCGGAAAAGTAGGAAAATTGGGAAATGGAAAAAAATCATCAATTGACGGCTGGGCCGATTTAGTTCAAATTTTTTTTTCAGTTGTTTCCAATTGCCAGGAGAAGGTTTTTACGAAAGAAAATTTTGGAAAACCCTTCGGAAAAGTTGTCAAATTGGAAAAATCTAAGTATAATTTATCAATTGAGAACGGCTGGACCGATTTGGTTCAAATTTTTTTTTCAGGTGTTTGCAATTACCAGCAGAAGGTTTTTACGAAAGAAAATGTTGAGATAACTCTCCGGAAAAGTCGGAAAATTGCAAAAATCTAAAAAACTCATCAATAGAGAACGGCTGGGTCGATTAAGTTCAAATTTTTTTTCAGTTGTTTGCAATTGCCAGGAGAAGGTTTTTACGAAAGAAAATTTTGGAAAAACCCACCGGAAATGTCGGAAAATTGGAAAAATCGGAGAATTTCATCAGTTGAGAACGACTGGACCGGTTTGGTTCATTTTTTTCAGTTGTTTGCAATTACCAGGAGAAGGTTTTTACGAAAGAACATTTTAGGAAAACCCTCCGGAAAATTGGAAAACTTGAAATTTATTTTTTTTTTGCTTGCAATTTTTCCACAATAGCTTTTTGAAGGAAGAAATATAAAATTCTTAGTAGAAAACTCGAAAAATTCAGGATGAAAGTTTTGCATTTTATCGAATGATTTGATCATTTTAGACGATGCAAAGGTGGAAAATTCGTTATGAAGCTTTTGATAATTTCGAATAATTGTGGAATTAATTCATTGTGATAAAAGACGTTTTGCGTTAAGTTTTGGGTGAAGAAGCTAACGAGATAAATAATTGCTGTGCTGTGAATAACTATCAAACACGGGCAAAATTATGAGGACAGTGCATTTTCTCACACTTTTACCTTCATCTTCTTCTGTTCCTATTGGCGTATCCAGACCGCATTGTGGAACAAATACAAGGACGAGATGACTAAAGACATTTAGCATAGAGTTCGCATAACAACTTCGAATTTCGATCTTGAAATTAACGATGAGATGCACAACGAAGCGTTAGCTCTTATCGAAGACATGACCGTGCTCATGTGCGGCAGTCTGCTGTCGAAATTGGGAATGCCAGTGCCAAATCGTTTGATGGACGATGCAATTAATCGCGACTTGCTGCGGGAGCAAGATTATGATCTGCTGGCCGAACGAGTTCGAATAAATATGCCGCTTTTGAATGCCGAGCAGAAGAAGGTATACGATTCGCTTATGAAGGTTGTGGAAGATGGAACAGGAGGCATTTACTTTCTCCATGCTCCATGGTGGGACATTCGTCATGTCGTTGATTCTTGCAACAATTCGGTCAAGATGTCAAATTGCGATGGCTTTTGCATCCTCTGGCATTGCTGCTACATTGTTGGAAGGCGGTCGAACTGCACATTCCGCTTTAAAACTGCCGATGAATCTACTCTTGGTTGAGAATCCAACGTGCACAATCACCAAGAGTTCAGCAACAGCGAAATTGATGCGAGAATGCAAAATCATCATTGGGACGAATGTACGATGGCGCATAATCGAGCTTTGGAGGCAGTTGACCGAACGATGAAGGACTTACGAGGTGATTCGAGACGATTTGGTAGGGTTCTGATATTACTCTCCGGAGATTTTCGTCAAACGCTTCCGTCAGCCCGAAATCTACTGCTGCGGATGAACTTAATGCATGCCTGAAATTGTCATCTTTGTGGCTGCATGTCAAGAAGTTGAAATTGACTACGAACATGAGAGTCGCATTGCAGAACGACCCATCGGCTGCTGAATTTTCAAAAATTCGCAAATATCCGTTGACACCGTGATCGACGAGGATGAAGCGACCAACTATTCGTCGGAGTTTTTGAACTCGCTTGATGTGCCAAGAGCCCCGCCGCATAATTTACAGCTGAATGTGGGATCGATCATAAACATGTTACGGAATCTGAATCATCCGAAATTGTGCAACGGTTCGCGGTTGTCCGTCAAGAAACTGATGAACAATGGGTGAGGTTATAAAACACAACGTTCGCGTAACGTTTCGCGTTTTCCGAAACGTTTCCTATTGTGTTCTGTAAACGCATAGATCCGGATCAGACTTGGTGTTACCATCGCCATCTCTCGGAAAGTGACAAATGTGACAATTGACACATCACAGCTGATACGTTTTGCTCGAAAATTAAAATTTCCAGTTTTAAACGAGATGCAGATACATTTTACATTGATTATAAATAGTTTAATAAATAAATGAGGGCGGAAATGCACGGTTCGACGGCAGATTGTAAATTTCTGTCAATCAATCAAGCTATTCCTCGCAAGGGGCGCTTAAGGGATCTGTTTGTAGGGAGAAGTTTCTGATCCGTAACGGCCGGTTGATTTGAAACGTTGCGCGAAACGTTGTGTTTTATAACCTCACCCATTGTGATTCAAACGACGATCAGCAAGGGAAAATTCAAAGGAGAGGAAGAACTTATCCCACGAATTCTGATTATTCCAACTGATCTTCCATTCCAATTCAAGCGGATTCAGTTCCCCGTTCGATTGGCTTTTGCAATGTCAATCGTTGGAAGTCTGTGGGATTAGTCTCAAATTTCCCTGTTTTTTGCACGGTCAGCTGTATGTTGCCTGTTCGCGTGTTGGCAAACCGTCTTCGTTGTTTGTTTTTTTTTTCGTCAGAAATCAAAACCAAAAACATTGTTTATAATATCGCTCTCTACTGATTTTGATTTTATTCAAATAAATCACACTGAAAATCTGTGTTTCTAGAGTTTCTTTGAAGGCATTGAATTTGGGAGAGGCGAATATTTATAGGTATAGTTAGGAGTCAAAATCGCTCATAAATTTAAAGGTGTGTCAAATTGTGAGCGAAGCGAACAACGCGAGCGCAGCGAGCTCTCTCAGCTTGTAAAATATAAAAATATATCAAGTAGTTAAAAATTAAATTTTTTTTTTAAATTACAAAGTTTTTGAATAAGGATGTGTCAACAAATATATGAGTTCATATAAGGTTATACTAGATATGATCCTTAACGAATAAGGGAACCCTTAAGAAACCCTTAAGCGTTTGCTCATTGAGTGACTATGAATAGCGTTCGTCCCTTAAGGGTTCCCTTGAGTATAAGTGAGGACTATGAATTCCGCACTAAAATTGCTGTAAAAAAATAATTCAATTGGTTTGGAACTGAAACAAATACACATACAATTTTTTATAGTCTTCCAATAAAGTAATATTTACCTTTTTCCTGCTTAGCAAATAAAAAAAAATGTAATATGTAAAGCTTCTAAAGGCATACTGAAAAAAGCGGGTTTTCCTTATTTTAGTGGTTTATTCGTGTTTCTCTCCAGCCTGCTGATACCTATTTTATTCAAAAATATGGGTTCGCATATTTAGACCAGTTAATGGTATAATTTATAGAATTTAGATAAAAAAAAGTTTACCCAGATGTTGGCTCACTTTTTAGTTGGTATTCCATTGCCTAAAAATTCGAGCTCTTTTTCTCTAGCGAATTCGGTAGTGAAATCTGAAAAATTAGCTTTCTTTACAGAAATGAGCTTTGACTATTCAATTTATGGCATAGCCTATGGCGACCTTTAAAAGGATAAAATCGTGTAGGCCATGATAAACCTAGTTATAATCCTAAAATGCGGTTTACATGAATCGAATAAATCTTCTTCTTCTTCATGGCACGATAGCCCGACGTCGGCCCTTGGCCGCCTGGATTGAAAACCTCCAATTGTCGCGGTCACGCGACCTTGTCCTCCAGTTCCGAAAGCCTAGCATCGGGCTCTCGGTCGTCCACGCAATCTGGCTCCGTCCACTCGTTGCGCGTTCATCACCTTTTTGGGCATGCGATCGTCGTTCATCCTTTGTACATGTCCCGCCCATTGCAATCGATGCAATTTCACGATCTTCGACACCTGTAGCTCATTATACAGCTGATACAACTCAAGGTTGTACCGGACGCGCCATTCACCTCGTTCACGAACGGCCCCGAAGATTCTTCGGAGAACCTTTCGCTCGAATGTGTCCAACAGGTGTTCAGAGTTTTGGGTTAGGGTCCAGGTCTCGCAGCCGTAGCATAGCACAGGTCGGATGATGGTGTGATGGTGACGTGTAGCTTCGTGTTCCTGTGTACCAGCTTCGAATTCATAATTTGGAGGACCGCAAAGTAACACTTATTAGCTAGTTGTATCCGTCGCTTTATCTCATCTGTTTCGTTGGCGTCTTTTGACACATTGCAACCCAGGTAAGTGAAGTTGTCTACATATTCTATATTGAGGTCCTCCACTGTGATGCTTTAATTTGCTGGCGTTCTAGTTTTTGATTGCATCATGACCTTGTTGTTCGGTTGAACATTGAGGAGCTCTTCAAAATGTGAGGCCCAGCGTTTATCAACGCTATCGGTGTCGCTAATGATATTGCCATCCTTATCCTTACAGAGGCTGGTCCTGGGTTGGCATCCATTTTTAATTGAATTAATCAGCTTGTACGCTTGTCTACTGTTCCTACTAGCTAGTCTTTGGTTTATTTGCATCAACTGCTCGTCAAGATGCTTACGTTTCTTACGCCTAATTAACCTATTCGAAAATCGTCGAAGCTCGTCATATTGTTTTTTTGGCTCTAGTCGCGCGTTCAGTCCATTGGCGATATGCCTCGTTTTTAACATCTACCGCATTTTGCCATTCTTCATCAAACCAATCATTTCGGGCTCGCCGGGCTTTGTATCCCACAACCTCCTCTGCGACCCCTTTGATGGTGTCTTTGAGTGTATCCCAGATCTCAAGGGCGCCTTTGTTGCTGATGTTATTTAGCAAGGGCGTCGGCTTCTCCTCAAGGGCAGTCGTATAAGTGACCACCGTGGCATCATTCAACAATTTGTCAACCGCAAAAATTTTTGCCGGGTTGAACCTCGAATGATGCACCGAAGAAATTCTGCACCTATAAGTCGCCTTCACCATATAGTGGTCAGAGTCAATATTTGCTCCACGATAGTACCGAACATCCATTATGCTCGATGCCCATCTCTTGCAGACAAGGACGTGGTCAATTTGGTTGACGGTATGTTGATCTGGAGATCTCCAGGTCTGCCTGTGAATGCGACGATGCGGAAAACAGGTAGAGCTAATGACCATATTTCTGCTGGTCGCGAAGTCTATTAGTCGTTGGCTATTGTCATTACAGTCTTCATGGAGGCTGTACCCTCCAGTAATCCCCCTATGCCAACTTTCGTTTCCGACTTTGGAGTTAAAATTGCCCAGCAGCAATTTGACATCGTTTGATTGAAGTGAATCGAAGAGATTTTCTAGGCGATGATAGATCTCGTCTTTAACCGCGTCTTCACTGACTTCGGTGGGGGCATGCGCGTTTATGAGCCAGAGATTGAAGAACAGGGTTTTAATGCGAATCGCACACAGCCGCTCGTTTATGGATTTGAAGTCGATAACATGCGGCTTAAGTTGATTATTTACAATGAACGCCACTCCAAACTCCCTGTGGCCCGAAGGTTTTCCACTTGTTAAAATTGTGTACGAATTTCGGTCATCAATCTCGCTACTAAGCCATATAGCTTATATTTTTCGACCTGATCCAAGAAGGCCCTTAAGGCCCCTGGCCTATTCAGGGAGCGAATAAATGGTCTATCATTAAAAAGTGGAATTTTATCAGTGCTTTTCAACTCTACTCGTGTAAATGGTTTCAGTAGAGTAGAGTTTAACTCTACCGACTAGAAAACATTCGAGCTAGAGCGACTATTACGGTGGTAGAGTAGTCGGTAAAATGGAAAGCACTCTCCTCGGCCATTTATTGAACTCATATAAATCACGCTTAAGAGGCAATCTCCCGTCTAAACTTTATCTCGTTCAATCATTCTGCCTAGAACAACATAATTGCTTCTTCTTCGCTTCATTTATCAGTATGAGAACATCCACTTACGCTTGCTCCCATTAATATTCATGATTATCCAGACCATATTATTGCTCATAGACGTTTTACAAATTTTGGCTACTGCCAAATTAGACGATCTAAGCTAATTCGTCCGTTGAATACATATTTCCTACTTATTGGAGTCTCGATTTTAGCTATACGGAGCTACGTGCTAGTATTCCCTAACTCAATAGTTGGATAGATAATTTTAACTGTATTGTATGCAACCTAATTGTAAGTTTGTCCAACAAACTACAGCTAATAATTTATGACAAGATTTTTCATTCAAAATTCAAAGAAGAAAGAAAAATTTACGACTCTATAGCTAGACAATGGCATATGGGTGTGTTTCGAATCGGCTACAGAAAAGCTAGTATAGCTGTTTAGAATTCCGATCGGCGGCTCTAAAGTTTAGTGTGACGTCAGCAAATTATGATTGTTTGATCTATTACTAATGTATGCACCAAATTGAAGCACTCATGATTTCGGATGGGGTTAGTAACATTTTCATTGTCTTTGCGGACATATCGGCATATCGGGACTTTGGAGTTTGCTAGATTTTTTTTTGTGATTAGTCTAGAATATGGATGTCAAAAACCGGACGGTTAGTCCGAAAACCGGTACTTTCAAAACGGTTAACCGGTTTATTTTCGGTTTTTTCTTCCTCCGGTTTTAACCCGGACGGTTGCTTGTTCATCCGGTTAAAACCGGAAAAAAATTCTATCAAATTCATACAATTTTTAATATTTTCTTGATTTTTCAGTCAGCAATTCTATTACTCGTCCCCTATAAAAAATTGCGTTTTCAAATTTTAGCCCTTAAACATATTTTCGAACACTCTCCTTATGACTATAGGGGGCGCCAGAGAAACTTACTTATTTGGAAGGTCAATAAAAACAAAAGTAGGTACTTCATAGTTATTGTTTTAATTCTTTCTATTTGAGAATACAATATTCCAAGTTTGTGCATACACTGATTAAGTCGATTTTTGAAGTTCGTCTCCACTCTTTGCAGCATATTAATCGGTGAATGAAAGGTTTTTAGATGAGCTATGGTCCGTGGTCGATCGACATATGCCAGGGATTTCAAATAACCACATAAAAAAAATCGCATGGAGCAAATCTCGAGAGCGTGCCGGTCATGGGAAATCGCCTCTCTGAGAGATGAGGTGGTCGAGGAAGAGTTGTCGCAACAAATTTATTCAGCCTGTGACTGAAAGCACACGTTCCTAACGTTCGTTTGAAAAATCCGCGATCATGTTTCTAGTGAGCGACCGTTAGAAAAGAAGTTCTCAACGGCGGATGCCCGCTGCTCTCTACACCAGAGCATGATGGCGACTGACTAGAATGGGAAACAAATTTGGGAACTCCCCCTCCAGTTGTGCCCCCTCTCACCAATCTACCCCAACTCACCACTCAGAAGTTTTTTCTTTCAAATAAGTAAGTTTCTCTGGCGCACCCTGTGCATGTATTTTGATTTAATTTTGCATACGATACGAACACCACCATTACGAGTGTGTTTTTACTACAATTTTAAGCAAATCAATGAAAATACTCGGTTAACCGAAAAACCGGTACTTTGAGGCCGGTTAAAACCGGACGGTCTAACCGGCTTTGCAAAAAACCGAGAAAAACCGAAAACCGAGTTGTGGCCCGGTTTTTGACAACCCTAGTCTAGAATCTTCTATGCGCAAATGATGTTGTAGTGAGACTGTTACTTATTATTATGGGTTTTAACGCAAAGCTGAAGTATGTTTTGAAAAGACACCTATTTTGGATACCTTGTAGGTTGTGTCTTGAGTTTGGTTTCTATAGTTCAAAATAAAAACCTGGATCGACAATCCGGCATTGAACCATATGGACTCAGATACAGATCATATAGAATAGCAAAACAAAAATTTTTCTTAGAGGAGTCTCCCACAAGGCTAAGTGACATTTGGGCAAGAGGTTAGCAGCATCCCATTTAGATAATTTTGGTTGTTTTTAATGTGTTGAAATCAACGGCACGCTCTGCTGAGCTGCTAATCTTTTACATTGACCATACTCATTGAAAACCAACTGAAACTGAATTCTTCAACAGTGGCTTTCTAATCCAGGATCTTGTGCTTCAAAGACGAGCGCGCTAATCACCACACGAACCAAACTTCGGCAATTCTATTCACTCTAGCCACAACTTAGACTGTTGTGTTCACTGGTGTTGTGTACTTACCTAACTAAACGAAACTTGAACCTCAACATATCCATCAGATAACCACAACTGTGCACCTAGAAACATACTTACATCCGTCACTGATCTTGACCTTATAGAATGCCGTACCAGCCAGCATGTTTCCAATGAGGTAAAACTAACACTAAGAGCTCTGAGTGTATAGTCACACTCGATTTCTTGAAGTTTAATTAAGGGCATCATAATGTATCCGCAAAACTTACATATCTTCTATGGTGCACCAATGCATTAGATATAGTCATGGTCAATCAATAAGCACGTACAAGTACAAGTTTAAAGCTCAAAAAACACAAGACTTCAGCATAACTACTGGTGCGCTCAATAGCTGCAACAAGTTCAATGTTACGTATTATATGTGTGTACTCGAAATTTTAGATGCAATTGGATTTTAGATGAAAATTGAATTATGTATGTGAGAATTTTACTTTCATTTTGGATGGACGTGACCATTGACAAAAAAATGATTGAAAAACGAAAAACCTTCGTTGAAGTGAATTTTGTTTTCAATTATTCAATTTAATGGAAAGTGGCATTGAAAACTTTGCTGAATCAACATTTTCCATAAAAGAAGCGCTGAAATGTTGTTGAATCAAAGTTGAATGCAATTCATGATCAATTTGCGTTCAACTTTATGCAATCCCTTTGTGAAAGTAGTTAAACTAAATTTGGCATTACCAGAAATTCAGAATTTAAGAGCCGAGTAGGCTAATTAGGTTTTACGCCGCGGAGCAGACGAACTAAACTTAATAAAAACGAAAAAAAATTAAAATACAAAACAAAACCGTTTAGTTTACTCCAATTGCGATAGTATTTATTTCATTTTGAATTTTACTCATTTTTTGGTAGTATCAAAAGCTGATGTTATATCAACAGCCACAGGCTTGATGGTAATTTCCTGAACCTACAAGAAAAAAAAAGTTGAGTTTGCATTTCTACTCGAAAAGAGGTGGAAACCTCCTACCTGTACATGAGGCTTTGTCGATAGAGTGTAAATAACGGCTTCCGAAATATCATCAGGCTGCAATATTTGTACTTTACTTGTCAACTGGCCCATAACTTCAGGTGGCAAAATATTCGTATTTACCGGTCCGGGACTAATACTCTATGCAAAAAAAAAGTTGAATCCGAACAAAAACAAAACAAAAAGGATACACTTACCGTTACTTTAATCTTTGTACCAGCCTTTGCAAACTCCAGCCGATACGTATCAGTCATCGCGGTCACGGCAAATTTCGATGCAGCATAGACATTTGTCATGATACCCGGTCCAGGATCCGGAACACGATGTCCTGAAATACTATTGATCAAAATTACATGACCATTTGGATTTTTGGTTTTCATAGTCCTAAATGCCTCGCGGGTGCAAAACACAATGCCCATTACATTTGTATCGACCGTATCGCGAACATCCTTTGAATTGTGAGGATCCAAAATAGATTTTTCCCTTAGAACACCGGCATTGTTCACGAGAATATCAACACCTCCTAGTTTTTTCTCGATCCATTCAAAGGCTCGTTTCACATCGTCTTCGTCGCCTACGTTGCATCGTACCGGATGCATAAGGGAACGTTGTTTGGCGGGCAATTGCGTTTGAATTTCTTTGAGACGATCCTCGCGTCTGGCCAAAGCGGCTACGACCAGACCATGTTGTAGAAGATCCTCCACTATAGTAGCTCCCATTCCGGAACTAGCACCAGTCACGACGGCCACTTTTCCACGCCAGCGTTCCATTTTACTAGTAGGTGTAAGTGGGAAATTATAAACGATTTGAGTCACAAAACTGCAGTGCAATGTTGTGCATTTGGCTTGTTCTATTTATTGCATTTGATAAAAACATTTTTATTTTTTGACTTGTAATCAGAACTATCTATCGAAAAATGATATGTTTTATCAAAGTAAATATTTACATACTCTTAAAATATTACTAAGAACTTCTGAAGGTCAGGAATGTAAGTGCACAACTTGCAGTTGCAATAATATGATAAGGGAGGAGCTTTTCCACTTTTAGTTAATGTACTTCGACACTTTACAATTACCTATTCTACTCATAAGACTCATTACTACATCCCAGTCAGTGGTGTCTCAACGCAGGGGTTCCAACTCAAATTTCTCAAACATTTATTAATGGTATACAGTCAGTATACAGTAAGCTGCATTTTGCCGTACAGTTCAGCATTTTGCCCGGTGAAACAGCATTGGGGAATGTACAGCAAAATTTAGCATTCCCATTGTCAGACAATGAAACCTAATTCACTACGTCAGTGGTCGATAAAGGGCGTCTCTTGAGCCACATGCGGCTCTTTTTGATTTAGTGTGCTAACGACTCAAAGCATTTTCAAACTTTCGTACAAATTATTCTAAAAAAAGGAACAATATTTACCGTTATCTGCTTCAAATATGTAGCGACTATCTGTTTGGTTTTTTTTTTGTTTTGTAGAAATTCGCAGAATCAAGGAACACACAAAAAGGATAGTGAAATTAAGCTGAAAAAGGACCAAACCCAAACATTCAGAAAAAACTGAAAGTTTCGATGCAAAATTGTTGCACACCCTTCCCACTATACGCACTAAAAAGTTACACTAATTTGAGCGTCACACTTTAAGGGGGGAGGGTGACCAGGAGGGACATTTTTGTTTTTCGAAAATATCTGAAAAAACTATTACTCCGATTCCGATCGCAAGATGTCCTAAGAACTACAGAATAAACTACATTTAATTTCCTTTGCCATGATATATAATACTCTAGACCTTTTCTTTAAAAATTATACCCTAGATCCAAAAGTAAATACGGAATTTAAATATTTTCAGATTTATATTTCGCACCGTAACTTGTAATAGAGTAAAAGGAGGAGTGATAAGAATTGGTGCTGATGCTTCCTATTAAATGTACTTAATTTATACCTAAAATGAGCTTGCTCCGTCTAAGAACACCTCCCATGCACGGGTCACGAGATTTAGGGGCCCAAAAGCCACATGAAAGATTTCTAGAACCATAAAACAGCACTACTGCGAAAAACAGCACTCCATCGTAGATATTTATGTAGACAAGAAGAGATAAGTCAAAACAAATGCTAAATTTATTGTTCCTATTTCACCAGGTCCCTTAGATAAACAAATTTAATATTGTCCTAAAAATTTTGAAAGCTTATGAGACAATTTGAATCCTCAAATGGCTGCGTTATTTGCTGTAACTGTAGGCGCGGTTTATATTCCAACCCACCCTTTTCCTTGCCAAGTACCATATGGGCAAAATGATTCCTTAGGTCCCTCTGCAAATAAACTATCTTAAAACATTTTTGGTGATAGTACCTTTTCTAAACTTTCCGACTAAATTACAATTCCAATCGAAAAAAATAGTTTCAGAGTGGTATAAAAAAAAACTAAAAAGACTAAAATATTTTATCTTGCTTGCGGTATATACACGGTCATTAGGGCTGCGGTGCAGCAGCTACATTTGGTTTGAAAGGATTCTTGCCAAGATTGCTGAATTGAATTTAATATTAAGTACAAACATTCTTAAAATTGAAGGATTCAAATTAGAGCACACTTAAATTTAGAGGAATATAGTTGAATTAATAACGTGTTGCTTTTTTCAATTGTCTAGCAAGTTACAAACTTAGCCCGCCCACACACGAAGCGTCCGAATCCATTTTTTTGTTCCTCGTTCTGGCAAATTCATACATTTTCTTCGATTTTGACAAAACGAAAATTGATTCGGATTGACCCTGCGTGTGCGGCATTAGGGTAAATAGAGCGCTCGTCTTAAAATCATAGGTTCGCGGGATCGAGTCCCATTGTAGGCGCAGGTAATTTACTATGCTTAAAAATCACGAACACCTATAGATTTCAATGTTGCGCTGCGTGAAAATTTTTTTTTAAAAAGGAGCCAATAATTTGATCCGCAGTATCTACGCCTCCTGAAGCAGACGAAGCATAAGAAACTAGTGACGAACAAGGAACAAAGTAGCCTTACCTTTTGTTGAATTTTAATACGATACAATCTCCGATTTTTTCTTCGACCTGTTCTCATCAACTTCAGCTGCCTGTGCATTGAACTTATGAGTATCGTCGCTTTGTTCTTGTGGCTGATGTATGACACTAATGTCGCAATATCATTGAAAGCAAATGTCGACCCATACAGTGGGACATTTTTACTGCTAGAAATTTTGGAGGAATGAAAGCTTTGTTCCTCCGAACTGTTCCCGCATAAGTAAATTTCCTATCGCGTAACTTATTTACCAAATCAAAAGACGAGAAAAATTGTCGGCTATTAAATTGGCCTTTCAAGTCTTCTGTCAGATCCAACACAACACGTTCTCCTTGTTTTTTCTCAGGTTGGGCATTTTAAGGTTTGTCAAGGTCATCCACATCCGCTATCTCTTTCAGAATCACCCGTTTCCGTATTTTCTGAGTAAGAATCAAACTCTGAATCGGAAATATCAGAGTCGTTTTCTTCGTTGAGCATCTCTCGTATTTCATTATCATTCAATAAACGTTTTGCCATTTTGTAGCGCGAGTAAAAAATGTCCGATCAACAAAATTGAAAAATTTACAGAACAAAACAAACCAGACTAGAGTTAGGAGCGAATGCATTTTATAGCAGAATGCAATAACGGTAATCGTATAATGCTTGAAATACATTTGACGCGTCAGCATCGGCATCAGCAGAAAAATTTCAATTTAGAACATACGCATTTGCCTTTGATGACCCACAATGCTTCTTCCGCTGCTGCTGCACATTGACGTGGGTCATCAAAGGCAAATGCGTGTGTTCTAAATTGAAATTTTTCTGCTGATTCCGATGCCGATGCTGACGCATCCAATCTATTTCAACTATAACATATTTTAACAGCAGCACTAAACGCTGATGGCCGACCATAAGACATATTTCACACTACACATTCCAATAAAAAATGTGAAAACATACATTAACGAATTATTGGATCAATGTAATTATTATATATTAGACTAAATTCTTATTTTCTATGGAAAATTCAGTACAGACCAAATGGTCCGCTAACGAGGGATTAGTACATTTTTTTAAACCTAACAACAGGGTTAAGCAGTTTTTGGGGAATATCTATAACGGTAACGTCCACGGAAAACTGTTATATGGCAAATTTGTAGCTTATACAACGCTCAACTAAATATCCGAATTTTAGATCGATGCGTGCAATGCTAAAGGCGCTATGAGGGTCTGAACCGTACAATAACGGTACTTCTCGGTTTTTCGTGGATATCTTCATAACGGGACCGCGTTCGGGAGGAAGGCCTGTACCAATTTGTTGCTTCTGTAACATCAACTTAAAATGTCAAAACAACTCATCTATGCGGGCACCCCTAACGAAGTTATGAGGGGTCAAATAGATAAAAAAAAAACGCTTCTCGGAAATTTTTTAATAACGGTAACCTCAATCCGAAATAAATTTGTAGCTCATGTGGCTGTTAGTAACGGGCCAAAAGTCCCCAACGATGGAAGCCCCCTAGGGAAGTTATGAGGATCCAAACATAAAAAAATACAGTTTTTTGGGTATATCTCTATAACGGTCATGTGTACCGAAAACTGTTATATGGCGAGTTTGTAGCTTATACAACGCTTATTTAAATATCCGAATTTCAGATTGATGCCTGCAATACTAAGGGCGCTATGACGGTCCGAAACGCACAATAACGGTATTTTTCGTTATTTTCGTGAATTGCTTTATAAGGGGAACGCATTCGGAATGGCCTGTAATAATTTGTTGCTTCTGTAACTTCAAATTAATATGCCAAAGCAACTCATTTACCCGTAAGCCGCCAAGGAAGTTATGAGGGGTCAAAGTTAAACAAAAAGCCGCTTCTCGGAAAATTTTTAATAACGGTAACCTCTAGAGGCAAATTTGTAGCTCGTGTGGCTGTTAGTATGACGTCAAAAGTCCCCAACGATGGGAGCCCCCCTAGCAACGTTATGAGGGGCCAAACATCCAAATAAGCAGATTTTTGGAAATATATCTATAACGGTAATGTGCACCGAAAACTGTTATATGGCGAATTAGAAGTTTTTACAACTCTTAAGTAAATGTTCAAATTTCAGATCAATACGTGCAGTACTAAGGGCGCTATGGGGCTCGAAACCTTACAATTTCGGTATTTTTGGTTATTTTCGTGAAAATCTCCTTAACGGTAACGTATACCGGAGGCAGTCTGTAAAAATTTGTTGTTTGTATGGTTCCAAATAAAATGCTCCAGCGACATGAGGCAACCATACGTGCACACATACACTACATACTACATACAACACATACCTTCCTCAAAAATTAGTTAGTTTAAACGTTGTAATGCACGTATGGTTGTCTCAGGCGCATTCAAATCGGTGAAGCATTTTATTTGGAACCATATAAACAACAAATTTTTACAGACTGCCTCTGTTATACGTTACCGTTACAGAGAATTTCAGGAAAATAACAAAAAATACCGAAATTGTATGGTTCGGACCCTCATAGC
Organism: Microchrysa polita; assembly: GCA_949715475.1. Classification (NCBI taxonomy): domain Eukaryota; kingdom Metazoa; phylum Arthropoda; class Insecta; order Diptera; family Stratiomyidae; genus Microchrysa; species Microchrysa polita. The sequence goes on from OX454421.1 coordinate 6,043,110, forward strand.
GCCCTTAGCATTGCGCGCATCAATCTGAAATTCGAATATTTAATTAAGCGTTGTATAAGCTACAATTTCGCCATATAACAGTTTTCAGTGCACATTACCGTTATAGAAATATTCCCAAAAAAACTGCTTTTTTGGATGTTTGTACCCTCATAACTTCCCTACGGGGGTTTCCATCGTTGAGGATTTTTGGCCCCTTACTAACAGCCACATGCGCTACAAATTTATCTAAGATTGGTTCTCTCAAGAGGTTACCGTTATTAAAGAAAATTCCGAGAAGCGGTCTTTTGTTTAACTTTGACCCCTCAAAGCTTCTTTGGGGTGCTCGCATAGATGAGTTGTTTTGGCATTTTAAGTTGAGGTTACAGAAGCAACAAATTGTTATAGGCCTCCCTCCCGAATGCGTTCCCATTTTGAAGAGATTCACGAAAAACCGAAAAATACCGTTATCGTACGGTTCAGACCCTAATAGCGCCCTTAGCATTGCACGCATCGATCTGAAATTCGGATATTTAGTTAAGCGTTGTATAAGCTACGAATTTGCTATATAACAGTTTTCAGTGGACGTTACCGTTATAGAGATATTCCCCAAAAACTGCATAATTGAATCTTTGGACCCTCATAACTTCGTTAGGGGGGCGCCCATCTTTGGGGACTTTTGGCGTCTTACTAACAGCCACATAAGCTACAAACTTCTCCCAGAAGACCAGAGAGCACACTCCCCCGTCTTAGCGCCATTCACGAAAAACCCCAAAAAAATACCTTTTTTTAGGGTTGGAATCCCCATAGCGCCCTTAAGGCTGCACGTATTGATATGACATTTGACCGCTTTCTTCAAAACTCTATAGGCTATAAATTTTCACACAAAATCTTTTAGTTCGAGTTACCGTTATAGAGATTTTCTTGAAAAATTGTTTAAAATACCGTTAGACCTCCTAGCACCGTTAGGAGTACCCGAAGGTATTTGGTATTTCCATCGTTTAATGAAAAAGCACAAGAGTTCCAAATTTTCCATGCACGACTTTTTTGTATATACTACCGTTATCGAGATATTCAGAAAAACCTGTTTTCGAGGGTCTTTGACCCTCTGTAGCACCGTTAGCGGCACTCGTAGAGACGGGGACTTTTAGGGTCTTGTTTAGGAGCTTCAAAGGAAGGCTCATGCAAAAATCCAGCTTTCCCTTAATTTTTCCGAAGTTTGGCCAAATTTTTGTTCAAATTTCCTGGCGTAGAAGGCTATTCTCAATATAATAATGCAAAGAGTCAGTACGACGTTCTTAATTTTAGTAGAAACACTGTCGAAATCATGTTTCAAAAGAGTTGGTCAGTCACAGTCATTTCCCATACAAATTGACAGATTGTAAGTCAATCAATTAACTGACAATCTATCAACTTGTATGGAAAATGACTGTGACTGATGACTGAAAAGTGTGGATCGACCTTCAAGAGTCTTTTCGATTGATTTCACTCTGCCTGAGTGTAGGAGGGCCCACTCAAGAAGTTGGCGGGAGGGCCTCAAGTGAAGTTGTTCCGCCACTGGAGCCTGGCAATTTATTGAAAAAAAAAAAACAAAAAACATGTCCTCGCGCTCGAATCTTTGAACGGCGGTAACTTTCGAAAAGCTTTGAGCTGGCGATAAAGATCCCAGTGCTGAGTTCTAAAACTGCAGCTCCTGTTTCATGCTCCTTTTCGAATTCATCATTCTCAGGTACCACTAGGAATAAGTTGTCATTTTCTGTACGGCCAGGGTTGAGGACCTGTGCAGCATCATGTAATTTATCCTACTATGAAGATCGGTCTGCTAGGTATATTTGCAGTAGCATTTGTAATTTGTGATACTAGTGGTTTCAGATACAACATAAATTAGAAAAATTCTGATCACTCCTCTAACCGATTTCAAATTATGCAACGCAAAAAACCTCCTAATTGTCTTCCTCTGGGCTCCAGAAAATTACCATTTAAAATTACGGGGAATCGAATGCCGGTAAAAGATCCATGGTGCTTCAGAATTTCCACCCCCTTAAAATGATCATACTAACTTACCGTTATATGTATTATATTGAGTCATACATTTTTCATAAGGAAATTGTGTCTCCTATATGCACTGTCTTATTTCGAAAAGTTTGTTCTAGCTCTACAAAGTCATAGCCCTATGTTTTCCCCTAGATAATACGTTATGAAAAAAAAGCATTTTGGCTTATTAAATGAATATTAAAGGATAAATTCTCAAATTTGTCTTGTTTGCTTTTAGGATAATATGAGGCAGGGACGCAGCCAGGAGTTTGTTTCGGGAGGGGTTCGACGCTCAATTTCAGAAATTTTGACATTGTTAGAAATTAGAATTTAGAATGTTGTTAACTGTGGAAACTAGTTTCGGCGTTGCCCCATTGCAGCACATGTCTCCTCTCCCACTGTTCATATACAATTATTATCGAAGGCCTCGTGGGGCATGGTATCAGTACAAAGCAGCAAGCCCAGGGTTACTTAAACAATCGCAATACACGACATTTTTCAACTCTATTGCCCATAGGTATAAATATACCTTACTTAAAAAATTCAAGCATTGCTCACAGTTGTTTGAGTGAAGAAGTACGTATGCAAACTATGCCTGGGTTCGCATATTCGGTGCCCGCGTTGTGCCGCTTTGCCGTCCCTTTGCACGGCTCTGAGAAAAGCGACTTAATTGTTACAGGAAATTCAAATTGTGGAGCCTGTATGAAGCCTTACGAAATTCGCCGAAGTTTCCATGGAACGTTACGCTATCCGCTCTCGCAAGAAGAATTTTCTTATTTTTGTTATCGACACTAGCGTCACTTATCTTTACGTCCGCCATATAGTGGACACATAGCGGAAAATATCGGAAACAAAAAATTTCTCCCCATGAGAACGTATAGCAGAACATGCCATTCACGGTTGAGTCTACCTTCGTTCAAATGACACCTTTTCTCGAACTGCAAGCTTAAGCCGGCCCCACACCGATCGGAGTGTGGCACACACCGTACAAAAGACCGGTTCCAAGAATGATACCTTGGAGTCGCCCAACAAACTGCTGCACTGCTGGCTCCTTCCCATTGGGCTGAGAGAGGTTGCTATATATTGCTGAGCTACACGGAAGTTAACTCGTTGTCGTATAGAAATTCGGACCGGAAACCTAGGCTTTTAAGCTCCGGGGAAACGAACGTAATACATAGCGGTTTGCACCCTGAACAATTTCCCTGCAGGTGTCCAGATAGCATGATGTCGGTATTGTGACCCTGTTTCTTCTGGCTGTAGTTCGAGGAGTGGTCGCTGATCCGGATGGTCTAGCTAAAGCTAAAGTCGCTAGAGCCCCTTTTCTAATACCATGCAGCAAGTTCTTTGTTCTGTCCTGTGCGGTTCATTCACATCCGACAGATTGAGTTCCACTGGAAATGAAATCTTAGATAAATGCCTCGTGATCTGAGCATGTTTGATTTTTGATTATTTTTGATCAGTGGAAGTGAATAAATACTAAAGTCATTATTCATTTTGATTGTACAATTAAGCTCATTTTCAGCGGAGAAAGCTCATTTTGTGTAGAGAAAGCTCATTTTCATTAGCGAAGTCGGTAGTGGAACCTAAGAAATGAGCTTTATTGTACAATCGATTGGACAGTCGATGGCGCTCCTAAAGGACCCATAGACTCAGCGATTTATCGGCCGATCAAAGCTCATTTCTGTGGAGAAAGCACATTTTTTAGGTTCCCCTACCAAATTCGCAAGAGAAAATGAGCTTTTTCCTCAGAAAATGTGCTTTCTCCACAGAAATGAGCTTTGGCCGATAAATCGCTGAGTCTATGGGGTCCTTAAGAATATACTTTCGCAATCAATTGCCATTGACTCTAGAGAGCCTCTATTTTTTAGTCAACATTTAAAGTAAATTTTTAACCCCTCTATTTTCTAATCTTTTCAGGACACGCTATGGGGATATTTGCCGGTTTCGGTATTACGGCCGGTGCCCATCGTCTCTGGGCACATAAATCGTACAAAGCCAAATTACCGCTGCGAATCATTTTGATGTTCCTCCAAACGATGGCTTTCCAAAATTGCATTCACGAATGGGTACGCGATCATCGTGTGCATCATAAGTTCTGCGATACCCACGCCGATCCACACAATTCGCGACGAGGCTTCTTCTTCTCACACATGGGCTGGCTGATGTGCAAAAAACATCCCGATGTTCGAGCAAAGGGCAAACTGATCGACATGAGCGATCTGGAAGCTGATCCGGTCGTTATGTTCCAAAAGGAGTAAGTCACTAATTGAAGAAAACCTTTTTTTCATGATTACTCATAATAATGGTTTCTTTCGCGCAGATACTACATGTTCATGATGCCAATCTGTTGTTTCGTTTTGCCAGCGCTTGTGCCTTACTATCTGTTCGGTCGTCCTTTCTCACAATGTTTCTTTATTAGTTCAATTTTGCGATATGTCTTCTCGTTGCATTACACGTGGCTGGTGAACAGTGCCGCTCACATTTGGGGCATGAAACCCTATGATAAGAACATCACGCCAACGGAAAATAAGATGGTGGCCTTGTTGGCTAACGGTGAAGGATGGCATAACTATCATCACATTTTCCCGTGGGACTACAAAGCAGCCGAATTGGGACGCTATACGTACAATTTTTCGACGGCTTTTATTGATTTCTTTGCAATGATCGGTAAGTTGATTTTTTTAGTGAAACTTAAGGCTTAAGCTGACACCATGCAACACCACCATGAGCTTTCGGGTTCGGCCGTTTAAATTGTTCTTGGTAAACTATCTACTCACAATAATTTACACCGGGAAACCTAAAAGCTCGCGCATTTTTTGGTACAAAGGTGATGTGTAAATCGAACTTTAGGGCTTAAACAGAATGGTCCCACCTCCCTTCCGTACTAAACACCCGTCAAGGTATGGAACACAGATCAAGTATACTAGCGGATCTACGGATCCAGAACCGATCCATTCTGTTTAGCGCCTTAGTGAGACACTATTTAATATTTTTCAAATCTCTTCTGCACAGGTTGGGCCTACGATCTCAAAACCGTTTCACGCGATATGATTCAAAAACGTTGCGCCCGAACAGGTGATGGAAGTCACGTGGAATTCAACGGATCACGCGACAAAGATCTTGTTGTCGAACTGAACGAAAAACATAATCACGAAAATCTCGAAAATGCCGTTTGGGGCTGGGACGATAAAGATATGTCGAACGAGGATAAAAAGGATGCGTTTATATACAAGAAATTAGATTAGTCGTGCTTTTAGTTTTTGTTCCAAATTGTGTACTAGTTACAAACTATCTTTTTAGTTAGCTCCTAAGATGTTGCCCTAGATTGTAGTTAGCCGCCTAGATGTGTATGCGTAGTAAACGAAATTTTTGTATGAAGAAGTATTGTGAATGATGAACAAATATTGTAATTGTGTATGAATGTTTGGACCGGGGAGAATCATAGAAGCTTTACGAAAAAGCCCATAGAGGGAAGCTTATTATTAGATTAGAACTTTTAGATAAAGAGTCAGCATACATTATCCAATCGATTGTACAATCAAAGCTCATTTCTGTGGAGAAAGCTAATTTTCTCTAGTGAATTCGGTAGTGGAGCCTACAAAAATGAGCTTTCTCCACAGAAATGAGCTATGATTGTTTAATCGATTGGATAATGTATGTCAACTCTATAGGCCTGAATAGACCTCGGGCGAAATGAAAATGCAATTTTTGTCCGCTGCGATTTTTTCAATGAAAATGCATGCTTACTGTCGTGGAACATGTCGGACATGATGGGGAATTCCAAAAGCTACAATCCGAATATGGTTCCAACATTTTTCTCGGCCATTTTATGTATCATTTTTCGATTCCCCGGTCATTAGATATTTTCCACGGTGAAATGACCGGGGAATCGAAAAATAAAACATAAAATGGCCGAGAAAAATGTTGTAACCATATTCGAATTGTAGCTTATGGAACTCCCCATCATTTCCGATATGTTCCACGACAGTAAGCATGCATTTTCATTGAGAAAATCGCAGCGGACAAAAATTTCATTTTTATTCCGACCGATGTCTATTCAGACCTTAAAAGCAAAGTTGCGACGAGAACGAGTTCAAGGCTCGTTTTAGTGTCTTGTGTACTAATAGGCCGCACACACACGAAGAATCCGAATCCATTTTTATTAATTTTCGATGTGTTAAAATCCAAGAAAATGAATGATTTTGACAGAACGAAAATCAAAAAAAATGGATTCGGATTGACCGTCTGTGGGCGTCATTTGGTAACGAAACTTCATTCAAAAAAGGGACAGCTGGACAAGCTGTCGTTTTTGTTGTATGAAGTTTCGTTATCCAACACTTCTCGTATACGAGATCCGCGAAACGAGCTTATATTCGAACTTATTTTAAATAGAGGGTTATCCTTAAATAGCGACCCCATTTTGTTTCTCAATAAATCGACCGTTATTGTAAAAAATGAAGCTTAAGCAATGGAAACGGTTTCTAAATTCTAATGTAAAAATATTCTATGATTGTACAGGGTGGTCAAAAAGTATATAACCGATTTGAAAAGCTAATAACTTTTTAGACATTAAACTTTGGAGTTTTTTATATGAAACAGTACACCATTGCACAACGAACCAAATTAGATTAATTTTCATATGAAAACAGCCGACCATAATTGACAATTTCATGGAGCTCGCAGTTTTGACTGTATACGTGTAAATTACATGTGTAGTTGAAGCTACTGGAGCATTGTGAACTTCATAAAATTATCTTTCTCACAAATCCGAAGTTTTCAAAGAAAAATTACGCAATGTTGGTTCGCTGTGCAACGATGTACCTACTGTTCCATTACATATTGAAGTTTTAAGTCTGAATAAAAACAATAAAAATTACGAAATTCTCAAAAACAAAAAAGTTATTATTAGCTTTTCGAATCGGTTATATGTACTTTTTGCCCACCCTATAGTTTGTATAATAATTATTCCGTATGTATGAAAAACAAATTTATAAAATTGTATGAAATTACCTTTATCATTTTATGAATTGGATTCATTGTAAAATATATTAGTTAATATTTTATGAATGGATTGATAAACTACATAAAATATAAATAAAGAATTATTTGTGTGGGTTTTGTATTATAAACAAAAAAACTGTTTTTCATTTTAGCTTTTTATGTTTTTTTTTTAATATAAAGCCAAATTTACAGCGCTTTATAAAGGTCCCCACAAACCTGACGATTTATCGGCCGATCAAAGCTCATTTCTGTGGAGAAAGCACATTTTTTGTGGAAAAAGCTCATTTTCTCTTGCGAATTCGGTAGTGGAACCTAAAAAATGTGCTTTCTCTACAGAAATGAGCTTTGATCGGCCGATAAATCGTTGAGTCTATGTGGTCCTTAAGGTAAACGACTATACAGTGGAGAATTTGGTGTAATGTTTGTAGATGCAACTCTGGGGGTGAATATTACCTATATTAGTCGAAATTTATAAAAGATTTTCACCCCAGATGAGTACTCTTATTGGATTCCTTTGACGTATTGCGGTGTTTTCCGCTGAGGCCTTAAGGTTCTTATTTTTGACAATGCCCGATTTGGGTAATTGATAGCATTTGTTGTTGTGTCGCAAAATATTAAACGAGGGTGATTTCGTGATGTTACGGAACAGAGTAACCACCCCGGGAGTTAATAAAAAATTGATTTAAAAATTTAAAGGACCTTATATTATTAAAGAATCGTAAATGCACATATATACATGTAAAAGTTGTTGGAACTGGTGAAATAAGGCGACACTTGTGAATAGACCGTGCGAGTTGTGTTTTAATTTTGCTCCCTCAGCGGATTTCATATTTGAATGTTATTCGTAAAAAGCCCTTGATGCTTGAAATACTGTTATATTTCTCTCGTCTTTTCTAGACGTTCCAGTAGGTTCCACCGATTTTCGTGTACACAATAATGAATAACACTCGCTCTACTGTAACACTATTTATTACAACACACACGGATATAGGTACACACGGTTTACAATTTCACTAATTACTGACTAGTTATTGATCCGACGTAATCCACGAGTGAAACTATGCTGACTCATCGACACTAGTCGACGCCCTTATATACTCATTTCCACTGTTCCGGAAACTTCGGTGACGCACTTTCTGGAAACTTCCGGAAAGTCGTTGTTGTCTAATAGGTAAACCCTATTTCTCGCTAGTGGCATTAGCGCCATCTGGTGCAAAGTACGGAAAAGCAATTTGTGGGAACATTACGCTATCAGCTTCGCAAGAAGAATTTTCTTGTTCTTGTTATCGACACTAGCGACACTTATCTCACCGTCCGCCATATAGCGGACATATAGCGGAAAATATCGGAAACACAAAAGTTCCCCCTATTAAAGCGGATAGCAGAACAAGCGCAATTTGTGTTAGCGTATAGACTTGTAGGGGTACAGCCGGTTGCCGCGAGAGGCGCAGAGTGAGCTTAGGAGATATAATCGAATTTCGCAACGAATCGAAATGTCATCGTGCCTTCCTTCTTGTTCTAGAACTTGACCTGACGTGTTTTTTTAAATTCAAAAGAAAAGTTTAACGATTGTTTTGTTGTGGAAAACTTTCGGACCCACAAGATTACAGGCGACTCGGCTAAATTTGATAAAGTTGTTTCCGAATTAAACCCGGAATTCCTCGGGCAGGTCGTCGATTTCGTCGAATCACCTCCAGTACAATGGCAAATTTCAGGCGCTGAAAGAGCGTCCGTCGTAGACCTCGCGAGCGTTCGCCGTCGCCCGGTAAGTTTTGTTTTTTTTTTTAACTAATGCCGACGTTGTCACAGGCGGCAGTTGACAGCGTCCTCCAACAACAGCCCAGCCGCCTCTATATTAGCGACAAAATTAATGCACTTACCTTTTTAATCGACACTGGCGCCGACATTTCCGTCATTTCTCGTAAGTGAACAGCTAGGTCCTGCAGAATAGAGCCGTACAAACTGAAATCAATACGTATGGGCAGCAGTTACTATCCGTTAATTTAAATCTTCAACGGAAGCTGCCTTGGAAGTTTCGTGTGGCTGACTTTTTACGCAATTTCGGGCTACTAGTCGATATACGCAATTATCGCATAAACGATCCGTCAACGGGGTTGTCAGCAAAAGGTTTCCGCGCCCTAACAACATGCAAACGGTCGCAACAGTTGCTGACCAAACTCGCTACCATAGGAATTCCCGTCGGTAACCAACCCGAACCCCGTAAGTCCATTCCTCGAGCATGCGGTTCGTCACCGCATTATTACCAAGGGACCACCAGTCGCCGAACGAGCCCGTCGTCTCACGCCGGACAAATTGGCCGCAGCAAAATTAGAGTTCGACTACCTACTCAAGATGGGACACTGTCGGCCCTCGGACAGTCCATGGGCAAGCCCTCTCCACCTAGTGCCCAAAAAAGATGGTTCTTGGCGGCCATGTGGCGATTTTCGCCGCCTTAACGCGGTGACGACACCCGACCATTACCCCATGCGCCACATCGAGGACATCTTTACGGGGTTCGCCGGAAAAAGAGTTTTTGCAAGATCGATTTGCGGAAGGCATTTCATCAAATCCCCATAGCGGAGTCCGATATTCCCAAAAGAGCCGTCATCACTCCCTTTGGGCTGTTTGAGTAATGCTGCGCAAACGTTTCAGCGGTTCCTAGACGAGGTGCTGCGAGGTTCGAACTTCTGCGCAACATACATTGACGATATCCTCGTTTCATCAGAGTCCGAAGAACAGCAAGAAGAACACCTCCGTACGGTGTTAGAGCGTCTCAAGGACTTCGGCGTCGTTATCAATGTGCCCAAGTGTGTTTTTGATGTCCCGGAAGTGGAGTTCCTTGGACACATCGTCAACGAAAGAGCACCACCTGCCTCTCGTGTGGAAGCTCTATACTTAATTACCAAACCATAGGTGCCATAAATTATTTCCGTCTATTTATTCCGAACGCAGCAAACTTACAGGCGCCACTCAATGACTTGCTGTGCGGGCAAGTAAAGAGCGACAGCTCCGTAATAGACTGAACCCCGTCACCATTCAAGCGTTCGAGAAGTGCCGCTATAGCATGGCTAGTGCCAAGTTACTAGTCTACTATAACCCGAAGAAGCCTTTGGCCCTTGTCACCGACGCTTCTAGTGTTGCAGTTGGAGCCGTACTCGAGCAAAAGCACGGTGACCGGTGGTTGCCGATAGCGTACTATCAGCGTAAAATGACGAGACCGGAGGGTAACTATAGTACGTATGACCGGGAGCTACTAGCGATTTACAGCAGCATCCAGCATTTTCGCCACAACCTAGAAGGAGCTCGTTTTGTTATAAAGACCGACCACAAACTACTCGTTCACGCATTTTCTCAGAAGACTGACAAATCTACGAACCGTTAAATTCGGCATCTCAGTTACATTTTTCAGTTTTGTACCCAAATTGAGCATGTAGCGGGCGACTCAAACGTAGTAGCTGTCGCGTTATCTCGTCTCGAGGAGATATCTCAGCCTACGGATTTCGACACGAACGAGCAGTCACGTGATCATGAACTTAATCGACTTGTAGCTGATAACACAACGTCACCCCAAACTGAAAATATGGTAGTTGGATAATCAACGATCTTGTGCGATACGTCTCGTTCTACGCCGAGGCCTATAGTCCCCTAGAGCTTGCCGAACCAGGTCTTCACTGTGTTTCATCGATGCTCTCATCCTGGAGCACGTGCTACGTTGCGGTCCATTTCGAAGAAGTTTGTTTGGCCAAGCATGCGTAGCGATATTCGCCAATAATCGCGCGCGTGCCTGCAGTGTCAAAGGTGACTAGGCATGCCCGGAACGAATTCCAACCGTTCCTCGTGCCGGATCGACGTTTCCATCAGGTTCACCTGGATATCGTCGGGCCCCTGCAGAGCTCGCAGGGATTCCGATCTATCCTGACGATGTTGGACGGGTTTTCAAGGTGGCAGTGCCCATTCCCGACCAAACAGCAGTCACTGTCGCCAAGGCATTCTACGCGAACTGGGTTTCTCAGTACGGAGCACCGGCTATTGTCACGACTGACCAGGAATCCCAGTTCGAATCATCGCTGTTTCTGTCGCCTTGGAAGCTGCTTTGGTGTACACGCACAAGGACTTCGCCATATCACCCGGCCTCTAATGATGCACTAGAGCGGTGGCACCGTTCCTTCAAGGCTGCGCTAATGTGTCACGAGTCTGATAGCGGTTGGATTGATGCGCTTCCGACCGTACTATTAGGCTTGCGCAACAGCATTAAAGAGGACATCGGGCGTCTCCAGCCGAAATGGTTTTCGGATCAACGCTGCGTCTGCCGGGGGAATGGTTTATCGACGACCAGGCCGCTACTGATCCCGCTGAGTTCCTTGATTCCATGCGTCAACGAATTAGACAGCTTCGACCGAAGCCGATTGTACATCGAAGTCCCTGGACAACGTTTGTGTACAGGGAGTTGAGTACCTGCACACATGTATTTCTTAGAGTTGATGCAGTGAAGAAATCTTTGTGTCCACCATATACCGGCCCGCACCGTATCGTCAGGCGAATCTCTTCGCATTTGCTCACGATTGAAGTCAACGGTAAGCAGGTGAACGTCTCAACGGAGCGCGTGAAGCCTGCCTTTTTAACCTGCGATTCGGAAGATTCCAACCTTTATCCGACACCGGCGCGCGCCTTCGACTTCCGACAACGTTCAAGCCACACGTCCATTGATGTTGTTTCGTCCACCAAGTGCTGTGCCAGTAACGTGCTCTGAGGTACCATCATCCTTCGCATCAGTCGCTCGAGCGCAGTCCCATTTGGCTTCGAGCACCCCACCGCCGACTTCGAAACGGAAGTCTCCAAGCATTTCATCGCCAACGTGCAAGCGAGTGTCGTTTGCAGCTTTAGACGATGTGCGCTATTTTTCGCCCTCCGATTATGCAACGTTAGGCGATCATACTTATTCACGGCCCCCGACAGGAAGTATACTCGGCTGTATCTCATCATCTGCGCCTCCAGGATCACCGAACTCAAGCATCCGAGGTTGTTCATCAAACAATGGACATCACCTCTCAGAGGGAAGTACTGTAGGGGTACAGCCGGTTGCCGCGAGAGGCGCAGAGTGAGTTTAGAGGGCCCATAGACTTAGGCTTCATGCACACGACGCGAAAACAGCTCGCAAGCTCGACACATCGAAATGCATTGGCTCTTATGGGAAGCTCATGACGAGCGACAGCAAGCGAGAGCCGTGCACAGTCAAAACACGGCTCGCGAGCCGTGAATTTGCGGATTGTGGTGCACGATATGTGAAAACACGTCTCGCTAGTTGTGATTTGACAGCGGCACGGTTCTCGCTGTCGTGAGCTTCTCATAAGAGCCAATGCATTTCGATGTGTCGAGCTTGCGAGCCGTTTTCGCGTCGTGTGCATGAAGCCTCAGAGCGATTAATTGGACAATCAAAGCTCACTTCAGTGGAGAAAGCACATTTTCTGTGGAAAAAGCTTATTTTCTCTTGCGAATTCAGTAGTGGAACCTAAAAAATGTGCTTTCTCCACAGAAGTGAGCTTTGATTGTCCAATTAATCGCTGAGTCTATGAGGGCCCTTAGGAGATATAATCGAATTTCGCAACGAATCGAAATGTCAGGTTGAAATACATTTCCCGCGTCAGCATCAGCATCGGCAGAGGCATCAGCATCAGCAGAAAAATTTTAATTTAGAACACACGCATTTGCACTGATCCTAAGAACTAAGAGGATTGCCCCGTAGAAACGATAAATGGTTGAATTTTTCATGTCAGACTGGATCTGACAGGTGGGGACAATTCGTCTTTTTTATCTTTGTGTCGCACTGAAACTGCGATATGACTATTACATTTTATAGATACACTTCCTGACTTCCTCCAGCAACAATCTTTCCCCCCACTCACTTCGTAAAAACTTCACAATATCACTTGACAGATGGGGACAACCGCTTTTTAAAATCGGACCATGCAGTTTGTATGGGTGACAGCTGATTTAGCATTCCTTTTTATCTCTCTATTCCATGCGCATTTGCCTTTGATGACCCACATTGACAGCATCAGCAGCTGCAGAAGCATTTTTTCTGCTTTAATTGAATAAATTCGTTGCGTTTCCCATAATTTTACGATTTTTTTTTAATTTAAATGTTTGTGCCTACCCTTAAGACGTTTTTAAGGCCATCTATTGGAGTTCGACATAAACGATTCATTTCCCTAGTCACCACGGTTGGCTCTACAATCTCCCACAATGACAAACATCAGCTGTAGAATTAGCAACAAAAACAAATAATCGAGAACCGGACAACGGACAAATGTTCGTAAGTGCTCTTCGTGCCGTATCCACCAGTAGATAGAAATCAGCTTTGATCGTCCGCGCACTGTTTACAATCGATTCCGTTACGACCAGTGTTGCCAATTTAGCCGTTTTCCGGCCAAATTTAGCCGGAAACCGTGCTGTTTAGCCGGAAGAAATTTCTAATTGCGGCCAGCCGGATTTTTAGCCGGAATTGATTTTCTTCGACCGTTTTTCCGGCTAAAATTATTTTATGAATTTTTTTTTGAAACTAGATTCAATTTTTCAATATTCACAAACAAAATAATTTATCGCCTTGAAATTATTTCTACATACACTTATTGTCGTGTATTAGGGTAAGTACCTACTGGTGGACATCTAGAGGAAATCTTTCATTTATGTCTCCTGGGAAAAATTTGCCGCGGAAACTTCCTTTCTTCAATAAATTTAGGGTAATGGGTTTCACGTTAACTGACGATATTAGTACCTAGTCTAAGCATGTAATTAACTAACCACCAATATGCCGAATAATTTGCAAAATAGAAGACAGATTCTTAGATAAAATTTTTTACTAAGCAATTCTTGGAGCATGGGGGTAGCTGAACATTTTTCCATTTTTCAGAGTGTCAATTGTTTACCATAGATAACGTAATCATGCCAGATTAAGTACAAGGGTGAAAACCTTTTAGCGCGATTCATAGATATAGATAATATCGCCGGAACCCTTCTTCAACACAAAAGCTAAGTGCTGAAGAAGGAAGTAAGTTGCCCCAGAAATATATACTCACGTAAATCTAATTTTTGTAGTTTACTGGTCAAGCTACTTGCACAACGTCTGACGATTCATAGAAACTACACATTTTCGTAGATGCATTACATTTTGTTCTGGGGTTTGTAGCAACAAGTTTACCAAAAATATATACCATTTTCCGGCCAAGCTCATAACTTTGGAACATTAATCTCGTATCTTTGGAGCATAAAATTCGTAATTGCGGAATATCAACAAATGGAACAATGGAACATCCCTTTCGTAACTATGGAAAATAAAATAAAATTTGGAGGGCTCAAATTCGAAAATGAATAACAAGCTTGACACACATTTTTTTGAGTGACGCAAATTTATCATCATTAGCACGAGTTCCAAATTACGCATTTGGACCATCATTTGGTCAGTAATGACTTTACACATTTCTATTCAAACTCGTTAAGAAAAGTGTGTCCTCAAATTGTTGAACTGAATATTCATGAAAATATCGCAATTGTGAGGGACATTTTCACCATTTACACAAACGTCAAAAGTAAATGACGAATTCTAATGACGAAAGCATATGTACCACCCCAATTTCGAGCTTTCATCATCATGATGATTACGATATCTGTCTTGGGCCTTAAATGGTTAAATTTTAATCAAAATTTAAAATTATTCAGGTGCGATAATAGTAAGATATCCATACATAAATGCGGTTGCCCTTGCCCATAGTTACGCATTGGACGTTCCTTTTACGAATTGTATGTTCCACAATTTTGAACTTAATGTGGTAATAGACTTGACCGAGAAATTGTACCTGTATACAACAATTTTAACTAGTTGAGCTCCGAACAAATGTAAATTTTGACTGTAATGCCAGCGATTGGAGCATATATGTAATAAAACTAAGAAATCTGCCTAAAGCATAGTTTACGGGTAGTACCCCTGGAGAAAAACTTTAGTTCGACCGCACCTGTCGAAGTAAAGCTTTAGGGAAATATCAGAATCCTCAATGTAGAGAATTCCGATATTGTGGGGAAGGAACCAGAACAGCAGAAACTGGTGTTTTCGTAGCTGTTTTTTTGAAGGGAAGGATTTTTTGTTTTTTTAAGGGCTCGACGGACCAATTGGAGAAAAACTTTAGTTCGACCGCACCAGTCGAATGTCGAAGTAAAGCTTTAGGGAAATATCAGAATCCTCAATAGTTGTAGAGAATTCCAATATTGTGGGGTAGGATGAGTAAATGAGTTTAATTAAACAGTTGTCTGTTTAGGTTTTCAATATTTTTATTTTATGGTATACTCAAGTACTAAAGTCAAACTTATTCTACTACAATATTTATACACAATAAATGCTTACTCGCTAATGTTGATTATGTTACAATATAAATTTAATTTTAGGTCGCATTGGATCGATTTTCAATGTTTATGAATGATGTTGATTGTATCTGTGTCAATGGTGATTAATATAAATGAACAATGTATAAATATGAAATATGAAATAGGTACATATAATGTGTTAAATAGTTTAACAACCCCAGAAAAGAAATAAAATTATTAAAATCAGTTTTTTACTATATTTTTTCGTAATGTGGCTGTTTTGTATGATTTAGCCGATTTTTTAGCCGTTTTCTGGCTGAAATTTATTTAGCCGGATTTTTAGCCGTTTTTGGAAAAAATATAGCCGGTTTTCCGGCTAAATTTAGCCGTTTTCTGATTTTCAAGTTGGCAACACTGGTTACGACTCTGATTATTGTGCTTCTGTTGACTGCTACAAAGCGTGAGAACAAAGCAAAATCAATCAACGCCAACCATCCCAAGGTCTCGCGCTGTACATTTCACCTTCTGCATTTCATCCAATCCAGCTGAATGGACCGCCTCTACGAATTGTAGCGACACGAATACAGATCCACCCCGACCATGGCATCATCCTCGTCCTCGGCAATTGAAGTCCAGGAAGCAACGGAGCTCTACTCCCCGGGCGAGTTGCCCGAGGAACCTATCTATTCGCCTACCGACAAGTACAAGTAAGTTACGTGCGACAGACTGGCGTGAGTTGGTCTGGGTTCTAGCAAGCAGTTCTATCTAGTATGTAACCGCAATGTGCGGGGCCTCGAAATTCGATAATCATTGAACCGCACACTAATGGGTGTCGTGTCTTTTGTGCTTGCGATTTCGCGCGCGCGATTTCTATTTCAGGGCTGAGTGGAGCGACCTAAAGACTGAGTGGCTTGCTAATAATCTGGAACGACTAAGACAATTAGCATTCGATGGGGACTTGAAGGTGTCGAAGTTCAGGAGCGTGTGCTGGTCCTTGTTGTTGCGAGTGCTGAATGATGGACCCGCGGATTGGGTTAAACAACGAGAGAAGCAACGTGTGGGGTAAGTGTGCTGAATGGGGGAAAATGTGTAAGCGTCTATTCAAATTTTGCCGTTACAGGTACTCCAGGCTGAAGGAAGAGTTTGCTAAGAATCCTCACAGTGGAGTCGATATTAATGATGATCCCTTATCGCAATCGCAACAGGTGATTCGACTTTTTTGTAAATTCCTTTTATATGGTCGTTCCAAAGCTACATCCTAATTGAGTGTACAAATGCCAATGAGGAAATGAACTAGAACTTTTTAGTTAAAGATTATATCCTAGAGGCAGAAGGCTAAGTTAAAGAACTGACTTGGCCTGGTCGTGCCTCTCCTTCTTCTTTTTCTAGCGGTGCACAAAGGTGTGAAACCGCTGTGCATTTATGTGGGTACGAGTTATGGTTCGTCAAAGTTTGTGTATGTGAGGTCTAGGGACAAAAACATAGCTGCTGCGAGAGGGTTTTCCCAAAGTGATATAGGGGTAAGATCAGTGGGCGCAGCGGGGCATTGAAACAAATGGCCCACATCATGAGGAGTACCATCGCAATTTGGACAGATGTTTCGGATGTCCGGGTTTATGCGAGAAACGTACGAATTAAGGCGCGAACAAAAGCCCGACTGAAAGTGAGCTAGTGTCACTCTAGTAGCTGTTGGGAGCCTTATCTCCTCAGGCGAAATTGGTGGTGGGTGCTCTGAGAGGACTCTATTCGGACCTAAGCTAGCAATGGACCGATTCACTTCTTCAGTGTGGATCGCTGCGATGGCGGCTCGGTATGGAACTTCATCGTAAGGGTCCCGTTTGTATCCCTGAACCTCTCTCTCAAGGTCTCGTAAGCCACGCCTGACATGTCGTGGTGGAGGAATTCGGTCCATGAGATAATTATTGGGATGATCCTCACGATAGCAACCAACAAGATACTGTTTTGAGAGTAGGAGATTGTGGTTACTTATTAGCATCAATTTTGTCACCTGATTTAAGTGATCCTGGGCAGACATGAGAAGGGAACCTGTCGCGATTTTGGCAGACTTGAATTTTGGACCAGTTTGTGTCACTTAAACTATGTGTCCAAACTGGGGCTGCATAATCAGCGGCCGCTCGACCCACCGATTTATAAGTAGTTAGCATGGTTTCTTTATCTTTGCCCTAGGTGCTACCAGCTAGAGCTTTTAGGATTTTATTCCTACTGCGCATTTTCTCACAAACTGAAGCTGCATGATTCGCAGACGTCATCATGTTCTCTAGGTGAAGCCCGAGAATTTTGGGACACCTAATTTGATTTTCCTAAGCTTAGAACGTTTGCCACGAAACTCAGTGAAGGAGTGCTGACCAGCTAGATAGTTGGCAATCCAACGAATCTCTTGTGCAGGAATATGCATATTCAACAAGTTAGCGAGAAGCATTGAGTGATTGACCTTATCAAATGCATTTGATAGGTCAATTGCCACAAGAATAGTTCTGTGACAAGGACGACGTTTATTTAGCCCATCGCGAATGCGTGTAGTGATCGCATCGAGGGCAGTGGTGGTACTATGCATTTTCCTGAAGCCATGCTGGTGAGGTTCTAGCCTCGCATGTGCAACAAGAGTGGGGTGAATAAGGGCCTCCAGCGTCTGTGCGACAGGAGACAGTATCGTAATGGCGCGGTCGAGATTTGCGCTCTTCCCTGGCTTGAGAAAGGGAACAATTCGACCTGTTTTCCAGATTTCAGGGATGGCAAGCGTGGAGATCGACAAGGCAGCCATGACATACTCAATGGCTGGAAGGTCGAGATGTTTCAACATGGTCATCGAAATGCCATCTGGTCCGAGGGCCTTGGAGTTTTTAGCATTCTCGATGACTTTTTTAACCTGGTCCGCGGTAAAAGATGGTATGGTGTCAACATTCCGGCTGCGAATCCATCTTCTAATTTTGCGCTTAAGGCCGTCAGACTTGGGAGGTTTTGTACTGCCAAATTCAATGGCGTTATTGCCCTTTTCTTTCCGAGGATTGGAAAGGGCGCGAACAGTAGACCATAATTTGCTGACACCTTCATTAAGGTTACAGTCATCGAGGTGCTTTCCATCCTCGAGGTCTAGATTTAAGAAAAAAGCTGCTTCGATTGGTTGTGTCCATAACGTGTGAGATGCGCAGGAGCAGCTGAACAATCGAAAATATGGTCCACGTCATGTGGACTGGTTCCGCAGGCTGGGCAGGTGTTGGCGACTTCATTATTTATTCGTAACAAGTAGGAGTTTAGTCGCGGGCACCAGCCGGATCGAAGTTGAGCTAGGGTGGTACGAGTTGCTCTTGGTAGTGATTCTTCATCTGGAGATATGGCAGGAGTACACGGTTGTTCGCGAGACTTTGAGTAGCTTTATCAACTTCGGATGTGTGTAAATCTGCAATGGCCGCCTTGTAGTCGGAGTCATCGAAAGGAACTTTTTTGTAACGCTGGACTTCACGCTCTTTGTCCCTGATTGAACGTCTGATTCGACGTGGCGGTGGTGTTTTGTCCATGAGTAGGTTGTTCGGGTGGTTTGTTCGATAACATCCGACTAAATATTGCTTAGTGAGAAGTTCATTATGGCTCCTCAAAGCCATTATTTTTGTTTCCTGGTGTAGATGATCTTGTGAAGACATCTTAACACAGCCGGTGATGGTGCGTAGTGCTGTGTTTTGGCAGGTTTGAATGTGGCTCCAGTTGGTGTTGCAGAGACCATTTGTCCACGTTGGTGCTGCGTAATTGATTAGGGGGCGACCGATCGCTTTATACGTAGCCAAGAGGGTTTCTTTACCTGTGCACCATGTACTTCCGGCAAGTGCTTTTAATATTTTATTCCTGCTCCTGAGTTTGGAACATATATTTTCGGCGTGGGTGTTGAATTTGCCGGAGTTGTCAAGCGTGACACCAAGGATTTTGGAGGTCCTGGGATGATGTGGGTGTCAACGTAGATGGGCAGATGTGTGTAGTACTCTTGGTTGAAGCTTGTGAATAATTTGGCGGAGGACTTGGGCGCAGATAGCTTCAGATTTTTATTGACGAAGAAAGCGTTTAGAACCTGCAGGTATTCGTTGATTAGATCGCACATTCCGGGAATGTTGTTACCAGTTGCCATGATGGTGCAGTCGTCTGCATAAGAGATGATTTGTAATCCCGTTGGTGGTGTGGGTAATCCTGCCATGTAGAGGTTGAAGAGAGTGGGGGATAAGACTCCACCCTGGGGAACGCCTTGTTTGATTTTCCTGAGTTTAGACTTCCCGTTTCTAAACTCTGTACAGGATTGACGACCGGCAAGGTAATTGGTGATCCATTTACGTATGTACGGTGGTGTAGTATTGCTGTTAGCAGTAGAGTGTGGTTGACAGTGTCAAATGCTTTTGACAGATCGAGAGCAACCAGGACGGTACGCTTGCATGGTTTCGGCTGGTTAAATCCATTAAATATGTTGGACGTGATCTATCGAGAGCGGTGGTGGTGCTATGCATTTTACGAAAACCATGTTGATGATTGGCAAGCTGTATGTGCTCTAAAAGTTTCGGCAATACTAGTGCTTCCAGTATTTTGGCCACAGGAGACAGGAGCGTTATTGGACGGTATGATTCTGCTAGAGTATGGTCTTTACCTGGTTTGGGTATTGGGTTTATGCGGCCTTTGTTCCATAACTCAGGAATGATGAATGATTTTAACGATAGATTCATCGTGGCAGTGATATAATCAATGGCCGGTGAATCTAGATGTTTCAGCATGATCATAGCAATGCCGTCAGGGCCGAACACTTTGGAATTTTCAGCATTTTTAATTGCAAGTCTTACTTGGTTTGAGGTAACCTGAAATTTTTGATCGGTGGTGCTGTTGCGGATAGCTCTTGTAATAGTGCGCTTGAGCTTATCTTTTTCGGGATGTTCGACGAATTATTGATTAAATTTGTGAGGGCATTTGTCGTCGTTATTGTAGGACTTATCACCGAACTTAATGGCTACCTTACCTTTGGGTTTTGTGGGGTTAGATAACGCACGTACCGTTTTCCAAAGGTTGCTTACACCGGATTTTATGTGGCAGGATTTTAAATGCTTCTTCCATTGTTGTCTTCTGTGGTCATTTACTTGCTGGGTTATCACATTATTTAGGTCGCTGATACGAGGATCACTGGGGTATATTGCTCTGAATTCATCCCTCATTTTTGCCAATTCTACGGCACTGGATGGAAAATGTGGTCTCAAGATTGGTATGCGGCCGGAAGGGATGTATCTATTAGCAGCATCTACAATAATCCGTCCCAGATTTTTTTCAGCAATACGTACGTCGGTGGGAATTGGTAAGGCAGAATACGTTTCACTGGTATATGCTTGAAAGCCGATCCGGTCTGCTTTGCTAAAATTTGTGTACGTTTTCTTCTCGGTGTACGCAAATTGGGACGGTTTGTCGATCGTGAGGACTATTGGCAGGTGGTCTGACGAGAAGGTGATGAATGGCTCCCATGTGGTGTTGTTGATGAGCCCGGGACTGGCAATAGATATATCAGGGGATCTCCTGCATGATCCTGTAACGCGTGTTGGTGAATCATCGTTCACGGGACAGAAATCGGAGTCATCTATTTGGCTAGCGATGAGGTTGCCTCTGGTGTCGTTGTCGAGATTCGAGTGCCATAGATCGTGATGTGCATTGAAATCACCAAGTATTAAGCGGTATTGTCCAGTGAGTAGTGGAGAAATGTTCGCCTGAAAACCAGTGGGACAACTTGAGGATGGTGGTATATAGATATTTAGAATATCTACATCAACATTTCCCCCCGTGATGGAGATCGCTTGGAGTTCGGTGGTGTTACCGGCGGCGGTGATGTCAATTTCTGAGTATGGCAATGAATTATGGATCAGGAAAGCTAAGCCTCCACCTGCGCCGGTGGGTCAATCTTTTCGGATGATGTTGAAGCCTCTGTATGAGTTAAGTGGTGAGTCAGCTTTGCAGTTAATTTGGACAATCTTTGTGCTAGAGTAGTTCACAACTGGCTGTGGTGGTGCTGGTGTTAGGGTATGACGTGGTTCAATGAGTTGGGCGGAAACTATGGGGGTGACAGGTGATGATTGTTGGCCCTGATTATGGGGATGTTGGGAAGTCGATGATGACTGCTGTCCACAGATTCTACAGTTTGGTGCTAGAAAGGTGTTGATTGTAGTTGTTGAACGTAGGTTTGAATTGTTTTTTCTGCATCACGATCAACGCACTGAGGTTTCCCTCCTATAGTCTTTAACTTGTCGGTCGATTTCGGAGTTAAGCTCCTGAATTCTGGGATCATCAGGGTGAGCGCTTCTGATGTTATCACGTTCATCGGCTAATCTGGCGGCACTGAAAGGGAAGTGAGGCCGAATTTTCGGGATACGTCCTGCTGGAATCAAACGTGCCGCAGCTTTGGCAATGACGTTCCTAATATTTCTTTCGGCCTTATGTACATTGGTAGGTGTTGGTAGCTCGATTAACTTCGCCGACGAGTATGCTTTGAACCGTCCCAATCAGCTTTCTTGTGATTGACAAACGTTCGCTTCTCAGACTTAGTCGGGTTCGCTGGTTTGTCAATTCTTATAACGATTGGGAGATGATCAGATTTGAGGGAAGTAGTACTTCCCATCGAGTAGCAGCGATTAGGCTGGCACTTACAATGGTTATGTCAGGAGAACTACTGCAAGTGTCCATGACTCGAGTCGGCGAATCTTCGTTGAGTGAACAGAATTTTGAGGCGTCAAGTGATTCGGCGATAGTTATACGCCTGGAATTTATTGTTGTTGAGGTCCGAATGCCAGAGCTCATGGTGCGCATTAAAGTCGCCAAGGATGACCCTATGCTCTCCGGAAAGGAGAGGACCAATATCGAAAGGATAGAAACGAAGGGCAACTAGATTGCAGTGGTACATATATATTAAAAATTTCGATATTAGTACGAATGTACATGCGAAATCGAAATATCCGGCGTTCCGTCTACACCGAACGAAAACTTAAAAGAAATTTTTGATTTAATTGAAAAATCTCTTTCACTACAACAAACAACATCAGTAGTCTCACTAATCCGGCAACAAAATTCTCGTAGCGACAACGAAAAATCAATAATCGTGAAGTTTAATTCAACAACCGAACGCGACGTTTGGCTTAAAAAGACTAAACTAAATAGAGAGGGACTCACGGCGAATAAGATCCATAGTATGTTTCCCAAGAATCGTGTCTATATCAACTGTCATCTCACGAGAGCTTCTAAGACATTATTATTTAAAGCAAAAACATTCGCTCGACACAACGCATTCAAATTTACCTGGGTTAGCAACGGAATTATTTTAATGCGAAAGGATGAAGATACGAGAAAAATTCATAAAATTCTCTGCGAATCGGATCTCGATGTAACTCGATTGAATAATTAGCTATATTCAAACTTAGTTTAATAATATTTTTTCTATTAATTATTGTTCTTTTATTATTATTATGGATTTTCCTTTTGATGATATTACTACTGTAGAATTTGATACTATTTTTAACTGTAAAATGTTATTTAGCCAAAACGCTGACCAATTTAAATTCATGCATCTTAATATAAGAAGCATAAAAAAGAATTTTGATGATCTACTAATATTAATTCATCAATTAAAAGTTAAAATTGACATAATAGTCCTTTCCGAATCCCAACACAACAGCTATCTGATCGAATTTCATAAAATTGCAAACAACTTTCGTATTGAGGGGTATGATATCTTATTTACGCATGCAAATAAAAACAAAAATGACGGAGTCATAATATATGTAAATAGTTCTTTGAAATATGATTGTAACGAAATTTCGGATGATTTTTTTAGTGGTTTGAAAGTGGATATTAAACTAAATACAAATACAAGCGTATCTGTATTAGGCATTTATAGATCTCCATCGCTAGACGTCAACTACTTTATATATAATTTACCTAACATTATACCTGAAAAATCGAATAATGAAGCGGATGTGATTTTGGGTGATATTAATATAAACACCCTTGAAAATTCCGCAGTATCTAACGATTATCTGGACACTCTTGCTAAATTGGGTTTCAATTCTATCATTGATAAACCGACACGAGTCAGTCCCACTTCGGCAACCTGTATCGATCATATTTTATTAAGGCAAAATCAAAACAGGCCTTATACACCATTTATATATAGAAGTTCCATTACGGACCATAGCACAATATTTCTAACTGTCCCATTAAATTTGAATGATATTCCCAGAAATGTTGATCTCAATACTCAAACTAAGACAAATTTAGGCCTTCTTAAGCAAAAACTTACAAACACCAACTGGGACAATATGCTAAATACTCTTGATCCTGCTGAGATAACAACTATGAAATTTGTAGATACTGTTAGCAAGCTTATTACAGAATGTGAATTCATCCATAAACCCAAACGAAATCTAATACCACTAAAACCGTGGCTAACTGAGGGAGTCATACGATCTATCAGATTTAGGGATAAACTGAAAAATAAGCTGGACCATCAGCCTTTCAATACAAACTTGCGAAATTTTTACAAGAAATATCGAAACAATCTAAATTTAATCATGAAATGCGCGAAAAGAGATTACATCCAAAAAAACATAAGTTTGAATAACAATTCAACCAAAAAATTGTGGAAAACTGTGAATGAAATGACAGGGAAACGTTATACGGATAAAATAGATTGGTTAAAAATAATTAATCCGAACATAAACGCACCCCATATATCAATTGAGTCAGTTGCTGATACCCTGAACGAATCATTTACTAAAGTTGGCCACAATTACTTTCGCCTCAATGAGCCGTTGGAGTTACATGAAGACGAACCAACTGGCTCCATAAGTCAATCTAATTTACATTTATGCAATGTTAGTTGTGACGAAATCGCTAGTCATATCGATACGCTGCGAGCATGTTCTCCTGGTATAGACAAACTAAGCTCCTATCTGCTTAAATCTATCAAGGAAGAGATTAAGATCCCATTAACATCTGTTTTTAATAAGTGCATCAAAGAAGGAGTATTCCCATCGCCTTTTAAAAAGGCTGTAGTGGTTCCCATTTTCAAAAGTGGTGACAAAAACTTGCCATTAAACTATCGCCCCATTTCATTGTTACCGATATTTTCAAAATTATTTGAAAAGTGCTTAAAGGCGCGTTTGGAAAAATACCTCAATGAAAATGATATATTATCCTCCAATCAATATGGATTCAGAAAAGGAATGAGTACAGAAAGCGCTATTGTCGAATTGTGCGATTTCCTTTATTCAGAAATTGAAATCGATAACAAGCCGATAGCTATATTTATGGACTTGGCCAAAGCCTTCGACACGATTCCACATAGAAAATTGATTAAAAAAATGCAACAAATTGGAATTTGTAACACTCCACTTAGGATATTCTCTAGTTACTTGGACAATCGAAAACAATGCGTCAAAATCGGTAATACAATGAGTAAATGGAAAAATAACGACTCTTTCGGCCTTCCCCAAGGTACTGTCTTATCACCACTATTGTATTTAATCTATGTTAATGATTTATGTAATATGAACCTCAGGAACAGTAAAATCATTGCGTTTGCCGATGATACGGTTCTTTTAGCTTCGGGCAAACCATGGTGTGAAAGTTTCACTTACGCCGAGCAAGGCCTACAGTCCATTAAGTTTTGGCTCGACATAAATTCATTGCATTTAAATGTAGCTAAAACAAAAGCAATAGCACTTTCTCTTAATATTACTGGCCAACCTACATTGAATAAAATAACGATTCATTCATGCCCTTTAAGAACACACGAACAGGATGTCATCTCTTGTAACTGCGCTCAAATAAATCTTTATGATAAGGTTAAATATCTCGGAATACATATAGACAAATACCTAAAATGGAACGAACACATCGCTCAACTTGTAATTAAATTACGCAAAACCATATATATTTTCAAAACTATGAGTCCAGTTTTAACATCACCACAAATGAAACAAGTTTACTCCTCGCTTATCCAATCTCTACTCCAATACGGAATAATTGCCTGGGGCGGTGCTTATAATAACCACCTAAAACCGCTGATAACCACTCATAAAATCTTACTGAAAATGGCTTTTCGCCTACCTATAACATACCCATCAATTAACTTATTTTCAACTACTCGTGTTATGCATGTAAGATTTATATACGTGAAAGCAGTCTTATGTTATTTAATCACAAAAGAAAATCCGAGTTTAATCTTGCACTCTCTCTACACACGTCACAACTACATTAGACTATTCGTCCCGCGCTGCAAGAAGTCATCAACCCAAAGATATCGTACCTTTACTGGTCCCTACTTTTTCAATCTCCTACCCGCTAATATAAGAATTGTTATGAATAACTCACAAGTTTTCAAAATGAAATTAAAGCATTGGCTACTTAACTTATCCCTATCAGCTTTTTATGAAATATTTAATATATATGGCAACGAACTTCATGCATTATAAAACTATCCATTGTCCATTGATTTATAATTTATTTGTATTAGAATATTTTATCTACTTATGTATAATTATTGTAATTTAATAGTCACTTAGTGAAATATATTCCTTAATCCAACTGACTTCTCACTCAAGCATAGCTTTAGAGGAGTTAAGCATATTTAATTAATAAGTATAAGAATTGTAGCTAAATAATGCAATAAACATGAATTTGAAGTAGTACTCCCTGATGGAACTGAGATGGCTTGCATTTCCGCCGTACCGTCATCAACTACATCTAATACACAGTAATGTACGGACTTGTGTATTAGGAAGGCAAGTCCACCTCCACTGCTTTTTTGTTGAGTTGTTAAGATCAACAACACGCTCAGCAGTGTTATTTATCCCCATAAATGGGTACCTCGTTTAACATCTGAGATCATAGTCCGTCACATGGGTCGTGATTTCGAAAAACACCTTTAAATCAATTGGTTCACGGTGAGACTCGAACCCACGACCCTGTGCACCGAAGGTGTGCGCACCAACCACAACACCAACCGGACTATCGTGTCTTATCGGTCTGTGCATATTTTTTGTTATTTTCTTTAGTTTTTCGTCATTGCCGCAAGCAAAATTTATCTTCGAAGTCGGGGTACGGGGTACTAATTTTAACTAACGAAATTTCTACTACGGATTTCTTTTCTAGAGCCTCTGGAATCAATATTTCGGTGATCAGGAACTGATGTCGGTAATAAAACAGGATGTGGTCCGAACATTTCCCGGCGTTGACTTTTTCCGTAAGGCTTTAGTACGCGATACAATGGTATGTCTTCCAGTCGTATTCGTCTTTAATTTATTATTTATTTTAAATTATTAAAATTAAATTAACGAGAATATGATGTTATTAAAAAAAAATCCATAGACAGATATACTTTTCAACTATGCCCGTGAACATCCCTACATGTGCTATCGTCAAGGAATGCATGAAATTCTGGCACCCATTTTGTTCGTATTGCACAGCGATCATCAAGCACTGCAACATGTTATGGAAGTAACAAAGGATATCGAGTAAAATTTTAAAATTTTCCCCTTTTTCAATTGATCAACTTGTTTTCTTATTTCCAGCCCTCTTCTGGTCACAGTTCTGGATCCAAAATATTTGGAGTCTGATTGCTAGTAAGTCTACGCATTAAAAAATCATTATGACAGTATTATTAATAATTCTTTTCTCTCACAGCTATGTCTTTTCCCGCGTGATGTCAAAAATTGAGTCATACTATCGAATTGTCAATATGGTTCCTAATTCGCAAGGATATTTCCCAACGCAATCGGAATTGCCGGTATGCATTTTCCATTGTTTCAAATGTCATTTCTGAAAATTTTTATTCATTTTTTTTTGTGTTAGTCACCCGATCCAATGATGGCACCGGAGAACGAAGTTATAGGACAATTGAATTTTATACGTGATAAGATCCTGGCAAAAACTGATCTCCATTTACACAATCATCTTTTGAAATTGGATATACCATTGCATATTTTTGGAATGTGAGTTAGGGTTTTCGTTTGTTTTGGATGGAATGCAATTGTAAGATAATTTTCATTTTTGTATGCCCACACAGACGATGGCTACGTCTCCTATTCGGACGTGAATTTCAACTACAAGACTTACTCATGCTGTGGGATGCAATTTTTGCAGACAGTGATACATTCGACTTGCCCGACTATATTTTAGTTGCAATGCTGATACGAATACGTGATAAGCGTGAGTAAATTTTACACACCACACACACAAATTTGATAGTCATTATCAAATGCATAACGTCAACAATTTGCTTTGTTTTTGTTTTGCGATCATTGGGATCATCATAACTAATCGTTAAAATTTTATTTTTCATGTTTATTTACAATTTCACGCTCAAAACAGTTCTATTGAGCGACTACACGACGTGTTTAATGTATTTGATGCGTTATCCGAACAATGTTGATATTTCGTTGATATTGCGACATGCATTGCACATGAAATTACCGCAAGTAAGTATGAAATTGAAAGTGTGTGATTAGACTCTTTGCTTCTTTTTTTGTTTTTGTTTTGTTTGGAAATGAAAAAAAAATTAAAAATTGAATTTTTGATAGCGATACAAACATCGCCGTCGCATAAAGTCAGGATCAAGGTCGTCTGTTCGACATAATGCTACGAATAGTAGTGAGGAGAGGTGTGTGTATGTGTTTCTGAGTAGTTTGTTGTGATAATTCATTGTTTTGATCGCTCATATTGGAAATTGATTCGTTCTGTAGAGTAAAAAGTAGTTTGAGCTACGTATAGGAAAATGTTGTTTGGAGTTTGTATTCGCAACTTTTGCACTCGCGTAGATTTATTGAAATTAAGTTGTGTTGAATTTTCTGCTTCAATGCACATTAAACGTCATCCATAAGATTAGATTAGATTGCACAGGGTGGACATTAATCACGAAACAGCCTAAGGTGACATAGCTCTAGTTGAAGGCGCATGGTTACGCCTGGCGATCCAAGTTGATCCTGCTTAAGAATTTGCTAACTCGGCTGGTTGGTGCTGAAGCAAGGTCCTTAATGTTTGAGAAGGCAATACTGAGATAATTAGGTTGATCGTTGATGCCTCATCATGTTTTTCACAGCAGCGCAGTGGCTTGAATATTATCTGAGTCCTATAGTATTATGATGACTACCTCATCGAAGAGTGGCCCGTTCATAGGCCACCTATAGTCCGAACTTTGCTTCTATTGAGTAGCTCAGGTCAAGGCAGCTTCATCCTTTCGTTTTGTTCCTGTTTGCATCGTTTGTTTAGACTTAATGACTTATCATCATCGCGTTTTCGGTTGACACGGTTCTGTCCTTCTTTTCGTACACCCATTTATTTGCCTTCTAAGGAACAGACACGTGAGACATAGTTCGTTGAGCCGTGAACAGCCAGGCAGAAGCCTCCGCTGCTAGCTCGATTTCTCAACCCAATAGCTTGATGTAGGGCTGCAAGTCCGAGTCCGAGTCTCTGTATGCGGGAGGTATAGAAGATCCTCAGGGACCGCATTTTGTGAGGAGTGGACCGGCACCAAGTACCATAGGAAAATGAAGCTTATAAGGCCGTAAAGGCCACTCAAAACGATAAAAGGAAGAAGTGAGCTAAGCAGCGGCACGTGCATGCTGTAGCTCGGGGAATCACGTGCCTAGCTAAACTAGCACAAACACAAAGAACAAAAAAATTTAAAAAAAGGGGAGATCTGGCGTCGGTCAGCACAAATGCCATTACAATGCATACTCCAGGACCCGATGGCGTGGCCGTCTTCCGCAAAGTTTAAATGTATTCCGACCGTGAGTCCCCCCTATGGCCAAGAAAAAATGGGAAATGGGGGCTTCCCTTAACGTTTTTGTCCCTGGAACAGGGGACGGCGATGACAACAAATCTACCCTAAATACACCACAAAGTGGGGCATTGCGTTCTAGAAGAGAATATCGCCTCTGTTAAAATAGGCAAGCATCGAAAGGCTTCGGCTGATTTCTATATCTTCTTCAGTTGTGGCATAACTGCGGACTCTTAGCTATGCAGGAGGAGCTTCATAGGGTGAACGGCTTCGGCCAATTCCTTTATCTCTCTTTCCTGCATTATCCGAGTAACCGCTGCGCCTGAATGCTGTATTAACATATGCAGCGTCTCAGGTTACTTAACGTGATAGGTGACAGAAAACGTTTAATTCAACCACCAAAGTAGCATCTTCGAGATATGCCCATGATGGCCTTTACTCAACGATTAAACCCTATCATGGTTTAGCGATGTGCCGACAACTCATCCTAAGAAAAACTTCCATTCAAGAAACCTGAAATAATACCCTCGGATTGGACGGATACAACACAACGCAATAACAAACAACTGATTACTCTTTCGGATCCTGGAATGTACGCCCCCTGAATAGAACGAGGGCCTTAAGGGCCCTTCTGGATCAGGTAGAACAATACAAGCTGAGCATAGTTGCAATCCAGGAAACTAAATGGTTCAAAAGCGAGATTAACGACCTCAAATCGCACACTATTCTTACGAGTGGTAAAGAGGATGGCAACAAGGATTTTGGAGTAGCTTTCATCGTGAGTAAGCAGCTCAAGGACCATGTTTCAATTTGGCTGAACTCGGCACTATCATTGGTAGTGTAGAGTCTCTCATCCACGAACACCTTCAATATCGCAAAATAACGGCGCGATGGATTCTCAACCTGTTGAACTTCTCCTACGTGCGTCCTTATACCGCGCGTCTTACGCTCGATACAATATCGGAATTGGGGTGGGAGGTACTGGAGCACTCCCCCTACAGTCCGGATTTATTACCCTGCGATTACCATATTTTGGACCTCTGAAAGAAGCCCTCGGAGGTAAAAAAATTCAACACTGACGATGAGGCAGAGGAGTTTGTGCGCACATGTCCGAGTTGTCCAAGGAATTTTTCGATACCGGCATTAAAAAGCTTCCGGAGAGGTGGACAATATGTGTAACTAGTGAGGGGGAGTACCCAGAAAAACTGTAAATTTTTGTAATTTTTTTTTCTATAATAAATAAACATGTCAGAGCATTTGTCTCGAACATATCTGAACCGCCCTCGTAATATCGTTGCGTAATAATTTGACTATCGCCCAAGCGACCACAGTCTTAGCCGCTAATTTTCCTCATTTCCATTATTCGCTGCATAATTTCTCTATTCTTCAAATTCAAATCTCATCGTCTCTCTGCCAAACATTAGCTTGAAATTTCAGACATACTCGAAACAATTTTAATGTGACTTCTCTCTCATCTCATTCTGTTTTTCAGAAATACGAACTACCTCCCGGTGCCTTCGTTTACGTCACCTCAAAACCGGATAGCAAGTCTTCGACGCAGAATAACCATAAAAATCAAAGCGTTTCAACTCTTCCTCGACAGTCAACCGTTGCCGCTAAATCCATAGCCAAACATGTAGTCCAAACCAAGTCGCAGCAACCGTCAACATCAACCTCGCGCAGCCGATCATCCTCATTGACCTCTAATAGCATTCCAATGACAATGGCATCTTCTTCCGACACGAATGGTCAGCTGAAAAATAAACTCCGCGACTTGCATTATTCCAGTAGTGAAATGGACCGGCTGGCCCGTAATAGTGAAATTCGTGAAAATGATTTGCGTATTGTCGATGGGTTTCGGGAGAATGTACGTTATCAAAATCTTCAGCTAAAATTATTTAGTATTGTATTTTCTTCTTACAGAGTCCGGAAGTACTTCGTGTCGAACTTCAGCAAGCGCAAAAAATCCTCTTCGTCAGTCGTCTACAATTGAAAAAGTACAGTGAAATCTTACGACGACACATACCGCACACAAAGTCCGACGAGCTGAATCAAACATTGGACGGCATCGATGAACTGTGCTCCTTTTTAGACGTTCGTTTCTCCGTGCCGGATCCGCTACGCGAACGTGTCGATCCCGCCCTGGAGGCCAACGAAGCTGGCGCTCGAAGTGATAGTAGTGACATTGAAAAATCCCCAGTTCCCCCCGACCCAAATCAATCCTTACTAATCGCTCAATCGGCACAACAATTGGAACAACGACGACGAAATATTAGCGAATCCGAATCAAAAAAGGAATTCATCAAAAGTCTGGAGGAAACGGTGACACCTTCGTTTGAAATTCAGATCGGCGAGAATGGTTTGCCGGTGAATCGTTCTCGTAGTGGAAGCAATCATACGAATGCACTGGATGACGCGAACCATTCGGGGGCACGTTATGAAATTCCTGACAATGGATTTATGAAGAAATCGAAAAAGGTTCTTGGTGCTAGACGCGAAGTTGAGTTGACATTGTTTCGACATAAAAACTGTGATGACGACAAGGAAGGCGTTCCGGCCACCGATCCGGTCGGAAGTCGTGATGATGATGATGATGACAGGGAGGAGGATGAATAGTGTTGTTACGAGATTGAGATAGAAAATTATTTTGGTTCTCTTTCAATATTATCATTTGTTCGTTATATTCGTTTTTGTAAAACAAATTTGAATTATTCTATGGAAATATGAATTATTGTAAAATATGTATTTCAAGCGGAAAGTCTGTTGATATTGGAATTTATGTATGTATATCGATGAAAACAATAATTATATCTACAATGTATACAATGCTAGTGACCATTAAAAAATGTTTAATTTGATTAAATAATTTTCTTTATGGCACGATAGTCCGACTTTGGGCCTTGACCTAGTGATTGCTCCCATCGAGCTCTCGGCCGTCCACGCAATCTGGCTGCGTCCACTAATTGCGCGTTCATCACCTTTTTGGCCATGCGATCGTCGTTCATCCATTGTACATATCCCACCCATTGCAGTCGCTGCAATTTCACAGTTTTCGACACATGCAGCTCATCGCACAGCTGATATAACTGATAATTGTACCGGATGCGTCATTCACCACGTTTGCGAACGGCCCCGAAGATTCTTCGGAGAGCATTTCGCTCGAATGTGTACAGCATATCTTCAGAGTTTTGGCTTACGGTTCATGCTTCGCAGCCATAGCATAGCACAGGTCGGATGATCGGATCGCTTCTTGTTCCTGCGCACCAGCTTCGATTTCATTATTGGGATGACCGAAAAATAACACTTATTAGCTAGTTTTATCCGTCGCTTTATCTGATCTGTTTCGTCAGCGTCCTTTGACAAATTGCAACGCAGCTAAGTGAAACTGTCTACATACTCTATATTAAGGCCCCCCCTGTGATGCTTGAATTTACTACTGTTTTTATTTATTGAATCATGATCTTGGTTTTATCCTCGTTGATATGTAGCCCAACTTCTTTGGTGGCGTTATTGAGATTATGCAGAAGGCTTTTTGCATCACCCAATCTTCGAGACATGTTGTTGATGTCGTCGGCGTACGCTACTAATTGAGTCGACTTGATGAGTAGCGTTCCGCTGTTGTCCATATTCATGGCTGGAGTTACATACTCCAAAGCAAGGTTGAAGCATATACAAATAAGACATATATGTCCAAATTGGTACAAAATGTTGTTCCTATGAAAATGTATCTGAAATTTCCTAGAGCTTTCAAGCGAATCGCATGAGCCTGTGTGCGTGTCAATTTGAGAGAACGTTTTCCAGTTCAAGAGAGTCAAGAGACTCTTTTTATAGTATCTTTTAAGAATCACTCATCGCTTGCCATTGCCTGCGACTTCCGTGGTGTGTGATGGAGATGGATATCTCCGTACTCCGTGACGCATGACAAGTGGACCGAGTGGGTCCGAGGAAGAGAGCAATTTGCCGTTGCGGACAATATGTTATGTTATGAACACAGAAATGATTATGAAATTCATTCACTGCCACGTCCCGCCCGCTTCTTGTGTGGTGT
The DNA here is from genome assembly GCA_949715475.1 of Microchrysa polita. Classification (NCBI taxonomy): domain Eukaryota; kingdom Metazoa; phylum Arthropoda; class Insecta; order Diptera; family Stratiomyidae; genus Microchrysa; species Microchrysa polita. The sequence continues at coordinate 6,076,322 of OX454421.1, forward strand.
GCGATGTATGGCACCGCGGCGCGGCGCGAAGGAAACGACACGAGTACACGTTGTGCATGCGCCTACGAAATTTATAATTCGTCTGTGGCGTGTGTATCTATATTTTGAGGTTCAGATTATCTGAGCCGATATTTAAATATGATATTTGAGAGTCAATTCCAAGCAACCCAAGCGATGCGACAAGTCTAAGAAAAATGGCATATTTGGTCGGCAAAAATCCTAGATGGAATTTTTTTTGAATTATGGTTGGAGATGGTCCCCAGATTATGGCAATAAAAGTCCCAACCGATTAGTGATCCGCAACCTTAAAAAAAGGGGGAAAGGGGGACTCTTTTCGTTTTTTTGCGATTATTTCAAAAAAGGTAAGAGATACAGAAAAATTGTCTGCCTTCTCCTCTTTTTATACACTGCGTGAGGAGAAGTCTATTCTTAAATTTATTCTACCTTACCTTATTTTAGTGAAATATGCATTAATTATTACATTTAACTCTGTTCAATAAACTATTAAAATAAAAAGTAAATAATCAGAAATTACAAAAATATTAGCACATACATATCAATATTTTTTATATAATCAGAAAAGGGAGATATTTAGCAGGCTATGAAGGCTTTGGTGTCAAAAAGAAAAGTCTCTAATGGAGACGATAATAATTAATATAAATGTAGGTATGAGTTTTAGGGTCATAGACATGGAGTTTCTGAAAAAATACCTTCTTTGTTATTGTAGTGTTTACAGCGGTGGCTGTATAACTTCCTTGTATAAACGCACCCATTGACGGGACTTGAAATAAACTGTCACTCTTGAGTTGACCTCAGCAGCAACAAGTTGTGTTTCATTTATTGACCAAACCCGTATCTTATATTGGCGACGAGGATAATCCAGCAAAATCGCATCATGGAAAACGTAACAGGTAAAGAAACGATTCAGAAGTGGATAGTGAAGAAATTGTAATGTTGGACTCACGGATAAAACAGAGTTCAATCTCGTTTGTTTTGACCTAAAACAATTGCATCAGAATTAAATTTCGGTGGAATGGAACTACGTCAGAATTAAATTTCGATGGAATGGAATTGATAAATTCCGTCAGAATTTAATTTCGCCAGAATTCAATTTCGAACCGGAGTGGAGAATTGAATTTCGACCACAACAAAAGTGAAATATTGAAGAAAGTGCGATTGCAAACAATCGCATCGCATGGTCACGTCGTCCGAACAGGAATGTGCGTGTTCGTTCAAGAACGGAGTGAACTTTCTAGTTTTGTTTTGGCACGGGGCGGTGACAATGCGATGCGCAAGTGATCGAATGCAAAAAAAAAAAAATACAATGAAATTTTATTCGTATGATAAATGAACTAAATGTGCGATACTAAAGAGTATTTAATATTACAGGAACAAAGATTCCGCTTGCCCATGGACCGCCGCAATTTGAATTTAGAACGGATGGAGGAAACTCCGAGGTCGACTGGTTGAATTGGGTACGAGGTTTTGAAATTTATGCACGCGCAAATAAAATCGAAGATGACGAGGATAAGCGCGACTGGATGCTACATTTTGCTGGCCAGAAACTGCAAGATATTTATCATCAGTTGCCGGAAAAATTAGAACAACACGAACGCCGTTGTGGGCCGTTGTCCGGGGGATATGTGTTGTGTCAACAGAAGGAATACGACAAGGCTGTTGAAAAAATTCGAGCATTTTTTGGGCCAAAAGTAAATTTGAGCTATGAGCGGCATTTGTTCCGGAATTTACGACAGAAGGAAAATGAACGCATTGACATGTTTGTAATTCGACTACGCTCGCAAGCTGAACGATGCAACTTCGGCAACCAATGCGATGACAATATCAAAGACCAAATAACCATTGGTTGTAAAGCAGACGCATTGAGGCGAAAGATCTTGGAACACTGCGAAATGAGCCTCGATGATGTATTGAATGTTGCTCGAATCAAGGAGAACGTATTGGTCCAACAAAGGATTTTCGAAGCCGAGAAATGTGAAACACAAATGCAATCGACGGAAGTGTGCAAGATTGAAGCCAATGGCATGGTTAAGCGTAATATAAGCGAATACCACAACAGAAAGATGGAATGCAGCCGGTGCGGGTCAAAGAACCATAAAAGTAGCGACAAGACTTGTCCGGCGATCGGAAAGGATTGCAATAAATGCGGTGGGAAAAACCATTTCTCACGGAAATGCAGGACACGCACCGGTGTCAAACGACAAAATGATAAATATATCGACCCGAAACAAGCACCACCTCACAAACGTCAGAATGAGGAAAAGGATACGGTGATGGTGATTAACCAAGATCACAATGAATACGAAGATGTATTTTACTTTGAAACGCCCAGCGCACAAAACAAGGTTTGGTGCAAAATTGGCGGGATAGATATAAATGTTATCGTTGATTCCGGTAGCAAATATAATATTGTGGACCGCGACTCATGGATTGAACTGAAGAGCAAGGGAATCGATACAATCGTTCGACGGAAAGAAGCAGACCGCAGTTTCAGTGCTTACGGGGGAAACCGTCTAAAGACGCTAGGGATGTTCGAAGCAATTATCAAAACGCCACATAGAAGTCTACAAGCGAAATTTTATGTAGTTGATGAGAATGGGAAATTTCTGATTGGCAGTGAGACTGCATTCGCGCTAAATATTTTGAAAATCGGAAACACTGTCAACACTGTCGAAGATAACATCACTGAGCTTGGTAAAATCAAGGGTATCGTCGTCGAAATTCCAATAAAAGCGGATGCCAAACCAGTTGCACAGCCATATAGACACATCCCGATTCCATTAGAAAAAAAAGTCGACGAGATGATCGATAAAATGCTTAAACAAGGCATAATCGAAAAGGTAAGCGGCGTGTCGAAATGGATATCACCAATGGTGGTGGTGCCGAAAGCTTCGGGTGGTCTACGAATGTGTTTAGATATGCGCCGGGCGAACGAGTCTGTGGAGCGAGAGAAACATCCGTTGCCAACTATGGGAAGTTTGATGCCGCAGTTACGAAATGCGAAGGTTTTTTCAAAACTTGACGTTCAACAAGCTTACCACCAGGTAGAATTGCATCCCAATTCAAGAGAGATAACTACATTTATCACAAAGAAGGGTTTATTCCGATACACACGTTTAATGTTCGGAATAAATTGTGCGCCTGAAATTTTTCAGAAAATTATGGAGCAAATTCTAAGCGGATGCGATGGTTGTTTAATATACATAGACGACATAGTCGTCCATGGCTCGACGGAAAAGGAACACGGCGAGAGACTCAACAAGGTATTGAATCGGTTACAGAAATTCAACGTTACACTCAACCAAGACAAATGCACTTACGGTGCAGATGTCATTCATTTCCTGGGTCATAGGCTATCGGCGGCAGGAGTTCAGCCAACGGAAGACAAGGTGGCGGCAATAAAACAATTTCGCGCACCAGAAAATGCTGAGGAAGTTCGCAGTTTCCTTGGACTGGTTAACTATGTAGGTAGATTCATACCAAATTTGGCAACCACAACTGAACCACTGAGACAGCTGTTAAAAAAGGAGTCTGGTTTTGAATGGACACCACATCACCAGAAAGCATTTGATCATCTGAAGAGCCATCTGTCGAGTTCTAAATGCTTGGGCTACTACAACGTTGACGACAGAACGATGGTTGTGGCCGACGCAAGCCCAGTTGGTCTCGGCTGTGTACTAATCCAGTTTAACGCAAATACGCCGAGAATTATCACATACGGAAATAGAAGTCTAACAGATGTAGAGCGTCGATACTGTCAGACTGAAAAAGAAGCTTTATCATTGGTATGGGCAGTGGAACATTTACATTATTACTTGTATGGTCGCGGCACATTCGAACTAGTTACTGATCACCGTGCGCTAGAAACAATCTTCGGTGTGAAATCCAAGCCGTGCGCACGAATAGAAAGATGGGTTCTGCGATTACAATCATACAAATACAAGGTGGTTTATAAATCAGGGAGAAGTAATATCGCAGATCCACTTTCGCGATTGATACCAAGCCACGCCATGCAAGGAACGCAACCGAACAGAAATGACGAATACATCAACTGGCTTTTGTCGTATACGGAACCGAAAGCGTTGAAACTCAAAGAAATCGAAGTCAGTTCATTGAAGTGTAAAGCGATTCAGGCCATGAAAAGAGCGCTTGATGATGATGACTGGCCGGAAATCACAGCACCGTTTAAGGCGTTTAAGACAGAGATGAGTTTCGCAGGTGAAATATTACTCCGAGGTACGCGTATTATGATGCCGAATGATCTACGGGAACGCGCAATGCAGCTAGCACATGAAGGTCATCCTGGGATTGTTGTTATGAAGCGTCGTTTGAGAAGCAAAGTCTGGTGGCCAGGAATGGATGCCGATATAGAAGCGTTTGTGAAGAGATGCCATGGTTGTACCATATACAAATAATACATATATGTCCAAATTGGTACAAAATGTTGTTCCTATGAAAATGTATCTGAAATTTCCTAGAGCTTTCAAGTGAATCGCATGAGCCTGTGTGCGTGTGAATTTGAGATAACGTTTTCCAGTTCAAGAGAGTCAAGAGACTCTTTTTATAGTATCTTTTAAGAATCACTCATCGCTTGCCATTGCCTGCGACTTCCGTGGTGTGTGATGGATATCTCCGTACTCCGTGACGCATGACAAGTGGACCGAGTGGGTCCGAGGAAGAGAGCAACTTGCCATTGCGGACAATATGTTATGTTATGAACACAGAAATGATTATGAAATTCATTCACTGCCACGTCCCGCCCGCGTCTTGTGTGGTGTGCGATGTATGGCACCGCGGCGCGGCGCGCGCAAGATAAGTGGACCATTTAAAATTCGTCTGTGGCACGTGCATCTATATTTTGAGGTTCAGATTATCTGAGCCGATGTCAAAATGAAAAGTCTCTATTGGAGACGATAATTAATATAAATGTAGGTGAGTTTTAGGGTCAAAGACATGGAGTTTCTGAAAAAATACCTTCTTTGTTAGTCCCTTCGGGCATTTTACTCACTCCATAACTTGTGACAGAATAAAGGAAGTTCAAATTTTCCACATATTATTTTTGGAAGAAGCTGTTCCTACATGTTGCGACCAATTTATTCAATACCTTCTCTAAATTTGCATTTATGCGATCCCGTCTAGACAGCTCTAGATTTTTCAATTTATAGTATACATAGTATTGTTTCTTGATATGCCGGCCGCAACAAGCATAGCAAGAATTAGCCAAAACGAAAGCCCGTATTTATAAACATACCTTACCTTAAAATAAATGCCATTTCCATTAGTTTTCATTGAAATAATTTATTTTCTCGAGACAATGCATCCTTGACTTAAGGCGATTTCAAGGACACTTTGAAATTTTGCAACAGTCAACCTCACTTGAAGTCAATGTAGCTAGTTACCTACCTTGAGTTATTATTATATTACACTTGTATTAAAAGCTTAAGGTCTCCTTGAGTTTCGCCTTAAATCAAGGATGCATTGACATCTAAATATAAATTATTTCAATGAAAAACTACTGGAAATGACATCTAATTTTTGAATTTTGGCATACTTGACTAAAGGTCGCCTTGAGTTAAGGGACATACATATGTCTATAAATACGGGCCTAAAAGTATAAATTTCGGTATCAAAACCAATTTTCCGATAGCTTTTTTTTTATTAGTTGTAAGTTAAGTTGTAAGTTAATATACAGGGTGCCCGGAAACTGCCGCATAAACGAACCGGATTGTGCTTCCTCTTGTGATTTCCAGCAAAAAAGTTGTACGGAACATACCCTCTTAGCTTAACACTTTAGCTGCCACAGGCATTTGAAGATTTTTGAAAAAATCATTTTCTTTTACGACTAAAACGTCATTATCTCAAAAGCTAGACTAGGTAGCATAGCAAAATAAGATGATTATTACCCAAAAAATGAAACTAACCGCACCAAAATCGGATAAGAGGTTTGGTTTTTACGGAACTTCAAAGTCAAATTTTTGTGATTTGACCCAATAACAAAATATATTTACATCTCAATTTTCCCCAACTTCTGCCAAGGTGAGGTGCTTGTACGATTCTTTTAAAAATTGGCGCATAGTCTAAAGATCATTTCTTTCTTACATCATTTTATTTTAACTTTGTTATTTCTAACAGTTTTAATGCCTTGCGGTCCATCTACACTAGCAGCCAAATGGCTGCGCGTCCAAAAACTGGCATCGCGTGCAGCCATTTGGCTGCTCCTTAGCAGCCACACTGTAGCAGCCAAATGGAGACAGGAAATGACATAACCAAAATTTCATTTTGGTGATTTTTTAAAATTTAATTATCAAAATCGGACTCTGCGCGTTTGAATTATTACATGGCCATTCAATAATTATTCAATTTCACACAAAAGATCGAACAAAAGTTGTAAAATTGTCACTTTGAAATTGACAAGCGGTTGGTTGAGTTGCCATATTGAATATCAAAACTGGACGCATAGCCAAATGGCGACTAGCTTGGATGGAATTACAACAGCCATTTGGCTGTACGTGTCGCCATTTGGCGACTAATCTAGATGGACCTTTAAGTGCAGAAAACTAGGGTTAATTTTAGCTCTATTTCAATTCAATTGAAACTGCCCCTAAAGATCTGCAATTTGGTAAAATTTATTCAAATTATATCAAAATCAATCCAAAATTGAAACTCATATATTCCTTACTCTCCAATAGAGACTTTTGCGTTTTCAGACTTCTGATACAAATTTCCTTAACAAACTTTCATACTAAAGTGGGCATTCTGATTTGTTTCAAACAATTTAATCAATATGATCTTATTATAGCCGAAGAAAAAAAAATATGGACGTCGAACGACAAAAATCTTACATTGATGGATTTTTGGGGATGGCCTCCTGATTATGGGGAGTCCCAACAGATTATAGGTTTGCAGCCTTGAAAAGGAGGGAGGCGTACTTGCGTTTTCAGAGGTTGGAGGTTTTTAAAAGAGTCTAAAATGAAAATATTCTAATTTATTTTTTAGTCTAGCGACAAATTTTTCACTAAAATCCTAATGTATTATAATACAATTGCAAGGGTAATTTTATGTGTTTTTTTCGTTCTCAGACCATTTTTCTGTATATGTATTTTGTCGGTTTTGAAATGTTTGCTAAAAAGTGAAAAAATACTCCCCTATCCCCTTTTTCCAAGGTTGGAGCCCTCCAATCGTTGGGGAGTTTTTTTTCCATAATCAGGACGCCATAAGCATCACCAACCATCCTGCAAAAATCCAGCGATATACGATTTTTGCCGATCAAATATCGTATTTTTATTTGATCAATACTCAACTCATTCTCGTTCTCATATCCCTCTAATTGAATCGAGTACAGAACCAGACAGAACAACCTGCATACAAATTTTCAGTTGATGTTCTGTATAGAAATATAACTCTTTTCAAATGTGTATGGAAGTTGTGTTACCTTCTCCTGCACTAAATCCACTCACTCTACCGCATGCTACCACCACATTGCATTAATAGCGCGGCATGCAACTTACGAAATGCACTAATGAGGTCAATGAACGCATGGCTACCTGTTCCGCAACCTCAAGAAATGCATTGTGATCAAATCATCTTTCATCTTTTTTCAATAAGCGTTAAGCTATGTTTATAAATACGGGCCTAAAAGTATAAATTTCGGTATCAAAACCAATTTTCCGAAAGTTTTTTTTTTCATTAGTCGTAAGTTAGGAAAATATACAGGGTGTCTGCCGCATAAACGCATCGGATTGTGATTCCTCATTGATTTTCAGTAAAAAAGTTGTATTGAACATACCCCCTTAGCTTAACTCTTCAGCTGCCACAGGCATTTGAAAATTTAAAAAAAAATTATTTTCTTTGACGACTAAAACGTCATTATCTCAAAAGCTATACTATCTAGAATAGCAAAACAAAATGATTGTTAAAGCCAACAAATTTATCCCAAAAATAAAATTAACCGCACTAAAATCGGATAAGAGGTTTGGTTTTTACAGAACTTCAAAGTCAAATTTTTGTGATTTGACCCAAAAACAAAATATTTTTCCATCTCAATTTTCTGCAACTAATGCCAAGGTGAGGTGTTCATACGATTCTTTACAAAATTGGCGCATAGTCCAAAGATCATTTCTTTCTTACATAATTTTATTCTATCTTCCGTATTTCTAACAGTTTTAATGCCTTAAGTACAGAAAACTGTGGTTAATTTTAGCTCTATTTCAATTCAATTCAACTAAAACTGCCCCTAAAGATCTGCAATTTGGTAAAATTTATTCAAATTATATCAAAATCGATCCAAAATTGAAACTCATATATTCGTTGCTCTCTAATAGAGACTTTTGCGTTTTGAGACTTCTGATACAAATTTCGTTAACCAACTTTCATACAAAAGTGGGCATTCTCATTTGTTTCAAACAATTAAATCAATATGATTTTATTATAGCTGAAGAAAAAAAAATATGGTCATCGAACGACAAAAATCTTACATCGATGGATTTTTGCAGGATTTTTAGGGATGGCCTTCTGATTATGGGAAAAAAGTCCCAATAGATTAGAGGTTTGCAGCCTTGAAAAGGGAGGAGGGGTACTTGCGTTTTCAGAGCTATGGAGGTTTTTAAAAGAGTCTAAAATGAAAATATTCTAATTTATTTTTTAGTCTAGCACCAAATTTTTCACTAAAATCCTAATGTATTATATACAATATACAATTACAAGGGTAATTTTATGTATTTTTTTTTTTCGTTCTCAGACCATTTTTCTGTAGTATATTTGGTCGGTTTTGAAATGTTTGCTAAAAAGTAAAAAAATACTCCCTTATCCCCTTTTTTCAAGGTTGCCCTCCAATCGTTGGGGACTTTTTTTCCATAATCAGGACGCCATCAGCATCACCAACCATCCTGCAAAAATCCAGCGATATACGATTTTTGCCGATCAAATATCATATTTTTATTTGATCAATACTCAACTCATTCTCGTTCTCATATCCCTCTAATTGAATCGAGTACAGAACTAGACAGAACAACCTGCATACAAATTTTCAGTTGATGTTCTGTATAGAAATATAACTCTTTTCAAATGTGTATGGAAGCTGTGTTGCCTTCTCCTGCACTAAATCCACTCACTCTACCGCATGCTACCACCACATTGCATTAACAGCGCGGCATGCAACTTACGAAATGCACTAATGAGGTCAATGAACGCATGGCTACCTGTTCCGCAACCTCAAGAAATGCATTGTCATCAAATCATCTTTCATGTTTTTTCAATACGCAGTTTTCGTAGGCGCAGATACTTTTGCGTAAGCCACTCCGACCCATGGCATGGGACAGTGGAAGAAGATCGACTCATGAAGTCGACAAATGCACGAAAACCTGCTCTGGCAGAGTATCTAAACTCTCTTCAACATGAACTGTGTAGCAAAAGAGCAAATAGCTTTAATAGCCTGTATACGTGTATCTGTATGGTCGTATTTGTGACATTGGGTGCAGATCAGACTACATGGCCAAAAAAATGTGTACCCGATTTTGAGTGAGCTTTGGACATATATGTATTATTTGTATATGGTTGAAGACCGTCGGCGTGAGCCCATCGCCCTGTTTGAGTCCAGTACGAGTTTCAAATAGGTCAGTGAGTCGGTCGGTATTAGTCATCGTCATCCTTATGAGTCGCACTAACTTTGCCGGTATACCAAAATGCAGCAAAATGTTGTACAGTACACTTCGATCGATACTGTCGTATGCCTGCTTGAAGTCGACAAAGATTTGGTATACGTCGATGTTGTATTCCCAGCACTTCTAGAGTAGAAGCTTCACTGTCAAAAGCTGGTCGATCGTTGAACGACCAGGTCTGAACCCGCCTTGATACTCGCCAATGATTCGTTCTGTGTACGGATTAATTCTCTTTTCCAGAATTTTCGATAAAATCTTATAGGTCGTACAAACTAATGATATGCCCCTGTAATTCTTACACTTCAGCTTGTCACCCTTTTTGTGGATTGGGCAGATTATGCTTTTGCGCCAATCTTCGGGGATTACCCCGTCGTTCCATATTTTCAGCAGTAGCACATGTATGGCGTTGGTCGGGCATGTTCCACCGTGCTTCAGCAGTTCTGCTGGGATCTCGTCAATGCCGGGCGCTTTATCACGCTGAAGCGATTGTATGGCGAGACTCACATCCTCTACTGTTGGGGGTTGAACGGGAGGGTCTGGTTCAGCTAACTGCTCAAGAGCTGGCTCCGTTGGGAACAGAAATAATCTTCGGTTGATTTCGTTAACATATTCCACAAAAGAGGAGAACCGGAGATTATTCCCGATCCGCAAAATGGCAAAAATGCTTGTGGAACAGGAACATACGCAACTATGCCGCCACAATACACACTTGCCAAGCGATATAGCAGTCCTCTTTTATCTGAATCCGGAGATGCTAATATCGCAATTTGGCTAGGTTCCCCGATTTAGATCGAGATGACGCAATTATGAGAATAAGCCACGCGCGTTCCATCCAAACTAGCCGCCATTTGGCTGTGCGTCCAGTTTTGATATTCAATATGGCAACTCAACCAACCGCGCTTGTCAAATTCAAAGTGACAATTTTGCAATTTTTGTTCGTTCTTTTGTGTGAAATCGAATAATTCTTGAATGGCCGTGTAATAATTCAAACGCGCAGAGTCCGATTTTGATAATTAAATGTAAAAAAATCAATCACCAAAATGAAATTTTGGTTATGTCATTTTCTGTCTTCATTTAGCTGCTATAGTGTGGATGCTAAGTAGCAGCCAAATAGCTGTACGCGATGCCAGTTTTTGGACGCGCAGCCATTTGGCGACTAATATAGATGGACCTTAAAGCTCTTTACACACTAGTGTGAACAGCATACGAGATTACATAATCTACGTAGATTTTGCGGCTATTGGCATCGCCGTCTAGATATTAAGGCCGCAATGTAGAATTTTAGACGTCAAGTTAGCAGTTAACATTGTCGTCATCATCCCAAGTAGTGACGTCATGGTGGCCATATGGCATTTAGCCAGTGGCTTGTTACTTTTTTTTATCTGTGCGGTTGTACGATGGCAGCACCGCCGTCGAAACGTTTTACGTACTTACTCGTTTTTTTCCTACAATATCCGTACTATCTATTCGCGATCACAAATAAACTTATTGGTATCCCTAAATGGGGAAATCTTTCACTCTATGACACATTTTCCATGCACTACATTTTGAGTATAAAAACTTCTGCACACTGTCAATAACCCACATAACCGGCCACTATCTTTTTAACTAATTGTTTTCCGTTCAAACAACACATTTTCTAAACGAAACTCGCGAAAAAAGTACACTCGCCCGTCTGCTTACCATGATCTGTCAAATGTGTGCCATTTTGCAATGTTTAGTCTCACTGCCTTGTTCTTGCTGTTGATGACGTGCTTATGTTTGTTTCTGTTTTTTTTTGCAGCCGTCAATAAATTGAATACGGATCCATGGCGTCATTATACAGCTGAGTTGCGGCCTTGATATATCTAGATGGCGTTGCTATTGGTCGTAATCTTGTTCCACGACTTGACAGTACAGTACAATCCGTCTAAATTGCAAACTCCGACAATTTCATGCACGACTGAAACAGTTATTTATATTAATTTGTCAAAACAAGAAGCAGAATCCATCTTATAGAACTTATGTCAATGATTTATATTCGTCGATAGGTGAAAACATCACACTTTTGTGTACAAAACCATGTGCCAAGCGAAAATGGATGAGATGACCTCTACTGTAGAATTGTCAAATGCGAAGCTCACCACACTTCAGCATGATTTTGTGAAGATTTTCTCCGAGATTTTGGTTATAATCTCCGTACAAAATCTATGAAAATGTATGGAAAATCTACAAGATTTTCGCCTAGATTTTGTAAAATCTCAAGATTATGCAAAATCTTCTATAGTGTGCAAAGAGCTTAACAAAATCTAGGCGAAAATCTTGTAGATTTTCCATACATTTTCATAGATTTTGTACGGAGATTATAACCAAAATCTCGGAGAAAATCTTTACAAAATCATGGTGAAGTGTGGTGAGCTTCGCATTTGATAATTCTACAGTAGAGGTCATCTCATCCATTTTCGATTGGCACATGGTTTTGTACACAAAAGTGTGATGTTTTCACCTATTGACGAACATAAATCATTGACATAATTCCTATAAGATAGACTCTGCTTCTTGTTTTAACAAATTAAAATAAATAACAGTTTTGGTCATGCATGAAATTGTCGGAGTTTGCAATTTAGACGGATTGTACTGTACTGTCAAGTCGTGGAACAAGATTACGACCATAAGCCCCGGATAGAGTTCGAGCGGAATGAAAATGAAACGGTAATGAACCGGCATAAAAACCGTGGTGAATTTAAAATTTTAGCTTCGAAAATTGCTGCAAAGGCGTTTTACGTCCTAAATCATCTTAAAAATAACTAAAAAAATAATTTCCCCCTTGTCCGAATGCATTTTCAACGTGAAAATGAGTCGACTCTGTAGCATATTCTCCGTCGGGCGTGGTGAGTTTTGCAAACGTCAAACCGATTCACTGTCCACGACAAGTTCATCGCGGAAATTATCTAATGACCGGGGAATCGAAAAATAACACATAAAATGGCAGAGACAAATTGTGAAACCATTCTCGGATTTTAGTTTATGGAATTCCCCATCATTTACCACATATTCCACGACAGTAAGTATGCATTTTCATTGAGAAAATCGCCGCGGACAAAAATTTCATTTTCATTCCGCCCGAGGTCTATTCAGGCCTATAATGTGAACAGCATACGAGATTACATAATCTACGTAGATTTTGCGGCTATATGTGTAAAGCGCTTTAAGCTCTTTACAGACTATAGAAGATTTTGCATAATCTTGAGATTTTACAAAATCTAGGCGAAAATCTTCTAGATTTTCCATACATTTTCAGGGATTTTGTACGGAGATTATAACCAAAATCTCGGAGAAAATCTTTACAAAATCATGGTGAAGTGTGGTGAGCTTCGCATTTGACAATTCTACAGTAGAGGTCATCTCATCCATTTTCGCTTGGCACATGGTTTTGTACGCAAAAGTGTGATGTTTTCACCTATTGACGAACATAAATAAATTGACATAATTCCTATAAGATAGATTCTGCTTCTTGTTTTAACAAATTAATATAAATAACAGTTTCAGTCGTTCATGAAATTGTCGGAGTTTGCAATATAGACGGATTGTACTGTACTGTCAAGTCGTGGAACAAGATTACGACCATAGTGTGAACAGCATACGAGATTACATAATCTAAGTAGATTTTGTAATCTCGTAAGCTGTTCACATTGACCGCTTACATACCGCAGCAAAGATAAAAAGTTTTAGACAAATTTAAATTATGTTTGGACGGCATATACGGGCTGCACTAACTAATCGAAACTAAATTTAGTCCCGCTCGCAACATATGGCGAGGTGCTTGCCAATCCATAATGCCTAGACAAGCGGCTGTCTCTGAAATTTATCCGGGAAGAGCGAAGTCGTCTTGTTACTGGAATGATATCGTTTTCGATTTTCGTTTCGCTACAAAGTTTATATGAAATTCCTGGTTAGAAAATACGTGAGATTAACAAATTTCAATCATAATATTGTCCAAACAATGGAAATGTCAGATAAACCATTTCTAATCATCTGCACATTCTACAACCAATTCGAATAAAAAGAAGAAGAAGAAAGTTAATTCGCGAACTAGACTAGGACGGTATATTCACCCTATGGAAAAGGTACACTGAAAAAAATGGTTTAGACTTTTTATCTAAAGTGAAGTAGTTGACTTAAATTTATATAGTTTTACCAAAGAAATAGCTGATTTCTCTAATCTTCGTAGCTGAAAATACTATTAAATTCGTTCATTTAACCACGCAAGATTAGAAGAAAAAGTTTAGTCAATTCTTCCACAAAAGTTGTTGATTGTTCTATTCAAATATAAAATTTAACTACAAACAATCGTTCCTTTTTCTTCTACACAATTTAGCTATCCAACATTTAACAATTTATAGATAATGATTAGCTGTCTTTACAAATGAATTAATTGAATTTGCAAATATAGTAGATGTTTCAACTAATGACGAATAGAAGAATTATCCATATCTTCGTAACTGTTTCAACTACATAGAATCATAAGCTGAAAATCAACGCGAACTTTAGATGAATTCGACTATTTCTTTAGATAACCATTCTAATTTTTTTTCTCTGTGTACTATCTCCAAAAATGCTTTAAGATAGTGTAAATTAAGAGCCGGTATATAAGCGCTCACTATGGTCGTAATCTTGTTCCACGACTTGACAGTACAGTAAAATCCGTCTAAATTGCAAACTCCGACAATTTCATGCACGACTGAAACTGTTATTTATATTAATTTATTAAAACAAGAAGCAGAATCTATCTTATAGGAATTATGTCAATGATTTATGTTCGTCAATATGTGAAAACATCACACTTTTGTGTACAAAACCATGTGCCAAGCGAAAATAGATGAGATGACCTCTACTGTAGAGTTGTCAAATGCGAAGCTCACCACACTTCACCATGATTTTGTAGAGATTTTCTCCGAGATTTTGGTTATAATCTCCGTACAAAATCTATGAAAATGTATGGAAAATCTACAAGATTTTCGCCTAGATTTTGTAAAATTTCAAGATTATGCAAAATCTTCAATAGTGTGTAAAGAGCTTAAAGCGCTTAACATAAGCTGACCAGACGTACAGCATTTTGCTGTACAGTACAGCATTTTGACCTGTTGTACAGCATTGGGAAATGTACAGCAAAATGTACGGCATTCCCAATGCCACACAATGAAACCTAATTCACTACATCAGCGATCGACAAAGGACGTCTCGGGAGCCACATGCAGTTCTTTGACTCATTAAGCGTGCGTTAATGACTAAAAGCATTTTCAAACTCTCGCACAAATTATTAAAAAAAGACAATATTTACCATTATCTGCTTAAAATATATAGCCCTGAATGACCATGGTAGTATAAAAGTCAGCCCATGTTCCACTATCTGTATGGTTTTTTTTTGTAGAAATTCACAGAGAATCCTGGAACTAACAAAGGCGCAGTTAAAGTTTCGAATCGGTATCAATAAGTACGATTTGAAAATATGTAAAAAATTTAGCAACTGCTTCCCGTGTTGTTCTGTAAGGCCGTTCATTACAAATAGGATTTTAAATATAACGCATGATCCAATTTTGCTGTTGCTGTAGCGGTCCTAGTGTTTTTTTTTCTCCCTTGAATCGATCGAGCCTCGTAATTTATTGAAAAAAAAACATGTTCTCCCACCCCAAACGTTCTCTATATCGGCCGTTTCATCCCCGCTCTACCCCCTATGGAATTTTATTAGTCTTTTGTAGCATCTTTGAACGGCTGCAACTTTCGAAGCGAGACGACTAGGACTCTGGAATTTTCATCAAAATGTGTGCCCCAAAATCCTCTACTTCGGCCGCTTCATCCCCGCTCTATAGAAAAAAAAATCGAAAAATATACCTCCATTGCCCTTGGTACCCCCTACGGAATTTTATTGGTATTGGGTCGCATCTTTGAACTTTCGAAAAGCTTTGGGAATCCTGGTGCTGGGTTCTAAAACTCCAGCTAGGTATATTTGCAGCAGCATATTTATGTGATCTGACTCGCAGGGCTCTTATGATTCTTGTAGTTTAATACAACATATAACCTCAAGATTCACCACATATGTCCCAGGGTGGTAGGATAATATGAGGCAGGGACGTAGCCAATTTTGCTTTAGGAGTGGCCCGAGGCTGAGTTTCAGAAATTTTGACATTAGCGACGTTTTTTTCGTATCGCGTGTAAGTCTGACTCGAAAAAACGATCGCGGGTAACATCCCGGTTAAGACCAAACAGCTGACATTTGACAGTTTTTCTGCATCTTTGACTCGCTTTCGTCGGCTTATTTTTTAGATGTGGTGGATGTATCACAAAATATGATTATTTCTTTGCAAAATCTTTTCTCGTGATTAGAAAAACTCTCACATTTGGTTTGAAAAAACAAATTCCCTCATATTTCCCCTATGCGTCCGCCATCTACATTTGAGCTCTATCCCGTGTAGGGTAGTTGCACGAGTTAACTTGACCTGGGTAAGTGTCATTTTTTTATATGAAGTTCTACCCAAACCTGCACGGAATAAACACAATAAAACGTGCCTATTATTAGAAATTAGAACGTTGTTAACTGTGGAAACTATTTTCGGCGTTGCGTTACCCCATTGCCCAACTAACAAACTCTTGAGAGCTTGGCTCTTGGGAAGTGGAATAAGCTCTCATAAGACTCTAGTAAGGCTCTTACAACTCTTATAATGTAGATCTAGTAGCAAGTTTCAAATAAACTCTTTAAGTACATTTATTATAAGATTATTACTCTTGGAGAGTCGTATTCTTGTTACAAGTTCATATTTTGTTGCCTTGGACTCTCATAGAGTCTTCGTAGTGAGAGTTTAACTCTTCAGGACTTAAACTCTTATAAAAATGTTCTTACAAGAGGTTTATTCTTATGAGTCTTATAATGAGAGCTTTATAAATGCTTTAGTCTTTAACATCTTATTACAATACTTTTGTAAGAACACCTATAAGAAGAGTGTTGTGAGTGCACGATTGATTTCATAGAAGCTAAGCAATCTGTCACTATAATCACACAAGAAATTTAACGCAGCATAACCGACCCGGATTATATATAGCAACTTTTTTTCGACGAAGGAAATGGACGGAATAATATAGTCGACTCAATGAGCGTAACAAAATTCGCTGGAAAAACCATGGAAAAACACTAAAAATGCTATAAGAATTACCTGCCACCGAATCCTTCTCCGCTGGATATAGTAATTACCACTTTCTGTTAGTTTTGTTAAATATGGAACACACACTTTATGCGACGCACAGAAATAATAAATAAACGTCAAATTTACGCTCATACTGAAACTTATGCTCTCTTATGGAGAATAGAATCCTTATTGTGAGACTTTAAGTTTCATAAGGAGAGTTTAATTTTATTGAATAGAGCTTAATTCTCATAGTGAGACTTTAGTTATTATAAAAAGAGCCATCCTCTTGAAATAAAAGATTTAGACTAATATGAAGAATTTAGTTATAGTAAAAAGAGCCGCCCTCCTGTTATCAGAGTTCTGGCTTTGTATGAAGATTTAATGGATAGATGCCATCTTTTTTCAGACAAAATTGCATTAGGGGAAAATTAAATTTGAATTTATGAGTGATTATGTGTTATTGCATATACCAAATTGAAAGGATTGTGATTTTTTAAACTGACGAATGTTATTCAATTAAGTTTTATACAAGATATCATCGTTAGATAATAATTATATTTCCAGAAAAACTTATAAAAAAATTAAAAATAGATTATTTTCAGAGGGCTTTGTCATTTTTCGAAGCAAAATAGTTATATTCAACAATAAAATTTTGATCGCATTAAAATGATGACTCATATTTGTGGGAATATCATCGTTTGACAAGTTAATATATCCCACATTCAAAAATGTTGTCTAAGTTGTTGTCGAAATAATAACACACGAAAACAGAAGTTCTCGTAAGGTCGTATATTTACATTTGACAAACAAAGACAGCGTATGTTTCAATATGACATTCACTCTTTCTAGCTTCACTTATAATGAGAGCTTGTAACCCTTTATGAGACTCTTACAAGAGTAGACTCTTACTCTGATAAGAAGCCTTAAAATCTTCTTATAAGACATGTGTAATTCTTATAAACAGAGTTGAAGTTTAGCTATAAGGTCAATTTAACTCTTGTAAAGTGGTTCATTTAATACTTATAAGACTCTTATAAGATTCTTATAGTACTCTTCAAGAGTTGATGTCTTGATGTTGGCTCTTATAAGAGTCTTGTAGACTGTTATAAGAGCAAAATTGTTAGTTGGGTGAAGCACATGCCTCCCCTTCCTCTCCCACTGTTCATGTACAATTGATATTATCGTGGGGCATGAAGCAGCAAGCCTAGGATTACGTAAACATTCGCAATATACGACATTTTTTCCTTTATAAGGTTTATCGAAACTCTATTGCGCATATATATAGATAGTATGGTTGAGGATTTGCCTGAAAACTGGAATCCGCAAGTATGTGTACAGCAATTGAGCCTTCGGGAAGTCTGGTCAGCTTACCTTAAAGGTCCATCTAGACGTGTCGCCAAATGGCGACACGTGCAGCCAAATGGCTGTTGTCATTCCATCCAAACGTGTCGCCATTTGGCTATGCGTCCAGTTTTGATATTCAATATGGCAACTCAACCAACCGCTTTGACAACCGCTTGTCAAATTCAAAGTGACAATTTTGCAACTTTTCTTCGTTCTTTTGTGTGAAATTGAATAATTCTTAAATGGCCGTGTAATAATTCAAACGCGCAGAGTCCGATTTTGATAATTAAATCTAAAAAAATCACCAAAATAAAATTTTGGTTATGTCATTTTTTGGCTGCTCGTGTGGATGCTAAGTAGCAGCCAAATGGCTGTACGCGATGCCAGTTTTTGGACGCGCAGTCATTTGGCGACACGTCTAGAGGGACCTTAACATCGTTAAGGGTTAAACCGTTAAACGTTGAAGGAAGGGAGGCATCATGGCGATGCCTGAAGATATGTTGCTTTATTGGTTGATTTGATGGTTCCTGTCACCTATCACATTAAGTAACCTGAGATTAGTTCTACCATAGGATCATCAGGGGCATAATTTTTCAATTAAATCCCAAATACACAATTTCATTTGCTGTCCGCGGATTCATCATAATACGACTTCCGTTCCGCCAAAAAAATTCAGCAATTCATTCAGCAGAAATGTCGAACTAAAACCTATCAGCTGACTTTCATAAACAAATTGGACCACCGACCAAATAACCTCACCACTCACTAGTGGGAGCGTCGACGTGAGTTATGCACCGTGCACTGTGAAGTAGAAACTTTTGTGTTCGAAAATTACAATTCAAATTTGCTCGGAAACGCAAACGGCAATCAAAATGCTGTCACCATCCTCGTTCATAACGCAAGTGAAGCCGGCCTGTGAATCCTTTATTCGCTCACCGACCCGGACAAATCTCGATGCATTGCGCAATGAATTGAAACGCACGGACGACAACACTTTGGACAGGTTTCATTCGTACATCTTGGTTCCGCTGTTGATGAAAATGGATTCGATGGAAGAGTGAGTATCACATTACCTCTACTAGGATATTCAGGAATTAAATTGATTTCACTACAGTCGAAATGCTGAACTGAAAATTGATGTTGTTCGAACATTGGAGGAGCTGACCCGTCGAATCCGGATCAAGGACAAGTCGGCTATAAAAACCATTTTGTTGGTTTGCTTGAAGCAAATTTATGATTTCACCACAGCCAATGTAAAGACGGAGCCTTCGGAGGATTTAAAGGCGGCATTGGTGGAATGTATGAGTAGTGCCTTGCGAAGTGCATCCTTTGATTGTCTCGAGGCGTTCTATGTAAAAGAGAATGGACGATTTATTGGGGATATTTCTGTAGCGTGTGTGGAGCTAATAGACAAGGAGAAGTACCGGAAATTAAGGTAAGACAAGTTGTTTAGTCAGTTAAGTCCTTTCTTCACACGAGGATACTCTAGTCTCTGTACACGGAGACCGAAGTATGTGTTCCCGATTTAATGTTTGTCTGGACTATTTCTTTTCTATTTCAGAATTGCCGCCATGCAACTGCTGATGAGCACCTTTTACGTCCATGATACGGCCGATTTTTCAGATGTCGAATTGAGAAACAGTGCGGCCGATATTGTTTTTGTATTTTTGCCGAAAATCGTTTTGACCCTTGTTACGGTCGCAAATGGGGACGAGAAGCAAGGACAACAAGTGATTGCGGTATGTAAAGTATTTATAAAACAAAAATGTATTGTAGGGGGTTGTGACGCTCGTGGTCGTGCATATTTGTTTTTGAATGAAAAAATACATTGAAAGGTTCACGTTGCATCAGAATTAGGCGTGGCTTTACCATAAAAGCACCATTCTGTCGTTTCTCGGTAGAGTTTACCTACACAGATGCCTGTGGAACATTCTAGAGACGATGACTCAAGCGTTCGTCAGCTCATAAAAAGTTTGTTTTTGTTGGAAAACATACAATTGTGTTAACAACACTAACACTAGCGAAAAGTGTAAGCGTATAGCGTATAACCTTGTCCTCTGGTGGCACTGCTACTGAAAAATTGCGTTTGTTGCTGTATTCGTCAATAGTATTGTTACCACCACACTTAATAATTAACAAATAGTTAAACAAAAAAGTAGCTTTGATAGTCGGATGTGTTTGTGTCAGTTCTATATACAGTTTATATATTACAATTTACGAGCGCAAATGAACCACATACATGCTATCCACAGCATCTCAGAGGTGTGTACTGCAGTCGATCAATGTAGACCTTTTTTTCATTTCTTATAGAGATGTGTAGACGCGATTAATCTAACCCGGATCAAATCTGAGGCGGAGAAAGCTAATAGTTCGACCGCATTGGGATATGAATAGGAAAAAAATAGATAAATTCTAATGGAGAATGCTATGGGACATAAATGGCAATAAGGGCGCCACAAAAACCCCGTCCCAGAATTTTCCGTGAATCTCTTCTTGGAGGACACTAGGCCATTGTAACGTGGATCCTAATATTAGGTTCAACACCTCCCCGGTCTTAGAGCCATCCGTGTCCCCGATCATCAGCCCGACGTCGGGCCTTGGCCGCGTGAATCGTTGACCTGCAATTGTCGCAGTTAATAATAATATATTAATAACTAGCAGTGGCTAGTGCTCGCTAACTTTAAATTGATGAGCGATTTTCAATGCCAATCAACCTGCTAACTGCTAACTATAATTTATTGGGATCGACCTATCGATGGTGAAACCAAAGTGGATATGGAAACAAAACGATAGATTTAGGTCGCGCCAATACTTCTTTTATTGCTATAATGACGAAACACACTCATTTACTCAGTCTGAGCCAAGAACGGGAAAAATGTAGCTTCCTCTTTTATTTTGTGGTAAATTTTCGTTTGTTTCTAGATAGAGACATATTGATGTAAGTTCGGCTAGGATAGATCCTTAAATGAAACATTTTTCTAAGAAAATCATAGTTTTGGAGGTGAGGTTTCTATGCTGTGCACTGACTAGGGAAGAGGCTCCAATGGCACTTTAGGTAATTTTGTAGGGAGTCCGCCGACATCTCAATCGTGTCGCTCTGTAAAAAAATTTCGGAGATATCGAAGTAGTACAAAGTTGATTGTGAAATTGCGGTGGCCAACATTCAGGATGTATGCACAAAAAAAACCTAGTCACCTTGAATGCAATTTATCGGAGATATCGACGTGAAAGAGGGTCCAATGGCCCTTTAAGCAGCGTTGTGGCGAGACCGGCGACACCTCAATCCAATCACCTCAGTTACCAATCACGCCTCCAGCAGCTCTCCAGCTAATATCACAGAAGGGCTCGGAACCGATGAGTAGAGAGGATGAACCCCCTCTTGCTAATTCGTCAGCGTATTCATTTCCCTCAACGCCTCGGTGACCTGGAACCCAATTTATTGAGACAGAGTTACGGATGGAGAGGTGCTGATGGAGGTCAAAGCACAAAGTACTAAGAACATTGGCTATTCCAGTTTAATCTACCGTCGAGTGTGATGCCAAGGCATTTGGCCTCTTTGGAGTAGGTAATAGGCACGCCCCTTAAGTAGATTGACTCAAGTGTAGGAACAATTTTCCTTGTGAATGGTACCAGGACTGTTTTGTGTGGGTTGATACTGAGCCCTGTGCACCATCTGTTGACTATCGTTAGGGCCATGGTCATTAAATATATAAAAGGACTCGAATTTACCCCTGAGCACAATAGTGATATCATCAGCGCAGCCAATGGCGAAGAAACCCTAGTAGTCCTACTGGCAAGCATTGAATATTGCAATTCCAAGCCTCCCCGAGCGGACCACACACATATTGGGAGCATCACATCTCGGCGCGGCTGCTCTCAATTCTTCTTCTACGGCATTGAAGCAAATCCAGGCCCAGATATGGTATGTAGGAGGAGGTGCTGATGGAGGTCAAAGCACAAAGTACTAAGAACATTTTCCAATTGGCTATTCCAGTTTAATCTACCGTCGAGTGTGATGCCAAGGCATTTGGCCTCTTTGGAGTAGGTAATAGGCACGCCCCTTAAGTAGATTGACTCAAGTGTAGGAACAATTTTCCTTGTGAATGGTACCAGGACTGTTTTGTGTGGGTTGATACTGAGCCCTGTGCACCATCTGTTGACTATCGTTAGGGCCATGGTCATTAAATATATAAAAGGACTCGAATTTACCCCTGAGCACAATAGTGATATCATCAGCGCAGCC
The DNA here is from genome assembly GCA_949715475.1 of Microchrysa polita. Classification (NCBI taxonomy): domain Eukaryota; kingdom Metazoa; phylum Arthropoda; class Insecta; order Diptera; family Stratiomyidae; genus Microchrysa; species Microchrysa polita. The sequence continues at coordinate 6,098,743 of OX454421.1, forward strand.
AATGGCGAAGAAACCCTAGTAGTCCTACTGGCAAGCATTGAATATTGCAATTCCAAGCCTCCCCGAGCGGACCACACACATATTGGGAGCATCACATCTCGGCGCGGCTGCTCTCAATTCTTCTTCTACGGCATTGAAGCAAATCCAGGCCCAGATATGGTATGTATGTGTAGAGTCTGTCTACTCTCTGTCCTCTCCCCACCACCAATGCCCCCCCCCCCCCTACTCCCCCCAATAATGTTGCCTTGAATGTACACAGACACAGTTTAACTCCCGCCCCTCCGCCAGCAACTTTTACACCGGTGTCCATATTGCAGTTCAACTGTAATGGCATCCTAGGGAAAATTTCTGATATCACAAGCTTCTTGAGAAAGTACAGAATTCTGATTGCAGCCATCCAAGAGACGAAGCTCCACGCGAATTCACCATTCAACGCTGAAGGTGAATATATCATCATTCGCAAGGACAGAGAAAGTGCCACGAATGATTCTCACCCTGGAGGTGGACTTGCCTTCCTAATACACAGGTCCGTACATTACAGTGTGTTAGATGTAGTTTCAGACGGTACGGCGGAGTTGCAAGCCATCTCAGTCTCATCAGGGAGCACCAATATTGAAATTTTTAATATATACACTTACGGTCAAAAGTATCGACTCAACCTAAAAGCGCGTGCATTTGTACGTGTTTTTCGAAAAGTATAGCAGTTATCCATAAAAATCGTATGTCATTGAAAAGCTTAAGGCCTCAGCTTTACGTTGGTACCATTTTAACCAATATTTGGTGAGCACTTTTAAAATTGATGCTCTTTGAACGAAAACGTAGCGAAAATGAGCAAATATGAAAATGGATTTTGGTTAGGTTTTTTGCAAATAAAACAAAAACTGTTGGAAAATAAGTTAAGTATTTATTATTTTAGTATTTGGTATTTCCTCCTCTTGCTCTAATGACAGCTTCCAGTCGATTCTGCATTGATTTGATCAAGTTGCTGATGGTATCTTGAGGAATACCGTTCCACTCCTCTAATAGGGCTGCCTTCAATTCTTCAGTGGACGAAGGGACTGGATTTCTGGCTCGGACTCTTCTCTTGAGTTCGTCCCATAAGTGTTCAATGGGATTGATGTCGGGACTGCGCGAGTTATATTACAAACAACTGGTTTTCTTAGAAATGACTTTATTCTTAAGTCAGGCTTGGATCACAGTCCGATTAGAATAGAAAGTACAAAAATTATGATTCTTATCACTAGTGGCAATATCAAAGATTTTGGTAGTGTTGCCGATACGTATTAAATTTGAATTATGGAATATGATTTTATGATATTTAAATAATAACTAGTTTTGAGTAATATTATAATGTAGTGTGATATTAATTATAAATATAGGTAGATAAATGCACGTTATCGGTGTGGCCATAACTCCTCCCCTCTGAGAATGGTGACCAAGTGTTAGGGAGTGAAACTCTCGAACAGTTGTAGGACGGCATGTTTTCGAGTTTTCCAGTGCTGTATAGATAGTTCGTTCGTCCGAATCCAATATGTTGTGTAAGATGCCAATATTTGCATATAGATGGTTACAATGCTTTGTGGTCGTTGCGAATATTGAATATCGTTAGGGTGGGATGAGTGATAAAGGGTTTTTCTTTCATAACAATTCACACACACGAATCTGTACTTAAAGGAAATTGAAAACATTTTTTTGTTGAGTTTTGTTAGTGCCGTAATACCTAGTATTGTGGAGTCTTATATTTTTAACCAAATACATCTAGATCCTAATTAATCCAGTTCCTTAATCAATGCAGTTAGATCTTAGTTCTTTACGTTTGAAACGACCGTTTCCGTTTAAGCCTTGCCTTGTGCAGCTTTTGGTTCTTATCGGTAATTATGGTAGCATAGTTTTTAGTTTTGACTTTATGTTTTTTGAACCGAGCTGTAATTTTATTTCTACGACACTCTTTTCTGTAAACGGATTGACCTTCATTAAGTTTTGCGGGAACTTCGCGGTTTTTATTTATCTTTTCTAGATTTTTCCTCGTTAAGTATTCTACTTTATTTTTTATATTATCATAAATGACTGATCTAAACTCATTTAGTTTCTTAAGGTAATCATGCTTATTATCAAAGGTAATGTTGTCGTTGAATTCGTGAGTCCTGCCAGAAAATAGCTCATATGGTGTTAGTTTAGTGGTAGAATGAATAGCATTATTATAGGTGATTAATGCTTCATTCAGGATATCGTTGTGGCTGTGTTCAAGATTTTGTTTCTTTCTTTCATCAAGAATAATTCGATAAGCCTCTGTGAAGGTGGAATGAAATCTTTCTACATATGAGTTACTACTCGTATGTTGGAAGGATGTTATGTGCAGTTCAATTTTATACTGTTTACAGAAATCTTTGAAAATTACAGTATTCATTTCTGTACCCTGGTCCGCTACGATTTTCTTTGGAATTCCATGAATACTTATAAAATGCCTTACCGATTTAACAATATTTAGACCATTTTTGGTTTCCAAATTGTAGGCAGCGGCAAATTTGGAAAAACGGTCAACTATTGTTAAAATAGGTTGGGAACAAATAGTATAAACATCAATATATATAGAGTCAAGTGGTTTCAGTGGGGTTGCAGATTGTTGGAATTGAATATTTTGTGGTTTCCTATCATATTTGAGAGTTTGGCAAATCACACAATTGTTTATAAGTTTTGTGATTTTGGCTTTAAGGTGTGGAAAATAGAAATCTCTTTTTAGGTGCAAGACTGTTTCGTTGATGCCTCTATGGTTGTTACTTTGATGATATTCATCTATAACTTGACTTTGTTTTTGTTCATCAGTAACGTCTTCAACCATTTTGACACAGCGCACTAACTTAAACAACTTTGAATTCGAAAAATATTTAGAATATACAATTTGGACTTGACGAAATGTTTCATTATCAGTAAATATTGCTGTTAGTTTATTCGGAACCAAATATTCTTTTAATATTTCCGTAATGCGATCCTCTGTAAAAAGGAATCTCGAAAAACTCTTCGCTGCTTTCTTTTGAATAAAATTTTGGTTGATACGCGAGGGCCCTTATTTAGAGTATCTAATATGATTTGGTGGTTGAACTCGTTTAGTGGACATTCTGAAATAGGTATTCCATCATTTATATTCTCGTCCGTTGAATGAGCTGTGGTGCTGCAATTGACAAGAGTTGGATTCGCAACTAAGGAATCAGTGATGTTAGTGTCAATATAATTTGGTTCAGCTGGTTCATCCAATCGTATTCGACTTAATGCATCCACGTTAGAGTTCAAAGTACCTTTTTTATAAATGACCTGATAATCGTATTCCTCCAATTTGAGGCGCCATCTGATCAACTTCGAATTTGGATCTTTCAAACTCATTAGATATGTTAGGGGCTTATGATCGGTGATAATAAAGAATTTCCGCCCAAAAAGATAAGGCCTGAAATATTTTGTCGCCCAAACAATAGCTAACATCTCTTTTTCGACTGTCGAATAATTTATCTCGGAATCTGTTAGTGTCCGACTAGCGTAACTTATCGGACGGTCACTACCAATGGTTCCTTGCGACAATATTGCACCAATGGCAAAATCACTGGCATCAGTTGTTAAATTAAACGGCTTCCCAAAATCGGGATATTGGAGAAGCGGATCATTTGTGAGTAAATTTTTGCATTGGTCGAATGCCAGGAGATATTGTTGGTTAATTTGAATTTTTCTACCTTTTTTCAGGCACTCAGTGAAGGGTTTTGACTTAAATTTAATTAATTTAGCAAAATCCTTTATGAATTTTCGGTAGTATCCCAATAAACCAAGGAAACTTTTTATTTCCTTAGGTGTCTTAGGTACAGGGAATTCTTGTATAACCCTGATTTTATCTGGGTTTGGTCGCACTCCTTCTGTGGTTATGACATGGCCTAGAAATGGGATTTCTTTGTACAAAAACTCGCATTTATCGAGTTGGATTTTAAAATTGGACTCACGAAGTTTCTGAAAAACTTTTCTTAAATTTTCGCCATGCTCCTGAAGGGAAGTCGAATATACGATTATATCGTCTAGATAAACCAAACACGTTTTTCCTTGAAGCTCCTGAAGAATATTGTCCATTACCCTTTGAAAGGTGGATGGGGCATTTTTCAGTCCGAAGGGCATGCGAACATATTCATAATGCCCCCTTCTACCGTGAAGGCTGTTTTGTGTATATCTTTGGGGTCCATCTCGATTTGATGGAACCCACTGGCGAGATCTACTATTGAAAAGTACATGCTTCTGCCTAGTCGGTCAAGAATTTCGGTAATGTTGGGAAGAGGATACCTGTCGCTTATTGTAATTTCGTTCAACTTGCGGTAATCAATAACAAGCCTCCATTTCTGTTTCCCGCTGGCATCAACTTTTTTTGGGACTATCCATACTGGAGAGCTCCACGGAGAGAAGCTTGGCCTGATAATACCTTGCTGCAGCATATCACTTATCTGCTTTCGAACTTCTTCCTTATGAATGAATGGATATCTGTAGGATTTAGTATGAATCGGTACGTCGTTCATTGTTTGAATTCGATGTTTGATGCTGTTTGTGAAGGTCAGTTTGTCGTTTTCACGAAAAAATAGATCATCGTATTCACGACAAATTTTAAAGAGAGTTTTCTTCTCTTCCTCGTTCAAATGTGAGACTCGAAGCAATTCAGTAATATCAGAAGAAGCATTTTTAGCAGCTGTCGAATCTATACTGAAGTTGTTTACTTCTACGAAGTTTGAAAATGGCTCTACTTTCAAGGGTTGTTCTAAATAGAAATTTTGTTCTGAATTCGTGGTATTTGTGACTTCAATCAGACTATACCACTCTTTCGAATTATATACGCCTTCCTTTATATAAACTCCTGGTTTGACGTTAAATCCTTTTGTGTAAATATCCCCATTCTGTACATCCACAGGGAGTTGGGCTATGATTTTGGAGTTTGCAGGTATTACAATTTTCTTTGACATAATGTTCGGTTTGAAATAAAGCGCAATCGCAGAAAATCTAGTATTTAGTGTATTGTTTGCGAGATCGACAGTCGCTCTTAATGCCGACAATGCATCCGATCCTAGCAAACCGTCAAAATACCTATGAAATTTAAATACAAGATACGTAGTTTCACCAGGGGAGTTAAATTCAATGAAATTTGGCAATGTGATTGTTTTGCTCAATTGGTGTTTATTGAGTATTGTCGAAATTTCTATTGGTTGAATAGTTTTACAATCTTCGGCTTTGACAAATTCGGGGTTTATAAAAGACGATGATGCGCCTGTGTCTATTAGGAATTTTAGTGGCCGCCCAAATGGTGACGATACATTTATATAGGGCAAAGCCATACCGTGATAATTAAGATCTACGTATCCGATAGGTGGTTCGAGGCAGATAGGAGAAAATTTTGGTCGTCTATTTCGAAATGTGGATATGAAAAACTTTGGTCGTTATCTACTCCTGTTTCATAATCATAATATGAGTCTAACTGCTGAAAGTAGGATGTCTCTTGTTCTGGAGCGACGTTTGCACTTGATATATTAAACAATTCATTAGAATTTGAGGGAGGGCGAAATTGATTCTGCTTTTGCTGTCCGATTGGCTGGGAAGATGAAAGTCCAGTAGTACGAGTATTTGATGGTGTCTGTTGAAAAGGATTGGGTTGATATATTTGCCGCGTTTGGCGAGTGTTAGTTGAACCCAATTCCATTGGTTCAGATTCAGTCACCCGATTGAAATGCAAATTACTTGGCTGGCTAATTAATTGACTGCTTCTTGCATTTGAGTAGTTTGCATTTTGAGTAAATGGTCGACTGGCATTAACAGGATTTGTGTTAAGTCTAGGTGGTTGCCTGAAATTGTTGGGGATCTGAGGCGAAAATACTGGGTTATGTGCTGTGATGGGAAGTGTTTGGGGCAAATATGAATGTCTTATGTTTGGTAAACCGTAAGCGGTACTTTGTAAACTAGTATGTTGTGTATGCGGCGGTTGGGTATTCCTCATGTTTGACTGTGGGAAAGGAAAGTAATTAGATCGCGGTATTCCTGAATTTGCGAGTGGGCCACATTTTTCTGTAAATACACTTTTTCGCGAATAAAACATATTTTGTTCCTCAATGCAGAATGCGAAAGCCATGGCTAGAGTCTGAGGTTTCATCGATCTGATGGTTGAACCAAGCGGTTCCCTGAGCCCAGACAGAAAACAATTTAGACACATTGCTGTATACAGATTCCTTTTTGATAATATCACATTACCGTCGCTTTCATGTATCTGAACACTATTAGTCAAGGCAGCTAATATTTCAATAATTTCACTATAGAACTGTTCTACTGTTTTATCGAACTGCTTCGTCGCGTGGAGGTCACGAATCAATGAAGTTTCGTTGCGCTTATCCGCGTAGTGCAATATTAGATTTTGCCTGATTTGTGCCCAGTCTAATTGCGTTCCATACATGTTTAGCACTTCGTTTGCTTGTCCTTCAATTTTATTTCTAATAGCGCGAAGAAGTATAGTCCCGTAAGGGGTACCGTTTGTCGTAGAAATAACCGATATAATTTCTTCAACGTTCTTTATAAAATCAAAAAGAAGCCGTGGATTGCCATCGAATTTGGGCAAATCCTTTATAGCATCTGGCACACGTAAAGAACTAAGGAGATTGCTAATTGTTGCTGCATTATTTTCCGCACCGGGTACACTATTATTACCAGTAGTCAAACTAATATGATTCATGCCGATATTATTCCGATTATTATTTTCACCGGTTGTATTATTATTAGTTAAATTAATATAATTCGAGGCGATATTACTTTGACTTTCTGTACTATCTTTTAGAGACATATTTGAAGAACTTAAATAAGGATCCACCATATTGGTATTTACACCGCTATCTGAACACGTTTCTAGAAATTTTCTAGGCACTGTAGAATATGGTTTTTTTAAAGACATAAAATTCACTTTGTAAAATGTATGGTGATTATAGATTTCCAAGTGATAACTATTTTCAATATTCTTTTCGCACAATAGATAATAAGACTAAAACACGTGGGAAAATATTAGTATTGTAGGACTAGTTAGTGGGTTACATATAAGGATAGTATGTTATGATGGGATTTAGTGATATCCAACTTACGAATAATTTATTTGCAAATATCCTCGACTATTCCTTGAAATATTGCAAAATCCTTTCCAAGACCGTGTTCTTCGGTCAAAAATCGACGTGTTCCAATTCGATTAAATCCAGTTGTCCAGTTAACGTAGGTTCTCTTCTCGCTATCGTGTTTAATAATGTACTTCTAACACGTATTAGACGAAAAGTCTCTGACTGCGCCAGTTATATTACAAACAACTGGTTTTCTTAGAAATGACTTTATTCTTAAGTCAGGCTTGGATCACAGTCCGATTAGAATAGAAAGTACAAAAATTATGATTCTTATCACTAGTGGCAATATCAAAGATTTTGGTAGTGTTGCCGATACGTATTGAATTTGAATTATGGAATATGATTTTATGATATTTAAATAATAACTAGTTTTGAGTAATATTATAATGTAGTGTGATATTAATTATAAATATAGGTAGATAAATGCACGTTATCGGTGTGGCCATAACTCGCGCAGGCCAGTTAAGTGACGACATATTGGCTTCATTCAAGAACTGCCGAGTAAGGCGCGACGCATGACACCGGGCATTGTCGTGCATCAAAGTAAAGTTCTCGCCAATAAATGCTGCATAGGGCACAACGTGGACACGGAGAACATCGGTAACGTATCGCTCAGCTGTCAGCCCTCCTCCTCGGCCTCCTGCGGGCACGAATACGAGATCCGTTTTTCCCTCCAATGAAATGCCAGCCCACATCATACAGGAACCGCCGCCGTATGCAACCGTTTCAGTGAAACAGCACTGCGCAAATCGCTCAGTTGGACGCCTGTAGACTCGACATCTTCTGTCACTGCCATGCAGACACATTCTCGACTCGTCAGTGAACAATACTGAGCTCCATTCCGTATCGCTCCAAGTAAGATGATTACGAGCAAATAAGAGGCGCGCTTGTCGGTGTCGTGCAGTCAATTTGGGGCCCCTGGCAGGCCGTCTTGGAGTGATATTCGCTTCCCTTAATCGTCTCCTTACCGTGCGGTCACTGACAGCTACTCCGCGAACACGCCTCAGGTTCCGCTGCGCAGCAACACCCGTGAGGAAACGATTTCGTAACGTACTTGTTACAATGAAACGGTCGTCTCTCTCTGAAGTGGATCGAGGGCGGCCCGTTCTTGGTCTCGAATTAAAGCTACCAGTCTCTCGAAATCTCCTGCTAACTCTCGAGACAGCAGACTGACTCATTCCAAGACGGCGAGCGACGGTTCCCTGACTATGATTTTCCGACAATAGAGCTACAACTTGTGCCGCCTGTTCTGGCGTCGTATCCATTGATGACCAAACAGTGACTGAAATTACTTCAGATGTAAGTTACCTAACTTTCCTGATGCAACTGATAATGAGAAACCGATTACGGGTGCTTTTATAGGGGTAGTTTACCTGACCTGACCTTTACCTGAAACTTAATTTTTCTGGGTTTTTTGTTACAAGTGGCAATAATTTAAAAAGTGCAAAGCAAATGTTGATAAAAAGGGTACCAACAGGTAGCTAAGGTTTCGAACTTTTAAACGACATACGACTTTTATGAATAACTATCATACTTTCCAAAAAACACGTACAAATAAACGCGCTATTAGGTTGAGTCGATGCTTTTGACCGTAAGTGTACATACCACCACATTCTAGCTGTACAGACTACCATTTCAATATTGGTCCTCTTCTTAATGGAGAGCACAGGATCATTCTTGGCGACTTCAATGAACTCTAGCATTCCGCGCTTCACAACGATACCAGGGGTCAAGCTATCGCCGAATCTCTGGACGCATCAGAAATCTGTACCCTCAATGAAGACTCGCCAACCCGTGATGCAAACAATTGTATTAGCTCCCCAGACATTACAATTGTCAGCGCCAGCCTAATTAATGAGACCTCCTGGGAAACACGTACTGGTCTTCCCTCTGATCACCTCCCAATCATAGTCAGAATTGACAAGCCAGCTGACCTGACCAAGTCAGAGAAGCGAACGTTTGTCAATCACGAAAAAGCAGTTTGGGAAGGTTTCAAAACATTCACGTCATCGAAGTTCTTCGCGCTTCCCCCTCCCACCAATATACATAAGGCCGAACGGAACATTAGGAGCGTCGACGGATTCGCAGCCGAAATGTTGACTCCGTACCAATTTACACCCCGGACCAGGTTAAAACAGTCATTGAGAATGCAAAAAACTCTAAGGCCCTTGGACCCGATGGTATTTCAATGGCCATGCTCAAACATCTTGACCTTCCTGCCATTGAGTATCTCACGGCAGTCTTTAACTGTCAACGCTTGCCATCCCCGACATTCTCGACAAGGAAACAAGGTCGCATAGTCCCATGTCTTAAACCAAGGAAAAGTGCCAAACTAGGAACTTCCTACAGACTGATTACGATTCTGTCACCTGTAGCAAAGACGCTGAAAGCCCTCATCCACCCCTCTCGTTTCACATGCGAAACTAGAAATCCCATCAGCACGGCTTTAGACGCATGCACAGTACGACTACCGCTCTGGAGGCGATCACTACACGTGTGAGAGACGGACTAAACCAGCGTACACCATGCCATAGAACCATCATGGTGTCGATTGACCTATCAAATGCGTTTGATAAGGTCAATCACTCCATGCTTCTGGCAAACCTCCTCAACATGCATGTTCCGACACAAGAGATAAGATGGATTGCCAACTATCTTGTTGGTAGGCAATCCTTCACCGAGTTTCGAGGCAGTCGTTCCAAACTCAGAAAGATCAAATTAGGTGTTCCCCAGGGTGGGGTTCTCTCTCCCACCTTGTTTAACATTAACATGGCAGGTCTCCCTACACCTCCGGAAGGCATTGAAGTTATCTTCTATGCCGATGACTGCACTGTACTCGCCATGGGAGCGGATAGGGATGTCATGCGCGTAAATATCAATAGATATTTAGCGCGACTAGAAGCTTTTTTTCTTAGCAGAAATTTAACCATCTCAGCGTCCAACCTTCCTTACCACCTGGTCAGGTGATTGTCGGTGGCCGGTTGGGGTACGTATTGGCAAAAAAACAAGTTCCTATTGTTGCAAATCCAAAAATTCTCGGGCTTCACTTTGAGAAAATGATGACTTCCGCTCATCACGCGGAAGCGGTATGTGAAAAGATGCACAGTAGGAACAAAATTCTTAAAGCACTGGCTGGCAGCACCTAGGGCAAAGATAAAGAGACTATGCTAGCCACTTATAAAGCGGTGGGTCGAGCAGCGGCTGATTTTGCAGCGCCAGTTTGGTCGCAAGGTCTTTGTAACACAAACTGGAATAAAATCCAAGTCTGCCAAAATGCTGCTCTACGCACAGCCACAGGGTGCCTTCTGATGTCTGCCCAGGATCACCTACATCAGGAGACACATTTGATGCCAATACGTGACCACAATCGACTACTTACAAAACAATATTTAGTAGGTTGTTATCGAGAGGATCATCCTAACCGTGACCTTATGGACAAAATTCCCCCTCCACGCAACATCAAACGTGGCCTTCGTGACCTGAGAGAGAGGTCCAGGTTTACAAAAGGGATCCTTTCAATGAAGATTCATACCGGGCTGCCATTGCAATGATTTACACTGACGAAGTCCGTCCGTCTATTGCGAGTTTAGGTACGAACAGAGTCCTCTCAGCGCTTCCACCACCTATTTTTGCCTGAGGAGATTAGGCTCCCGAGAGCCACCAGAGTGACTTTAGCCCAACTTCGGTCTGGCTTCTGCTCACGCCTCAATTCGTATCTATCTCGCATAGACCCAAATATACAAAACGTGTGCCTAAATTGCGCTGGCACGCCACACGATGTGGCCCATTTGTTTCAATGCTCAGCTGAACCCACTAATCTCAAAGGCAACCACGGTGTCATCAACATCATGTCTCGAAGATTGGGTGATGCAGAAAGCCTTCTGCATAATCTCAATAACGCCGCCAAAGAAGCTGGGCTACATATCAACGAGTCTAAAACCAAGGTCATGATGCAATCAAAAACTAGAACGCCAGTAAATTCAGGCATCACAGTGGGGGACCTCAATATAGAATATGTAGACAACTTCACTTACCTGGGTTGCAATTTGTCAAAAGACGCCAACGAAATAGATGAGATAAAGCGACGGATACAACTAGCTAATAAGTGTTACTTTGCGGTCCTCCAAATTATGAATTCGAAGCTGGTGCACAGGAACACGAAGCTCCACGTGTATAAAACCATCATCCGACCTGTGCTATGCTATGGCTGCGAGGCATGGAGCCTAACCCAAAACTCTGAACACCTGTTGGACACATTCGAGCGAAAGGTTCTCCGAAGAATCTTCGGGGCCGTTCGTGAACGAGGTGAATGGCGCATCCGGTACAACCTTGAGTTGTATCAGCTGTATGATGAGCTACAGGTGTCGAAGATCGTGAAATTGCAGCGATTGCAATGGGCGGGTCATGTACAAAGGATGAACGACGATCGCATGCCCAAAAAGGTGATGAACGCGCAACGAGTGGACGGAGCCAGATTGCGTGGACGACCGAGAGCCCGATGGGAGCATTCTGTATGTGAGGACGCCCACCAGATGCTAGGCTTTCGGAATTGGAGGACAAGGTCGCGTGACCGCGACAATTGGAGGTTTTCAATCCAGGCGGCCATGGCCCGACGTCGGGCTATCGTGCCATAAAGAAGAAGAACCTCGGTGTCTAAGAAGGCGCACAAAGCGATCTATTTATCTAAAGATTTCTCCGTCACCGTCGACTTGCCTTTTAGATAGATAGATAGATAGATAGATAGATAGATAGTTTATTAAATTCAAAAATTACAAATCCATTATAATATAAATTTTAAACCAGATTTAAGGCGTGGCATATAATAGCCGTCTGCCTGAATTGATTGATTTATGCAATTAAATTTGTTTACTTTATATAAATGTAAATGTATATGAGTTTAGTTCACTTTTTGTTTAATTCTTTTTTATTAAAATTTTTCCTAGTTATATTTGTATTTAATTTTTAGTTGTTGCTCTGACACATTTGTTATTCATATTATTAGGCGTGGCTAATTAGAGGTTGGTGGTGAAGTTCACGCAACTCCAGATTCTGCATGTTCACCTACCTCCTCTAACCGCCACGCTTTATATTATACTGACAAGTATTATAATTCACCATTTACAATTCTATTGCGGTATTTCAAAGCGGTTATGCAGAATTCGTAAAGTTGATTCCAATTGGCTCCATTTAGTAGACATATTACTTCGATTTCGCTCAAATAATCCTTTCCTAGACAGGTCCGTCGAACTTCTTTGAAGATGGGGCACATACCGATGAAATGCATGGAATCCTCTCTTTTCCTCAAGTTGCATAAGTCACATATGACTGGCAGATTATTACGATGGGGTATATAATTTAGTGGAAGCATCTCACCCCTTGCTTTAAAGATTATCGAGATTTTCTTCACACTGAATTCATTAAGCCAGTATGTGTTTGATTGAAGATCGTGGTTGAGCCTGGTATATATTTCTCTATGTTGTGAGCTGCATGCTTCTTCTGCCGTATTTCGGGTTACATTATCCCTAACGTTATTTATAAGCTCGTGCAGCACGAATGAGTTCTCCCATGACCCGTCCCAATTTAAGGTGGTTCCTGCCTCCCAAGCAGTTAACTGCAGGTCCTGGAAAAATAGCGTTTCATATTGCGTGGCATACATCAAAACTTTCTTCGGGAGTCTGTCTATGCTCATTTTAGAAACCTTAGCCAGATAGTTCACGTGCATTGTGAGTGTTTCTACAAATAGCGATTTTAGACCCGTTTCTTGCCGCAACATGTAATTTGGTGTGGTAGTGGGTAGTTGGAAAATTCGTTTCAGATAAAAACGCTGTAGTTTTTCCACCTCATCGTATTCCTTCCCTCCCCACACTTGGGCACCATACATAAGTATAGACTTGGAGACGGCCTGGTATATTTTATATTTCGCAGTGTGATGTAGATCAGGATTTCCAAAACATTTTTTCCATGCAGCATTTATCGCCCATTTCGCCTCCTTCAGCTTCTGTTCCAAATGCTCCTCCATACGCAGGTTACTCCTTATGGTCACACCGAGATATTTATACTGGTTGACAACACCAATGTCGTTTCCCTTGAAACTCCATTTCTCGTTTCTCGCCAAAATGAATTTTTTCTTGAATACCATTATCTTTGATTTGTCAAGATTGACGGTTAGATTCCACTGGTCACAGTACGCAGCTAAGTAGTTTATAGTATCCTGCAAGGCTTGTGGAGACTCTGCCAGAAAAACGATGTCGTCAGCGTACATTAGACCCTTCAGAAAAATGCCGCACCCTTCAGCACCACTAGGACAATCCTGCAAAATATCGTCAATGTACACCGCAAAGGCATCGGGACTCAGTTTGCAGCCTTGCCGCAGGCCGGTATTGGTATCAAATGATGAGGACATATGCTTACCACTCCAAATCCTAGCCGTGGTACCTTCGTACAGCTTTTCGAAAATTTTGCCAAATTTCGCTGACATACCATGATTGTATAGCTTGTAAAGAAGCGCACTTCGATCGATAGTATCAAAAGCTGCCCTGAAGTCAACAAAAAACGCGTAAAGTTTTCGCCCTTCCTCCATGTGTGTTCGTGCTAGGTTCAGTAGTACGAAGATGTGATCATGCCTTTTACATATGCAAATTGAGTGTGATGTAAACATTTATTTCTCACCATCAACCCCGTTGATTGACCAGAGCGGCTGCTAAAAAATAAAGTTGGTTAGTGGTAAACAATTGACATGATTGTCACAGATGCGGCCCTTGGCCGCCCATGGTTCTAGTATTAGTGTTTGTTTCCCGATACTCCCTTGGCATAGTGCAGTACTCAGTTATTGCTTAGGGAGCGGTTTACAAGGATGCTACGTTTGCCTTACCGAGACCACCCGCCTCGTTCGTCCTTGCTATTGTTTCCTCTGAGGTGGCGCAGAATCGCTTTCGCTGTGGTGTTTTTGCGCTGCCCTTGAGCTAGTGTCTCGGAAGCCGTTTGTAGGATACGACTAGCATCCGTTGCTTGAACTCCTAATGATGATGCTTAGCTTCACTGAGCAGGCGGAGCATGGTCACGGCTGGTGGAGGGAACAGGGCTCCTGCTGGTAGAAGGGCGGGTTCTCGGCTTGTGCTCGAAGTCGGGCTAGCTTCATAAAAGACGCCTCGTCGATTCCCAGAGCGAGCTGGACCGTGTGGTCAGAATTTTTCCGATTGTGAACAATCCATTTTTCAGTCGGCAGGCAGTTTTGCACTTTGATGGTAGCCAAAATTTCTTCGGTATTTTCTTGTTGCCCTGAATAGTGTGCAGCTTGGGGAAAATTACTTTCCTCGACTAAAGTGTATTCAAACGTTCATTTCGCACGAATGTGTTTATTGTTAGTTACTCTAAAGTGAGAGATAATACTAATCTTCCTGATCTTGCGACGCAGAAACCCAGCTTTATAGAGAAAACTGCCTGGCTAAAGGTGGGGGCTCTAAGCGTGCTTGTACACGCCCTGTACCGTTTAGTAAAGGCAGGAGATCGCTCCCCCGAGCCATCTCTTTTACGTAGGGGCTTAGGAGCCTCGCCAGCCAGGGCAGACTTTTCAGCCTGTTCCTTGGTGGCACATTCGGCAATGGCCATTCTATATCTGCGATTTTGCGCAGAAGAAAAACGCAGGAAGCTCGGATCTTTGTGAAAGTCCACGCAACCAACTCGTGGTTGTATCGGATGCGTCTTTGATCTCGTTCGCAAACGGCTCGAATATTCGCCGAAGGACCTTTTGTTCGAATCTGTCCAGCAATGTTTCGGAGGCTTGGGTGAGGGTCCATATTTCGCAGCCATAGCTAGCACGGGCCAAATGGTCGTTTTATATACGCGGAGATTCGTGTTCCTGTACACATGCTTCGAATAAATAATAGGGAGGACCGAGAAATACGTATTTTTGGCTAGTTGTATCGGTCGCTTGATTTCGTCGGTTTCGTTGGCGTCCTTTGATAAATTACAGCACAGGTAATTGAAGTTGTTTACATACTCGATATTGTGGTCCCCTAATGTGATGGCTTGAATCATGAGGCGTCCTTGTGTCGATCTGATAGGGCGTTCCGCACCTGTCCATATTCATGACGCGAATCACTTACTGCACCGTTTACCCTCGCTCAATCTATTTTATTATCTTCGCAAGCTGCACACAGTTCCTGCAACTTAGTTGGCATATGTTATAAAATAATTTTGTCTTTCTCATTTTCAGACCTCCATCAAAGCCCTTCACCGTATCGTCTGTCTAATCTTTGAAGACTATCATCGCAATCAATTCAAATCAATCCAAATTCAAGATTTCGCCGATCTCGTACGCAACTATATGTCCACCAGTAAATCGGATGATGAAATTCTCGGCAGCAGTAACAAAACTCTTCCGACCGAAGAACGTCTAAAAGCCATGCAAAATCTCAAACGTACCAAAGAGTGGTTCGGAGCATCTTCCCGAAAACTCATTCCAATATTCCGTCGTCTGACCATTTTGCGGGCAAATAACTCCCAGCAAATTCGCCAGGAATACGCACAAATGTGTTGCACACTCGTCGAAAAATGCCACCAAAATCTCACTGAAAATATGCCATCCTTTGTCGAGACAATTTTCGCCCTTTCGCAGGATGACGATGAAACAATTCGCACAATGTGTTCGAAATTTCTCTCGCACATCCAAGACAATAGTCAGCTGTCGGCAATTGTGTTTGATAATGTGACGAATTTATTTGAAATGCATCTGACACAATTGCCACGAATTATCAACCGCTGGGATGATAGTGAACAAATTGTGGAGTTTATGTTGATCAAAGGTATCCTGGAGAATACGGCGGAGAGCTGTTTGACGACGGTATTCTGTGTTCCGAATAATGTCCGGCATTTGTGTGAATGTTTGTCGGCTGCACTTGAACTGGAATTGGACGATGATCTGTTGCGGGAGGAGTATGCCATTCGGGATGTAACGGATGAGAATCAGGCAACCAGACCGTTATGTTGGAGGAAATTTCGAAAGATTGGAAATCCAAAGATTGTTGAGTTGATTGAATCAATTTGTGCAATATTGGGGCGATCGAAAGTGGCCGATTTGATTTTTGATCATTTGATCGATCGAGTGGTGGAGGATTCGGTCGAGTGCAATGAACTTATTTTGATTCTGATTATGATGTTTAGCCGATGCGACAAGAGTGAAAGAGATGAGGCCAGTATTATGGTGATTTTGGAGGAGCTTTTGGATGATCATAGATGGTCGTTGGATTTGCAGCCGCAGAGAATGAGACGAATGGATGCCGATGGGGTAGGAATCATTTTGATTTTTGAATTTTCGCATTAAAATTGTCTGATTTGGTTTTAGCCGTGCGAATGGTATGTTGATCGTACACCCGGACTTTACGAGTCGGCGATTGAAATTCGAAAGAAGGATGTCAACATGGACGAAGATGATAGTAAGTGGAGTAAATTTGCTAAGGCTTTCTTCACACGGGTGGTAGGTTTGGCGATTGGGGAAACTAGAAGAAAAGAATGGATATACTCACAGGGACATTCCAGTCTAGCCATTATGCAGAACTTTGACATCCGAGATTGGAATATACTCGTAAGACTGCTGTCATTTAATTACGCCATCGGGTCTTCAACTTTCCGGCCAGGAAGGCGTTTTGGCAACTCTTGGCCGTTTGCATAACAAACGGGTGTGGTCCGCCCGAAGAGGCTTGAAATAGCCGTGAAGCAATGGTTGCCAGTATGATCACTCAAGCTTGAACTGGAATTAGCTTCCTAGTCGCCCAGCCTTTCGGTGGCAAATACTCAAAGTCTCTTCATATGAAGAGAGCCTTAGTGATATTAATTTTCCATTTTTATTTTTACAATAGTCGAAGAAATGGAAACGTCTACCATAGCCGATGTTAGGATCCATGTTTTGCATATTTGCCTCATACTGGATGCGATCGGACATTTTACGTTGGTCATAAAGCAGGGATTTCAACCATTCATGTACAGAGCTCTGCACAGGGTCTTGGAAAAAGCAGGTAGGACTCTCTAAGTCATACTTTCGTTGAGCCAATTTACAGCTTTTTCAAATAGGCAGCTCTAATTTCGTCGTTCATCAGGCCGGAATGTTTGCTTTGAAGAACATTGTTGCCGGACTGAATCACAAATCAATTCCAGAGCTGATAAAAGAGAACTCGAACTATATTTCGTATCACGTGAATTTTGGATTGAGAAAGGTAAATACACCGTCAGAACTTTGTTTTGTGACTATAGAGGTCGCCTTTTTCTATGCAGCTGGAGAGCAGTAAATCAGCATCCGACATTCTGAGCACAGTACTTCAGTACACATCATACGAATCAATCGCCCATCTCGAAACCATTATCGTGACAATTCTCGAAGAAGCATCCCGTCACGAACAATCGTCAAACATTGAATCATTCCTCAAAGTTTTTCACATGTTTCTACGCGGCATCGACAAGTGGGAGAAACCAATGGAAGTTGTAGACGACGTGTCACCGGAAACTCATTTAAAATCCGAAGACAATGATGACTTGTACGAGAAATGGAAAGAGATTATTTTTAAACTCCCAGACGACAATGAAATGCCCAACATCGCTGAAACCGAAAATAAAGACGAGCCCATGGAAAATCCCAATGAAATGGACACGGACACTCATCAGCCCGAAGAAAGTCAACCTGCAAAAAAGATTCTACCACGACACGTTCAAATTGTCTCGAAAATTCTCCGGGAAGTTCTGAAATTTCTCTCGTCGAAAAATCAAATGCATAAGATCGTGTCGCTTGAATGTCTCACGACGGGACTGCCGGTTTTGAAAGATTACGAGGATGAATTGTTGCCACTTGTGCATTTAATTTGGACACCGTTCGTTGAACGTTTCAAAGAAAAGGATGTGATCGTTTTGAATCGATGTTTTACACTTTTGGAAGTGCTTGCCGTGCATGCGAAGGACTTTTTGTTGCAGCGAACTTTGAAGTGAGTCTTTGTCGTCTAGGTTGTATGTAACTGAAAAAAAATTTAATTTAAATCTTTTCAGAGATGTTTTCCCATTCCTTTCGGACTTTTTGCAGAATTCAGCCAAGAATAGTATAGGGAAAACATTCATTGTGTAAGTTGTCTGTGATATTCGCTTCTCATCGAAAGGCGTTACTAACTCTCAACTATCTATCCGTTTTCCCCTTTTTTCTCGTTCTATCTCTTTTTATATCTCTCTGTCTCTCCCTATAAATTCATCTCTTTCCCTCTGACTTCCTCTTTGTCTCTCTCTCTCTCTCGCTTTTTTTCTTTCCCTCCATCCCTCTTTCTCTCTCTCATTCCATTCTTTTCAGTCAAACGCAAGAATTCAAACTTCAACTAAAATTGCTACAAGAATATCCAACACTAATCGTAAGCATGGACGTTGATGAACGTGAATTTGATCGAATTTCCGAAGCCGTGCTACCGTATATGGATAAACGTCAACCCAAGCTTTTACAAGAACATGCGGTGGAGTATTTTAAGAAAATGTCACAATTTGATTGTCCTGCCGTGTATTTGAAAGTTGTGGCACAAATATCAAATGCAGATATGGAGGAGAATGTAAGGCTGGTGGTTGGAGTTATTTTAGGGAAATAAGTTTTTATTTTATTTTATCACTGAAATAGTTTTAAGACTTATTGTATTGATTGTGTATTTATCGTCTTCTTATATTAGGAAGATGATTGGATAAAGATTTCGTGATTGTATATTGCATGTACATAATGACATATATTCCGATAAAATATATTTTGAAAATAATCCAAAAAGTATTAAAAGTCTTCCAGATGCCTTCCTTGGCTGATACATATATTAAAAAAAAATCCGTGCGTATCAGCGGTCAAAGAACTTTGCGCACATGTATTTTATGCGGACCACATACAGAGCAGTGGCTGATTAGGTAGTCCCAGTGTGGTCACACCTCTCAAATTAGTCAGAATACTGCTCTACGTACCACTTCAGAGTGCCTTCTAATGGCCGCCCAAGATAAATTACATGAGTGTGTGTGCGCATCAGCGACAAAAGACTTCTTTCATGTGGTCCTCCAAGCGGGTGCCCCCTGGTAACGGTAGTAGGTAGAACCTCTAACGGCTAACTGAAATCATCTGATGCGACATTTGGAAGAAGCACCGCTGCGTCTGAGGGTAACATCTTCAGCGTCTCAGGTTACTTAACTTGATAGGTGACAGAAAACGTTCAAATCAACCAGCAAAGCAGCATCTTCGAGGCATCCACACGCGGCCTTTCTTCAAAAGTTAAACCCTATCATGGTTTCGCGATGTGCCGACAACTCATCCTAATAAAAAAGCTTCAAGTCATGAAACCTGAAACAAAGGCCTCAGATTGGACGGATAGAAAACAACGACGACCCCGCAAACGAACAACTGATTACTCTTTCGGATCCTGGAATGTACGCTCCCTAAACAGACCGTGGGCCCTAAGGGCTCTCCTGGATCAGGTAGAAAAATTCAAGCTGAGCTTAGTTGCAATCCAGGAAACGAAATGGCTCAAAAGCGGATTATCGACCGTAATTCGCACACTATTTTTACGAGTGGTAAAGAGGAAGTCAACAAGGAGTTTGGAATAGGTTTCATCGTGATTAAGCAGCTAAAGGATTACGTTATCGGCTTCAAACCCACAAACAAGCGTTTCGCTAATCTCTGGCTCATTAATGCGCATACCCCTACAGAAGTAAAGGAACACGCGATTAAGGACAAATTCTACAACCACCTAGAAACACTCTACTCACTTCCAGCAAACGGCGTCAAGCTGCCGCTGGGAGACTTCAACGCCAAAGTTGGAAACGTAAGCTGGCACAGGGAACTCCAGTAGTTAGATTAGATTATACTGTACAGTGGCGTGAACCCAGTAGTGCCCCTGTGCCTCCACGACGATAACAACAACAACGGTCAGCGACTTCGCGAGCAGCAGAAACCTGGTCATAGGCTCTACCTGTTACCCTCATCGACGAATCCATAAGTAGACCTGGAAGTCTCCAGATGAATACACCGTGAACCAGATCGACCACGTACTGATCAGCAAGAGATGGGCTTCTAATGTCTTAGATGTTCGATCCTATCGAGGAGCCAACTGCGACTCTGATCACTATTTGGTGAAGACGACCGACAGGTGCAGAATCTCTTCGGTGCACCTAACGAGAAACAACCCTGCTAATATCTTCGAGGTTGACAATTTGATTGATACGGCGGCTGCGTATACTACTGCACTTGAGGAAAACTGTCGCCCATGCTTGATAATATCAACAATTTAGACATCCATGAGTTCTGGGAGGAGCTCAAAGACAGCATCAAAGGAGTTGCAGAAGAGGTCGCGGGTTATAAAGGCCCGCGTAGAGGACTGGTTCGGCGACGAATGCCTCGATTGAGGCGAAAAATGAAGCATATCTCCAATACACACAACACGCATCCCGAGCCAGAAAGAAATTAGACGTAAGAAACGCAAACATTTTAACGAGCAGTTACAGCAAATAAACCAAAGATTAGATAGATAGACCTCGGGCGGAATAAGAATAAAATTTTTGTCCGCTGCGATTTTCTCGATGAAAATGCGTACTTACTGTCGTAGAATATGTGGCAAATTCTGGGGAATTCTATAAGCTACAATCCGAAAACGGTTCCATAATTTTTCTCGGCTATTTTATGTATTATTTTTCGATTCCCCGATGATGTACGAATGGACGATAATCGTATACCATTACAGATCCGCCTCCATAATCTACAGATTCCGTGATACAACACTGAAAATAACGTTCTCCAGAGCGACGATAAACTCTCTGACGTCGGTCAACCTGGTCTCATCAGTAAAGAGTACATTACCCCACTTGTCTAACGTCCAATCTCTATGCTCTCGAACGAATTCAAGTCGTGCTCGACGGTGGGCTGCCGTTAATTTTGGACCTGATGTAGTTGCTTTGGGGTCAGGTTCCGTTCAGCAAGTCTCCTTCTAACGGTAAAAGAACTTATAACCACTTGGCGTTCGTCACGCAGCTTTTAATGGACTTGAACTGCGTTGAGGCGACGACTTCGCAAAACATTGAGTTGGATATAACGATCATCTGCTGCTGATGTAGCCCGTAACTAGACGCCGATCGAATGCTCCCGTCTCTTAAGTATATCGTCTGTAAACTCTTTGCACCGATGATCTGCTGATTCGAAGTCTCTGAAAACGACCTCACGTTGTGCAAAGCCTGCTTGAAGTAGTGCTACAACGTGAGCTGCTTACTCCGGTGTCGTATCCATTATTGGTTGACAAAAGTAGCAAAGATACACGCGCATAAACATGCAATGAATAACAACTAAAGAAATTAAAAAAAAAAATATCCTACACCAAACTCTAGTCAAAACATATAGCAAAGCGTTAGCATTGTGTTTGTTGTTTGATTGCTATGTGAGTTTACGATACCTTGGATAAAATTGGGAATTGGGTACGGTTCCGAAACGAACCGGTCGCATATGTTCCGACAACATTTTGTCCATTCTGATCCTCTAACTGCGATTTTACGAATAAGAAATGATCTCCGGAGCTTTTCGTTTACTTATTCCACATAGGCAGACATACGGAAAACACCGAAGTTATTGCTGATCCGCAAAACCGTAGTTATAGGATCAGAATGGACAACATGTGGGATCATATACGACCGGTGCGTATCAGAACCGCACCCATTAACAGTCATTTTAATTGCCGTTAAACACACTTTCTGTAGATATAACTTTCATAGTTGTAAGTTTCATACTTTTTGTGAAAATTGGGTTAGAGTTCGAAAGTTGCGGCTGGCCCGATATTTTTGACACCGAGTTTAGAAACAAAATAGTTCCCTCTGTTCCGCAAACATGTTTGCCGTTCTGATCCACTAACCCTCATTTTGCGGATCAGAAATAATTACCAGTTCTTTTCGTTTGTCTGTCTTTGTGGGACTTGTAAACGAACAGAACCGGAGATTATTTCTGATCCGCGAAATGGCGATTTGGGGATCGAAAACGCAAACATGTTTACGGAACAGGCGGAACTGTTGTGATTGATAACCCAACCCAATGTAAGCTCCCACCAAACAGAATTGAAAGATAGTCCGCGTACTTGCAGGCTTTAATACACTGTATCCACCCAATATGCGAAACTGGATATGGCTGGGGGATTGAAGTGATATCAATTCCTTTTTGCAGCTGGTGATTTTTTCTTTGGAGAAGTTCTTTCCATTTTGTTGTTTTTTAGGAGATTTCATATGTTTTTGTAGTAGATGAGGCCATACAAACATCACTTAAATCCAGAAAACATGTTCAAAACTTTGAACAACAGTGAGCACTCTGTGCAATATTTAATGTTTAAATTTCAATTGTGAATTTTCAAATGTCAGTTCATTCAATTTTAAATATTCAAGTTACATCTTCAATTTTCCATTTTCCTTTTTAATTTTTTTTTTAATTTTCCATTTTTTTGTTTTCCATTTTCCGTTTGCAATTTTTCTTTTCGATTTTCCGTTTTCAATTTTCCATCTTCCATTTTTGTTTCAATTTCTTTTATTTTCCATCTTTTATTTCCCATTCTTCATTTTAAATTCTTAATTTTATCCATTTTCCATCTGTAGTGCAGGTCGCAGGATTAGTTTGGAAATGAAGAGAAAAGTTTGGTTAGCTACTTTTAAGGAGCGCTCATACGTAACTGACTGCTGAATTAATTATACGCCCTTAACAAAATGTGGCTACGTACAACGTACCATGTCCGTTTATTAGCACAAACAAACGGACTGCGAGAGCTTTTGTAGTGGCCAGCAGACAAGCATTGTGCATTTCAGATTGTAAGAACGATGGTTCTTGTCTTGCAAGTTTACCCGTCCGGTTTCGTCTTACAATGTGAATTCACCCATTGTGTTTACATTTTTGTTTACACTTGTTTACTTAAGTTGTGTGTGCACACATCCTACTCATCTTTCATGTTCCATTTTTCCTCTTCCATTTTCCATGTTCCCATTTTCAATTTTCCATTTTATAAGTTCATTTTCCATCTTGTATTTCTAGTTTCCATTTTCTGCTTAATTTTTTTCATTTTCCATCTTCCCTTTTTTGTTTTACATTTTCGGTTTTCAATTACGCAATGAGCATTCTAAAATCAGGGTTCAATGTGCTGAATATTTTGGCATAAAAAAGGAATCATCCGTTGTGTTAATGCGGTATTTTCCGGACACCCTGTATTGTATATTGTACTATTATACGTTTCAGTGTATTTTTAGATCTATACATATTTATTGATGTTTGTGCTAAGCCACGGCCACTGTCAGGATGGCCGAGTGGTCTAAGGCGCTGCGTTCAGGTCGCAGTCCACTCTGTGGGCGTGGGTTCGAATCCCACTTCTGACAAATTCTTTTTGGTTGATCGTAAAGTCTCATCAATATTGTAAGGGATTCTCTTTTGCGCATGAACAAACAAAAATGTTTTCAGTCTAAAAAAATTAAATTGCAACAAAAAAAAAGTTTCCTCTCACTTGACCCCGACGTGATTTGAACACGCAACCTTCTGATCTGGAGTCAGACGCGCTACCGTTGCGCCACGGAGTCAACTGACAGAAGTGTCGCTTAACTGTACCTTGACGTAAGTATAATCATATTCGAAGAAACTTTCCATGTTCTTCAGTTCCGTTAGCAAAATTGAACGCGACACGTTAATTGGAAGATTTTTCATAAATTCCTCCAAAATCGCGTATTTCCAAATGGGAAGTGCTAACATCTAGTATTTTCCTCTTGTGTGCAAATGGGGTGAATGCAGAATTCAGTCTGCTGAAGCACGGTGGAACGTGCATAAAAAATGTTATACATACGCTTCTGCTGAAAATATGGAACGACGAGGGAATCCCGAAAGATTGCAAAAGTATAATCTGCCAAATGCACAAAAAGGATGTCAAGCTGAAATGTGAAAAGTAGAGGTGTATCTCATTAGTTTGTACGACTTAAAATAAGATTTTATCAAAAATTCTGGACACAAGTCTTCATGAGTATCTGCAATGCCAACTCTGCTTGCCTAATTTCGACAGAAAAGTGAGAACAGAAAATATCTCTGCTAAACTATTCTATACTGGCTGAGGGGTACGACAAAAGGGTTTTATCATCCCATTTACAGCAAAGAGGCAGAATACAGATTACGGGAACGTCAGGAATGTTTCAATCAAGCAGAAAGAAAAATAGACAGGGTTAGCAGCAGCTGCGCATTGGTCTCGAAGGGTCTCAATCACACGATCCAAGATAGAGTTGCCTGTAGAAATAAGCTGAAACAACATCGCCAGAACGGGTGACGTGCCTACACTGCAGTTCGAGCAACGCATCACCATTGAGCGGTTAAAGGAGTAAGGAAGAAGACCGGAGACATCCTTCAAACGAACGACAAGACTGAAGCTGTCGATTTTGTAAGCTAATCGAAATTATATATGAAATTCGACGGCAACCAACAGCAGTAAGTAATGAAATAAGTTTTTCCTTGATCACAGTGTTTAATATTTTAAAATGCAAATGCGTGCACGGAGATTGTTATCTTCTATTCTAGTGTGAAAATTCGACGAACAATATCTGAAATTAGCCAATCGACAGCATTTAACAATTTATCACCAGTCACAGCACTGACACCAAAAACACTCCAGTGATGTGTGACGATTTTGTCCAATTCGAGGATCTACAAGTAAAATCAATTTTATCGATAGTACGTTAACAAAACTTATAGGAACTCACATCTTTAATCTCTTGCGAAGTCAGTGCACCGGGTAGATCCTGTTTGTTGGCCAACACGAGAAGTGTTGCCCCGGCCAGCCGTTCCTCCTGCAGCAGAGTTTGGAGTTCCTGTTTGCATGCCTCCATTCGCATCCGATCGACACCGTCTACCACCCAGATTAGACCGTCAGTACATTCAAAATAATTTCGCCAATAGGACCTACAGGCAAATGATTAATAAAGTAAATGCCGAGATAGAAAATGGATGGAATATACCTCAATGACTTCTGTCCACCGACATCCCACATATTTAAGGTGTATCCACGATGTTCCAAAGTTTTGATATTGAAGCCCAGAGTTGGAGAGATAGTATCAATCGGCTCGCCATTGAAACGTTTGAGAATTGTTGTCTTGCCTGCGTTGTCCAGACCCCTGAAACACCC
Organism: Microchrysa polita; assembly: GCA_949715475.1. Classification (NCBI taxonomy): domain Eukaryota; kingdom Metazoa; phylum Arthropoda; class Insecta; order Diptera; family Stratiomyidae; genus Microchrysa; species Microchrysa polita. Next base: position 6,124,064 of record OX454421.1, read on the forward strand.
AAAAAACGATAAATTTAGAACCCAACTTAAAAACACATTTCTTGTCATCATACAGTATCAATATGCGCATCTCCTTTTCCTTCTGCTTCATTTTCTTCAGAACTGTGAGAAAACCCATTTTCGAAGAACACTATGACTCCGGTAATAGTCTAAAATTGCAAAACCCTTCGCATATGTGCGACCCAGCCGCACGGTCTCGGAAAATCTGTAAACAACAAACCTCGGAGCCGGAGAATGAATCACTTTTGACAACAAATTCAGCCAACCAAATAATCAGAAACTCCCAGAACCACGCCTCCGCATATGGCACTACAATTCAGCAGATTCACTTCACATGCGCCCTCTGCTGTCTCGTACAGCTGCAAATGAAGAAGTGTCAATTCGTTTTCCACTCTACTATCGTCGGACTTGTGTGCTAACCTTTTTCGTGTGTGATTTCCAATCCCAAAAATCAATCGAAATGAGCATTGCCCAGGTAAAGATCCTTCGCCACAATCTTATCAATCCAACGGCAACCTTTCCACATAAAATCCAAATTTATTCCATGAAAAAATCAGATTACGTAATTGTCAACCTCTTCACGGGGGGAATGATTTTCTTTTGCTTGCAGAACATTGCCCGTATCGGAGTTCGTCAACTTTCCACCACAACGGCCACACGTGCCGCCAAAGGTGAAGTCTCCAAAGGATACCACGACCTGAAGAAGATTCAAGAACGTTTCCAAGTCAAGGATGGAAAACCGGTGTTCTTGAAGGGTGGCGCTTTCGATAGTGCCATGTATCGTTTCACCATGGGACTGAGTTTGGTTGGAGTCGGTGGCATTTTGAAGCTTATCTACGATCTTAGCTTCCCCGCACCACAGGAATAAGTTGAGATTTAAGAGAGTAATTTGTGCGAAGGAGGCGTAGTTGATTTATTGTAAGAAGATCCGAAATGCGCGCGAGTAGTGTTCTATTTTGTGTTTCCCTGCTGTTGAGTGACTAATGATAATCCCCAGCTATGTATGCCCTGCCTAAGAAAGACCTAAAACATAGTCCCACATCCTGCGACCTTTTTCCTATTTGTTTGTGAAAAGCGAAACGTATAATTCCAATGAAATTGCATTGCATTTTGGCCAAAAGGGCAGATAATTTCTAAGTAAGCGATACATTCTAACGGATGATGCATTTATCAGCAGAGAAATATAATAATGTCGAAAAACCATGAAGTTTTATTCATCTTTTTCTAGTTTAATTCCACCGGCAAAATATTAATTTCAGCACAACCATTGCGACGAATGCAGGAACTCGATTGAGGCGGAAAATGAAGCGTATGGAGAATATATACGAGCCAAGAAGGAAAGGTACGAAGAACTTCGGCGAATATCTAATAGTTGAAATAGATTGGATGCGTCAGCATCGGCAGAGGCATAGGCATCAGCAGAAAATTTTTAATTTAGAACACACGCATTTGCCTTTGATGACCCACATTGACAGCAGCGGCAGAAGCATCGGCAGAAGCATTTTTCTGCTTCTGCCGCTGCTGTCATTGTGGGTCATCAAAGGCAAATGCGTGTGTTCTAAATTGAAATTTGTCTGCTGATGCCGATGCTGATGCTGACGCGGGATATCTAATTCAACCATGACGCGTTAATTAGACGAGCACTTACAGTTATAGCAAATAAAGCAAAGATAACCCAGTAAGAATAATAGGCAGGCGTACAAACTAATAAACACAATCAAGAATGGTTATCAACCCAGTGTAAGCCTATGTTAGGACAAGGATGGTAACATTATCAGCAACAACGACAGCATTAACAAACGATTGGCCTCGCATTTTGAGGAGCTCCTCAATATACCATCGACCTCTTCCCACGAAAGAAGCCCTCCAGCAGTTAGCTGAACCAGGACCTCCCGTCCAACCCCCAACAGTAGAGGAAGTGCGCCTTGCCATACATTCGCTTCAACGTAATAAAGCGACGGGCGTTGACGAAATCGCAGCAGAATTGCTGAAGCACAGTAGAACGTGCCACACCAACCTTAAAGGGCTCCATAGACTCAGCGATTTATCGGTCAAAGCTCATCTCTGTGGAGAAAGCACATTTTCTCCTGCGAATTCGGTAGTGGAACCTAAAAAATGTGCTTTCTCCATAGAAATGAGCTTTGATCGGCCGATAAATCGCTGAGGCTATGGGGCCCTTGATACATGCGCTACTGCTCAAAATATCGAACGACGAAGCGATCCCGGAAGATTGGCGCAGAAGCACAATCAGCCAAATCCAAAAAAAGGGCGTCAAGCAGAAAATTGAGAATTACTTATATCCAACGGCCTAGAAATATCTCTTCTTTTTGCCGATGATATAGTCCTCAGTAGCCCAAACATCGTTGCCTTGCAAGCTGCACTTACAAAATGGTGTGACATTCCGGAGGAGCATGGAGTGAGGGTAAGTATAACAAAGACTGCTGCCCATTCTCAAACCCAGATGCACCGATACCAGATATGTACGTCAAAGGAGAGCAGCTTAAAGTGATGCCCAGACCAACGCGTCACGAATTTTCCGTCGCGAATCCGCGCCGGAAAATTCGCGGCATATTTTTGGGTGCCCACACCGGCGCGGCGCGAATAATTCGCTGGGTACTGTCACTCACAGCTGATATGTTGTTGCCTTAGAAAAGGTATTAGATTTATGTAAGGAAGGAACTTAGACATGATAGAGAATAACTGCAAAAACTGACCAAATACAATTATTATAACATTTATAATGATTCTGCGATTTTCGTGCACTACATCAAAATGTCGCAGCATCTTTACTTATTATGTAAAAGCGTAAGCGGAAGCAATCAACGTGAAACTCGACATTTTCCCTCTCCATGTCTATACTTATTCTAAGGATAAAATCATTGACATGCGCAAATTGATGGAAATATGCAGAACCTTGTTAAACCGTACCCTAAAAAAAAGTTGCGGAAGTGTTCGATTTGATTATTTGAATTGACTATCGCGTAACCGAAAGCTCTTACATCTTATCTTGTGCCCGTCGAATGGTTAGTCTTATCGTATAGAAAAGACACAAAGCTTGAACATTGTTTTGTGGCTGTTTTGAATTGAATAGATGTATCTGTTTACTTAGCAAAATGCGTAGTTACATACAAGCTTGAATACTCTATTGAACTGAATGTTTACTTTGCACAGTTACGCCATATTTTGCTTGGTTACGCTATCGTTTGAAATTGCATATTAATTTTTAGTAGAATCCTTACGTGATTCCTTACGATGGCGTAACCAAGCAAAATATGGCGTAACTATGCAAAGTAAATATTCAATTCAATAGAATATTCAAGCGTGTATGTAACTACTTAGGGACAAACGCAAGTACCGAACCACCAGGATCCTTATTTCCTATCGTATACTATTCATGAATGAAACGATTGACCTTGTATTCTTTCGACAATCCGTCGATATCTCTGCAATCCTTTGGTGTGGCGGATCGACCGAGGTGGCGCTAGACTCACCATAAAATTGCCGAAAGGGTCATCGGTTCCTCTTTATTTTTCCGGTCAGTGCACAGGGTGGTCAGAGATTACGGTCAACGCGGATGTTGGCCACAGCAATTTCACAATCAACTTCGTACTACTTCGATAATCCGTCGATATCTTTCGAATCCTTGAGTCCAACGAAACGATCACGGTTTCGCTGGACTCGCAACAAAATTCTCTAAGGTGGCGTCGGAGCATCTTTCCTGCGAAGCTTACAAGGGGATAACCCAGATAAGTACAATAATTCACAAAATGTAAGCTTTTGTTAGTTGCCAACCTAGATGCACTTGGAAAATAGTCGATTTGGAAAATAGTCAATATCTCTGCAATTCTTCGGCCGAGTGATACGATCGGGGTGTCGCCGGACTAGCCACAATAGGGCAATTTATTTGTGTAAGTCCAAACAATGGGTAAAAACCTTTGTAATGGGGATGTTGTCGGGGTGTTCACGCAATTTGCCTAAAACAATTGATAATTAATATATTTTTGGTCCAGCACAACTCCTGGATGCCTCGGGACCCACAGGTAACTCTTGCTCAATCGAGGAGCTGAGTTGCTGTGTCGAAAAGGTTTGTGCCCGTCAGGCGCGCACTATGTTGTCGGGGTGTTCACGCAATTTGCCTAAAACAATTGATAATTAATATATTTTTGGTCCAGCACAACTCCTGGATGCCTCGGGACCCACAGGTAACTCTTGCTCAATCGAGGAGCTGAGTTGCTGTGTCGAAAAGGCTTGTGCCCGTCAGGCGCGCACTTACCATTTCTAAGATTCTCGCTCGTGCTCAGCTCGGCGATGCACTTGCGAATTGACAACACTTCGAGTAAAGTCAAATCAAGAATCCTAACTTTATTTTGCGACATTCGTCCTTTTATACAAATTTATTCTTATGTACTAAAGAGTTCCTATATGCTAATGTATCTCATTTGAGTACAAGAAGGATACGCCCATTTCTCAATATATAAAATATCCCGACACATCTTATTGATCATGTATGAATATGCATGCATGATCTCGTCAAGGAGTCGTATTACTCCTTTGACACGTGTGGTCAAAACACTGGGACTATTTTGGGAAAGATCCTTTTTGCTCTCAAGTGGTTGTGTGTACATGCATAGATGTAATTTATGACTCTTCGGAAAAGGATCGTGTTGCGTGTCCTGTTCACTTTTATTGTTTTACATTTTATAATTTATGGGTTTATGGTGACAGGACTCGCATTGCATAATCTCTTTCGTGGGAGGTCTGTATGTATGTACACTACACCTTCCTTCCTTGGAATTCATGTTTCTAAAAAGGTTACTTCTTTTACTCATCCACTTATACCATAAAACATTCAAAACTTAAATGCTCGGTCAATTCCTAAACAACTCATTCCAAATCTACATCTTTTTCGGGTACACCAACATCAAGTTGTACTACACTGCACCTGTCAAATAAATTATTTTAATAAAATGACATTAGGTAGCAAATATTCGAACCGGAAAAAATACTGCAAAACTGGCGAATATTCGCGTTGGTGTGGGCATCTCCATACAACGCAGTGTGTTACAATTTTGACGCCGCGGAAAAATTCGCCACGAATATTCGCTGACGCGCCGGTGTGGGCATCACTTAAGTCTTGTACCAAGTTCAAGTACCTTGGCTCGATGGTGAACAACGGAGCTACACGCGATGATGACATCAAACATCGCACAAACGTTGGGTGGATGACGTGGCGAGAAAACTCCGGAGTTTTCTGCGAAAAAAAAAATGCCACTGAAGCTGAAGGGCAAGTTGTACAAAACGGTTGTACGTCCCGCACTCATGTATGGATCAGATTGCTGGACCATGTATGAAGGTTACGCGAAAGGAATGACAGCGACTGAAATGAAAATATTACGCATGTCAGTTGAGTAGCTACATCCGAGGCAGCTTGTCCATAGACCAACCAATCACCGAAAAGCTCGAAGACCGAAAAATGGATTGGTATTGCCATGTTAAACGGCGTCTGAATTCTGGGATCACCAGGGTGAGCGCGTCGGATGCTATCTTCTTCATCGGCTAATCTGGTGGGAAAGTTAGGTTGAACTTTCGTGATGTGTCTTGCAGGAATGTAACGTGCAGCTGCTTTGACAATGACGTTCCTAATATTTCGTTCGGCCTTATGAACATTAGTTGGTGTAGCTCCATGAACTTCGCCGACGAGTATGGTTTGGAACCGTCCCAATCAGGTTTTTGTTTTGAGACTTGGTCAAGTTTGCTGGTTCTTCTTATAATGATTGTGAAGTTATCTAACGAGATAGCGGCAAATTTTTTGAAGGGGTAGGTATCTTAAGTTGTACCTAAAGGATGCAACTAATTACAGTTTGTTTGATGACGATGCTTAAAACTTAGGTTTTTGCGCTATAACGATGAAAGCATTTAAGGGTAGTTTTTAGGGGTGTAGAGGGGCGCGGCCAATTTACGATAATAGCAATCAGTAGGTGATGACACCCACAAGCTGCTGGGATTCCAAAACTGAAGGACATGGTCGCGTAACCGCGAAAATTGGAAGTCAGCTATACAGGTGGCCGAGACCGACGTCAGGCTATCGTCTCATAAAGAAGGAGTCCCATTTACACAAGGGTAAATTTTCAGATCATTTTGAGGTGCACTCACCACCGCAGGCTGGTAAGGCTGTATATTTCCAGCTATTCTTTTCCTCGAATACAGCAAAGATGTACTAGGGAGCGCGCTTCCAATCGGAGGAAAGTTTTCAGACGCAGCATGTTTGATGACCTAGACTATCTGAGGATATTCGTCCTCTATCAAATAGAAAGCATGATGTAAATCTGATGGCTGTTGCTTTCTGAAGGCTGTAATATTCTTCTTCTTTACGATACAATAGTCCGACGTCAGAGTTTGGCTACCTGGATTGTTGACCTCCAATTGTCCAGTTTCGGAAGCCCAGGATATGGTGAACGTCCTCACATACTGATTGCTCCGGGCATTCGGTGACTCAGAGGCAGAGATGTCACTCTATCTCTAAATTGCCGGTGCGTGGGTTCGAATCCCACTGTGACCCATGGATGTTTGTGTTGTCCATAAAATGCTCCTACGGCAGCCGGTTCTTCGATGTAAAGCGTCCCGGAGCTACCCGTTGTTAAAACGGCCAAGAGCTGCCAAGACCCCCTTCGATCCAAGAAAAATATCTCTTGAATCGCTACAACAACAACAACTGATTGCTCCCATCGAGCTTCCAGGTCGTCCACGTTTTCTGGCTATGTCTACTTGTTGCGCGTTCATTACCTTCTTCGGTATGCGAAAGTCGTTCATCCTTTGCAGATGCCCCGCCCATTACAGTCTTTGCAATTTCATGATTTACGGCACATGTAGCTCATTTTACAGCTGATACAACTCGGAGAACCTTTCGCTCGAATGTGTCCAACAGGTCTGCAGAGTTTTGGGTTAAGGTCCATGCTTCGCAGCCATAGCATAGCACAGGTCGGATAATCGTTTTATACACGTGGAGCTTCGTGTTCCTGCGCACTAGCTTCGGTTTAATTATTGAGAGGACCGAAAAATAACAATATCTTCAACAGAGCTAAAAGGACAGGAGAGTGGGACACGTATCGCTCCCAACTTAATGAATACAACAAGAAGCTAAGGCTAACATCTAATGGCTTCTCCACACAGGAATATGCCGACCATTTGGTCATATTGGTAAAGGGTTTGCTTGGGGAAACACTGCCCGATTTACTCGAACCAGCACTAAACATAGTTCAAGAATGCTGTAATGGGAACGGGCTCCGAGTCCCAACCCATCCAAAGCGATAATCACACCTTCCCCAGGCCAGGAATAGAAATCGGGCTGAACTCAGACGTATGATAATGTACAACACCCCTCTGGCAATTGAGAAATAAAGTCAAATACCTTGAGGTAATCCTCTACAGTAAACTTTACTGGCAAAAGCATGTCGAAGTGGCGGGTGGAAAATTCACCAGAGCCCTTTGTATATGCAAAAAATTCGACGGGAAAACCTAAGGTATGAGACATTATGCTCTGAATTTACAAGGCAATAGTTAGACCAACTCTAGACTACGGTGCTGTGGTCTGGTGGAAGAGAGCCCTGACTACGGAGGGTAAGTCCGTGTTGGGCAAGGTACAGAGACTAGACTAGAGCGATGCCAATCTGGAGCTTACCAAGGGGCAGCTAAAATCTCTCAACAACATCACTATCGCGAACATGCCCTCCGATCACCTTCCAAAGGAGATCTCATGTGGCCGCCGTTTCCAGGCTGAAACATCGAGCAGAGAGGAGTGGCAGTCTAATTTCGCTAGGCTGCACTCACAGAGCATAAAATGGTTTACTGGCGGTTCTAAAACAACCGAAGTATCAGGAGCAGGTGGTGTTGGGCCAGCCCAATAGGATATCTATTCCTATGGGGCATCGCACCACTATATTTCAGGCAGAAGTGCACGCAATAGCAACCTGCACCTATCTCTGTTTACCTGTTAACTACGTAAACAAACGAACAGCGATCTTCTCAGACAGCCAAGCGGCTATAAGGTCACTTACTAAGTACTCGTATACCGTCACGTCAAGACTTGTTCAAGGTTGCCTGAATGCGCTGAACAAACTAGGCGTAAATAATAGATTAACATTCTTCTGGGTTCCACAGGCTGATGAGTTCTCACGCACAGCCGCAGCATCCCACTTCTGCGGACCAGGACCCTTTTTTACCATCTCTACATGTATAGTAAAGAAGCTAATCAAAGACCAGGCAATCGAAACTGTTCATAGCAGGGTATTCCCATAAAAGAGCGGCTGTGCTGCTTCAGCTAAGCAGAAATAAAGTACGCACCATCTGTGGGATTCTTACAGGCCACTATTGCCTGAGATCACATCTACGCTCAATGAGGCTCTTACAATTCGCGAGCTGTCGATTCTGTGAAGAGGATGACAAGACCTCAATCCACATTTTGTGTGAGCGTGATGCTCTGGCCCAACGCCGCTGAATATAATTTAGAGTGGCCTATCCAAGCACGGACGGCATAGCTTAGACTTCAATCAGCAACCTCAACTCCTTCCTTGACACGATCAACCTTGATCGTCAGTCACAGTCCTGCTCTGACCAGGGCGATAGCACAGCTCTAGTTGCGCGTTGGGTCCATTGTCGATATGCTTCATTTTTCGCTTCTACCGAATATTGGCATTCCCCGTCAAACCGATCGTTTCGGGCTCACCGGGCTTTATAAGAAGCCCCAACCTCCTCTGCGACCACTTTGATGGTGTATTTGAGTTTATCCCAGATCTCAAGGGCGCATTCATTGCTGATGTTATTTAGCAAGGGCGTCAGTTTTTTCCTCAAGGGCAGCCGTGTAAGCAACACCGTGGCATCATTCGTCAACCGCACAAATTTTTGCCGGATTGGATCTCGAATGATGCACTGAAGAAGAAATTCTGCCCCTATTAGTCGCCTACACTATATGATGGTCAGAATCGATGTTTGCTCCACGATAGGATTGTACATCCATTACGCTCAATGCCCGTCTCTTGCAGACGAGGTCGTGATCAATTTGGTTAACCGTGTGCTGATTTGGAGATCTCCAGGTCTGCTTGTGAATGCACCGATGCGGGAAGCACGTAGAACTAATGACCATATTTCCGCCGGTCACAGCCGCTCTTTAATGGGTTTGAAGTCGTGCGGCTTCAGTCGATGTTCACGATGAACGCTACTCCAAACTCTTTGTGGCCCGTAGGTTTTCCAGTTGTGAAAATAGTGTACGATTTCCGGTCGCCAATCTCGCTATTCAATCAATTTGTTTCCTGGAGCTCAGCTTGTATATCTCGACATGATCCAGGATGGCCGTTATTTAAGGAGCGTTCATTCCAGGTTCCGAAAGAGTAATCAGTTGTTCGTTTGCGAAGTCGTCGTTGAGTTGTATCCGTCTAATCCGAGGCCAGGTCCAGGTTTCTTGACGTGGGATTTTTTTTAAGGAGGAGTTGTCGGCCACCGCTAAACTATGATAGTATTCGTAAAACGAAGGAGGTCCATCATAGAGGGGCCTCGGGGATGCTGCTTCGGTGGTTGACTATTCGGTTTATGTCACCTTATTACGTTTAGTAGCCTGAGACGCTGAAGTTGTTATTACAGCACTCAGAAGCATATTCCATATGTCATAAATGCAATGACTTAGACTTAGTCGCTAGCGGTGTCAACCTATTTTTGCATTTCTAAGATTTCCAAAAAAAGAACACCCTCTACGTTAAATACCTTACCCTTAATGCTTTGCTAGGGGACAACTAGAACTAGGAGGAAATATAATTAAATTAGGCATCTCATCACGTGCTCGACTTCTTACTGTGGGAGAACCCACTGACAGCTGCTGTTCTTACAACTTGCAATCAAGAGGCATCGCATTCAGGGTCAGTCGAACAAAATTCCGGGATCCTCTTCTGTGTACCCCCTTCTCCAAGCTGCAAAATTAATTCACTATAATGAAAATAAAAAAACACCTAATTTCGTTTTCCTCTGCTTTTCAATTCTTAAAACCATTTAATTCTCTGTCATCAATATCGTCTATAACTTTCTTCAAACACTCTTTGGTCGTCATATCGTCCAAATTACAAACACTTGTCAAATCCATACGCGATATACGCTCGACCATCTCTTTAATCTTTTCTTGCTTAATAATTTGCTTAATTGTAGCTTTGGCACGTGTCTTATCACTCTCCGTATCACCTTGCGTTATTGTCTTTCCACTTGCGCTCTCAATAATCGAACCCTTTGCCAGATAGTGTTGTTCAATGATGTTGCGAATTTTCGCTTTAGTCTTGCCTATTGATTTTGTCGGTAGTTTGCCCAAAGCCAAGCTTCGTAGTTCAGTGAAATTGATTTCCTTTTGCGGTTTGGCAAAAGACTCAACGTCATCGTCGTCGTCGTCCTCTTCGTCGTCAGCAACTTGTTCCTCTTCAGCGTCAACTTCGTGGACGTGCTCTTTGTCTTCGATTGGATCAAAAACAGGCGGTTCCGGAGTAGGCATTGGAAGTTTGCCGAAAATGTGATCTTTCAGTCGTTGTTCGAAACCGTCGTCCACGTACTCTTCCTCAACATCGTCATTTTGCTGTTGCAGTTGAACGTACTTGTAGTGATCGTCAAGTCCGAAATCTTCTTCCGTCTCGACGATTGCTTCATTACTGCTGGTGTTTTCAGTGCTCACGGGTTCATGAGTAACCGGGGATGCGGGTCTTTCTTCAACAATTTTCTCGGCTTTTTTTACAGAATCCACATTTTCAGCAAGTGGTTGTGCTTCTTCCGGTTTGGACTTGGTTTGTTTTTTCGTCTTCGTCTTGTCCGATTGAGTCTTTTTAGTCGATTTCGCGGCTGCAGCCGGGGGTTTCGGAACGCCCGGTTTACGCTTCATAATTCCAATGCATGGTTTTGTTTTGATTTTCACCGGAAAGCCGGTATCGTACTGCAGTCCAATGTTGCTGAAACACTCGACGAATTCGAGAGCTTCGAAATTTTGCGTGAGAATTGGCCAATCGGAGTTGGTTTTGCTCTTGGCCTCAACCAGAAGATGAGTGAATTGGTTGGTTCTCTCGTCGGCATAGTCCAAGTTCTCCAACTTGCTGTATCTGAAAGTATAATGAAAATTGTTATTTTTATGGCGGAGTCTGTATTGTGAACTATTTTGAATAAACTTACGTCCAATCCGGCCGAATCTCTGTGAATCTGGAAACTCCTGTCTGCGCGGCTAGATTACAGATGTGCACAGAAACATTTGTTTCGCCTGCTGCTAATCGGTGCAATCTAGATATGGCCACTCCGCCCGGGTAGTTTGTGCTAGACACGACCAGCAGAAACAGCGACAGAAAAATATTTAGCACAACATGTCCGCCTGCGATCAACACAAGTAAACCATGAAATACGGATTTTGTTCGGTTGATCCACCTAAAATGACACAAATCATTTAAAAGTATGCGTAAAGCTTCGCCTCGAAATCGTTAACTTACATCCGATGACAGGCACACGCCACCGCTAAATTAAGTAGCGGAAATACATAGACAATAAATCGTAACTCCTTATGCGGTAAAAATGAATATAAAAATACAAAAACTAAGGCGGCTACACCGAGCGCCCGGGAGCGAGGTTCCAAATAGAGTCCTAACGGTACAAAGAGCAGTGAGAATCCCATAGCACGCGGAATTGCCGAATAGAAGTACCACAAGAATGGCGATGTACCCCATTCGGAACTTTTGTTCATGATTGTATTGAAAAAGAGCACTTCGCCTTCTGGCCAGAGAGGTCGTCGCCAGAGAAACGAGTCCACGATAACGGTGAGCGATAGAAGAACGATGCCGGCTGGAACAGCTGTTTTCAGAACTCTGCAATAGGGAATTATGTCAAATATAAAAATATTTCAAATCAGAAATATCAATACTTACTGTTCCATTGTGTATCTCTTCATAAACAAATCATAGACGAGCAAAAGTCCCAGCAATATGGCCACCTCGAATCGAAATATGATTATGGCTGCACCGGCGAACCAAATAAATGGTTTCATGCGTTGTCCCATCCAAAATGATATTGACCACAGGACTGTAACACAAAAAGTTGCAAACATTTCCCCCAGAAGGCTAAAGACTCCGAAAACTTACCCAATGGCAATGCAAACACGTTCGGCAACGGTCGACTGAGGTAGAACATAAAATGAAATTGCGAGACCGTTACAATCGTATACCAAATCGATACCATAATACCGAAACGTTTCTCGATCGTTCCGCGCAAATGTTCCCATGCAAATGCCAGGATAGCGGTCAAGGCCAGTCGAACTGTAAGATAGGGAAGTTTGCGAAATTCCATTGAAAATTATGAACTTGTTTGGATTCAATTCATTTACCTACATATTGAGCCCAGAATTTATGTATTTCGAATTGTTCGAATGACACAATAAATGGGGCCGAAAGTGTTGTTATGACCAACGGTCCGAGAAATGATCGTGGCACAACGCCCGGGAACTCATGATGGTCGTACTGAAATGAAAAGGAAAATAGCAATTTAAATGAAATACAAATAAATGGAATACATGGGAATAGGTGAATGTTTGATTTTTTGCGGCGAAAAAGTCAATCACTATGATAAGAAAGTTCTAATTTTCGTCGTGGTTCTGGCCTTTTGTCACAAGCGGAATAAAGTAGCTGCAATCGGGTTGTCCCATAGTGCCCTCGGAGTTAGGTTAGTGCGGGTGCAGCGGGGCATTGAAACAGGTGATCATCACGAGGCGCACCACCGCAGCTCGGACAAATGTTCTGAATAGGTGATATAGGTGGTGGGGGCGCTGAGAGGACTCTATTCATACTTAATCTTCCTATTGACCGATTCACAACGGTTGTGTGAATATAATATGGCCGCATGGTATGCTGTGTCATCAAATATATCGGGAGGTACCCGTTTGTATCCCTGGACGTCTCTCTCGAGATCTCTGATTCCACTCCTGACATGTCGTGGAGGAGGAGTATTGTCCATGAGATGATGGTTTGAGTGATTCTCTCGATAGCAACCGACCAGATATTGTAAAGACAGGAGAAGATTGTGATCACGTATTGGCAACATGCTGGTTTCATGAAGATGATCTGATGTCTGGAGCTTGTTCCAGTTTGTTTCACAAACGGTTTGTGACCATACCGGTGCTGCGTAGCTGGGAATTGCTCTACCTATCGCTTTGTAGGTGACCAACATAGTTTCCTTGTCCTTGCCCTTGACGGTGAGATGACGAGGTTGCGGATACTGAAAAACTCCACCAGTTTCTCAATATAGTCATTTAATCGAGCACACATGCCATTTAAATCATTCCCCATGGTGAGTACGGTGCAATCGTCCGCAAAGGAAATTAGTTCGATACGTTCCGGGGATGTTGGAATGCTCGACAGGTAGATGTTGAACAATGTAGGAGAGAGTACGCTACCTTGTGGAACTCCCTGCTTAAGTTTTCTATGCTTTGAACAACTGCCACGGTATAGGATTGCCTCCCAGCTAGATAGTAGGCAATCCATCTAACCTCTTGTGCAGAAACATGCATATTAAGGAGGTCTGCCAACAGCGCAGAGTGGATAACCGTGTCGAAGGCTTTCGACAGGCCAAGCGCCACTAGGACCGTTCTGTCACAGGGCTGTTTCTGGTTGAGGCCATTGTGGATGTGATGATGATGTTGTTGTTGTTGTATTAGCGGCACAGACAGGAAACGTTTAATTAGTTGCATCATATTTATTCGAAGATGGTGCACATTCCATCCTCGAGGTCGAGGTTTAGAAAGAAAGCTGCTTCGATTGGTTGCAATCATAACGCAAGTGGTGTAAGTTGCGTGGGAGCAGCTGGACAATCGAAAATGTGGTCTACATCGTGTGGACTGGTTCCGCAGGCTGGGCAGGTGTTTGCAGCTTCATTATTTATGCGCGATAAATAAGAATTTAGTCGCGGGCACCAACCGGATCGGAGCTGAGCTAAGGTGGTGCGGGTAGCTCTCGGTAATTGTTCTTCATCAGGAGATATGGCTGGAGGTTTGGTGCCAAGTACACGATTATTTGTGAGGTTTTGAGTAGCTTTACGAACGTCTTGTGTGTGTATGTCTGCAATCGCCGCCTTGTAGTCGGAGTTATCGAAGGGAACCTTTTTGTATCGCTGGACTTCACGCTCTTTGTCCCTGATAGAGCGTCTTATTCGTCGTGGCGGTGGTGTTTTGTCCATGAGTTCATTGTTCGGGTGATTTGTACGATAACATCCGACTAGATACTGTTTAGTAAGAAGTTCGTTGTGGTTTCTCGAAGTCATCATCTGCACCAGGAGACAGATGATCCACTGAGGACATCTTAACACAGCCGGTGATGGTGCGAAGTGCTGTGTTCTGGCAGATTTGTATGTGGCCCCAATTTGTGTTGCAGAGACCATTTGACCACGTCGGTGCTGCATAGTTGACTAGGGGGCGACCGATGGCTTTATAGGTAGTCAGAAGTGTTTCTTTGTCGGTGCCCCAAGTACTACCGGCAAGAGCTTTAAGAATTTTGTTTCGGCTCCTGAGTTTAGAGCAGATGTTCTCAGCGTGTGTGTTAAATTTGCCGGAGTTGTCTATCGTGACACCTAGGATCTTGGGAGTCCGAATAGTAGGGATGACGTTGGTGTCGATAGATATAGGGAGTTGCATAGTGTACTCCTGGTTGAAGCTGGTGAATAAGGTGGCGGAGGACTTTGGTGCTGAGAGCTTCAAGCTTTTACTCACAAAAAAGTCGTTGAGTGTCAGCAGGTATTCGTTGATGTGGTCGCACATTTCCGGAATGTCGTTGCCAGTCGCCATGATGGTACAGTCGTCAGCATAAGAGATGATTTCGAGTCCCGTGGGTGGTGTGGACAGTCCTGACATGTAAAGGTTGAAGAGGGTGGGAGATAAGACTCCGCCCTGTGGAACGCCTTGTTTAATTTTCCTGAGTTTGGACTTCCCATTCCTAAACTCGGTGCAGGATTGACGACCGGCAAGGTAATTCGCGATCCATTTGTGGATATATGGAGGAGTAGTGTTGCGTAGATCTGTCAAAAGTACTGTGTGGTTAACAGTGTCAAATGCTTTTGACAAATCGAGAGCTACGAGGATAGTGCGCTTGCAGGGTTTCGGCTGATTGAGTCCATTGAATATGTTGGAGGTAATCCTGTCTATAGCGGTTGTAGTGCTATGCAGTTTCCGGAAACCGTGTTGATGATTGGCAAGCTGGACGTGCTCCAGGAGTTTAGGCAACACTAGTGCCTCAAGTACTTTGGCCACGGGGGACAGTAGCGTTATTGGACGGTATGATTCTGCTAGAGTATGATCTTTGCCTGGCTTCGGTATGGGGGTGATACGGCCTTTTTTCCATAGCTCGGGTATGATTAAGGTTTTCAGCGACAGGTTCATCGTAGCAGTGATATACTCAATGGCCGGAGAATCCGTCTAGTCCGTACGCTTTGGAGTTTTTCGCATTTTTTATTGCACGCTTGACTTCGTTTGAGGTAACCTGGAGGTGTTGGTCAGTGGTGCTGTTTCGGATAGCTCTGGTAATTATGCGCTTGAGCTTATCTTTTTCGGGATGTTCGACGAGTTGTTGGTTGATTTTGTGAGCGCATTTGTCGTCGTTGTTGTATGTGTTATCACCGAATTTTATAGCTACCTTAACTTTGGGTTTTGTAGGGTTTGATAGAGCACGTACCGTTCTCCAAAGGTTGCTTACGCCGGATTTTACGTGGCAGGTTTTTAAATGCGAATTCCATAACTGTTTCCTGTGGTCGTTGACTTGCTGGGTTATAACGTTGTTGAGATCGCCGATGCGAGGATCATTTGAGTCTGCTATTCGAAGTTCATCTCTCGTTTTTGCCAATTCTGCAGCAGATAGTGGGAAATGCATTCTGGATAATCTGTCTCAGGTTCTTTTCAGCAGTACGTACGTCAGTAGGGGTTGGAAGGGCAGAAAACTCTTCATTTGTATAGGTTTGGAGGCCAATCCCGTCGGCTTTGCTGAAATTCGAATATGTCTTCTTCTCAGTGTACGTAAACTGAGACAGTTTATCAATCGTGAGGACAATAGGCAAATGGTCTGACGAGAAGATTATGAACGGTTCCCAAGTAATGCTGTTTATCAGCCCAGGGCTGGCGATGGATATGTCCGGCGAGCTTCTGCATGATCCTGCAATGCGGGTTGGTGAGTCGTCATTCAGCGGACAGAAATTGGAATCATCTAGTTGGTTTGCGATTTGGTTGCCTCTGGTGTCGTTGTTAAGGTTTGAGTGCCATAAATCATGGTGAGCATTGAAATCGCCCAGTAATAGGCGATATCGCCCGGTGAGTAGGGGGGGAAATGTTGGCCTGGAAACCAGTGGGACAACTTGATGCTGGTGGTATATAGATATTGAGAATATCTATATCAACATTTCCCGACCTGATTGATATCGCTTGTAATTCTGTTGTGGTATCGGCGGCAGTGATATCGATTAATGAATATGGCAGCCAGTTATGTATCAAGAAAGCCAAACCTCCTTCTGAGCCAGTGGGTCGATCGCGTCGGATGATGTTGAAGCCTCCGTAAGAATTTAGCGATGAATCGGCATTTAGTTTGGTTTCTTGAATTGCAGCAACTAGGATGTGATGTCTCTCCATGAAGTCAGTGATCTCAAGAATTTTATGTTGTAGACCATTACAATTTAGTTGAACTATCTTTGTGGTGGAGTAGTTTGCAACTTGCAGTGGTGGTGCTGGTGTAAGAGTGTGTCGTGGTGCTGTGTGGTGTGCAGAGACTGTGGGGGTGACAGGTGAAATCCTCTTACCACAAACGCAGCACATCCATGGACCAGGATTTATTTCGATGCCGGCGCGTGTAAGTAGAATTTGGAGCAACTGGGCCGGCATGGGTTGCTCCGATAAAGTAAAAAAGATGTGATTCAACTTTTGTTTCCTGTATGTGTCGAGGGGGGTGTGCGGCTCTTGGCCATGCATAAAATGCATGAGTGGTTCCGGGGCGAAGACCCGGCCGCGATAGGAACCATTCTGAGGCGTCAAGTGATTCGGCGATAGTTATTCCTCTGGCATTGTCGTTGAGGTCCGAATGCCAGAGCTCATGGTGCACATTAAAGTTGCCAAGGATGACCCTGTGCTCTCCGGAAAGGAGTACCGCCGTACCGACAGCAACTACATCTAATACACAGTAATGTATGGACTTGTGTATTAGGAAAGCAAGTCCACCTCCAGGGTGAGAATCATCCGTGGCGGCCGGTCGATCTTTCCGCAGTATAACATATTCGCTATTTATTTATTTCGAAAATACTGAACAGATAAAATATCCAATTACAACAGTAAGTTATAGAGATTAACATAAGACTACAAGAAAAAATTCAAGTTTCTGTTATTTTTCAAAACTAAAAACACTACGTTACAAATTCAAATTAAGCAGCAAAATCAAAGTTTTTGCAAAAGAATATTTTTAAAGATTGAAATAGAAGAGGGTAGAGGTCCAATCTCCATAGAGTCATACGTTCTCATCATTCTAATTAAAGGCGAATTCGCAAAGAGGGCAAGATCGGTAAATGGAGGATTGAAAATGGCATTTGATCGTGTGTGATATGATGGAACTCTGTAATTAATTCTATCTGCCAAACTAGAATGCAGATATCCACGGCAAATCTTGTATAAAAAACATTGTTCAAGAAAAGTTCTTCGCTTCTCTAGGGAAAGAATCCTAAGGTAATTAAGTCTTTCTGGGTAAGGAAGGTAAGGAAGATTAAACTTAAAAAATAATGATTTTGTAAATCTTCGTTGAACCCGCTCTAAGGTGTCAGTGGACCCACCAGCAGTCGGGGACCAAACAATTGAAGCGTATTCTAAAACGCTACGAACAAGGGAAACAAATAATCTTACAGCACTGTTTACAGAACAAAACTCACTAGTACAACGAAGAACAAAGCCTGAGAGCTTCGAGCCCCTTTTTATTATATTTTCATAGTGATCGTTGAAATGAAGCTTAGAATTAAAGGCAACTCCTAAGTCTGTGATCGAGTCAACATTTTTTAAAGCCAGATTGTTGACTGAATATGAATATGATGTTGGAGAAGTCTTCAATGAGTACACCATTACCGAACACTTTGATGCATTAAGAAAAATATCATTGGAGGTGCACCAGGAAGATAATAAATCCAGATCGGCCTGCAACGAAAGGCAGTCTTCTAGGCGTGAAACAGTGGTGAAAATTTTGCAGTCATCTGCGTACAAAAGACATCGGTTTCTAAGAACAGCCGGTAGGTCATTCACAAAAAATGAAAAAAGGAGAGGTCCCAGGATAGACCCTTGAGGTACTCCCGATGTTGCTGAAAATTCAGAAGAAGTAACGTTATTAAAAATTACTTTAGAGGTTCTGTTGACGAGGTATGATGACATCCAGGAAACAAGCCAAGGAGGAAAGCTAAGTCCACGAAGTTTGTTTAGTAGCAGAACATGGTTATCCGTATCGAAGGCCTTAGAAAAATCTGTATATATTGTATGGACCTCTAGACGCTTGTGAAAAGTGTTTGCGACGAAATCGACAAATTCAGTCAGATTTGTGGCCGTGGATTTTTTCTTACGGAAACCATGTTGACAAGAGCATATTAGTTGACCAAAATTGTCATCAATATAATTGTACACAATACGTTCTAACAATTTTGAGCAAGACGATAACAGCGCAACCGGTCTATAGTTTGAAGCAAAATTAAGGTCCCCAGTTTTTGGAATTGGTACTATAAAGGAAGTCTTCCATTGACTTGGGAAGATACACTCTCGAATGCTTTTATTGAATATTATTGAAAGCGGACTAGAAATCCCAATCCTAACCTTCTTCAAAAAAGTGTTCGAAAGAAATCAGGTCCACAGGACGATTTATTGCCCAAGGACATAATTAATTGACTGACCGAATCAGGAGTAATTAGTGGTAGGGAAGGAAGTGTTATGAATTGGTTTGCTCGATTGGAAAAGTTTGCTAATGTACTAGAAGATCGGTGGAAAGTACTAGCAAAATACGTTGAAAACAGTTCACAAATCTCCTCACTGGAGCTGGCAGACCGATTATCTAAAGATATAGTGGAGGGTATCGAAGAAGATGATCGCATATTTTTAACATACGACCAGAAAAGTGTGCAATTATTGTTCTCGATACTATTTTCAACGCTGTAAATGTATGCAGTCCTGGAAGTTTCAATAGCTTTTTTTGTTTCAGACCGAAGTCTCCTAAAAAGGAGAAGATCGGATGAGCGTTTGAACCGTTTATAACGAATACGCACTCGGTTCTTCCTCTGTATCAATCTTTGGATTGATCTTGTTATCCAAACAGGACCCTTGCGAGGTTTTTTAGTGTACATTGGAACACATTCCGATAATAAATTGAAAAGAATATCATAAAATACAGACAGTGCAGAGTCACAGCTCAAACTCCCCAGTACTAGCGACCAATCCACGTCAGACAACCTGGCAATAATTCCTTCATAGTCGGCTTTATGAAAATTGAACCTTGTAGTAGGATTAAATTTGGGAGCGCAAGGAAAATGAATTCTTATATCCTGTAAGAGTGCTGGATGGTAAGGGTTACATGAAACAATCACTTCAGAAGCCTTGGACGAGGTCAAGCATGATGGCGGAAGATTGCTAAAAACAAGGTCAAGATTACGATCCATGAAATTCTTAGTAGTACTGAATTGGAGTAAACTACAAAACTCCATGAATGAAGAAACTGACAAAAACATAGGAGAAGATGAAGACAAAGGTAGCCCTGGAAAATCAGGCCAACTTAAATTAGGCAAGTTAAAGTCCCCGCAAATGATTACACTGCAGTTAGGGTGGAACACATTAACAATGTCTGAAAGATGAGAAAATAGGTTTTCATAATCAGTCAGAACAGAAGTAGGAGGTACGTAAACACAGGATAGTAGAAGCGAAGAACTCTTCGATTGAACTTTAACAGTTACACAATCAAAAGAAAAAGCGTTAGTGGTAGCTACAAGTTGGCAGTTAAAGATACAACGAACAGCAATTAGAGAACCGCCACCGCGAGATTTACCCATCAGATCAAAGTTACGGTCACAACGAAAAACATTGTAGTCCTCCAAAACCTCCGCGCTGTTTATGGAATCACATAACCACGTTTCGGTAAAGCATATAAAATCAAAATTGGAAGCTAAAGATAATATTCTTGTGTTATGGAGTTAGACCTTAACCCTCGTACATTTTGATAGTACAGAGAAAGATTAATTATTTTAGGATCTTGTTTGGTTGTTGACGACGAAAATTTCGCTTAGTGAATTCCTTTATTAGGATACCCTCGGGCCAAAATGTTCGATTTGAAATCTCATCGATGTCTTCCGTAAATGTCAACTTAAATGATGACACAATTCTATTTGGAATGTTGTCCTTCGTGAGTTTTCTGCAAGCCAACAACGCAGGTTCGAAGCCCAATTTATCAACAACATAATGTTTGATATCGGCTTCCGAAGTATCATAGGCTAGCCTCGAAACGAACAATTCTTTTGGAGGCCTGCACACACGCAACAGACCGAGCTGTCCAACTGAAGCATTATCGGTCCTAGGCGGCGGAATTGGTGAGAACGGATTTGGTAACAAAAGGTTTGGAGACGGAATCCGTTGTTGCTGTTGGATACCTGATGTTGAGGCATTTGTATATATTACAGATGATTGTTGCGTGGATATGCCAGATGTGGTTGAGGCAGAATTTGACACACCAGATAGTTGATGGATTTGTTCAAAGCCACTTATTAAACTGGTTTGTGGCTGCTGCAGTGGAAATTGTAGCGACGATTGAATGATATGAAAATCATTCGCGGAAGTCACCGGCAACTGGTGGGCCAGTGTAATTTGCGGCGACTGTTGTTGAGACTGCTGATGATAATTCGGAATCAGCAGTTGTAGTTGACGTTCCGGTGGTGCCACTATGACGGGCTCGATTGATTGAGGAGGCTTTGTCCGTTTATCCTCCTTTTTCTTTTGAGCCTTTTGGTGACGTGTAGTGACACCCACAGGCTCAGAAGATACGTCGTTGTCGTCGGCGGTGTCCGTTGTAGATGAAGTAAGTTTAGTTACCTCATTGAGCGCTCCCAAAAGTTTTGATAAGTTTGCCTGGAAATCGGCTGTTACGCCACCAAGCACTTTCCTCGTCGTAAGCATTTTGGAAGCGTACGTGGACATTGAGTTCGCTCTACAAGAGCTGCAGAACCAATGAACGCCAGAGTCCGCCCTGCGTATGCAGTCTGCAACCGGTCCGGGAATACCAACACATTTGCTGTGATATGGTTTCTTGCAAAAACCAGCGCACACAATCACAGGTGATGCGTTCACCTTATCGATACATGATGATTTAGAGCATAAACTCATGTTTAACGCTAATGGTAATTTTCTTTTCCAGAACAAGTTTCAGTTTCTAGAACAAGTTTTAGTTTTGTGCACAACCCTACAGGGGTATGAAGAGTCACAATATGAAAGTAATTCGGCGATAAGAGTTCTGTTGGAACTCAAGAAGTGTGTGATCTCAGCAATTTTTCGGTGGATGCCATTACAGTTAAACTGCAATATGGATAGTGGAGTGAAAACCGCTGGAGGAGGAGGACCAGGCGTAAGACTGGGTCTGGCATTCCTTATCATATTGTTGGCCGGTGTAGGGGGCAGTGGAGAAGAAGGTGGGCTGGGAGCAGCCCTGGGTTGCCTAGAATTTATACAACCTGCCGCAACATAGGCTAAGGAGTGTTGCCCTTGTCTTCGTAATCCCGAACACCTAAAGTGAACCCATTCCAAACAGCAATTACACTGCACTGATCTGGCATTCGAACCGATTCGTTGGTTGCAGACACTACAAATCCATACCCTTGGGCCTGGATTTGTTTCAACGCCGGCGCGAATTAATAAGATTGAGAGCAGCCGCGCCGAGATGTAATGCTCACAATATGACGAAAAAACACATATATCGTACCCACACATATACACTGTAATAATCACCGATATTGACATTTCGCAATGAAAATGCAATGCCGGGAATTGTATACGGACACAATGAAATTCAAATTACATATTTTTGAATAAGACTGTATTTGAATTTGATTGAGATCGTATACAATATACACATATACACAATCCGTTCATCATTCTTTTGTTCTCCCGGGGTCGAGCCGATCGGTCGACACAAGAAGATACTCCTTTAAAAGTATACATATATCAGGCATCGATGAAGAAATACAACTTACACATCTAATATAATTTTTTAGGAACAAAAAAAAAAACAGAAATTGTAGCGCTTCCCGCCTCGCCACTGAAAATAAAAAGGAGTAAAACGAAACAGGGAGTAACAAAAAGAGACTTATTATCCGGAATTGGCCGATTAAAAAGGAGAAAAAAAGGATATATCAAAACAATACAACACCAAAAATATTATTAAATCAAGGTTGATCCTAAAAGAGAGCGTAGCTATAACAAGCCGGGGTGCCTTGTACCCCGGCCAAATTTTATTCGCTACCGCTATAATATAACGAAAATAACGGCCTTAAACCGGTGCCTCCGTCATATTTTTTTTTGTAAAATATTATCGGCATCAATAAATTATCTCCCTGCCATGTCATTAATAATAAGAGGAAGATGACATTCCGCAAAATTTAATATAAATACATAGGTATAATAGTCATGATAACAATCACCCGTTTGTGAAATTTAAGAAGTTTCGGAGTTTCGCACGCCAACAATGATCCAGGAAGTAATGTTCACGAGCATCGTTTGTCGTTGAGAGTAACAACTGTTTTTTTTCTTCTTTTAAAACAATATTAGGTAGTTTTTTTAAGTGAATTCATTTTGAACTATGATATGTATCTGCATGAAAAACATAATTATACAGGCAATATCGCGACGTCTTCAGCTTGTAATAAACAGAAGCAATGCCTGTGCTTCTAATGCGCATTAGGAACTTAGGTAGGGTTTCTCGGGAATAGCGTTTATTAAAGTATCGGCTTGTATAATGTGTTTAACATTTAGATCAGGACTAGTATGTTAAATACAATGGATTGGTAATTGATAAAATTGTTGTTTCAGTGTCCGTATCCTCCCTTCATTCGTGATAGATATAGCTATGTGAGTAGTATTCAAAAATAAAAATCAAACATTTGGGGAGCTTGAGCCTTAATTTATTATCGTCGCCAGCTTTAGCTACGGGTAGGATGGATTATGATAGCGACGTCAACAACTAACATCTTTTGTTGAGAAAAAAAAAGGCCCGATGGAAGATTTGTTTCTCACTACGTCCTTAATAAGTTTTATATTCCGTTCTTTGGGGGTTTGACAGGTGAATAATAATTTTTTGCTTTGTGTCGACCTATAAAAACAATATCCCAGCAAAAATTTTAACCCACCCAAAATATACCGACTTTGAGCAGTTTTTTTTAGCACCTGTCTGCTGGTAACTAAGCAAAAGAAAATGATCTTTAGGTTGATTTAAATAGGAGACACTTTACAACACAGACAAAGACAACCTTCCTGCATCCAACCTTCAGGGCTCCTGCCGGGGCTCTTGCCAAGAAGGCATATTGGCCGTTTTGCAAAAAACGGGTGTGGTCCGCCCCGTAGAGGCAGTTGCCGTAGGACCACCTAAAGCAGGCTTCAGAGATCTTGAATCATTCTGTACGTGTCCGAGCCCATTGTCGCACGAATTTCGTGTGTGGTCCTAGGATGTTTTATGTATGTATAAAAAAATAAAAAATCAGTTTCAGGTCTAATTACAAAAAGAAATAAAAACACCGTTTTGGATATTTTTTCGCAAAACCTGCTAAACTTAATAATTTTACCAAGGCCCCAGACTATTGAACCCGTCATACAAATTAGGAAAAATGCCATCTGAAAATACACAAAACTCTGCTAAATGTCGATTTGATTTACACCCGCTACCATCAACCGACACGAAAAATTGTGTGCCGTCAATAAAAACGTGTGATTTCAATCAGTGGCATATAAATCATAAAAACTTGAGAAATGTATTTCCACTCCATCAGCAACACACACACAAAATGCGCTGCTGCTCACTATCAAGTCGAGACGCACCTCGTTATTTTTAGCCAATTTTCCAAATACATAAGAGATCCAGAGACTCGCCATATCCTCACGATACAGTACGTACGATAGACGCAACAGCACAGTTTGAATGCGTAAAGGTGTCGATTTGGCCGGACTAAAAATAACTTGCCGTTGTGCGACGATCGTCTCGAATACTATATGGAACGACATGGCATGAATTTTCATCTTGTTCTGACTCGAACGAATGCGACAGTGCAAAAAAAAGGCGAAAGGACAAAATTCTTACCTGCGTAAAATTGTCCCGATGATAGAGAAGATCATGAGTTGCCTGCAGGTTGAAACTTTCCTCGACTTTGGTGAAGGGTGTGTAGAAAAGATGTGCCACGGCCACGAAGAAGACGAGGAGACCCATTGTTGTTGTTGTCCTTTATTGTGTGCAATTCCGGGAACAATAGTACAATCAACTCGCGCGAAAGATTAAGGACGCGCTTCCTTGCGGCGCACGGAACGCGTAGCACTCACACAATGTTGATCGTTCGCCGTCGTACTCTTTTTGACTGATGATAAATGCGCAAATTCCTAAATGCTTCCGGGAGGAACCTGTTGCTATTACATAATTTCGACCGGAGTATGTTCAACAACAGCTTCGGATAGCGTCCTCTCTCTCACTGAAGAATCCAGATGATTAGACTCTAAAATGATAGAAACGAAGAAAAACGTCATGATCGTGAGTTTCTGTAGGGAAGTTGGCCGATGAACTTTAATGATAGCCGGCGGATTTCTTCGAGTGAAATAAATAGAATACGAAGTAAATGAAGTGCAATTACTTGCTAAGAATTTGATAATGGACAGTAAATATACAATCAGCCAAATGTCTGTGGTTTACCCGATTTCTAGATGCAGATAGATCAACGCGTTTGGATGATATTAAACCCCGAGCGACGAAAGAAAGTAGAACAGAAACAAATCCCGCCAGCAAAACAAATCAATTGTCAAGCAAAATGATGGTAAAGGGAAATGCCAGCCCTCAGCAATTTCAAATCATATGTTTGCAAAAATCTCACCGTAGCCAACTTCATGTGGTTGCAGCCGCTATTTGAATACAGAGGGCCAGTGAGATAATTTCCGTTTGGAGCTTTTCAAACGATAAACGTTTTAATAATTAACAGTTTCTTTTTAAATAATGAATTAATAAATTAAACCCAATATATAACATTTCGGGGGTAAATTGCCGGGTTAGTTAGAAAGGCCGTTTTTTCCCTGTTTCGTCCTCGTAAGCGCCAAATGATCTGTCATCCCAACTAACAATTTTTTTTAATACTTCATAAAATTTTCGCTTTCAACAATAATAGGGGCACTTTACAGGGTATAACCGCTGAATAATAGTCCAATAATGGCTTTTGGTGCCGTCTTTTAATCCAATAGAAACATATTGTAGCAATACATTATACTTCGAAAAAGACGTACATAATAGCGACGTTTTTTTCGCATCGAGGGTAAATCTGACTCGAAAAAAACGATCGCGGGTAACATCCCGGTTAAGACCAAACAACTGACATTTGACAGTTTTTGTGCATCTTTTACTCGCTTTCGTCGGCTTATTTTCTAGATGTGGTGGATTTTGTCACAAAAGATGATTATTTCTTTGCAAAATCTTTTCTCGTGATTAGAAAAACTCTCGCATTTGGTTTGAAAAAACAAATTCCCAAATATTTCCCCTATGCGTCCGCCATCTACATTTGAGCTCTATCCCGTGTAGGGTAGTTGCACGGGTTAACTTTACCTGGGTAAGTGTAATTTTTTTTATATGAAGTTCTGCCCAAACCTGCACGGGATAAACACAATAAAACGTACCTAATGTGTCTTAATCACTTTCTGTCATTTTTTCGCGTTAAAAGCTAGCAACGAACCCATGACTATCGTATTGCCAGTCCTACGCGCTAACCACTCGCCCAACCTCAGATATATATAGTTAGCATTGCTCGTAACCACTACAAAGTACTAGTTGCTTCTATAAAATGCTTAACAATTCTCCATCGAATCTTATGCCCAAAACCTTGCGGCGAAAACACGGTGCTCCAAAAAAAACCGCTGAGCTACATCAGCTGAAAAGTCCAGAGTCCTAGCTATCACCGTTTCAAAGATCCAGCAGCTTGAAGTTGGGGTAGCAAATGCCAACTTTCACTCCTATAGGACGCTTCTAAAGGCCAGAAAATCGCACTTTTGTGTTTTCATATGAAAATTTCCGAAAATGGGGGTTCGAAACTACGATGAAGAGGGACTCCTACATTTGCTGAAAAGTCCAGAGTCCTAGCTATCACCGTTTCACAGGATCAGCCGCCTGAAGTTGGGGTAGTAGGACGCTTCTAAAGGCCAGAAAATTGCACTTTTGTGTTTTCATATGAAAATTTCCGAAAATGGGGGTTCGAAAAGTCGATGAAGAGGGACCCCAGGCCTACATTGTGCTGAAAAGTCCAGAGTAGCTATCACCGTTTCAAAGATACAACCGCCTAGAGTTGGGGTAGCAAATGCCAACTTTTATCCCTGTAGGATGCTTCTAAAGGCCAGAAAATCGCACTTTTGTGTTATCATATGAAAATTTCTGAAACTGGGGGTTCGAAAAGTCAATGAAGAGGGACTCCAGGCCTACATTTTGCTGAAAAGTCCAGAGTCCTGGCTATCACCGTTTCAGAGATACAGCCGCCTGAAGTTGGGGTAGCAATTGCCAACTTTGACCCCTGTAGGACGCTTCTGAAGGCCAGAAAATCGCACTTTTGTGTTTTCATATGAAAATTTCCGAAAATGGGGGTTCGAAAAGTCGATGAGGCCTACAGGCCTACATTTTGCTGAAACTTCCAGGGTCCTAGCTATCACCGTTTCAAAGATACAGCCGGTTAAAGCTGGGGCAATAAACAAGCAGTTTGCCCATCGAAAAACGACCGGAAAGGCCTCAAAATTGCAATTTTCTGTTTTCATACGAAAATTTTCGAAACCGGGGTTGAAAAAGTCGATGAAGAGGCATCCAGACCTACATTTTGCTGAAACTTCCAGGGTCCAAGCTATCACCGATTCAAAGATACAGCCGGTTAAAGCTGGGGCAATAAACAAGCAGTTTGCCCCTCGAAAAATGCTCGGAAAGGCCTCAAAATGGCAACTTTCTGTTTTTATATGAAAATTTTCGAAACCGGGGGTTGGAAAAGTCGATGAAGAGGGCATCCAGACCTACATTTTGCTGAAACCTCCAGGGTCCTAGCTATCACCGTTTCAAAGATACAGCCGGTTAAAGCTGTCGATGTAAAAGTCGATGAAAAGGGACTCCAGGCCTACATTTTGCTGAAACTTCCAGGGTCCTAGCTATCACCGTTTCAAAGATACAGCCGGTTAAAGCTGGGGCAATAAACAAGCAGTTTGCCCCTCGAAAAATGCCCGGAAAGGCCTCAAAATGGCAACTTTCTGTTTTCATATAAAAATTTTCGAAACCGGGGGTTGGAAAAGTCAATGAAGAGGGCATCCAGACCTACATTTTGCTGAAACTTCCAGGGTCCTAGCTATCACCGTTTCAAAGATACAGCCGGTTAAAGCTGGGGCAATAAACAAGCAGTTTGCCCATCGAAAAACGACCGGAAAGGCCTCAAAATGGCAATTTTCTGTTTTCATACGAAAATTGTCGAAACCGGGGGTTGAAAAAGTCGATAAAAAGGGGATCCAGAACTACATTTTGCTGAAACTTCCAGGGTCCTAGCTATCACCGTTTCAAAGATACAGCCGGTTAAAGCTGGGGCAATAAACAAGCAGTTTGCCCCTCGAAAAACGCCCGGATAGGCATCAAAAGGGCAATTTGCTGTTTTCATATGAAAATTTTTGAAACCGGGGGTTGAAAAAGTCGATGAAGAGGGCATCCAGACCTACATTTGCTGAAACTTCCAGGGTCCTAGCTATCACCGTTTCAAAGATACAGCCGGTTAAAGCTGGGGCAATAAACAAGCAGATTGCCCCTCGAAAAACGCGCGGAAAGGCCTCAAAATGGCAATTTTCTGTTTTCATATGAACATTTTCGAAACCGGGGGTTGAAAAAGTCGATGAAGAGGGCATCCAGACCTACATTTTGCTGAAACTTCCAGCGTCCTAGCTATCACCGTTTCAAAGATACAGTCGGTTAAAGCTGGGGCAATAAACAAGCAGATTGCCCCTCGAAAAACGCCCGGAAAGGCCTCAAAATGGCAATTTTCTGTTTTCATATGAACATTTTCGAAACCGGGGGTTGAAAAAGTCGATGAAGAGGGCATCCAGACCTACATTTTGCTGAAACTTCCAGGGTCCTAGCTATTACCGTTTCAAAGATACAGCCGGTTAAAGCTGGGGCAATAAACAAGCAGATTGCCCCTCGAAAAAACGCCCGGAAAGGCCTCAAAATGGCTATTTTCTGTTTTCATATGGAAATTTTCGATACCGGGGGTTGAAAAAGTCGATGAAGAGGGCATCCAGACCTACATTTTGCTGAAACATCCAGGGTCCTAGCTATCGCCGTTTTAAAGATACAGCCGGTTAAAGCTGGGGCAATAAACAAGCAGATTGCCCCTCGAAAAACGCCCGGAAAGGCCTCAAAATGGCAATTTTCTGTTTTCATATGAAAATTTTCGATACCGGGGGTTGAAAAAGTCGATGAAGAGGGCATCCAGACCTACATTTTGCTGAAACTTCCAGGGTCCTAGCTATCACCGTTTCAAAGATACAGCCGGTTAAAGCTGGGGCAATAAACAAGCAGATTGCCCCTCGAAAAACGCCCGGAAAGGCCTCAAAATGGCAATTTTCTGTTTTCATATGAACATTTTCGAAACCGGGGGTTGAAAAAGTCGATGAAGAGGGCATCCAGACCTACATTTTGCTGAAACTTCCAGGGTCCTAGCTATCACCGTTTCAAAGATACAGCCGGTTGAAGCTGGGGCAATAAACAAGCAGATTGCCCCTCGAAAAACGCCCGGAAAGGCCTCAAAATGGCTATTTTCTGTTTTCATATGGAAATTTTCGATACCGGGGGTTGAAAAAGTCGATGAAGAGGGCATCCAGACCTACATTTTGCTGAAACTTCCAGGGTCCTAGCTATCACCGTTTTAAAGATACAGCCGGTTAAAGCTGGGGCAATAAACAAGCAGATTGCCCCTCGAAAAACGCCCGGAAAGGCCTCAAAATGGCAATTTTCTGTTTTCATATGAAAATTTTCGATACCGGGGGTTGAAAAAGTCGATGAAGAGGGCATCCAGACCTACATTTTGCTGAAACTTCCAGCGTCCTAGCTATCACCGTTTCAAAGACACAGTCGGATAAAGCTGGGGCAATAAACAAGCAGATTGCCCCTCGAAAAACGCCCGGAAAGGCCTCAAAATGGCAATTTTCTGTTTTCATATGAACATTTTCGAAACCGGGGGTTGAAAAAGTCGATGAAGAGGGCATCCAGACCTACATTTTGCTGAAACTTCCAGGGTCCTAGCTATCACCGTTTCAAAGATACAGCCGGTTAAAGCTGGGGCAATAAACAAGCAGTTTGCCCCTCGAAAAACGCGCGGAAAGGCCTCAAAATGGCAATTTTCTGTTTTCATATGAAAATTTTCGAAACCGGGGGTTGAAAAAGTCGATGAAGAGGGCATCCAGACCTACATTTTCCTGAAACTTCCAGCGTCCTAGCTATCACCGTTTCAAAGATACAGTCGGTTAAAGCTGGGGCAATAAACAAGCAGATTGCCCCTCGAAAAACGCCCGGAAAAGCCTCAAAATGGCAATTTTCTGTTTTCATATGAACATTTTCGAAACCGGGGGTTGAAAAATTCGATGAAGAGGGCATCCAGACCTACATTTTGCTGAAACTTCCAGGGTCCTAGCTATCACCGTTTCAAAGATACAGCCGGTTAAAGCTGGGGCCATAAACAAGCAGATTGCCCCTCGAAAAGCACCCGGAAAGGCCTCAAAATGGCAATTTTCTGTTTTCATATGAAAATTTTCGAAACCGGGGGTTGAAAAAGTCGATGAAGAGGGCATCCAGACCTACATTTTGCTTAAACTTCCAGGGTCCTAGCTATCACCGTTTCAAAGATACAGCCGGTTGAAGCTGGGGCAATAAACAAGCAGATTGCCCCTCGAAAAACGCCCGGAAAGGCCTCAAAATGACAATTTTCTGTTTTCATTTTCGAAACCGGGGGTTGAAAAAGTCGATGAAGAGGGCATCCAGACCTACATTTTGCTGAAACTTCCAGGGTCCTAGCTATCACCGTTTCAAAGATACAGCCGGTTAAAGCTGGGGCAATAAACAAGCAGTTTGCCCCTCGAAAAACGCGCGGAAAGGCCTCAAAATGGCAATTTTCTGTTTTCATATGAAAATTTTCGAAACCGGGGGTTGAAAAAGTCGATGAAGAGGGCATCCAGACCTACATTTTCCTGAAACTTCCAGCGTCCTAGCTATCACCGTTTCAAAGATACAGTCGGTTAAAGCTGGGGCAATAAACAAGCAGATTGCCCCTCGAAAAACGCCCGGAAAAGCCTCAAAATGGCAATTTTCTGTTTTCATATGAACATTTTCGAAACCGGGGGTTGAAAAATTCGATGAAGAGGGCATCCAAACCTACATTTTGCTGAAACTTCCAGGGTCCTAGCTATCACCGTTTCAAAGATACAGCCGGTTAAAGCTGGGGCCATAAACAAGCAGATTGCCCCTCGAAAAGCACCCGGAAAGGCCTCAAAATGGCAATTTTCTGTTTTCATATGAAAATTTTCGATACCGGGGGTTGGAAAAGTGGATGAAGAGGTCATCCAGACCTACGTTTTGCTGAAACTTCCAGGGTCCTAGCTATCACCGTTTCAAAGATACAGCCGGTTAAAGCTGGGGCAATAAACAAGCAGTTTGCCCCTCGAAAAACGCCCGGATAGGCATCAAAAGGGCAATTTGCTGTTTTCATATGAAAATTTTTGAAACCGGGGGTTGAAAAAGTCGATGAAGAGGGCATCCAGACCTACATTTGCTGAAACTTCCAGGGTCCTAGCTATCACCGTTTCAAAGATACAGCCGGTTAAAGCTGGGGCAATAAACAAGCAGATTGCCCCTCGAAAAACGCGCGGAAAGGCCTCAAAATGGCAATTTTCTGTTTTCATATGAACATTTTCGAAACCGGGGGTTGAAAAAGTCGATGAAGAGGGCATCCAGACCTACATTTTGCTGAAACTTCCAGCGTCCTAGCTATCACCGTTTGAAAGATACAGTCGGTTAAAGCTGGGGCAATAAACAAGCAGATTGCCCCTCGAAAAACGCCCGGAAAGGCCTCAAAATGGCAATTTTCTGTTTTCATATGAAAATTTTCGATACCGGGGGTTGAAAAAGTCGATGAAGAGGGCATCCAGACCTACAATTTGCTGAAACTTCCAGGGTCCTAGCTATCACCGTTTCAAAGATACAGCCGGTTAAAGCTGGGGCAATAAACAAGCAGATTGCCCCTCGAAAAACGCCCGGAAAGGCCTCAAAATGGCAATTTTCTGTTTTCATATGAACATTTTCGAAACCGGGGGTTGAAAAAGTCGATGAAGAGGGCATCCAGACCTACATTTTGCTGAAACTTCCAGGGTCCTAGCTATCACCGTTTCAAAGATACAGCCGGTTAAAGCTGGGGCAATAAACAAGCAGATTGCCCCTCGAAAAACGCCCGGAAAGGCCTCAAAATGGCTATTTTCTGTTTTCATATGGAAATTTTCGATACCGGGGGTTGAAAAAGTCGATGAAGAGGGCATCCAGACCTACATTTTGCTGAATGGGTCCTAGCTATCACCGTTTTAAAGATACAGCCGGTTAAAGCTGGGGCAATAAACAAGCAGATTGCCCCTCGAAAAACGCCCGGAAAGGCCTCAAAATGGCAATTTTCTGTTTTCATATGGAAATTTTCGATACCGGGGGTTGAAAAAGTCGATGAAGAGGGCATCCAGACCTACATTTTGCTGAAACATCCAGGGTCCTAGCTATCGCCGTTTTAAAGATACAGCCGGTTAAAGCTGGGGCAATAAACAAGCAGATTGCCCCTCGAAAAACGCCCGGAAAGGCCTCAAAATTTTCGATACCGGGGGTTGAAAAAGTCGATGAAGAGGGCATCCAGACCTACATTTTGCTGAAACTTCCAGCGTCCTAGCTATCACCGTTTCAAAGACACAGTCGGATAAAGCTGGGGCAATAAACAAGCAGATTGCCCCTCGAAAAACGCCCGGAAAGGCCTCAAAATGGCAATTTTCTGTTTTCATATGAACATTTTCGAAACCGGGGGTTGAAAAAGTCGATGAAGAGGGCATCCAGACCTACATTTTGCTGAAACTTCCAGGGTCCTAGCTATCACCGTTTCAAAGATACAGCCGCTTAAAGCTGGGGCAATAAACAAGCAGTTTGCCCCTCGAAATACGCCCGGAAAGGCCTCAAAATGGCAATTTTCTGTTTTCATATGAACATTTTCGAAACCGGGGGTTGAAAAAGTCGATGAAGAGGGCATCCAGACCTACATTTTGCTGAAAATTCCAGGGTCCTAGCTATCACCGTTTCAAAGATACAGCCGGTTAAAGCTGGGGCAATAAACAAGCAGATTGCCCCTCGAAAAACGCCCGGAAAGGCCTCAAAATGGCAATTTTCTGTTTTCATTTTCGAAACCGGGGGTTGAAAAAGTCGATGAAGAGGGCATCCAGACCTACATTTTGCTGAAACTTCCAGGGTCCTAGCTATCACCGTTTCAAAGATACAGCCGCTTAAAGCTGGGGCAATAAAGAAGCAGTTTGCCCCTCGAAATACGCCCGGAAAGGCCTCAAAATGGCAATTTTCTGTTTTCATATGAACATTTTCGAAACCGGGATTTGAAAAAGTCGATGAAGAGGGCATCCAGACCTACATTTTGCTGAAACTTCCAGGGTCCTAGCTATCGCCGTTTCAAAGATACAGCCGGTTAAAGCTGGGGCAATAAACTAGCAGCTTGCCCCTCGAAAAACGCCCGGAAAGGCCTCAAAATGGCAATATTTTGTTTCATATGAACATTTTCGAAACCGGGGGTTGAAAAAGTCGATGAAGAGGGCATCCAGACCTACATTTTGCTGAAACTTCCAGGGTCCTAGCTATAACCGTTTTAAAGATACAGCCGCTTAAAGCTGGGGCAATAAACAAGCAGTTTGCCCCTCGAAAAACGCCCGGAAACTCCTCAAAATGGCAATTTTCTGTTTTCATATGAAAATTTTCGAAACCGGGGGTTGAAAAGTCGACGAAGAGGGCATCCAGACCTACATTTTGCTGAAACTTCCAGGGTCCTAGCTATCACCGTTTCAAAGATACAGCCGGTTGAAGCTGGGGCAATAAACAAGCAGATTGCCCCTCGAAAAACGCCCGGAAAGGCCTCAAAATGGCAATTTTCTGTTTTCATTTTCGAAACCGGGGGTTGAAAAAGTCGATGAAGAGGGCATCCAGACCTACATTTTGCTGAAACTTCCAGGGTCCTAGCTATCACCGTTTCAAAGATACAGCCGGTTGAAGCTGGGGCAATAAACAAGCAGATTGCCCCTCGAAAAACGCCCGGAAAGGCCTCAAAATGGCAATTTTCTGTTTTCATTTTCGAAACCGGGGGTTGAAAAAGTCGATGAAGAGGGCATCCAGACCTACATTTTGCTGAAACTTCCAGGGTCCTAGCTATCACCGTTTCAAAGATACAGCCGCTTAAAGCTGGGGCAATAAAGAAGCAGTTTGCCCCTCGAAATACGCCCGGAAAGGCCTCAAAATGGCAATTTTCTGTTTTCATATGAACATTTTCGAAACCGGGGGTTGAAAAAGTCGATGAAGAGGCCAGACCTACATTTTGCTGAAACTTCCAGGGTCCTAGCTATCGCCGTTTCAAAGATACAGCCGGTTAAAGCTGGGGCAATAAACTAGCAGTTTGCCCCTCGAAAAACGCCCGGAAAGGCCTCAAAATGGCAATATTCTGTTTCATATGAACATTTTCGAAACCGGGGGTTGAAAAAGTCGATGAAGAGGGCATCCAGACCTACATTTTGCTGAAACTTCCAGGGTCCTAGCTATCACCGTTTTAAAGATACAGCCGCTTAAAGCTGGGGCAATAAACAAGCAGTTTGCCCCTCGAAAAACGCCCGGAAAGGCCTCAAAATGCCAATTTTCTGTTTTCATATGAATATTTTCGAAACCGGGGGTTGAAAAAGTTGATGAAGAGGGCATCCAGACCTACATTTTGCTGAAACTTCCAGGGTCCTAGCTATCACCTTTTCAAAGATACAGCCGGTTGAAGCTGGGGCAATAAACAAGCAGATTGCCCCTCGAAAAACGCCCGGAAAGGCCTCAAAATGGCAATTTTCTGTTTTCATATGAAAATTTTCGAAACCGGGGGTTGAAAAAGTCGATGAAGAGGGCATCCAGACCTACATTTTGCTGAAACTTCCAGGGTCCTAGCTATCACCGTTTCAAAGATACAGCCGGTTAAAGCTGGGGCAATAAACAAGCAGTTTGCCCCTCGAAAAACGCCCGGAAAGGACTCAAAATGGCAATTTTCTGTTTTCATATGAACATTTTCGAAACCGGGGGTTGAAAAAGTCGATGAAGAGGGCATCCAGACCAACATTTTGCTGAAACTTCCAGGGTCCTAGCTATCATCGTTAAAAAGATACAGCCGGTTAAAGCTGGGGCAATAAACAAGCAGATTGCCCCTCGATAAGCACCCGGAAAGGCCTCAAAATGGCAATTTTCTGTTTTCATATGAAAATTTTCGAAACCGGGGGTTGAAAAAGTCGATGAAGAGGGCATCCAGACCTACATTTTGCTGAAACTTCCAGGGTCCTAGCTATCACCGTTTCAAAGATACAGCCGCTTAAAGCTGGGGCAATAAAGAAGCAGTTTGCCCCTCGAAATACGCCCGGAAAGGCCTCAAAATGGCAATTTTCTGTTTTCATATGAACATTTCCGAAACCGGGGGTTGAAAAAGTCGATGAAGAGGGCATCCTGACCTACATTTTGCTGAAACTTCCAGGGTCCTAGCTATCGCCGTTTCAAAGATACAGCCGGTTAAAGCTGGGGCAATAAACTAGCAGTTTGCCCCTCGAAAAACGCCCGGAAAGGCCTCAAAATGGCAATATTCTGTTTCATATGAACATTTTCGAAACCGGGGGTTGAAAAAGTCGATGAAGAGGGCATCCAGACCTACATTTTGCTGAAACTTCCAGGGTCCTAGCTATAACCGTTTTAAAGATACAGCCGCTTAAAGCTGGGGCAATAAACAAGCAGTTTGCCCCTCGAAAAACGCCCGGAAACTCCTCAAAATGGCAATTTTCTGTTTTCATATGAAAATTTTCGAAACCGGGGGTTGAAAAAGTCGACGAAGAGGGCATCCAGACCTACATTTTGCTGAAACTTCCAGGGTCCTAGCTATCACCGTTTCAAAGATACAGCCGGTTGAAGCTGGGGCAATAAACAAGCAGATTGCCCCTCGAAAAACGCCCGGAAAGGCCTCAAAATGGCAATTTTCTGTTTTCATTTTCGAAACCGGGGGTTGAAAAAGTCGATGAAGAGGGCATCCAGACCTACATTTTGCTGAAACTTCCAGGGTCCTAGCTATCACCGTTTTAAAGATACAGCCGCTTAAAGCTGGGGCAATAAACAAGCAGTTTGCCCCTCGAAAAACGCCCGGAAAGGCCTCAAAATGCCAATTTTCTGTTTTCATATGAATATTTTCGAAACCGGGGGTTGAAAAAGTTGATGAAGAGGGCATCCAGACCTACATTTTGCTGAAACTTCCAGGGTCCTAGCTATCACCTTTTCAAAGATACAGCCGGTTGAAGCTGGGGCAATAAACAAGCAGATTGCCCCTCGAAAAACGCCCGGAAAGGCCTCAAAATGGCAATTTTCTGTTTTCATTTTCGAAACCGGGGGTTGAAAAAGTCGACGAAGAGGGCATCCAGACCTACATTTTGCTGAAACTTCCAGGGTCCTAGCTATCACCGTTTCAAAGATACAGCCGGTTGAAGCTGGGGCAATAAACAAGCAGATTGCCCCTCGAAAAACGCCCGGAAAGGCCTCAAAATGGCAATTTTCTGTTTTCATTTTCGAAACCGGGGGTTGAAAAAGTCGATGAAGAGGGCATCCAGACCTACATTTTGCTGAAACTTCCAGGGTCCTAGCTATCACCGTTTTAAAGATACAGCCGCTTAAAGCTGGGGCAATAAACAAGCAGTTTGCCCCTCGAAAAACGCCCGGAAAGGCCTCAAAATGCCAATTTTCTGTTTTCATATGAATATTTT
This sequence comes from Microchrysa polita, assembly GCA_949715475.1. Lineage (NCBI taxonomy): Eukaryota > Metazoa > Arthropoda > Insecta > Diptera > Stratiomyidae > Microchrysa > Microchrysa polita. The sequence goes on from OX454421.1 coordinate 6,160,443, forward strand.
CGAAACCGGGGGTTGAAAAAGTTGATGAAGAGGGCATCCAGACCTACATTTTGCTGAAACTTCCAGGGTCCTAGCTATCACCTTTTCAAAGATACAGCCGGTTGAAGCTGGGGCAATAAACAAGCAGATTGCCCCTCGAAAAACGCCCGGAAAGGCCTCAAAATGGCAATTTTCTGTTTTCATATGAAAATTTTCGAAACCGGGGGTTGAAAAAGTCGATGAAGAGGGCATCCAGACCTACATTTTGCTGAAACTTCCAGGGTCCTAGCTATCACCGTTTCAAAGATACAGCCGGTTAAAGCTGGGGCAATAAACAAGCAGTTTGCCCCTCGAAAAACGCCCGGAAAGGACTCAAAATGGCAATTTTCTGTTTTCATATGAACATTTTCGAAACCGGGGGTTGAAAAAGTCGATGAAGAGGGCATCCAGACCAACATTTTGCTGAAACTTCCAGGGTCCTAGCTATCATCGTTAAAAAGATACAGCCGGTTAAAGCTGGGGCAATAAACAAGCAGATTGCCCCTCGATAAGCACCCGGAAAGGCCTCAAAATGGCAATTTTCTGTTTTCATATGAAAATTTTCGAAACCGGGGGTTGAAAAAGTCGATGAAGAGGGCATCCAGACCTACATTTTGCTGAAACTTCCAGGGTCCTAGCTATCACCGTTTCAAAGATACAGCCGCTTAAAGCTGGGGCAATAAAGAAGCAGTTTGCCCCTCGAAATACGCCCGGAAAGGCCTCAAAATGGCAATTTTCTGTTTTCATTTTCGAAACCGGGGGTTGAAAAAGTCGATGAAGAGGGCATCCAGACCTACAATTTGCTGAAACTTCCAGGGTCCTAGCTATCACCGTTTCAAAGATACAGCCGGTTAAAGCTGGGGCAATAAACAAGCAGATTGCCCCTCGAAAAACGCCCGGAAAGGCCTCAAAATGGCAATTTTCTGTTTTCATATGAACATTTTCGAAACCGGGGGTTGAAAAAGTCGATGAAGAGGGCATCCAGACCTACATTTTGCTGAAACTTCCAGGGTCCTAGCTATCACCGTTTCAAAGATACAGCCGGTTAAAGCTGGGGCAATAAACAAGCAGATTGCCCCTCGAAAAACGCCCGGAAAGGCCTCAAAATGGCTATTTTCTGTTTTCATATGGAAATTTTCGATACCGGGGGTTGAAAAAGTCGATGAAGAGGGCATCCAGACCTACATTTTGCTGAATGGGTCCTAGCTATCACCGTTTTAAAGATACAGCCGGTTAAAGCTGGGGCAATAAACAAGCAGATTGCCCCTCGAAAAACGCCCGGAAAGGCCTCAAAATGGCAATTTTCTGTTTTCATATGGAAATTTTCGATACCGGGGGTTGAAAAAGTCGATGAAGAGGGCATCCAGACCTACATTTTGCTGAAACATCCAGGGTCCTAGCTATCGCCGTTTTAAAGATACAGCCGGTTAAAGCTGGGGCAATAAACAAGCAGATTGCCCCTCGAAAAACGCCCGGAAAGGCCTCAAAATTTTCGATACCGGGGGTTGAAAAAGTCGATGAAGAGGGCATCCAGACCTACATTTTGCTGAAACTTCCAGCGTCCTAGCTATCACCGTTTCAAAGACACAGTCGGATAAAGCTGGGGCAATAAACAAGCAGATTGCCCCTCGAAAAACGCCCGGAAAGGCCTCAAAATGGCAATTTTCTGTTTTCATATGAACATTTTCGAAACCGGGGGTTGAAAAAGTCGATGAAGAGGGCATCCAGACCTACATTTTGCTGAAACTTCCAGGGTCCTAGCTATCACCGTTTCAAAGATACAGCCGCTTAAAGCTGGGGCAATAAACAAGCAGTTTGCCCCTCGAAATACGCCCGGAAAGGCCTCAAAATGGCAATTTTCTGTTTTCATATGAACATTTTCGAAACCGGGGGTTGAAAAAGTCGATGAAGAGGGCATCCAGACCTACATTTTGCTGAAAATTCCAGGGTCCTAGCTATCACCGTTTCAAAGATACAGCCGGTTAAAGCTGGGGCAATAAACAAGCAGATTGCCCCTCGAAAAACGCCCGGAAAGGCCTCAAAATGGCAATTTTCTGTTTTCATTTTCGAAACCGGGGGTTGAAAAAGTCGATGAAGAGGGCATCCAGACCTACATTTTGCTGAAACTTCCAGGGTCCTAGCTATCACCGTTTCAAAGATACAGCCGCTTAAAGCTGGGGCAATAAAGAAGCAGTTTGCCCCTCGAAATACGCCCGGAAAGGCCTCAAAATGGCAATTTTCTGTTTTCATATGAACATTTTCGAAACCGGGATTTGAAAAAGTCGATGAAGAGGGCATCCAGACCTACATTTTGCTGAAACTTCCAGGGTCCTAGCTATCGCCGTTTCAAAGATACAGCCGGTTAAAGCTGGGGCAATAAACTAGCAGCTTGCCCCTCGAAAAACGCCCGGAAAGGCCTCAAAATGGCAATATTTTGTTTCATATGAACATTTTCGAAACCGGGGGTTGAAAAAGTCGATGAAGAGGGCATCCAGACCTACATTTTGCTGAAACTTCCAGGGTCCTAGCTATAACCGTTTTAAAGATACAGCCGCTTAAAGCTGGGGCAATAAACAAGCAGTTTGCCCCTCGAAAAACGCCCGGAAACTCCTCAAAATGGCAATTTTCTGTTTTCATATGAAAATTTTCGAAACCGGGGGTTGAAAAGTCGACGAAGAGGGCATCCAGACCTACATTTTGCTGAAACTTCCAGGGTCCTAGCTATCACCGTTTCAAAGATACAGCCGGTTGAAGCTGGGGCAATAAACAAGCAGATTGCCCCTCGAAAAACGCCCGGAAAGGCCTCAAAATGGCAATTTTCTGTTTTCATTTTCGAAACCGGGGGTTGAAAAAGTCGATGAAGAGGGCATCCAGACCTACATTTTGCTGAAACTTCCAGGGTCCTAGCTATCACCGTTTCAAAGATACAGCCGGTTGAAGCTGGGGCAATAAACAAGCAGATTGCCCCTCGAAAAACGCCCGGAAAGGCCTCAAAATGGCAATTTTCTGTTTTCATTTTCGAAACCGGGGGTTGAAAAAGTCGATGAAGAGGGCATCCAGACCTACATTTTGCTGAAACTTCCAGGGTCCTAGCTATCACCGTTTCAAAGATACAGCCGCTTAAAGCTGGGGCAATAAAGAAGCAGTTTGCCCCTCGAAATACGCCCGGAAAGGCCTCAAAATGGCAATTTTCTGTTTTCATATGAACATTTTCGAAACCGGGGGTTGAAAAAGTCGATGAAGAGGCCAGACCTACATTTTGCTGAAACTTCCAGGGTCCTAGCTATCGCCGTTTCAAAGATACAGCCGGTTAAAGCTGGGGCAATAAACTAGCAGTTTGCCCCTCGAAAAACGCCCGGAAAGGCCTCAAAATGGCAATATTCTGTTTCATATGAACATTTTCGAAACCGGGGGTTGAAAAAGTCGATGAAGAGGGCATCCAGACCTACATTTTGCTGAAACTTCCAGGGTCCTAGCTATCACCGTTTTAAAGATACAGCCGCTTAAAGCTGGGGCAATAAACAAGCAGTTTGCCCCTCGAAAAACGCCCGGAAAGGCCTCAAAATGCCAATTTTCTGTTTTCATATGAATATTTTCGAAACCGGGGGTTGAAAAAGTTGATGAAGAGGGCATCCAGACCTACATTTTGCTGAAACTTCCAGGGTCCTAGCTATCACCTTTTCAAAGATACAGCCGGTTGAAGCTGGGGCAATAAACAAGCAGATTGCCCCTCGAAAAACGCCCGGAAAGGCCTCAAAATGGCAATTTTCTGTTTTCATATGAAAATTTTCGAAACCGGGGGTTGAAAAAGTCGATGAAGAGGGCATCCAGACCTACATTTTGCTGAAACTTCCAGGGTCCTAGCTATCACCGTTTCAAAGATACAGCCGGTTAAAGCTGGGGCAATAAACAAGCAGTTTGCCCCTCGAAAAACGCCCGGAAAGGACTCAAAATGGCAATTTTCTGTTTTCATATGAACATTTTCGAAACCGGGGGTTGAAAAAGTCGATGAAGAGGGCATCCAGACCAACATTTTGCTGAAACTTCCAGGGTCCTAGCTATCATCGTTAAAAAGATACAGCCGGTTAAAGCTGGGGCAATAAACAAGCAGATTGCCCCTCGATAAGCACCCGGAAAGGCCTCAAAATGGCAATTTTCTGTTTTCATATGAAAATTTTCGAAACCGGGGGTTGAAAAAGTCGATGAAGAGGGCATCCAGACCTACATTTTGCTGAAACTTCCAGGGTCCTAGCTATCACCGTTTCAAAGATACAGCCGCTTAAAGCTGGGGCAATAAAGAAGCAGTTTGCCCCTCGAAATACGCCCGGAAAGGCCTCAAAATGGCAATTTTCTGTTTTCATATGAACATTTCCGAAACCGGGGGTTGAAAAAGTCGATGAAGAGGGCATCCAGACCTACATTTTGCTGAAACTTCCAGGGTCCTAGCTATAACCGTTTTAAAGATACAGCCGCTTAAAGCTGGGGCAATAAACAAGCAGTTTGCCCCTCGAAAAACGCCCGGAAACTCCTCAAAATGGCAATTTTCTGTTTTCATATGAAAATTTTCGAAACCGGGGGTTGAAAAAGTCGACGAAGAGGGCATCCTGACCTACATTTTGCTGAAACTTCCAGGGTCCTAGCTATCACCGTTTCAAAGATACAGCCGGTTGAAGCTGGGGCAATAAACAAGCAGATTGCCCCTCGAAAAACGCCCGGAAAGGCCTCAAAATGGCAATTTTCTGTTTTCATTTTCGAAACCGGGGGTTGAAAAAGTCGATGAAGAGGGCATCCAGACCTACATTTTGCTGAAACTTCCAGGGTCCTGGCTATCACCGTTTTAAAGATACAGCCGCTTAAAGCTGGGGCAATAAACAAGCAGTTTGCCCCTCGAAAAACGCCCGGAAAGGCCTCAAAATGCCAATTTTCTGTTTTCATATGAATATTTTCGAAACCGGGGCAATAAACAAGCAGATTGCCCCTCGAAAAACGCCCGGAAAGGCCTCAAAATGGCAATTTTCTGTTTTCATTTTCGAAACCGGGGGTTGAAAAAGTCGATGAAGAGGGCATCCAGACCTACATTTTGCTGAAACTTCCAGGGTCCTAGCTATCACCGTTTCAAAGATACAGCCGGTTGAAGCTGGGGCAATAAACAAGCAGATTGCCCCTCGAAAAACGCCCGGAAAGGCCTCAAAATGGCAATTTTCTGTTTTCATTTTCGAAACCGGGGGTTGAAAAAGTCGATGAAGAGGGCATCCAGATCTACATTTTGCTGAAACTTCCAGGGTCCTAGCTATCACCGTTTTAAAGATACAGCCGGTTGAAGCTGGGGCAATAAACAAGCAGATTGCCCCTTTGAAAAACGCCCGGAAAGGCCTCAAAATGGCAATTTTCTGTTTTCATATGAAAATTTTCGAAACCGGGGGTTGAAAAATTCGATGAAGAGGGCATCCAGACCTACATTTTGCTGAAACTTCCAGGGTCCTAGCTATCACCGTTTTAAAGATACAGCCGCTTAAAGCTGGGGCAATAAACAAGCAGTTTTCCCCTCGAAAAACGCCCGGAAAGGCCTCAAAATGGCAATTTTCTGTTTTCATTTTCGAAACCGGGGGTTGAAAAAGTCGATGAAGAGGGCATCCAGACCTACATTTTGCTGAAACTTCCAGGGTCCTAGCTATCACCGTTTCAAAGATACAGCCGGTTGAAGCTGGGGCAATAAACAAGCAGATTGCCCCTCGAAAAACGCCCGGAAAGGCCTCAAAATGGCAATTTTCTGTTTTCATATGAAAATTTTCGAAACCGGGGGTTGAAAAATTCGATGAAGAGGGCATCCAGACCTACATTTTGCTGAAACTTCCAGGGTCCTAGCTATCACCGTTTTAAAGATACAGCCGCTTAAAGCTGGGGCAATAAACAAGCAGTTTTCCCCTCGAAAAACGCCCGGAAAGGCCTCAAAATGGCAATTTTCTGTTTTCATTTTCGAAACCGGGGGTTGAAAAAGTTGATGAAGAGGGCATCCAGACCTACATTTTGCTGAAACTTCCAGGGTCCTAGCTATCACCGTTTCAAAGATACAGCCGGTTGAAGCTGGGGCAATAAACAAGCAGATTGCCCCTCGAAAAACGCCCGGAAAGGCCTCAAAATGGCAATTTTCTGTTTTCATTTTCGAAACCGGGGGTTGAAAAAGTCGATGAAGAGGGCATCCAGACCTACATTTTGCTGAAACTTCCAGGGTCCTAGCTATCACCGTTTTAAAGATACAGCCGCTTGAAGCTGGGGCAATAAACAAGCAGTTTGCCCCTCGAAAAACGCCCGGAAAGGCCTCAAAATGGCAATTTTCTGTTTTCATCTGAAAATTTTCGAAACCGGGGGTTGAAAAAGTCGATGAAGAGGGCATCCAGACCTACATTTTGCTGAAACTTCCAGGGTCCTAGCTATCACCGTTTCAAAGATACAGCCGCTTAAAGCTGGGGCAATAAACAAGCAGTTTGCCCCTCGAAAAACGCCCGGAAAGGCCTCAAAATGCCAATTTTCTGTTTTCATATGAATATTTTCGAAACCGGGGGTTGAAAAAGTCGATGAAGAGGGCATCCAGACCTACATTTTGCTGAAAATTCCAGGGTCCTAGCTATCACCGTTTCAAAGATACAGCCGCTTAAAGCTGGGGCAATAAACAAGCAGTTTGCCCCTCGAAAAACGCCCGGAAAGGCCTCAAAATGGCAATTTTCTGTTTTCATTTTCGAAACCGGGGGTTGAAAAAGTCGATGAAGAGGGCATCCAGACCTACATTTTGCTGAAACTTCCAGGGTCCTAGCTATCACCGTTTTAAAGATACAGCCGCTTGAAGCTGGGGCAATAAACAAGCAGATTGCCCCTCGAAAAACTCCCGGAAAGGCCTCAAAATGGCAATTTTCTGTTTTCATATGAAAATTTTCGAAACCGGGGGTTGAAAAAGTCGACGAAGAGGGCATCCAGACCTACATTTTGCTGAAACTTCCAGGGTCCTAGCTATCACCGTTTCAAAGATACAGCCAATAAACAAGCAGATTGCACCTCGAAAAACTCCCGGAAAGGCCTCAAAATGGCAATTTTCTGTTTTCATATGAAAATTTTCGAAACCGGGGGTTGAAAAAGTCGATGAAGAGGGCATCCAGACCTACATTTTGCTGAAACTTCCAGGGTCCTGGCTATCACCGTTTCAAAGATACAGCCGGTTAAAGCTGGGGCAATAAACATGCAGATTGCCCCTCGAAAAACGCCCGGAAAAGCCTCAAAATGGCAATTTTCTGTTTTCATATGAAATTTTCGAAACCGGGGGTTGAAAAAGTCGATGAAGAGGGCATCCAGACCTACATTTTGCTGAAACTTCCAGGGTCCTAGCTATCACCGTTTCAAAGATACAGCCAGTTGAAGCTGGGGCAATAAACAAGCAGTTTGCCCCTCGAAAAACGCCCGGAAAGGCCTCAAAATGGCAATTTTCTGTTTTCATCTGAAAATTTTCGAAACCGGGGGTTGAAAAAGTCGATGAAGAGGGCATCCAGACCTACATTTTGCTGAAACTTCCAGGGTCCTGGCTATCACCGTTTCAAAGATACAGCCGGTTAAAGCTGGGGCAATAAACAAGCAGATTGCCCCTCGAAAAACGCCCGGAAAGGCCTCAAAATGGCAATTTTCTGTTTTCATATGAAAATTTTCGAAACCGGGGGTTGAAAAGTCGATGAAGAGGGCATCCAGACCTACATTTTGCTGAAACTTCCAGGGTCCTAGCTATCGCCGTTTCAAAGATACAGCCAATAAACAAGCAGATTGCCCCTCGAAAAACTCCCGGAAAGGCCTCAAAATGGCAATTTTCTGTTTTCATTTGAAAATTTTCGAAACCGGGGTTTGAAAAAGTCGATGAAGAGGGCATCCAGACCTACATTTTGCTGAAACTTCCAGGGTCCTAGCTATCACCGTTTCAAAGATACAGCCAATAAACAAGCAGATTGCCCCTCGAAAAACGCCCGGAAAGGCCTCAAAATGGCAATTTTCTGTTTTCATATGAAAATTTTCGAAACCGGGGGTTGAAAAAGTCGATGAAGAGGGCATCCAGACCTACATTTTGCTGAAACTTCCAGGGTCCTGGCTATCACCGTTTCAAAGATACAGCCGGTTAAAGCTAGGGCAATAAACAAGCAGATTGCTTCTCGAAAAACGCCCGGAAAGGCCTCAAAATGGCAACTTTCTGTTTTCATATGAAAATTTTCGAAACCGGGGGTTGAAAAAGTCGATGAAGAGGGCATCCAGACCTACATTTTGCTGAAACTTCCAGGGTCCTCAAGCAGATTGCCCCTCGAAACTTCCAGGGTCCTAGCTATCACCGTTTCTAAGATACAGCCGGTTAAATCTGGGGCAATATACAAGCAGATTGCCCCTCGAAAAACGCCCGGAAAGGCCTCAAAATGGCAATTTTCTGTTTTCATATGAAAATTTCCGAAACCGGGGGTTGAAAAAGTCGATGAAGAGGGCATCCAGACCTACATTTTGCTGAAACTTCCAGGGTCCTGGCTATCACCGTTTCAAAGATACAGCCGGTTAAAGCTCGGGCAATAAACAAGCAGATTGCCCCTCGAAAAACGCCCGGAAAGGCCTCAAAATGGCAATTTTCTGTTTTCATATGAAAATTTTCGAAACCGGGGGTTGAAAAAGTCGATGAAGAGGGCATCCAGACCTACATTTTGCTGAAACTTCCAGGGTCCTGGCTATCACCGTTTCAAAGATACAGCTGGTTAAAGCTAGGGCAATAAACAAGCAGATTGCCCCTCGAAAAACGCCCGGAAAGGCCTCAAAATGGCAATTTTCTGTTTTCATATGAAAATTTTCGAAACCGGGGGGTGAAAAAGTCGATGAAGAGGGCATCCAGACCTACATTTTGCTGAAACTTCCAGGGTCCTGGCTATCACCGTTTCAAAGATACAGCCGGTTAAAGCTGGGGCAATAAACAAGCAGATTGCCCCTCGAAAAACGCCCGGAAAGGCCTCAAAATGGCAATTTTCTGTTTTCATTTTCGAAACCGGGGGTTGAAAAAGTCGATGAAGAGGGCATCCAGACCTACATTTTGCTGAAACTTCCAGGGTCCTAGCTATCACCGTTTCAAAGATACAGCCGTTTAAAGCTGGGGCAATAAACAAGCAGTTTGCCCCTCGAAAAACGCCCGGAAAGGCCTCAAAATGCCAATTTTCTGTTTTCATATGAAAATTTTCGAAACCGGGGGTTGAAAAAGTCGATGAAGAGGGCATCCAGACCTACATTTTGCTGAAACTTCCAGGGTCCTGGCAATCACCGTTTCAAAGATACAGCCGGTTAAAGCTGGGGCAATAAACATGCAGATTGCCCCTCGAAAAACGCCCGGAAAAGCCTCAAAATGGCAATTTTCTGTTTTCATATGAAATTTTCGAAACCGGGGGTTGAAAAAGTCGATGAAGAGGGCATCCAGACCTACATTTTGCTGAAACTTCCAGGGTCCTAGCTATCACCGTTTCAAAGATACAGCCGCTTAAAGCTGGGGCAATAAACAAGCAGTTTGCCCCTCGAAAAACTCCCGGAAAGGCCTCAAAATGGCAATTTTCTGTTTTCATATGAAAATTTTCGAAACCGGGGGTTGAAAAAGTCGATGAAGAGGGCAGCCAGACCTACATTTTGCTGAAACTTCCAGGGTCCTAGCTATCACCGTTTCAAAGATACAGCCGCTTAAAGCTGGGGCAATAAACAACCAGTTTGCCCCTCGAAAAACGCCCGGAAAGGCCTCAAAATGCCAATTTTCTGTTTTCATATGAATATTTTCGAAACCGGGGGTTGAAAAAGTCGATGAAGAGGGCATCCAGACCTACATTTTGCTGAAAATTCCAGGGTCCTAGCTATCACCGTTTCAAAGATACAGCCGGTTAAAGCTGGGGCAATAAACAAGCAGATTGCCCCTCGAAAAACGCCCGGAAAGGCCTCAAAATGGCAATTTTCTGTTTTCATTTTAGAAACCGGGGGTTGAAAAAGTCGATGAAGAGGGCATCCAGACCTACATTTTGCTGAAACTTCCAGGGTCCTAGCTATCACCGTTTCAAAGATACAGCCAATAAACAAGCAGATTGCCCCTCGAAAAACTCCCGGAAAGGCCTCAAAATGGCAATTTTCTGTTTTCATATGAAAATTTTCGAAACCGGGGGTTGAAAAAGTCGACGAAGAGGGCATCCAGACCTACATTTTGCTGAAACTTCCAGGGTCCTAGCTATCACCGTTTCAAAGATACAGCCAATTTTCTGTTTTCATATGAAAATTTTCGAAACCGGGGGTTGAAAAAGTCGATGAAGAGGGCGTCCAGACCTACATTTTGCTGAAACTTCCAGGGTCCTGGCTATCACCGTTTCAAAGATACAGCCGGTTAAAGCTGGGGCAATAAACAAGCAGATTGCCCCTCGAAAAACGCCCGGAAAGGCCTCAAAATGGCAATTTTCTGTTTTCATTTTCGAAACCGGGGGTTGAAAAAGTCGATGAAGAGGGCATCCAGACCTACATTTTGCTGAAACTTCCAGGGTCCTAGCTATCACCGTTTCAAAGATACAGCCGGTTGAAGCTGGGGCAATAAACAAGCAGATTGCCCCTCGAAAAACGCCCGGAAAGGCCTCAAAATGGCAATTTTCTGTTTTCATTTTCGAAACCGGGGGTTGAAAAAGTCGATGAAGAGGGCATCCAGATCTACATTTTGCTGAAACTTCCAGGGTCCTAGCTATCACCGTTTCAAAGATACAGCCGCTTAAAGCTGGGGCAATAAACAAGCAGTTTGCCCCTCGAAAAACTCCCGGAAAGGCCTCAAAATGGCAATTTTCTGTTTTCATATGAAAATTTTCGAAACCGGGGGTTGAAAAAGTCGATGAAGAGGGCGTCCAGACCTACATTTTGCTGAAACTTCCAGGGTCCTGGCTATCACCGTTTCAAAGATACAGCCGGTTAAAGCTGGGGCAATAAACAAGCAGATTGCCCCTCGAAAAACGCCCGGAAAGGCCTCAAAATGGCAATTTTCTGTTTTCATTTTCGAAACCGGGGGTTGAAAAAGTCGATGAAGAGGGCATCCAGACCTACATTTTGCTGAAACTTCCAGGGTCCTAGCTATCACCGTTTCAAAGATACAGCCGCTTAAAGCTGGGGCAATAAACAAGCAGTTTGCCCCTCGAAAAACTCCCGGAAAGGCCTCAAAATGGCAATTTTCTGTTTTCATATGAAAATTTTCGAAACCGGGGGTTGAAAAAGTCGATGAAGAGGGCGTCCAGACCTACATTTTGCTGAAACTTCCAGGGTCCTGGCTATCACCGTTTCAAAGATACAGCCGGTTAAAGCTGGGGCAATAAACAAGCAGATTGCCCCTCGAAAAACGCCCGGAAAGGCCTCAAAATGGCAATTTTCTGTTTTCATTTTCGAAACCGGGGGTTGAAAAAGTCGATGAAGAGGGCATCCAGACCTACATTTTGCTGAAACTTCCAGGGTCCTAGCTATCACCGTTTCAAAGATACAGCCGGTTGAAGCTGGGGCAATAAACAAGCAGATTGCCCCTCGAAAAACGCCCGGAAAGGCCTCAAAATGGCAATTTTCTGTTTTCATTTTCGAAACCGGGGGTTGAAAAAGTCGATGAAGAGGGCATCCAGATCTACATTTTGCTGAAACTTCCAGGGTCCTAGCTATCACCGTTTCAAAGATACAGCCAATAAACAAGCAGATTGCACCTCGAAAAACTCCCGGAAAGGCCTCAAAATGGCAATTTTCTGTTTTCATATGAAAATTTTCGAAACCGGGGGTTGAAAAAGTCGATGAAGAGGGCATCCAGACCTACATTTTGCTGAAACTTCCAGGGTCCTGGCAATCACCGTTTCAAAGATACAGCCGGTTAAAGCTGGGGCAATAAACATGCAGATTGCCCCTCGAAAAACGCCCGGAAAAGCCTCAAAATGGCAATTTTCTGTTTTCATATGAAATTTTCGAAACCGGGGGTTGAAAAAGTCGATGAAGAGGGCATCCAGACCTACATTTTGCTGAAACTTCCAGGGTCCTAGCTATCACCGTTTCAAAGATACAGCCGCTTAAAGCTGGGGCAATAAACAAGCAGTTTGCCCCTCGAAAAACTCCCGGAAAGGCCTCAAAATGGCAATTTTCTGTTTTCATATGAAAATTTTCGAAACCGGGGGTTGAAAAAGTCGATGAAGAGGGCATCCAGACCTACATTTTGCTGAAACTTCCAGGGTCCTAGCTATCACCGTTTCAAAGATACAGCCGCTTAAAGCTGGGGCAATAAACAAGCAGTTTGCCCCTCGAAAAACGCCCGGAAAGGCCTCAAAATGCCAATTTTCTGTTTTCATATGAATATTTTCGAAACCGGGGGTTGAAAAAGTCGATGAAGAGGGCATCCAGACCTACATTTTGCTGAAAATTCCAGGGTCCTAGCTATCACCGTTTCAAAGATACAGCCGGTTAAAGCTGGGGCAATAAACAAGCAGATTGCCCCTCGAAAAACGCCCGGAAAGGCCTCAAAATGGCAATTTTCTGTTTTCATATGAAAATTTTCGAAACCGGGGGTTGAAAAAGTCGATGAAGAGGGCATCCAGACCTACATTTTGCTGAAACTTCCAGGGTCCTGGCTATCACCGTTTCAAAGATACAGCCGGTTAAAGCTGTTAAAGCTGGGGCAATAAACAAGCAGATTGCCCCTCGAAAAACGCCCGGAAAGGCCTCAAAATGGCAATTTTCTGTTTGTTTTCTTATGAAGAGGGCATCCAGACCTACATTTTGCTGAAACTTCCAGGGTCCTAGCTATCACCGTTTCAAAGATACAGCCGGATAAAGCTGGGGAAATAAACAAGCAGATTGCCCCTCGAAAAACGCCCGGAAAGGCCTCAAAATGGCAATTTTCTGTTTTCATATGAACATTTTCGAAACCGGGGGTTGAAAAAGTCGAAGAAGAGGGCATCCAGACCTACATTTTGCTGAAACTTCCAGGGTCCTAGCTATCACCGTTTCTAAGATACAGCCGGTTAAAGCTGGGGCAATAAACAAGCAGATTGCCCCTCGAAAAACGCCCGGAGAGGCCTCAAAACAGCAATTTTCTGTTTCTGTTTTCTTATGAAGAGGGCATCCAGACCTACATTTTGCTGAAACTTCCAGGGTCCTAGCTATCACCGTTTCAAAGATACAGCCGGTTAAAGCTGGGGCAATAAACAAGCAGATTGCCCCTCGAAAACGCCCGGAAAGGCCTCAAAATGGCAATTTTCTGTTTTCATATGAAAATTTTCGAAACCGGGGGTTGAAAAGTCGATGAAGAGGGCATCCAGACCTACATTTTGCTGAAACTTCCAGGGTCCTAGCTATCACCGTTTCTAAGATACAGCCGGTTAAAGCTGGGGCAATAAACAAGCAGATTACCCCTCGAAAAACGCCCGGAAAGGCCTCAAAATGGCAATTTTCTGTTTCTGTTTTCTTATGAAGAGGGCATCCAGACCTACATTTTGCTGAAACTTCCAGGGTCCTAGCTATCACCGTTTCAAAGATACAGCCGGTTAAAGCTGGGGCAATAAACAAGCAGATTGCCCCTCGAAAAACGCCCGGAAAGGCCTCAAAATGGCAATTTTCTGTTTTCATATGAAAATTTTCGAAACCGGGGGTTGAAAAAGTCGATGAAGAGGGCTTCCAGACCTACATTTTGCTGAAACTTCCAGGGTCCTAGCTATCACCGTTTCAAAGATACAGCCGGTTAAAGCTGGGGCAATAAACAAGCAGATTGCCCCTCGAAAAACGCCCGGAAAGGCCTCAAAATGGCAATTTTCTGTTTTCATATGAACATTTTCGAAACCGGGGGTTGAAAAAGTCGATGAAGAGGGCATCCAGACCTACATTTTGCTGAAACTTCCAGGGTCCTAGCTATCACCGTTTCAAAGATACAGCCGGTTAAAGCTGGGGCAATAAACAAGCAGATTGCCCCTCGAAAAACGCCCGGAAAGGCCTCAAAATGGCAATTTTCTGTTTTCATATGAACATTTTCGAAACCGGGGGTTGAAAAAGTCGATGAAGAGGGCATCCAGACCTACATTTTGCTGAAACTTCCAGGGTCCTAGCTATCACCGTTTCTAAGATACAGCCGGTTAAAGCTGGGGCAATAAACAAGCAGATTGCCCCTCGAAAAACGCCCGGAGAGGCCTCAAAATGGCAATTTTCTGTTTCTGTTTTCTTATGAAGAGGGCATCCAGGCCTACATTTTGCTGAAACTTCCAGGGTCCTAGCTATCACCGTTTCAAAGATACAGCCGGTTAAAGCTGGGGCAATAAACAAGCAGATTGCCCCTCGAAAAACGCCCGGAAAGGCCTCAAAATGGCAATTTTCTGTTTTCCTATGAAAATTTTCGAAACCGGGGGTTGAAAAAGTCGATGAAGAGGGCATCCAGACCTACATTTTGCTGAAACTTCCAGGGTCCTAGCTATCACCGTTTCAAAGATACAGCCGGTTAAAGCTGGGGCAATAAACAAGCAGATTGCCCCTTGAAAAACGCCCGGAAAGGCCTTAAAATGGCAATTTTCTGTTTTCCTATGAAAATTTTCGAAACCGGGGGTTGAAAAAGTCGATGAAGAGGGCATCCAGACCTACATTTTGCTGAAACTTCGAGGGTCCTAGCTATTACCGTTTCAAAGATACAGCCGGTTAAAGCTGGGGCAATAAACAAGCAGATTGCCCCTTGAAAAACGCCCGGAAAGGCCTTAAAATGGCAATTTTCTGTTTTCCTATGAAAATTTTCGAAACCGGGGGTTGAAAAAGTCGATGAAGAGGGCATCCAGACCTACATTTTGCTGAAACTTCGAGGGTCCTAGCTATCACCGTTTCAAAGATACAGCCGGTTAAAGCTGGGGCAATAAACAAGCAGATTGCCCCTCGAAAAACGCCCGGAAAGGCCTCAAAATGGCAATTTTCTGTTTTCATATGAACATTTTCGAAACAGGGGGTTGAAAAAGTCGATGAAGAGGGCATCCAGACCTACATTTTGCTGAAACTTCCAGGGTCCTAGCTATCACCGTTTCTAAGATACAGCCGGTTAAAGCTGGGGCAATAAACAAGCAGATTGCCCCTCGAAAAACGCCCGGAGAGGCCTCAAAATGGCAATTTTCTGTTTCTGTTTTCTTATGAAGAGGGCATCCAGGCCTACATTTTGCTGAAACTTCCAGGGTCCTAGCTATCACCGTTTCAAAGATACAGCCGGTTAAAGCTGGGGCAATAAACAAGCAGTTTGCCCCTCGAAAAACGCCCGGAAAGGCCTCAAAATGGCAATTTTCTGTTTTCATATGAAAATTTTCGAAACCGGGGGTTGAAAAAGTCGATGAAGAGGGCATCCAGACCTACATTTTTCTGAGACTTCCAGGGTCCTAGCTATCACCGTTTCAAAGATACAGCCGGTTAAAGCTGAGGCAATAAACAAGCAGTTTGCCCCTCGAAAAACGCCCGGAAAGGCCTCAAAATGGCAATTTTCTGTTTTCATATGAAAATTTTCGAAACCGGGGGTTGAAAAAGTCGATGAAGAGGGCATCCAGACCTACATTTTGCTGAAACTTCCAGGGTCCTAGCTATCACCGTTTCAAAGTTACAGCCGGTTAAAGGTGGGGCATTAAAGAAGCAGTTTGCCCCTCGAAAAACGCCCGGAAAGGCCTTAAAATGGCAATTTTCTGTTTTCATATGAAAATTTTCGAAACCGGGGGTTGAAAAAGTCGATGAGGGCATCCAGACCTACATTTTGCTGAGACTTCCAGGGTCCTAGCTATCACCGTTTCAAAGATACAGCCGGTTAAAGCTGGGGCAATAAACAAGCAGTTTGCCCCTCGAAAAACGCCCGGAAAGGCCTCAAAATGGCAATTTTCTGTTTTCATATGAAAATTTTCGAAACCGGGGGTTGAAAAAGTCGATGAAGAGGGCATCCAGACCTACATTTTGCTGAGACTTCCAGGGTCCTAGCTATCACCGTTTCAAAGATACAGCCGGTTAAAGCTGAGGCAATAAACAAGCAGTTTGCCCCTCGAAAAACGCCCGGAAAGGCCTCAAAATGGCAATTTTCTGTTTTCATATGAAAATTTTCGAAACCGGGGGTTGAAAAAGTCGATGAAGAGGGCATCCAGACCTACATTTTGCTGAGACTTCCAGGGTCCTAGCTATCACCGTTTCAAAGATACAGCCGGTTAAAGCTGAGGCAATAAACAAGCAGTTTGCCCCTCGAAAAACGCCCGGAAAGGCCTCAAAATGGCAATTTTCTGTTTTCATATGAAAATTTTCGAAACCGGGGGTTGAAAAAGTCGATGAAGAGGGCATCCAGACCTACATTTTGCTGAAACTTCCAGGGTCCTAGCTATCACCGTTTCAAAGATACAGCCGGTTAAAGGTGGGGCATTAAAGAAGCAGTTTGCCCCTCGAAAAACGCCCGGAAAGGCCTCATAATGGCAATTTTCTGTTTTCATATGAAAATTTTCGAAACCGGGGGTTGAAAAAGTCGATGAAGAGGGCATCCAGACCTACATTTTGCTGAGACTTCCAGGGTCCTAGCTATCACCGTTTCAAAGATACAGCCGGTTAAAGGTGGGGCATTAAAGAAGCAGTTTGCCCCTCGAAAAACGCCCGGAAAGGCCTCAAAATGGCAATTTTCTGTTTTCATATGAAAATTTTCGAAACCGGGGGTTGAAAAAGTCGATGAAGAGGGCATCCAGACCTACATTTTGCTGAAACTTCCAGGGTCCTAGCTATCACCGTTTCAAAGATACAGCCGGTTAAAGCTGGGGCAATAAACAAGCAGATTGCCCCTCGAAAAACGCCCGGAAAGGCCTCAAAATGGCAATTTTCTGTTTTCATATGAAAATTTTCGAAACCGGGGGTTGAAAAAGTCGATGAAGAGGGCTTCCAGACCTACATTTTGCTGAAACTTCCAGGGTCCTAGCTATCACCGTTTCAAAGATACAGCCGGTTAAAGCTGGGGCAATAAACAAGCAGATTGCCCCTCGAAAAACGCCCGGAAAGGCCTCAAAATGGCAATTTTCTGTTTTCATATGAACATTTTCGAAACCGGGGGTTGAAAAAGTCGAT
Organism: Microchrysa polita; assembly: GCA_949715475.1. Taxonomy (NCBI): domain Eukaryota; kingdom Metazoa; phylum Arthropoda; class Insecta; order Diptera; family Stratiomyidae; genus Microchrysa; species Microchrysa polita. Next base: position 6,177,582 of record OX454421.1, read on the forward strand.
GAAGAGGGCTTCCAGACCTACATTTTGCTGAAACTTCCAGGGTCCTAGCTATCACCGTTTCAAAGATACAGCCGGTTAAAGCTGGGGCAATAAACAAGCAGATTGCCCCTCGAAAAACGCCCGGAAAGGCCTCAAAATGGCAATTTTCTGTTTTCATATGAACATTTTCGAAACCGGGGGTTGAAAAAGTCGATGAAGAGGGCATCCAGACCTACATTTTGCTGAAACTTCCAGGGTCCTAGCTATCACCGTTTCTAAGATACAGCCGGTTAAAGCTGGGGCAATAAACAAGCAGATTGCCCCTCGAAAAACGCCCGGAGAGGCCTCAAAATGGCAATTTTCTGTTTCTGTTTTCTTATGAAGAGGGCATCCAGGCCTACATTTTGCTGAAACTTCCAGGGTCCTAGCTATCACCGTTTCAAAGATACAGCCGGTTAAAGCTGGGGCAATAAACAAGCAGATTGCCCCTCGAAAAACGCCCGGAAAGGCCTCAAAATGGCAATTTTCTGTTTTCCTATGAAAATTTTCGAAACCGGGGGTTGAAAAAGTCGATGAAGAGGGCATCCAGACCTACATTTTGCTGAAACTTCCAGGGTCCTAGCTATCACCGTTTCAAAGATACAGCCGGTTAAAGCTGGGGCAATAAACAAGCAGATTGCCCCTTGAAAAACGCCCGGAAAGGCCTTAAAATGGCAATTTTCTGTTTTCCTATGAAAATTTTCGAAACCGGGGGTTGAAAAAGTCGATGAAGAGGGCATCCAGACCTACATTTTGCTGAAACTTCGAGGGTCCTAGCTATTACCGTTTCAAAGATACAGCCGGTTAAAGCTGGGGCAATAAACAAGCAGATTGCCCCTTGAAAAACGCCCGGAAAGGCCTTAAAATGGCAATTTTCTGTTTTCCTATGAAAATTTTCGAAACCGGGGGTTGAAAAAGTCGATGAAGAGGGCATCCAGACCTACATTTTGCTGAAACTTCGAGGGTCCTAGCTATCACCGTTTCAAAGATACAGCCGGTTAAAGCTGGGGCAATAAACAAGCAGATTGCCCCTCGAAAAACGCCCGGAAAGGCCTCAAAATGGCAATTTTCTGTTTTCATATGAACATTTTCGAAACCGGGGGTTGAAAAAGTCGATGAAGAGGGCATCCAGACCTACATTTTGCTGAAACTTCCAGGGTCCTAGCTATCACCGTTTCTAAGATACAGCCGGTTAAAGCTGGGGCAATAAACAAGCAGATTGCAACTCGAAAAACGCCCGGAGAGGCCTCAAAATGGCAATTTTCTGTTTCTGTTTTCTTATGAAGAGGGCATCCAGGCCTACATTTTGCTGAAACTTCCAGGGTCCTAGCTATCACCGTTTCAAAGATACAGCCGGTTAAAGCTGGGGCAATAAACAAGCAGTTTGCCCCTCGAAAAACGCCCGGAAAGGCCTCAAAATGGCAATTTTCTGTTTTCATATGAAAATTTTCGAAACCGGGGGTTGAAAAAGTCGATGAAGAGGGCATCCAGACCTACATTTTTCTGAGACTTCCAGGGTCCTAGCTATCACCGTTTCAAAGATACAGCCGGTTAAAGCTGAGGCAATAAACAAGCAGTTTGCCCCTCGAAAAACGCCCGGAAAGGCCTCAAAATGGCAATTTTCTGTTTTCATATGAAAATTTTCGAAACCGGGGGTTGAAAAAGTCGATGAAGAGGGCATCCAGACCTACATTTTGCTGAAACTTCCAGGGTCCTAGCTATCACCGTTTCAAAGTTACAGCCGGTTAAAGGTGGGGCATTAAAGAAGCAGTTTGCCCCTCGAAAAACGCCCGGAAAGGCCTTAAAATGGCAATTTTCTGTTTTCATATGAAAATTTTCGAAACCGGGGGTTGAAAAAGTCGATGAGGGCATCCAGACCTACATTTTGCTGAGACTTCCAGGGTCCTAGCTATCACCGTTTCAAAGATACAGCCGGTTAAAGCTGGGGCAATAAACAAGCAGTTTGCCCCTCGAAAAACGCCCGGAAAGGCCTCAAAATGGCAATTTTCTGTTTTCATATGAAAATTTTCGAAACCGGGGGTTGAAAAAGTCGATGAAGAGGGCATCCAGACCTACATTTCGCTGAGACTTCCAGGGTCCTAGCTATCACCGTTTCAAAGATACAGCCGGTTAAAGCTGGGGCAGTAAACAAGCAGTTTGCCCCTCGAAAAACGCCCGGAAAGGCCTCAAAATGGCAATTTTCTGTGTTCATATGAAAATTTTCGAAACCGGGGGTTGAAAAAGTCGATGAAGAGGGCATCCAGACCTACATTTTGCTGAGACTTCCAGGGTCCTAGCTATCACCGTTTCAAAGATACAGCCGGTTAAAGCTGGGGCAATAAACAAGCAGTTTGCCCCTCGAAAAACGCCCGGAAAGGCCTCAAAATGGCAATTTTCTGTTTTCATATGAAAATTTTCGAAACCGGGGGTTGAAAAAGTCGATGAAGAGGGCATCCAGACCTACATTTTGCTGAGACTTCCAGGGTCCTAGCTATCACCGTTTCAAAGATACAGCCGGTTAAAGCTGAGGCAATAAACAAGCAGTTTGCCCCTCGAAAAACGCCCGGAAAGGCCTCAAAATGGCAATTTTCTGTTTTCATATGAAAATTTTCGAAACCGGGGGTTGAAAAAGTCGATGAAGAGGGCATCCAGACCTACATTTTGCTGAGACTTCCAGGGTCCTAGCTATCACCGTTTCAAAGATACAGCCGGTTAAAGCTGAGGCAATAAACAAGCAGTTTGCCCCTCGAAAAACGCCCGGAAAGGCCTCAAAATGGCAATTTTCTGTTTTCATATGAAAATTTTCGAAACCGGGGGTTGAAAAAGTCGATGAAGAGGGCATCCAGACCTACATTTTGCTGAAACTTCCAGGGTCCTAGCTATCACCGTTTCAAAGATACAGCCGGTTAAAGGTGGGGCATTAAAGAAGCAGTTTGCCCCTCGAAAAACGCCCGGAAAGGCCTCATAATGGCAATTTTCTGTTTTCATATGAAAATTTTCGAAACCGGGGGTTGAAAAAGTCGATGAAGAGGGCATCCAGACCTACATTTTGCTGAGACTTCCAGGGTCCTAGCTATCACCGTTTCAAAGATACAGCCGGTTAAAGGTGGGGCATTAAAGAAGCAGTTTGCCCCTCGAAAAACGCCCGGAAAGGCCTTAAAATGGCAATTTTCTGTTTTCATATGAAAATTTTCGAAACCGGGGGTTGAAAAAGTCGATGAAGAGGGCATCCAGACCTACATTTTGCTGAAACTTCCAGGGTCCTAGCTATCACCGTTTCAAAGATACAGCCGGTTAAAGCTGAGGCAATAAACAAGCAGTTTGCCCCTCGAAAAACGCCCGGAAAGGCCTCAAAATGGCAATTTTCTGTTTTCATATGAAAATTTTCGAAACCGGGGGTTGAAAAAGTCGATGAAGTGGGCATCCAGACCTACATTTTGCTGAAACTTCCAGGGTCCTAGCTATCACCGTTTCAAAGATACAGCCGGTTAAAGCTGGGGCAATAAACAAGCAGATTGCCCCTCGAAAAACGCCCGGAAAGGCCGCAAAATGGCAATTTTCTGTTTTCATATGAAAATTTTCGAAACCGGGGGTTGAAAAAGTCGATGAAGAGGGCATCCAGACCTACATTTTGCTGAAACTTCCAGGGTCCTAGCTATCACCGTTTCAAAGATACAGCCGGTTAAAGCTGGGGCAATAAACAAGCAGATTGCCCCTCGAAAAACGCCCGGAAAGGCCTCAAAATGGCAATTTTCTGTTTTCATATGAAAATTTTCGAAACCGGGGGTTGAGAAAGTCGATGAAGAGGGCATCCAGACCTACATTTTGCTGAAACTTCCAGGGTCCTAGCTATCACCGTTTCAAAGATACAGCCGGTTAAAGCTGGGGCAATAAACAAGCAGATTGCCCCTCGAAAAACGCCCGGAAAGGCCTCAAAATGTCAATTTTCTGTTTTCATTTGAAAATTTTCGAAACCGGGGGTTGAAAAAGTCGATGAAGAGGGCATCCAGACCTACATTTTGCTGAAACTTCCAGGGTCCTAGCTATCACCGTTTCAGAGATACAGCCGGTTAAAGCTGGGGCAATAAACAAGCAGATTGCCCCTCGAAAAACGCCCGGAAAGGCCTCAAAATGGCAATTTTCTGTTTTCCTATGAAAATTTTCGAAACCGGGGGTTGAAAAAGTCGATGAAGAGGGCATCCAGACCTACATTTTGCTGAAACTTCCAGGGTCCTAGCTATCACCGTTTCAAAGATACAGCCGGTTAAAGCTGGGGCAATAAACAAGCAGATTGCCCCTTGAAAAACGCCCGGAAAGGCCTCAAAATGGCAATTTTCTGTTTTCATATGAAAATTTTCGAAACCGGGGGTTGAAAAAGTCGATAAAGAGGGCATCCAGACCTACATTTTGCTGAAACTTCCAGGGTCCTAGCTATCACCGTTTCAAAGATACAGCCAGTTAAAGCTGGGGCAATAAACAAGCAGTTTGCCCCTCGAAAAACGCCCGGAAAGGCCTCAAAATGGCCATTTTCTGTTTTCCTATGAAAATTTTCGAAACCGGGGGTTGAAAATTCGATGGAGAGGGCATCCAGACCTACATTTTGCTGAAACTTCCAGGGCTATCACCGTTTCAGAGATACAGCCGCCTGAAGTTGGGGTAGCAATTGCCAACTTTGACCCCTGTAGGACGCTTCTAAAGGCCAGAAAAGCGCACTGATGCTCTGGCCCAACGTCGCTGTATACAATTTGGAGTGACTTTTCCAGACACGGACGACATAGTTTCAACTTCAATTACGAACCTCAACTCCTTTCTTAGCACGATCAACCTTGATCGTCAGGCCTAGTCCAGCCCACCTGCGACTAGGGCGATTGCACAATAGGCCCTTTGGTTTCAGTGCTCCGAGCCCCTTCGGGCTCACGCCTCTCTTACAAACTACATACCAGCCGTCCAAATCGCATATTTTGTGTTTTAAATATTTTGTTTTCATAACTCGGGAAATTCTGTGCTGATATGATTTTAATTTGGCGGGCTTATAGAGCAATTTCCACGTCTTTTTTTTCTGGGAAATAAGGAAGATGCAGTGTAATTATGGCAAATTGAGAAAAACACAATTTTCTTTATTTTTTTTATTCTCTTTTTTTTTCTAATTTACAACATACAAAAATACGAAATTCCCAGTCTTGAATTACTGTGGTTTTTGTTTCTTTTTCATCTTCTTCTTCTTACGAAAAACAAACACTTGAGATTTAACGCAAAAAACCATCACAAATAGTTACAAATAACACTTTGGCCTATATATAGATATAGATGCGCACATTTCGACTTGTATAGGCGACATAATAATAATCATATAATAATAATAATAAAAAAACTGTTTTATCACATTTGCAATATTTCGTCCAACATACTCATATTCACTCCCAATCATGGTTTTTCCCAAATTTTACAATTTTACAAATATGACAATTAAAAAAACACAATTAACCTTATAGTTGATTAAAATAATTGATTAAAAAAATGTTTAATTTGGAAAAGATTCGATCACAAAACTTATTACATAATAGTTATAAAAGAGGAGAGTGTCGTATGTGTGTGTTTCTGTGCCAATGATATAAAGAGTTGCAAAGAAAAATCCTTTTCGGCTTTCTATAAAATTTACCTAATTTTGGATAATACGAAATAATAGTACATAATTGAAGAACTTATATAAATCGATTGTAGGATAAAATCTTAAAACAAAATACCTAACTTACATCACAAATCAATTTATCTCTATTTTATCTCCCGTACAATTTTTTTCGCACAAACTTTACCAGAGCCTCCACAATTCGATACAGTGAGTTTTTGTTCAAGAGAAAAGAATAAAAATTCAATTCCAAAACTTGAGCCATTAATTCAAAAAAATCTTGTAATTTTTCGATGCTTAATTGGTGTTGCTGAATTGAAATTCAGCAACACCAATTCGTTCAAAACCGCTAGATTGATTGAATTTTTACCATTTGGCTTTTTTCCATGTTTTACCAAACTCACTGTATCAAAATATGGTCCCAGTTCAGAGCTCAATTTTATTTTTTTGTTTTTCATTTAATTTTTCTGCATTATTTGATCATTATCTCCGTCCACATGATTCGATTGGAGATACAATCAAACAAAAAAATTATCCAAGCTTAACCAATTCCATTTTGGGACGATGCTTACTTAGTTTCTAATCGATACATAATTATATGCCCAGTAGTAAGGGGGAGGCATACTTACGCGGGGTTTTTCTTCGTCAATTTCGTCATTTCTTACATGATGATGAGACCAGTCGTACAGTTGATGAGCTCCAGAACCCGTCTATTTTAGTTTACATATAGGTTTCCCTTCCGTTTACTCGTGGGTGTGTTGTATTTCAATGATGTTGAAGTGATGCTTTGTGAAAACTGGAAGCAAACAATGTTTCAACGGACGGAAGCGTTTTGGGGTAGCTATGAGGCTGTTGTGGTGTTGTTGTATCATTTCCACTCGCTAGCGAGGAAAAATCATGCATGGTTGTGTGAAATGGTGTAAGTGATGGCGCATAGAATGGAAAATTTGATGCGGTTGATGATAGAGGTAGATCTGAAAAGAAGATGAGAGTATTGTACGTTACTGCTGTTGATGCTATGAGAAAATGTTTCCATACGTTAGGTTCTTCTTCTTCTTTTAGCGGTGCAGAAAGGTGTGAACCGCTTTGCATCTATGTGGATTCGAGTTATGGTTCGTCGATCTTTTCGTCCGTGATATCAAGGGTCAAAAACATAGCTGCTGCGATAGGGTTTTCCCACAGTGAGATAGGGGTTAGGTCAGTGGGTGCAGCTGGGCATTGAAACAAGTGACCCACATCGTGTGGAGCGTTAGCGCAGTTTGGACAGATGTTTTGAATGTCCGGGCTTATGCGAGAAAGGTACGAATTGAGCCGCGAACAAAAGCGAGACCGAAGTTGAGCTAATGTGACTCTGGTGGCTCTCGGATCCTAATTTCCTCAGGCTAAAGGGGTTGTGGGCGCACTGAGAGGACTCTATTCGCACCTAATCTCGCAATAGACCGACTCACTTCTGCAGTGTGAATCTCAGCGATGGCAGCTCGGAATGCATGATCGTCGTAAGGGTCCCTCTTGTATCCCTGGACCTTTCTCTCTCGGTCTCGTAAACCACGCCTGACATGTTGTGGTGGAGGAATTCGGTCCATGAGACTGTGATGGGATGATCCTCACGGTAGCCACCAACAAGATACTGTTTAGACAGTAGGAGATTGTGGTCACGTATTGACATCAATTTTGTCTCTTGATGTAAGTGATCATGGGCAGACATCAAGAGACAACCTGTAGCTGTGCGTACAGCAGCATTTTGGCAGACCTGAATTTTGGACCAGTTTGTATCACATAGACTATGTGACCAAACTGGGGCTGCATAATCAGCGGCTGCTCGACCCACCGCTTTGTAAGTGACTAGCATGGTTTCTTTATCCTTACCCCAGGTGCTACCAGCTAGTGCTTTTAGGATTTTGTTCCTACTGCGCATCTTTTCGCAAACGGATGCTGCGTGATCAGCTGACGTCACCATGCTCTCTAAGTGGAGCCCGAGAATTTTAGGGTTTAGCTTAGCATGCTTAACAAGAGTGGGGTGAATAACGGCCTCCAGCGTCTTTGCGATAGGAGACAGTATTGTTATGGGTCGGTAGGATTCGCCGAGATCAGCGCTCTTCCCTGGCTTGAGACAGGGGACAATCCGACCTGTTTTACAGATTTCAGGGATGTAGAGAAAGACAAGTTAAAGGCTGCCGTGAGATACTCACTCAATGGCTGGAAGGTCGAGATGTTTCAACATGGCCATCGAATGCCATCGGGTCCGAGAGCCTTTGAGTTTTTAGCATTCTCAATGACTTTTTTAACCTGGTCTGCAGTATACGATGGTATAGTGTCAACATTTCTACTGCGAATCCATCTTCTAATTTTGCGCTTTAAGCCGTCGGACTTGGGATGTTCAATAAACTGTTTATTGAACAGGATTACGTGCTGAAGGGGATCGCTGGTGCTCTTATGGCCAAATTTGATGGCATTATTGCCCTTTCCTTTCCTAGGATTGGATAGGGCGCGAACAGTAGACCATAGTTTACTGACAACTTCATTGAGGTTGCAGTCATTGAGGTGCTCGTTCCATTTCGCCTTCCGATAGTCTTTAACTTGTCGATTGATTTCGGAGTTAAGCTCCTGAATTCTGGGATCACCTGGGTGAGCGCGTCTGATGTTATCTTGTTCATCGGCTAATCTAGCGGCACTAGTAGGGAAATTAGGCCGAACTTTCGGGATACGTCCTGCAGGAATATAACGTGCCGCTGCTTTGGCAATGACGTTCCTAATATTTCGTTCGGCCTTATGAACGCTAGTTGGTGTAGGTAGTTCGATGAACTTCGCCGGCGAGTATGCTTTGAAACCCTCCCAATCGGCTTTCTTGTGATTGACAAACGTTCGCTTCTCAGACTTAGTCAGGTTTGCTGGTTTGTCAATAATGATTGGGAGGTGATTGGACGAGAGAGCAGTATGAGTCTCCCATCGAGTAGCACTGATTAGGCTGGCACTTACAATCGTTAAGTCAGGAGAGCTACTGCAAGTGCCTGTGACTCGAGTCGGCGAGTCTTCATTGAGTGGACAGAAATCTGAGGCGTCTAGAGATTCGGCGATAGCTATACCCCTGGCATCGTTGTTGAGGTCAGAATGCCAGAGCTCATGGTGCGCGTTAAAGTCACCAAGAATGATCCTGTGCTCTCCAGATAGAAGAGGACCAATATCGAAACGATAGCCAGAAGGGCAGCTAGAATAAGGTGGAGCATATACATTGAAAATTTCGATATTAGTGCTCCCTGATGAAACTGAGATGGCTTACATTTCCGCCGTACCGTCGACATCTACATCTAATACACAGTAATGTACGGACTTGTGTATTAGGAAGGCAAGTCCACCTCCAGGGTGAGAATCATTCCTGGCGGCTGGTCTATCTTTGCGCAGTATAACGTAATCGCCATGGACGCTAAGAGACAAGTTCGAATTGAGCAACGTCTCCTGAATGGCGGAAATCAGAATTCTGTTATTCATGAAGTGAGTGATCTCGGTAATTTTTTGGTGAATGCCGTTGCAGTTAAACTGCAATAAGGACAGTGGAGTTAAAACTGCTGGAGGAGGGGCCGGGGTTAAGCTAGGTTTAGTATTCCTGTTCATATTGCTTGGGGGAGCTGGGGGCTGTAGAGGATATGGTGGGCTAGGAGCAGCCAGAGGTCGCCCTGAATTTATACATTCAGTTGCAACATAAGATATGGAATGCTGACCAATCCTTCTCAAGCCGGAACACCTGAGATGTACCCACTCCAAGCAGCAATTACACTGCACGAACCAATTCGTTGGCCGCAAACACTACAAAACCATACCTCTGGGCCTGGATTTGTTTCAATGCTGGCGCGAATTAATAAAATTGGGAGCAGCCGCGCCGAGATGTATGACGAAAAAACACATAACTCGAATCCACACATATACACAGACAAACACAACCTTCCAGCATCGAACCTTCAAGGCTCATGCCAGGGTGGCGTTTTGGCAAATTTTGGCCGTTTCCACGTTGAAAACGGGTGCAGTCCGCCCCGTAGAGGCAGTTGCCGTCGGACCACATAGGTTAGGTTAGAGAGGCTGCACTGTCAGCATTCTACTGCACACCAATGCTGTCAACTTTAGTTACATTTCAGTAATCGGTGATATTCGTTACATTTATTTCGAGTAATCGTTACTTTGTATTCGTTACTAAGTAATCTTTGCTTAAAAAAAAAAAACACATAAAAAAGCTACAACGACGATTGATACCTACTCGAATACGATAGTACTCGTATTCACTGTTTGTCGCAGACATAGTATTATAGAAGGCGGCTATTAAATCACTTACGAAGTATACCGTCACGTCAAGACTTGTTCAATGCTGCCTGAAGGCGTTTAACAAACTAGGCGAAAACAACAGCCTAACACTTTTCTGGGTTCCAGGTCACATGGGCATCGCAGGCAACGGACAGGCTGATGAGCTGGCACGCATAGCTGCATCATCCCCCTTCTGCGGACCTGAACCCTTCTGCAGCATATCTTAATGTTTTAAACTACCTGCGGTTAGACAATCGAAAATTTTTATAGCAGGGTATTCCCACAGAAGAACGGCTGAGCTGCTGCAGCTAAGCAAAGCTAAAGTACGCATCATCTGTGGCATTCTCACAGGTCACTCCCGTCTGAGATCACATTTACGCACAATAAGGATTGTGCAAGACGCGAGCTGTCGATTCTGTGAAGAAGACCATGAAACCTCCACGTCTTATGCGAGTGAGATGCACTGGCCCAGCGTCGCCAGATACGGACAACATAGCTTCGATATCTTAAGCGATCTCAACTCGTTTCTCAGCACGATCAACCTTGATCGTCAGGCATAGTCCTACCCATCTGCGTAGGAACTTATTGTTTGTACTGTTTTTATACCCATCGCTGATAGAGTGAAAGGGTATATTAACTTTGTCATGAAGTTTGTTACGCATTGAAGGAAGCATCTCCGACCATATAAAAAGTATACATATATGATCAGCATGACTTGGGGAGTCGATTGGGCGATGTCCGTCTGTCTGTCTGTTGCGACGCGTTTTACTCGGCTAATATAAAAGCTATGAAGCTGAAATTTTGCACAAATGCTTCTTTTTGGTGCAGGCAGTTTGTATGTTTGAATCGGTAAAATCGGACAATGGGGTCATGGGGCTGCCATACAAACCCAACTCACCAAATTAGGTTCTTCTAAGAAAAACTTTTTTATTTGTGTACCAATTCCAACCAAATTTCACACAAATGTGTTTCTATTGATGACACAAAACATACGTAAGATTGGATCAAATCGGACTATAGGGTCATGGGGCTGCCATACAAATGTAACTCCCCAAATTAGGTTCTTCTAAGAAAAACTTTTTTATTTATGCATTAATTTCAAACAAATTCCACACGAAGGTATTTCTATGGATGACACAAAACATATGTAAGATTGGATCAAATCGGACTATGGGGTCATGGGGCTGTCATACAAACCTAACCCCCAAAATTAGGTTCTTCTAAGAAAAACTATTTTATTTGTGCATTAATTTCAACCAAATTACACACAAACGTGTTTCTCTTGATGACACAATACATATCTAAGAATTGATCAAATCTGACCATGGAATCATGGGGTGGCCATACAAACCCAACGCCCATTTTGGTTCTTCTAAGAAACATTTTTTGAACCAATTTCACAAAACCTTGAATTAATGTGTCTTTACCAAAGCAACAAAAAAGTTGAAAACGAATGGAATCGTACTTTGGGGTCATGCTCCCGCAACCCCAATAACATTTTCCGAGTAAATATTTTTACTTGCCCACTTAATTCAACCAAGCACAAAACTTTTGTCAAGACGGAAGAAAAAGAATGAGGGGGATTAAATACAAGTCATATTAACGCCCGAAAAAACTTTTAGCCCAGAGTGAGCAAAGGCCGAAGGGTGTCCAAATTTCGGGCGCCCGAAATTAGCCTTCGCCCCCGGGGGTTGGCGAGCGAAGCGAGCAGGGGGCGAAGCCCCCTAGTTCACAAATAAATTATGCATTTTTGTGGCGAGTCCGACGACACTCCGATCGTATAGCTCGGTCGAAAAATTGCAGAGATCAACGATTTTCATAAGTACATAGTAAGAAATTGATGTAGCCAACATCTAGGTTGACGGTTATCTCTCCCCCCCCCCCCTCTGTGCACTGATCGGAGAAGACGCTTCGACGACCCTGTGTGTTGTTGCGAGTCTGGCGACACCTCGAGGATTCCGAGGATCCTTTAGGCAATTTTCTTGCGTGTCCAGCGACGATCGTGTCACCACGCCAAAGGATTGCAGAGATATCGACGGATTTCCAAAAGAATGCGAGGTCAATCGTATACGATATAATCCTGCTGGCTCGATGATTGCGTTTGTAACTAAGAGTACATAACACCTGAGAGTAGATATCAGACTGTGTACTACTCGGTCTCCTCGATTCATGCGCTTGGGCCGCCCTAGAATATACCCTTGTTTTCTCGGGAAATACTCGTTAAAAAAGCGCGGCAGAAACACAACCTGGGATGCTTCTAACCGCGGTGTCCTGAAGACTTGTAGCAGTTGTTGATGATTAGCACTCCATTTTCGGAGTTTGCAACCAGCCTTTTGAAGAATTGCCGTTAGCTGACGTTGAATTTCCAATGTTTCTATTAGGCTGTCGGATACACTAACTCCGTCATCTAGGTAGAAATCCCTTTCCAGTGCGCCTGCTCCCAACGGATTTCTCGACTTTTCGTCGCGAGGTAAGGCGCTGACTAGGTGCCGTCTTGAGATGGTAATCATAATCATCAATGTGACACTATACCCCGACGTCGGGCCTTGGCCGCCTGAATCGTTGACCTCCAATTGTCGCGGTTACGTGGCCTTGTCCTCCAGTTTCGGAAGCCCAACAGCTGATGAGCGTCTTCACCTACGGAGTTCTCCCATCGAGCTCTCGGTCATCCACGCAACCTCGCTCCGTCAATTCGTGTGTGTTCATCACTTTCTTTGGCATGCGATTATCGTCCATCCGGTGTACATGCCCCGCCAATTGCAAACGTTGAAGCTTCACGATTTTCGATACTACCAGCTCATCGTACAATTGATACAACTCATGGTTGTACCGGATACGCCATTGATCTCGCTCGCGAACGGCCCCGAAAATTTGCCGAAAGAAGTTTCGTTCGAATCGGTCTAGCAAAATTTCGGAGGCTTGGGTGAGGGTCCATGTTTCGCAGCCATAACATAGCACGGGTCGGATGATCGTTTTGTACACGCGGAGCTTCGTGTTATTCGTGTTAAAGGGAGGACCGAGAAATATGTCTTATTGGCTAGTTGTATCCGTCGCTTAATTTCGTCGGTTTCGTTGGCGTCCTTTGATAAGTTACAAACCAGAAGTTGTCTGCATACTCGATATTAAGGTCCCCCACTGTGATGCTTGAATTTGCTGGCGTCCTTGTTTTCGATTGCATCATGGCCTTTGTTTTGCTTTCGTTGATTTGTAGTCCAACTTCCTCTGCGGCCTGCCTGCCTGCCTGGTTGAGTCCGGTAATGCCTCTCCTGGTATTACATGACGCACTGCATACGTAGATGCATCTGATGAGAATTGCAGCGCGCCATGTAATACTAGTTCGAAACCGGCTCGAAATGCACTCTGTTTGCCGCAACTCGCTGGAGTATGCATTCCTCTGCGGCGTTATTGAGGTTATGCAGAAGGCTTTCTGCATCACCCCATCTTCGAGACATGATGTTGATATCGTCGGCGTACGCTACTAATTGAGTCGACTTGATGAGTAGCATGAGATGGTAATACTTACCTCAAAATCAGTCGTTCTTATTCTTTCTCCATACAATGAGCGGTAACATCTAGTGTCCCAGGAGTATCAACACCTGCCGGAACATTTTCTCGATGTCCGACTTGATTATGTATTTTGGCATGCGGTTGATCGTTGGTCTCTTTTGCGAAATATTGTTAAGCAATAGGTTGGTCGACGTTTAAGGCTTCATTCAAACGACGAGCCGTACGGCTCGCAAGCTCTAGCCATACAAATGCATTGGCTTATATGGGAAGCTCACGACGAGCTAGAGCCGTGCCGCTGTCAAAACACAACTAGCGAGACGTGTTTTCACATATCGTGCACTACAACCCGCAAATTCACGGCTCGCGAGCCGTGTTTTGGCAGTGGCACGGCTCTAGCTTGTTCTCGCTCGTCATGAGCTTCCCATATAAGCCAATGCATTTGTATGTCTCGAGCTTGCGAGCTGTTTTCGCGTCGTTTGAATGAAGCCTTACAAGATGTGCCGAACACCATCCACTCGTATCTTGGTGGTTGTACTGTCCGGCCTGAGGATAGAATGATGTGGGATTGAAGTAGTGTGGTCGCTTGATCTCGCATGTGGCCTAGCTCTTCATACTCCTTCGTGAATTGAAATTTTTATCTCCGGTGTTCTTGCTACACTATTCTCCAAAGCGTGGAATCGCGTTTCTGTTGTCTTCAGCGAAGAAGGTTCCTCTAGGAAGGGAAGTTTCACCATAAATCGCGTAGAGTGGTTGTACGAAATGCGCTTCACACATTTTTTGTTCTGGCGATAGTGTTTTGGTCGGCTATCCTACTTCTTCCACTTTCCAAAAACGAGCAAGCAGGTTCTCAATCGAGTCCTCTTCAAATACGCCGCAAAATGCTTCGTCTTGCATCTCATGGACTTTTCCGGCCACAGTCCATCTAAATTCGGTGTGTTGAAGAAGAGGAGCATTTTCAGACAACTTTATTTGCCCAGCAGCAAGTACTAGCGGATAAAATTCGGCTCCCAATAATAAGTAAATTCTATCGGGTCTATGGAATCCGTGATCCGCAAGGCAGATGTTCCTCGGCAAAGACCATCCCGAGGTATCCAATTCTTCTTGCGGATGATGAGATATGATTTGCAAGCAAGATGAATGCCTCCATTGATGTTGTATAGTCACTTGTCCTGGACTCAATGTTCAACATGATTCGGCTGTTGGATTTTCTCATGCCCTTTCCAACGCATTAAATAGCTAGGGCGGCCGGCCGTGGAGATTATCTCCCAAGCGTTTTACAAATCTTTCTACATTCTATCAAATCTGTATCGATACATCGATCTGGCCTTTACTCGCACCATACTTAACAAAACTAGCCCTTTGCCATGATTGTCGTGCCGGTTGGTAGCTGTTTGGAACGAAATTTGCCCAAGCTGGATTGAGTGATGACGATCCTCGGTTGGTAGATTCCACCTTTGGCGGCGGAGATGGTTTACATTTTGCACAATTGCGAGAGATACAAGTACTACTGCGGTGGCTTGGTTTCAGGCAATTGAAGCACAGCTTATATTGCTGCAGATGTTGCTTGTGATTGACGGTTGGAAGTCCAAGATACTTACGACAGCTGAACAGCGAGTGGGCTCCTTGGTGGCAAAAGTTCCAGGCTCCGCTATTTTTAGATGTCTTCCTTTCCGCCACAGCTGAACACGTAAAATTCTTCTACAGTGGGGATATTCCGCGGATCGGCCAGTGATTGCTCAAACAACATTCTTGTAGCTTTATCTAACCTTTTAACGAGCGAGTGTAACAATAACGGACACCAACTATCGGTTGATATCTTTAATGCATGCAAAGCGAATAAACTCTCCCTCGTTGTATCGTGTAGAATTTTTAAACTATTCGCAGATGTTGAGTCGGCATTATGGACTGGTTGCTCTGCTAATCATTGCACAATGGCTGACACCAATACCTTTTTGTTGTGGTAACGATGTTTTAATATTTAATGTTCCCCATACCGTGTCATAATTTTCACGGCTTAAGGATAAATGCAGAGTCAGTCTTTCTCCATCGCCTATTAAATTGATTTTTAAGTACCACATCTTTTGGACTTTGTCAATAGCCTTATTAGGTATTATTTCTGAAAATAGGTCGTAGAACGAGGCCATTTCAGATAATCTCCGTCGAATTTTGGGATGGTAATTTTTGGAAGCGAAATGTCTAAATGGTCTACTCTTTCGACCATTTTCCAATTTTAGTGTGAGCCTAAATAAAATTGGATGTTTTGGATGTCCGGGTTTATGTGAGAAGGCGCGAACAAAAGCCCGACCGAAGTTCAGCTAATGTTGCTCTGGTGGCTCCCGGGAGCCTAATCTCCTCAGGCGAGATTGGTGGTGGACGCGCTGAGAGGACTCTATTCGCACCTAAACTCGCAATACGATGGCGGCTCGGTATGTATATTCATCGTAACGGTACCGCATGTATTCCTGGACCTCTCTCTCTCTCTCTCTCTAGGTCTCGTAAACCACGCCTGACATGTCGTGATGTCGTGGTGAAGGAAATCGGGTCCCTGAGATTGTGGTTGGGATGATCGTCACACTAGCAACCAACAATATGTTGTTTTAAGAGTAGGCCATTATGGTCACGTACTGGCATCAATTGTGTCTCATGATGTAAGTGATCCTGGGCAGATATCAGGCGGCAACCTGCGGCTGTGCGTAGAGCAGCATTTTGGCAGACCTGAATTTTGGACCAGTTTGTATCCCATAGACTATGTGACCAAACTCGGGCTGCATAATCAGCGGCTGCTCGACTACAGCTTTGTAAGAGGCTAGCATGGTTTCTTTATCTTTGCCAAAGGTGCTACCAGCTAGTGCTTTATGGATTGTTTTCCTACTGCACATGGAGCCCGAGAATTTTAGGATTAGCTACAGTATGAACTGGATTGTTGCCAATAATTACATCAACTTCCCACCAGATGGTAAGAAAAGTCGCAGAAGATCTAGACGCAGAGATGGTGAGATTTCTGCTTTGGAAGAATGCTTGTAATCGGCCTAGATAGCGATTAATTAGGGAGCGCATTTCATCCTTATCCTCCCTTGTGGCGAGTACGGTGCAATCGTCTGCATAGGAAACCACTTTAATTCCCTCTGATAGTATAGGAAGGCCGAACATGTAAATGTTAAACATAGTGGGGGAGAGTACCCCTCCCCGTGGAACTCCTAATTTGATTTTCCTCAGCTTGGAATTTTTGCCTCGAAACTCAGCAACAGTGGTTGACCTTTCGACCAACTAAATAGCAGGCAATCCAACGTATTTCTTGTGCAGGAACATGCATATTCAACAGGTTGGCGAAAACATCGAATGATTGACCTTATCAAACGCATTTGATAGGTCAACTGCCCGTGGCACGGAAGTCGTAGATTTAGCCCAGCTCGGATGCGTGTAGTGATGGCATCGAGGGCAGTGGTTATACTATGTTGGTGGGGATCTAGCTTAGCATGTACAACACGAGTGGGGTGAATAAGGGCCTCACGCGTCGACAGGTGACAGTATCGTTATGGGTCGGTAGGATTCGCCGAGACTAGCGCTCTTCCCAGGCATAAGACAGGGAACGATTCGTCATGTTTTCCAGATTTCAGAGAAGGCAAGAGTGGAAATAGAAAAGTTAAAAGGCGGCCGTGAGATACTCAATGGCTGGAAAATTGCCGCGAAGCAATGGTTACCAGTAGGACCACGACGAGATGCTTCAACATGGCCATCGATATGCCATCAGGTCCGAGGGTCACGTAGTTTTTAGCATTCTCAATGACTTTTTAACTTTCGCACTGTACAATAGTACGGTGTCAATAGTTCGGCTGCGAATCCGTCTTCTAATTTCACGCTTGAGCCCATCAGACTTGGGATATTTAATAAATTGCTTATTGAACAGACTGGCGCAGTGAAGAAGATTGCTGATTTGTTTACGGCCAAAAGTAAATGCCTTTTCCTTTCCTAGGATTGGCTAGGGAGCAGACAGAAGACCATAGCTTGCTGACACCGCCATTAAGGTTACTTCCATTTCGCCTTTCAATAGTTTTTAAATTGTCGATAACAAGTCTTCGAATCAGGTGTTGTGTTTTCGGAACAACTATACAAACGACATATCCGCTCTGTATGTAATTGTGCTTATTCGCCACTCGCAGCGCAGACCATGTGCAAAATATTCGAAATACTCGACAAAACTCTAGTGGGACAAGGGACGAAAAATGGAGTCTGGACAATACTAACCTGGCTTTAGATCATTTAACTGCAGCGGCATGTATTCGTATTGTGAAAGTATCGGAGGCGAGCCTGTCGAAAAGAGAAATGGAGGCAAATTTAGAAAATAAAAAAATGATCTCCCCTCCACCGTCAACTTACCCAACGTAGCATCTGACGGTGGCGACATCAAATATCCCGACTCTTCCATTTCCAGTGCCTGTTCCATAATCAACTCCTCGGCACTGTTCAACGACATTCCGTGAATATCCATAAATTCCGTTTCAGTCTTAATTTTCATCGTCTCCGCCGCGGCGGCTTCTGCTGCCACCGCCTTTTTCACCGTCTCCACCTCCACCGATGCTTTTTTCTTATCCTTTGTAGTGGCGGACTTTTTTGTCGCATAGCTCGGCAAATTTTGCAATACTTCGCCGGTTTTGTGGTCGACTTTGTGACGTCGTCGTGTGTGCTTGAGCCAATTGGGAAAATTGGTGAAATCACGCGAACAATATTTACATTTGTACGGTCGTTCGCCCGTATGAATGTTGGAGTGTTGTTTCAGCTTGGAGCTGCTGATGAAACTTTTGTTGCACTCACTGCAAACGAACGGGCGTTTGTCCAAGTGCACCAAATTGTGCACTTTGAGGCAACGTTCGGTCTTGTACATTTTGCCACATTTTTCGCATTTATATTGACGCGTTGAGGTGTGATAGCGCTGATGTTTGATAAGATGTGATCGTTCGGGAAAGCTGCGGGAAGATTGGTTGTGGATTTTAGTGAGAAATAGACAAAAGGACGTGGTGGCTGAGTGGTACTTACGACATTTGACACTGCGGGCACTCGAAGGGCTTCTCGCCGAGATGCGCCTTGGTGTGATGAATTAGATTAATTTTTTGGACAAATTTTTGGCCACAAATATCACAGCTAAATCGTTCACTGTCGTTGTGAATTTTACGATGTAGCCACATGCTACTGACTTTCAATCTGAAATGGGATGAAAAGGCGACTCAATTAGCTGGCAAGATAGAAAAATTCAAACTACTCACTGTTTATCGCAAACGGGACAGGTGTACACTTCGTTTCGTCTCCTATTGCTCCTGTGGACAGAGCCGTGTGTCTTCAGTGCCTCCTTTGTGTCGAACTCTTCCTCGCAATTGCGACACTTGAACGGTGGACCCTTTACAGATGTTTTTGCAGGCGGCTTTGGCGGACAAGTGGCAGGTGTGACAGGCTCCTCTTTTTTAACGTTTTGCAACAGACGCACTTCGTTTCTCGCCGTGCGCAACAACTGCAACAAAGTTGCATCCCGTTTCTCGGTAATTGTCGTTTCCTTGGTCACATTGACATTTTCTGACTTCACTTGCTCCAGCGGCAACATACCGGGCGCGCAGGCATTACTATCACAATCTTCCACCAGGACGGCCAAAGCAGACTCCTTTTCCGCCCACTCTGCACTCGTACTCCAAACATCCGACAGGGTATTATCCGTGGGCGCTGACGGGATCGGGGCACACGCCGACAGGTCAATGTCCAACGATGTCTCATCTTTGACACAATCGACACTGTCCTTGAGCAGCCAATTGTTGATTTCCTCCGGTCTTTTCACTTTCATGTTGTGCAAGGCGCGCGCAAATTTATGTTTTTCAAGCAGAGACACACACAAAATCAAAACACACAACAGACGAGTGAGGTTAACTCGCGTTTGAAAACTTGTTTAATTGACGATAAATTGCATCACAATTATTACGTATATCACAATAGTTTCACGATTTTGACGAACTTTACGCTGCGGACTATGCGTTGAGGTATTTTCTTGTGATTTTTAGTGGATTTTCGTTCGGCAAATGTTTAAAAACAATTCAAAGTGTCATAGTGACGCCTTGTTTACTTGCCGTCCATTTTGAAAATGGTGGATGAAGATGAACGACGGATCGGCGAGCACACGTTGGTACTGCATAGTTTAGTCGGGGCGAGAAGAATATTGCGCAGAAAGTGGAAATGGTGGAGATGGCGGTTATGAGATGATAAATTGCCCTCGAAATTGTAGTTGGGATGATGAAATTGCGTGGAATTGGTGATATATTTCATAGAATAATGTAAAAGGTCGTAAAAGTAGAAATGGCAGGAAGCCTAAAAGATCGGACTCGAGAATTCAGCGGTGCATTGCACATACCAATATCCATATCGTAAACTGCAAGAAATGTGAATAGGTGTGTTTTTTTGGTTATCCCGTGCAGGTTTGGGTAACGAAACTCCATATAAAAAAAATGACAGCTGACGCACCTGTCATTTTTTTTATATGAAGTTTCGTTACCCAAAACCCACACGGGATAACCAAAAAAACACACCTAATGTTGCGTGGCTATGATTTATCCAATCGAAGATCACAACCACTATTGTGAATGCGATTGTCGTTAACTTCTAGTAGGGCTGCCGTTCTACTTATAAGTTCTTATCCTATTTCTTTGTGAAAGAACAACCGTGATAAAATTTTAAATTTTTTTTTGGAATTGATAGATGAAACAAAGAATTACTATCTAAATGGAATGGCAATATGGCTGTCATCCCATATAAACTGCATGGTCCGATTTGAAAAAGCGGTGGTCCCTATCTGTCAAGTGTTATTTTGAAGTTTTTACGAAGTAAGGGGGGGGGGGGAGATTGTTGCTGGAGGAACTCTAGGAAGCGTATCTATTAAATGTAATGGTCATATCGTAGTTTCAGTGCGGCACAAAAGTAATAAGCTTGAAATACATTTGACTCGAAATACTTGAAATACTTTGATGACCCACATTGAGAGCAGCAGCAGAAGCATTCTTTCTGCTTGTGCTGATGCTGTCAATGTGGGTCATCAAAGGCAAATGCGTGTGTTCTAAATTGAAATTTTTCTGCTGATGCCGATGCCGATCTTGACGCGTCACATGTAATTCAAGCATTAGATCCAGTCTGATATGAAAATTGAACCATTAGTCGTTTCTACGGGCCTTTCCTTTAGTGTTTTTATTCAATGGAAATAAAGCTGGTTTTCTTAGGTAATTAGGACGCAAAAAATTCAAATCCGAAGTTAGAATTCGGCTATCTTTAATAGTTTAGCCAGAATCGACTGTTCGATTACTCGAATAGAACAATGGTAATTGACAATTTTGGAGAACATTTTTTTTGTTTCACCTACCGCTTTAATCGATTATGCAACAAAACCAACCCTACTGAACTTATACACTCGGCCGCAAAACTATCGACTCAACCTGAAAGCGCGTGTATTTGAACGTGTTTTTTGGAAAGTATGATAGTTATCAATAGGTGTGTTTTTTTGGTTATCCCGTGCAGGTTTGGGTAACGAAACTTCATATAAAAAAAATGACAGGTGCGTCAGCTGTCATTTTTTTTATATGGAGTTTCGTTACCCAAACCTGCACGGGATAACCAAAAAAACACACCTAATAAAAGTCGTATGTCGTTTAAAAGTTTAAAATATTAGCTATTTGTTAGTACCCTTTTTATCAATATTTGCTTCGCACTTTTTAAATTATTGACACTTGTAACAAAAAAACCAGAAAAATTGAAATTTCAGGTAAAGGTCAGGTCAGGTAAACTACCCCTATAAAAGCGCCCGTAATCGGTTTCTCATTATCAGTTGCATCAAGAAAGTTAGGTAACTTACATCTGAAGTAATTTCAATCACTGTTTGGTTCTCAATGGATACGAGGCCAGATTAGGCGGCACAAGTTGTAGCCCTATTGTCGGAAAATCATAGTCAGCGAACCGTCGCTCGCCGTCTTGGAATGAGTCAGTCTGCTGTCTCGAGAGTTAGCAGGAGATTTCGAGAGACTGGTAGCTTTAATTCGAGACCAAGAACGGGCCGCCCTCGACCCACTTCAGAGAGAGACGACTGTTTCATTGTAACAAGTACGTTACGAAATCGGTTCCTCACGGGTGTTGCTTCGCAGCGGAATCTGAGGCGTATTCGCGGAGTAGCTGTTAGTGTCTGCACAGTAAGGAGACGATTAAGGGAACCCAATATCAATCCAAGACGGCCTTCCAGGGGCCCCAAATTGACTGCACGACACCGCCTTATTTGCTCGAGATCATCATACTTGGAGCGATACGGAATGGAGCTCAGTATTGTTCACTGACGAATCGAGAATGTGTCTATATGGCAGTGACAGAAGATGTCGAGTCTACAGGCGTCCAACTGAGCGATTTGCGCAGTGCTGTTTCACTGAAATGGTTGCATACGGCGGCGGTTTCTGCATGATGTGGGCTGGCATTTCCTTGGAGGGAAAAACGAATCTCGCATTCGTGCCCACAGGAGGCCGAAGAGGAGGGCTGACAGCTGAGCGATACGTTACCGACATTCTCCGTGTCCACATTGTGCCCTATGCAGCATTTATTGGCGAGAAATCCACTTTGATGCACGACAATGCCCGGTGTCATGCATCGCGCCTGACTCGACAGTTCTTGAATGAAGCCAATATGTCGTCACTTAACTGGCCTGCACGCAGTCCCGACATCAATCCCATTGAACACTTATGGAACGAACTCAACAGAAGAGTCCGAGCCAGAAATCCAGCCCCTTCGTCCACTGAAGAATCGAAGGCAGCCCTATTAGAGGAGTGGACCGGTATTCCTCAAGATACCATCAGCAACTTGATCAGATCAATGCAGAATCGACTGGAAGCTGTCATTAGAGCAAGAGGAGGCAATACCAAATACTAAAATAATAAATGCTTAGCTTATTTTCCAACAGTTTTTGTTTTATTTGCAAAAAACCTAACCAAAATCCATCCACGATTTTTATGGATAACTGCTATACTTTTCGAAAAACACGTACAAATACATGCGCTTTTAGGTTGAGTCGATACTTTTGACCGTAAGTGTAGATTGGATGCGTCAGCATCGGCATCAGCAGAAAAATTTCAATTTAGAACACACGCATTTGCCTTTGATGACCCACAATGACAGCAGCGGCAAAAGCAGAAAAATGCTTCTGCCGCTGCTGTCAATGTGGGTCATCAAAGGCAAATGCGTGTGTTATAAATTGAAATTTTTCTGCTGATATCGATGCCTCTGCCGATGCTGATGCTGACGCATCCAATCTATTTCAACTATGGGTCATCAAAGGCAAATGCGTGTGTTCATAATTGAAATTTTTTTGCTGATGCCGATGCCAATGCTGACGCGTCAAATGTATTTCAAACATGAGTCTGTACAGTAAACTTGATTATCATAAATACGTTGGCCTGCGAACGGAGCAACTCCAAGGCCGGCTTGTGCTGTCCTTTTGTTTGAGATTGAATTGTCAATTCACCAAACTTGAAATATTTTTTGAGCGTTTACTCCAGTTCTTCCAAATGCCATTGGTTGAGCTGAAGCAAAGGCGAAACTAGAGAATAATTTGTCTGATTATTAATTACAAATGATATTGAAGCTTTAATTCATTTTATGTACAGTTAGAAATTGCAAGTCACTTACCCGCAATTAACATTTCAACACGATACCGATAATAGGCACGTTTTATTGTGTTTATCTCGTGCAGGTTTGGGTAGAACTTCATATAAAAAAATGACACTTACCCAAGTAAAGTTTACGCGTGCAACTACCCTACACGGGATAGAGCTCAAATGTAGATGGCGAACGCATAGGAGAAATTTGAGGGAATTTGTTTTTTCAAGCCAAATGTGAGAGTTTTTCTCAACACGAGAAAAGATTTTGCAAATAAATAATCATCTTCTGTGATAAAATCCACCACATCTAAAAAATAAGCCGACGAAGGTGAGTCAAAGATGCGCAAAAACTGTCAAATGTCAGCTGTTTGGTCTTAACCGGGATGTTACCCGCGATCGTTTTTTTTCGAGTCAGATTTACCCGCGATGCGAAAAAAAACGTCGCTAATGTACGAGTCGTCCCAGCCTGTGGATAAAAGTGTAAAAAGATTATTTGGTACCCATAAATTGAACGAGATTTTTGTATGTACTTACCCAAAACACTGACCGCCTGACTTCATGCCATTGGCTTGGGTAGTTTCGAACATTTTTTTCCACTAGCAATGTAATCGGCTGCCTATCTACTTTTAAAACCGACAAAAACCATATGAAACAAACAAATTCTCGACCACATCGCGCAATGGCTGTGCTAGCAACAACAAAATATGTGTAGCCCCCGAAACAGAGAGAAATTTGAAACGCCTGTGTGCACATTAACGAGACGAATTTCCGTCGTAAGCGTTCGTGCTTGCTTCGTACAAAACGTGTACGAACGCTTACGAACGAGGTACGAACGCTTACGAACGAATCGCTTGGCTGTCAACCACAAAATCGCGCACATGTTTCATATAAAAACTCAATTAAAAACGCGTTAAACTATCATTTTCAGACCGACATTTACATAGCACTACTAAAATCTAGGTACACACGCGATTACCTTTGAGAAGATACACCGATTATGTATTTGCGTTGTTCACAGGATCACCCGACAACAAAGGACTTGAAATTCGGAAAAACAACATGTGTCGCATTTTTTTTTTCAAATTAAAACACTTTCGCGAGACTACTTGTCTAAGAGCCCAAGTGGAAATTATTTACAACTATTTCCTCTGCATTCTGTTACACATTATCGCAAATTTCACGATTGGAGATGCCCCAAAACGGTAGTCTGCCTCCTGGACAGTGGGGCTAAAGGGGTGGCAGACAACTTCAAAGTCGTTAATAGTTGCAAAAATTTGCAACTATTTCCTCACTGTTCGTGCTTTGCACGATGATAGTACTTGGTCCACTGATAACGAAAATGCAGATGGCAGACACTTTCAGTGGGGCTAAAGTGGTGGCAGACGAGCCCAAAGTCGTTAATAGTTGCAAATATTTGCAACTATTTCCTCGCGTTTGATTCATATACCATTTCATAGAGGACGAGTCCCCGCATATAAATTCCAAAAGGCAGACAAAAATTGGGGGGCTAACATGGTGGCAGACGCGCTCCAAAATTTGAAATTTGTATGAAAAATGACAAGTGCTTCTACAAAAATAACGCTAACTCCATCATGCTAAATCATATAGGTACAGAAAGAGCTTAATTATTTTCCAGACACTTCCCTGAGTACTTAAGCCAAATTTCATTTCAAAATTCCAGTTACAACCCGGTTAATTTATCAATCGAAATTTGACTATTTTCAAGTAAATTTACAGGCAATATAGTACATACACAGAAAACGAATATACAAAGTGACATTTTCCCCTAATATCACACGGATGGCCCTCAGCAGCGATTCTTTTTGAACGGCACATCATTCAGGACACCATGCTAAGTATATGTTTCCAAAGGCAGACAAAAACCTTTAAAAGGACGACGAGCAGACGAGCCTAAAGTGGAGTAAAAAGTGGGATTTTGTGAGAAATAACAAGGATCTAATTTTCCCCTAATATCACACGGATGGCATCCAGCAGCGATTCTTTTTGGACCGCATATCACTTAGGACACAATGTTAAGTAAATATTTCCAAAGGCAGAATTACAGTATTAAAAGGACGATCAGCAGGCGAGCCCTTAAATGGGGCAAAAAGTGAAATTCTGCAAGAAACAACAATTATCTCTCGCGGAAGCATTTCCCCTTAATATCACACGGATGGCCCGCAGCAGCGTTTCTTTTTGACCGGTATATCATTCAGCACACCATGCTAAGTATTGGTTTTCAAAGGCAGACATACAGCACTAAAAGGACGACCAGCAGACGAGCCCTTAAATGGGGCAAAAATTGGAATATTGCGAGAAACAACAATTATCTCTCGCGGAAGCATTTCCCCCTAATATCACACGGATGGCCCGCAGCAGCGTTTCTTTTTGGCCGGTTTTTCATTCAGGACATAATGTTAAGTAAATATTTCCAAAGGCAGACATACAGTATTAAAAGGACGATCAGCAGGCGATCCCTTAAATGAGGCAAAAAGCGGAATTTTGCGAGAAACAACAATTATCTCTCGTTGCAGGATTTTACCTTAATATCACACGGATCGCCCCCAGCAGCGATTCTTTTTGGACTGCATATCACTTAGGACACAATGTTTAGTAGATATTTCCAAAGGCAGACATACAGTATTAAAAGGACGATCAGCAGGCGAGTCCTTAAATGGAGCAAAAAGTGGAATTCTGCAAGAAACAACAATTATCTCTCGCGGAAGCATTTCCCCCTAATATCACACGGATGGTCCGCAGCAGCGTTTCTTTTTGACCAGTTTTTCATTCAGGACATCATGGTAAGTATATATTTCCGAAGGCAGACATAAAGCATTAAAAGGACGATCAGCCGACGAGCCCTTAAATGGGGCAAAAAGTGGAATTTTGCGAGAAACAACAATTATCTCTCGTTGCCGCATTTTATCTTAATATCACACGGATCGCCCCCAGCAGCGATTCTTTTTGGAACGCATATCACTTAGGACACAATGTTAAGTAAATATTTCCAAAGGCAGAATTACAGTATTAAAAGGACGATCAGCAGGCGAGCCCTTAAATGGGGCAAAAAGTGAAATTCTGCAAGAAACAACAATTATCTCTCGCGGAAGCATTTCCCCTTAATATCACACGGATGGCCCGCAGCAGCGTTTCTTTTTGACCGGTATATCATTCAGCACACCATGCTAAGTATTGATTTCCAAAGGCAGACATACAGCACTAAAAGGACGACCAGCAGACGAGCCCTTAAATGGGGCAAAAATTGGAATATTGCGAGAAACAACAATTATCTCTCGCGGAAGCATTTCCCCCTAATATCACTCGGATGGCCCGCAGTAGCCTTTCTTTTTGGCCGGTTTTTCATTCAGGACACAATCTTAAGTAAATATTTCCAAAGGCAGACATACAGTATTAAAAGGACGATCAGCAGGCGAGCCCTTAAATGGGGCAAAACGTGGAATTCTGCAAGAAACAAGAATTATCTCTCGCGGAAACATTTCACCCTAATATCACACGGATGACCCGCAGCAGCGTTTCTTTTTGACCGGTATATCATTTAGCACACCATGCTAAGTATATATTTCTAAAGGCAGACATAAAGCATTAAAAGGACCATCAGCAGACGAGCCCTTAAATGGGGCAAAAAGTGGAATTTTGCGAGAAAGACCAATTATCTCTCGTTGCAGCATTTTACCTTAATATCACACGGATCGCCCCCAGCAGCGATTCTTTTTGGAACGCATATCACTTAGGACACAATGTTAAGTAAATATTTCTAAAGGCAGACATACAGCATTAAAAGGACGATCAGCAGACGAGTCCTTAAATGGGGCAAAAAGTGGAATATTGCGAGAAACAACAATTATCTCTCGCGGCACCATTTCTCCCTAATATCACACGGATGGCCCGGAGCAACGTTTCTTTTTAACCGGTATATCATTCAGGACACCATGCTAAGTATTCATTTCCAAAGGCAGACATAAACCACTAAAAGGAGGATCAGCAGACGAGCCATTAAGTCGAGCAAAAAGTGGAATTTTGTAAGAAGCAACAATTATCTTTCGTTGCAGCATTTTTCCCTAATATAACACGATATCATATCATTCAGAACACGATGCTAAGTGTATATTTCCCAACGCAGACAAAAACCTTAAAAAGGACGATCAGTAGACGTTCCTAAAGTGGTGCAAAAAAGGTCAAAAAGTGATAATTGTTGTTTTCCGCAAAATCACACTTTTCGGCCGACTTAAGGGCGCGTCTGCTGATCGTCCTTTTAATACTGTATGTCTGCCTTTGGAAATATCTACTAAACATTGTGTCCTAAGTGATATGCGGGTCCAAAAAGAATCACTGCTGGGGGGCAATCCGTGTGATATTAAGGTAAAATGCTGCAACGAGAGATAATTGTTGTTTCTCGCAAAATTCCACTTTTTGACCCATTTAAGGGCTCGTCTGCTGGTCGTCCTTTTAGTGCTGTATGTCTGCCTTTGATAGTCAATACTTAGCATGATGTCCTGAATGAAAAACCGGTCAAAAAGAAACGCTGCTGCGGACCATCCGTGTGATATTAAGGGGAAATGCTTCCGTGAGAGATAATTGTTGTTTCTCGCAATATTCCAATTTTTGCCCCATTTAAGGGCTCGTTTGCTGGTCGTCCTTTTAGTGCTGTATGTCTGCCTTTGATAGTCAATACTTAGCATGGTGTGCTGAATGATATACCGGCCAAAAAGAAACGCTGCTGCGGGCCTTCCGTGTGATATTAAGGTAAAATGCTGCAACGAGATATAATTGTTGTTTCTCGCAAAATTCCACTTTTTGCCCCATTTAAGGGCTCGTCGGCTGATCGTCCTTTTAATGCTTTATGTCTGCCTTCGGAAATATATACTTACCATGATGTCCTGAATGAAAAACCGGTCAAAAAGAAACGCTGCTGCGGACCATCCGTGTGATATTAGGGGGAAATGCTTCCGCGAGAGATAATTGTTGTTTCTCGCAATATTCCAACTTTTGCCCCATTTAAGGGCTCGTCTGCTGGTCTTCCTTTTAGTGCTGTATGTCTGCCTTTGAAAATCAATACTTAGCATGGTGTGCTGAATGATATACCGGTCAAAAAGAAACGCTGCTGCGGGCCATCCGTGTGATATTAAGGGGAAATGCTTCCGCGAGAGATAAATTGTTGTTTCTTGCAGAATTCCACTTTTTGCCCCATTTAAGGGCTCGCCTGCTGATCGTCCTTTTAATACTGTATGTCTGCCTTCAGAAATATCTACTAAACATTGTGTCCTAAGTGATATGCGGTCCAAAAAGAATCGCTGCTGGGGGCGATCCGTGTGATATTAAGGTAAAATCCTGCAACGAGAGTTAATTGTTGTTTATCGCAAAATTCCACTTTTTGCCCCATTTAAGGGCTCGCCTGCTGATCGTCCTTTTAATACTGTATGTCTGCCTTTGGAAATATTTGCTTAACATTGTGTCCTGAATGAAAAACCGGCCAAAAAGAAACGCTGCTGCGGCCATCCGTGTGATATTAGGGGGAAATGCTTCCGCGAGAGATAATTGTTGTTTCTCGCAATATTCCAATTTTTGCCCCATTTAAGGGCTCGTCTGCTGGTCGTCCTTTTAGTGCTGTATGTCTGCCATTGATAGTCAATACTTAGCATGGTGTGCTGAATGATATACCGGCCAAAAAGAAACGCTGCTGCGGGCCATCCGTGTGATATTAAGGTAAAATGCTGCAACG
This sequence comes from Microchrysa polita, assembly GCA_949715475.1. Lineage (NCBI taxonomy): Eukaryota > Metazoa > Arthropoda > Insecta > Diptera > Stratiomyidae > Microchrysa > Microchrysa polita. The sequence goes on from OX454421.1 coordinate 6,206,422, forward strand.
AGAGATAATTGTTGTTTCTCGCAAATTTCCACTTTTTGCCCAGCCCTCGTCGGCTGATCGTCCTTTTAATGCTTTATGTCTGCCCTCGGAAATATATACTAACCATGATGTCCTGAATGAAAAACCGGTCAAAAAGGAACGCTGCTGCGGACCATCCGTGTGATATTAGGGGGAAATGCTTCCGCGATATATAATTGTTGTTTCTTGCAGAATTCCACTTTTTGCCCCATTTAAGGGCTCGCCTGCTGATCGTCCTTTTAATACTGTATGTCTGCCTTTGGAAATATCTACTAAACATTGTGTCCTAAGTGATATGCGGTCCAAAAAGAAACGCTGCTGCGGCCATCCGTGTGATATTAGGGGGAAATGCTTCCGCGAGAGATAATTGTTGTTTCTCGCAATATTCCAATTTTTGCCCCATTTAAGGGCTCGTCTGCTGGTCGTCCTTTTAGTGCTGTATGTCTGCCTTTGAAAATCAATACTTAGCATGGTGTGCTGAATGATATACCGGTCAAAAAGAAACGCTGCTGCGGGCCATCCGTGTGATATTAAGGGGAAATACTTCCGCGAGAGATAATTGTTGTTTCTTGCAGAATTTCACTTTTTGTCCCATTTAAGGGCTCGCCTGCTGATCGTCCTTTTAATACTGTATGTCTGCCTTTGGAAATATTTACTTAACATTGTGTCCTAAGTGATATGCGGTCCAAAAAGAATCGCTGCTGGATGCCATCCGTGTGATATTAGGGGAAAATTAGATCCTTGTTATTTCTCACAAAATCCCACTTTTTACTCCACTTTAGGCTCGTCTGCTCGTCGTCCTTTTAAAGGTTTTTGTCTGCCTTTGGAAACATATACTTAGCATGGTGTCCTGAATGATGTGCCGTTCAAAAAGAATCGCTGCTGAGGGCCATCCGTGTGATATTAGGGGAAAATGTCACTTTGTATATTCGTTTTCTGTGTATGTACTATATTGCCTGTAAATTTACTTGAAAATAGTCATATTTCGATTGATAAATTAACCGGGTTGTAACTGGAATTTTGAAATGAAATTTGGCTTAAGTACTCAGGGAAGTGTCTGGAAAATAATTAAGCTCTTTCTGTACCTATATGATTTAGCATGATGGAGTTAGCGTTATTTTTGTAGAAGCACTTGTCATTTTTCATACAAATTTCAAATTTTGGAGCGCGTCTGCCACCATGTTAGCCCCCCAATTTTTGTCTGCCTTTTGGAATTTATATGCGGGGACTCGTCCTCTATGAAATGGTATATGAATCAAACGCGAGGAAATAGTTGCAAATATTTGCAACTATTAACGACTTTGGGCTCGTCTGCCACCACTTTAGCCCCACTGAAAGTGTCTGCCATCTGCATTTTCGTTATCAGTGGACCAAGTACTATCATCGTGCAAAGCACGAACAGTGAGGAAATAGTTGCAAATTTTTGCAACTATTAACGACTTTGAAGTTGTCTGCCACCCCTTTAGCCCCACTTTCCAGGAGGCAGACTACCGTTTTGGGGCATCTCCAATCGTGAAATTTGCGATAATGTGTAACAGAATGGAGAGGAAATAGTTGCATTTGAAGTGTCGCTGGCTCTAGGTCTATACGGCCTACACTGTTTTGGTGAATTTATCACAAATCACATCGAAAAACTCGATATTTCACTCGCGCAAACTATTTCATGCACTCACGTTCACTTGCTGCCAATTGGATTCCAACTGGATGGTTGTCAAAGGATGACAGCGACGCGACCGAGCCGGCCAGCTTATTGGTTGCTCGAGAGGTGTAGGAGAGGTGGCGCTGAAGATGAGGGGAAAACTTTTCTGGTCACACACGTACGCTCATCTACGTGAAGCGGGCCAATCCATACTTCATATCATAGGTATGGAAGTGACTATCCCGTAAATTCCAATGTGCCTGTCTAGACAGTTTCAATTTTCGTTCGTCTTCATCATTTTGACAATTGAAACTTGAGATGCCTGCGCTATTGAAGAAATGCATTCATTCTTGAACGCGATTGCTAATGTTAAATATAAACAACTCATCATCTATTCATACTATTAATAGGCACGTTTTATTGTGTTTATCCCGTGCAGGTTTGGGTAGAACTTCATATAAAAAAAATGACACTTACCCAGGTAGAGTTCATGCGTGTAACGACCCTACACGGGATAGAGCTCAAATGTAGATGGCGGACGCATAGGGGAAATTTGAGGGAATTTGTTTTTTCAAACCAAATGTGAGAGTTTTTCTCATCACGAGAAAAGATTTTGCAAAGAAATAATCATCTTTTGTGATAAAATCCACCACATCTAAGAAATAAGCCGACGAAGGCGATTCAAAAAAACTGTCAAATGTCAGCTGTTTGGTCTTAACCGGGATGTTACCCGCGATCGTTTTTTTCGAGTCAGATTTACCCGCGATGCGAAAAAAAACGTCGCTAATGAAAGAATTTATCATTTACCCGTCCTGACCAAAGCCGCGACACATATTTCCCGATAAATAATGAACAGATGTGGATAGAATGAGGCATTGATATCTTCTGTTCACTTGACGCAATCAACGACACGTTCAATATTGAAAGTGGATACGGAGCGTGAAGACGATAGTGAAGACGAAAGCGCACATGTGTGGACATAGCCAATGAAGAAGAAAAGGAAGGAAACGAAAAACTGAAAATAATGGGGACAATTTGCTTTTATTAATAGTGAGCAGTGGCGTAGGGAATTTGTGTTTGGGGCTGGTATGATTTAATACTTTTTGGCTTTTTCATTGGTTGGAGTATCCAGCCGCAACGTATTTGAACGAATTTATACCATTCAACGCATTGCAATCTCATTTGAGTTTATCTTTCGCAATACTGTAGGTTTTTATGATGCTAGTACACATACAGTTATCCAACAGTAATGTTGCTGATTAGTTAATTTGAATTATCTATTAATTTTGGAATTTCGTTTTCATTGCCCCCATTTTTCCTACGCCCCCACTTCAAAGTTGCAGCATTGAGCTGCGCATGTGCATCAATTTCTTTACAATAAATTTTTCATATAAAATTTGTAAAATGTCATCAAAACTACAAAATCATATTCACCATAGAAAATATTTTAGTTCCGTAAAAAAGTCGCATATACAGTGTATTATGCCATTATTTTCGGGTTCTTTTTACATTTCCTTATTCATTGATTATGCATTAGATTTTAATTTTATTCACGCGTTTTTTATAATCTGCTGGACTTTTGCCTTACAAAGTTCACCCCATGTTTTCTTCTCACATCAATTACCGCCAACAATTTACATACGCTTCCTTTGTATTCTAATAAATGCATAACAGTGCATATTTTTAGTATGCTAATTCCTATCTTTCATTTATCGCATTGTTGCACACTTTACCGCTCCCGTATCGCTGCGAAGTGTTAGTTGTCTTGGATTGTTCACGGATCGATGATGTTGTACTGTACTGGACAACCGGAGATTTTTCTGCAGTATGATGTTGTATAGAATAGTTAGTTTGTACACTGAGAAAGATAATTTAGACTTTTCAAGTGAAATAGTTAATTCAAATTTAGATAGTTCTACTAAAACAATAGTCTAATCTTCGCAGCTGAAAATTCAAACTATCAAATTCGTTCATCAAGATAACAGAAAAATGTGTCTTCCTCTAAAGTTGTTGAGTGTATAATTCGAATATAAAATTTAACTACAAACAATCGTTGATAATTCCATGAAGTAGTAAAACTTTTCTTTGAAACAATTTAACTATTAACCATTGATAAATTTATAGACATTTTACATATTTACAAATGAATTAACTGATTTTGCAAATTAAGCTCATGTTTTTTTTAACAAATCAAAAATTGAAAAACTACCGATATCTTCGTAGCTGTTTCAACTGCATACATAAAATCATAAGCTGAAAATCAAAGATGAACTTTAGTCGATATCAACTACTTTTTAGATGATCGGTCTCCTTTTTTTCTCTCAGTGCATGTACATACTCGATGGTTGTTATGAGTTTACAATAGCTGCCGGCTACAACAAGGAACACCGTACAAACTCTTCTCAAGACGCAACGCGGTTTATAATTAAAGAACACGTTTCAAAATGCCATTGCACTCGAGAGTGACGTTCTATAGTGAAGAGCTCAATTCAAGGTAATGCATTTGTACAAGATCTTAACTACGGCACAAGATTGATAAAGTGCACACTACTTGGTGCAATGATCTTTAACTCTTTTTTATAACGTGCACTTCTTGCAGTCAAGTCCATACTGTGTGTACATAGATAGTTTTCCATATTTAGACATTGGTTTTGAATTGAAGCACGTTTAGAAGAATATTATAAATTAGATGCCATAAGAGTATGTACAAGACACTTCAACAATTCAGAAAAGACTCCTTAACTCATCGCACCACCGACGAAAGCGAAGTGAATAAAAGAGGAATACGAGAAACTACAATTTAAATTAATTCTAATGTTCTTCGACTTGTAATACATATTGCAGAAGAGACACTTTGTTGTTGTTCAATTGCATAATGTTAACGAGCTTTGTTTGTGTAGTTTTTAGTTGGTTGAATCTGCTGACTTTGTAGGTGCAATATGTTTATGACCATTTCAGAATTTTGTTAATAAGGAAGTTTTGTGTGACATAGTTTTTAAAGTTACAAAACTATATGTACTTCCCTTTCTTAAAATATTTTTCAGTTTCAAAGATTATATACCGCCATAAAGCTCTTTTAATTTACTTATACATACATCCATTATAAAGTAAGATGTACGTTTCAATTACTAACATAATAGTTTTGTACCTACATTTTAATAATAGAGTCCATCTCGTTTTTTTTTATCTCAAGGTTAGAATACATTCAGAAGAAGCACTCTAAAGATTAAATAAAAAAATTGTGAAGTGAGTGAATAAAATATATGTAGTATTTCTTTTTTCATCCATGAGTAATACTTAAAAAACAGAGATATAGTAAAAGATAAAAGTTACTACACTAAACGTCTAGGTTTTATCTAACTTATAAAGATAAAGCATATGGACAACTGGTCTTGTACTTGGTGCGCGGAATGATGCAACACAAATGTCAGTGTAATATTAAGTACCTGAAGGTCAGCGATGGAATGGTCATTTTATATGCAAGCGGATGTCCAAACATACTCGTAAAGATAGTTTTTGTTTTGCTAATTTTTTTTTGATTCTGCGTTTTATTTGGATGGCCCAATGTTTCCTTGAATTTTGCAGAATTATTCAAATGAATTGCTTGCGACATCCGTTGAATCGTTCACGTGTCGTTTGATCGAGCGAACAATGAAGGATGCCAGACAGACTCATTGTTTTCGAATGAAGAAAGAGCGATAGGTGTCTGATAAAATCTGATCCCGAATGAAATATCACAAAAACAACTGTGTTGTAAAAGGTGTTCGCCAAAGAAAAAGGCATCAGCCGCAAAAAGGATTGATATAAATACAATCCCGCCAAAATACTCGCACCTTGTCTCAATGATGGTGGTGGAGCAAATTTTTTTTTCAAACGCTTATTGGCGGGGAGCTGAACGAGAGTACTATTTGCTGCTATGTTCTTTTCTTGATCAGATTTAATTTTAAAGCTTCCAGTCTTATAGAAAATAAAAATGCGTTTTAGAATCTTATTTTGCTTTCCTTCGTATGGAACTCATTTTTTTTTCTATACGATAAAAGTTCTTTCATAAATTTCTTAACATTGATTTTATTCTGTTATTAACCTTATTCAAGCTCCCCGCCAAATAGCGTTGAAAAAAATTTGCTGCACCACCATCATTGAGACAAGATGCGAGTATTTTTTGGCGGGATTGTATTTATATCAATGCTTTTTGCGGCTGATGCCTTTTTCTTTGGCGAACACCTTTTACAACACAGTTGTTTTTGTGAGATATCATATCTTTTTGCAGTTTTCGATTTACAAAATTCGTAAATAAATAATGAAGACGATATTCATTGCCCTATTGTCACGAATTTGTAGGAGAACGATAATTATAAGAATGATAAACCCCTTGCTAACCTTTGTCTCCCTGGTCCCCTTGGTAACCTTGCTCGCCTTGGTAATCTTAGTAACCATAGTCCACTTGACAACTTTGGTGATCTTGCAAACCCTTAGTAACCTTGGTAACCCCGATGGCCTTGGTAGCCCCAGTAACCTCGCTAACCTTGGTATCTTTATACATCACATTAAACTTAATGATAACCCTAACTTTGACCATAATCCTGGCCTATACCTAAACCTCAAACTCAGACTCAACCCTAACCCAAACCCTATCTTTACATTTAACCCTAATACTAACGTTAACTGCGACGTAACAATAACTTTAACCCTATCCGTTACCCTAAACTTGATTTTGGCTTTAACCTTATCCATAAATTGAGTCTAAACCTTTACTTCATCTCTATCACATTCATCCTAATCTTAAATGTTAATTTTTAATGTAACCATTAAGCCTCACTGTGTACTCAATATGTGATTCAAATTACATCCATATTTCCTAAGTTCCACATTGCGCCTATTAACACCAAACGGTTAAGATACAAGTCCCGTTACTACAGACCCAAGACTGTCCTTATATCCAGGTTTCATCATTGTCCGTTTTAAAATACACCTATCCACTACTTTTGGCTTTTTGATCTGCATCGTCGTTGCTACGTTGCATTACGTTACGCTTTTTATTTACGATATAAAATGTATATCATACCATAGAGAAAGACATGTACATGTGAAAATATCCTTTTATCCCTCATCAAAGGTCCCGAAAACCTGTTGAGTCCTGACCAGCATTGCTTTTACAATAATAAAGTAGTTTCATGACCAGGAATCAGGGATAGCTATAAGAAATTAACTATATAACTAACAGTACCTTTTTGCCTACCACAACAGGATCAAATCGGGTGGAATTACAAGAATAAATCTACATGCCATATTTTGTTAAAATTAACTCATCAGAATTCCTTGAAAAATCGATTTTCCACATGCCATCATCACGTAACTCTGGTTTGAACACAACAGAATACACCGTCTAAACAAAACCGATTTGGTGTCCCAGCGCCATATTTAAGCTTCCACCAAACCAGCGCAGAACGGTAGCGGTACGTGTCAGAATGTATGAAATAGTTTCCGCCGCGGTACAACCGCGATTTTCAAACTCATATATCTCCGGTGTTTTTTATTGTATCATCTTGAAATTTTCTACACTTCGTAAGACGGTGCGAGCGACAACGCTAACCGAATTTGAAGACTCAGGACCAACCAGGGTCCGAGCTACAGAGGTCCGAAAACCCGTACTTGTTCCGTCGTGTAAACATAGTCTTAGTCGCTTCCCACTTTTTATTTGTTCAAATTTCTTCATTTTTCTTTGGCGTGCGGGACGCTCCCGCAGATACACTTGCGAGCAAAAATATTGAATCAAAGAAAAAGAATGTCTGTATTTTCAAAAATGCGTAGTTTTTTTCTTTTAAATTGCATATCATGTCAAAGCTTGATGTCCCACCAATATTTTGATACCGAGTTCGCCGAAATTTTCTGAGCGATTGTGAAGAGACTCAGCCCCGAGACAAAAGAAAAGGATCGAAAATAGGGATATCTGAAAACACTGATATTCATGTATATAAGGTTTTCACTGCTGCCTTTAATGCATAATAGTTTGTATTGAAAATATCAACCTGGTTTGAAATTAGATTTCCTGTCATTTTAATTCTTTCAATGGGCGAGAATTGATTGTAATTTGTCCTACATAAATGCAGGTGAAAAATGTTGGTATTTCTCGTTAGCCTAGACGGCACTCTAAAAGTGATCTCGTTTAAAATATCAATAGCATCCACAAAGCCATTTAACACATTGAACAAAAATATCGCATCATAGAAACATCTCCGTTCCTGCAGTGTAGAAGTGTTAAGTAATTTTAATAAATAAGAGTATTCAATATTTTCACGGTTAATATGAAGCTTATATGCAATAAACCTCAGAAATTTTTTCTGTACTCTTTCAAGCATGTCGCAATAAGTAATATAATAGGGACTCCATAGAACTGATACGTATTCAAGCTTACTTCTAACTAAAGAAAAATATAACGTTTTAAGCGCATGAATGTTACTGAAATTAGAGGTGATCCTCATTATAAACCCTAAAGTACGCCGTGCTTTTTCACATATATTACAAATATGAGCGTTGAAATTTAGAGATGTATCAAAAGTTACACCCAGGTCATCAATTAACTGAACTTTTTTTAGTGGGCGATCGTTAATTGTATAAATATATTCATATTCGAGATGAGTTCTGTTAAATATGATGAATTGGCATTTATCAATATTTAAAATCAAACTATTGTTTATACAGTAAGAATGAAATTTGTTTAAATTAGACTGCAAAATCATTATGTCACTATAAGATGAAATAGCTTTATACAGTTTGCAGTCATCAGCAAAAAGCAGAAACTCCACACCATCAAAAACTGAGCTCAAGTCATTGATAAATATTAAGAATAAAAGAGGTCCCAAATGGGATCCTTGTGGAACACCCGAAGTTGGACTAAAAGGGCGGGATAATACATTTCCAATGTTAACAATTAACAGTCTGTCTCTAATATAATTATCTATCCACTTAAGAATCGAACCATGAATGCCAAAACTAGCAAGTTTCCTTATTAAAAGGTCGAAATTGATTATATCGAAAGCCTTTGAGAAATCGGTATTGATAGAATGAACCTGTAGCGAATTAGCAAATGATTTACATATATAATTCTGATATGAAACTAGGTTAGTTGCTACCGATTTACCACCACAAAATCCATGTTGATTTTGAATTATATATGGTGGAATTACAGGGGTGAGAAAATCGGTAACAAGGCTTTCAAAGACTTTCGGTATAGATGAAATAATGCAGATTGGACGGTAATTTCTTACATCAGCTTTGACACCTTTTTTAAAAATCGGAATAACAAAACTTTCCTTCCATATAGAAGGAAAAGTACCAGTAGAAAGAGACTTATTAAACAAATGAGTTAAGGGGTAAACTAAATAGTAGGCACATTTTTTAAGGAACACTGTTGGAATCCCATCAGGGCCCGGACCTTTTGATTCGTCTAATTTTAAGAGTTTCTGCAATAGCTGTTCACAATCGATTGAATAGTTTGAAATATTGCAAACCGGAGCCGGATCGAATGTATTAAGATCAGTACTGTATACAGTAGAAAAATTATCAGCAAACATATTTGTAATTTCATTCATATTTGAACTCCAATTATTATCTAAATGCATTAAAAATGCAATAGGCAAGTACGGACAATGATTGCAACTGACATCAGTGTTATCGCAATTTGAAAAAACTAAATCAAGTATGTTATCATTACAATTTTTAATACAATTGACTTGATTAAAATTCAAAAACGAGAAAGACTCTATAATATATGAGCTCTTGGTATTACAATTTAAATTATTAATCGACCATGAATTTGTACTCCAGTTTATACCAGGTAGATTGTAGTCCCCAGTAATAATAAAGTTGGCAGTTGGGTGTTTCTCAACGCAGTTTGTGATGTCCACAGCATGATTTATATATGTACATATCATTGGAGCAATCCGGTGGAAGATACACAGTTGATAAAATCGTTTTCTGAGGACGGGTATCAATACAAATAATCAGCTGTTCTATGTCATTGTTCAGACAACTAATCTCAACGGCTCTCAGTGTTTTTTCAACTGCAATGAGAACACCACCACCTTTGCGCTTACTTGAAGTAGTCAAATCGCGGTCGCGACGAAATATTTGGTAATCAATTCAATTCAATTTATTCAATTCAATTTATTTATTCCTTAATTTAAATTACATTTTAGAAATTTTAAAAGATTAAAAACTCATATTTCACATTTTCATAAATTCAGCAACAATAATTAAATATAAATTAGGAATTACTTTCCACAATGGCTGTAGCCAGAGCGTGGAAAGGGTTCTACTGTCGCACAATCCGAGTTCGTTGGAGTGAATGTCGGGACGAAGCCACGTTTCGGTAAAGATCATAATATTGTGTTGTGAAGAAAGTGTTGAATATCGTAATTCATTTAATTTAGTGCAAATTCCCCTGGTGTTTTGATAATAGATCGATAAACCTAGTTTTTTGCCGGTTTCAAGCGCACAATGCGAGGAATATCATTCATGTATTTGATTGTGAAATTAGGATCGCTTTTCTTCAATTCATCTAATTGCAATTGTAATGTTTTAAGATGGTCAAGTTGACATGGAGTCTTGTCAAGTGTAATCTTGATGTTATTTTGACGGAGATAATTTTGGACGCAAGAGTCTCTTTTCTTCCTTACAATTTGAAGAGGTAGTGAGGAATTGTTTAGCATTACCTTTATAAGCCTTGGTTTATTCGTTGCCTGGCGTCCTATTCGAGTGACTTTAAAATCACTTGCAGTAAGTTTCTAGGTTGAATGGGTTTCTTGCGTTGATAGTGTAGATTTGATAACATAGTAGGATTGATTCTACCCTTTTATGTTATAACAACGTATTCAATGCAATTTATTCTATCCCGAACGGTGTAAAATGTATAATATTAAAAGGGTATTTGGATAGTTTTATTCTGTAGCGGTTATAATTAATATAATTAAAATTAAAAGTTGAAAAGGGTCAAATTTGATTCAAGTTTTGGAATAGATAGGAGTTATACTATTTTATTTACAAAATTTACTCCCGGTTTACACCAAAATTTACAACCGTGTATGTACCTAGTACCTACCTTAGGATTATTAGCAGTTTCATATCGATTGATCATATGATTTTGATTACGTTTGAGCTTTGGGGTGGTACCGCACAATTTTCCTAATTTAACCCCTCTGAATCTATAGATACGTATATACTGACTATGCTGTGTTGATGTTCTCTATGTGAAATGTCTGATTATACCCTATACCCATAAGATGGTATAGGGTATATTGTTTTTGTTACGACGATTTATGTAACACCTCAAAGGAGCCACCGGAGGTATGGCAAAGTATATATATAAATGATCAGGGTCGGTCACTAACTCGAATAAGCCATGTCCGTCTGTCTGTCTGTCTGTCTGTCTGTCCGTCCGTGTGTCTGTCAGTTCGCACGATAACTCCCGAAATAATGAAGCTAGCGTTTTGAAATTTTGGTCAGAAGATTGTTTTGATAAAAGCTTGGATGGTATTGAAAATAAGCCAAATCGGACCAAGGGTTCTCCTACCTCCCATACAAATTACTCCTCCGTGATAGTTTAATACGACCATATTTTTCGACAGAATATCGCTAGCGACTTGAAATTTTCATCAATGCCTAATTGTGACATATGCTTGAAGTTGGTTGAAAGTGGAGAAGGTCTGACTACCCCTACCCCTACATCCCCTACAAAGCAATATTCCGCCATATCTTTTGATAGAATGTTGTGAAGAACTTCAAATTAGTATCAAATGGTAGCTGTTGGATGCCTTGATAAGATGTTAAAGATGTGCCAGGACCGACCCATCTCTACACTCCCTCCCCTACAAAAAACATGAAAATGAAAATTTTGGGGTTTGCATGTCTTCTAGGTCTGTACATGGGTATAGGGTATACACTCATCGTGCTATTCGCACGATTAGAACTCGGTCTCGTTTTAAATTAGCTATATCTATATCATTCTTGCTCCGACATATTTTTGTAGAGTTCGGAGATATAGTGGACATAGAGCTGATAAGCACAAAAATGGGATACTTTAACCCATTAGCTGCCACGACCACGTGCTTTTAGTATGCGTTCCTCCCAACTGCCCCTTAGGAACATTACGCTATCAGCTCTCGCAAGAAGAATTTTCCTGTTCTTCTTATCGACACTACATAGCGACACTTATCTTACCGTCCGCCATATAGCGCACACATAGCGGAAAATATCGGAAACAGAAAAGTTCTCCTTATGAAAACGGATAGCAGAACAAGCGAGTTATCGAATGAAAGTTAAATTTAATATGTACTGTACAAATTTTTCGTGCAACAGTTTTCCGAAAAACGATCGCGGGAGGCACCAGAACTAAACAACTGAGGAAAAAACGAATTTAAGACGGTTTTCAGATTTCAAAAAGCTACATCGAGGAACCGTTAGGACATTATGTATGTTAGAACAAGTTTATAGTAAATCAAAATCGAAAATCGTGAAGCTTCGCCGATTTCAATGGGCGGGGCATGTACAACGAATGGATGATAATGCATGCCAAGGAAGGTGATGAACGCGCCACGAATTGACGGATCGTGGCTGTGTGGACGATCGAGAGCTAGCTGGGAGTAGCTGAAGACGCCCACAAGCTGCTGGGCTTCCGAAACTAGAGGGCAAGGTCATAATAACCGCGACAATTGCAGGTCACCGATTCAAGCGACCAAAGCCCGACATCGGGCTATCGTGCCACATTGATGATGATTCAATATTTTTTTTTAAATGTTTAAAAATACCTGTGACTTATAAATTTTTCGGTTTACTTGCGGGCCGGAATGTCACCGGCGCGGGGCGTATGTTGGACAGGCCTGCACTATACCTACCTCATACATAAGTAAGAGCCTCAAGTTTACCATTTGAATCATTTGCTGCTTTATATAGTATAGAAATGTAGATAAATTTATATATACAATGAATTATTTATCAATATAAGTACATACCTAGTAATGAGAATTTCAGATACAAACTCATCATAATTTCCGATGACAAATAAAATCTATAAACAATTTAGGGAATTTTTAACATCGGGAAGTTCCCCTAAAGGTGGCTATCGTCTCTATAGCCTAGTTCTACATTAGCTCATGATAAAATCGCAGCTTAAAAGGCAATTCAAATATCGCATGCTGTTCACACTATAATTGTAATTTTGTTCCACGACTTGACAGTACAGTAGAGTCCGTCTAAATTCCAACTCCGACAGTTTCTTGCACGACTGAAAGTGATTTTAACATTAACACTTTCCCGGACACAACGTCTATAGACGTCCAATTTTGAGCATTTGACCATACAAATCGTGTCAAATTTTGGCGTTGTGTCCGGCAATGAGTTAATTTGTTACAACTGGAAGTAGAATATATCTTATAGGAATCTATGTCAATGATTTATGTTCGTCAAAAAGTGAAAAAATCAAGCTTATATGTACGAAACCGTGCACAGAGCGGAAAATGGTTTAGACGGCCTTTACTGTAGTATTGACATTTTTTTGTCAAATACTTCACCAACATTTTGTAGAGATATTGCTTGAGATTTTGGTTATAAACACAATACAAAATCTATGAAAATGTATGGAAAATCTTCAAGATTTTAGCTTAGATTTTGTTAAATCTCAAGATTTTACAAAATCTTCTGAAGTCTGTAGAGCGTTTAAAGTGAAAATCTGGTTTGTGTACACACTTAAGTATTTTCTTTCATTTGGAGGAGTACGCAGAGCGTGAACGGTGGGTTGGTGAGCGTAGCGAGAAGGGGGCGAAGCCCCCTAGTACTTTAGAAAAATCTTTAGAAATCCATTAGGCTATCTTTTTAACATCTTCGAAAACAAACATTAATTTCGTAACTCGTTTTATTCAATTTAGCAAAGACGATTGCTAGTCTAGTCCTGTCGATAATTTCTGCCAGTTGATCTACCTTTTTTGAGGGCAAATTTTTGTAAAGAATTTCGGATTAGTGAAATATGATAATGATAATAGTGCTCTTGTCACCAAACAGTCTGAAAAGATTCCCATCCAGCAGCATTCCAATAAGATTGGCGTAACTTTATGTTTTGGGATTTTTAGACCAGTCAATTACCGATTTTAGGTCGCAAAAAATTGCTCGGGTCTGGTTTTTTGGGATATTGTTAGGATAGATACCAGAAGTGTACCACTAAGTTTGCAACTTCGAAAAACCTGTGCTAACCCCGTGACCCTCAAAAAACCTCAACATTTTTGGACTTTTTTCATATTTTTGTTTGTAGTTTCTAAAAGGTGCTTCCTACAAGTAAGTCGTCCACTGCACTTTTAAAGCTAAGAAAATCTTCTTTAATTTGAGTGTAACTGCAGCTTTGTAGGTGCAAAGGATCCCAAGATACAGCACTTTAAAAAATTTGATTTTTTTGTAAAAAAAAAGTCCGAAATTGTATTTTAGGAGATTTGTATGACAGCCCTATGACGTAATGTTCCGATTCCATCCATTCCTAGATATGTTTTGAGGCTTTACTAGGAACACATTTGGGTGAGGTTTGGTTAAGATTGGTTCATAAAGAAAAAAGTTTTTCTTAGAAGAACCTGATTATCAGGGATTGGTTTGTATGACAGCCCTATGACCTAGTGTTCCGATTTCATCCGTTTCTAGATATGTTTTGAAGCTTTACTAAAAAACACATTTGGGGGAAGGGTGGTTAAGATTGGTCCATAAAGAAAAAAGTTTTTCTTAGAAGAACCTAATTTCCAGAGGTTGGTTTGTATGACAGCCCTATAACGTAGTGTTCCGATTTCATCCGTTCCTAGATATTTTTTTAGGCTTAACCAGCAACATACTTGGGTGAAGTTTGGTTAATATTGGTACATAAAGAAAAAAGTTTTTCTTAGAAGAACCTAATTTTCAGGGGCAGCCCTATGACCCCATGGTCTGATTCCATTCGTTCCGACATATATACAGCTAAGGAGCGGGTTTATAACTTCATGTCACATGACTTTCTCTGTAAAATGCGCATTTAAGCCGATATTCAGCTCGGAACATGACTGAAATTACAATTTCGAACTTTTTTTCAAAAAACAATGTTTAAAGTGCTGTATCTTGGGATCCTTTGCGCCTACAAAGCTGGGGTTACACTCAAATTAAAGAAGATTTTCTTAGCTTTAACAGTGCAGTGGACAACTTACTTGTAGGAAGCACATTTTAGAAACTAAAAACAAAAATATGAAAAAAGTCCGAAAATGTTGAGGTTTTTTGAGGGTCATGGGGTTAGCACAGGTTTTTCGAAGTTGCAAACTTGGTGGTACACTTCTGGTATCTATCCTAACAATATCCCAAAAAACCAGAGCCGAGCAATTTTTTGCGACCTAACGCCTTATTTTTCGGTTTATTGACTGGTTTTCTATAATACAAAGATTCGTCTTACTTAATAATTTCTTTTTTCCCGCGAGGATTACAATAATAATTATTTTATTGGTCATGTCTAAATAAAAATAAAATTTCCCGATTGAATAGTCGTCTATATTTTTATTGGGCAATTTGTGAAGCAAATCTGTAGAGACCGTATAACAGGATGGATTTGCATATTAAGCTTTTGTAGAAAAGTAGTTTCGTTTGTTATTGAAAAATTTATTGTTCTGTGCGATTAATATCAGAGCTGAGATCATCCAATCGAAATAAATACAATTAAGGTGTGCCTTTAATATCAACGTGTTTAAGGAATTTGGTAATTTTCAGTTTGGTTTAAAAATTGGTAAATTTGTCGCATTTATTTGTGGAAAAAATGCCTATCAGATACCGAATTAAAAAATGGGAAAATATGTAGGAAGAAACAAACACTAGATAAATTGCTGAAAACTTGTTCTTTTTAACGCGACACAATGACTGAAATGGTATGTAGTGCTTAATTGTAGAAAACTAGGAGCAGGTTCTTTTAAATTCAAATAATTAAAATGAAACCAACCCTTTGTTTCTGCATTAAAGTAAAGCGAAATAATGGAGCCAGTTTAAAATAAGGTGAGCAATTACTTAAGCAATTGAGATGACCTATTCTTGTCAAAACCATTTCCTCTTCATCTATTACAAAAACAAAATTGGTGAATTTCAGTTAGGTAGATTTTAACTTGGATTGTTTCCGTTAAGTGGGCTTCATCCAAGAGCCAATTGTTAATGGGGGAACCCATTTCTTCTGTTTCCTTTATCTAAATTTTAAGTTTTCAGTATTTTTCCCGAGGCAAAAGCGTTCCTAAAAATCATCTTCAGTTTAATCAGTCAGGACAGACAAAGTTAAAAGCAGATACATATGTACATAACATATGTAATACTAGGTGGGCCAAAAGTAATTCCTCTATTGGAAATCGCTCTAACTTTTTTTTCTTTCATTTTTGGTAATGGTAATGTAAAGAACTAGTATCCATTTTTCAAGTCTTTAATGGAATTATTAAAACCCACTGCAATCGTATGAATTAGGTAACAGAAAACTGAATCCAAACTTTTTTCGTGATGACTTTCGAACAACTTTAATCGTTTACCTGAGCTACTGTTTGGGTCAATCCTTGACCTACGCTTGAAAAAGCGACAATCGTAGGTGTTTGTTTTCAGCAGTAAAGTCAAAATACATGCAGATGCCATTTATCGTTAGAAAGAGACAATTCGATGTTCTCAAAATTAGGCTTTCTAATTGCCTTCTGGCTACACCCATGAACCTAGGGTCCGATTTGCATAGATTTTCAGTTTGCTGTGGAAAAGAAAACCTACCAAAATTCGAAAATGTTAGCAATCATTAATGTAATTGAGAAACAGTCGTTAAACGCTTAAAAAGTGTTTTTGCGAATTTTTGCTATTTTTTTTTGTGAACAAACAATTACATATTCGATAATCGTAACTTAAAAGTTATATGGAAAATATATTTGATTTTTTTTTTTTTGCCTCACAGAAACTTTTGTCCCGGGACTAGGCTTCTCGGCAGCACTTTACTTACTATCCGTACGTAAGTGACTAATCAATCAATCGAGTGTAAACTCTAGCAGATCGTAAAAAAAAAAACTGAAAACAAAATATATTAATAAGGAAATTTATCACAATAACTTCTTTTAAACATTAGTTTATTAGTACAATTAAAATTAACTAAGTCCTTCAAACTATTATAAAGAATAATTGACCTTGTAATTGGTTCATTAAGCCCATAGTTTACTCTATGATAGGGCTGAACAAGAAGGTTGTTCCGCCGTAAATTGTGAGGAATATTTCTGACTTGAATGTTATTTAATATATCTTCACAAACAATATGAGAGCAAAACAGGTCTCTTATAAACATAGCGTTTAAAAATGTTCTTCTATAATCTAAGGCTTCTAAACCCAATAAGGAACAGCGAGTTTTATAATCTGGCTTGAAACGCCAGCCAATTTGATAAATGGCAAACCGTGTAAAATTGTGTTGAATTCTTTCTATACGCTCGATATGCACCTTATAGAACGGATTCCACACAATAGAACAATACTCCAGGTGCGAACGAACGAAAGCTGCATACAATATTTTTAAAGTAAAAGCATCATTAAATTCGCGCGCATTACGTTTAACAAATCCTAACATACTATTCGCTTTAGAAATAATGTAATCAATGTGTTGTCGAAATGAAAGCTCATGGTCGAAAATTACACCAAGATCTGATATTTCGGCAACCCTTTCAAGAACACTACCTGTTAAGGAGTACTCAAAGAAGACCGGAGTTTTCAATTTATATATGCTAAGTACTTTACATTTACTAACATTTAAATTTAAATTATTATCGCGGCACCAAAATTGCAGCTTTTTCTAAATCGGATTGCAACTTAAGGCAATCATCAATGTTGCGTATTTTCATAGCGATTTTCATATCATCGGCATACTGCCATACACGCACGAATTTAAAATTTTGGATGATATCGTTTATGAAAACTAAAAAGAAAAGTGGTCCTAAATGGCTTCCTTGCGGAACCCCTGATGAGCACTTTATAACAGAGCGAGATGTACAGCCATTTAACTTCACCAACTGAGTCCTATCCGTTAAATAGGATCTCACCCAGCTTAGAAAAATTGACTGTATTCCTAAATGTTCGAGTTTTTTAAGTAAAATATTATGATCTACTCTATCAAAAGCCTTCGAAAAATCGGTATATACCACATCAACCTGCATTCCCTGCTCAATACCATCAGCAGCAAATTTAGTAAATGATACCAAATTTGTTGAAGTTGATTTTCCTTTCAGGAATCCATGTTGACATGGCGATATCAAACGGTTAATTAAAACATCTATTTTATTTTTAATAAGCATTTCAAACAACTTCGGTATTGCAGATATTTTAGCTATGGGTCTATAGTTATCAATAAGATGCTTCGGACCCTTTTTGTGAACAGGCGTTATGTATGAAACTTTCCATTCATCAAGAAAAATACCTGAAGTCAAGGACAAATTAAAAATAAAGGCTAAAGGACGACATAACGATTGCATGCAATTCTTCAAAAATATATTAGGAATGCCATCAGGTCCGGCCTGAATACTAACATCAAGATCACGCATAGCATTCAATAGGTCATCCTCAGAAATCTCAAGAGCATTCGTAAGGTCCTCCTGAGCTATACGAGGGACCAATGCACTCTGACTTCCATTGATGTTAGCATTCATTTCTGATGAAACGGAGTCTGGCACTTTGTAAACTGAACTGAAAAATCTAGCAAATCCGTCACAAACCGATTGAACATCTTTGTAAAAATTGCCATTGAATTCTAAATTTTTTGGGATTCCCGTATTCTTACGCTTGCTGTTTATAAAATTCCAAAATGTCTTACTGTCATTCTTTATATTATTTTCAGCTCTCGCAATATACTGTTTGTAAAGATTTTTATTCATTAATTCATACTCTCTTCTCAATTTAAAGAAATTTTCTTTATTGGCAAGAGAGGATGACTTCTTGTATAATTTATGGGCCTTATTTTTTGCTCTCTGAAGTTTGAACAATTCTTTGGTAGCTCAAGGATTTTTTGCTTTTATTTTGTTCTTTTTTAAAGGAACGTACTTGCGAATAGATTTATTTAAAATTGAATTAAAAATTGTATAACTTTCAATAAGATTACTATTCGATATAACTGGAGCCCAATCCATATTAAAAAATGTTGAATTTAGTTTTTCAAATTGGGCTGTCTGAAAATTTCTAGTAGGAATAACTTCGGGCTCTTCTTCAATGTAATCATAAAAAACAAACTCAAGAAGAAGAGCACTGTGATGGATTGAATTGGGCAAAATTGGTTTATCTACTTTAATTACAGAAGCATTCAAGCAAGTACTAACAAAAATTAGATCTAAAATTCTACCAATTGAATTTTTAACAAGATTCATTTGCATCAAATCCATTGCAAACAAACAATCTGTTAGAACAGATTCACACTCAAGATGTAAATCACGCGGCAGATTTTTTTTCTCGTCGTCGTTCCAGTACCAACTTATATTACCAAGATTGAAATCCCCAACAACAATCAATTTGTCTTTTTCCTCAGAAGATGCAAATAGCTTGGAGATGTTGGGTGAGGTTATAAAACACAACGTTCGCGTAACGTTTCGCATTTTCCGAAACGTTTCCTATTGTGTTCTGTAAACGCATAGATCCGGATCAGACTTGGTGTTCCCATCGCCATCTCTCGGAAAGTGACAAATGTGACAATTGACACATCACAGCTGATACGTTTTTCTCGAAAATTAAAATTTCCAGTTTTAAACGAGATGCAGATACATTTTATTTTGATTATAAATAGTTTAATAAATAAATGAGGGCGGAAATGCACGGTTCGACGGCAGATCGTAAATTTCTGCCAATCAATCAAGCTATGCCTCGCAAGGGGGCGCTTAGAGGATCTGTTTGTAGGGAGAAGTTTCTGATCCGTAACGGCCGGTTGATTTGAAACGTTGCGCGAAACGTTGCGCAACGTTGTGTTTTATAACCTCACCCGTTATCTACATGTTTGTTATAAACATCAACTGAACTCAAAGGTGGTAAATAGCTATTAAAAATATATACTTTTTCGCTGCGAGAAACATTGATAGAAACACATACATATCTGTTCCACGTCCTTATGAAAAAGCTCAACTTCATGAGATGGGAATGTTGTTTTGATAGCTACCAAAACACCACCTCCTCTCTTAGTCGAAGCCTCATAACGGTCGCGACGATAGACATCATCATCATCAATGTGGCACGATAGCCCGACGTCGGGCCTTGGCCGCCTGAATCGTTGACCTCCAATTGTCACGGTTACGTGACCTCGTCCTCCAGTTTCGGAAGCCCAGCAGCTGTTGGGCGTCTTCACCTACGGAGTTCTCCCAGCGAGCTCTCGGTCGTCCACGCAACCTCGCTCCGTCAATTCGTTGTGCGTTCATCACTTTCTTTGGCATGCGATTATCGTCCATCCGTTGTACATGCCCCGCCCATTGCAAGCGTTGAAGCTTCACGATTTTCGATACTTCCAGCTCATCGTACAATTGATACAACTCATGGTTGTACCGGATACGCCATTGGTCTCGCTCGCGAACGGCCCCGAAAATTCGCCGAAGGACCTTTCGTTCGAATCGGTCTAGCAAAATTTCGGAGGCTTGGGTGAGGGTCCATGTTTCGCAGCCATAACATAGCACGGGTCGGATGATCGTTTTGTACACGCGGAGCTTCGTGTTCCTGTGCGCAAGTTTCGAATTAATTATAGGGAGGACCGAGAAATATGTCTTATTGGCTAGTTGTATCCGTCGCTTAATTTCGTCGGTTTCGTTGGCGTCCTTTGATAAGTTACAACCCAGATAGTTGAAGTTGTCTACATACTCGATATTAAGGTCCCCCACTGTGATGCTTGAATTTGCTGGCGTCCTTGTTTTCGATTGCATCATGGCCTTTGTTTTGCTTTCGTTGATATGTAGTCCAACTTCCTTTGCGGCGTTATTGAGGTTATGCAGAAGGCTTTCTGCATCACCCAACCTTCGAGACATGATGTTGATATCGTCGGCGTACGCTACTAATTGAGTCGACTTGATGAGTAGCGTTCCGCTGCTGTCCATATTCATGGCTCGAATTACATACTCCAAAGCAAGGTTGAAGAGCGTCGGCGCCAGCCCGTCGCCCTGCTTGAGTCCAGTACGAGTTTCAAATAGGTCAGTGAGTCGATTCTGCACTCTGACCTGCGAGACGGTATTAGTCATCGTCATCCTTGTGAGTCGCACTAACTTTGCCGGTATACCAAAATTCAGCATAATGTTGTACAGTACACTTCGATCGATACTGTCGTATGCCTGCTTGAAGTCGACAAAGATTTGGTATACATCGATGTTATATTCCCAGCACTTTTGGAGTAGTAGCTTCACTGTGAAAAGCTGATCGGTCGTTGATCGACCAGGTCTGAAGCCGCCTTGATACTCGCCTTAATACAAGAACTAAACTAATAAATAGACATCATAGTCTCTTATGAAAAGTTCTTCATTTGTAATGTCTGTGTGAAGCCAAGTCTCGGTTAAGCAAATGGCAGCATAATCTTCTTGTGAAGCTGCAAGGTAAAAGTCATTTGTTCTTGAACGAAGACCACCAACATTTTGATAATAGACCGAGAAAAATGAATTGGAAATTATGTGTTCTTCTGGACACTGTTTTGGCGTTTGTCGTTTTTTGAAAATTTGAAGGGTGATATGTTGACGCCCTTGGGCCAGAAGTTGGCACAAAACACTTGCTTAGAATATTCATGAGGAAGTCTCAAACCAAAACTGATTGAAACTAATTTGGAAATATCACAATCTTTTTTTATCAGAGGATAAACCGAAAGAAAGCTGTCATCTGTTAAATTAAGCTTTTTCATTACATATTCCTTTAAATCGTCTGCTTTTACCGAAGCATGTAGCTTAGAAACATGGAATACCTTGAAACTGGGGACACTTCGAAGAGAATCATTAGCTTGATCGATACCGAAGATTCTTTTGTGTCGCCTATTATTATTATCACTCTTTTTGGGAATAACATCACCAACAGGAGAAGGTTTTTTAATATGTTTCCCTTTCTTACGAACTGTGACAAATTTATCAATCGGAGATTGATTTTTGTCAACGTTGGAAGGAATTGTAGAAGATGAATCTGAAATAACAGTGGAAGTCCCCGCTTCATGGCTAACGAAAGATTGCTCAGAAGATATTGAAATAATATTTTTAGTTTTTTTCTTAGTGTCTTTCCCTATATTACTCTTCTTATTTTTTAAATTTACATTTTTATCTCGCAATGCTTCGGAATTGTTTTCACAACAATTTACAGATTTCATAAGGGATCTCAGCTTGCTAAGTTGGCTCTGCAACGACGAAACGAGCTGAGATAGACCGTCAATTTGGACTTTGTAAAATTGCTCGCAAACACAATTCATGTTAATACAAGAACTAAACTAATAAATTAATAAAAAGAGAAAAAAAAAACAAAAAGAAAAAAAATTTGCAAAAAGTGGGATTCGAACACAGGACCTCACGGGCGTGAGTCGTACACGCTACCACTGCGCTATATGCTAGTACGAAAATGTATGCCCAGATAACTCAGTTAACAATTACTATAACTCAGTTAAGCCGAGTTGAAATGACTACTGGACCAAATGAAAACAAAGAACAAAGACCGTCCGAGCGGCAGGTAAAAAATGCAAACCACTAAACACTTTTCGAACAAATTTATGATTTATCACTACACCAATCCGCGAAACCACTTTTACAGATGAAGTGAACGAGCAAATGAATCATAAAATTATGAATTTAATAATAAATCTTATGAATTTGATAAAAAAAATTAGAAATTTAATATTAGCGAAAAATTGTGCGTGTTTGCTATGATAAACGTCAAACGTCAAACGATTTGATTCACATCACAGTTTTTCCGTACAAAAAAGTTGCTGAAAGTTACAATGAAGTACTTCCCATTTTGATAGAACCCCTTTTTTGAACAAAAATTTGGCTAAGCTTCGGAATGGAAAAGCTGGATTTTTGCAGGAGCATTCCTTTCGAGGTTCTACACAAGACCGCAAAAGTCCCCGTCGGTACGAGCACCGCTAGCGGTGCTACAGAGGGTCAAAGTCTCTCTGAAACAGTTTTTTTTTTGTATTTCGATAACGGTAATATTATACTGAAAAGTGGTGTATGGGAAATTTGTAGCTCTTGTGGTTCCAGAATAAATTTTATAAAGTCAATGTTGATTACTGGAGGTCAAACGGTATTTTTAACAAGGTTTCAGGAAAATCTCTATAACGGAAACTAATTCGTAGCAAATACGGTTCTGAAGAAAGTGGCCAAATTTGTCATTAATATGTTTAACTTTTAAGGGTGCTGCGGGGGCTCAAATCTTAGAAAAACAATAATTTTTGGGTTTTTCGTGAATATCTCTCTAGCGGGGGTGTACGCTGTAAAGTCGTCCGTGACAAATTTTTAGCTTCTGTGTGTGTCTTCTAAAAGTCCCCATCGATTGGTGGGCACGCAAAGAAGTTATGAGAGGCCAAACGTCAAAATTTACAATTTTCGGGGAATATCTTTATCACTGGCCGTGTTTTTTTTTTACATCGGGGGCAGGTTTGCTAACCCAGACGCGCAAAAAAAAACTATCGAGGCTAGCATCCAGGTTAAATTTCAAATTGTCACGTAGGCATTGCCAATAATTTCAAAACATTGCTCAAAAATATTAAAGCCCCATTTCCACTTTACAAACGCAAAAGTTAAAATGTAATTTTTTTAATGAAAACATATTTTTATGTAGGAATCATAATTTTAGAATAAGAATTCGACGAACAACATTTTTAACATGAATTTACAAACAAAAACTATATTTTCTGCACATACTTGTGTGTTGCATGTAAACTATACCTTAGAGGTTTTCATTTCAAAATTTAATTATTGCTAGTCATTGGAAAACGTACTAGAAAATAATTGGGATTGCATACATTTAGGCGAGTTTTGGAAAGCTCATTAAATCTGGATAGCAATATAATTTCTAACCTGAATAAAGTCACAGGTTAGCGTTTGTATGAAAACTACCCCGGATAGTGTAGGTTAGCTAATTAAAAAACACAGCCACTGTAATGTTAACTAAAAAGTGTTTTATGACGAATTTGTAGCCTGTACAACGCCTAAATTTATACCAAAAATGTCAGATCGCTACGTACAATCCTAAGCTCGTATTCATTCAAACTACACCTAATGTTCTGCAAATCGGTGAAATTTATGCAAATTATGCTAAAGCCGAGCCAAAATTAGCCCTAGTTTTCTGCATTTAAGGCATTAAAAGTGTTAAAAATTACGAAGAAAATAATAGAATATAACGATGGATGAAAGACATGAATGTAAGATTATAGGCCAATTAAAAAAAAAATTATTTAGAAGCACTTCATATTGGCAGAAATTGAGATGAAAGGAGACCGAGGCAAAATTTCCGGCGACGCCGAAATTCGAATACCCGTCACATTTGAATGAAGCTTAAGCTTCTTTGTGTTAATAATTTCGCAGCACTATGACGACGTGTTCCGATTCCATCTGTTCGTGAATGCATTGAGGCTAAGCCAGGAACACGCACAAATTAATCCAATTTTGGTTAAGATACAAAAAGTAAAAAGTTTTTCTCACAAGAACCTAACATTTGGGAGTTGGTTTGTATGACAGCCCTATGAGGTAATATTCGGACTCCATCCGTTCCTGGATATGCTTTGAGTCTTTACTATGAATACACTTGGATGAAGTTTGGTTGAGATTGGTTCATAAAAAAATTTTTTTCTTAAAAGAACCTAATTTTAAGGGTTTGGTTTGTATGACAGCCCTACGACGTAGTGTTTCGATTTTATCCGTTCCTATTGATATGTTTTGAGGCTTGAGGTCGGATTGGAAAAAGGTTTTTCTTAGAAGAACTTATTTGTCAGGGGCTGGTTTGTTTGGTAACATTATGACGTAATGTTCCGAGTCCATCCGTTACGAGATATGTTTTTACAGACCTTCAAAGTAAAATTTTTACCCAAAAACAATCCATTTTTCCATCTCATTTTTCTCCGACTTCTGCCAAGGTGAGATACTCGTACGATTCTTTTAGAAATTGGCGCATAGTCTAACGATCATATCTACCTTACCTCATTTGATTCTAGCTCCATTATTTCTAACATTTTTGAAACGTTAAGTTAAGTGTACAAAACTAGGGTTAATTTTAGCTCGAATTCAATTCAATTCAAACTGCACCTAAAGTTCTACAATTTGGTAAAATTTATTCACATTACAGTCATTTCTCGATTTGCGTAAGCCTGTAAATATATCAAATGTGTGAATTTTAGGGTGAAATTCATAGTCCTCACTTATACTTAAGGGAACCCTTAAGGGGCAGACGCTATTCATAGTCACTCAATAAGCAAACGCTTAAGGGCTTCCTAAAGGGTTCCCTTATTCGTTAAGGTTCATATCTAGTAACCTTATATGAACTATGAAATATTTGTTGACATATCCTTATTAAAGACCCTTTGATTTTTTTTTAAATTTTTGAATTTTTAACTACTTGATATTTTTTTATAATTTATTTGTCACTTTCAATAGATATGGCAAATAAGTGAATCGTTCATATAATGAGGCAACGCCCTAATAAGTGATGTCTATGAATACGAAGCTCCCTTAAGGGCGCACTTATAAAGAGAAAGCCCTTATTCCTTAAGGGAATGCTTATTACTTAAGTGGGGACTATGAATTCTGCCCTTGGACTTAAATTAACATATGTGCAAGGATTTGCTTAAATTTCTTTTTTAATTTTGGAAAATACCTGGGATTTTCCCTATACACAAATTTATTTAACTGGATCATCCAAGAATTGTTCATACGTTGTGGCTTTTACGTAAGTGCGGAATTATTTAAGTCCGCCTATGTATGTCGGGGAGCGACTGTATGTCAAAATCGAACCAAAATTAACCCTTGTTTTCTGCACTTAAGTGCCATTTAAAACTGTTGGAAAACTGCATTAAAACTGCTGGAAATAATGGAGCTACAATACAATAATGTAAGATAGATATGATCGTTAGACTATGCGCCAATTTTTAAGAGAATCGTACAACTACCTCGTCTTGGCAGAAGTTGGAGAAATTGAAATGGAAAAATAATTTGTTTTTGGGTCAAATCACAAAAGTTTAACTTTAACGCTCTGTAAAAACCAAACGTCTTATCTGATTTTAGTGTGGTTAGGTTAGCTATTCTTGCTAGTCTAGCTTTGGAGATATTGAGGTTTAAGTCGCGCAAGATGTTGTTTTTTTTCAAAAATCTTCGAATGCCTGTGGCAGCTAAAGGGTTCAGAATTAGGGGTATGTGCCGTCTAACTTTTTGGCTGGAAATCACATGAGGTATCATATTCCGGTGCGTTTATGCGGCAGTTTCCGGACACCCTGTATATACTTTTCATAGTCGGAGGTGCTTCCTTCTGTACGATGCAAACTTCATGACGAAGTTAATACAGTCGAGAACGGATAAGTGCAATCGTCTCCGGCAGCAAGAAAAATTGCACTTATCCGTTTTCGGACAGATTCAGAGAAACAAAAACATAATTTCAGATTGAAGAATATTAAGCGTCCAAAAAGTGTATGTTAGGCTGAATAGTTAGTCTTAGTCTTACATAATTATATTAGTTCCCCCATACTATGAGTGGAAAATTTATCGACACAACTAAAATAGGGAGAACACATACCTATTGGACCTAATTCTCAGTGTTTTAGGAGTATGGAGTAAGAAAAGATAAATAAAATTGCATGAAAAACAATGTTAAAATTAGGCATCATATACGTATATACTCGTAGAGTTACACAACAGGATTATTAAAAGATTTTTACAAAGAAGGTTAAACAAAAACAACAAAAATGGGCGTACGCGTATTACTGGGCGTACGCCCAATATAAGACAGACAACAACAACTAAACCTGATTACTGTTAACTGGAAAGAGCATTTCAAAGCCATCAATGATTTTCAGTCACGTTCTTCGCTATAATGTAACTGCTTGTCCTTGGAAAGAAAAGCATTCTGCAAACTAAATTTTTTAATGGTAGGAAAAATACGAATTATTTGACTGCGTATCCAAAGGCAAGCATAGTAAGGATACAGTATGTTTTTGCATATCATACAGATCCAAATGTAAGATTCTCCTATAATACAAATGATGTTGCACTGATCGCCGCACCGAATCATAAGTTATCGGGACTAATTTCGCTTAGGAAACAGGATAAAGCGCCAATAAATTCACACTTGCAAAGTAAAACCTTTGGATAGAAATAAATCAGAAAGCCTTGAAATAGACCATTGATCATGGCATTTTTTAATGTTAGCCTGAAACAATCGCATCTGCAATCCCTTTTAGATCATAGTATCGTTATCCAGATGTTCAGGGAATATATTTCAGTTTTGGTAATTTAGTAAAAAAAGTTTAATGTAATAAAATTCCGTTTTAATTTTATTAGCCCCACGTAAATTTTATTGTCCAAGCTGTTTGTATGTGAAATACCAAAATGTATCAACGGGCAAAAATAATTAAGTTTAATAGCCAAACAAAGCTAAATTAAACAGAACTTAATTTTCATTAGAATGGAATTGATTCAATGTCAAAATCGATGTCGAAATTTCCAATGAAGTCAATGAATGAATCAAAATTTGGCGCCGCACACTGAATTCTGATGAATTCATAACAAAAGTAACTGCCAAAACTTTGACACTATTTCCATTGTTCTCTTGAAAAAGTGAAAAGCAACCAACAAATATGCATATACAAATACGTAATAATTAGAGCCCGGACTCTCGTGCAATTGCACGTTAATGCACGAAATTGCACTTTTTAGGATACATTGCACGAAATAGCATGTTTTAAGGTTTTTGCATGAAAATGAACATTTGCATTTTTAACCGTGTTTCATAAAAAAATTTTCCCAGAAATTATCAAATTATTGTATTAATTCTGGTTCCTAAATTTCGTGGGTGCGAGTATTAACTAATTGTGGGAATCTTGACTTATCGTTTCATTCTATACACTAACTGCGGTGCATGTCTGTACTATTTTTGGCATGGCAATTTACCAGCTCTATGGGAACTACGCGGAACTTTGTCTATGGGAGGGGAAGAGCCCTCTGCGCGAGAAATATCGAGTTTTTCAATTTCGGAAATGTCACATTGGAATGTTTGCATTGAGACCTCTAAACGCCTATAGCTCAGTATGTTAAGCTGCTGACCTTGTGACTGGAGGTCGAAGGTTCGCATCCCGATTGGGACGAAACTTTTTTCCCTCAATTTCCTGAATTTTTGGTATCTTTTCCCAAAGTTTTATGGTTTCGTACTCATTTATAATGCACGATTTTGCACGTTTCGGGATTTTTACTGTACGTTTTTCATTTTTTACTGCACAAAAATCCGGGCTCTAGTAATAATTTACCACTCTTTCTTGTATTTTTAGATTACTAGTATCGTAGAATGCGACTCAACCAAGTGAGCCACAGAGCGTGTATTTTTTTGTTAGTCGTTCCAATTTGGTTATTTTCGGAGTGTCTTTGTGTCAGTAAATTTGCCACTCATAGTATGTATCATGTTTTATCCAGTCGATAGGCACTAGTATTTATGCGTTTCAATTTTTATTTTTTTATTAAATTAACAGTGGTCCGCATTTTTTAACTCATAAGTACAGAGCACAGGAAAAAATCGGATCAATATTCGTGAGAAAAAACACAATCGTATTCTTAAGTGCAAAACGAATGCACGACATCGAAACTCATAAGTTGCACTTATCGGTTGCAATGAACGTGTGCGTATGCTCTACCTTTCATACATTTTCGTTGCACTTAAGCGAAATTCGCACTTATGTGTTTTGTACGTATCGAGACAATTTTATGTAAACCATTTGAAAAATCATGGGGCTTTTAAAAATCTTGCAGAAATGCGTTTTTTGCACTTAAGCGTTTGGTAGTTATGCGATCTCGACTGTATACCCTTTCATATAGTGACGGGTATAAAAATAAGGTATAGTTTGAGTTCAGTAAAAATAGAGAATCTTCATTGCGAACTATGTGAGCACCCAGTGTCGCCAACTGAAAATTTAGAAAACGGCTAAATTTAGCCGGAAAACCGGCTCTATTTTTTTTTCAAAAACGGCCAAAAATCCGGCTAAATAAATTTCAGTGAGAAAAACGGCCAAAAAACCGGCTAAATAAATTTCAGTGAGAAAAACGGCCAAAAAACCGGCTAAATCATACAAAATAGTCACATTACGAATAAATATAGTAAAAAACTGATTTTAATAATTTTATTTCTTTTCTGAAAACTAAACTATGCTTTATGCAGATTTCTTAGTTTACATATATGCTCCAATTGCTGGCATTACAGTCAAAATTTACTGTGTTCGGAGTTTGATAGCTCGACTAGTCAAAATTGTTGCATACAGGTACAATTTCTCTGTCAAGTCCATAACCAATGCGTAACTATGGGCAAGGGCAACCGCATTTATGTATGTATTTATTTATTGATGATAAACGGACAAATGTCCTTTATACATAAAAAATACAAAATGGCTGCCTTATATACATAAATCTTAATAATATGTACTTACATCTATTTTTACAAAAGTTGCCGAAGAATTAAAGAATAATAAATCATAAGATAATAATTCAACTCATAAAACGCTTAAATTTCCTAAAAAATTACTCCAGTAAACTAAAAATTAATTTTTTCATTTTTTTCCTTATTCGTGTTAGATAAATCCATATGGCTAAAAACTAAATTCCCGATTGATTTCATTCTTTCTATAGGTGAGTTACATTGATAGTTAGTTCTAAAAGTTCTTAGTTCAAACGTATCTCGCTGTCGTGTAAGACGATTAGGAACTTTGAAAGAAATTTCAAAAAGAATTTCAGGGGCATCAATAGATCCATTAATTAAATTAGTTAAGAAAATCTTACAATCGTCGCACCTGAGCAATCTTATATTTTGATTAAAAGTCAACCATTTTAGGCCCAAGACACATATCACAAATCATCATGACGATAATCCATCATGATGATGAAAGTTCGAAATTGGAGTGACACATATGCTTTTGTCATTAGAATTCGTCATTTATTTTTGACGTTTATGTAAATGATGAAAATGTCCTTCACATAATTGCGATATTTTGATGAATATTCAATTCAATAAATTGAGGACACACTTTTCAAGAATTTGAATAGAAATGTGTAAAGATTGATAACAAATTCAATATTTTTGTAAACATTCTTGTTCTTAAATTTTACAACAGATGCCGTCCCCAGTCATTATTGAGCAAATGATGGTCCAAATGCGTAATTTGGAACTCGTGCTAATGATGATAAATTTGCGTCATTCGAAAAAATGTGTGTCAAGCTTGTTATTCATTTTCGAATTTGAGCCCTCCAAATTTTATTTTCCATAGTTACGAAATTGATGTTCCATTGTTCCATTGTTGATGTTCCGCAATTACGAATTTGATGCTCCAAAAATACGAAATTTATGTTCCAAAATTATGAGCTTGGCCGGGAAATGTAATGCATCTACGAAAATGTGTAGTTTCTATGAATCGTCAGATGTTGTGCAAGTAGCTTGCCCAGTAAACTACAAAAATTAGATTTAAATGAAGAAGATGGGGGTAAGTTGCCCCCGAAATATAAACTCACTTAAATTTAACTTTTGTAATTTACTGGGCAAGCTACCTGCACAACGTTAATGTTGAACACTACAAAGTTCCGGCGATATTATTAATATCTATGAATGGCGCTAAAAGGTTTTCACCCTTGTACTTAATCTGGCATGATAAAGTTATCTGTGGTAAAGAATTGACACATTGAAAAATGGAAAAATATTCAGGTACCCCCATGCTCCGAGAATTGCTCAACAATAGTCTAGTACAGATAGCTCAAAACCCAAACATCCAAAAAGAAAAGAAATTTTTGATGCCGAATTGTTGAATACACTGCCTAATATACGCAGTAAAAAGTTACACTTATTTGCGTCATGGGTTAAGGGGGGAGGGGGTGGCAAAGGGGTGGAAATTCGGTTTTTTGCAAATATCTGGAAAACTATGCGTCTGACCTTGAAACGTCATGAGGACGAAACAAACTACATAAAATTACCTTTGTAATGATATGTAACACTCTGGACATTTTTGCAGAAAATTATACCTTAGACCCAAAAATATTATAGTGAATATACATTTTTTGAGTTTTATATTTCGCACTGTAACTCTTGATAGAATAGACCTACCGTCCTAAGATCTTGTTCATATATTGATAACGAAATTCATTTAATTTGTACCAAAAATTGGAGTGCTCCAACCATTGACGCCCTCCTCACTCCTCCTAACAGTTTTCAAAAAGGCATGCCTGTAGCTTCTTTTTAAATTGAGCCAGGTGGATCAAATTTGGTGGGGTGCCTAGTCTAAGCCCCATTATGCTCCTTACCAAAAATTATAACCATCCGATAAAAACTAAGGGTACCCCCCATACAAGGTGAACCAAAATTCTAAAAAAATTCACATTTTGTCACTTCTAAATTCTATATAAAATGGAAAAATAAAATTTATCTCTTAGAACGTCATTATAACAGTTAATTGTAGTCTTCTGAATGTATGTGCAAAAGTTTGCACCAAAGCGTACGGTACAAGTATCAACAAATTGGGTTTGAAGGTCATTGGTACCAGTTCTAAGGCTATTTCCGAATATATCGAGTAACATGTACTAGCAAACTTCAAACCCGATTTTTCGTACTTGTAAGAGACGCTCTGGTACAAACTTTTGAATATACATTCAGAAGACTACAAATAAATGTTATAATGACGTTCTACGAGATACATTTTATTTTTCCATTTTAGATAGAATTTAGAAGTGAAAAAATGTGATTTTTTTTTGAATTTTGGTTCACTTTGTATGGGGGGTACCCTTAGTTTTGATCGGATGGTAATAATTTTTGGTAAGGAGCATAATGGGGCTTAGGCTAGGCACCTTACCATCCGATCAGAACTAAGGGTACCCCCCATACAAAGTGAACGAAAATTCTAACAAATTTCACATTTTTTCACTTCTAAATTCTATCTAAAATGAAAAAATAAAATTTATCTCTTAGAAAGTCATTATGATAGTTAATTGTAGTCTTCTGAATGTATGTTCAAAATTTTGCATCAAAGCGTACACTACAAGTATAAACAAATTGTGTTTGAAAGTCATTGGTACTAGTTCAAAGCCTAGTTCCGAATAATACATATCGAGTAACGTGTACTAGCAACCTTCAAACCCCATTTTTCGTACTTGTAAGGCACGCTCTGCTACAAACTTTTGAATATACATTAAGAAGACTACAATTAACTGTTATAATGACGTTCTAAGAAATAAATTTTATTTTTCGTTTTAGATAGAATTTAGAAGTGAAAAAATGTGATTTTTTTTAGAATTTTGGTTGACTTTGTATGGGGAGTACCCTTAGTTTTGATCGGATGGTAACAATTTTTGGTTAAAAGCATAATGGGGCTTAGACTAGGCACCTCACCAAATTTTATCTGCCTGGCTCAATTTGAAAAGAAGCTAGAGGCATGCCTTTTTGAAAAATGTTAGGAGGAGTGAGGGGGCCGTCAATGGTCGGAGCACTCCAATTTTTGGTACGAGTCAAAAAAATGTTGCTATCAATATATGGACAAGATCTTATGACAGTAGGTCCATTCTATCAAGAGTTTCAGTACGAAACGTAAAACTCAAAAAATGTAAATTCACTATAATACTTTTGGGTCTAGGGTATAATTTTCTAAGAAAATGTCTAGAGTGTTACATATCATTACAAAGGTAATTTTATGTAGTTTGTTTTGTCCTCAGCTCATTTTAAGGTCAGACTCATATTTTTCCAGATATTTGCAAGAAACTGAATTTTCACCCCTTTGCCACCCCCTCCCCCTTAACCCATGGCGCAAATTTGTGTAACTTTTTACTGCGTATATAAGGCAGTGTATTCAACAATTTGGCATCAAAAATTTCTTTTATTTTTGGATGTTTGGGTTTTGAGCTTTTTGTACTAGACTACTTGTACATATAAGCGAAATATCATTTTTTTGTATATAAAAACACTTTAATTTGGTCTATTTACTGTTAAGCCACGGATACGTGATTTAATTATTGTTACACACATTTACCACTTTTTTTTATCGTAATGTGAAATGGACAAACATCCATTTTCATGCAAACGTGAAAAACTTAAAACTAATATTTATATTTAGCCAGTATGAACGTACACTAACGCCAGAGCAAATACAGTCAATATACGCTCGAGGTGCACTTGAAGTTATAGTTATGGTAAGCGCATAGTATCTAGTGCCATGCAATAAAACTACATTTTCGTATTGTGTTTGTATCTTTTTTATCAGAGACCTGATCGGCAACGTTGTTGGTGTCTTTTTAATTGCAACTTTTGGTCAGTGTTTCAATCACGCTATACTCCACGGCACACGATTCATCTCAGTAGCACGGGTGGGTCTGGCTCTGGGTATCTTTTGAAGCATAGTCTATTGTACAGATAGATAGTATGTAGCGCAGCCCGCAGTCAGATAGTACCTCTATATGCCAGCAAGCGACCGATTCGCTTCGGCAACTGGTTAACATTACTAACAACATTTTCTGCTCGTGGTGTCGCTTATGTTGCTACGATCTGTACAGACCACAAACAGCGCTCCAACAGAGATACAGATACTATACCATACCGAACCGCGACCATTCAAAATATTGAATTCTCGCGCAGTCTTGCGGACTTTGCTATAACATTTAAGATTGCACTGAAACCAGTCTAGCGACGGGTATTGATCGATAAAGTTGAATTGGTGGTTGATTTTGCTGTTTTCGCGAAGTGTGTTTTTCTTCCCCTGTGGCCTTTAACTCGCCGAGATACTATACTCGTGCAGATATAGATTGTCTGTACAGAAGTTTGCTCCAAATGCCCTTCGATATTTCGAAATACGCCCATTGTGTACGCTCGGTTCCAACTACTTGTAGTACCCATACCCATATTCTAACCGGAAAATAATCAAAAATTCATAATTTTCAAAAAAAAAGTGTAGATAGATACTTCATTAAAAGACGCTCGCCGATACCTTGAGGATTTATTTGGAAAATTAGCATAAAGCATTGTTCCACTTTTCGGCTATACTAGGAAGCTGGGATTTAAGTGGTTCTTTGAAAAGATTTACTATACAGGTTCAGTTAGCGCAGTTTAAAAAAAACTCATTTTTCCGCGGTAGCGTCCAAATGTAAAGAATGTGTTTTTCAAGGTGATAAAAACCGCCACTAGTAGCGAGTCTATTTCATAAAAGTGTGTTGTTTGTTACTATAACATATAATTTTATTATGGTCCGATGTTAAATATTAAATCATAGTATTTCAGCAAAAAGCGCAGAAAAAAAAATCCGAAAATTGCGAAAATAAGATAGTGGTTACTGTGTTGTGTCTTGTGTGTTGTTTGCAGCAGATAGTGGTGGTGCGGTGAGCGGTGTATTGCAGCTCTTTTGGCTTATACTCTTCGGCAGTGTTTGTGTGAGTTGTTGAAATCACAATTCGAATGAGTAAAGTTGGCCGCCAAACTGCATGCGACAAGGAGTCATAGGTCAAAGCCTATAGCTGGAGATAAAACCATTCAAGAATCGATTCATTTTTCTGCATTTCGTAAGTTGTTTTTTTTTACTGGACGTTATTATTATGCCAACATAGGTCATGCGACTATAGTTCTAAGCAATCTCAGTATTGACCATAATCAGGGAAAACCAAGCACCAATCTTTCCACTTTGTTCTTATCAAAATGAATTGAATTTATTGCTCGGGCAATGTCTTCTGAGACTCGCGGTTTGATGAAGTTTAATGAAATTGTTGGTACACTTTTCGTATAATTAATACAATTTACGTCCATAGCATACATAGTCTGCGGTTGATGTGGCACCGCAAAGTACTTTATCAATTTCAATTGACCAAATGGTCAAGCTGACTGACTGGTCAACGGATGGTTAATATGGAGACGAGACAGTCATAAATTTCGTTAGATTGTTTTGGCGGAAGTTGAATTTATTTAAATGAGTATGAGTTGTGTCTGTTACGCTGTTCTATGGGAGGGACACTCAGATTCTTATCTCTGTATAATAATTGACAAATCTAATGATGGTAATTTATTTATAGAAGTGTAATCAAATTTATGTGATCCGTGTTAGAAGTCAGTTAGAATTCAAACGTAATTTTGAAATATGGATCGAGGGCGATATTTTGTTATGTACGTATATTTCAAGTTGTGTATTATTCGCTATTACATAGTAGGCTTTACATGCATTTTAGGTTGAGTTAGGTTAGGTTAAAGGGCCTTCTTGATGTAATTTATTATTCATAAGCTACTAATACATAGATTCCCATGGGCGTAGCCTGGATTTTACTTAGGGGGGCAAGCCCAACTTTTTTTCTAGATCATAATTTTCTTGGGTGGGGTGTATAAAAAGATTTCCCATCGGTTTGTAAGGGGGCCGGGGTATCTGCGTAATCCGCCTAAAATCAGTAAGGATTATTACTTTGGTCCAGCACAACTCCTGGATGCCTCGGGACCCACAGATAACTTCGCTCAATCGAGGAGCTAAGCTACCGTGTTCTGGCTTGAAAAACTCCGCGCTTCTTTTTTTGGTATTTGATTGTTTGCAGAATGTTAGTCAGATTCTCTTAATTTTCTAGATTTTTCTCTTCCTGTACTTGTCGATATTGGTTTCAGTCCTATCCGTGTAGGTGTATAGTTTGTAATGCCCTTTGGAATTTTACTCTATTATTATTTATTACCCTTATTGATTTTTTCCTGAATCTGGGAAATCTTATAAGAAACGGCAGGAACGCCAAAAATGTACAACATGTGCACATGGTGATACCCACAACACAAATATTTATGATGAAAAGGTAGGCGAATGAAAATCTTCAGCCGCTTTTAATGTATGAGACACCATCGACGGTTTATAATTTATGATCATGTTGGGTTGAGCGCGACCTGTTTCTAATACATATCTTTATCTTCTCACCGAAAGGGAATGTTGAGAATTTGTTGTTCAACAAATAATCTGTAGAACAACAACTAATACCTGCTAGTCCAGCCATCTTCCCTTTTCAGCAATGAAATCACTAGCACAAGACTATAACAAAAACCTAAAACACTCTGCCTAAAAAACACTTCCTATCTTTTTATTGCGACTCAAACACTTCACTAAGCCTTAACCTGAACTTAAGCACAAAAACTTTCACTTTCGTCAATTAAAACTATCTAATTAACAAAACTATTCTATCGAAATTCAATTTAATTTACACTCCAATCGTAACGATTGTCTTTCGCGCTAATATAAGAAATCAATCATACACTCCCAGTCACTTGAATAGGGACAGCCTTTTCGTGAGTTGTTTATCTCAAAATATCCTCTTCCTTACAGCAGAGAGCATAACTCAGTATTTGTTTACAAAGGCTATTATGTTGCTCATAGTTTGCGAGAAAAAAAAATCAAACATTTAATAACAACAGTTATGTTTCATCAACATGCTGATGCACTAATAAATTCTATGTTCAAAATTGGGTATCATTTGAATAGGGACAGTTGCGATTCGGTCGTTATTTCGAAAGTGCTAGCGTCACATCCTAACTGTTTTTGTTTTAATCCTCTCAAATTGTGTTTTGACTTTAATTTTTGTAAGTTTTGGTAATCATGGGTAGAGGAAAAAGCATTAAATACCGCGCAAATGGCTCAACTAGATGTTTTGAGAAATTAACAACACAGCTTACGCAAAACTTCGAAATTAGTAAAAAAAAAGTAAATCGGTATTTAACTATTTAAAAAATAAAAGTGGATATGGACAACAACAACATGAAAGGGCGTACCTACGCGAGGTGCCCTAACCGCCAAAGAGAAAAGGGCGATTCTGCGAGCCGCCTCTAATTTTGCACTATCAGCGGCTAGAATTGTAGCTAAAGTCGGCGTTACAGCTAGTTTATCAACAGTGCAACGTGAAATAAGGAATTCCTCACACCTAAAACGAAAGAAAATTCAGAAAAAAATCAGAGACAGCTCCCCAAACCATGACGTTACCTTCTCTGCTATGATGACTTGACAGAAACCGTTCGTTTTTACGCAGATCGTGGAAATAGAAATGGTACCCATCTGGGCCATCCAGGTTGAATCTCTTCATCCGAAGAAAACTACCCTGTCGTACTTAATGTAATGTAAACTCCTCGTCATCCATATCCAAATCCGTTTGTTATGCTTCTGAACTGTCAGTTTCCATAAAGTGAGGTTATGTGATCCGTAAAAGTTGAAGTTCTTTCTACTTACTGTAGTTCGACTGTAAACAGTGTTATGTTGAGAAGTAGCAAAGGGAAGCCGCGAGGAATCGGCTTATACGCCTCGCCACTGATCACCATGTAACGTGGTTGGAGTATTTGCGTAATTCGCCTAAAATGAGTAAGGATTACAATTATTGTATTAATTCTGGTTCCCAAATTTTTATATTATAATTGTGGAAATCTTGAATTTTCGTTCCATTCTATACACCATCTGCGGTGTATGTCTTACTACAGTGGCATTACAACTTACCAGCTCTATGGGAACTACGCGTAACTTTGTCTGTGGGATGAGAATAACCCCCTGCAGGAGAAATATCGAATTATTCAATTTCGGAAATGTCACATTGGAATGTTTGCATGGAGACCTCTAAGCGTCTATAGTTCAGTAGGTTAAGTTGCTGACCTTGTGACTGAAGGTCGGAGGTTCGGATCCCGATAGGGACGAAACTTTTTTCCCTCAATTTCCTCAATTTTTGGTATTTTTTCCCACTCACCATTTCTAGATTTTGAGCTCGTGCTCCGCTTGGCGTGCACTCACAAATGAAAGCGGAATCAACAGCACATTTTCTGATCTGTAAATCGTCCGGATCCATCCGGAACCCAGTCATTGGGTGCATAAACTTCAGGGAGATGTATTTATCAATTTTATATCATTTCCAGCACGCATAAAAAAGATAGTTCAATCAAATTTTGAAACAAAGAGGTCGACGGGAACGCTGAAATTGGACATTGAGAAGGCTTTTGATAGCGTCTGGCATAATGGTCTTACTGCTAAAATGCATATCCAAGGTTTTCCATTATACCTTACAAAGATCGTTTAAAATTTTCTGACAGATCATTCCTTTCGTATTCGTATCAACGTGAATGGTACTAAGTCTACGCCTTGCATTCTGCCAGCTGGAGCTCCTCAAGGATCAGTTCATAGTCCGCTGTTGTACAATATTTTTAAAAGCGATATACCTGTTCCAGCCAATTGCGAGTTGTGTCTTTTTGCTGATCTGCAGTGCTGATTCACCTGCTGCAATTGTTTCATTCATGACTAATGGTTTTTCTGTTCTTGATCGTTATTTTCATAAATGAAAAAACAAATGGATGCCCTTCGCTCCCCCGGGCTAAAAGTTTTTTTTCGGGCGTACCTACGACTTGTATTTAATCCCCCCCCCCTATTATTTTCCTTCTGTCTTCACAAAAGTTCGGTTGCGTCGACAAAACAATATATTTGTGTGGGGTTTGGTTAGAATAAGTGGGCAAATAAAAATATTTACTCAGCAAATAGTTGCTTTGATAAAGACACATTAATTCAAGGTTTTGTGAAATTGGTGTAAAAAATGTTTCTTAGAAGAACCAAAATGGGGGGTTGGGTTTGTATGGCAACCCCATGACCTAATTGTCCGATTTGATCCATTCTTACATATGTTTTGTGTCATTAATAGAAATACATGTGTGTGAAATTTGGTTGAAATTTGTGCTCAAATAAAAAAGTTTTTCTTAGAAGAACCTAATTTGGGGAGTTGGGTTTGTTTTGTATGGCAGCCCCATGACCCCATTGTCCGATTTTACCGATTCAAACATACAAATTGGCTGCAGCAAAAAAAAGCATTTGTGCAAAATGTCAGCTTCATAGCTTTTAAATTGGCCGAGTAAAACGCGTCGCAACAGACAGACAGACGGACGTCGCGTCGTCCAATCGACTCCCCAAGTTATGCTGATCATAATGTATTGTATACTTTTATAATGGTCGGAGATGCTTCCATCAATGCGTTACAAACTTCATGACAAAGTTAATAGATATACCCTTTCACTCAAACTTGTAGAACTATAAGCTGAAAATCAAGGACAAACATTTGATGTTTTCGACAATTTCTTTCGCTTGATAATTCTATTTTTCTCAGTGTACAGATCGACTACGAGCCTCATTACTAGACTTAGCGCGTTAGTTGTGTTATTCACATTCACGATATACCCTTCGGCTTCGATCCTTGATGCATGTTTGCATTTCGAAGTCTCGTCTGCACACCAAACATTATAATTGTCACCAGTTTTAGAAAAAAACGAGACCGAGGCTAATTTCGGGCGCGGCCGAAATTTGGATACCCTTCGCTCCCTTCGGTCTAAAAGTTTTTTCGGGCTTACCTATGACTAGTGTTCAGTCCTCCCCGCTTCCATGCTTTTGAATTTTCTCATAAGTGCCGTGGCGAAGATTTATTGGGCGAAGCGGGACGTGGGTTTCTTATAAGAACCAAAAAGAGAGGGAAGGGGGTTTTAGGGCAGCCCTATGGCCTTCCCATCAATTTTTACGTATGTTTGTGGCATAAATTAAAACATATTTGGTTAAGATTGGTGGACAAATCAAAAAGATTTTCTTCGAAGAACCTAATTTGGGGGTTGGGTTTATATGCCAGCCCCATGACCCCATGGTCCGATATAATTCATTTTTGCATATGTCTTGTACTATCACTAAAAATACATTTCCATGAGGTTTAGTTGAAATCTGTGTCCAAATAAAAAAATGATTTTTTAGAAGAACCTAATTTTGGGGGTCAAGTTTGTGGCAGCCCCACGTCCGATTTCACGTTTGTTATGTGGCATCAATAGAAATATAATTTTCTGAGGTTTCATTGAAATTGGTGTGCAAATA
Source organism: Microchrysa polita (assembly GCA_949715475.1). Lineage (NCBI taxonomy): Eukaryota > Metazoa > Arthropoda > Insecta > Diptera > Stratiomyidae > Microchrysa > Microchrysa polita. The sequence continues at coordinate 6,246,129 of OX454421.1, forward strand.
AAAACGTTTTTCTTAGAAAACTTTAATTTAGGGGGCTAGGTTTGTATGGTAGCCCCATGACCACATAGTTCGACTCCATCTATTTATACATATGTTTTGTGTCATCAATAGAAACACATTTGTGTGAAGTTTGGTTGAAATTGGTGTATAAATAAAAAAAAATTCTTAGAAGAACTTAATTTTGGGAGCTAGGTTTCTATGACAGCCCCATGACCCCATGTTTGGATTTGGTCCATTTTTACATATGTTTTGTGGTATTACCAGAAACACATTTGTTCGAAATTTGATTGAAATCGATGAGAAAATAAAAAAGTTTTTCTAAGAAGAACATAATTTGGGGGACTAGGTGTGTATGGCAGCCCCATGACCCCATTGTCCGATTTGGTCGATTTTTACATATATTGTGTGTTACCAATTAAAACACATTTATGTGAAATTTGATTGAAATTGGTGCATAAATAAAAAAGTTTTTCTAAGAAGAACCTAAATTTGGGGGGTATGTTTGTATGGCAGCCCCACGACCCCCTTATCGGATTGTAGCGATTCAAACATACAAACTGCCTGCAACAAAAAGAAGCATGTGTGCAAAATTTCAGCTCCATAGCTTTTAAACTTTTAAACAGACAGACAGACAGACAGACGGACAGACGGACAGACGGACATCGTCCAATCGACTCAGCTCGTCACGCTGATCATATATATACATATTTTATATGGTCGGAGATGCTTCCTTCAATGCGTTACAAACTTCATGACAAAGTTAATATACCCTTTACGCTTAATAAGCGAAGGGTATAAAAAAACATTTTCTTTTCGGAGGCATTTTTTTACGGTAGAATAAAAATATGCGCTGATAGCTATCTAGGAGTAAATGTAAAAAAGAAACATACAAAAGCCAAAAATATCTTATGCCAACAAGACCGTACTAACTTTGTACATTTTACATTCATAAATCAATACAAATGGGCATACAAACTTTATTTACATTTCAATATGTAATTGTGTTTTTTGCTTTGTTGTATGTTATATTGTTGGTCATAATGGGCTTCCTGTTAAAATGCAGACTTTGCTGTTCTCGCCGTCTTAACACCGTACGTAGTAGTAGTAGTACGTAGTCATACTTAGGCTGCTTATTGCCACTAAAAAAATTGACACTCTATTTCATTGCATTATATGTATGTACATGTATGCCCTAAACAACGCGACACTTTTCGAATCCATTACCATGTGCGGTTACCTATTTAACTGAACACGTTGAATTCCCATGTTTTAATTATTATTATTGTTACGCGATGATTTCAAATCGACAATAGAATGTAGCACACAAGTTGCAACTTAATCCAAATCGGAATTAATATTGCATTTTTATACTGAAATAGGTATCGTCAGAGCTAAGTAAAATAAAACCTTGTCCGCAAGACCTAATTCTCAGCGTAATGTGTAGTATAGTTACAATTGGATGACACCAATAAAATGTCTATCAAATGTGTTGCATGTGGTTTTTCGATTACCTGGTCAGCCTTCTTACCCGACTTTTGAAATAAGTATTCTTGGCATAAAAAAAATAGTTATACAAATGTAAACAAAAACTTGATTAGAATGCTAAATACTCGCAATTCAACTCATTTCTATGGAAGTCTCATGTAATTTTTATACAAGTGGAATAAAATAATTAGGACGTTTCACTTAGTTTAGTTTAAAATAAGTAGTATATAACTTATCAGGGTGATTCGATTGAGCCATGCCCAAGCAATAATTCGTTTGCTTTAAAGAAGCACTTCACACTGTAGCAATCATATAGTACCAAGAAATCAATTTATCGTGTGACATTACTTAAATAAATATTTTGATCCGATAAAACATCCTTAAGGCATTTTCCGGAAAGCTTCTATCGTCATTATGGAATAAATTTAAAGATGGTGGTATAAGGCTTCGATAAAACTGTCTCTAAACGTTAACCTAACAAGATACTCCTTTAAATACTCCACTCTTGTCTTTATTGGATGATACAGCACACACATGCAATAGTCTAGTCTCTCTAAATTAACTCACATACATGCATATATTCTTCTATAGCACAGTCGGTTTCATTTTTATAGTGTGATATTCGTATGGTCATCCAATAAATTTTTCAGCGTAGTTTTATAGAAGGATAGATTTTGTGATTTTTAATGAATTGACACTTATGATAAGTGCTCTGAAATTAAATTTCTTCAATAGAAATCCTTGAAATTTTGAATGAAACCCACACTTACTCACTTATTGTTATCTTCGGAACCAATTAAGGTGATCTCTGCGCAGAAATTATCTTTATTTTATTGATAAATGTATAGATTTAGGGTGCATTGCAGAAAATTCGATAAAGAATTGTCAAGCATTTTGAAGTTCGTTCAATGACAGAGAATGCTGATATATAGCAATGACGTACGCTTTTTTTGAAGCATAATTTAGTGCTACAAAAAGGTTCTATTGGGTTAAAAAATGGCGCCAAATGCCATGCCGTGTGTCAGTCTGTTCGCACGATAACTCCAGAAATAATGAAGATAGCCGTTTGAAATTTTGGTGAGATATTTCTTTTGATCAAATCTTGGACGGAAGTGAAAATGGGCCAAATCGGACCAAGCGTTCCCCTACCCCCCATACAAATAAGTTCTCCTTGATATTTTCATTCAGCCATAACTTTCGACAAAATATCGCTAGCGAACTAAAATTCTGATTAATGCCTTACTATGACATATACTTTGAGTTGATGGAAAGTGAAAAACGCATTACCATCACTACCCCTACCTCCCCTGCAAAGCTATATTTAGCCATACCTTTTCATAGAATATCGCGATACACTTCAACACTACACTTTGTGTCAAATGGTAGCTTTTAGAAATCCCTTTAAGATATTAATAGTGCACCAGATCCTACTCATATACCCCCTCCTCCCCCACAAAAATACGAAATTGTAAATTGTATGTTTTGCGTTCCTTCTAGGCCTGTACATGGGTATAGGGTATGCACTCATCGTGCTATTCGCACGATTAGAACTCGATCTCGTTTTTATTTAGATTCAGATTAATTTTTTTATATGTTTTCTGAAATTTCCACAATGCACTTTATCTGCCTAAATGGCAATATGATTTGAATAGAATGGGTTGCAACGTGAAGCTGAAATTTTGGTTTAATTTTAATTTTATTTCATGAAGGTGAACCATCAGAAAATAATCAATAGTTCAGTAAAATATCACAAATTTGGTAATTCTTAAATGAATATCTCCAAAATTAAATCTAAACTCACATTGACTCCATTGCCAAAATTTGCCAAAAACGGATGACCGAAGGTGTATATTTGAACAACAGAGAAAAAAAACAGGGAGAATATTGCACTCCATCAATGACCTTAATAAAACAACATTTCAAATCGCCTTTTCTGTCGATTGGTTTTAAGTTTTTTATGTATGCAATTTAAATAAATGAATTAGCTAGATAATGGTAGGTACGGATTACGGATACAATATTCGTAAAATCTATTATGATCGTACTTGACGTTTCAAGCGCATGTAATTTTTCCAGCTACATACATTATGTATATAATTCACGAGTCAAAAATTAAATCGAAGGTGTTCTTTTGGGTGATGTACGATTTGCTATTTAATTGATAAATTTTGTATGCTACACATAAATCAACTATAATTTAAAGGTCATTGATGTGTGCGCAAAAAAAAAGGTGAATGAACCTTCATTTCAGGTTCATTGCTAAGAACCTGTCATTTATTCATACATATAAGACCGAACCGAAAAATAGTTAAATATTTATTAAGCGTCAATTTTTTTTTTAATTATGAAAGTACATATTATAAGATTTATATACATCTCAAAATTTATTTAATTGCTAGCTGCAAAGTGTATGTGCGCAAATTTATACTGAATTTTAGCAAACATCTCTCTCAAGACTTTAAGTAGGTTTGCTTGTAGAAAAAAAGATAAAACGGAAAATTTGTCAACAAGTTTGTTAAATACAAAATGCAAACAATATGACAATTTTTTAGGAAAAATACTGCATATGAATTCTTAGCATAATGATTTAAAAATGGTTTCAAATTCTTACTCTCACGATAAAGAAATGTTGGCAAATATTTTAGGTAGTGTTTTGAATGTTCGTAAATTTTTTGTACTTACTGCTATACTCATCACAAAATCGTGAAATCTATTTATATTTCTTCAAATTATGCTTGAAACAGATTGGACGCGTTGAATGCTGTCGAAGAAAGGAGCATAGCTGACTGCTCAACAGCAACAGCGAAAATCATATCAGCCATTTAAAATGCATTATGCTGCTTCCTTCAGCAGCATTCAACGCGTCTAATTTGTTTCCAGCATTACAAGTAAAATATGACGGCCAAGGAACAGAAAACCCTAAGGGCCGATTTCTCATACATCTTATTTAGTGGTTAGTCTTATGGTATAAGAAGACGCACGCTATATTTTGTAAGCTTTTATATTTACAGGGTGCGCCATGTTTTATGTCGGTATGTAAACATTGAATAACTTTGACATTTACCAATCGATTGATTTGGTTAGAAACAACGCGCCTATTGTTGCCAACTGAAAATTTAATATACGGGATACGGCTAAATTTAGCCGGAAAAAAATTTTTTTTTTTTGAAAATAACTTTAACCCTTTACGGCTCAAAATCACGAAAATTTATTTTATAGTTGAAAATCGATGAGTTAGGTCATATAGAGCGATGAAAAAATAGTTAAAAAAATCCTGCTTGAGAATTCGTTGCTTAAGGGGCCAAAATTTGCTATGTTGCATATCTGCAACATTATGCTAATCCGTCATTTATTTTTTGCGTTCGAAGTGGAAAATGCATTGAATAAAATAACGTCTTTATTCAACAAATTTAAAGAAATTATTCATTATTCAACTAAAATATGGAACAAATTAAAGTTAACTAATATAGTTACTAATAATATAATTTACTATGATTCGAAAATTGAAGAAACTCCGGATTAAATCTGTTTTAAAATTTAGGTAGTATTTTATTTCACAAAAAGCTAGATTTTATTCTAAAAATATTTAAGCAGAGAATTTATTGAGATATTCATACAAAGTAGCAGACGGGTAATAAGTTAAGGCATGTTTTATCATTTTTACTAACGCTGAATTGTACCTGCGCAGCAAATATTTAAGCCATGCTTGCTGTATTCTTATTCTCCAAAAAGTAGCTATATCAATAATTTTCAGAGCAGAAACGCTTTTTTTTCGGATCAGCTACCCATTTCTTTCTAACAACGACATCATAGTGATGCATGCATTTGCGCCTTTTATGCAAAAAATGTCAAAATACCCTATTTTGCTGATTTGTTCAAAGTGAACCATGAAACGAGCATCAAATCTTAGAGCTTCAAACGAATAGTTTTGAGCTCCAAAATTTTGTCGTTAGAAAACCACTGGCGCTGCTGCTTTATTTCATTGAATATTATCTTATGATGCTAGTAAGTTGCTAGCAACCCTAGTTATCGGACGTATTTACCCGGCTGAAAGAGGTCATCCAGGTGATCCTATTCTGACTATGCGTAATGTAATTGTGGTAAGGCCTGGAAATTCCACAAAACTCTCAAAATAGGTCGAAACCGATGAGAGACCTGCGTTCGAAAGTGGTCAATTGACTCTTCTCTGGATTTCTGAAGTTCTGGATAAAAGGACGATGGCATACTCAATGTTACTTACAAGTTACGTGAATGTTGATGGTTGCCGTCCAACCCTAGACTTTCCTGTCCAAAATTCGTCAAATGTAATCTCTAGGAGATTGACTTCTGGGCAATCCGCGAAATCTAATCATAATATGATATGAATAAATAATGGTCCAAATCGTAAGGACATAATCCTTTTTTATAGGAATCAGTGTTGGTCACTGCTTTTTCATTATAGATAGATAGATAGATAGATAGATAGATGTTTTATTTAAAACCATTTTCATTAATACAATCATAATTCATTAAAAAATATAAAAACGTGAAGGGCGTGGCTTCAAGCCGTCTGCCAGATTTAATTGACATTTTCAGAATTATTTTAAATATTTAATTTCATTAACGTTTGTTCCATGTTATTAGAGAGTTTTAGCAAGTCGTATGGAATAAAACGACATAATTTGACATTCTATATAAAAATTCGCTTGCTTACCGTATACGAAACGAAATATCTTAATTTTGCATGTCCCAAGTAGGCATGGGTGTATTTCCGTATATTTGATTCTCTGGAAACAGTCGAAATTGGCGAAATAATTTGTCGTTTTTTACCCCTATGCCTACTTAGGATATGCAAAATTAAAATATTTTGTTTCGTATACGGTAAGCAAGCGAATTTTTATATGGAATGTCAAATTATGTCGTTTTTGCTAAAACTCTCTATTATCTTTTGTTTATTATATCGTTTATTTTATATTATCATTTGATCACTATGTGCATATGTATCCATATTTATTAAGAATTATTATTATTATTATTAATTTTGTAAGCTTTATTATAAGTCCAAATTGTAATATTTAAGCTCATGTGTTTATATGTGTAATATGTATTATTATTGTGTGTTTTTTTCCGTTGTTTATATTTATTTGTGGTTTATTTGGGAGAGCTGAGTGATGAAGTTCACACAACTCCAGATTCAGCGTGTTCATCTACCCAGCCCCCCCAGCCACATTTTGGTTATAAGCTTTCGTTTATTATCCGTTGTCGATATCCCAGGGCAACTTTGCAGAATCCGTATAAGCGTTCCCAATCCAGTCCGTTCAGTAGCTCGTTGATTTCGCAGCTATTCAGAGTGTCTTTTCCGAGAAATGATCTCCTTATTTCCCTGAGTATGGGGCAAACACCTAAGAAGTGTCGTATATCTTCCCTTTCTTCCAGATTGCATAAAGAGCATAATATCGGTAAGTTGGGTCTGTGGGGGATATAATTTAAAGGCAGCAGCTCGCCTCTGGCTTTAAATATCAGAGATATCTTATGCACAGAAAAATCGTTATGAAAGTATGTTCTTTCCTTCAGCTCGTGCACTAGTTGAGTATATGTTTCGCGGTGTTGTGATGACCTCGCTCGCTCCGCAACCGTTTAACGTTCGAAAAGTCCATAATCTCTCAATAGCTGTCTCAAGCGATGATTCGCCTCGTGTGTTGCATCCCAATTAAAATTCACTCCTGCCAAATTTGCCATGGTCGTCAAATTGTCATGATATATGGTACTAGATTGGTCTGCATGTGATGTTATTCTTTTTGGTAGTCTGGCGGAATTCATCGATGTGATCTTAATCAAGTAGTTGAGGTGCAAGTTGAGTGTGTCTAGGAATAACGAATTGAGTCCAGTTTCTCGGAGTAACATGTAGTTAGGAGTTGTTACGGGTAGCTGAAAGGTGCGCTTCAAATAATATCTTTGCAGTTTTTCCACTTGATCATAATCTTTACTTCCCCATACTTGGGCTCCATATAAAAGTATGGACTTGGAAGCAGATTGGAATATATTATACTTAGCAGTATGTGATATATGTGAGTTGTTGAAGCAAGCTTTCCAGACAGAATTGATTGCAAATTTTGCTTCCTTAAGCTTCTGGTTGAGATGCGGTTCTATTTTCAGATTGTAGGAAATCAGTATTCCAAGATATTTATAGTCTCTCACTACTTCAATCGCATTTTGATTTAAGGTCCATACTTCATCGCTTGCCAATCGAAAACGTTTTTTGAAGACTATTATTTTTGATTTTTCAAGGTTTACGGTGAGCTTCCATTGAGTGCAATAATTTTCGAGATGGTTGATCATTTGCTGTAAGTCACCGGGAGACTCCGCCAAAAAGACTATGTCGTCAGCGTATAATAGGCCTTTCAACAACAATCCAAAGCCTCTCGCACCACCCGGCATATCCTCTAGGATATCGTTTATAAAAATGGAAAACGCATCGGGGCTGAGTTTGCAGCCTTGCCGCACACCAATAGTTGTACTGAATGAAGTCGATAGTTCAGTTCCATTCCAAATCCTCGCTTTCGTATCATGGTACAGCTCTTCAAACACATGACCAAATTTTGAAGACATGCCGACATTGTACAACTTGTAAAACAAAGACTGCCGGTCAACAGTATCAAAGGCCGCTTTGAAGTCGACAAAAAAAGCATACAGTTTCCGTCCTTGTTTCAAGAAGAGGTGTGCCCAGCTTTGAAGCACAAAGATGTTGTCATTCGTTGAGTAACCTTGGCGGAATCCTGCTTGGTTCTCCACTATTATTTTTTCGTCATCGAGCCACCTAGCGAATCGTGATTGCAGTATGGTCGTAAAAATTTTTCCAGTTGTATTCACGAACGATATACCACGATAGCATGATGGATCGTTGATATCTCCCTTCTTAAATATGGGGAATATTACAGATTCTCGAAACCCTTCCGGGATGCCACCACCATCGAAGATTCTGTTAAACTCTGTGCACAAAATATCAACAAGCTTCTCTGGACCATATTTGAAGAACTCTGCCGGAATCCCATCGCTGCCCGCTGCTTTATGATCCTTGCACTTTTTTAGAGCGTCAAGTACTTCATCTCTCGTTATAGCTGCATCAAGTATTGGCTGATTCCAATTGGGCCTTGCAAATTGCACTATCTGCTCGGTATTCGTAGCCTGGAGCATTTGTTGGAAATGTGCTTTTAACGACGCAATACTTATTCCATTTCCTTTTTCATTATATTTTTTCAGTCTATTTTTTCACCAAAAAGTGGCAATAACACCCAAATCACCCTTCTTCCTAATACCGACATTCTTGAATTTCCTTGAACAATAATACATATAATACATTGTACATAAAACAATATCAAATGTCTCCAAAATATAACCGGTTTTAGTAGGGCATTTACATAATGTTGCAGATATGCAACAAACATAATTAGTTCATTCGATATCCATACATTTTGAAAAATTCCTTCGGAAAAGGAAAATAGACACTTTTACCTAACGTTCACTATATCCTCACAGGATGTTTTGAAAAATTATATGGATAACTATTCAAACGAAAATTGCATAACTGTGGAAAATGTTGTTGTAATGATCTACAAATATAAATTATTGAACATTTATATTCAAATGCAAGAAATATTTTCAAAGAAAAATCAAAACTACTTCTCACTTATTGCCGTACGAGAATAAGGCGTTTTAAAGCGGCAAATTGTAATAGGATACTTTCTAGGAACGATTTTCCGTTATGTTGCAGATATGCAACATTAAGCCGTAAAGGGTTAAAACTGGAACTAGTGACCTTTAAACCAGATTTTCTGAGACTTTAAGGGTACAAGTTGGTATGAACTACTGAATAAACATTCAGAAGACTATAGTTAATTGTTTAAGTGAGGATCGAACAGAATTATTGTTCTTCTATTTTAGATGAGTTCTAAAGAGAAGAAAATGTGCAATTTGGCAGATTTCGGGTTCACTTTGTAAGGAGGTACCCTTTGATTTGATCCGATCGATGTATTTTTTGGTGAAAAGTATCAAGGGGCTCCCTCTAGGCACTTAACCAAATTTTATTTGCCTGACGTAATTTAGAGAGAAGTTACAGGTATGCCTTTTTGAGAAATGTTAACTGGGGCGTGGGAAATGTCCTTGGCCGGAGCAAGCTCATTTTTGGTATAAGTTAAGTACATTTAACTGGCAACATCAGCACTAATTTTTATCACTCTACCTTTACCTACCTACCTACTAAACCTACTAAAAGTTACAGTGCGAAATGTAATTATCAAATATCGCATAATATTTTTGGGCCTAGGCTATAATTTTACAAGAAATGGTCTATCATTGCAAAGGAAATTAAATGTAGTTTATTTCGTCCTTAGGACATTTTGCGATAGGGCTAATCGTTTTTCAGATATTTTCGAAAATCGTAAATTTCCCCTCTTCTTCACCCCCTGCCCCTTAATGTGACGCTCAAATTAGTGCAACTTTTTAGTGCGTATAGAGAGGAGGGTGTACAACAATTTAGCATCAGAACTTTCTTCTTTTTTTTGGACGTTGGGTCTAATGCTAAAATACTATAGGTACTATTATAGAATTTTGATTTTTGGCTATTTTTATCTTGTAGTTTGGCTGGTCTAGCGGTTATTGCGCGCACCTTCGGTGCACAGGGTCATGAGTTCGAATCTCACCGTGGATCATGGTGTTTTTCGAACTCACGAGCTTGTGACGGACTATGATCTCACTCAGATGTTAAACGAGTACCTATTTATGGGGATAAATAACACTGCTGAGCGTGATGCTGATCTCATTACCTCAACAACAAGCAGATAAGATCTTGGAAATATCCACATCCTGCGGCCTTAGTCCAATGCTGGATTGTCGCGCCAGTTATTTATTTATTTATTTTTATCTTCTTCCCTTGTATGCTACAATCCGGAAAGGTACAATCGCGTAGGCCGTGGATCTAAGGATTGTTGTCGTTATCGCCAGTTCCGGAGAGGGTTATGTTATCTCAACAAGAGGTGCAGCTGGGTATTAAAACAATTGTCCCACCGCAATTGGGAATTTGTTAATGTCCGGCTCGTTTTGTGCGATATATCATCGAAGGATGCATAGCTAATTTTGAAAAATTTATTTTTGCCATCGAGTGGTCACTAACACATCCTGCGGCCTTAGTCCAATGCTGGATTGTCGCGCCTGTTATTTATTTATTTATTTATCGAGTGGTAGCAATCTGAACTTTCGCAGGATTGTGGAGACAACGGATATATTTCTGGATCTCCCTCATTTTCACCAAATTGCGGATCGCCTATCGATCCGGATTTTTTTCCAAACTCAGGGAGCGTCCGAAATAATACTTTTAAAATTCAGAGATATGTACATGATTTTTGCCCATCAAATTTTTTCTTCGACGGGTAAGCATGCTGCAACTTGCCAAACGAAACGGGTTAATAATAAATCAATGCTCCAAGAACAAGAATTCATTTTTTATAAACCTCGCAATTAAATGAATTTCTTTATTTATCATTTTGCAATTTTTAATTTTCCGAATTTCATCAAGGGGCTTTAGCCCCTTAGCCCAGTGGCGTAGACAGCTTTTCGGAGGAAGAGGGGATCTGTGGCCTGGATTTTTTTGTCAGCACAGGAGAAATGCATTAAAATTAGGGGTTCGACAACGCATGTTAGGAGGAACTGAGAAGTTCATAGAATCATATAAAGATTATAACTATAAGTACGCAGAATATGCTCTACACCTTGAAAATTCCATCCTGGAAGTTTGTGGGGTGAAGTTAAAATTGAAGATTCGTCTTAACTATCAATCGTAATGTTAATAATCGCACTAGAGATGAATACGGTAAAACTAGGTCTCAGTGAGTGGTTTGTCTGCAGCATACAATAATGTTCTGAAGAGCAAGGAGGCTGGACGTAAATACGTTGATGTCGTCTCTGTGAATTTATACCGAAAGATGATTGGGCGGATGAGTGAACGAAATAGCATACCGGGTAGCATGATGCAGTATTGTTCAAGCAAGTTAGTCTAATAATAAAAACAGAGAGTTTTTCCTTCGTTTATTAAAACGAACGAGAAAGCATACCCGAAAGGAAAAACTTTTAACAGTTAGTCTAGCATGTGCAGTAATGCCGCTTAATTAGAACCCTATTTAACCACTAGATATCAGTGTTTACTGCAATCGCAGTAGATCTGCTGCTGTTTCTACGAAATGTTGTCATCTAATGTACCACTGCATTTCTGTTCGTAAGTACTGCGATTTGGCCACAGCCAGTAAAAGGAAAATTTTCGATCATTTTTGCTCACATACAAAGAGGTTATTTGTTTTATTTGTATTTTTCTGCAAAACTTGAAATATTAGAGGGTTCCCATTTCCACGGAAAGTCGAAAGAAATACCGAATAACGAGAATATAAATCCCAGTTTAGGTATTTTATGACGCTTCTCAGTCAAAGTGGGCTAAGAAGATGTCAAATTTCCTGTTTCGTGTATGATATATTGTGCGGAGTTTTCCCAACGCAACACAAAAGATCGGTCCAATATCAGTAAATTGGATTCCCTCAACCAAACTCCTAGTTGACCGACTACCGAACAAATAACAAAAATCAAAGTCCCCATTGGCTATGTCCCTCTCATGCATTTTCCGATCTTTTAGGTGTAAACTCCGATCAGTGGTCGAAGAAGCACACACTTTGAGGAAGAGTATCATAGGCGACGCTAAAAAAGCAGCTACTAAGTTAAAATTCCAATTGGAAGAAAGTGTCAATTCCATTAAGTTATTTGGAATTAAAAAATTGAGTCATCATTTCAAAATTGTATTTAATAAAACGCTAAATTCATAATTTTTGCACAAAAAAAAAACAATACCAGACGGACGGAATTTGTTTTAGATCGACTGCGAAAAATAAACAAACACTGCGGTTTTTTCTTTCCATTCCATTTTTAAGTGAGAACCCTGCTAGATATTCCACAATACTGATTTTGGCTATAGTGCAAAATTTTCTTGGAAAATCTGAGATCTCTGCTTGTGGCAGTCGCACTATCTGAAAAACACCGCGTAAAGAAAACCAAATCTCATGTCTCTTCTCTTCATTACCGTAACTCCTAGTGGAGCATGGTGCGTTGATGACTACCGTGTGTAGTCATCCGCGTTACAAAGACAACCGAATTCGGAGTGTGATACGGTTGTCAGCCATACCACTTCCTAATCGCATTGTTAGTTTATTATTCTACGATAAGAATATTTCTTATCATCTTCTTCTGAATAATAAACTTGCGACGAGTCGTGCCGAGTTTGGAAACTCGTTTCTCTATGAGTGTCTATTTCCCAGAGTGTCGACCGAACGATCACGGCCACAGAGCACGCACAGTATATGCTTGGAATTGATGAAATTTTAGCCAAAGCAGTAACAATTATGCAATTGAAATTACTGTAAGAAGGGTTAATTCCGAAATCGTCGTGTGGATGGATTCTTTACTAGGGGGGGGGGGGGGCAATCCTCGTGATCCCTCCCCTTATCTATGCCACTGCCTTAGCCCCTCTCGTGGTTGCGCCACTGGTATCACCGTTTTGGCCGTTCAGCAGAAAACATTGCCGCTGTGAGTGAGAGTGTTGACGAAACCCCAAATTTGTCGCATCCACGGCGATCGCAGCATTTGGGTTTGTCATACGGCACCTTGTGGCGTGGCGTATTTTGCATCTGGATTTGCATCTTCATCCGTATAAGGTCCAGCTCACTCAGAAATTAAGCCATATCCCAAACAACACGGCCGGTTTTAGTTCTATTTCGCGAGAAGTTCCCTGGACGCGTAATTTTGAGATTTAGCGATGTTGCTTGGCGTGGGGATACTCAAAAGACAGGGTTTATGTGAACAATCCTTAAACTATTGAGCATTTGGGGAACAACAGGAACAGCCGAACACAATTGTTTTTCAGTTGTTTCAAGGTTCGTTTGGTATTGAATGTGTGTGAATGTTCTAATATTTATAACAAACATGCTTAATTGCATAAGGTGGTTTGTCTCTCAGTTCCTTTATTTTTTCTAATGAGCGTTACTATAATTTTTAATGTGCGAATTGTAATCCCTAAAAAAACTTAACGTATTCCAAGTTTGACCCTGTTTTAAATGCATATACATTTCCGTGTTTCATTCTAATTCCGCCACTTGTTAAAACAATAGCAACTTTTTCAATTTGAATATACAAATTCAATTAAATAATTTTTTCCATTTCACACCATTACTTAAAGCCGGTATTATAAAAACACATCAGATCGACAATATTGTTTGTTAAACAAATAAGGCTGCTTTATTGCAGTTTGCTAACATTTTAATATCAAATTCATAGAATGTTAGGTACATACATATGTGTTGCTTTAAGCTAGGGGCCAAACATGTATGTATTTACTAAAACGTACATTAGTAGCTATAGCTATTTGCTTAGTTGTCATGCTATGCCTTTTTTCACCTGTGACTACAATCAACAATATTCTTGGGAAAAATATCAATCGAGTGTGTGGTGGTCTCTTTATTTCACCTTCAACCGCGGCGCGTGAACTGAAACAAAAACGTTTCGGGGTATTGATGCGAAGAAAAAAGATAAGAATAAAATTGATATAAGACAATACTACGTTCACGATTCACGTTCACCTGAAAACATTCACGAACAGAGTACATACAATGGAAAATGGGTGGAAAGGTCATTTGTTTCTCGCGGGCTATTAATTAAATGACTACACTGCAGAGATACAGACTATACTATGCTATAGTCTATGGTTTTTGACTATGCTATTGTATTGGAAGTTAGCTGAAAGAAATAAATATCTTATGCGCCAAGTTAAATAAAAGTTGATAGAGCGTGGATAATTTATTTTAACTGTTTTTTGTCTTTATTCAAGAATCAATTTAAAAACAGCTTTCGTGTGAAAGATTGCCTGGTAATTTAGTCAAGAATAAAAAAAAAATGAATGATACGGATATTTTTGCATTTTAAATACATACATAAATGATTTCATTTGATTGAAAATAATTATGCAGTAATGATGATGGCAGTGATCATGGAAAAAGGTGCAATAAATCACATAATACGCATTTTGTAGGTATGAACTAATGAATTATATACTCAGTGAGATGTTCAATGAGGTGTTAGAACTTGGCTCGGTTTTTATGAATGAATGCGCTTTCCTGTGAAAATTATGACCATTTTTTTTAGATTAAATTACGTAAAGGTTCTTTATTTGGTGGATATTAATCGACACCGGGCGATCATTAATTGCACAAAACAATTTCGAGGAAAATTGGTGTAGGCTGCTCGGTTCAATTTTTGAGGCTGAGCTTAAAAAGTTGGTGGAGTGGGCCAGTTTCTTAACTTTCTTAAATACATACGAAACAATAGTAGTGACCTTAATTTTATAAAAAAAATAATACCGTTATCGGCTATACATGCTCAAACTGACGTGTTCCCAATTGGGCACATTGGCTCACTTCAGTGTCTTGTAGAAAAATTATTTTGTTTCCAATTTTTCAATATGACTGGACTTACATTGCAATTGCATGTAATTTTCGCATGTTCTATGCCAGTCTCTATTCGGCGTTCATAAGTGAGAGTTCATGTTCGTAAATTTGGTAGTGGAATATCTACAGAGCTTAGATGATTGCGACGTGGGTTCATTGAATAATATAGATATCTGCCCATTACCTCCTGAGGAGAACGACAAAGTTACTGACGAGGAAGACGTTGAGGGAGAAATCTTAGACCAAGTGATGTATACGGTGAAGTTTCCGTTATAATAAAAAGATCGGAAGATAGTCAGGCATCGGGCGTAAAAATAAACGTGTCCAGAAAAGAAAAGCTACAAATGGTGACCATCAACGGTTGACCACAACTGGATCAAAGCCCAAACCGAGGCAAAAAGAAACCCGACATTGCACCTCTAAATTGGTTTCCCAGCATTAATTTTCAAAACCCAATACAAAATGAGCCGGTAAAAACATAGAAACTAACTTCCCACATTTGAAAACCTTAATTCCGGTAGAAATATATTATTAATTTATGCCACAAAGCTGTCTGCAGCATTTAGCAAAAATCTACGCCGTTCAGCATGTTGATCCGATCGGCGTTGAATGGACGTCGCATTGGGTATATTCTTAAAAGAATCATATTTAGAGTTAATATTCAGGAACAAAAAAAAAGGAAATTCAAGCGATTAAGAGTTCGGACTTTAAAGGGTTAAGATAATGTGTTCGTAGAGACGACTCATGTGGTGATCGTTCAGCAATCGTAGTTTTCATCCAATTCCGAGCCATATTTGTATATTTTTTGAATGGTGCTGCTTTCCTTGTATCGACTATGACCTAAAGGATCATTTGTGTATAGAAAATTTACTCATATAATGCTCAGAACCGGGGGTTTCACATCACATGAGTCGTCTCTACGAACACACACCTTTAGTCTTCTGTACTCGATGCTCATTATACAATTTATTAGTGGATTGCGGGACGAGGCAGTTCAACGTCGTTTACTACAGGGGAAGGAGTCGGAGCTTAATGGCACGTCCAGACGATTCAATTTGTCTTTTGACTTGTGTGTGCAAACTTTTTCCTCCAACTTGTCGCGAGTTGGAAGCAGCGCCCGCTCTAAGGGAAGCAAGCCGGGCAGTGCTTTCTCGGTGTTCGGCAAGCCATCGTGCTCGTGATTCAGCGAACTCTCTGCATTTAACTATTTCTCTTTTCTTATTAACGGAAATCGTCTGAAAAAATCTGAGATGAGCAATTATCTCCAATAATTGACATTTTTCGGCAAAAAAAAACTTTTTTGTAAGAAAAGTTCAAATTAGAACATTTTGCATTTATTCGCATAAACGAGCTATTTTTTCCGAAATTCGCATCTATTTCATTAAAACGAAATTTCCGACCCTCTAATTATAATAGGTGAATTTTCAAAAGAAGTCGGGAAAATTTACTATTCACCCCCCAACAAATGTTTGCTCGGTACGTCCCTGTCCAAGAGTATAACGAACGAATGGAACAACTGCTCCATATAAATGCCGTGGTAGACAGCAAACTGCCGTTGTGCTTGACTTTGATCGGACCAGACGCATACAAGCGAATTAAAAGTGTACTTTTGCTGGAAAAGGCGCCCAGTAAGAAATATAAGGAGCTGATTGAGTTAATAACGCCCCATTTTACGCCGGAGAAAAATTAAATCGCTAAACGGTTTAAGTTTCACACTTGTACCCCAAAATCGAATGAATCAGTGGGTGAAGTTATAATTAACCTAAAATTACTGGCGGCTCTATGTGGTTTCGGAACTTTTCTGAAGGAAGCTCTGCGAGATCGTTTGGTATGTGGGGTTCACTGTGACAAATTACAGTTAAAATTATTGTCGACGCCTAACCTAACCTGGGATGAAGCTTTGCAAATTATCCCAGTCATTCGAACTGGTCAATAATTAGCAAAAGCGTATGCAGCCCTCATCATCGTACGAGGTCAACAAATTGCGAGAAATTGAAAAGTGCAACAAGTGCACAAACCTGTTAGAAAATCTCCACCTAAAAACTGGAATTGTTTTAATTGCGGAAGAAAAGGACATTCAGCAAAAGCCTGCTTTTCAAAGTCGGTGCGCAGCAACCGAAATCAGGAAGGACAAAAAGCCAAAATTTAAACGAATTGGATTACATATTAGCCACGATAAACTGAGTGAATCGAGAAAATTAGGCGTTGTGGATAATACAAGTTTGATGGTGGAACTCGACACGGGCGTGGTTGCATCTGTAATCTCAAATTATGACTATAAGTATCACTTTAAAAATATTGAATTAAATACTATAAACAATCCGCCATTGCAGGTTTTAACTGGATCAATGGTTAAGGTTAGATGAAATACTAGTGACGGTCATGGGACGAAAATTTAAATTATTTGTTATAGAATCAAACCACACTCAAAAAAAATGTCCCATAATCTCTCAATAGGACTCCTATTAACTAAATTTCAAACAGTTAATAGAACATACATTTTAAATTAACAGGATTATCTAATTAGATCACACAACTAAACAAAACCGTCCTATTGTATTGATAGAATTTCAAGCACATCTACGTATCTCGCAAGATAATCAACAACATGCTCCGTAGCCGAGATCGTTCGGTTGCCTTCCCGTGACTCGGTAAGTTCAAATACATAGGTACTAGTGAATCGAATGTTCAATACTCGGTCTAGCCAAATATCGGGATTCTAAGAAAAAAACCCCCGGTGACGTAGCGTCCACAGTGACGTAGCGTCATCATCATCATCATCATCAATGTGGCACGATAGCCCGACGTCGGGCCTTGGCCGCCTGAATCGTTGACCTCCAATTGTCGCGGTTACGTGACCTTGTCCTCCAGTTTCGGAAGCCCAGCAGCTGGTGGGCGTCTTCACCTACAGAGTTCTCCCAGCGAGCTCTCGGTCGTCCACGCAACCTCGCTCCGTCAATTCGTTGTGCGTTCATAACTTTCTTTGACATGCGATTGTCGTCCATCCGTTGTGCATGCCCCGCCCATTGCAGACGTTGAAGCTTCACGATTTTCGATACTTCCAGCTCATCGTACAATTGATACAACTCATGGTTGTATCGGATACGCCATTGGTCTCGCTCGCGAACGGCCCCGAAAATTCGCCGAAGGACCTTTCGTTCGAAACGGTCTAGCAAAATTTCGGAGGCTTGGGTAAGGGTCCATGTTTCGCAGCCATAACATAGCACGGGTCGGATGATCGTTTTGTACACGCGGAGCTTCGTGTTCCTGTGCGCAAGTTTCGAATTAATTATAGGGAGGACCGAGAAATATGTCTTATTGGCTAGTTGTATCCGTCGCTTAATTTTGTCGGTTTCGTTGGCGTCCTTTGATAAGTTACAACCCAGATAGTTGAAGTTGTCTACATACTCAATATTAAGGTCCCCCACTGTGATGCTTGAATTTGCTGGCGTCCTTGTTTTCGATTGCATCATGACCTTTGTTTTGCTTTCGTTGATATGTAGTCCAACTTCCTTTGCGGCGTTATTGAGGTTATGCAGGAGGCTTTCTACATCACCCAACCTTCGAGACATGATGTTGATATCGTCGGCGTACGCTACTAATTGAGTCGACTTGATGAGTAGCGTTCCGCTGCTGTCCATATTCATGGCTCGAATTACATACTCCAAAGCCAGGTTGAAGAGCGTCGGCGCCAGCCCGTCGCCCTGCTTGAGTCCAGTACGAGTTTCAAATAGGTCAGTGAGTCGATTCTGCACTTTGACCTGTGACGTAGCGTGAATGGTATAATAATATGGGACTAAACAAAAGGATATTTATCGAGTGAAAGTAATGATTTCTAGCAATGTAAAATGACTATTCCATTAAAATGATATCATATAAAAATAATAACATGATACCACATTAACTTAATATTTTGACCGTATTATTTTAATGATGCTGTATCCCATTAGTTTAATAATG
Source organism: Microchrysa polita (assembly GCA_949715475.1). Lineage (NCBI taxonomy): Eukaryota > Metazoa > Arthropoda > Insecta > Diptera > Stratiomyidae > Microchrysa > Microchrysa polita. The sequence continues at coordinate 6,265,085 of OX454421.1, forward strand.
ATCCCATTTAGTCAAATAACCCGATTTTCCTATTGACTAAAATTAATAGTCAATAGCTTTGGAGTATGTAATTCAAGCCATGAATATGGACAGCAGCGGAACGCTACTCATCAAGTCGACTCAATTAGTAGCGTACGCCGACGATATCAACATCATGTCTCGAAGGTTGGGTGATGCAGAAAGCCTTCTGCATAACCTCAATAACGCCGCAAAGGAAGTTGGACTACATATCAACGAAAGCAAAACAAAGGCCATGATGCAAACGAAAACAAGGACGCCAGCAAATTCAAGCATCACAGTGGGAGACCTTAATATCGAGTATGTAGACAACTTCAACTATCTGGGTTGTAACTTATCAAAGGACGCCAACGAAACCGACAAAATTAAGCGACGGATACAACTAGCCAATAAGACATATTTCTCGGTCCTCCCTATAATTAACCCTCATCCAGCGGGATAGGTACAGGTGTGCCTTTTTCGTTTTTAAAACACCGTAACTTTTTGGCTATGGGTCCGATAGGGCTGAAATTTTCTGACATCTCTGCGATTTTAGTTTAAAATATGCATTCCAAATTTCAGAAATGTGTGACCACCCATCCCCAAGTTAGGGAGCATAATTAATCTTACACCCTTTAACGGCGGCAAAGGTACATTTGTACCTTCATATATTTTGTATGAAAGAAAATTTACAAAAAACGAAAATAAAATATTTTTGGTGAATGCTCATGCTTAGTGCTTAGAGAGATTTATTATAGCATCAATAAGTTGAGAATCGAGTGATGTACAGAAGTATTTGATTTACGAATTTTATTTGTAATGATCAAGGTCCTTGGAGATATCGATCTATAAGGACTAGGCTAACTCATGCTGGGGTTTTTATTTATTTGACATCAATCTGAAGACTTTTACTGGCATACCAAACTTTTTGAAGTAATGAACCGTGGGCAACCAATACAATGTATTACGCCTTCTTTCCCCCATAACATCTAGTGAAAATTAGGTTTGTAACAAATGCTAAAATTTTGGATTTTAGCGGTTGATTTTCTTTACCACAAATTCCCATAATTTGTATTCCATCACCTAATATTTATTATTTGTGTAATTCGGGACCTCCACCCGAATTCCTTTTGAAGTTTCAGCTGAAAACCAGCAGAAGCATCCAACCAAATTTCTAAATGGATGTTTGGGTGGTACATATTGGTTGAATTGTAGGTCGGTACCATATATAGATACCGATAACTGCTATAGAATATGCCACATGTCTTCGGTTTCTTGTTTTAATTTTTCAATCGATCCTTGGATTTAATTACATATACGAGCAAATATATTACAATTAACCAACAACAATCACAATTAAAATTTTAGATATTTTTCTACTATAGGATTTAGATTTACAAAGATTAGAGACTGAAAATTATACTAGCCGATTCTACTTGCTTGTTGCTTGACAAGACCTTTCTTTCGTATAATAACACATTTACTCATTTCTCCAATATATTTATTGCTTCAAATATTGTTGTTTTATGGAAAATAACGAGAATGTGATAATTATTGACGTTTTTTTCGTTAGCGATAACGGGTTCTAGTAACAGAATAATATATTGGGGGCAGGGGGGTAAATTTTAACCTAAGACTTCACAATTCGCACATCAAACATGCCAAATTCTTCTAAAATCATTAATGACTTAATTTGAATCGTTTTCTACTTTTCATTTGTAAATCAAATTTAGATTTCGTCAAATTAAAATTCCAAGCAACCCATTTTTCAATTTTATTTTTAAAATTTTGCCTATTTCCTAAATTTACCCACTCCAAAAATTAAATCCACATAAACCCAACTTCTTAAAACATTCACTTCGGCAAAAACAGTTACTAATTTGTGACTAGTCAACATAATATAACGGTTTTACGGTCAAAATTCATACAAATAGTGAAGATTTTCATACAAAATGTACTAAGGTACAGGTGTACCTTTGCCGCCGGCAAGCGTTGTAAAAATCTGCCGCTGGATGAGGGTTAATTCGAAACTTGCGCACAGGAACACGAAGCTCCGCGTGTACAAAACGATCATCCGACCCGTGCTATGTTATGGCTGCAAAACATGGACCCTCACCCAAGCCTCCGAAATTTTGCTAGACCGATTCGAACGAAAGGTCCTTCGGCGAATTTTCGGGGCCGTTCGCGAGCGAGACCAATGGCGTATCCGGTACAACCATGAGTTGTATCAATTGTACGATGAGCTGGAAGTATCGAAAATCGTGAAGCTTCAACGTTTGCAATGGGCGGGGCATGTACAACGGATGGACGATAATCGCCAAAGAAAGTGATGAACGCACAACGAATTGACGGAGCGAGGTTGCGTGGACGACCGAGAGCTCGCTGGGAGAACTCTGTAGGTGAAGACGCCCACCAGCTGCTGGGCTTCCGAAACTGGAGGACGAGGTCACGTAACCGCGACAATTGGAGGTCAACGATTCAGGCGGCCAAGGCCCGACGTCGGGCTATCGTGCCACATTGATGATATTATAAAAGTCGTATGACATTAGGTCGTATGAATAAAAAAATTCTTTGGTTAATACTTGGCTCCACCACCGGTGCTTTTTTTAGTCAAGCAATAAGCATAGGTTCTTATGCCTACGAATCAAAGTGTTGCGATTGTATCCAATTTTATTGTTGTGCGACCTTACAAGAAACTAGGAATACATTTGAGGGAGCGTTTAGGTTGAACATTTTTCATCGAAACGGGTTTTCCTAAGAAATTCCATTTAATTGACTTCTTAACAATTTGATCTTTTACTATTTATACGAGTACATACGGGATGTCCAAATACATACATACTTCACAGCCAATGTGACAATGCGCTACGAAAATAAACCATGACACTTTCATTCATTCTTCTCCATTTGAGATTCTATTTATTTCCTGCTTATTTCATTGGCTTTGATGCAATCGGCATGAAATCAGCTTCTTAAAACAGACGCACTGATCGATTTAATTTCCAATTGAAGCGATTTACATGTATGTGTTCATGCTCGTACCGCGGAATGTTTCTTAAAATGTCGCCTCAATTCTTGGCCTTGGCTAAAACGGTTTTGATTTGATTACAATACTGCTACGCTACATTAGGAATTAGGTACTGGTCGTGAACGCACGTCGAGCAATATAAGTCGCGACAAGTACTTATATATACTCGAAATTGATCAGAAGTTAATAGAAATTCAATTAGAATAAATTAAGGCTGGGTTACTCGTATACATACCAGCGTAGTTGTGATTGATTTTAATTCAATTTATTATCAGAATGAATGATTTAATTTGCCGAGTATGTTGACTCAGACATTTATGAGAGACGCTCAATAAGTGAGGTTAATGGTGTCATGTTATTGTGTAAGTATGGTGTATTATGTAAAATAGATTCCTAATACATAATATTACCATATGGTAGAAATAACATAGAAAATGATTCCTTATTCGCACAACTAGAAAAAAGGTGAATTTGAGTTAAATAAAATAAACAAATAAATACACACTAACTGCATACATACTCGTACCTATATTGCTCGTATATACAGTAGAAACTCGAAAATTAGAATCCGCTAAAATTAGAATTGCTTGGAAATTAGTACACATTTTTTTCTATTATCATAACTCTGGAATTGGAATTGGAAATTTTTAATTTACAAGGTACCTCCCGAATTGGAATTTCTATTTCTAATTTAAGAGGTAACTCCGAAATTGGAATTGATAATTCTATTTTCTACTGAAAAAAGAGAAAGAAAGAATAGCTTCTCGGAAACATTTGTAAAATTTTCCGTTACAGTACAGTTGTTGGAACAAAAAGTTTTGCTTATGTACATAATACATAGTGTGTGCGGAAAAGTGCGTGACTAACTTATTTTGGAATAAAAATTATGTACTTTGAAATTGGAAATCCTTGAAAATTTGAATTGGCAGAAACTTTTGTCTTCTAATTTTCGAGGTTCTACTGTACTCCAATCAACGGGGAGATTTTACCTTGCAAAAATTGGGGACTTCTCAAATTTTTTATATGTTATAAAGACAGGTGGGGTAAGTTAAAATCCAAGTTTGCGTCACTTTCCCCCCTGTGCTCCCGCCGCTATCTTCAAAAAAACATCTAAAATCGGCTCTTTTATCAGTTTGCGGTCTATAACTCCTTCCCAGTCCATTTGAGCACGAAATGTGCCGAGACAATCTTGTAGAGGCCAGAATTTACTCTCAATCAAAAGAATTTACTCTACAATCAAAATTGGCAGAGTTATAGCGCAAAGAATATGCTAAAAATTCCAAAAATCATTACTAACAAATTTCAAAACATACTTTGAGAACTCTATACTAAAATGCAGAGGAGGCTATGAGTTATTGGTATACAATGCGTTTTTGTGAATTTGAAATTGGCATGATTTTTGATATTTTCTCCATTTTCTTGGCGCTATAACTCTGTTAATTTTGATTGTAGAGTACAACATCTTAGCTTAAATTTGTAGGAAATTTTGTCCTCTACAAAATTGTCTTGGCTGATTTTGTGCTCAAATGGAATGTAAAGAAGTTACAGGCCAAAAACTGATGAAAGAGCCGATTTTAGATGGTTTTTTTTTAAGATAGCGGCGGGAGCTCAGGGGGGAAAGTGACGCAAACTTGGATTTTAACTTACCCCACCTGTCTTTATAACATATCAAAAATTTGAGAAGTCCCCACTTTTTGCACCCCTATTTTTTCGTTTCTATTGATTGGAGTAATAAAGAACAAATGTGAAATGGTATTATTAACTTTGTCATAAAGTTTGCAATGGACAGAAGAAAGCAACTCCAACTTCAGCGATGTCCGTCTGTTTCTATGCAAACCCGGTCCCTCAGTTTTGAAGCTATACCTAACAATTACAATTTATACAAATTATATCAAAATCGAGCCAAAATTAACCCTAGTTATCTGCACTTAAGGAGCTAGAATAAAATGATATAAGAGGGATGTGATCGGGAGGCTATGCGCCAGTTTTTGAAAGAATCGTACTTGCACCTCATTTTGTGATTTTAGTGCGGTTAGTTTTATTATTTAGGTTAATTCGTTGGCTGTAAAAATGAGGAATCACAATCCGGTGCGTTTATGCGGCAGTTTCCGGACACCCTGTATATTTCGGAACGTGGAATCGGACCATGGCGTCATGGAGCTACCATAGAAACCATCCTAAAATCCAAATCCAGGCTCCTAACTAGTGTACTTTCGATACAAAGTGAACCCAAAACCAGGAAAATAGTACATTTCCTTCTCTTCAGAAGCTTTCTAAAATAAATCAAAAAAATATTTATCTCTTCTAACGTGTTTACTTCTTCCGAAGGACATTTTACGATCAGACAAACCGTTTTCTAGATATTTGCGAAAACGAGAATTGTCAAGATGGGGGGATCTTAACGTCACGCACAAACTAGTTTAGCTTTTAACAGCATACATATGTGTATGTCCTTGCGAAGGCAGGCTATCTGAAATAATGGGGGTCGTTCCGTGAAAAAATGTGACATTGTAATGTAAAACGAGACCGAGGCTAATATCGGGCGCGGCTGAAATTTGGATACCCTTCGCTTCCCTCGGGCTAAAAATTTTTTCGGGCGTACCTACGACTTGTATTTAATCCCCCTCTTTTCCTTCTGTCTTCACAAAAGTTGGGTTGCGTCGACAAAACAATATGTGTGTGGGGTTTGGTTGGAATAAGTGGGCAAATAAAAATATTTACTCAGACAATTTTATTGGGGGATGCGGGAGCATGGCTCCATAGTACGATTCCATTTGTTTTGACCTTTTAGTTGCTTTGATAAAGATACATTAATACAAGGTTTTGTGAAATTGGTGTAAAAAATGTTTCTTAGAAGAACCTAATTTGGGGGTTGGGTTTGTATGGCAGCCCCATGACCCCATTGTCCGATTTTACCGATTCTAACATACAAACTGCCTGCAGCAAAAAGAAGCATTTGTGCAAAATTTCAGCTTCATAGCTTTTAGATTCGCCGAGTAAAACACGTCGGAACAGACGGACAGACGGACATCGCCCAATCGACTCCCCAAGTCATGCTGATCATATATGTATACTTTTTATATGGTCGGAGCTGCTACCTTCAATGCATTACAAACTTCATGACAAGGTTAATATACCCTTTCACTCTATGAGCGAAAAACGTTACGAAGCTTAAAATCGATCTTCACCAAATTTGGCACACATTATCCTTTGATGTTGATAGCCCTGACAAAGAATCGGTGATCACAATTTTGATGAGTGGTAAGAATAGCGATAAATTCACCATTGAAGTGAACGAAAATTGATCCTTCATCCTGGCTCTCCCCTAAACAGATTTCGATGAAAATTGTTTGGTAGTTAATATTTTGGTATCGGCACTTATTATGTGAAGATGTCCTTGGTCACAAAAGGTCCTTTTTTTCTGTGGGAGTGCACTTAGATGAATTCGATACTATATGGATATCAAAATACAGCATTCGTTGAGTTTTCGAAAAAGGCTATTACCACCAAAAAGGAAAATTTCCCAACAGGAAACAGTGTATGTGCACACTGGGTGTCGATCGAAAGGCGCTGTTTGTGGAAATGTAAGTGATCGGCTTCAAAGGATTTTTGGACTTCTGAAGTGACGGGATAATGGTGGAACTTCGTTTAAATGAACGTACGTCTGAAAATAACGTTCACTGAGCATCAACCTAACGTTAACAGATTATTAGAAAATCAATTTCCTTATGATAAAACAAACGCTTTTCAGCATGTACAGTGTAATGACCACGAAAATAAAAAAAAAATGTTTGGGAAACTTATTAAAAAGAAAAAAAGATTAATTCTTCTGGAGGTTCGAAACCGCGTTCAACCCAAACTACTCACCTTGCCACTCAATCGACTCGGCAATACTGGCTCTTATCGAAGTTAATAACTTTAGCAATATCATCCAGTCTTTTGTTCGTATATTTCGAATCTGGTAATTGCAGCACAGAACAGTATGGTTAGGAGGTGAAGGGCAAGGGACGTATGATTTTGTGTGCACGGAATACAAAGACCTGCGGTTACAAACGTAACGTAAGCTGTTGAAAAAATGAAAAATCGACGGAATCCTCCTGGCACATTTCGATCCGCCATTAATACCAAATTTGCCAGGGATCAATCATAGCCAGGTGGCTTTGTTTTTTTTTATCGATGCTTACATACCATATTATTAATTGAATGTAATTGACTGGTTGAATTGGAAATGGCGAGCATAAATTGAATATCCAAATTCATCCTCCTACATTAAAATTTGTATACATAAATTCTTAGTATAGTACACATAGCTTAAAACCAAAACATAAAAAAATGTTATGCCAAATTGTTGAATAGGCAGTGAAAAGTAACATCAATTTCCGCCAATTGCGTCGAGGGGGTGGCAAAGGGATGCATTTTTTTCCAAATATCTGGAAAACTTTGAGTCTGACCGCAAAATGTGCTGAAGACGAAACAAACAACATCAAATAACCTTTGTAATGATATATGGAACGATGTGCCGGTTGTCTTATGACCCTATATCTTCTTCTTCTATCAAGAGTTACAGTGCAAAATGTAAAACTCAAAAAATGTAAATTTAATTCAATTGCAACTGTCCCTTGCGTACACCCAAGATCATTTTTCCCTTCTGCTCCTATCTGCTCCTAAGCTGTTATGTGCTGAAATTACCAGAATCAAAAACATAAAGACAGTGATGATATTCTGTTATTCTGTTATTTACGTCGATAAGAGCCAACATAATCGAGTCGATTGAGTGACAAGTTGGGTTGGTTGGATTGAACGAGGTTTCGAGTCCACAAAAATTCAAATTTTTTTTTTTTTATAAATTTCCCATGCATTTTGTTTTTAGTGGCCATTATACTGTACATTCTAAAACACGTGTTGTTTTATTTTAAAGAAATTGCGATTTATTCTATTTATTGTGTTAACGTTTTGATGCCATGTTAACTTTCTTCTAAGCGATGATGTAGACATATTAATGATCTAAGATTTTTCCCTAAGGGGAAAACTTATCGGTGTTGTTTTTTTGATGTTTGGATCTAGAGCTAATTGCACTATACTACAAGTATAGTTTTAGAGATATTGAGATTTAGAATTAGAGGACAGGGGGAACACCCTGCTTCTATTGTTCTTCGCTTAAAACAAAAGACTTAAGCGAGGTACTCGAAAATCTTTATACACAGGAATGAGCTCTGAGCCTACTATTGGATGTGTACAATCGCTGTTAATTACTCTTGCCAAAGAATAGCCATAATACTAACTGCAGTTCAATAATGATTATTTTTGAAGGCCGTCTCATAACACAATACTTCTCTAATCTATAATCCAATTTCGTGCTAATTGAATAATCAAATATTGTATACAAATGTTGTCGTTGCGGTCTCTCTCTCTCTCTAATGTCACTAATGTGTGAAGTACCGATAAGACTTGCATAGATGTGGCTGAATTATGCCTATAAGCCTACGCTATTAAGTAGATAGTAAGCCAAGTATCTTATCTGAATGCTCACAATTACGGGTCACAAACAATCAAGCGTTCACTTAATATGCACAATGTTTTCTTAATGCACATTCAAATTGGACACTTAGTATGCTACCGGCAAATTTTGGCTATCATAACCATGTTGGGCGTTCGGAGGTACATGATCTCTGTACAGAGCACAGCAAAAGTAGTTTTTGTGTCCATTTGCAGACATCAAAAGTAACCTTCCAACATGTATAATTTTAAGCGTGGAGATAGTAAGCTAAGTAGTAACCATCAACGGGAGTGAGTTGAATCTCTACTTACCTATGTACCTATGTATGTACTGTCACTGTCAGTGATGTGTGATGTCAGTTAATGCTGTTGGTTGGTATCCAAAACAGATTGCATTTTTCACAGCTCTACAAGTGTAGTAAATACTTCACTTCTTATCTTTGTTAATGAGCAAAAACTAGGTCGTTGAAATGCTTGTATGTTTAGTTTATTTTAACACGGTTCGGGTTTTTTTTAACAGGATTTTAGTTAAATGGTGTAACACTCGATCTTTTTTATGTATATAGAGTAGAAGGTAATTCGCTTATATAGATTTCCGTAGTGGGAGTAGTGTATCTAAATTTAATTTTAGCCAGTTATATAAAGTAATATGCATTCAAAAACCTCCTCTTTCTGTTTCCAACAATTATCTATATCTGAAAACATCAATTGGATCATCTTCTAGAATGTGTCTAGTTTTAAATAGCCCGAGTTAAGTGGTTAACTTATAGAGGTTCTATTGTATATACTTTCGAAAAAAAATGCAGATTTTCCAGCTTCAGTACTATCTACGATACATGATAGTGCAGTCAAAATATCCCATTTCAGGCCTCCAAATAGAAAAAAATAGAGTAAGGCTATTTTTGGTGGTTTTTAAATCAGCGAGCTCCCAGGAATCTAAAACTCATTTTGCTAAAAAAAAATTTGATCGGAAAGGTCCCAAAAAGGACAAAAAAGGATCCTCTTTAATCCTTGACCGGAGGTCAGCATGTGGGGTATCAAGTCGAAGGGGACGTCGAGTACATTACATATCCGTGTTTGTTTCCTGTTTCAAGGACCCTCAACGGAATTAATCGAGATGAAATGGAAATTTCCATAGCCATAAATACGAGAATAATTCAAGTTGTCACTAAGTTTCCCCCTTTTCCGAATCTATGATAGGTTAAGACTCTACCATTAAATTTGCTAAAAAAAAACATATCGGAAAGCTCTGAAAAAGGACATTAAAGGACACTAGGACACTAATTACAAACCTTGATCGAAAGTGAGCATGAGGGGTGTCATGTCAAAGAGGACGTCGAGTGCATTGCATATCCGGTGTTTGTTTCCTGTTTCAAGGGCACTAAATGGAAAAAATCGGGCTTAAACGAAAAATTACGGCTTTAGAAAAATACATTTACGAGAAACACGAAAATTTTCCATTGGATCCCAATTTACCCCAATGTACTCGACGTCCTCTTTGATATGACGCCCCGCATGCCCACGTTCGATCAAGGTTTGTAGTTAGTGTCCTTTTATGTCCTTTTTGAGAGCTTTCCGATCATTTTTTTTCTTAGCAAATTTAATGGTAGAATCTTTAGCTATCATAGATTCGGAAAAGTGAGAAACATAGTGACAATTTGAATTACTCTCGTAATGATGGGTTTGGAAAGATACTCGGGAAACACAATAATTCTCCATTTAATCTCGATTTATTCCGTTGAGGGTCCTTGAAACATGGAACAAACACCGGATATGTAATGTACTTGACGTCCCCTTTGATTTGATACTCCACATGTCGACCTCCGGGCAGGGATTAAAGAGTATCCCTTTTTTGTCCTTTTTGGGACCTTTCCGATCAAATTTTTTTTTAGCAAAAAGACTTTTAGATTCCTGGGAGCCCACTAATTCAAAAACCACAAAAATTAGCCTTACTCTATTTTTTTCTATTTGAAATGCTAATATGACTGCACTATGATACGAATATCATCAGATCCGCTTCAGGATTATTGACATAAGTAAGTATCTTCCCAATAAAAAAGCCTCAGTCTCAAATTTAAAATCCGATCGTTGAAACAGGTTTTGATGAAGATCATCATAATTCAAAGAATCTGCTACCGGACTTACGAAAATATGTATATTTTTTACATCTATAATTCCTTAACAAGGTGCTAAACTCTCGGTTGTGAGAAAAAAAGTTAATTTATGTATAATACACAATTATAATTGTACTAGAAAAAAGTGGTAATGGTACATGTATCGGGGGATTATTCATATAAGAAAGAGGCGACTCCGTGTGATTTTTATCGGCAATGATGTTATACGAATCAATTTTTTTCATCATGTCTGATTCAATTCGTATTATTCGCTGTTGTGAAACATCTTCAACATTTATAACATCATTATCATTACCATTAGACATGAATTATGTTCAATTTTTTTCCTCACGTAATAAATTCAGATTTTTTCCTGGCTTCTTATTCAAATTTACCCTGAGGTAGAGCTAAAAGCTAATATTGATTTCTTATTTTTAATGGTATTTTTATAGCTCAACCTCTACTAAATATAGAGTGATTAAATGGGAAATTTATTGTATTGCGTACGCAAATTTTTTTTTGTCAGCCATAAGAAGCGTTGAATTAATAGGTTTCGAGGGATTGCGACTGTGAGTAGATTCTTGTTTATAAGAAGTCCGGGTTTTTGGATGTTTTTCGTGTTATAAGGATTTTAATTCTAAGCTCGAACAAGTTATTCATATGAACATATAAAAAGTGCATTATCCAAACTAATTCTTGCTAGTAGAGTATGTAATATCAGAAGCAATGACATATTTGAGAATATGTCGAATGAAAAGCCTTATTTTGACAATATTTAATCGTATATTCCTAGTATGTTGTCTCACTTTATCCCAGAAAATCGCCCATAAGCTCAATTTTTAAATACCATCCGTACGACTGATGAGTTATAGAAGCTAGCCATGCCTTAAGGTACGTTGTCCTCGACGCGGCCGCACGACAGCGACTCGCTCATTCCATATAAAAACTCGTTTTTCTCTCACTTTAAAAACGAGTTTTTATATGGAATGAGCGAGTCTCTGTAGTGCAGTCGTGTCGATGAAAATGTACCTTTAGGCCCGTGCAGATACAGCGCTACGGTAAGCTTTGCTATGCTGAGGGATGCTTTGCTATGCAGTGCTGTGCTGTGTGCTCATACAATGCGAAGTTGGGCTGGGAGATGCTAGGCGATGCGTTTTCTTTCGATGGCAAGAAAATCTGTTTATTCAAGGGGATTTTATATACGATACTGGTTCAAGCTGTTTCACGATGTTTGGCGATGTTCAATGCTGGTAGTCTTAGAAATCAGCATGATTTCTGGTTTCATATCGGCTTTGTGACATGGCGCTCGGAGTGTTTTACCATTACGATTTTTCAAATACATACATATGTACATACATTTGTGTCGAATGTTTATGAAGTACATCTATGGATTGTTGATAGTACATATGTAATTATTAATGATGAATGGGTGAAAGAGGCTATACCTTTGTGCAAAATTGCAGTGCATTTCAACCCAGTTTAGAGAACATGTCCGAAAAAAAAAATAATTCTGGATGCGGAATTATTGTGGGTATTAATAAATCCTGTCCATAGTCTGAATCCCCTATTATGTTTGATAGAACTCTTAAACTTTTTTTGGAATGAGGTTTATTCATAACTTACCAAGATTTTGCTAACTGCATTGCATTTTGCTTACTGCATATTATTACACTTCGCAGATCAACTCTTTATATTAGATTAGCATTATCTACCAAAAGCCAGAAGCCCAGATAAGCTACAGTTTTAGGTAACCAAACTTCATACGAAAGCTACCCATTTGTCGTTTTTACTAAGTTTCACTATTTAAAACTGCACGTGATCCAAGCAAATTTAACGTTTTTATTGAATGATCGCTACATCGATTCTGCACGGGATACGCAAAAAACGATGCTATTGGGACTCTAGCTTTTGGTTTTACTGAGGAAATTTTTTTAAAAACGATTGATTCGATTGTTCAATGAAAGTTATTCAAAAACGTTTACTTCTATTGAAAAAATAGAAGATTATAGCTTAACCAACCAGGAAAGTTGGAAAAAATATTCACACTTTACGAACCTTTAATAATATTTTCGTTCTGGAGAGTTGTTTTTGCTCTATACATTTACTGAAAGCCGTACGCGATAAATACAAATATACGCACCAATTTAAGTAGTTTATCGTACTGCCGGATTATACAGTGATGGTCAGCTCATGGAAATGCCGGACTACAAGAGATTCGATCACTCTACAATCCGGCAATCTTGCTAAACCAACAACGGGATGCAAAACGATTCCCGAATTATCGAGATGCATACTCCGACTATGCTGTGTCGATGGTCTCTATATTAAATTTCTGATTATACCCGTCACTATGTGAAAGGGTATATTAACTTTGTCATGAAGTTTGCAACGCACGGAAGGAATTTGTTCCTAGTAAAGTCTCAAAAAATATCTAGGAACGGATAAAATCGGAACACTACGTCATAGAGCTGTCATACAAACCAACCCCTGGAAATTAGATTCTTCTAAGAAAAACTTTTTTCTTAAGGAACCATTTTTAACCAAACTTTGCCCAAATGAGTTGTTAGTAAAGCCACTAAAAATATCTAGGAGCAGATGAAATCGGAACATAGGGCTCTGATACAGACCAATTGAAATTATCGGAAAATCGTTTTTTTGCGAAAATCTAAATTCACTTTCCGGAAATCGCTGTACAAATCTTGTTTATCTCTCCGTGTAGGTGGAATTTTTTAGAGATTCAGGAGTTCATTTTTTTTCTATTGTTTTAAAATATGAAAAAAATTTTTTTTTTCAATGTTTGCCTTTTCAAGAAAAAGTGCAAGAACAAGTCGTTCTATAATTCACGAATAAATCGTGTTTTCGATATGGAAAAAAAATTGTTTTGGAAACACACAGTTGAAATCAGACATCGTAGTTTTGAATGGATTCGCAGCGTAGTCCAAATTAGTTTTATAAAATGTTATACCTTTGTGAACTATTCTCATAAGCGGACAAAATCTCAATCCCCAATGGTGTCCGCTTATGGGAAGTTCCACACTATCTATAAGTGTCAGCAATTCGCCCTATACATGTCGGGTAGGATAAACTTTATAGGAAATTGTGTAAGCTTCAGCAAGAATTGCTCTGACATTTTTTTTTTGTAGAGTTTGCCCTTTGAGAGAAATTTGAAATAGCGAAGATATAGCTGAAATCACAAAAATGGGAAACTTTAACCCGCTTTCCACACGTTAGACCACCTACAGGTTCGGGTACTTTTAGTATACTGACCTCCTAAATACTTCTTACCAAACCACCAAATAAAAATACCGGCGTACAGGGGGGCTGCGCCCGCAATTCGAGGGTTTTTTAAAATTTTAATGCATAGTGAATATTTTTTGTACATACATATACTTTATTATCCGAGTAACCGCTGCGCCTGAGTGCTGCATTAACATCTGCAGCGTCTCAGGTTACTTAACGTGATAGGTGACAGAAAACATTTAAGTCAACCACTAAAGCAGCATCTTCGAGGCATGCCCATGATGGCCTTTACTCAACGATTAAACCCTATCATGGTTTAGCGATGTGCCGACAACTCATCCTAAGAAAAACTTCAAGTCAAGAAACCTGAAACAAAAGCCTCGGATTGGACGGATACAAAACAACGACGACCCCGCAAACGAACAACTGATTACTCTTTCGGATCCTGGAATGTACGCTCCCTGAATAGACCGGGGGCCTTAAGGGCCCTCCTGGATCAGGTAGAACAATACAAGCTGAGCATAGTTGCAATCCAGGAAACTAAATGGCTTAAAAGCGAGATTAACGACCTCAATTCGCACACTATTTTTACGAGTGGTAAAGAGGAGGGCAACAAGGAGTTTGGAGTAGCTTTCATCGTGAATAAGCAGCTCAAGGACCACATTATCGGCTTCAAACCCATCAACGAGCGGCTATGTGCGATCCGCATTAAGACCCGTTTCGCTAATCTCTGGCTCATTAATGCGCATGCCCCTACAGAAGTAAAAGAAGACGCGATTAAGGACGAGTTCTACAACGACCTAGAAACACTCTTCGACTCACTTCCATCAAACGACGTCAAGCTGCTGCTAGGAGACTTTAACGCCAAAGTCGGAAATGAAAGCTGGCATAGGGGAACTACTGGAGGTCATAGCCTCCACGACGAAAACAACAACAACGGTCAGCGACTTATCGACTTCGCGAGCGGCAGAAACCTGGTAATAAGCTCTACATGCTTCCCTCATCGACGAATCCACAAGCAGACCTGGAAGTCACCAGATGAATACACCGTGAACCAGATCGACCACGTACTGACCAGCAAGAGATGGGCTTCTAATGTCCTAGATGTTCGATCCTATCGAGGAGCCAACTGCGACACCGATCACTATTTGGTGAAGGCAACCTACAGGTGCAGAATCTCTTCGGTGCACCTAACGAGAATCAACCCTGCCAAGATCTTCGAGGTTGACAATTTGATTGATGATGCCACGGCGGCTGCGTATACAACAGCACTAGAGAAAAAACTGTCGCCCATGCTTGATGACATCAACAATTTAGGCATCCATGAGTTCTGGGAGGAGCTCAAAGACAGCATCAAGGGGGTCGCAGAAGAGGTCGTGGGCTATAAAGGCCGGCGCAGACGAGCAGACTGGTTCGACGAAGAATGCAGGGCCTCGATTGAGGCGAAAAATGAAGCCTATCGCCAATACACACAACGCGCATCCCGAGCCAAGAAAGAAAGATATAACGAGCTTCGGCGAGTATCTAATAAGTTAATTAGACGTAAGAAACGCAAACATTTTGACGAGCAGTTACAGCAAATAAACCAAAGATTAGCCAATAAGAACATTAGACAGGCGTACAAACTTATAAATAATGTTACGAACGGATATCAACCCAGGACAAGCCTATGTAAGGACAAGGATGGTAACATCATCAGCGACATCGAAAGCGTCAACAAACGATGGGCCTCGCATTTTGAAGAGCTCCTCAATGTACCATCAACATCCCCCGCGGAGCCAGCTCTTGAGCAGTTAGCCGAACCAGGCCCTCCCGTTCTACCCCCAACAGTAGAGGAGGTGAGTCTTGCCATACAGTCGCTTCAAAATAATAAAGCGCCCGGCGCTGACGAGATCACAGCAGAACTGCTGAAGCATGGTGGAACGTGCCTGACCAACGCAATACATGTGCTACTGCTGAAAATATGGAACGACGAGGAAATCCCCGAAGATTGGCGCAAAAGCATAATCTGCCCAATCCACAAAAAGGGTGACAAGCTGAAGTGTGAGAATTACAGGGGCATATCATTAGTTTGTACGGCCTATAAGATATTATCCAAAATTCTTGAAAAGAGAATTAATCCGTACGCAGAACGAATCATTGGCGAGTATCAAGGCGGCTTCAGACCTGGTCGATCAACGACCGATCAGCTTTTCACAGTGAAGCTACTACTCCAAAAGTGCTGGGAATATAACATCGACGTATACCAAATCTTTGTCGACTTCAAGCAGGCATACGACAGTATCGATCGAAGTGTACTGTACAACATTATGCTGAATTTTGGTATACCGGCAAAGTTAGTGCGACTCACAAGGATGACGATGACTAATACCGTCTCGCAGGTCAGAGTGCAGAATCGACTCACTGACCTATTTGAAACTCGTACTGGACTCAAGCAGGGCGACGGGCTGGCGCCGACGCTCTTCAACCTTGCTTTGGAGTATGTAATTCGAGCCATGAATATGGACAGCAGCGGAACGCTACTCATCAAGTCGACTCAATTAGTAGCGTACGCCGACGATATCAACATCATGTCTCGAAGGTTGGGTGATGCAGAAAGCCTTCTGCATAACCTCAATAACGCCGCAAAGGAAGTTGGACTACATATCAACGAAAGCAAAACAAAGGCCATGATGCAATCGAAAACAAGGACGCCAGCAAATTCAAGCATCACAGTGGGGGACCTTAATATCGAGTATGTAGACAACTTCAACTATCTGGGTTGTAACTTATCAAAGGACGCCAACGAAACCGACAAAATTAAGCGACGGATACAACTAGCCAATAAGACATATTTCTCGGTCCTCCCTATAATTAATTCGAAACTTGCGCACAGGAACACGAAGCTCCGCGTGTACAAAACGATCATCCGACCCGTGCTATGTTATGGCTGCGAAACATGGACCCTCACCCAAGCCTCCGAAATTTTGCTAGACCGATTCGAACGAAAGGTCCTTCGGCGAATTTTCGGGGCCGTTCGCGAGCGAGACCAATGGCGTATCCGGTACAACCATGAGTTGTATCAATTGTACGATGAGCTGGAAGTATCGAAAATCGTGAAGCTTCAACGTTTGCAATGGGCGGGGCATCTACAACGGATGGACGATAATCGCATGCCAAAGAAAGTGATGAACGCACAACGAATTGACGGAGCGAGGTTGCGTGGACGACCGAGAGCTCGCTGGGAGAACTCCGTAGGTGAAGACGCCCAACAGCTGCTGGGCTTCCGAAACTGGAGGACGAGGTCACGTAACCGCGACAATTGGAGGTCAACGATTCAGGCGGCCAAGGCCCGACGTCGGGCTATCGTGCCACATTGATGATGACATATACTTTATAAGCAATAAATAAGAATTGTGCACAACATTAATGAAATGCTTCCCGTAAATCTATTTTTGAATTGGTCTAATCAAAGGTGGAATTTTTTTATTTACCCAGTTTGTATAAAAGTACTCCAAGGCAAATCTACAGGCATTTTTCGATTTAGGATTTCTGATGGCCTTTGAGCAAAAAGAAACTCACGCAAACGTATATGGACTGAACTATTAGCTGTAAATCTACTACTACTACTACTACTACTGTTCCAAAAACCGGGATCCCGGTACAAAACCGGTGTTCACTTGGTACCGGACCCGATGTTCTAAAGTACGGGTCGGTTTTTTGGTACCGAGTTAAAAAGAACGATTCATTTCAACCATGAGCCGGGTTTTTTTCAGGTTTTTCGGTACCGGTTTTTAACCCGGTACTCAAAAAACCGGCTTATTGTTAAAAAAACCGTCGGTACTGAAAAAAAAACCTGAGTCGGTATTTAACCCGGTACTCAAAAAAACTGGCTTATGGTGAAAAAAAAAACCGTCGGTACTGAAATAAAACCTGAGTCAGGGAAACCGCTTGTGGTACCGGGTATTGAAAAAAAAACGAAACCCGGTACTGAAATCTCGGTACCCAACAGGCCTAAATCTACTGTTACTGTTTTTTTAATCAAGAAAAAGAAACTTATATGAAATGATTCCATTGTGTCCCCTGACATAAGAGCCCACGAAAGCTTTCCTATGAGTATTGAACAAGTATACTTTTGCAGCTATTCAGGGACACCCTGTTAACTTGGTCCTTCAAACTTCAAAAATATTTGTGGCAAGCACTATTACCATTCTATGCATTTCCACCAAATTTCATGTTCATTGTTTCATTAAATTAAAAGATATGAAGATATTGAAGAAATGCTTAAGAGGCTTCCCTTGCATTGTGAAAGGCCAATACTAAATACTTACTTGGCTATATTTCCGGTTTGGATACAGTTATTCGAATGAAAATTCGTAGACATATTCCCTATGTAATTTTCTAAAAACCTCTTGCCGAATTTTTATATTTGGAAACCTAAGATATGAAGATATTGAAGAAATGCTTAAGAGGCTTCCCTTGCATTGTGAAAGGTCAATACTAAATACTTACTTGGCCATATTTCCGGTTTGGATACAGTTATTCGAATGAAAATTCGTAGACATATTCCCTATGTAATTTTCTAAAAACCTTTAGCCGAATATCTACACACGAACAAATTGAAATTTTTGAAATTTACTGTTACATATTTACTTTTCCTTAGCAAAATTCAAGAGTCTTAATATATAACGTATATAAGGCCATACTGACCAATCTTTCGGCAAAGTTTCATATCGATGAAAAGAGGTATTTTGAGTTAACGAGTTATTGAAATGGCGGCATATTAAATTGGCGGGATTTTGAATAGACGGGATATCAATTGAGCAACAAACTGGCGGGATATTGAAATGGCGGGATTATGAATGTCGGGATTTTGAAAAACGGGAATATGATGGGTAGTCAACCCTATACCGTCAGTTTTTAAAATCCCACTCAATTGAAATCCCGTCTAATCAAAATCCCGCCAATTTAATATCCCGTCATTGAAGGTAAGTATAATTTCGAAAATCGCTCAATGAAAAAAAAATGTTGGTGGTATTTTGGCGGGGCTATTTCACTATCAACTAGCGGGATTCTAATACGTCGGGATTTTTATTGGGCAGGATTTTGTAATGGCGGGACTTTTAAGTGGCGGGATTTAGTAATGTCGGGATAATTGAAATAATTTTGATGATCCTACTGCAACTTCTCTGAAAATTTGCATTTGGAAAAGGTCTGCCTTGTAGGAGTTAGAATTTTTCTATAATTTCAATCCTTCTTCTTTGATACTCGTATGTTTAAATAAATCGTACGCAATTTTTCTGATCGTCGAATTGTCTTTAAAATGACAACAGGTTTTTCCTCCTATGTAGTTAAAAATGCTGACTTCATCAATCATTCATTCAATAATTCCGTTTTTTTCCTTTGACGCGAATATACATACATTAATTGACGAAGTCTCTGTAATTAATTCTTCGTACTACTAATTGATGCCAGTCTTGTTGAAATATGATTGGCAGTGCTTTATGTAACGTCCATTGATTTTAATAACTAGAGGCTAATTTTTCATTTAACATAGTTCGCGGTCAGATAATTTAAATGATGAAATGTGGATTACAAGCTGAAAAATGCTAATAATGTGAAAAAAAAAATGAAAACCAAAATGTGCCTATTCGGTTTTGTGGGAATTTTCAAATCCGCAAATTTTTCTGGGTGATCATCTCTCAATCTTAATCTTTTAAATTATAAATATTTACTATAAGTATTAGATCTGTTCGAGTGGAGATAGAATTATGGCGAATGAGTGCAGCTAAAAAAAAAACGTGTCTGTCGTCTTTGATTTGATAGTACATAATATTGAGAAGGAGGTTAATTTGAAATTCAGAATAACGTTGAGTTTCCATATGAGATTCACTCAGTAGTGCCAATGTAAAAATGGGGAAAAGTGTATTGAATAATTAATTCCAATTTAACAAGATCACATCAGAGCTCCCCATTTAATTATTAGTTTCGATTCTCTGCAAATCTAGGTCGGCCCATTAAAATATTTTAAACGTCCTCAACCATAGTCTCGCCTCTGGCTTTCAGTAACAGTAGATACAGAAAATAACTATCTCGGAGGCAACAGTCAGTGTCGGTCAAAACCTCACCCAAATCCCATAATAAAAAACTAAATCCAAAAACGATATTATCTCCCAAAGCCGTCAAACAAATCGTTTACATTTACCAACATTATTATTGTTTACATTTTACCGGCTACACATATCGCGCGATAGAAACATATTACGGCTAGCGGCGGCGCTACCCGCTACACCTCTAATTGCATAACACACAAATATGTAATCCGCGCTATATTGGCATGGTGAACCAGAGAGTCCATAATCGCCGGCTGGTTCACCTTTCCATCAACATTTCTATTCCAAATTCGATATGTGGATTTATGGAGACACTCAACACAGCACACGTATACAGATGAGATTTGCAGCACTAAAAATTGAAGATAGCGCTGTGCGTATTCAAGTACCATGTATACGCGAGTGTGTTTCTGTTTTTATTCGTACGACTGTAATTAAAAACTCATTAGATAAGTGAAGCCTGACTATGTATTCAGGGGGTCTATAGTCTAGTCGAGCTAGAGCTGCAGCTAGGCTAGAGTACACTGTACGGAGATCTATGTATGTATGTCCAGAGGCAATAATTGAATGAAAGATACTCGTAACTGCATTCAAACGGTGAGTCAAGGCAAGCGGCATTTTGATTTGAGGTTAAGCAAACGAGAGTGCTATAGCTTTGAAAACATATGATGGACTGATGGTGAATATTTGTGTCATCGATATGATGAATTCTGAAGAAATTTTCGTTTTAATTGTAAGGTGTTAACATGAAAAGTGCTTTTGGGTTGATTGACATTGTATGGAACCGGTTTGGGAATTCGCGCAGTGATTAAAGTGCATTAATATTTTTATTATTGGATTGATGGTAAAAATATTGCATAACACTTATTTTTTAAGAGTATAATAAAATAATAACTAACTCATTATGCTAATTAGGTTTTACTGGATAATATGTTTTCAAACTAATCACCGAAAGAAAGCTTTATTGGATATTTACGATATTTATGATCGTAAAAATAATGCATCCACAGCCACTTAAGATGCTAAAGAAAAATTAAATCGTTCTTTGTATGATTGTATGCATTAAGCTACAATGAAATGTATTGATCGAGATTTTTGTTTATACAGGGTTATTGGTTAAGTCAACCCTGCAACACGTTATAATAGGGTCAAAATGCAACAAAATGAGGCCATAAATGTTAGGCCGATTTTCAATGGTCACTGAGATATATGCATTTTTAGGTTTTTTTTTTAAATAACCTAGAATTTTGCCATTTAAAGTAAGAATTAAAAAAAAAATACTAAGGTAATGGGCTTAAACTTATTTTTGGATTTTAGTCAACACTATAGCAGACATTTCTTAATCATTTAAAATTTCAAAAACCCATCACAATTCAAAATTTTTAATTTTAATTAAAAAAAAAATTCTTAATTTTTTTAAAGATATTTTTTAATGTAGTATTACTAAAAAAATTATATGACATGGAGTCTGCAGACCACTGGAAAAACTTGTCAGCTTTCCAAAAAGGTGTCAATGTCAATATAAATATTTAAAATAATTAAAACAGCTAGCTGCAACTTGTTCGGGGACCATCATTTTGTTTGATTTTGTTCAAATATTTGTATTGACATTGACACCTTTTTGGAAAGCTGACAACACGCGTAAGTTTTCCCAGTGGTCTGCAGACACCATGTCATATAATTTTTTTAGTAATACCACATTAAAAAATATTTTTAAAAAAATTGAAGATTTTTTTTTTATTTAAAATTAAAAATTTCGAATTGTGATGGGTTCTTGAAATTTTAAATGATTAAGAAATGTCTGCTATAGTGTTGACTAAAATCCAAAAATAAGTTTAAGCCTATTACCTTAGTAGGTTCTAGGTTATTTCAAAAAAACCTAAAAATGCATATTTCTCAGTGACCATTGAAAATCGGCCGAACATTTATGGCCTCATTTTGTTGCATTTTGACCCTATTATAACGTGTTGCACGGAATAGGTCGACTTAACCAATAACCCTGTATATTACTAGTCGTAAACTGTATTGCATAGTTTTAGATGCATACTATATGTATACTTAGATATTTTCCTGAATGGTTATAAGTTTAAGAAAGAGCTATAGTTTAGTTCTTGAGCTGAGCTTAAGAAAGAAACATATCTAAATAAAAAGAAAAATATGAAAGTATAAAACACAGTGTTTGATTTAAATCAATGTTTCTTACAAGCTTCTTATTTCCTTCATATCATAAACTCGGAGGCAAGTGTTGTAATTGTAAGGTTTTAGATTTGGACATAGTAGTGGTCTGCTTCGATAAATTCCCGAAACGGCGAATCACATACATATACAGGATATCCCGCATGAGGTGGTCCATACTGTAAGGGTTGATAGCGCAACTTGTTTGAGCAAGAAAATTGCCAATATAATCGGAATTTTTTTTACCGTTACCTTGTTATCGCTCTTTTTGTGAAAGTAATCGAAAATCGTGATTTGTCATGCAAAATCATAATTTGCAGCCCACCTGATAACTTAATCCAAGATTTAATTTCAGTTTCAGAAACTACATAAAATTTCACAAAAACTGAAGTTTTTCCTGCTGTCAAGATTATTGCCACTTTCAAGATACAGTTACTCAAACTTAATAGAAATTTTAAAATAGATTTTTCATCGCAAATTCAAACAGTAATTTCATAACGTTGCCTTATACGTACAACTCTGCAAAGTTGATAAAAGTTGCTTCAACATGTTGGCTTTCCAACGGTATATCACTTTTCATTTTTACATTGCAGAATTTTAGGGAAACACGCATTGAATGGTAAAATTCAAGGCCTCAGTGGAATCGCTAACAATTTTTCCTCTACTGGAAAAAAGACAAACTTTTATGTAGTTTCTGAAACTGAAATAAAATCTTGGATTAAGTCATCACGAGGGATGTAAATTATAATTTTGCATGACAAGTCACGATTTTCGTTGGCTTTCACAAAAAGAGCGATAACAAAGTAACGGTAAAAAAATTCCGATTGTATTGGTAATTTTCTTGCTGAAACAAGTTGTGCTATCAACCCTTACAGTATTGACCACCTAATGCGGGACACCCTGTATATATGGTCTTAATTTTTTTTATGCACAGGGAACTAGGCATAGGAATATATTCATATTTTTGTTACGTAAGTGCAAAAAGACTTGTTCTGAAGCCAAAGAAACGAAGTTATTATTATTTTACAATTTCCGTCAACAGCCCAAATAACTGTTTTTGATCTAGTTATAATTTATCGCAACTATCTTATTTTTATTGCAAATAAAAAAATCTGATTTTCTTTATACTTTATAATTTATTTCCTACTAATAGACCAATTCATTCAACATAAATTTTAATTAAATCAATGAAATTAATTTATTTACATTAATTAAAGAGCATCTGTACAAACAAGATATAGCAAGATCTATTTCATATGAGATTATATCAATGAATACACATTATGCATGCGTTTGTATGTTTATGTGGTCTAGTTTTTACGTAAAGGAATACATTTAAAATTGCAATACCGGTGAAATTACATGAATAGATTCCGGGCATCGAATGAAATTTTTTTTTTAGTTGAATTTGTAATGAATAATAGTAATAAACTTCTCGAATTTTCTATTTTTGTACATCGGGTACTTCTGACTAGAACTCGTTAATCGTCGCAGACCACCAAAATGATAATAATCCAATCTAATCGTCAAAATAGTCAAAAATAAACATTAATTCATGCATCACGAGTCGAGGTGCTATATCCGTGGACGCTTTGAAAGTGAAACATATGATGACCAGCTAAAGGACATGCCATAGTATTCAGTCTATACACCTGAAACACCTTATGGCCAGCTGAGGGAAATGCCATTAATCAATATAGACTACAATGTAGTCTTCTCTTTCATTATTCGACATGATTGCTTAGATTGGAGAAATACATGGGTTCGTTTCACCTCGAAAATGATTCGTACACTTATCGCATTCTTCTTACTATACAGGGTGCCTGACGACTCATGGTACATACAATACTGGATGATAGCACAACTCATTTGGATAGAATTAATGTTCCGCATGACCCCTCTATCTTTAACCGTTATAAAGTTTTAGTATTTTTTGTAAATAGTGTCAAAAAGCTCGACTTGCCAAGCAAAATCACTCTTTGCCACACTCCCAATTTATTTAATCCGAGATTTGACTTCATTTTCTGAAACTACATAAAATTTTACATAAAATAACTCTTTTCCCAATTAAATAATTTAAAAAATTTCCCAAATACTACAATTCAAACTTTAATGAAATTCGAAAATGGATTTTTCATTGAAAATTCAAATCGTAAAATCGTAACGGTGCTTTGAACTGAATAATGTACAAAGTTGACAAAAGTTGCCTTATAATGTTAGCTTTCGAACAGCATATAAAAATTAGGCTCTTAAGATTTGAAAAATCTCATATCTTACGTGTTAAAGATAAAAAACGTGGTTTCAAGAGAAAAAAACCAAAGTAAACGTTTCCACAATTTTTAGACGAGTTTTATTTAGTAGCCGAAGCCGAATACCCTTCACTCTTCTCGGACTAATCGTTTTTTCCAGCGTACCTATGACTTGTGTTTTATAACAGTTAAAGGTAGGGGTCATGTTAATTCTACCCAAATGAGTCGTGCTATCATCCAGTATTGTATGTATCCATGGGCGTAGACACGATTTCACTCAGGGGGGGGGGGCAAGTCCAAATTTTTTTCATCATGATTTTCGTAGGAGTTGACATTTCCGGTCTCAGAAATATTTTTAGAAAATTTTAGAGTAACCTGCCTTGTGGTTGGATTGGTGCACAGGGTCATGGATTTCAGACTCATCGTGAACGAATTCATTTTATGGTGCTTTTCGAATTCACGACCTACGTGACGGACTATGATGTCGCTCAGATTGTACACAAGTATCCATTTATGGGAATAAATAACATTGCTGGGCGTGCTGTTGATCTCAACACCTCAACAAAACAGCAGTTTAAATCTTGGAAATTGGATGTCACTCACACAGCTGCGGCCCAAGTTTACTGCCACTCAATTTATATATTTTTTTTAATGTTAGAGTCAAATTTTAAAAATACCGGCGGACAGAGGGCTGCGCCCGCAATACGAGTGTTTGGATACACACATAGTGAATAATTTTGAACATTTTAGGCAAGAAATAAAAATTATGCACAATATTAATGAAATGCTTCTTGTAAATCTATTTTTGGATTGGTATAAAAATAGATTTACTATGTATCATGGCTACACATATTAACTGAATTTATTAGCTGTTTTTTCTTTTGTTTAGCAAAAGTCAACAGGCTTAGTATTTAACGTATACTTTGATTATAAAGGCAATGACGTATATAAGCTTATGCTAACCAATATTTGTGCAAAGTTATATATCGGTACTTATAGCGGTTTAGGAAAACGGAGGTTAAAAAGAAAGCTTAGCTTAAAACGCCCATAACTCTGTTACCGTTACTCCAAACTGGAAAAAAGCAACTGGTATGATATGTACCCATTGAGTTCTTTGACCTGAGTACCCATACGTCCATGTCAGATAAAAACGAAAAAGTCAAATCTCCGGAACACCCTGTTATCTTTGCCCTACCAACTTCTAAGTATTTCGTGCCAAAAACTGTTGCCATTCTACAGTCTCCTACCAAATTGCATGACGATCGGTTAAGCGTTTCGCGAGTTATTTAGTGAACAAATTTTCAAATGCCGCGACACCCTGTTATCTTTGCCATACCAACTTTTAAGTATTTCGAGTCAAAGACTGTTACCATTCAACACATTCCTACCAAATTTCATGACGATCGGTTGAGTCGTTCGCGAGTTATTTAATTAACAGACGGACGCACAGACGGACGGACAAAATCGATTTTTTGAAAAATCGAATCAAGCCATCACGTTCTTTGCGATTTTCAAAAAAAAATTTGTCCATAAACCTTCTCCAACGTAAGACGGATAAAACAAAAAAAGAATCATCCAAATCGGTCGAGTGGTTTAGACGTTCACTGGCAACAGACACAAATACACATCCATTTTTATATACATATATAGATAGATTATGTATTTTGGGGTGCAGAACTTGAATCCGTAACTTCCCACCAAAATTTCATTGCAAAACAGGGTCAAAACGCAAAAAAATGACTATCAATTGTAGCTATACCGCTTAACACATTTTATTGATTAATGGCGCGTTGAACCCGCAATTAAGTTTTCTCTAATATTTTCATGGGCAGGTTTTCGGAGAAATGTACACTTTCGGAGTTATAAACAAAAAAACGGAAAACTCCGAAAATTTTGGGTTTTTTCGCAGGAAAGTCCGGATTTGAGCTCAGCACCCCAAAAAACATAAGAAATCACCTAGTAACTACACTAAACGTATGTGCCTCATACTTAAATTAAATATGCATCAAAATACCATTCAATAAGTTTTTCTATGAAAATTTTAAGATTTAAATTTCTCTGGGGTCTGTCAGACCCCACCGAACCATCCGAGGGTTAATTCTCGGAGACCTACCGACCAGGTGAATTAATTTAAACGAGACCGAAGCTAATTTCGGGCGCGGCCGAAATTTGGATACCCTTCGCTCCCCTCGGTCTAAAAGTTTTTTTCGGGCGCACCTATGACTAGTGTTCAGTCCTCCCCGCTTCCATGCTTTTGAATTTTCTCATAAGTGCCGTAACGAAGATTTATTGGGCGAAGCGGGACGTGGGTTTCTTATAAGAACCAAAAAGAGGGGGAAGGGGGTTGTAGGGCAGCCCTATGGCCTTCCCATTAATTTTTACGTAGTTTGTGGCATCAATTAAAACACATTTGGTTCAGATTGGTGGACAGATCAAAAAGGTTTTCTTCGAAGAACCTAATTTGGGGGTTAGGTTTATATGCCAGCCCCACGACCCCATAGTCCGATTTCACGTTTGTTGTGGTGGCATGAATAGAAATATAATTTTCTGAGGTTTGATTGGAATTGGTGTGCAAATAAAAATGTTTTTCTTAGAAAAATTTTATTTGGGGGGCTAGGCTTGTATGGTAGCCCCATGACCACATGGTCCGACTCCATTTATTTATACATATGCTTTGTGTCATCAATAGAAACACATTTGTGTGAAGTTTGGTTGAAATTGGTGTATAAATAAAAAAAAATTCTTAGAAGAACTTAATTTGGGGAGCTAGGTTTCTATGACAGCCCCATGACCCCATGGTCCGATTTGGTCCATTTTGACATATGTTTTGTGGTATTACTAGAAACACATTCGTGCGAAATTCGATTGAAATCGATAAGAAAATAAAAAAGTTTTTCTTAGAAGAACATAATTTGGAGACTAGGTGTGTATGGCAGCCCCACGACCCCATTGTCCGATTTGGTCGATTTTTATATATTGTGTGTTACCAATTAAAATACATTTGTGTGAAATTTGATTGAAATTGGTGCATAAATAAAAAAGTTTTTCTAAGAAGAACCTAAATTTGGGGGGTAGGTTTGTATGACAGCCCCACGACCCCCTTGGCGGATTTTAGCGATTCAAACATACAAACTGCCTGCAACAAAAAGAAGCATGTGTGCAAAATTTCAGCTCCATAGCTTTTAAACTGGCCGAGCAAAACGCGTCGCAACAGACAGACAGACAGACAGACGGACAGACGGACAGACGGACAGACGGACAGACGGACATCGTCCAATCGACTCAGCTCGTCACGCTGATCATATATATACATATTTTATATGGTCGGAGATGCTTCCTTCAATGCGTTACAAACTTCATGACAAAGTTAATATACCCTTTACGCTTAATAAGCGAAGGGTATAAAAATAGGTGATCTGGGTAGTCGAGATTTAAGTATTCTGTAGGGGCTAAATTACCATCTTGATCGAAGAAATAAGCAAATATTCCGACGGATTTATATATAGAGAATGTATCGCATTAACTGCTGGGAATCACATAACATAACTATTGAATATTTTAATCAATGAAAATAATTTTTAGCTGTATTTTGAAGTGATTATTTCATTATCCACCAGCGGGATTTCAAAACGGCGGCGTTTTTAGTGGGCGGGATTTTATAATACGGGATTTGTAAGTGGCGGGATCCGGGATGTGGTTATGTCGGGATAATGTAAAACGGGCTTTTTTTGTAAAAAGCGGGACTATGAACAGGCGGGATTTTGTTTTTCGGGATTATATAGGTATCCTGTTTATTTCTTCGATCAAGATGATAATTGAGCTTCTACGGAACAATTAAGTCACATATCCCTTGGGTATCCGAGACAAGTATCCCCATGTGAGGAGACCCATTATTTTAACGGTAAATGTGGTGGGCCTTTTTTATATCCCGTCACAGAAGGAAAGTATGCTTACCTTAGGCGATAGGGCGGCATTCACTTAATTTTTTTAGCTATCATCTAGTGCTAAAAGCAGTCTAGACAACTGATTTGGAATGAACTGTAAAAGGATGTAAATTTTAGGCAATACGTAGCAAATTCCAGGTTCAATAACCAGAATCAGCATATACTCTTACAATATGCATTTATGCTAAGCTGACCAGATGTACAGCATTTTGCTGTACAGTACAGCATTTTGACCTGCCGTACAGCATTGAGAGATGTACAGCAAAATGTACAGCATTTCCCATGCCACTCAATAAAGTCTAACTCACTACATAAAAAGATCCTCGGTGATGCCTGTGATCAGTCTTGTCTGCTTTTAAGGTGTAAAGTTTGATATCTGTGCTTCTTGGCGCTAACATTTCCACCAAAATAAACGATCCTACCTATCTGCGCTCGGAAGTTACGGATGCCCAAATTTGCAATTTTCTAATTGAAAATTGTTTGTCACTTGGAAATTCGTAGGGGAAACATTTTGAAATTTAGAAAACTTGAAGTGCACCGGACACATTTCGTGAAAGTTTCAAGGTCCACAAGTTACAGCCATCGAAAAATGCGATTTATGGTGTAAAGTT
Source organism: Microchrysa polita (assembly GCA_949715475.1). NCBI lineage: Eukaryota > Metazoa > Arthropoda > Insecta > Diptera > Stratiomyidae > Microchrysa > Microchrysa polita. Next base: position 6,294,031 of record OX454421.1, read on the forward strand.
TTACTGTTTTACACATGAACGAACGATATTTAGTGAGATAATAACACTTCGATCGTTCATTTTCGATAACTCGGGAATCGACTGGAATTTCTGAAATTTTGCACACTTGTAGAGCTACTTGGCGCACATTTCCTCCAAGTGAAGGCCAGCGCCCGCTCTAGCACTTATGCCGCCCCGGGCAAGACATCAAATTTCCGCCTATGAGAATTTTTTTTTTGTTTTGCAAGGATTCAAGGGATGCATTGGCTTCATTTCAATAGGCAGGATTTGCAACGCTTTAAATGCGACTGTAATCTCGAAGACAAAATTTATGCTCGTACTTTCAGGCCAAAACCGACGTCCACGTGTCATTATTTAATATCCTTTTATCCTTCCGAGGTGAAGGTAATCAGGAGTAAAACGTTCAGTTACCATTTATCGTTAAAGGTTGAAAAAGGTCATTCTCAATTCTATTTTCTTAAAATTTTTAACACTTTTTCTGTCACTATTTTCGGGATTGACAACTTAATTAGTATTGATTGTCCTCCCTCCTCCACTTCTTAATGAAATCCTAGCTACGCCCATGAGTGCAAGTCCAAAGCTCTGATATGCTTTCTTAATGCTTATCGTCTGCTAATTAGTACAAATGTGTCAGGAAAAATTTTTAAAGTTTGAAAAATACCTTTTTCTAGGAAAGGATCATTATTTTCCAGTTGCAGACTCAGAACACCAGTTTAGGATGAAATTCTCCATGAAATTACCGAGGGGCTTACAACATTAAGCATCCAATCAACAAATTGAGAAGACATGTTGGTTCTGGTGTGCGAACTCCGCCAGAAAGATTTAGCACAAGAAAGTAGCGGTATTTTCGACTTGTACTTTTTTGTCAGATAGCCACATGATTATACGAAACTCGGCTGTTACATTTTTCGGTAGATTTAACTCCGGTCTGGGCTGTGCTACTACTAGTTCGTTAGTGGAAGAATATATTCTGCCTACGAAATACTGCATTACTGGAATAATTGCCAAGGCAATACGTTCTTATGGTCAAAGAAATCCAAGTCTGAGCAAAACTCAGTCCGTACCACCTTATCATTGGTAATATTACGGGTTTCTTCTGAATGAGATGAGACTGAGAGATGACGAAACATGCCAGCTCAGACTCCCGTTTCTTGAAAATTTATCTAGTTTGCTGGGCTGAGTTTCTTTGGGATTAGTTAAGGCTACACAGGACAGGACAATAACATAGTGGCTTCCTTCGGGTGCTTTGTTTGTCTTACGAAAAAAATTCTGAACATAAAAAAACAAACTTATCGGCATATCGCTGGTCATAATTATCCGCGCTGGGAAGTTGCCCATATCTGTTTTCTAATCGATAATAGTCCACAACTTGGAAATTCTTGACCAGAATTTTGAAATTTGGTAGACTTGTACAACATCGCTTGGTCCATATTTGGTCAAAATTTCAAGGCTTTAGCTAACAAAGTTCTAAAGTTAAAGCCAGCGAAAGATACGATTTCTTTTTTTCTATCAGAAAACGATGGAAAATCCGCCACATCCGATTCCCTATTAACCTCTTAGGAAAATGCATTCTAAACAAAGGACTCTGGAATCCGTTACAATTGGCGATTCCTGAAGACCGGCATGGCATCACTAATATAACCATGGAGGAATGCATACTCTTCTCCAGAAATATTGCAACCAGAATAAGCCACCCTTCCACCGCTCTGGAGGTTCTCCATGGACTCCACTCCACAATGAAACTACCTCGAAAGACACTATCAGCTTAAGTAATCTCGGCAAAAATGAGGTATGTATGTATATATCAGTGGCGGCTCGTGCCTGTGGAAGTAGGTGAGGCGAAAAAAAAACGAGGCTAATTTCGGGCGTGGCCGAAATTTGGATACCCTTAACTCTTCTCGGGCTAAAAGTTTTTTTCGGGCGTACCTACGACTTGTATTTAATCCCCCCTCCTCCCCATTCTTTTCCTTCCGTCTTAACAAAAGTTCCATTTCGTCGACAAAACAATATTTGTCTGGGGTTTGGTTGGAACAAGTGGGCAAATAATACTCAGAAAATGTTATTGGGGGATGCGGGAGCATGGTCCTATAGTACGGTTCCATTTGTTTTGACCTTTTTTGTTGCTTTGATAAAGACATTAATTCAAGGTTTTGTGAAATTTGGAGTAAAATTTTTTTTCTTAGAAGAACCAAAATGATAGCCCCATGCTCCCATGGGCATGACGCATGGTCCGATTTGATTCATTCTTGCATATGTTTTGTGTCATCAATAGAAATACATTTGTGTGAAATTTAGTTGAAATTGATGCACAAATAAAAAAAAAAAATCTTAGAAGAACCTAATCTGAGGGGTTGGGTTTGTATGGCAGCCCCATGACCACATTATCCGATTTGACAGATTCAAACATGCAAACTGCATCCAGCAAAAAGAAGCAGTTGTGCAAAATTTCAGCTTTATAGCTCTTGAATTGGCCGAGTAAAACGCGTCGCAATAGACGTTACAAACTTCATGACAAAAGCGACGTTTTTTTCGCATCGCGGGTAAATCTGACTCGGAAAAAACGATCGCGGGTAACATCCCGGTTAAGACCAAACAGCTGACATTTGACAGTTTTTGCGCATCTTTGACTCACCTTCGTCGTCTTATTTTTTAGATGTGGTGGATTTTATCACAAAAGATGATTATTTCTTTGCAAAATCTTTTCTCGTGATGAGAAAAACTCTCACATTTGGTTTGAAAAAACAAATTCCCTCAAATTTCCCCTATGCGTCCGCCATCTACATTTGAGCTCTATCCCGTGTAGGGTAGTTGCACGGATGAACTTTACCTGGGTAAGTGTCATTTTTTTATATGAAGTTCTACCCAAACCTGCACGGGATAAACTCAATAAAACGTACCTAAAGTTAATATATCCTTTCACTTCATGATCGAAGGGTATAAAAACACATTGGAAGGGGATTGTTACATTAATAGAGGATAATTTTACAATTACAATTTTCTTCAACGCATCATAATATCCCATTTTAAATATTTGGGGTTTCGGCATAAAGTAAAAATCATTCAAAATCAATTTGAAAAGTTTGGGCGTCAAAATATTAAAATGAAATAATGAACAGTGACAAAAGCTATGTACACAACTATCGATTTTGTCCTTTTTAAAATCATATGCAACAAGCAACATCACCTAATATTTTCCTATTTCTATTTTAACCAAAATTCAATAGAAAACCGAAACTATGCTCAGTAAGTTCTTATCTCAACTTCATTTTGCACAGCTACATTTCAATGCGCAAAGCGAGAACAAATCGTCGCACTGTTTCGGTTCAGATACACACGCTGAGGCGATTTTTGTTTCGCCTCAGTGGTAATTTTTTTCCCGTACATTCTCCCATAGAGAATCTGGCGAATGTATTGATACGCGTTGAGTTGTTGTTCGGGATTGTGCGGCGGAAAAATTATCGCCTCACTTGTATGAATTGGTGTACAAAAACTATGTTAGGGATTTTACGATTGTGTAAAGGAACTTGTAAGTGAGTTTAAAGATAACTTCAGGGTTTTTTTATCATATTTGATGAGTTATGTTTTCTGATAAATTAAAAAGTATAACTCGACGAAAATGAAGGTGAGGCGCCGCCTCACTTGCCTCATCTGAGGAGCCGCCTCTGGTATGTATGAGTATGGCTGAGGATTTGCCTAAAATCCGAGTTCGGCAAGTATGGCAAGTACAGCATTGGGCCTTCGGGAATCTGGTCACCTTAATTTATGCTAAACTCCCAAATAAAACATTTTCAAATTTTTAGTTCATAGAACATGTCTGAGGGTATCACATTTCAAGCTATCGGGCAGAAACAGCTTTACCGTTGTTATTGATAAAATCTTTTTTATGATGTACCTATTCATTTAGCAATTATGCTGTGTTGCTGTGCATTGCTACAATCTGTAAACATAATTTTTGTTGATCATTACTCACTTTGTTATTTTCCATTATAACACGCATTGCACTTCAACACGTTGCATGAGCAGCATTATGCACCTATTGGATATCTAGATCGTTGTAGCTCTAATACTATTAAGAGTAATCGCTTTTCTACTTATTTCGACGGTCACTGCAAGTTTTTTCTTAGCTACAGCCAAAATCCGCTTGGATTTTTTTTAGCTTTATACTATGGGCTCCATTCATTGAAATCCGATTGACCAACGGATATGTTGTAATTTTATTAATAAAAAAAAAAAACAAAAAATGAAAAAAAGACAGCAATTGCACTAACACAGTGCTTTATATGCCAAAAATACTAGTGAATTGAATAACAAATACTACAGGGTGGGCCACGAAAGACCTACCAATTTTAAACGCGTGTAACTCTTGTAATTACCAATTGTTTTATTTACTTTTTTTATTAATATGAAATACATTTTATGGAAATTAAGTATGAAAGATGACATCAGACAAATATGCACCATTTCGCTCGATACAGACATGGGCTCTTTTTAGCGCATTTTATATTACACCACGTAATGTTTCTGGTTGCGGGCTCCGTATTTCGCCTCGAATATTCTGCTTTAGTTGTCTAATAGTCTCTGGTTTATTAGTAGACACTTTGTCTTTTAAATATCCACATAAAAAAAGTCGGGCGCAGTTAAATTGTTGAACGAGGTGACCAAGGGAAATTAACTCAGTCGTTCCATCTTGTTGAAACCACAAATTAGGGGGCTCTTCCACCATTGGCCGCAAGAAGTTGTCGGTCATTGTTCTGTAAGAAGCCCCGGAAATCGTTTCTGCCGTTTCATCTCCATTTTCGAAGAAATATGGGCGGAGAATTTGTTCGGCCATAACACCGCACCAAACAGTGCATCTTAATGGATGTAACTGATGCTGGTGTGTTGCCCTTGTTGTGACTGTATGAACTCATTATAAATTTCCAAGAGTTAAATTATATTCTGTAAAAAGAAAAAAAAGAAAAATTTAAAAGATATACGCGTTTCAAATTGGTAGGTCTTTCGTGGTCCACCCTGTATAAGCGCATATTTGGGAATATTTCGCGTATTCATGAATTCATTATTATTATTGGTCATTCATACTCGCATATTACCTTGTCTGGCGGATGATGAGCTAAGCCGCCTATTTTCTGTGCATTTCTTATGCTATTTATGTACTATGTGAAGAAAACCAGTAGGTAAGGTACGCATATGCCTAACGATTTGCATTTTGCGTTACCCATGACATGTGATTGTGAACGCAGTCATTACACACTCGCATGCGATTTATTGTCTCTCCCTCTGCATTGAATAAATAGAGTCGTAGCCGCGGCGGCGGATGTTGAACGTATGTTATCAAAGTCATGGACAGGTGGAATAACCTTGTTCACCTTCAGTTATAAAAAAAATCAGCGAATGGTGACCGAAGCTTTTGTTACACACGCGATGATTAGTCAAAGCATACCAACAATAGTGATTTAACAATAGTTTTTTTTTATCTTTTATTTTTTACTTATACGGGAATTTAAATGAATATAAAAAATGTCACCACACTTTTCGTGTTGTCCGTATATTCACTGAAGCTTTACACTCTATTTAGTGTATTTATTAATTGAGGTGATTCGTTTTGAAGGTTTTTTGTTTGGATATAGTAAGTGTGATTTTTGCAATTTTTTTGGATTTGGATTAGGTACATACCTGTTTTTAGTTTTGTATGTTTCTTGGGCTATGGTGGTCGAAAAAATAAAAACAGTTACTTTTGATCAGATTGCAATATCATTGATTTAATTAAGTTATTGATAGAGTGGGTGAACCGGTTAATTAGTTTCTATTGTGTTAAAGTGGTGCTAATTTAATCGTTTTATGCACTAAAATAATAAAACTCGTTAAGTGGGAATTCCGACAGTATGTTCGGAGTAGCAGAGGCCACGGATTTGTCATAGATCACCTTTCAGTTTATGTTACGGAACTTCCTCTTTTTGTTCGATTCGAACTCACACACCGCCGTTAAGGATGCGATTGTTTAAGAGAAAGGAGGATGGGCACTTTCATATAAAAGCTGGTAGTTGAATGAAGAGCAATGAAATTGGCGTCAAATTAAAGGCCTCTACAAGAGTGTAACGAATATTTGGGTTCGACTCGCTGATAGAAACCTTAAGACCCTTCCCCATACAAAAGTATTTTTTCCCCTTACAATTGCCAATTGAAATAGTGACATAAGCATAAAGTAAGTAATTGGAATAGAGATGGAACTTCATATAACTTTAAAATCTACTGAAACACATTTTACCTTTGAGTGTATGCTGTAAGTAACGTGTACATACAGGAAGATATCTTCGTGTATGTACACGTTACTTACAGCACACACTCAAAGGTAAAATGTTTTTCAGTAGATTTTAATGTTATATGGAGTTCCATCTCTATTCCAATTACTTACTTTATGACATAAGTACTGAAATAAGCAAATACATGATTTGCAAATTATCCAACGTAGACATAAATGAAAAACCCTATACTAAACTAACTTCATCCAAACCATTTTGGCATACTAGGCAGTAAAAAAAGGTTCTACGGTTGAATTCTATGGCATCGGTTTTCAATCTTTTTGGTGCCTTGGTGCCCTTAAGTTAAAAAAAAAAACAACATTCAAGTAGCTCGCAACCCTCCTATGACTATATGTGGGCCGATTTCTCGTACACCTTATCTAGTGGTTAGTCTTGTCTATATGATAAGACTAACTTAGTCTCATCATATAGACCAGTCAAGACTAACCTAGTCTTATCATATACATAGATAAGACACACACTTTTTTTTACTGAAAGCTTTCACAATATATTGATTTGAATTTTTGTTTATGTACTTTGCATAGTTATGCCATATTTTGTTTGGTTACGTCATCATATGAAACTGAAAATATCATTACGGAATTTCATTCAATGGCGTAACTGAATGCAGGGTCGCAGCCCAAAGGAGAAGGAACGCTCGGGAAATACAGGCGCCAAAGTACGTGGAGGACTCGCAAGGTATGTTGCTGATTGACGATACGGCAATTTGTAGCAGGATGCGAGAGTATTTTGACGAACTTCTAAATGAAGAATTTCCTCGAGCAGCTTTTCAAGATGTTGAGCCGAATACCACAAATATTGAAGATATCTCAGAGGAAGAGGTGATGGAGGCAATGCATCAGATGAAACGCGGAAAGGCAGTCGGCCCGGACAAAATCCCCGCGGAATTTTGGTTGAAAATGGAAAATGTCGGGCTTAGTTGGCTCACAGTTCTCTTCAACAAAATCAAAGGTGGGCAACCGATGCCTGATGCTTTCAGGGAAAGTTTTCTTCTTCCTTTCTATAAGAACAAGGGAGATTCACGCAAACTCAACAACTATAGGGCTATAAAGTTAACACCTCATACACTAAAGATCTACGAGCGAGTTGTCTGCAACCGATTGAGAAAGATTGTGCGGTTGAATGACAATCAATGCGGCTTTGTTGAAGGTCGATCTACAGTCGATGCGATTCAGTGCATTCGTATTGCGATGGAAAAGTATAGAGCAGCACGAAAGGACTTGTACTTTGTGTTCATCGATTTGGAGAAGGCATTCGATAGAGTACCTCGTGATCTGATATGGTTGGCATTGAGAGCACTTAATGTCCCCGAGGCATACGTCAGGATGATACGAGACATGTATGATGGAGCTACGACTAAGGTTAGATGCACAGCCGGTGAATCAGAAGAATTTCCGGTGAATGTCGGAGTACACCAGGGCAGTGTATTGAGTCCGTTGCTCTTCAACATCATCATGTGCTACTTATTAACACGTGTCTCCGACGGCCTAGAAATATCTCTTCTTTTTGCTGATGATATAGTCCTCAGTAGCCCAAACATCGTTGCCTTGCAAGCTGCGCTTACAAAATGGTGTGACATTCTGGTGGAGCATGGACTGAGGGTAAGTATAACATAGACTGAGTTCTTATGCTGCCAATTCTCAGACCCAAATGCACCGATACCTGAAATGTACGTCAAAGGAGAGCAGCTTAAGTCTTGTACCAAGTTCAAGTACCTTGGCTCGATGGTGAACAGCGGAGCTACATGCGATGATGACATCAAACATCGCACAAAGGTTGGGTGGATGAGGTGGCGAGAAAACTCTGGAGTTTTCTGCGATAAGAAAATGCCACTGAAGCTAAAGGGCAAGTTGTGCAAAACGGTTGTACGTCCCGCACTCATGTATGGATCAGAATGCTGGACCATGTATGAAGGTTACGGGAAAGAAATGACAGCGACTGAAATGAAAATGTTACGCATGTCAGTTGGTGTAACCAAAAGGGACCACATCAAGAGTAGCTACATCCGAGGCAGCTTGTCCATAGACCAACCAATCACCGAAAAGCTCGAAGACCGACGAATGGATTGGTATTGCCATGTTCAAAGGCGTCCGCCTGAGAACCCCGCAAAGAGAGCGATATCAATGGAAGTTCCACTTGATGGACCCAAGGCCAGAGGCAGACCGAAGAACACCTGGATGTGTCAAATGAAAAAGCAACAACAACGCATTGGTCTCGGCGATGACACGATCCAAGATAGAGCTGCCTGTAGAAATATGCTGAGAAATTATCGCCAAAACGGGCGATAGGCCTACACCGCAGGTCGAGCAACGCGGAACCATGGAGCGGTATAAAGAACTAGGCAAGGAAGAAGAAGGCGTAACTGAATGCATTACAAAATCTGGCAAACACAAAATGAAATTATTATTTTTGCATTACACAAAGTTTTTCAAAAAGTAAAATTTAAAGACGAAACGAAAAAAGTTCTTTACAAACTAAATTATTGTTTTAACTGGGTGAGAGAGTCACAAAAAACTGGGACAAAATCATTGAATATCAAAACCCTTTCTCTCTTTTACAAGCCGCGAAAAACTGAAATCAGAACACGTCAAAATGGTGGACAAATCTACGGGAAAACTGTGCCGTCCGGGTATCAAAGACGCGAAAATCCACTAAAACTAAACATTTCTCACGTTTTTATACCCTTCGCTCATAGAGTGAATGGGTATATTAACTTTGTCATGAAGTTTGTAACGCATTGAAGGAAGCATCTCCGACCATATAAAAAGTATACATATATGATCAGCATGACTTGGGGAGTCGATTGGGCGATGCCCGTCTGTCCGTCTGTTGCGACGCGTTTTACTCGGCCAATTTAAAAGCTATGAAGCTGAAATTTAGCACAAATGCTTCTTTTTGCTACAGTTTGTATATTTGAATCGGTAAAATCAGACAATGGGGTCATGGGGCTGCCATACAAACCTAAACCCCCAAATTAGGTTCTTCTATGAAAAACTTTTTTATTTATGCAAATTTTACACAAATGTATTTCTATGGATGTCACCAAACATATGTAAGAATGGATCAAATTGGACCATGGGGTCATGGGGCTGCCATACAAACCCAACCCCCCAAATTAGGTTCTTCTAAGAAAAACTTTTTTATTTGGGCACCAGCTTCAACCAAATTTCACGGCTTGTTCTGCTATCCGTTCTCATAGGTAGAATTTGTGTGTTTCCGATTTTTTCCGCTATGTGTCCGTTATATGGCGCACGGTAAGATAAGTGTCGCCCGAGTTGATAAGAAGAACAAGAAATTTCTTCTTGCGAGAGCTGATAGCGTAATGTTCCTGGGGCTGCCATACAAACCCAAAGTCCCCATTTTGGTTATTCTAAGAAAAATTTTTTTTACACCAATTTCACAAAACCTTGAATTAATGTGTCTTTATCAACGCAACAAAAAAGGTAAAAAAAAATGGAATCGTACTATGGGGCCATGCTCCCGCATCCTCCAATAAAAATGTTTGAGTAAATATTTTTGTTTGTTTATTTTTGTTGCCCCACACAAATATTGTTTTGTCGACGGAATTTTTGTGAAGACAGAAGGAAAAGAATGGGGGGGGGGGCGATTAAATACAATTCGTAGGTACGCCAGAAAAAAACTTTTAGCTCAAAGGGTGTCCAAATTTCGGCCGCGCCCGAAATTAGCCTCGGTGTCCCTAATGCAGGACACCCTGTTCCCGCATTAGGTGGTCAATAATGTAAGGGTTGATAGCACAACTTGTTTCAGCAAGAAAATTACCAATACAATCGAAATTTTTTTTTACCGTTACCTTGTTAACGCCCTTCATATTCATATATAATTGAAATTTAGTTTTTAACTATGCCTCCCAAACGACAACACGGGAGAACAATTTTAACACTTTTTTCTGTTTTTTTTTTAATCTTGCACCTAATTTATAGTAAAACAGCCTCGCTGATTCCAAAAATGCAGTCCGTTTTTCCCCTATACGTCAGGTTTTTGAGATAACGGGGTTTTTTTAATTTTACGGAAAATTACAATAGGCCCCCTTAAATAACAACTTTTTTTAAAAGCTGCGGGGTTGCATCCTTGTGCAGGACCTTCTAGTACTTGTATACAATAAAATTAAATAAATAAATGAAAGTAATTTGTCGCGACCTGGATTTTTTGTTAAAAGTTGTGAAATTCTTCGGCCATTTTTAAGTCTTTTTTAATCAAAAAAATGTATTTAGAAGCCTCCGTTCGAGTATATAACCCTATTTTTGTCCTCTTAACTTGTGTAATGGAAGCCTCTACTATCCCTTGTCGAAAGTGTCTCAACACCCGGAGTCAGTTTGCTATATATGTGGCAGTTATACATTTCTAAGTCAAAGGGCAAAAAATAGGCCCCTTTGTCCTCCAGGCATATCATATGTGTAGACCTCAAGATGGTTCTTCCTTCTCGGTTAGCAACGTGGATATACAAAATATCCGTGCTTTTTGTGTATGTGGGATAGCAGAACTCGCGATAAACATTGGATACAAAGGAATTGGCCCCCGAGATCTGATCTGAAGGCTGGTGATCAAAATATTGTTCATGAACCGCTTGTGGATCGACAAAAAACATTTTCCTGCTGTTGCATATAAAACTAGGCCTGGCGAAACAATTTGTAAAAGCCCTACCAACAGAAGGAAATTATTTTAAATATATGCTGTCGGCCCTTCCTGCGCTATCATACGAGAAAATAAAGGCTGGAGTATTTGACGGTCCACAAATTCGGCAGCTTCTCAGCGATACAAATTTTATGGAATCAATGAAAGAAAATGAAAAGACATTTGAGAATATAGTCAACAACTTTCTAGGCAATATAAGTGCATCGAATTATGCGATAGTAGTCGACCAACTATTGGACAGTTTTCAAAGGCTTAGCTGCAACATGAGCATCAAAGTTCACTTTTTACACAGTCATTTATATGAATTTCCGGAAAATCTTGGAGCTGTGAGTAATGAGCAAAGAGAGCGAATTCATCAAGATTTCAAAATCATGGAAAGTCAATATCAAGGCAGATGGGATGCGAATATGATGGCGGACTATTGATGGGGCATAAAACGGGACTGTCCGGAAATTGAACACTCCAGAAAAAGCTACAAACGAAAATTTTTGCCATATTTTTTTTTTAATTCTTAGGTAATATTGTTAAGATATAAAATCAATATTTACAAACAAAAAAATTTTAGCGAGTTTCGTTTGTTTTGATTTCAATGAAGGGAAGGTTTGTATGGAGACCAAAATTTGAGCCCCCTGTATCTCAAAAACTGGACGTATAGGAGAAAAACGGTTAGCATTTCCGGATTCTACGACCAAAAATTAGCTAGAAATGACTATCAAATCTAAATAAACAAAATGCTGTTCCCCTGTGAATCTATCGGTCGAGCAACATGGAGTATTTCTTTCATTTATTTACCATTTTGGAATCAGTAATATTAATTAATGATTTTCGAAATAACTCACCCTAATAGTAACACTCCCAATATTTTTGAAGGGCAAGTGCAGTCTCATCAGTCAGTCAGAGGTTGAGTATGTTGTTTTTGCCTTGACCCCTTAAGAAGTAGTGGCGCGACGCAAATCTATCGCTTTGTTTCCATATCCAGTTTAGTTTCACCATCGATACGTCGATCCCAATAAATTATAATTAGCAGGTTGATTGGCATTCAAAATCGCTCATAAAGTTAAATTAGTGTCAAGTTGTGAGCGAAACGAACAACGCGAGCGCAGCGAACACTATAGATAAGAGCTAGTCACATATAAAATAGCTTATATGGGAATGTTTGTAACGGTTTGGCTCAAAAACTATTGGACCGATCTTAAAAGTTATTTTTTCCAACGGAGACGAGAATAGGATACTTATTTTTCCCCACTTTCGACATAGAAATAAGGTATTTTCCGTTATGCTTAAAATTTGAGATACATACTCGCTTAATTCTTTTCGAATTTTGCTTAATGACGCATTTCCCGCGTTTCGATTTGGACCAAATAAGGTGTACAGCTTACATGAGGCATGTGTATGTCATCCTCATACCACGCCGGTATATATGTATAGGTCCTGCTGCAAGTGTGGATATGGCGAAAGGACTCTTTCAATCATAACGTGAAAGGAAGTCCAAAATTGATAGAAATGGATATCTTTGCATTTATAGTGAAGATATCTATATACTGCAATATCATTGAAGAAATTTGGTATCCTTTCACAATCGTTCCTTTAGGAATTAAAGGATGTTTTTAGCAACCAAGTTGTATCTACGTAATATGGGTGTCATATCACTGGAGATGCTGACGCGTATGCAATATAATAAATTTGCAGGCAGTTCAAGTCCTTTAAACAGTTTGAACTCTTTCGATAGAACAAGGGTGTTGATAGTAAGGAAGTAATATGTAGGCGAGATGGGTGTCATATGACTGGAAATAATGAAGCAATAGATCATTTTTAAATGAAATTTGAGTCTTTATCGGATCATTTAAGGTGAGGAAAAGACTACGAAAACGTAAAATTAAGTTTTATGGGTTTGGCGGGGTACCTATGTTGAAGCGTACACAGTAAACTATTTATGAGTCCTTTGGAAACAATTTGATTCCTTTGAATGGGAACGAAGAAGCGGTATCAAGCTAGCCTTAAGCTCGCCATAGACTGTCTAATCGATTGTATAATCTATTAGATCGTCAGACAAATTGGAAGGTTTATGTGACGATCCAATCCAATTTTTTATTGGGCGTCTGGAATATATTACCATGCAATTTTTCATACAAGATGTTAAATGAATGATTGACAATCATGTGTTTTCAGTTACTGATTTTTTCACATAAACCGGTGACCATTCTTCATGTTGTGGCTATGGCTGTCATTCTCCATCGATAATAGCAATGGATGTCCATCTTCTATCGCAAAATATATAATTTTCGCTATGTTGTGTTGTGTCGTTTTAATCGTGACACTGTCATTTTAGATTGAACGATAAATTGTATAGTGTATGGGGGTCAGATCTAGTAGTCTGGCTGGTCTAGCGGTTAGTGCGCGCACCTTCAGTGCACAGGGTCATGAGTTCGAATCTCACCGTGTTCCATGGTGTTTTTCGAACTCACGAGCTTGTGAGGGACTATGATCTCACTCAGATGTTAAACGAGTACCCATTTGTGGGGATAAATAACACTGCTGAGCGCGATGCTGATCTCATTACCTCAACAAAAAGCAGATAAGTTCTTGGAAATAGGATGTCACTAACACATCCTGCGGCCTTAGTCCAGTGTTGGATTGTCGTGCCTGTTATTTATTTATGGGGGTCAGATCGATTGTGTGCAATCTATTGCACACTGTGTGTGATACGTCATATCTCATAAACTACTATTGACAGCTATTGACATTTTTTTCGGGTTGGATATGCTATCCCCAATCACAAATTCGCCGAACCAAAATCCCCAAATCAAAATCCCTCTGGGTCAGCAAACCCATCCCTTAATTTGAAAAAAAAAACGAGACGGAGGCTAATTTAGGCTACGGTCGAAATTTGGATACCCTTCACTTTCTTTCGTGCTAATAGTTTCTTCGGTGGCCCTATGACTTGTGTTCCGATTTTGTCCGTTCCTAAATAATTCTTGTGACTTGATTTTTGTTTGAGTGATTTCGGCGGCAGATCCATAAACCTCCCATCTGATTCCTTCCGTTTTTACATAAGTTACGCGACGTCTATAGATAGAACAAGACTTGTGTGAGGGTTGGTTAGCATTGGTGCACAATTAAAAAAACGAGACCGATGCTAATTTTGGGTGCGGCCGAAATTTGGATACCCTTCACTCTAATTGGGGGTTGGGTTTGTATAGCATTGTCCGATTTTATCGATTCAAAGATAGAAACTGCCTGCAGCAAAATGACCCCGCAGGGGGGTCGTTGTCCTTGTGACATCAGCCAGAAATGGCTGTATGTAGTGGGACAAAGATCTTTGGTGAGTTACGACACCACGGACCTAGCAGCGCAAGGAGGCCCCTGGTACAGTTGATACGCCATGGCGAGGATCTGTACAAAGACCATTCGGGCGGTAACGTTCCCGAGCTCCTGAGCTATGTACGGGTGGCTCATGGCGTGACCTACCCCCTCCCATGACTTACGGGAGGGAAGTCACTAAAGGCCAAGCACGATTATGGTGTCCTCTGGTGGGGGAGTGCATCGTATGGTAAATCGTGTGAGCTTCTGAGTTGACGGCTTCGTATGACCCGAGTCCTGAAGGGGCTAGTTAGGGAGAACGGCCTTGGTGGTAAATGTCTACGTGCCTATATCTAACTAGTTTGTGGATTGATGACCACACTGCCCGAGTCGCATTGCTGACTAGTAAACTGAAGGGGCCACCTGGATGTGAAAAGCAGCGCTACGAGTCTGCACAGGCTCGTAGTCACAGGTCCAACGAGCTTGGGATGTGCACATCTGAACTCTCACGTGAGGCTTAACCAATAGGGGGCCAAAGGAGGATCACACCTGCTATAGAGAAGTCTATTGCGAATAGTGAACTACGGGGATGGGTGTGCCCATGGTCCTTTCCCATCAAGGAGTTGGCTTCGTAGTGGCTGGATGTTGTTACCCAAGTCATCCAGCTGTAGGTGAGTGCATTCGCAGGATTGAGAAATCCCCATCTGACAATAAGACCTTGTCAATAAAAAGCCGAAGGTCCAAACATTTTAGCGGGACCGGGAGATAAGGCCGAAAGGCTAGGTGCTCCCCTGACGGTATACCTCGTAGATGGTTTGCTTGCAGCAAAAAGAAGCATTTCTGCAAAAATTTCAGCTTCATAGCTTTAAAATTGGCCGAGTGAAACGCGTCACAACAGACGGACAGACTGACATCGCCCAATCGACTCCCCAAGTCATGCTGATGATATATGTATACATTTTATATGGGGGGCGTAGCATGACCTCAGTGGGATTCTATCTGTTTTTACATAAAGTTTTTGCTTTCGATAGACACATTTATACGTGAGATTGGATTGGAATTTGGGCAGAAAGAAAACGGTTATCCTTCAAACTCTCCTTCTATCGTTCGTCATGCTCATCATACATTTTTATTTTATATGGTCGGAGCTGCTTCCGTCACTGAGTTATAAACTTCATAACAAAGTTAATATACCCTTTCACTCTATGAGGAGGGCCGGATTTACCCTCTGTAGCGCCCCTGGGCAGTAGTCGAGTTGCCGCCCTCCGTCACTAGTTTAAGCTGAAAATAGGTCAGTCGCATTCATGTGAGGTGTACAATTTTTTTAACGCACGTTGGTTTCCGGCGTTTTCGGAAGTAGCAGAACTTCAGTGAAAATTGCAGTTAACTTACTTCTTAGTAAGGTGTTTGGACTGAACTTCTAATCAAAGTTAATGTTCAGAAGTATAGGTAAAGGTACTCCACTGAAGGTGAAATTAGATGCTCATGGAGGAGCGGATACTCTTTAGAGCTCAAAAGAATCTTTGAAAAAAATATGATTAACTTACGTATTGGATGCATAAGCAACCCTTAAGACTGTCACATGATGGAAAATAATTCTATTCCTTAGAGCTGGCAATATAAAACTAAATACATTTAGTCGGTGCCAAAAACGGGCACTTTTTTATTCGATATTTATTATTTTATTATCGCGAAAGGACTTGACGCCCTAGGAGCGGATCTGAAATCTTTTTCCCCGGGGGGACCACCGTTCTCTCGCTACAGCCCACTTAATTGATTGTTTTCTGTACGGGATGAGTTTCCGCATAAATTTTAGTGAAATTGAAGTCAATCGAAAGGTCTCGACTTCCAAACAATGGATATTAAGTCCTTTTTCTCTTAGTAACAACCGTTCTCCAGCTGCAGCCCCACGAAATGGTCGTTTTCCATGCTTAGAGAAACCAACACGAAATTTTAGTTTCCGGGAGGAGGAGGTCGGGTATGCTATATCAGGAGAAAGAAAGTGAATCCAGAGAACAGATCCGTTCATTGGTGGTCAAAACCTTTCTGTACAAGCGTTGTCCTGCTAAACGATGATATTTGATGCATGTGTCCTGCTTTTTCCTATCATAAAATTTACGAGCGTTAATAGGAAAGAAGTAAAAAAAGTAAAAGTGACCGGTTTTCTCGGTTCCGAGTGTATGTTACTTCTCCTGCGCGATTTCCAAAGCTATGGTGGTGAACTGTCAGGCCTACGGCGGCATTTTTAACGCCCCGTGCACAGATAAGAATAATAGCTCAGTGGTCAGACTCTATTCCAATTTTAGAAGTGATCGCTTAATTCGTTAGCCAGCCATATCCAAACAACTTGGGAATCAAGGATCTATCGATTAATCGAAGAATGTAAAAAAAGGAGCAGTCGGTAGGGCGGCAAAAGTTGAAACACCCACTGACCAAAGGAACGACTTTTGTAGAGTTTCCTTTATTTAAACTGCCTCCTGAAATATCGAAATGTGTATATTTAACGTTAATTCAATGAAACAAAAAAGTTTCAGAAATATGCCGCCCTTTAAAATTTGTCGCCCCGGGCAGTTGCCCAGGTTGCCCATATGGGAAATCCGGCCCTGTCTATGAGCGATGGGTATAAGAACACTGTCACTGTATTGTTAATTGACGTAAATCATATTTCACCATGTTCTTACATACGAGTAGGTACATTTCAAATATCTGCACTACTTTGGAAAACATATTTTTATCACATACATTTTTATCTTATTCTAACTATACTTTAACTATTCAAATATTTGGACAACTAAAAGCTTATCGGTCATAATTATGTAGTTGGTGCGTGCCTGTTACATCATCACGTGACAAAAACGCGATAAACACCGAAAAAACACTAAAATTACACCTCACACAGGTGTAATGTAGGTCGTGTAGAGTTCAAGATCAATGTGCGCATTTCAAATATACTTTTAACTGCTCGTTAAGTAATCACCTCACGGTCATTAGTATACTTTGTCATAGCGCAAATGACGTACTACTAGCACTAGACGGTAGCCACTAACCTTAGCCAATTCGTGCTTTTCCGGTTGCACTTTTCACAAGTTGCTATTAGCATGCCCATTAGTATCTCTCCACGAGATGATCATGATAATTGCCATAATTTCTTATTTCGTTTATTTTCTTATTTTCAGACTCTTGAAGCGTTGTTCCAGCTACATCACGTAGCCGGATTGGAGAAGACATGCTTGAACGCTTCAAAATCTGTTGGTTGCTAGCGCTATCGATACTATTGGGCGATTGGTGTTGTTTTGGCGGAAGTCATGAATCGCAGCTGCGTGTTGGTAAAGCGGTTAACATCTTTGTACGATATGGTTACTTGAGTATATCGATGCGTGTTATATCGAATAATGATTCGGAGGCGTGGCTGTTTAAGGAGCCGACAAAAAGTATTTTTAAGGTAGGTTTTTATTGCCATCAACTTTTTGTATAAATATTACGAAAAAACAGTGGATTATAGGCTTGATTCCTCGTTTCAGGGTATCGAATCACTTACCGAAACCAAAGAAGAAAACAAACCCGGCGTACTGCACGGAGACTTTCACATGGAATTCTGTGATAATCGTCGTCAACTGTATCAGGCCTATTTTCGTGACTTTTCTATCGAACGTTTGGAAAAACCATGGGAAGCATTTACGGGAGGCTGGCATCCCGATCTCGCGGCCAAGAAGTTAGGCATAAATGCAACATTTGTACGGGGCGATTACTCTTACATTTTGGTACGAATGGCACGGTTTCGTGAAAGCGGAAAACTGAGGAGGCCAGTTCCAACGAATCATCCACTGGAAGATGACGTCAACCAAAGGATACAAGACATGGCGGTGGGTAATACCACGGCAGCTGTGAAATTTATCGAAATCTACGGAACACACTATATTAGTTCGTATGTTACGGGAAATTCGTTGTATCAGGTACTCCATACCGAATTAAGAAATTTCCAAACTAATTTTAATCATTTCAGGTGTTTGTTTTCAACAAAATGAACTATCAAGTTATTAAGGAACGTCTGAAAACGAGAGGAATTTCAGCGCTATCACGATTGGATCTCTACAATTTCTTCGCCCCGTGGTATGCCGAACATTTAGGCCATATTCTGGTGGCTAGTGGGAATTCGACTGTAGAAAAATGGGCCAGACGAAAACTGCAATATCAATACTACGTCTTCAAGTATGCCACTTTGCTGAAACTCTACGGAAACGGTACACTTTTACGAGCACTAGACGATCTACTAGGCAACGAAGCAATTCTTCAATTAGAATTAAAATCATTAAATACAATTTTCCGAGAACCAGAAAAACGAAAATGGTTCCACGAACTTTTAGATAATTATATGAAATTGTGGGAAGTGAATATGGCGCAAAATTGATAATAAGTTATTTCTAAATGTAAAAGAGGTTATGTTCCTAAAATTATAGGTTGAGGTTCACACTATGCGTCAAAGCAGACGATTTTCAGGCAATCGGTGGTTTTTGTGGTTTTCAAACAATCGACCTCGTCCTTGATCGTTTGGAAACCATTATACTCCTAGTCCTATTGCTCGCAGTGTGAACACCAACATAGAATCTCCAGAGTGAACGATTTAAATAGGCATGGCCAATTCTTTGTGTTGAGGGCTTTAAGTGAGAATATTTAATATGGGAATAGGTTAATGCCAGAGAATTATGTGCCAAGTGATTTAGAAACAAAAAGAGTTGTTCGAAACAGATTAGAGTAATATTGTAATGAATTTTGTCATAATTCCACGTAAAAGCACACATACACACACACACTGTGATAGTAGTTCGTACAATTATTTTCATAAATTGTATGTTTCTATTTTTATGCAATTTTAGCATTTTTACTGTAGTTTGAGGTTAAATGTAAGTGTCTAACGCGTGTATAGGCAATTTAAGGTTAAAATCAAATTTATTTATAGCAAAATACGTTTAAGTGAATGACTGTGCTGCAAAAGTGCATTTATCCATTTTGAAAGTTGTATGTACATCAATAAGTTAATAAATGTCATAATAATCGATAGACGGAGTTTCATTTTGCAGCTTGGGTCACGCATAGTGATTTTTTTGGTCTGAAGTCGCATCTCTCTGAACGGCTGCAATTTCCGAATGGAGACGGAAAGGGATTATGAAAACGCGCCCAACATTTTTTTTTACCAGCACTTTCTATGTTTTGCATTCATTATTTTAAAACTAGCTGGCAAATATTTATTAGCTTTGGTTAAAAAATAATAAAATTAATTTAATGTTTTTATTACACTTAATTTTTAAGGCATGTTCTGCTATCCGCTTTAATATGGGGAACTTTTGTGTTTCCGATATTTTCCGCTATATGTCCGCTATATGGCGGACGGTAAGATAAGTGTCGCTAGTGTCGATAACAAGAACAAGAAAATTCTTCTTGCGAAGCTGATAGCGTAATGTTCCCTGACTACAAAAAGAACTTCATCCAGAGGAACGCTACTTTATTATTTTAAATAAAACCATATTCCACCCTAAACTATCCTTCGCACCCTAAACTATCCTTCTTTTTGGAGTTGTTACCTGGAAATCATGCGCTACAACACTTCACTCTATAGTAACACTAAACTCAGTTTAACGTGTGACATCGCTTAAAGGAGTATTTTCCGATAAGTAATCCTAAAACATTTTCCGGAAAGCTTCTAACATCTTTGTAGAATCAATTAACGATTCCATTGAATATTAGCACTATAAAGAGCTAACATCAGTATGGATTTAGAGATGGTACTGTAAGACTTCCTTCCATAACATTTCTCTAAACGTTAACTTAAAATATACACCATCAACTACTTCCCTATTTTGTTTTATGACTTAACACACACTTGTAATTCTCTTCTATGGCAGATAATCACAAATGAACATGCAAATGCAATATTCTCCTATAGCAGTGAAATGGGTGTGTTATTTCAACTTAATAGTGTGACATTCGTATTGTCATTCGATTAATTTATTCATCGGAGGTTTATAGAAAAATTGGCTTTGTGATTTTAAGAATTGAAACTTATGAAGTGCTCTGGAATTCCAAGTTTTTTCAATATAATTCTTTGAAATCTTGCATGAAACCAACATTTCCTCACTCATTGTTAATTTCTGAACCAATTAAGATGATCTCTACGCACTGGCTGCATTTTATTGATGAATGTGCGGATTTGATCAATGTCATTATTGGTAAAGCCAGCAGAAGATTCTATAAATAATAATATTTGTTGAGCATTGTAGTAGATACAATCATAGTGTTTACGAGCAATGCTGAAGGACGGACAATACGTTAGTCATGGGTTCGATGCTAGCTGCGAGCTGTTTTTTTTTATTAAAATTCGGTGTCACCCTATAAGCCTCCTATCGTTGGCAACACTACTAATTCTTTTCACGTTGGTTATCGGAGCAAACGGAAGACAATGATGATATAAGACACGTGAAAGTGCATCAAGTTAGCGAAACAACTTTCAAGGATCAATTCGGGACTTGTACCGCTCTCTTCCGGTATTTTGATGTGAATTAGTTGTGAAAGAAAAAAGTTTTCGCTCTTCCCCATCAGCGGCAAAATGCGGTTTCCAGTTTGTTACGTCACAACGTCAAATTAAAAGTCGAAATTGCATTGCATTGTTCTTGTTTTTAATGACGTCATATGCTTGTTGTTGTTGATTGTTCGTGTAAATCCAAAATTTAAGAGCTAAACTATTGTACAGCTGAGTTGCGGCTATGATATTTCTAGATGGTGTTGGCACAACCCCACTTTTCCCGATCGGATCAAGTCGCAGAATATATCATTATTTGTCACAGGACTAATGCGAATGAGATGTTGAAAAACGATTTTGTCGCTCCACGCTATTACCGCGAAAATGCACTTTTCCATATTATTGTGATAAATTTAGGTGTCGGTATCATGCACATTTTTCATCGGCGGAAATTAAAATGGTGAGTATCGTGAGATCGAAGTAATTTATGGTCGTGAGTATAAGGGGACTTACCCTAGATACTCAACCAAATTTAATTTCATCATCAAAGTCGATAGCCCGACGTCAGGGTTTGGCCGCCTGAATCGTTGCCCTCCAATTGTCGCGCTCCCAGCGGCTCTCCAGCTCATCGTACAATTGATACAATTCATGGTTGTACCGGATACGCTATTGATCTCGCTCGCGAACTTATACCGTTCCCTTCCGCTATTTTGTTGTGAAACAACAACAAGTTTTCAATAGACTTGAAATATAATATTTCAAAGTATGTGCTGCCTTGACTTCAATTGAGGTTGACTATATAAAATTTCAAGGTCTCCCTGAGTTTCTCCTTAAATCAAGGATGCATTGAATATAAGTGATTTCAATGAAAAAGTATGGAAAATGACATTTAAGTTTTTTAATTTCGGCATCCTTGACTCAAGGTCTCCTTGAGTTAAGGTATGTTTATAAATACGGGCTCGAGGCACGCAACTCCCAAAATATTCCATTTCATATTTTTTGTAGGGGGGAGGGGTAGATGGGTCGGACCTGGCACATCTTTATTATCTTATCAAGGCATCCAGCACCTACCATCTGACATTAATTTGAAGTTTTTCGAGACGTTCTATCAAAAGATATGGCTGAATATAACTTTGTAGGGGAGGTAAGGGTAGGGGCAGTCGTTCCTACTCCACTTTTTATCAAATCAAAGTATATGTCAGAATGTGACATTGAGCAAAATTTCAAGTCGATAGCGATATTCTATCGAAAGTTATGGCCGAATTAAGATATCAAGGAGGGGTAATTTGTATGGGAGGTAGGGGAACTCTTGGTCCGATTTGGCCCATTTTCAATACCGTCCAAGATTTTAGCAATATAAACATTTGGCCAAATTTCAAGCTGCTAGCTTCATTATTTCGAGAGCTATCGTGCGAACAGACAGACACACGGACAGACAGACAGACATGGTTTATTCGATTCAGGGACCGACCCTAATCATCTATATACATACTTTGCCATACCTCCGGTGGCTCCTTTGAGGTGTAACATAATATCGGCGTAACAAAAACAATATACCATATACCATCTTATGGGTATAGGTATAGGGTATAAAAACTAGAACCGCTTTTTTTCGCGGATAGCGAGGAGCGACAAATTCATTCTTTTCACAACTAATTCGTAGTAGCCAAGCGGCAAAATATGACATACTCGTCAAGTCGATCCGATCAGAAAAAGTGGGTTTTCTCCCATAGTGACGTCATAAAATGGAAAACCGCGTTTTCCCGCGGATAGAAGGGAGCGACAAAATCATTCTTTTCACAACTAATTCGTATTAGCCAAGCGGCAAATTATGCCATATTCACCAAGTCGATCCTATAAGGAAAAGTGGGTTTTCTCCCATAGTGACGTCATAAAATGGAAAACCGCGTTTTCTCGTCGATAGCGAAGAGCGACAAAATTATTCTTTTTGCAACTAATTCGTATTAGCCAAGCGGCAAATTATGCCATACTCCCCAAGTCGATCCGATCAGGAAAAGTGGGTTTTCTCTCATAGTGACGTCATAATATGGAAAAACGCGTTTTCCCGCATATAGAAGAGAGCAACAAAATCATTATTTTCACAACTAATTGTAATTAGCCAAGCGACAAATTTTGACATATTCCCCGACATGGTAAGATCAGGAAAAGTAGGTTGTTTGAGATAGTGACGTCACCATAATATGGAAAAGTGCATTTTACCGTTAATGGAGAGGAGCGACAAAATCGTTATTTTAACATCTCATTCGTATTATCCTTTGCAGCAAATTATGACATACTCCGCGACTTGATTCGAGCGGGTAAAGTGGGGTTGCTCCATAGTGACGTCACAAACAGGAAACTGCAATTTCCCGCTGATGGTGAAGAGCGACAAATTTTTTTCTTTCACAACTAATTCACAACAAAATAGCGGAAGAGAACGGTACAAGCCCGGACTTGATCCTTGAAAATTGTTCTGCTAACTTGACGTCAAGTTAGCGGAACAACCATTTTCTCAGTGAAAATGAAGACAGACAAAACTAATTTTTCCACAACTAATTCACAACAAATTAGCGGCAAATTACTGTAAAGTCGCCCAGTCGATTTTCAGAAGTTGTTCCGCTAACTTAATGCACGTGATTTTAACGGACGTTTTCGGCGATAGAGTCATTTCCAGAGGATCTGCAATACTGCAATAAATAACTGGCCGGCTAGATCTCCAGACTTAACTCCACTAGATTTTTTTCTGTGGGGATACCTTAAGAAGAGAGTCTACAATAATAAACCAAGGATAATTCAGGAATTGAAGCAAAATATTGTAGCGGAGATCCGAGGTTTGCAGCCAGAAATATTGCGAAAGGTAATGGAACATACCGTAGAACGATTCAGTCTTTGCGAAGCCGCCCGGGGCTTTCGAATATAGTGTAAACGTATCTCCCAAGTGTCTACACTCGGCCGCAAAACTATCGACTCAACCTAAAAGCGCGTGTATTTGTACGTGTTTTTCGGAAAGTATAGAAGTTATCCATAAAAATATGTCATTGAAAAACTTAAGGCCTCAGCTTTAAGTTGGTACCATTTTAACCAATATTTGGTGAGCACTTTTAAAATTGATGCTCTTTGAGCGAAATCGTAGCGAAAATAAGCAAATATGAAAATGGTTTTTGGTTAGGTTTTTTGTAAATAAAAGAAAAACTGTTAGCAAATAAGTTAAGTATTTATTTTTTTAGTATTTGGTATTGTCTCCTCTTGGTCCAATGACAGTTTTCGGTCGATTCTGCATTGATCTGATCAAGTTGCTGATGATATCTTGAGGAATACCGTTCCACTCCTCTAATATTCAATTCTTCCGTGGACGAAGGGACTGGATTTCTGGCTCGGACTCTTCTCTTGAGTTCGTTCCATAAGTGTTCAATGGTATTGTCGAGTCAGGCGCGATGCATGACACCGGGCATTGTCGTGCATCAAAGTGGATTTCTCGCCAATAAATGCTGCATAGGGCACAATGTGGACACGGAGAATGTCGGTAACGTATCGCTCAGCTGTCAGCCCTCCTCTTCGGCCTCCTGTGGGCACGAATGCGAGATTCGTTTTTCCCTCCAAGGAAATGCCAGCCCACATCATACAGAAACCGCCGCCGTATGCAACCATTTCAGTGAAACAGCACTGCGCAAATCGCTCAGTTGGACGCCTGTAGACTCGACATCTTCTGTCACTGCCATATAGACACATTCTCGATTCGTCAGTGAACAATACTGAGCTCCATTCCGTATCGCTCCAAGTAAGATGATCTCGAGCAAATAAGAGGCGCGGTTGTCGGTGTTGTGTAGTCAATTTGGGGCCCCTGGCAGGCCGTCTTCGATTGATATTCGCTTCCCTTAATCGTCTCCTTACTGTGCAGACACTAACAGCTACTCCGCGAACACGCCTCAGGTTCCGCTGCGGAGCAACACCCGTGAGGAACCGATTTCGTAACGTACTTGTAACAATGAAACGGTCGTCTCTCTCTGAAGTGGATCGAGGGCGGCCCGTTCTTGGTCTCGAATTAAAGCTACCAATCTCTCGAAATCTCCTGCTAAATCTCGAGACAGCAGACTGACTCATTCCAAGACGGCGAGCGACGGTTCGCTGACTATGATTTTCCGACAATATGGCTACAACTTGTGCCGCCTGATCTGACGTCGTATCCATTGATGACAAAACAGTGATTGAAATTACTTCAGATGTAAGTTACCTAACTTTCCTGAAGCAACTGATAATGAGAAACCGATTACGGGCGCTTTATAGGGGTAGTTTATCTCGCCTGACCTTTACCTAAAATTTAAATTTTTCTGGGTTTTTTGTTACAAGTGGCAATAATTTAAAATGTGCGGAACAAATATTGATAAAAAAATGTAGCTAAGGTTTCAAACTTTTAAACGACATACGACTTTTATGAATAACTATCATACTTTCCAAAAAACACGTACAAATACACGCGCTTTCAGGTTGAGTCGATAGTTTTGCGGCCGAGTGTATTTTTTTATGTGAAAATTTCAACAAAATCGGTTCAGAAATAAAAAAGTTATTCATGGTTTACACTAGTTTAAGCTGACCATACGTACAGTATTTCGCTGTACAGTACATACAGCATTTAGACCTATCGTACAGCATTGAGAAGCGTACAGCAAAATGTACAGCATTCTTGACGGCCCGACCTGCGATGTGTACGTACTAGGATTTTTCGATCGGAAAATATGAATGATAAGCCTCACATTTTTCTTATTAGAAACTATGTCAAAACTCCAAGCCACTCACATAATGACACACAGCGCCATCAACATCTGTTTGACAACCAGTGGGGGCGGGTTAATTCGTGAGGTCGTCGTGAGTTCGATCACACAAAATTAATAACTTTCCACGAAACTAAATTCAAATTCGCGGAAAAATAGGATTCTGTGTTTAGCCTTCTTAAGATTTTGTGTCCCTGCCTCCATATTCTGGTCAATAACGACGATATTGGACTGCAGTTTGCGATTGATTTCTTCGAAATTTCTAGAATTCATATTTTTCCGCGAATCTGAATTTAGTCTCGTGAAAAGTTATTATTTTTCTCTGACCGAATTCACGACGACCTCACGAATTAACCCGCCCCGCAGACCACTAATGCAGTATTTGATTCTGGGGCAGAACTTAACGTCTTAATAAGTAGTCTATTTCATTCTCAATTAAAAAAATCGCCCTAGTACAAGAATTGCTGGTTATAGCTCGTATATTTCTCGAACTATTTAATTTAACCACCATTGCATTTGGCCCGTAGTAATTAAATTTCAAACAGCTGGAATTTTGGAAAAACGACTATAAAGCTAATTCGAATTTTATAAAAAAGTCAAAATACAATTCTGTCTTCTTAACCAAGCATTCTTTTTGGCACACCCTTTATTATAGAACACTGGACAATAGTCATTTACCATAAAGAGGGTGCTACAAATCGACATTGTTGCAATGCCCCAACGCCTTGAGGAGCGACAATCAAGCGATAATACTCTGAAACCTCAGCTCAGATCGATTTTCGTCATTTCATTACGAATGGGAAGGGAGAATTTCCCATAATGGGCACAGACAATCTGCCCGAGGTGGCAAATTTCAAGGAGAGGCATATTAAACTTTCCATTGATTTAAAGTTCAGTGGAATACGCATTTCCAGTTCTCAAACAGCAGTTTACATAATTAGAAAAAAAAATAAGATTTCAACATGATGTATGGCAGATTTAACCTTAATCTTACCCTTGTGTGGAAAATCACACAAACGCATTTTATTTTCGATTTTTCCCCATGACTTTTCCAACCGATTCCTATAACTCGTCTTGACTTTTCCTAAAATTTCGATTTAAAAAGAAAAACATGAGTTTCAAAAAATATTTCTTTTTTATTTTTAGATATTGAAAAACTTACGTTAAGTACCCTCATGTGTGAAAATTCACACATATGGTATTAGCTGTGTGTTTTAAATGGGTGAATTTTGTTTTTACCGTAATAATATTGCGAAATCTATTTTTTTACAGAATGCATGAATCTATGTATATCGTTTGGAGCAAATTATTTATGAGAAAAATGTTATTCATGATGAATTTCTGATCTAGGACACACCATATATTGAAAATCTTTTAAAACATGCAAACTCAGGTCCTGGTGGTCCAGTCATATTAGCATTTCAAATACGAAAAAAAAACAGAGTAATGCCTTGATTACACAGTGCGAGCTATCGTGCGAGTTGGCCTAGACAGCTACTGCAGAGTAGCTACTTGCACCATGTGACCGCATCACGTATGATGCGGTCACATGGTGCATCATACGTGATGCATGGCGCAAGTAGCTACTCTGCAGTAGCTGTCTAGGCAAACTTGCACGATAGCTGGCACTGTGTAATCAAGGCATTAGGCTAATTTTTGTTGTCTTTGAATCAATGGGCTCCCAATAATCTAAAACTCATTTCCGTAAAAAAAAATTTTTGAGCGGAAAGGTTCCAAAAAGGACAAAAAGGATACTCTTTAATCATTGAACGGAGGTCGTCATGCGGGGTATCATACCAAAGGAGACGTCGAGTACATTACATATCCGGTGTTAGTTTCCTGTTTCAAGGACCCTCAAGCTAATAAAGCCCGCTTAAATTTAAATGAGTCAACTGTAGTAGTACATAACTGCGGCTCATGTAGTTATTTCATTGATAAACCGACCTTAATGTCGAATGTCAACAATATACTCTTCTCATAACCAAAATAGCGGACAATTCAACATAAAGCACATTTCTAACTTTAAGTAATTCGCCCAAATTACACTAAAGTTGCATATGTGTGAAAATCCACACATGAGGGTATTTAACGTAAGTTTTTTTCAAGGGAAGATAAAGGTTAAATATGTACTGCCAGTAGGCTTTTCAAAGTTCCCGCCCTATCGACTTCTACAAGTTTCAGTTGCCTTTTTTATTACTTCCTCTGAACACCATCCTTAGCCTACGAGCCTATTTAGCCTGCGAACCTACCTATGGTTTCAATAGATGCTTCTGGTGAAATGGTATAATGCGGGTGAGAGAATCAATTGTGGGAGGGGCGTGAACCCGAAGGAGGATTCGCAGCACTGAAGCCAGTGGGCTTAATGTACTATGTGAGAGAGAGAATCAATGTTCTTAGTTGTAAAGTTATGCTTTAAATCATATGACCATTATGGGACAGCTTCAGCGGCTGCCTGAACTCAGTGCGATTTCTACTGATTCAAAACACTAAAAAATACCGGCGTACAGAGGGCTGCGCCTGCAATACGAGGGTTTTTTAGAATTTTGATGCATAGTGAATATTTTTTGTACATATATTTTATAAGCAATAGATAAGAATTGTGCACAGCATTAATCGAATGCTTCCTGTAAATCTATTTTTGGATTGGTCCAGTTTGTATTAAAAAAGTAGGTACTCCAAGGCAAATCTACAGGCATTTTTCGATTTAAGATTTCTGATGGCCTTTGAGCAAAAAGAAACTCAGGCGAACGTAAGGCCGGCTTGGCTTTATACAGGGTGTCCCGCATTGGGTGGTCAATACTGTAAGGGTTGATAGCGCAACTTGTTTCAGCAAGAAAATTACCAATACAATCGGAATTTTTTTTACCGTTACCTTGTTATCGCTTTTTTTGTGAAAGTCGTCGAAAATCGTGACTTGTCACGCAAAATCGTAATTTGCAGCACTATTGATGACTTAATCCAAGATTTGATTTCAGTTTCAGAAACTACATAAAATTTCACAAAAACTGAAGTTTTTCCTGTTGCCAACATTATCGGCACTTTCAAGATACACTTACTCAAACTTAATAGAAATTTTAAAATAGGTTTTTCATCGAAAATTCAAACAGTAATTTCATAACGGTGCTTTATACGCACAACTCTGCAAAGTTGATAAAAGTTGCTTGAACATGTTGGCTTTGCAACGGTATATAACTTTTCATATTTACATTACGGGATTTTGGAATTACACATATTGAATGTAAGAAAATCAGGTATTTATTTTGTTATCGGATTATTTAAACTGAAATTTTATTCATTTATTTTTTATATTTTAGTAAAATTATATTTATATTTAGTAAAATCACAAGCATCATTAATTCGCTGCAGCAGCTGTTCCCGGGAGGTAATCGGCTCGGAATAGACATTGTTTTTTTTAAGTTACCCCATAAATAAAAATCTGGGGGAGTATGGTCGGGACTTCTCGCAGGCCACGCAACTGTCCCAAATCTGCCAATCCACTTTCCGGGAAATTCGTTTTCCAAGTATTCTTTGATAGGTCTCGCATTATGAGCGGGCACCCGTCTATCTGCCATAAGTAGCAAATATTAAATTTTAACTGTTATAAGTACCGTTGCATTTGCCAAATGTACCAAATTTCAAATATCTTACAGTTCTGGTCAAAATAATGTAGCGAGATTCTATCCCGAATTATAATTGCTTTTGTATGTCTTTTTTCGAGTCAAGGGAAAATTGTTAACGATTCCACTGAAGCCATGGTTTTTACCATTCAATGCGTGTTTACCTAAAATTCTGCAATGCAAATAAGAAAAGTGATATACCGTTGGAAAGCCAACATGTTGAAGCAACTTTTATCAACTTTGCAGAATTGTACGTTTAAAGCACCGTTATGCAATTACTGTTTGAATTTTCGATGAAAAATCGTTTTTAAAATTTCTGTTAAGTTTGAGTAACTGTATCTTGAAAGTGCCGATAATGTTGGCAACAGGAAAAACTTCAGTTTTTGTGAAATTTTATGTAGTTTCTGAAACTGAAATCAAATCTTGGATCAAGTCATCAGGAGTGCTGCCAATTACGATTATGCGTGACAAGTCACGATTTTCGACGACTTTCACAAAAAGAGCGATAGCAAGGTAACGGTAAAAAAAATCCGATTGTATTGTGAATTTTTTTGCTGAAACAAGTTCCGCTATCAGCCCTTACAGTATTGACCACCCAATGCGGGACACCCTGTATATGAACTGAATTATTGGCTGTAAAACTACTGTTACTCTTTTTTTAATCAAGGAAAAGCAACTTATATGAAATGATTCCATTGTGTCCCCTGATATAAGAGCCCATGCAAGCTTTCCTATGAGTATTGAACAAGTATACTTTTGCAGCTATTCAGGGACACCCTGTTAACTTGGTCCTACAAACTTCAAAAATATTTGTGGCAAACACTATTCCCATTCTATGCATATCCACCAAATTTCATGTTCATTGTTTCATCAAGTTAAAAGATATATGTATTGAAGAAATGCTTAAGAGGCTTCCCTTGCATTGTGAAAGGCCCTTACTAAATACTAACTTGGCTATATTTCCGGTTTGGATACAGATATTCGAATGCAAATTCGTAGACATATTCCCTATATAATTTTCTAAAAATCCCTAGTAGAATTTTCATATTTGGAAACCTAAAAGGGTCTACACACGATCAAATTCAAATTTTACAAATTTACTGTTATTTATTTACTTTTCCTTAGCAAAAGTCAACAGTCTTAATATTTAACGTATATAAAGCAATACTGACCAATCTTTGTGCAAAGTTTCATATTGATCCCTATAACGGTTTAGAAAAACGGAGGTCGAAAAGTAAGTTTAACTTTGAACGCCAATAGCTTTTTTACCGTTACTCGAAACTGGAAAATTTTAACTGATGTGAGATGTACTTGTTTAGTTCTTTGATTTAAATACCCATATGTCAATTTCCGATAAAAACTAAAAAAGTCGACTTTTTTCAAACGTTCGGGACACCCTGTTATCTTCTTCCTACCAACTTCTAAGGCATATGTGCCAAAGAATGTAACCATTCTACACATTCCTACCAAATTTCATGACAATCGGTTGAGCCGTTCGCGAGTTATTTAGTGAACAGACGGACGGACAGACGGTCAGACGGACAGACGGACAGACGGACGGACAGACAAAATCGATTTCATAAGGGTTTTTTGAAAAAAAAAAAAAAATTTTCTAAAAAACCCTAAAAAGGGTTTTTTTTTTAAATTCAAAAACTAGCTTTTTTCATTGAGTGAGAAAAATAAAGATTTTTTCCACGCTTCATAAACAGTGGAACTTCTATAATATCCCGACATTTTCGATGAACTAAAGTGAGTGAGTGAGCAGGCGCTCTTAGGAGGAATTCCTGTTTATTCATTTTATCCAAAATATCCCCCTGTCTTCCAATTTCGCCGAAGATACCTCTCACTTTTCACAGCAAATTTATTTCACTTTGAGTTACCAGAACCGTAGCACATCAAATTTCTTAGAAACTTGATGTGGGGTCTTAAAATGACAAAAGGTTCCTTTTAAACGTCTGCTTGCGTGTACCGCCATTTATACTAATTAAGTCACGGTTAGCAGTTAAGACAGCTTGCTTATTGGTCTACGATATGAGGAAATGTAGAAAATCAGATTTGTACTACGGAGCATAATACAAACAAGAAGTGCAGATTGGAGATCCGCCTCTAGCGTCCAGTCCCACTTCTAATTTTATGCTCGTAATGGGCCGAATCGACGAGCTATGCCCCTTGAGGAGTTACCTCCATAGGGGAGAGATTATGGACAAATGGAGAGGTCAAGAAGCACGAGTAAAATGATATTAACACGACATTGGAGAGCTGTTTTCTATTGACTATTGACTATTGGTTTCACATGATAATGAGAAATGCATTCTTAATCAATATCTAATACTTAGGCCAAGTACGCATTGACTGTATATTTTTCTAAAATTTATACGAAAGGTTCCCTTTCGGAATGAGAATGGTTGTGTTCTCTTTTCGTCAAATGTGCAAGACTAAACATAAATACATTAGGAGCGTAAGGAAACACTTCTAATGACTAATGGTGTTCGCTTAGGGGAAATTGTCAATTACAATATTAATTGTATTCTGGTCAACATTATGTACAGCATTTGTCCCTGAAGGATCTGGTCAGCTTAGTCTAGGGTCGCATTTTTGGACGTCTCTCAATTGTGAATAGAGACAGCTAGCATTCTGAAATGCTCTTAATCGCAGAGTGGAACAACAGATGTGAGAAAAAAAAACACTCAATTTAAAGTTTTCAACATGAGAAATTTATTTTCTGTTTTTCTTTTTTCTTCATTTTCATTCTTGTTTAAACGAATAAATTTACAAGATATATAAATTGAATTTGCTCATTTTGTTTTTTGTTTTTTTGGTAATAATTGTAAAATAACTATTCTCTTTCATTTTTTCGCCTCACCTCACATAATAATCAATTTATCCAATTTATTATATTTATTGTTATCCAATCAAAATTGTAATTTATTAATTTTCCTAACAAATTGTCATTCTAATAAAAAAAAAAAAATAGAAACAGAAGAATAATAAGTACCGAGTCGTACATTTTTATACTCGTAATAATTTTTCTATACAGGATATTCGGTTTTTTTTCTGTTGCGATCGGTATTGCATTAATTTTTTCAAAAAATTGGTATATTAGTGTGTGTATATGGGTAGAAAGAATAAATTTGTAATTACATAGTTTAGAACAAAGAAAAATATTTCATTAGCATTTCTCATAAAGACATAAAGTTTTTGAGTCAAACTCAAAAGAGTGTGTCAGTGAAAATTTTCCTGAGTTAATAAAATTATAACCTGATATAAATGCTTACTAAAAATATTATTAATTATTAAAGGTTGATCCAGACTTTTCAGTCATTAGAGACAGTAATTTTTCATACAAATTGACATATTGTCAGTTAATTGACTGACTGACAATTTTTCGACTTGTATGGGAAATGATTGTGACTGATGACTGAAAAGTGTGAATTGACCTCAAAAAGGAATGAATTAAAAGAATTATACCCGAGTCCGTTGACTTCATTTCATATTAGTAAGATTACAGTGCTTTATAACGAAAAAAAGCATAAATGACTTGTAAATACTCGTGTAGAATTGAACGGAAATTGCTTCGACTTGGTTAGCACAACTAAAAACTAAAAACATTTAACACAGTGCGCGAATAAGATAAAAACAAATTAAAAACATTACAAACAAGTTTGTCTATGTTACAAAACTAATGTATACACAATACAATAAAGTAACAAGGTATTCATCACTTTTTTACGGGTTTTCATCTGGTTTCTATATGTATTGAGCTCGTGAATCCATTTCAGTTTTTTTTTTTTGTAATTTTGAAAAAGAAATCACATCACGCAATTTCAATTTTGCATCTTTGTCTTCGACTGGTGACTGGTATCTTTGTGTGTGAGTATGTGTGGAGTCAGATTTAATTCATTTTAAATTTTCTTGTTTACTACCCTTTTGTTTTGTTACCGTTTGTTTTTTTATTTATTTAAATAATTAAATTTATTCATTCATTTGTGTGTGTTTTCCTTGTTTGGTTTTTATACATTTAAATCTTAATATTTAAACATTAGTTGTTATTCATTTTTTTGTTTTGTTTTGTTTTAAATTCAATTGTTTTTCACCTCTCGTCTCGTCTACACTTCGTCTTCGTCGTCATCGTCGTTTCACTGTTTTAAAAATTATTTATTTATCTTAAATATTAATATTAATGTTAACATTGTTTCTTTTATTTAGTAGAATATCAATCTAATCATTGCTGTATTGTTTTTTGTTTGTTTTTAATTGTTTTATTTGAGTGTGTTATGCGTTCGTTTTTAACGTTTTTTGTTGTTATTGTTGTTGTTGATTTGCATCATTTAAACGAGGCATGGTGTAAGTGTGTATTTGTGTTTGTCAGTTGTAACTTTTCTTTTTAACTTTTTCTCGCGTAATGGTGTGTGTGTGTTTAGTATATGTCACGAACAAGTATGTGTAGTAATATATCGTTTATACTCTGTTATGGAAGTAATATGATGTGATTGACCGTTCACAATTGAATGTGTCTTATAATGTGATGTAATCTCGCGTATAACGTCGACGGTATGTGATAATAAGTCTCCTGATTCCCAAACATATGTACGTACAATGTTCCGAAATGCAAGTTAAATGCGTTGCGTTCGTATATGATTCGATATAATAAATGTGTGTTGATATAAACTTGCTAAATTTTTCCTTTAATTAATTCCTTTGGTTGTATATAACTCTTCTTCGAGTATGTGTGTATGTGTTTGGAAATTTTACGTATTTTTTCAAGTGTTTTAAATATAAATAGGTCTTTTTTTGCGAAATATATAATATATAATTTTTATTTTATTTTCTTTCTTTTTATTTCAAGAATGGTGTTTTACTTGCTTCTCTATAGATTTTTTTTTTCATAAGGTTACCAAAAATACAAATTCGCTAAGTTATTTTCAGGTGTTTGTGTGTATGCGTGTGTGTGTCTGTCGTAAAAGTGGAAACAGGAATTTCGATATTATATATTGTTATTTTAATAAATTTTTCAATTTTTGTTTTCAGCTAAATAACTAAATAATTTCAACCGGAAACGTGTACTCGTAATTGTTTTAATTGATTTTTGGCATTTTTCCTTTTTAATTTTTGGTTTGTTATGAAAAAGATGAAAAAATTTTATTGGATACATTTTCGTCACTAATTTTGGAAATTTTCCTATTACATTTTGTTCGTACATTATATATTGATTGATCAGCCAATTCGAGTAATGATTATTGAATGAGACAATATGTAGACACAAGAGTCCATACATACATAAATATAAATTTTAGGATTGTATTGATGTTTTTTTTTGTTATTGTTTTGTGCTGTTTGTTTTGATTAAGATTTTTTCCACTATATATTTTTTTTGCTTTTGAAGTTCATTCTAATTTTTTTGGAATTATTCATATTTCGGTACGCATTATTTATTATAAATCGTCGTGTCCTCTTTTCTATAGATGTCTATGTGTGTGTGTTGATTTTAACGATTGTTTTTTTTTTCAATTTCTGCACACTGTTTTGCTAATCTGATGTTGTTCGCTGGTGTTCATTTCAAATCGTACTGTGACTCGATATCATCACATTCACAATCACATTCTTCCAAACAGTCGGAACACTCGAGTTCACTGTCTTGTCAGTACAGCCACGAGACAGGAACCCATTGTGGTGTTGTATGGACTTTGTCAATGGCATTTTCTAGTGTGGCTATTGTTTCGGCAATATCATTATTGACAATTGTCAAATCGAAAAAGTGTCCGTAGGCCTGACGTAACATTTCCGATTCTTTGGCGAGACGTTCTAAGCTACCGTCGTACTGTAAATTAAAGAAAAAAAGAAAATACTGATTAGTCAAAATTTAGAAAACAAAATATTAAATTACAAGTATATTTTCAATGATATTTCTATCATTGTCCCAAAAAGGCTATTTCATCGGCTCCAAATCATAGCCAAAATTTCATGCGTCCTATGTAATTTTTCATTAATAAAAGTAAATTTTTTTTGTTAGTAAGTGTTTTACAGTAGCATTTTTTTTTTACTAAATCAAAGACGTTTTCAGCCATGGTATGGTTACAAAATCATCAAATTGATGGCACGTAAGACGTTTGCCGACGTAGCCCGGGCGCGTATTTAGGAACCTATGTTCAGTTCGTCCCCACGCAGGTGACGAAATCGACGAGCTCGCATAGGGTTTCGAGTTCATTATACGCCAAAAATAACCAAAAACCCTTATTCAGCTCGTCCATACGCAATGTGACAAAATCGATCAGCTTTTCTTGTGCCTAAACCGCCCAAGCCCCATACTTTACTCGTCCTTTTTTTCTGGGAACGAACTCGCATAGGGTTTCTAGTACGCGTATCGTATAAAACCTTCTAGTACTTTTTTTCGTATAAAATCATCTCCATGAAAGTGATGCGATCGATAAACTTTGCGAGTACCTACATAGCTAAAAAACCTTGTTTGTTACCTCTGCTATATGTATACCAGCCACGTGCATTCATATTAAGCAATTCCAAACTGCTTGACTAGGAAAAACTCCGGATTCATTATCACCGACATCACCAAATATCATTTTTTACAACATTTCCTCCTCCTGACGATTTATTCCGAAAACCCCGCGAAGTATGTATGTACATGCAAAAACTAAAACGAACACCAAGCCGCACATAATCGAACCAAACTTGTTTGCAGCATGTGTACGGACTTGGCGAATGTATCTATCATATCATAATTCATGTACACGTACATGATGCAGTGAGCAGAGGAACATGTTGATTCCAGATGCTTGAGTCGGTTCATATGATGGGCGAATATTTATACCCTTCGCTTATTAAGCGTAAAGGGTATATTAACTTTGTCATGAAGTTTGTAACGCATTGAAGGAAGCATCTCCGACCATATAAAATATGTATATATATGATCAGCGTGACGAGCTGAGTCGACTGGACGATGTCCGTCTGTCCGTCTGTCCGTCTGTCCGTCTGTCTGTCTGTTGCGACGCGTTTTGCTCGGCCAGTTTAAAAGCTATGGAGCTGAAATTTTGCACACATGCTTCTTTTTGTTGCAGGCAGTTTGTATGTTTGAATCGGTAAAATCAGATAAGGGGGTCGTGGGGCTGCCATACAAACCTACCCCCCAAAATTAGGTTCTTCTTAGAAAAACTTTTTTATTTATGCACAAATTTCAATCAAATTTCACACAAATGTGTTTTCATTGCAGACACACAACATATGTAAAAATCGACCAAATCGGACAATGGGGTCGTGGGGCTGCCATACAAACCTAGTCCCCCAAATTAGGTTCTTCTAAGAAAAACTTTTTGGTTTTCTCATCGATTGCAATCAAATTTCGTGCAAATGTGTTTCTAGTGATACCACAAAACATATGTAAAAATGAGCCAAATCGGACTATGGGGTCATGGGGCTGTCATACAAACCTAGCTCCCCAAATTAAGTTCTTCTAAGAACATTTTTTTTATTTATACACCAATTTTAACCAAACTTCACACAAATGTGTTTCTATTGATGACATAAAATATATGTATGAATAGATGGAGTCGGACCATGTGGTCATGGGGCTACCATACAAACCTATCCCCCCAAATCAAATTTTTCTAAGAAAAACGTTATTATTTGCACACAAATTTCAACCAAACCTCATGGAAATGTAGTTTTATTGATGTTACAAAACATACGCAAAAATTAATTAAATCGGACCATTGGGGCATGGAGCTGGCATATAAACCCAACCCCCAAAATAGGTTCTTTGAAGAAAAACTTTTTTATTTGTCCGCCAATTTCAACCAAATCTCAAAGAAATATGTTTTAATTGATGCCACAAACATACATACATGCCCCCCCCCCCTTTGGTTCGTCTAAGAAACCCACGACCCCCGCGTCCCCCAATAAATCTTCACCGCGACACTAATGTGAAAACTCAAGGAAAAGCATGGAAGCAGGGAGAATTGAACACAAGTCATAGGAACGCCCGAAAAAACTTTTAGCCCCGAGGGGAGCGAAGGGTATTCAAATTTCGGCCGCGCCCGAAATTAGCCTCGGTCTCGTTTTTGTTTGTTTTATGTGCGAATTTATATGAGCGCACTCAAGCAGAATTGGTGTTGATTGACTTACATGTTGCGTGTGGATTGAATATGGATAGTAGACGTTAAATTCATGTTGAGAGGAAAATATAAACTTCAGTTACATTTTCCAGAAGAAATCAGTTGACTACAGGTGACTTTTTGTGGAATTTAAAAAAATGTTCAACTTTGTGTGTTTTTTGGGAAAAGTTTGTAGTTTTCTCTTCAAATTATGTCGGAGTTGTGCTGTGCGGCAGATTTTTTAATAACATCGGAATTTTCGACCCTTTTATTCGCTAAGAAAGGAGGTCCATTCAATCTGGGTGGTCAAAATTTAAAATTCATTTTGAATGTAAACAAAAAAGCGTTACACGGAAATTTAATTTTGAAACATATGAAAAGTACATTTGGCTTACCGGAAGTTGTAAATTAAATAAATTATTTTGTTGGCCGTGTCTTTTGTTCGCGAACGAGAAATCTGTTTGGAATAAATCCGGACTTAGCATTTAAATATTTAACGGGTTCAGCTGTAAAGCACGCTAGTTCGGAAACACATCTTCAGTCGTTAATTAAGTTAGATTTCTTAGGATCGCAAAGAATAGAGCTTATGCTAAATTACCAGGCGGCCTTATTGATTACATAGATTACATAACGAAAAAGTTGACCGTAATCGGAATATTTTGAAACGTTTAATCGATACAGTGATTCATCTCGCAGAGCAAGAGCTTCCTTTATCGGATTCTATGATATAAGT
The DNA here is from genome assembly GCA_949715475.1 of Microchrysa polita. Classification (NCBI taxonomy): domain Eukaryota; kingdom Metazoa; phylum Arthropoda; class Insecta; order Diptera; family Stratiomyidae; genus Microchrysa; species Microchrysa polita. Next base: position 6,332,039 of record OX454421.1, read on the forward strand.
GCCAACCGTAAGGCAATAACTTCTCATATTTTCAAAGGATTTTAAATTATGTCGATAATAAGCTAAATGCACAATGCTACGATGGCGCAGCAGTAATGAGTTATCAAATCCGCGGAGTTCAATCTCTAACTCGCGAAAGATATGAGCCCGCATTGATCGTTCCATGCTATGCTCATTCACTAAATTTGGTTTTGTCTAAAACGGTTGAATTGATTCCAGAAATTAAGCTTTTTTTTGCGTGCATAAACGAGATAGCTACTTTTTTCAGTACATCCACTTAAAGGGCAGATATTTTTTCATCTATAGTTAAGCGCCGATTACCACTTGTTTTCAAAACGCGTTGGCATTATCATTTTCGAATTATTAACGTTATATTTGAAGACTAGGATGATATTATAATAGTTTTTGATACGATTTTAAATAATTCCGAGAACTGGGATGGCAATTCCTTGACCTCTTCCGATACGTACACATCAAAATTTACAAAATTAGATTTTCATTTTTTCAGAAATATTCTCCAAAACCGATGTTTAATTTAATATAATTCAGAGTAAAGCTATAAACATTTCATATACAAGCCAAAAAATTATTGGATTTGAGAACTAGCTTGAAAAAGACTTTTCTCAGAAGTTTGAAAATTTATGCATATTCGAAAGTAGCAGAAGAATATGAGCCACCGCCGCAAAAATCTAGAAATTCAAAAGGTCCGATACAAAATTTGCGAAGGATATTTAGAGAGATTGTATACGTCATTCTCGGGCAAATTCGAGAGAGATTTAATTCATTCAAAAATCTTTCATTCTTAGAATTACTCGAACCAAATTATTTTTCCAAATTTAAATCAAATTTTCCAGAAAAAACTTTGACTCGCTTATTAAGATTCACAATTAATTTTCTGATAGAATAAAGCTAAAAAATTAACCTTTAAGTAATTTTTTCGTCAGAAGAGTTTAGAAAGGCAAATGTGAATCAAATTCTAGAATATTTACAAAATCGGCCTTAACACGTTGGCTGCGGCACATGCCCCCGGGGGCATGTGATAGTTATTATTTGTGTGCGGCTGAAAAATTTGCTTTTTATTATCCAGGTGCGAAAGCTATAAAATCTTTAATTTTCATCCGATTTTAGCGAGACAAAGAGCATTTTACTTAGTTCGTCCTCTATTATAATATTATAACAAAAACATAATACATGCCCCCGGGGGCATGTGCCGCACAGGAGTAATAAATTATTACTCATATGCGGCACATGCCCCCGGGGGCATGTATTTCTTCTTAATGGGGTGCCAGAAAAAAACACCGTTGGAATTAATTTTTGGTTCCATCGTGTTCATTTAGTAGTCTATTGCTGAATTGAAGTGCGAAAATACATTTTTTTAGTGCTAACATTATCGGAATGCTCGCGTCGCATGGTCGATTGGCCAAAGCAAAGACGAAAAATAACGAAAAATTACAATTTATTATTAGAATTATTTGGAATCGGCTCCTGGCTGAATTGAAGACAGGTTTGTACCTAAGGAAGTAGTTTATTTAGTTTTTGATCGATTAAATTTAAATTCCGGGATATGAGAGCTCATTTACTGTTGCAGTAGCTACATGCCCCCGGGGGCATGTGCCGCACATGAATAATAACGACTTACATGCCTCCGGGGGCATGTGCCGCACAGGAAAGGAAATACCGAAAATGGCTGCCGCAGCCAACGTGTTAAGTCGCGAATAGTTTTAAACAAGTATATATTCGAGCAAAATTATTAACAATATTTCCAGTCACTGTGGCTTCTGCCGTTCTGTGGTTTTTAACTTTATAACGTATCCATACATTTTTAAAGAATCACCAATCCTAGGAAATGTTTTCAGATCTTGTTTTGATTGCTGCCAAAAAGGATATTCTCATACAAATACGAAGAGAATTTTTTTTATAAAGTAATTAAAGCTTTTTTGGATAAAGAGAAGCGTGCAGAATAAGAAATGCTTTATTTTTTTATTCCTGATTTCTTCTATAAGGCATAAAGCCGCTTGCTATAAACGCTTTTGCAACTGTGTTTATTGTATTATTCAGTTCATTTTTATTTATGTGAAATTTGCTTTGGAATGATCAACTGCTTGACTATGAGGAATTTTCACTGCACGTCACTGATGTATACATATAGTAAAGTGCTCATAACGGTTTTGGAAAGGATTTCTTGCTGAATATGCTATTCTTCTATTCTGATTTGTTTTTAGGTTTTTTTTAGAATTTTTTTTTTTTCAAAAAAACCTTATAAAATCGATTTGTGTCCAGGGCTGGATTTAGCATCTATGGTGCCCGTGGGCAGTAACGAAATTGCCGCCCTCCGCTACTAGATAAGCTTGAAGATAGTAGTTGTCGCATACACAAAGGAAAGGTAGACAAAACGTTAGCGGGTGTATGTGAAAAATTGAAAATTTCATATTTTTTTACCAGTAAGCGTATATTGTTTACTTCAAAAATTTTTATGTTGCTTCCCAGGGGAGGGATCCAGGTGTTCTGTGCACCTCCCAAAATTGTTTTAGGAATGATCGAAATTCCAATGACAACATAGAAAAATGTACAATTCTTATTACATTCGGTTTTTCACTTTATTTAGAAATACGTTCAAGTTTTCTAAATACCTTTCAATTTCAATGAGTTTTTTTTCATTGTCGATCGTTTTGGAAATAATTTGCGAACTACCCCAACAAATAAAATTTTCTATATTAGCATCATATTTAACCAAAAAAACGTATACCGAAAAAAACCTAAAATTAAGAAAGCTTACGGTAAATTTTGAAAACACCTTGACCTAATTTTTATTTGGTGAAAAAGATAACGAAAAGCAATTGGGATAGCACTTACTGATGTTATTCAGCAAAAATCATTCGGGACCTAAAAAGTTGGATATTTTCCTGATATCAATATTTTAAATAATTTTTTTTTGTGAAATTTCCCGTTTTACTCTGAACAAAAAATTGAAAATTTGAAATTTAAGCGTAAAAATTCTTAAAAATTTAGTTAAACCTATTCACACGATAGAAACTCAAAAATTTGATAGCCAATGCCGCATTTCTAATATCGAGCCTTGAACCTCTCCCGAAACCAAATCCTTGTTTCCAAGCGAATTTGACGTGGGGACAAATTTAAGAAGTAATAGAACACACGAATATGTGTGGTTAGATTAAACTTTCCAAAGGATCGCTATTACCGAACACATTTTAACTTTTTTTTTCAAGTCAAATTTTTAAAATGCGTCTTTTCCATAATTTTGGTCCAATGAAAAAAATTTAAGAATTCGCCGCCCCTCAAATGCTGCCGCCCCGGGCAATAGCCCAGGTTGCCCATATGGGAAATCCGGCCCTGTTTGTGTCCGTCCGTTTGTTCGCTAAATAAGTCACGCAACGGCTCAACCAATCGGCATGAAATTTGGTACGTAGATATATGTGAAATGGGTTCAGTCTTTGGCACGAATGCCTTGCAAGTTGCTAGTATCAAGATAACAGCCAACCCAAAGGGGCGACTTTTTTTTATTTTTTATCGGAGATGGGCGTGTGGGTGCTGTAATCAAAGCGAACGACGAGCATATTTCCTATCAGTTATTTTTTACCGACTTCGAGTAACGGTAACGGAGTTATGGGTCGTTAAAGTTTACAGTACCTCCTCCGTTTTTCTAAGCCGTTATAGGTACGGATATGCAACTTTGCACAAATATTGGTTAGTATGAGCATATTCGTTAAATACTAAGCCGGTTGATATTTGCTGGGAAGAAGTAAATAACAGTAAATTTGTGAAATTTCAGTTTGTGCGTGTGTAGCCCCTCGTAGAATTGTAAATCTGAAAATTTTGATGAGGATTTCTTAGAAATAACATAAGAAATATATGTGCAAATTTTCATTCGAATATCTTTATCCAAACTTGAAATAAAGCGAATCTTATAATTGGTAAGGGCGTCTTATATTGCCAGGCCAGCGACTTACCACCTGTTTACTAAATATCTCGTTATTGGCTCAACCGATCGATATGAAATTTGGTAGCAATGCATGAAATGAAATTCATCCGTAGAGTATCATTAAGAAGAAAATTCGCTCGATAGCGGATCTAGGAAAGTCCCTCCACACCTTCCGTGTCAGCTGATTTTCGAACATGGACTGACTGATATCGTGATGACGCTCTTGTATGAACTCATTTTAAGAGGAGATTAATCGTCTTTTACGTCAAAGTTCCATGGATGTGATAATATCACCCAAGATACAAACCAATGTACCGAATATGGCCGCCAGGTGGCGCTAGTATCGTTAAGGAGAAAAGTCGCTCGATAGCGGATCTAGGAAAGTCCCTAAAAAATAAAAATGCTTTGTTGAGAAAATTGCAATGAGATAATGTTTTTTAGATACTGTTGCCGGTTCAGTACCTATTGCGATTAAATTTATGTAGCAAAATTACAGATTTTTACCGCTTTTCTGACTGAGAGTACAGCAAATGCATTTCCGCTTTACAAATTGCAAAATTGAGTTTTGATCTCAGAAATTTATGTGTTTTTTTCAGTAACTCAGCACTACTATAATGTACTGAGTTTCTTGCTAATTTCAATGTTAGTAATATTTAAATAATAACAAATAAGTTTGTGGCGCTATATGGTATTACTGTTTTTAAAGCAAATTCATCTAGGTGCTAGCTTCTGGCTTCATGCTTATTTAACGAGATCTCTACTCCGCTCTCTCTTCTCGCTTTGGGCTAAACGGAATAGCTTTTTAAAGATTTCTCCACACTGTATGATGCTTAACGGTCAATCATATTTTGTAGATCCTCCGGTGACACTGCCAACAAAACTATGTCATCTGCATATACAGTGGTGCAACCAGGATTTGATGATGAAAATGAAAATGCACACTTACTGTCGTGCAGTATGTGGCAAATCCAGAGGAATTCCATAAGCTACAACCCGAAAACGATTCCCTAATTTTCCTCGGCCATTTTATGTATAATTATTCTTCTTCAATTGCAATGAACAATTTTAATATTTATGCGGAGTTTTTTTGCGAAAGCATTCATTTTGAAGAAATTTTTTTCCGTTTTTGCAAATATTACTTCAGACCAGTGTGTCTTCTAATTTCCAGAAAGTATATGAAATGGATGTTGCAACCTGGACAGCCCACGTTTCATATTTTTTATAAAATTTCCAACGAAATGCATTGTTTCAAATCTCATTTTGAAATTTTTCCTTTGCGAATTACTGGGTCTGGGAGGGGCTTTAGCCCCCTTAGCCCCTCCCGTGGTTGCACCACTGCGCATATAGTAGACCCTTTAGCAGCCTTTCGCATGCTTTTGCTCCACCAGGGCAATTATCCAAGATGCCGTTAATGTAAACTCCAAAAAATTAGGAGCCTAATCTGCACCCTTTTCGCACACACACACCCAACATTCGTTTCAAACGATGACGGCAGTTGATTTCCACACACCCTAGCCTTTGTGTTTTCGTACAATTTTTCAAGCACCTTGCCAAATTTTGACGACAGCCCTCAATTATACAGTTTGTAAAAAAAAGACTGTTGCGATCAATTGTATGAAACACGCATATATGTAATTTTCGCCCTTCTTCCACGTATAATCTGGCGCAGTTTTGTTGTGCGAAAATGTGATCCCTTGTCGAATATCCTTTTCTAAGTGCGGCTTGATTTTGTGACACTTTATTTTCGGAATTTAGCCACTTCATAAATCTAGGATGCAAAATAGTAATGAAGATTTTTCCAGTTACATTCAAAAAAGAGATGTCTCGATAGCATCGTTGATGTCACTTTTTTTCAAGATCGGGAATATTACAGCATGACGAAACTTATTTAGCATATCGGCGGTATCAAATATTTTATTGATTTCCTGGCATAGGATAATAATCAGGACATCATCTGCATATTTAAATTATTCGGCAGGTACACTGCTTCTTCCAGGGACTCTGTTATCCTTACGTGCGTCTCGGATCTCTTTTGCTGTCTTCGCCTAATACAGGTAGACACCAATTTGGTCTGGCAAAGTGTACCATGTTGCTTGTGTCTGCACTTTGCGGAACTTGCGCAAAGTGTGTTCGCAGTGGATTAGCATTTATCCTGTTCCCTATTTTATAGGTTTCGCGAGTGTTAATGAGATTTGCTATTCGCCAAGAGTCTTTGGAGCTACAGAATTTACTAAGCTTTTCACCTTGGAGCTGATAGATAAGCCGTTTCTCCTCTTTTCATACGGATTTGCATTGTCGGTTTGCTTGCAGGTACTCATTTTTTGCGGTTTCTTTCGTTCTTTTATATGTATTTATCACAAAATCCGAGAGGCATAAAGAGACCGCCTGGAGGAGTGCCCCTACATACCTGTCTCGTAACAGTCGTTGATACTAGATCTGACGATCACATCAACTTGCTCACATAAAGAGTTTTGGCGATTCTTGCCAAGTTAAACGACCACCAGCATGTCCTGTTCAAAGGCAAACTAAATCCACTGAAATAAAATTCGTGCTAGAGCTCCTCCAATGATACTTTACTTCGGGGAAATGCCTGATGTATTATCTGCACTCACTATAGTAAATTGACAGGCATTTGTTACTTGATTTCTTGAGTATTAGGTTTTATAATTTAAATCCTCTTGAACGATCTTACTAACTGTTGTTAGCCATGTCGGTCAATAGATCAACACTTGTTTATGTTAACATTGTGAAAATATTTTTCATGATAATGTAGCATTTCATTTCAAGATTCAAATGCTGCAACAACTGGATCCAGAGGCGTAAAGTTTCCCAAATCTCTTGTGTTCAAAGTCGAGATGGGAACCTCTGGTCTGGTCCGATTTTTTTCACAACGCAAAATTTCCAGAACATAACACAGAAGTCCTTAAATGAGCAAGAGTAACGAAAATTCTGTTTTAGTCCCAAATTGCAAATGTTTTTTTTTTTACATTTTTGAGATAAAATTGAAAATTGAATAACAGGAGAACTCATCATCATCATCAATGTGACACGATAGCCCGACGTCGGGCCTTGGCCGCCTGAATCGTTGACCTCCAATTGTCGCGGTTACGTGACCTTGTCCTCCAGTTTCGGAAGCCCAGCAGCTGGTGGGCGTCTTCACCTACGGAGTTCTCCCAGCGAGCTCTCGGTCGTCCACGCAACAGGAGAACTATTTATCAAAAAATTCAAGAGAAGCGGCGAAAAGACATCAACTTGAGGAGTGGCACAACATACCTGGCTTGTAGCAGTCGTTGATCTTAGACTAGAAGTGATTAGTCTAGATCTGAGGATCAGAACAGCTAACTCTTATGGAAGGTTTTGACGATCCTGACCAAGTTATACGACCAGCAGTCTAAAGCATGTCAAGGCGAACTAAATCGACTGAAATCAAATTCATTGCAGAACTTCTCCAAAAATTAATTTTTCATATAGGAGGAAACGGCTGGCGGATGTATCATTTGGACTGACTAGCTTATCACCGGGCATCTTTCTTGATTTCTTGAGATCTAGTCAAGATTCAAATACTCCAACAACTGGATCATATTGGCACAATTTTACGCAAGAACCTTCAAGAGAACCATTCCTCCTAGCAAGTTGAACCTTTAATTCACTTAATATTCTTATGAGCAAAATCCCAAGAAATTGATATTGAGACAGATCTATACTTAACAACCTTGAGACGCTCTCTTTATAATTTATGAATTGTTCTGATCATTGTCTTATTACAAGTGCAAGCAAGCTAATTGTAAAGTTGTGTCTCTCTAGTTTAAACAAATTTCAATAATACGAAGTCAAAACTTCTCTGTACACAAATTGAATGTTTTGTCACAATCTTACATTCTGCAGCTTGCATGTTTTTCTCACAACATTTTTAAAAATGAATGTCTTTAAAAGAACAGTTACGTAAGATTCTATCCAATAAAAAAATCCTTTGTGTTTTCGGATTTGGGGGCCAATTTGGCTTGGGGGCCCGTGTTCCGCTGAACACATGGAACACCGTCCGTTACGCCACTGATGTCCACTATCAACAATGATTTGGTTTAGTTGCTCGAGATTTACGCTTCCGCTTTCAGCCAATCTTTTGTTTAGATTCAAATTGAAGGTAGTTCCTTTCTCCATATGAGTAGGCGATAGGTTCATACTTTTGTAAATCGCAATACAATCGATGCAATCTAACACAATCGTAGCTATAATTGGGATATGATCGGAGAGCTGCTTGTTTGCAGCGCCCGCTCTAAGGGGGGGCGAGCCGGGCGGTCGCCCGGGGCGCCAAATTCTAGGGGCGGCTTTTTGGCAATCACTCGAAACGAATTAAAAAATTTAACACCAACATCAATTTTGTAGAAAGCAAAACGTAGAAACTACATAAAAATAAAATGAGTTAAAACAAAATGCCGCAAGGTAGGAAACAAACTGGCACCGAAGCTTTTACAACCGATATACCCATTTGTTCGAGACGGCAGATTAAGGTTTTTTTTAGGTAACTATAAAAACCTGTTGAACATTTTTTTAATTTATCAAAAAAGTAAGTTCCGTTTCCTCTTTCAACATTGAACTTGTGATTGATAGCATCAAGTGAACATAAGACATGAATTCCTCAATTTGCCCACATTTTTTCATCATTCGTCATTAGGTATTTGTTGCGACTTGTGTCAAAACGCATAAATTATAGCTTCTTGCTTGCAGAAGAAGATTAGGCAATACTAGTGTTAATTATTCAATTTTCAAACTTAAATGCCAAAAAACATTTTACAACTTATTCAGCCGCTCAGAAATTAAAACATGCTTTTCTCAAGCCGTTGGAAGATAAACACCGATAAATTGTAATTCACAATCCTCCCACAAAGCAAATTAGAAAAATGTTGAAAGGGAAGACTCAGAAAACTCGATTTTAATGTGTTGCAATTTCCCATCCTTGCTCATCGAATTTGACATGTTCGACATTGGGATTGGGTTTAAGTAATATAAGTAGGTACGATGGAGCCACCGATAGTATTCCTCTCTAATATGTTTCCTGGCATGCTAATATCGCGATTGGGATAGATTCCCCGATTTAACAAGCTGTGATTTTATTCTCTACTAATAATTTTGAAGATGAGGCATTTCGGACGTCGGTTAAAACCGCTAAAGAAATCCTTTCGAGAAGAGATCCGGCTAATTTAAGTTTATCTGTTCTGTTTATTTGCGCAGGGTGTAAAGAAGTGATCGAATACTACTCCAAAAGGTTAGTGTAATGCGAATGAACATCAATCTTTGGCACAAAATTTTCCAGAGCGGATTTTTCTAAAATGTTTTGAGTGTTTTAGTGGAATATTGGTAAGCTTTTATATTGAAACTCCGAACAAACTCTTCACAAAGCCACCTGAACTGTGGTGAATTTTTGTTTCTACTATACATATGCTTACTCGGCTACTGAACTCAGTGTGGGTAGAGATTCTATTATCTGAAGTACTGCAGCGTTGGTTTGAATCCCATTGTGACCATGAATTTTGTGTTGTTTTTATAAAAATGTGCCTACGGGGGCCGGTTCCAAAATGTAAATCGTTTCGGAGCTACTCGCTGTCATAGGCGACCAAAAGCTGCAAAAATCACAGATCAGTCGATAAATAAATCTGGATTCAGGTCTACAACTACAACTATACAAGTAGGTTCATACTATCTCTACTATCAATTTGCCCGATATAGTACCTAAGGGGCGCCAAATTTAGCTCTTGCCCGGGGCGCCGTAAGTGCTAGAGCGGGCGCTGCTTGTTTGCTACTTGAAAGTCCGTGATGAGGGGCAATCAGTTCCCTCCGGCCAGGCACAGATCAATTACGGAGCATCCTTGCTGCCCTGTAAAGGTACCTTTTTCCTTGAATGCCCTTCTTTGTGCAGCCGTTGAACACTTTAAGCCCATACGAGTCGATCAGGTCAAGTAGTTTATTTCCGCACAGTAAGAACAGTATCATTAGATTTTCTTATTGTGTCTGCTATTTGGTTTTTCATTGTTTGCTCATTGTCAATTCCTGCGTTTGCGTCGCCAATGATAAAAACGTCGTTACTATTTAGGATATTATTTAATTTGTCATATTCGGAAGTCCAATTGTTACAATTCGAATAGGAACTAAGCATGTACAGAAGCTTAACGAATTAATCTATATATGGTAACCAATTTGCCAGAACCGCGAATCTACATTTTCATAGTTTTGAGAAAAAACCTGAAGTTTAAAAATTGCTCTGAAAAATCGAAATATTCATCTAGCCCAACACTTTTTTTCTGGGATATTAGTAAAAAGTATCTATTTTCGTGCGTCTAGCACCCAGGGCTGTTAGAACCAACCCAAGGCCGGGGTAGGTTTTATACCATTTGAGTTTATTTAGGAAAAAACCTGATTATTCTGAATGTAATACATTAACAATAAGTTTGATAATTTCTATTTAAAGTCCAATAAATTACGAATTATATGCCATAAAGTCATGTCTCTAACGCAAAAGGTTGGATAGCTAAGAAGTTTAGTTTCGAATTTGTTAAAACCAGCACCGGTCTCCCCTGCAAAAAATATTCACAACGCATTAAAGTTCTAAAAATCCCTCGTATTGCGGGCGCAGCCCTCTGTACGATCGGTATTTTTATTTTATCAATCATTAAAAGTACTCTTGCTTTTAAACCCTGCTTTTCTTCGCAAACCGCTGCTTGTGGTTGTGTTGTGCTGGTATCCGTCGGCATACCTGCCACTACAGCAGCATCTAACTAAAGTAAGGGTACTTGATGTTGTCGTTTGTCTCAAGTGGTCTTTCAAAAATTCGTTTAGCTCAGTTGATGCATTAGCGTCTTCGCATTCAAGTATGTTTTCAAGCAGTTTCCAAATAAATTCTCCCATTAGATATCATAGTCTCATCTCTGACGTATACGTTGCGATTCAAACGCTGCTCACGAGATTTGAGTGCTGTAATAATATGGCGCCGATCATTCAGTACAACGCGAAACCCCTTTTTCTGCCCCGGCAGCGTATTTAGGAATCCTAGTTCAGTTCGTCCCCAGGCAGGTGACGAAATCGATTAGCTTTTCTTGTGGCTAAGTACCAAAAATCCCTCATCGATTTCGTCTCCTCAAAGTAGACGAACTCGCATAGGGTTTCGAGTAAATTTTGCGTTGAAAACAGACAAAAACACTCGTTCAACTCGTCCACACACAAGGGGACGAAATCGATTAGCTTTTCTAGTGACAAAAACCCTATTCGATTTCGTCTCCTGAAAGTGAACGAACTCTGCTTTGCCAAGCAGAATAAACTCTGTATAAAAAAACACTTTCGAATAACCATGTTTTCAGCAGGAAATCCTTTCCAAACCCGTGAGAACTTCACCATATATGGGACAAAATAAACAAGGATTTGGAACTCTCTAGTACATCCATTCTCAAAGTGGTCGCTACGGACCCCTTGGGGTCCGCCGAAGGTGTGAGAAAATTTGGGGGGGGGTCCGTGAAGCCGATTAGGGGGTCCCTGAAAGATTTCGATCAAATTTAATAGTTTCTAACGTCCTACACAAGACCCCGAAAGTCTCCGTCTGTACGAGTACCGCTAGCGGTGCTACAGAGGGGATAACGGTTCTGAAAAAAGTGGCCACATTCATCATCAATATGTACACCCTTAAGGGTGCTACGGGGGTTTAAACATTAGAAAAAGAGAATTTTTGGGTTTTTTTTCGTGAATATCTATGTAACGGGGGTGTAGCTGTTAAGTCGTCTATGACGAATTTGTTGCTTCTGTAACTGCAAACATTTTTATAAGACGACTATGACTTAAAACTCAATTGAATAAGAATTAAGCTAGATATAGCTTACATGACCGACATATTCGGTAAATTAAGAGAAATCAATTTACAAGTGTAAGGTGATAAATTAAATTCAAATTCAAACTAAAAGTATAATAGCTTGTATTGTTCAAGCAGAACATAGGGAGAGGCAAATGCTCTCAGGTTCCAAATCTTGCAAATTTGCCTAAAAAAATGAAGACCTTTTGGTTAACTGCGAGCACCTTGAGGAACTTCATTCGGATTTTAAAAGAAGGTTCGACGATATTCTTCAACTCAATATTCCTGTTTGAGTGTTGCATCAGTTTTCATATAGTCAAGAAAGAGACATTCTCAAGCAGGAGCCACTTATTGAGTTGCCAACGAATGAAGAGTTGAAACCTACATTCGAGGAGGGGTATCAGCAATTTTGACTTCAAAAAACCATACCAATTGTGGCACACGGTTGAGTTCCTTTTAATCGCTTTTCCATCATCGTATTTAGTTGAACGTGGTTTTGGCAACGTTATGAGGCTTGTAACTAGAAACAGAAACCGATTAGACATAAGTGCTTGTGGGGACTTAAGGCCTGTATTAACAAACATGGAACCCGACATCAACAAACTCATATCGTCCCATCAAGTGCACCCATCCTACTGAACATTATGATGTAACTTTTTGTTAAAACATTATATGAGCCCTTTCAAAAAAAAAAACTCTTAGGGGCTGCAATTTTAAGTCTTGCCGGGGACTACATAAGTGCTAGAGCGGGCGCTGTGTACACATGTTACTCATAAAATGAGCACGTGCTAATATAGAAACCTGAGATCCAAATCATTGGCAATTTACAATTTTATCGAATTGTACGAGTAGGTGAGGTCTCAATTTGATTTGCTTACACGCTGAGCTCGTTAGCCTTGACTGGGCTACTAATGAGAGTACATATTTGATTGTGTTTTAATGTATATTTAAAAAAAAAGACTCGAGGCATAAATTACCGTCATGTTTCATGTTGCCTCCATAAGTTTTCTCTTACCTACATTTCTTAGCTATTACCTACTTGACACCAGCGGCGGTGTTCGGTTAACTCTAATATTCCCAGTATTTTGTTACTCACAAAAAAAAAACACTTTAAAAAGAGAATATCATACTTACATCCGCTATATTTTGTAACGATGGTGCTGCTATGAATACAACATACGGTGTAAATTCAGCAGTTCGTAGAATTTTCAACGCTTGCGGCTCAACATCCAATATTGCCATTTTCCCCTCTGTATGTATACGTCGTATTGTATCCAATTTCGTGCCGTACATTGCATCCTCATGGGTACCTGTAAATTCGAAATCATTAGATACATTCAGAGATAATCGCTCTTCAATATATACATTCAATGGATCCATAAATAAATATAATGGCCTACCAAAGACCGGAAATTGAATATATTTCAGTATTTTCGTAGAAACCACCCACCCAAAAGCTAGCTACAAGGACTTACCATATTCGAGATACTCATTAGCAGCAATATCGGCCATCATTTCATCGTGCGATACGAAATAGTAGCTGCGACCATTTTCTTCGTCCGGTCGTGGCGGTCTCGTTGTATCTGCAAGAATAGTAAGTAAATGTTATTCTTGCACTAAAAATAACTGAAAAATGCGCAATCAATTTCAGAGATTGCTTAACATTGACGGGTGTTACTTACGTGGTATTGGATAGGCATATTTATCCGGATACTTAGCTATTAGTGTATTTTTGATATGACGGCGACCAACTCCGTGTGCGCCCAATAATACTAGAGTTTTCCTTCGAAAGTTTGGATCACCCACTGCAAAAGGGGATTTTTTTTAATTAAATAAGTATATTTTAGCTAAAATGTAAAATTTGATGTACACAAATTCCCTCAGGCCTTACTAGAGCAATTTGAACTATTTTTATTTATTTTAATTTATATAATTTGTTCTAAAAACATGTGTATATAATTTTGCTAGTGTATATACAGGGTGTCCCGCAACTGCTTGGCCATAGACCAATGGTAGAATCTACAGGATGTTTTAGGAAAAATGTCGCCAAAATTATTTCTCTAGCTTTTACCGTTAAGGAGTAATTGCCTTTTTTGTGATTCTTGTACAAAAACACGACTTTTTTCGAAAAACTCCTATTGTCTAGCTTTCCCTTTAGCTAGATCGATGTTTTTCATATTCTTCTGAAATACACAAAATTTCCAATAAAAGGGCATATCGAACGTTTCGAAAGGTTTCTTATGTTCCGGCTCCGAGATACGATGTTTTGAATTTTGCAGAAATGTTAATTTCAATTTTTAATGTCAAAATTAAACCGTAATTTCGTAACGGTACATTGTAGTGGCAAATCTGCAAAATTGACCAAATTTGGCGTAGTATCTTAGCTTTCGAACGGCATATAAGAATAAAGCATAGAGTCATCCAGTTTCTGAATAATACGTATACATGAAAAAAAAACATGTCTGCAAATGTATCAAACTGACTTCAATCTTGAAAAGGAAGTAAAATTTTTACATCAAGCATAGACTTGGTTGTTATGCATTATGGAAAAATACTTTTCGCTACTGTTGTAGATGCTACTTTACTAATTATAACGGTAATTATTGTACGAATTATTTGTACGAAGGTTCGCTGTGTACGAGGGTGGTCTGAAAAGTTTCCGACCTCAACTCAAAGATGGCGCCACTCGTCAATAAAAGCTATTGAATGTAGCTGTGCATCTTTTAAGAGTTACTCACCAAAGTTTCGGCTATTTTGGACGCGCAGTTTTTAGTTGACAGTCGTTTGAGTGAGGCCTGCAAAGTGGGCCTCCGTGGCGGCGATGACCTCCTCATTCGACTGAAATTTCTGCCCGGCGAGTGACTTTTCCAAGTTTGGAAACAAAAAGAAGTCACTCGGGGCAAAATCTGGAGAATACGGTGGATGGGGCAGCAGTTCGTAGCCCAATTCGACCAGTTTGGCGTTGGCGGGCGGAGGTGTGATCCGGTGCGTTATCATGGTGGAAGAGAATTTTTTTCTTTGCCAAGTGGTGCCGTTTTTTCTTCAATTCGGCGTCGAATCGGCCCAATAATTCGGCATAGCACAGCCCTGTGACCGTGTTGCCCTTCTGCAGGTAGCCGATGTGGATCACACCTTGTGAATCCCAGAAAACGCTGGCCATCACCTTTCCGGCCGATGGAGCAGTCTTCGCCTTCTTCGGAGCACGTTCGCCGGCTGAAGTCCACTGTTTCGACTGTTTCTTGGTCTCTGGTATGTACCAGTGTATCCAAGTTTCGTCGACTGTCACGAAACGACGCAGAAACTCCTTGGGATTGCGCTTAAACAGCGTCAAACACTGCTTTGAAGTGGTCTCACCGTTACGCTTGTTGTTCGGAGTAAGCAAACGCGGCACACTTCGCGCCGACAGCTTTCTCATGCCCAAAATTGCATGCAGCATATGATCCATGCGATGTTTTGAAATGCCTACTGTCTCAGCTATCCCCCGCACCTTCAATCGGCGGTCTGCCAATACGAGATCGTGGATTTTTGTCACGTTATCCTGCGTGCTAACCGTTTTCGGGGCACCTGGACGTGGCTCATCAAAAACCGACGTGCGACCACGTTGAAACTCGTTAAACCAATTTTTGACGGTCGCCATCGAAGGAGAAGAGTCACCGTACACAGCATCCAAACGCTCTTTGATTTCGCTGCGCGATTACCCTTCCAAAAACAAGAATCGGATCACCGGCCGATATTGCTCTTTTTCCATTTTTCTAAAATCGGCGGACACTCCAGCTTTCACACGTGGCCAAGGCAAAACTACGAGTCTGATCCGGCTGAATTTTGGACAGTTGCCGTCTAGAAGAATGTACTACACGATAGTAAATTGCTCTTGCGATACTGACACCATCAGGCGGGGAGGCTGGGTACTTATCAGACTACCCTCGTATTTTGAGAGTATTTTTCATTTTCATCGTTTAAAGGATAAACATTTTAATTTGTCAGGTATTAATTAGTGTCCTTTTATGTCCTTTTTCGGAGTTTTCCGATCCAATTTTTTCTTAGCAAATTTAATGACAGAATCTTAGATTCTAAAAAATGAAAAAGGAAGTGGCAACTTGAATTATTCGCGTAGTTATGGCTTTGGGAAAGATACAGATGATAAGTTACGGGAAACACGAAAATTTTCCATTCAAACGCGATTTATTCCGTTGAGGGTTCTCGAAATAGGAATCAAACACGGGACATGTAATGTACCTACTCGGCGTTCTCTTTGATATGATACCCCGCATGCCGACCTCCAGTCAAGGATTAAATGGTGTCCTTTTTGGGACCTTTCCGATCAAATTTTTTTTTTAACAAAATGAGTTTTAGACTCCTGGGACCCCACTGATTCAAGACCAAGAAAAAAATAGCCTTACTGTATTTTTTTTTCTATTGGAAATGCTTATATGACTGAACTATTTCCACGTAAAAGCAAGATTTTTTCCACTTACGGACTATGTTTTTTTCCCTTTTACACATATTATTCACAAACTGGATGATTCGGTGCTTTATTCTTAGATGCCGTTCGAAAGCTTAGGAATTGGGCCAACTTTTGTGAACTTTGCAGATTTGCCGCTTCAATGTACAGGAATACCCCGATTTAAGTCGCTTCGATTTAAGTCGCTTCGCACTTAAGTCGTTGAATAATTCCCACCATACAACTCGATTTACGACAATTTTGCTTCGCACTTACGTCAATTGGTTTTTTTTTTGTTTTTTTAGAAAATAAAAAATGGGAAATTCTTGGCATTAACATCGTCAGTTCACGTGAAATCGATGCAAATACTGTCAAAATTTTGATGATCGTGAAATCGAACTCGCTTGGCGGTACTCACTTCACATGAAAGTCTCCCCACCGGTTTTTGACATTTCGCCAGCGAAAATAATGCAGTTGCACTTTATTTCACAGTGAAAACGTGTCATCGACAATCAATCAGAACGCGAGTAAACATTTTTCTTAAATTGAGTGAATAAAAAGCAAGTCTCCACGGCACCGTTTTCACGGGAGACATATATGCAAGTTTTTCGCTAGGTGAACTCAGCACATACCTTTATAGAAAATATCTTGATGAAACAATCGCATCCGTTCGGAAAAAAATATTACGTGACCTTCCCAAGCAACAATTCGTTTGCTTTAAAGAAGCACTTCACACTGTAGCAATCATATAGTACCACGAAATTCATTTCTTGTGTGACATCGCTTAAAGTAATATTTTGATCCCATAAAACATCCTTAAAGTATTTTTCGGAAAGCTTCTATCATCATTATGGAATAAATTTAAAGATGGTGGTATAAAACTTCGATAAAACTGTCTCCTTTAAATACTCCACTCTTGTGTTTATTGGATGATACACCACACACATGTCTCTCTAAGTTAACTCACACACATGCATATATTCTTCTATAGCACAGTCGGTGTCATTTGTATAGTGTGACATTCGTATGGTCATCCAATAAATTGTTCACCATAGTTTTATAGAAGGATGGACTTTGTGATTTTTTAAGAATTGACACTTATGAAGTGCTTTGGAATACAACGTTTGTTGAATTGAATTCATTGAAATATTGCATGAAACCAACATTTCCTCAGTCCTTGTTAACTTATGAATCAATTATGAATCAGCGCAGAAAATGTCTTCATTTTATTTATGAATGTGTGGATTTATTCAACTTCAATTGATTGACATATAAAGAAGAAGGTGCATAGGAGAAGGGTCGATAAAGAAGTGTTGAACACTTGTAGTGTTTACGAGCAATATGTCAACTATATGTGAGGTTGGCCGAGTGGTTAGGGCGTCGGACTGGCGTACGACAGTCGCAGGTTCGACGCTGGCAGCGGGAATTATTTTTTTTGCAATCGCGAGAAAATGACAGAAAATGATGACATAACACATGATGTATGTCTTTCTCGAAGCGTAGTTCAGTGCTACAATAAGGTTCTATTGGATCGAAAAACAGCGCCAGATGCCATTATTGGACTATTATTCAGTGTTTATACCCTGTAAAGTGCCCCTATTGTCGTTAGAAGAGAATATTTTACGAAGTATTATAGGGATGAAATTGTTACTTGGGTTTGAGTCGTTAGTCGGAGAGTGGGCGCATGAAGTTGCTACTGGAAAAAGGACTACTTTTCATTGTAGAAACGCTACTCAACTGGTAGATCAATCGTAATTTACATAGTTTTGCTATAATAGATAAAATGTGGATTAATTATCTTTAAATTCATTCATTTAAATTAAATTAAATGCAAACTTCAAGCAGAGCAGCTATAGTTTTCAAACTCTGGAGTAGAGGTCAACCGCAAAACCTGGCTTGGGCCAAATAATTAATGTATACTGTCTTCTGGTTTGAGTGCAGAATGGAAATTTCTAAAACAAGCCTCTATGATTCTCTGCTTCACAAGTGATTTCAGTCTTATTCCAAGTTTCACATTTCCATCTTTTGAGAGTGTACTTCAACTAATTTACAGAAACTTTAGACAAGAAGTCGATTTTCGACATTTGATTGAGTCCATGTAACTGATTTTAGTGAAAACGCGAAAATCTTACGCATACGTCTGGAAATATCGATCAGGTGACTTAAACTTGCCAAATTACCAATTGATATCCCAAAGACGATGGAAATTCTTTGCATTTACTCACGCGCAAAACCAAAGGAAGGAGGCAAGAATGTCCTGATACATTTTATTTCGTTTTAGAATTTTAATTCTTGCTTTGTGGGGAAGCATACAACCAGTGGCGTTACGTACGATGTTCCATGTGGTCAACGGAACACGGGCGCCCAAGCCAGGACCCCGAACTAGAAAACGTAGAGTTTATGTTCTTAAATATATCAACTGCACTTTGGAAACACTTTAAACATTGTTTTTGATTAGTCTGTATTTCAGTGTCTAGAAAAGTGGAAAATCCTAATTTTTATAATTGGACTTGGACTCGTATTCTTAAACCACCCTTGGATTTCATACCGGAGAGCCGTAAATTTTGGTTTAAATATGCAATAAAAAAATCATCAAAACAAACAATAGTTTAAGCGAGCCTGACATTTAGTGACTAATTTTGAAGACAAATTTTGTATTATGTAGCATTTTGCTAATGCGAAAGGATTATTGCATTACTATCCATTATGAGTATGTATTTGAATATTGAAGTAAAAATTACTGATGCATGAAAAAAATGTGTTCACAATATTGAGATTGTGGAACTTTTGTCCGCAGCGCTGTAGATCCGGCTAACATCGTTTGTAACCGTAGTAACCAATGGTTCAATGAGGTCTACGTAGGACTTTTTTATTTTCAAATGAGCCAGGGACTGTTAACTCTTCTCGACAGATAATGGATCCGATCCGTGGCGCATTTAACGTTGGGAAGCTCTACCAAGAGTTGGATTCGATTCGATTTAATTTAATTCCACCTGGACATGAACAGGCCAACGACAGCTGATTAATTTGATGGCTGACAAAAAGGATATTTCTAGACATGAAGACGATATTTTCAGTTATCCCGTATAAATTATTATTTAAATGTTTGTCTCAAAAAATTGAAAAACATTTGGAACATGTCGCTGGATTTCCATTGGTCTTCCGTATTACTCTAAATTGTCAATATTTCTAGAAAATATCAAACGAGGTGAAGGGCCCCAATTTTGATTTCGAACACAATGAATCTAAGAAGCGTTAAGCCACTGCATACAACGTTATATTTTGCTGTCTAATTTCTTACGGAGTGAATATCATCATTTTCCAACTCCACTGATCTCTGTTGCCTGAGTCAAAAAATTAAGTTTGTTTGTAATATACGTTTCTTTATACATATATGTATTAATCATACATATTTGTAGGGTATGGACATTTATAATTTTCCTGTTGCCACATTTTTTCACTAATGCCTAAATTTGATTCGATTTAAGTCGTTTCGACTTAAGTCGCTTTTTTCTGGAACGTAACCCTGACGTAAATCGGGGTATTCCTGTACATATATCGTTACGAAATTAGGGTTTAATTTTGACATTGAAAGTTAAAATTGAAAAATTCAAAACGTCGTATCTCGGAAGATACGAAACTGTTCGATATGTCATTTAATTGGAAATTTTGTGTACTTTCAGAAGAATATGAAATACATTGATTTGGCTAAAGTGGAAGCTAGAAAATAGGAGTTTTTCGAAAAAAGTCGTTTTTTTTTTACAAGAATCACAAAAAATCAATTACTCCTTAACGGTAAAAGCTAGAGAAATAATTTTGGCGAAATTTTTCCTAAAACATCCTGTAGAATCTACCATTGGTGTATGGCTAACCAGTTGCGGGACACCCTGTATAGAATAAAACGAATCTCATTAATGTCCTTTTTTTTACATTTTTTGTTTTTGATAAATTCTGTAACATAAGCTCTTAAGGTCCTTAACTATATCAATGAAATACAGTTGGCGCCGGATATTAGAATCAAATCGGATCTTCAATCGATACTACATATTAAACGAATATAAGAAATTTGCACTTCTTCAGAATAATGCTAAGTAAATCGAATGAAATTTCACATGAATGCACACATGCATTTTGGAATTTGTACCACTTTCGGTACCTCACTTTTGTTTTCGATAGGATCCCTCGTTCTTCCATACAACTATAAGATCTGTTCATTATAAAGGTTTTGTTTCACTCGCGTTTTTTCACTGCTTTTGTGAGTTCAAATGAGATTCTATTAACCGTAAATCCGATTCAAATAAACGAAGCTTAAATCGGGTATTTCGAATTTGATTCTAATAAACGGCTGATTCTTTTAAGCAGTGACTCTTACATATAACTGGCGCCTACTGTATTAATTGTTTTGTTAACTTACCTGGCACTTTAACAACTTCTTCATAGGTAACTAAATCCAATTGATCAAACACAGCATTATGTTTGGCCAAATACTTGTCTCGACACTGTTTCTTCTTGCGCCCAAATATCGAGCAGTTGACTAGAAATTGAAATGAAAAATTCTTAATTACAGTATTCACACATCCTGTATATTACATACGCCGAATATTATATAAAATCATTCAAAACAGAACGAAGAGAACCGAAATAGAACGAAACCAAAAAAAAAGTAAAAAGAAAAACAGGATTATATTATTAAATTGAAATAAGTATGTTTTATTTACAAAATATCTGAAAATTGTGTGTATACAAAATATCGAGCGTAAAGAGATTTAATAATTATGTGAAAACAGAACGCGCAAGATAAAAGCATCCTATACGGGAGGATCTAACTAAAATCCAAACATTGAAAGCTGAAAATTAAAATAATACGTCATGCACGAATAATGCTCAACAATATACGAATTTATTGATAGGGAAGGCTGAAAAAGCTGAAATATCCTTTTTTTTTGTCAAATGTACAGTATTCAACGAGTTAGATACATAAATGTTTGTTTTGAGAAGCGAGATGAAAAGCTGATTAAATTTGGATGACTACATCAAACTGGGCAGATGTTGAGTTTGATTCCGCTAGGATGAACGCATTCCATGAAATTAAGCTACACATCACACTAAACTGCGTATGTAAGCTACAAGCTCAAATTGTTATGTGGGGCATGGATTTTCGTTAGGGAGTCGAAATGGTGGCGTCAGGAGTAGAATAATTCGGATATAAGGTTGAAGACTAACGGCAAAATCTAGTGTTCCAAAACGGCATTCAAAACAATTTTTTTTCGATACGTGTTTTGTATTTATTGATAAGAAATCGAATCGAGAATGAAAACTTAGCCAGTTGTAGTAGCTTAGTTCAACTGGTGGGCAAGTTTTCACCCTATCCGTATCCATAGCACAATTCCTTAGATCTCATGGCGCGTCCAGACGACTTGTTTGATCAAACTTTTCCCTCCAACTTGTCGTAAGTTGGAAGGCTGTTCACACGATACGATATTTTCTTCAACTCAAAAAAGTCGTTCAACTTGTTTGCCGTATGAACAGAAGTTGAAGTTGAAACGTTATCAGCTTTTGTAATACATATTAGTACAGGAAAAGTATATTTGCTTTTTCTTTTATTTTGCGTGCATTTTTAAAGCATATCCGAATAAGTATATTAGTACAGTAAACGGGTATATTTTACTTAAAAAAATACGTAATGGCTTAAATTTGGTGGAGATGTTAAGCAAGTCTAAATCTAAGTTTTCGTATTTGTGGGAGTGGGGGAAGTTATAGTAATTTGCCTACTTATAGGAGAATTTTGATTTTTTTCTTAATATCATTCTTACTGGTGTTCCTACAGTAAAGTGATGTGTAGAAGTTTTGTTTCTAATCGAATTGTCTATTCAACGGTACCTAAGTCAATATCGCAGGCCAAATAGTTCCGTTATAGTGACCAGTTAAAGGGCAAACTAGCACTAATGATGAGAATATTTTGCTTAAGTGAAACACGTAATGGCTGAAATTTGGTGGAGATGTTAAGGGATACGTCCTAAATCTATATCTGAGTTTTCGTATTTATGTTATTATAGTAAATTGCCTACTTATGGGTTAAATTTGCGTTTTTGCTTAATATCATTCTTATTGTTGACGCTACAGTAAACATGAAAAGGTTGTCTTTCCAAACAAATAATCTATTCACCGGTACCTTAATCAATATATGTAGGTCAAGTAGACCCGTTGTAGTTACCGGTCAAGGGTCAAATGAGTACAGTTTATTGATGTAACAACAAAAATATAGCGAGGTAGTTGTTTGCAAAAAAAATCTCCTATTTTTTTGGTATTAAAAAATGCAAAACCCGTTCTTGTTGGCCTACTTGACGTATGACATTGATTTAAGTTCCGTTTGATAGATTATTTGATAAGAAATGAAACCTCCATACATCATTTAACTGTAGGGTCAACAATAAAAATGATAATAAGCAAAACCGCAAATTTAGCCTATAAGTAGTCAATTTACTATAACTACCCCCCTGATATATACGCAACTTATAACGCATCCCTTAACGACTCCACCGAATTTCAGTCATTACATGTTTTATCTAAGCAAAATATTCCCATTATTGGTACTATTTTCACCTTTAACTGGTCACTACAACGGAACTCTCTCTCTCCATTACCGTAGCTCTTGGTGGAGCATGGTGCTTTGCTACCGTGTGTAGTCATCAACGTTAAAAGACAACTGAATTTGGAGTGTGACACGGTTGTCAGCCATACCACTTCCTAGTAGCATTGTTAGTTTATTATTCTACGATAAGAATATTTCTTATCATCTTCTTCTGAATAATAAACTTGCGACGAGTCGTGCCGAGTTTGGAAATTCGTTTCTCTATGAGTGTCTATTTCACAGAGTGGCGACCGAACGATCACGGCTACATAGCACGGCACAACGGAACTACTTGACCGATTAAAATAATCTAGGTACCGTAGGATAGATAATTTTATTAGAAACAAAACTCGTATACTTTACTGTAGGGTCAATAGTAAGAATCATATTAATGAAAAATGCAAAATTCGCCTTTAAGTAGACAATATACTCCAACTTCCCCCACCCCAGATTGGAAGGCTGTTTACACGTACGATATTCTCTCAAACAAATCCTATCAAACTTGTTAACCGTGTAAACAGTAGTTGAAATTTGGAGCGGTCGTAAAACGTTATCAGTTTTTGCAATGCGTATTAGTACAGGAAAAATATATTTGCTTTTTCTTTTACTTTTTTGTGAATATTTTAAACATTGAAGGAAACATGTCCGAATGAGTATATAGCGTGCCCTAAAAGTTAACGGAAAGCCGGAATTGGATGATAGCGCACAGATATTGGTAATCAGAAGCTAGCTGAAAGGTATTTGAACATTGATGAATCAAATAGTTGGATCTCTGGATTCCAAAAATAATTACATTTTTTTTTTCAAAACCGAAACAATTTTCGAGCTGGGCTGCAATTGATAAAGTATTTTGAATTTTGCGTGCGTGTAGCTTTGTATACAGTCATCGTGTTATTCACAAGAGCGGTGTGAGCATGATAGTACGCACGTCGCGTCGGACAAGATAAAACAGGTTTTTTACTCTACGATACCTGGAAAGCAATTTAACCAAAAACATGATAATCTGGAACGTGTGATCCAAATTTATTTTCGATGCATTGCAAACTTTCGGAGTTCAACAAAATTGCAACTTTCGATTATGATTTTCATTTCGTAGTACAAATAATTTTGGATATAGATAATGTACATACGCATATGTAAATACAGTCGAGAACGCATAACTGCAAAACGCTTGAGTGCAAAAAACGCATTTCTGCAAGATTTTTGAAAGCCCCGTGATTTTTCACATGGTTTTCATATAAATTTGTCCCGATAAGTGCAAAACGCATAACTGCAAATTTCCCTTACCATACTATGAGTGACAAATTTATTGACACAAAGACACCCCTAAAAACACTAAGTAACAAAAAAATACAAGAAAGAGTGGTAAATTATTATTTGCATATGCCTATTTGTTGCTCATTTTTCACTTCCTTAAGGTCTGAATAGACCTCGTGCGGAATGAAAATGAAATTTTTGTCCGCTGCGATTTTATCAAAGAGAATGCATACTTACTGTCGTGGAACATGTCACAAATGCTGTGGAGTTCCATAAACTAAAATCCGAGAATGGTTTCACAATTTGTCTCTGCCATTTTATGTACTATTATTTTTCGATTCCCCGGTCATTAGATAATTTCCACGATGAACTCGTCGTGGACAGTGAATCGGTTTGACGTTTGCGAAACTGACTACGCTTGACGGAGAATATGCTACCGAATCGACCCATTTCACCTTGAAAATGCATTCGGACAAAGAGGAAATTATTATTTTTATACCCTATACCCATAAGATAGTATATTGTATATTGTTTTTGTTACGACGATTTATGTAACACCTCAAAGGAGCCACCGGAGGCATGACAAAGTATATATATAAATGATCAGGGTCGGTCCCTGATTCGAATAAGCCATGTCCGTCTGTCTGTCTGTCTGTCCGTCCGTGTGTCTGTCAGTTCGCACGATAACCCCCGAAATAATGAAGCTAGCGTTTTGAAATTTAGGTCAGATGATTGCTTCGACAAAAGCTTGGATGGTATTGAAAATGGGCCAAATCGGACCAAGGGTTCCCCTACCTCCCATACAAATTACCCCTCCGTGATAGTTCAATTCGCCCATATTTTCTAACAGAATATCGCTAGCAACCTGAAATTTTCATGAATGCCTAATTGTGACATATGCTTGAAGTTGGTGGAAAGTGGAGAACGTCCGACTACCCTACCCCTATCTCCCCTACAAAGTTATATTCAGCCATATCTTTTGCTAGAATGTTGCGAAAAACTTCTAATAAGTATCAAACGGTAGCTGTTGGATGCCTTCATATAATATTAAATATGTGCCAGGTCCGAACCATCTACCCCTCCCTCCCCTGCAAAAAAGATGAAATTGAATTTTTGAGTTTTGCGTGCCTTCTATGTCTGTACATGGGTATAGGGTATACACTCATCGTGCTATTCGCACGATTAGAACTCGGTCCCGTTTTTAGTTATTTTTAAGATGATTTAGGACGTAAGACGCCTTTTTAGCAATTGTTGAAGCTAAAATTATAAATTCACCACGGTATTTCGCCCGTTCATTACAGTTTCATTTTCATTTACGCTCCAGGTGTAATGACGTCTTTAGAAGAAAAATGGAAATATTGTCAAAGTTTAAGCAGTTACTTTTGTTTTGAATTCTTCAGATTTCAGTATACGGCGTTAAATTTTGATTAATCATTGATGATGGCAATTTATTGACCTAATTGAAAATTGGAGCTTTTTCCGCCTCGATTTTGACATTAAATCAATTGCATTCTAACGAAAATTACGTTCTGATTTAATTAATTTTGCTTGGCTAATAAACTTAATTATTTTTGCCCATTAATAAATTTTGGCATTTCATATACAAACATCTTGCACAGTTTGTCGTTGGGCTAATAAAAATTAAAACGGAATTTTATTGAATTAAAATTGTTTATTAAATCACCAAAGCTGAAATATCTTTCTTTTCCAATCAACATTTGATGACACTGGGAGGTCTATTTAAAGGCTTTCTGCTTTATTTCTACCAGAAGGTTTTAATCCGCAGCGCTTTATCCTGTTTTCTAGACAAAATAAATCCCGATAACTTCTGATTCGGTGCGGCGATCGATGTAACATCATTTGAATTATAGGCAATCTTACATCTCTGTCCTATCCTTGCCTTTGGATACGCAGTCAAATGTTTCGCATTATTTCATTAAAAAAATGGAATTTGAACGGTAAGAGATACAGAAAAATGGTCTGAGGACGAAAAAAACTACATAAAATTATCTTTGCAATGATATATAACACATTAGAGTTTAATTGAATATTTCGGGCTTAGACCAGAAAATAAATTAGAATATTTTCATTTTAGACCTTTTTTAAAATGTTTCCTTGTGTTGTCGGCTCCTCTGCATCGACCAAGTTCAGTTTTAAGTTGAAAGACTTGTATTTCCTTATTGTCGATGAAGATGATTTATTTTCCAAATACGTATTTCGGCAGCTATTTGCTGCCATCTTCAGATATAAAAATTAAGGGCTCACGATTTAAAAATTTGCGAATTTAACGTTTCAAAGGTAAAAAAATGTGGTTTCAATGTAAAGTTTTTTCGCCCAACAAAATGAACTGTGTTGATCGTACAAATTTATCTTCATCATATCAGATGATTTGCATTACACGAAAACCACATTTTTTTTACCTTTGAAACGTAAAATTCGCAAATTTTTAAATCGTGAGCCCTTAATTTTTATATGTCGTTCGAGAGCTAACATAATGAGGCAACTTTTTTCAACTTTGCAGATTTGTCAGTTCAAAGTACCGTTACGATTTTATCATTTGAATTTTGCATGAAAAACCGATTTTAAAATTTCTTCAAAGTTTGAACTGATGTATCTCGGAAGATACGATCAACTTCGTAACGGACGAGGTGTCGTTTTATAGGAAATTTTATGTAGTTTCGGAAAGTGAAGTCATATCTCGGATGACATGTTTGGTGGTTTGGCAAATTTTGATTTAGTTCGGCAAGTCAGGTATTATGACACAATTTACAAAAAGTGCTTTTACATTGTAACGGTTCAAAATAGAGGTGTCTCGTAGAACATAAATTTTCCCCAAATGAGCCACACTATCTACCATTAAAAGATTCTCCACCATGAACGGGACACCCTGTATAATGGAAAATTATTTTTATCGAGCCGTTATCAAAACTCACACGTAGGCAGTGTGGTTAATTGTATTTATTATAAATCCAATGTTTCCTATATCTCGAAAAAAAAAAATGTTACAATATTGCTATACAATTGACACACTATTTGCCGTCTTCAGCAATTTAATTAAAGTCCATAGCAAAATTGCACAAAATTTTTCATTTTGTTGAGTGCTTCAAAAGTACGAGTTTAGTGTGAGAGTAATTTCGATTAGTGCCCTTAAATTCAGTACGCCTTATCCGGATGGATTGACGAACACAGTCAGTCCGGAATAAAAAAAGTCGCTTTACGAATCTCTTGAAAAAGAGGAAACTATTCAAGTGGAACACTTACAAAAGAACTCATAAAAGAAAGTTCTTCAATAGCCGTAGTAAATGCTGCGCTATCGATTGCTGCTACACTACATAGTATGAAGACTAACTACGAAGTTCATGTTTCAAGTGATGCAATTAAATTGACTTTTTGAAAATTGTCTCGAAAATTATTTTCGAATGTAGAGCATACTTGAGAATAGTGAATGTCGATTAAGGGCCGGTTTCTCGTAGATATTTATCAACCACTTTCAGCTATCAATTCTTTAAAGCGTTGTTAAGTTATCAAATCGTTAAAGCATGTATAATTTATATTGTGGGTTTCCTCAAAGTCTCGTGAATTGTATCCTAAAAGTATGCAAAACACACATTAATATAATTGCTTAATTCGTCAAATAAAATGTAAAGCTCTCTTTCATTTGTGTAATTCTAGGCTGGCAATGCTTATAGCGCGTTCATAGTTCAGAAACGATAAGTAAGCGCTGGTCCAATGTAACAGCGCTTATATGAAACAACGTAAAACATTATTCGTCGTTTGACGTTATTCCTGTGCTGAGTGAGTGAATCGAAGTGTAAACCTTAAATTTAACAAAAGTTCGAAGTTATACTGTGCGTGAGGAGCAACATAAGATTTTACATTAGAATTGTTTTGAGGAAATGGGAGAAAAATATGTTTAATGTTTTTTTTTGCGTTAGTGTCATCTTAGATTAGAGACCAGAAAATATGATAGATAGATACGTCGCCCATACGATCGAACTATGCTTCATTTCACTGCTAAGGCCCACACATAAGAGAGAGCGCTCAGAGGAGTTCGACAGAATAGCGTCTTTCACTGCAGGAGACGTTATTCCTACTGTCACACATCCTAAAATCCTTGGGGCTCACTTAGACACCATGATGAAGTCGAAATAACGTTCTAACTAGCACTAGCCAGCAGTTCCTGGGGCAAGGATATAGAAACCAAGCTGGCGACATAAAGCGATTGATCGAGCAATTCCTGACCGGCGTGATCACAAGCCGTATGCGACACAAACTGTTGATGCGATTCGATGGAAAAGTATAGAGCAGCACGAAAGGTATTGCACTTTGTATTCATCGATTTAGAAAAGGCATTCGATGGAATGCTTCGTGATGTCCGATATGCTGTTTTTTATCCAAACTAAAAGAAATACATAATAAATAAACAATTGCATTGATTTAGTATATTTACCTCCGCCAACCGATTCCGGCAACACAAACAATGCGAAATGAATACGTCATTGGCTGAATTCAAATTGTAAGACGAAACCGGACGGGTAAACTTGCAAGACAAAAACCATCGTGCTTACAATCTGAATTGCATAATGCTTGTCTGCTGGCCACTACAAAAGCTCTCGCCGTCCGTTTGTTTGTGCTAATAAACGGACGGCGAGAGCTTTTGTAGTGGCCAGCAGACAAGCATTATGCAATTCAGATTGTAAGAACGATGGTTTTTGTCTTGCAAGTTTACCCGTGCGGTTTCGTCTTACAATTTGAATTCACCCATTGTGACGTCGGGGTGACATTTGGTGATATTTCGAAAACTAGCTTTGATCTGGTATTGCCACATGAGCGGACAAGTTAACTTTTCCAAAAACCAGGTGCGCGTCTCGTCTAATCGATAAGACTTAACCAGCCAATGGGTACTGAATAGCGAAACTTTAAATGTCAAGACATTGTGTAAGCGAAATGTCGACTTAAAGAAATCTTGACAAGATAGTTAGCTATCGCGGTTGTTAAATTTCTACGAGAAACTGGGCCTAAGTGTTTTTAGAGCTTTTCTTTACAAGTGATTAGAAAAGTGTGTGATAAGAGTGAGTATTCAAAGCTCAGAAACTTGTTTGGCTTTCTTCTTTTTTTTTAAGTTTTTTTTTCTTCAATTGTTGCTTTATTTTAATAATAATATAACTGTAACAATTAGTGACGTCATAAGTATTTGTGGATAGAAATGAGTTTTCACACAAAATCCATTGACTTGCATCGATTCTTACGAACATTTTGAATTTGCTCACATTCAAAATGTTTTAAAATTATTTTAGCCAACTCTGATACTGATCAGGATCACCTTCCCAGCTTCAAAATGTTATACGAAATGTTGCATAGGAAATTGTCTCGCGCTTGGGCTTTACGTTATTATACCCTATACCCATAAGATGGTATATGTATATTTTTATTGTGTGAATTGCGGTAGAGCACACATGTGTTCTGATGAAGCAATGCCGGTGCATAATTTGCTCTCATTGCCTCTGTATGTTATTCAACGAAAGCTTCAGGTGAAATCTCGAATCGAATATAGGCCGAATGTAACGTAAGAGTTACATCAATTGAAATTATAAAGGCCATTCATTATGCAACCTCTTTAATAATTTGGCTAAGAGCTAGTCTTGTATGGTTTTATCAAAAGTCAACTCATAACCACATATCGGAAACTTGTGTCAATCCCACGTTGAATGGGTATGGAAATTTCACCTTTTGATTGTTGGTTTGACATTTGAGTGGAAGAAATCACAATCCTTTATACGAGCACATATATCATCTCTCTGAACGTTTTATGGTTGTCAAGGCCTCCCACTACAAAACCCACTTGCAGACAGATGATACTCATATTTGTCATAATATGTCTACGTGCATGAACCGAACAGGTTGCGTTCAAGGCTCGGCATTGACAAAAAACAAATCGAAAAAGGACGAGCTGATTTTCTTCCTTTTTCATGTTTTTTTTTCTATTTTTGTCATTTTAAATTATATGGAAACGCTAGACCATTTGAGCAATAAAACCAACCCGACAGGAAGAGACGACGATGATGATGCAGAAAATACGTGACCAACTAAAGGATTCTTGTTTTTTTTCTAGTCGTCAGAAGGACTCATCTGTTTAAAAACAAAATCTCATATACACGGACTGTCACAGATGGTTTATTCTCAGAGAGTATGAAATCAATATTGCCGGAAGGGTCACATACATATATGGATGTGGTTATACAAGTATGTAAAACGTGTCCGTGTAGTCACGTCTCGTCTAGGCTCTCAAGTTCGTTTGTGGTTATTGTTGCCATTTGTAAGGTCGATAGGTAGGTAACGGTATATGCAATACATATGCTGAATATGAAAATCAGGCCTATTTGGTAGTATGAGATATATTTAGTTTGAGTATGGCTCCATTTGTTGTTTTGTTTCTCATCTCTTTATGCCAGGGAAAACGGAAAAGTATTTATTCAAATGGTTGAACCAGAAAACTGTTTTGCATTCAATGTTTTGAGTATACATATTTTAAAGATATGTCATTTATAGCTCTTTGCAATAAGCGACTATTTGAATATTTTTATACCCTTCGCTCGTAGAGTCAACGAAGGGTATATTAACTTTGTCATGAAGTTTGTAACACATTGAAGGAAGCATCTCCGACCATATAATAAGTATACATATATGGTCAGCATAACATGGGAAGTCGATTGGGCGATGTCCGTCTGTCTGTCTGTCCGTCTGTTGCTACGCGTTTTACTCGGCCAATTTAAAAGCTATGAAGCTGAAATTTTGCACTAATGCTTCTTTTTGCTGCAGGCAGTTTGTATGTTTGAATCGGTAAAATCGGACCATGGAGTCATGGGGCTGCCATACAAACCTAACCCCCCAAATTAGGTTCTTCTAAAAAAAACTTTTTTATTTGTGCACCGATTTCAACCAAATTCCACATAAATGTATTTCTATTGATGACACATAACATATGTGAGAATCGATCAAATAAGACCATGGGGTCATGGGGCTGCCATACAAACCCAACCCCCCAAATTAAGTTCTTCTGAGAAAAACTTTTTTGTTTGTGCATAGATTTCAACCAAATTTCCCAAAAATGTGTTTCTCTTGATGACACATAACATATCTGAATGGATGGATGGATGAAATCGGATAATGGGGTCATGATGGGGCTGCCATACAAACCTAACCCCCCAAATTAGGTTCTTCTAAGAAAAACTTTTTCATTTGTGCACCAATTTCAACAAAATTACACACAAACGTGTTTCTCTTGATGACACAAAACATATTTAAGAATTGATCAAATCTGATCATGGGGCCATGGGGTGGCCATACAAACCCAACCCCCATTTTGGTTCTTCTAAGAAACATTTTTTGCACCAATTTCACAAAACCTTGAATTAATGTGTCTTTACCAAAGCAACAAAAAAGTTAAAAACGAATGGAATCGTACTGTGGAGTCATGCTCCCGCAACCACAATAAAATTTTCCGAGTAAATATTTTTATTTGCCCACTTATTTCAACCAAGCACCAAAACTTTTGTCAAGACGGAAGAAAAAGAATGAGGAGGGGGATTAAATACAAGTCATCGGTACGCCCGAAAAAACTTTTAGCCCAAGGAGAGCGAAGGGTATACAAATCTCGGCCGCGCCCGAAATTAGCCTTGGCCCCCGGGGGTTGGTGAGCGTAGCGAGCATGGGGCGAAGCCCCCTAGTTTTAATATTTTTGCAGTACTCTAATTTTTTTTTTCATTTTTACAAAGAGTTGCTTGACAATCCTGAGCGGACATCATAAATATTACACTGCTTTTATAGTTTGGCTACGCCACTGGCGGATTTCCCTGCAGGCTGAATAGCCTAGGGCGGAAAATGTGGGACAAACAGTTTTTGAAGTTAAATAGATAACAGCAGCTGTTGCTTCACGAAATCTTTGTTTGGTTTTTCTATCAGTTTAACACAACGTTGACAAAAATTGTAGTTTATCTTTAAGAAAACCCTTAAAAAAGGTAAATTTAAAGCATTGATCATCTAGCGATCGAGATAATATTATTTCTTGGGGACTTATTAAAACCACTAACGAATTTAGACGAACGGTATGTGCATTCATTTATGTATATTCACATTTTAAAGTTTTTATACCCGTCACTATGTGAAAGGGTATATTAACTTTGTCATGAAGTTTGCAGCAACGCACAGAAGGAAGCACCTCCGACTATATAAATTATATATATTATTCATCAGTGGATTGAGAGAAGTCGATTGAGCGTTGCTCGTCTGTCTGTCTGTCCGTCTGTTTCAATACAAACTAGTCCCCGGTTTTGAAGCTCTCGGCTGAAATTTTGTATACGAGTTTCTTTTAAGTGTACGCTGTATATATGCCGGAACGAATGGAATCAGACCATGGCGTCATCGGGCTGCTATACAAACCCAAAATCCAAAATAAGGTTCTTCCAAGAAAAACTTTTTTCCAATCTTAACCAAACTTCGCTCAAATCTGTTTCTAGTAAAGCCTCAAACATATCTAGGAACGGATGAAATTGGAGCACTACTTCATAGGAGTCTTATACAAACCAACCCCTGGAAACTAGGTTCTTCTAAGAACTTTATGAACTAATCTTAACCAAACTTAATGTGTGCGTAGTAAAGCCTCAAAACTTATCCAGGAACGGATATTATTATTATTATTATTGAAATGTGACGGGTATCCAAATTTCGGCCGCGCCCAGTCTGGTTCTTTTTTGAATTTACAAAAAAATGTTATCCGTAATTTTTACACGAATTTTGAATATATAAAAAAAAAATCTTACAACCATCAAATGTGGAAGGATCCTTTTCATCCTAAAAATTGGTCTGCTCACGCAATGAAATTGAAACCGTTGAGTTTCATGGACTTTTTTAAGCACATTAATAAGCAAAGCTGCAGCACAAAGATGTTGGAAAGTCTGAACATACTAATCCAACTTTGCAGATGTGCCATCATCATCTCCAGTTTTTTTCGTTTACATATTTCACAAAGACAAAGAAAAATAACCTGAATATTCCTGATCCGCAAAATGGCAGTTGGGGGATGAGAATGGTAAACATGTTTGCGGAACATACTGATGGATGAAATGATGTGTGGGGCGACAGCACTCGCTTTAGCACTTACGCCGCCTCGGGCAAGACCACAAATTGTCGCCACTTAGGTGCTAATAGTAGGTACATAATATGTACGTCGTTCAAGTAAACGGGTAGTTTTCCAAAACATCCTTGGCAGACTGCGCGTAGCCGATAAACCGGATTTTTTCAGTGTGGAACGTCCGTGGTTTATTTTCATGAATACGACATCTTCAGGAACATGGGCGTAGCTCGGAATGTTGGAGAGGCAGGGCAGGGAGTGGCGCTTGAACCTCCCCTCCCCTGGCCGATGATCAAGGATACATTTTTGTCTTACTGCTGTACTGCATCAAAAAATTTATGCTCTACGTATGAACATTTCCGAACTACAAATCTGCGTGTTGGTGGTGTTCAGTTGGCGAATGGTCTCAATCACAATTTTAAGAAGATTTTTGGGTCTGGTGGTCTCTGTTATTTCGAGACAGGAATTCTAAAAGCCTATCATCCGCACAATTCTATTGAGACTGCAGTTTTAAGCATTTCATATCAGAAACTTTAACACCCACATGTAGGTATGTGATAGTTGTCATTAACATCATCATATCCATATCCTATCGTGTATACATATTTATTCCCTTAGAAGTGACACCCTAAGTTCCCTTTGTGAGGATCCTAACCAACTATGTTTGCGATTATGTTACCCAGTCAACCTCTTTCAAGAAAATATTTCGCCGCCAAAAAGTGCATATTATCCGCATTTCATGATGTTGAATAAATGTTTAGATATGCGTTGAGGAAATCCAGTCTATGCCCATACTGAGAATTTTAAAAAAGAAGAAGGTCAGGGCTAGCTAATTCGGGGGAATCAAGGAGAGTTGGTTTTAATCGCTTTTATGTGTTTAGTGTTCATACGACTCATTATTTATCATTTAATATCAATTTCTCCGGATGTTAAATATTTTGTTAGGGGCGTGTTCTCCTACAATTCAATAGACTTAACTATGTATTTTAGTTTTAGACCTTTCTTCCGGAATAATAACCTTCAGTCGCAAATACAACTTGGAAGGGCTCAACGCTCCAACATTATTCAACCAACAACTGCAGTTTATCTGGAAGTCACCCGTGATAACAAACTCACGTGGAACAAGCAGCTGCAAAACACAATTGCAAAAGGCAAATAGACCCTATATGCAACTAAAAGAGCAATAGGAAAAACGTGGGGGTTAAAACCACGAATGATACACTGGATATACGAAGCTGTGGTCAAACCCCGTCTGACCTATGGCTCCATAGTCTGGTGGACTAAATCAAGCAAAAAACAGCAGCAGCGAAGTTGGGATCAGTACAGAGACTGGCCTGCGCAAGCATAACCGGCGCCATGCGCAGTGCACCAACTTTAACTCTAGAGAAACTACTAGACCTGCCACCACTGGACCTCAAAATCACAGAAGAGGCTAGACTCGCAGCGTACAGACTCCAATCATCGAACATGTGGACACCACAAAGGGTAGGATAGTGTACGATCACAGAAATCATTGCAAACCCAATCCTAGATATGGGCAGCGACTATACCCCGGCCATGTACACCTTCGATTCCAACATCCAAACCTCAACGGTTAGGGAAGACTGGAGTAAATGGAACGACAACCATCTATCAAATCACATTGTGTGGTACACTGATGGGTCGAAGACAGACGAAGGAACAGGGGCAGGAGTCTATACTAAAACCAACAACTGTAGTATCTCCAAACCCCTAGGTCAATATACAACTGTCTTCCAGGCAGAACTTATAGCCATAAACCTTGCAGCAGGGGAGAGTACTCGAAAGGGATATACCAATAGGACCATATATATTCTCTCCGACAGTCAAGCTGCAATAAAAGCAATTGCAAATCCCAAAACAACCTCTAAATTGGTTTGGGAATGCCAACAAAATCTCAAAAACCTAGCAATCCGAAACAAAGTAACTCTGAAATGGGTGAAAGGACATAAGGGGATCGAAGGAAATGAGAAAGCGGATGCCCTTGCAAGAGAGGGTTTCGAACTACCCTTAACTGGTCCTGAACCTGCAATCGGGATCAGTAAATCTACTGCCAGAACCGTTGCTAGACGATGGACCGAGGATAAATTCCAAGACCGATGGAGGCTCGCTGAAGGGCTCAGGCAGAGCAAGCGCATGTTGGAATCTAACTGGCATACCAGCTGCACCGAAGCCCTCAGTCTTAGTAAAACGAACCTCAGGGCAGTGACAGGCCTTATAACCGGTCATTGCACCCTACGGAAACATCTGCATACAATAGGGATCTACACACAAGACCCACTATGCCGCCTCTGTAACGAAGATGGGGAATCAGCCTCGCACTTTATTTTCGAATGTCCCGCTCTTATGAGCTGGAGACAAAACTTCTTTGGGGCTCAAACCACCAGTATGGGTGCACCCAAAGTAAACCTGTTTATCTTTCTTCTAAGCCTTTTACGTAGGACAGAGCTCTTAACCTGAAATTTTCTCGCTTAGATGGGAAATACAATAAGCCAGCAGGCTGCAGTATCGGGCGCAACCAGCGCAACCTATCTCAGCGCCATATCCATCCATCCATCCGGAATGAGATATTGCCGCCAAAACGGGCAATGTGCCTGCAGGTCGAGCAACGCGAAACCATGGAGCGGTATAAAGAACGAGCCAAGGAAAAAGAAACCCTTTACATCCGGAAAAAAAATGTAAAAATTAGGTTTGGTTCGGTAAGAACAAGGGATCATGCATATAAGGTTCAAGTATAATCCTTAATGCTGGTCAAAAGAAGAGGTATTAAATATTCGATTGGAGGACCAAATTAGCACATAAATCTCCAATTTCTGTATTAAAGTAGAACTTGATTAGCGCATAACTGAATCGAATCAAACGAATCAACCCTCGCATCACATTCGTAAAATTTACGCAACTCTTAATCAGCATTTTAGGATTCTAAATGCAGCACCTTATATCAATTGTGTGCTTTTTAAAGTCTCGCAAGGATTTGCATCTTTAAAACATAACTTTCACCTTTTTTGTCATCTGTAGGTTTCCACTAAACGGAAATTGATATTGAATTTTTCCTTCTGGCTTTAGTCAACATTTTTTTATTCGAGTGCTAGCCAAAAGCCGCCCCTACAATTTGGCGTCCCAGCCGACCGCCCGACTTGCCTCCTCGAGCGGGAGTTGAATATGTGGCAGTCACCCTCGACCAACTCCTTGTCGGAGAAAATTATTTTTCGAATCACAATACCTTTTAGGGTTAAATTCTATATTATAAATGGAAACATCAAGTGGTAAATCAAATCGTACTCAAAGGTCAATATTAATTATTCTATCTCAAATGTGTACTCAAAACTAGACTGTTCGCGACGGTTTCCTGATCGAAGTGTCCGTTGATTATGTACTAAACCAAGCATTGCAATTGCAAATGCATCTTAGTGCACATTTCATTGCAACATGTTGCAGGTTGTATCCATATACATGGATAAATGTCGCCAGTTGATCGAGCTGTCAATCGTGTTGTGTTGATCCGTGTTCGTTTACATTTGGTGATGGTGAGTGTTGCGATTGATGATTTGATTTAGGATCAGTTTATTCCATATTCTTTTATGAAGCTAAAAACGTGATATGATAGTCCAGAAGTTTTTCCATGGTTTTAAGCAGGAATGAGGTTGAGCAGATTCGATTTTTGTAATTTTCGAGTTTGCTGGCCTGTTTGAGTATAAAAATCACTTTCACCTCCAAATTCAAGCCTGAAGTCAGCGGAGTCATGATAATATCAATGGAATTTTGAAAAGTGCAGGACAGCTACCATCTGATCCAGGAGCCTTTAAAAGTTCAAAAGATACAATTGGATCTTGTCCTTGTCAAACAATGTATCAGGTAGACTAAGAGGCTGCTCATTCACAACCCGGTAATTGGCGTAAGCGGATATCGGTGCAGATGTACGTACTAACGGAAAATTTTAGAGTTTCATGTGGACTTGCAGTATACCAATTGGTCTTTTCCGCATGCCGACTCCATTCGAAGAATTCTTCAACAGGGCTTTGTTAAACGTTTGGGCGTGTACTTCGCTTCACCAAGGGAACCTTTCGACGCAGTAGTATAATCCGAAAAGATGGGATTAACACCTCGTTTAATTCATCAGCCATGCAACCACATCACCCGCGGAACTGATATCACTAATTAATAAATCGGCCTTTGAGCAGACTCGGTCACAAAACTGATGCCAATTAGTCTTTTTAGGGCATAAACAACCTTCCTGCGTCGAGGACTTTGAGGCTCTTGCCAGGCAGGCGTATTGGCAACTCTTGGCCGCTTGCATAGCAAACGGGTGTGGTCCGTCCGAATGATTATCTAAATTTAAATTGAAGTTAGTTAATATTTAAATAAATAAATAACAGGCGCGACAATCCAGCATTGGACTAAGGCCGCAGGATGTGTTACTGACATCCTATTTCCAAGA
The DNA here is from genome assembly GCA_949715475.1 of Microchrysa polita. Lineage (NCBI taxonomy): Eukaryota > Metazoa > Arthropoda > Insecta > Diptera > Stratiomyidae > Microchrysa > Microchrysa polita. The sequence goes on from OX454421.1 coordinate 6,369,725, forward strand.
TCTTATCTGCTTTTTGTTGGGGTAATGAGATCAGCATCACGCTCAATATTTCCTCATTCTAAATTTTGCTCAGTCTTGTCTCGTGCGAAAGGCAAATTTTATTTACATAGTTTTGATTAAACCATGTCTTTCTAGCAGCATTCACAATCTTAAAAGCTGATTATAGCAATATAATATAACTTTCAAGGGCAACATCTAAACAAATAAAAAAAACGGCATTCTTTGCAATATTAACGGTAACATTTTCGAAAAAAAAAAAATATTTACTACGCATCCCAGCAATAAGATTTTCTTTTTTTTTAAATTAAATGTAATAAACTGCCACTAGGTGTGATGGAGAGGAACATATAAATATTCATGACTGCATAATATATCCATTATACATTATATTTTAGATATGTACGACTATAAATTTATATTCAAATTTCTGCCAAATCAATTTGATACACATTCGCCAAATTTGGAATTTTCAAAATTTGTCAAAAAACAATTATTACATAATTTTGGTTTGAAATACAATGCGCAAAATATTACGAAAAAAAAATCGTTCGGTATATGCCAAAATACAGTGAGAGAAGGAAAGTGGGGGTAGGAAAAGGTTTGTGTGTATTTATGTCACCTTGCAGTGAGATAACTAATTAAATTAATGGTGTAGAAATATTAACGGGAACGTAAAAAGAGCAAATAAATTATGTTTTTGGGACAAATATTTTTAACATTTGATTCTGTAATTTATATTCATAATTTATGTTGTCTTTTTATGTGTTTAATTTAGACGGACAATTTGGCATTTACTGGGTCAATTTGTTTTTTTTTTTTTGCATTTTTTTTTCTATTGCATGAGTACCTGTTGATCCATCACATCCCTCTGCATGAGCTGAACATCCTGGTCCAGACTCTCCTGATTATTTGAGAATATGAATGCCGCGAACACAACACACATATATATTATATAAAAACATTGTCAACACACTTATACAATCAACAAACAACATAATGTAGATTTGACTTTTTTTTATTATTTTTTTTTTTAATTACTGTTAAGATGATTAAATAATGAACGAAAAGTGTTACGTCAAATCAAAATGGATGAGGATGATTCGAAATAAAATTTGGATAAATTTATAGAATGAATCTATGTAGTGATGTTTTTCGATTTAGGAAATTGAGAGGATTGTTTTGAAATAAAGAAAAATTGATTAAATATTAAATTGATATTTTTATATTTTTTAGATTTATTATTATTTTTGGCCAATTTAGATTTCAACGTATGACTGAGTAACTCTTCCCCATTTTTCAGAATACTTTTGGCTAGTACCAAAAGAAGGGTATGACTAAGCAGTCTGTGCTTTGATATATAAATATAATAAAGCTAATGGAATTGTACTTTTTCGATTTCGTTAAAAAAAATCTGCCAATTTCGCAGGAAATACACGATGTATTCAATACTTTCTTTACTTTATAGCAAACTTCCTATCCTATCTATTTGTTATAAATAAGAAATAAAAATTAAAACTCATGAAAGTAAAGAAATGAAGCGAGGTTTGAGCGAAGCGAGCAGTGACGCAGTGAAAAATCTATTTTTAAAGAATTTTTCTGTTGGCTCAATGCTCGCTTCGCTCGTACCTTGCCCTTAAATCCGTATTATCGGATAGACTATATTAGAAGAATAAGAAATTGATGAAATAAACACATTTATAGAAGGACAGAACACAGTCAGTGAAAAAAATAAAAATACACAAATTATATGTCACTCGAAATGTATATAAAAGACAGGAAAACACTCATTTTAAAAACCTAGAATTTGTGTGAGACTATGTATGTAAGTATGTGATAAATGAGACACACAAATAAACATATTTGTAGATATAAACTTTAAATATACAAATGGTATACTTATAAAGCAATGTGACAAATGACAAGGAAATTATGTATAGATAATGGAATTCATTCAGAGTAGAAAATGTTCAACTTGCCTTGCTCCTGTTTTGTTTTATCCGCTGTTTGGCAAGCAATTCGCCACTCTTGAAGTTCAGGAGAAGGAATTAGTCCGGCAGAGCCGCCAGCAGCATCATGTCGTGCCTGCCACCAGTGATGATCATCTTTGCTAATTATCTGAAAAAGTAAATCAAAAATACTTATAAAAGACATTGACCGCAGCCTTGTTCTGACTAAAAAAAACTAAGACACTATTGGTGAACTTATTTCGGATAATGTATAGGTTAAATTAATTGATTTTTGTATTCCTCGTCCTCATCGTAAGCACGTATAGGACTGCTTTGATTTTGACGTATTTTTCTATTTTTTTGCTTATTACTCTGAAACTGTACATTTCTGCAAAAGCTTCCTTATTCCTTGCCGCGTTCTTTATACCGCTCCATGGTTTCGCGTTGCTCGACCTGCGGTGTAGGCACATCGCTTTTACTTTACGCTTTACATCGCCTGCAGGAAGAACGTTAGCGACTATGAAGAAACGGACTTCAGAATCATTGATTGCCACCTATTTTGTTTGGCTACACTGAAGTTGTCATTTCTGTCTCCCACCAAGCATTATGGTTTTTCGATTAATCGCATTATCGATTAGGTTATCTTCTAATCGATACTTTTTTTTATAATCAATTATTTTTAACAGGCCTAAATTGTAGTAATACCGCTGGACGAATGTGCTCTCTAACGTATTCATGGACCGCAGAAACGTGCAGTTCGCAGAAATGTACAGTCTCTGAGTTGGGGGCCAAAAAAAAAACATGTTTTGCGATTTTGACCCTGTTTGGCAACAAAATGTTGGTGGGATGCTTAGCAACCACCCCCACAAAATATAAGAAACAAAAACCAATTTCTCCACTACATTTTGGAATCTCATTTACATACTACATATTAGATTTTTCACCTGCTTACAAAGTGTTTTTTTAGTATAAACCTAATACTCAAGTTTCTCACGTGCTTAAAAAAATGTCCTTCGGGCGAAATAAGCTAGGCACAAAAATACAAGGTGGACCAAAATTCGCGATGGGTTTCATTCAGTCTAAATAATTATTGTTTTATTTTTATTATTAATTCAATAGTCCAGTCATTACGTGATTTGAGATTGCAATTTGGTGATATTTATGTTTTATTTTTATGTATGTAGTTGTTATTATAACGGAGTCCAGAATCCGGAGCTTCCTACTATAATTCCCGAAACAAATGTTTACTCCTTCTCCGAAATGTTTATTTTTAATATAGTGGAAATCGAAGATATTTAAAAGATTTTATATCTCATAATTGTTAATATTATTCTGCCTTTCTTGTATACTTTTACGACATCACAAGAACGGATTTTTAAGATTAATGCCTTCAGATATCCTCATAAAAATAAGCAGCCGCAGCCGTGAGATTGGTCGGCAATAATCAAACGATTCATAAAGTTGTTTTCCTTTTTTGTCAATTGGAAAATGAAATACCGTCAAAATTGGATTTAATAAATAAACTTATTTCTGCTATGTTTTGAATTAATAAAAATAAAAATTAAAAAAAAAAAACATTTTACGAGTGATTGAAACCCCTTCGCAACTTTTGGACCAACCAGTATTATATGGAATTTGAATGTATTTAGATTTGCGTCAATGTAACTTGCACTTAACCCATTTTGAACCGGTGTTCTTACCTGCGAACAGTAACGTACGTCATAATTCAATTCTATAATTTTTATAAAATAAATTGTAAATATTCTTAAGAAAGTATTCGGTAATCACGGTTGGTCTGTTAGTTTTGTGAAAAACATAAAAAATTTGCGATGTGAGTTTTGTTTCGTGAAATTTCAAGGTTGTATATCCAAGAGTATATCCGTATCCTCTGGTGTACCACAGGGCAGCCACTTGGGTCCCCTACTCTTCAACATTTTTATTTCCGACCTATCACAGTCTTTGTCTGATATTCCTCATCTTCTCTATGCCGATGACCTTAAACTGTACCATACTATACAAACAGATTCTGATGTAACATTTCTTAAACTGAAGCTTAAATCCCTCGAAGAATGGTGCAGTCTGAACAATTTATACGTTAACGTTAATAAGTGCCAAGTAATGAGTTTCTCCCGTAAAAGCGAAATTATAACGCATTCTTACCAGCTGCATAACGATGAACTGAATCGAGTCGACCATATTAAAGACTTAGGTGTAGTTTTAGACTACAAACTATGCTTCAATTTACAATATGACATGGCCTTGTCCACAGCTAATAAGCAACTCGGTTTCATTAAAAGACGGGCTAAAGAATTTCAGAATCTCTGGGTTACTAAATCTTTATACTCGAGTCTTGTGCGACCCCTTCTTGAATATGCTTGCGTTATCTGGAACCCAGTACATGAAATACACAGCAACAGGTTTGAGTCAATTCAAAAACAATTTCTCCTTTTCGCACTAAGGAATCAATTTAACCCTGCCGATTTCCGTAATCTGCCTTCTTATAAATACAGATTAGGCCTTTTAAATTTAATGACAGTTGCTTCCCGAAGAACGCTACTCAGTGCATGTTTCACCTTTGACGTGATTAGCGGCGCAGCTAATGTCAATACCCTATCTGAGAAAATAGCTTTCAACGATCAATTGAGACGGACGTAACGGTAGTTACGTATAGCAAAATAGCAGTTCGTAAAATCTGTATAAAAATCTACCTCCACTCAGCAAAGGAGCGATAAAATTGTCACTTTTTTTATCAAGTCATGTATTCCTATTATTCATTTAAAAGGCGCCCGCTGAAGAGATGTGACAAGCCACTAAAATAAGTTGCAAAAAGCCGCTTTACTAAGAATTAAGATGTCAAGTCATATAGGATGACTATGGCATGCAAAATGGGCAGGTTCCGCCAGGAGTCCAACCTCCAGGTTAGGATTACATATATCCAAGAATATTAATATTAGACTGTCTTAGTGATACCGAATCCTGGATAGCTTGTACTTCAAAACCCGCACAACCTTAGTATAGTATTGCCAAATAGTAACTATCTAAAGTGGAGTGACACGGGTTGGAAAAAAAGATACCGGCGGGCGTAATAATCCGTCTATTTGATCAGACATACGTGTGGCATGCACTTCCAAACACGCGTGACCCCGAGAGACAGGAGATGATGGTCCATTTTGGGTTGCACTCGAGGAAGCTGGAAGTAATAAGGCAAAATAAAAGCCATGTCGGAGGCCTGAAAGAGAGGGTTATAAAGGAAAATGCAGTCCGTGCCAGTTAACAGTTGTCCCAATTCCAATCGTCCGAAAGACCCATAGATAAATATACTGCCAGGGAGCACCTAATCGCTTCTCACTCGTTCAAAGTAACTTAATTAACACCTTTATTATCTGAAAAAAAGAAATCGTCATGGCCCACGTAGTGTCACACTCATAAATTTATGAGACACATGTGGCTCATGGACGTGAACAGGAGGAACGCTTTGAGACGCAACTATCTCACAGACAAAAAACTACTTAAAATAATTGAGATCAACACAATCTACAGCTTTGATATTGCTTACGACTTATACATACACGTCTTGTCCATATAAAAAAAATATGCTGGATATCGACCAGTGTTCGCGCTTGCGAAGAGTCCTTTCCAGGACTCACACGCTAGTTAGACGAAAACGGACATAGGATTTGGATTCAGCGGGGCCCAATTACTATAAGAAGCTATGTTCTTCTTAAATATCATGCTTTTGAATTTCCTTGGTCGTTAATGGGTTAAAGTCAAAAGATTTTTGTACCGATGAGCGAGATGCATTTTATCAAGAGCTCCAGTGCGAAAATGCGAAAATTCACGTAAACTAATTTTGTGTATTGGAAATTGCTCTAAAATTCACATAACCCATCATTTTGTACATTTTGCAGTGGTTAAATTCTCTACTACTCTGGAAATTATATAGAGATTCACAGTAAAACGCCAATATGGTAGCGTTTTTATCTATTTAATGTTAATTTCAATTTCAATGTTAGCCGAACGACGAGAAAAGCTATTAAAAACTAGGGGGCTTCGCCCCCTGCTCGCTTCGCTCGCCAACCCCCGGGGCCGAGGCTAATTTCGGGCGCGGCCGAAATTTGGATACCCTTCGCTTGGGCTAAAAGTTTTTTTCGGGCGTACCTATGACTTGTATTTAATCCCCCTCCTCATTCTTTTTCTTCCGTCTTGACAAAAGTTTTGGGCTTGGTTGAAATAAGTGGGCAAATAAAAATATTTACTCGGAAAATTTAATTGGGGTTGCCGGAGCATGACCCCACAGTACGATTCCATTCGTTTTGAACTTTTTAGTTGCTTTGATAAAGACACATTAATTCAAGGTTTTGTGAAATTGGTGAAAAAAAATGTTTCTTAGAAGAACCAATAGGGGGGGTTTGGTTTGTATGGCGCCCCATGACCCCATGGTCTGATTTGATTCAATCTTACATATGTCTTGTGTCATCAATAGAAATACGTTTGTGTGAAATTTGGTTGAAATTGGTCAACAAATAAATAAGTTTTTCTTAGAAGAAGCTAATTTGGGGGGTTGGATTTGTATGGCAGCCCCATGACTCCATGGTCCGATCTTATCCATTCTTACATATATTTTGTGTCAACAATAGGAATACATTTGTGTGAAATTTGGTTAAATTGGGGCACAAATAAAAAAGTTTTTCTTAGAAGAACCTAATTTGGGGGGTTAAGTTTGTATGGCAGCCCCACGACCCCATGGTTCGATTTGATCCATTATTGCATATATTTTGTGTTATCTATAGAAAGACATTTGTGTGAAATTGGTACACAAATAAAAAAGTTTTTCTTAGAAGAACTCATATTGGGGAGCTAGGTTTGTATGGCAGCCCCATGACCCAGTGATCCAATTTGGGTGAATCAAACATACAAACAGCCTGCAACAATAAGAAGCATGTGTGCCAAATTTCAGCTTGCTAGCTTCAATACCCGCCGAGTAAAACGCGTCGCAACAGACAGACAGACAGACAGACAGACAGACAGACAGACAGACGGACATGCTCCAATCGACTCCCCAAGTCACGCTGATCATATATGTATACTTTTTATATGGTCGGAGATGCTTCCTTTAATGCGTTACAAACTTCATGACAAAGTTAATATACCCTTTCACTCTATGAGCGAAGGGTATAAAAAAAACACTTATAGCAAACATAGTTCACTCATCGAACCTCCAGCTAAACAACTTGCTTGATGTTTTGCAAGCAATCAAGCTCTTAAATTCGCAGCATTTACAAATGTCTCTATATTGCAAAGGCAATTTTATGTAGTTTGTTCGTCCTCAGACCATTTTTCTGTATCTTTTGTCGTTTTTGAAATAATCTAAAAAAACGAAAAAAGACCCCCCCCCCCTTGTTTAAGCTTGCGGACCCCCAATCGGTTGGAACTTTTTTCCCATTATCTGGGAGCCATCACCAACCATCCTACATAAATCACGCGATGTAGGAGTTTTGCCGACCAAATACCGTATTTTTCCTAGACTAAAAAAAATAATCGAATTATCGGCTTGGAAGTAGTGTAGCTGAAAACTGAATCATACTCCGAGTTCAGTTGTCGATAAATATCTCTGACAGTAAAAATAGTAGACAACCCTCCACAAGGAGTTACAGTAAAACACGGATAAGTGCACATCGATAATGCGCAATTTTTTCGTGCACTTAAGCGTGTTGTGCACTTATCCGTGCTTCATATAAACTATCTAATTTACGTAGCATATATGGAAACTAGTGGTAACAACTGATATTGTGTGGCTATATTTTGTAACGCTGTAGTCAGGGGTGGACGAACTGGCCAATCTCTCGGAACCACCACTTTCAAGTGGCCAACACACCATGGAAACTTTTATTTTCGGGGGGCCACCACTCAGAAAGTGCTCCACTCTCTAGAAGCCTTCACGCAACAAGATAATCAAAGCATACCTGATGCAAAATCAATTGAATCGCTGGGCGATGTTGTCAAATAAAAATGAGGTTGCAAACACGCTGGATGTTTCACATCTTATCAGAAATTTTTAAATGTCCGAACCTCAAAAACTTCAGGATAAACCTAAGTCTATTCTATAAAAACAAAAATGCAGTGGAATTACCTGGTTCCAAAAATATAGAAATTTGTTTCGATTGAAAAGTCAAGCAATGCTTATGCGCAAATATTTTCAAAAATTGCGTTTTTAAAATTCTAAAGCTTAGGCTGCTTAGACTACAAGCACTTCGATATGTGTACCGATAATGAGCATAACATTTTTAAAGAATGAAAGCCACAGAAATGGAGTTGGAATTTCGTAAAAAAAAATTCGGATGGTATTTCCAATGTTTGGCGAGGGAAAAGCATTGATACACCTTGACGGATTTTTTACAGCTTTGACACGTATGTGCCAAACACATAAAACAGATCAGGAAAGTGTGTATGACCACATTTTTGGGATTTATTTACGCATAGTCAGACAATTCAATTTTTCTTTCAACGATAGCTCGACAAAATAATCAACATTTGCTGTAATTTAAGGATGATGACAAAAGATTAAAAAATTTACAGGGTAAGTAAATACGTAGAAAGAAAGAGCTAGCTGACAGTGGCAGCAATTCCAATTTTTTTCCTTAAACGTAAAAAGAGTTTTACGAAACATTTACAACTCACCAGTCGCAGAATTTTAAAGCATTGGTATTTTAGCCTATACGTCCAAAGCACGTCTTCATTTTTCTATTTGTTCGCCAAGCTCAATTTGACAAAATAAAAAATATACCCTTATAGTAAAAATGTACCCTTTCGCTCCCAATGATGCCATATGGCATCATGAAATTTAATGATTTTTCCTAGAAAATGTAAAAATACATTTTAACTTTTTGTGTGATATTAGACTCTCCCAATAGTGTAATACCTGGTTGATTTTTTCCAGCGTGAAATTTTTAGTTTTGGGATGTTATTTTGAATGAAATTTTAGAGAAGGTTTGACGATTGTCGTAAAGCCAAAAAACTGATTTAACTATTTCCCCATATTTCCTGATAATAATCATTTTATGCAAATCATTTTAATGGTTTTATTTTGTAAAGAGGTTGTTGTAAGAGAAAATCAAAAGGTTTTTCGATTTTTTTTAGGAAAACCCTATAAAGTGGTTTTGCATGAGCATGATGCCATATGGCATCATTGGGCGTGAAAGGCAAATCAGTAAGTCCCCTTTTCATATAAATGCTAGTTGCTTGCTGTATGGAAGGCACCCTTAGTTTTATCCGAATGAGCTAATTTTTGGTGGGTGGGGTGATTATGAGCTCCAATCGCAATAAACCAAAATTTAGCACTCTGCTCTAATTTTGGGGGAGTTATGGACATGTCCTTTCGCCAAATTCAAATGGGGGGATAATGGGGTTCGTTGATCGGAGCCACTCAATGTTTCTCCCAAAATAATACTAAACTTATTGTGAATACTTGTACGAAATTTTACGACTGAACTAACATTCTTTCAAGAGTTATGGGGATTTTAAAAAAGGTATAAAATGAAAAAGATCTAATTTATTTTTAAGCTAGCGCCGAATCATTTAATAGATCTCTAATGGGTTATATATCATTGCAAAGATAATTTTATGTAGTTTTTTTCATTCTCAGACTATTTTTCTATATCTTTTGTCGTTTTTGAAATACTCGCAAAAAACCGAAAAATTACCCCCATTTCCCCCTTTTCCCCTTTTTTAAGGTTGCGGCCCCCTAATCGGTTGGGACTTTTTTTTCCCATAATCTGGGGGTCGTCACCAACAATTCTGCAAAAAATTTCCGATGTAGGATTTTTGCCGACCAAATATCTCATTTTTCACACGGAACTTGCTAAGTGCCCTTTCAGTCCCAATGATGCCATATGGCATCATGCTCTAATTTGTTAACTATAGCACTTAACATTTTTTTTTCAAGAAAATATGATAAAAGATGCCTACTGAACGGCATAATGTTGTTAGAAAAATTCTCCGCTTAATATCCATAATTTGGGCATGAAAGGGTTAAGAAAACTGCTTTGTGGCTTATCTTTGTGAAATGTTTATAACGAAGGGGATAATTTTCATTTGCCATTTCCAGCTCTCGTGCTTGCAGTTTCACCTTACTAGAATATATATAACGGTGATTAACTATCAAAATCCTATTAAAAAAAACATTGGCAAAGCGAAGACTTCCGCGACATCAAAAAGATTGCGAATCACTGATATAACGTGTGCAAAAGACATTCAGGCCAACAAGGTCAGACATTGGGATGTCGCGCTACATCAACACAATAATTTGGCCCAGAGCCACCAAAATGCTAAGGCCGACCCTGGCTATAGGTTTCAACAATTAAATTTGACAGAACCATTTACAAGCGACTTTGTAAAGCTTTCGAACTTTGGTAACAAATATTAACAAATGGACACTATCCATCTTTTTGAAATGTGATCAATGCAGACATCACCATTATCAAACTAACAGCTGATTGCAGCAATCCCGTCAAAGGCGCCGGCTTTGAGGGATACATCGATGGAAGAACATCGAACATAGATGTTGCGAATCGAGCTTTTTGTGGCTTTGGGACGTCAAATTGTGTGTAGCCTAAAATAATTTTTTTCTTTTACATTTTCAATAACAATTTATGGATGTCAAAATTATCACTTGCTTGCGGAAATGGGAAAACAACATCCAAACAAATTTTGTTCGCAAAAAAAAAGAAAAACCAAAATTTTCTAATAACCTAACGACTATCTTAGTGGTGTCCTGTGATCTAAAGGAGGAGACTGACTGAGACTGCTAACATGAACGCTGGAATGAAAGAGACTGCCACTTTTGCTAAATATTTTTTTATCATGTTTGATCTTAGCCTTAAGCTGCTCCCAAAACGAGAAATTTTTAACTCTCAGATTTTTCTACTTAAAGACAAAAATTATCCAGTAGACCTAATTTCCGTTTTTTCAACATTTTCATAAATTGAATCAATAAATATTAGATATCTCGGGCTATAGGATCGAATAAAATCGTATAAAATAGTCTAGTTGGAATGTCTGCACTAATAAATTTTTCAAATGCACATGTGCACTTATCCGTCATGAATCGTGTCCAAATGTTGTTAACCCTACCAAAAAATTGTGTGTACTTAAGCGTGTTGTGCATTTATCCGTGTTGCACTTATCCGTTTTGAAATGTATTGAAAATCGCATTGAATGGATGGTGCATGAAAATTGTGTGCACTTATCCGAGTTTTGCACTTAAGCGTGTTGCACTTAACCGTGTTTTACTGTACTGTAAAAAGAAAAACGGTTTTTCTCTTTTTTATGTATAGTTCATTTCAATAGTGGGACTTGTCAAACCACGAGGTCCTTCGAGAAAAAGTGCATTGCAGAAAACAAACTTAATTCATCGAACCTCCGACTAACAGTTTGCTCGATGGCTTGCTCGTGATTCTGCGAACTCCTTTGCATTATTGGGAACCAACAAATTATTATCCATAATTGATTTTTTTTTTTGAGAAAAATAAAAAAACATTTTCGTTAAAAAAGGAAAACTTCGCATCTATTTCGTAAAAACGACATTTTCGTACCTCTATTTATTCTATAATAAGAACATTTTTTTTCTTCTTCTGAATAATAAACATGCGACGAGCCATGACGAGTATTGAAAACTTATTTCTCTATGAATCCCTATATCACAGAGTGGCGATCGAACGATCACGGCTACAGAGCACTGCAGAACTATACTCTTTAAAAAATTGCTGCACTATACGATCTTTAAAGGCGTAAAAATGCAAATTTGACTCCTGGAACAACATCAGATGTTTTACTGCTGACGCTATTGTCGCTAAAGGTATGTTGTCCTCGACGCGGCCGCAGCGAGTCTAGCGACTCCAGCGGCTCTAGAGCAAGTTCCCTACCCCAAGCAGCCGTCGCCCGAAGCCCCACAAACAATCAACTGCACCACGTTCACCATTCGTGCATGCATTATGAACAACAAGAGTCCCGCGACTGCTTTCTATATACAGACAGATTCGTGTATCAGCCAAATCAGTACGACTATTGTGCAAAACAACTACCCTACCCCAAGAAGCCGTCGACCGAAGCCTACAAACAAGCAAGTGCACCACGTTCACCATTCGTGCATGCATTATGTACAACAAGAGCCGCGCGACTGCTTTCGTATATCGGCCGAACGAATACGACCGTTGTGCTAAACAACTACCCTACCCCAAGCAGCCGTCGCCCGAAGCCTACAAACAAGCGAGTGCACCACGTTCACCACTTATGCGGGCATTATATACAACAAGAGCCGCGCGGTTCATTCATTGTGGAGCTATGTCAAGCGATTATCAACTAACAACAAGTTTTTATATGCAATGGCCAATGGGCGAGCCGCAGTCGCTAGAGCCGCTGGGGCCGTGCCGAGGAAAACGTACCTTAAGGCTAGCTATTCGTACCTTTCAGACGTTTGATATCCGGGCTTGGGAGACGTACTTGTGAGTGCCATTAATCGATAACATTATCAGCTCCTGCAATAACGCCTTTATAAATGGAATAAAGTTTACCTAATGGAATTGAAATCGGGCACCTTTCAGGTTTTTGCTGATTGGTCGAACAATAGACAAGATTCCTTGGCTGTGGTTATTTTTTTTATGTGATTGTCTTCGGTAAAACTAAATAACTTCCGTAAAACTTTACAATAAACGCTCATTTCTGAGGTAGCTTACATGAAAAGTCGTCTCTTGCAACAATGAAAAAGCTCCCAAAAATAAGCGCCAGAAATCAAGGACTGCCACATCTCAATAAAATTGTAATTCAATAATTGTTTTTACTTTATAACGAGTAGTTAAAAAAAATACCATTATTTGACTTACCTGTAAAATATCACCTGTCTGGAATGCAATTCCAGCTTGAGCGCAAGGAATAAGCTCATCATCTAGCGGATTATAATCGAATTGGGCTCGTACAAAAATCTGTTCAACCAGGTGAGAAAAAGTAGAAAAATAGGAAATTAATCAATATTTGACATTTACATTATTTATTTTCATTCAAAATAAATAAAATTATAAAAAGAAGTGTTTGCCAATTCGATATTAGGGGAAATCTCCCTCCATCTGTGGTGGATATTTATAAGTTTCAGCATCTGTACGAACTACCACGTGTGTGTATATATTATGTATTTCTTTAATATTTTACGACTCTCTTAACGTCTTAACACTTAATCAATGTAATGAAATTTTAATCTAATAAAGCATATCCTAAAGCCTTGCGCTAATAACATAAAATCAATATTGACAGTGATGTACCTCTATGGCATGACTGTCAACATTAATTGACATCAAACGCATGTTTCAATCGAATCTTTTCGGAATGTACATACATACATACATACTCAAAACATAACACATATGAATCCATTAAAGTATATGTAAGCATTATGTAATCAAGGACGAATATGGAAAGCTCTTTAGGCTATCAGATGTCTATCTGTGCCACTGAACGTTTGCGTCGCATCTTACTTCTCGCATGAAAGTTGACAAATGGCAACAATAATCTCAGCAAGGTTCCTAATTAAATACGAAATTACCCCCATGTAGTCTGGCATCCTACAACAGTGGCGGATTTATAGTAGGCTGAGTAGGCTTGAGCCCAGGGCGGCAGATTTCAGAAGGCAGCAAATTCAAGGAAAAATTTTTTTTTGGTTTTTCACACTGCCGTGGAAGATTGTAGGATGTAGCACTTATCATCATTATACGGTTTGGAAACAGGCAAAGCGTATTTTTACCCTCAGTGAGATACAAACATGAAAAGGCATTTGTCGCCATTGTCTAAGAGCGTCAAACACTGAGGGTAAATATTGAAGGCCATTGAAGCTTAAATTCGAAACCAAGATCCTTCCATTTTTCATATGCCTTGCTATGCCCAACCTTTAAGCAACATTAGCTGCTTTGGCTTTTTGTCAGTTCGACATATCAGAAATTGCAAAAAATTATGATATAAATCCAGAAATGGAAAACCCAAAAAAAAGTTATTCTGACAAGCATTAGCTTTCATCCGAAAAATCATTCTCCTCATCTTGTAATTAAGACGATCGAGTTTCAGAGGAGTTTTTAGCTTGAAAAGGGCATCAGCGTCAATTCAGCTTAATCTCTTAGAGGAGGAGTATACATTTTCAGATTTTTTTTAAATTGCTCTGAATCTGTGTCTTGGATGTGACTTTCATGTTTAAAGCTGGAAATTTGACAATGAACTCAAATTTTAAAGCTATCCCATTCCTATTGATGGTGTTTTTTTTTTCAATCAAATTTTACTATCAACTCTGCCAATGTTTCCCAACCAATACAGGAAACACACTCGCCATCGCACATAATATAAGACAAATCAAGTTGTTTTAATTTTTTTATTATAATATACTAGGGGAATTCGCCCCCTGCTCGCTACGCTCGCCATCCTTACCCCTTCACTGCATTTTTATATACATATAGAAGGGTTCATTGAGTGCATTCAGCGAGCACATATTGGGATTGCAACATATCCCCACCACAAGAAATTGGAAAACTGCTAAGTTTGTGTTCGCTGAATGGACTTGCTACACGAAATGTCAGTTCTCTCTAATCAGCTGATACATCCGCAGACATTGCGACAATCAAAAATTCAAAAAACCTAAAACTGCAACTTTCCTTTCGCACTATAGCAGTGGCGGCTCTTCAGGTGAAGTAGGTGAAGAGCTCCTTCACTACAAAATATACATAATTGAAAATTTCCTCTAATACCATTATTTTAAAAATATTAAAAACTAGCTTCTAACAATAAACAACTCCTCAATAAATCATCAATAAAAAACCATAGTCAAAATGTACATAAAATACATATTTTGTATATCACAAACCGAAATCTTTCTACTTCAAATTCTGTGCCCTTGCACAGCAAAATTTCTCCTATCCATAGAATGTTTAACAAGTGAAGAGGTAATCGTATCACAGCTCCACCTCTTCACTTCAGATACGCGATTCTACTGCGACAATGTATTCAGCACGAAATGTGTACACTGGATTTTCTTAGCAAGTGAATAGCTTTTTGGCTGGTATGTACCTCATTTTCACTTCCGTATCGTATGAGGTGATTCTTTGCGATTTCTCTTGTGTTTTTAGTTGATGCAGAATTTCATTTGTGGATAATTTGGAAATTGATAAATTGTTTTGGATGTACAAATTTGTTCGGTTGAGCTATGCAAGTCAATGAAATGACAAAGATAGTATTTTGCCTTTGTAAAACAAAAGGTTTGAGAATATAATTTACATTATATCGATCCTTGTTTTTAATGGTCACTTCACCTACTTTTGGAGCCACGAGCCGCCACTGCACTACAGGTGTGTTTTTTGGTTATCCCGTGTAAGTTTAGGTAACGAAACTCCATATAAAAAAAATGCCTGCTGACCCACCTGTCATTTTTTTATATGAAGTTTCGTTACCCAAACCTACACGGGATAACCAAAAAAAAACACACCTATTATAACGTTCACTAAAACCTGGCTCAGAAATGACATTTTTTCAGCTGAACTGTGAATAAACAATTTCCAGTATTGATGGTCAAGCAGCTGTGAGTGTCAGTTGATCGAGCAGTCCAAGTAGCAGCTACACATCTAAATGTAGCATTCCAATTCAACGCTACATAGGGGAAATTTTCGATAATTCGCATGTGGACCGATTAGCGGGTGAGTGGAACGCGGGAAGAGA
Source organism: Microchrysa polita (assembly GCA_949715475.1). Classification (NCBI taxonomy): domain Eukaryota; kingdom Metazoa; phylum Arthropoda; class Insecta; order Diptera; family Stratiomyidae; genus Microchrysa; species Microchrysa polita. The sequence continues at coordinate 6,385,411 of OX454421.1, forward strand.
ACACTTTCCAGTTGGTTTTTCCAATATGTGCTCGCTGAATACACTCATTATTGCCATTATTGTAGCGACCACGATCCGCAAGTGCTCTACCAAGGATCATTGTATCCAAAAAGACTATAGCTGGTTGGTGCGGTTTATATAAGAAGCGCGAGCTTAGGCATCAATGTCAATCAGCCATATCAAGTGATTTTTTATTTCGGCCTAAACTATTCTCGGTGCCGGTGTTCATCGAACAGATTTGGTTACAGCTTTTTTATCAAAGGATATAAAATATTTCGCCGATGTATGGCAACAACGGATTACCTCCGGGTGATTTCGAAAGAATTTTTATTCAAAATGGTGGTCTAGAAGCAAACCATAATTCATAAACGGCATCTATATTTGAGCCTCCCACAGTGTGGGATTCTCCAAGCAGAAAATTTTTGCATAAGCTTTACACTGTGATAAATACTAAAGAATGCTCAGGACCAGTGGCGTTACGTTTTCCAAATTATTTGTGTTCGAACTCAAAGCGAGGGCCCTTTCTTTATACCGTCAAATTTTAGATTAATTTGTCGCCCTGAATGTTTGCATTGTCTTTATAAAGCAAATGCTGCTACGGTAGCTTGTTCTTTGATCTAAATTATCTCGAAGCTACGCCATTGTTACAACGGATAAGAGCTGCCAAAACATCCTTAGAAAAAAATCTCTTGAAATCAAATAGATTGACGAATTTCCAAAACAAGTTGGAGAAATTCCATGTCAACTTGACGAATTTCGAAATAATATTGTTAATGTTGGCGAATTTGCATTACAAATTGATGAGTTTCTATTTTAAATTGACGAACTTCAAAATCATGTTGATAAATTCCCATTATAAATTGACATATATCCCGATCAAATTCACGAACTTCCATTTCAGATTGATAAACTTCTAAATCACGTTATTGAATTTCTATCACAAATTGGCAAATTACAAAATCTACGAAATTCCATTAAAAATTGCCGAATTTCAAGAGCATGTTGTCAAAATTTTTGATTCATTTTAAATTGACGATTTTCCAGATCAAATTAAATTACCTCCAAATCATGTCGGGGAATTTCAATTACAAATTTGCTATATTCACAATCGTGCTGACGAATATTTATATATATTCAAGTAATATATAATATATATGCAAATTGTCGGATTTCAAAATCATGTTGCTGTATTTTCAGATCAAATTAATGAATTTCTGTTTCGAATTAGTCTTGATTCGTCAATTTAAAATTGAAATTCGTCAATTAGTAATGAAAAATTCGTCAACTTCAAACGGAAATCCATTAACCTTATTTTGAAGTTCGTTGATTTGTCATGAAAATTCGTGATGGAAACATAATGTGGAAATTTGTAACTTTGATCTGAACTTTCTTCTATTTGTAATGGAAATCCTCCAATTTAACATGGAATATCTTCGATTTGTAATGGAAACTCGTCAATAAAATTTTGAAATTTGTCAACTTTTATTGAAAACTAGCTCAGAGAGCTCGCTTCGCTCGCTCTCTTATCTAGTGCTCGCTACGCTCGCGTTGTTCGCTCACAACTTAACACTAATTTATCCTTATAAGCGATTTTGAATGCCACCTGCTTATTATAATTTATTGGGTTCGACGTATCGATGGTGAAATTAAAGTGGATATGGAAACAAAATAAATTTGCGTCGCGCCACTACTTCTTACGGGGTCAAGGCAACAACAACATACTCAACCCCCTGACTGATTGATGAGACTGCACTTTCCCTTAAAAAATATTGGGAGTGTTATTATTAGCGTGAGTTATTTCGAAAATCATTAATTAATATTACTGATTCCAAGATGGTAAATGAAAGAAATACTCGATGCTGATCGACCGATAGATTCTCGTTTGGGAGGCATAATCAAAAACTAAATTTCAATTATACATATATTTCAGTTTAATGTTAGCGCGCCAAATATTGAAAACTGTTCACTGTTCAGAAACCGTCATACATCCAAGTTGACGGTTATCGCTGACCATCCTGTGCAGTGTTCGGTCCGATAACCCTTTAGGTGGCGAGTCCGGCGACACCTCAATCGTGTCACTCCGCCAAAGGATTGCGGAGATATCGACGGATTTCCGAAGTATGTAGTACGAAGTTGATTGTGAAATTGCTGTGACAACATCCAGGATGTATGTACGTAAAAACGTAGTCACCTTGAATGCAATTTATCGGAGATATCGATGGACTTCCGACCACCCTGTGCTCTAATTGGGGAAGAGGATCCAATTACCCTTTAGGCAATTTTGTGGCAAGTCCGGCGACACCTCAATAGTGTCGCTCCGCCAAAGGATTGCGGATATGACCAACATTCAGGTTGACGGCTATCTCTGACCACCCTGTGCACTGATCGGAGAAGAGGCTACAAAGACCCTATAGGCAATTTTGTGGCGAGTCCGGCGACACCTCAATAGTGCCACTCCGCCAAAGGATTGCGGAGATATCGACGGATTTCCGAAGTAGTACGAAGTTGATTGTGAAATTGCTGTGAAAACATCCAGGATGTATGTACGTAAAAACGTAGTCACCTTGAATGCAATTTATCGGAGATATCGATGGACTTCCGACCACCCTGTGCTCTAATTGGGGAAGAGGATCCAATTACCCTTTAGGCAATTTTGTGGCAAGTCCGGCGACACCTCAATAGTGTCGCTCCGCCAAAGGATTGCGGATATGACCAACATTCAGGTTGACGGCTATGTCTGACCACCCTGTGCACTGATCGGAGAAGAGGCTCCAAAGACCCTATAGGCAATTTTGTGGCGAGTTCAGCGACACCTCAATAGTGCCACTCCGCCAAAGGATTGCGGAGATATCGACGGATTTCCGAAGTAGTACGAAGTTGATTGTGAAATTGCTGTGAAAACATCCAGGATGTATGTACGTAAAAACGTAGTCACCTTGAATGCAATTTATCGGAGATATCGCTGGACTTCCGACCACCCTGTGCTCTAATTGGGGAAAAGGATCCAATTACACTTTACGCAATTTTGTGGCGAGTCCGGCGACACCTCAATAGTGTCGCTCCGCCAAATGATTGCGGAAATGGCCAACAACCAGGTTGACGGCTATCTCTGACCACCCTGTGCACTGATCGGAGAAGAGGCTCCAAAGACCCAATAGGCAATTTTGTGGCGAGTCCGGCGACACCTCAATCGTGCCACTCCGCCAAAGGATTGCGGAGATATCGACGGATTTCCGAAGTAGTACGAAGTTGATTGTGAAATTGCTGTGAGAATATCCAGGATGTATGTACATAAAAACATTTTCACCTTGAATGCAATTTATCGGAGATATCGACGGATTTCCGACCACCCTGAGTTCTAATTGGGGAAGAGGTTCCAATGACCCTTTAGGCAATTTTGGGGCGAGTCCGGCGACACCTCAATCGTGTCACTCCGCCAAAGGATTGCGGAGATATCCACGGATTTATTATGGCTCCATTACACTACGTCATATCACCATATTTCTATCATATCCTTAAGCCCGGTTCGATTTCATTTAGTACACGTATAAAAATTTAAAGTGAATGAATAGAGTAGGCTTAATCACTTAACGTAAAAAATACTAAATTAAAGATAAAAAGAAGAGGGGGGGCACTCTGGGACATGAAATATAGTTTACGACCGATTCCCATACCTAGCAAGGATATATAAAAAATTTCATAGAAATCGGTCCAGCCGTTTCGAAGGAGTTTGGAAACAAACTTTTTGAGGAGAATTTTATATATTATCCTTAAGCCGGTATAAAAATTTAAAGCGAATGAATCGAGTAGGTTTAATCACTTACTGTACAAAATAGTAAAATAACAATATAAAGAAGAGGAGGGCACTTCGGGGCATGAAATATAGTTTACGACCGATTACCATACCTAGAAAGGATATATACAAAATTTCATAAAAATCGGTCAAGCCGTTTCGAAAAAATCATATCCTCAAGCCGGTTCGATTTCATTTAGTACACGTATAAAAATTTAAAGCGTATGAATCGAGTAGGTTTAATCACTTATTCTCACACAAAATGGAATTTCGATATTTACCACCACTTCCTTTGATATTTTTAAAAAATGTTTGGTCCATAAACCTTCTCCAATGTAAGACGGATAAAACAAAAAAAGAATCATCCAAATCGGTCCAGTGGTTTAGAAGTTTACTGGCAACAGACACAAATACACGTCCATTTTTATATATATAGATTTGTCAAGCTGGAACGTGGTTGTGTCAATATTTTGAAGTTAAAGCCTAATTTTTTACTTGTGGCATAAATCGGCGGTACTTGTGCTCGTTAGGTACTTTTGTTCCTGCGGATTGACAGCGTTTTTGCGCCCTAAACAAATGACCATTTATATTTGAAACAAATATGCCTCTCGGCCTTTGGGGCCCTTTTAGATTGGGGGCCCGTGTTCCAATGCACACATGGAACCCCATACGTTACGCCACTGCTCAGGACCCACGAGGCGGAAAGCTCGAAGATGACACGTATTTAAATACAAAGTGAAAACTGAAAATAATTGGAGGTGAATAAAGCATAATTCTATCCGAATATTCACTATCGACAAAAAGTAGGCTTTCAGTATGGGCGGCACTTTGTGAATAGCCTACTGGCGGGAAATTGGTAAATCCGCCACTGTCCTACAACGTAACAAAACTATTCTGAAAATCATAAATATCTTCCGTAATTTATCGATATATTCGTGTCTAAACGCACGAATGAACGAAGGAGCGACGACGTCGACGTGTAATGTGTGATTAATGTTATTTCGAACGAATGAACGAATCTAACGTTAAGGATTTACGTACGTACGTTAATTTAGCAAAGTTTTTGTGTTTTTTTTTCGAACTTTTCCCAATTGTTTTTTCCTTAGTATTATGTTTGACACAAACAAATCACATAGCTTGATTTTCAATTAGTTGTTTAGGATAAATTGATAGAATTAAGACTTTTGTGATTGGAAATGATGTGATGATATAGAAAAAGAAAATTAAAAGAATTCAGGTTGTATCGTGTCTGTTCGGAGCGCAAATAATATTCTCCGAAGTTTTTTTTTTGTTTTTGTTTTTATCAAATCAAATACTTACTAGAACTGGAGCGGGTCTAATCCTGAATAGCTGCATTCCGAATGCAAAGAGGAAAATTAGATTTGTAAATATTTAAAATCATTGAAGCTTATTGAGAAAAAGTTCGTAGGGATAAATAATAAGACGTGCAAAAGAATAAAATATTTGTAGTCTAAGAACATGCAAGTCTTTCTTCTTCAAATTGTTTTCTTTACAATTGATGAAAACCTTCCAGTCTAATCGGGAAATCCCAGATTCATGTGAAGTGCTTGTATTATGGTAAATTTAGGGCGGAATTCATACAGTTCTCACTTAAGTAATAAGGAATTCCCTTAAGGAATAAGTATAAGGGAATGCTGGCGCAAAACGTTTCTTATTAAGATATTACCTTATTTAATAATAAAAATGTAATTCAGGAATAAAATTAAAGTAACTGACAAATGAAAAAAGTTACCTAGTACCAGAAAAAATTAAATTAATTTTTAATATTATGAACAACTATGAATTGCAAATTGAATAAGGATTCAGTTTAGGGATTCCTTAAGTATAGGTGAGGACTATGAATTTCGCCCTAAAAACTAAACATTTTCGGACAAAAGTTTCAGTAGGTGTGTTCACATTTTAATCCTTATTTTAAAATGCTTTTTTGAAACCAAGTGAATATGTTCCTAGTCCCAACTGCATGCTTTTCACATTTTTATAGGTCGATATTATGGATACCAATTATTCAGAATTGAAATATATGATTTGAAAACATTCATAAATGGTGTGAAACCTGCAACTGGAAGTGAAATGAGCTGAAATTTTCCTAGTGAAGAGTTCTAACTTTTAAAAAGGTAATAGACTCATTTAAATTTGCATATTATATCCTTTGCACTCAAAAGATTCTAGTCTTCGGTGTTTTATATACATAAATATTGCATACATCTGGAAAAGCAAGGTCCAATCGAATGCAGAAATTACTAGCTAACTAGATCACAATTTGATACGAGGTTCTACAAACGAACTACATAAAAGTATACACGTTAGAAATACAAAAAACATTTCTCTCTCTCTCTCTCTCTTTACAAAAACAACAAAATTATATTAAAAACAATGGAATTGAAATTTTCATGTCTTCACTTCGTTAGTTTGATATATTCTGTTCTAACATCCTCACAAGACCCTACATTTCATCCACAGATTATCATGAATATTTCAAAAGATGATTCATTCTCTCGAGGACTAGGAGAAATGATGACTGAATATAACTCGTAGTCGTTGCGTTTCGTGTCGGTCGTGTCTCGTAACGTTTGGGGCTAGCGAAATTTATACATAGAAACATAAATCTAATATACGTACAAAATCATACACCTACATTACATGTATACAACGTACAGATATACATAAACCAAAATGAAAAATGAAATTACATCCACAAACAGAATAAATAGAACTCCTGAATACAATATACGAATACAGAAAAGAACAAAAAAAAAAAAAACGTGCCCGCATTTCATGTAACCGGAAATGATTTGATTAATTTAATTATATCTTTTTATGCATGTACCCGGAAAATATGGAACACGGAAAATAACAAAAAAATCTTTTCTACTTTCATTTACTTACCTCGCATGGTGGTGGAGCACTCCTGTACGAAGGAACTATTTTAAAGGTAACTGAGCCACGAGCATCACGCTGAAAAAAATTAAGAAAGAAATTAAATGCAGTGAGATTGTATTGTAAATAATTAATTTGCTTTTATTGTTCTTCTTACATACGAGTACAACTAAAATGGCATAAGACCCCGTTCAATGAACTGAATAATGACATGTCATCAACATCTTCATGAACAACATGTAATTTAGGGCGTCACAATAGAAATGTGTGTGTCACATCCAGGGGCGGCACACAAGGGCCCGCAGGCCCCGCGTGGCGGGGGGGCCCACGAGATTTAGGGGCCCACATGAAAGATTGATGAACCATAACAACAGCCCGACTACGAAAAGCAATACCCCGACGTAGATATTGTTTGTAGACAATAAGATATACATATACACTTATCGAAGTCAAAACAAGTGGTCATTTTATTGTTCCTCTTTCACCAGGTCCTAAGATTTTTGAAAGTTCATCAGACTATCCCCAAATTTTCACAAAAAAAAACTCTTCTATGGTTTCATATCATTCCTTATGTAAGAGAACTTTGTCTTCTTTCATAATTCACATGAAAATACCTCAAAATAAATGTATACAACGAAAACACACCATTTTGTGTTGCGGTTTTTGTGAAGAGATTTAAACTTTTAAAATTCTTCTGCTTAATTTACTCTTAACTTATCTAAAATAAGAAGTCCGCTTTCGGCTCTATGAACACGGTATAAGCCTCTATTAAGAAATAAATTTGCTCCTGGTAGTATGGCTGTGCTATTTGCAGTAGCTGTAGCCGCGATTTGTAATCCGACCCATCCTTTTCCTTGCAAGTAACATGTGGCCAAAACGATCCTTTAGATCTCTTTGCGAATAAACTATCTTAAGACATTTTTTGAGATACATAGTACCTTTTCTATAGGGTGCTTATACCAGACAAAACTCTAATCCACTTTGTCATGAATTCTCAAACACGAACAAAATTGTTCGCGAGTGGTACTAAACTTAGTTCCAACTAGTTAGTACGGCTTATAAATATACATGTATGTACATGGGGTTGAAGACTAAAATATTTTATCTTGCTTGCGATATATACACGGTCATTAGGGCTGTGGTGCAGAGGCAACATTTGGTTAGAAAAGAGTCTTGCCAAGATTGATCTGTTGACTGTAATAATAAAAGTTCTAAAAATTCAAGGTTTTAAATTAGAGCATAGTTAAATTTAAAGCTGAAACAAGGAATAGAGTTGAATTAATAACGTGACGTTTTTTTCCAATTGTCTAGCAAGTTACAGCCTATAAATCATAGGTTTCCTGGATCGAATCCCACTGTAGTCAGGTAATATATTATGCGAGCGTCATGAGGTAACTTATATGTCGTCAACATCTATAGAAGCCAATGCTGGGCTGCGTAAGCTTTTTTATTATAAATTAAAAAAAAAACGATTGATGTTGTTTTACGACTTTCTTGATTTTAGTAGAAACACTGTAACGTTAAAATCAGGTTTAAAAAGAGTTGATTTAAGCGTGTTTTCGCTTGATTGCACTATGCTTTTCTCTCAGTGTAGGGGGCCCCACTCAAGAAGTTGGCGGGAGGGCCCCGAGTGTAGTTGTTCCGCCACTGGTCACATCTGTCGGTAGGTACAATCGTTATCATTATGAAATCATGAAGTATCGACAAATGATGGCCTCGGAAATTAGACAAACCTTCTGTTTGATAGCATTTCTTCATTTGTTACTTTTGTTTTGCAATAAACTAACTAAAACTTTGCAATAAACACCTCAACAGATTTGGCAGAAATAATGCTTATGAGGTGAACGCAATAATTCAATTAGTCCCACTGGTTGATGCACCAGTTCGGCCAACTGGTACGCCACGTCTGAATCCGTTCGGGGCATCTTCGACAATTATCGCGGGGTAAATTACGGTCACGTTGGCGGGTTGACGATCTTGTAGGGCTAGTGAATAATTATCACGATGACAGATCTTTCCGTTTATTGTGGATCCTATAAGTCACTAGCTTACTGCGAACATCAAAGGCTTGCAAATTTAGCACGAGCATGGCCATGTCGACATGATTATGATTTTGTTCTTTACTGCCTGCACTGCGAGAGAGATAGTAGTGCAATGTGAAGTTAACAGTTATAGTAACGAGGTAAAAGATAATAACCAAACGGTTCAACGCGATCTATGGATAACCACAGAGTAGGGGGTTACAGCGGTGGTGGTGTGCGGCATAAAAACTAGGGGGCTAGAGTTCAGGGGTTCTTCATTTAGACAAGGCTCAATCCAGAGCCGGCGAATCTAAAACCTAATAACAACCGCCATGCATTCGTGCAAAGGACTAACCACATCTACTGTATGTTCTTAGATTTGCCTCCAGGATGTCAGCTTCGTCCTAAATCTCCGGGGTGTTAAGCGACTCGTGGCAGGGTTCTGGCGTTGTGGATTCTCCTTTCCCTATCACATGAGCAAGTAAAACCTAAAATAAAACCAAATCCCTAATTTCTATCCGACTGAGGCAGCCTCATACTCGGATCAACAGGCCTTTGCTTCAGACTTCCTTCCAGCTCCCGAAAAGGCAAGGACACATACGATTAATTCTAATCGTAATGTCCCTCACCCTCCTAAGCGCCAGCGATCGGAGGATGATAATGATCCCAATTCCAGGAAGCAAGCCGCTTCCACCAAGAAACAATGCACGGCACCGCCAACGCCTGTGTATTTAGGGCACCTCCAGTGGTCCATCTGGATCAGTGTCCACCCCTACGACTACGGCGAACAGGAGCAGTAGCGACCGCAAGAGACCTCCGGTAGCATCATGTGCCACCCCTGTAGTCGATAGGAGCAGGAGCACCCATCCCCAAAAAGCTAATCCTACACGTAACCAAATCTACAACTGGTGACATTGGCTGGCCCTTTAAGATACGCTGTCACCCCTTTGGCTTCAACCAGCAGGTGATATTATCTGTAGGGGTCGCAATAATGGCGTCATGCTACCCAGACGGCCTGCTAACTCTAGAGCAAAAGTCCATGGTGCAAGACGCTATTATTGACCACATTGTGAACAACCCGCTTACCAATGTCTTTCCGGAGCTCGGTAGCATTCGCTTCCGTCCCGGATTTCTACTTGTCGACTGCAACAACGAGGCCAGTGCCGAATGGCTAAGCAATATGAGCCCAACTCTCAACCCTTGGGAAGAGGCAACGCTGCGCGCTGTTACTGGACACGATATGCCCCGATCAATAATAGGGACGCTCTACCTGTCTCGAATTACCGATACCACGAGAGAGATTACACTTTTTGGCAAGCAAAATGAGGGGCTGCGCACTAGTGAGTGGAGGTTGATCAATGCGATGACGGAGAGGGATGGCCTCACATTGATTGTAACGGTGGACCCTATGTCCATGGAGAACATCGCTAGGTGCAACTTCCAGGTGTCTTATCGCTTCGGAAAGACCAAGGTCCGCAAAAAAAACTGGAAAGACGCCTATAAGGAAGACACAACGACATCCAATAGTGCGATAGGGAGTAATACTGGCTCCACTGACGCCGGCAGCAATCTGCCCAGCAATGTAGCTGCACGACGCCATACGAGCCTCGGATGTAGTTTCGGCGCGGTTCATCAGGGAGGGTCTTAGCATAGCGCTGATCCAGGAACCGCGGCAGCTTGGCGGTATTGTCAAAGGACTGAGCATAAGTAATGCGAATGTGGTGTATGACAGTTAGTAAAGGGCATTCGGTGGCTCAGTGGCAGAGATGTCACTCTATCTCTGAGTTGCCGGTGCGTAGGTTCGAATCCCACGGTGACTCATGGATGTTTGTGTTGTCCATAAAATGCACCTACGGCAGCCGGAGCTACCCATTGTTAAAGCGGCCAAGAATTGCCAAAACACCCATCGATTGAAGAGAAAAAAAATCTTTTGAATCGCAAACAGTTAGTTGAATAACAACAGTTAGTAAACGCATTGACTACCTTTGTCTTTCAAAATTCACCAACAGCTACCTATAGTGGCCATCGAAATTTGCACCACTAGCTAGGGCCATAACCTGGTCGTGACATCTGCCTACTTACCTGACGACACGGATATTCCAGCGGGGAAGCTCCAGAAATTGGCCTACCACTGCAAAAGCAAATGGAAAAGGCTTAGTGCTGAGCTGTGATGCCGATGTCCTTCACATACTTTGGGGCAGTGCAGACATAAATAGAAGAGCGTAGTACCTTTTAGAAGTAATTACTTCTCTTGATCTCTGCATTCTTAACAGAGGATGTCAGTCTACGTTCCCAACCAGAGTAACGCAGAAAGTACTTGATATAACTCTGTGTAGAAGCTCAGTAGCAAAACGGATTCGTAACTGGCATGAATCGGACGAGCCTTCTCTCTCCGATCATGTCCACATACGATTCGACCTAATATCAATTGAGCGTAGAGATCCACAAAATACTATCTGGTCCGGATATATCGAGACACTGAAGGAACATCTACAGCAAATCGACAAGAAAATCACAGGGTGACTATGCATTGAAAGACTCGTCGACGAGATCACCAGGGTAATTGTGTCCTCTTTTGAAGAAAACTGCCCCTAAAGGTTATAACAGAAAATAAGTGTGTTCCGTGGTCGAGCTAGCTCGCTTCAGAAAAAAGGTGAGGCAGCTGTTTAACCCTTTGACGACTATAGGCAAATATGTTTGCCCGGAGGTTTTTGACATTTAAAATTGTTCACGTTAAAAATATAACAAAATACTCGGGAAAAAATTCATAAATGAGAGTTGGGGCAACAACATAATTATGGGTATAATTTCCTATCTGACCCGCTTTGCCCCCCAGGGGCCCTCAAAGTTTAGTAAAAAGTAATCACAGTTCAAGGGGCTGTAATGTAATCGTAAAATCGAAAAAATGGATGAGCCTCAAATAGTGCATTTGGTCTATCCCTTCTCTTTGTAAAATTGCAACGTTCCAGTTTTTTCGAAGTTCAGTGAACTCGTACAGGCCTAAAATAAGTTGGGCAAATATATTTGCCTATGGTCTGAAACGGAACAAAACGCACTATGTCTTTTTTTTATTACATTTGCAACATTTAGAGTTAGCGTCGCGAAAATGAATAGTGTAAGAAGGTTTTCGCACTTGCACTTAATTGTGGTGAGTTTATCGAATTCGTAATGGGGTAAATTTAAAATTTTATAAATCTGATCAAATAATTTGCGGTATATAGCGTTCATAAATGTAAAAAACTTCTACCTCACGACAGCTGTTTTTTTTTCAGGAACCGAACGAAATATAGAAACTACTGCTTTACGAATCTAGTGATTATGGCGAAGAAAACGTTGTCAAGTTACATATATTACTACATGTCGTATATTCTGGAAATAATATTTGACAAATCAAGGCTAAGTCTAAAAATTGTCATTGACTTAGCAAAATCCGCTGTATCTCCAAAACGCCTAATCTACTCCTAATATAGACATTTTCAAAAAGAAGCCCAGCTTTATTTATCCAACCCCCCCCCCCCCCAAGCAATTTGGCGCCTCTATGTGTCTGAAACTAGCTACACAACTTTGACGTCTACACTGAAAAAAAAACATTTATAACCTCGATGAGTTTGCTGTATTATATTAATGCCCATCGACAGCAAAGAAAATGGTTGAAATTTATGTTGACAGTTTTTTGTAAGGGTCAATCAATTTCAAATTCTCTAGCAACATTCTACTATGGCAGGTGGACAATTTCTGGCAGATAATGAAGCGAGGGTACATCGGTTTCTATACAGTGGGGAGCATATCTGCATATGTGGGCATTCGGCGGCTCAGTGGAAGAGAAGTCACTCATCTCTAAGTTTCCGGAGCGTGGGTTCGAGTCACACTGTGACCATGGATGTTTGTAATTTCCCCCTTTTGATCCTTTACCCTAATTACCCTAATTTTCCTTCCACCAAGACATTGGTTGAATTTAAGGGTTATCCCGTAAAGCCTTGACATCGACATAAAGAAAAATGAAAGGGACATAATTTAGCAAAATATACGTAATGTGCCTGTTTGCTGTCAGCTACTACATACAAAAAGGCAAGTTTGCTCTTGGATATTTTTCGAATTACGTAAGCATTTACAATACTCTACCGTAACCTATAGCTATCTTACAGAAATCCGCACTGAATATCGAGCCGGTTCGCCGGAAGAACACATCTACTTTGGTAGACCACGAGTCCACCCTTTTCCAGAGATGGATGAGGACTGGACTTTTCAGGAAATAACTCTTAATAAAATGGGAAACCGATAGAATTTGAAAGTTTGTGCTTGTGGTACTTTTATGGATGAATATGACTGCACAGATGTACTTTGTACCCAACATAATATGTCCTTTTGCTCCACAACATATCGAGATTGCTTCAATATTTACCACACCTAACATTAGTTGTTTTTAATTAGGATCTTTACTCTTAAAATACATGAAATACACGTCACAATGCCGTTATTATGTTCAGTCGTTTTTAGGTGATAAATTCCCTTTCAACCCACAGGCAAATATATTTGCCATGAGAAATGAGGGGTAAAATGGGGGGCTAGGGGCACAATTTTTAGTGACATAACTACTATTGACCTAGTGATCACGAAAATAAAACAAAAAACAAATTCGCTTCGGCCAAAAATGTATGGTCCTCAAAGGGTTAACAGGGCCAAGCGCAACGGGGACTGGGTCCTGTATCACTCCACCCTCACGGAATACAACAAAAAGGTCAGAGACGAAACTGGTCAAACTTTTGGGACAGCCAATTTCCCCGGCTACAGACTAGGCTATAACGCGAATGACGGCTGCACAAATTCGCCCAACCTGACAAATAGATCTGACAAGGCAGCATCAAGAGCTATTTTCACGTATGACAGGATTAGGTGGGCAATTGGGACCTTTAATCCATTCAAATCAAACATGTGCCTGCCTCAGGAGGCGCCTGTTGTAAAAGAACCTCCAAGTTCGATGGACCCTATTCATTTCTGCAGCAGTCGGAATTCTGGCTCAACATTTGTCGCTGCTACGACTGTCTCCGGATGTCTGGCTGCTGGTTGAGAGGAAATGTGAAAGCTCCCCGTAGGTCGCACATTCCCTCTAAAGTTTCCCCATCCACTACAGCGGGAACATTTGGGCTTAACGGTCAAACCGCCCCCAAATCAAAACAAATGCTGTAGAGGCAAAAGACAATCTACATAACTATCGCCCATGTCCTTCCAGTTCCAACAACATCTATAATTGTTAACGGATGTCCGTTTGGCAGGGAGCGTTGTTGCCCTTCCGAAGTGGAGAGCCTCAACACTAGCATTGGCGTCTCCCTCACAAAAGTTCAGCTCGTGGACATGTGCACAACCTACAGTAGCAGATCCGGAAGCTGCTCTTCGTTTTCACCGTTTCTTCAATGGAGGCACGTTCACTGATCAATTCCCGGGCTGATTCGAACGAAAATCCAGCCAAGTAATCACTGAGACGCTGCTTTACGTTGTTGAAAATGGTAACCTGCATATCAGCGTGCCTTAACGGGACCTTCAGCTCGGAATTGAGTGCGGCAATGGCATCTATGAAGTGCCGGAAGCTTTCAGTCGGCCTTTGATGTCTGGCACTAACGGCCTATCGAACATCTACGTCAGTTTTAAGAAAGCTGAATCTATCCAGAAAGGCAGCCTTCTCCCCACAACAGGTGATCCATCTTGAAACGTATCCAGTACCAATCAGTAAGAAATGGAGGTCCGACGCCACTTCCTCTCTCGACATCCTGTAGCTGGCTGCCATAACGACTCCATCCTAATAATAAACTTCTGGGCTGTTAGGCCAGCCGAGGTGGAGGAGCCATCGAAATAAAACCCCATTCTGAATACGATGGTATCCGAACATTATAGGAAATGAGGGGAAAATCGGGTTTTTATCATGCACCACATTGCGAAATGCGCTGCGCGATTCACTCAGATGTTCCTCACAGTTCCGATGATCAGATCCCATATAAGCGCGAATTGGGGGGTTAGGTTTGTATGGCAACCCCATGACCCCACTATCCGATTTGATCGTCGGAATTCTGGCTCAACATTTGTCGCTGCTACGACTGTCTCCGGATGTCTGGCTGCTGGTTGAGAGGAAATGTGAAAGCTCCCCGTAGGTCGCACATTCCCTCTAAAGTTTCCCCATCCACTACAGCGGGAACATTTGGGCTTAACGGTCAAACCGCCCCCAAATCAAAACACATGCTGTAGAGGCAAAAGACAATCTACATAACTATCGCCCATGTCCTTCCAGTTCCAACAACATCTATAATTGTTAACGGATGTCCGTTTGGCAGGGAGCGTTGTTGCCCTTCCGAAGTGGAGAGCCTCAACACTAGCATTGGCGTCTCCCTCACAAAAGTTCAGCTCGTGGACATGTGCACAACCTACAGTAGCAGATCCGGAAGCTGCTCTTCGTTTTCACCGTTTCTTCAATGGAGGCACGTTCACTGATCAATTCCCGGGCTGATTCGAACGAAAATCCAGCCAAGTAACCACTGAGACGCAGCTTTACGTTGTTGAAAATGGTAACCTGCATATCAGCGTGCCTTAACGGGACCTTCAGCTCGGAATTGAGTGCGGCAATGGCATCTATGAAGTGACGGAAGCTTTCAGTCGGCCTTTGATGTCTGGCACTAACGGCCTATCGAACATCTACGTCAGTTTTAAGAAAGCTGAATCTATCCAGAAAGGCAGCCTTCTCCCCACAACAGGTGATCCATCTTGAAACGTATCCAGTACCAATCAGTAAGAAATGGAGGTCCGACGCCACTTCCTCTCTCGACATCCTGTAGCTGGCTGCCATAACGACTCCATCCTAATAATAAACTTCTGGGCTGTTAGGCCAGCAGAGGTGGAGGAGCCATCGAAATAAAACCCCATTCTGAATACGATGGTATCCGAACATTATAGGAAATGAGGGGAAAATCGGGTTTTTATCATGCACCACATTGCGAAATGCGCTGCGCGATTCACTCAGATGTTCCTCACAGTTCCGATGATCAGATCCCACATAAGCGCGAATTGGGGGGTTAGGTTTGTATGGCAACCCCATGACCCCACTATCCGATTTGATCCATTCTTAGATATGTTTTGTATCATCGAAAGAAATTCATTTGTGTGGAATTTGGTTGAAATTAATGCACAAATAAAATAGTTTTTCTTACAAGAACCTAATTTGGAGGTTAGGTTTGTATGACAGCCCCATGACCCCATAGTCCGATTTGATCCAATCTTACATATGTTTTGTGTCATCCATGGAAATACATTCGTGTGGAATTTGTTTGAAATTGATGCATAAATCAAAAAGTTTTTCTTAGAAGAACCTAATTTGGGGAGTTACATTTGTATGGCAGCCCCATGACCCTATGGTCCGATTTGATCCAATCTTACGTATGTTATGTGTCATCAGTAGAAAAACATTTGTGTGAAATTTGGTTGGAATTGGTACACAAATAAAAAAGTTTTTCTTAGAAGAACCTAATTTGGTGAGTTGGGTTTGTGTGGCAGCCCCATGACCCCATTGTCCGGTTTTACCGGTTCAAACATACAAACTGCCTGCAGCAAAAAGAAGCATTTGTGCAAAATTTCAGCTTCATAGCTTTTAAATTGGCCGAGTAAAACGCGTCGCAACAGACAGACAGACGGACAGACGGACATCGCCCAATCGACTCCCCAAGTCATGCTGATCATATATGTATACTTTTTATATGGTCGGAGATGCTTCCTTCAATGCGTTACAAACTTCATGACAAAGTTAATATACCCTTTCACTCTATGAGCGAAGGGTATAAAAACTTAGACAGTGTTCCGCGAAATATTTCGTGTATTACTTGCATTAAAGGAAAACACAGTCGCAAACCATTCAATGACATTGGTAATCGGGCTACTCAATTTTTACAATTAGTACACAGTGATGTTTGCGGTTCTCTGCCTATCAAATCTATCGGTGCTAATCGGTATTTTGTAACATTTATTGACGATTTCTCTCATAAAGTGTTTGTGTACTTAACGAAGAAGAAGGGCGAGGTGTTTGAAGGTTTTGTTAACTTTATTAAATTAGTGGAAAAACAATCCGGTCACAAAGTTAAAATTTTAAGAACGGACAATGGCACCGAGTATTGTAACAAGAATTTTAATACATTTTGTGATGTCAATGGCATATTTCATCAGAAATCAGCACCATACAGTCCTCAGCAAAATGGTTTGGCTGAGCGGATGAACAGAACCATATTGGAAAGAGTGCGTTGTAGGTTAATTGACTCAGGTTTATCGAAAGTGTTCTGGGCAGAAGCAGTGATGGCCGCAGCATATGTCATTAATCGGGTTCCGTGTAAAGCCACCGGTAGCAAATCACCTGAAGAAATTTGGACGCAGCAAAAACCAAATTTGTCGCTACTAAAAGTGTTTGGTTGTCGGGCTTTCGCACAAGTTCCGTCTGAAAAGAGGAAGAAATTAGATGCCAAGTCAATCGAGTGCATCTTTGTTGGGTATGCTTGTGATGTAAAGGCGTACCGGCTGTGGAATGAACAAACAAAAACAATTTTCACCAGTCGAGACGTTGTTTTTTTGGAGTCTGAAGTCCAAAATCAGGTAAATGCTCTGGAAATTAATAAAATTAATCAATTTTGCTTCATTGATCATTCGGAAGGTTTAGAGCAAGACATTGGCAGTTGCGAATCAGGGGGAGATGTGCAGCAAAATAGGGATGTTAGCTTAGTCTCATCGAAAGATTCGCGAAACGTTTCTTCATCACTTGACCCACCAGCAATTAGTGATGCGAAGGTATCGACGCCAAACGAGGACAATATCAGCGTAAGCAATGCCGATGTCACGATCTCACCAAATAGCAATCTGGAAACTGATTTACCGGATGATGATTTAATGGAAAGGGACAACAGTGAATGGCAGCCAAGCGATTCAATCGAAAGGAGGATTTCAGAAACGAGTGATGATTCAAACATATCTGCGATCAGGCCGATTCGTAATCAAGGGAAACCCAAACCTAACTACGCTTCATTTGCTTATCATTGAGTGACTGTAATCCAGTGGCTACACCTATGGATACCAACCAGAAATTATCATCAAAAATGTGTCCAAGCACATATGAAGAGGAAATAGCGATGCGAAGTGTCCCTTATCGTCAACTAGTTGGTTCGTTGCAATATTGTGCGCAAGTATCGCGGCCCGATAAACGTGTTTGATTTTCGGTCTACTGCCTTTACTCGCTAACACCCTGGAAAGTGCTTCCGGGACTAGATTTGGAGTCCCCTTTCGAAGATCGACGGTGAAGTTAAACGCTTGTAGTTTCAGGCGGCAATGTACTAGTCTACCACACAAGTCTTATTGGCTCATCAACTACTTCACACTTGCATGGTCAGTAATGATCGTGACCAGGAGCCCTTCTATATATGCCCGAAATCTTTTATCGCTTTGCACCGCAGCTAAGCATTCCACTATAGTTGCGTTGCGCAGTATTCAGCTTAATGGACAAACAAGCGATGAGATGTTCACCACTAGTATTGTCCTTCTGAAACGAGACACTTTCAACAACTATAGCGTCACACTAGTTATAAAAATGCCTTGTAAAATCAGGGCTGACAAGCATCGGAGCTGAAACTAGAAGTTGCCTGAGACGCTTAACCCTCATCCAGCGGCAGATTTTTACAACGCTTGCCGGCGGCAAAGGTACACCTGAACCTTAGTACATTTTGTATGAACATCTTCACTATTTGTATGAATTTTGACCGTAAAACCGTTACATTATGTTGACTAGTCGCAAATTATTAACTATTTTTGCCGAAGAAGTTGGGTTTATGTGGATATAATTTTTGGAATGGTTTAATTTAGAAAATAGGCAAAATTTTAAAAAGAAAATTGAAAAAATGTGTTGCTTGGAATTTTAATTTGACGAAATATAAAATTAATTTACAAATGAAAAGTGGAAAACGGTTCAAATTAAGTCATTAATGATTTTAGAAGAATTTGGTATGTTTGATTTGCGAATTGTGGAGTCTTTGGTTAAAATTTACCCCCTACCCCCAATATATTATTCTGTTGCTAGAACCCGTTACCGCTAACGAAAAAAACATCAATAATTATAACATTCTCGTTATTTCCCATAAAACAACAACGTTTGAAGCAATAAATATATTGGATAAATGTGTTGTTATACGAAGGAGAGGTCCTGTAAAGCAACAAGCAAGTAGATCGGTTAGGATAATTTTCTGTTTCTAATCTTTGGAAATCTAAACTCTGGCCAATTTCTATAGTAGAAAAATATCTCAAATAGTAATTGTGATTGTTGTTGGTTAATTGTAATTCGGGTGGACGCCCCGAATTATTTCAATAATAAATATTAGGTGATGGAATTATGGGAATTTCTGGTAAAATCAACCGCTAAAATCCAAAATTTTAGCATTTGCTGCAAGCCTAGTTTTCACTAGAATTTATGGGGAAAGAAGGCGTAATACATTGTAATTGGATGCTCCAAGCCATTACTTCAAAAAGTTTGGTATGTCAGTAAAAGTCTTCAGATTGATGTCTAATAACCAAAAACCGCTGTATAAGTTAGCCTAGTCCTTATAGATCGATATCTGCAAGGACCTTGATCATTACAAATAAAAATCGTAAATCAAATACTTCTGTACATCACTCGATTCTCAACTTATTGATGCTATAATAAGTCTCTCTAAGCATGAGCATTCACCAAAAATATTTTATTTTCGTCTTTTGTAAATTTTCTTTCATACAAAATATATGAAGGTACAAATGTACCTTTGCCGCCGTTAAAGGGTGTAAGATTAATTTTGCTCCCTAACTTGGGGATGGTTGGTCACACATTTCTGAAATTTGGAATACATATTTTAAACTAAAATCGTAGAGATGTCAGAAAATTTCAGACCGATCGGACCCATAGCAAAAAAGTTACGGTGTTTTTAAAACGAAAAAGGTACACCAGTACCTATCCCGCTGGATGAGGGTTAAATGAATTACTGGCTTACACTCTCCACTTGACTCGTTGTTTCCCTTTCAGCCAATCCGTGAGAGGGGCGGCAACCGAAAATAATTCGGGATAAAACGGCGATACCAACCCGACATACCCATAAGCCGCCTGATGTCCTTAGAACATTTTGGCTTTGGGTACGCGATGATGCCCGAGATCTTGTCAGGTTCAGTCATAAGGACAATATTACTTACCACAGAGTCAAAGTACATGATCTCATTGTGGATGAACTTGCTCTGGACCTTCTCAAGAAAACCTACAACTCTCGAAAGAAGAGCAGATACGTGTGGATTGCATCATTGTCAGTAATCCATCAACAAGCGGTAACGGATATGCATCCGTCACTGTCATTTCGTTCAACCGTCGAGCGATGAGACACAGACACACTTTCCCGAGCCTCTTCACGAGAGCATTTCCAGCGTAAAAAATTTGCAAGGGGCATGGACACGATAGTCGCGCCCAATATATCCGGGGCTTTCAACTAACCCCGCGCAACCAAAGGGCACAATATGCATGTTCCATCCAGCTGTCTCACTCCCGATGATTGACAGTTGCACCATAGAACTAACACAATCATTCGGAACATTGAAATACGATTTACCCTAAAATTCTTAACTGGCTAAAAGGAAAGAGACATGGAATTTGGTCTTTTAAAAATATTCTGACTAAAGTTAGAAATAATTAAGTGAAAAAAGAAAATGGAGAAATATACGGATATACAGGGTGTACATATTATAATCGTCACTGATTCCCATTTTACTGAAATAGGTTTCTTTTTTTTTTTATTTCCCACATACACATTTCAGTCCAATATCACGTCATACGAGAATTTTAATAAGAAAAATGTTCGTTTGTATTCATCGATTGTGCCTTTTGCCCCCTATAATGAAATCGGAGAAAAGATTCACATTTTCAAGTATTTGTCCTTTTAATGAAAAAAAAAACAAGGAAAAGATACTCTGGATCCGACATTCGACCTCATGTACCGGTAATAGCCTTTTTGTGTGACCTTCCGATTATTCATTCATAGAGGAAAATGATTCCGGACTGGCATATAAGACCGTTGAACGGACTGACCTTTTTTTCCGGTCGGAGCCATTTAGACTTCATAGAAAATTTAAATCCCCCCGAAATCGGGTAAGCTTAACAAAGTTAAGTACATATGTATACAGATGAGATTTTGGAAAATGAGTAGAGAGATTTTGGCAAAATTTAAAAGCTAATGACCCGGTAAAGTGCATAAGTCTGAAAATTACGGGGTTGCTTGGCGATTCATTCAAGCGTTTTTGATTTAGGTCGATGAGCTTTGATCATAATCATGTAATTACAAAAGTGATTCGGAACAATAATTTGTATGAATTTTGTAGGGAAAAGATTTAAAAAGGAAATGAGATAATAGGCTAATGTCGGGCGTAATCAAAATGCGGATTGCCAAAGCTTAGGATTTATTTCGAAAAGTTTGTGCATGACAGCCCTATAAAAAACTTCACATAATATAGTTAACATACTATTTAACACAAAGTGACCGGTATAAATATGCGATGTGAGTGTTGTTTCGCCTCGAGAGCTTTCGAGGCGATAGAAAAGCAACGAAGAAAATCAGCGATTCCGGCAAAACAAGAACATTGGTTGATATTTTCATCCAATAACACTTGGGCTCTCGTCCACTGGAAGCGTGAACTTGAGCGGCGCGGCGCTCCAGCGGCAAAGCTTTCACAAAATGTGCGAAAAAAAAGCTTTTACTAGTAAAAGGTATAACCACACACAATATTCAGAAAGCTTTTCCATTGTATTGAATGGAATTTTTGTTTATTTTGCATAGTTACGCCATATTTTGCTTGGTTACGCCATTAAAATTCGGAAAAGCTTTACGCCTGCCGTCCATTACCTGCTTCGAGCGGCGCGGCGCTCCCGCGTTTAAAGCTTTTCCGAATTTGAATGGCGTAACTAGTAACCTTTTACTAGTAAAAGGTATAAGCACACACAATATTCAAAAAGCTTTTCCATTGTATTGAATGGAATTGTTGTTTATTTTGCATAGTTACGTCATATTTTGCTTGGTTACGCCATTCAAATTCGGAAAAGCTTTAAACGCGGGAGCGCCGCGCCGCTCGAAGCAGGTAATGGACGGCAGGCGTAAAGGTATACAAATTATTTACATTTTTTATTAAACAATTTAAAGCTGATTTACCGCAGTCGAATGAACCACTATAAAAGCTTTCGATAAGCTCAATCAATACCATTACGATAATAATAATGTTTACGGTGGAATATTTAAAAAAATAATGCGAAATTGATGTTGTATTTTCAGCATTCCCGCACAATTTCCACAAAAGCCAAATATTGTTTTAATTTACATACTGTTTTTCGCAAGTTTCCGCAAGCATGAGTACATACGAATTTTACGTGTATGAAAAACATTTTAAACAGAATAAAAATATACGGCGACACTTACCAACATTCGTTGTAACTGACTAACCGACTGGTGTTGAACAGGTTGTCCATTGATTTCTCGTATTTCATCGCCTACGTGCAAGGTGGCCTGACGATGTATCATGCCACCATGCATAATCCTAGCTACTATACAACGACCGTCCTCTGTCATTTTCAGCGTAATGCCCTGCACGTAAAAAAAGAAAGATAAAAGCTGAATAAAATGCATTCACGTTCAGGTTAATATTCAATATTCGCAAAAAAAAACGAATATGAACGCAAAAAAAGAGAGGATTAAAAACTCAACATCGTTGCCGTTCGGAATCCATCAAAGCGGATTTTCAATTCACAGGAAAATATTCAATATTCGCAGTTACATTTTCACCGCGACTCTTGATGACAAGGATACGTTCTCAAGTGATTATCACTATACGAGTATGAACTTTTGTACACATACATTGACTTACCATAGGTTCGTCGGTATTTTTCTGAAATTGCACCAGTCGTACTCGCGTTACATGCTGAAGCTCGCCACTATCGGCACTTTCGATATCGTCACCATTCAGATAGGGTGCGATCGGGGGCGGTGTAACCCTTAAAGCATCCTCGCCATAAACTTCTCTTGCAACAACGTCATGCGTGTGCAAAAGAGCCTGTAAAAAAAGCAGAAAAATTGCATCAATTTGAGTTGAAAAACGAACGTGTTGGATGATCGCAAGTCTCGCGAAAAACAAGGCAGTTAACACATGGCTTGGTTATAGTGTAATAAATTCGGAACGAGGCTATTGAAAATGAAAACGTGTAATGGTTCAGTTTACATTTTTTACGCTAATTATTTTTTTTCTGCATTGTAGTGGTGAGAATACACGCAGTAAAAAGGTCATCGTTGCAAAAATATATTGTAAACAAACTCTACATTCTGCACCCATTATTTGCAGTTTACAGTGTTAAAAATTCAGTAAATTTATAATGCGGCTTACGTACACATGGGTTGGCAAAGTTTTGGTAGACTCTTATAGGCTCTTGATAGAGGCAAACATTTTTTCAAGAGCTGATTTTTGAAACGAAAATTTTTGAAAATCTCATTTTTTATCGGCTTTTAAAAGCTTATACTTTGGAGTAGTCGACGAAGGAAAAGTATACTTTAAAAGGCTAGCTCTAAAAAAAAATAAATAATTCTTACTTAAATCTATCTACACAGCCTATCGCACAGCCTTTGTCTTTATTTAATTCGTGAATAAATCGTTTTCTAAGGGGGAAATGTTCCTATTTGTATTTAAGTTTAGTTAACCACCAGTTAATTAACATGCACTCCACAAACAACAGCTGCAAGTTTTTATAAAAATCAACTGGCGTTTGAAGAAATTTCATATGGCGATGAATTTTGTATATGTAGTTCACTTGTTGTTTCTTTCTCATTACTTTTATTCTCTTCTCTGTCAATCGAAAAATTGTTCACATTTCCTTTTTTCTGGAAAAAAATTCATGAAAGAGGCTAAAAAATCGAAATGTACTTTTATATTAAAAACCCTAAAACGTGCAATTTCGTGCAATATTCCTGAAAAATGCAATTTCGGGCATTAACGTGCAATTGCACGAGAATCCGGGCTCTAATTATGATCCTATTTTTAAGTGATAGTACAGTCAGGTTGTGATTTGAATCGGAAATAATTGCAAACCGGTAAATTTTTGGCATATAAATATGTTTAAAAAATATATGTATAAATCTGAGCGTGCAGTGTGTATGAAAGAGACGTTTGGCGTTTACTATGAGTGCAATCACGCGCACACCGGTGAGTAGCTGTTCAGCATATTTTTCAGCAATTTAAAATGTAATGTAATTGACATTTTGCGCTGTTGCTGGGTCACATGTATTCCCAGCATAACGCACCGTCCTTTACTAACCGCAAAATTTCTACGCTTCCCAACGAAGTAGCTGTTCAGGGTATCTCACAACTTATGGTACATACAATCGTGGATGATAGTACAGTACATTTGGGTAGAATTAATGTTCTTAAACCGTTGTAAAATTTTAGCATTTTTTGTAAATAGTGTCAAAAAGCTCGACTTGCCGAGCAAAATCCCTTTTTGGCACACTCTCAAATATTTAATCTGAGATTTGACTTCACTTTCTGAAACTGCACAAAATTCACCATAAAATAACTCTTTTGCCAATTACAGTAAAACTTCGTTATAACGCTCTTCTGGGGTCTAAGCCAAAAAAGCGCTATAACCGGGAAAGCGCTATAGCCGGGAAGTCCAAGAAATATACTTCATAGACGCATACACCATTTAGGTGACAAAATTTATTATTCGATTGATACATGGAATGAAATAAATAGTAAGGAAATGGAAATCAATTGATTACTGTTTAAAAAAAAAAACAGATATTTGTTTTTGTTTTAGATTGGCAACAGACTGCAGTAATACTGAGGTTTTCAATTTATTGAAAGATCCTTCCTCTATGTCAATGCTATAGGCGAAAATTGCTGGAATCTTCTTTATTGCAACTAAGACTGCAAATGTTTTTTGCATGCTTGACGCGTCTTTCTTGTTCTCTTCGGTGTCGACGGATGCTGATGCAATTACGAGATGTTCAATTATACTTTCAATTGTGGTTGTCTTTCCATTTTCCAAGAAATTTTACCTTGACGTGAATTAACGAAACAACTTGTGCATCATGGTTTTGTTTGTGATTATTACAATGTATAGATAGACTACGTGCTCAATGAATTTGTCAATATTAATTTTTTAAGAAAATGAGACTGGGAAAAGAACTTTATAACCGGGAAATAGTAACGTTATAACGAATCGAAATTCCCTGTAATAAATGCTAATGGGACCGGGACCGAGAAAAAAGAGCGTTATAGCCAGGAAAGCGTTATATCCGGGAGCGTTATAACGAAGTTTTACTGTAAATAATTTAAAAAGGTTCCCAGATACTACCGTTCAAACTTAAAAAAAAATTCGAAAATATATTTTTCAGTGAAAATTCAAATTTTAAAATCGTAACGGTACTTTGAACTGACAAAAGTTGCCTCATATTACGTTAGCTTTCGAACGACATATCAAAATTAGGGTCTTAGGATTTGGAAAATTGCCAATCTTACGTGTTAAAGAGAAAAACACGTGGCCCAAAGAGAAAATCAAAGTCAACGTTTTCTCAATTTTTATATGAGTTTTGTTAGTAAACAAGATTTTTTTATAAAAAAACGAAAAAAGAACGAAAAAGCAAAATTATCAACAATACACACTTAAAATTACAAGTACTGGTCGAAGTGTCCTCCTCCATATCGGCACTTTTACCTACAGAAGAAACCGCCAGAAGTAGGGATGTGAAAAACCGGACGGTTAGACCGTAAACCGGTACTTTAAAAACGTTTAACCGGTTTATTTTCGTTTTTTTCCTCTTCCGGTTGTTTGTTCATCCGGCTAAAACCGGAAAAAAAATCTTTCAAATTCATAAAATTTTTCATATCTTCTTGATTTTTCAGTCAGCAATTCTATTATTTGCCCCCTATAAAAAATTGCGTTTTCAAATTTCAGCCCTTAAACATATTTTCGAACACTCTCCTTATAACTATAGGGGCACCACAGAAACTAACTTATTTGAAGGGTCAATAAAAACAAAAGTAGGTACTTCATAGTTATTGTTTTAATTCTTTCTATTTGAGAATACCACATTCCAAGTTTTTTTTCATACAGTCATGAAAATGACATCGGTTAAATTGCGACCCCCTTTGTGCATACATTGATTATGTCGATTTTTTTAAAAATCGTCTCCACTCTTTGCAGCATGGCAATCGGTATGTTAGCAATGGCGTCGCGAATAAAAGGTTTTTAGGTGAGCTACGAGATTTCAAAAACCCACATAAAAGCATGGAGCAAATCTCGAGAGCGTGCCGGTCATGGGAAATCGCCTCTCTGAGAGATGAGGTGCTCAAATTTATTCAGCCTCGTGCAGTTTTTGCTATGGCTCCAACTCTGACTGAAACCACACGTCCCTAACGTTCGTTTAAAAAAAAAAACGCGATCATGTCCCTAATGAGCGACCGTTATAAAAGAAGCTCTCGACGTCGAAGGCCCGCTGCTCTCTATACTAGAGCATGATGAAAACTGACTAGAATGGGAAACACTCTAGGGAATTTCCCTCTCCAGATGCGCCCCCTCTCACCCATCTACCCGCCCAACTCACCGCTCAGAAGTTTTTTTTTAAATAAGTAAGTTTCTCTTGCGCACCCTGTGCATGCATTTTGATTTGATTTTGCATACGATACGAATACCACCATTACGATTGTGTTTTTACTGCAATTCTAAGCAAATCAATAAAAAGACTCGGTTAACCGAAAAACCGGTACTTTGAGCCCGGTTAACACCGGACGGTCTAACCGGCTATGCAAAAAACCGAAAACCGGGTGATGGCCCGGTTTTTGACATACCTAGCCAGAAGCACCTTTTCGCTTTTTTTCTCGCAGTGGTGAATGCACTGTATGTACATACCATGAGTCGTGAGACACCCTATATAGAGAAGTAGATGGCGGGAAAAAAAAAGAAAATTATAAAGATATACACTGCCTGTCACAACTATAGCCGCACCATAAAAAAGAATGATCCTTTGAAATTCAAAGAGATCACAGTTATTCCGCACATAGTATAAACATAAGGGATATTAAAAAGAGAAATAAATTCATAAGAAGTTTCCTTATATTTCAAACCGTTATTTCTTGTTAAAGAAAATCTCAATTTCCCGTCTGTCATAACTATAGCCGCACTTGTAACAAATATGGGAAAATCTGATTAAAAAGGAAATTGAGGAAATTAATAACGGGAGAGATTCTTTTGGAATAAAATAGACTCTGAGGGATTGTTTTGTTTATTTAATCACAAAATCAACAGTTTTTCTAGTTTTTTGCTTATTAACCCTAAAACATCGATAACCGCTGCTTTTACATAAATAACTGTTCGAAATCGTGTTTTTTATAAATTCTACGTACTAATGTTTCTCCAAGGTTTGCTGTCTAATTTGGATAGATTGGATGTAACTCCCCTCCGTAACATTTGTATCATTGGAACCAACTTAAAGTACGACGACTGATGAGAAATGATGCAATATCCTGCTTCAAAACCCGTTATGTGTCCTATCTTCTGTATAAAACGGAAGCTGTTTATCGTCAGGATAATCCCATGATATTTTTCCAATGTAGGAAGTGACGAAATCAACTGTTCTGTAAGAAGACTATCCTGGCTTATACTTTTAATGATCACTCGCCGGATTTCCATAGATCTCAATACAAATTTGGGTCAGAGTTCCTTAAAAGTATCAATCAGGGTTGTGTATGTATTTAAAGTTGTTGACACCACCTCTAATACAGTGGCAATTTCTCTAGAATATCCTGACCATAAACTGTTTTCGTTTTAATACAAAAGACATAGCACATAATGGATTTTGTAGCAAGAGACTGCATCATCTCCCACCAATTATTGCACTTCAAGAAGGTTTTAATGTAACAAATGTTACGAGAGTGGCCACTCCTTCATCAAAATTAGACAGGAAATTTTTGAGAAACATTATTGCGTAAAAAAAATAATACTTTAAAGAGTTTTCTATGTAAAAGGATATCGATACTGAGAGGTCAATAAACAAAAAATCCCAAAAACGATTATAATTATTTATAGAGAAATAAACAAAAAAAAACCTCGGAGTCAATTTTATTTAAAAAATATTGTTCCCGTTATTAATTCCCTGAATTTCCGCTTTTTGATTAGCTTTTTCCATACTAGTTCCAAGTGTGGCTAAAGTTATGACAGACGAGAAATTTACATTTTCCTTTGCATAGAAAGAACGGTTTGAAATAGAAGGAAACTTCTTGCGAATTTATTTGTCTTTTTAATATCCCTTATGTTTATAGTATGTACATCGAATACTCTGTGCTCTCTTTCAGTATTAAAGGATCAGTCTGTTTTATGGTGCGGCTATAGATATGGCAGGCATTGTACATATATTGTAACAAAAATGCAGCGCAGATTTTGCGGATCTACACATTTTTGATGAATGGTGTCGTGATAGTGAATGCCGTTTGACAATGAGTGTGTTCCCGTCCACTTTAAGTACATTTCACTGAGAAAAAAATGAGCGATTTCTGCTTACATTACTCCCCACCAGAAGGCACTCAGTGTTTGTGATACGTAGCGCAATGTCCTCTACTAGCGTACAATTTTAACGCTTCTCAACGAAGTAGCCATATATATAGGACTGGATGGCGGGAAAACAATTTCGAAAATAATGAATAAATAGATTGGTACAAAAATGTAGTGCAGGTTATGATTATCTAAATATTTTTGTTGATTGTACACATGATATTATTGAATATCGTTTGACATTTGTGTTGCATAGCCTTCACCAACGCCATCTAGATATATCAAGGCCGCAACTCAGCTGTACGATGACGGCATGGATCCTGCTTTAATTGTTCGTCGGACACGGGCAAACAACAACAATGTAATGAGAAGAAGCAACAATGCAATGCAATTTAATCTGCGGATTTGACGTTTACGAGTCTACATTGCGGCCTTAATACGGCGCGCGGTGCCTTCACACACCACCTTCTTGCCGCTTACTTGTGTGTGCCTTCTGGTGGAAGAAAATATGTATAAATAGAATTCGCTGCAAAATTCGCGTCCGATCACTTGTGCGTGAATGCACTCATTAGCGTTACATTGCGTTCACACACCACTTTTGTTTTCAAAATATGCACTCACTGTCGCTTTAAAAGAAGTTTACTTTTTAAAGAAAGGTTACGGTGTTCGCATTGAGCTTTTCGTGAATTTCCAAGTCCATCTAGATTAGGCGCCAATTGGCTGCGCGTGCAAAAACTGGCATCGCGTACAGCCATTTGGCTGCTACTTAGCATCCACAATTTCATTTTGGTAATTTTTTTTAAATTTAATTATCAAAATCGGACTGCGCCTTTGAATTATTACATGGTCATTCAAGAATTGAAGGGGTGGCTGGAAAAACGTTGTATGTTGCATTTTTTCAGACCATTTTGTGTATCATTCCTTCTAGATATATAATAAATAATCAACCAATAAGGTCAATGACTATGGAAGATGTGAAAGCATAGTTGAGAAGTGGAAGAATGTTGTATGTGTTACTTCATGTTCGTTACTTCATGTTCTTTCAAAGTGTGTCGGAACAACTTATATTCTTATGACGTTTTCCAAAAATTTATGAAATGCAACATACAACTTTTTTCCAGCCACCCATTCAATTATTCAATTTCACACAAAAAAAAAAAAAACAAAAGTTGCAAAATTGTCACTATATTACCTAGTATATTTCCTATTTTTACTGATTTTTCTCATATTAATTTTTATTACTTTTAGAAATATTTTTAAAAGTAACCGGTTAAACCATCCAACTTTTCCTCCCGGAAAATTCCAAATTTCTATTAGCCCGGGGCTTGTTACATTACCGTATACAAGTTCAACCACATTAATTAAAACCTTTCTTCGCCTCGTTGCTATATCTTGAACAGAAAACACAAAACTTTCTCTTGCAATACCCACAAACCGTGTGCTCAATTAAATTTCTTCAAAAGCGGACTTTGTCACGTTAAAGTCTTAATTAACTTCTGCTACGGATTATACTTGTTCCAAAACAAATTTATTTTATCCCTTTTACACAATAGCGCGGAGAGCTAATTTTGTGTTGTTTCGCAGAATGTTTGGACAAGAAAGGAATTAAATGAAGTGTGGGAAAGTTTTCTTTAACACATAGTAAAGCCAAAGGGTTAGAGCTCAGTTCACCACATCCTAATAATAATAATGTTACGCTAGAGTTATAAATTTAAAGAAATATAACTTTATGCTATCACTTGAAAAAAGTATATGCGACATCATCCCTTGCGTAACTATATCTTATATGTTAATATCCATCAAGATACTATTAGGCCAGTCAACAAACCGAAATATAAAGGCGTTAGGTCGCAAAAAATTGCTCGGGTCTGGTTTTTTGGGATATTGTTAGGATAGATACCAGAAGTGTAGCACCAAGTTTGTAACTTCGAAAAACCTGTGCTAACCCCGTGACCATCAAAAAACCTCAACATTTTCGGACTTTTTTATACCCGTCACTATGTGAAAGGGTATATTAACTTTGTCATGAAGTTTGCAACGCACAGAAGGAAGCACTTCCGACTATATAAAGTATATATATTATTGATCAGTGTGACGAGAGAAATCGATTGAGCGATGTCCGTCTGTCCGTCTGTCTGTCTGTCTGTCTGTCCGTCTGTTTCAATACAAACTAGTCCCTCAGTTTTGAAGCTATCGGGCTGAAATTTTGTATACAAGTTTCTTTTTAGTGTACGCTGTATATATGTCGGAACGAATGGAATCGGACCATGGGGTCATGGGGCTGCCATAGAAATCAACCTCTGAAAATTAGGTTCTTCTAAGAAAAACTTTTTTCTTTATGAACCAATCTTAACTAAACTTCACCCAAATGTGTTCCTAGTAAAGCCTCAAAACATATATAGGAACGGATGAAATCGGAACACTACGTATTAGGGATGTCATACAAACCAACCCCTGAAAACTAAGTTCTTCTAAGAAAAACTTTTTCCTTTTTAATCCGACCTTAACTAAGCATCACCCCAATAGGTTCCTAGTGAATCCTTAAAACATATATAAGAAAGGATGAAATCGGAGCACTACGACATAGGGCTGTCATACAGACCAACCAATAGAAATTAGGTTCTTTTTAGAAAAACTTTTTTCTTTAGAAACCAATCTTAACCAAACTTCATCCAAATGTGTTTCTAGTAAAGCCTCCAAACATATCTAGGAACGAATGGAATCGGAACTTTACGTCATAGGGTTGTCATACAAACCAACCCCTGAAGAAAAACTTTTTCATTTTTAATGGAAATGGGTTCCTTGTATAAACTGACCAGACGTACAGCATTTTGACCTGTCGTACAGTATTGGGAAATGTACAGCAAAACGCACAGCATTTTCCATGTCACAATATGAAACCTAAATCACTCCTCGGTGACGCCTGTGATCAGTCTTGCCTGCTTCTACGATGCAAAATTGGGCCCCTGTATGGTCGATATTTAGCGAGATAATCGCATTTTAATGTTTGGCAATCGCTCATTTTCGACAGCGCGGGAACCGTTCCCGATCTTTTTGAAATTTGGCTCACTCTCAAAATTACACGGTTCAACCTATCCGCAATCGAATGTTATGGCTGCCCAAATCAGCGTGTTGAGTTTGAGAAAACTTGTAAAAGACCGTACACTATTTGGTGAAAATTTTAAGGCTCCAGCTGTCAAGGTTCAGAACTTACAGCCGTCGAAAGTTGCGATTTAAAGTGTAAAGTTTGACTCATACACGATCGATATTTAGCGATATAATAACACTTCAATCATTCACTTTCGATAACTCGGGAACCAACGGAAATGTCTGAAATTGGCACATTT
Organism: Microchrysa polita; assembly: GCA_949715475.1. NCBI lineage: Eukaryota > Metazoa > Arthropoda > Insecta > Diptera > Stratiomyidae > Microchrysa > Microchrysa polita. The sequence continues at coordinate 6,417,073 of OX454421.1, forward strand.
GTAGAGCTACTTGGCGCACATTTCCTCCGTAAGTTTCAAGGTCCTACTTATCTGAGTTCGGAAGTTACAGCTGCCCAAATTGCACTTTTGTAGCTTTTAATTGAAATTTTATCCATAACTTGAGCGGAATTTTGAAATTTCTCAGACCGGTAGAGCATATATACATATATATATACCAAGACTCTGAAGTCACAGCCGTCAAAAGATGCGATTTGAATTTATTTTTCCTATCACAAAACGATGAAAAATCCGCCGCTGTACTGCATGCGATTCCCTTATCCCCTCTATTGGGAAATTCACACTAAAGAAGGGAGTCTGTATGAGTTTTAGATCAGGGTTTTTCCCTCAACATGTCCTTCGAATCCGTTAAAATTTTTTACACCAGGGGACCAGCCTATATAACCATACATGAGTACAGAATGCATACTCTCCTCCAGAAATATCGCAACAAGGGTTAGCCACCTCTTCACCTGAAACCTCTTCATTCAAACTTTGCCTGGAAAGCCACCACCAGCTTAAGAATTCTCGGGTCTCGGCCCATCTCATTGGGTTTCGTTTATCTATTGCAATAAACGAAACGAAGTTTTTAAATAAGTAGGTACTTTGCGGTCATATAAAAAGCCAGGTGCCACATCATACGATATTCCTTACAGTTATTTTTGAAACCTTCTTCTTCTTCTATTTTATATGTGTGTAAGTATAATCTTATTTGAAGTAGGGTAACCTGGCCAACAGTGGATCATTTTCTGCTTGTTGTCCTGTTGTTGACAGTAGCGGCACATTACGTAGAAGATTATCATTTCAATGGCTTTACTAGATTATTGGCTTGGATTTAAGAAAGAGACTTTTCAAATAAAAGCTTTTTTGAAAGGCAAAAGTAGGCTTTGAAAATAATTTTCAAAATGATTCACTGTGTACCATGGGGTGTACACAGTGGATCACCTCGTGGTGCACAGTGAATCAACATGAAATACATAGTAAATGTGGAATGTTTAATGGTATTATTAAAAAATCCTCATAATATTTACGTTATTCTTGTTGTAAATAATAAAAATAACAGTAAAAACAAAGTACAAAAAAATAAAATGAGTACGTCAAATTTTAATAAAAAATTATCATAATAATCATAATCATAAAGAAAATCGATGTTTAATTTATATAAACTGGACATATCTAAAATAATCTTTTAGAAAAATAAGATTTTATGGATAATTTCTGACAAATATTGATGATGAAAAATTTATATTGAATTTTCCATGATCCACTGTGTACCAGATTGGTTTGATTCACTGTTGACCATAGTACAAAAAACCTAAATCATATCGAAAACTTTTAAACTCCATTTATGAGCGTCAAAATACATAGCGCGTAATAATCCTCTATTATAACTCTTATCGATGGCAAGACCCTAGAAACAGTTCTTAAAACGGTTTTCAAGATTCATTAAAAATACTCAACCGAAAAAAATTACTTTCTAATGTCAAAAACATGAAAACCCCATCACAAGATCTCTCGATGGAAAAATCGTACTGTTAATACGTGTGTTCAAAGCTAAGTTAAAACGTAAATTTTTCTCCTTTGCAACATTTGCCTTGCACGATTTTTAAGCATATGAGATAAAATGATTCACTGTGTACACTGATCCACTGTTGGCCAGTTTACCCTACTCTTTTTTGTGTTTTTCGTGTTAAAACATACGTTTGTTCTTCATATGTTGATGATTTTTTTAAGGGGAACATTGAGAACTATAGGGCTCCCTGTTTAGTATTAACAGAACTTTGCCTTCCCAAGAAGAAGATATCACTCATGAAGGGAAGAAGAATATGAGGTTATTATATGGCATGCATACTTGTCGTATCCGTCATGTTTTTGGCAGGACAGTCCTGCCTTTTCAACTTTAACCTGTCGTCCTGCCAAAATGCTGAAAGTCCTGATTTTGTCCGGCTTTATCCTGTTTTTGGACGTCGAAATGGCATCTCACCAAATGACGAATATGACTTAGTTTAATGAAGACTACATTTAAATGTTAAAGAAATTCACAAATAAAAAAAATTGGCTTTTACGACAGTCGGATGTTTGATGTAAATCGTCGCGGAGCTAACCACTGTTAAAAGGGCCAAGCGCTGCGAAACCCCCCTTCGCATCGCCATGCGATTATTGCTCTTTACTTAGTCCAGGAACATTCTTGACAAATACTAATTATGGAACAGGATATTGAAGACATATGCAGTTTCCTAAGATGAATGTCCAAACATGCATGAGTATTAAATATAATTCTCCTCTAATCAAACTACACAAAACAAGCCTTTCAGTTTACAAAAAATCTACACTTAATGCTGAAAAATTCGAAAGTTACGCAAATATTACAGACGCATTTGCGTTTCTGGTTGTCCTGCCAAACGATGTCTTTTGCTGCGCTTGTCCTGATTTTATCGAAAAAATATACGAGCCTTAGGCATGCATCATGACCTCGTGAGATGTTATTAATTTTCCAAATAGGCGCGAATAGGGTGGCGAGAATATGACTGAGTATTTTCCTGAAAACCGAATTCTGCAAGAACATAATGTCTACAGCATTGGGCCCCCGGGAGTCTGGTCACCTTATCCTAGTAAATCCTTAAAACATATCTCGGAACGGATGGAATCGGAACATTAAGTCATAGGGCTGTAATACAAACCAGCCCCTTCAAGTGTCTTCCTGGACTAGCATCCAGGAACAGATGGAATCGAAACATGTCATAGAAATTGTTAGCACAAAAGGAGCTTAAGTTTCATTCAAATGTGACGGGTATTCAAATTTCGGCCGCGCCCGAAATTAGCCTCGGTCTCGTTTTTTCATATTTTTGTTTGTAATTTCTAAAAGGTGCTTCGTACGAGTAAGTTGTCCACTGCACTGTTAAAGCTAAGAAAATCTTCTTTAATTTGAGTGTAGGTGCAAAGGATCCCAAGATACAGCACTTTAAACATTGTTTTTTTTTTTAAGTTCGAGATTGTAATTTCAGTCATGTTCCGAGCTGAATATCGACTTAAATGCGTATTCTACGGAGAAAGTCATGTGACATGAAGTTATAAACCATATGTCGGAACGAATGAAATCAGACCATGGGGTCATAGGGCTGCCCCTGAAAATTTGGTTCTTCTAAGAAAACCTTTTTTTCTTTATGTACCAATATTAACCAAACTTCACCCAAGTATGTTCCTGGTTAAGCCTCAAAAAATATATAGGAACGGATGAAATCGGAATACTACGTTATAGGGCTGTCATTCAAACCAACCTTTGGAAATTAGGTTCTTCTAAGAAAAACTTTTTCCTTTATGAAGCAATCTTAACCAAATCTCACCCAAATATGTTCCTAGTAAAGCCTCAAAACATATCTAGGAATGGATGGAATCGGAACATTACGTCATAGGGCTGTCATACAAACAGCGCCCGCTCTAAGGGGGGGCAAGCTGGGCGGTCGCCCGGGGCGCCAAATTTTAGGGGCGGCTTTTTGGCCAGCACTCGAATAAAAAAAAGCCGAAAGAAAAAAATCAATATTAACTTCGGTTGCTGCGGTTTCCTTTCCGCAGATGAAATAAAAATGGGGCGAAATAAAATAAAGATGTAAAGATTAAAGTTGTGTTTTGAAAATGCATATTCCTTGTGAGGCTATGAAGAGCCTACCATTGATACGAAGTGCTGAATTTAGAATTCTAAAATGCTAAGTACTCGTAAGAGCTGCGCATATTTTACGTCTGTGATGCTAGCACCCGCCCTACTTTCGAAAAGCAAAGTGGGACTATTCGCTCAGTTATGCACTGACTAAGTTATAAAACATACTAACTGGAGAATTACTTGTATGTGTTAATTTCGTCCTCCAATTTAACATTCATTTCATCTTCTTTTCACCAGAATTAAGGACCTTGCATGAACCCTAATTGTTGCCGAATTTCCAGAGGACGAAATTATAGCACGAAATTCATTATTGCTTCATTTATATGCGATTTGATTTCGGGAAGATGATATCTAGAGTTTTTGTTCAGTATATTGAGTAACAGGAGAGCAAGTCAACTAAACAAATATTGAACTCCCGAAGAAATTCATAATGAAATGAGAAATAGGGAGTCGAATAAACGCTGAGAACATTAAGGCGTTTAAAACAGACTCCTCTGTGAAATGTTATCTACAATAATTTTTTGGAGTTGTTTTCCATCGTCGTGCTCTGTGGCCGTGATCGTTCGGTCGCCACTCTGTGAAATAGACACTCATAGAGAAACGAGTTTCCAATCTCTGCACGACTCGTCGCAAGTTTATTATTCAGAAGAAAATGATAAGAAATATTCTTATCGTAGAATAATATATGTACTAAGAATGTGACTAGGAAGTGGTATGGCTGACAACCGTATCACACTCCGAATTCAGTTGTCTTTGTTGATGACTACCGTGTGTGTATTTCGCGCATTTCGCAATTCCCATTGCATAGATTCATCTCACATTGGAGGGCAAACTACGAAAAAGGTGGTTTGAATTTTAGCAAGATGAGGGATCGAACCAGGGAACGCATTATGCCAGAGCTCCCTAATTTGTGTTCGGACATGCTATTATCGGAATTTGGCTAGGCTCAACCGATGTAATTAGCTCTGACCTTATTGTCTTTAAAAATTCTCGAGATGACGCATTTATGAAAATAAGCCATGCACATGCACATATTGATTGACTGTCATTTCAAAAAGTTACTTGTCATTTCGCTCTCCAAATTACACTTAAATTACATATTAAGCAATTTGTGAACGCTAACGAAAATTGTGAACAGTCGTTAAGTGTGTTTGCCGGTATCATTGTGCGAAAAGTGCAGACTGCGCATGAGCTCTTAAGTGCAATAGGCAGAAGAACAAATTTCTTAAGTGGAGAACATTTCTCATCAAAAGACAAAGCTCAGAGGTGTATGTAAACAAACCAACAATACGCGCCCAAAGCTGTCACAGTACTAATGGTTCGTGCCTGTGCTAAGTGCTAAAAAAATAATAATAAAATACAGTAACGGCCAAAAGTTGTTAAATAATAATAAAAACACATTAACGGTCAAAAGTTGTGATTTAATACTAGGCGTGTTTTTTTGTACGTCGGTTTTAAAAACTTTAATATGAGTACGGAAAAAGATTGCCGACAATGCCTCGAAAAAATTGTAGAAGACTCAGAATCTATCAATTGCTCCAAATGCGGACATATATTCCATTTCTTTTGCGGAAATTTTAGTGAAACGAGTTTTCAAAAGCTAACCCGCGAAAGGAGAAAACTTTGGGTCTGCTTAATTTGCCGAGCTGCAACTGGAAATAGTAACCCTCCATCCGAGAATAATACCCCTTCAACGAAAAAAAATAACCCTTCATCGGAAAATATCATTCCTTCAACGGAAAATAAAAATGCTAGTTTAAATGACATTTTAACAAGTGTTAATAATCTAACGAAATACATGCATACGCAAATTAGTGACATTAAAAAGACATTTAGAGAAGACTTATTGGAATATCGAAAATCTTTAGACTATTGTTGTGGAAAAATAGACGATTTCGAATTAAAAATGAATAGTTTAAATAAAAAAGTGGATAATTTAACCGTGCTATGTAATTCGCTTACCGAAGAAAACCACACCTTAAAAATGCAAGTTAAAAATTTAACAATAAACTCTAATATAAGCGAACAGCTAGAACTCTCCAATGAAGTTGAAATTGTTGGAGTTCCGGAAACTACTCACGAAAATCTGCACGAAATTTGTAAGAAAATTGCCGAGATTGTACAAATAACTGACAGCCATCCAACGAAAATCATAAGGAAACGAACTAACAAGGAAAGCCAGAAGACTGGATCGATTGTAGCGACCTTCGAAAGCAGTACTCAGCGAAATCTATGGCTAGCGCATTGTAAACAACATAAAAGTAAGCTGGTCACCAACAAGTTACACCATACGTTTCCAGATGAAAAGGTATATGTTAACGCCCATCTAACTAAATACTACAAGAAATTACTCTATGAAACAAAAAAATTTGCCAAAGAGAAACAATTTAAGTTTGTCTGGGTAAAGAATGACGAGGTATGGCTGCGGAAGGCGGAAAACACGAAGATTTTCAGAATTAGATATGAGACCGATCTACTTGAAATTAATTAAGCAAATAATAGAATCATTAGTTACATTATTTTTTTTATTTTTTTTATGAATATAGATTTTTTTGAAGAAATTAATAATAATGCTAGTAGTGATACACTTGTGATTAACAATTACATGAAATGTAAGGAATTTTTCATAGATACAGAAGACATAAACTTAAAAATTCTCCATACGAACATAAAAGGTATTCAAAAGAATTTTAATGATTTCCATGTATGGCTGTCTCAACTAAAAATTAATTTCGATATACTAGTACTAACTGAAACTTGGCTAGGATACGAAATATCAGGTTTTGAAATACCGGGATACAAAAAAATTATAAAACCAAACAAGTTTAATAAATGTGATGGAATTATAGTATACATCCAAACAAACCTCAATTTTGAAATATTTAATATAGAGATTGACGATGTAAATTCCATACACTTAACCTTATCAATCAACCAGTCAACTCTGCTTTTGTCAAGTCTGTACCGTTCACCTAATGATACTAATGCGCAAACTTTCTTAAATAACCTAGAAACATTTTTAGAAAACAATCAGCATTATAAACAACATATATTAATTGGTGATATTAACATTGATATACTAGAGCAGAATCTAGATATTATTGGTCATTCTTACTTAAATTTACTCCACGAATATGGATTTACAAATTATTTATACGGGTGTACTAGAATGGGCATAACAAAACAAAGCTGTATAGACCATTTATTCCTAAAAAAGCAGAAGGGGCACAGGTTTTCTTCAGCTATTTACCAAACGAACATAACCGATCACTACACAATTCTTGGCAATATTGTATTCCTAAACGAAAAGAAAACCCAACCGCAGCGTGTGTACAATAAAGTCCTAAATACAGCTGCATTTACCTCGAAGTTACAAGCGGAGAATTGGGATATAGTGCTATCAGAGCAGGATGCGAACATGTCTTTTTCATTGTTCTATAATAAACTACTAGACATTCATAAAAGTTGTCTCGAGCCAGCGAAAAAACCTAGTAGCAAGCTTACTATATTAAAACCGTGGATGACCAAAGGACTAGTCACCTCAATTAGAAACAGGGATCGAATTGCTGCCAAGCTCCAAAAACAGCCTTTTAATACCCAGCTTAAAGAATGGTTCAAAGTTTATAGGAATAAAATAAAAATATTAATTAGGCAAACGAAAGACAACTATTATAGATCCAAGATTGTTACATGTAGGGGAGATATGAAGAAAATTTGGAACATAGTCAATGAAGCTACGAATACTAAAACAAAGCACAGTAGTTTTGTTAGCAATATTGTTTCCTCCAGTGGAGACGTTATTTCTGGCGATAGGAAGTTAGATGTAGCCGAAGAGTTTAATCGACATTTTTCAAATGTAGGGCATACAATTGCTTCCTATTCCCCCAATAAATCAAATGGATAGCATTCGAATAAATAATGCTGACCAAAGTCGATACTGCCACTCGTTCTTTATGACGCCTGTCACTGAAGATGAAATCCTTTTGCTTTTATTAAATCTAAAAGCTAATGTTGCCCCAGGACCTGATGGACTAAGCACCAATGCTCTTAAACGAAATGCTAACTATTTAACCGTACCTTTCCTACATGTTTTTAATCTTTGTCTCAGCCAGGGAGTGTTTCCATCTGCACTGCAAACTGCCTTGGTAGTGCCAATACACAAGAATGATGATAAATCTAATTTAGATAATTATCGTCCAATCTCCCTTTTGTCGAGCATAGCAAAGCTTTTAGAGAAAATAATAAAAGCCAGACTCGTAAAGTATTTAGAAGGCAAAAATATATTATCCAATAACCAATTTGGCTTTAGACCCTCAATGAGCACAGAAGACGCAATTTTCCATGTCACGAAAGCTATTACGGTTAATCTGGATAAGGGCAACAAATGCTTGGGTATCTTCTTGGACTTCAAAAAAGCCTTCGATACGGTCAATCACGCCAAATTGATTGAAAAACTTAGGCTTATAGGGATAAGAGGGATACCCTTAAAATTATTAAAAAGCTACTTGGATCACAGAACCCAAATGGTACGTATTGAGGAATGCACTAGTAGTAAGCAGAATGTAAGTATCGGAATACCGCAGGGTACGGTCTTAGGACCAATACTGTTTTTGATATACATAAACGACCTCCTTAGGCTGAAACTAACCAATGGCTCTATGTATGCATTTGCTGACGATACGGTAGTAGTATGTCATGGCCAAAGTTGGGAAGAAACATACCACCAAGCAAATAATGGTATCAGGCTAATTCTGCTTTGGTTGCGAGAAAATGCAGTCAGCATAAATATAAATAAAACAGTAGCTATTCCTTTTATGCACACCTCCGCAGGTGAACCTCCTGATTCGCTCTACATTACTATGCACCGAAATTGTGAAGTAGCTACAAACTGTTCCTGTCCGACCCTAGCTCGAAAAGAAAGCACAAAATATTTGGGAATTTATATTGACAAAAATTTGCGTTGGGGTGAACACGTATCGTATCTGCGCAAAAGATTGAGGAAAACTTTATACAAATTTGTTGAACTCAGATCAATATTATCAAAAAACTTACTACGAATTATTTTTACTTCACTTGTGCAATCTGTCATTGAGTATGGATTGATTGGGTGGGGTGGAATTAATTCTAGTACATTATCACCTCTAGTTTTACTACATAAAAAAATTATTAAAATATGTCTGAGTAAACCCATGTGGTATCCTACGGCACAGCTGTATAATGACTTTGGGGTGCTAAGAATTCCAGTACTACATGAAATCAAAATTTTAAAATTTGTATACAGTCATCGCAATATTTTCCCAGCTGAAACTGTTACGGGTTACCAAACTCGAAGACAAACTAGAGGCAAGATTTTTCAACCAAGATATCAAACGAGACTTGCAGCGAGTCATGCTTATTTCTTAGCACCACGCTTATTCAATGCGTTACCAATAAATATATGTAGTTCACGAAGTATAATAATTTTTAAGAAAGCGCTGAGAAAGTATTATTTGGAGAAAGAAGTAGGCTTGAATTTATAATACTAATCTTCTACGGAAAAAAAAAGAAAAAAGTTATATACACTTTAATTCGTCTACAAAATGACTTTTTAAATACATAAAATAATAATAATAATGAAGTCCAGTCAATCCGCCTCATAACACGAGCATAGTTCTTAGTGAGGCGGCCAATAGCAGTATTTTAATTTTAAGTATAAATTAAATCAATTCCTTTGTCCTACAATTGTTAAGTTTAGTAATAGGTTAAATTAAAATGAATTGAATTAATTGAATTGTAAATATGTATTATAAATGAATTGGCGATTATGAATAAATAATAAAAAAAAATAATAACATTGAAAAGCCTTAAGCAATCCGGCTAATTGAAGTTTTTAAGGAATTTACGGAAAACAAGTGCAGAGCGTTAGCAATGAAAACGAGCACATTCTTTCGGCCCAACATTTTTGAGGGCAGAGTTTTCTAAAAATGTATCGCATGAATTCTCGATTTCTTACATCAAGCTTTAAAATTTTGAAATTCAAAAAAAAAACTTTATAAGGCGTTGCTGAACGGTGGTACGTGGGGGTGTGCTTAAGAGTATGAATGATAGCTGAACGGAGGTTTGAGTCCCAATGTGATCATGAATTTTTGTGTTGTTTAAAAAAAAAAATGTTCTTAAGTTAGCTGGTTTCACTATGTAAATTGTTTTGGAGCAAGGACCATGAGTACAAGAGGAAAAACCTCTTTGTATCGATTCTAGAACAACCATTCTATACATATTTTGGTCGCTCCGAGTGATTTCATTTTTTGTGCTCGACGTATCACTAAAGCCATGGTGAAGCCTGAACTCACGACGAAATTCAGCATGCGGAGATCACGAAATTTAATTAATATGTACTTCTAAAAATTTCCATTAGTTACCAAATATGGGCTGCACTAACAATTAAATTTTCAAACTACATATTTATAAAACGAAAATAGATCCTGAACTATAAACGTATAACATCAAAAGCATTCCTTGCCAACGCCAATTTTTGCACACCTATTTTCTTGGGTGGCGCCAGAATCAGTAGACCTCACTAGGGGGCTCGAACTGAAAAAGATTGGGAGCCACTGATCTAGATACAGGGGCGGAGCATAAGGGCCCGCAGGGCCCGCGTGGCGGGGGGGCCCACGAGATTTAGGGGCCCAAAAGCCACAGGAAAGATTTCTCTAACCATAAAAACAGCACGACTGCGAAAAACAATATTCCGACGGAAATATTTTTTTGTGGAAAAGAAGAGACATACATTTTTCAAAAAAGAATCAAATCAAATTCTAAATTTATTGTTTCTCTTTCATCAGGTCCCTTAGATAAGCCTCTAGGGGCAAAAAATTTCATATTGTCCTGATATTTTCGAAAGCTCATCCCATAATTCGGAGTCTCAAATTTTCTCCAAAAATGGTTGAAAAAGTTTCTCAATATTTTTGTTATTATTCATATAGTGCATTTGGGCCCCTTTCATAATTCTCATGAAAATAGCTCGAAATTAATGTAAAAGCACTTAATTTTATGTTGTTGTTTTTTGCAAAAAGATAAATTAACCTTTAAAATGATGCTGCTTAATTTACTCAAAATTTATCTAAATTAAGAAGTCCGCGTTCTACTCTATAACACCTTATAAGCCTCCATTACGGAATGGATTTCCTCCTGGTATGCCTATGTCCTATTTGCTGTAACTGTAGCCTTGATTTGTAATGCGAGCTACCCTTTTCCTTGAAAGAACCATATGACCCCAAAACGATCCTTCAGGTCCTCTCCTCTGCAAATAAACTATCGTAAAACATTTTTGGAGATAGTACCCATAGGCTGTTTACACCTGACTTTTGTCGAATCCACTTTGGCATGGACTGTCAAAGACGTACAAAATAATTCGCGAGTGGTACTAAACTTAGTTCAAACTAGTTATTACGACCTGTAGGTATATGTCGTTAGAAACTAAAATATTTTAACTTGCTTGCGGTATATTCACGCGGTTATTAGGGCTGTGGTACTGAGGCCACATGTGGTTTTAATGGAGTTTTGCCAAGATTCCTGTATTGAATATAATAATTAAGAATCAACGTTCTTAAAATTTAATGATTTAAATTATTCACTGCAGGAAGGTAATTTATTATACTTTTCGGAGCGTAATGAGGTAAATTGAATGTCGCCAACACCTATAGAGGGGTGAGCTGCGTGAGATTTTTTATTTTCAAATTAAAAAACAATGATTGATGAAACCATTAATTTTATAAACGTTACAACAAGAATGCCTTCCCGCAGCTGAGAAATTCTACCAAGAATTAGAAACTCAGACTGCGACCGAAGGACCGTCTTTGCGCGAGAGACCTAAGCACGACGCCAGGATATTTAGGGTCGCAGCCCAAAGGAGAAGGAACGCTCGGGAAATACAGGCGCCAAAGTACGTGGAGGACTCGCAAGGAATGTTGCTGATTGACGATACGGCAATTTGTAGCAGGATGCGAGAGTATTTTGACGAACTTCTAAATGAAGAATTTCCTCGAGCAGCTTTTCAAGATGTTGAGCCGAATACCACAAATATTGAAGATATCTCAGAGGAAGAGGTGATGGAGGCAATGCATCAGATGAAACGCGGAAAGGCAGTCGGCCCGGACAAAATCCCCGCGGAATTTTGGTTGAAAATGGAAAATGTCGGGCTTAGTTGGCTCACAGTTCTCTTCAACAAAATCAAAGGTGGGCAACCGATGCCTGATGCTTTCAGGGAAAGTTTTCTTCTTCCTTTCTATAAGAACAAGGGAGACTCACGCAAACTCAACAACTATAGGGCTATAAAGTTAACACCTCATACACTGAAGATCTACGAGCGAGTTGTCTGCAACCGATTGAGAAAGATTGTGCGGTTGAATGACAATCAATGCGGCTTTGTTGAAGGTCGATCTACAGTCGATGCGATTCAGTGCATTCGTATTGCGATGGAAAAGTACAGAGCAGCACGAAAGGACTTGTACTTTGTGTTCATCGATTTGGAGAAGGCATTCGATAGAGTACCTCGTGATCTGATATGGTTGGCCTTGAGAGCACTTAATGTCCCCGAGGCATACGTCAAGATGATACGAGACATGTATGATGGAGCTACGACTAAGGTTAGATGCACAGCCGGTGAATCAGAAGAATTTCCGGTGAATGTCGGAGTACACCAGGGCAGTGTATTGAGTCCGTTGCAACATCATCATGTGCTACTTATTAACACGTGTCTCCGACGGCCTAGAAATATCTCTTCTTTTTGCTGATGATATAGTCCTCAGTAGCCCAAACATCGTTGCCTTGCAAGCTGCGCTTACAAAATGGTGTGACATTCTGGAGGAGCATGGACTGAGGGTAAGTATAACAAAGACTGAGTTCTTATGCTGCCAATTCTCAGACCCAAATGCACCGATACCAGAAATGCACGTCAAAGGAGAGCAGCTTAAGTCTTGTACCAAGTTCAAGTACCTTGGCTCGATGGTGAACAGCGGAGCTACATGCGATGATGACATCAAACATCGCACAAAGGTTGGGTGGATGAGGTGGCGAGAAAACTCTGGAGTTTTCTGCGATAAGAAAATGCCACTGAAGCTAAAGGGAAAGTTGTACAAAACGGTTGTACGTCCCGCACTCATGTATGGATCAGAATGCTGGGCCATGTATGAAGGTTACGCGAAAGAAATGACAGCGACTGAAATGAAAATGTTACGCATGTCCGTTGGTGTAACCAAAAGGGACCACATCAAGAGTAGCTACATCCGAGGCAGCTTGTCCATAGACCAACCAATCACCGAAAAGCTCGAAGACCGACGAATGGATTGGTATTGCCATGTTCAAAGGCGTCCGCCTGAGAACCCCGCAAAGAGAGCGATATCAATGGAAGTTCCACTTGATGGACCCAAGGCCAGAGGCAGACCGAAGAACACGTGGATGTGTCAAATGAAAAAGCAACAACAACGCATTGGTCTCGGCGATGACACGATCCACGATAGAGCTGCCTGTAGAAATATGCTGAGAAATTATCGCCAAAACGGGCGATGTGCCTACACCGCAGGTCGAGCAACGCGGAACCATGGAGCGGTATAAAGAACGAGGCAAGGAAGAAGAAGAAGACAACAAGAATGCCTTTCTCAATATAAGAGTGCAATCAGTCAAAGTAGCTCTCAGCAAATTTTTTTAAAGTACGACGTTCTAAATTTTAGTAGAAACACGGTAACGTCAAAGTCATGTTTAAAAAGAGTTGATTTAAGCATATTTTCTATTAATTGTACTCTGCTTTTCTCTCAGTGTAGGGGGCCCACTCAAGAAGTTGGCGGGAGGGCCCCGAGTGAAGTTGTTCCGCCACTGTCTAGATAGTATGGATATCTATTATCTACTATCTATCTACTATCAATCTGTTTGGCATAGTACCTAAGGGGCGGCAATTTGTCCTCTTGCCCGGGGCGGCGTAAGTCCTAGAGCGGGCGCTGCATACAAACCTCCTAAAATACAATTTCGGACTTTTTCACAAAAAAAACACATTTTTTAAAGTGCTGTATCTTAGGATCCTTTGCACCTACAAAGCTAGGGTTACACTCAAATTAAAGAAGATTTTCTTAGCTTTAAAAGTGCAGTGGACGACTTACTTGTAGGAAGCACATTTTAGAAATTACAAACAAAAATATGAAAAAAAGTCCGAAAATTTTGAGGTTTTTTTAGGGTTACGGGGTTAGGACAGGTTTTTCGAAGTTGCAAACTTGGTGGTACACTTCTGGTATCTATCCTAACAATATCCCCAAACAATAGAGCCGAGCAATTTTTTGCGACCTAAAATCGTTAAATGACTGGCCTATACAGGGTGTCCGGAAACTGCCGCATAAACGCACCGGATTATGATTCCTCAGTTGATTTCCAGCAAAAAAGTTGTATTGAACAGACCCCCTCAGCTTAACCCTTTAGCTGCCACAGGCATTTAAAGATTTTTTAAAAAATCATTTTCTTGCACGACTTAAAGCCTAATATCTCCAAAGCTAGACCAGCTACAATAGTGAAATAAAATGATTTTTACAGCCAACAAATATGCCTGTAAAATAAAACTAACCAACTTGAAATCGGATAAGAGGTTTGGTTTTTACAGAGCTCTAAATTCAAATTTGCGTGATTTGACCCAAAAACAATCTTTTTTTCCATCTCAATTTTCTCCAACTTATGCCAAGGTGAGGTGCTTGTACGATTCTTTTAAAAATTGGCGCATAGTCTTATCATCATATCTTTCTTACATCATTTTATTCTAGCTCCATTATTTCTAACAGTTTTAGTACCTTAAGTGCAGAAAACTAGGGTTAATTTTGGCTCGATTTCGTCATACTTTGAATAGATTTTACCAATTGTATTGAATTCGAGCTAAAATTAACCCTAGTTTTCTACACTTAACGTATAAAAACGGTTAGAAGTAATGCAGGTAGATCAAAATGATGTAAGAAAGATATGATGGTAATGCGCCAATTTTTAAAAGAATCGTACAAGCACCTCATCCTGGCAGAAGTTGGAGAAAATTCAGATGCAAAAAAAGATTGATTTTGGGTCAAATCACGCAAATTTGACTTTGAAGCTGTGTAAAAACCAAACCTCTTATCCGATTTTAGGAGGGTTAGTTTTATTTTAAAGGTAAATTTGTTGGCTGTAAAAATCATTTTATTTCACTATTGTAGCTGGTCTAGCTTTGGAGATATTAGGCTTTAAGTCGTGCAAGAAAATGATTTTTTCAAAAATCTTTAAATGCCTGTGGCAGCTAAAGGGTTAAGCTGAGGGGGTATGTTCCGTACAACTTTTTTGCTGGAAATCAACTGAGGAATCATAATCCGGTGCGTTCATGCGGCTGTTTCCGGACACCCTGTATAGTGAAATAATATTGCAAAGGATTGCACCCGAAACCGAATGCTTTTCAGCTTCCAATCAGAACAACGAAAATGTTAAGAAACTCATTTCTGGAAATTGTTGAATTACAAAGGGACCATGACTTCTTTTTCGCCAACAAAAGTTTTCGGAGACTCCCTTCTGTAAATCAAAATAGTTTAATCTGCTCGATCACATTGCAGACGGATCTCAGTAGTTTTCGGAAGCGATATTTTCTAGGGTAGATATGGGGAATCTAGCATATGTTGGTTAATTGTTTACCTTTACTGTTTTCTCCCAGTTCCGTTTCGAGTTGACTGCGGATATCTTCAAATCTGGGACATTCGAACAAGACATGTTTCGCATCTCCGCAACTCCCTTGCATCTCGGGCATTCGTGTAGTTTAAACCGATGCAAATATAGTCGGTACCCTCCGTGAACCGTTATGAACTGGGCCAGGTAACATACTCGCTTTTCGATTAACCGACATTGATATGTCTTGGAAAAGGGTATGTGTTCATCGGCCAGTAGAGGCCTCATATATGGCCTCCCACCTTCTCATAGATTCAAGCCTTTCAATTTTTTTCGAGCACTTTTCTGGACCGCAATGTATGCACCGCACCAATTCACGGAATTTTACGTTTTTGACTAGTTTCACTACAGCACAGCATGTGCCTTTCCGTAATGAGTCCGTCGCTAATTTGGTCATCATCGTGATTGCGTCTATAGTAGACAACGCTCGTCCTAAGTCGTACTGACAATCTGATAAGCGCTCCGGTTCCTGCACCACCCCTGACAATCCACTAAAAATTACTCGTTCTATCTGCCTGCTTGACACTGCGTGGGTAAGGGCGGTAACAATTAGCTTCATCGGTATCCTTTAGTTGTGGCAAAGTGCGTTCCTCTAAACCGGTTCCAAAGACGTCAACGAACCTTCCGGGCGTCACCAGAATTGCCGCCTTAAATGCCTTATTGTGGACACCATTCGAACCGGGCGCTTTAGCATCCTCTAGCCCAGAAGCAGCCCTCAAAAGTTCGGTTTCCGTAATCGCCGGTATATGTTACCTCTAATCGGCGTCAGGATTTGCCTCACAGGTTTTATTTCATGTTGGGGGAACAAAGTAGAGGCAATATTTTTTTAGTAAGTCCGGACATTTGAGTCGAGGCGCTTTCTGTCCGATCTTCTTCGTGACCACCCTATACGCCGTCCCCCACGGGACGAACAATCGTGTTCGCTCTTTTTGATTGCAAGATCTGCGGGCTCCTTATAGGTTTCCATGAAGGTGCCGAGCTTTAATGGGTCAGTATTGCAAAGCCCTTTGTTCCGCTGTTCCGTTAACTGTACCTACATAAGACAAGGTTTCTAGGAACGACGCGACGCTTGGATCGAAGTGTCTCATACACGTGTGCACCGTTCATTTTCCCTTTTCGCAGATAATTGCAACGTCGATTCCCTTCTCTTTCATCATCTGTGATAGCAGATCTTGTGCTGTTTGGCAGTGATTCAGAGTCAGCTGCAATAGTCTCTTCTGGGGATTAATTTTGTTGCCTTCTGATATCCTGGTCGCTTGATGCATCCATTTTAGTGCTTTTAGTTCGTCCCGTTCACAAAATGCAATTAGCCTCTTTGTCGCAGAAGGCCGTTCTGTAGCCATCCTCTTCACACTTGAAGTACATATTAGACCTATCGTGCTGACTATTATACTCCCTCCCAAAGTCACCAAATGCGGAACACGTAAAGCATCTCTTCACAGACAATAGCCATTTTAACCGACAGATCGTTCATCCCACTTTGACTCCATCATCTTGCTGGCTACGTCTGCAGGCAAGCCTATGGTTGTTATTTGAGTGCCACAGTAGGTACGCCATTCTGGACGGGTTCACGGCGTGGAGAGGAAGCTTCACTGAACCAAATGTTTACTAAATAGTCATACAAATTTTCGTGTATGCAATGAATTTTTCATTAATTTCAATTGAATTAATGCAAAATATTCACTTTACCTATGATACTTTCATTATAAATTTTTGTTTAAGCTGCTGAATCCCCGCAATGAAACGAGGCCTCTACATGTATTGGCGACATCTCATTTGCTTATACGCTTTGCTAAGCATCACAAATTACCTTAATTACCTAAATTACCTAAAGTGGAATTCCATCCCGGCACCCTATGACTGAAGACCTGCCCTTCCTACTACACCAACCACACTATACGTGAAGAAAGTTTCTAAAATTACACATAAAGTATTTGTCAGAGCTGAGAATAACGTTTCATAATGTTATGAACAATTCATCCATATCGATACTTATTGCACTTTGGTAGGAAAATTTTATGAATCGCATTCATTAATATGATGGAAAGCATATTTTTGTCAGTGCGCGAATGCTGCCCGAACATTCTCCCTCGTTGTGACCTCGTCCAGGTATAAAACCTCTATTCTCGTCTCCTGCCGCAATGCTTTTAAACTGGATGGGTTCAGTCCTAAAAAGCTCGTAACCATTGTCTTGTATCCATCTACCGAATCGGGGCTTCATTTGGAACAATAGTTTCCCATTTCTTGCTTGACGAATTCGGGAGACGTTATGGCCCATCTTTTCCAGACGTTGTTCAGACTTCACTCTGTATTCATCGATTTGGAAAAGGCATTCGATAGAGTACCTCGTGATCTGATATGGTTGGCCATGAGAGCACTTAATGTCCCTGAGGCATACGTCAGGATGATACGAGACATGTATGATGGAGCTACGACTAAGGTTAGATGCACAGCCGGTGAATCAGAAGAATTTCCGGTGAATGTCGGAGTACACCGGGGCAGTGTATTAAGTCCTTTGCTCTTCAACATCATCATGTGCTACTTATTAACACGTACCTCCGACGGCCTTGAAATATGTCTTCTTTTTGCCGATGATATAGTCCTCAGTAGCCCAAATATCGTTGCCTTGCAAGCTGCGCTTACAAAATGGTGTGACATTCTGGAGGAGCATGGACTGAGAGTAAGTATAACAAAGACTGAGTTCTTATGCTGCCCATTCTCAGACCCAGATGCACCGATACCACATATGTACGTCAAAGGAGAGCAGCTTAAGTCTTGTACCAAGTTCAAATACCTTGGCTCGCTGGTGAACAACGAAGCTACATGCGATGATGACATCAAACATCGCACAAAGGTTGGGTGGATGACGTGGCGAAAGAACTCTGGAGTTTTCGGCGATAAGAAAATGCCACTGAAGCTGAAGGGCATGTTGTACAAAACGCACTCATGTATGGATCAGAATGCTGGACCATGTATGAAGGTTACTCAAAAGAAATGACAGCGACTGAAATGAAAATGTTACGCATGTCAGTTAGTGTAACCAAAAGGGACCATATCAATTGTAGCTACATCCGAGGCAGCTTGTCCATAGACCAACCAATCACCGAAAAGCTCGAAGACCGACAAATGGATTGGCATTACCATGTTCAAAGGCGTCCGCCTGAGAACCCCGCAAAGAAAGCGATATCAATGGAAGTTCCACTTGATGGATGTGTCAAATGAAAAAGCAACAACAACGCATTGGTCTCAGCGATGACACGATCCAAGATAGAGCTGCCTGTAGAAATATGCTGAAATATTACCGCCAAAACGGGCGATGTGCCTACATCGCAGGTCGAGCAACGCGAAACCATGGAGCGGTATAAAGAACGAGGCAAGGAAGAAGAAGTTCAGACTTCACTCTTTTTAGAATGTCGGTATAGGTCATCTCTTGCGGCAGAGAAATAATCAACGCGTCGCCGTCGGGTTTTCTGAGGGGCATAGCTTATTATCCTAGACGTATTCCATTTTAATTCTACTCAGTTTAACAGTTTCATTTTCGTTAAATTCCTTAAAGTCCACTCAAAATAAAAATTCATCTATATATTATGAACGATGAGAAAGTTTCCTGTTTTCCGGCTCCACTTTCATAATTTGCTCACTCCTCTGCTCAAATTCTTATTCTGTCTGCCATAAAAACGAAAGTCATTGAAGCTCCCTCGTCTTCTGCGCGCACATTTGTGGGCTTTCCAAGAAATTGAGTGTCTAATACCTACTGTGGAAATGCAGCATTTTAAATGAGATTCATCAATTCAAATGAAGATTTTATACACATTTCCACCATAAAAAGATAATTGCGAAAAGTGGGTATATTTTTCTTTAGGATGGATGAAATTATACGTTTTACTTTTACGATGTTGCGGTAAAATAGTACGCTGTACTTAACCTACGCACGAGGTAGAATGGACTTGTAAGTGAATCATTTATAAAAATGGAGCAATTTTCAGATTTGTGGAAGAGGCTTCAAGTGCTTACTTTTTTTTATAGTATTTCAAGTAATATTTGCAGCTTGTTATATTTACTGAGAGAGAGAAAAAAGAAAAAAAAAAACAAAAGCAGTGTAAAGTCAAGTTAAACGTCACATAATTTTAAACAGACTTCAAGTGATATTACATCCTTAAAACAACGGAAATTCAGTCACATTTAATGCAGTTTTTTTTCTTTAAAATTTGTTTAAATCTTTAATTTAAATTTCCTTGTTCAATTCACCCGTACCTCAATACGATTATGCGTGACTCCTCTCTCTTTCTCCTGTTTTGCATAAACAAATCGCCAAGTCTTAATTAAATCGTGAATACATACATACAAATATCTCCTGCAAAATAGAGCAAATCCTTTTGTACAACATTAATCCTTATCACGGAGAGCTTTCAAACAATAAGCCCAAGTACGCCCATTCACAAAAACGACTCGGTCAATGTGAATGTGCCTAATCGCTACATTTCGGGACTGTTCATTTGGAGATACTATGTAGAGAGTTAGATAGAAACGTAACCATTTTCCGGTAAATTCCATTGTGAAGATTTAATTAAATTAATTTGAACCTCTGAGTGTGTTTGTAGAGCTCATTCTGGAAACTGTTATACGGCAAGAAGCCATTTACCACGTGAATGTAAATAGAGTGAGATAAAGAGGGAGAGACGGATAGTTGTAACAGATATCTTAATCTCTCTTTCTCTTGAATTTCATTAGATAATGCGATAATTAAGTGCGGTTTACATGATGACTACAACAAATGGAATTGGACTAGTTGCTGAAACTTGTGAGAAATTTAAGTTTTCTTTGCGATAGATTAGGCGGATTATGCAAAACTTTAATTCTTAAGTATCTTTGTAATTGAATTAAAATTTTCGGGGACAGAATTTCACTGCAAAAAGAAAAGAACAAATTATTTTAGCAAGCTTCACTGAAGTTAATTAACATTTCACCGCTTATCAAGTTTATTCAATTATTCTCAAGTCACATTTCATCAACGGAGATCCTGGAAAAAGTCCATCTCAACTACTTAGCAACAAATAGCGGATCCTTATCACAAATCAATGGCATCATCAATTTTTTTTTCGGAAATTGATTTCTTTTCTACGTATTTTTCTCTGTACAAAGTTAATTTTACCAATCTTGAAAAATGCTTCTCCTCCACAGATTCAATACACATGCTTCAAAAAAAAAATCCCATTTTCCTGTTTGAAAAATATTTCCTGGAATATCCTGTCGTGGTAATATAATTTAATGGATTTCAGAGCATCTATTCGCAAATCAAGTACCTAACCGACCTGATGCGGTCTCGTTTCTTGGAAAAATGAACAAAACACTAAATGAAACACACCTCATTCCCCAACGGATTATCCGGGAAAAACATATGAACCGGCTTAAGGTGCGAGACTTGAGTATAGGATTATGTTCAGACATGATGATGTAGTGTACACATGTGTACCCGGTGCCTTGCTTGCACTTATAACGAAGAAAAGCTCAAGTAGGTAAAATGGATTTCACCGGAAAATGGCTCTTCGGTCATAGCCATTGTACTGTGTAGGTGTGCGATATCGGGAAAGGGTTACTACTATTGATCCTCTAAAAAGCTCGGGCTTTCGGTACGATAAGACTCGATAAATCAGTCCAATTTGCAATTTCCTTCATTTCCTGTCCATAAGTGGCAGTCGATATAAATTGAATATGTCGGACGGAAGATTTATATTTTGAGTTCTTCGAGTTGAGGTTTCTTAGGAAATCTTGAGACGGAAATTGGAATGGAAAGCTAGGTATTTAAGGAGGTTTGTTTGGCCTTGGCGTTTGAGTATGGACTGATGAATAGCTGAAAGGATAATTATATCATAACTTGAGTGGGTATGTAGAATAACAATCCGTAATTTAAGCGTAATTAAGCGTACACTTTTTCAAATCAAATTTAGCCAAGCGCGAAAATAGAGTTCCCAGCATACCTTATTTAGGACTCCAGTAAAAAGAAAATTGATTACACTATTTTTTGTGTGCGTTTTTCTTTACATAAATATTACCCTCATCCGACGTTTTTAAGCCAACATAAGAACGTTCTAAATTATATCGGAAATCTACGTGATCAGTGGTGGAACAACTTGACTCGGGGCCCTTGCACCAATTTCTTGAAAAAGCCGTAATTTGTCTGTGCTTTTTGAAAAATGTATGTCACTGGCGAGATTTCTAACTGTGCTCTACTTTTTAGTATTCGATACCTATTAAATTTAAATATTTTGATAGAAATTTACATACCCTTTGGTATGTTTGAAACCATCCATCATGAATCCACGATTCTATAGTAATTTTTATGGATTTACGTCGAGCGTCGATAATGCAAACAAACCAAGGGCTAAACTCTCAACAGCAACACTCAAATGCTTCGAATTCCAGTTTATGAGTTCCATTCGTTTTATACGATTTCCGTTTGTCGGATCTAACAGTTGTTAGATTGAAGGTTCCAGGGATGGGTGAGCCGAAGGCCGGCGCGGCGCCTCCAAAGGAGCTGGAGCTCCTGGCAACATTCAATGCTTCGAAGAATTCAACCCTTCTGATATAGGGCGATGCCAACGCGCGACATCTTGCGAGGAAGCACCGAAATAAACTAAAGAGGTGAGGACCTGTTTTTCATACTAAATAAAGGTACAAACCTTACAGTGTGCAAAATGGGAAACTGTTTAACTTTCGATTTTACAAGCTCGGCAAACAGCGCTGGCAAGGAGGAGGTACGAGACGTTGGAAATGGCATTCAAAGGTTAATGTGCGATGAAGCGTAGCAAGAAAACCCTTCCATCTATCTAAGCTCACGAAACTGACTCGCGACATTTTCAATATCTGCAACAAACACAAGTTCTGGCAGCCATATAAAGACTGTTTGAAAATCTACAAGAAAGCCATCAGAACTGCACAAGCCCAAGCCTGGGACGAGTTCTGCTAATCCTTGGATCAAGTCAAGGACTCAGCAAGGATAAGTAAAATCCTGTCAAAGGCATATTCATATTCGACATTAATAAAGAGAGAAGATGGAACCTGGATGGAACCCACTGATAAGTCTCTGGAGCTTCTTCGGAATACGCACTTCCCTGGGTGCAAAAGCGCTTGCATGCCTATACCAGCACTGCATAATGTTGACATTAGACTGGGTGACTTTGTAGACTCTGTCATTACGAAAGGGAAGGTCTCCTGGGCTAATAAGAGCTTAAGACGGCATACTAACAATCATGATGCTGAAGATATAGGATCTTGTAGTTCCAATGCTTTTACCACTCTTCAAGAGTTTCCTGATCCTCAACTACGTTCCCAAGTCATGGCGACGAGTTCGAGTCGTTTTCATACCGAAAGCGGGTAAACGTCGGCATGAAACCGCGAAGGATTTCAGCTCTATTAGTTTATCCTCCTTCGTATTAAAAAAATTGGAGCGTATCGTCCAAATCCATATCGGGCAAAGGCTAGGAAACTCAGTACTCTCTAAGTCGCAGCACGTCAGGGGCCTCTCCATTACCGTTAAACCCAGTTATCACGTGTTTCCCTTCCAAAACTAATTGGATTTAAACCCAACGCTTTTTTTCCGGTTGGACCGGGGCTGTGAAATCTTCGAAAGAAGTAAGCCCATTTCATGCGGTTCTTTCCCAGCACGATTCGACCGACTTGGACACGCCTACTACGAACTACGAACGCCGCGTGTCGCATAAGTGTGGCGATGAAGGCTTTAGTCTGTCGACCCCGAAGCTCAGCTTGAAGCTAAGCATAGAAAAGCGTGTTAAGAAAGCCTGCGTAGCTTTCTGCGCATCCAAGACATTCTTGAATAGAAGGTGGGGCATTAAGCCAAATGTGATACTCTGGCTCTACACCGCGATTGTACGCTCAATCTTAACATATGAAGCTGGTAGCCAGCGCTCAGTAGAGCTTACAATGTAAAGAAGCTGGAACAAACATTTACTGTCATTATCTCGCGAATGCTAATCGTAATTGGCGGAACATTGGAACTTGTGTAATATCAAAGAAGCTATGGCCATCCTATGACCGGAAAATAACGTCTGAGATTTTGACCAGACACGTAAAGTTGTTGCTAGACTTGCTTAGGCCCGTATTTATAAACATACCTTAACTCAAGGAAACCTTGAGTCAAGGATGCCGAAATTAAAAAACTTAAATGTCATTTTCCATACTTTTTCATAGAAATCACTTATATTCAGGAGTCAATGCATCCTTGATTTAAGGAGAAACTCAAGTAGACCTTGAAATTTTCTATAGTCAACCTCACTTGAAGCCAAAGTACCTACCCACCTACCTTGAAATATTATATTTCAAGTCTATTGACAACTTAAGGTCGCCTTGAGTTTCGCCTTTAATCCAGGATGCATTGACTCCTGATTATAAATGATTTCTATGAATAAGTATGGGAAATGACATTTCATTTTTTGAATTTCGGCATCCTTGACTCAAGGTCTCCTTGAGTTAAGGTATGTTCATAAATACGGGCCATAGGCTTGATTATTGGACATTGATAAATAAGGGACCATGTAGCCAGGTATTCTCCACAACTCGCACTGTCGCAGTTGCGATAATGCAAGTGAAAGAGAAACTTTATTTCACTTTCTATGCGAATGCCCAAGTCTCGCCAGATCCCTCTACCAAACGTTGGGATTTGCGTTTTTTAGGCCCCTAGAGAATGCGTCGGAAGCGAAAATAGGGAAGCTGTTTCACTTCCTATTTATTTATCTATTTTATCGGAAAGTACATAATGTCTACAAACATTATATACGTTAGATTTTTCAGTTTCACAGTCGTGATCGTGATTTTTGATAATTCGAGAAATCTTTTTCTGGCTTTTGGGCTCCTAAATCTCGTGCACCTCCCCACCACGCGAGCCCTGCTGGACTTCATACGCGCGCCGCCACTGTGCGTAATATATTGTTCCCGGGGGAGAAGCTAAACATTTTGTTTCCAATGAACACGAAACAAAGCTACAAACAAAAAGATGAAATATGATGGCTTGTTTTTAATTACTAAAAACCTCATAATTCACACTTGTCTCTTCCATATTACACTTGGCTTTCGTCGACACTCATATGGCCCGGGGCTATTATAAATAAATTTATGACAGCACATATATGCCATACACAACAAGCTTCCGCATACACCTGTTCCCTAATCCTATTTAATCCGAAAGCATTTATCATTCTGTCTCGTGTGTTACTCTTAGGACGTTCACGGAGAATTTGTTCCTTCTGAAAATTATCACAAATATTATATGTACGTACGCAATGTCATTTCACCATATTGTCGTCGGATTAACATGTTAATTGTGATGACATAACACATGAATAGGGGATGTGTGTCACCTTTAGCTGCGCAAGTGTGAAAATGTTATTTCACAAAAATTGTTACGTTAAAATTATTATGTCCTCGTATCATGGCAATATACCAACTCGTTATTATTATTGAGATATGGTGAGCACTTCACCCTTTCTTCGTCATAAAACAAAACTTACTAACTCTAACGTTGTAAAATATGCTCGCTGTTTTTGTTTTCAAATATCCTGGAGGTAACCCAACCGATATAATTAACTCCGGAGAAAAATATACATCCTGCATTTATTGTGTAGTGTAAAGTATAAAATATATTGAAGTAAGCAGCAATATACCGTAGCAGAAGTTAATTAAGACTTTAACACGACAAAGTCAGTCTACAAAGGAATTTAATTGAACACGCTGTTTTCGTAGGGGGGTGTAGTTTCTGGAGAGTTTGTTTTCTGTTTTAAGAGAGTACGGAACGTTTTAATTTGGTTACTGGTCGATCCTTGTATGTTGTTCTATGTAGGGTGTCACGCTTCCGGTTGCTTTCAGTTTGTTTAATTAGAGAAAAAAAGTTACGATGTTTCAGTGGTTTACTTAATAATTGGGAAATAAATCAAAGGGGAGACACGTTATTAATTTTTCCCATTTTTACTCGCAGTTCTGATAAAAATGCAATAGGCATTAACGAAAACTAAATTTTGCTAAAAATTTAGATTAAACTGAAACAATTTCAGATTTTAGAAAAAGTCAAATCCAATCCCATTGAAACGTCCCTCACACAGGCGTGGCAGCGAATTATCCGCGGCATTAAAAATTGTTACACACTGGGTTGTACATATAAATATGTTCACAACAACGCGAATATTCAAGTTTCACATTGTACGATATCCGAAGTATGTAAGTACACTCAGAAAAAATCGTTATAAAATCAAATATAATAGCTATGATTCGAAAAATTTCATATGATTTGGCTCCATATACGTTTACGTTTAATTCAAAAATGTTTCATTTTGAATCAATAGTGGAAATATTAAAGTGATTCTTGTACTTTTAAAATTGCTGCATGTCAAATCAAAATGGAATATCACTTTATTTTAAAAGTGATTTCACTTTAAATTTAAAATGTTTTGATTGTAGGATTAAAAAAGTGAAAACATATTTTTCTTTTTTCTTTTTTTATTTTATTTTTTTATTTCTTTTGTACTTAAGTTTTTTACCATATTTTAAAAACTTTATTTTTTCACTTTGCTTCTACTGGGAAGCGAACCGGGTACCTATCGTTTCGTAGTCCTACTTCCTTCACCTAAGCTATCTGAGATTACTAGCACTGAACAAAATAGCGGCGGGCTTATGTACATGTGACGGACAGCCTTCAAAATTAAACAACTTTAAAGCAAAGTTGCAAAATATTTAAATCGATATTTCAGTCAATTTTAAACAGATCATTAAAGTGAATCCTATTAAATTTAATATAAAACTATTTGTTTTTAAAATGATTAATTGATAAATTCCAATTTTATTTTTAATATGTTTTACTTTAAATTAAAGTGATGATATTTCTCTGAGTATACACTCAAAATTGATATATATGAACCAAACTTGTAAAGAAAACATAATGACGAGATGTTCCTAAATTATATCCGGAAATCGAACATTCCGCTTGGGAAAAAGTAGGAAAAAGCTGGATCAGGGGAATAAACTGCCTAACCCACTTCTAAGAGTGCTAGATCAAAAGGTATTGTTAACGAGGTTTCATGACAAAATATAGGAAAGGAAAGCAAATTTTGTTCGTATAACGGTGGAATATGCTGTAAGGTCGTCTATGAAAAATTTGTAGCTTCTGTAGTTAAGTTAGGTATAGTGACCGCTTGGTGTATACGCACCGCACTTGGACCAGTACTTGGTCCTTTGTGATACCTCCGATAGAATCAAGTCTATATTAATCGCTTTTGCTGAGAGCCAGTGCAAACAATATATTTTTTGCGAAGTATTGGACTCACATCTGGAAGATTATCGGTATCATAGAAATACCTTGAACGAAGAAAACGTTTCTACGCCAAGGCCGGACATTAACACTGTAACTGGAGGAAGTTCTCTTCATTTTCTTTGTCATCACAATATCTACAAAAGTCGTTGTGTATGCAGTATGCAACGCCGTACGGCTCCCCGCTCAAGAGGTCAGTTTGCCGCTCTGTAGGCTACAGGTACTATACTATAGTTTCGTTTTCATAACAGCATGACGTTTGCTTCGTCACTCCCGATGGCAGTCAGAAAATTTGTGTAAAAACCTGAAACCATGACATTTTTTTACCCAAAAAATGAAGTACTCAAAATATCAAAAGACCTCTGGAGGTCTGTAAAGTTCAATTTTGAATGGGAATGGATGGTATTTGACTCATTCTGAACTTTACAGGCATCCAGAGGGCTTTTGATATTTGGAGTGTTGCAATTTCTGGGTATAGAATTTTCAGATCTTTGAAAAACTATTCTGACTCCAATCGGGAATGATGACACAAACGTGATACCGTTTTGAAACCTAGAGACTACGCGCCAGGTGCAATTTTTTTACAGTACAGTTTTTTGACGAAACCATGAATTTGATCTCTCGGAAGGTCACATTTCTCTAAAAAAAAACAGTTATTTTTTCAGATTGGGGTGTAGGTAATAGAGCATTGTGTTGCTGTTGCAGCCCTAAAAGCAAATTTGGGAAAGATTAAGATTTGCAGTTACAGTGGATGAAAAATGACAGCAAGGTCTGCGTTTTTCACATCTTTTTTTATTGGACTGCTGGCCAAAAAGCGGCCCCCTTAGAGTGGGTGCTGGGGATATGTTATTATCCCAAGCTTCTTTTGACGGATCAGGTTGCTTTCGAAGCAGTATTTGGGAACAGTGTAGTCAGTGGCTGAGGGCAGGTTAGAGGGCGCTGCCCATAGTCCAACGCTCGTCACAGGTCACTTTCACGTAGGCGTCAAGACGTTTTCCAATAACCCACTAAGAGTATCAGCAAACTTGCCCCTAACGGCAAGAGCAATGTCATCATCACAAGCATCCGATTCTTTTCAATAGCAATTATGGTCAGAGTCGGATTTCCCTTTATGGGCAATTGTATTAAAAAGTAAATCATAATAAAAATTTGTTAAAATTTTCCAGTTCAATGGGACCTGGCTTCAACTTAGCCAATAAGATTTGATACTTTCTAGGGGTTTTGTGGGAAGGCTGCATATATTTTTCTAAGCTCAAGTTTGTCACCAGAATGTGAAATTTGAATGTCCTCATAAGAGCATTTTAAACAACTGACAAAACAATTTCCAGTCATACCCCTCCCGAAATATTTTTCTGTGTACTCCCCTGGAACTCCTTTCTACGTGGACAGGTAATACATTACCGATGATAATATAATTGGGGACTTCAAATTAGTATGCAAAAACTATTTTTTGATGAATAACATTCCACCATATACATTTACTACGAAATTTTGCCGAGTTTACCTTTGTTCATATTACATTATACTGGTTTTAACTCCAAATTTAGATCCCGAAACCCAATTTGACAACATTCAAGAGATGCTACGTTTTTCACCCATGGTCACTCGGAGTCGTTTGCAAAAGCTGCCCTCATTAATACCCAGCGAGCCAATCCAATTATCGACAGGATCCGATTGGGGATAGGTTGGATGCAATTCCTTGAGCTCACGAAAAAAGTTTTCTTTATTTTTGCTGTAGTGAATATAAGGAAACACTGCGAGTTTTCCTTTACACATATTTCAACTTTATTTTTAGAAGTGAGAATTCTTTGAGCTTCTTAATGTGGTCACATGTATTTTTAAGGCAATAATGCTTCTGTAATCTATTGATTTACTGATCGTCCGTGTGTCATCCTGTGCAATTCCAAAAAGAACTATTTTCACTGTCAAAAAAAATAAATAAATTGAAAAGTATAAATAAAGGGTCTCCAAAAGCATGAAATAAAATGAGAAGTTACCAACAAAAAACGGCTTTACCTCAATTTCAAAATATGTATAATTGATTCAGTTAGTCATCTCAATTGCCATTCGTACGCATTACATACTCAGTCATCACTCAGAGTCTGATGAAAATATTTTTAACCAAATTAAATAAGAGGGCCTTTACTACAGTTTTCATGTTAACTTCACTGGAATTTCTAATCCTATGCAAAACATTTCGGGAGATGCCCGCACCTCATTGACCCCTCCCCTGGCTACGTCCCTGGCCTCTTGAGCCAAGGAATTCTTCCATAGGATTTAACAACAACGAACATTAATAAGCTGAATCTGTAAGGAAAAAACCCCTACTGGTTACAAATTGTTTTTTGGGGTTTTTTAGAAAATATTTTTTCAAAAAACCCTTATGAAACCGATTTTGTCCGTCCGTCCGTCCGTCTGTCCGTCTGTCCGTCTGTTCACTAAATAACTCGCGAACGGCTAAACCGATTGTCATGAAATTTGGTAAGAATGTGTAGAATGGTTACAGTCTTTTGCACAAATACTTTAGAAGTTGGTGTCCCGAACGTTTGAAAAAAGTCGACTTTTTTAGTTTTTAACGGAGATTGACGTATGGGTATTTAAATCAAAGATCTACACGATTACATCTCATATCAGTTAAAAATTTTCAGTTTGAAGTAAAGGTAAAAAAGTTATTGGCGTTTAAAGTTAAACTTCCTTTTCGACCTCCGTTTTTCTAAACCGTTATAGGGATCGATATGAAACTTTGCACAAAGATTGGTCAGTATGGCCTTATATACGTTAAATATTAAGACTGTTGACTTTTGCTAAGGAAAAATAAATAACAGTAAATTTGTAAAATTTAAATTTGTTCGTTTGTAGCTTCTTAGGTTTTCAAATATAAAAATCCTGCTAAGGGGTTTTCGAAAATTACATAGGGAATATGTCTACAAATTCATTCGAATAACTATATCCAAACCGGAAATATAGCCAAGTAAGTATTTAGTAAGGGCCTTTCACAATGCAAGGGAAGCCTCTTAAGCCTTTCTTCAATGCATATCCTTTCACTTGATGAAACAATGAACATGAAATTTGGTGGAAATGCATAGAATGATAATAGTGTTTGCCACAAATATTTTTGAAGCTTGTAGGACCAAGATACAGGGTGTCCCCGAATAGCTGCACAAGAATACTTGTTCAATACTCATAGAAAAGCTTGCGTGGGCTTTTATGTCAGGGGACACAATGGAATCATTTCATATATGTAAGTTGCTTTTCCTTGATTAAAAAAACAGTAACATTCAGTTCATTGTAGTCTGGCTGGTCTAGCGGTTAGTGCGCGCACCTTCGGTGCACAGGGTCATGAGTTCGAATCTCACCGTGGATCATGGTGTTTTTCGAACTCACGAGCTTGTGACGGACTATGATCTCACTCAGATGTTAAACGAGTATCCATTTATGGGGATAAATAACACTGCTGAGCGTGATGCTGATCTCATTACCTCAACAAAAAGCAGATAACATCTTGGAAATAGGATGTCACTAACACATCCTGCGGCCTTAGTCCCAGAGTATGCATGGCACCTAACTTGTATGAGCTCTGGTGAAGCATCGCAATACATTAACATCAACTTATATTCGTACACACAATTGAGAGAGCATCGCTCATTTTGCCATCAGCATAATGAAAAGGGCTGAGCGCATGCAATTTTTAGTATCGAATTGAAATAAAGTGTTCTCATCTACAATATATTTTTAGCATAATAGTAAAATTCGTCTATTTCATTATGTACAAATTGAACTATCATTCGCAATGCAACACTTTCCACACGTTATTACTGCTTCTATTTAACGCCATTGACTGTTAATTTTCACATTATCAGAACAAACTCCATATAACAATACTTTTTCCCAACCCTTCACGTACATTTTAGTCGCACGCATGCGCAAGATTTCCCGATGTAAATGTCATTATCCACCATTGTTATTTTGGTAAATTTGCCCGTATAATTTTGCGATTTCGAGAAATTTGAGTTAATTACGAAGTGTTTTTAATTGGAAATATAGTGAAAAGGTAATTTGAAGATTGTGCAAGTTATTTTCAATTCAAATAGTGCGGTTGTTCTAAGCCCGGTGTAGTTTTTTCTAAATTAAGTGGTCGTGTTCTATTCAGTACATGCAAAAAGTGATTTCAAACGAAATTTTCACAAAAGGACTGTTTAAAGTTTAGAGTTGATGAATCAGAAACGACAGATAATTGTGTAGTGATCAATTTTCAGTGATTCTTTTATTGGTTGATGATCTGTAATTCTCGTGATAAGTGTTTTAGAACGATGATGTAAAGATACTAGCGAATCGGTTGACTCATGAATTGAATCCAAATTTCCGTGTGTAGTGAAAAGCGTTTTGAATGATTTTGCCGTACAAATCTTCTTAATCCTTTACATTTTCAAATGATATTAAAAACTCCCATAATTGTGGTGGGTTTCATTGAAAAAAAGTGATTTTGAGTGTATCATTTTGTGAAAAACGAGCGCGTGAAAATCTTTTTTTGCTTTTTTTCGCGATCGACTGTTGATTTCGGGAAAGATTATTGAATTATAAGTTACTCTAACTTTCTTATCATTTGTAAAAAGAATTATTTGAATCCACCAAAATTTCATTAAGAAATTGGCAAAAAACTGTTAAAACCGGGCTGGTTAACCAAACGTTCCAGGGGCGGCACAAAAAGTTGCTACTCCGGAGGGGAGTTACGCTTTGAATTTAAGATTCGTGTTACTTCGGATTGAGGAGTAGAAAAGTATTAGAAGTAAAACCGTTGGTTCTTATTCACAGGTTGTCTGTCATTGTCAGGTCGTGAGTGAAGACGATTCATTTTGCAATATGAAGTGCGTGGTTAAAGGTTGTGCAGCATACTTCAGAGATGCCGATGAAAAAGTATAATTTTTCAGGTAAGTAACACAATACAATATCTTGCCTTAAGGTACTATTCGACTGAGACAACATTTTTAAAAGTCGCCGCTTTGGCTGACGGCAACGGAATTTGGCATTCCGTCTTGAATAAATGACTGAATGAATGTTGTTAAATTGCGCTATTCAACATTTTGGCTTGCAACATCATGCCGAAATGTTGAAGCCAACAAATTTTCCTTTGGTCGAATAGGGCCAAAATACTGCCAGACAACATGTTCTAATTTTCTATAACACCTAATCCAATATTTAACAAATATGAAACTTGGGTTTTCAGTTTCCCTTCACAAATAAGTAGACAGCGGCAATGGAAACGCATCTTGAAAGGGAAAACAATATGTGCGATCGATGTGAAGAAACATCGTATTTGCGAAAAACATTTCGAAAATGCGACTTTTCTTCATGCACGTGATACAAAGCAGCTCAGTAAGAATGCTGTGCCAAGTTTGGTATGATTGAATCATTTGAATGTTGATAATTAAGATATATCAATGATTTTTTTTTTGCACAGGATCTCCAATGTGAGAATGAAAACGATCAGAATATTTCGAACCAAGTAAGTTTTCAACTGTTTCACCAATCAATCATTAAATATTGACCGCGTTAATTACTGAAAGCAAGACAAAGAAAACGCATGCAAAACTCATCTTGCGTTTCTAAATGAAATATTACTTATTTATCTTGAAAAGCTTTTTATAATGTTTTTTTTTTTGTAGGTAAAGTCTCCAAGCCATCCGGAAATGTATACCAGCATTTAAATTTATGTATGTATGTATATTTTTAAAAGTTTCACGCAATTGATTAGTATTCTGTAATAAACTACTTTTTTTTGTGAAACAAGGTACAATTGTAAATTTGATTAACAAATTCGTTAACGATTCCACCATCGATACTTTTTAATTATGTGAGCCCCCAATTTTTTATCTAAATCGGTCGCGACTATGTCTTCATTACAAAAGCTTCACCAACACATGTAAACCCGCCTGGTCACCGTGGCTTCATTTAAATTGCACTGTGATGTCTCCATGTATAATTCCTCCATGCTTAGTCCAATGCTGGATTGTCGCGCCTGTTATTTATTTATTTTATTTTAATTCAGTTCATATATAAAGCCAAGCCATCCTTACGTTTGATTTAGTTTCTTTTTGCTCAAAGGCCATCAGAAATCTTAAATCGAAAAATGCCTGTAGATTTGCCTTGGAGTACTTTTATATCAACTGGGTAAATAGTAAATCTATTTTTGGATTGGTCTAATTAAAAGTGGAACAGAATGAACGCGTTTATTTAGACCAATCCAAAAATAGATTTACAGGAAGCATTTCATTAATGCTTTGCACAATTCTTATCTATTGCTTATAAAATATATGTAGGTACAAAAAATATTCACTATGCATCAAAATTCTAAAAAACCCTCGTATTGCGGGCGCAGCCCTCTGTACGCCGGTATTTTTTTTTGTTAATTTAACATTTACTATTGTATTTAGTTACGCGAGAGAAGACTAGAAAAAACTAACGTCTAAGATGGGTTACAAAGGATAAATTTATCAGTTAATTTCATGAGTGTAGTTGTAGAAACAACAATGAGAGTAAAAAATATATCGACCCGGACGGGCACATTGCCGAAAATCTTAAAACTGCTTACTGAACGGCCAAGCAAATCTTGCTAGTACCTCTCCAATGCCCCTCCAGGGGCCCCGTCGAATGTAAATCCGGCCCTGCAATTGGTTAATCGCTATATTACAAAGTAGAGAGTAGACAGGATACCTTCTTGTGGAGTACCCCTACAAAACTTATCTACAAACAGAGGAAGTACCTAACCTACTTCTGTCTTGCAAACCAACTGCCCAAAAGTCTCCATCAATAGCCTAGCACCTACGGAAGTAATAATATGGACCACAAATCTAAATAAACACTTTTTGGGGAATATGACTACAAGGGCGGAATTCATAGTTGTTACTTAAGGAATAAGGATTCCTTTAAGGAATAAGTATAAGGGAAGGCAAAACGTCACTTATAAAGGCATTACCGCACTCAATAAAATAATTTAATTCAGGAGCCCAGTTATAGTAATTGACAAATAAAATATAAAAAATATCTAGTAGTATCAAAATTGAATTTTATTTTTTAAGTATTGATGACTTTGAATCGTAAAGTTAATAAGGATTCTCTTAAGGCTTCCCTTAAGTATAAGTGGTGACTATGAATTCCGCCCCAAGCGTAATGTTCACTAAAAAAACTGCCAAAAAACTGCCAAAAAACTCCGTTAATTGAATATTTTTTTGGGGAATATCTTTAGAACCGTAATGTTGACGAATTTTTAGCTTGTACAACGCCTAAAAATGTGCTAAAAATACGTGCCATCCCAAGGGCGCTATGAGGATTGACAACAATAGAATAACGGTATTTTCTGTTATTTTCGTGAATATCTTTATATGATAGTTAATGTTCGTTCAGCTTGCTAAGCTATCTACTTAGCAGCTAACAGCAAGCTAACATTAAATTTTCCCTTAAAGCTAATGAAATGGGTTACCATTTTATCCTACGGTTGCGTTTTCGCAATGCTCTAAATTTTCATTTCTACAGTCATTCGGAGTGAAAATATCAAGTTGAGCACCGAGAACGAAATATAGAGCACAGAAAAATCTAATCGACCTGTTTTTGGTTAAAACTAGTATTTTTTAATTTTTTTATGATTTTTAGGTGTTGAAAATTGGCTAAATCATTCTTTTTTCTATAAAATTATTTAAAATTCGTAATTTTTTGTTTTTGTTAATTATTAATAATAAATAACAGGCGCGATAATCCAATATTGGACAAAGGCCGCAGGATAAGTTAGTGACATCCTATTTCCAAGATCTTATCTGCTTTTTGTTGAGCCAATGAGATCAGCATCACGCTCAGCAGTGTTATTTATCCCCATAAATGGGTACTCGTTTAACATCTGAGTGAGATCATAGTCCGTCACAAGCTCGTGAGTTCGAAAAACATTATGATCCATGATCCAGATTCGAACTCATGACCCTGTGCACCGAAGCTGCGCGCACTAACCGCTAGACCAGCCAGACTTCGATAATTACAGTGTACAAATGTACAAAATGTTATTTTGTTAATGAATTTGCAATAAAAAATAAAATAATTCCGTTCTGAAGAAAAGTCTTCTTAGCCAAAACATAAAGTACACGTTATAGTCCAGCGTTGCGTTTTCGCAACGTCCTCTACAGCCTTAACCGAAAACTAGGGGGCTTCGCCCCCTGCTCGCTACGCTCGCCAACCCCCGGGGCCGAGGCTAATTTCGGGCGCGGCCGAAATTCGGATACCCTTCGCTTGGGCTAAAAGTTTTTTCGGGCGTACCTATGACTTGTATTTAATCCCCCTCCTCATTCTTTTATCCCGTCTTGACAAAAGTTTTGGGCTTGGTTGAAATAAGTGGCCAATTAAAAATATTTACTCAGAAAATTTTATTGGGGTTGCCGGAGCATGATCCCACAGTACGATTCCATTCGTTTTGAACTTTTTAGTTGATTTGATAAAGACACATTAATTCAAGGTTTTGTGAAATTGGTGTAAAAAAATGTTTCTTAGAAGAACCAATATGGGGGGTTTGGTTGGTATGGCAGCCCCATGACCCCATGGTCCGATTTGATTTAATCTTACAAATGTTTTGTGTCATCAATAGAAATACATTCGTGTGAAATTTGGTTGAAATTGGTGCACAAATAAAAAAAGTTTTTCTTAGAAGAACTCAAATTGGGGGGCTAGGTTTGTATGGCAGCCCCATGACCCCATGGTCGGATTTGATCCAGTTTTACATATGTTGTGTGTCATTAATAGAAAAACATTTGAGCGAAGTAAGGTTGAAATTGGTACACAAATAAAAAAGTTTTTCTCAGAAGAACCTAAATTGGGGGGTTAAGTTTGTATGGCAGCCCCATGACCCCCTTGTCCGATTTAAGCGATTCAAACATACAAACAGCCTGCAACAATAATAAGCATGTGTACAAAATTTCAGCTCTCTAGCTTTTATAGCGGCCGAGAAAAACGCACTGCAACAGACGGACAGACGGACAGACAGACAGACAGACAGACGGACATCGCCCAATCGACTCCCCAAGTCATACTGATCATATATGTATACTTTTTATATGGTTGGAGATGCCTCCTTCAATGCGTTACAAACTTCATGACAAAGTTAATATACCCTTTCACTCTATGAGCGAAGGGTATAAAAAAAAAAACAAAAATACATTTCTCCGGATTTTCAATATTCTCCCCATAAGAAACGTCTGTGTTGATTTTCATCGTCCTTAGCTTTTTACCCCCGGACAATACGGAATAATTACGTTTTGTACAATGGCCAGGATTCCTCTAACTAGAAAGTGTTTGAAAAATGCGCCCTCATCGCCCAATTTTTATTAAATTCTGATTTAAGCCAAGATATTATTCTCACGGTGTTTTTGGTTTTGGTTTCTTTCGTGTGATAAATTCCTCTGCCGATTTCGAAAGATTTATTGAGCTCGCCGGATGATCTAGTCTTATTGACCGGCCACGAATGTGAAAACCAATGAGTTGAGTCGTGCTCGGGCCGTTGTGTACTGATTGTTATGGTTTTCGGAGTTTAGTTGTTATCATTCGTAGAACTAACAATTATTGAAGGACATTTATAAAAGTTTTAGCCAGAAAAACGGCTGAAGAAAATCAATTCCGGCTATTAATTTCTTCCGGCTAAACAGAACAGTTTCCGGCTAAATTTGACCGGAAAATGGCTAAATTGGCAACACTGGTCAGTAGTTTCTTCCGTGGACCACCTCTAAGGCTAGACCGACAGCTGGAAAACAGTGATTTAGAGGGACTGTCACTTGCATATATTTTAAAATATTTGGGTTTTAATAAATTTACCAATACCGAATGAAACTGAATTCTCTTTTAAAATAGATTTAATTATATATACATACGATTGCATGACCTTTATCACAAGCTAATGCGTAGATGATCTTACCTGTAGAAAAGAAAAAAAAATTAATTAGCAAACATATAGAATGCGATAGGCGTTATCAATATGTATCGTGAATAAATATCATTAAAGATTTATAGCAATAAAATATTTCAAAATATGTAATAAATGCGCCACAAACCAGGCTTTAAACCGGGATGTAGATCAGAGATGATGAGAAAGATAAAGAAGGCAATATCTTATCTTGTTTTTCTCAAAAATATGTTCCTTTTCAATTATAGGTCAATTAATTATTCTCCAGTGAGTTACGATGATGACATTGTTTATTGTAACATTTTATTGCTAGTTAATCGTTTATCGTTTCATGGACCACTTCTAATGGACATTAGATGGAAATTTATTTCCTTTCGAACAAGAAGCTGAGTTATACCGACAGTATACAGAATGGTTTCCTGTTCCCTATTGTATATGGTATCTATTGCTTCAGGCGGATAAATGATTGTCTCTGCCTCCGATTGATTATAATTACATACTTTGTAACAGTCAATTAAAGGAGTAATCTGTATAGCATAGCATATAAAAAATGTGATTAGTATCGTTTAATTTGATAGGAAAAAGGAAAATAAATAATATGGGAAAGATACTGAAAACGAAGATTTTGCCCTTTCGGTTGTACGTATTTATCATCATCCATGGTTCGAGAATTTGTATAAGAAAAAACTCATTTTTGTTTTTTTTTTTTAATTTGATTTTTTGTTACTTTTTTATTCCTGTTTGCAAATAAATGTTCATTATGCATACTCACTTAGGGTCAATAATTTAATTTAAAATCGTGGATTTTTGCATTTACATCGAGTGCAAACCAAGCCGGAATCATCGATCTACACAAAAAAAAAAAAATAAGCGATCACAAATTCAACAAGAGTCCAAACCAAAGTGCTTGTGGCATTGTGTCAGCAAATTCAACATCGGCATATCGGTGTTGAATTTGCAAGGATACGTATCAAAAAATACCGTACCGAGGGAACACATACACAATATTCTGCA
Organism: Microchrysa polita; assembly: GCA_949715475.1. Taxonomy (NCBI): domain Eukaryota; kingdom Metazoa; phylum Arthropoda; class Insecta; order Diptera; family Stratiomyidae; genus Microchrysa; species Microchrysa polita. The sequence continues at coordinate 6,454,678 of OX454421.1, forward strand.
AAAGTGGTGTTTGCGTAGCCATGGTACATCAAGTTAATCTGCTTTCCATCCGAAACGTACGAGTACGAGTCAGTATTGGCAATGGGGACACCCAACCAACCAAATCGTAAAAGCAAATGCAATCAAACGAGAAAAATGTTCAGAGTGCACTATAAAGGACATTATGTGCATTTTGCTGTTAGCAATTGTGTAAATCTATGGCAATAGTTGTAGAGAACTTCATATCTTCATTCCAACGTTTGCCGAAAGCTTTTAGGAATGCAATTCCCTTTTGGAATCACATATTTCGGAAAAGATTACGGAATTTACTGTAGTATCGTGAAATGTAAGCGGGCACGGGTAGCAATAATGTTCAATTGAAAATATAGAAATTGTGCGGTAAATAAATGGTTTTATGAACAAGTACTTAAAGTTTGTCCACATTATTGTGATGCGATTGGAATGTAGGGTAAGTTGACCACACTGCCAAAGGCACAATGCTGTACAAATACTTGCGGAATTTCGATTCTCAAGCAAATTCCCAGCCATACTTCCAGGTCGTGGTCCGAGGTCTATGTCGCAAAAATGTTGGCTTATTGTATAATGCACAATAGACAGAGAAAGAAAGGTCTGAGCGCAGCGAAGGGCGAACTACAGAATCTAAGTAATTATACGGACGAGTCATAGGTCAAATTTCACGAATTGCCATCTATCGGCTCACCGATCGCTTCGCTCGGACGTCGCCTTTTATTCTTCGCATTACGGTCGCAAAAATGTTGGCGAATTCTGAAGAGCGCGATAGACATATGGCAAGGTCTGGAGGAAGCGAAGGGCGATGCACAAGTTTTAAATAAATCTAAGGACGAGCAAGATAACTAAATCTTATCAATTGCCTTCCATTGGCTCACCGCTCGCTGACCTGGCCTTATTCTATTCCGCGACAGCACTACGTCGCAAAACTGTTGGCGAATACTGAATAGTGCTACAGACAGAGCGAGGTCTGAGCGGAGCAATGGGCGAAGTACAGGATCTGAATGTACGTATGAACGAGCCAGATGTCTAAATCACACGAATTGCCTTCCATTGGCTCACCGCTCGCTGCGCTTGCACTTCGCCTTATGGTTGAATTAGATATCCCGCGTCAGCATCAGCAGAAAAATGCTTCTGCCGCTGCTGTCATTGTGGGTCATCAAAGGCAAATGCATGTGTTCTAAATTAAAATTTTTCTGCTGATGCTGATGCTTCTGCCGATACTGATGCTGACGCGGGATATCTAATTCAACCATTATACTATTTCGAAACAGCACTGCGTCGTAAAAATGTTGGCGAATTCTCTAATGCGCGACAGACAGTGCGAGGTCCGAGCGGAGCGAACGGCGAGCCACAGAATTAAAGTAAACCTAAGGACCAGCCATAGTGGTCTAGATCTTATCTAAACCTGGTTGTAATGCATTTCTCCGTGGTTACATTAGTGATGCCATGCCGGTCTCCTAGGCTCTTAACGCCATTTTAACCCTCGGATGGTTCAGCTAAATTTTACATACGTAAATGGTTCAGTGGGGTCTGACAGACCCCAAGGCAAAAATCGCTCTAAAACTAACATTTTTGCTTTTTTGGCATATTTGTTTAAAGTAGAAGTAACTGTGAAGCCTTTTGATTAAGTGGTATATTAAGAAAAGTGGAATTCGGACAGTAGCTTTTAGTATGTGGAAGAAAAAAATAGGTGGTGTCAAATTTGAGGGTAATTTGAACTTATCACAAATAAATCAATATAAAAACTAAAATTTAAACAAAATTTTACTTTTATTAGTTAAAACGTATTTATTACTAATTAACATAGATAAGTACATCAAAATTTTTTAGTTAAGGTTAATATTTTTTCTTAAATCGGGATCCAAAGTTAGTCAATATTTAGATCATTCTTCTTCACAGCTTTTTCCTCGATGGTCTTCGCTGATTGGTTTTTTGCACTCGTTGCAATTGTATTTTGTCTTCCGATCATTTGCTCGTGACCATAGAAAACATCTTTGCCTCTTTGGAGGACCATCTGACCCCATTGGGGGGGGGGGAGCTGAACAATGCACCAAATCTCTTCAATATTTTGCACTGTGCTTCGGCGAATATTGGCCGTTGATTTCCTCCTTCTTAGAAGAGGTTCGACTAGTGTATAGCCAAGTTCGCTGTGGAAGGTTTATGTATTATGTACAATACCCACCTAATTCTTACGCTCATAAAAGTCATTAATTTATGTCTTTACCTAAAAAACATAATGTAATGACACAATAGAGAAACGAGATCCTCATAAATGAAACGCAGGTAAAAAAACGGCATAATTTTGAACGAATTGAATAAAAAATTTAAATACCCCTAATTCAAAACACCCTAAATTTTCTATATCTTTTAAAATTAACAAATCTAATTTCCCAAATGTACTCTAATTACAAAGTTTGAACACTTCCCGACTATTATTATTACATTTTTTCGTTTTCCAAATAACATACTTTGAAAATTTCCCACAAAACGAAAAATGTACTTTGTAAAAAAGACATACGTAAATGGTTCGTGGGGTCTGACAGACCCCAGAGCACTTTCAAAGTGTTATAACTTATTAACAAAATCACAAGTTCAAACAAAGTCATGCTTAAATGAACGTATGTGACACATACTTAAATTACATATGCATCAAAATACCATTCAACAAGTTTTTCTATGAAAATTTTAAGATTTAAATTTCTCTGGGGTCTGTCAGACCCCACTGAACCATCCGAGGGTTAAATAGATTCTAAGGAAATGTGAAAAAAAACTTAATCTAAAACCCATGCCGAGTCCTTTCTTTAGTATGCATTTTCCTATAGAAGTTAATAAAGGAATCGGATGGAGTGGCTGATTTTTCCATAGTTTTGTCATAGGAAATATAAATTTAAATCTCATCTTTTAACGGCTGTTACGTCTGAACCTTGGCACCTAGAGCCTTGAAATATTCTCTAAATATGGGCAGTGCGGTGCGCTACATGTTTGCCAAATTTTAAAAACTGCTCAAGAATTATGGAAAATTTTCGATTAGAAAACACAGAAGTGCGATTTGGGCAGCTGTAGCTTCCAAATGCGGATATGTGTACCGTGCAATTTGGAGGAATAATGAGCGCCAAGTAGATCTATAAGTATCAAAATTTCAGAGAGATCGGCAAAGGTTCCAGAGTTTTCAAAAAGGGTCGATTGTCGAACATAAAACTGCGATTATCTCGCTTAATATCGATCGCACTGGGTACAGGAATCGAACTTTACACCTTAGAAGCAGACATGACTGATCACAGTAGTAGTAGTAATAGTGAATTAGGTTTCATTGTGTGGCATGCTGTACATTTGGCTGCACATTTCCCAATGCTGTACGACAGGTCAAAACGCGGTACTGTACAGCAACATGCTGTAGCTGTAGGTATGTTCAGCTTAATGTATTCCTAAGAAAAATTAAAGTTTGTAGTTTCACAAGACCTTAAATATACTTAGAATCCAATATCTACTTTGAGTTTTTAATTTTTTTATATAATTAAGGAAACCATCCATTTCGTTATAACATAAATTTATGTAAGATCTGCACATAAATTTAATAACCACGATTTATTAATTTTGTTTTTCTCTTATTCTATTTTATGTATAGAAAACGCAAAAAGCATCAAACCCTCCCCTTCCCTTTCGAATTCCAGCCCAAGTTTGCAATAACTTTTACAACCATAACTAATTTGATCCCTTTTGCAAGAGTCACAAAAACATATAATCTGAAATATGCGCTCCGCTTTGATCCATGACCCGTAGTCTAATAGTCTTAAGCTTGAGAAAATTTAATTGGAATTAGCGCTAACTGAAAAACATTGAACAAGAGAGAAGCTGTTATGTCCATTCCGACATTACATGGACCACTCTAACTCTCTGTCTTTAACATCCCTTCTCCGACTGTACAAAATACTGTAAATGAAATAAAGAATGACTGAACAACAGCTGGACACAAACAAGGGTCTTTGATGAGCTGAAAACCCAATTTCGTCTAGCCAAAAAGCACCAAGTCATTTTCATTTGCTTATGATGTTTATCATGTAAAAGTATCGTGGCGTATCCTTGTCAAAGAGCGAGGAAAACAAAATCAAACAGTAAATCAAATGAAATGCTTATAGTCCGTTGAAATTAGGCTTGAGCTCGTCATCTTTTCTGGCGAAAATTTGTTGCGAGTCATTCGGTCAAACAGGACGGTGAAAAAGTTTACGTATAATTATGAACGGAAATTATGCTACGACAGCATGACCGAAATATGGCCGAGGGAATGTTCAATTTTCCCTTTTGATACCTACTGATTTTCGATTTCGGGCTAGGAATTTTCAGTTAATGAAAAATAATAAATATTTCACCCGCAAAAAAAGGATCAATTTATTGCACCAAGTATGTCACTAAGGAAGTTTTAGGCAAACGAGTGGATGATACTGATTTTATAGGATGTCATAAATTATTGTTCCAAGAAAAATATGTAATTAATTAATATAAGTGAATAAGCAAGTAAGGGTCTGGAGCCACCGGTATGGCATAACACGGGAAGCAATAAAATGGTTTTATGTTTTCAAGTTGGGCGGAGAAATATAAAACACAACTGGCACCGCCCAAGTTTGTTATAGGCTTTCACAAAAACGAAAAAAAAAGAATATTTCGTCCCAGAATAGGCTGCAAATTATATATACAAAAAAACGCAAATGTTATAATATACATTTTTATTTGAAATTAATTTAATATTATTTAGCATTAGCATACATTTAAATCTCCAATCTATATCTTCATCTCTCGTCCGACAACTTAAGTTTCTCCAAAGCTTGAGTCAATTGTTTAATTTCGCTTCGTTTCACTCCACCGATTTTATTCCGAACTTTGAATATGGAAATCTCTTCATCATCACCATCACAATCAGTCAAATCGATTACGAAGGACCTACGCGAAAACTCCTCTTGAATTTCGTTAACCAAAAGCGCCTGAACAATAGTCTGATCACCGCTACGTTTTAGTCGAAGATCTGTGTCCTTACACAGCGCATAGATGATGTAATTCTTCCGATTCAAACGCAATGATGTTTGTGCCTTGGTTCGCAAGCTCATCATCCAAGCTGATCCTGTTTCTATAGAGTCGGAACGCGGCAGAGTCATGGGTTCCATTTTTACGCGTGAAATAAACGGCTTTTGTGCGACAGCGCTGATGCGTAACACGCTCATAATGCAGGATACCAACCAGTACGACGACCTGAGTGACACTATTCTAATATGAGCACAAGACGAGGGGTTTTATGATGAAAAAATTTGACAGGATCATAAATTTCGGCTAATGACACTGGGAAAATCGCTTTGACTTAAAACGGAAAACATTTTTTTTCGTCTCTTTCTCTCATTCAAGAAAAACAGGTCCTATACGGCTAAGGAACAGCAGAATTAGCTCTACATGAAACGATTAGTCACATGATCATATTGAAAAAAATCATAGCAAGAGTTTATTCCTTTAATGGAATTTGGAAAATTCATCATAGAGTATCGTTTAAATTCAATTTCTTTTTGTATACAGTACAATCACAATGTTGTAAAAGGTGGCTCAAAATTAACACAAGATTTAAATTGTCTGAATAGTATAGGTACATTTATTATCCTTTTAGCCATTAATTTTTCATTGAATCTCAAAGGATACATAACAGAGTTTGAAATGTTATTTCATACAATACCCTATTCTGTGTACTTCCTCTACTTTACGATCGAATGAGGATTTTAAGAAAAGTACTGTAAATTTAAATCTTGCGTTAATTCTGAAACATTCCATTTATACGATCTGAGTCGTGCTCTGTGGCCGTGAACGTTCGGTCGCCACTCTGTGAAATAGACTCTCATAGAGAAACGAGTTTCCAAACTCGACACGACTCATCGGAAGTTTATTATTCAGAAGAAGATGATAAAAAATATTCTTATCGTAGAATAATAAACTAACAATGCGACTAGGAAGTGGTATGGCTGACAACCATATCACACTCCGAATTCAGTTGTCTTTGTAACGTTGATGACTACACACGGTAGTCATCAACGCACCATGCTCCACTAGGAGTTACGGTAATTAAGAGAGAGCGAAAATAGTTACTAACATTGACTTTCCGTTGTTCCAAAACACCAATAGACACAAATACGAGTAGCTACCTCTCCGAAGGTACGTTTTATTGAGTTTATCCCGTGCAGGTTTGGGTAGAACTTCATATAAAAAAATGACACTTACCCAGGTAAAGCTAACCCGTGCAACTACCCTACACAGGATAGAGCTCAAATGTAGATGGCGGACGCATAGCGGAAATATGAGGGAATTTGTTTTTTCAAACCAAATGTGAGAGTTTTTCTAATCACGAGAAAAGATTTTGCAAAGAAATAATCATCTTTTGTGACAAAATCCACCACATCTAGAAAATAAGCCGACGAAAGCGAGTAAAAGATGCACAAAAACTGTCAAATGTCAGCTGTTTGGTCTTAACCGGGATGTTACCCGCGATCGTTTTTTTTCGAGTCAGATTTACCCTCGATGCGAAAAAAACGTCGCTCGAGTCAACTTTTGACGTTTCAAATTTCAAATGGTCCACTGTCGTTGATAGCTATTTCCACCTCGCTCTCTCGAGATGATCCATCGATAGCTATGGAAAATGTCCATTGGCAAGTTCAAGTATGTGAGGTTATGTCGGGTCTGTTGTTGACGTTATCATCAAATGGTGCGATTATTTATTATTATTTAGGCAATGTTTGCTTTTTAATCGACACTAAAGTTCATAAACGAAGTGCACAGATTGATTTTGATGAATGTAAACACTGATTATGCATGCCATCGAGTTATAAATTGTTATTTTTTTTAATTCAACGGCTGTTGTGACATTTCCATATTATGTTCTCCTGAGAACTCTCTCACAGAGCTCATAACTACGACAATAGTCATGCGATGACTACAGCTACGACTATAGTTAATTCCGGAACGCACTCCCGATATCGACAACAAAAAAATGTGTTAAAATCGACCATACAGAAAGATAACTCAAATTCACAGGTAATTGAACCAACTTCAAGGTGTGGTAAGTTTTGACATGTTATGTCAATTATTGACATTAAGAGTGCTGTTTACTCTCACTTACTTTCTAGAAATTACAGTTATATTATCTTTGTATGTACATTGAATTTCAATAAACCACTTTTATACCAGGCTCCTTCCAGTACTGGCGATATTGGCGACGAGGTAGTGAACAAAAACGTGTCGTGTGTAGTTATTTAAATGGCCCCAAAACGAAAATAAATCTGCGAGTGAAAGTTCACCATCGGTTAAAATTAACAAATTAACATTTTTCCAAGAACCCGTAGTGGCGGAATTTTCGCTCGATAGTTCCTGAAGTGAATGGAAAGAAAGGTTGGAGATTCATTTCGCGGATTTGGACCTAACGGATGAAAAGGAGAAGAGATCGACATTCTTGAAAGCCATTGCTTCAGATGCTTATTCCTTGCTCAAAACACTTTGCGACCCCAATTTGCCGAATAGCATGAGTTACGAGCAACTGTGTAAACTTCTGGAGCAGCATTACATACGTCCAGTTATCATTTATCTGGAGAGGTTGCAATTCAGGCAGCCGAAGAAGCAGCCATGCAAACATTGTGGATGGAGTGGATGGAAATCACATAAAAACCATCTATGCAAATTCAAGGATGCAATTTGTCGCGCCGGCGAAAAATGGACACCTGGCTCCGATATGCCGAAATAAAAGTAAAAGTTAAAGAAGATAAGAAAAATTATCTAGTGAATTCTATGAATTTTATAAATTCAAATCTTTCGTCAAGCGTTTCGATTTTAGGTGCGATTTCTCAAGGTCAGAGATCCTCTTCAAGCGATGACGATAATTTCTCAATTTTCAATATTAAAGAAAATGTAACGAAATCTCGTTCATTTTATGTAAAAATTACAATAAACGGGATTTAATTTGAGGCAATTTGTGATACCGTTCTCTCCGTTCGATAATTACACGGAAGACATATAGCCGATTCTTCAAGGATGAGAAATTGCAAACACTAGTTAAAAGTTGTCATCCATGTCAGATGACACAACCGAATTCTGCATCTAGCTCTCTCATTCCGTGGCAACCTACTGATCATGCATGGTCACGCATTCACATAGATTACGCTGGTCCTGTGAAATGATTCTATCCTATTTGCTAGAAATCGATAGTAGCGAGCAAATAAAGACAGAATTAGAGGACAATGCAGCGCTTGGGGAAGATACCCGTCCATTTAGAGAATAAAGACAGAATAACTTTTTAGTATTAAAATAAGTTAGTTTAAAATTAGAATTTTTATCATTTTGGATTTGTACATTTTGCCTTAATTATTATTAGATGATAACTTCAAACATTAAGCTACGATAGGGAGATGTAGTGTACTGTGTACTCTCACTTACTTTCTAGAAATCACAGTTACAGTATCTTTGTACGAGTATGTACATTGAATTTCAATAAATCACTTTTACACCAGACTCCGTCCAATAAACACTATATATACAGTGGAACCTTCGTTAACGAACCCCTCGGATAGTGAACATTTGGTATAACGAACGAAATTTTTTGGGCGAAATTGTTTCACTTAGCGAACGAAATTTCGGATAACGAACAAAGAAAATAGAATAGAAAGTTCTGATTTTAACGTAAAACTTTTGAGTAAACTGTTAGACAAATCTGCATTTAGAAAAAATAACGCTTTTATCAATAAATCAAATTGTAACGAGTAGTGTTTCGCCCAGGTAGGAACTATTGTCTTTTATATTAATATGAAGGTTTCGCTTAACGAATGTTTCGGATAACGTACATGATCCTGGAACGAATTGTGTTCGTTAACCGAGGGTCCACTGTAGTGTTTACCCAAGAGAGATTGCTTAGGTATAGTGAAATTCACATCCCCGTGCATATACATATGTAAATGTAATCAAATCCTCTCAGAACTCCATAGTGGACGGTTGATAAAAAAAAATTATTCTCCTCGTATTCTATCTAAGCTCTCGCCGCAAATTTATTTCTCATATGTACTTTTCGTGCACTTTACCCGAGTGTGCTACGACAAGAAAGCTGAGTTTTACAATGTTTTCCATTCGTTGAAAATTTTGGTAGGTATCTAACTTTAACATTTGTCAAAAAGAAAATCCATTTTGCATAACTCGACTTATTCTCGTATATCTGTGTGCGAATGTGACCCATATTCTAAAAACTATAACAACAAAAGTAATCTCCTTACAATTTATATGTATAATATTATCCTTTCACGTTTTTAACCACCGCAAACTTTTAAGCACGTATGGTGAACACGCGAGTACTACTGGAATAATGAGTTCACTATCTCGGGTAAGGAAAAGGTCAAAGATTTTTCTTTGCGAATTATACAATTAAAAACTATACTCCTCAAAACAAAATAAGGGCCACCTATGTCCGTTGACTTTAACAACCTCTTTTGCCGAATTTTTAGTGTGATAATTATTTTCAAAAATGCCATTCTGTACCTGAATGTGATGTGAGTTATCACAGTATCATTCGTTAACATTAGCTTTAACGGAACTGTCTTAAACAGTACTTTTGGGGTCACGAGTCATACATTTGGTAGTTTTGTTTATTTCTCATTTTGATTAAGAATTAGTTTTCGCCAAGTTCTTTAAACACAACATTAGTTGTTGCACTTTTAAAGATAAGGAGAACTGTAAAATACAAAATACCAACAATTCGGCGCCATTTAAATTTAAATGCTTCGTCCGGAGCCTTAGAAATGTCGGAGGAAGGTCGTTCGCAACGTTCTGTCGCCCTGCAATCAGGGTATCCGCGAAGAGCCATTTAAAATCTTTGGAACCGTTACCAGGAGACAGAAAATGTCTCCCGTCGTCATGGTTCAGGCCGAGTTCGAATAACCACCCCCGCAGAAGACCGATATGTGAGACTTTGTGCGCGACGGGATCGTACCATTAGTGCTCGTAGACTACAAAGTAGGCTATTAAGGACGACTGGGACCATTGTTAGCCCTCAAACAATCAGAAATCGTTTGCACGAACACTACCAGTGGTCAAGGAAACGTGTTACCAGAACAGAACAGGGCAGGACGCATCGTACGAATCGTTTAAGATTTGCTCGTCGACATATCCAATAGGACATGCAACAATGGCGCAAGGTGCTCTTCTCGGATGAGTGCAAAGTAAAATTTTTTAGTGACGACCGACGCATAAGAGCCTGACGGAGAACCGGAGAAGCATTTTTGGATCCTTGCATTAATCAAGTTGAGAGACAAGGCGGTCCCAGTGTGATGGTCTGGGCCGGAATTAGCTTGCAAGGCAAAACTAACCTTGTTATCCTAAATAACGGGACAATTACGTCCGAAAGATATATTGAAAGGATTGTTAGGCCACATATCATTCCTTTTTCAAAACAGGCGTTGGATGGTTTTATCCTCATGCAGGATAATGCACGACCACATACTGCCCGGGCGACAATGTCTGTTTTCGAGGAGGTCAATATTGAGGTCATGGAGTGGCCTGCAAACAGTCCGGACCTATATCCGATAGAACATCTTTGGGATCAATTAAAACGCCGGATGCGGACCGCTTAAAAGGACATACACAATCAGCAACATCTGATTCAATTGCTAAAAATGTGTTGGGACGAGATATCAATAGAAAGCGTCGATCGGCTTATTGAAAGCGTTCCGTCCAGGCTTCGAGACTGCATATCAAAAAGTGGAGGCCATACTCGATACTAACAAAAAAAAAAGAATCAATTTTTTTACAGATTAGACATACAAATTAACTGTTATTGTTACGATTACATGACCGCAATAAGTAAGCAATCCGAAAAAAATGCTAAAAAAAGTGTAACTTTTGGTCAAAATTCAATAAAATTCATTAGATTTAATGAAAAACATATTGTTTTATTAAATTAGACCAACAAAACTATGATTTTCCTTTTCCACAAAAAAATAATCAGAAAATTATTAGTGGCCCTTATTTTGTTTTGAGGAGTATATATGAAAGGTACCCTCCTTTGCAAATTATCACAATAATTATATTAGCTGCAAAAATTTCTGGGGGCTGCAAAGGCGATGGATATACAGTCAAACCCCTCTAACTCGAATTACGACTTGCCAAGACAAAGTGTTCGAGTAAGGTGGAGTTCGACTAATAAAAAATTAAACTGAGAAGCCATCAAATCATCATCGGTTTATCGGAGTTCTTTAGGTTGCGCTATTCAAGATCGGCCAGCTTAAAGATGATTTATGATTGGTGTATTATTTGATTCTTTCTTCAAAAGACGATGATGTGAAAATTACCTGCAAATTTGTTGAGAATATAATTTACCGGCTTTCTGAAGCTGGAGTTAGGTTAAGCGTTTCGGAAACATTTGCACTGATCTCCAACATGCGGCCCGAGATATTGGTCCAAATTTTTGGGTGTTGTGAAATTGCCAAGGTTGAACTATGACCGTAAATAAAAGATTTTAATAATTTCAATGCGTCACGTATTACATGACGTGTCAGGGTTGAACCTTACTATTTTGTTTAAAAGTGTTGAAACTGGGTTGTAAAGCAACAGGTTTAAAACGAAAGCGGACAAACAGGGAAACGATTAAACCGAGACAAAAGAAAAATGCGACCGCTTTCGGTAAAATGCTGAAGTGAACAAAGACAGGTTTATTGTAATCGTAATGATAATGCAGTTCTACTCGAACATTCTCAACAAAAAGAAAGATGATATACCTTCTGAGCTGTGTGCATATTGCCAGCCACAATCAATACTAAATTATCATCACAATGCACAATATGAAAATTAATTTACTACAGACCGGTTACTATGTTGTTGTACATATTGCTAGCTTATTTTAATCTTTCGTCCTTCTCTTTTATCAATTTCATACTTGCCCCATCATAAAATCCTAAATACCAACTTTTCCGACTTTCTGAACTGCTGAAACTTACTCTTTCGCGGAACAACTTGAAAGCGTTCGTTTAGCATATCAATTTCCAATTAAGTAACTAACTATGTAATATAACAATTATTTACCGCTCGTCTAAAGCATACATTAGAAACTTAGAAACTCCTTTAAGTACGGTAGACCAATATTTTCTTTCCTCATTTTATGCAAAGTTTTCCATCCCGGTAAATGTTTGTAAATTTGAAAATAAACACTTATACAAATTGAGAGTGAGAACTTTTAAGCTGGTTTAGGACTTAAAATTTTCTCAAGTTTCCCTGAATTTGGCGAATATGTACTATATTCACAAAGGGTTCATGCTGGGTTCATGTCTATAGCTTATGGCCAATTTATATTGTTTGCAATGTGGTAGTGGTTGTTTTCAACATAAAATGACTCGTAAATGCGTGCATATAATTGTACATCATTTGGTTAAAGACTCAGTAGTTGAAATGTTTTAAAGAGCTCCATGACACAGTCATATTTATAGTCATATTTCTAGTCATATCATCAAGCCTACTCGATTCATTCGGATTCAATTTTTACACGTGCACTAAACGAAATCTATTAGGTTTACGGATATGATAATATCTGTTATAATATATATTACCAATATATGACTGTGTAATAGCGCAAAAAAAATTATTCAAGGCTTATTTCAGACGCGGTCGATATTTGAATTCCCGTCACAATTGAATGAAACTTAAGCTTATTTTGTGCTAATAATTTCGACCTGCAGCCCTATGAAGTGCTCCGATTCCATCTGTTCCTGGATATGTTTTGAGGCTTTACTAGGAACACATTTGTGTGAAGTTTCGTTGAGATTGGTTAAAAAAGAAACAAGTTTTTCTTAGAACAACCTTATTTTCAGAAGTTGGTTTGTATGACAACCCTATGACGCAGTGTTCCGATTCCATCCGTTCCGACATATATACAATGTACACTAAAAAGAAACTTGTATACAATATTTCAGCTCGATAGCTTCAAAACTGAGGTACTAGTTTGCATTGAAACAGACGGAAATCGCTCAATCGATTTCTCGCGTCACATTGATCAATAATAAATACTATATGTACATACATACATTACATACATAGATACATATAAAATAAATTTATGTTAGTTACACCATTTATAACTCAATAACGGCTAGACCGATTTCCATGATTTTGGGTTTGTCGGATTAGGCTCTGGCCGGATAGCAGAATTACTATTAAAACACGCGAAAAATTCACAATGAGCAAAAATTCACAATGGGTTCTTTTTCGCCTATTTCTGCGTGAATTTCTTGAACGTCTTAGCGGATTTTTGGAAGATTTTCCTGCCTAATTGGTCCTCTCCCTCAATATCAGAATAATATTGAAACACGCGAAAAAAATTCACAATGAACAAAATGAAAAAGATTTTTCTTTGTCTCATATTTCCGGCATTTCTTGAACGAATTGCTGGATTTCAGTAAATTGATTCTACCAAATCGGTCTACACCCAGAATAAGAATATAGATATGCGAAAAATTCACAATGAGCAACATTATGAAGACGCAGTTCTTGGTCAGATAATTGCATTTATCTCCTGAACGCCGCGCATTCATCTCTAGTCAAAATAACAGAATAATAAAATTAACAATGGAAAAATAAATCAATGCAGCTGGTTTTCTGATCGGTTTAGTGTATTTTAACAAATTGACATCACAGGATTGGTTTCTACCTAATAGCTACGTACAATTGCAAGTCTTGGTCACTTTGAACGGATTAGGGGATTTTGATAAATTTGCTCCACCGTGCTTGTCTCCCTGCCAAATACGATTAGAACTATTTAATTCTTTCATCTTACTGTAGTAACTATGGTCGTTAAAGGGTTAATAATTTTAAGATTTTTTGTTTGAGTTGCCCTGCCTCGCAAATTTGCAATGAGCAAAAATTCACAAAGAGTTCTTTTTCGCATCTTTTTGTTTGCAAAATTGACCAAGAAAAAATTATCAATGCAGTTCATTTTCTAATCCTTTAACCGGATTAGCGAATTTGTATAAATTGCACAACAACTCATCTCAATGAGTTCTACACCCAATAAAGGAGTGTTAACGTTTATAAATTAACTTTATTAATTAACGTTTACATATTAACTTTATTTTGAATTAATAATGGTATAAATGAACTTAACGCCATCTGTTAAAAATACTATAATTTGTACACTGAACTAAATCTAATTTTGTATGTATTAAAAATCATGTACACTTTGTTCTATTTGTTCTAATAAAAATCACTTCAACCAAAGTCACCAAGCTGAGCTGGTCAGGCCTATTCTCTTCACATAAAAACTGGTCCGTCGAGCCGGATTCGCTCGTAGCCGGCAACGTGGTCATTACATCATATTGGCAACGGGTGAGATCCATTTAACCTTTTTTCCTATCTTTTTTCCATCTCCTATCACAATATTTCAGGCGCTTAAGCATAATCGCGTGTGATAATAATTGATAAATTGTTTTTTTTTTCAATATTTCGGTGGTGATAGTGCTTATTTTCGCGAATAGTTCTAAATACAAAATATGGCCGAAATTAAAACGTTGATTCGCAAGAGGGGTTCTGTGAAGGCGCGATTAACTTCTTTCAATAATTATTTGGAATCTCGAACAAATAAAACTCTTTCAAAAATCGAAACAATAGAATTGAAAGAGCGTATAAAGCGTGCGGAGGCTCTATTGTCGGACTATAGCGAAGTCCACGAGAAAATTTTAGAGGTTGCGGACGACACCGATATCAAAGATTATGAAGAACAAAGGGAATCGTTCGAATCAGATTTATTTCATATTTGCGCGATCGCACGATCAATTCTCAGCACTCAAGACTCGGATAGTCTTGAGCAATCCCTAACCAATTCAGTGGATCGTTCTTTTTACGCGAACAAAACAAACAGTGTTAAACTTCCAACACTCAAATTACCCGAATTTGACGGGAGTTTTGAGAAATGGCTTGGGTTTTTCGATACATTCAAGGCAGTAATCCATGAAAATAGCTCGTTATCGCAAGTTCAAAAATTTCATTACCTGAGTTCGTGCCTAGTTGGCGATGCTGCTCAAGTAATACGAGGTTTGGAGATTTCCAAAAACAATTATCAGGCTGCGTGGGACCTCTTACAGAAACGATACCAAAACAGTGGGCTCATGATACATAGCCATATAAAATGTATCGTAGACAGTCCCAGAATTCAAAAAGCATGCTTCGATGCAATACGGTGTCTTCTCAATACTATGCAAACGCACATAGCACTGCAAGCATTGAAGCAACCTGTAGATAGCTGGGGTAGTCTACTCATTTATCTCATCGTGGACAAACTAGACATGAACACGAAACGGGAATGGGAGAAGTTAGAAGTGAATCGCGAAAAGTTAGCTACGGTGAATGATTTACTCGAGTTCTTAGAAAGTCAGTGTCAGTTGTTAGAAAAATTAGACAAATCATACAGTGGTCAGAGCCGTCAAAATCCTGAAAAGATAGTTAACAAGAAGTCAGCGTTTTCGTCGACAACCACAAAACCCAACAGCTGCCCTTTGTGCAGTCAACAGCACCCATTATTCACATGTGACGCATTTCTTAAATTATCGGTAAGTAATCGAATAACTGAAGTGAAACGTCTTAATAGATGCATAAACTGTCTTAAGACAGGCCATACTTCGAGCGCTTGTCAATCGAGAGGATGCCGTAAATGTGGTAAAATGCATAACACATTACTGCACTTAGTGAAAGAAAGTGAAGTGTGCAAAGAACCAACATCTGTGACAGCCACACAGGTCAATAGTGAATTGCAAACGTTTAATTTGTTGCCAACTGCTATTGTAGATGTTTTAGATGAAATGGGGCATGCTCATGAATGTACAGTCCTATTAGATTCGGGTTCACAATCTAACTTTCTGACTTCCAGCTTGTGCAAAAAACTACAGTTACGGACAACCAAAATTAATATCAATGTAGTTGGCATAAATCAATTTGAGTCTACAATATCACTTAAAACCGAAGCGACTGTAAAATCGAAACATACTGATTTACAGGCACGCTTACAATTCTTAGTCACACCATATATCACAGCACAGCTCCCAAGCGAGTTTATCAACATTCACGCATTGAAAATCCCAAAAGGCATTAGATTAGCTGATCCCAGGTTCAACACACCCAAACAAATTGATATGTTGATTGGCGTGGACTTCTTTTGGGACATTCTTTGCCATGGTGAATCAATATCGCCATATATACATAGCACCAGATTGGGCTATGTTATTTCAGGTCGCACTCCATTTCATCGACAATCACCACGCAGCACAAGCTGTAATAATTCAATTCTCGCCGATCAGCTTAAAAAATTTTGGCAGATTGAGGAGTGTCCTAAACAAGAACATTTCTCGATTGAAGAAAAGGCATGCGAACGAAACTTCATCAACACAACTAAGCGAAATGAAGAAGGTCGTTTCGTCGTGTCGATACCTTTTAAGGCTTCTTTAGATTGCCTTGGAGATTCCAATGAACAAGCGAAGAAACGTTTTGAAACATTGGAAAGGAAACTTCAACGCAATGAATCGCTTAAAGAACGGTATGTCAAATTCATGCAGGATTACCTAGATATGGGGCATATGACGAAAGTAGACGAACACCAACCTTGTAAACACTCATTCTATTTACCACACCATGGAGTACTTAAAGAGGACAGCCTTACGACCAAGTTGCGCGTCGTATTCGATGGCTCTGCAGCCTCTACCACAGGTGTGTCCATTAACGATATACAAATGGTAGGTCCCACGATACAACAGGATCTTCTTTCTATTCTCCTTCGTCACCGCTTGCATCCATATGCTATAGGAGCTGATATCAGCATGATGTTCCGCCAGATTTTGGTAAATCCAGAACAAAGATCACTTCAACGTATTTTTTGGAGGTTTGATTCGAATGACCCTCTTGAAGCATATAACTTAAATACGGTTACATATGGATTAGCTTCAAGCTCATTTTTAGCGATAAGATGCCTATTTCAGTTGGCAGAAGAAAATGAGAAAAAATTCCCTAAGGCCGCTGAAATTATAAGAAAAAATATGTACGTCGACGATTTGTTGTACGGGGCCAGCACAGTTGAAGAAGCTACCACAATTCAGAAAGAAGTATCGTCTATCCTAGAATCTGGTGGTTTTAAGTTGCGAAAGTGGATCTCGAATGAATCACGCATTCTGGACGATATCCAAGATATCAACAAAAACGATGAATGTCAGATCCTAAGATTGGGTGAAAACGACATCGCTAAAACTTTAGGGCTTGCGTGGTCTTGCGCTGATGATGAGTTAGTGTACGACATCAATGGTGACTACGGATTCGAAGTTCACACCAAACGTTCAATTTTATCAACAATCGCACGTATCTATGATCCATTGGGACTATTAGGCCCATTCATTATCAAGGCAAAAATAATTTTGCAAAGATTGTGGCTTTGTAAATCATCTTGGGATGATCCATTACCCGATACATTGAATAGTGAATGGGAGATCTTCCTAAAAAACATTGCAACTATAAAACCATTTCGGGTTCCAAGACAAGCATGCTGTCAGTCTCCAATAAGAGTCGAAATCCATGCATTTTCTGATGCAAGTGAGGATGCATATGGGTCATGCGTGTACTTGAGATCAATCAGTCTGAGTGGATACATTTGCGTCAATTTACTAACAGCCAAATCGAGGGTGGCGCCCCTGAAGTGCAAGAAGCAATCCAAGCGGGAATCGAAAGAACCAATCACAATTCCTAAGTTGGAATTATCTGCAGCCCAACTGTCAGCCAAGCTAGTTGACAAGGTCAAGAATAGTCTAGACATATCCATTGATGACATGTTTTATTGGTGTGACTCGACTATAGTCTTAGGATGGTTACAGAAAGAACCGTATGCACTAAAAACTTTTGTTAGTAATCGCGTTTTCGAGATACAATCGCTGACGAATATTAGTAAATGGTATCATGTGTCATCAAACGACAATCCCGCAGATTGTCTCTCCAGAGGGACATACACGCAGTTCCTAGAAAGCTTATGGCTGAAAGGACCAAAATGGCTTTCCATGCCTACATTTGATTTGAGCCCAATTCAATCCGAAGAAAACTTGCCAGAACTGAAGGGTCCCAGCAAGGCAACATCTCTGGTGAGCTCGAGCATTGAGTTCATCAAGTTTGAAAACTACTCCAACCTAAACAAACTAGAGCGAGTGATAGCATTCTGCTTACGGTTCGTTAAGAACTCGAGAAGTTCGAAAAACGAACGCAAATCAAAGAATTTGTCACGAAAGGAAATACAAGAGGCTCATACTCAGCTTATTAAACTCGCTCAGAAACAATCGTTCTTCGAAGAGATCGATAACATCTCTAGCAATCGAGATCTTGAGAAAGGGAGTAAACTTTTCAGATTACATCCATTTATACACGATGATGGTACGCTCAGGATGCGAGGGCGTTTAGAAAATTCTGATTACCCTTTTTGTAAACGCCATCCTTTTATTTTAGATTCAAAGCATCATTTTTCACGTTTAATTTTTGAACGTGAGCATCGAAGACTACTTCACGTGGGCCCACAAGCTTTATTGTCCCACATACGGGAAGAATACTGGCCTATATCCGGCAGAAACTTAGCTCGAAAAATTGTGAACGAGTGTGTTACATGTTTTAAAATTAAGCCAAGAAGCGTAAACCCACTCATGGGTAACTTGCCTCACGATCGAGTCACACCTACACATGCCTTTTATGTTACAGGAATAGATTATGCAGGGCCATTTACTATAAAGGATCGAAAGGGACGTGGAAGTAAAACCTCAAAATGTTACATTGCACTATTTGTTTGCTTCGCCACAAAGGCGATCCATTTGGAATTGGTTACCGATTTGACATCCGAATGTTTCATCTTAGCTTTAAGACGATTTGCTTCCCGTTGGGGAATGCCGGGAACGCTATATTCCGACAATGGTAGTACCTTCATTGGCGCAAAAAACGAGCTCAGAGAACTCGGAAAATACATTAATTCCAATCAATCAACCCTACACGATCGTTTTGTAAGTGAACGTTTTAATTGGCTCTTCATTCCCGCGTATTCTCCCCACTTCGGTGGTATTTGGGAGGCCGGAGTAAAATCTACAAAGCACCATCTACGCCGCGTAATGAAAACCACAACCTTAACATTCGAAGAATTTTATAGCTTGCTCGCCCAAATATCTGCTATCCTCAACTCCCGTCCATTAACCCCTTTATCCTCAAGTCCTTTGGATCTCAATCCGCTAACACCGGCACATTTTTTAATCGGGAGACCAATGACTGCTGTACCTAATCCAGATGTCACGCATATTCCAATATCACGCACTTCGCGATATCAACTGATCCAGCAAATTCAACAACATTTCTGGAAGCGCTGGTCAAAGGAATTTATTTCGGAGCTGCAAATACGAACCAAATGGAACGAAATGCAAGATTCACTGCAAGTAGGGGAAATGGTCTTAATCAAAGACGACAATCTACCACCCATGAAGTGGTCACTTGGCCGAGTCACGGAGCTACATCCTGGCGTCGATTCTATTGCCCGAGTCGCAACTATCGAAACATTAAAGGGAAAGATTCGGCGACCTTTTCACAAGCTATGTCGTCTACCGATCGAGCATTCAGAGTCACCAGGAGCGTGCAACGAAAACATTGGAAAAACAAGCACACCGACTGAATTAAAATAACACAGAAATGTATTAAAGTAATAATATAATGGCATAAATTATAATATTTAATACTCTGCTATAATAATATAATGGTGTATAAACAATAATAACAATAACAAATATAAAAAAAAAACCAATGAATTATTTAATTGGAAAAAATCAAATGAATTAATATCGTCATAATATCAATTGGTATCTGATTTAGATCTATTTTGAAAAAACGCAGTTTTTCAAGGCGGCGAGTATGTTAACGTTTATAAATTAACTTTATTAATTAACGTTTACATATTAACTTTATTTTGAATTAATAATGGTATAAATGAACTTAACGCCATCTGTTAAAAATACTATAATTTGTACACTGAACTAAATCTAATTTTGTATGTATTAAAAATCATGTACACTTTGTTCTATTTGTTCTAATAAAAATCACTTCAACCAAAGTCACCAAGCTGAGCTGGTCAGGCCTATTCTCTTCACAAGGAGACTGATCGGGAAATTTGGTTAGGAGTGAAATTATGATGGTATGTAGCTTTTTTTCTCCAGTTTTTGTGAATACCTCCTGAATTCGCATTTAGCACATTTCACAAAATTCTCGTTTTCTCCTGTTTTTGCCTTTATCCATTGAACGGTACGCCCCTCCTTCACGGAGCAGAACAAATCTTCGCAAACCTTGAAAATTTGCCAGCATACGAGTACAGTAGAGCGTCGATTATCCGAACGTCGATTATCCGAACATTCGATTAACCGAACCAGGCAATCAGCTTTTTTTCATATACAGACTTCGAATTAAATAAAAAATCATGGGTTAGAAGGAAGCAATTTCTCATCGGCGTCGCTTATTTACCTCGAATATTTTATTTTCGTTCAGTTCTAGTCGTTTTCAATGTTTTCAGTTTGTAGCTTAATTTTATATTTGGGCTATTTTCTAACTTTTCTATGGAGCTCGATTAACCGAACTTTCGTTTATCCGAACCACCCTTGTCGACATTAGTTCGGATAATCGACGCTCTACTGTACTGCAATTGAAGCCATCCCTTGAACGAAAGAGCGTATTTCAATAAACTTTCAACCGCAACTGAAAGACTTCACAATGCAATAACTGAATATTGCTATTTCCATATCTGCGAAATTTACCAGAAGAAAAAGTTCATTTTATCAGCAGTTTTTGCCTATTTTGTTTAATCGGTTTAGCACATTTCAGCAAATTACATTACCTCTCTCCCCTGAATGGTTTCCAACCATAGCAATAAGAAGAACGCATCTGAAAAATGGCCAGCCACCAAATTATGAAGTCATCTCTGGAAAATCGGCCAAGATAAAAAACATCAAGGCAGCTCATTTTCTCATGTTTCTGTCTATATCTCCTGAACAAATTTGTGGATTTCAGCACCAGAAAACGATAATATCTTAGGGCTACATGACATACACTTGCCAGAAAAAGTCTCCGTACACAATTTAAGAAAAACTGCATATTACAGAACCTCTAGGAAATGAAAACCTTAGATTGAAATTTGTTATCTAAAATGTTTATTTAGTTTGTTAACTAATATTTCTACTCATTATTTTACTGAAACTCGGTTGTAAGCAAAATTTTCTAGAACAAAAACTAAAAAACTTCACAAAAACGAATTAGAAAAAGTCTCCGTACACGACCATATTTTTTACAAATATTCAGTTTTTTCACAGGATTTCGAAGAGTTCATTAGCTTTAGGGATAACATTTTTGGAGGAGGACCTTCATGCTTTCAATAAACATGGACTGGATCAATTTGGCCGACCCCTGGCCTGTGATTTTGCCCCTTTTGAAGAGAATGGCGCTTTGAAGCATTCCCTTGTAGGCTATGATGTGCTGACGGTACCTGTGCGCCTTCAATTTCTAAAAATGTTCGGTGGGATTACGCTCTCAGACTTGATATAGCGTATGCGATCTACGATCCGTTTTAAAAAGCGATAGAAGCGTCACAATTAAAGGCAAGTACAAGACATCATTATTTTCTGTGAACCAAGAAGCCTCGCAAAGCCCCCTCTGTTAAACGCCGTGTCTTCTTTTGGTTTTCAGAATGCGTAAAGAGAGGTCTTAATCCATTGTTGACTCTGTAAAAATGAGTACGCCTACTCCCCCGCCAATATACACCCCGTAGTCTTCATGACCACCTTTGGCTTTGCCATCTTAGGCAGTTAATGCCTGATTTTTCTTATAAGGGCAGAGCCGATTTTCTGCCACTTAAATTTTCTTGCCTTATTGTAAAAATATACAAAACCCACTCTTTGTCGAGATTAAGTAATTTTACCATTACTATGCAGGGTGGAGAGGTCTATACCATCGATAAAGTAAATCTTGTACCAGCTGCCTAACGTGGCAAAGGTGGTCATGATGATCAGGGAGTGAATGTTGGCGCAGGGAGTAGGCGTACTTATTCTTACAGAGCCAATAATGGATCAATGCTTCTCTTTACGCATTCTGAAAACCAAAAGGAGACACGGCGCTTAACAGAGGGGGCTTTGCAAGGCTTCTTGGTTCGCAGACAATAATGGTCCCTTGCACTTGGATTTAATTGTGACGCTTCTATCGCTTTTTAAAACAGAACGTAAGTCCCATACGCTATCCCAATTTCGAGAGCGTAATCCCACCGAACATTTTCAGAAATTGAAGGCGCACAGGTACCGTCAGAACATCATAACTTACAAGGGAATGCTTCAAAGCGCCAATCTCTTCAAAAGGGGGCAAAATAACAGGCCAGGGCTCGGCCAAATTTATCCAGTCCATGTTTAATCGAAGCATGAAGGTCCTCCTCTGAAAATGTTATCCCTCAAGCTAGTGAAATCTTCGAAATTGTGTGAAAAAAAAAACTGAATAATTGTGAAAAATATGGTTCCGTACGGAGACTTTTTCTAATTCGTTTTTGTGAAGTTTTTTAGTCTTTGTTCTAGAAAATTTTGTTTACAGCTGAGTTTCAGTAAAATAATGTGTAGAAATATTAGTTAACATACTAAATAAACATTTTAGATAACAAATTTCAATCTAAGGTTTACATTTCCTAGTTCTTCCGTAATATGCAGTTTTCCTTACGGAGACTTTTTCTGGCAAGTGTATATATTTTGATTATATTATTAAGCCTACTCGATCCATTCAGTTTAAATGTTTACACGTGCACTAAACGAGATCGAGTAGGCTTAAGGATATGAGAATATCTATTATCATACCTATAAATGAATGCGGTGTAATGGAACCCTTAAAGGTGGGGCGTTACCAAGTTCGCCGGGTCAACTTATTATAATTATAAAGATAGCAGAAACACTTATCGTCACCCATGACGACCTGGCAATTCAGAGGTAGAGTGTCTTTAGCCGTTTACCTACCAAATGCCAATTTTATGGGAGGCGGCCATTTTGAGTGGCGGGTGGCGGCCATTCCCGCTGATTGGCCTTTCTGGAAAGAGCCACGTGACAACTGTCGTGAATGATGGAGGAACAGCCGACACAAGCTTCCTACTGCGTTATAATTTTACGTCGCTCATTTCGCACCCGAAAGCCTAACCGGAACTTGGGCATCACATGGGAGATCAGCGCTGGAATTATGCCATTGTACAGCCGCATCATCTCCGGTGCGCCCTATTGAACATTAGTGCGCGTATAATAGAAAAATTGATGCCATCTGGCTATAGTTGGGAGACTTTGCCCTTTTAACGAATTTGCTCGCGAAGCTGATTAAGGCCGGGCCATTCGGTTAATTTTACTCCTCTCATTTGTTTTAGCTTAGTCAGGCATGCGCAACGAATAGGAGTCTTACTCTACACATACACACTAGCTCTAGAAAGTGGAATGGAAAGGTCCATTCGCACCTAGAAGAGTCCTTTCTTAAGTTCAATCAGCACAGTTATTTAGGCGTTTTATTCATGCCCTCCTTAGGGCGTCTCCCAAATACTAGCAATCACGCAAGAAAAAAAAATTTACTTTAAATTTCGGTGTATCATTAAGACGAAAATAATATTCTAAGCCTCATTTAGAGATATAAAACAATCTCGTCAGGACAGAATAATTCTTGGTAGGCAAATACCAGGAAGATGATCAAAACCGATCGTTTTCGATGCTCTTAAATGATCCAGGGATACTAACCACAACTAATTAAAACAATCATCGAAAATCTAAGCGCGTGTTGATGAATTTAATAAAGATAGAGTTCCTGTTTTCAAGGCGAGCGAATCCAGCTGCAGGTCCCATTTTTGTCCCCAGAAAAACCGAAATCGGTCCTTATTAAACTTTTCACTTCAGCCACACGGTTATTTCGAAGTCCTCGCGGGACTTATAGAAAATAGATTTTTGCCGTCCGTATTTTGTACAGGCCTTGTCTAAAGGAAACCTAATATGACCATTATAGTCGAGTCGTTAAAAGTGTTGAAGAGAATCAATGTGACGACCTGGCATCATCGAATGTGCCTAAACAACTAAAAGTATAAATAAAACCGAAACAAGGCCAATTTTAGATTTTCCTTATGATTTATTAATAACATTTTACATCTAATATAAATCCCCCAAAGCACTCGAATCTCTCTCAGAATTCAACAAGGACAAATCCAAAAACAAATCCGTTAGAAACTTTAACCCTCGACGCGGTGTTACAATAATTGTTGCATTATCCGTCAACTCCAGCTCGCGGTCATAGTAACTGCCAGTATCACTATCAGATGCAGTGATTTCTTGACTCAATGAATATCCCGAGAAAGGACTATCGTCTCCCATTATTTCACTATATCCATCAGATGACCCCACTGATTGCTCCTCTTTCGTCTTTGTGTCGGGATAATCAACCCAATACTTTCTTTCGACTCTCGGCTCACTACTCCATTGATGATGATTAAAACTCAGTCGTCCAAAATCCTCAATAGTATCTTCATACAGGCTATCATCATCGCCAAATTCATTTCGCAAACTATCTGTCAAATCGATTAGTACATATGTGCCGAGTGGATCCTTCTTAATTCGATTGTAAGTGTTTTGCAAAACGGAATAGCGTTCTAGTTGATCCCTTTGCGCTCGGCGTGCTTTTCGGCGCAAACTTTTGAACCACATCCTAGCAGCGTCCATTGTGCTTTCATGGGACAGTCTAATCGGCGGTCGTTTCTTCGGCGTATTTTTTAGGACAACTTTTGCACGTTTCTTGTTATTTTCGAGACTTTTTCGCGGTGGTTTTGAAACTGGTTGATGTTCAGGATGCATGGTTATTTGGTTTGTAGTGCAGATTGCTTGTATCGAAACTGATGCTGGAAGTGTTGACGAGGTGCCGATATAAAGGCTTAACTTTTTAGAGATGTAATTAAATGGTAATCTACCTGAACTCGATTTACTTGCCATCTGGCATTTCAGGACATTTCTAGAAATTTAGAGAGATTGCAAAACAGGTAAAATGCAAACGGAATATTTCCTCTTAATTACCTGCGGGTGTAGGCAAATTACTTAGGTAAGAAACAATAATTTAATTGCACATGTGCTTGCTAGGCGGATTTTATGTAGTAACAATAAACTTTCCAACTTTTAAGAATATTTCTGGATTACAATTGACATTTTTGTCATTTTCTATCGAATAACTTTTAAGTACATTTCAAAAAATATTTTGTGTATATGTAAACATCAGTACTTCGAGCTCTATTATGAAGTTTCAAAATAAGTCACATAAAATGAGTGAATCATCTCCGTCGACTACGCCAAAAATCCAACCACTTCAACTACAGTCGACAACTACGATGACAACTACTAAATCCTGGCTCAAAAGTCTCAAGGAAAAGGCTCTAGTTGCCGATCTAAGCACTTATGCTGTGCTCAAAAATACTTATAGACGATTGAAAAGAGATCCAGCTTATAAAGAATCACTACAAAAACTACTCGATGAACTGGCGAAGGAGTGTACTGGGAAAAGTGATCAGAGCATAAATCAGGAAATTTCAGAATCAGAGAAATTGTGGCAGCTAATGTTCAGTAATGCAGAATCGGATGATATATCGATCGAGCTATTGGACGAATTCGATAAAATCGATGTTCCTGATGCGGGGGAAAATTTCGCGCATGATTTAAGTGAAAAGTCATTTGATCGGTTGATAGAAGGATTCTATGAAGAGGTTGGAATCGAAGGAGATGAGTTAATTGAAAGCCGGCTGGAAAGTTAGTCACCGTTTTAAGTTTTTTTTTTAAATTAGTTTTAAATAAATAGAATAAAGTTTGAATTTAACTTTGTTTTTTTTATAATGCGAAAGTTTTGGGAGACGAGATGGCTGTCCATATTAAGCGATTTACCTCGATGGCGCCCTAGGCATAGTACCCTTCGTCACTGGTTAAGCCTAGAAGTGAACCAGTCACATCCACACTGAGGGCTTAAGGCTGCGATGATGCTCTATTTTTTCAGGAGTTTTTACGTAAATGCAGTATTGATGGGTTTCGCAAATGCTATGGTCCGACTAATTTTAAGGCAGAGATGCGGCGTCGGAACCTTAAACCAACAAACCAAGTTAAAAGTGAAATGCGATTCTCCCGCAGGTGATTTTTGAATAAAAAACAATAAATCAAATGACATTAGAGTATATACCGAAGCCAAAGACAACCGTCTTTGGCTACCAGCAGACTGAGTGGCAGTGGAGTGCACTCCATATATGCTAATAAGCAGTGCAATTCAGTGTCAATTTTAACAATTTTCTTCATACAAATTCATGGAATTAAATACTGATTTCTCTGTTAATTTTTTCCTCAATAATTTTACCAGCGCCATCTTGATGTAGGTAGTGTTGCTTCTACTGACATTGTTTTTTTGCCAGCTGTGCACGCCACTTATGAGTGGGATGAAATCTAGGGGGCTAATTCGTGGGGCGGGTTTAAGACTGTATTCCAAGAGAGAGAGAGAGAGAGAGAGTAAATTAAATGTTCGGTGATCTTAAATTCGATCGTTTTCACAATCATATTAAGCAGTTTGGTAGTCAAGCATCATGTAGTGTCAGTCATTTATCAAAGAATTCCAGTCATAAATTTGTTCACTTTGTGGTTCAAAGGAGCTCAGAAAAGATGAAATATTTTTGCAAGGACCCATAATTTGCCGGTGATCACGGTAATTTTTTTCTGCTGTAATACGAGTATACTTTAGCAAAAAAATCTGTGCACTACGACGAAATTAAAAATATCAGACCCAGGGCGATTACAGACGCACTTCGGCGTCTTCACGTCGATGGGTCCATTTGCACACTAGTTCTAGTAAGCCCGCTAACGTCTAGACGCGTTTATACCACACTGGACTCGTCGTCTGCAAGTAGGTATGTGTGTAGGGGTACACCACAAAACCATCGTTACTGACAGCCCGCAAGTAAAATTTGTTTATCTTCCAGTTGGCCTCTCGTGACATACAATTTTTAATGAGTTCGAAAAGTGCAGTAGAGTAGTGCAGAAGAGTACTTTGTCTATGTATTTTGGACTCTCGTTCCACAATACTTTGCATTAGCGAGAATATAGCGGCAATTGTTTGTTATAGCTATTATTTTGCATTAGTTAGAAAGAGAAGCTATATTGGATTTTTCTACATAGTTCCGGGCTATGTTTTTAGATGGCTTTGTTACACCACAAGGAGGTATAGAGGAGATAGTCCTCTACTCTGGAATATAGCAATCAATCAATTGCTTGTGGGTCTTGAGAAGACTGATTGCAACGTAATTGCATACGCTGACGATGTCGTAATTGCTGTGACAGGTAAGCTGCCGGAAGTGCTCAGTGGACTACTGGAGAACGCTCTGTCTGTTTTAACAAACTGGACAAATCTCAGTGGAGTTGGAATTAATCCATCTAAAAGGGAGTTAGTACTCTTTAATAGAAGACGCACTCTGTCTTCACTAAAGGCCCCAAAGACGTTGCGTTGACAAAACAATATTTGTGTGGGGTTTGGTTGGAATAAGTGGGCAAATAAAAATATTTACTCAGAACATTTTATTGGGGGATGCGGGAGCATTGCCCCATTGTACGATTCCATATGTTTTGAAATCTTTGGTTGCTTTGATTCGCACACACACATTAATTCAAGGTTTTGTGAAATTGGTGTTAAACATGTTTCTTAGAAGAATCAAAATGGGGGGTTGGGTTTGTATGGCAGCCCCATGACTCCATGGTCCGATTTGATCCATTCTTACATATGTTTTGCGTCATCAATAGAAATACATTTGTGTAAAACTTGGTTGAAATTGGTGCACAAATAAAAAAGTTTTTATTAGAAGAACCTAATTTGGGGGGTTAATTTGTATGGCAGCCTTATGTCCCCATGGACGGATTTAAATTATTATTACATATGTTTTGTGTCATCGATAGAAATATATTTGGGTGAAATAAATTTGAAATTGGTGCACAAATAAAAAAGTTTTTTTTTTAGAAGAACCTAATTTGGCGGGTTGGGTTTGGCAGCCCCATGACCCCATTGTCCGATTTTACCGATTCAAACATACAAACTGCCTGCAGTAAAAAGAAGCATATGTGCAAAATTTCAGCTTCATAGCTTTTAAATTAGCCGGGTAAAACGCGTCTCGCTATGTGTCCGCTATATGGCGGACGGTAAGATAAGTGTCGCTTGTGTCGATAAGAAGAGCAAGAAAATTCTTCTTACTGAGCTGATAGCGTAATGTTCCCTTTCTATACATATGGTCGGAGATGCTTCCTTCAATGCGTTACAAACTTCATGACAAAGTGAATATACCCTTTCCCTTTATGAGCGAAGGGTATAAAACGCTGGGGCCTGCAACCAAAATCACTGTATTGGATCTACACTGCTATCGTATGACCCATTTTACTGTACGGTGTATGCGTATGGTGGTCGGCACTCAGTAAAACAACCGTATCGCTCGTAATGCGACTTCTATGACCTGAGAGGCCGACCGAAATAATCTGAAAGCGCCAATCGCTACTTGTAAACTGACAATAAAAAAACTGCAATCTACAGAGCTATTGTATTAGCTCTGGTCTAACGGTTGTAAATGTGCTTCAACTAGATTAATTTGGCCACGAATGGACGCAGCCAGGTCAACCATTTTACTGTCAATAGACAGGAAACATATAGGTAAGGTGGTCGGGACCATAACGGGGCACTGTTCTATCGGGGAGCACGCCAGGAGGCTCCGAATTCCACATAACGACTTCTCTCGCAGTTGCGGCGACGAAGAAGAGGAAGAGAGTGTACATCATTTTCTCTGCAGTTGACAAGCTTTGGCCGAGAGACGGAGACGTTTTCTTGGGTCAATGTACTTTTACAATACATTATGATCTACGCAATATTAGTCCACTATCGCTCGACAAATACATTGCCAGCACGGGCTGGTTTTCAGCTTCGGAGTTACCTTTTAGGCACACTTCACTTGGCGGTATCACAACGGACCAACTTCTGGTCTAAGTGCGCATGGGTGCCCCTATACCTAACCTAACCTTAGGTGATTAAATCGAAGCCTTGAACACTGAAAATCTCTTAGTTTTCAGAAATTTCATATGCCGCACTGCGATACCCACGTATGTGTGTGCAAGTAATTAATAAATCAGATTTTGAAATATCACATTTCATCTAAATATTCCCTTAAAAAAATAACAGGCGCGACAGTCCAACATTGGACTAAGGTCACAGATGTGTTAGTGACATCCAACTTCCAAGATCTTAACTGCTTTTTTGTTGAGATCAACAGCACGCTCAGCAGTGTTATACCCATCTGAGAGATATCATAGTCCGTCACATGGGTCGTGAGTTCGAAAAACACTTTAAACTGAATCCGTTCACTACGAGTCTCGAACCTGTGCACCAGCCAGACTACTATAATACTAAGGCTTCATGCACACGACGAGAAAAACGGCTCGCGAGCTCCACACATCAAAATGCATTGGCTTATATGGGAACCTCTCGACGAGCGAGAGCCTTCCTGCTGTCTAAAATATGGCTGGCGACAGCTAACGTGAATTTGCGACTTGTTGTGCACGAAATGTGAAAACTGGTGCAAACACGTCTCGCGAGTAGTGTTTTGACAGCAGCACGGCTCTCGCTCGTCGTCCCATATAAGCTAATGCATTTTGAAATCTATACTCGACCCCGAGAAGATTATCTGGGCAATATCTAGCTTTGAGCCCTTCAAATCAGCTGGACTTGATGGCATCATCCCTGCAGATCTGCACCACTGTGTAGACATAACCTACCCATGGATAGAGGGCATACTAACAGCTTGCCTAAATTTGGTTTGTATTCCTCGTGTCTGGAGAGATGTGAGAGTTACGTTTATTCCGAAAACTGGCAAAAGTTCACATGCTAGTCCTAAAGACCTGCGGCCCATCAGCCTCTCGTCAACTATACTGAAATTGTTGGAGCGACTAATCGACACTCATCTACGGACGTTTATCTCACCTAACCTATTATTATCTATGTCACAACATGCATATTGGAAAGGGAGGTCAGTTGATACAGCTTTACATTCGCTGGTAAGTTATATTGAACTAGGGGGCTTCGCCCCCTGCTCGCTACGCTCGCCAACCCCCGGGGCCGAGGCTAATTTCGGGCGCGGCCGAAATTCGGATACCCTTCGCTTGGGCTAAAAGTTTTTTCGGGCGTACCTATGACTTGTATTTAATCCCCCTCCTCATTCTTTTTCTTCCGTCTTGACAAAAGTTTTGGGCTTGGTTGAAATAAGTGGGCAAATAAAAATATATTTACTTGGAAAATTTTATTGGGGTTGCCGGAGCATGACCCCATAGTACGATTCCATTCGTTTTGAACTTTTTAGTTGCTTTGATAAAGACACATTAATTTAAGGTTTTGTGAAATTGGTGTAAAAAAATGTTTCTTAGAAGAACCAATATGGGAGGTTTGGTTTGTATGGCAGCCCCATGACCCCATGGTCCGATTTGATTCAATCTTACATATGTTTTGTGTCATCAACAGAAATACATTTGTGTGAAATTTGGCTGATTTTGGTGCACAAATGAAAAACTTTTTCTTATAAAAACCTAATTTGGGGAGTTGGATTTGTATGGCAGCCCCATGACCCCATGGTCTGATTTAATCCATTCTTACATATGTTTTGTGTCAACAATAGAAATGCATTTGTGTGAAATTTGGTTGAAATTGGTGCACAAATAAAAAAGTTTTTCTTAGAAGAACCTAATTTGGGGGGTTAAGTTTGTATGGCAGCTCCATGACCCTATGGTCCGATTTGATCCATTCTGGCATATATTTTGTGTTATCTTTAGAAACACATTTGTGTGAAATTTGGTTGAAATTGGTACATAAACAAAAAAGTTTTTCTTAGAAGAACTCAAATTGGGGGGCTAGGTTTGTATGGCAGCCCATGACCCCATGGTCGGATTTGATCCAGTTTTACATAGGTTGTGTGTCATTAATAGAAACACATTTGAGCGAAGTTAGGTTGAAATTGGTAGCAAATAAAAAAGTTTTTCTCAGAAGAACCTAAATTGGGGCGTTAAGTTTGTATGGCAGCCCCATGACCCCCTTGTCCGATTTAAGCGATTCAAACGTACAAACAGCCTGCAACAATAATAAGCATGTGTACAAAATTTCAGCTCTCTAGCTTTTATAGCGGCCGAGAAAAACGCACTGCAACAGACGGACAGACGGACAGACAGACAGACAGACAGACAGACAGACGGACATCGCCCAATCGACTCGCCAAGTCATGCTGATCATATATGTATACTTTTTATATGGTCGGAAGGCGCGTTTAGATGGCATCAAACTTGTTTGCATCCAACTTTTTCCTCAAACTTATCCAAGTTGGAAGGCTGTTTACACGTACGATATTCTCTCAAACAAATCCTATCAAACAAATCCTATCCAACTTGTTGGCCGTGTAAACAGCAGTTGAAAGTTGGAGCGGTCGTAAAACGTTATCAGTTTTTGCAATACGTATTAGTACAGGAAAAATATATTTGCTTTTTCTTTTATTTTTTCGTGAATATTTTAAATATTGAAGGAAACATGCCCGAATGAGTATACAGCGTGCCCCAAAAGTCAACGGAACGCCAGAATTGGATGATAGCGCACAGATATTGGTAATCAGGCGCATTAATTCTTTATTATTAGAAAGTATATTTATATTTCGATTGGACTATAATCAATGCATCTCAAACAAGTTGTCCAACTTCTGTTTTCACGGTGGATTTGTTTGAATGCTCGTTCCACTTCAAACTTGTTGTCCAACTTCTGTTTACACGATGGATTTGGCGTCCAACTTGTTTGAATGCTCAAAAGTTGGACGACAAATCCATCGTGAAAACAGCGCTGGAGATGCCTCCTTCAATGCGTTACAAACTTCATGACAAAGTTAATATACCCTTTCACTCCATGAGCGAAGGGTATAAAAATCACTTCATCATAAGGAATACACGATGGTCGCATTCTTAGATATTGAAGGCGCATTCCAGGGACGTAGCCAGGATTTTTTTTTCGGGAGGGGTCCAAATATTGCCCCCCGTACTATTTTTATGTTCTCTATAAATTTGATGAAAGCGATTTTAACCTTTAAATTTAAATTATGGTCTGTGTTATTACGTTAATTTTAACAGGGTAGGATACCAAGAATTACTACAAGATTCCATGTGTCCCGAAAGAAATTAAGGGGAAGTCCTTTTCGAAATGAACAGTGTGATTTTGCAAAATATGTGTTACTGGAGTTCTTTTGCTAGAACGGTACATTATTTAATAGCAAAGATTCTAAATTAAAAAGAAGGGAGGGTTTGTTAGGAGCACCGAAAGGAAGATTTATATTTATGGTTATTTCACTAGGGTCCATCGTTAGAAAAAAAATATATTAGAGCTCCAACCAGTGGTGCAACTTGGATCTTATCCTGGAAATGGATAAGGCCGCCCATGTTACTGGACATTTGAAGCTGCTGTCGCAAGTTGATGATGGTGCTATTTTCCAGTAATGATGCTATACGGTGGTGTTTCTATATGTGTAGTTCCCCTTGCATTCACAATAATTTTTGCGTATTTTAGCGTCGTAAGAACACGAGTGTAATGTTATACTCGAAGTCCACATTGGGACTTTCTTTTGTTTTCATGGAAACCCAATTTTGATCACTCTTTTCAGCATTGTGGTTGACGAGGGAGTGTTTAAATGTATGTCACAACGGTCTACTAGTTAGATCAAGGCGCGCATCCGGATTTTAGAAAAAAAAGGCATGAGAAATGCAAAAAAGGAATTTATGCACAAACAAAACCTGGACTGATGTTGCGCTAATATCTTCCCAGGTAAAAAAAACATTGGGATCACCGGCAGGCAGAACTCAAACTTGTGTAGTTCTTATTTTCATATTTTCCTTTCACAATTTCTCGGTCTACCCCTCCCGTTGTTGCGCCACTGTCTCCAACTAATAATAGAGCAAATTTTTGATTGTGGCTGCATGTTTCACAATGTTGGTCATCAGCATGATTTAAATGCCGAGTTTCCCTAAAACCAATGGGGTATAAAGTTGTATTTGGCTCGCATTTAAGGTCTTGATACTTTCCAAGAGCATATAGTTCGTAGATTGATCCATAATACACCACCGTCAAAAGTATATAGTTTAAGCTTACTGAATTCGGAATGTGGCGAGCCTACAATGGATGTTTTTCTATCTGCGGTTGTTTTTTTATTAAGGAATCGTAGGAAGAAATGTGGGATTCGAACTTAAGTTCGTTGCATTTGGGCTGGAATGGGGAGCACAGAGAGTAAAAGCAGGACGTATCCACCTAAAGAGAGATGTCTGGCCACCCTATCTCATGCACATTTTCAAATGACTAACATATTAATTTAGCCATAGGTGTAAGCTGAAAATCTGGACTATGTTGCATTCTGGATTTTCAGCAATGCTCAGGCTAAACTATTGTTCATCGCGTTCTGAAATTATTTCTTAGCAACATTTAGGACCTCAGCAGCGGAAAGTTCAAAACACCAAACTCTTAGGCAAATTAGGATAAATAATAACGAGAATTCTGTACCGAATGCGAATAGTAATTTTCTACACATAATTAGTAGTGTTCAGCCGCATCACTGCTAGCGGCACTTTCAACTAAGCCAACAGTTTGAAAATATGTATTGATTAAATTCTGAAATCGACTGCTATTTAAGTGAATGGGTAATGATGTCTGAAAAAATAGCGGAGCTAAAAAGACGTCAATCTTATTCAAAATTATGTTATCAAAACGCTGACTCCGATTATTTCTGCAAACATTTCGGGAGGGGTCCGGACCTGGCTACGTGCCTTCGCATTCAACTTTATCAAACCCACGGCAATCACAGATGCTCTTCAGGGTTTACATGTTCAGGGTCCAATCTGTACCCTCGTAAACAAGCTTCTTACTTCCAGACGCATACGCAGCACTTTAGGAACTGCGTCCGTATCTAGGTATGTATGTAGGGGCACACCAAAAAGAGGAATTTTATCTCCTTTACTCTGGAATGTAGCGATTAATCAATTGCTTCTGAATCTAGAAAGGATTGGATGCAAAGTCACTGCCTATGCTGATGATGTTGCTTTCGCCGAGTTAAATTTCCTGAAACCCTTAGTGGGTTATTGGAGAACGCGCTATCTATTTGAGCGTCTCCTCTTTACAAGAAAGCGAACGAATCGTATTATTAACCCCCCTTTGCTAGGGGATTCCCAACTTGTGATTGCTGATAATGTAAAATTTCTTGGTATCATCTTAGAAAAGAATCTAAGATGGAAGCCCAACATTGAAGAAAGAGTGAACAAGGCCACCGTTGCACTATACTCTTGCAGGAAGGCTATCGGAAAAATCTGGGGCTTACAACCGAAAGTTGTGTTTTGGTTGTATACTACTATTATCAGGGCAGTTTTACTATACGGAGTTAGTGTTTGGTGGACAGCACTTAGCAAAACTACCTATTATAATTTGCTTGTCAAAGTAAAAAAGGTTGGCTTCTCTTCTCATAACAGGAGCCTTTCGCACCACCCCTTCAGTCGGATTAGATATGGTGCTGGGTCTGCTCCCATTGGACCTCTTTGGACAACGACTTGCTGCAAACACGGCCATACACTTACGGGAAACTGGCCTATGGAGAGCACTAGATTATCGATACTGGGTAACTTTACGCTACCTTTGGAGACTGATTACACTATCCCCAAGACAAAGTTCCTATTGCATAACTTTATACCAACAGCATCACAATTTACACTATTGCAAAAAGTACATTTAAATGGGATTGCAAAGCGTTGCGTGGTATAAATTCGTTTAAATACAAAATTTTTAATACTGTGTATTCCAGTGCATTGCGGTTGAATACTCCAACCAATAAAAAAACCAAAAAGTATTAAACCATACCAGCCCCAAACACTAAATTTCCTACGCCACTGCTAGCTATAAAAAAAATCAAATTGTCCCCTTTATTTTCAGATATTTCGTTTCCTTCTTTTTCTTCTTCATTGTATATAGTGCTCCAAACCGGAGTTTAAGTTATATCGCTAAGCGGTCATCACATGAATCGTCTCTACGAACACAAACCTTAAAGTCTTGTTTTCGCGACGATCTCATCTCAACCTACGTTGGTGATCATGTTGTCGAACTAAACACCATTGGTCATTGGAAAACAATATTTTGCCGTTGAAAAGTACACACGTCGTCAAATTAAATGTTTAAGTAAAATTTGTGGCTTTTTGGCTGATCGCAATATTCTCCCTTAGAACTAAGGATGCGTTACATGAACGTCTCTTCGGAAAGTTGATGGAATTTAACTCCGTCTGAAAGGAAAAAATTGGAGACAAAGGTTTCTCATGATGAGCTAGAAACAGTAGCACAATCAGCATCATGTCCTGAAGGGGGCTAAGAGGGAATTCACACTTACGACAGAATTTCATCAATAATTGTACCATATTGTACTGCAATTTGCATTTTTACTTTAGTGACATGCGATTCTATCCAGTATCCAGGGTTTTGATTTTGACTGAATTCGTTTTAATCGAGTGCAGGATTTGTTATAGTCTGTATCGGCTATAAAATTAATCATATCACTCGAAATTTGAGCATCAGTTGGGTGATCAATTCTTTGATACGCTTAGACTAGCCGATGGAGTATTTGATGTCTTCGAATAGAACCAATTATCTATTAAATTGATTCAATCTTGGGGATTCATAAATGTCTGTGAAAGACTTCAAGGTTGCAATCATGATTCTGAAAAACATTTTGAGCTAACTTTTTTTTTTTATTTCAAATCCACATTCCCACATTATTTTTAAAATCTGTCATGAATTTTGAAATCTGACATGCTACGCCAGATCAAAGAAACTCATTTTCGTATGGGGACTCGCACATCATAAATATGTACAAGTAATGAGCAACAACGTCTCGTCCAGACCACACCTTATCCTCATATGGTATCCTCACGCTGCTATATTGAAGAATAAATGATTACTGCGACAAAATATGTCAACAACAGGAAATGTATGTACATAGTATCGAGGTTTCCACATTTTACATTAACAAGAACAGCATGAATCTATGTAATGTGTACGATGGGCTTCTGGAAGCAACAGCATGATATCCAGGACGATGTTTTCCCCAAAAAAGGGATGAATTGTATGTCACTCCCTGTTTACTCGTATCCTTTGCATTCTAGAATATTGTTACACAAAGCACTGTTGCCAAAGTAAAATATCCTTTAATTTAATGAAGCCTCAGTCAAATGTATAGGTATAAGAGATGAATAAATGACACGAGGATGATTTTTGACGAAACAAACTTCTAGTTGCGTGCGATGAAAATTTAATTGAAATTTCCAAAATGCTGGCGTATACAAGGGAACTTGCTGTTATTTTGGGTGCTTCATATAAATTAACAATTTGATTGTAATCATATAAATGTAATATCACTGCGCGATCTGCATTAATTTTTGTATAATCAATAAACTATTAGTATAAGGAAAACCATTGCTCTGAATATTTTTTGAAAGCCTAATATTTCATCCAAAAAACAAATTCATTACTAAGTTCAAGGCATCAAATGACATTTAAACTGTCGTGTCTCTATTCTTATTTAAAGTGACCGTAATTGATTATGTTAAACAAAAATGGCGTTAAACTGACATATTTTTGCTTTAATTTTAAACGTGCACATTTGAAAATTTTATTCTGTAATATTACAGTAAAAAACGAAATTCGTCTTCACAAACGCGAAATTATTATTATATATTCATGTTTCTTTCCTCGTCACATTTCCGTTTCACGGAAATTCAAGACATTTTTGCCGTGAAAGCAATATACTCGTACGACGCCATTGAAAATGTCTGCCCTTCTATCACAAAACTGTCAGTGACAGACATACAGACTCTCACAAATATAAATTAACAAACATTCATACTCGTACGTATGTACACTATACACAAAACCTTTTGCAAATTGTACATTCATCATGTATCAAATTTCAAATAAAATTTGCATTAGATATGCCCATGGAGACGGCTTCCTTTTTATGGATTCTGTATTCTGCTCGCCCAAATCCGGATGAAATTAAACTTTTTGTGTCATTCGTATACGATACGAACACGAACCGTGTTTTGCAGATCAAAGTGGGAGGCCGGAAATAATGTCAAACAATAATCGACGGCATTGTCCGGAAATACAGTTGCAAGGCATTTTTGTGGAAAAAATGTAAATCATAAGGACGATTCAGCAGAAAATAGGAAAGGAAAAAGTAATCAGCGTACAATCAGGAGTTGTGAATTTTAAGGATCTTTTTTGTCAGCTGATGAGAGTGGGACTACAGTTAATAGCTTCTGAAGGGTTGTGCGGTGAATATATGTGATTATGATTAAATGAAGACTACGTAAGCGATTGTTTTTCGCATATTTTTAACAATTCATCATTGTTGCGGTTTTTATACTGTAAATTGTGTCTCTCTAGGGCTGTTGTTGTTGTAGCGATTCAAGAGATTTTTTTTCTTCTCTTGAATCGAAGGCGGTCTTGGCCGTTTTAGCAACGGGTAGCTCCGGGACGATTTACATCGAAGAACCGGCTGCCGTAGGATCATTTTATGGACAACACAAACATCCATGGGTCACAGTATGGGATTCGAACCCACGCTCCGGCAACTCAGAGATAGAGTGACATCTCTGCCACTGAGCCACCTAATGCTTCTCTCTCTAGGGCTCATGTCGGCCGATCCCGATTAGCTCTCACCCCGGCAAGAAATTTCCAAAAGTATCACTCCCGAATTTTTTCAAAAAGCACTGAAATCCCAATGACAACAACGATAATTATGCATTCGTTTGAATATTTTCTTCAGGATGTGCTCAGAATGTTTTCTAAATTCCATATCAATTTCTTTTAGGTTGCTTTTCATTATTGAGGTCGGATTTTAAATGTGATACTTTTTTTTGCGGTTTCCATTGTATAGTGCAATTGTTTAGGACCCAATTTTGAGATTTGCTTTCTCCTGGTTGAAAACGTTAAGTTAAAAAAAAAGTCGAGAATGCAAGCACTCATTAGTTTTACCAAGTCGTACAAATGTTAAAACGGCGAAAAAAAAATATTTCTTGCTTGACGTATCCTAGGACACACTGAATGGTGTCTTTTTCTTACTTTAAGGCTGAAAAGATCGATTCAATACCAATTGATAACGTTATCGCTACCAATTCGTAGGCAATGCGCAAAAATTGGTGACACGTATAGTAAATGAATCCATGAAACATCGTTCCATTCTATACACCAACTGCGGTGCATGTCTGTATAGGCCAGTCAATAAACCGAAATATAAGGCGTTAGGTCGCAAAAAATTGCTCGGCTCTGGTTTTTTGGGATATTGTTAGGATAGATACCAGAAGTGTACCACCAAGTTTGCAACTTCGAAAATTCTGTGATAACCCCGTGGCCGTGACCCTCAAAAAATCTCAAAATGTTCGGACTTTTTTCATATTTTTGTTTGTAATTTCTAAAGGGTGCTTCCTACAAGTAAGTTGGCCACTGTACTGTTAAAGCTAAGAAAATCTTCTTTAATTTGAGGGCAACCCTAGCTTTATAGGCGCAAAGGATCCCAAGATACAGCACTTTAAACATTGTTTTTTGAAAAAAAGTTCGAAATTGTAATTTCAGTCATGTTCCGAGCTGAATATCGGCTTAAATGCACATTCTACGGAGAAAGTCATGTGACATGAAGTTATAAACCAGTTACTGTATATATGTCGGAACGAATGGAATCACACCATGGGGTCATAGGGCTGCCCCTCAAAAATTAGGTTCTTCTAAAAAAAAACTTGTTTCTTTATGTACTAATATTAACCAAACTTCACCCAAGTTTGTTCCTGGTTAAGCATCAAAAAATATCTAGGAACGGATGAAATTGGAACACTACGTAATAGGGCTGTCATACAAACCAACCTCTGGAAATTAGGTTCTTCTAAGAAAAACTTTTTTCTTTATGAACCAATCTTAACCACCCTTCCCCCAAATGTGTTTTTTAGTAAAGCTTCAAAACATATCTAGAAACGGATGAAATCGGAACACTAGGTCATAGGGCTGTCATACAAACCAACCCCTGATAATTAGGTTCTTCTAGGAAAAACTTTTTTCTTTATGAACCAATCTTAACCAAGTCTCACCCAAATGTGTTCCTAGTAGAGCCTCAAAACATATCTAGGAATGGATGGAATCGGAACATTACGTCATAGGGCTGTCATACAAACCTCCGAAAATACAATTTCGGACTTTTTTACAAAAAACCAGAGCCCAGCTATTTTTTGCGACCTAAAATCATAAAATGACTGGCCTATAGTAGGTAGGGCGCTGGTCTTCAAATCATCAGATCCCGGGATGCGGGATCGAATCCCA
Organism: Microchrysa polita; assembly: GCA_949715475.1. NCBI lineage: Eukaryota > Metazoa > Arthropoda > Insecta > Diptera > Stratiomyidae > Microchrysa > Microchrysa polita. The sequence continues at coordinate 6,494,218 of OX454421.1, forward strand.
CTGTAGGTAGCTGGTAGTTTATGATACTTTTCAGAGCGCATTGAGGTAAATGAAATGTCTTCAACACTTATAGAAGTCTAAGTTCACTGCTGGGATGCGTCAGATTTGTTTTATTTTAAAAATAAAGAAGAAAACATAAAGATTCAATAATGTATTGATTTAACCCGTTGCGTCACAGGCTATAAAAATCAGTTGTGATCGCAAGTACTTCCTACAGACGTATATGAGGGAAATTAGTTTATTTTCTTATTTTTTTCTGCTAAATTTAATGTTTTGGCTTAGCAAATGATTAACCATGGTGCTTTCATTATTTTAGCAAAGTAAAAATAAAAAGAAAAACGTAGTTATAAAATTAAAAAAAAATCAGTTTTTAATTTTTAAATAATTAATTATATATAATGCGTTTTCGGCCATTTTTTAAATAATCTTCACTAGAAAAAAAAAGGATTGCTACGTATATAAATATTTCAAAAATTGTTTCTAAAATAAAAAACGAGGCTAATTTCGGACGCGGCCGAAATTTGGATACCCTTCGCTCCCCTTGGGCTAAAAGTCTTTTCGGGTGTACGTACGACTTGTATTTAATCCCCCTCCCCCCATTCTTTTCCTTCTGTCTTTACAAAAGTTTCAATCAATTCGCGGCAGCGGTACACGGTACATACAACACACACCACACACAACACGCATTGGCAAATTCAGCGTAATTTACCACGGCGAAAATTGTTTCATAAATTTTGATGCGTACCGCACCGCGTTGGACTGGTGGTGCATATCTTTGACTCAAGATGCAGTATTGTAGCGGGATTGTATTTATATCAATCCTTTTTGCGGCTGACGACTTTTTCTTTGGCGGAAATCTTTTACAACAAAGTTGTTTTTTGTGAGATTTTGTTAACGCGTAGTAACAATTGGCAGGCCTCCCCCAGTCTCAGGTTTGGTTACGACTATTGAAGACTTTCTGTCCCTGTCCGAAAAGTTACTTTTTATTATTATTATCCGCGTTTGATTCGTAAGGATCCCACAAATATCCCACCGACTGCGCCAAATAAACTAATTGATTTAAGTTTTATAAAAAAAATATATTTTTATTAGGCTGTGGCTGCTACAATTGGTGACTATCAACTAAACTCTTATTTGATTGTGAGGGCTAAAGATACCTCGCATTGCTGACTCAAGATTCTCGAGAACAATGCAAGTGCAATTGTGCATCTATTGCATTGCATTGCATTCTCGGTATGTAATTTAATATAGCACGAAATAAGATTGTTTTGGCTATTACAAAATGGAATGCTGATAAATACTTGAGGTGGATGGTTATGTAACCTATACATTTATTTCTATTTGTCGTAGAAAAGGTGGTACGCCCACCGGGTTTTGCTGCCCATGTATTCTTTAAGAAACATAGTCTCTGTAACGGGGTCAGTACTAGGCAAAATTACTTACGGTAGTAATAACCGCCTATATTGTTTAATGGCATATTTGGATTCTGCAGTTTCTTCAGTATAGTGCACAAACCCTTAATGTCGCTTATATGAAATAAGTATTTTGAGGAATCTTTGCACATGTTTTCACAACCTTCCATTTTAAATATAGGTGCAGCAATTTCCATAGTGAGTCAAAATAACTCATGCTTAGTAACAAGCGCCTAAAATGAAGGTTAGTGTTCCCGGGTTAAGATGATCATCATCATCACCTACAAGGCTTTCACGTCCCAATGTTTTTTTTACAGTATTTGTAGTAGAACACAAGTGGAAAATTGATATGGAAGTTGTGCTGATGTATCCATAGTATCAGACATGGAAAAAAACAGCTATCGCATTATTAATGATAAATTAGAAAAATCATAATTTTAGCAAAAACATCTGGCAAAATGCAAATTTAATTAAATATTGACATTAACATTCAATCACTAACGACAATACATAATAAGAAAAACAAATATGTACATATAAACTAAGGTTCAAAATTCACAAAGACTGTAGTCTAGGGCGTAGTTAAAAAAATGCTTTTGACACGTTGGTTGAGCCAATAAGTTGAGGACTGTCCCTTAATGTAAGGTTGATTTAATTTAATACCGTACTCATTTCAGATGAAACCGATGAACAATTTACAATTTTTTCTAATCAAGCTTTAAGCTTTAAGATTTATATTAAAAAAAATCAGAATACAGATCAAGATTCTTCTAAACCACGCAATCGATGTTCGTATGAAGCAATTTATTGATATTTTGTGAACGCTTATCTAGAGAGCTGTGTTTTTAACATTGACATAAACTTTGAGGAATACAATTCCATAGTAAAAATTTTTTCGGAACATACAAAAGTTTAGTCGCTTACTTTTAAAATAAAGTACTAATGCTAACGCAACGAATACTTGAATTCAAATTCAACTTAACTACGCCACTGCTCTCAATCTCATTGAGAATTTAGATATAAATTCAATGCGGCTTTGCAATGAGGTTTGAGTATTTTTCAAATATCGATTCAGTAAAAATGATAAAAAATCTACTTATCACTCTCGGCCTTATAGTTTGCCGTAATTATATTTCTTATTATTGTGTGATTATTTATGTATTAGATTTGGTATTTCAGTGATTGGTATTAGTTCGGCTGCAATCCCATGCAATCACAGTCCATGCGATGGAACTATTGCAGTGCCAACTTGCGGATTCGATGGAACAAACTATCGAGTATTTCCAAATAGATGTGAACTGAAATCAGCCAACTGTGGCAGGCCAGGACGTAAGTATGAGTGTATTCACGTAAAAGGAAGCGGACTAAAATTTGGACACAAATCCTACTTATATTTTCCGCCACCAGAAGGCACACGCAGGTTATCGGCGAAGGTGGTGTGTGAATGCAATGTAACACTTACGTCAAACGACATTCATTATTATGACAAAAATTACATAAAAATATGTAGATGTGTCAAAATTTTAGTCCGCTCAGTTGTGCGTGAATACAGTCTATTATATATCGTTAGTGCATCTATCATTTTTGGTGCATCTCGTGTAGTTTTAATAAAGAAACATTTGTGACTATGGTAGTTACCCCATAAACAATAGTTTCCAGTTTCGGCATACAGATGGCGCGTGGATCACGCAATTAAAAGCTATAGAAGTTTAATTTTTTCTCATGGCAGTGTTTAATATTTGCAATTAATTAATTGTGTAATATGTTGAAATCAAGCCAATATCAAAAATAGGGTGACGATAGAGATAAATGTAAAAAGCACCTGTCAGACCAGCCCTAGTTACAGGAATGTTACACGCGATAGTTTCTTTTTTAGACAACCCTACACGTGATGCAAAAACAAAAAACACAACTTCACAACTGTGTTAAATTAGAATGCATTTCCACTAATTAAAAATGAAATTAATCTTTCTGTTTTCTTTTTTAGCTTGGGAAGAGAGACCTTATTTTGAGTGTGAATGATTTGCGTAATATGAAACCTGTCTTAAGGATGGCATAAATGTATCTAAAAAATAACGTCAATAAAATTGTTTAATAATGGCATTTGACTGTAATAGTTAACTTAAGGTGACCAGACTTCCAAAGGCCCAATGCTGTACAGATACTTGCAGAGTTCGGGTTTCATGCAAATGCTCAGCCATACTTCCAGGTTCCAGGTCTATGTGTCAAAAATGTTGACTAATGCGTGACAGAGAGAGGTCTGTGCTGGTCGCAAGGATGTTAACGAATTATGAAAAGCGCGACAGACAGAGAAGTTCTGAGCAAAGCCAAGGGCGCGCCACAGGAACTGAGTAAATGTATGAACGAGCCAAAGATGTAAATTTTACGAATTACCTTTCATTGGTTCACCGCTCGCTGCGCTTGCACTTCGCCTTATCCTATTTCACAGCAGCACTGCGTCGCAAAAATGTTGGAGATTTTTTTAATGCGCGACAGACAGTGCGAGGTTTGATCGGAGTGAGGCGCAAAATTAATAAAAACGCTAAAGACGAGCCAGAGGTCTAAACATCTTATCTAAACCAGGTTGCAATATTTCAGGAGCAGAGTATGCATTTCTCCATGGTTGCATACATTGTTGATGCCATACCGGTCTCTTGGGCTCTTAATGCCGTTTTAATTTAATACAACAAACTTATCGAGGTTATAAATGTTCCAGTGTAGAAAGTGAAAGTTGTGTAGCCAGTTTCAGACACATAGAGGCGCCGAATTGCTTTAGGGGTGTAAATAAAGTTGGGTTTCTTTTTGAAACTGTCTATCTTAGGAGTAGATTTGGCGTTTCGGAATTGCAGCGGATTTTGCTAAGTCAATGATAATTTTTAGCCATAGCCTTGATTTGTCAAATATTATTTCCAGAAAAGACCACATATAGTAATATAATTTGACAACGTTTTCTTCGCCATAATCACTAGATTAGTAAAGCAGTAGCTTAGAAAAAGCATAGTAACCCATGCCATGCGTTAGTCCAGAATGGCTATGTGATCACACAACCCATATGTGTTTGACTCTAAATTTATTACACTACACTCCACGAAATAATTCAAACGTCAAAATATTGTCGTTGCAATTATTAACCCTTCTGTCGTCGCCTACGAGCTATTATGCCTAAGGTGTAGCTGCATTTTCTGTCAAATCAATCTTAATTTTTGAAAAGGTTTAATTTTGGATCTTGAAACAGTTTACATACTATGTCTTACGATGATGCGCTTTTTTTTCGTTTCTTTAGACATAGTTTACATTTCGCCGAACGTTTGATCGCATTTATGGCCGTCGGTTCCTTTGAAATATATATGGGAAAGGGTGGAAAATATTGTTGAACGATATTTTTCATCAAGAAATAGTACCAATGGTCTGTCTGGATCTATACACCAAGAGAAGGGTTAAATATCACGTTGGCATTTTAAGAGAGTAATAAATATTACGCGGATTTTATATTCTCAATTGTAAACAAAAAATTGACGTTTGAATAAAATTTTCACGCATACTATGTGAAAACGGTGCCATTTTTATTTTCTGATGGCCATTCTGGACTAACGCATGGCATGGGTTACTATGCTTTTTCTAAGAGCAGTAGTTTCTATATTTCGTTTGGTTGCTGAAAAACAGCTGTCGTGAAGAAGAAGATTTTTACATTTATGAACGCTATATACAGCAAATTATTTGACCTTTCAGATTCATAAAATTTCAAATTTACCCCATTACAAATCCGATAAACTCACCACAATTAAGTGCAAGTGCGAAAACCTTCTTACACTATTAATTATCGCAATTCTAACTATAAATGTAGCAAATGTAATAAAAACTAGGGGGCTTCGCCCCCTGCTCGCTTCGCTCGCCAACCCCCAGGGCTGAGGCTAATTTCGGGCGCGGCCGAAATTTGGATACCCTTCGCTTGGGCTAAAAGTTTTTTCGGGCGTACCTATGACGTGTATTTAATCCCCCTCCTCATTCTTTTGCTTCCGTCTTGACAAAAGTTTTGGGCTTGGTTGAAATAAGTGGGCAAATAAAAATATTTACTCGGAAAATTTTATTGGGGTTGCCTGAGCATGACCCCACAGTACGATTCCATTCTTTGAACTTTTTAATTGCTTTGATAAAGAAATTAATTCAAGGTTTTGTGAAATTGGTGTAAAAAAATGTTTCTTAGAAGAACCAATATGGGAGGTTTGGTTTGTATGGCAGCCCCATGACCCCATGGTCCGATTTGATTCAATCTTACATATGTTTTGTGTCATCAATAGAAATACATTTGTGTGAAATTTGGTTGAAATTGGTGCACAAATAAAAAAGTTTTTCTTAGAAGAACCTAATTTGGGGGGTTGGATTTGTATGGCAGCCCCATGACCCCATGGTCCGATTTTATCCATTCTTACATAAGTTCTGTGTCAACAATAGAAATACATTTGTGTGAAATTTGGTTGACATTGGTGAACAAATAAAAAAGTTTTTCTTAGAAGAACTTAATTTGGGGGGTTAAGTTTGTATTGCAGCCCCATGACCGCATGGTCTGATTTTATCCATTCTTCCATATATTTTGTGCTATCTATAGAAACTCATTTGTGTGAAATTTGGTTGAAATTGGTACACAAATAAAAAAGTTTTTCTTAGAAGAACCTAATTTGGGGGGTTGGATTTGTATGGCAGCCCCATGACCCCATGGTCCGATTTTATCCATTCTTACATATGTTTTGTGTCAACAATAGAAATACATTTGTGTGAAATTCGGTTGAAATTGGTACACAAATAAAAAAGTTTTTCTTAGAAGAACTCAAATTGGGGAGCTAGGTTTGTATGGCAGCTCCATGACCCAGTAATCCAATTTGGGTGAATCAAACATACAAGCAGCCTGCAACAATAAGAAGCACGTGTGCAAAATTTCAGCTTGCTAGCTTCAATACCCGCCGAGTAAAACGCGTCGCAACAGACAGACAGACAGACAGACAGACAGACAGACAGACAGACGGACATGCTCCAATCGACTCCCGAAGTCATGCTGATTATATATGTATACTTTTTATATGGTCGAAGATGCTTCCTTCAATGCGTTACAAACTGCATGACAAAGTTAATATACCCTTTCACTCTATGAGCGAAGGGTATAAAAACACATTTTTTTAAGTGCTGTATCTTGGGATCCATGTACAAAGCTGAGGTTACACTCAAATTAAAGAAGATTTTCTTAGCTTTAAAAGTGCAGTGGACAACTTACTTGTAGGAAGCACCTTTTAGAAATTGCAAACAAAAACATGAAAAAGTCCGACAATTTTGAGGTTTTTTGAGGGTTACGACTACGAGGTTAGCACAGGTTTTTCGAAGTTGCACACTTGGTGGTACACTTCTGGTATCTATCCTAACAATATCCCAAAACAACTGAGCCGAGCAATTTCTTGCGACCTAAAATCGTTAAATGACTGGCCTAGTAGTATTTATGGCATGGCAACTTACCAGCTCTATGGGAACTACGCGGAACTTTGTCTGTTTGGAGGAGAAGAGCCCCAGCGGGAGAAATATCGAGTTTGTCAATTTCGGAAATGTCACATTGGAATCTTTGCACTGAGACCTCTAAGCGTCTATAGGCTCAGTAGGTAGAGTTGCTGACCTTGTGACTGAAAGTCGAAGGCTCGAATCCCGATTGGGACGAAAATTTTTTCCCTCAATTTCCTCAATTTTTGGTATTTTTTTCCAAAGTTTTGTGGTTTCGTACAGATAGACACACTCATCAGGTCTTGTGTCTGTAGTCTATCTGTGTACAAGACAGATATTTATTCCTGCAGTTTTTGAAGCTGGAAGATAGCAGCAAGAAGTAATTCTGCAGATTTATGTTTCACTGAGGTCAAAACCACACTACGCCCCAAAACGTATCTAATAACGACGATAAGCTAATAAAACACATCTTTTTTTAATTTAGTCTTTCGTGGCTTTACATGTGTATAACTTGAAGTAATATTTGCTACAAATTTGCCGCCCCCGGAAAATCTGCCGCTCTACTAAGATGGGGCAGTCCACCTACTGATAAGAAGGCCATTGCATTTAGAGAAAGGCAATAAATCTGAATGATGGTTAGCGCCATACATATGTAAAGGAAAAATAATTTATTTTGATTACCTTATAAAATTTTAAAACGGCAGCACTGGTTCCCCATCATATTCGCATACAGTTGCGCAACCATTGTTTACAATGGAGACGAGGCTTACGAGTTGTGTTCTGACTATTTATGGTCGTCATCAAATTTTGACAATATTTGCACGCATTCCACGTGAACTGCGTTGTTAGTCCTTTTCTTAAACAATAGAACATGATAGTTACATCTTGTTTTTAACTATAGAACGAAATTGCGAAATTTACTTTAAAACTTTGCACGTGGTAGATATACCCTATACCATTACCATGCAAATAATCTTCCAAGGTGTTCTTTACAAACACGGCTACTAGCTTAACATTTTAATTTAAATTTTCAAGAATCGCGTTATTTCAAAACATAATACCATGACATCTACCTAATTTATAATCATGTTTATGGCATCAAGTTTGTTCTAAGGACAAACACAAGCAATAACTTTTCTTCGTCCATAAAACTCATCAACCGGAAACGCTTTACAGCCAACAAGAAATTGTGAAGATTCAGTAAAAGTTTTGACACGTAATTATACAAGGTGTATACAGTAATTAATAAATTGAAATCAACGAAGCTCCTTCTCTACCCTAAAAAAATTCATATACGAAACGGCGCGCGCCCTTCGACAAGACAAAATGTTTTTTTTTGCAGCCGAAGGATGCTGAAATCTAGAGTTTGTCTCTTGGCATTATTGCTTTTTATTATTATTACTTGTGTTGACATTTGCTCCTCAGAGAATGTTACAATTCTATAAAAGCATAAACTTTCCTAGAAATATTGTTCTTCCCAAGCAGCATTTTAAGTAACAAAAACCTTAGCTTTTGGTTTCGCCACTTTATTAAGTTGCGGCTACTGTTTTGGTACCTAAATTGCTTCTTCATAGTACCAAATCCTGTAAAGTAGTTCGTGGAACGTTGCGGCGGGGTAGCATTTGGAACTGCTTGGTGACAACTTTTGCGGGAACCTCTTTGTGGTCCCAACCACGTAATTAGACACAACTTGGGACTTCACGAAAATATGGGCACTACATGGTATAAGTAAGATAGTGATTGCTTCGTCTTAGCTACTAGATTTTGGTACTATCTAGTGGGTAGAATATAAAGGATTTTTTTCAAGTGGCAAAACCGTAGATTTTATCCCATCAATGCTACAATGAAAGTAGTAATTTTCGCAAGTAAAAAGATTATGCATTGGTTCATTAGACGGCATTATATAGTTGCGATAACTATGGCGGATAGTATCTAATGTCACTCTGTCGTCTCTGGCCACTAAACTGCTACTTCGTCTGAGAATTAGGTATCGCTAAAGGTAGGCAGTACTCTAGATCCGACTGTGACATGCTTTGATTTCTTGTACCAGGAAAAATGAAAAGCCTTTAACATATTGGACACCCTGTGAAATGTGTCTCAAAGGAGTGAAGATAATTTTGTTTTGTGGAAAAATGGAAACAATAATGCTAGTACGTATGTCAAAAAACTCAACGGAAATACAAGATAATGAAAATAGTGATGAAGTGCTGGAAATGGACACAAAAATGAAGTGTGGAAATTAATCTTTCCTCCCTAAATAAACTTTTGTTAAATTTTATAAGAAAAAATAAAATTAGAATTACGAACAAAAATCCTGCTTTTTATTTTCTAACTGCAATGTACCAAAAACAATGATTTTAACTTCATAGTAGCAGCTGGCACTACAAAATTCCCGGTGCTACCACAACGTCCCATTTGAAACTGCCTGGTGTCAAATGGTTCGTGATTGCCACTATACGGTGAAAAATTGATAGTAGCAAATTGAAACATGTCGTAACATTCTCTCTAAAGTTTCATTTGGAAGGGTCAAGCACTTCATAGTTCCCAAACTCATGAGTCGCCATATTTTAGAATATCCGATGTAAATTTCTTTGAATAAGAAATTACGATTTTGATTATTTTGGATAAAAAACAACTTTTATCAATGAAACCTACTGTTTTTTCAGTAAATATTTATTTCTGAACACCTATCTAGCAAAATATAACGAAAATGGGATATAATCTTAAATATTTTTCGGTAATGTTCTTCGCATTTTTCTATTAAAACATTGAAAAAGATGCAAGGCATTGTTATTTTTCGAAGTACGACAAACAACTTCACAATGAAATTTGCTTGGCAAGTACTTTTCATCCTTCCAGAAACATTTCAGACGATGATTATTATATCAAAATAAATCATACATTTAACTTCCCAATTTTAATTCAAACTCATCGACGCAAAGATAAAACACACATTTAATAACCAATGTCCAACAGTTTATTATTAATTTATGTGTCAATTTTTACGCATACAAGCTCGTAAGTATGATTGTATGCGAGAAAATTCTAAAAGGTGCCGGTTACGTGTTTGGATAAATAAATGCCACTAGATAGGCACGTTCGCAGCACGTTGCGGTTTTAGTAGCAAAATGGTATACAGAACTAAACATTTCATTCCCCATTTTAGTGACATTCCATTGGCGAGAAGGGTCCCATTTCGGGGATGATCAACGGTGAGTGCTACGTTGGAAGACGAAATTGCAGTGGCAGTTACGTTTTTGGTACTAAAAATGCTAGTTGGGTTTTGAATGAAGTGAAAATTTGCCATAGGCACATCTTGGTCGAATTCTTGACATGTTATATTTACCAGCAAATCTGTCTGCAGGTGAATATCTCTTACTCAGAATATCTGTGCCTATAGCGTAAACGAAGAGGAATTATAAGTCAAATCATAAAAAAATGTAAAAAAAGGATGTACTATGGCATTCTGTTAAGATTTCAGGGAAACATGTAGCAAATATTTATCTCATGACTTTTTTGAGTTTACGAAATAATTTTCCAAATTTTCGAAAAGTCTAGGCTAGGGCATCTAAATCTACACTCGATAAATTTGACACACGTTTTTTTTCTTGTTTGAGTTTGGCCTCTTTACGAGCCAATATTATGTTAGGGATAATAAATTGGCTCAAGTAATCACGACAGAGTCCCCCTTTTGATCAGCATTGCTTTGAGCTACAGGAAACTTAAAACTAACGATGTTTATTGCAATAAGGTAAACAATACAAATTTATTACCTGATTGACTTCAATATTTAATCCTCACTTTTTAAATGATTGTAAAACTAACATTGAACAATGTTCTTCTATTGTCAATCAATAAACTTTTCACCGAATTCATCGTAACCACAACGAAAGGATTCGTCCAAACCATAGACGTTATCGTCGTATGCCACGATTAGTCCCGAGTCAACAGCAAGTTGCAAGCTTTGTACAACTTTATCCGACACGTTTTCGGAAACTAGATCCTTTCTAGTGTTGTCCAAATTTAAGTCGTCCATTACAATGTCTACAAGTTTGTTCAGACTTTCTTCTAAATTTGAAATAAGAAGGTAGGATAGGTTGTTTTTATTAAAATTAGTAATTTCGGGATTATAAAGATTACCATAAAAGATGCGGATACCTACGGTTGCCTGGTGTAGATGACAAGGCTCGCAAAATTATACTCAGAATTTCAGTTTGTTTCTGATGAAAAACTTCATCTACTTCGCTGGTGTTAGACGCGTCTTCATGGAAAGAGAGTTGAATTTCAGCCATAGAAGGATAAATGATCTGAGTACGGTATTCTCTTAAAGAACAAAATTCAGACGGTTTGTGATCCATAAAATACATTTTCATATTCTATTACGTCAGGCGAATGACTAACTTACTAGATCAACGAATAATAGAATTATTATGCACTCCCTCATGAAATTGCCTGTTTCTTTTTAAGTTATTCATAATACTACTTTTTCCCAACAGAGTTCTTTAAATTGACGTTATTTACTACAAAAACCACCTCACGGCAAAATTCTACAAAAGGGCAACTAAAACCTCTCAGTGTGATTTATAACGTCCGGACTTCCTATTTTCCACCTCACAACCTTCTCCCATATTCTATTCTATCCATATGATAGATTGCCGCTACTTCTCTGACACGGAATTTACGCTACAATGAGCTGGCTTCCTTTTGCTCGCGGCGCGACAAGCCATGGTATGGGGTCGAATAAATTTTAAAGTGTAAATGCCAACAAGATTTATCTATCGTTTACGCAAAATAAAAGATTTACCCGTAATAAAAATAAATGTAAGTAGCTTTGTATGAGTGTATTTATAGATACAAACAGTCAAGTCCTGATTCAGGACCAAACGTATACTAGATAAACAGAGATATTCATATCAGCAACATTCTAAGTGGATTGTTACGATAAGTCCTTTTTTAGGTTGTGCCCTTTTGTGCGTTTTTGTATTTCTTCCTTTTTCATCAGTTTGGTGTGGTATTATGAGACGAGTAGACTCACAACCACCACACGAACAACAAAAGTACTGTTATCGCGTGCCAAACGAAACAATGACATAAAGAGAGGATCAACAAATGTCTGCGTGCGATTTCGGGCTTTTGTATAGCTGAGATTAGACCGGCATGGCACGAGGAAAATGGCTCATTTATCCATTTGCCGCGAGTGACGGCAAAATGAAGATATGTATTGCACAAGGATTGGATAATATAAAGGTTTTTCGCCTCCTTGCGCGCAGGCAGTGTACATACAGATTTTGCAGGATATTCTATTCAATTTAGTGTTTGAAATGTAATTTATTACATTTTAGCTGGTTAGCTGTTGAAAAAGGATTTGAAATGTTTTGTTGTTTTGGTGTGGTGGTGGGGGTTTATGATGTGTTCGGATAAGTAATTGGATTTAAATGAATTAATTCTGTCGTCAGATGGTAATTTAGATGGTTTTAAGTATGAATGATTTAATGAAAATTAATTTTATTGTATCTGCGGTACAATTTACTAAAATTTTTCTCTGTACCTATAACGTCGCCCGTTTAGGGGCATGATGCGTGTTTTCTAGTGATGTGTAGCACGTGAGTCAGTCGTTCGATTTCAACGACTCACCAAAACCAAACTGAGCAAACGAGTTGACCCAAACAGATCAATATTGATTCATTCAGTTGAACTGTTGAACTATGCTCAGTGTGCATGACATGTGCAGAGTGAAGTCGTCATTTATAATCAGGCTCACATCCTGCTGTGCTGAGCGGGAAAGATGTGAATGATTTGTGTAATTCGTTCGAACGAAAGAAGGAACACAGAGCGTTACCGATTTCGGTATAGAGTGAATGAACGAAGAAAGTGATGCTGTGTGCATTTTGCGACTCCGTACGGAGCTCGTTCTCGTGAGTCTTTTGACTTCTGTCGACTTTTGAGCAGTGCACAGTAGGTCAACAGCATTGGCGTAGATGAGGGGGGATCAAGGAGATCAATCCCCACGTTCAGTCACACATTTTTATTATTACTTTAGGTACGCAAAACAAAGCAAAAGTAATCTTTTTCTTGGAATTATTCAAAGTGTGTAGTGTTTCTTAAAAACGCGAAATAATTTTCAGAACTGCAATAGAAAATTTAGCACTTCCTCAAATTTCAATTGTATAATATTAAGAAGCGTATCGATAGAGCAGAAACACTACAGCACAAGGCTTTACGATCATCTACTTTTTTTAAATTGGATCCGGAATTTCGCACAGGCAAGCCCTACAACTCCTGTGGTGTTCGGGTTAGAATTATGCCACAGCGTTCCCGGCTTGTCGTAGAAGGCGACTCGAGGGATAGGGTGTGTAGGCTTGTAACTTGCATACCTGAAACTAAACTACACTCGAAACATTGAACGAGCCTCGGATACCACGGACTGATTTAACGGCAACGACCTTTGGCTACAAATAACGGACTACAATTGGTATTCGGAACGTTCGAACGATGTGGGGCGAGTGCAGTAGTACAAGACTCACGGAAGTCGAACGGGAAATGACCGCATATAGAATTTTGATATTAGGACTGAGCGAAACAAGATGAACCGGATCGGGAACGACCTTATCATCCGACCAGCATGCTAAGGACGCCTTTTACCACCTGCTTGGCGACACCTTTGACAAGGCTCCCAGAGGTGACATAAAAATTATTATGGGGGATCTCAACGCTGGGTCTGACAATGTTGGATTGGAATATCTAATGGGCAATCACGGTCTGGGTGTTAGGAACGACAATGGTGAGTTGTTCGTAGAGTTCTGTAACTCTCGTCAACTTGTCATTGGCGGCACCCTGTTCAAACACAATCCTTGCCATTTAGCAACCTGGATACCTCCAGATGGCCGAACAGAGAACCAGATTGACCATATAGCCATCTCCAAAACATGGAGAAATTGTCTCATGGACGTCAGGGCTACGCGTGGTGCCGATGTAGGCAGCAATCACCAACTTGTCATCGCAAAAATTCGCTTGCGGACCGCTGCTATTCGTCGCACACAAAACGAGCGTGTATCGCCACGATTCAATGTGCAAAAACTTAAAGAGCCATCTACTACAACACGTGCAGTTTCTAGCGCATTGCACGAGATAGCTAATGCACAAACGCCAGATACTCCTTCATCAATTGATGATAGATGGAACATTGTGAAGGACGCTTTTATATCGTGTGGCGAAACATTTGTGGGCAGACTTCAGCGAGGTAGGAGACCATTTATCAACGACGATACATGGTCTCTGATAACTGCACGGAAGAGAATTAAAGAGCAATTGAACTCGGCTACTGACACTACAGTCAAGCAACAACTGAGCACCGAGTACAATTCTCTTCAAAAAAGAGTGCAGAGAAGCGTAAGACGTGATAAACGCAACAATATCAACGCGTTAGCGGTGGAGGCAGAAGATGCGGCTTACCGTGGTGACAGTGGGACCTTTACAAGCTCATTAAGCCATTGACTGGCAAATCTTTTACCCATGAGCATCCTGTAAAAGATAAAGACGGGTATCTGCTAGTCACAGACGAAAAACAACTGCGCCGTTGGAGAGAGCATTTCTTAACTTAACAACAACTTCAACCCTTCAAGCCCACCTCCACCGGAAGCAGCAAGTCTTCCGCAAATGGCTAGAATTAATACCGTTTTACCATCCAAGCTGGACATAATTAAGGCCCTTAAATCATTGGAAGCTGGTAAAGCCCCGGGGGCAGACGGTATCCCCATGGAACTTTTGAGAGCGGATATCAACGCTACAGCCGATATTCTTCTACCCCTGATCCAAGAGTGTTGGACAACCGAGACTCTCCCTCAAGAATGGAAGAAGGGCGTCATTGTTAAAGTCCCTAAGAAAGGAAATCTCAAGGATTGCAATAATTGGCGTGGAATCTGTCTCCTCCCTGCAGTCTCTAAACTGATGGCCAAAATAATCTTGGACCGGATCAAGACAACGATCGACCGCACTCTAAACAATGAACAAGCTGGTTGTCGTGTTTTTCATGTAGCGATCATATCAACACCCTCCGAACTATAATTGAACAATCCGCTGAATGGAGATCCCCGTTACATCTTATGTTCATTGACTTCGAGAAGGCGTTTGACAGCGTTGACCGGGCTTATATCTGGACAGCCTTACGTAGGAGAGGCATACCAGAGAAACTTATTTCCAGCATAAAGGAGTCCTATAATGGAGCCCAATGTCATGTCATGTCTTGCACAAGGGTGAATTGTCCAGTCCTTTTGAGGTGAATAATGGAGTCAGACAAGGCTGTATTTTATCACCAATGCTGTTCCTTATTACCATTAACGAAGAATCTTCGATTCTCTACGCGACCATAATAGTAAGGGTATCAGTTGGAAGTTATTCGATCACCTTCAGCACCTGGACTACGCCGACGACATTTGCCTTCTCTCAAACACACCAGATCATCTGGCTCAAATGACGCATGCTTTGCATCATGAAAGTCGAAGTGCTGCCGATAGAAAAAGTCGAGGACTTTACTTACCTTGGAAGTATAGTGACTGCGGATGGTGGGGCTGATGCCGACGTAGAGTCGCGTATAAATGAAGCCCGAGCAGTATTTTTTAGTTTGACTCCTCTCTGGCAAAACCACAACATCTCCAGAAATACCAAACTCCGGATCTTCGAAAGCAATGTAAAATCTGTGCTTTTATATATGTGTTCCACGTGGAAGGTGACCAGTAACATTACCACCAAACTGCAAACTTTCGTGAATCAGTGCCTACGACGCATCCTACGAATTCGCTGACCTGAGGTAATATCGAACGACGACCTCCTCAAAATTACTCGCCAAAATAGGATAGGCATCGACATCAAACGGCGAAAGTGGCAGTGGATAGGTCACACACTTCGAAAAGAGCCAAAAAACATTGCAAAACAGGCTCTAGATTGGAATCCTCAGGGAACCAATGCTAGCCGTCGTGTGGGACGACCCAAAAATACATGGAGAAGATCTGTTGAGGCAGAGGGAAAATCTATAGGCAAATCGTGGGACCAGCTAAAGGCGAAGGCTGCTAATAGGCAGAGGTGGAAAAGAGGCGTAGTCAATGTCCTATGCCCCACTAGGGGTTAAAAGGAACCAGAGAGAGAGAAGCCCTACTGAAGTAATCTAGAAGTGCTGCTAGAAAAATTAAATGTAAGCACTGATTGAAAATCTTAATGTTCGGTTCAAAAATGTAAAAATGTTGTGGAACACGGGGTCCTCTTCCACAGAAGCGCAATTTATAACGGCGAAATATACAGTACCTACATCTATATATATAAAATAAATAATAACAGGCGCGACAATCCAGCATTGGACTAAGACCGCAGGATGTGTTAGTGACATCCTATTTCCAAGATCTTATCTGCTTTTTTGTTGAGGTAATGAGATCAGCATCACGCTCAGCAGTGTTATTTATCCCCATAAATGGGTACTCGTTTAACATCTAAGTGAGATCATAGTCCGTCACAAGCTCGTGAGTTGGAAAAACGGCGAGATTCGAACTCATGACCCTGTGCACCGAAGGTGCGCGCACTAACCGCTAGACCAGCCAGACTAATCGCACGATCTCGGTGGCCAGTTCACGTCGCCTCCGCGCGAGATGACCATGCCCGTAAATTGCTCGTGCAGAACATCCATCGTAGCGTGTGCTGTGTGGCACGTAGCGCCGTCCTGTTGAAACCACATGTTGTGCAGATCCATATTCTCGATTTCAGGCCAAAAGAAGTTGGTTATCATCGACCGGTATACAGCCCGATTTGTGCGCCAGAGTCATCGAAAATTGGACCTTTCGTGTGCGCGCCACCAACCGAAGCCGTGGCGGTCATTTGAATGATGTCATATTCCATATGTAATGGGGTCGATGGACCTTTCAAATAAAAAAAAAAATTCGCAAATATCTCTCCTACATGTATTTTTTTTTTCATTTCAAAGATCAAGCGTCCCTATTGGAAAACCCTTTATATAAAAATGGAGCGAAAAAATGTATAGTAATTCATCAAAGAACGGCTGATACGATTTGGTTAACATTTTTTTTCAGTTGTTTGCAATTACCAGCAGAAGGTTTTTACGAAAGAAAATTTTTGGAAAAACCCACCGGAAATGTCGGAAAATTGGAAAAATCGAAGTAATTTATCAATTGAGAACGGCTGGACCGATTTGGTTCAATTTTTTTCAGTTGTATGCAATTACCAAGAGAAGGTTTTTACGAAAGAAAATTTTGGAAAAACCCTCCGGAAAAGTCGGAAAATTGGAAAACTTGAAAATTATTTTTTTTTGCTTGCAATTTTTCCACAATAGCTTTTCGAATCAAGAAATATAAAATTCTTAGTAGAAAACTCGGAAAATTCAGGAAGAAAGTTTTGGACTTTATCGACTGGTTTGATGATTTTAGACGATGCAAAGGTGGAAAATTCGTTATGAAGCTTTTGATAATTTAGAATAATTGTGGAATTCATTGTGATAAAAGACGTTTTGCGTTTAATTTTGGGTGAAGAAGCTAACGAGATAAATAATTGCTGTGCTGTGTATACCTATCAAATACGCGCAAAATTATGAGGACAGTGCATTTTCTCACACTTTTACCTTCATCTTCTTCTGTTCATATTGGCGTGTCCAGACCGCATTGTGGAACAAATACAATGACGAGATGGCTGAAGACATTTAGCATATAGTTCGCAGAACAACTTCGAATTTGATCTTGAAATTAACGACGAGATGCGCAACGAAGCGTTAGTTCTGATCGAAGACATGATGGTTGAAATACATTTCCCGCGTCAGCATCAGCATCGGCAGAGGCATCGGCATCAGCAGAAAAATTTCAATTTAGAACACACGCATTTGCCTTTGATGACCAACATTGACAGCAGCGGCAGAAGCATCGGCAGAAGCATTTTTCTGCTTCTGCCGCTGCTGTCATTGTGGGTCAATGCCAAATCATCATTTGGGATGAATGTACGATGGCGCATAAGCGAGCTTTGGAGGCAGTTGACCGAACGATGAAGGACTTACGAGGTGATTCGAGACGATTTGATGGGGCTCTGATATTACTTTTCGGAGATTTTCGTCAAACGCTTCCCTTCAAGAAGTTGAAATTGACTACGAACATGAGAGCCGCATTGCAGAACGACCCATCGGCTGCTGAATTTTCAAAAATTCGTAAAACTCCGTTGACACCGTGATCGACGAGGATGAAGCGACCAACTATTCGACGGAGTTTTTGAACCCGCTGGATGTGCCAGGAGCCCCGTCGCATAATTTACAGCTGAAGGTGGGATCGATCATAAACATGTTACGGAATCTGAATCATCCGAAATTGTGCAACGGTTCGCGGTTGTCCGTCAAGAAACTTATGAACAATGTGATTCAAGCGACGATCATCAAGAGAAAATTCAAAGGAGAGGAAGAACTTATCCCACGAATTCCGATTATTCCAACTGATCTTCCATTCCAATTTAAGCGGATTCAGCTCCCCGATCGATTGGCTTTTGCAATGACAATCAACAAATCGCAAGGCCAATCGTTGGAAGTCTGTGAGATTAATCTCGAATTTACCTGTTTTTCGCACGGTCAGCTGTATGTTGCCTGTTCGCGTCTTCGTTGTTTGTTTTTTGTTTTCGCCAGAAAACAAAACGAAAAACATTGTTTCTCTCTACTGATTTTGATTCCATTCAAATAAATCACACTGAAAATTGAACTATGTATCTGTGTTTTTAGTGTTTATTTGAAGGCGTTGAATTTGGGCGAGGCGAATATTTATAGGTAGGTACAGTTAGGAGTTGGGAGTCAAAATCGCTCATAAATTTAAAGTTGTGTCAAATTGTGAGCGAAGCAAACATCGCGAGCGTAGCTGCTCCCTCATCTAGTTAGTTAGTCAGAAGAAAATCGGAATCGGAAAGTAGGAAACGTGTTACTTTTTTTTTTTAGGTAAATAAACGTAGTCGGAACTCATTGCATGACTCCCTTATACCTTGATCAAAAATCAACTATCGACTTTCTACATTTTTTAGAAGTCATATTAGCATTTTCACCTTCGACTTAGGCCTTCCGCCAAAAAATCATCTTCGGTCGGAGAGAACAGGCATTTTAGATTAGTAGGTAGAAGTCCGATACATTAGTTAAATATGTTTTAGTTACAAGACCTTCTTTTACTACTGTTGTCAACTTTCGTGCCCATTCTACTGACTTCAATATTTAATCATAATTTTCCATGCATGACTTGTTTCACGCCGTCCCAAAAAAATCGCCGAAAGCCAATCATTGTATCCACTTTTTACATCATTTGGCACTTATATTTCAATTAGAGGATTATATTGTCGACGAAAACACCGTCGGAAAGATATCAGCTCTTGCCATAGAATGTCCAAAAGCATTTTGCAAATTTTCCTCGACCGCCTGTGTAGTCTCTTGGAACATAAAATATGACTCAACTGTCATTTTGGCGAAAACTTTCAATTTATAGCTTTCCAGCCTCCTGGTCATAAAATTTGCTATGTACAAAAAGGACACCCGTCTCGCATCCTGTATAGTAATGTCCTAAAGCCTAAAATACCGAAAACGCAAAGACAACTTATTTGCTTCGGTCTTCGGGCACAACTTGGCGGGAGTATGAGTAAAACCAGATAGTCATCAAAATGTTGACTCAACTTCATTATTTATACGTATACGAACGAGTACGTTACGCGACTATAGATTGGAGCATAGCGCGAAACGAAAGATACGTTTTTATAGTTTTGTTCGTTTTTGGACGTTTTTTCCACTTTACTGAATGCTTAATAAACGATTTTCGTATATATTTGTTACTAATGCCCGGGGCTTAAATGATGAGATGTTCCGCTCTAAGTGCCCGCCGCCAGCCGGCCTAAAAGTGCCTAAAACACAAGAATCCAGTCAGACGATTTATATGTTTGTATCGTCCTGAATTTCTGTATAATGTATATGTTTCTTCCTTTGATTTATGTGCCCCGAATAAAAGATAGCCGTTTTTGGTTTCGGTTTTTGGGAGAGAACTACATTTATACCAAAAGTACCAGCGGGTAGTAGTGTTTCACGGTAACATGTGTGTGGGGGTGATACCATTAATTTTATCCGATGAATGTAAACGATTTTTGGAAATGGAAGAATGTCCTTGTTGCTGTTGGTGTGGAGGAATGTACGAATGTATGGACAATTGATCCGGGTCAGTGCAATTTAACATTTACGGCCCAGGTTGGGAAGGCCGTAATACACAATACACGTTTTATGAAGGACATACACAACATGGAACGGAATGATTCTACAAGTATGTACGGTCATGGTGGTACACTGAAGAAATTGTAACTCCACCGTCGTTGTATGTAAAATATTCATGAGTACCCGAAAGTTTAAGTGGTAAACTCGACGATTGAAATGTAGAAACGTAGAAACGTGCTTACATTTATGAATTGTATACATCTCTCAG
This sequence comes from Microchrysa polita, assembly GCA_949715475.1. NCBI lineage: Eukaryota > Metazoa > Arthropoda > Insecta > Diptera > Stratiomyidae > Microchrysa > Microchrysa polita. The sequence goes on from OX454421.1 coordinate 6,514,583, forward strand.
CAATATTCCAGCAATTCCGAAGGATCAAGACACTATTTTCAACGACTCGTGTACCCTCTTCTTTTATTTATGCACAACCGAAAATCACTTCTCACTTCATAAAATGTCGTGGACCTAATTGCTCAAAACAATAATATACATACAATTGCTTCAGCTAAGCTGACGTGGATGAAGCTCTAGTTCGTTTAAATTCTTTTAAACTTTGTATTTCCAAAACGAACCTTGTAAAATCACCTCTTTCAGTAACATAAAAAATATGTAATTTCGAGTAAAAAAGGTGGAAATTTGTTCCACTTTAATGAGTTCATAAACACCCGTCGATACAACTTCGCACATTTACCAAACTTTACTTCCATGTCCCGGATGGGGATGACCTTCCATTAAAAAGGGATGCAATTCTCAATTTCCTCTCGAACGATAAACGCATATCCCAATGGGGAAAACTTTATTTTCTTGTTATACATTCAACTTTATAACTTTTTTCTTGCTGCTGTTAATTTCGCTTCTTGATCCGAATATTTTCCGAAAGAAAGTTTCAGGAAACCTTGAGCTTGAGACAAATTTCACGATAAATAAAACTTTTTTTCCTCGCTTTTTCTTGCCGGTTTTACAAGGCAGTAAATAGCAAATGTGACCATTATATCGGTAGATTAATAGGATGTGATAGCACGCATCAGATGTTCTTGAAGATGTCATTAACAATAATTAGATTTACAGGGAGATAAAACGATAAATGATACAAAATGGTTGTCGTTAGTACTGAATGGTCGATAAAATTTCACGGTGGCTAATCTAGTCAAAATATAGTGTGGAGGTGAGAGTCGAAGTTATTGTCCTAAGGATATGGGTTATTGCTTTGAATAGAATGCAATAAGAAATGTATGATCTTGACAATCTCAGTGTTCTCAATACTCATTGCGAGAGTCTATAAATGTCGGTTTAATGAAGGGATTACAGGCTACGTGAAATGTTTGATTTCCTTTTATTCAGGACCTCTTAAAAAACTCCCTATGCAACTAGGACATTTATTTATTCCATAAGTCTAGTCAAGGGTCGAAGTGAAAAGATGAGCAAAATTAGCTATGCAGGGAATATAAATTTAAAAATGAAGAAGTAAGAAAAAAATCAGCAACAATTTCAGATGCACCTATATTTCGGCAGCGTGAATATCCGTCCAAAAATTACATCTAGTAGTGAGTTGTCCTACAAACAGCTGGTTTCCGAAATTTCTTCAGAGATGTAATTATTATTATAGTAACTCGCTGTGATGGTACATTTCTAAACTTCGCACAGCTTTGATGTTTGAATAGTGAATGCATAGACGATAGACATAGGTTATTTGCCGTCATGCACATTTTGACGACAAAATTATTGTGACATATGAGCTTACCCTGAACGTCAACACAGATTAATTCCTGTTGGAAGGATTGAACGTGTCGCACCGTTTGTTTGATGATGTTGATTTGGAATTACATTATGCAACAGTGCATCATGCTTTTGCTTCTATGTATATGCTTACACGGTATGTCCCTTGTTCAGGAAATGTGTTTTGCAACCGTTACACATCACAATAGAAGTACAAGCCCGAAAGCAAAGTGAAGGACTGCATCGCACTTTCTCTCTCCATCTCTATATCTATGGAAATAATTTATTATGCACATCAAATGTCCTTGCACATATGTTTCATATGGTGCCAAACAAATTGATGCCGTCACCGAAAGGCATTGTTAGCATATGCACACGCACACGGAGTTGATGCTAAATTGGCATGACACAAGAGAACCTACGATATTTAGTAGGTATTGCCATACAGTAAGTAATTGGAGTAGAGATGAAACTTCATATAGCATTAATATCTACTGAAAAACATTTTACCTTTGAGTGTGTGCTGTAAGTAACGTGTACATACACGATAAGATATCTTCCTCTATGTACACGTTACTTACAGCATACACTCAAAGGTAAAATGTTTTTCAGTAGATTTTAATGTTATATGAAGTTCCATCTCTATTCCAATTACTTACTTTATGGTATTGCTCGTCGTTCGAATCGATCGGGGGGGGGGGGGGGGGGGGGGGGGGGGGGTGGGGGGGGGGGGGGGGGGGGGAATCTCGTAACGAGCGTATAATGCGAGCGACAATGCATGCGTTCGTACCTAATGCTTCACCAGCCACTGAACACATTTGACTGCAATTTGTGTATGATCCTTCATATTGCGGGATGGTTTTAGATTTTAATAAGGAGGGGTACGTGTGGTAGTTCATGGGGCTGTCATAGAAACTCAGCCTCCAAAAGTGGGTGTTTATAAGAAAAACACTTTTCTTTGTGTGTCATTCCTAACCAAAACTCCCAAAATACGGCATTTCGCTCTTACAGTCTTTTTCAATTATGACACTATTTCGATATACGGCAACCGTTATACGGCCGAATATATTTTTGGGAATTCCCCTTTAATATGCAAAGTAAAAAAATGGGGAAAGAAAAAAAAGTTGTGTTGAAAATCCCACTAAAAGGATAAAGAACTGTGCTGTAGAATGTATAAACGATGCTTTCAATCGCTTCAAACAAGGGATTAATATTGAAGCCGATCCTGATGACGATCTTGCGCTGCGCAAGAGAGGAAAGAAGCACGTGAACGTGAATCGATTTTTTGCTACACAAAAAGTCACGAAGAATTTCAAAAAGTAAAAGCAACCAATACTTGAAAAAATGCATCGCAGGTATGCATGCAAAAGGTTAAAAGTTCTTGCTATGAAATGAACTGTTAAGTTTTTTTTACATTGAACTTGTTTATGTTTCACAAATAAAAAACTGCATTTTTATACGTTCAAATCCGATCTTTTTTTGTATGATTTCGATATCCGGCCTTTTCACTTAACGGCCAAATTTTTCGGAACCAATCTATGCCGTATCGAAGACCCAAAGCATATCTGGGAACGAGCATTGAGTAAGCTGCTATGGAAACCCTGCCCTTCAAAAAAAAAAAAAAAAAACTTGAATTTCATCAATCTACTCACCCAGATATGTGTATCTTTATGGAATTCACAAAAATGTAAGAACGATTGAAATCAAGGGTCATTAGCTGCAATATAATCATCACCCCACAATGTCTTTTTTTTTGTGTCTTTGTCGAGGCTTTAATAACCCTTTAATGCAAGCATAGCCTTGGGTGCTTCACGAAAAACTATAGAATTCAGACATATCTCTTGACCCATCATACGCAATCAATTGATTTCTATTAATTTATTATACAAATTAGTAGAGATGTTTGCAAAATTAAAAAAAAAGTCGTCAATTAACTTCTTTTGGGGGTGGGGGCTTGTATGGTAGCCCCATTTGGCCAAGGGCCAATTCCGCTAGTTTTCAAAAATGTTTGAGGATTCGATAGTAACCCATTCTAATGAGGTTTGATTGAAATCCACAAAATTTTTTTTTCTTAAAAGACACATTTTTTTGGGTTGGGGTTTGTATGGCAGCCCCATTGGCCCATCGGCAAACCCGTTTGATTTTTCCGTAATGTCTTTGGGATTTAGTTGAGATTAGCCCATTAACCCTCATCCAGCGGGATAGGTACAGGTGTACCTTTTTCGTTTTTAAAATACCGTCACTTTTTTGCTATGGGTCCGATCGGTATGAAATTTTCTGACATCTCTACGATTTTAGTTTAAAATATGTATTCCAAATTTCAGAAATGTGTGACCACCCATCCCCAAGTTAGGGAGCAAAATTAATCTTACACCCTTTAACGGCGGCAAAGGTACATTTGTACCTTCATATATTTTGTATGAAAGAAAATTTACAAAAGACGAAAATAAAATATTTTTGGTGAATGCTCATGCTTAGAGAGACTTATTATAGCATCAATACCAAACTTTTTGAAGTAATGGCTTGGGGCAACCTTCTTTCCACATAACATCTAGTGAAAATTAGGTTTGTAGCAAATGTTGAAATTTTGGATTTTAGCGGTTTATTTTCCTCATCACAAATTCCCATAATTTGTATTCCATCACCTAATATTTATTATTTGTGTAATTCGGGACGTCCGCCCGAGTTCCTTTTTGAAGAATAAGCTGAAAACCAGCAAAAGCATTAAACCAAATTTATAAAATTGGATGTTTGGTGGGTATATAAACTTAGTTGAATTGTATACCTCGGTACAATATAGATACCGATAACTGCTATAGATTATGCCACACGCCCACATGTCTTCGGTTTCTTGTTTTAATTTTTCAATTGATCCTTGGATTTAAAATTACATATATGAGATAATATTTTGCAATTAACCAACAACAATCACAATTGCTATTTTAGATATTTTTCTACTATAGGAATTGGCCTGAGTTTAGATTTACAAAGAGACTGAAAATTATCCTAACCGATTCTACTTGCTTGTTGCTTGACAGGACCTGTCTTTCGTGTAATAACACATTTACTCATTTCTCCAATATATTTATTGTTTGAAGCATTGTTGTTTTGTGGAAAATAACGAGAATGTGATAATTATTGAAGTTTTTTTCGTTAGCGGTATCGGGTTCTAGTAACAGAATAATATATTGGGGGTAGGGGGGTAAATGTTAACCAAAGACTCCACAATTCGCAAATCAAATATACTAAATTCTTCTAAAATCATTAATGACTTAATTTGAACCGTTTTATACTTTTCATTTGTAAATTAATTTTAGATTTCGTCAAATTAAAATTCCAAGCAACCCATTTTTTTCAATTTTCTTTTCAAAATTTTGCCTATTTTCTAAATTGACCCACTCCAAAAATTAAATGCTCATAAACCCAACTTCTTAAAACATCCAATTCCGCAAAAACAGTTACTAATTTGTGACTAGTCAACATAATGTAATGGTTTTACGGCCAAAATTCATACAAATAGTGAAGATTTTCATACAAAATGTACTAAGGTACAGGTGTACCTTTGCCGCTGGCAAGCGTTGTAAAAATCTGCCGCTGGATGAGGGTTAATAAAGATTTTTTTTAGCAGAAACCTTTGTAAGGAGTTGGGGCACATATGGCAGCCCCATTAACCGATGAGTCCATCCCGTTAACTTTTACACATGTTTTCGGGGTTCAGTAAAAACACATTCTTGCCAAATTTCAAAATTCAAAATTCAAAATTCAAAATTCAAAATTCAAAATTCAAAATTCAAAATTCAAAATTCAAAATTCAAAATTCAAAATTCAAAATTCAAAATTCAAAATTCAAAATTCAAAATTCAAAATTCAAAATTCAAAATTCAAAATTCAAAATTCAAAATTCAAAATTCAAAATTCAAAATTCAAAATTCAAAATTCAAAATTCAAAATTCAAAATTCAAAATTCAAAATTCAAAATTCAAAATTCAAAATTCAAAATTCAAAATTCAAAATTCAAAATTCAAAATTCAAAATTCAAAATTCAAAATTCAAAATTCAAAATTCAAAATTCAAAATTCAAAATTCAAAATTCAAAATTCAAAATTCAAAATTCAAAATTCAAAATTCAAAATTCAAAATTCAAAATTCAAAATTCAAAATTCAAAATTCAAAATTCAAAATTCAAAATTCAAAATTCAAAATTCAAAATTCAAAATTCAAAATTCAAAATTCAAAATTCAAAATTCAAAATTCAAAATTCAAAATTCAAAATTCAAAATTCAAAATTCAAAATTCAAAATTCAAAATTCAAAATTCAAAATTCAAAATTCAAAATTCAAAATTCAAAATTCAAAATTCAAAATTCAAAATTCAAAATTCAAAATTCAAAATTCAAAATTCAAAATTCAAAATTCAAAATTCAAAATTCAAAATTCAAAATTCAAAATTCAAAATTCAAAATTCAAAATTCAAAATTCAAAATTCAAAATTCAAAATTCAAAATTCAAAATTCAAAATTCAAAATTCAAAATTCAAAATTCAAAATTCAAAATTCAAAATTCAAAATTCAAAATTCAAAATTCAAAATTCAAAATTCAAAATTCAAAATTCAAAATTCAAAATTCAAAATTCAAAATTCAAAATTCAAAATTCAAAATTCAAAATTCAAAATTCAAAATTCAAAATTCAAAATTCAAAATTCAAAATTCAAAATTCAAAATTCAAAATTCAAAATTCAAAATTCAAAATTCAAAATTCAAAATTCAAAATTCAAAATTCAAAATTCAAAATTCAAAATTCAAAATTCAAAATTCAAAATTCAATATTCAAAATTCAAAATTCAATATTCAAAATTCAAAATTCAAAATTCAAAATTCAAAATTCAAAATTCAAAATTCAAAATTCAAAATTCAAAATTCAAAATTCAAAATTCAAAATTCAAAATTCAAAATTCAAAATTCAAAATTCAAAATTCAAAATTCAAAATTCAAAATTCAAAATTCAAAATTCAAAATTCAAAATTCAAAATTCAAAATTCAAAATTCAAAATTCAAAATTCAAAATTCAAAATTCAAAATTCAAAATTCAAAATTCAAAATTCAAAATTCAAAATTCAAAATTCAAAATTCAAAATTCAAAATTCAAAATTCAAAATTCAAAATTCAAAATTCAAAATTCAAAATTCAAAATTCAAAATTCAAAATTCAAAATTCAAAATTCAAAATTCAAAATTCAAAATTCAAAATTCAAAATTCAAAATTCAAAATTCAAAATTCAAAATTCAAAATTCAAAATTCAAAATTCAAAATTCAAAATTCAAAATTCAAAATTCAAAATTCAAAATTCAAAATTCAAAATTCAAAATTCAAAATTCAAAATTCAAAATTCAAAATTCAAAATTCAAAATTCAAAATTCAAAATTCAAAATTCAAAATTCAAAATTCAAAATTCAAAATTCACAATTCAAAATTCAAAGTTGATAGTGGGAAATGGAAAATCGAAATTTTAAAATTCAAAATTGAGAATTGGAAAGTTGGACGTTGAATATCGAACAGAGTATTTGTGTTGGTGGTGGTAGATGTTATATAATTCAAACGATGAATTTAAATTATAATATAAAAATAACTATTTATTTGAGTAATGATAGAATTCACATGTTGTGTGCACGCGGCGGTATAATTTAGACAGGAAGTTAATTAGTTCTAAATGAAGTTAGCTATGGATCAGATATAATAGTATGCATTTATAAGTTGGCAACATTTGTTATACAATATAACAGTAGATGGTGCTACTACTTTGTAGTAGAGGAAATAGAATATGAAATCTCCCAAAAGCAACAATTCTTCTGGTCTACAATCGCTTGAATCTTGCAAAACTTTTCATACCAAAAAAAAAACAATTTTTTGTAACGGTATATTTTACCGACAAATCTGCAAAGCTGACAAAAGTTTGCCTGTTATGTATAACTTTTGCCTGTTATGTAAATTTCTACTAATTGCGTGTTAAAAGAATATGAAAGGAATTCTGGAAATGGATCATTGTATTTTAAGCTTTGAATTTTAAGGAAATAGAATAGATGTTGCCATGCATACATGGTTTGTTTAGTAAGAAATGCATTTTTTTGCATATGCCACTAAAATTTGGAATATCCTTACTAACAACCTTAGACCTTATCTTATAAAATTACATAGGTATGAGTATAAATAGGACTTTAGAAGGACTTGTTATGATAACTGCGTAGCAGAAAATATTAGAACCACCAGTCAAAACCATGGACAAACATCTGTTTTTCATGGTTACCTTTTTGCATAATAAGCTTTCACAATAAAGAAGCTTTGGAATTTAAATTGCGTTTATATGTTAGCCATCTTATAACCACATTTGAAGCAGAAAAGCATATTTGAACAGTCCCGCACCTCTCCTACAAATTGTATTTAGAAAATATATTAACCTTGAAACTCTTCAAATGCAACCACTTCGTTTTGTTTGAAGTCCTTCAAGCGATCGATCAATTTTTTGGCTGATTATGGCGCTTTAGTAGACTTGCTATCTATCCTCCAAGATTCAATCTTCATCCAGCTACGATTTCAGCTAATTTGCTGACTATAATCGTGCATACTTTATCGCTAAAAAATACTATCTAAATTCCACTTCATTTCGTCACTAATTCCATATAATTAAACTTTTCCGTCCAAACCGTTTTCCGACAAGCTCGTATAATAGTCCTTGTCTACTGTGTATTTTTCTTTCAACGTAATTTCGCCAGATTAAATACTCTTTTAATTTTAATTGGTCTCATTGCGATTTGTCCAGTTTGTACTGGTGTGTAATTAACTTTTTCGTCTTCACTGCAATCCAGCAATCTGTCGTCCTACAATTTACAGGTCATTCACCGCACCCATCGTTGGATGTACCAAGAGAAATAATCATCTACCGCGTCGCGTCGACCTGAAATACACATTCAATGGACAATTATGTGTACAAACATTTACCTCGAATGCGGATAGTATATCCGAAAAAAGCGACCCAGGACATTTTCGAACTAGTTAACAGCACACAATAAAAACAAGTTGTTACAAGGATTTTTCTGCTTCTAAAATGGAATCCTTATTTCTGTATGATAAATACGAGCAGTACGAGTATACGAGGTTCCTTATTATATGGAATTGTATAGATGAGAATTCGATTGCGCAACGATGGTATAGAACTGAAAGTGGAGTCGGAGTGGTGACCTATTAAAAACACTTGAGATACAAGATAAAACTTGAGTACCTGGCGAGCGCTTTTGGGGGTAATATAGTATATTTGGCGGAATGTTTCTTATCGTATGCCCGAAAATGGGGTGTTTTCAGGACAAAGTTTGGCTAAATAAAATTGCTATGGTATGATTTATGGTAGTCGTGTGTTACATTTTACATACTTAGTGGTCCGTTGGTGCAATATGCGGACACAAATGGGTGTGGATAGTGTGATACATATTCGGAAATGCAGTGCTAGAATAGGGCTGTGGGGAAAAAAAACCTTTAGGGTTTCTAAATCGCAGTTGAATGCATTGCATCTAAAAATAAGCCGCTTAAATGTGCTGCGTATGATTTAATTTAAGGATCACGAATTGAAACGGAATGTGACGAAATTCAAAAGAAATATTTTTCTTTGTATGGTTTAATACACGCTCTTCCGTTTAGGTTATAATGACCATGATAACTTTGGACAGTTTCTTGGAAGTCCGACTAATACACGTGCATTACATGGAGATATGTATTTGGACATTTGTATGGATGGGTCTGAATTTCTTATTTCTCTCGTATCGCTTGAAAATCACTTATTTGGAAAATTATGACTATTACTTCATTTATAATTTTTTTGTGTTCGTGGACGACTATTTTTTGACAATGAACACGGTCTATTGAACAAAAAAATACCTATTTCGCTATTCGCCTTCGTCTATCATCATTCACTTCCGTTCAAAATCGAAGAAGAAAGATGACCGTCACCATGACGCAGCTATAAATTGATAAAGCTCTGCTGAAGCATCCTCCTACTATATTCCCAAATACGCAAGGCTAATAAAAAATTGAAAAGTAATGCGAACAAACTGAAAGGCTCAAACAAAACACATACTGCGAGCGAAAAAAAAAGAAAATCAATCGAGAAAAAGTAATACATCATCCTCTTCCACTCATCCTTATACCTTTCGGAACAGGAGTCTCTAGTCACAGTCGAATTTTATGTAGCAAGGGAAAATGGTCCGGGGAGAAATGATTTGGTAAAGGAATGAGAAAATACCATAGGCACCAGTATTATCCGGAAGCAGTCATGACCGTGAGTTTTTATTGCCCTGACTGCGGGTTGCTAGGATTTTCGGGACGAGAACGTGCCAAAGTTGCGCACGGGAGATAGGCAGCCTAGCGTGTGTTCAAACATTAAATCCTGGGCAAAAGTTAATCGAATTTCCGGTGACCGTCATTATTATCTTTCCGGAGCAATCAATGATTGAAATGCATTAACAAACAGCCTGTGCCCTGTGCGTGGGTAGGTTATGGGATGTTGGTTTCTTTTGTGTTATTTGTTTTATGTGTAAATTGTATATCCTTCCAATATCTATTATTCAGTTACTGATGGATTTTGTTGTTTTTGTTTTTGTGAGTGATGTTTACTAGAGCTTGCAGGTGGGGATATCTTTAATTGTGTAATGGCGTGAAAAGTGGGTTACACATTAAGAATTTCAACTAAAATGAATATCTGGCGCAAGTGTGCAAAACTGAGCCTGGGCTTACGATGTTTGACTTACATGATGTTGGGGTTGACATTTTTTTGTATAAAACCAGTATAAATTAAAAAAAAAGCTTATCGACCTTGCTACTACCATGGAAGACGAGCTGAAAGAGGGTTTCACGCCGAAAATGTACAGGAAACTCTATAACGCCCCTGGGCAGTAGTCAAATTGCCGCCTTCCGCCACTACATAAGCTTGCAAGTATGTAGTAGTATAGTTGGTTGGTTGGGGTGGTTTAAAGGTGACATTTTTGGGGTTTCCGGATTGTAAAATCTCTAGTTTTTGAATTAGCTATATCTGGATACCAGTTAAGAATATGCACGTGGGATGAACTTTACTGGAAATTGTGTAAGCTTCTTGCTCAGACAGGATTTACCCTTCATGGCGCCCCTGGGCAGTGATAAAATTGCCTCCATTCGTCACTAGTTAGGCTTGTGGGTAAACCAATTGCACTCAAAGTGGATGTATGTGATGTTAAAATTTCCAGGAGACTGTGTGGACATTGCAATTTATTCCATAGAAAGGTTTTTCGACTGAACTACGAAACCAGTTTTAGTCAAGTGTACCCTATTCGATGTTTGTGATGTGAAAAACTTTTAGGATTAAGACAAAAAAAATATCTGAAAAACTATGCCTTTAGGATAAGGTAACCTGTGTGCTGTACACACACTACCCATTGGTGGGATCGGTTCAGAGCAATGAAGAAGAAGATAAGGAAGTAGTCCAAGCAATAAGATGCACTATCGAAAAGGGGACCAATTTCGGTGTTCTACTTCTCTTTCTATCCTACCATATGTATTGTTAGTCTCGTTTAGTCCGGCTCTCACCTCAGTATATTGTTTGAATGAATGAATGAGATAGCAAATGGTCCCACATTTTTGGTCTATGACTCTGTCCTCTATTTTCTTTGTCTGTGGTTCAGAGACAACTCCACTATGGGAGGATTTTGAAAAATCGTGGCAGACGCTAACACTTTCCAAGAGATATTTAATATGTAATAAGTTAAGTCACTCAGGTGCTCTAAGATTTCATGAAAGGGACATCAATATCGAGGCACAATCTTCTTATGAGGCTGGCAACGTTTTCATGACAAAGAAATATCGTACATTATCCAAACCATAGAAGCCCATGCAAACACTGTTTCTGCATAGCTTGATTTGCTGGCTGGGTTAATTGCAAATTAACTGAGCCTCACTTACAATCTGAAACTAGTGAGAAAATTGTGAAAAGAAATACAATTATTTTAACCATCCCAGGAAAAATTTTCCGCTGCCCATATTTCGAGAGATAAGCTTTCTACGCTAATCAGCCTTTTTGTGGGTACAAAAGAGATCGCAATTAACGATAATACCCCTTGCATATTAAAAAAAAATATTTTAAATTAAAAAAATAAATTCATTATTTAAAATTGACAGATTTTTTCAGCAATCTTTTGAAGCCGAATTTTCGTACAGAAATCTGCTTATGTGAGCTGCATTGTAATTAAATATTTTTGTGCAAACTTTTGAAGAAATTTTTGCAGAATTAGTTTGGTCTGACACGAAAAGATAAATTGTCAATTATTGGACACTGGAATTTTCCCTTTAATATTGGCCCGTAGAAATGCTGGCTCTCCGTTGAATCCTGGCAGCCAATAAAAAAAACTATTTGTTCTTGTTGGAATAGATTGATACATTTTACATTTTGATACCTTCAGACGAATTTATCATGTTATAAACGGTGAGGTTGTTATAAATCACCTATAAATCACCTACTTCGACTATACTCAACCATTTCAGGTTATATTGTGGAAAACTATTCGAAATAGGAGGTAGGTAGGATAGGAGTGTGAATTCGAAAATGCTGTACATTTTGCTGTACGTTTCTGGATGATGTACGGCAGGTCAAAATTCTGAACTGTACACCAAAATACTGTACGCCTGGTCAGCTTAATTAAAGAGCTAGTAAGGAAAAATAAAAACCGCACCATGGTGCGTCGCGGCGCGGCGTTGCGTCGCTCCGCCTGCGGTGTAAGCACACTTTAAATTAAAGAGTTCGGCGACCAGACTTTATTTTGATTTAAAAAGTGTTAGCTAATTTGAACTTTTTTCAGCCTTATTGAGCCTTAGTAATCAAGGATCAATCAATAAATTGTAGAATTGCAAAAATAAGTTGGCTGAAAGTCGTAGAGTTTGGAAGGCGGCAAAATTTGGAAAACCTACTGGTGGAAAATATGAAAATCTGCTTCTGAACGATTTTTCGAAGTATCAATTGTTTTTTTTTTTTTTTTGTTTATCAAAACCGCCTCTTATAATCTCAAAATGCGTATTTCTCAACTTTCAATTACAATTATTCGAAAATTTAAAAAAATTACCGCCTCTCAAAATTAGCCGCCCCGGGCAATTTCCTCGAAAAATTTGAACTAAATCGGCCCAGCCGTTCTCAATTGATGAATTTTTTCAATTTTCCAATTTTCCGACTTTTCCGGAGGGTTTTACCAAAATGTTCTTCCGTAAAAACCTTGTCCTGGTAATTGCAAACAAATGAAAGAAAATTTGAAGCAAATCGGTCCAGCCGTTCTCAATTGATGAATTACTATACATTTTTTTCGCTTCATTTTTATATATACCTTTTTTCTTTCAAGTTAACACATTTACGGACCGAATGGACAAATGTGTGAGTGAAATTGACGATTTTACGAATCAAGTTAACAAATTTGCGAAACAAACGAACATTTTTTCGAGTCTAATAAATAATTTTGTCGATGAAAAAAATGCTTTATTGGATGATTTTAAAAATTTTGCGAATCAATTTAACAAATTTACGGATCAAATGAAATTATTTTCGGAACAATTAAGCATATATGCGAATGAAGTAAACATTGTTTTGAATGTAGTTAGCAACTTTACAGAACAATTTGACAAATTCGCGAATCAAATTAACAATGTTTTGAACCTAGTAAGTATAATCGTTAATAATATTTTTAATTCATCAATCAAGTAAACTTCGATTAATGCAACTCCCTTCCGGCTGCGGCAACTGGCAATTGCATCATCATATCTAATACAAAATTTGTATAATCCGTTGAAGTTACTGTTTGCACTCCTTGAGCAATCAAGTCAGTTAAAAGATGATCTCGTGTAAGATCACCAAGTTCTCGACGTACAAATCCTTTTACTTTTGCGAACACTTTTTCAATAGGGTTGAGCATCGGCGAATACGGCGGAAGATATTGTAGCGTAAGTCCAGCGCGGTGTAGAATTTCCTTGACCTCAGCACCTTTATGTATTTGGGCATTGTCCATTATAACAAGCGAACCTTCCCATGATGAGTCCAGATTATCCACCAACTCTCTTAGAAATGTGCAGAATTTTTGTGCATTGCATGTGGAGTGTGCAAGAATATTGCTATGGAGAACTTCTTCATTCGACATTGCAGCAACAAGGCTTACATTTCTCCCGCGAATAGTAGGCAGTACGACTCGAGCTCGTGTATTCCGTCGGGAGCGAGCATGTTTTCTGCGGAGATGTAAACTAAATCCAGACTCATCAATAAAAATCATTTTTGTCCGGTTAAGTTGACAGCGGCCGGATATGTCGATGGCATAATTTTTTTTCTTAATTCGATAGTAGGTGGTTCGTTAACCCGGTCAAGCTCGAACGAAGCGAGCTTAAGCGTAATTTTAAGCCTTCGTAAACCCTCATTGACGGTGGAAATACTTATAGAAGTGCCAGCCTGTTCAAGTTTTCGCTTAATTTCTTTTAAGGTTATCCGCGGACTATTCTCCACGATGCGTTCTATTTCACGTACAACGTCATCGGTTAATTTTTGCCGTCGGCAACCACCGCGGGCTTTCTGGAGCAGAGCGTAATCATTTTTCCCATTTAAACGAAGTTCTGTAGAAGCCGAATTTTCATTTACTTTCGCGGCTGCAGCTGCCCCTTTAATTGTTGCTCCGTCTTCGTATACGGATATCAGCAACTTCTTCTGTTCATTACTGATATTCTTGTAGCATCCCCTACTTCTTCGCCTGCGTTGTGGCTGCCTTAGTGGATGCTCACTATGCTGTCGTTCGTTTTCCTCTAATTGTTCAGGTTGTCCATCCCTTTGGGCTAGCTGCTCGTCTTCTTCGAACAAATGAAGTATAGTATCCTCTAACGCAGCCACAACGCAGGTGAAGAAGTAGGGGATGCTACAAGAAAATCAGTAATGAACAGAAGGAATTGCTGATATCCGTATACGAAGACGGAGCAACAATTAAAGCAATGCACAAAAATTCTGCACATTTCTAAGAGAGTTGGTGGATAATCTGGACTGGGAAGGTTCGCTTGTTATAATGGACAATGCCCAAATACATAAAGGTGCTGAGGTCAAGGAAATTCTGCAGCGCGCTGGACTTACGCTACAATATCTCCCGCCGTATTCGCCGATGCTCAACCCTATTGAAAAAGTGTTCGCAAAAGTAAAAGTATTTGTACGTTGAGAATTTGGTGATCTTACACGAGATCATGTTTTAACTGACTTGATTGCTCAATGGACAATGCCCAAATACATAAAGGTGCTGAGGTCAAGGAAATTCTGCAGCGCGCTGGACTTACGCTACAATATCTTCCGCCGTATTCGCCGATGCTCAACCCTATTGAAAAAGTGTTCGCAAAAGTAAAAGGATTTGTACGTTGAGAATTTGGTGATCTTACACGAGATCATGTTTTAACTGACTTGATTGCTCAAGGAGTGCAAACAGTAACTTCAACGGATTGTACAAACTTTGTACTATGTAGATATGATGATGCAACTGCCATTTGCCGCACCCGGAAGGGAGTTGCATTAATCGAAGTTTACTTGATTGATGAATTAAAAATATTATTAACGATTATACTTACTAGGTTGAAAACATTGTTAATTTGATTCGCGAATTTGTCAAATTGTTCTGTAAAGTTGCTAACTACATTCAAAACAATGTTTACTTCATTCGCATATGTGCTTAATTGTTCCGAAAATATTTTCATTTGATCCGTAAATTTGTTAAATTGATTCGCAAAATTGTTAAAATCATCCAATAAAGCATTTTTTTCATCGACAAAATTATTTATTAGACTCGAAAAAATGTTCGTTTGTTTCGCAAATTTGTTAACTTGATTCGTAAAATCGTCAATTTCACTCACAAATTTGTCCATTCGGACCGTAAATGTGTTAACTTGAGGGAAAAAAGGTATATATAGATTTTCGTAATTCAATGATGTTATCACACAGTGAGTAAAAACTACTTCAATATTCTGACGGTTCAAGTGCCAGTAACCATTCATTTTTATTACCGTGGGAAATAAATCTGATTTTTAAATGTGAATTTAATTCTCATGATTACCCATTGCTTTTTCATTACTTACTTACGGAAAAGTGAATACCCAAAAAATTTATGAAATTCAGCTCACCTGAAAAAAGGAGAAAAATAAAGTCGAATTAATATAATAATTTATTTTATTTAATTTTTTTGTTGTAAATATAAAATAAAAATAAATAACAGGCGCGACAATCCAACATTGTACTAAGGCCGCAGGATGTGTTAGTGACATCCTATTTCCAAGATCTTATTTGCTTTTTTTTTTTAGGGAGGTAATGAGATAAGCATCACGCTCAGCAGTGTTATTTATCCCAATAAATATGGGTACTCGTTTAACATATGAGTGAGATCATAGTCCGTCACAAGCTCGTAAGTTCGAAAAACACCATGGAACACGGTGAGATTCGAACTCATGACCCTGTGCACCGAAGGTGCGCGCACTAACCGCTAGACCAGCCAGACTACACTTTGTTGTAAATAGTTAATTTTAAAATATTTCTTGTAATAAATTGGTCATAATCATCATATTCATAAAGCTTTTTTTTCAAGCTCTAGCCGACGTATGCGCATAACTATTTTTACAATCAAACCTAGAAAATTCACAAAATCCTGTTTATTATTATAATTAAATAAACCCAACCTGCATAACGAAGAATTACAACTAAATGCAATTATATCAGCCATTCTCTCGTATCATACCATTATGAAAATGCAGCCTTGTAAGCACTTACAGCATACTCGTACAATGGAAAAGCTTACCGAACCGGAAATTGACGAGAAAGCTTCCTACACATAAAACACAACGGTCTGGCCATAGAGAACGCACCGAGATAATGCTTTATTCATGTTGAAATTTACAGGTGGACGATGACGATATGGCAACCTAACAATGTCCTGAATTCATTTGCTTCGTATACGTTTGGTAGATGACAAACCTTCAGGGAACCAATTAATTGGTCAACCACACTATTATGCTCTGAATAATCACGAGAAACTGAAGGAAATCCATATACCTATGTAATATGGAAAAGCTAATTAAAGGAAATTGAGGCAAACGAATGGATAGTGTAGGTATCACGGTACGAGGGACATTTTCCAGAGATGACAATTTTTTGTTTTTTATACCCGTCACTTTGTGAAAGGGTATATTAACTTTGTCATGAAATTTGCAACGCACAGAAGGAAGCAACTCCGACTATATAAATTATATGTATGTATTATTAATCAGTGTGACGAGAGAAATCGATTGAGCGATGTCCGTCTGTCTGTCGGTCTGTTGCAACGCAAACTAGTCCCTCAGTTTTGAATCTATCGGGCTGACATTTTGTATGCAAGTTTCTTTTTAGTGTACGCTGTATACAGGGTTATTGGTTAAGTCGACCTATTCCCTGCAACACGTTATAATAGGGTCAAAATGCAACAAAATGAGGCCATAAATGTTAGGCCGATTTTCAATGGTCACTGAGATATATGCATTCTTAGGTTTTTTTGAAATAACCTAGAATTTTGCCATTTAAAGTAAGAATTAAAAAAAACTACTAAGGTAATGGGCTTAAACTTACTTTTGGATTTTAGTCAACACTATAGCAGACATTTCTTAATCATTTAAAATTTCAAAAACCCATCACAATTCGAAATTTTTAATTTTAAATAAAAAAATATTTTCTTAAATTTTTTCAAGATATTTTTTAATGTAGTATTACTAAAAAAATTATATGACATGGAGTCTGCAGACCGCTGGAAAAACTTACGCGTGTTGTCAGCTTTCTAAAAAGGTGTCAATGTCAATACAAATATTTGAAATAATTGAAACAGCTAGCTGCAACTTGTTCGGGGACCATCATTTCGTTTGATAAAAAATGAAATAAAGCAGTATGTACATGATACGTACTCGTACGATGCATTTTGAATTTAATGACATTTATTTCATTTTTTATCAAACGAAATGATGGTCCCCGAACAAGTTGCAGCTAGCTGTTTCAATTATTTCAAATATTTGTATTGACATTGACACCTTTTTAGAAAGCTGACAACACGCGTAAGTTTTTCCAGCGGTCTGCAGACTCCATGTCATATAATTTTTTTTAGTAATACTACATTAAAAAATATCTTGAAAAAAATTTAAGAAAATATTTTTTTATTTAAAATTAAAAATTTCGAATTGTGATGGGTTTTTGAAATTTTAAATGATTAAGAAATGTCTGCTATAGTGTTGACTAAACTCCGAAAATAAGTTTAAGCCCATTACCTTAGTAGTTTTTTTAATTCTTACTTTAAATGGCAAAATTCTAGGTTATTTAAAAAAAAACCTAAAAATGCATATATCTCAGTGACCATTGAAAATCGGCCTAACATTTATGGCCTCATTTTGTTGCATTTTGACCCTATTATAACGTGTTGCAGGGAATAGGTCGACTTAACCAATAACCCTGTATATGTCGGAACGAATGGAATCGGACCATGGGGTCATAGGGCTGCCCCTGAAAATTAGGTTCTTTTAGGAAAAACTTGTTTCTTTTTGTACAAATCCTAACCAAACTTCACCTAAGTGCGTTCCTAATAAAGCCTCAAGACATATCTAGGAACGGATGAAATCGGAACATTATTTCATAGGGCTGCCATAGAAACAACCCGTTAAAAAATTAAGTTCTTCTAAGAAAAACTTTTTCTATTTTAATCCTACCTCAACCTATCTTTACCCAAATGTGTTCCTAGTAAGGCCTCAAAAGATATCTAGGAACGGCTGAAATCAGAACACAACGTCATAGGGCTGTCATACAAATAAACCCTTGCAAATTTTGTTCTTCTAAGAAAAACTTTTTTTTTATGAAGCAACCTTAACTAAACTTCTACCAAATGTGTTCATGGTAAGGCCTCAAAACATATCTAGGAATGGAAGAATTCGGAATATTACGTCATAGCGCTGTCATACAAACCAACCCCCAAATATTAGGTTCTTGTAAGAAAAACTTTTTTTCTTTTTGAATCTTAACCAAAGCTCATCCAAGTGTTGTTAGCCTTAACGCAGCCAGGAACAGATGGAATCGGAAAATGTCATAGGGCTGCGGTAGAAATTGTTAATACAAAAGAAGCTTAATACTTTAGGCTTTTGATAAAATCAGAGTGCATGCCAAGCACTGTCTGAGATTATTTTAGAAATCGGTAGGGGCTTAGTCCTAAAGCTTAAATTTAAGTTTCCACCACTTGGAAAATTTTCTAACGGTGCTTATCAGGGTTTTTGTCTTGTTTGGGGTTTTTGCGTATATCTCCGCCCCTCATGGTCGGACTTTCAAAAGAAAGACACCGAATTGTTGGTTACAAAATTGCCTTCATCTTTTGTATGCTGACTGTGCATCTCAAAGCAGTAGATAAAATTCTACAGCGTGTCAAAGTGGAAAAACCCGTCTGTAAATCAGATTTTAGCTAATGAGTCGATAACGGTGAATTTTCACGCAATTTAAAAAAATTTGCTTGTAGCTTATTGAGTTCCCTACAATCCAGAAAAAATCGATACGATCATCTACAACCGAGATATACACGAGAGAAAGATTCTCACAGTTCCATTCATCAACGCTCCACCGAGTGACCATAATACTTTGTATATACAGCCTTACTTTTTGCTGTTGAAAAAACTCAAACAATTGGTCAAAAATTTGCTTTTGCTCAGGATATTATTTGTAATGTCAATTCGCACTCTCTATTGAAAAATGTCCGTCTTGGTGGATTTCATCTTATGATGTTCATGGGATCGATTGGGAACATAATGGCTGGAAGTGGATTACAAAATGCCCGCCAAACTATGTTCGCCGAAAACAGCATAGAAAAGATTATGACACGCGTGGACACGCGTATTCAAGTGCTTTACGTGGTCACTGTATTGTTCAAGCTTTGGGAAGAAATCCTTGATTTGACATAGTTTTCTAATTCCGAACGCCAGGAATTCGATTTGCTGCTCAAAAATTTTGATAAAAGGGGTACTTTTTCAGCAGAAGAACTGACCCTTATGCAGGATTTGCTCAAAAAATTCCACCCAACGATGTCAAATTTTGAGAGAAGTGCACAGACCGGAAAGAGCTGTGTTTTGTATTTTCGCCTCGTAACATTATTTAAGCAACCTTGAGAGGTATGAGGCAGGAGGCATTGTGGGCCAATGAAAGAAACAAGAAACGATTTGTTGATATACTATGTATACTATTTAACGAATCGTGTTTTTTTAGTATCCTGTATATTGGCTGTTATATGCACTAACGGAAATGAATGAGGTACACGTAACGACCTCTAAGCGATTTCCGCTTCAAACTTTTTGCTCGCGCAGGAACGAAAATTAAAGCGGATCTTGCTGCTTTGCCTCCGACCGAATCAGCCGCTGATCATCATTCCTCACGAACGTACCACGAAATACAGCCATGACTCGGCAACGTTTTAAAACCAGAAAACTTGGGCTGGAAGCGAACCCAGGCGGGATTGGAGCCTGTGATGATTTCGGGGGAAATCATCCCTTCATGCCTCTTAAAAATTATTTCGTGCTCTTGTGATAAAAACTTATGATCTTCCAAATTTGGTCCCCCTTCCACAACCAAGTAGATCTGTATATCATATTCAGGATTCTACTGAAGAAGATAATACAAACGTACCATAATCACTAAATAAGCCATCCAAATAAAAAGAAAGTAAATTAATTTATACCATTGGTGAACTGTCAGATGTTCGGGAAACCTTATTTTATGGGGGTTAACCTATTTCAATTTCCGCTGCTGTTTTACAAATATAAATACATATTCATTTCGAAGCCTACAGGGGTAGCTCAAATAAAGATCGCAACTCACCATCCTAAATGCATCTGCAACAAATTATATGTACATACCTATATGTATGTATAACGCATAGTTACTTCGGAATGCTGACCTTCTTTCGGGTATTGCTGCGGCTGATCGTACAGCTGCGGCTGATCGTATCGACTTAATTTTTTTCTGGATTGCAGGGAATTCAAAAGGTACAAGTCAATTTGTATTAATTTCTGCGCGAAAATTCACCGTTATCGACTTCTTTGCAAAAAACTGATTTGTAAAGCTGTTTTTTCAACTTTGACACGCTGTAACATTTTACCTACTGCTTTATGGTGAACAATCGCTATGCCAAAGATTATTTCTAAAATAATCTCAGACGGTGTCTGGCATGCACTCTGAAGCCGGATTTCACGACCGATCGCCTGAAGTATTAGTTGCATTCAAATGCGACGGGCATTCAAATTTTGGCTGCGCCCGAAATTAGCCTCGGTCTCGTTTTTGTATGCTTATTATAAGAAAATCAATAAATGTGACATTTAACTTTAGTATTAAGTTATGGTCCTTGCAAGAAACAGGTAAAGCGCCCCTGGCTATCGCTATTGAATTAAATTAAAATTTGAATTATTTCTTTGGCTACGCCCATAGATCAGGTTAAAGAGAGAAATTCAATTGATTTTATACACAATGCTAATCTAATGTAATGAGTCTCCATCGCACCAATAAATTATATTGAATTACATTTTACACTTCACTTGTCAGTACCATATTCGTGCGTATAAGACGAATTAATTTAAAAATTCATGCATACATACGTAGTATTATTGATATTACGCAATCGGCTGGAAATCTTCACACAAATTGCAGACAAATTTATTAGAACTGATAAAGATGAAAATTTAGAACAATGCCATAGTATTTACCCTACTAGTAGATATGTACAAATGTATGTAGTACATATAAGAATTATACTCCGTCTGTATTGAGGTATGCTCCTGCCTATTTGGCACAAGGCATAGTCTTTTATGCATTTTCTACTTGAGTTCACAGGAAAATTTATCTAAAAGGCTTTTACCTTTTCATCAAGGACAGCAAGAGATAAAGTTTCCGAGCGCATGGCAAGGCCAGCAAGAATGTTTAAAAGATTTTAAGTGCACTTAATTTTAGAGGAGGTCAATATTGACTTTGTCTAATTAGTTTTAATTGGGCTTGGGATTGAACGTGTAGGTCTAGCAGTGGCGGATTTACCAGTAGGCTGAGTAGGCTTGAGCCTAGGGCGGCAAATTTCAGGTAGCGGCAAAATCTGCCAAAATATGTTCTAGGTTGTTCACAACTGCCGCGGAGGACTTTAGGATGTAGCACTTATCATCGGTTTTGAAATAGGCGAAGCGTATTTTGACCCTCAGTTAGATATCAACATGAAAAGGCATTTGTCGCCAGTGTCTAAGAGCGTCAAACACTGAGGGTAAATATTGAAGACCATTTAAGCTTAAATTCTAAACCAAGATCCTTCCTGCTCTTTTTCATGACTTGCTATGCTCAACCTTCGAACAACATTTGCTGCTTCGGCTATTTGTCAGTTCGACATATTAAGGGCGCCACAAACCTGACGATTTCTCGGCCGATCGATTGCCCACAATCGATCCATTTTGAATCGGTTGAACGATCTATTTCTGGTTGATAAGCTCACCAATTACAATGCTGGTAAAGGCCCTTCTAGACGATGCATTGGTTATACCGGTTGGCATTGGCAAGAATTTACTATGTTGAAGTTGAAAGTCAACTCAACGGTTTGTACAATGTGCTGACTACCAGTATGTCATCAAACTCGTATTTTAAACGACCCTAAGCTACGAAAAAATACATCGAAAGTAAGCAGTATTGGGGCCTGAAATAGCACTCTAACCCAACCTAGGGCGTCTACACACGGAATCCAACGAAATTCCATATGAAAAAATTACACTTGCCCAGCTGTAATTTTTTTTTATGGAGTTTCGTTGGATTGCAGATAGGCAAGTGTTATTTTTTTATATAGAGTTTCGTTGGATTCCGGGAATCCATAGATTTCGTGTGTGGCCGTAAACTAAAACTTCCACTAATTTCGATGGCCATAGTCTCTTCCCGGACGAGATCCTGTTTGCGCAACTGATCTCACACCCAAACTATTCAACAAATGTGTTAAAACGCTACCGGCTAGGCTACAGACAACTAGAGAGAGAGGGAAAATATCAAGCCTATACATTGGGAAATACACCAACCGTTTCGGCACATTAAAAAAAAAAATGATACACCTATAGAAATCTATCATCTTTTAGCGGTGCAGAAAGGTGTGAAACCGCTGTGCATCTATGTGGATTCGAGTTATGGTTCGTCGATGCTTTCGTCCGTGATGTCAAGGGACAAAATCATAGCTGCTGTGATAGGGTTTTCCCACAGTGAGATAGGGGTTAAGTCAGAGGGCGCAGCTGAGCATTGAAATAAGTGACCCACATCGTGTGGAGCGCCAGCGCAGTTTGGACAGATGTTTTGAATGTCCGGGTTAATGCGAGAAAGGTACGAATTGAGGCGTGAAAAAAAGCCCGACCGAAGTTGAGCTAATGTTACTCTGGTGGCTCTCGGGAGCCTAATCTCCTCAGGCGAAATGGGTGAAGGGCGCACTGAGAGGACTCTATTCGTACCTAATCTCGCAATAGACCGACTCACTTCTGCAGTGTGAATCTCAGCGATGGCAGCTCGGTATGCATCATCGTCGTAAGGGTCCCTCTTGTATCCCTGTACCTCTCTCTCTAGGTCTCGTAAACCACGCCTGGCATGTCGTGGTGGAGGAATTCGGTCCATGAGACTGTTGTTGGGATGATCCTCGCGGTAGCAACCAACAAGATATTGTTTAGACAGTAGGAGATTGTGGTCACGTATTGGCATCAATTTTATCTCTTGATGTAAGTGATCCTGGGCAGACATCAAGAGGCAACCTGTGGCTGTGCGTAGATCAGCATTTTGGCAGACCTGAATTTTGGTCCAGTTTGTATCACATAGACTATGTGACCAAACTGGGGCTGCATAATCAGCAGCTGCTCGACCCTGCTTTTTATGTGACTAGCATGGTTTCTTTATCCTGGCCCCAGGTGCTACCAGCTAGTGCTTTTAGGATTTTATTCCTACTGCGCATCTTTTCGCAAACGGATGCTGCGTGATGAGGTGACGTCATCATGCGCTCTAAATAGAGCCCGCGAATTTTAGGATTAGCAACAGTAGGAATTGGATTGTTGCCAATACGTACATCAACCTCCCACCGACAATCCCCCGACCAGGTGGTAAGAAATGTCGCAGAAGATTTAGACGCGGTGATGGTCAGGTTGCGGCTTTGGAAGAAAGCCTGTAATAGCCCAAGATAGCGATTAATTTGGAGGCGCATTTCATCCTTATCCTTCCCTGTGGCGAGCACGGTACAATCGTCTGCGTAGGAAACCACCTCGATTCCTTCCGGTGGTGTAGGAAGGCCGGACATGTAGATGTTGAACAGAGTGGGGGAGAGTACCCCACCCTGTTGAACTCCTAATTTGATTTTCCTCAGCTTAAAACGTTTGCCACGAAACTCAGTGAAGGAATGCCGACCAGCTAGATAGTTGGCAATCCAACGGATCTCTTGAGCAGGGATATGCATATTCAGCAAGTTCGCGAGAAGCATCGAGTGATTGACATTGTCAAATGCACTCGTTAGGTCAATTGCCACAAGAATCGATCTATGGCAAGGACGTCGGTGGTTTAGCCCATTACGGATGTGTGTCGCGATCGTATCGAGGGCAGTGGTGGTACTATGCATTTTCCTGAAGCCATGCTGTTGAGGTTCTAGCTTAGCATGCTTAACAATAGTGGGGTCAATAAGGGCCTCTAGCGTCTTTGCGACAGGTGAAAGTATTGTTATGGGTCGGTAGGATTCAACGAGATCAGCGCTCTTTCTCGGCTTGAGACAGGGGACAATCCGTCCTATTTTCCAGATTTCAGGGATGGCAAGCTTAGAGATCGACAAGTTAAAGGCTCCCGTGAGATACTCAATGGCTGGAAGGTCGAGATGTTTCAACATGGCCATCGAAATGCCATCGGGTCCGAGGGCCTTTGAGTTGAGTTGATGGTCAACATTTCTACTGCGAATCCGTCTTCTAATTTTACGCTTTAAGCCATCAGACTTGGGCTTTTCAATAAATTGCTTATTCAACAGGCTTGCGCACTGAAGGGGATCGCTGGTGCTCTTATGGCCAAATTTGATGGCATTATTGCCCTTTCCTTTCCTAGGATTGAATAGGGCGCGGACAGTAGACCATAGTTTACTGAAACCTTCATTTAGGTTGCAGTCATTGAGGTGCTCGTTCCATTTCGCCTTCCGATAGTCTTTTACTTGTCGATTGATTTCGGAGTTAAGCTGCTGAATTCTAGGATCACCTGGGTAAGCGCGTCTGATGTTATCTCGTTCATCGGCTAATCTGGCGGCATTGGTATAGGGAAATTAGGTCGAACTTTCGGGATACGTCCAGCAGGAATATAACGTGTAACGTGCCGCTGATTTAGCAATGACGTTCTTAATATTTCGTTCAGTCTTATGAACGCTAGTTGGTGTAGGTAGCTCGATGAACTTCGCCAACGAGAATGCTTTGAAACCCTCCCAATCGGCTTTCTTGTGATTGACAAACGTTCGCTTCTCAGACTTAGTAAGGTTTGCTGGTTCTTATTATGATTGGGAGGTGATCGGACGAGAGAGCAGTGTGCTTCTCCCATCGAGTAGCACTGATTAGGCTGGCACTTACAATAGTTAAGTCAGGAGAGCTACTGCAAGTGCCTGTGACTCGAGTCGGCGAGTCTTCATTGAGTGGACAGAAATCTGAGGCGTCTAGAGATTCGGCGATAGTTATACCCCTGGCATCGTTGTTGAGGTCAGAATGCCAGAGCTCATGGTGCGCGTTAAAGTCACCAAGAATGATCCTGTGCTCACCAGATAGGAGAGGACCAATATCGAAACGATAGCCAGAAGGGCAACTGGTGGTGGAACATATACATAAAAAATTTCGATGATGAAACTGAGATGGTTTGCATTTCCGCCGTACCGTCCACATCTACATCTAATACACAGTAATGTACGGACTTGTGTATTAGGAAGGCAAGTCCACCTCCAGGGTGAGAATCATCTTTGCGCAGTATAACGTAATTGCCATGGACGCTAAGAGACGAGTTCGAATGGAGCAAAGTCTCCTGAATGGCGGAAATCAGAATTCTGTTTACACTCATGAAATGAGTGATCTCGGTAATTTTTTGGTGAATGCCGTTGCAGTTAAACTGCATTAAGGACAGGAGAGTGAAAACCGCTGGAGGAGGAGCAGGGGTTAAACTAGGTCTAGCATTCCTGATCATATTGTTTGGGGGTGCTGGGGGCTGAGGAGGAGGTGGAGGGCTAGGAGCAGCCCGTGGTCGCCCTGAGTTTATGCATCCCGGTGCAACATATGATATAGAGTGCTGACCAACCTTTCGTTGGCAACTTTTGACCGTTTAAAAGTAGAAAACGGGTGCGGTCCGCCCCGTTATAAATCTACCTAAAGTTTTTCAATCGATCTTTACAATTTATACAACAAATTACTCACGCCTAGCACTGGTATATAGCATATACCTACCAAATGACAAGAAAAAAATGCAATCATGCAAAATCTTCTCCAACATTCTGAGAAATCATCTGCATAAAAGATTCAGAGCCAACTAAATTATAAAATTGCTCAATTCACCCGTTTACACTTTCTTGGACCAATTCCAATTTAACACTTGACCCGGACGAAGAAAAAAATTACGAAAAATGGATATCCTCCTTCAAATTACATACCAAAGACCACACCAAATCATTTCAAACCGTTTTTCCCGAATTTTCCTTATTTTTCTGTTCTACGATTGCACCAATCGTACCTGGACCTGGATCACCACGTCCACGATGTGTTCGCCTGGCAATTGAATTCTCTGCCAAATTATTCGTCTAATCGAATTTACACGAGTTGCAGTTAGTCGGTCGAGGTTTTGTCATGCCGTTGGTCGAAGAAAACACAGTACATAATATGTACTGTGTTTTCTTCTATATTATAGACAAAAAAATATAAAATCGATTTACTCGTACGTTGCGAAAACGTATCCTATCGATAGACTCCTGTCAATGAGCGTACATACACGTGACAGCTGTGGGGGCTATCGCAACAGTATGTTGTGCAGATAAACTTTTTTTCGCTCGGTATTTTGGACGACTTAGCCCCGACGGCCGTGGTTATTACATACAGTTTTGTACATTTACGAATCTTTATTGACCGTAGGGCGTAGATGATTCAAACTTTCCAAATGAACGAATAAATAAATTGATAAATACACTTTGAAATTTTGAATGCAATGGTGTATGCTGTTTACCAGGATTCGACTGGCATTTCAATGAGGCGGAATAAAAATATTTCAGTAGTACGTACAAAATGGCAACCTTTCTTCGTACCATGTGGGTGTATCTAGATGGGGGCTATTTGCATAAAAATAAATTGGAGCAATACATACGTGACTTAGGAGCAACTAACTATACAGACATACAAACGTAAAAAAAAAACGAGAAAATTCGAAAATGCTCATTTTTCATGTAGGATTTGGGCACGTGGAATGAGGATTTGGTTATCGAACGATGCAGAAACAATAAAAATATTTTGTCGGACTCGGGTCAAAAAAGATCCATCACGTCTTCAGTTTATAATACTTTAGATTGACTTCATATGCGCTATTACTGGAAGGAGGATGCGAATTGCGAATACCTCAGGCGATGTCAGTTGGTTATTCTCATAAATATGTTGAATTGTGGTTGTGCAGTGAAAAATGAGCTTTTATCTGTCTTTCTGATGTTTATATGAATTTTTTAAAAGTTAAATGCAATAAATGTTACATGCAATAGTATCCTCGGGGGTAGAAAAAATACTCCACGAATGTAGTTACGTTGACCTTTTGTTCATCTTTTACCCTGAGTATTTATTTTTAAGACATATCACGTTATTTATGTAAGGAGAGATTGCACAAATTTTGGAAGAAGGTTTTTGGATGTAGCTTTTAATGTGTTTTTTTTTCTCTTTAAATAAAATGCGAAATCAGGATAAGGAACTTCCTTACGGTACTTTTTTCAAAAATATAAAATCATAAAAAGACCTCATGTCAATATTTTTATGTAATATCAAATTAGAAAATTGTTTTTGTTCACTTTAATTCTAGTTTTCCTTAAATTTAGAACACTTAAAAATTTTTTATTTTTTTTAATAAGGAGAGATACTCTTTCTTTTCTACGGAAAAATGGTGACTGGCTTGAATAAACTCCATTTTCTTTGAAATAAAAATATGTTTTCAAACAATATAAACATAATTGGCATTTAGATGAAAAACTTGTTGTATTTCACCCTAAAACTTCTTACTGTATGGAGTATTTTGCAAAATATACCAAAATATTTATTGGGGTAGAAATCTGCCCCACAAATGCGCATACGTTTGTAAAAATACCAAATGGAGTTAAGCGTTATATTAGGTGCGCTTCATTTTATTACATAACCGGGCGCACGGCGGTAATTTACCGCCAACGTCTTTCCCCCGCCATTTACGCTCAACCGTACAATATACATTTTTATAATTATGGTAAATCGAAAGAAGAGCATTTTTAAAATAAGTAATAATCATAAAAATTATCTGTACCCCAGAAAATTGGCATTTCACTTCGGAAAAATTAGGGGAAAGCTGGATTGCATGAGCCTTCCTTTCAAGGTCCTAAACAAGACCCTAGAAGTCCCCGTCTCTACGAGTGCCGCTAGCGGTGCTACAGAGGGTCAAAGACCCCCGAAAACAGGTTTTTCTGAATATCTCGATAACGGTAGCATATAGAAACGAGACCGAGGCTAATTTCGGGCGCGGCCGAAATTTGGATACCCTTCGCTCCCCTCGGGCTAAAAGTTTTTTAGGGCGTATCTATGACTTGTGTTTAGTCCTCCCCGCTTCCATGCTTTTCCTTGAATTTTCACATAAGTGCCGTGGGGAAGATTTAATGGGTGAAGCGGGGGATGTGGGTTTCTTAGAAGAACCAAGGGGGGGTTGTACGGCAGCCCTACGAACGCATGGCCTTTCCATAAATTTTTACGTATGTTTGTGGCATCAATTAAAACACATTTCTATGAGATTTGGTTGAAAATGGTGGATACATAAAAAAGTTTTTCTTCGAAGAACCTAATTTTGGGGTTGGGTTTATATGCCAGCCCCACGACCCCATAGTCCGATTTCATTTATTTCCACGTTTGTTATGTGGCATCAATAG
Source organism: Microchrysa polita (assembly GCA_949715475.1). Taxonomy (NCBI): domain Eukaryota; kingdom Metazoa; phylum Arthropoda; class Insecta; order Diptera; family Stratiomyidae; genus Microchrysa; species Microchrysa polita. The sequence continues at coordinate 6,543,174 of OX454421.1, forward strand.
AAATATAATTTTCTGAGGTTTGATTGAAATTGGTGTCCAAATAAAAACGTTTTTTCTTTGAAAAATTTGATTTGGGGGGCTAGGTTTGTATGGTAGCCCCATGACCACATGGTCCGACTCCATCTATTCATACATATGTTTTGTGTCATCAATAGAAACACATTTGTGTGAAGTTTTGTTGAAATTGGTGTATAAATAAAAAAAATTTCTTAGAAGAACTTAATTTGGGGAGCTAGGTTTGTATGACAGCCCCATGACCCCATGGTCTGATTTGGTCAAGTTTTACATATGTTTTGTGATATAACTTGAAACACATTTGTGCGAAATTTGATTGAAATCGATGAGAAAATAAAAAAGTTTTTCTTAGAAGAACCTAATTTGGGGGTCTAGGTTTGTATGGCAGCCCCACGACCCCATTGTCCGATTTGGTCGATTTTTACATATATTGTGTGTCAGCAATGAAAACACATTTGTGTGAAATTTTATTGAAATTGATGCATAAATAAAAAAGTTTTTCTAAGAAGAACCTAATTTTGGGGGGTAGGTTTGTATGGCAGCCCCACGACCCCCTTGTCGGATTTCAGCGATTCAAACATACAAACTGCCTGCAACAAAAAGAAGCATGTGTGCAAAGTTTCAGCTCCATAGCTTTTAAACTGGCCGAGCAAAACGCGTCGCAACAGACAGACAGACGGACAGACGGACAGACGGACATCGTCCAATCGACTCAGCTCGTCACGCTGATCATATATATACATATTTTATATGGTCGGAGATGCTTCCTTCAATGCGTTACAAACTTCATGACAAAGTTAATATACCCTTTCACTCTATGAGCGAAGGGTATAAAAAGTGGAGTATGGCAAATTTGAAGCTCTTGTGCTTCTTCAATAAATAATGGAAATGCCGAATACGTTCGGGCACTCCTAACGGTGCCAGGAGGTCTAACGGTATTTTTAACAATATTTCACGAAAATCTCTATAACGGTACCTCGTACTAAAAACTTTTGTATGGAAAATTGGCAGTCTATAGAGTTCTGAAGAAAGTGGCCAAATTTCATATCAACACGTGCAGCCTTAGAAGCGCTAAGGGGGTTCAAACCTTAAAAAAGGTGTTTTTTTGGGGTTTTTCCTGAATGGCACTAAGAACGAGGAGTGTACTTTATCGGCTTCTATGAGAAATTTTAAGCTTCTGCGGTTGTTAGTCAGACGCCAAAAGTCCCCAAAGTTGGGAGCCCCCTAACCTAGTTACGAGGGTCCAAACATTACATTAACCTTAATCTTACCCTTGTGTGGAAAATTACACAAACGCATTTTATTTTCGATTTTTCCCCATGACTTTTCCAACCAATACCTAAAACTCGTCTTGACTTTTCCTAAAATTTCGACTTAAAAATAAAAACATGAGTCTCAAAGAAAATGTATTTTTTATTTTTAGATATTTAAAAACTTACGTTAAGTACCCTCATGTGTGAAAATTCACACATATGGTATTAGCTGTGTGTTTTATATGAGTGAATTTTGTTTTTACCGTAATAATATTGCGAAATCTACTTTTTTACAGAATGCATGAATCGATATCGTTTGGAGTAAGTCATTTATGTGAGAAATGTGATTCATGATGAAATTCTGGTCTAGGACACACCATAATTGAAAATCTTTTTAAACATGCAGACTCAGGTGTTGGTGGTCCACTCATACTAGCATTTCAAATACAAAAAAAAAACAGAGTAGGGCTAATTTTTGTTGTTTTTGAATCAATGGGCTCCCAAAAATCTAAATCTCGTTTTCGTTAAAAAAAATGTTGAGCCGAAAGGTCCTAAAAAGGACAAAAAGGATATTCGTTAATCCTTGAACGAAGGTCGTCATGCGGGGAATCATATCAAAGGAAAATTCAAGTACACTACATACCCGGTATTAGTTTCCTGTTTCAAGGACCCTCAAGGTAATAAATCGAGCTTAAATGTAAATGAGTCAACTGTAGTAGTACGTAACTACGGCTTATCATGGCATTGATAACGACCCTTAATGTCAAATGTCAACAATATACTCTTCTCATAACCAAAATAGTGGACAATTCAACATAAAGCACATTTGTAACTTTAAAAAATTCGCCCAAATTACACAAAAGTTGCATATGTGTGAAAATCCACACATGAGGGTACTTAACGTAAGTTTTTTTTTCCAGGGGAAGATGAAGGTTAAGCAGTTTTTGGGGAATATCTTTCTAACGGTATCGTGCACCGAAAACTTTTATATAATCAATTTGTAGCTTATACAACGCTTAATTAAATATCCGACTTTCAAATTGATGCGTGCAATGCTAAGGGCGCTATGAGGGTCGGAGCCATAATCGGCATTTTTCGTTATTTCGTGAATTTCTTCATAACAGGAACGCATTCGGGGGAGGCCTGTAACAATTTGTTGCTTCAACTCAACCTTAACTCACCTCAACTTAAAATGCCAAAACAACTCATCTATGCGGGCACCCCCAAAGAAGCTATGAGGAGTCAAAGTTAAAAAAAAAACGTTTCTCGCAAATTTTTCAATAACGGGAACCTCTTAAGGTGATATGATAAATTTGTAGCTCCTTTGGCTGTTCGTAAGACGCCAAAAGTCCCCAACGATGGACTCTCATAGCGCACTTAGCATAGCGCGCATCAATCTGAAATTCGGATATTTAATGAAGCGTTGTAACTGTAACTATACTGCACTGTGTGATGACTATAGACCAGATGATGATGATCACTGAAGTTATTCGTACTGATAAGGCGCAGTGTGGTCAAGGCGGTGGTCGTTGTTGACTTTTTGGAAGGTATTGACGACGGTTTGGACCATCGTTCAAACCGTCAAAACTGAGTACCCAAACCTACAAAAAAGAAATAAGGGCATTACTTTTCTATTATTTAAATTTTGTGGGGCGGAATCCATAGACCCTTCTTAACCCGGGAACACTAATCTTAATTCCAGGCGCTTGTTACTAACCATGAGTCATTTTGACTCACTATGGAAATTGCTGGATTTAAAGTGGAAGAGTATAAAAACTTGTGCCAGAATTCTTCGGAATACTTATTTTATACAAGCTATATTAAGAGTTTGTGCATTATATCCGAATAAACTGTTGAAACAAACAAGAAACCAAATATGCAAACTAAAGAATGTAGACGGTTGTTACTAACGTGAGTCATTTTGACTCACAAGAAACGTTCGTTTAGTACTAACCCCGTCACAGAAAAACACATATAGCTGCTTACCATAAAATCGGAAACGTTTGTTTACTCGGACATTCATTAGAAAACATATTTCTTAAAGAATACATGGGTAGCGGAACCCAATGGGCCAACTGCCATTTCTACAAAAATGGAAATATGTGGAATAGTATAGTGACTTTAGCTCTAGACCCAAACATCCAAAAAAAGAGCTGACTTTTGATGCCAAATTGTTCTATGGCCTAACCGCATTACGCAGTGAAAAGTTAGACTTTTTTGCGCGTCACATTTGGGGGGGGGAGGGGGTGGCAAAGGGGTGAAATTATGATTTTTCGCCAATATCTTGTTAACTGTAACATTTACAGCGAAATGTTCTGAGGATGATTTAAACTACACAAAATTTCCTTTCTAATGATATATTATATCATATACCTTCTCTTGGCAGATTATATACTAGACCTTAAAACATTTGGTGTAATTTAGATTTTTTGATAGTTACATTTGGCGCTCTAGCTCCTGAAATGGTTTAATTGGAGCCATGGTAATTGGGATAACTATTCCTAACAATATATAGCTGTCCCACACGGAGACTCAGGCTGCCCCGACAAAGTATTCCCCTATACCCCCTATTAACATTAAAAAAAAAGACATGACTGTAACTTTTCGCCGAATCACAGCAGGCGGGAAAAATTTTGGTAAACGTCAAGGCTAAGTCCCATTAGACCCTTCACCAAATATTACTTCGATCGGATTAAAACAAAGGGTACCTCCCATACAAATTATTCAAATTCAATGCCACTAGTTTATTAAGAAATCAGGGAACAAGTCATTCAAAATTAAAGTTTTGCTCGTAGGCAATTTTCCGTTCATTTTGTATGGAAGGTACCCTTTGTTTTAATCAGATCAAAGTAATATTTGGTGGAGGGTCTAATGGGACTTAGCCTTGACGTTTACCAAAATTTTTCCCGCCTGCTGTGATTCGGCGAAAAGTTACAGGTATATCTTTTTTTTAAATGTTAATAGGGGGTATAGGGGAATGCTTTGTCGGAGCAGCCTGAGTCTCCGTGTGGGACAGCTATATATTGTTAGGAATAGTTATCCCAATTACCATGGCTCCAATTAAACCATTTCAGGAGCTAGAGCGCCAAATGTAACTATCAAAAAATCTAAATTACACCAAATGTTTTAAGGTCTAGTATATAATCTGCCAAGAGAAGGTATATGATATAATATATCATTAGAAAGGAAATTTTGTCTAGTTTAAATCATCCTCAGAACATTTCGCTGTAAATGTTACAGTTAACAAGATATTGGCGAAAAATCATAATTTCACCCCTTTGCCACCCCCTCCCCCCCCCAAATGTGACGCGCAAAAAAGTCTAACTTTTCACTGCGTAATGCGGTTAGGCCATAGAACAATTTGGCATTAAAAGTCAGCTCTTTTTTTGGATGTTTGGGTTTCATCATTTTTTCAGCTAAAATCACTATACTAGAATATGCGTCAAAATGACTCACATTAGTGTTCCCGGGTTAAGGAATAATGATTTCCTCAAGTAATTAGGGTTTTCTGTATACATATAAGGCAGCCCTTAAGGCAGCTTCGTATTCATAAACATCACTTATTAGGACGTTGCCCCATTTGATCATCAATGTGGCACGATAGCCCGACGTCGGGCCTTGGCCGCCTGAATCGTTGACCTCCAATTGTCGCGGTTACGTGACCTCGTCCTCCAGTTTCGGAAGCCCAGCAGCTGGTGGGCGTCTTCACCTACAGAGTTCTCCCAGCGAGCTCTCGGTCGTCCACGCAACCTCGCTCCGTCAATTCGTTGTGCGTTCATCACTTTCTTTGGCATGCGATTATCGTCCATCCGTTGTACATGCCCCGCCCATTGCAAACGTGGAAGCTTCACGATTTTCGATACTTCCAGCTCATCGTACAATTGATACAACTCATGGTTGTACCGGATACGCCATTGGTCTCGCTCGCGAACGGCCCCGAAAATTCGCCGAAGGACCTTTCGTTCGAATCGGTCTAGCAAAATTTCGGAGGCTTCGGTGAGGGTCCATGTTTCGCAGCCATAACATAGCACGGGTCGGATGATCGTTTTGTACACGCGGAGCTTCGTGTTCCTGTGGGCAAGTTTCGAATTAATTATAGGGAGGACCGAGAAATATGTCTTATTGGCTAGTTGTATCCGTCGCTTAATTTCGTCGGTTTCGTTGGCGTCCTTTGATAAGTTACAACCGAGATAGTTGAAGTTGTCTACATACTCGATATTAAGGTCCCCCACTGTGATGCTTGAATTCGCTGTCGTCCTTGTTTTCGATTGCATCATGGCCTTTGTTTTGCTTTCGTTGATATGTAGTCCAACTTCCTTTGCGGCGTTATTGAGGTTATGCAGAAGGCCTTCGGCATCACCCAACCTTCGAGACATGATGTTGATATCGTCGGCGTACGCTACTAATTGAGTCGACTTGATGAGTAGCGTTCCGCTGCTGTCCATATTCATGACTCGAATTACATACTCCAAAGCAAGGTTGAAGAGCGTCGGCGCCAGCCCGTCGCCCTGCTTGAGTCCAGTACGAGTTTCCAATAGGTCAGTGAGTCGATTCTGCACTCTGACCTGCGAGACGTTATTAGTCATCGTCATCCTTGTGAGTCGCACTAACTTTGCCGGTATACCAAAATTCAGCATAATGTTATACAGTACACTTCGATCGATACTGTCGGATGCCTGCTTGAAGTCGACAAAGATTTGGTATACGTCGATGTTATATTCCCAGCACTTTTGGAGTAGTAGCTTCACTGTGAAAAGCTGATCGGTCGTTGAGCGACCAGGTCTGAAGCCGCCTTGATACTCGCCAATGATTTGTTCTGCGTACGGATTGATTCTCTTTTCAAGAATTTTTGATAAAATCTTATAGGCCGTACAAACTAATGATATGCCCCTGTAATTCTCACACTTCAGCTTGTCACCCTTTTTGTGGATTGGGCAGATTATGCTTTTGCGCCAATCTTCGGGGATTCCTCGTCGTTCCATATTTTCAGCAGTAGCACATGTATGGCGTTGGTCACGCACGTTCCACCATGCTTCAGCAGTTCTGCTGGGATCTCGTCAGCGCCGGGCGCTTTATTATTTTGAAGCGACTGTATGGCAAGACTCACCTCCTCTACTGTTGGGGGTAGAACGGGAGGGCCTGGTTCGGCTAACTGCTCAAGAGCTGGCTCCGCGGAAGATGTTGATGGTGCATTGAGGAGCTCTTCAAAATGCGAGGCCCATCGTTTGTTGACGCTTTCGATGTCGCTGATGATGTTACCATCCTTGTCCTTACATAGGCTTGTCCTGGGTTGATATCCGTTCTTAACATTATTTATAAGTTTGTACGCCTGTCTAATGTTCTTACTGGCTAATCTTTGGTTTATTTGCTGTAACTGCTCGTCAAAATGTTTGCGTTTCTTACATCTAATTAACTTATTAGATACTCGCCGAAGCTCGTTCTATCTTTCTTTCTTGGCTCGGGATGCGCGTTGTGTGTATTGGCGATAGGCTTCATTTTTCGCCTTAATCGAGGCCCTCCATTCGTCGTCGAACCAGTCTGCTCGTCTGCGCCGGCCTTTATAGCCCACGACCTCTTCTGCGACCCCCTTGATGCTGTCTTTGAGCTCCTCCCAGAACTCATGGATGCCTAAATTGTTGATGTCATCAAGCATGGGCGACAGTTTTTCCTCTAGTGCTGTTGTATACGCAGCCGCCGTGACATCATCAATCAAATTGTCAACCTCGAAGATTTTGGCAGGGTTGATTCCTGTTAGGTGCACCGAAGAGATTCTGCACCTGTAGGTCGTCTTCACCAAATAGTGATCGGTGTCGCAGTTGGCTCCTCGATAGGATCGAACATCTAGGACTGCTGATCAGTACGTGGTCGATCTGGTTCACGGTGTATTCATCTGGAGACTTCCAGGTCTGCTTGTGGATTCGTCGATGAGGGAAGCATGTAGAGCTTATTACCAGGTTTCTGCCGCTCGCGAAGTCGATAAGTCGCTGACCGTTGTTGTTGTTTTCGTCGTGGAGGCTATGACCTCCAGTAGTTCCCCTATGCCAGCTTTAATTTCCGACTTTGGCGTTAAAGTCTCCTAGCAGCAGCTTGACGTCGTTTGATGGAAGTGAGTCGAAGAGTGTTTCTAGGTCGTTGTAGAACTCGTCCTTAATCGCGTCTTCTTTTACGCGCATTAATGAGCCAGAGATTAGCGAAACGGGTCTTAATGCGGATCGCACATAGCCGCTCGTTGATGGGTTTGAAGCCGATAACGTGGTCCTTGAGCTGCTTATTCACGATGAAAGCTACTCCAAACTCCTTGTTGCCCTCCTCTTTACCACTCGTAAAAATAGTGTGCGAATTGAGGTCGTTAATCTCGCTTTTGAGCCATTCAGTTTCCTGGATTGCAACTATGCTCAGCTTGTATTGTTCTACCTGATCCAGGATGGCCCTTAAGGCCCCCGGTCTATTCAGGGAGCGTACATTCCAGGATCCGAAAGAGTAATCAGTTGTTCGTTTGCGGGGTCGTCGTTGTTTTGTATCCGTCCAATCCGAGGCTTTTGTTTCAGGTTTCTTGACTTGAAGTTTTTCTTAGGATGAGTTGTCGGCACATCGCTAAACCATGATAGGGTTTAATCGTTGAGTAAAGGCTATCATGGGCATGCCTCGAAGATGCTGCTTTAGTGGTTGACTTAAATGTTTTCTGTCACCTATCACGTTAAGTAACCTGAGACGCTGCAGATGTTAATGCAGCACTCAGGCGCAGCGGTTACTCGGATAATGCGGGAAAGTAACGCCCCGTAGAGAGACATAGGAATTGGCCGAAGTCCTTTTCCTATGAAACTCCTCCTGCATAGCTAACGGTCCGCAGTTATGCCACAACTGAAGAAGATATAGGAATTAGCCGAAGCCTTTCAACCTTTATCTTCCCCCTTACGGTCTGCCCCATTGAGTGAAATGATTTACTTATACCTATTGAAAGTGACAAATAAAATATAAACAAATGTCAAGTAGTTAAAAGTTCAAAATTAAAAAAAAAAACGGGACCGAGGCTAATTTCGGGCGCGGCCGGAATTTGAATACCCGTCACACTTGATTGAAACTTAAGGTTCTTTTGTGTTAATAATTTCGACCACAACCCTATGACGTGTTCCGATTCCATCAACCAATTATATTTTCAAAGTCGGCCGCCGACTTTTAAAATATAATTTGTTGAATAAATTCGAGGCTTTTGAAGTTAATAGAGATGGGATGTTCGACTATCTCTTAGCACCCGATGAAAACCGGGAGAGCGTTCCATTTATACGATCTGAGTAAAAATAGTTACTCACATTCACTTTCCGTCTCACTCTCTCACATTGCTCAAAACTCTGACGGTAGTAAGCGATGACTACAACTACGACTACGAGTGAATTATGGAACGCACTCCGACTGTTTGCCGGTTTTTTTTAGTGAGTGCTGAGTGCTGAATACTGCACCGATTAACCGCACTGACAAATATGTATATAACGGTATTAGAAGCAAGCTTAGTGTTGTTTTGTCGGTTGAATTTATTCTGCCTTCTCTCAACATGAATAACGATTCTAATAATAATAAGCAACAGCTGCTTTACTTTGTTTTCGATTTTTTCCTGGAAAAATCCATTTGCATTTTTTTCAGTGCGCGATAATTTTGAGATTTGTTTGCATTAATGTAAATAAGTTTTTCGTCAGCCTTTGTTGTTATATCAAAAATTTAATTTTACTTGTAAATGATTTTATTGTAGTTTTTCATTGACTGAAATTCACTAAAATAAAAATAAGACCTGAAGAAACAATTTTTAAATTCAACTAACTAAAAAAAAGCAAATCAATTTTTTTAATCAGTCGAGATTCTCGAGACTTTTGAGGTTATAATTTGTCGATATGGTCAACTGTCGAGACTTTTTAAAGTGAGATTTTGAAATATTTTTAAGAAAAGAAAAAATCCCAACTTGGGTTGTCGAGATTTTAAAAGTCGACTTTTAGTACCCCTCCCGAATTTAATTTTCGGGGGTTGGTTTGTATGACAGTCCTTTGACGTAGTGCTCCGATTTCATCCGTTCCTAGATATGTTTTAAAGCTTTATTAGGAACACACATTAGGATAAAATAATTTTTTTTTAAAAGAACCCAATTTTCAGGGGTTGGTTTTTAACACAGCCCTATGACGCAGTGCTCCGATTCTATCCGTTCCTGGATATGTTTTGAGGATTTACTAGGAACACACTTGGATGAAATTTTTTTAATATTGGAAAGAAAGGAAACAAAATTCTTACTAGAAGCTAAATTTTGGTGGTTGGCTTGTATGACAGCCCTATGACGAATCGTTTCGATTTCATCCATTCCTAGATAGGTATATTTTGAGGCTATCTCTCTTTTCAGTGATCTTGGAGTCATTTTTAAGAGTCGACTGAAATTCAATGAACACTTTTTCACTACAATTAAGAAAGCAACTAAGCTCGCAGGTTTTGTTTTGCGTTGCTCTAGCGACTTTAATTCTATTAATTCTTCCATTAAACTGTTTGTTTCTCTAGTACGTAGCTGTCTAGAGTATGCTTCATTTATATGGTCTCCGACAACGTCCACATATACTACCGCCTTGGAATCCGTCCAACGCAAATTCACAAGGGCTCTAATTTACAAGTTCAATCAACCTTATCTACCGTATGCTGAACGTCTTGGTTGCTTGAACTTGTTATCCCTTCAAAAGCGGAGAGTATTCCTAGACGAGTGCATCCTTTTTAAACTATGTCGTGGTCTACTAAAATCATCGCTGACCGAGTATATAATTTACCGTGTTCAGTCATATAATACGCGCTCAACTCTAGTTTTTGACCCACCAACAGCCGAGCTTTCTGTTTTCATGAATTCGCCTCTCATTCGTTCCATGCGCAATTATGATAGATTGCAACTCGGTCCTTTAGCTACTTCGCTTTTTTCTTTTAAAAATGTATTACACAAAAAACTGTTAGTAACTGACATTTTTGGTGAATTTTAATTTTGGTTCTTTGTATCCTTTTTTTTAAATATTTAATTTTTGCTTTTTTTTCATTTTATATTAATTCATCACGTTGGAACACTATTGTTTGTTAATTTACTTAATTGCTTTTCCTTAATTTTTTTTTCATTGATCAATATCTGAATTCAAACTCTTGAGTGTGAATTTGTTAAATTGTACAGTTTATGGATTATATTTTCCTGTTTGGGTATCTTGAATAAATAGATAAATAAATATCCTAGGAACACATTTGGATGAAGTTTGGTAAAGATTGGTTTAAAAAGAAAAAAGTTTTGCTTAGAAGAACCTAATTTTTGGTGGTTGGTTTGTATGACGTAGTGTTCCGATTCAATCCGTTCCTGGATATTATATGAGGCTTGACGGGGAACACACTTGGATGAAGTTTGGTTAAGATAGGTTCATAAAAAAAAAGTTTTTCTTAGAAGAACCTAATTTTGGATTTTGGGTTTATATGGCAGCCCCATGACGCCGTGGTCCAATTCCATTCGTTCCGACATATATACAGGGTACACTAAAAAGAAACTTCTATACAAAATTTTAGACTGATAGCTTCAAAACTGAGGAAATAGTTTGTATTGAAACAGATGGACAGGCAGACAGACAGATGAACAGACGGACAGACGGACATTGCTCAATCGATTTCTCTCGTCACACTGATCAATAATATGTATATGTACTTTTCATAGTCGGAGGTGTTTCCTTCTGTGCGTTGCAAACTTCATGACAAAGTTAATATACCCTTTCACATAGTGACGGGTATAAAAATAAAAAATTAAATTGTTCTATAATCTTAATAATATATGTAAAAAAATATATGAATTCATATAGGGTTGCTGGATATGTACCTTAAAGAATAAAACAACCCTATGAAAAGCGCTACTCTTTTAAGGGTTCCCTTAAGTGAGGACTATGAACTCCGCCCGTCTCATTGCAAATTCGTCGATGGTGCAGTATGTGGTTTCGGTAGAAACTTAAGAGGCTTTTGACGGTCGACTCTCTCCATACATGCATATAAATGGCATATCCGCTAAAGAAAATTGTGGAAAACCGAATAAATGGAGCAAATCAAAAACATCAAAGGTAAAACTCCAAAAATGTCATGCTTGCTTGAATTTACGTATATGCCTTTGATAGTCAAGAAATTTACATACTGTTCATTTATCAAAGAACATACGTGAAACGATTACTATCCCACTTGTTCCAGCTCCAATAAATTCCCTAAATAATATTTCAACTAGACCACACCTTTGTGTACATGCTCGAAAACTTCTATTATCAAAACTTTCCAAATGATCCATTTTGGCTCTTGCAAAAGCATAGGAGGGCAATTTCAAAATATAATAATTTTGGGTAAATGTGTCCATTTCACTCGTCGAGGTCCTTGTATGAAAACAAATTCCCACATTCACTTGGTCGAAACTAATTTCGGATTCATTCATGTGCCACTTTACCAAGCGAAGCACACTCGCACTATACTATACAATAGGGACACCAATATTTACCGAAAAGTTTGCTGAATGAAATAATATAGAGCAGCGCTTTCTCTCTATGTAAATGTTGTTCGTCTCTATAAAATGGTTAATGTGGAGTACTAGGTTATAGGTTACGTCTGACGCACAAATAGGGTTTGCTCAATGGTCGAGTTAGTAAATGTTAAATATTCTGGATGAATACTCCGGGCCCTGGGGTGAAGACGATCTCGTGGCATATGTTTGGTAATATTTAAGTAAGTTTTGGTGAACTGTTTGAGAAATATAATATTCCTGAAATCTATTCGACACATGCATTGAGACCATATGTGTAGTAAGATAAAATGGAATGTCGACGTCTTTTGATGTTTCACTTGTCTGTGGCATGTTTTTCAAGGAATCAATTGAGATAAAGGAGATATTTTCGAATAGGATGCGTCTAAATTTCGGGGGGACATTCTGGTTAAGTAAATTTCAAAGAATAACTTTACTGTCGCCTGTTGCCTTACAGAATGCCAGGTCTGCATCAACGTTAATATAATCCCTAAATAAAATTATAGGCTAGTCATTACGTGATTTGAGATAGCAAAATGTGTTGGAGAAAATGTTTTTTTGTTTATGTTTTTTTTTGCTTACAGCTCTTTTTGCGAATTTGGCCCTGTTTTGCATCGAATTTTTTGTGAGAAGCTACGGATTCGTACTTAGCACCCCAAAATTCTGTGTAAAATGTGTGTAAAAGGAATTTTAAAATTAAACAACAGTGCAAAAATTACACATTCTTTGTGTATCGCAATATTATTCAGCATTTTTACATGTTTTAAAGTAATCTTACTACAATATGAGTGTATACAGGGTTATTGGTTAAGTCGACCTATTCCCTGCAACACGTTATAATAGGGTCAAAATGCAACAAAATGAGGCCATAACTGTTAGGCCGATTTTCAATGGTCACTGAGATATATTAATTTTTAGGTTTTTTTTTGAAATAACCTAGAATTTTGCCATTTAAAGTAAGAATTTAAAAAACTACTAAGGTAATGGGCTTAAACTTATTTTTGGATTTTAGTCAACACTATAGCAGACATTTCTTAATCATTTAAAATTTCAAAAACCCATCACAATTTGAAATTTTTATTTTAAATAAAAAAAGGAAATCATCTCTTTGTAAAAAATGAAATAAATGTCATTAAATTCAAAATGCATCGTATAATGTACCGATTTATTTCATTTTTATCAAAGGAAATGATGGTCCCCGAACAAGTTGCAGCTAGCTGTTTCAATTATTTCAAATATTTGTATTGACATTGACACCTTTTTGGAAAGCTGACAACACGCGTATGTTTTTCCAGTGGTCTGCAGACTCCATGTCATATATTTTTTTTTAGTAATACTACATTAAAAAATATCTTTAAAAAATCTAAGAAAATTTTTTGTTTATTTAAAATTAAAAATTTCGAATTGTGATGGGTTTTTGAAATTTTAAATGATTAAGAAATGTCTGCTATAGTGTTGAATAAAATCCAAAAATAAGTTTAAGCCCATTACCTTAGTATTTTTTTAAATTCTTACTTTAAATGGCAAAATTCTAGGTTATTTAAAAAAAACCTAAAAATTCATATATCTCAGTGACCATTGAGAATCGGCCGAATATTTATGGCCTCATTTTGTTGCATTTTGACCCTATTATAACGTGTTGCAGGGAATAGGTCGACTAAACAATAACCCTGTATATAAAATTGCAGCACTTTTCCTTCAGATTCTGTGTAAAATTTACGCCGAAATATGTAAATTCAAACGCTGGACTAAAATTACATATCTTTTGTGTAAGACTTAAATATAAATGTAATTTTACATAAATATGAAGATCGTATTTTCACAAAACATTTTGTATGATGATTTTCGAATTTTACACCAAAATTACGGAAAATCCGACGTAACGACGTATTTTTCACGAGATTGTATATAAAATCGTTTACATCAAAATAATTGGAAACATGAATAACTAAGTTTTCCGTAGTTGTCATATCACATTTGGTATTTCGCTGAGGAGCAAGGCAAGGAAAAATTCAATTTTCATTTTAAAACCGGTTTTGTTGTCGCGTTTTTGTTTTCTGTGTAGTTTCACCCATTGATGACTCAGATTTCCACCTTATCGATACATTTTACGGCAATGACTTGCAACAAGTAATTTCGACTTCTAACCAGTTTCCATGGTTAGTTTTTGTTTTTCGCTAACTCTTATAACGAAGCTGATGTCAGTCCAACTGCAGAATCAGAAAATGTTTTGTCCAGCATCACCATTTTGCGATTACAGTTGAACTTTCAACAGCTGATATTTATTTTGCCAAAACCTACCAAAATGAAACTGACTATGACTTTTCAAATGCAGCCTATGATAGCATCTGTAATTATCTTGATTCGATATATTGGGCATCTATTTTATTTAATTATAATCTAGATGGCACTATATCTTCGTTCTATAGCATAATTTTAAGGGTAATTAATATGCATGTTTCCAAAATTAGAAAGCGTAACTCCGTTTTCCGGTGTCCATGTCGAGCGGCATCGTTTCCTTTTCTTGGCCCAAAGAAAATTGCAACTTTTTCGCTGACCATTTTCAAAACAGTTTCTGCTCAATGGAAAACTCGAGATCCTCATCGCCCCCTGACTTACCCTCACTCAATAAGTCTTATCAGCGAAATTACTATTACAAACGAGGAAATATCTAAAGCAATTGGAGAGCTAAGTGTAAACAAAGGACCTAGCCTGTCTTAATACCTCCCTTCTTTGTTAAGGAATGTTTGGATCAATTGATCTTCCCTCTAAATTTTATTTTTAATTAATCCATCCGATGAGGCGAACTTCCTTCATATTGGAAATATTCCCATGTTGCACCAATTCATAAGAGTGGGAATAAACGAATAGTCGACAATTATCGGAGCATAGCCATTCTATCGGTAATTCCTAAGCTATTTGAGAAATTGGTTTGTGATAAGCTGACCGCTGTTACTGAACCTCTTCTTAATAAACAGCAACATGGTATTCGACTACAACCAACCTAATAATTTGAGGTCTTTTTTTTTAGCTGGCTCCGTTCCTATCTTCTTAATCGAACTCAATTTGTTAAGCGAGAGAATTTAAGAACCTTTGGGTCACGAAATCTTTGTATATCACATTTGTGCGACCCCTTCTTGAATATGCTTGTGTTGTGTGGAGTCCGGTGTATGAGATACATTGCAACAGATTTGAGTCCTTCGCATGAGTAGTTTCGGATGAATTTCAGCCAAACAAAAAGAATTAACATTAAAAACAAAAATATTGTTTTCTCGATTCTTTTATTATGATTTATAATTGCTTTTCGTAAAGGAACACATAAAATAGCAAATAAAAGTGTGTCATCAGGATAGCACATGCGCCTTTTTTTCCATTTTTAATGAACTTTTAAGCCATGAACTTATTTCTAAATTTATAGCATTAAATAATTGATACACTTTTCAATCAATTTAATCATGTTTGGAACCTCCCTTATTTAAAGTGACCTCATAAATATGATTGGGGATGAGTCGTACAATTTTCCTATATCATTAAGGGAAACAACTGACTAGGGCCCCTGACTGCCTTTGACAAGTTCGGCTTTGTTAGAAAATTGTTTTACAGGCTCGTTTAGAATACAAAATACACATTCCACCATTCTCCACTTCGCACATGGCTGTGTACACAAAAGTGTGATGTTTTCACCTATTGACGAACATAAATCATTGACATAATTTCTATAAGATAGATTCTGCTTCTTGTTTTAACAAATTAATATAAATAACACTTTAAGTCGTGCATGAAATTGTCGGAGTTTGCAATTTAGACGGATTATACTGTACTGTCCAGTCGTGGAACAAGATTACGACCATAGTGTGAACAGCATGTGAGATTTCATAATCTACCTAGATTTTGCGGCCATGTGTGAATAGCCTAAAGTTACCAGTGATATTTTGGCTTTAAAGCCCTAATTAAACCAGCCGGACAGTGTGAAGCAAAGTGATATTCTGTTAAAAATACAATGGCACATAAGCAACAATAACAAATTTTAAAATTAGAAGAAATCATATTGAAGGTCCTTTTTGTAACATTTTGCTTTTATATTTGCAGTGATTCGCAGCTGCCATAGTACCAGATGGTTCTCTAGAACATTATGCCTCCACCCGACAATGAAGGTGATCCGAATGATGTCCCGAATATCATGGAAAAGGGCATTTTAACCTTATTAGTCTTTTAAATTAAACTCCTTTTTATCAGAGAAGACAATATGGCGCTCTTCATTATCCCATCTCAAGTGTTCTCGTACGAAATTAAGGAGTATTTCCCTTGGTGCAGAATTAAGTTGGGTTTTTTTATTTAGGGACTAACCCTTTAA
Organism: Microchrysa polita; assembly: GCA_949715475.1. Lineage (NCBI taxonomy): Eukaryota > Metazoa > Arthropoda > Insecta > Diptera > Stratiomyidae > Microchrysa > Microchrysa polita. Next base: position 6,559,336 of record OX454421.1, read on the forward strand.
ATGTGGAGCATTTCTTATCACTGTTTCAACAAGAGATAAGTTTGCCTTAATGTCAGGATTTGCCCTAATATTCGCAAACGTGTCATGAGGGCCCAATGTTTCCTTCAACATTACTCTCTCATAAACATTGATAGGCACTCAATTATTAGTGCCCCATATTATTTTTACCTTCACTTGTCTTACGTATAACACACAATTAAGATTTAATTTTCGTTTTTTTTTTCTCGAAATTTCCATTTTTAACAGCTTTGACTCTTTATGTAAGCTTAGATTTTTGATCTCGAATCAACAGATAACGATTTCGATTTCTAAACGCATCTTAAAGCTAATATATTACCCTAATCACGACTAAAATTTGGGATTCCTTCGTGGTCAAACGTGGAATATTGTCGAAAAAAAATTACATGTGCTAACCTAATGAAAAAATTTAAATTGCTATTTTGCATGTTTTTTCCTAAAAAGCATTATAAAGCAATATAAAACTAGGGGCTTCGCACCCTGCTCCTACACTCGCCAACCCCCAAGGCCGAAGCTAATTTAGGGCGCGACCGAAATTTGAATACCCTTCGCTCTCCTTGGGCTAAAAGTTTTTTCGAACGTACCTATGACTTGTACCTATTTAATCCCCCTCCTTATCCGTTTCCTTCCGTCTTCACAAAAGTTTTGGGCTTGGAAGAAATAAGTGGGTAAATAAAAATATTTATTCAGAAAATTTTATTCGGGTTGCGGGATCATGACCCCACAATACAATTCCATTCGTTTTGAACTTTTTTGTTGCTTTGGTAAAGACACATTAATTCAATGTTTTGTGAAATTGGTGCAAAAAATGTTTCTTAGAAGAACCAAAATGGGGGGTTGGGTTTGTATGGCCACCCCATGGTCAGATTTGATCCATTCTTAGATATGTTTTGTGTCATCAAGAGAAACATATTTGTGTGATATTTTGTTGAAATGCACAAATAAAAAAGTTTTTCCTAGAAGAACCTAAATTGGGGGGCTAGGTTTTTATGGCAGCTCCATGACCCAGTGATGCAATTTCGGTGATTCAAACATACAAACAGCCTGCAACAATAATAAGCACGTGTGCGAAATTTCAGCTCCGTAGCTTTTATAGTGGCCGAGAAAAACGCGCTGTAACAGACGGACAGACGGACATCGTCCAATCGACTTATTGTCATGCTGATCATATATGTATACTTTTTATATGGTATGAAATGCATCCTTTAATGCGTTACAAACTTTATGGCAATCTTAATATAGCCTTTCACTCTATGAGCGAAGGGTATAAAAATGGAGGAACGATACTGTTTGTTTTATTTAACTAAGAACTGAATGGGCTAATAACAGAAATAATTTTGAAATCTTAACTTTTTTAGTTTTGCTGTAATTCAGCCGTAAGTTGTCCTGCGAATAGGTGGGCTTACCTGATGGTAAGCACAATTGGATAAGTTTATACTTATATCCTAGTTTCCTGATTTTTTATTGCTCAAATGCGTCTTCTCTCTCTACCGTAACGTCATCGTCCGATAAAAGTTAGCTGAACGGCGCGAACCGCTAGTAATGTTGATGTACATATACAGAACAAATGCTAGAAAACGACTGCTGTTAACTACTATCTAATTAAATTATCCAGATGCTTATTTATCGGTAAAGAGAATAAATCAATGAGTAAAACCTAAATTAGCTCACCATACTAACCATTCTTGTTTAGCCACGCTAAATATTCAATAAAATCCAATCTGAATCTAACAGCTCCATATTTGCACCATATCATATCATTAAATCGCAATCAGTTCCTCTTTGAGTGGCAATATGCTCCGAAAATAAAGGAATTTAATTAAATCAATCAATGGAGCATAGTGCGCGGTAAATTTCGTGGGACATTCTCTCTATGGCGGAATGAGTAATTGAAATATTCCAGTGAATTGATTTAGCGCTTCGGTGAAACCGAAACCAATACATAATGTAGATAATAATAAAGCATACCGGAATTATATTTGAATCGTGCATATATGGTGCATATGATAAATAGCCTTGTAGGTATTTACTTACTATTTTGTGTATAGGGTCACACTGATTTATGCTTTGGTCTTACCTGCAAATAAATAATAAAATATTGACATTTAGTTAAATGAATTGATTTTGCATATTTATTTATTGATAAATTTGAAATTTGAGTTTAACTCAAAAATAAATATAATTAAATATATACCGTTTATTCGTCCTTTTTGGTATACATAAAATTCACACAAACCAATTTGTGCTAATTAATTGTCAAAACTCAATTTACACAATTGACAGCAAAAGCTTTATTCAAAGCCAAAACCATTCACATGTATTTCTCACGCTAAGGGATTGACAGCGCTTTTAGTTGAAAATTCAGTTTATTCAAAAACTACAAGTATTCCAATTTAAATAAACATGAATTGCGCAAAACTTAACTTTTCTATTCAGAACTTTTGTAAAATGTCCACTTCAATTTGCATTAGTTGAAAGATGTCTGTCATCACTTGGGGACGCCTTGAAATTAGACTTTTTGTACGGAAAATCAAGAAGGAAACTTAAGGGTTTTTTTTGGCCCAAATATATATTAAATTTAATTTTTTGGCGGTCAAAATAGTATTTTAAAAGAAGGAGTGGTTTCTATCTATTCTATAAGTTCTATAGTCTATGGCCCATTCTCTCGTAGATCTTATAGAATGGTTAGTCTTATCGCCCAGAGAAGACACACACAATATTCAAAAAGCTTCTCCATTATATTGAATTCATTTTTTGTTAATTTTGCATAGTTATGTTATCTTTTGCTTATTTACGCTGTTGGATGAAAGTGCGCAATGATTTTCACAATCTAAGATGATGGCTTAAACAAGCAAAATATGGCGTAGCTACGCAAAATAAACAAAAATTCCATTCAATACAATGGAAAAGCTTTCTAAATATGGTGTGTGTCTTCTCTACGCGATAAGACTAATCAGCCGACAGGTACTGAATAAGAGCTATCAGAAACCCGGCCTATATATTGTTTCCCTTGTATCCACCAGTAAAATAAATATTGAAAATACTCAAGGACATAAGAACTACCTAGGAAAAAAACGACTAACCAAACGATGTGAAAGTAACTTAGTTCTAGTTGTCTCGGTATTATCCATGAAAGCTTTGGTTGATTTAATCAGAGTTTTGGTTGAATCGTTCAACAGTGTTTTTTATACCCTTCGCTCATAGAGTGAAAGGGTATATTAACTTTGTCATGAAGTTTGTAACGCATTGAAGGAAGCATCTCCGACCATATAAAATATGTATATATATGATCAGCGTAACGAGCTGAGTCGATTGGACGATGTCCGTCTGTCCGTCTGTCCGTCTGTCCGTCTGTCTGTCTGTTGCGACGCGTTTTGCTCGGCCAGTTTAAAAGCTATGGAGCTGAAATTTTGCACACATGCTTCTTTTTGTTGCAGGCAGTTTGTATGTTTGAATCGCTATAATCCGACAAGGGGGTCGTGGGGCTGCCATACAAACCTACCCCCCAAATTTAAGTTCTTCTTAGAAAAACTTTTTTATTTATGCACCAATTTCAATCACATTTCACACAAATGTGTTTTAATTAGTAACACATAATATATGTAAAAATCGACCAAATCGGACAATGGGGTCGTGGGGCTGCCATACACACTTAGTTCCCCAAATTATGTTCTTTTAAGAAAAACTTTTTTATTTTCTCATCGATTTCAATCAAATTTCGCACAAATGTGTTTCTAGTAATACCACAAAACATATGTAAAAATGGACAAAATGCGACCATGGGGTCATGGGGCTGTCATAGAAACCTAGCTCCCCTAATTAAGTTCTTCTAAGAAATTTTTTGTATTTATACACCAATTTCAACCAAACTTCACACAAATGTGTTTCTATTGATGACACAAAAGATATGTATAAATAGATGGAGTCGGACCATGTGGTCATGGGGCTACCATACAAACCTAGCCACCCAAATCAATTTTTTCTAAGAAAAACGTTTTTATTTGCTCACCAATTTCTATCAAACCTCAGAAAATTATATTTCTATTGATGCCACATAACAAACGTGAAATCGGACTATGGGGTCGTGGGGCTGCCATACAAACTTGACCCCTAAAATTAGGTTCTTCTAAAAATAACTTTTTTATTTTGACACAAATTTCAACTAAACCTCATGGAAATGTATTTTTAGTGATGGTGCAAAACATATGCAAAAATGAATTATATCGGACCATGGGGTCATGGGGCTGGCATATAAACCCAACCCCCAAATTAGGTTCTTCGAAGAAACCTTTTTGATTTGTCCACCAATCTGAACCAAATATGTTTTAATTGATGCCACAAACATACGTAAAAATTTATGGGAAGGCCATAGGGCTGCCCTACAACCCCCTTATCCGTCATTTTGGTTCTTATAAGAAACCCACGTCCCGCTTCACCCAATAAATCATCGCCACGGCACTTATGAGAAAATTCAAAAGCATGGAAGCGGGGAGGACTGAACACTAGTCATAGGTACGCCCGAAAAAACTTTTAGACCGAGAGGAGCGAAGGGTATCCAAATTTCGGCCGCGCCCGAAATTAGCCTCGGTCTCGTTATACCCTTCGCTTATTAAGCGTAAAGGGTATATTAACTTTGTCATGAAGTTTGTAACGCATTGAAGGAAGCATCTCTGACCATATAAAATATGTATATATATGATCAGCGTGACGAGCTGAGTCGATTGGACGATGTCCGTCTGTCCGTCTGTCCGTCTGTCTGTCTGTCTGTCTGTTGCGACGCGTTTTGCTCGGGCAGTTTAAAAGCTATGGAGCTGAAATTTTGCACACATGCTTCTTTTTGTTGCAGGCAGTTTGTATGTTTGAATCGCTACAATCCGACAAGGGGGTCGTGGGGCTGCCATACAAACCTACCCCCCAAATTTAGGTTCTTCTTAGAAAAACTTTTTTATTTATGCACCAATTTCAATCAAATTGCACACAAATGTGTTTTAATTGGGAACACACAATATATGTAAAAATCGACCAATCGGACAATGGGGTCTCGGGGCTGCCATACACAACTAGTCCCCCAAATTATGTTCTTCTTAGAAAACTTTTTTATTTTCCCATCGATTTCAATCAAATTTCGCACAAATGTGTTTCTAGTAATACCACAAAACATATGTAAAAATGGACCAAATCGGATCATGGGGTCATGGGGCTGTCATAGAAACCTAGCTCCCCAAATTAAGTTCTTCTAATTTTTTTTTTTTATTTATACACCAATTTCAACCAAACTTCACACAAATGTGTTTCTATTGATGACATAAAATATATGTATGAATAGATGGAGTCGGACCATGTGGTAATGGGGCTACCATACAAACCTATCCCCCCAAATAAAATTTTTCTAAGAAAAATGTTTTTATTTGCACACAAATTTCAACCAAACCTCATGGAAATGTATTTTTATTGATGTTACAAAACATACGCAAAAATGAATTAAATCGGACCATTGGGGCATGGAGCTGGCATATAAACCCAACCCCCAAATTAGGTTTTAAGGTCTTTGAAGAAAAACTTTTTTATTTGTCTACCAATTTCAACCAAATCTCATAGAAATATGTTTTAATTGATGCCACAAACATACATACATGCCCCCTCCCTTTTGTTTCTTCTAAGAAACCCACGACCCCCGCTTCCCCCAATAAATCTTCACCGCGGCACTAATGTGAAAATTCAAGGAAAAGCATGGAAGCGGGGAGAATTGAACACAAGTCATAGGAACGCCCGAAAAAACTTTTAGCCCCGAGGGGAGCGAAGGGTATCCAAATTTCGGCCGCGCCCGAAATTAGCCTCGGTCTCGTTTTAACTTTCACATGCTATTAAAAGAGAAAGAGAATCAGCAAGTGTGAGAATAACAGGAACTGGGAAATGCATACCATTTCAACATTTTGATATGATACGAGTAGCGTATAAAAATGAATAAAGCACTAGCACATCCACCTAAAAACAAACACACTTTCAAAGACACGATAAAAATTAGTTTTCATTTCGTCGCTTGATATTCCATCTAATCCCATCAGGATAAGCCTCGACACAAAAGACTGAAGTTTTCAAACTACCCGTTATAAGTGTCCAACTCTTACGCCCACCCTGACAAACATCAGAGCAAAGATATTTTTAATTTTGAACAACGTGTAGAGAACTGCGTCTTTTTCTTTGGATTGTGTGTTTTTTCAAAACTTTTGTCGGCAGCAAGCAGCGTAAAGCCGTAATGATATCTGTTGAAAACTAACTCGAAAAGTTCCTACCAAACTAGCTGAGACAATGACGAGAAAGTTTCTTTTCGTAGTTTTTTTTTCTCATTGTGTGCAAGCGAAAAATACCGACTATAGTGTCTCATCATCCTTTACGGTGTTTGCAGTACTTGTTCTTGTAGGACACTATGTCTACGAGTAATGTTCTATGATGTTTCGCTTGTTGAAGAACAGAACGTGGGCAATAAGAAGCTTATCAAGGACCAGAAAAAAGTTTCAAGATTATTTTTTTTTTGGTTCTCGTCTTTACATCAGGACACCGTAACAACTTGCTTTCTTGACATATGTATAGAGTTTTTGTATTTCTTTTTCTTGTGAGCAATAAACACCGATATATCCATATCCATGGTGCGGAGAACAAGATAAGATGTGCGAAAAGTTAAGGATAAGGAGTCGTTTGAGGCAAACCATGCAATACTTTACGAGTAAGTCAAGTACCAGTACAATTGAGAAGTGATATTTTCATACTATTATTTATATAAAAGTTTGCAAGGACGCGTTTGTATTTATGGGGACTAATACAAAGTCAATATACCCTTTTCGCTAAGAAAGAAAAGGGTATAAAAAAACAAAAACCTAGTACAAATGTTATACTATTACTAGCTGAACTTTACCCAAATGTGGGTACTGTGACCTAAAAGGTACCTTTTTTTCAAAGTCGGCGCCAGGCTGCTAAATGCCACAATAGTAGCTTGTGGCAGATATTAACAATTCAAATACGAAAAATGTTGCCAGAAACCTAGTGATCACTGCACTGGATATTTACACAGAAATTGAAAGGGTTCTTATATTCCTCCTAGCAAGCAGCTTCCGAGCGATAAAATATATGCCCCATTGATTCCCAGATAGACAAGTCTATGAGTTTCCGCTGCTCAGATACCCCCGTGGAATACCCGCATTCTTGTTGAATCAATCACCAATATAATTCATTAATTGTGTGGAAAATTACTTGCAATGATGCCAATTATTTAAACTATGGATTGAAGCTTTATATAAGTTGCTTTAAGGTACTTACTTGAAAGCATCATAATCAAGAATATCAACACTAAAAAAAACTCTTTAATCCTTTAATTTTCAATAAATTTATTTTGAAAAACAAATCTGCCAAATTATCTTCATAATGAAATTTTATATATCTAATCAAAAGAACAAAGAAAAAAAAAGAATTCACATTTTATGTATGAATCATTTGAAATCCCGGTAAAAAGTTTGTTTTATGATGACGAACTGTCCGAATCAGAACTATCCGAACTGTCTGGACTTTCAGTACCCGAACTGCTGTCATCACTTTCCGAAGAAGAGCGCGCCACTCGATCCAGATTTTTGAACTCATTCAGATCGACGATATTATTGAGATTTTCCAAATAGACACCAGATTCATCAGCTGGAGCTGCTTCAAGGCAAGCGACAAGCACCAATAGGGCAATTGCGAATAAAGCGATTTTCATTTTGAGTTTGGACAAGAACAGCGATTGAGTATTACAGATTGAAGTTAGAATACTAATATGATAAAAACTAAACCAGAGACAGCTTTTATAGGCAATTCGATGTGTTTGCTTTACATTTAGCAAATAACATTTATCTGGTTTCATAGATAGCCATATGTTTTGATATTATAATGCATAAATTTGATCTGAATCTTCAAAAATGATATTTTTTTGTGCCTCGTCGCGTACCCATGTTTTATATTATTTTTCAGAAAAATAGATATTCAAAATATTTACGGCAAATATAATCTTTCTGTTTGGTGTTTCCCCTTTTTTCAAGATTGTCAATTCGTGTTCTCTTGTTTCGATTGAGTATTGAGTATGAGAAAAAAAATCAAAATTTTCAGAGTTGCGGACCCTCAATCAGTCAGGATTCTTTTTATCTAATCAGGGCCCCATCCCCAACCATCCAGCAAAAATCCTATTATGTATGATTTTTGCCGCTAGATGGTCATATTCTGGTTCATTTCGTTTTGGGTATATTAAAATGTTTTGTTTTCGACTGAACTACCAAACCAAGTTCATGTTGCATTAAGCACATTTACGCCATTGCAGGTGATATTTGATGATTCCAGGAATGAATAGATCATAGGGCTTACAAAGGAATATCTGAAAAAGCATTAGATGCGGAAATATGCAATGGTAATTTCGTTTTGGGATCCTGAGAGATATCAGGACAAAACCAGTCCGGCTTTTGATAATATATAAAAAGTTTTAAAACTAGCACAAAAATGTAACCAAGCCACTCACGAATATTTGCATTATATGTACATTTTCGTGTTAGTCATTGATTAGAGAACTAAAGCAAAGGCACACATGTACAATTTTTCATGTAAACTGCGCATCATGAGCATAGTAGAGACCTTTGAGCAGGTATTAATAGAAGGAGAGGGCGAAAGTCATGAATTCCATACAAAGTGACAGCTCAAAAATGTGCCGAGAATCTAATACATGGGAGAGCAAGCATCTAACAGTAAAGTAGTAATTGTGTCAAAAATTCGTGCGCGCTTGGTTGAATTCTTCTTCTTCTTCATTCTCTTTGTCTTTAAAAGTAGGTTGTCAAAGCATGGAACTTTGTTTGAATCGAGATGTACTGTTACTCTACGTGTGTCAAATCGCTTTGCTTCAACAGTGTTGTTATTGTATTTTTCTCTCCCATGCGCTTTCGGCACACTTTTTAAGCGATGTTTCCTCTCCTATTAATACCTGCTCAAAGGTAGAGACCTTTTGATTCTGCAGTCCCAATTTCAACCCAAACCATGAAGTTTATATGGTATTTTCATTTCGATTAGTTGGTATTGCGTTGCTATCACCAAATAGGTACCAAAGCCCATTTACCAGCTGGCTGAGTAGCTTCATGTCTATGGCGGCTAATTTTAAGGGCGGCATTTTTCATAAAATTTAAAACGCCACGTACTCCGAAAATTAATAAACTTTGATGCTCGAATATTATTCCGATTTTATACGTGATATCTTAGCTAGATCCATTCGTTTCCATTCAGCCATTTTGACATATTTTCGGTTAGTGATGGAAAAGAATATAGGCAAATATCATACCACAATTCTGGACCGCTCAGAAAAGCATCCCTACCCCTAGCAGCCAACACCGTGACCTAGTGCCTGCGGAAGAGAGCGCAACTTTCTCTACTTAGCGCAAGTTTTATACGTTTTTCAACGATGTTGCCATGAAGCGGAGTGTCGGGAAAATCCATTTGAAAATTATGAAGACATGTAATCTATAGGTATATACAGGGTGTCCCGCAACTGGTTAGCCATAGACCAATGGTAGACTCTACAGGATGTTTTAGGAAAAATCTCGCCAAAATTAATTCTCTAGCTTTTACCGTTAAGGAGTAATTGCCTTTTTTGTGATTCTTGTCAAAAAGACGACTTTTTTAGAAAAACTCCTATTTTTTAGCTTCCACTTTAGCCAAATCAATGGTTTTCATATTCTTCGGAAAGTACACAAAATTTCCAATAAAAGGACATATCGAACGTTTCGAACGGTTTCGTATCTTCCGAGATAAGACATTTTGAATTTTGCAGAAATGTCAATTTCAACTTTTAATGTCAAAATTAAACCCGAATTAAACGGTACATTGTAGTGGCAAATCTGCAAAGTTGACAAAAATTGGCCTGATATCTTAGCTTTCGAAAAAAGCACAGAGTCATCCGGTTTCTGAATAATATGTGTAAAAGTAAAAAAAAAACATAGTCCGTAAGTGGAAAAAATCTTGCTTTCTTTGGGAATGAAATTGACACTCTCACACATGAACGAAGTGGTTTTAATAGTTATTACGTTTTATTATTATAGTAAGCAAAAGTGAACAAAATTATCTTTTTATAAATTAAAAAAAAAAAAAATTATTATAAATTCAATAAATCAATTCCATACAATATTACGAGTAATTTTAACTAATCAATTCGGCTTGAAAATATTAGGATGATGTGGTTATTCATCAAATTTCCCCTTCAGATATTGTTCAAAATGAGTTCCATCGTGCCGGACGCATAATTGGCATCTTTTAGACGTTGATGTAACTGCTGCAAGAATTTGTTGGTGGTTCATTTTCAAATTATTACACGCCGTTTGAATTTGTTCCGTTAGTTGCTCTGGAGACAAAATCGGTTGGGTGTAAACTTCGCTTTTGATTTTTCCCCATACATAAAAATCTAGAGGTGTTAAGTCTGGACTCGTTGGTGGCCAAGCGACTGGTCCGAATCTTCCTATCCATTTTTCTCCAAATTCTGTTTGTAAAAAGTCCATAATTACCCTCCCATTGTGGGCTGGGCAACCATCTATCTGCCACCAAATATTGATCTGTTGGGCAATAGGTAAATTGTCCAAAATCGAAGATACTATTTGGTCCTCTAAAATATGGAGAAATGCAGCAGAATTCAATCGACGGGGGAGAAAAATCGGACCAATGAACTCATCCCCAAGAACCTCCAACCATACATTTACGGTAAACTCATGCTGGTAGCGAGATGTCCGTATAGCATGGGGGTTGTCAGAAGTCCAAATGCTGCTTTTTGCTGTAAAAACACCTAGAAAATTTAATTCTTCTCTGATAATCTGTAGCAAGTAAATCTTGCACTTCCATTAGATGATATGGGTGCAGTTTTTCACGACGAAGCTTTCTATGAATGGTTGTCCGAGGGACATCTAGCTGAAGAGCTCCTCTTCTTGTACTTATGCTGGAATTCTCATCGAACAACTAAAGAATTTGTTCTTCCCTCCTCAAATCGATATGAAGGCAATGTTCTGCGGTGTTGTGATTTGGTGTGCTTCCCGTTTCTCGTAAAATGCGATATGCATTTTCGAAAGTGTTCCTATTTGGGACTCTCCTCTGTGGAAAACGTCGACTGTATTCCCGCAATGCCTCCCGGCCGTTTCCGTTAACCACGCCATATACAAAAATCATTTCAGCGTATAGGTACTCCCGATCCGTGAAATGATTTGTCATGGTATTGATAGTCAATAAACTATTCAAAAAGCGAAATATTGTACAGTTTAAGTTTAACTTATCAATAAATTTTAGTAATAATACCTGACAAATTAATATATGTATTAATTCTTTAGACGATGAAAATGAAAAATACTCTCACAATATTAATGTGTACACAGCGAACTTTCGTACAAATAATTCAACACATAAAACAAATTTGTTTATAATGGGTTATCCATTTTGTGGTTTCAAAAGTAAACGTCAATAAAACACATATAAAATGTTTTCTTTCATGATATTTCTTTTTTATTATAAAGTTTGAACTTTGACATTATGTGTGAAACACTACATCATGTAAATGACCACCACGCGAATTTTTGCAAGCATCGATTCTTTTGAGGTAATTTTCGACCACTTTTTGACACATAATGAGCGGTATCTCAGCCATAACTTGACGAATGTTGGTTTTTAAGTGCTCAAGAGTTAAAGGTTTATCTGCATAAACACGGTCTTTCGCGTAGCCCCACAAAAAAAAGTCCAACGGTGTCAAATCGCATGATCTTGGTGGCCAGTTGATATCGCCACGACGAGAAATTACGCGGCCAGGAAATGTCTCTTGCAATAAAGCCATATTCGCTCGAGTTGTGTGGCATGTGGCACCGTCTTGTTGAAACCACATATTCTCCAAGTCGAATTCTTTAATAGCAGGTCATAATGTGCCGTAAGACAGTCCTAATTCCTGAAAACGAGGAGGAATGGACACATTCGGGTCTTCGGCAACACTTTCACTTACAGCAGCGATATTTTCAGTGGAACGAGCGAAACGATGATGCACAGGCCTTACAATATCTGTAACCGATCCAGCCTCTTCAAATTTTTTCACAATTTTGCCAATTGCTTGCGTAGTTGGACGATTGTGTAAACCATAATCTCCTCTTAAAGCACGATATGTGGCTGCGCCAGAATCACAATTTTTGTAGTAGGTTTTAACAATTTTTATGCGTTGTGCGATAGTTAAGCGATCCATTTTCGTAAATGTCAGACTTTCAACTGAAGAAAAAAAAAATGGTTTAACAACTTAGTTTGACAGATGTCGAATTCCAGCCCTATACTTTTGAAACCACGAATTGGATAACCCTTTACTTACCGTTATAATTAGTAAAGCAGCATCTACAACAGTAGCGAAAAGTATTTTTCCATAATGCATAACAAGCAAGTCCATGCTTGATGTTAAAATTTTACTTCCTTTTCAAGATTGAAGTAGGTTTGGTACATTTGCAGAGTTTTTTTTTCATTTATACGTATTATTCAGAGACTGGATGACTCTGTGCTTTATTCTTATATGCCGTTCGAAAGCTAAGATATACTACGCCAACTTGTGTCAACTTTGTAAATTTGCCACTACAAAGTACCGTTACGAAATTCGGGTTTAATTTTGACATTAAAAGTTGAAATTGACTTTTCTGCAAAATTCAAAACATCGTATCTCGTAAGATACGAAACCGTTCGAAACGTTCGATATGTCATTTTATTAAAATTTTGTGTACTTTTAGAAGAATATGAAAAACATTGATTTGGCTAAAGTGGAAGCTAGAAAATAGGAGTTTTTCGAAAAAAGTCGTGTTCTTTTACAAGATTCACAAAAACGGCAATTACTCCTTAACGGTAAAAGCTAGAGAAATAATGTTGGCGACATTTTTCCTAAAACATCCTGTAGAGTCTACAATTGGTCTATGGCTAACCAGTTGCGGGACACCCTGTATAAAGAAAGTCGTGTTATTTACAGAGGAGGAAATTGGAATAGGTTCATCTTGAAGAAAGACTTTGACTTTGAAGCTCTGCAAAAACCAAACCTCTTATCCGATGTTATCATCGCAATAAATGCGGCACACAGTGTGTACTTTTGGAGCCGGTTTCGACCAACAACAATGTTTTGATGCTCTTATCCGATTTTAGTGTGGTTAGATTTATTTATTCTTATATGCTATTCTAGCTAGTCTAGCTTTGAAGATATTGAGGTTTAAGTCGTGCAAGAAAATTTTTTTTTCAAAAGTATTCAAATTCCCGTGTCAGCTAAAGGGTTAAGAATTGGGGGTATGTTCCGCACAACTTTTTTGCTGGAAATCACATGTGGAATCCCAATCCGGTGCGTTTTTGCGGCAGTTTCCGGACACCCTGTATTTGCATATATAAATAAAGACTATTACTAATTCATTAAATACTAAAAATGAAATAGAAAATAAATTAATGAAATATAACCAAATAATCAAACTCTTATAAATTCAACATGGCATTACTCAAATTTAAATTCGAAAAGGTGAAAAAAGCTAAATATGGCAATACTAATAAATAATAATTGACAGTCAACAATACTGCCAAAAATCAACAAGTGGAAAACTCTAATATAAGAAAAAAATAGTAAGTCTGTATTTAATATAAGTAAACAAACAATATGTACTAATTATAGAATATTGTAGATATTAACCTGAGGATGTCTCAAAAAAGGATAAGAAACGTCGTAAAAATATCTATCTAATATAAGGAAAAAGAACCAAGCCGTTGGAATGAGGAATACCTACATAGAATCAATTTGTCGAAGAATGTCCTTTTGCAATGTCGATATGATAATGAAACGATATAGAGTCTAGCACATGCTGAAATTTCCAAAATAATCTTCTTTTGCTTGCCGTTAGTTTCATATTAAATGGTGAATATTTTGTATTAAGTAAGCTGATGATACTTTGGAAAATACCGGAAAATTGGTATATATTTATACAATTGCTTTCAACAAAAGTTAAAAATAAAAAAAAAATTATTTGGTGGTTTTGTGCTGCCTCCAAGATTCGAATCCGATTTTGGCTGAGTTTCTGCTTGGCATACAACAAAAAAATATTTACCCTTTACGATATTCAAATAAAATGTAAGTATAAAATTTATACATTATGATATCAAAACATCTGGCCATCTATAAAACCAGATGAATATTATTTGCCAAATGTAAAACAAACACATTGAGTTGCCTATAAAAGCTGATTCTTGTGTAGTTTTTATCATATTAGTATTCTAACTTGAATCTGTAATATTGAATCGATGTTCTTGTCCAAACTCAAGATGAAAATCGCTCTATTCGCAATTGCCCTATTTGTGCTTGTCGCTTGCCTTGAGGCAGCTCCAGCTGATGAATCTGCTACCTATTTGGAAAATCTCAATAATATCGTCGATCTGAATGAGTTCAACAATCTAGATCGAGTGGCGCGCTCTTCTTCGGAAAGTGATGACAGCAGTTCGGGTACTGAAAGTCCTGAGAGTTCGGATAGTTCTGATTCGGACAGTTCGTCATAAATAATTTTTTAACAGCATTTGAAATGATTCATACAAAGAATCTGAATTGTTTTTTTTTTTTGGTGTTTTAGTTTAGATATAGAAAATTTTATAGTAAAGATAAATTTGTAGTTTTTCAAAATAAATTTAATGAAAATTGAAATGTTTATTTGTTTAGAATAAAACTCGTCAATCTCCACTTTTTTGCAAAATGACCTAATGATGTATATGTTGTTTAAATAATAACTATAAGCGCAATACAGAAATGTTATCAGTTTATTGGAGATAAGCGTAAACGCATGTTAATTTTACTATAGAAAAATATGTTCAATTGCAAAAGCGGCTATCTCCACTTGCATGATAGAATCAAAAAGGGCTATCTCCAAATCATAGGTAAATTACACAGGAACACGTTAATTTGGTACGATTCTTTTAGTTGTAAATAGAAATGTCAAAAAAAAACTTATAGATCAGGTATTCCTTCCTTTTCGGGTTGTACTATTTGTGTAACGCTCCTCTGAATCAAATAAGAATATTTGGCATTTAAAGTTTTTCTTTATAATATTGGAATCTGAAATTAACTTGAAGAATGTGAAATTAATTTGAATATGGTGAAATTAAGTTTCCAAATTAATTTGTATTTTGCATCCTGAAGTTCTGCTGAATGTTTTTGCGACTCCCAATGTTTTAAATTCCAATTTTTAATTAAAAAAAATAACAGGCGCGACAATCCAACATTGAACTAAGGCCGCAGGATGTGTTAGTGACATCCTATTTCCAAGATCTTATCTGCTTTTTGTTGAGGTAATGAGATCAGCATCACCCTCAGCAGTGTTATTTATCCCCATAAATGGGTACTCGTTTAACATCTGAGTAAGATCATAGTCCGTAACAAGCTCATGAGTTCGAAAAACACCATGGCTCACGGTGAGATTCGAACACATAACCCTGTGCACCGAAGGTGCGCGCACTAACCGGTAGACCAGCCAGACTACATATCTTTAATTAGAAACCCAAAAAATTCGAATGGTGTCAAATCGGGACTCTCGGGGCGGCCACATTTTTTTAATTCTTCGTTCTATCAAACTTCATATAAAAAAATGGCAACTTGCCTTTTAATTGAAGTTTCTCTGGATTCAGGGAATACAAGGATTACCTGTATGTGGGGCTAAGGAGCTGTGTGAACTCCAAGGTTGTGCTTTGGGCCACGGAATTGATCACAACAAAGGTCGTGTGACCGTAGTTAGGAGATTCTCGGTTACACCTCATGAACCCAAAATGTGGACAACCTAAGGGTGTTAGGAATGGATATTCACTGCCGGTTACATTGGCACAAACAAAAAAATGACGTGCATTCATAACAGACCCTGTATGTCACATTGCAGAATGCCTCAAAATAGCACTGCAATCACCCTTGCTAGCAAACGAATTGTAAGGAAAAGTAGGCTGTCTCTGCGACCCCTTCAAATCCTCCGAAGATATGCGGTAATTAAATTATTGATCTGTAACTCGCTGATTTTTGGTTGACTGTGTGTCTCTCTGCCCGCAAGATAGCTCAGTACCACGATGAATACCTCAATTTTTATCAAATATATTCGTATTCGTACACAATTAAATAGCATGGCAAATGAGCCGTCGTTCTACAGTAACCTGCTTTTACCCATTCTTAAAAGAACACTCCTTATTATAAGAAGTACTTTAAAAAGTTATCCAAATTCTTAAATCAGTAAACAAAAACACATGTTACAAAAAGGTTTTGTCAGATTAACATGGCATCCAGTGGCGGAACACCCCTTCACCGAGAAAAAAAGCAGAGTGAAATCAATCGAAAACACTCTTGAAGGTTGATCCACACTTTTGACTCATCAGTCACATTCATTTTCTATGCAAGTTGACAGATTTTCAGTTAATTTATTGACACGATTTTGACGTTACAGCGTAATTACCCAGCCAGCATTTAACACATTTGTAATCATTATTTCATGCAACACGCGTAAGCACATATTGCTTATTCATTCATCACGTTTTCATACAAGCAGTATATGACGATGTCCCCCTATTTCATGTATGTACGCATTTCCGCCTTATTACGGATAATCATTATAAAATCGTTATTCGTAAACATTATGTAATAGTTAAGTATCATATATATTTAATGCATCAATGAATAATTAAAAAAAAACACGGCGACGGAGAGTCTCGAACTCATAACCCTAGGCACCGAAGGTGCGCGCCCTAACCACTGCACCAGCCAGACTATATGAATTATCATGATTTATTCGTGATTCTAATCACCCCAGCAACAAAAATCACACTTGAGGAGAAAACCATTATATTTCCTATATGCATGATCCGTCGACATTCCTTCAGCTGACCATCATGTATCTAACTTTCAATGCGTCCTATCGATACATAATGCCGATTCGTGATTCATGAAGTAAAGCTTATTTGTCGCTATGTTCACGGTTCATGAGGCCGATGCTGGCTGGGACCTGCGCCAACAATGGGATTCCATACCGCGAATCTATGATTCGAAGACGAGCGTCGTACGATTAATATCGAACACACACGGTCAATCCGATTCCATTTTTTTTTGGATTTCCGTTCTGCCAAAATCGAAGAAAATGTATTAATTTGCCAGAACGAAAACCCCCAAAAAAGGATTCGGACGCTTCATGTGTGAGCGGCTTAAATTTGAGACTTGGCAGACAATTGAAAAAAGCGACACGTCATTAATTCAATTATATTCCTTGTTTCAGGTTTCAATTTAGGTGTGCTCTAATTTAAATCGTTCAATCTTAAGAACGTTTGTAATTACTGTTAAATTTGATATAGTAATCTTGGTAAGACTCTTTTCAAACCAAAAGTGGCGTCTACCCCACAGCCCTAATGACCGTGTGTATACCGCTAGCAATATAAAATATTTTAGTCTTCAATGGCATATACAGGCCGTACTAACTAGTTTGAACTAAGTTCAGTACATCTCTCAAACTATTTTGTTCGTGTTTGACAGTTCGTGAAAAAATGAATTGGAGCTTAGTTCGAAAGATTAGTGTAACGCACTGTGAATAAGGAGACGGGAGAGGAATTAATAGTTGTTCGACTGGGTTTTACAGAGCGCTCTTTTATAGGCAGTGTATGCCGAAATGCTTTAGTAGAATACTCTACTTTTTGGAGATTCCCAAAAAAAGTAAAATACTTCTGTATCTTGCTAAATCTGATTTTATTTTCACGAAGTTTTCCTTTTTATACAATATTTTCTTATTTAGTACTACAACTAGTTTTGCTACAATTGGTCGAGAGTAACAAGGATACGCACACTTATCAACTAATTCTATCCCGGACCATCCCATATAATATCTATGGACATGTGCAAGCGTCCATACACATGACCTCGTCAAAGGGTAAAATTACTCCGTTGACGTATATGTTCTCAACAATGAGATATTTTGGGAATTATCTTTATTGCTCTCAAGTGACATGTCGAATTTAAAAAGGAGATGTTTGCATATGTGTACCCATAATTTATTGACCTTCGTTGAAGGATCGTGTTGCGAGTCCTGTTCTATTTTATTGTCTTAAATTTAAAGATTTATGACAGGACTTGCATTGCATCATTATTTACTCTGGGTGGTCCATATGCATACACTACATTAGAAAATGTTTCAAGACAGTTTATTTGCAGAGGGACCTAAAGAATCTTTTTGCCCGTATAGTACTTGGCAAGGAAAAGGGTGGGTCGGATTACAAACCGCAGTTACAGCAAATATCGCAGCCATGGTGAAAAGGATTCGGATTGTTTCATGAACTTTCAAAGATTTTAGGACAATTTTAAATTTGTTTACCTAAGGACCTATGGCGAAAGAGGAACAATAAATTTAGCATTTGTTTTGACTTCGAAAAGTGTATATCTTCTTGCCCGCAAAAACTATCTGCGTCGAAAAGTTGTTTTTCGCAGTCGTGCTGTTTTTATGGTTC
Organism: Microchrysa polita; assembly: GCA_949715475.1. NCBI lineage: Eukaryota > Metazoa > Arthropoda > Insecta > Diptera > Stratiomyidae > Microchrysa > Microchrysa polita. The sequence goes on from OX454421.1 coordinate 6,577,888, forward strand.
GAGAATTTTTTCATGAGGCTTTGGGGCCCCGAAATAAAACCTCCTGCTCCATTTTTGTTATGGAATTGCCTCTTTGCCAATTTCAAATGGGGGATAATTGAGGTTCTTAATCGGAGCGACTAAATTTTCGAACAAAAATATCTTTGACTGAATATGAATACACACACCAAATTTTATGGTCTAATGTTCTTTTCTTCGCGAGTTGTGGAGCTTTTAAAAAAAGGTGCAAAATGAAAATACTCCCAATTCTTGACTTCTTGATTTACCCAAACTGCTGGTGGAGCATAGTGCGTTGACGACTACCGTGGGTAGAACCCCAGTTGGTCAGGACTACTTTTCGCATAATCAGGGTTCCATCCTGCAAAAATCCAGAAATGGCCATATTTTGGGTTATACACCTGTTGGGTTGTATGTTGCCGTATTGTTTCGATCGTCGCCGCCCTATCTTATTGTTTTTGAATAATATAAAACATGCAGAACGGGGCACGTGACAAGGCACAAAAAATAAAATATTCAAATATAAAGATCAAATATACCTATATACATTATGAGATCAAAACATCTGGCAATCTATAAAACCAGATAAATATTATTTGCCAAATGTAAAACAAACACATTGAGTTGCCTATAAAAGCCGATTCTTGTGTAGTTTTTATCATAATAAGCATTCTAACTTGAATCTGTAATATTCAATCGCTGTTCTTGTCCAAACTCAAGATGAAAATCGCTCTATTCGCAATTGCCCTATTTGTGCTTGTCGCTTGCCTTGAGGCAGCTCCAGCTGATGAATCTGCTGTCTATTTGGAAAATCTCAATAATATCGTCGATCTGAATGAGTTCAACAATCTGGATCGAGTGGCGCGCTCATCTTCGGAAAGTGATGACAGCAGTTCGGGTACTGAAAGCCCTGAGAGTTCGGATAGTTCTGATAGTTCCGATAGTTCTGATAGTTCTGATTCGGACAGTTCGTCATAAATATTTTTTTAACGGTATTTGTAATGATTCATACATAGAATGTGAATTGTTTTTTTCTTGGTGTTTGGTATAGAAAATTTTGTATTGAAGATAATTTGGAAAAATTGTTTTTCAAAATAAATTTAATGTAATTTAAAATGTTTTTTTGTTATTATTCATATTCTTGATTATGATGGTTTTAAGTAAGTATTTTAAAGCAACCTAGGTAAATCTTCAATCCATAGTTTAAATGATTGTCATCAGTGCATATGTAATCTCCCACATAATTAAGGAATTAAATTGATGATTTATTCAACAAGAATGAGGGTAGTTCACGGGGGTCTCTCAGCAGCTCAAACTCCTAGACTTGTCTATCTGGGAATCAATGGGCATAATATCTTTCGGATGCTGTTTGCAAGGAGGGATATGAGAACCCTTTCAATTTCTGTGTGAATATCCGGTCAAGTGATCACTAGGTTTCTGGGAACATTTTTCGTAAATTAATTGTCAATATCTGCCACCTAGTATCTTGTGGCATTTAGCAGCCTGGGGCCAAACGATTACCCCAATTAAAGTACTTTGGACAAAAAAGTACCATTTAGGTCACAGAAGAGTCTATCGATTTTTTCATCTGAAACCATCTCTACTCTGCGATGAATTATTGGCTGTCCTCGGCACCCGTAGATTCAAAATAAAACACGACGAGTTGACATCCCTTTCTGGTAAACACTGTACTGTGCAAATAAAATTGTTAGGTCGCTAAACCTTTGTGTTTTCGCTTGCGGGCTAGAAAACCTGGAATTTATGTTGACAAAAGCAAAAGACTCGCATTTTAGTGACATAGGACAGTCGCGTTACTATGTAGATACCAACAGTACAATTAGCAGTGTTCATTTTTCGGGACAAGTGTGTTGTCCCATTGAATCTTCTCTAAGAAGGGATTCACACTTCTGATATGATTTATTAAATCTTCGATTTGATTAATAATTGTACCATATTGTACTGCAATTTGAATAATGCAAGTACATTATACGATCCATTTTGAATTTAGTGACATGCGATTCGATCTAGTATCCAGAGTTTTGACTCGATTAATTTTAATCTAGAACACGTTTTGTTGATAGTCTGTATCGGCTATAAGCCTCCTCGGAAGAGCTTCTTTAACTAACGAAGTAAATTCTAAATCTATGTACGTTGTAACACCTTTCTTCAGGAATAGATCCTAAGTGCAAGTGGCGTCTGAATCTACATATTTACAATAAAAAAAATCTAAACCAAAATTTGCACGGTAATATTTTAGACACTGAACCCCTTCCGAAACCAAATATTGGGTACGTCTCTGAACTGATTGGTCTCTACCCAGGGCAAGCAGAATAGCTATTGAAACAGTGTGAACAAGGAAATGTGGGGTGATACGAAGTTCGCCAAACCAGCTTGTTTTATATAAATTGTTGTTCGGATATTTTTTAATAAAATGTTGACTTTGGTACTTATGTTACCAACACATCTTGGAATTTTAAACAGTAATGCAAACAGGAATTGATTATAAATAACGGAAATTAACATTGGTTGCTGTGGACGGAGAAACAGGCCGAACTGTAGACTTAGCAGTCTTATGGTACTTCGCAATAGTCGCTTCATCCACAATCACCCCGAGCATTGTTTTTTAGTTTGAAAGTTTCCAAAAAATCGCTATTTTACACAAGTAAACTTTGGCAATGGTCAATGGTTATAAAAGCTAAGCCGTGTCTGAAATGTTTAAGCTAGAAAAGAAGCATAACTGGATCCAATCAAATATTATGTCAGTCAGAACCATTTTTTTTTAGAATCAATAGGGATATAACGTACTTCCTTTAGAGCGATTTGCACTTTCCGACGAAAAGTTATGATGAACAAAGAAATTTTTCATATTTTGCAAATTTTGGGGTATTTTTGAAGGCTTCTAGTCAGTAAATAGGAGCTCGCGGCCAAGTACTGCGTTGAACGCATGTCCAACATTTTTTAACGTTGATTGTTATAAACAAAAGTTCTTATAAAAATAGACCTAGAAGGCAGCCCTTGTTTAAAGTGGAACTAATGAATCAAAGACACTTTCTATACTGCTACCTGTACTAACCAAACTACCCGGCAACCCTAGGAGGCTATTTACACCGAATGACTCCTATCAGTATTTATGATAAGTCTAAGCTCAAACTTTAGAAGGCGGACTAACAATACAAATTGAGTTGAGTTTGCGATTGGGCGCCCTGGAATACACGTAGTTATAGAATAAATTATAAAAATAATATTTCTTCTAATTATGTCAACTGCTTCTTGAGTTTCCAAAATGCATCTTCACAGAATGTAAAAATGTATAAAAACTTTAAAAAATTGCCGCCCCTCAAAATATGCCGCCTCGGACATAGATGCCCAGGTTGTCTATACGGGAAATCCTGCGCTGCCTGTATGTGAATATCGTTGCCGATTTTTTTTTAATTTTTTAGTGATTTAAAAAAACTACACACACGCATTTGCGATAAACCATTTTCATCCAGATATACACTCCCAATCAATAGGATAGTTCCACTTGAAGAAAGGCTGTATATCGGTAAGTGATAACGGTATTTTCTTCAAACTTGGTGGCAATATTTTCAGTAGCCTGCTTGTTCTTTGCATAATAGAAGGTCTCAAATCCGGAGTCCCGTTAGGATTTTCTAACGAGAATTCTTAAAAACAGTACAAATGGTGAAATCAATACGATAGTTCCATTGGAAATAAAACATCAAATAACGGTACGAAAGGATAATTTTACTTTGATGTATGTACCTGGTAATAAGTAGAACATTAAGTAAGTAATTCGAGCTCAAAAAGTTAACTGGGATAGAATTGTATAGGTTTTAACGGTAAATTAAATTAATTTCACCCCAAGCTCCTCTAATTGTTCGCAGAAGGGCTTCAGTGTTCCTTAACTATCATGTAACGGTATAGATCTTCCTTGTCAAATTGTCCCACACAATTTTGATGATATTTAGACCTAGCAAGTATGAAGGTCTTTCCATAACCTTGATTAGTTGGTCTTCAAATCAATCTTTTATCAGCCTTGTTTCATAATTGGTGTCATTATCTTCTGAGAATGGCATGGAAAATGTCGGAAGTTTTAGGCAATACATTAGGAAGAATATCTTTAAAAGCCTAGGTACTCTGAATACCACTAATTTAAAAAAGCTCAATAGTTCCCATATACCAAGATATTCAACGCCAATGTAGAAACTGTATGGACTAGACAAACGCGTTATTTTTACTGACGGAAAAGATTAAATCTCGTCGGTTCAAATGGATTTAGGTATTATGACCATGATTTGAGCAAGAAGGATTTCATTTTGTAGACGCATCACTCAGAGTAAGAAACGTCGAAGTATGGGGTTGAATATCTCGGTATGGAACTATTGAGCTTGTGGAAATTAGGGGTATTCACAACGTCCAGGCTTAAGAAAATATTCTGGGTAATATAATTCTTAAAATAACCGATATTTTCCATGCAACTTCTTTGAGATTTTAACAAGATAATGGCGTCAATCATGGAGCAAGACTGATAGAAGATTGATTTCAAGATCAACTAATCAAGGTTTTTGAAAAGACCTCCATACTTCCTATATCGAAATACCATCAAAAATGTGTGGGGATGAATGACAAGGAAGATCTATACCGTTAGATAATGGTTTAAGAACACTGAAGCTGAAGCTCTTCTGCGAACGATTAGAGGAGCTTGGGGTGAAATTAATTTAATTTACCGTTAAAACCTATACAATTCTATCCCAGAGTAACTTTTTGAGCTCGAATTACTTAAATAAAGTTTTACTTATTACCAGGTACATTTTTCAAAGTAAAATTATCCTTTCGAACCGTTATTTGATATTTTATTTCCACTGGAACTATCCTATTGACTTCACCATTTCTACTGTTTTTAAGAATTATCGTAAGAAAATCCTAACGGGACCCCGGATTTGAGACCTTCTGTTTTGCAAAGAGTAAGCAGGCTACTGAAAGTATTGTCACCAAGTTTGAAGAAAATACCGTTATCACTTACCGAGATACAGCCATTTTACAAGTGGAAGTATCCTATTGATTGGGAGTGTACGTAATATAATAAAACGGTTTTCTCTCTGATACGTGAGTATTTTACCAAAAATCTTCCAACATTCATAGTAACATATGGATGCATGTTAAAAATGGTTAAAAGTCAAAAAGTATGCATGTGAAAGTCTATACAATAAATGGTTCAAAGTAACTTTGCAGACGACTTTTCCCCCATTTTATGGAAGCCATAAAATGTTTAATGGAAGTTTTAAAATCCCCGGAATTGTATGTGATTTTGAGACTCTGGTAGGGCGCATTGAATTATGCGCAGCGTGGCATCAAAGCGAGGTGTTCTTTTTAACGAACGTACGGGTCCTACGTCATGATGGGTATAAACTGGAAGTGGGTTAAGTGGCAAATAGCTTCCACAGAGGAATGGGAAAAAGCAAATAAAAGTCGTTAGACAATAGTATTTTGCGATACATATTAAATTAAATGTAGCACCATTTGCGTTTATTGTCCCTAAACGCAATTTGATTTCAATTTTATTTTATTACTGATGTTGAGGTCCTTTCTAAATGATTAACATTTTTATTAAAAATTGAAGAAAGGGTAATATTTGAGTAGCAAATAAAAGCAAAGAAAGACTGACGTCAATTACATTTATATTAGAGCAATTTGGGAAGAGCTACGGAATAAACCTACCGAAATTCCACTATCACGTTGCGTCAGACTCAATTAATTACTTAGAAACACTAATTAGCCACTATTTGACTAAGAGTCAAATATGTACATACAGCAAAACCATTCTACTAAAAAGGCAAGAAGATAACAGCATGTACATAATGTACACAAATTACACAAATTCATTCAACCCACTTACGTGCGGGAGATACATCTGTATATCATTGAAGGATAATTCAAATATGTAATACGAGAAGCGACATTCATATGTACATGCTCGAGGAATATGTTCTTGGATGGATACGTTTCAGTTTCAGCATAGCACTTAGAGATGTTGAGTGATGAGTGTTGCTCTGTTAGCAAAGTTCTTGTGATGATAAGTATATGTGTTTCGTGATAGTAGCAGAGCAGCATGATATCACTCTTGAGACATTACTCACCAGGTTATCATATCCTCAGCTCCTGCGTTCTCATACCAAATATGTACAGTGGAAACTCGATAAGTCGAAGCCCTAGGGAACCAAACTTTCTTTCGAGTTATCGAAATTTCGACGTAAAGAGCTTTCGAGATATCGAGTTTATTTGTAAGAAAATTCGACTTATAGAGTTTTTCTCTGTTTGTGTATTTTTATATTTTGGTATTTTTCCGACATTATATCCTTATAAAATAGTACATGCATTTTTTCCTCTCTTTTCCGATAGATGACAAAATGTTTTTTTTTTCTTTAAAATCGTAGAAAGCGTACTAACCGGAGTTTTGAATTCGGCGGCTATACCCTTTTTTCGACATTTTGCATCAACCGCTTTCATAAGTTCTTTCTTCTGCTGAATAGTCAGGGTTTGTAGCGTTCTTTTTGACGTAGATATGTTTAATTGGCTGAATTCCTCAAACTTCACGAAACGATTATTTTTTTGACAGTAACAAAACAACCTTACGATGAACGCTATATTCAAATGCAAACTGAAACATTTTATCGCAGAAAAGTACCGTTATTCTCGTTTCCGGAATATGCAGCAATAAAATTCTAATTTCAAACAGAAAAATCGCCATTGGAGGAATAAAAAAAAATCGACTTATAGAGTTTCGCATAGCAAAGCTTTGACTTATAGAGTCTCGCCCGTTTACCGATAAGAAATTTTAATTTGACCTGGAGAGTATCTGAAATTTTGACTTATAGAGTCTTCAATATAGAGTTTCACATGCAGTGAAATCAAAAATTTCTCTTCGAGTAATAGAGTTTTTGGTTTGAGTTTTCGAGTTTGTTTTTCATTGTTTTTTGTTCAAATGTGCTGGGGAAGCAGATTTTCTTCGACTTAAAGCGTTTTTCGAGTTAAGGAGTTTCGAGTTATCGAGTTTCCACTGTATATAAATTACACAAACTCGTAACGTTTCACACAAATATTCCTATACAGAAATGTTGATTTTCCAAGATGTGAATGTTTTTCTATTTCTTTTCCTTTTCCTCCTGATGCGTCAGAATTTATAGGTTACATAATAGAGCGGTACTGAGAAGTGCTCAAAGCTTTGATCTTTTGAATTTATTCTAATTTAGGAGTTGCAGAACTTATTCACTCTGAAAATAACGATAGACGTAAATCTCAACATTACGAGTATGTCTCATATTTATACCTTATACCCAGGTAGTATAGGGTAAATTGATTTTATTACGCCGATATTATGTAACACCTCAAAGGAGCCACCGGAGATATGGCAAAGTCTGTATATAAATGATTAGGGTCGGTCCCTGATTCGAATAAGCCATGTCTGTCCGCACGATAACTACCGAAATATAATGTAGCTAGCGATTCGAAATTTAGGTCAGATGTTTGTTTTGATAAAATCTTGGATGTATTGAAAATGTGCCAAATCGGACCAAGCGCTCCCCAACTTCCTCCACCTAGCAAATTACCCCTCCTTAATATTTTAATTCGGCCAAAACTTTCGTCAAAATATCGCTAGCAACCTGAAATTTTGAACAGTGCCTAATTGTGATATACGAAGGTAGTTCAAATATGATGGAGATAAACGCTGTAGATGGCGCGCATGTATGTTTCGAAGGTCCCGGCTTGAGTATATGATAGCTGGGAAAAATGTGGCATGCGGAAAATGTGGCATAGTTCTCGTCCCGAACGGATGTTTTACGCTCATGCTACGACCATGAGTGAACATCAAGTGCCGACCGCCGCACCGTTACCCTACATATTATCATTCGTTTTTTTAGTGAGGGAAGGCGTTAAAAATACGGAAATTTTTCTGCGTTTGCAAAATCAGTTCGGTAGTGAGTGCCTGAGTAGGGCATGATTGTACCGGATGCGCCATTCACCTCATTCGCGAGCCGCCCCGAATATTCTTCGGAGAACCATTCGCTCGTATGTGTCCAGCAAATCTTGAGAGTTTTGGGTTGGGGTCCATGTTTCGCAGCCATAGCATAGCACAGGACGGATAATCGTTTTACACAAGTGGAACTTCGTGTTCCTGCGCACTAACTTCGATTTCATTATTGGGAGTACCGAAAATAACACTTATTAGCTAGTTGTATCCGTCGCCACTTCATCCCATCTGTTTCGTTGGCGTCCTTTGACAAATTGCAGCCCGGGTAAGTGAAGCTGTCCACATACTCTATACCATTTGTCAGTCAAGTTCATAATTTGAAATATCAAGTTCGTAACTATGGACACTTTGATGTTCCAAACTTACGAACTTGATGCTCCAAAATTATGAACTTGACCGAGAAATGGTATATAACTATTGAGGGTCCCTACTGTGATGCTTGAATTCATTGGTGTTCTTCTTTTTGATTGCGTCATGACCTTGGTTTAATCCTCGTTGATATGTAGAAAAACGTCCCTTGCGGCGCATCGCCCTCTCTTCGAGGCATGATGTTAATGTTGTTGGCGTACGATACTAATTGTGTCAACTTGATGAGTAGCGTTCCGCTGCAGTCTATATTCATTACGTATTCTAGTCTAGAGCAAGGTTGAAAAGCGCTAGTGCCAGTCTATCGCCTTGCTTTAGTCCAAATAGGTCAGTGAGTCTGTTCTGAACACTGACCTGCGAGACGGTATTAGTCATCGTCATCCTTATGAGTTGCACTAGTTTTGCCGCTAGGGCTGCTGTGTTTAAATGGACGTTCAAGGATGGCCGCGAAACCGTCGAAAATGAGCCGGATGATGGTCGACCGGGAACCGGCATCACACCATACATCATTCGCCGCGTAGAACAACTCATTTTGGAGGATCGTGGGATGAATTTTCGAGACATTCCGGTTGTCCAGAGTCCATATTTATCACTCTGCGACTACTATATGTTTGGACCAAGGAATTTTTCGATACCGGCATCAAAAAGCTTCCGAAGAGATGGAAAAAAAGTGTAACTAGTGAGGGGGAGTACTTAGAGAAACAGTAAATTTTTGTAGTTTTTTTCGATAGTAAATAAACGTGCCAAAGCATTTCTCTCGATCATTTTTGAACCGCCCTTCGTAAAGTTGATGGTAAGTGGAGCATATCTGACTACCCCTACTCCTTTTTTACAAAGTGGGGAAATCTTCGGCAAATACTTCTGATGCAGTTATGCCGGATTTATACCGGCTAAAACAAGACCAACTCCGTCACCTTGCCTCCTGCGGGACCACCTCTCGGTATTACTTCGCAGTGCGGCTTCGACTAATTAGCCATCATCTCGTGTTTCTGACCTCCGTTTAGCTTCTTCTTTACAAGTTCCTTGTGAATGCTGCACACAAATTCACTCACCGCCTCCCAATTCTGTTGGTACTCCAGCATACGGTTCACCAGATTATGTGGGCTACGTTTCCCCTAATTCCACGTTCAGTAACGCGCGTCGTACGCTAAATCTCGGACATTCAAAAAATACATGCCTTGGGTCTTCTGCAACTCCCTTGCAGCTATGACACTCTGACGAGTCACCCAGATTGAATCGGTACAAGTATTTTCGATATGCACCATGTCCCATTAGGAATTAAATTAAATAGTGGTTCACTTCGCCGATTCGACGCTCAACCCATTTTGCAATATTTGGGATGAGACAGTGATTCCATCTACCGGTTACAGCTTCGATCCACCGCAGTTTCCACTGTCTCTTGTTTTCCTGTCTTTCCAACCTTTTTCACCTTCTCAAGTCCGCTGGCGTGTTATTACGTCGACCGCCATACAATCTGCTTGTCTCCTCAACCAAAATTCCTGTTGGGATTATTCCAGCAACAACGTAAGCAGCTTCGCCCGAAGTTGTTCGGTACGCAGAGCACACTCTCAGTGCGCACATACAGTAAATTAAGCTTAATTTCTGGGCGTGCCCAGAGGAGTTTAGTGAAATAGCCCAAACCGGTGAGGCATACATTAGTATGGAATTAACAACCTTGGCCAGCAATAATTTCCTGCTTGCTCGTGGACCGCCTCCATTCGGCATAATCCTTGCCAAAGCGAAGGTGGCTATATCGCCGCTTTTTCACATACAAACTTCAAATGCTCTCCAAAGTTTAGTCTCGAATCTATAACCCCAAAATACCTAATGACTGCTCTGATTTTTAGAGAGCACTTTTTCCTGTGCTTACTGATAAGAACAAGCTTTTGTTCAGCAAGTTCGAGGGCAAACCTAAATAGCCAGAGCTTTATTTTGTATTAACTTCTTTGGTGCGGACTTCGACGCACTCCAGCCTCTTTGTGTGTACTGTTGATCTGACAGGCAGCTTTTTTCTTCTACCACCGATAACAGTCTGTTAACGATTATTCTTACAAGTAGTTTTCCCAAGTTGTCGAGCAGGCAGATTTCGTGATATGCGCTTGGCTCTCTAGACGGTTTATTTGGTTTGGGAAGGAGGACCAACTTTTATCGCTTCCATGATATTGGAAAGGTGCCTTCTGCCAAGCAAGTTTCGAAGACTTCCACGAACTTTTGAGCGGCAGCACCGATTGCAGTTTTCAACGCTTTATAGGGGAACCCATCTCGCCCATAACCTTGGCCTTCCTCTAATCTTGAACCAGCTTAACCAAGTTCCTTGTCTGTTATAGCAGGAATGTGAACCGTCTACTCCGACGAACCTTGCCCCACGGGCATCCACTCATGTCTAGGGAACAGGACCTAGACAATATTTGAAAGCAGCATTGGGCACTTTATTTGTGGCGCTTTTCGCCCTACCTTCTTCATCACCACCTTGTACGCCATTCTCCACGTGTTTATGTCTGCGTCATCGTACAGTTTTTTTAAAGTAATCGTCGAGCGTTTTTTATATGATAGGACTGTGGACTTTTCAGAAAAATGTAGGACTAGAGTACCTCTTCATCGACTTTTCGAAAATCGTCCTATGAAAACAGAAAAGTGCGATTTTCTGGCCTTTAGGATCGTCCTACGGGGGTCAAAGTGGGCATTTATTATGTATCTTTGAAACGGTGATAGCTAGGACTCTGGACTTTTCAGCAAAATGTAGGTCTTAATGTCTTCTTCCGTGGTATAGATGCGTCGCAGGTCATCATCAGCTGATTCGTGATCTGTACTTACCTGCTTTCCGCACAACACAACCTTCAACTTAATCACTTTGAAGCAGGACTTCGTTGACGAGAGCCTCGTCAAAACTTTTTGCAGACCATCCAATGGTCCGCGCTTGGATTTTTGCCCGATAAAGGTACGCTGTTTGTTACCGTGTACAAAATTGCTTGGTGATCGCTATGAGTATAGAGCTCACTGATATTTCACTCCGTAAACGGGGGCCAACGAACTGCTAACAAATGTAAGATCAATAATGGATATCACACTCCAAAAGGTATTACTACCCCCTGAGTTCATCGGAACAACACCTCGTTGTGAAAACGCGTTAAAAATTACTCTCCCTCGTCTATTTGTCTCCCGGCTACCCCATTCTGTGGACCACGCATTGAAATACCCCACAATTACCACAGGGCCTTTTGTACTCGCGTCGTGCACCAATCCAACCAGAAATTGTTCGAATTCGATGTTATTCCATCGTGGCGGAGCGTATCAGCTGTAAATGTATATATGCGGTTGACCTTTGCACTTATAACTCCTCTTAGTTCTCCGGTAATTCCTTGCTGGAAGAGGAAGTCTGTACACGTCCAGATGGCTACTTGGGTCTCCTTATCTGAGACTTAAATTGCTCCCCCATGTTCTTATGGTGATCACATATTATTGCCCCATCGATAGCTTTCTCATTCATGTGCTGCTTTGCAATGGTTGAGATTCAGTTGCAAGAAACTCATATAGCAATTTTCTTAAGCACTTCCCGATACAGAGGACACTTGACTCCTCCGGTTTGATGGTTTCAATTCTCCTTATCAGCTTCCTGACATAATATAAAATTAGGATCGCTATCGCAGGACGCCGCTTTGTGACCTTCTTTCCCTGGTTTAAAACGCTTTATCAACCTATCATGCTTGCTGCTGCAGTCTTTCGCAAATTGTCCAAATGCGAAACACACTAGCATCTCTAAGGGTCTTAAGCTACAGTTTGTCTAACCGACCTTCAGTTTGCCCCCTTCGAGAATTTTGTAGGCAACATCCGTTGAAATGTTGACGACTGCGATCTCCGTGCCACCGTACGCCCTCCTTAGTGATTTCACTGCTTCAACCTTTGCTTCATCCCCCTACTTCCCCTACAAAACTATATTCAGCCATATGGAATGTCGCAAAATCTTTATTTTTTTGTCAAATGGTTGTCATTTATTTGACAACAGTTTCCAAAGTGAGACAAAATTGTGATACTCGTATACATGTTTCTACAGCTAAAAAAAATCCTTTCACCTCAACCACGAAGGACTTTATTGCTATAAACACATTCCAGTGTAATCGAACCTTCATAGAGGTTATACGCACGAAATCTAAACATACCATGTCTATCCAATTTCAAGAAATATTTAGTATTCGGAAGCACTCAGTTAAATCCTTTTCTCGGCAAAAGTAACACACCTACACACAATATCCTTGACAGGATTTGATATGTCGTGTTGTTCACAGTGAATATGTATACATAGCACATTTTCTATGTTTGTGTTTACGTCAGCGAACGTGAGAAAAGATCTACGACAAGTATGTATGTATGTAGTATCATCGCAACTTCATGAAAGTTTATTTCGTAAAATCCTTTCGCACATCGTTTTTTTTACAGACATCCTCTAGAGTGTAAGCATTTTTGTATCTCTATACATGCATTTATAGCATAGTTGAGTATCGAGTCCATATTTCACACGTTTTGTATGCGAAAGTTCGATTTCCGTTTTTCTCTTCTTCTTTTTTTCTGTGTGTGTCTGTATGCTATTTTCTCATTTCTTATCGCTTACGGTGTAAATGACTAAAGATATATTGTCACCCTATATGCTATAGAAGGACATGACAAATTCCCTGTAGTCAGTACGGTATTCTGCAACAAGGACAATAATTTTGTCACATTGACATATTCAAGAAGTTTTTCTTGGATTTCTTTTTTTTTCGATTTTGTATTAAGTTATATTCTACATAAAACGCAAAGAAAAGTCGAAACAAAACGGACGTTAAATCCTCTCTATCTCGGCCTCGTCCTCGTAAACAAAAAGAAAGTGAAAAACGCAAAAAGGAATCTCTCAAACATCTTTTTTTGCGGATAGGATTGAATATTTGGCAAAACAAAATTTATGCATTTTCTCTGTTCCAGGAAGACACAACGATGGGAAAACGTAAACGATACCAGAGATACAAGAAATACGAGTATCTACGTTTACTATTGCGAGCGGATGATAAGTAAAAACAAGAACGAGACCGAGGCTAATTTCGGGCGCGGCCGAAATTTGGATACCCTTCGCTCCCCTCGGTCTAAAAGTTTTTTCGGGCGTACCTATGACTAGTGTTCAGTCCTCCCCGCTTCCATGTTTTTGAATTTTCTCATAAGTGCCGTGGCGAAGATTTATTGGGCGAAGCGGGACGTGGGTTTCTTATAAGGACCAAAAAGAGGGGGAAGGAGGTTGTAGGGCAGCCCTATGGCCTTCCCATCAATTTTTACGTATGTTTGGGGCATCAATTTAAAACCCATTTGGTTCAGATTGGTGGACAAATCAAAAAGGTTTTCTTCGAAGTACCTAATTTGGGGGTTGGGTTTATATGCCAGCCCCATGACCCCATGGTCCGATATAATTCATTTTTGCATATGTTTTGTACCATCACTAAAGATACATTTCCATGAGGTTTAGGTGAAATTTGTGTCCAAATAAAAAAGTATTTTTTAGAAGAACCTATTTTTGGGGGTCAAGGTTGTATGGCAGCCCCACGACCCCATAGTCCGATTTCACGTTTGTTATGTGGCATCAATAGAAATATAATTTTCTGACGTTTGATTGAAATTGGTGTGCAAATAAAAACGTTTTTCTTAGAAAAATTTGATTTGGGGGGCTAGGTTTGTATGGTAGCCCCATGACCACATGGTCCGACTCAATCTATTTATACATATTTTTTGTGTCATAAATAGAAACACATTTGTGTGAAGTTTGGTTGAAATTGATGTATAAATAAAAAAAAATCTTAGAAGAACTTAATTTGGGGAGCTAGGTTTCTATGACAGCCCCATATATTTTACATATGTTTTGTGGTATTACTAGAAACGCATTTGTGTGAAATTTGATTGAAATCGATGAGAAAATTAAAAAGTTTTTCTTAGAAGAACATAATTTGGGGGACTAGGTGTGTATGGCAGCCCCACGACCCCATTGTCCGATTAGGTCGATTTTTACATATATTGTGTGTTACCAATTAAAACACATTTGTGTGAAATTTGATTGAAATTGGTGCATAAATAAAAAAGTTTTTCTAAGAAGAACCTAAATTTGGGGGGTAGGTTTGTATGGCAGCCCCACGACCCCCTTGTCGGATTTTAGCGATTCAAACATACAAACTGCCTGCAACAAAAAGAAGCATGTGTGCAAAATTTCAGCTCCATAGCTTTTAAACTGGCCGAGCAAAACGCGTCGCAACAGACAGACAGACAGACAGACGGACAGACGGACAGACGGACAGACGGACATCGTCCAATCGACTCAGCTCGTCACGCTGATCATATATATACATATTTTATATGATCGGAGATGCTTCCTTCAATGCGTTACAAACTTCATGACAAAGTTAATATACCCTTTACGCTTAATAAGCGAAGGGTATAAAAATGTTTGCGCGTATACCTATGTATAAAATTGTTATCAACATAAAAATTGCTTCAGTTTTTTTTGCATGGTAGAGCAATGTTGAAAGCATAAAAAGGTCCTTCTATTTCAGGTTACTATACGTACGTATGCAAGGTTTATAAAGCTCTTGAGACAGAATTTGGGTATACTCATAGAAAAGTGTATTTTCCTGGAATAGTTTTTCTCTGCAAGTAATGGTTGAGAGGAATTTTAGAACGAACATAAATTCAAAACAATCTGCACAATTTTTACAAATATATTAAATAAAAAAAACTTTCAGTCAATTTAGAAACACATTTAAAGTAGATATTGGGGTATTCGTGGAAAAAATGTTTCCATGCAAATACCCACTCGGCATTTCATTCTAAAGATTGAGTTTCATTCACAAATAATACTATAAAATACCCGATTCAAAATCGCATTCATTTCCAGAAGATTTTAAAACTTCTATAAACCATTTTATGGCTTCCATAAAATGGAAAAGTTGTCTAAAATTTAAAGTTACTTTGAATAGACGTTTGTAAAGTAGAATTTCTCATATACTTTTTGACTTTTAACATGTTTTTAACGCACATCCATATGTTACTATCGTTACAATCAGGTGTTAAAGGATTCTCAGAGAAAATATTTTGGTTTTAGCCAGTGGACTATTTTATAATGTTATAGGATTGAAAAGCCACAACAACACATTGGTCTCGGAGATGACACGGTCGAAGAAAGAGCTGCCTGTAGAAATATGCTGAGATATTACCGCCAAAACGGGCGATGTGCCTACACCGCAGGTCGAGCAACGCGAAACCATGAAGCGGTATAAAGAACAATGCAAGGAAGAAGAAGGATTGAAAATGGTTACTCTGAAAGTGTAACCCCTATAAGCTTCGATAATTGCAATACTCGATATTGGAAACTATAAAGTTATTCTGATTGCACACTCTAAATATGCAATGGTAATTGCAATTTTAGAGTGGAAATATTTGCAAAGAAAATGTTTCCCATTGTAGACTCTAAATTTGCGAATGTTGCGATTTTAGAGTCATTCTTTAATTTTAAGATGTTCATTGTGTTTACCCGGAAATAAATACCCGTTTTTATTATTAACTGAAAGAAAGAGTTTGCCTAGTGGCACCTCTTAGTTTCAAATTCCTGACAGTGTTGATTGTTATAACGAGACCGAGGCTAATTTCGGGCGCGGCCGAAATTTGAATACCCGTCACATTTGAATGAAACTTAAGTTTTTTTTATGTTAATAATTTCTTCCGCAGCCCTATGATGTGTTCCGATTCCATCTGTTCCCGGAAGCGTTAGTCCTTAAATGCATGGGGTCTGAAACCATTATCGTAACTGACCTCCCCTTATGTAAAATCGATCACTTAAGACGGAATCAGCCTTTATATTCCCAGGAAGTAGCCAGTTTTTCCATAAAAGCGAAAATAGTAGAATTTACACTGTGTACCAAATATGGTACGCCATGCATTCAGGCCATATGTTGTAAATGAAGGACATTTTTACAATTTTATTTATTCTTCATCTTAGTTTAATAGGAACAAAAAGATAATGAATATTGAGAGTTTTGATCGAAATTATAGTGGAAACTCGATATGATGAACTCCTCTCCTCATTAGAGGAAAGGTGGTCATTTCTATAGAAAATCGTGAATATTCAGTTTTTTAAAAGGGAGTTTGGGTAGGTGCGTGATTAGTTTCCTATTGTTTATTGAAATTTGTATCGATGCCTATTTATGACATATCCTGAAAGTTGATGGAAAGTGGAGTAGGCCTTACTACCCGTACAAATCGAAATTAAGACATATCTTTTGATAGTATGTCCCAAAAAACTTCAAATGTGTGTCAAGAGGTTATAAAATATTAAAAGTGCGCCAGATCCGACTCATATACTCCTTTCTTCTTCTTTCTTTTCTCCCCTGCAAAAAAAAACTGGAATTGATTACTTTGGGCTTTGCGTGCCGTCTAGCTCTGTACATGGGTATGCACTCATCATGCTATTTGCGCAATTAGAACTCGGTCTCGTTAAAAAAATAATTCTTTTATATAATAGTTCGTTATAAACATGTTCCACTGTTAAACGTATATCTCGAGACTTCTTTTGACTTTCATAGCTCATGGGATTCCTTTCTTGAAGAGTATATGGATTGGATTGACTTTTCTAGGATATGAATATGGAAATAAACTGCATGCCTGCTTTAACCCAAATTTATACAGGGCCCAGGACATGTCCACAAGAATTTCATCCATGTAATTTTTTGTTTATCGAATGTGGTACCCTAAAAGCACATTTTCTGAGGATCCTGAACGTGGGCTTCCAAGACAATACTCGACATAATCAAATGGTTTGAGAAATTGTATATCAAGGCCCAGCTGCTTGAGGATTGGTGAAAGTCCGAATATCTTACTAAGATGTCAAGCACGAAAGCTCGGTTTTTTAGTGGCGCGTCCTAGGGCAAAACAAAAGATGTGAACAATTTTTTCAGTATACTTGCCAGTGAAAAGACTGGGATTATAAGAAGCAGCTACAGAGACGCTAAGCCCTCACCGGTGTGCTATAGAAAACAAAATGACAAAAGCGATCATTCTAAATCAACTATGACAGCTCCGTTTCCTTGGATCCTGAGCAGGACTGATTAAGCTAGCTTCCATAAAAAACGGCGGTACATGGCTAGATTTCTGTTAAAGTCTAGCTTTTATTAATGTTTTGATATTTTTTACTTTTTCCCAAAGTAGATAAATCAAGCTTTTGCATAAATTCAATTTTGGCTCCTCGAAGCTTTCCTTGAACTATCTGTGCGTCGTCAAAGTGGACCTACGTTATTTTTTGTGGAATTTTAAAAGCTATTCTTAAGAGCTAAAAAAATTGGCGAAATTTACCGTTATTTGGAAAAAGAAAAATACTGGAGAGTAAATTGGAATGTGTTCTTGAGATATTTTTGAGATTTTGACAGAAAAAGACACTAAAGGTATTGTTTGCACCAATTTTGCAACGTCCATATATGGTACACCATGTATTGGGGCATATTCAGAAATATCTATACGTACATTCCGATCGTTCTTAGATGATGAAATTATTCTCCTTTAGTCTTGGGTAGGGTAGGATATGTTCATAAAATTTTAATTATCAGCTCTTTCAACATGATGGTGCGTTTTATTTTGCCCAGAACAGGGCCAAATAACATAAATTTTCGTACAAATTATGTCGCCGATCTATTTTTCCAGGACATTAACTGCCATTTTGGTACGTTACGCATTTAAGGGTTTAGGCTTATCCAGAAACACACCTGGATGAATTTTAGTTAAAATTCAAAAAGAAAAATTTTTTTTTACAAGAACCTAATATTTTGTGGTTGGTTTGTATGACAGCCCTGTGACGTAATGTTCCGATTCCATCAATTCCTAGATATGTTTTGAGGCGTTACTAGAAACACTTTTGGGTGAATTTCGGTAAAGATTAGTAAATAAAGAAAAAAGTTTTTCTAAGAAGAAGCTAGATTCCAGGAGTTGGTTTGTATGACAGCCCTATGACGTAGTGTTCTGATTTCATGCGTTCCTAGATATGTTTTGAGGCTTCACTAGGAACACATTTGGGTAAAGCTTGGTTAAGATCGGATTATAAAGGAAAATTTTTTTCTTGGAAGAACTTAATTTTCAGCGGTTGGTTTGTATGGCAGCCCTATGACGTAATGTTCCGATTCCATCCGTTCCTAGAAATGTTTTGGGACTTTACTAGGAACACATTTGGGTGAAGTTTGGTTAAGATGGTTACATAAAGAAAAAAGTTTTTCTTAGGAGAACTTAATTTTCAGAGGTTGGTTTCTATGGCAGCTCCATTACCCCATGGTCCGATTCCATTCGTTCCGACATATATACAGCGTAAACTTAAAAGAAACGTGTGTACAAAATTTCAGCCCGATAGCTTCAAAACTGAGGGACTAGTTTGTATTGAAACAGACGGACAGACAGACAGATGGACAGACGGACATCGCTCAATCGATTTCTGTCGTCACACTGATCAATAATATATATACTTTATATACTCGGAGGTGCTTCCTTCTGTGCGTTGCAAACTTCATGACAAAGTTAATATACCCTTTCACAAAGTGACGGGTATAAAAATGTCTCCTACAACACACAAGCTCCTTTCGCTGAAACAAAAATCGGAAATTGCAATGGAACTGGAAAGGGGGTCATCATTGGCAACGTTGTCTTCGAAATATGGGGTGGATACATCGACTATTATTCGAATTAGGAAAAACCAGGCTAAATATTTGGCGACAGGGGAGGTAGTCTCTGATAAAATAAAAACCACGTGTCAATGCAAATTCCCAAAAATGAAGGCTGCGCTCAGTGGCGTGACGTTTTTCAAATTTGTTGTGTTCAAAATCGAAGCCCTTTATTCATACAGTCGGATTTTCGATTTATTTTATATCCAAATGTATACAGAATCTGCGGCCTTAGTCCAATCAATGTTGGACGTGGTTAGTCTGTCGCGCCAGTTATTTATTTATTCTTTATTTATAGAATAGTGTCGGCTGACCGGAGTTGCTATTCTCTGTTCCTCAATCGTGACTTTGTTTTAAATATTTTTTAATCTTGTTTCAAGGGCATTCGGTGGCTCAGTGGTAAAGATGAAACTCTATCTCTGAGTTGCAGGAGCGTGGATTCGAGTCGCACTGTGACCATGGATGTTAGTGTTGTCTATAACAATGCTCCTACGGCAGTTGGTTTTTCGATGTAAATCGTCCCGGAGCCAACCGTTGTTAAAACGTTAAAAAACTGCAAAAATCCCCTTCTATTCAAGAGAAAAAAATCTCTTGAGTTGGTACAACAACAAGAACAAATATTTTTCAAAATGAAATTATAATTTTACAATAAATTTTTTATAAGCAGCCCTCACAGGAACTTGGAAATTGGAAGTTCGCAAATGTTACATGAAAGCTCGTCAATTTGACATGGAAATTCGTACACATGATTTTCCAATTAGAAATAGAAATCAGAATTAATAATTTGTCATGGATTTTTTGAATGAAAATCCGTCAGCTTGATTATGACATTTATCAATTTGAAATGGAAATTCGTCAATAATAATTGAAAATTCATTAATTTGGCGTGAAAATTTGATATGGACATTCGTAAACTTGACTTTAAAATTAGTTTTTTCGGATTTTGATCTGGAATTTCGTCAGTTAAAATTCGTGGATTTGTAATGGAAATTCGTCAACGTCAACGTGATTTGCAAATTCATCAAATTGACATAGAAATTAATGGAAATTCCTCAGCAAAGATTTGAAAATTTGTTAAAATTATTTTAAAATTCGTCAATTTGACATGAACTTTCCGTAATTAGTAATGGAAATTCATCGAAATGATTCTGAAACTGATCAGTTTGGATTGAAGATTCGTCATCATGATCGAAAATTCGTCAGTTTGGAATGTGTTTGTGTCAATATTTTAAAAGCATAGCTTTCAACTTTAACTTCAGGCATACATCGTATAGTTCGGTACCTCTGACTACGTTTTAGTGCATTTGTCTAGGTATAGTAAACATTAATATTAAAAACAAATGTGGTTCTCGGATTTTGGGGGCCCTTTCAGCTTGGGGGCCCGTGTTCCACTGAACACATGGAACACCCTACGTTACGCCACTGGCTGCGCTATATAAGTGGTTTTTGCAGCAATGATAAAAAAACATACCGATGTCAGTTGAATTGTTAGAAAAAGTCAAACATCTCCACAGCGAAATGCAGGAAACTGTTAAAAGAAAAAGTCAAAAATCTCCACAGCAAAATTCAGGAACTTCCACCGGATTTAGTGCAAGCAATGGTTGGCAATTTAAAAAAAAAACCGCATGGAATTCAGCTGTTGAAGATTTATGGAGAAAAACTGTCCAATAATGTTTCTAGCGTCCAACCGCTCTGTAAGAAATTCCACTCGAAAATTAATGAGATGCAATTAAAGCCAGAACAGATCTACAATGCGGATGAATCTGGCTTTTTATCGAAGTTACTCCCAGATAAGACTCTTGTTAATTTTCGTGAATCTTCTGCACCCGGGCGAAGAGCTAGCAGGAAGAGGATAACTTTTGTAGCATGTAAGAATGTGATCGGAACGCACAAAGTGAAGCTGCTGGTGATCGGAAAGGCCAGGACGCCTAGGGCACTTAAAAATTACCAAAATCATTCTAGAGTTTATAAGGGGAACAGGAATGCATGGATGACCCGAATGTGTTCATAACACATTTGTCGTCCCCGAGATAAGTTGTTTGATTTCATAACATGAATTTCTTCTTTATTGAATTTTTTTTTGCTCATGCGCGTAAATACCTAATCAAACTAGGATTTCCCTCACAGGCGTGTTTTTGCTGGATAACGCTCCGTGCCACCCAAAAGATGAGGAAATCCATAGTGATGCTGGTATGATCAGAGTGATGTGCTTCCCAGCGAACTGCACAGCTATCCTCCAGCCGATGGATCAAAACGAGATAAGGCTAACAAAAAGGCTGCAAAAAAAAACTTGTTCGCTCATATTGTAGGTGAAGAATAACTGGACTTGAAGGGATCAATTAAAAAAATTCAATTTAAAGCACGCGATATTTTGCTTGTTCTTTCGCATGGGCGAAGGTGGATTCAAATGTAATAGCATAATTCTGGAACAAATCGATGACACCCCACTCTATGCCTCGACCGAAGAAGACGACGCGACGTCCTATTGAGTGTTGTAAATGCGGGCCAATCTCATTGATCATATAAGTGATCTTCTTAAACAAATCGTTCTGGATGACAATTTTACATCCGAAGACATAAACAGCTGGGTTATGGAAACAGGAGCCGACCATAGCGATACAAATTCAGCGAGAGAAAACCCCTTTGCTATCGAAAAAAATAAAAATAAAAATTAGGAGGCCTTAAGAAGTTTCACCACATGCATTGTTTGTTTGTTGTTGTTTTTCTGTAAAAAAAAACAACCGAACCGAAATTGCAAATTTCCGGAAATTGCAACTACTCTGTGCATAAATTAATTAAAAATAAATAAATAAATTAGTTGCAATTATCGAGGTAATACTGTATATGGCCTTTATACAATCACCAAATATTTTATTTAAAAAACGAGACGGAGGAAATTTTATTGGGGGATGCGGGAGCATGGCCCCATGGTACGATTCCATTTGTGTTCACCTTTTTTGTCGCTTTGATAAGACACATTAATTCAAGGCTTTGTGAAATTGATGTGAAAAAGTTGGTTAGCAGAGCAAAAATGGGGGGGTTGGTTTTGTATGGCAGCTCCATGACCCCATGGTCCGATTTTACCGATTCAAATGCAGAAACTTCCTTCGATAAAAAAAAGCAAGTGTGCAAAATTTCAGCTTCATAGCTTAAAAACTGGCCGAGTAAAACGCAACAGACGGACAGACAGACAGACGGACATCGCCGATCATATACTCTTTATATGATCGGAGATGCTTCCTTCAATACGTTACAAACTTCATGACAAAGTTAATATACGCTTCCACTCTACGAGCGTAGTGTATAAAAAGAGAATAAATTTGAGTGTCAGCGTTTTTTTTATACAGGATTTTACGTCCTGTAGAAACCAGGCCAATATTATGTCGAAATAAGTCATCTAGTCTAATCTTATGCAGGGTGTCCGGAAACTGCCGCATAAACGCACCGGATTGTGATTTCTCATGTAATTTCCAGCAAAAAAAAGTTGTACGGAACATATCCCCTTAGCTTAACCCTTTAGAAAAATCATTTTCTTGACCGACTAAAACTTCAATATCTCAGAAGCTAGAGTAGTTAGAATAGCATATGATTATTATAGCCAACAAAGGAGGATGGTCAAAACGGTCGTTTGATGAACAGCAATGAAACGTATGTCAAATGTAAGCTTGGAACGAGTAGATTAACGTTTGTTCTTGCGATATTTAGCTAAACAGTGAGAGTTCGGAGATATGGGCGATTTAACTTTTGACGAAAAATGAAAAATCTTACTGCACTAAAATCACATTTACTGAAAAAGTATGTAACTTAGAGGCTTGAAGTAAATTTTCCAATACACTTAACAGTTCACTATCACTGTTAAAAAAAATGATTAAAAAATAATAAGTCGTTTTGAAATTATAGACGTTCAAAGTCGAAAGTTGTGATTTTTTATATTTTTTTTGGGTTATTTTATCTACTATTTTCGATATTGCGCAATCATTACATTTAATATTTTTTATAAAATGAAATCTTTGTTTTCTAGTGAACAAATCCTCTTTACCTATATTTAGTCTATTTTGAAAAGTTAAGACGTTAATTGGACTTAAACGACGTAAGGTCTCGCAAAAAAATACACAATTTGACCAAAATATATCATAACGTTGGACGTGTATGTCGTCTAAATCGGACTATCAATGGAAACGGATGAGTAAAAAGTTAAAGGATTACAACATAGGTTGTAAATAAAATGACGTTTTTATTTTCGATCGTGGATTTAGGGATAGTACAAAGGAAAGGGGAGAAAGCCAATTACCCACGGAACAGGCGAATAGATCAAAACTTATAACCATATGCCGGTGGGTAGTAGAAGTTATGAACGGAAGGATGAAGCTGTTTCGTCAAACCAACTTCAATAGATCTCTTTCCCACATGTTTGACGACTTTAAAATAGGAACTATTCTCTTAAACGCCTTTTATTGTTTTCACAAGGATCATCGTTTGGCTCCTGAAATATAAACATTAATAAGCCGAATCGTCTTTATCAATGTGTAGAGATGAATAATTGAAATAGGCATCGGAGACATTTCGTGGGTATTGAAGCAAGCCTCCCATTTTAGAAGACTTTCCTCGATGAACAGAGGATTGTTTGAATTTGCACGCTTTAGGGACATATCATATAAAGTTAGCTAGATCGTATGTTGCACAGCATTTGCGGGAGGGCATTTACTATATTGAAATGTGTAGGCATGATGCACTTGAGGGTTTAATTGAATGCAACATTACGCAGACTAATGTATGGCTTTTACGGGTTCGAATACATTCGCGGTATGTGAGAGAACGAATTTATTATGTCTATACTTTAATTGACAGAGAACAGCATGGTATACATTCCATTATAGAGCATTACTGCAACTGTCTTACTGACAGGCGAACAGTGGGAAGCTGCGCCCATATTCTGTCAGTTTTCTGGTATGTAGTATTAGGTAGATTTGAAGAATTCAATCTTCCAGAGCAGCATTTACTAGATGCAATAATCGAATAACAATATTAATTAGCCTTTTGTTACCTAATTGTAATGTTTGTTTTGTTTAAATGCAATAATTAAATGTTGTTTAAGTGCAATTAAAATAATATAATAATTTATTACTTCTTTTTACGTAAAAATTCATTCTGATCGAGAATAGTATGTATGTTTTTTCCCTACATGTGACTAATTTGACGAGCGGATGAGAAAACGAGACCGAGGCTAATTTCGGGCGCGGCCGAAATTTGAATACCCTTCACTCTCCTCGGGCTGAAAGCTTTTTTTGGGCGAACATATGTGGGAAAATAAAAATATTTACTCAGAAAACTTTTTTGGGGGGATGCGGAAGCATGGTCCCATAGTATGATTCCATTCGTTTTAATTTTTTTTTGTTTTGACAAGGACGCATTAAGTTTTTTGAAATTGGTGTGGAAAAAATGTTTCTTAGAAGATCTTAAATGGGGTTGGGTTTGTATGGTAGCCCCATGACCAAATAGACCGATTCCATTCATTGTTACACATGTCTTATGGCATCAATAGAGATGCACTTTTACGAGTTTTGGTTGAAAGTGATGCACAAATAAAAAAGTTTTTGGTAGAAGAACTCAATTTGGGGGGTTGGGTTTGTATGACAGCCCCATGAGCCCATTGTCCGATTCCATTCATTTTTACATATGTTTTGTGGCATCAATTGAAATGCACTTTTATGAGGTTTAATTGAAAATGGTACACAAATCAAAAAGTTTTTCTTAGAAAAACTCAATTTGGGGGGTTGGGTTTGTATGACAGCCCCATGACCCCACAGTCCGATTCGAACCATTCTTACATATGTTTTGTGGCATCAATAGAAACACATTTGTATGAAATTTGGTTGAAATTGGTGCACAAATAAAAAAGTTTTTCCTAGAAGAACCTATGTTTTGTCTTATCAATAGAAACACATTTGTGTGAAATTTGGTTGAAATTGGTGCACGCATGAAAATGTTTTTCTTAGAAAAACCAAATTGGGGGGGTTAGGTTTGTATGGCAGCCCCATGACCCCACGGTCCGATTTTAGCGATTCAAACATACAAACTGCCTGCAATAGAAAGAAGCATGTGTGCAAAATTTCAGCTCGATAGCTTTTAAACTGGCCGAGTAAAACGCGTAGCAACAGACGGACAGACGGACAGACGGACAGACGGACAGACAGACAGACGGACATCGCCCAATCGACTCAGCTCGTCATGCTGATCATATATATACATATTTTATATGGTCGGAGATGCTTCCTTCAATGCGTTACAAACTTCATGACAAAGTTAATATACCCTTTACTCTACGAGTGAAGGGTATAAAAATGCGGATGAGAAAAAAATGCGTTTGGGTTTTTATATGCTCATACATAACAACCCATAGCAATCATGAATGCATGTTAAGGAATAGACTTTTGTATGGAGGGGGGTCTTAATATTTGTGTTGGCGAGCTCCCACGAAAAGGACCTAGCGAGAATGCAATAAAAAAGCAATATCCAAAAAAATCAGCTTAATTTGAGCTTTTTTCGCAGATTTAGAAGCAAAAAATGAATATAGGGGAAAAGGGTTTTTGTATCAAAAGTACCCTTTGTTTTGAAGGAATCGTCCTGGTTTTTTTTTTACAGTAGTATAGTACTATAGTAGGGAATAATTTGACCAATTAAGACAATTCAACTGCTATCCGGATGAAGTTGTACCAAAAAAATTAAGAAAATTGTAGGGGAGGTAGGGGAAATATTGGTCGCATTATATTCATACTTAACAGAAAGTAAGATCCTCTAGTAAAAACTACTTGTACAAAATCTCAAGTCTCTAGCTTCATTCTTTATTCTTTCAAAAGTTATAGACCAGCAAAGTTGCCCCAAAGGACGAACAAAAGTCGTCGTTTCTCAGGAACCCCAGTGTTTACGGGCCTAAAATTTATATATTAGTTACCCTCTAATATAGCCCTATCATTTGACACCAGTTTCATTGCTGTTCACTCAACGACCAACTTTCATACAAAAGTACCCATGCTCCTTTACCTAAAAAATAAAACTAACGGCACTAAAATCGGATAAGAAGTTTGGTTTTTACAGAACTTCAAAGTCAATTTTTTTTTATTTGACCCAAAAACAATCTATTTTTCAATCTCAATTTTCCCCAACTTCTGCCAAGGTGAAATGCTGGTACGATTCTTTCAAAAATTAGCGCATAGCCCAACGTTCATTTCTTTCTTACATTATTTTATTCTACCTTCGTTATTTCCAACAGTTTAATTCAATTCAAACTGCCCCCAAAGATCTGTAATTTTATACAAATTATTATTTATCCGATTTTGATATAATCGACCCCTCGCTCATTGTCGATAAAATTTCTTCATAAATTATTTTGATGACGGGTTTGGAATATCCTTACTTTCCGCCTTCATATAAAGAAGTACTCATTTAGCATCTCAGTGAAGTCATAGTCCGTCACATGATGATTCTAAAACTATCATAAATAGAATCTGCCTACAGTGGGTTTCGATACCACTGCCCTGGTGCTTCGAAGGCGAGTACCCTAGCCACTATTCCAACCAACCTACTGTCTAAAAAAAATAACAATAATACATCTGAAAATGTCGGATGGGGTTTGAACACCCAAAACCTCTACGTGGGATCGCCACTGCCACTGCAGTTTTAACAGACGGATAATGAGCAAACGACAAAGAACAAAGACAACACCACAAAAAGGTCGATTAGCGTAAAAAACTTATATTTCAAAAGCAGAGCGACGGAAAACGTTCCATAGAGGAGTTAAAATGCATTTCAGTTTCACTATTGTTCCACTAGTTTCAGATTGGGTTATCTATCCAGTTTTGTAGGGGTTTTGACACAATGAGGGTGCTTGGTATAACAGAATATTAATTCAATTAAAAATACCGGCGTACAGAGTGTTGTTTAGATTTTGGATACATACATAGTGAATAATTTTGCACGTATATTTTATAGGTAATAAATAAGAATTATGCACAATATTAATGAAATGCTACTTGTAAATCTATTTTTGGATTAGTCTAAATAAACGCGTTCCAGACTAACGCCTTTCATTCTTTAACACTTTTAATTAGACGAATCCAAAAATAGATTTATTATGTATCATGGCTATCATTAACTGAATTTATTAGCTGTAACTCCGTTACCATTACTCCAAACTGGAAAAAACAACTGACATGAAATGTACCCATCGAGTTCTTTGATTTGAGTATTCATACATCCATGTCCGATAAAAACAAAAAAAAAATCTCCTGGACACCCTGTTAGCTTTGTCCTACCAACGTCTAAGTATTTTGTGCTGAAGACTGTTACGATTCTACACATTCGTACCAAATTTCCTTATACTATCGGTTAAGTTATTTAGTGAACAAATTTTTAAATCTCCGGGAGACCCTCTTATCTTTGCCTTACCAACTACTAAGTATTTCGTGCCAAAGATTGTTATTCTACACATTCCTACCAAAGTACAGGACGATCGGTTAAGCCGTTCGCGAGTTATTCAGTGAACAAATTTTCAAATGCCCGGGACACCCTGTTATCTTTGCCATACCAACTTTTAAGTATTTCGTGCCAACGACTGTTACCATTCTACACATTCCTACCAAATTTCATTACGATCGGTTACGCCGTTCGCGAATGCGAGAGTGAACAGACGAACGGACAGACGGACGGACAATATCTACTTCATAAGGGGTTTTTTTTTTTTCAAAAATCTAAAAACCCTAGAAACTATTTAGGTTTAGTTTCAAGGAAATCGGAACGTGGATGTCGTTTTCGTTTTTGTACATACATACGTATGTATCTCTTTGCTTGGACAATTCTGGGAAATCGACATCCAAAAAAATGTTAGCAAAAAAGAGAAAAAACCAAAATGAAAATTTTGTGACAAGCTAACGACTATCTTAATGGTTGCAGCCTTGCAATCGTATTATCGCCGAAGAAGGAGATGGATTGAGACTGATAACATGAACGCTGGAATCAGAAAGAAACTGCCACTTTTGCTAAATATTTTTTTTATCAAGACAACCTTATTTCAACCTTAAGCTGCTCCCACAAAGAGCCATTTTAAAGACAAAAATCAGCCGGTTAGACTTGATTACCCTTCTTCTACTTTTCCATAAATTGAATCAATAAAAATTGAATATCTCCGCGTTGGATCGCATTAACTCGCAAAATAGTCCAATGGTTCAAAACGCCTGCTCTAATGATTTTTCGTAATGCACATGTGCACTTATCTGTCATGAATCATGAGCAAATGTTGCTCATACTGTTTATTTAAAGGGTTGATTGACCGTCACTTGATTTCGGGGGCATCCATTGATGGGCACTTTCGGTATTTTATGCGGAGCTAGCAGAAGATATAAATTACATTAATGGGGGCTTAGGTGTTATATTTTAAACCGCGAAAGCTGTTAATTTTGCCCGAGTTGCCCTTTCAGCATTACTTTACCATTATAACTATATTCACGAAAATCTGCAAAAAAAAATCCCGTTTGGAACCCACCCACAGATGGACTGCACGTATTGGTACTTGTTTTTCGGTGTCACCTATAGGGAGATGACGCTGTCATAGAAGCTCTACCCCCACAAGCAGGCATTAATTTTCTTCCACCGACTTAATTTCATTTGCATAATCATACTAGGAACAGAACAAAACTCAAGCAGACATAAAACCAATAATAATTACCCCAAACGGTTCCAAAATTCACCATTCCAATGAAAAATAATTCATAAATCATAAATAACTTTTCAACACAATTAAACGCTGTCCAATTTTCGCATTTTCATTTCAACTTTATTTAGTACGAAAACGCACAATAACAGAAATTATCATCACTGTCCCCACATCCTGTCAATTATAAATTCATGGAATGTCAAAATTAACCGCCATGGATAATTATTATGCTAATCAATACGTATCATTGCACAACACAAAAACAAATTTAATTACTAAAAAAAAGTTGGAGCAATATTCACCGATTTTTTAATTAAAAACCACAGCATTCTCGCCTATATCCATTATTGTGTTGTTCTCGTTGTATTCCATGCGTATATAGGCGCAAGCCTTTTTGGCTGGCCTGGACTATGTAGACATTATGTACATCCAAAACCACTAAGAAATGCCTAAAAGGCATACGAACCACCACCGCACTCGCGTCGAATTAATGAAATTATTTCCCCACCACTAACTACAACATAATAATCGCTCTGTTGACGATCGCTTTTCAAGGGACATTTGCGATGAAAATGAACTTCAAAATAAACACAGCGCACCACTCAACGCAACACTCTCTTCCTCTAAAACAATAGCTTCAATTAACAACATGGAAATTTGCACAATATCACACTTTTCTTTTTCTTTTATCTCATAGACAGACGAAATTGCGAAATCGCGAGCAGTGCAATGAAAATACACCCGCGACAATGGCATTTAATTTTGGATAAAATTTCTTTTTTTATTTTCTCCATAACGGTATACGCGCATAAGACAGAATACAGACGTAGGGATTTATACAAATTTGTTTGCCTAACAAATTCTTTGTAATGACCGAAGCATGTTTTCGCGCCTTTTTCAAGATTAGACCGTAATTACGCACTCCGTTCGCGGCCGTTTCATGTAACAAACTGATTTGTGGTGTGTTCGTAACGGCATTTCAACGTGATGGTGATTCAGGATAAGAATTGGAAATCATGGTGCGCAGGACATGCATTTAAGGGGAAGTGAGCTTTTCGGTGGTTAAAGTGTGCAAACAAGCTTTCGACCAGTCGACAAATCAACCTGTTACAAAGAAACTGGTATAAAGATACATATATCTTCAGCTCCATCAAAAGGATGCTCCCCGCCAAACAATTGATGATTCAATGTCGGCAGAATGGCCTTTGGCACCGAATAAAAGACTGCAGAATTTAGCAGATTTCATGTGCATCCAGATTTTATGCCGTTATAATGTGACAGATGCAAAGTGGCTACACAAGAACCATTTGTGCTTCGGTCTTTTGAGCATATACGGGCTCTTCTCTCTTGAAATTAATTAACGCCGATGAGTCTATTTTTTACTAAAGGATTACATAAATAGTGAGCGCGCAAAATGAATGCATAGAGTGTTCCTTCCTCCTTTCAAGAGTGAACTGTTCTGTAGGGCTTTTTATGTGGTCTCATTTTAAATAATTGTCAGAGCGGAAATTTTTCCTTTTACAATTTTGCACGCCCATTTTGTACGTGCACTAGATGATGTAATTGCCATGATGATGCACTGTAGGAGGGCGGAAGGATGTGAAAGGATATATGGACGAATTTGCGTTTTCCGGTTTAGATGAACGTTTCTTTTCTCTCTCTTGTCATTTTGAGAGTGAGGTGTGTGCACGTTTTTCTAATTTCTGCGGTTTTTACCGTTTGCTGCCTTTGAATGGTTTTAAATGTATGGAGTAGAGACATAAAAATGGCACCGACGACATAGACATAGATCCACGAGCCGTTTGAGGTTAATTTTGAAAAATTTCCTTCGGGAGCATGATAAAGTAAATTTTTATAAATGATATGGCAACTGCGGTAAATTAAGAATAATTGCAACCAAAGGGGTAATTAGTGTCAAAGGGAAAATTTATATTAATCTGGCCAAACCTATGCAAATTTCGTTTATAAAGTCAAAGAGCAAGGGATGCAGTGGGCCTCGACCCCGGGGGAGAATCGTTAAGGCAGGACATTATAATGGAGAAATTTCAATGATGAAGTTTATGTTCTGTGATTTTCATATTTTTCCGATTCACTTTTTCGCATTTTTGTTTGTAGTTTACATGTTCTAAAAGCCACACAGTAACATTTCCATATCAATTTATCACAAGCCTTTCTTTTACCTTAGTAGTAATCTACATAGATACCTACATATGGACATACCTAATTCTATTCTATTTCGTCCAGATTTACAGTAATCCTTAGGGCAATGGATGTTTATACAGTAGACTCGCGTAAACGTGAACTGCGCCAAACGAGAAGGTGAACAATTTTATGTGAGCAAATGTGAACAAGTCTTGAAAGCCATAAAACATGAACATTAAGGGCGAAATTCATAGTCCCCACTTAAGAAAAACTGATTCCCTTAAATAATAAGTATAAAGGAATGCTTATTGTGACAAAACATCACTTATAAATGCATTACCTCATTCAATAAAATTATTTAATTCAGAAGCCTAATTAAAGTAACTGACAAATAAAATATGAACCAGACCGAGTTCTAATCGAGCCAACAGCACGATGAATGTATACCCATGTACAGACCTAGAAGGCACGCAAAACCCAAAATATTCAATTTCATATTTTTTTGCGGGGGAGGGTGGGGTAGATGGGTCGGACCTGACACATCTTTATTACCTTGTCAATGCATCCAACGGCTACCATTTGATATTAATTTGAAGTTTTTCGTGACATTCTATCAAAAGATATGGCTGAATATAACTTTGTAGGGGAAGTAGGAGTAGGGGTAGACGGACCTACTCCACTTTCCATCAACTCAAAGTATATGTCAGAATGAGACATTGATCAAAATTTCATTATATGATCATTTATATATATACTTTGCCATACCTCCGGTGGCTCCTTTGAGGTGTTACATAATATCGGCGTAACAAAAACATCCTATACCCATCTTATGGGTATAATTCGCCAGCTTAGCTAAAGTCTTAAGTCTTGACAATTGTTTGCTGCTTTTCTGTAGTTAGACCCAAGTACTGCTCCCTTTCAACAGCTTTGGTTTTTACAATCTGGTTTGCAAATTTTGGACAACAACTTGGCTGTGGAATGCTCTTGATACCGCCATCAACGGCAACAATACTGTCTAAATAGATAAATTCATATTTATGTGGGGACTTGAATTTCCACTCAGACTAAGCACTTTGCTCTTGTTTAATTTTTTTATTTATCTTGACTGCATTTGACTACTTCTCGAGATCCAGAGCTATAACGCTCAGATTGTTGATTTTGTGCGAGAGTACTTAATCATCCGTCGGGCGCACCCGGCCTGACAGGCCAGCAAAACAGTTTCTTCTCTGCTCCACGCTAGTAGAGGGACCCACAACTTTTTAGCTCTGTTCACTCGTCTAACTTTAAGAATCTCACACAATGCCTACCTATAGTTTTCCATGGTCCTTTATACAGTTGTGTGGTAAGGACTCTAGCTTCACCGGCCGGGAGCGCCTGATCGCGTCATAATTTAGAATCTGCCTAAACTACGCGAAAGTGCTGCATCAAATATGCTTTTCCACATCTAATTTGGAGCATTAAGAACCTTTTCAAATAACGATTATCAATTTAGACTGCCTGCCTTTTACTCATTTCAATATTTCTAACGAACAATGGATGAGTTATTTTTCAGAAAAATTTTCTCTCTTGGGTTTTTTCTGGTAAATCGGTAATTTTATTTCTGTATTATACTGTTTAGTAAATAGGTTTCTTAGTACTATATTTTGTTTAATTATATCCCTTAGAAACTAGTAACTTAATTTCCGAAAAGTATCTGAAATTTATATAGTAAGATATTAAGAAAAAAGGACCCAAATAGATAGGTGGCCTCTCAGGCCGAGTGAGTTCGATCTTGTTTCGATTTTAGGTGCGCCCGCCGGAGGGTTAAATGTCAAAACTTCATCATACAAGTTCCACGGCGCGTCCCGGCAACTTAAGTCGTATGAGCAAAAAACTACCATCGGAAATAGGATGCAATCCTGCCTAACTTCGGTTTAAAATTTACTATGGGATTTCGTTCTGGGAAGAGTTAGCTAGGACTCCCGATGTTATTGTAGAAGTGTAGAAGAGCAGCTGGGTTAAGCAGCTAAAGAAGATAGAAGAGCATCTGAAGCGCTTGGGGTCCTATTTGGAAGAAAAAAAAAACAGCTTAATAGCTTGGGCTCCTATTTCAAGGAAGAGGAAAAGCCTGTTTCCCTAAATGTCTCCAGCCGACTGTCGGATGATGTTTCCTTCTATAGATGCTGTGATGTGAGATAAAAGGCTTCTCGGTATGTTTCGGCATGCGATATTGTAGAACTAAGCCAGAATTTAAAACGGACATTGATCTCGTAAGTGGAATACATATGCACTCCAAAAGCCGAAAAAAGCCACTGAATATAAACGAGCTACGGTCTAAAAATAGAAACGGAGGCCGTTTGAATGTAATCAGAATCACCAGTAAGAGTCTAAACACGTTGAGGGGCAATTTTTCTTAAAATGGTGTTGAAAATCATTTTCGACTGTCCTTTCCTAAAATTTAGCTCTAAAATTAAAAAAAAAAAAACAGGCGCGACAGTCCAACATTGGACTAAGGCCGCAGATGTGTTAGTTACATCCAATTCCCAAGATGTTAACTGCTTTTTTGTTAAGGTGTTGATATCAACAGCACGTTCAGCAATGTTATTTATCCCCATAAGCGGGCTTTTGTTTATCATCTGATTGAGATCATAGGTCGTCACAAGGGGCGCGAGTTCGAAAAACACCGTAAACTGAATTCGTTCACTAACCATTATACCAGCTTAAATGCTCCAAATTTTGCCTAACAATATTTTCGCGACCAACGATTTCAACTCCTAAGAAAATCTTGATGTTGAAAAAATTTCGGGCTCGCGACCCACCCGCCGAAATCCTGGTTACGCCCATGGTTTTGGGTGAAGAGTTTTGGGGCAAACATCCCGGAGGAATTCGAAAATACTAAGACAGCATGCAGCATTCGAAAATACTAAGACAGGATGCAGCTTACAAAAGTTGGTACTTTCCGTTTTGGCAGCTCAGTCGAATTTAATTAATTAGGAAAAATCATCGATTGGCTTCCAGAAGGAAGATGACCGGAAGATTTTTTTAAATTTAAAATTTTTTTTTTGTACAAAATGTTCATAAGAAAGGACAAGATGTGGTAAGTCAACAAAGGGATAAAGTTTTATCCTAACTATTGAAGAATTGGTGACCCTCTGTGTGCGCCTGGTCTAACGGTAAATGGGTTTACTTGTCGCAATATTAGAAAAGGTATATACACTCCCAATCAATAGCATAGTTCCACTTGAGGAATGGCTGTATGTCGGTATTTTCTTCAAACTTGGTGCCAATATTTTCAGTATAGCCTGTTTCTCCTTTTTAAGAACACAAGGTCTCAAATCTTGAGCCCCTTAAGATTTTCTTACGAGAATTCTTAAAAATAGTACGAAAATTCACGCTTCCACTCATTTGTCCAATCCATAAAATTTCTTCTTTTGGGTTGAATCTTAGGCTTATGAAAATATTCTTCCCAATGTAATCCCTAAGACTACCAACATTTTCCATGCAACTCAACAAGATATTGCCACCATTCTCAAAGCAAGGCTGATAAAAATTGGTTCCAAGACCAATCCATCGACGTTATGAAATCACCACCATACTCCTTAGAACCAAATATAATCAAACATTTTTGAAGATGAATGACAAAGAAGATCTATGCCGTTAAAGGATAGTTTAAGAACATTGAAGCACTTCTGCCAGCCATTATAGGAAATTGGGGTAAAATCAACTTAAAATACCATTAAAACCTAAACATACTAGATTCACTTTTTGAGCTCAAATTACTTAAAGGAAGATCGACTCATTACTAGCTAAATTCTAGAATAAAATGATCCTTCTGTACCGTTATTTGATGTGTTATTGCCTCTAGAACAATGCTAGTGAATTTCACATTTGTACTGTTTTTAAGAATTCTCGTAAGAAAATGCTAAGACCGTGTATTATTAAAAAAACATGCTACTGGAAATTCGTCACCAAGTTTGAAGAAAATACCGTTATCACTTTCCGACATACAGCCATTTTCCAAGTGTACATTATCACTTTTATACGATAGTGCATGATACATATTGTTTGTTTGGTATCGCGCCCAGTAAGAGGATAGAAATTTGCGAAAATTTATCATAACAAACACTGCGCCCATTTGTTTAACCCTTCTGTTGGCTCATAGTTGTGATCAGACCTTTTCCAACAAAGAATAGGGTAATGCTTATCAGTGTAGTTGCATCTCTGGATGAACATTTTATAAGCTGTGAAGATATTCTGGCTTTTAATTCGAAGACGGATATCAGATCGAATGGGGAATGACGGCTCTAAAGCACTGTTTCCCAACCGGTGGTTCGTGAAAGTCTGGGAGCTGATCCGCAGTAGATTCTAATTATGTACTTACACAAATGTAATATTTCTCCGCAATGAAATCTATTTTTACGATTTTCATTTAACAATGCTTTGTGTAATATTTCTTTCTAGATAGCCATCTTTTCGGAGAATGACCAATAACCTAAATGCTTCAATATTCCAAAATCTGCAACTGCATTTCCAAGTTGCTGAACTTTGTAGCCACCCAACTCAAAAGCATCTTTGACCGTGTACTTGCCTACATTTTATTTTACCGAACAATTTTAGTTATTTATGTTCAAATTTTTGTATATACTAGGGGGCTGCGCCCCCTGCTCGCTTCGCTCGCCAACCCCCGCACTGTCACTTCGCGACATTCTCGCTTCGCGGCTATGTTTCG
Source organism: Microchrysa polita (assembly GCA_949715475.1). Taxonomy (NCBI): domain Eukaryota; kingdom Metazoa; phylum Arthropoda; class Insecta; order Diptera; family Stratiomyidae; genus Microchrysa; species Microchrysa polita. The sequence continues at coordinate 6,613,542 of OX454421.1, forward strand.
TCGGAAAATAAAACACACGTCGGAAAATAAAACACACGTCGGAAGCGCGCACTGCTTTAATCTGCGACCCCGTCGTCCACTGTTGCGTACCTCCCGCTTCTCTTCTGAGCTTTTCCGCACACGACCCATATTCTTCAGCTATCACCTGACAACTGAAGTCGCACACCACCTTAAACTACTTACTTAGCAAATCATCACGTCATTTCCAATTTCAACCAATCAGATCAAGAATAAAAGGGACCATTTTTTCCTTATCTTTTTTATAAATAGAGAGACATATGTATTAGTTAAATTGAAAGTGAGGTTATGCTGTCCTTACTGTGCACTACGGTCTCCTTTTTAGGGTTTTTTAGATTTTACAAAAAACCCTTATGAAATCGATTTTGTCTGTCTGTCCGTCCGTCTGTTCACTAAATAACTCGCGAGCGGCTTAACCGATCGTCATGAAATTTGGTAGAAATGTGTAGAATGGTGAACTAATACTTAAAAGTTCGTAGGACAAAAAAAAAAACAGGGTGTCCCGGAAATTTGAAAATTTGTTCACTAAATAACTCGCGAACGGCTTAATCGATCGTCATGTATTTTGGTAGGAATGTGTAGAATAGTAACAGTCTTTGGCACGAAATAGATAACAGGGTGTCCCGGAGATTTAAAAATTTGTTCACTAACCGACCGTAATGAAATTTGGTAGGAATGTGTAGAATCGTAAAAGTCTTTAATACTTAATACTTAGACGTTGGTAGGACAAAGCTAACAGGGTGTCCCGGAGATTTGAAAAGTCTATTTTTGTTTAGTTTTTGTCGGACATGGACGTATGGGTACTCAAATCAAAGAACTCGATGGGTACATTTCATATCAGTCGCTTTTTTCCAGTTTGGAGTAATGGTAACAGAGTTACAGCTAATAAATCCAGTTAATATGTGTAGCCATGATACCTACATGGTAAATCTATATTTGGATTTACTAATGAAAGGCGAAGCATTTCATTAATATTTTGCATAATTCTTATTTATTACCTATAAGTATACCTATACATATTTGCAAAATTATTCACTATGTATGCATCCAAAATCTAAAAAAACCCTAGTATTGCGGGCGCAGCCCTCTGTACGTCGGTATTTTTGAAAAATTGCCCCGGTTGTGTTTAGTCAACCTTTGCCCTTTTCTTCGACCATGGCAATACCGCAATATTGGCCTCTTGAACTACATTTTTATAACAAAAAACATCGAAAAATTGACCCCGTTTGCGCTTGCGGTATTTTTGTTCATGATTAGCATGACAAATGGACACCGTCTACGCTTCGTTCCCTACGATTTTTTTTTGGCTCGTTGGTCCTATGGAAATTTGATCCCCGTAGGCCCTTGGTTCCTTCAATGAGTTGTTTTTTTTACCTTGGGTCGCACATTTGAAAGGCTGTAACTTCTGATGCTGAGACACTAAAAATTTCAGCAGGCCTTTAAAACGTTTTTTATACTATAATTTAACCACGTTTCCACTTGGGTTCCCTGTTGCGATTTTTTTTTATTCTTTGGTGGCATCTTTTAATATCTCCAGCTGGAAGGTAATATTTAGAAAGCCACTGGTACTCACAGGTATTCGTTTACACACGAATATCAGGGCTTGAGATGACGAAGCCGTTTGCACGATGTCTGCCAACAAATAATAATTGATGACCATTTCGCCACCCGGTTTTTACACTAGACGCGATAAAATAATTTTAATTGTATTCAAATTAAAGTGACGATAATTAAATGACTTTTGAATCGGTTGAAATGTCATGTCTTCGTGGTGAAAAGACACAATAGCTAGTGTTTACCAGATTGTTAGCCGCTATGGGTTTTTTGCGGATACATAGTCATCGTCAAACATTCACATCGAGCTCGAGCAGCGCAGCGTTAGAAATTTTATAATTTTTGGGCTAGGAAGGAGAAAAATGGCGATCCCATCGAGAAGAAAGTATAAATGGTTGGTTTTACAATTTTCCCAGAATTATACTATTACAGAATTAAGAATCCTAGAGAAAGAGTTTCCTCTAATGGTGGTACGCAGGAATTCATTTTAAGGCTAATTGGTCCGCCGACATTTGTGGGTTGGAAACCACGGCTCTAAAGCAATAGTCTTACTTTTTTTGCTTTATCGATAAGACTATGAGTAAATGCGAGGTTGGAGTTCTATTTGGATTTTGTGTTTTCTGCGGGGATTATATTTGTTATTTAGACTTGTTTGAGTTTGTGTACGGATGATATTCAAGTTCAAGTAAATTTCTTTAATGTTTAACCTGTAATCGGTGTCGTGAGGTATTACAGTACCCCACTCAAATTTCAAAAGCTTAGAATTTAACGCCACTGGGTGAATCCATCTAAGACTTTTAGCACCTTTAAGTTAAGGTGTTTGGTTCTGAATGTGTAAGAAAACAGCTAGGCGGTTGTTTTCCTGAGAAAATTTATGCATATCTGTCCTCTCGGATATCACAAGACCCCACCACACTGAGTGACTATATTTTTATCTTCAGAACACGGCAGATATGAAACACAGAAACACATTTTTCTAGTCCGTATGCTTATCAGGAATAGTATAGTGATTTTAGCTGAAAAAACGATGAAACCCAAACATCCAAAAAAAAGAGCTGACTTTTGATGCCAAATTGTTCTATGGCCTGACCGCATTACGCAGTAAAAAGTTAGACTTTTTTGCGCGTCACATTTGGGGGGGAGGGGGTGGCAAAGGGGTGAAATTATGATTTTTCGCCAATATCTTGTTAACTGTAATATCTACAGCAAAATGTTCTGACAACGATTTAAACCACACAAAATTTCCTTTCTAATGATATATTATACCATATACCTTCTCTTGGCAGATTATATACTAGACCTTAAAACATTTGGTATAATTTAGATTTTTTGATAGTTACATTTGCCGCTCTAGCTCCTGAAGTAATTTAATTGGAGCCATGGTAATTGGGATAACTATTCCTAACAATATATAGCTGTCCCACACGGAGACTCAGGCTGCCCCGACAAAGCATTCCCCTATACCCCCTATTAACATTTAAAAAAAAGGCATGCCTGTAACTTTTCGCCGAATCACAGCAGGCGGGAAAAATTTTAGTAAACGTTAAGGCTAAGTCCCATTAGACCCTCCACCAAATATTACTTCGATCGGATTAAAACAAAGGGTACCTCCCATACAAATTATTCAAATTCAATGCCACTAGTTTATTAAGAAATAAGGGAACAAGTCAACCAAAATTAAAGCTTTGCTCGTAGGCAATTTTCCGTTCATTTTGTATGGAAGGTATCCTTTGTTTTAATCAGATCGAAGTAATATTTGGTGGAGGGTCTAATGGGACTTAGCCTTAATGTTTACCAAAATTTTTCCCGCCTGCTGTGGTTCGGCGAAAAGTTACAGGTATGCCTTTTTTTTAAATGTTAATAGGGGGTATAGGGGAATGCTTTGTCGGGGCAGCCTGAGTCTCCGTGTGGGACAGCTATATATTGTTAGGAATAGTTATCCCAATTACCATGGCTCCAATTAAATTACTTCAGGAGCTAGAGCGGCAAATGTAACTATCAAAAAATCTAAATTATACCAAATGTTTTAAGGTCTAGTATATAATCTGCCAAGAGAAGGTATATGGTATAATATATCATTAGAAAGGAAATTTTGTGTGGTTTAAATCGTTGTCAGAACATTTTGCTGTAGATATTACAGTTAACAAGATATTGGCGAAAAATCATAATTTCACCCCTTTGCCACCCCCTCCCCCCCAAATGTGACGCGCAAAAAAGTCTAACTTTTTACTGCGTAATGCGGTCAGGCCATAGAAAAATTTGGCATCAAAAGTCAGCTCTTTTTTTGAATGTTTGGGTCTAGAGCTAAAGTCACTATACTAGAAGTGAAAATCACTAGAAGTAACAAAGTAGCTTACCCTAAAAATGGTACGGTTGTAGTAAATGTATAGTTACCATTCATCAATGTAGTCAACAGTAATTTTTTATTTGTACAAAAATTTAAATTTAAAAGTACAATTTTATGTGTTTTATAAATCAAAGTTTAAGAACTACAATAAATGTCTTCAAAACTGACACAATTGTCTTTTTCGAAAATCCATAAAAAATTTTTTCAAAAATTATCTGTCACTATGATTTGAATCTAATCTCTTTATCATAATAACTTAAGTTACCTGCACATTTTTTTTTTATAAAACGCCGAAAATACCTAATAACATTTTTGAGTACTTTAGGTACCCTACGACACCGATTAATAACAGTGACACACATAAGTTCGAATCACGCAAATATCTATTCTCTTCATTACCGTAACTCCTAGTGGAGCATGGTGCGTTGATGACTACCGTGTGTAGTCATCAACGTTACAAAGACAACTGAATTCAGAGTGTGATACGGTTGTCAGCCATACCACTTCCTAGTCGCATTGTTAGTTTATTATTCTACGATAAGAATATTTCTTATCATCTTCTTCTGAATAATAACCTTGCGACGAGTCGTGCCGAGTTTGGAAACTCGTTTCTCTATGAGTGTATATTTCACAGAGTGGCGACCGAACGATCACGGCCACAGAGCACGAATGACGCAAATACGTCATTACAAATTACATATTTACAAATTTACCATCATTAGCACAAATTCCAAATTACACATTTGGACCATCGTTTGTTCAATAATGACAGGGGACACCATCTGTTGCGATATTGAAGAACAAGAATTTTTACAAAAATATTAAATTTGTTATCAATCTGAACACATTTCTATTCAAATGCTTCAAGAAAAGTGTGCCTTTAAATTGTTAAACAGAATATTCATCAAAATATCGCTGTTGTTAGGGACATTTTCATCATTTACCCAATCGTCAAAAGTAAATGACGAATTCTAATGACGAAAACATATGTGTCACTTCAATTTTGAACTTTCGTCATCATGACGGATTATCGTCATAATGATTTGGATATGTGTCATAACTATAATTCACCGTTATTCAATTATTGAACGCTCAATGATGACGGTCTTCATTATTATGTCATGACTGTTGTAATTGTTGTAGATTTATATATATTTATTTTTTTCAATTTTGATTGTTGTACAGAGTAAACATGCAAGGATGCAAATATGTATGCACGAGTATGCATAAAAACCGTAAAACGAAACCATATCAAATTTCCTCACCGAGCATCCATGTATGAGAATTCAAGCCAACTATTCCATATCACGAATTCTTTCAGTTATAAAATTTCACTTATTTAAAGTTCAGCGAACATGGGAGTTATGCATCTGCTGCTATATTATTTTTTTCCCTCCCGAAATTGCATCTTGTGGATATATGTAAATGCAACTCGTACAAGTGCACCAAACTAACTCTAGCATTTTGCGTAAAATAAAGAATTTCCTCGGGATGATTCTACAAAACTTTTTTACCGGCACACGGGGTCACACTCGTATTTTGGTGCAATTTGTTTTGTTGGCTTCTTTTTTCAATTTGGTTTACGTGATGCGCATAGGAGGGTGAAGATTATGAATAAAAATGTGTATGGAAAATTTGTTCTGAGTTATTATCGAATAAAAAATTGAATAAGGACTGAAAAAGTTACATTTTCGTTTTGAGATCCTAAAAAAATTTAAAAAAAAAAAAGCAAAAACTTACGAATCTAGTGCTGAGGCCTGTCAGACAAATATGTGAACACGTCTTACCTGAAAATAAAAGAAAATTCAGATTTTAGATATATTTGTGGCAATTTTCTAAATGTTAAGGAATATATATAGCATAATTGCATTTGATTTATTAAAACAACAAAAGACGGCTTGTTCTACTATCCGTGCTCATAGGGAGAACTTTTGTGTTTCCGATAGTTTCCGCTATGTGTCCGCTGTATGGCCCACGGTAAGATAAGTGTCGCTAGCGTCGATAAGAAGAACAAGAAAATTCTTTTTGCGAGAGCTGATAGCGTAATGTTCCCAAAAGACAAACAAAAATTCCAATTTTAGGAAAAGTTATGTGTTTTCCCAGCTTTATTGCACAAATATAATCATCGTTAATAAAATATCAAGAAGTATCCACTGAAAGCAACCTAAATATTTCTCTTCGTATTATGCAAATTATTAAATTCGATCTTGTAAAAGGTACCCGAGAAACCATCAAACACTTCAGTGCTCTTTAACCCTAGAGAGATAATCTACGTCGAATCGACGTACAGAAATTTTTCTTTTTATTATATCTCATAAGTGAAGCTTCATAATTTGTTGGTTCCAAGATTTAACTCAATTCATGTCTGTAGGCGTAATTACGTGGCAAAATAATTAGCTTGGGTGCCACACAGCCTAGGATATTGGGGGGTCATAAGTCAAATATACGTCGAATCGACGTATGATTATCTTTAACGTCAGTAAAAACTGTAGAACAAATTTGTACTGAAAAATATTTTATTTCCCCCGAATTGACATTTTTATAAATCTTCATAATGTGGATGTGTATTTACTTGGATATAACCACTAAAAGCCTGTTTCGATAAAGATATCCTTCATTTTAATCTATTGAAAGGACAGCCCACTTTCTACTAAAACCACTTTTTTAAAATTAATATTATATACACAAACAAATGATAATTTTGCAAAACCATGAGTTTAACAGATTAATATTAAATACAAATGATTATATATCTACCTTTTAACAACATGTTACTCTTAACAAAGAAGTTATAAGGATGTTAACTCACAACACGTCGAATCGACGTATGATTATCTTTTCAGGGGTAAAAAATATGATTATCTCTCTAGGGTTAAAAGTGGAAAAATGTAGGGAGCACTCTATAGCGCAATATTCAACAATCGATTTTGTGCTAAAAGCTTTCTTCCTATTATAATGCTACTTACTACTTACACTAATTTCGAATTTATAACCGTCATATTTTTCCGTCACGTATAACGACACGACTGATGCGGCGAACGCGTGGGAAAAAATACTCCAGGAGTATTATTATGATGACAACATATACTCATAAAACTAGGAAGAAAATTATGTAAAATCACAAAAAAACTAAAATCAACCTAACTTAGAGCATACTATTTTCCTATATAATTTATAGGATAAGTGGCGGGGCGACTGAAACGAAAAGGGTCTCCACAATAAATGGCTTTTAACTTTATGGACGTGCGGACGTTTATACGACGTTGTTTGATATTTTGTATCCGATTTTAGTTTATGCTTGACAATACAATTTGGGGATATTTTTTCTAGGTTAAGGCGGCACTTGAAATGCTTTTCACTAATTTGTAATTTGTTTTTTTCCTGCGTAGAAGAAACTAAGATTTCATATAATATCCAAGGATATTTTTTCGGAAGTGGTCATTATTGTAGGATTAGTACATGATTAATGTTCGCCCCAAATAGATAACATAATATTTCACTTGCTAAGGCAATCTGACGTTATATAAAAATGACAATGTTTGTTATAGGTCACGGAAAAATACCAACAAAAATCAATTTATAACACATGTAAGATATCAATAAATTGAATATAATCTTTTTGGGGATTATGGGTTTACTGGATTGAAAGCTATTACGGAATGAGTAAAAACAGGGCCGTAGGTAAGAGGGTACTAATATAAGGTGAGCAGACTCCCCAAGGCCCAATGCTGTACACATACTTGCTGGATTTGATTTTCAGGCAAATCCTCAGCCATACTATACCATGGCACGGCAATTTCATCATTTACCCTTGATACTGGCACTTAGGTTTCCGTAGGAAAGGAACTTAACGTGAAAATTTACGTATTTATGTGCAGCTCACTACATCATTTTTCATTAACTCGCAACTTGCAAGTAAACTAAGTTACTAACTAACTAGCGAAAGTTTGACGATTTACTCAAATAATACTTGTTGGCCAGTATTTTTACAGAAACCGTGATACAAGCCAGAAATCTCTTTTTGATTGATGTTACTCATTGTGAATCATATTGCTCGGATTTAGCCGTTTTTGACATTTTTATGTCTTGACTCTGGCACATAAATCGAAAATCGTCACGAAAATTGCAACGAAAAAGCGTTACGTTTTTGGCATTACAGGTAGTACCCTGTGAGTTTTGGGTGCCATTAAAGGTTCAACGGAAGTTTGGCTAGGTGGTACCCTGTGAGTGTTGGGTGCCATTCAAGGTTCAACAGAGGTTGGGCTTGGGTTCAATTTACGTTCAACTTGAGTTCAACTTGGGTTCAACTCGAATTCAACTTTCAACTTAGGTTCAACTCACGTTCAACTTTCGTTCAACTTTTGTTGAACGACCCAAAAAGTGTTACTTTCAACTTAGGTTCAACTCACGTTCAACTTAGGTTCAACTCACGTTCAACTTTTGTTGAACAACCCAAAAAGTGTTACTTTCAACTTAGGTTCAACTCACGTTCAACTTAGGTTCAACTCACGTTCAACTTTCGTTCAACTTTTGTTGAATTCAAGGTTCAACAGAGGTTGGGCTTGGGTTCAATTTACGTTCAACTTGAGTTCAACTTGGGTTCAACTCGAATTCAACTCGAATTCAACTTTCAACTTAGGTTCAACTCACGTTCAACTTTCGTTCAACTTTTGTTGAACGACCCAAAAAGTGTTACTTTCAACTTAGGTTCAACTCACGTTCAACTTAGGTTCAACTCACGTTCAACTTTTGTTGAACGACCCAAAAAGTGTTACTTTCAACTTAGGTTCAACTCACGTTCAACTTAGGTTCAACTCACGTTCAACTTTCGTTCAACTTTTGTTGAACGACCCAAAAAGTGTTACTTTCAACTTAGGTTCAACTCACGTTCAACTTTCGTTCAACTTTTGTCGAACGACCCAAAAAGTGTAACTTTCAACTTAGGTTCAAGTCACGTTCAACTTTTGTTGAACGACCCAAAAAGTGTAACTTTCAACTTAGGTTCAACTCACGTTCAACTTCCGTTCAACTTTTGTTGAACGAACCAAAAAGTGTAACTTTCAACATAGGTTCAACTCACGTTCAACTTTTGATGAACGACCCAAAAAGTGTTACTTTCAACTTAGGTTCAACTCACGTTCAACTTTCGTTCAACTTTTGTTGAACGACCCAAAAAGTGTTACTTTCAACTTAGGTTCAACTCACGTTCAACTTTCGTTCAACTTTTGTTGAACGACCCAAAAAGTGTTACTTTTAACTTAGGTTCAACTCACGTTCAACTTTCGTTCAACTTTTGTCGAACGACCCAAAAAGTGTAACTTTTAACTTAGGTTCAAGTCACGTTCAACTTTCGTTCAACTTTTGTTGAACGACCCAAAAAGTGTAACTTTCAACTTAGGTTCAACTCAAGTTCAACTTCCGTTCAACTTTTGTTGAACGAACCAAAAAGTGTAACTTTCAACATAGGTTCAACTCACGTTCAACTTTTGATGAACGACCCAAAAAGTGTTACTTTCAACTTAGGTTCAACTCACGTTCAACTTTCGTTCAACTTTTGTTGAACGACCCAAAAAGTGTAACTTTCAACTTAGGTTCAACTCACGTTCAACTTCCGTTCAACTTTTGTTGAACGACCCAAAAAGTGTAACTTTCAACTTAGGTTCAACTCACGTTCAACTTTCGTTCAACTTTTGTTGAACGACCCAAAAAGTGTAACTTTCAACTTAGGTTCAACTCACGTTCAACTTTCGCTCAACTTTTGATGAACGACCCAAAAAGTGTTACTTTAAACTTAGGTTCAACTCACGTTCAACTTTCGTTCCACTTTTGTTGAACGACCCAAAAAGTGTAACTTTCAACTTAGGTACAACTCACGTTCAAATTTCGTTCAACTTTTGTTGAACCACCCACTTTCAACTTAGGTTCAACTCACGTTCAACTTTCGCTCAACTTTTGATGAACGACCCAAAAAGTGTTTCAACTTAGGTTCAACTCACGTTCAACTTTCGTTCTACTTTTGTTGAACGACCCAAAAAGTGTAACTTTCAACTTAGGTTCAACTCACGTTCAAATTTCGTTCAACTTTTGTTGAACTACCCAAAAACATGAAAATGTCCCACTGAGTTGCGGACTTGTACGCAAGCTGATTTTTTCGATGATTTGAAAAACCACAATAAATACAGAAAAATGGTTTGAGCACGAAAAAACTACATAAAATTTCCTTTGCAATGACTAGAACAAAAAATAAATTATAATATTTTTGAAACCTTTTCAGGATATGTCTTAGCATTATTTAGGAAGTTACTCTCTTTCCGCATTATTTCTGTTACTTATTACGGAACATGCCAGATATATCAATTAAATTATTTGTAATAGTTAGGACCAAGGAAATTTCGAAGAACCTCCTTATTTTTATACTCACCGAACTTGTTATAATTCCTTTTCTGTTAATATGAGGAATTATAAAAAAGTTTCCTAAGGCTATTTTTCTTATTTCATAAACCATTGGACCGTAGGATTTGCAAACAAGTTTTCCTTTGAAATAAAGCTGTAGCGGACAAAAAGGCACTAATTGAACATTAATCGAAGATCAGAAGCATCAGATGAACTACAGTCGCTGATTTCTCATCGTTTGGTGACAGGAAAAATAAATAAAAATCGCATCTTTCGACGTCCTTATCTTTAGAACCTTGGTAGCGAGAGCATTGAAATGTTCCCCAAATATGGACAGTGCAATTCTCTACAAGTCTACCAAGTTTCAAAATTTCGCTCAATAATTTCCATGTTTTAGGCAATTTGCAATTAGAAAACACAAAAGTCAGATAGGGGCAGCTGTAACTTCGGAACGCGGATAGGTAGAATCTTCAAACTTGGAGGAAATGTGCTCCAAGTAGGTCTTCAAGTGTGTCAAATTTCAGGAATTTCGATCGGTTTCCGAGTTATCGGAAACGAACGATTGGCACACATATAATAATAATATCGATCGCCCATCGGTTTACAACTTGAATCGCAAATTTGGACGGCTGTAACTTCTGATCCTTGCGATAGCTAGAGCCTTTAAATTTTCAACAAATGTGGATAGTACAGTTCTCTACAATATTTTTAAATTTCAAAATTTTCGCTCACGAATTTGCGAGTGATGGACAATTTTCAATTAGAAAACTCAAAATTGCAATTTGGGCAGCCGAGCCGTAACTTCCAAACGCGGATAGGTTAGGGCGGTTAGGACCATGTAATTTGGAGGTAATGTGAGCGCCAAGTAGCTTTATAAGGGTGCCAAATTTCAGAATGATCAGGAAGTGTTCCAGAGCTATCGAAATGAACTTAGTATGTATTGAATCAGATTTAATTGTGCTGCTTGAAGAATGCTTTACATTTTGCTGTACACATCCCAATGCTGTACGACAGGTCAAAATGCTGTACGTCTGGTCAGCTTATACTAATATGTATAAAGAAATTTATTTTTTCAAAATCACAGACGCTCACTAACGTTCTGCCTACCATGTGTATGCGACTAACGCAACTTCCAAGCTTGACACTATAGTCCAATAATATCGTATTTTCGTCAGGAAAACAATACGGAAGTTTATTTCTCAATTTTGTTATATGTATTTTGGGGCGCTGATTCCGAATATCAACTTTGTACCCTAAAAAAGTGCCGCAACATAAAAAAAAATAAGCAAATGTTGCGCCAGTTTATTAATTTTTTTTTTTTAATTAATGAACTCAGTAATTATATCAATGAACAAGTTGTTAATTTTTTGAATTAGTTCATAATTTTAATGAACTTTTTGTTCGTTGTTATGATAACAACAAATTCATAAGGCTGATGAAAGCCGTCTTCGGTGGGATATCGGTGTAAATATTCATTACTTTAATGAACAATTTCATTGTTTCAGGGTACCTTTTTTTCAGTGTAGAAGGGCCGGCAGTTGTATCATACCTACGAGGCCCGGCGCCATCAATTTGACGGCTAGCCGTTTTTCGGCTTGCGAAAGTGTAAAAATGCAAAATAGTAAATCTGAGTTGAAATTGGTGGTCAATGAACAAGTATACTTTTGTAGCTGTTCAGGGACACCCTGTTAACTTGGTCTTACAAACTTCAAAAATATTTGTGGCAAACACTATTACCATTCTATGTATTACAAATATTTTGTAGTTTCCATAAATACGCATTGATATAAGGTTTGATTGGAATTTATGCAAAAAAAAACTGCTAAGGGGAACCTAATTTGGGGGGTTGGGGGCTGGCGCACCATGATCCCATATGGTCCGTGCATCTTTACAGTAATGTTTTGTGATGGAAACACATTTATATGAAATCTAGCTGAAATTGGTGGACAAATAAAAAAGCGGCGTTTTGAAGATCCGACAAGGGCTCCTCAGCTATTTGCGCCACATTTTCGATAGATGTGTTATTTAAATGTAACCTAGAAGTTACCATGTTTGTCGTAGGCCCCGAAATGCTTGGAGTGTCCCCGAAGGACAATCGCTTGATGTCCTTCCTCATGAGCCATATTAAAAATCAAACAAACGCGATGGGCTCTTACATGTCCTTCCACATGAACACAAAAGGATAAGGATATGAGAGGTATTAAAATGGAGATACTTTAGAGAAAAGAGAAGGAGGTTGGAGTTGCGATCTCTCTTCCAAACTAACTCCACAAATGTAAGAAATTTTTTTTTCAAAAAACCCTTATGAAATCGATTTTGTCCAACCGTCCGTCTGTCTGTCTGTCCGTCCGTCCGTCTTTTCGTGCGTCCGTCTGTTCACTAAATAACTCGCGAACGGCTCAACCGATTGTCATGAAATTTGGTAGGAATGTGTAGAATGGTTACAGTCTTTGGCACAAATACCTTAGAAGTTGGTAGGAAGAAGATAACAGGGTGTCCCGAACGTTTGAAAAAAGTCGAATGTTTTAGTTTTTATCGGATATTGACGTATGGGTTTTTAGATTAAAGATATAAATGAGTACATCCCAAATCAGTTAAAATTTTCCAGTTTCGAGTAACGGTAAAAAAGTTATTGGCATTTAAAGTTAAACTTCCTTTTCGACCTCCGTTTTTCTAAACCGTTATAGGGATCGATATGAAACTTTGCACAAAGGTTGGTCAGTATGGCCTCATATACGTTAAATATTAATACTGTTGACTTTTGCTAAGGAAAAGTAAATAACAGTAAATTTGTAAAATTTCTATTTGTTCGTGTGTAGCCACTCTTAGGTTTCCAAATATGAAAATTCTGCTAAGGGTTCTTAGAAAATTACATTGGGAATATGTCTACGAATTTTACTTTCAGTAACTGTATCCCAACCGGAAATAGCCAAGTATTTAGTAAGGGCCTTTCACAATGCAAGGGAAGCCTCTTAAGCATTTCTTCAATGCATATCTTTTAACTTGATGAAACAATTAACATGAAATTTGGTGGAAATACATAGAATGGTAATAGTGTTTGCCACAAATATTTTTGAAGTTTGTAAGACCAAGTTAACAGGGTGTCCCTGAACAGCTACAAAAGTATACTTGTTCATTGACCACCAATTTCAACTCAGATTTACTATTTTGCATTTTTACACTTTCGCAAGCCGAAAAACGGCTAGCCGTCAAATTGATGGCGCCGGGCCTCGTAGGTATGATACAACTGCCGGCCCTTCTACACTGAAAAAAAGGTACCCTGAAACAATGAAATTGTTCATTAAAGTAATGAATATTTACACCGATATCCCACCGAAGACGGCTTTCATCAGCCTTATGAATTTGTTGTTATCATAACAACGAACAAAAAGTTCATTAAAATTATGAACTAATTCAAAAAATTAACAACTTGTTCATTGATATAATTACTGAGTTCATTAATTAAAAAAAAAAAATTAATAAACTGGCGCAACATTTGCTTATTTTTTTTTATGTTGCGGCACTTTTTTAGGGTACAAAGTTGATATTCGGAATCAGCGCCCCAAAATACATATAACAAAATTGAGAAATAAACTTCCGTATTGTTTTCCTGACGAAAATACGATATTATTGGACTATAGTGTCAAGCTTGGAAGTTGCGTTAGTCGCATACACATGGTAGGCAGAACGTTAGTGAGCGTCTGTGATTTTGAAAAAATAAATTTCTTTATACATATTAGTATAAGCTGACCAGACGTACAGCATTTTGACCTGTCGTACAGCATTGGGATGTGTACAGCAAAATGTAAAGCATTCTTCAAGCAGCACAATTAAATCTGATTCAATACATACTAAGTTCATTTCGATAGCTCTGGAACACTTCCTGATCATTCTGAAATTTGGCACCCTTATAAAGCTACTTGGCGCTCACATTACCTCCAAATTACATGGTCCTAACCGCCCTAACCTATCCGCGTTTGGAAGTTACGGCTCGGCTGCCCAAATTGCAATTTTGAGTTTTCTAATTGAAAATTGTCCATCACTCGCAAATTCGTGAGCGAAAATTTTGAAATTTAAAAATATTGTAGAGAACTGTACTATCCACATTTGTTGAAAATTTAAAGGCTCTAGCTATCGCAAGGATCAGAAGTTACAGCCGTCCAAATTTGCGATTCAAGTTGTAAACCGATGGGCGATCGATATTATTATTATATGTGTGCCAATCGTTCGTTTCCGATAACTCGGAAACCGATCGAAATTCCTGAAATTTGACACACTTGAAGACCTACTTGGAGCACATTTCCTCCAAGTTTGAAGATTCTACCTATCCGCGTTCCGAAGTTACAGCTGCCCCAATCTGACTTTTGTGTTTTCTAATTGCAAATTGCCTAAAACATGGAAATTATTGAGCGAAATTTTGAAACTTGGTAGACTTGTAGAGAATTGCACTGTCCATATTTGGGGAACATTCCAATGCTCTCGCTACCAAGGTTCTAAAGATAAGGACGTCGAAAGATGCGATTTTTATTTATTTTTCCTGTCACCAAACGATGAGAAATCAGCGACTGTAGTTCATCTGATGCTTCTGATCTTCGATTAATGTTCAATTAGTGCCTTTTTGTCCGCTACAGCTTTATTTCAAAGGAAAACTTGTTTGCAAATCCTACGGTCCAATGGTTTATGAAATAAGAAAAATAGCCTTAGGAAACTTTTTTATAATTCCTCATATTAACAGAAAAGGAATTATAACAAGTTCGGTGAGTATAAAAATAAGGAGGTTCTTCGAAATTTCCTTGGTCCTAACTATTACAAATAATTTAATTGATATATCTGGCATGTTCCGTAATAAGTAACAGAAATAATGCGGAAAGAGAGTAACTTCCTAAATAATGCTAAGACATATCCTGAAAAGGTTTCAAAAATATTATAATTTATTTTTTGTTCTAGTCATTGCAAAGGAAATTTTATGTAGTTTTTTCGTGCTCAAACCATTTTTCTGTATTTATTGTGGTTTTTCAAATCATCGAAAAAATCAGCTTGCGTACAAGTCCGCAACTCAGTGGGACATTTTCATGTTTTTGGGTAGTTCAACAAAAGTTGAACGAAATTTGAACGTGAGTTGAACCTAAGTTGAAAGTTACACTTTTTGGGTCGTTCAACAAAAGTAGAACGAAAGTTGAACGTGAGTTGAACCTAAGTTGAAACACTTTTTGGGTCGTTCATCAAAAGTTGAGCGAAAGTTGAACGTGAGTTGAACCTAAGTTGAAAGTGGGTGGTTCAACAAAAGTTGAACGAAATTTGAACGTGAGTTGTACCTAAGTTGAAAGTTACACTTTTTGGGTCGTTCAACAAAAGTGGAACGAAAGTTGAACGTGAGTTGAACCTAAGTTTAAAGTAACACTTTTTGGGTCGTTCATCAAAAGTTGAGCGAAAGTTGAACGTGAGTTGAACCTAAGTTGAAAGTTACACTTTTTGGGTCGTTCAACAAAAGTTGAACGAAAGTTGAACGTGAGTTGAACCTAAGTTGAAAGTTACACTTTTTGGGTCGTTCAACAAAAGTTGAACGGAAGTTGAACGTGAGTTGAACCTAAGTTGAAAGTTACACTTTTTGGGTCGTTCAACAAAAGTTGAACGAAAGTTGAACGTGAGTTGAACCTAAGTTGAAAGTAACACTTTTTGGGTCGTTCATCAAAAGTTGAACGTGAGTTGAACCTATGTTGAAAGTTACACTTTTTGGTTCGTTCAACAAAAGTTGAACGGAAGTTGAACTTGAGTTGAACCTAAGTTGAAAGTTACACTTTTTGGGTCGTTCAACAAAAGTTGAACGAAAGTTGAACGTGACTTGAACCTAAGTTAAAAGTTACACTTTTTGGGTCGTTCGACAAAAGTTGAACGAAAGTTGAACGTGAGTTGAACCTAAGTTAAAAGTAACACTTTTTGGGTCGTTCAACAAAAGTTGAACGAAAGTTGAACGTGAGTTGAACCTAAGTTGAAAGTAACACTTTTTGGGTCGTTCAACAAAAGTTGAACGAAAGTTGAACGTGAGTTGAACCTAAGTTGAAAGTAACACTTTTTGGGTCGTTCATCAAAAGTTGAACGTGAGTTGAACCTATGTTGAAAGTTACACTTTTTGGTTCGTTCAACAAAAGTTGAACGGAAGTTGAACGTGAGTTGAACCTAAGTTGAAAGTTACACTTTTTGGGTCGTTCAACAAAAGTTGAACGTGACTTGAACCTAAGTTGAAAGTTACACTTTTTGGGTCGTTCGACAAAAGTTGAACGAAAGTTGAACGTGAGTTGAACCTAAGTTGAAAGTAACACTTTTTGGGTCGTTCAACAAAAGTTGAACGAAAGTTGAACGTGAGTTGAACCTAAGTTGAACGTGAGTTGAACCTAAGTTGAAAGTAACACTTTTTGGGTCGTTCAACAAAAGTTGAACGTGAGTTGAACCTAAGTTGAACGTGAGTTGAACCTAAGTTGAAAGTAACACTTTTTGGGTCGTTCAACAAAAGTTGAACGAAAGTTGAACGTGAGTTGAACTCAAGTTGAAAGTTGAATTCGAGTTGAATTCGAGTTGAACCCAAGTTGAACTCAAGTTGAACGTAAATTGAACCCAAGCCCAACCTCTGTTGAACCTTGAATTCAACAAAAGTTGAACGAAAGTTGAACGTGAGTTGAACCTAAGTTGAACGTGAGTTGAACCTAAGTTGAAAGTAACACTTTTTGGGTTGTTCAACAAAAGTTGAACGTGAGTTGAACCTAAGTTGAACGTGAGTTGAACCTAAGTTGAAAGTAACACTTTTTGGGTCGTTCAACAAAAGTTGAACGAAAGTTGAACGTGAGTTGAACCTAAGTTGAAAGTTGAATTCGAGTTGAACCCAAGTTGAACTCAAGTTGAACGTAAATTGAACCCAAGCCCAACCTCTGTTGAACCTTGAATGGCACCCAACACTCACAGGGTACCACCTAGCCAAACTTCCGTTGAACCTTTAATGGCACCCAAAACTCACAGGGTACTACCTGTAATGCCAAAAACGTAACGCTTTTTCGTTGCAATTTTCGTGACGATTTTCGATTTATGTGCAAGAGTCAAGACATAAAAATGTCAAAAACAAATATATTCGTACTTTGGGGCCATGACTCGTTCCAATCCCACCAAAAAAGTTTTCTATGATATTTTTTCAGTGCAGTCATTCTAACCAAAGCTCACAGCAATATATTTTATCCTGGTAGCGAAATTGCTGGAGAAAATTGGTAAGGAGGGGAGGGGGTATTAAACACAAGCCAGGAAAAACTATTAACCCAAAGAGAGTGAAGGGTATCCAAATTTCGGCCGCGCCCAAAATTAGCCTCCGTCTTGTTTTTGTATAGTCCCGTGCAAAAGCAAAGACCATTTTACTTCGGTTGTGGACTGGAAGGTACCTTAAAACCCAGGTACACTAGCTGTAGTTAGCAGGGAAATGTGACAAGGAGTGTGGGAGCCACGGAGAGCTGACTCATTCCCATACAGCAAACATGGCGAGGGCTGACTACAGCGGAGGTAGCTACGAATGTCTACACAAAGCTTCGTTCTCTCCAAAAAATAATATGCGGGTAAATAGACGATTTTCGCGGTCCTGGAGGTATTTTAAGAACAGGCCCCTCCTGAAGCAGGCTTGTGTAGCCTCAATCGTATCTTCCGTCCGAGATGATAGGCCTTTTGCTGAGGTTTTCTTACAAGGTCGGAAGATCAGAGGCTTGCTAGACAGCGGTGCCAGTGTTGGTATCCTGGGCACATGTGCCTTGGACCTGATACAGAATCTTGGTTTGCATCTTTATACGATGCAAACTGATGTCCGTACAGCGTCGAGTCAAAAGGCCTCCGTCTTAGGGTACGTGCGGACAATGGTTTCATAACGACAAAACGAATTCTAGAAGATTTCTAGTCGTGCCAAGTCTCTCTCAAGCCGCTGTCGAACAGGAATGCTAATCTCTCCAATTGTATCCAGCTGATCAGCAACGACTTGACTTCGTTAAACATCAGTTTCCATCCTTTCACGAGACGGGCCTTGGAAAACCCATTCTAGTGTCGCTCGTTATCGATACCGGTGATGGGTATGTCAATGCCCATTATGCAGGGGCACTATGCTGTGTCTCCAGTGGTGCAGAAACTGATGTATGAGGAACCAGATCGAATGCTGTCCCTGGGGGTAGAATGTCGCCTGAAGTTCCCGGGTGACCTTAGTGCGAAAATCAGGCTAAGTGCGTCTTTGTCTCGATACTCGGCGGTTAAATGAGGTTACCATCGAGGATGCGTATCCTCTCCCGCTAATTGAGGGATAATTAGCCAGTATGCAATCTACGAGATTCATCTCTGGTGTCGATTTGAAAGACGCTTTCTGGCAAATCGTATTAGAGGAGAGATTTGGGGAGAAAATGGCATTTACCGTTCATGACAGGCTTTACAATTTTAAAGTAATGCCTTTTGTGGTACAAATGGACCATATAAAAACTTCTATTTTTACCCATAAAACCTTGTTGAAAAATCGCAAAACCTACAAGCTTTGCATACACCACTTGTCAGTTACATGTTCATGTTAGGCTTTATCGATATATATATGTATATATATATTCACAGAAAACTGCTATTCAGATGTAGTATAAATGAATAATTTCGGGGGTGTTTAGAACGTTGAAAAGAAGGCTCATGTACCAATCTAATTTACTAACTTACCTAATCTTTCCGAAGTGAATTTCCTAGGGTATGCAGAAGTCGATTCACATCGCATATATTTTTAACTGCGTGTTCCAGAACATAAGAAAATTTAAAAAAAATTAAAACGGAGAGACAATTTGACAAATTTTTTAGTTTAGTTCACACCAGCTTTTCGTATGCGCATTTACTTGATCTCGACGATTATTTTTTGTAAAGTCTTTTTAGAGACAGCACTATCTGCTGAGTTACTTTTCCCAATAAATGGGTACTCATTTAACATCGAAGTGGGACCACAGTCCGTCAGATAAAAAAAAAAAAAAACTTGCATTAAATTTTTATGTTTTTTACTATTTCAAATAATTTTATTCAACAATTCCGACTTCTCTTAGGCACAAGTCTTGGCCACCTTAACAATCTTATCAATACCTCCGGAAGCTTCATCAACAACTTTCTTAGTACAGCTAACAACTTGACTCAACTTAACGTCCGATCGACCTTCAGCAATGCTAATTGCCTGCTTCACACCATCGACAATATTCTTGATGGCATCATCAACATCCCTGACCTTAGTCAAAGCACATACGACCGCATCCAAAATACCAGCACTGCATTCTTCAACGATTTCGGTCAACGATGTAATACCTTCGGTCAATTCCTCGACCACCCTCTGAACTTCACCTTCAAATTCGGCAGTGGTGACAGCACATTTGGCGACATTTTCGACAAAAGTCACGGCGTGCAACTTATCAAGACCGCTACGGGCACATGTGGCAGCAGCTCCACCGCGAGCAATAAGGTCACTCAAGTCGGTGTGAGCTTTGGTAATGAAAGATTCAACGTCGCGTTTGGCAGCGGATAGGGTGCTGGTCATACGAGTTTTGAACGATTTGGTGAGATTGTCAATGTCGGATTTAACGCTGGCAATGTCACTGTGTGCTTTGTCGATGGCTTTGTCGACAATGCTGCGAACCTTGTCATCGATAAGGCCACGTTGTTGGGGTACAACGGCGGACTGAGGAAATGAGAAAAGAAAACGAAAAATGTTTGCATTGGATATAGTAATAGATTTTCCAGTTTCCAACTTACGGCACAAGCAGCCAAAGCCAAGAAAACGACGAAGAACTTCATGGTGAAAGATAAGAAACGCACACGTTGTTATCGAGCTAACCACCAGATTAGTGATAATTGCGACCCCCTTGTGCGTTGCTTTTATAGTTCAGGTTATCATGCGATACTGAATCCCCTATAATTGATTTTTTGTTAAACTCAAGAAAAACTATGAAATATGATGTTTTTGCAACAAAGATAATTACCAAGAACAAGTGAAGAAAATTAAAATTTTGCAAAAACAAAAACAAGTACAAAATGTAAATAAATTCCGATAAGATGTATGGAAGTAAACTTACAACTTCTTCATTTCCGAATCTGATTGATAGCGCTGTTGTTACATACTCTTACTTTGGAAGCGCTTGCTAATCTAATCTTCAATGATAAGTTCAACTTTACAGTATTTTAACCACGTCGCGGAAATAAAACGCAGACATTTGAGAGCTTTTCCGAATATTCATATACTGCGCTTCTAAGAGTTGGCATACACTGTCCAATCGATGTTTTTCTTTGTTGAAAGCTCATTTTCTTTAGCGACAATGAGCGAAAATAAGCTTTATTGTACAGTCGATTGCACAGTCTAGGCTGACTCTAACGTCCTCAATATCCAAAAATTCGAAATGTGGAGCTTTCAATTTTAATTTTTTTGGGAATCCTTTTCGAAGTTTAAGTTTTCATTTCGTACAAAACTTTAGTTTTGACATAATCCCCAAAGTGTTTGACAAAACTTTATTTACGGACAATTCCGACTTCATGGTTATGCTTTTACACTGAACTTTATCCTTACAGCTTTCCGGATAAAGCTTTTTTTCCTTACCATGAAAAGGATGCTAAATTCCAGAATCAGAACCGCTTCAAATTAAGCTTTTTCACATGAAAGCTTTTACAATTTCAATTTGAACCCGTCAGATGGCGTGTATGGCGCCCTGAAAAGTTTTTTCTGGTTTGAGTTTGCAACAATTACACGCCGGCCGTGTGAGGACGGTAAAACTCAATTTTCGTCAGGATACATTTCAACCTACTTGCTTATTTATGTCAATCGATCTGCAGAATTCAACTTATCGAGATGTTGAGCGTGGGGAAAAAGGTTTCACTCGGCGAGAGAAATACGAAAGAAAACTAACAAAATTGTATTATCCCATATCGACATCGTATCAATGAGTTTGACTAAATGTAATTCAATCAAACTTAAGACATTTCGTGAGAAAATTTGTAGCCGGGATAGGTAGGTACATATTAATTTATTAAGAATTCGTGACACGTTCCAATCAACATTATTCAAGAAATTAGACACGTTTTTCTTAGGAAAACTTTGGGGCGAAAACAATGGACAATGGACCTCTTAGAAAAATAAGCTATAGGAGGATACGCCTAAAGTGTTTCTTTCGGTTGCGTTGAACGAGAGTATTTAATATAAGTGTGAACGACTTGTCGAGTGTCCTGTGTAAATATGTATGCAGACATGATATGTTCACTGGATTGTACTTGGACCTATCCATTTCAATTAGATCTTATATGTACATGTTGAATGTGGTCGGATATTGGATACGAGATAAAGGTGAGTTCCTTGAATACAGGTGGCTATTTGGGTTAAAGTATTTCCGGGGAAGTAGTCTACATATGGCTTACCATACCGATGTTGGGTTGGTATGTCCTCAATAACTTTCGACAGGTATTGATCGCATGCAAAAGAAGTATGTGCATGCATATAGTAAGGAACATTAATAGGAAGGGTAACAAGTGTAATTTCGAAAACGTGTACATACTCGTATTGTTCAATGGAAATTTTATGCACACTTTTAATTGGGTTTGTTTATTAGTCTAGCAGTATATTGTGGGAAAATATTTGTTTAATTCAGGTCAAGATAGGCTACAGGCGTTTTTTTATTTTTTGAGGGTTGCGAGAGTCTTTTACAGATGTCAAGTTATGTCAAGTTTGCCCAAATTGTTAAGCATCTTATGCACGCCTTGTTGACAAGGAATGTCGGAACTCACTCAAACCTCTTGAAAAGCATGGTGCGTTGACGAATACGGTGTGTAATTGTTAAGCGAATAACCCAATTTCAGACTGCAGTCTAAAGTCGTGTGAAAATTTGTTTTAATTGCCTCTCCCCATCTGAAGGTTGAAGCAATGAGTCATAGACTCCCGCTAAACGGCATATGGGATGGACAAGATGAGTGTCATGGGTAAGATGATATTTTGAAGTTAATTTCGAAGAATTTTTGTCATTTTTAACAAAAATGCCATCTCATTGTCCTGACTCCGATTTCACTCTTTTAAGAATTTCCCCATAGATCATAAATGTCTTCGGGACTATTTGAATGTTTGAAAAATCCCATCATCATAATCATCATTGAAATTGATTAAAAAATAATTTTAAATTAAAAATTTTAAAAACTTTACAATTAAAATATTTGAAAATCCGAAAATTTATGAATTTAAAAATAAAACGAAACTTAGGTTAATTTCGGACTCGGCCGAAATTTGATACCCGTCACATTTAAATGAAACGTCAGCATCTGTTGTGAAACTTCAGCATCTGTGTGTTGTAAAACAAACATTATTTGGTTTTTATTATACCCTATACCCATAAGAATTCTGTAAATTGTTGTGAAAACAATTCCGAAGCATTGCGAGATAAAAATGTAAATTTAAAAAATAAGAAGAGTAATATAGGGAAAGACACTAAGAAAAAAACTAAAAATATTATTTC
Source organism: Microchrysa polita (assembly GCA_949715475.1). Classification (NCBI taxonomy): domain Eukaryota; kingdom Metazoa; phylum Arthropoda; class Insecta; order Diptera; family Stratiomyidae; genus Microchrysa; species Microchrysa polita. The sequence continues at coordinate 6,636,369 of OX454421.1, forward strand.
AATATCTTCTGAGCAATCTTTCGTTAGCCATGAAGCGGGGACTTCCACTGTTATTTCAGATTCATCTTCTACAATTCCTTCCAACGCTGACAAAAATCAATCTCCGATTGATAAATTTGTCACAGTTCGTAAGAAAGGGAAACATATTAAAAAACCTTCTCCTGTTGGTGATGTTATTCCCAAAAAGAGTGATAATAATAATAGGCGACACAAAAGAATCTTCGGTATCGATCAAGCTAATGATTCTCTTCGAAGTGTCCCCAGTTTCAAGGTATTCCATGTTTCTAAGCTGCATGCTTCGGTAAAAGCAGACGATTTAAAGGAATATGTAATGAAAAAGCTTAATTTAACAGATGACAGCTTTCTTTCGGTTTATCCTCTGATAAAAAAAGATTGTGATATTTCCAAATTAGTTTCAATCAGTTTTGGTTTGAAACTTCCTCATGAATATTCTAAGCAAGTGTTTTGTGCCAACTTCTGGCCCAAGGGCGTCAACATATCACCCTTCAAATTTTCAAAAAACGACAAACGCCAAAACAGTGTCCAGCAGAACACATAATTTCCAATTCATTTTTCTCGGTCTATTATCAAAATGTTGGCGGTCTTCGTTCAAGAACAAATGACTTTTACCTTGCAGCTTCACAAGAAGATTATGCTGCCATTTGCTTAACCGAGACTTGGCTTCACACAGACATTACAAATGAAGAACTTTTCATAAGAGACTATGATGTCTATCGTCGCGACCGTTATGAGGCTTCGACTAAGAGAGGAGGTGGTGTTTTGGTAGCTATCAAAACAACATTCCCATCTCATGAAGTTGAGCTTTTTCATAAGGACGTGGAACAGATATGTGTTTCTATCAATGTTTCTCGCAGCGAAAAAGTATATATTTTTAATAGCTATTTACCACCTTTGAGTTCAGTTGATGTTTATAACAAACATGTAGATAATATCTCCAAGCTATTTGCATCTTTTGAGGAAAAAGACAAATTTATTGTTGTTGGGGATTTCAATCTTGGTAATATAAGTTGGTACTGGAACGACGACGAGAAAAAAAATCTGCCGCGTGATTTACATCTTGAGTGTGAATCTGTTCTAACAGATTGTTTGTTTGCAATGGATTTGATGCAAATGAATCTTGTTAAAAATTCGATTGGTAGAATTTTAGATCTAATTTTTGTTAGTACTTGCTTGAATGCTTCTGTAATTAAAGTAGATAAACCAATTTTGCCCAATTCAATCCATCACAGTGCTCTTCTTCTTGAGTTTGTTTTTTATGATTACATTGAAGAAGAGCCCGAAGTTATTCCTACTAGAAATTTTCAAAAAGCCCAATTTGAAAAACTAAATTCAAAATTTTTTAATATGGATTGGGCTCCAGTTATATCGAATAGTAATCTTATTGAAAGTTATACAATTTTTAACTCAATTTTAAATAAATCTATTCGCAAGTACGTTCCTTTTAAAAAGAACAAAATAAAAGCAAAAAATCCTTGGGCTACCAAAGAATTGTTCAAACTTAAGAGAGCAAAAAATAAGGCCCATAAATTATACAAGAAGTCATCCTCTCTTGCCAATAAAGAAAATTTCTTTAGATTGAGAAGAGAGTATGAATTAATGAATAAAAATCTTTACAAACAGTATATTGCGAGAGCTGAAAATAATATAAAGAATGACAGTAAGACATTTTGGAATTTTATAAACAACAAGCGTAAGAATACGGGAATCCCAAAAAATTTAGAATTCAATGGCAATTTTTACAAAGATGTTCAATCGGTTTGTGACGGATTTGCTAGATTTTTCAGTTCAGTTTACAAAGTGCCAGACTCCGTTTCATCAGAAATGAATGCTAACATCAATGGAAGTCAGAGTGCATTGGTCCCTCGGATAGCTCAGGAGGACCTTACGAGTGCTCTTGAGATTTCTGAGGATGACCTATTGAATGCTATGCGTGATCTTGATGTTAGTATTCAGGCCGGACCTGATGGCATTCCTAATATATTTTTGAAGAATTGCATGCAATCGTTATGTCGTCCTTTAGCCTTTATTTTTAATTTGTCCTTGACTTCAGGTGTTTTTCTTGATGAATGGAAAGTTTCATACATAACGCCTGTTCACAAAAAGGGTCCGAAGCATCTTATTGATAACTATAGACCCATAGCTAAAATATCTGCAATACCGAAGTTGTTTGAAATGCTTATTAAAAATAAAATAGATGTTTTAATTAGCCGTTTGATATCGCCATGTCAACATGGATTCCTGAAGGGAAAATCAACTTCAACAAATTTGGTATCATTTACTAAATTTGTTGCTGATGGTATTGAGCAGGGAATGCAGGTTGATGTGGTATATACCGATTTTTCGAAGGCTTTTGATAGAGTAGATCATAATATTTTACTTAAAAAACTAGAACATTTAGGAATACAGTCAATTTTTCTAAGCTGGGTGAGATCCTATTTAACGGATAGGACTCAGTTGGTGAAGTTAAATGGCTGTACATCTCGCTCTGTTATAAAGTGTTCATCAGGGGTTCCGCAAGGAAGCCATTTAGGACCACTTTTCTTTTTAGTTTTCATAAACGATATCATCCAAAATTTTAAATTCGTGCGTGTATGGCAGTATGCCGATGATATGAAAATCGCTATGAAAATACGCAACATTGATGATTGCCTTAAGTTGCAATCCGATTTAGAAAAGCTGCAATTTTGGTGCCGCGATAATAATTTAAATTTAAATGTTAGTAAATGTAAAGTACTTAGCATATATAAATTGAAAACTCCGGTCTTCTTTGAGTACTCCTTAACAGGTAGTGTTCTTGAAAGGGTTGCCGAAATATCAGATCTTGGTGTAATTTTCGACCATGAGCTTTCATTTCGACAACACATTGATTACATTATTTCAAAAGCGAATAGTATGTTAGGATTTGTTAAACGTAATGCGCGCGAATTTAATGATGCTTTTACTTTAAAAATATTGTATGCAGCTTTCGTTCGTTCGCACCTGGAGTATTGTTCTATTGTGTGGAATCCGTTCTATAAGGTGCATATCGAGCGTATAGAAAGAATTCAACACAATTTTACACGGTTTGCCACTTATCAAATTGGCTGGCGTTTCAAGCCAGATTATAAAACTCGCTGTTCCTTATTGGGTTTACAAGCCTTAGATTATAGAAGAACATTTTTAAACGCTATGTTTATAAGAGACCTGTTTTGCTCTCATATTGTTTGTGAAGATATATTAAATGACTTTCAAGTCAGAAATATTCCTCACAATTTGCGGCGGAACAACCTTCTTGTTCAGCCTTATCATAGAGTAAACTATGGGCTTAATGAACCAATTACAAGGTCAATTATTCTTTATAATAGTTTGAAGGACTTAGTTAATTTTAATTGTACTAATAAACTAATGTTTAAAAGAAGTTATTTTGATAAATTTCCTTATCAATATATATTGTTTTCAGTTTTTTTTACGATCTGCTAGAGTTTACACTCGATTGATTGATTAGTCACTTACGTACGGATAGTAAGTACCTGGTGATTTTTACATATTTCCAGGGCCGGATTTCCCATATGGGCAACCTGGGCAACTGCCCGGGGCATCAGATTCTGAGGGGCGGCAATTTTCAAAAGTATCCCTTTGTTTTAAACTCTGCGAAAGTAACATTTTGGAAACTCTTACAGCAGTTGACATTATTAGACAAAAACTTTAATTTCATCTTTCCAATTTACTCAAGTTAGATATATTCCAGGGCGTCCAATCGAACACTTAACTGAAATTGAAAAAAGTCTACAACAAATTCTAGTCATCTACAAAAGTTGGCACTTAACTTTCATGCAAAATTCTTTTAGCATTCATTCCGAGTATTATACTGGTGGCGCGTAGTTCAGTGAGTCTAGAAGTAGAAAGTATTTTCGCAAAGCATTGGCGTCAACTTAAACAAGGGAAAGGATTTAGCAAGTACTTCAGTGTCCGTTTTAATAGGAAGCCTTGGGGAGTTTTTGGGTGCAATAATCAGGGATCCGGAGCGGCCCAATTTTATCGCTCTGCGCTACCACTCGAACAAATTTGCCATATGTCTCCCTTCTGACAGTATCCTTTTGTACGATATGAATAAAGATTATGGCTAACGAAATTTAGCGCAAACATTTGAATATTGTAGAAATCTTACATGTAATTTAAAGTGGAATAAATCAGGCTAAAACGTCAATTCAATAGTTTTTATTTGAAATATTTCGGAGATGGCCGAGTTTTTTCAAAAACAAGTCGATCCACTCCGCTTCGATGAGCAAAAAAGCGCTCCTCGCTCCGTGAGTTAGTTTCGCTTCGACCTTCGCCGCTCCAGATCCCTGTAACAATCAAGGAATTCCTGAACCTATATTAAATAACTTTAGGCCACCCACACATTCTGCGTGTGTGGCCCAGTGTCCCTAGTTAATAAAAGCAAGCACACATTTTCGAGTTTTCTATTACTAATTTATTGTCTTAAAATTAACCGCTAAGCAACTGGGATGTAGCCAGAATTCGGTTTCAGGTAGACACCTCCACACTTGGGATATTAGAATTGATGCATTAGCTATAAAATTTTCAGTAAGATGTTTCTGTCGTGTGAACAGGTTAAAAAAAAATCACAATTTGTAAGTTTAAATTTTCGAAATGTAAAAAAAGGGGAAGACACATAAAAAAATCATTCCACATGACACTAATGAAAAATTTTAGTTTTCGAGGTTAGGTTATTCGTTTATAACTTCTAAAACTACCAAAAATTAGAAAAATTTCCGGAAGTGGAAAGGTATTTAGCAAACATTCTGAACACATTCGATGTAATGAATGCTGAATTTCAATGCCTTTTTAAACAATTTCGGGAAGGTCCTGAACCCATGGACCTTCACCTGGCCCCATTCCTCGGAAGCACCATATTGTCAAGCAAACAAAATAACATGGGTCACTCGCATAAAAATTGAAATTTTCTTCTCACATACCACAGCACAGCTAACGTTTTTCCTAGCATGTGTATAACACTACTTTCAAATTTAACCAGTTGCGGAGGGCGGCTATTTGGTTACTGCCCAGGGGCGCCATAAAGACTAAATCCGGCCCTGCATATTTCAGTAATATTAGGCCGAATTTATGACAGAGCCACTCGCATATCCTCCTACAAGTTCCTGAGGCTTTCACGTTTTCTTGGTTTTATATTGAGCATAGTTGAAAATCCGATTTTTCACATAAATATGAAGTTGAAAACAATAGCAGGATTTTCGGATTTTTTTCTGTCAAAACAGGGTATTTTTCCTGGATATCAAAAATTCTTCAGGCGAACTTTCTGCAACCTCGATCAGAGAGATGTTAATTCTTCTTCTTCCGGCAAGGTGAAATTTTAAATATTGGATGCCATAAAGAGATTTCTTATCCAATCAAACTCCTGTGTGTTTAACAAGGGGTAATATTTCAACCGTTTTAGGTTTCCAAATGCTCAACTTTTAGATTTTTTATTTTATCACTTGCGGTGTTTAGGGATGGAAACATTTTCAGGTTTAAGTTTCCCACTTTAATTTTCAAAAAAAAAATATCACCAGTGGCTCGAATCATAAGTTAATCAGAATTTAGAAGATTGGTTTGATCATCGATGTTATTTCATACGGTAAACTGTTTATTACCAAACAAAAAAATATTATAACACAAATCAAAGACAAATCTTAGCGCTGTCTGCAAGAAAGCGAATGTTAACCCCGAGTGATGAATAAGCCACGATTATGAACTCTAAAAGAAAGAAGTGAAGTTTAAACCAAATTGTGCCGCCAAAATTTCGAATATGACTTCCCACGATTCAATGACGACCAAAAGAAGCTTTGCCCATGGAAACAAAGATTTGAACTTAAGCAGCCTAGGCCATTGTAAGCAATATATCCCCGCATCATGAGAGAGCCTCCACTGTGGTATTCATTTTGATAACCATAGGTATCCGTTTTTCTACATAAACCGGACATTTTCTTTAAATATTGATTTTTTTTGTAAAAAATGTAATAAAATAGCGAATATTAGCTGATAAAAACTTATTCCGAAAGTTCCTGTGGCTTGAACTTTTTCCTTAGTAACAGAGATTTGCTTTTGATGGTTTTTATACCCTTGAGTGAAAGGGTACATATATTAACTTTGTCATGAAGTTTGTAACGCATTGAAGGAAGCATCTCCGACCGTATAAAAAGTATACATATATAATCAGCATGGCGAGATGAGTCGATTGGAAGATGTCCGTCTGTCTGTCTGTCTGTCCGTCTGTCAGTCTGTCCGTCTGTTGCAGCGCGTTTTTCTCGGCCACTATAAAAGCAACGGAGCTGAAATTTTGCACACGTGCTTATTATGGTTGCAGGCTGTTTGTGTGTTTGAATCACCGAAATTGGATCACTGGGTCATGGGGCTACAATACAAACCAAGCCCCCCCCCCAATTTAAGTTCTTCTAGGAAAAACTTTTTTATTTGTGCACCAATTTCAACCAAATTTCACACAAATGTGTTTCTATTGATGACACAAAATATATGTAAGAATGGATCAAATCGGACCATTGGGTCATGGGGCTGCCATACAAACCCAACCCCCCCATTTTGGTTTTTCTAAGAAACAATTTTTACACCAATTTCACAAAACCTTGAATTAATGTGTCTTTATCAAAGCAACTAAATGGTCAGAACAAATGTACTATGGGGTCATGCTCCCGCATCTTCCAATCGTAGCGTATACACATTATAATTAGAGGTACGGAAATTTCGCAAATAAAAAACAGGAACTTCGCATAAACTAATTTTGAAAATTAGAAATTTCGCTGAAATTCGCATATAAACATAATTTAGTACATTTTGTTGCTGTCAAACTTTATTAAACTAGAAATTCTATAGATTCATTTTATTAAGAGACTTTTAATAATAATAATAAGCAAATAGTGTGGTTGGCAACTACCTATAAGTCAGAATACGAGTTCAGTTGTCGAGAAATGTTTTGACAATACATACGACAAAGTCGACAACGCTCCTGAAGAAATACTGTAAAAAGAGAAACTTCTGAGGCAGAGAACCCCTCGTATTGTTTCGCTTCTGCATGTTCTTGTCAAGTTTGGGGCTCGTCTAACTACGAAAAAAGCCATACATGCAAAAAACCGGTTGCAGAAAACAAACTTGATTCATCAAACCTCCGACTAAACAGCTTGCTCGGTGTTTGGCAAGCCATCGTGCTCGTGATTCTACGAACTCCTTAAATTTAGAAATTTCTCTTTTCTATATTTTCGGAATCTTTTGACAAAAATCAATTTAAAACGCAAAATTATCTTTCATAATTGCTTTTTTTTTAGAAGTACAAATTAAAACATTTTGCATCAATTCCCAAAAATGAGCAGATTTCGCCGAAATTCGCAACTATTTCGTAAAAACGAAATTTCCGTACCTCTAATTATAATGTGAGCGAACACGTCAATTTTACGTATTGTTAGTAATTTAGGGATAAAAAACAAGCAACAGTCAGGTCAGGTCAGTCAACGTATAACCAAGCTGTGGCACGGAAAGCATCTTCCTGTAGAGCCACCTTTCGAAATCAGAATTCAAAGACGGCCCTTTCTAATTAGCGTATTTAGTGGATTTAAGCCAAACCTTCTCCTTTCAGAGTTTTTGTCATGGTTACTTCGCCTTCAGTTAAATCGTATCCATAGGCATCGTATTGGGTTTAAAGACTTAGCAGACGCGCAGAATTCCTTCATTTGTAAGTGCTAAATGTTCATTAGATCTCTTACTGTAAGTCCAACAAAGATGGCATAGCATAGCATAGATCTTTTCGATCACTAAAACTTTAAAACCGAACAAAAAGTATAACCATACACACAAAACTTTTTGAAATACGAGAGCCATCCTGTATATTAAAAAATCGATTTTCATCCCTTAACACAAGACGACATCTGAAGCCTGTGTCCGTTGACCCATAACATTTCCAGGAATTTCTTTTAATTGAACTTCTGCAATTGTCGTAAATGGGAGCCAAAACGACGACCAGACTATTTCGCACCGTGGTGGCATCTCGAAACTTCACCTGAAAATGGCCCCCGGCCAATAAGTGAAAACAAACACTCGAAGGAAGTATATTCAGGCAGCCATTTTGTTGTTAACTGAGCTCTCGTCAAGCTCCGTGCTCCCGCTTCGTTTTTTTTTTGTTGTACTCGGCTAACTTGTGCTGGTTTGCCGGTAAAAGGATGTCCGCCACATCCACCTGGAATGCTGCTACACGAAAAAGGTGTGGAAAACCCCTTCCCTTCGACACAATTATGTATATATATAGAAAAGCATACAAAACAAAATAAAAAGCAAAACTCGCTTCCATGTAAAGGTGCGAAATTCACAACGTAAAACTTCTGACACCCGTCGTGACTTTACAGAATTTCCTATCCTGGCTGGTGTGTTTGTCGGCCGTTGTTCGTTTGATGTCGGTTTCGGTTGGGTAAATTGTCGGAGTTCATAATACGCTCAGTGCGAAAATCTTGGAAATGTTAAGAGAATCTGTGTCATCATCTATTTGATAGGTGAAACCGATATTTTAGGTTATAAGGACTTACCTACTCAGAAATGGTAAAAAAACAATATATAAAAATGAAAAAAAAGTAAATTTAATTTTATGCGTCATTAAGTGAGAGTTTATTTTAAGGACACGTTATGAGTCATTCTGATTGTCATTTTGGAACAGCACAATGATGATGACATGTGAAATTTGCGGTTTATTAGGCAAATGTATGGCAAAGCAAAACTTTTTTCCATTCCATATGTACATTAGGTACATACCTATTTTGCAAAAGAGATTTTCATGTCAACATAAATATTGATTAATGATCATACTTTCGGGATGTCATTAAATGGATTGGAAGTTGGAAATTCAATTTAATTTATACAGCGGGATTAAAATCCACAACAGAGAGCCTCAAAGGCGAGCGCGTTAACCACTACACCAATGAAAATACATAAATCAATCTAAAGAGAATCTGATGGCATAAAACAAATATTTGTCGATATCTTACCGACTCTGAATCGAATTCAAATATGCGCTTATATCAAATTTACATTTTAGCTATGTATTTGTCATGAATAAAAAAAAATAACAATAAAACGTCGCATCGCATACCTACCCTATTATATAGGTAGTCATCTTTACTTTATTTCCTAACATACTTCTCATCTCAGAATACAAATTGGTCTTAAAGCCATCTTTCATAATCCGCTTTACACCAAAACGCTAGTCGCAAGGAAAACGCCAAATAATAAAGCAATATGTATACTTGTCACACTTTGACTATACATTAAAAAAAACCGAGGCTAATTTCGGACGCGTCCGAAATTTGAATACCCTTTGCTCTCCTCGGGCTAAAAGTTTTTTCGGGCATACCTACGACTTTGAGTGAAATTTGGTTGAAATTGGTGCACAAATAAAAAAGTTCTTCTTAGAAGAACCTAATTTGGGGGGATGGGTTTGTATGGCAGCCCCATGACCCCATGGTCCGATTTGATCCGTTCTTGCATATGTTTTGTGTCATCAATAGAAACACATTTGTGTGAAATTTGGTTGAAATTGGTGCACAAATAAAAAAGGTTTTCTTAGAAGAACCTAATTTGGGGGGTTAGGTTTGTATGGCAGCCCCATGACCCCATTGTCCGATTTTACCGATTCAAACATACAAAGTGCCTGCAGCAAAAAGAAGCATTTCTGCAAAATTTCAGCTTCATAGCTTTTAAATTGGCCGAGTAAAACGCGTCGCATCACATCAGACGGACAGACGGACATCGCCCAATCGACTCCTCAAGTCATGCTGATCATACATATATGTATACTTTTTATATGGTCGGAGATGCTTCCTTCAATGCGTTACAAACTTCATGACAAAGTTAATATAACCTTTCAATCTATGAACGAAGGGTTTAAAAATACATAAAAAACGAGACCGAGTTCTAATCGTGCGAATAGCACGATGAGTGTATACCCTATACCCATGTACAGACCTAGAATGCGCGTAAAACCGAAAATATTCAATTTAATTTTTTTAAGGGGGGAGGGGTAGATGGGCTGAATCTCGCACATCTTTAATATCTTATAACGGCATCCAGCAGCTATCATTTGCGATAAATTTCAAATTTTTCGGGACATTCTATCAAAAGATATGGCGGAATATTGCTTTGTAGGGGATGTAGGGGTAGGGGAAGGCAGACCTTCTCCACCTTCCACTAACTTCAAGCATAAGTCACAATTAGGCATTGATGAAAAGTTCAGGTCCCTAGCGACATTCTGTCGAAAAATATGGCCGAATTACACTATCACGGAGGGGTCATTTGTATGGGAGGTAGGGGAACCCTTGGTCTGATTTGGCCCATTTTCAATACCATCCAAGCTTTTATCAAAGCAATCATCTGACCAAAATTTCAAAACGCTAGCTCCATTCTTTCGGGAGTTATCGTGCGAACTGACAGACACACGGACGGACAGACAGACAGACAGACAGACGGACATGGCTTATTCGAATCAGGGACCGATCCTGATCATTTATATATATACTTTGCCATACCTCAGGTGGCTCCTTTGAGGTGTTACATAAATCGTCGTAACAAAAACAATATACCCTATACCATCTTATGGGTATAGGGTATAAATATATTTGCACAAATCCTTTTAAAAAAGGGCTTCCCACTCTGTGCGAGTAACCTGAATAATGGTCGTCATACCTATACGCTTCTGTGATGTGTGTATACTATATTAACAATTTATGGTGATATTTACAGAGAATGGAAAAAAGCGAGGAGAGCTCAAAAAAGAAAAAGGAAAAAATAATAATTCCTAATAGTCCATAAAGACCTCAGCAGTATGAGCGTAAAAAAACGCTCGTGTGCATACTATGACTTGAAATGTTCATATGGAGGCGCTTAGCCTTGGCGGACTTCTTTTATAGTTATTTCCCTTCGTTTATATTATGTTTACGTACATACATATATGCAACTGCGGCTGATGTTTGAGTGCTCGCTTCGCATCAGAAAGCTTCTCAAATAAATACCCTATTATTCCCCTGTATGTCATAGAGTATGATTTGGACGGACATGCATATTCTGTACTTTGTCGTGCCGCCGCGGCGCGCCGTCCGAACTCCGAACAACAATTAATTCGTAGAAATTGTAAAGTTAATTTGCAACATAAAGGTACGTTGGCCTCGACGCGGCCGCACGACAGCGACTCGCTCATTCCATATAAAAACTCGTTTCTCTCTCATTTTAAAAACGAGTTTTTATATGGAATGAGCTAGTCGCTGTGTGCAGTCGTGTCGAGGAAAATGTACCTTAAGAATCATAATTAATTGTGGAGAAAAGAAAAGAGAATTAGAAAACAAAATAAAACCGAGAATTCCAAAGTATGAACAAATTTTCTCGGAAAAAATAAGAGTTCATCAAATAGATAAAACGAAAATTCAGCATAATTCATATACATATGTAATTAGATAAAATAAATAAAACTTCGCCCCCTGCTCGCTACGCTCGTCAACCACTACCCCCCCCTCCCCACCCGGCCTGCCCTTGCCCTGCCCCATCCATGCCACCAGCCAACGTCTGCTCACCCGCTATGAGCTGACGTGCTCGCGCTGCGCGCTCGCAGTAGGTACTGATACTGACTAGGGATGGGCCGATATTCCAGGAGCAGTGACTAGGAACAGGGTATTTGCCTGTCACTGTAACTACCTGTTCCCGAAGAGCAAAAATACCTGTTCCTGGCAGTCACAGTTTCCGCGCTATTGTTTGCTTTCTTTCTTTCCTGGTTTAAACACTGCTGGCACTGTCACTGTTGGTCGCAATCAGTCACTATACTATTACAGTCACATCTAGTCACTATTTTCTGTCAAGAGTCCACAGTCACAACTGTCACTGTTGGTCGCAACCGGTCACTTCACTACTAAAGGAGTGTTAATATTGATAACAATATAAGATGCATTGAGCATAAAAATAATGGCATTCCTCGAATAGAAGATAATCCAACCTATTTTCTAGTTATAGAAAAGAGTTTATCACACAGCCAGTCACTATTTCGTGCCACAGGTACAGTTAGTCACTATGTGTTTGACGCAACCACGAACATTGCCACGTCACAGTCAGGGGCGCTGTCACAGGTGGTACAATCAAGGACACTGTCACAGTCAGGGACGGTATCACAGTCAGCGAAGTCAGGGATGCTGTCACAAGTCACAGCAGAGACTTCTTTTTTATACCAATTTTCGTACAATTTCCTATAGTTGTCGCATTTGAGGGAAGTCCCCTTTGTGGCTTTCAGTTTCAGCGAACGAATTTATACGAGTATCAAGTGTATTGCGCAGTGGAATATTACTCCGTCTTATAGTTTTTTAAATACAACAATCAAGTCATCAAGTGGCATTTTCAAAGCTGTAGCAATATCGAATCGAGTAAAAAAGAGCCTAATTTGGGAACACTTTTTGCAAGTTGATAGTGTCACGTACATACATTGCTTATTGCACTCGAGTAACTTGCTTTGCGACGTGACGTAATTTACAATATTAGGAACAGGAACTGGACCGGTAACAAGGAACTGTTACTTGCGAGTCACAGTAACAGTTGGAACTGTTACTCAAAAATATCGGTTGGGCCCATCCCTAATACTGACTGACTGTTTTCTGTTCTTGCATGCTATACTTATCGACATTCGGGAACACGAATAAAATGACATTTTCCCGAATTTATCCGACTTTAACATTTTTACATATAGAAGGAAACTTCCCATCACATCCACGAAAGATCGATTTTAAGCTTCGTTACATTTTTGTTACGTTATAATGTCACATTTTTTCACGGACCCCAAGACCCCCAGTACTTTAGATAGCCTCCGCAAAGACATAATGTCAAAAGCAGTTAAGATTTTGGAAATTGGATATCACTGGCACATCTGCGGCCTTATTCCAATGTTGGACTGTCGCGTCAATTATTTATTTATTATTTTCTTAAATAAAAATCTTAGCCAACAGCTTACAAGGGCACACTTGAGTTACGACGACCAGCAAACTGAAATTTTACTGTGAAAATGTTTCAATGTAAGAGAAAATTAATCGTAATAACGGAACAGAAATATTATCAAACAAAAAACAAACCCTCAAAATTAACTTTCTCCGCACTCCACTTTAATTTTTTCCACATTTTTCCAATCAATGCCAACCTCTGAACAGCTTTTAATTAAACGCACAAACAAACCCTGCGAATACATTATCCTTCCCATTAAAAAAAAAAACTTTACCCTTTTTTCTGCTTCTCTGACTCTTACGCGCAGTCAATCTTATACTTATGCCAGTTTACCGTATCCTCTCGTAAATATCTTCGGCAAGCAAAACCTGAACTTGTGCGAGTTGTCTGATATCAAAAGTCTATACGAGAGGAGAGATGGCCGCTCGCAGAAAAAAAAGTCCACATAATACAAAAGAAATTTATGCCCATCCATAAAAGTGTGCTTATCTCAATAATTTTCAACTTTCAACGATGCGCGCAACCTTTTCGCCATCTTCATCTTGTGCTCGGTGTGTTCACACAGCATACAGAGATAAATAAGAATAAATAAAATAAGGAAAAAAAAAAGAAAAAGACAGGCGGAACGCTTGATATCCTGCCGTGCGATGCGTTGATGTTCGTGCAATAATTTAAAAAGGGAAAGTTTTCCACTTCTACGTCTTTTGCCATACTCTGCTCCAATCCTCATCATCATCATTTTCGCGTGGAGCGTGGGTAATTTTTTATGGCATTTAGCATAAAATTGCCATTAAAGGTTACATTCTTTTCTTTGCGTTTGTATATAATTTTTTTTTACCCATTCTCAATTCCGCGTCGTTCATTTTGGACGACCAGAACGGTGGTGAATTCAGCGAATTATTTAAGGGTACATTTCTAAATTTTGTCGGCGTATTACTCTTTTTTGTTGTTGTTTACTGTTATAGAGTTGGTCGTGTCGTTAACGTTTTCCGCGAATTGCAAACAAATCGCATAAAATATATTCCTATCAACATATTTTCCGGTTGTGGAAAAGGAGAGACAGAGAAAAAATAAGTAAAACAAATTTAATTAATATTTAGCCTTTCTCCATGGGTTTCTATAAAAAAAAAAATTATGTGAGAAGTGATGCGAATTCGAAAATGAAATAATCTTTTCAATGATTTTTCTTCCATTGAAATTGTATGAAGTTTTTTTTACAGTGCAAATAACTAAATTCAAACCTATATTACCCAGTTCAGCTTATACAGGAGCAATTATGGTTGCTACCATTGGGCCTGTCCACATCATTTCCTTTTTCGTTCGTCTTCATCATTTTGACAATTGAATCTTGGGATGTCAGCGCTATAGAAAAGATGAATTCAATGACAATGACTGTCAATGATGACAGTGGATACCAATGTTCAATATGTCAAAATCGAAAAGGAATGGACAAAAAATTGTAACCCACTCAAGTCGGGATTGTTATCGTCTTTGCTTTCAACATTTCTATAATTTACTGTTTGGGAGGATTGTGAAGTGAAATTTATCCGCGTTTATGTGTTTGCGAGGTGAGCAGAGCGTGTCTTAATTTTTAAGCTGTTGGACAAGTGCTGAAATATGTTGACATCTAATTTAAAAATTAACATTAGTATTGCGACATCTACTGTTGCTCATATAATACACACAATCTATTCATAATTATAAAGAAAAGTAGCTATTATATACGCATTCAGTTCAGACACAAGTCGGTACATATATCTAAGGACCAATGATGAACAAATGTGGGAAGAATAAGATATTCGTTTCTTCTGTTCACTTGGTGCAATCAATGGCAAGTTCAATGATGAAAGAGGAAACGAAACTTGAGGAAGATAGCGAAGACGAAAGACGCATAGGTGTAGCCATTGCAAAAAACGTACCCTAACAATATATTGAAACCCTCAATTATAAATATCAACGGTAATGTATTTGTATGTATTCACATTGGAACAGAAAACTGAACGAATAAACAAATACAGTCGAGACTCGATAACTCGAACCTCAAAAACTCGAATACCTCAATATCTCGAAGAAATATTCCGGTCCCACGAATTTTCTATCTAACTCTAGGCATTACAAACTCGATAATTCAATTGAATGTATACATAACTCGAATACAAATTCGAGCAAACCGATTGGCATAAGCCTCTGTTACTCGAAGAAAATGGTTTGGAAGCCTCTATAACTCGAAGTCAGCCAAGCCAATTCAACATGAAAACAAGGAAAAACGAAAAACCTCTCAACTCGAATTTTAATCGTTTTAGAGCCCTTACTACTCGAAGAATTTTATAGTTTAGCATTGAATCCATTAAAGAACAAGAAAGAGAATGCCAATTTACAAACTGCAAAATTCCAGCGAGTACATTGTTAACAATTAAAAAAAATACCGGCGTACAGAGGGCTGCGCCCGCAATACGAAGGTTTTTGGATTTTGGATACATACATAGTGAATAATTTTGCACATATATTTTGTAGGTAATAATAAGAATTATGCACAATGTTAATGAAATGCTTCTCGTAAATCTATTTTTGGATTGGTCTAAATAAACGCGTTAACGCCTTTCATTCTGTAAAATAGATTTACTATGTATCATGGCTCCACATATTAACTGGATTTATTAGCTGTAACGCCGTTACCATTACTCCAAACTGGAAAAAAGCTACTGATATGAAATGTACCCATCGCGTTCTTTGATTTGATAAAAACTAAAAAAGTCGAAATCTCCGGGACACCCTCTTTGCGTTATCCTACCAACGTCTAAGTATTTCGTGCTAAAGACTGTTACGATTCTACACATTCCTACCAAATTTCATGACGATCCGTTAAGCCGTTCGCAATTTATTTATTGAACGAATTTTCAAATGTCTGGGACACCCTGTAATTTTTGTGTATTATACTTTTAAGTATTTCGTGCCAAAGACTGTTACCATTCTACACATTCCTACCAAATTTCATGACGATCGGTTAAGCCGTTCGCGAGTTATTTAGTGAACAGACGGACGGACAAACGTACAGACGGACGGACAAAATCGATTTCATAAGGGTTTTTTGTAAAATCTAAAAAACCCTAAAAAAAAACAAAGACAATGTTTTGTTAAGAGCCCAGGCAAATCGAACGGTCCGAAACGATTCGTTCCGGTTTAAAAAAAAATCTGAATTTCCGGACATTGATAAATGTTTAGTCCAGTAGTTTGATCATTGTAGAAGAAAGAATGTTTGCCTAAGTGGCCCATTGATCAAGGAAGAAGCTCTTTATATTGCCCATAAATTGAATCATCCCGAATTCAGGGCCAGTAATGGCTGGTTGAACAACTTCAAAAAGAGGAATTCGATAGTATTCAGAACGATTTCCGGCGAAAGTGCAACAGTTGATATGACTGTATGCAACGACTGGAAGCAACAATTGGTTCGTTTAATCCAAAATTATTTACCAGAGGAAATTTATAATGCCGATGAAATAGGACTGTTTTTCGTTGTACACCAAACAAAACCTTGACTTTTCGAGACGATCTCTGCTTTGGTGGAAAACAGAGCAAGGAGAGGCTAACTATTCTACTTGTTTTCAATTCAACTGGAACGGAAAAAAGAAAACCCTTGGTAATCGGCAAATATAAGAACCCGCGATGCGTGAAGAACGTTAAGTCCTTACCAGTCCTATGAAACTAATCAGAAAGCTTGGATGTCGTCTTTAGTTTTTTTCAAAATGGCTGATAGACTGGGATATGGAGTTGCAAAACAAAAATAAACGAGCATTATTGTTTATTGACAACTACCCCGCGCACATTATTCCCTACGGATTGGAACGTTCGTTCGTTCGACCTCGGTCTCCGAATACAACAACAATATTTATATTATTATTATTAAGGAATACATAATGTAATTATGTATAACTTACGGGTTAACTTAGCACTAGCTACTGAGGCCTTTGGCTAAAACAACATCAAACATCAACAATCATCAAAAAATTTAAGGTATTTTACAGGCAGGAACTCATCAGGAAAATGATAAGAGAATTAGACGGAAATATAGAATTGAAACCTATCAATGTGTTGGAAGCAATACGTTTAATCGAAAAAGCATGGAAGAGCGTACCAGAAGCTACATCAAAGAATTGCTTCAGGGCTTGTGGAGTTCTCTCTAGCAATGAAGAGCCTGTTGAAATAAGTTCCAATAAAATGAATGAAGAATTAATATTGGAACGACTTCCTCCGAAGAATTCGTTGCAGTAAACGAATGCTTAGCCACAGACGATTTTCAAACCGACGAAGACATAATTGAAGATCTAACAGCAGCTATGGCGAGATCGGAGGATAACGTTGAAGAAGAAAACGAGGAAGTATCGGAAGTAGTTTCAGTACCGATCTCTAAGGAAGCTCGAGAAGCCGCATTCGTAATTTAGAAGGTTTTGATGGCGTGAAGGACGAAATGTTCAAACCTTTTGGTAAAGTAGAAGACTTTATAGAGAGAAAATCACATCCAAACTTTCGTCAGGAAAACAAGGACAAGTTTTGGGTAAAAACTTGTAAATCCATTTATAACCCTTCTATAATTTTGTTTTGTTTTTATTGTTATTATATGTTTTGAATACTGTTTTTTTAATGTAACTGAGAACTTAATATATTTGTGTTAATCTCTCCTAAATTTACGCGTTATATTTACTTTGTTATGAATTATTATAGTTTCTACTGAGCTGCAAAGGCATTTTTTATTATGAAACTTGACTAATTTGTATTTCTATTGACCAATGCACTTGCCTTCTTCATTTTGTGAATAAAATTGATATCACTTAATTTTGACTTTTTATTTAAGCGTTTATTGATATTTTAGGGGCAAACTCGATATGTCGAAGTTTACTTTTTACGAGAATCGATATCTCGAATTTTGATAACTCGAAGTATGCATAACTCGAATGAATTTGGCGGTCCCTTGGGATTCGAGTTATCGAGGTCCGACTGTATTTCGTATTCTTGTATAAGTATGACTGCTATTCCACACGGACATTTCTTCTGTACCTCCAATGTAAGCATATGGCTTTGTAACATAACAAATAAATTGATGTCCTACGAAGCATTGTACTTTCAAAGTTTATGTAACGTATAGTGTAGTTACTACGTGATAAACCTAGTACATCAGATTGCAAAATATGGTGGAGACAATTTTTTTTTTGTTTCTTATGTTTTTTGGGGTGCTGAGCACGAATCCGGAGCTTCCCACCAAAATTTCGTTGCGGAACAGGGTCAAAATCTCGAAAAACCATAAAATGTTTGGTGTTTTCCCGTTATTCGGCCCCCTAATTCCGAAACTATTTAGTTCTGCGAAAAACTCTACAGGAATATTTTAGAGAGCACATAATTGCGCGTCCAAACAGACATAAATATTATAAATCCGTAGAGCGGTACTACTACAATGGATAATTTAAATTTGCCATTTTTAACATAGTTCTATTTTATGAATAAAATTTTGAGATTGCACGGTTTTTCATTTTTGGTCGCAAAAGTCGCATTTTTCTTGTACATTATGTATTTTGGAGTGCAGAACCTCCTTGTAACTTCCCACCAAAATTTCGTTGCAAAATAGAGTCAAAATTGCAAAAAACGCCAGAAAAATGTCTATCAATTGTAGCGATACCGCTTAACACACTTTAATGATTAATGTCGCGTTGGACCCGCAATTATGTTTTCTTTAATATCTTCATGGACCGGTTTCGGAGAAATGTACGATTTCGGAGTTATAAACAAAAAAAAACGGGAAAACTCCGAAAATTGCGGTTTTGACCCTGTTTCGCAACGAAATTTTGGTGGGAAGCTCCGGATTCGAGCTCAGCACCCCAAAAAACTTAAGAAACCAAAAAAAAATTTCTCCACCACACTTTGCAATCTGAAATCACCTAGGAACTACACTAGTACTCTTCTATTCATTTCTGTCTATTCGTACGTTTTGACTTATGAAAATCTTTTCTGAAGAATTTCGTTATTTGCTTGTGCTTATGCATTCTTGAGAGTGAAATCAGAACAAATGTAATATTGTACATGAAACATTTTGAGAAGTTACCAAAATAGGGAATCTATCCGGAGAATTCTTTTCAAAATTTAATTATAGGATAAAACTGTAATTTCTGTGAGGGAGAGATGTATGACCGTTATGGCTTAGATGCTTTCAAATGACAAACGCGAGGTACACGGAGAGAAAAAATGTAGTGAAAGGTATTAAAACTGTAATAAAAACTATCGCATTTGTAATTATTTTTGACCCTATTGCAACTGATGTAAAAGTTAATACATCTGTAATGAAAAATCTCATTGCGCTGTAATAAAATTAACAATTGGTTGGTAATAAAATTTGCCAGGAAGATAATTTGGCGATAATAGAAAAAAATACAAAAAGTGACTTTTTTTTATTTTTTCCTTTTTTTATTTTTTCCTTTTTTCCTTTTTTTATTTTTACTTTTTTTTTTATTTTTTACTTCTATTTTATCTTTAACTTCTTTTTCCCTAATATAACTTTAGCTTTTTACAATTTGCTTCTACTGGGAATTGAACCGGGGACCTATCGTTTCGTAGTCCTACGTCCTACACCTAAGCTATCTAAGATTACAAGTCATGCGAATAAATTAGTCGTCTTATGTTGTCGCTGTTGTTAATTTCATGTACGAAATGATGAAAATTATTACACCATGCAATAATTATTATTACAGACAGTGGTGAAAATTACCATAAACACAATAAATGTTACTATCCATACAAATATCATGCAACGATTTTTGTTATTACACTGCAATCATTTTTACAATAGGCCAGCACCAGTCAAAACAACTGAATTGTAATCAATTTCACGACATTTTAATAACTTTCACTACAAATTTAGTGAAATTGTATGTTGTGAATTTCATTGTATGATTTTGTTGAATTCATTGCACATTTTTCTCTCCGTGTAGATGCAGACTGAGTGCAACAGAAAACAATTTTATAACGGGAAGTGATGTTCTTAGTACATGAGCTTAGGAGGGATTCGTGTAAGCCGGATCTGCATTTCTCATTGATAACTGATGTCGAGCCCAACTTGATAGTATCTTAGCTCAGGAAGACGACGAACTATTCATATATTGGGCTTGTAGATGACTTTTGTATTCCCTCGCCAATACCACAACTGCCACGGAATCACTTCTGCACTATGTTTAGCAGTCGTAGTTCAAATGAAATTTGTTTGGTAAGAAGACTTAAGAGAGTAACCGGATAAATAGATATTTAGGTGTCCGTGCCTATACCGAGCGTCTGATTTTAATCAAATTTTCTTTGATATAGTCTCATCCCTTCGATACTACAGTTTTATTGAATATTTTAAGCGGTGCAAATACAGAATATTCTTAAGGTCCATAGTACCCACAGCCTTCCAAAAATACTGCCGCTTATGGTCGACTTATGGCACAACACCTCATACCTTATCAATCAACCGTTTACATAAGAAACCTTAGTCGATCTCTCCCTAAAATTCGCCAATCGACTTTCAATAGAAATCTTGATTTCCATACAAGAGAAAAAAAAAGAAAAATATAAAATTTCCCACTTCTAGAAAAAGCCAGAAAAACAAGCATTGAAATAAATGAGAATAATAAAACACGCAACGTGAAAAATATTGATAAATTGAACTGAATTTCTTTCCCTGTTTTTTTTCGCACTTCTTGGACCATCTACCCTGCACCCTGGCCTGCCGAGTTCGTATAGCCGGGGAAAAATAAATTTCACCCACCAACGTCGTCCTTCGTCCTGGTCGAAACAAATCAGACTTCTCTTTTGCATATAAATGCATAAAAAAACTTTTTTATTGAAAACAAAACGAAGAAATACGACCAGAGTGAAAAAACCACAGAGCGTAGATTTCGACGAAACTCAGAAAGCCTATACAGGAAAGTTGGTATGGTAAAACTTCGTCTCCGATCAAACCATATTGAAAATGTTCGGGATATATGCAGATGGAGTGGCCAATAAATCATTAAAAAAAAAAACGAATTACGCGATACCTAGAATTGGACTCCTCACCACGTCTACTGCACAAGGACGCGAAAAAAAGCAAATAAGTTGGTTTCCTCTCTCTCTCTCTCTCTCTCGGTGACTTAGCACTCCGTTTCAACGAATTCGTACAACAAGTTGCCTGTTAAACTTTATGA
Source organism: Microchrysa polita (assembly GCA_949715475.1). Classification (NCBI taxonomy): domain Eukaryota; kingdom Metazoa; phylum Arthropoda; class Insecta; order Diptera; family Stratiomyidae; genus Microchrysa; species Microchrysa polita. The sequence goes on from OX454421.1 coordinate 6,657,596, forward strand.
CTTATAGCCGCGCCCGTTAAGTAATCATTACTCACAATTTGAGAGGATGCAGAGATAATTTGATAGTCCTTTGCCGTTCATGTGTCTTTGACATTATAAGTAAACTTGTTTAGGAAAGTTGATACTTTTTGAAGGACATTTTCGGGAAAAATCCGATGTTGATTTTTTTCTCGCAAATAGGTCTTATGTTCAAATTTCAAAACGGCTCTTTCCCAAATAGAAAATCCCAGGTAATTTCGCTGGTAATTCTGAAAATTCGGTATCCAACTCCCACAGTTTCATTAAAGATAAAAAACTTTCGTTTCAAATTACCCGGCCGGTCCTCATTATGTGTACCTATAGTGTAAACAATTTCCTGAGATCTTTTCCAGAAACTCGACAGTCCTTGAGGGCCTCTTAAAGAGTTGTTAACAGAATATGGATTTTCAATAAGGCGGGCGTCTGGTAAAGGCGACAAAAGTGAATGAGAAAAAATGAAACATCTTCGTCCGGTATCGAAGGTCCTTTTTTTCGGCACCAAAGAAAAAAATCTGTTCGCAATGATTGTCCAATTTCGAAATAGTTTTTTCACAGTCTACACAGCTAGAGAGCAGCAGTTGTGTTGTGTGTCGATTGGCTACCAAGTGCTTCGCTAGTCGCTTGATTGCCTTAACGACGGGCATATCCTTTTTCGCTTACCACTGCCATAGCCATACACACAAAACAGCCGGACCCCCGTCCACTTGAGCCTGACTGTGTGCCTTGTGTGCTCTATACACTCTCTTCTCTTCAGTATCATTAGGCAATTCCCAAAAGTTCCTTCAAGTGAATTTGATAGTTGCCGGGAGGCATGTTGCGAACGCAAGACAGCACCAGTAGCAGTTTGAATGGGCCATTCGATGCTTTTCAGAATTAATTAAAATTCATGAAGTCAATGCTGGAACGGTGGAGCATCGGTTGCTGCGCCCCATCGTCCAACGACCAAATCCACCGAAGAGTGTTAAGCACAGATTGGAATTTCGTCCTGCCAGAATATAAATGACGTTATTTTCCACCATCCCCGCGCATACTTTTGTGTGATACAATTCATAGAATTACATAAATAAAATTTAACATCAACCAAAAAACCAGAGGGTGGGTATTGGAGATTGGATATAACTGATATCTGGTGTGGATAGTCCATAGTCTGTATCCAGGCAGGCTAGATTTGCTGGGTGTGCGGAGGCTGAGGCTTTAAGTTATTACGAGCTACGATTTTACAACGACCATTTCAGATTATTATCACACAGCGATGAAGTTGAGTGACGGACTGACTGACTGGCTGACGACGAAAGACCTCGCGTCAGTTTCCGAGCGGCGCAGGGGTGGCAAAATAATAATCGTCCTGCCTATACACAGAACAGAGTGCAAAGCATGCAAATTTTGATGAAATTCAATTTTGCTAACCATGAGGTTTTAATTAATAACATTTTGGGGAAAGGTCGTTTCGGTTAATAAGTGGCCGTGATCTTTGAGCGATGAATAGACGGAGAGTTATAGAGGAAGAGTAGTTGGGGTGGATGAACTACGAGTACAATAGCAAAGTACGGGTACAATACAAAATCATTACTTACGGTAATTGCCGGACCTTTTTGGCATTTGATGTGTCCCTCGATGTTAGGATGATTACCGAGCTGCTGATTGTATCTTGAAACCAAGACACAGTCTTACAGTTAACATTAGTGATATAGCACAATATTTTCTGTAGGACCATGTTTCGGTTGAAGATAGTTTTGTTGAGTTGCTCCTGGGAGGATGTTGATGTCCAGTCGAGGTCCATTTCATTTTGCTACGTAAGATTCAATTTAAGACAATAATAAAGTGAAGTATAGAACTGTATTGCTGGTAACAATGTATATTTTGCTAAAAATAATTTTAAGAAAGTTGAATCCGACATTTGGTTTTGCCTTTTTCGCAAAGTTCGTGCCGAAATTGAACTCAACTCACCGTCAATTTTTCCGATATCCCAGAGTGGTAACAGCTAGCCAAAGATCACGACCACGGAACAATACAATACAAAGACGTAGACGCATAACGAAGGCACTAATAAATAATATTACCACCGCCATCTTGAAATATCATAGCCGCAACTCAGCTGTACAATTCCGTCATGGTTAAGCTCTTAAATTTTGAATTTACACGAAAAAAAAAAACAACAAGCATATGACATCATTAAAAACAAGAACAATGCAATGCAATTTCGACTCTTAATTTGACGTTTAAGATTCTACATCGCGGCCTTAATATCTAGACGGCGTTGATATTATCCGAACATTTGTCAATCACTCGTCTATACTCCCTCCTCTAGCGACAGCGACTCGCTCATTTCATATAATAACTCGTTTTAAGCATGAGAGAAAAATTAGTTTTTATATGAAATGAGCGAGTCGCTGTCACTAGAGCCGATGCAGTCGTGTCGAGCACAACGTACCTTAAGGCTTATTATGGGCACGGTCGGCAGCCCCGTATTATTCATTTCCACATATGTGTAGCCACTTCTATAAGATCGCATTTATGCAGTGGCGTATTTAGAAAATTCTCAAAGGGGGGGGGGGGGGCACAGAGTACGGGACTAACTTGGTACATAAAGTTTTGGTGTGGGGATATCCGGTAGCATCTACATAGGAAAAACATTGTTGAGATTGAGGGATCGCTGAAGTTTGTGCACCTAAGTCTACCAGATAGCATTTGCGCCGTACTGGTTGATAAGCTTACTGAAGGGAGGAAATTAAGCAGATCTATACATGGTACGTTGTTGATCATGATGTACCTCGACATGCATGATTTGAAGCCTGCATACAAAGTTTGATTAATATAGAAATTATGGTGTTCAGGGCTGTGTTCTATGAAAGACTGAGAATCCTTTGCATTTCAGGTTAATAAACCAAAAGTTTAGTTTTCCTGATAACATTATTTTTATTATTTATTAAGAGCAAACATAATACAATTATGTAGATCTTAGAATAACACTAGCTGGCTGACTAGGGTGGCCAGATGCCCCGTATTTTACGGGTTTTTCGGGAACCGAAAGTCCAAAAACCCGTAATTAAAAAAATCAAATACGGGGCAAACAATGGATAATTTAAGAAAATGAGGAATTATGAAGAATTTTGTGTTACTTCGCCCCTAATTAATAAATATGTACAGGAGATGAAGAGATGCCGATGAAGTGATAAACCCTGACACACGGACAAAATTATTTAAAGCTATCAATAATAGCAGCAAAATATGATTCCATTTTTGAAACTGATCTTTTCTATCGTTTAGCGTCTGGACAAACTGGACAAGGGTCAGTGTTTCCAGACGCAGGTGACGAAATCGATCATCTTTTCTAGTGGCTAAGTACCAAAAAACCCTTATCGATTCCGTTTCCTGAAAGTGGACGAGCTCGCATAGGGTTTCCAGTACATTTTATGTCGAAAACAGGCAAAAACTTTTTAAGCTGAGAAAGGGGGTTTTTGGTGTTTTTGGCGAAGAATGTACTCGACGTACAGAGGAAGAAATCGATAAGGGTTTTGGGTAGTTTTGCCACTAGAAAGCTCAACGATTTCGTCCACAAGCAGGTGACGAACTGAACAAGGTTTCCTATAAATACTCGTCTTGGGAATTAATTCACTGGTCGAGAGAATATTCTCGCTTTGCGGTAACGCATGGACAGATAGCCGTAACCGACCAAATATTCACACTGTCAAGGGTGAGCCTAAAATAAAATGCAATTTTCAAATAACATGTAAAAATAACGGCATAACCTTTTTTTTTTAATTTTTGCCCCGTAAAAAAATTGAAATCCCGTATTTTATACGCTAGTGACCCGTAAATCGAAGGCAAGCAGGTGGTCACACAATGGCTGACTGAACTTCGGCTTTTCCTGAAAACAAATTACGGAGGGACAAACAAAAGTTTGCGTAGTGTAGTTCGACGGAGCCTGAAGCCGAAAAGGAAATTTTACAAAACCTTAATTGGCTGTGAAATTAATGCAATGACCATAGAGACCGTTTCCATATGACATAACGGACTGCAGGCGGAACACTTTTCTTTGGAGGAGAAATTTCATATATCGTCCAAAATTCTGCCATTTTCGACAAAAAAGTGGTTCTGCTTAGTTTTAAAAGAAAAACAGATGAAAAACTGATACAACAAATTTTTACTGATATTGTGGTCTTGAGTTCCATGGCAAGTTTAGGCGAGTTTGAATGCAAAATTAGGATTTACTGAAAAAAAAGCCTTTGTATGTATGGTCAAAAATCTAGTAACAGATTTTTACAAGTACAATCCAGAATCCTAGGAACTATCCCTGGCATAGAGCCGGGAAGTGATCAATCGATTAATTAAAATTAAGCAACAAAGCAGAACGGTATGAGTGTTTGTTATTTCCATTATTCCATATACACTTGCTTACAATCTGTAGTATCTGCAATACCGTTTAAAACGGGTCCTAGATGGTAAGCTGAAGCAACATGTTTTAACAAATAAATTGCGAAATAGAAATAAGAAAGAATCACTACGCTGATGTTTACTTCGTGAAAATTGACGCACAGGCAGGCACAGGGCACCTTTGTTTGAACCGTAGGAATTCGAAAATGTATGCTAAAAATGTTTTCTCATCAAAACACTTTTTAAGCATTTTAACAGAAAGAGAAGCATCTGGTTTAAAGACCTTTAAAGTAGTTCCAACGTGAAATTACGGCCCAATTAAAATATAGAAGCCTGACCGAAAAATCAGACCGATTGTTTCAAATATTTATCAATTCAGCGGCTTACAAGACATCGAGTCCGCAAAACAAAAACGTTGGTTGATTCTCCTCAACCTCAATTCAATAGTAGTCCTTGTTTCCGAACAGATTCATGTCGAGATTGGGCAACCTTTCATGACCACCTCATTGCCCCGACATAACCATAGCTGCTACTTATTATCTGAGAGTTCTTGTTCTTGAAACCACGCCTCTATAAAAATAAGCTCAACTCATTGGAAAAACTGAAAGGGTCCATCAGCAAGCAGATCTGGCAAATTGAGAAGATCATTTGATGTTAATGTTTCGAAGAAGGATTCCAAAGTTTAGTAATAGAAATGCTCAACATAAAAAGGGAACGTTTGGTACTTCAGTTTTTAGTATATGAAAAAAGTTTCATGTGCTCACAGGGGGAGGGGGGCACCTACCCCCCTGTGCCCCCCTGTAAATACGCCACTGTTATGCAAGGTTTGGTGAACATCAACGTTTTTAGATAAACTTGACTTTGAGAATGGGGCTTCTATAGCAGCCCCATAAACCGACTTAATCCGTTCTCATGTATGTCTTGTATCTTCAATGGAAACACATTTATGTACCGTTTAGCGCAGATTGGTTCATGAATAAACAAGATATTCTCAGAAGAAGTTGTTTTTAACGTGGCATTTCTATGGCATCCCCATGACTCCAATACCCGAGGCCCATTCTTACGTATGTTTTGTAGCGTCGCGTCGTATAGTGCTTCAGATTCACATTCCAGCCTGACGAAAATCAAAAAGTATCAAGTATCAGATTTTTGAAGTTTATGTAGGGAAATACGTTTGCACACATCCACAGAAAATATCAGTGGCGTACATATCAAAATATTCTAAGAACTGGGGGCAAAAGTGTTTCATAAATGGGTAGCAAAAAAGTGAGATTTTATTGAAGAGTATACACCACATTTTATCCATTTTCAAAAATTAACGCGAAGGACGTCCAAAAAGGAACTTCTGAAATAAATTCTTCATATACGGTTTATTGAAGCTTAGTGGCATGGTTTCACATGCTCGTAAATTAGCAGTAACGTGTATACTGTCGCCTCCTAGTGGTGAAAACCCCAATAACCGAAATTTCTTGATGATACGAAGTCATTTGCCTGTCCCTTAAAAAGAGCGAAAAACCAGCTTTTGTATAAAATTAAGTACAGCTGAACAAAAAAAAAAAGAAAAACCAAGCAAATTATCAGAGATGATGATGAATAATAATTTTCTTTAAGTCGAAGATTTAGGTTTCGCACCTCATGATAATTCGGAATTGTCCTGGAGTGCTTCACAAATCTTATTTGTTTTAAAAATAAAATTGTGTTTTTTTTTCGTCGATTTATCTTTCGATAAAATTGATAAATATATATTAAAAAACGTTTTTGAATGATTTCGATTGTAAATTCTTAATTTAGATTAATATTTCGAGGGGATCCTAATTGGAAATAAACTTATCGTTCCTCGCCATTCGTGTGGATTTCAGTGATGATATTAGACGAAGTGTTCGTAGTTGTCAGGACGTATTTCATTTTTCGTACTTCTGGCAAGTTATCTTCTGCTGGTATCGGTAGGATCCGGATGGGGTGTTTCAGAAATGTTGGCCCTTCGAACCAGAGAGTGTTTGCTACGAAATGAGTGGGTAGCATTCCCCTTGAAATTATGTCAGCTGGGTTGTCCTTGGATCTGACATACTGCCATACGCCATCTTTTGTAGCAATTTGAATAAGAGCTACTCGGTTTGCGACAAAAGTTGTGAATTTTGCTGGTTGAGATAAAAGCCACTGTAGAACTATAGTTGAGTCCGACCAATAGAATGTGTTGTGAATTGTAAATTTAAGCGCCTTCTTAGCTTGGATCATCAAATTGGCCAGTTATTGAGCAGCACATAGCTCAAGTCTAGCGACGGTGGTTTTCTTCGAAGGGGCTACTCGGCTTTTTGCACAAAGCAAGTAAGTTGCCACGTTGTTGCCTTGGCTGATAGTTTTCACGTAAATACAAGCTCCTTAAGCAAGCTCGCTGGCATCTGCGAACCCGTGTAGCTCGATCGAAGTTGTGTTCTCGAAGGTTCGCACTCGTCTGGGTATCTTCACATTGTTCAGCATGGGTAGTTGGCTTCGGTACATTAGCCATTTGCCCTTTAATTCTTCTGGAAGCAGAGTTGTATGATCCCTTAGGACTCGTCAACCCAGTAATCGTCCTACACTCAGAGAAATATTCACTAATATTGAACGAAATATATTTAATTCAAACGATTTGCGCTTTTGATTTGGCTCCACACGCAAATGCGTTTAATTCTAACGAGTGGCGCTTCTTTCAAAAGCATAATGAGTTGTAAAAAAGCGTTTGAATTAAAAGAATTTACGTTTACCTGGATAGAAGGAGCCAGTCGATTTAAACGTATTTTTCATTGAAATAAACACTTATTCTTTTATTGTTAACGGGTAAAACATTCTTTTTAATGAAACGGTATGTTATTTCGAAAGTAACGCATCGCGTTTTCATTTCATAGAAATTACCTAATTCAAAATATTTGAGTTTTACATGGAATTAAAAGCAAACTCTGCTGAAATAAAATAATACATTCCGTTTGATTGTCCATTCTCCATTCGATTAGATACTTACTGTTACCTGGGTTGACAAATCAATAAAGAATAAAACTTATGAAAACTTTAGAAAAACACTTTATTTTTTATTTAGGTCTAATTTTAATATGGTTAATACATTACACTTTTATTCTAACACCCGCTAAACTTAAATTGCACGTGAGCAAGCGTCCATTCCTCCAGATGAATGCAAAAGTAAATTATCGAAAACACTCTTAACATCGACGAAGATTCTAATACGCGTTTGTTGTTAGACACTACACATTTGTTTGGGATGAACATGAACACGCGAGACTCATCGGACCGGCCGGAAGTATTTAACTACCTGTTGTGCTACGTTGAAACAAATGACATTTTGGCATCGCGTCCTTTAGGTATGTGTATTTGTTACGTAAAGGAATGTATACACATTACTATGTAATGCGGAATCTTTTGATTTAAACGACCGTCGTTTGCGGTTTGGCTGCTCTTTTGTTTTAAAAGAAATCCTCTTAGCGTAAATGAGAATTCGTTCAAATCAAACGAGATTTTTCAAACGAATACTGCGTTCAATTTAAATGTGGAGCTTTTAATATGAATGTGCGTTTTTTTCTCTGAGTGTACCGAAAGTTTTCATGCAGCAACTCTGGCAACAACAATTTGATTGGGATAAGATCAAATTTTTGTTGCCAGAGTTGCTGCATGAAACTTTCGGTAGGACGATTACTGGGTTGACGAGTCCTAAGGGATCATACAACTCTGACATCTCAGAGAGAACTGTACGCTTGATAATTTTTTTCGCTTTTGGTGTTAGATGATATCTTCACGATGAACTCATCTGTTATAGGGCTCCACCTAAGGCCGAGTGTTTTGATCGTGTTGTCTTTTTCAGGTTTAGTTATTTCGAACTCGGATGTCTGCTTTTTATCAGGTGAAATGCCGTGCAATACTTCGGGACTGTTCGAACACCATTTGTGTAATTGAAATCCTCCCTTGGCGAGAATTTCCTCTATTTGTTTGCGGAGCTGTCTGGCAGTTTGCACGCTGTTGGTGCCTGTTAGCAAATCATCCACGTAAAAGTTCCTACGGATGACTTCTGATGCTAGGGGATAATTTCTGCCTTCGTCTTCCGCTACTTGTTGTAAGTACCTCGTTGCCAAATATGGGGCGCTTCTTGTACCAAACGTTAGCGTTTTCAGCCTGTATCGTCTTGGGTCCTTGATCCTTTGTCAAGGATCTCGTTCAAAGCAATATTGGTGGTGGTTTTGCCGAACCATCAAAAACCACACGTAGCTTTGTGGTAGAGCTGGTTGGCCTTATTACACAATGGTGTGGCAAGTAATAATGCGGCTTGCTCAAATCCACATGTTCCACCTCCTCCATATGTTGGAGATTCAAGTATTCCTGGATCACTTTGTCGTATTCGGCATACAGAGATGCGTTGTTGCGACATCTTGTAAGTAGACCGTTTAATCGCTGTTCTGCAATTTGTCGTGATTCTCCTAGGCACGATGGATCGTGGGTAAAGGGTAGTTTTACCACATATCGCCCTGAAGAATCTCTAGTGGTCGTTTCTTTGAAGAATTTTTCACAGCCTGCTTCTTCGGGTGTTTCAGATTCTGGAGCTGCCACTTCCTCCATTACCCAGAAGCGTTCGAGCTGCTCATCGAGGTTTCTGATAGTTCCACAAAAACTGCTTTCTTGTCGGTTATAGCTGAGTTTTCCGATTATTAGCCATCCAAGATTCGAGTTCTGCAACGCTGGTAAGTTCTTGCCCAACGAAATCGTTCCTGATTTCATGAGTGATCCAAATAGTTCGGCTCCAAGCAGAACATCAACTCGTTGAGGGATGGAGAAGTTTGGATCTGCAAGGGTAATGTTCTCGGGGATGGCCCAACTGCTCGTGTTTATATGAGTGTCAGGATGCAGGCTTGAAATTTCCTTCAAAACGACATCTTCAAATGGTGTAACGAACTTATGGCATCTTGATCTCAACTCCAGATTTACACGATTTGTCGACTTTTGTTCGTAATTACCGATGCCCTGGATGCCTTGTTGTTGTGGTACTCCCCTTACCTTCAGTCTTTTATAAAGACCTTCGGTAACGAAGCTTAGCTGCGATCCGGAATCGATTATTGCTCTGGCTTGAACAATTTCTCCGAAAGAATCCACAAGCTCTATGAGTGCCGTCGCTAGGAACACGTACGACTTCCGCTCAGGAGTAGATGCTGGTTGGTTAGCAACCAACGCTTGCTTCGGCTTGGATTGAGATCCACGTTCCTCCCTTTCCGAATGAAGTAAGGTGTTGTGTTTCTTTCCGCATGTAAAGCAATTGCGGGACGTACACATTTTGACACTGTGCCCCGAACGAAGGCAGTTGAAGCATAGTTTTTGCTTTGCAATTACGCAATAATGCATAATTGGCAATATGCGAATTATTCTTTTTTTATGAGACATTGCCCTGCAGTGCGATGCACTTACAATATTATTTACAATGTCTGGATACTACATTGATTAATGCTTAACACACATGTTTCTTATAATTGCATGGAAATGCATGGGCATGGGCAATTTTTGAAACAGACGTGAATATTCCAATGGCATGATGTGAGTGAACAAAATAAACGATGGACCACGGTCAGGACATGCTCCCAGGGGATAGTTGAAAAAGTAAATCATTCATCATAACGGTACTGTTAAATTTGCTATTTTGACAAAATTTTGGCTTTCTAGCTGTAATTTTTTATCGACCAGTTTATCATTTATTTTTGGGCATTTTTTTATTGGCAAAAAAAAAACCTACGGACAACGGTAAAATTTATCCATATTTTATTGCGATTTTAAAAACTCTACTATCCACAGTGTATGTGAGAGAACGGAATATGTTGGCGATTTCGTTTTTGGGAAAATTATCCTTTATTATGCCAAGAACTTACCTACATATAGTGAAGTCTTGTTCAACATTAAATGTCCAATTAACATTTGTAACTCACCTGAAAATAAAATGAAAGCGGGTCACATTAGAGCGACATATCTACAAGTTAATTATATTTAATTTATGGTAATAATTAAAAGTACACTGTCGTATTGAAAAGAGGGTTGTTCCAGTTTTATACATGAAGAAATTTTTACGTTATGTGCATTTCACATTGTGAGAACTCGTCGTACGACCCAAAAACAATCGTACGTCCGATTATCCATGCTATGTTTGGTTTAAAGTTTCCTGTCATGCTGCCTTCTAGTCTAATACAATAGAAACAAAATAGCCCCAAACCCAAACATAAAAAAAAAGAAATTGTTGATACCAAATTGTTGAATACACTGCCCAATATACACAGTAAAAAGTTACACCATTTTGCGCCATGGGTTAAGAGGGAGGGGGTGGCAAAGTGGTACAATTTTTTTTGCAAATATCTGGAAAACTGTGAGTCTGACCTTAAAAAGTACTGGGGACGAAAAAACTACATAAAATTACCTTTGTAATGATATATAAAATTCTTAACATTTTCTCAGAAAATTATATCATAGACCCAAAAGTATTATAGTGAATTTACATTTTTTGAGTTTAACATTTCGCACTGTAACCCTTGATAAAATAGACTTAGGATCATAAGCTCTTGTCCATATATTGCAAACAAAATTTTTTTGATTTGAACCAAAAATTAAAGTGCTCCGACCAATGACGCCCCCTCATTCCTCCTAACATTTTTCAAAAAGGGATGCCTTTAGTTTCTTTTCAAATTCAGCCAGGCAGATAAAATTTGGTGGAGTGCCTAGTCCAAGGCCCATTATACTCCCCACTAAAAAAATTTACCATCCGACTGAGGGTCCCCCCCCCCCTACAAAGAGAGCCAAAATTTTAACAAATTTCACATTTTTTAACTTCTAAATTCTATCTAAAATGGAAAAATAAAATTTATCTCTTAGAACGTTATTATAACAGTCAATTGTAGTCCTCTGAATGTACATATGTTCAAAAGTTTGCATCAAAGCGTACACTACCTTTATCAACAAATTATGTTTGAAAGTCATTGGTACTAGTTCAAAGGCTTTTTCCGAATATATCGAGTAACGTGTACTAGCAACCTTCAAACCCGATTTTTCGTACTTGTAAATCACACTCTGGTACAAACTTTTGAATATACATTTAGAAGACTACAGTTAACTGTTATAATGACGTTCTAAGAAATAAATTTTTATTTTTTCATTTTAGATAGAATTTAGAAGTGAAAAGATTGAAGTTTGTTAGAATTTTGGTTCACTTTGAATGGGGGGTACCCTTAGTTTTGATCGGATGGTAATAATTTTTGGTAAGGAGCATAATGGTGCTTAGACTAGGCCTCCACCAAATTTGATCTGCCTGGCTTAATTTGAAAAGAAGCTACATGCATGCCTTTTTTAAAAATGTTAGCGGAGGAGGAGTAAGGTGGGCGTCAATGGTCGGAGCACTTTAATTTTTGGTACAAAGCAAATAAATTTTGTTGGTAATATAATAAACAACTCTGTCAAGAGTTACAGTGCAAAATGTAAAACTCAAAAAATTTAAGTTCTCTATAATACTTTTGGGTCTAGGGTATAATTTTCAGAGAAAATGTCTAGAGTGTTATATATCATTACAAAAGCAATTTTGTGTAGTTTGTTTCGTCCGCAGTACTTTTTAAGGTCAGATTCATAGTTTTCCAGATATTTGCAAAAAAGTGAATTTTTACCCCTTTTTCACCCCCTCCCCCCTTAACCCAACACGCAAATTGGTGTAACTTTTTATCAATTTATCATATACTGATCCCGTCAGCTTTAGATAGAAAACGCAACCTCCCCTATAATTCGAAACAAGTTCCATTCCATAGAATTGGTATTAACCCTTTCGCGCCCAATGATGCCATATGGCATCATGTAATTTGATGATTTTTCATAGAAAATGCAACAAATAAATTTTAATTTTTTGTATGATGTTAGACGCTCTCAATAGTAAAATGGGTAGTTTATTTTTTCAGCGTGAATTTTTTTTTTCAGGAAAAACCCTATAAAATGTTTTTGCATAAAGCCTAGTACTGACCTCGAGAGTGAAATTTTTCGCCGCTGCGATTTTTTCAATGAAGATGTATTCTTACTGTCGTGGAATAGTATGTGGGGAATGCTAGAGAATTCCATAAGCTGCAATCCGAAAACAGTTCCACAATTTTTCTCGGCCATTTTTTTATTATACCCTTCGCTCATAGAGTGAAAGGGTATATTAACTTTGTCATGAAGTTTGTAACGCATTAAAGGAAGCATCTCCGACCATATAAAAAGTATACAAATATGATCAGCATGACTTGCGGAGTCGATTGGAGCATGTCCGTCTGCCTGTCTGTCTGTCTGTCTATTGCGACGCGTTTTACTCGGCCTGTATTGAAGCTAGCAAGCTGAAATTTTGCACACGTGCTTCTTATTGTTGCAGGCTGTTTGTATGTTTGATTCACCCAAATTGGATCACTGGGTCATGGGGCTGCCATACAAACCAAGCTCCCCAATTTGAGTTCTTCTAAGGAGGGACTGGGATAAAAGGGGGATTTAGTTTAGTTTTTCGCTTCCGTTGGCATGGCTATATTGTAAATGTTAGAATGGCTATCTTTTTCGAATATTAAAATTTAAAAAAATTGCCCATAAAAAGGTACATGAGGGGTGTACATATTTTTTTTTCTATATTTGTATATGTGTATTCTCATTACTAAGAGTCTTATGCATGTTGCCGATATGCTTCCTGATCGTACATGCAGAAGCAAACTGCTACACATCAAATTACGAACCCACCACCACCACATTTTCGTTTGAATGAAATTAAGGAATTCATTTCCTTGTCGCCACACAGCAAACAGCAACAACGAAAACTTTGTTCGGCGACAATATTTGGTTGCTTACATGACAAAATTACGACGATATTTCAGAGCTGTACAGCAACATGTACACGACTTTACTGTACGGCCTTAGGATTAAACGAGCACAAATTTCGATTCCGTTCAAGACGAGCATTTTCCGCTTACCACCCCCTCGTAACGAAGACATCAGCCGAAAATATATATAAACACAACTGAGCTTCGCACAATACTAACTACGTGGGTGTGAATCGGCTTTTCGAGAAATGAGGCATTAATGAGGACTCCCCGCACTCTTCTCTCCTCTTCTGCGATTTGTTACCAACCACACATCCTTCACTTGTGTTATAATGAACCCCACTATCTCTTACATGTACCTTTACACATATTTCACTTTCACGTTCCAATTAGAGATGTAACATCTCTTTGCTCACTGTGTCATGAATTCACAAATATTCACATCGCAAATGTTTATGACATGCATGAAAATGCTGCTGAATTTGTGGTACACAGAGGTCCTGTACCTGTTGTATTATATGGCCTCCGTAATTGCAAAAAATCTTTACGAGAATTCATATGTGTCGCTCCTGTTGCTGAAGGTGAGAAAAAAAAACATCAAGCGAATCCGCACAGTTTGTGTCGCGACTCATTATAAATCCGCACTACTCTGCAGCTGTTGGTGTGAAATTAAATATATTTTCTGCACATTTTTTGCTATGATAATGACAGGTGTGTATGAAAGTTGCCCTGCTCCTTTTTCGAGGAGGTACATGGTAGCTGGTAGGTATCAATTTGCTCATGTAAATTACATGCTTTTCATTCTAATTTGTACACCAGTTTAAATGGAGCCGACCGCGAATTCATACAAGAAAAAGCCGGAGAGGTAATTGAGAGCGTGTAATCACTTTTTGTAGGTGGTCGCGTCATGGATGCGACTGGTAGAGAAAATAGCAGGAAATAGCAGGTGCGGTTGCCAATCAGTCGGTAGAGCATAGCTCGAGCTTAGCTAATTTAAGGTCATTTTGCTTTGCTGATTGCTGGCATGTCAACCAACTTTAAATTTTTCACACTTTTGTTTGAATTCAAAATCGCTTTACTTGACAGTCTATAGTTTTCATTTATTTTAATTTAATTTTTATTTATTTTAATCATTTCCAGATAAAATTGATATATTCTCACTTTCAATTTTGAAATGGGAAATTGTTGGGTAATTCATTTGAGGTAAGAATTTTATGTTTTCTTTTGTATGCTTTTTCTATACGCAATAAAAGTCTGAGTAACTTGTCATTAACCCGAGTAGAGTCAGCGTTACCATAATGGTAACACCAAAATAACTTCCACCTAAACGATTATGGAACCACGCACGTAGCCAGGGGAGGGGTCCATGGGGTCCGGACCCCTCCCGAAATGTTTTCAATTATAACGGAATTTTAGTGATTACAGTATAAAATATCAAAATATTCAGGTGGTAACATATTTTTCTCTAAATTCTGTGGGACTGAACATCATAAAAAATATCCCATATGGAAAATTGGTTTAAGGGAGGTTTTCTTCTCAAAACTAGATAAATCCGAATATCAATACACACTTCTCTGAACACAACACTTCAAAATAAAAAACACTTATTTTATATTTTCGGTAACCTGTCCGTTACCACAAAAAACTTTATGTATGTATATACATGTATTTCGGGAGCCACTTACTCCCTTCTTCAGTACAATGTACTGAAGAAGGGAGTAAGTGGCTCCCGAAATACATGTATATACATACATAAAGTTTTTTGTGGTAACGGACAGGTTACCGAAAATATAAAATAAGTGTTTTTTATATTTGCCACAAACAAGGACACATTAGTTATACTTCAAAATAAATTGCGCGGAATCTATGCAAAAAATGTCTGTTGTCGAAAATTATTATTCACTCTGATTTTATTTATTGGACGTATGGACGTGTTTTCATGCGAGCTTGGAACTTTAAACTTTCCGCTGCGCAGGTTCTGAGCATTGCTACAAAAATAGAGAATGCGATAAAATAGTCTTTGACAGAGCTGCTTTAATAGTCTGTGCAAGTAATAGTTATGTAGTTAAGCCTTTTTTTATGACCAAGCGCTCAAGTTTTAACAAAGCAAAACAAATGGTAAAAATTAGTTTTTCTAATTAGTCTCCCCTACACCACTGTATGCATTTTCGCCTCCTCCCGGCAAGGTTTTGGATATCTTTTTCGTAAAAATCTCGCGGCTTTTCACGGACCCATTCTCGCACAAACAATTTTACTTCTTCATAGCTTTTGAAACTTTCAATGGAACTTTCTCAATTCGTTCAATGCTGTAGAAGATGTGTACAAACAACCGAGCGCCTGAATTTATACTTAATATTCAGAAGTCTTAGCACTCATCTGCCTGAGATTTTCGGTAGCCTAGCCGCTCATGAATATTTTCCAAATACATACTACTTACGTTTATGCCCAACTCCCCAGTCATGTACACTACTTCGTCAGTCTTCCACAATGAGTTTTTCAACGGTGGCGGCGCTTACGTTTTCATCGGTTACACTAGGTGGCGCGCATGTGGCTACTTTCAAAACACTCATACACATGGGTTTTAGAGAGGCACTCATTCTGGAACTTCTCTAGTACTTTTTAATAAATTTCCGCGGATTTCATATTGGCTTATTGACTAAACAACAAATAATGATGCGTTCTGCAAGAGGCACTGGTACATCCTTTTCACTCATGGTGGTTATAATTACACTTAAAAGTCAGGTTACGCGGTTCCAGCTATTCATAACATACCAGTCTAATATTTAGTGTATCCACTTTTTCAACAATAAATTTGTCGCGCGTCTGAAAATTCCGTTGGACCCCTCCCGAAACAAAATCCTGGCTACGTCCCTGTATGGAACCCACTCTGTAGTACTAAATGAAAAATATTTTTATTAGTTTTAGTTTCAAACTGAACATCTCAGGCAATACGTCGAAACTAATGCAATGTTGGTTGGTCCTAAATGGTGGCTAGAGCCATGGATTTCGGAAGTGTCAAAAACGAGCATTTTGGCGCGTAACCTAATGTTAAAACAGCCACTGTTACTATTCATTTATATACCAATGGTATTTGAAGCGAAAGCTGGTAAATTGTATTTTAATCTATATTTAATAACATAATTTCGCTCATTGTGAACTTTCTGCATGTTGCAATACTACTTCTTCCGGTATTTAGGACGGAGAGAGCAATAAGGTGGAGCTTATTCTCTGAAATCCTCTCATTCGTCCAGGTGATGTTCATGACTAATTGGGTGGGGCAAATTCACTAAACTGCACTCATTGTGAATTTTCCATATGTTTGTATGGTTATTCAGCAATTAACGGAATATTTCAATCATGTGGCGAAAATACGCTATTCCGTTCAAGAAATGTCGCCAAAAATGGGGAAAGCAATGCTGATTTCAAAATATTGTTTGGAGGGTGTTGAGCAGGGGCGAACCCAAGGGGGGGATTTGGGGGATGAAACACCCCCCGAAATTTTAAAGCGAAAATTATAGGTATGAATAAAATTCACACAAAATGTCTTTATTGATAAATCAAATGCCTAAGTGATGATTTTCAATATGCCCGACGTCAGACTATCGTTTTAAAGTGCCCACAGACCTTCCAACCAATTGAAGCAATTTCTTGATTGCCCGATAAATTGGAAGGTGTATGTGACCATCTAATCCATTTTTTTATTGGACGTGTGAAACATATTGCCATGCAATTTTTCATACAATCTGTCATGATAATCATGTGTTTTCAGTTGCTGATTTATTTTTTTATATGTTTATGTCAATACCAGTGGTCATTCTTCATGTTGTGGTTGTGGCGGTCATTGGCTATATCCACACATGCGCGTTTTTGTCTTCCCTATCGTTTTCAAGCTCCGTTTCCACTTTCAACATTGAACTGGTTGCTTCAAGTAAGTAAGACGATTGAAAATTAAGTCTCTAGACAGGCCCATTCTCCATCGAAAGTAGCAATGGATCTTCCATCGCCACAAAATATATAATTTTCGCTATGTTGTGCTGTCTCGTGTGAACCGCGAGATTGTCATTTCAGATTGCGCCATAAATTGCATAGTGTATGTGCTGTACGGGCGTCAGATCGATTGGTCAATCGATCGGACAGTATATGGGAACTCTTAAGCCTAAGGTCTAAGAACATTTAAAGCGTTGGATTTCATGAGCCACTTTGCAAATACAAATCACCCCCCGAAATAAATTCCTGGGTTCGCCCCTGGTGTTGAGTACAAATTTACTGAAATCACAAGATAAGGCTAAAGGTTAAAAAAAAAACTTTGCCGAAATTTTGTTCATTTGGTTATCCATTGAGGAGTGTCTGCAAATTTCAGTGACTTTTCAGCTATTCCAGGTGAAAATAAAACCATTAGGAGGGTCCAATTTAGCGAACTACGTACGTAAATCCGATCAAGAGATTTTTTTTTACAAAAGTAGGCGCAAGTGAATTATGCTATTGACGATCAAATTCATTCAGCACATGAGAGGGCGGAGCAAAACGTATGGGAGAAAATTATCTGTATGTTTTCTTCGTCAACTTTCGTTCAATACTTATTTTTACATCAAAGGTCGAAGTTTTTCAGAATGAGGATCCGCGGGAAGAATTTCCTTATATATGTTAAGGCGATAAAAAAATATACGCAAACGCTGGAGGGAAAGAACCGCCTTCACATTCTTTCCTGGCAATTTTTCGAATGTTTCATGAGCTTATTTCGGGCGGTGCTCATGGAAGAGATGGGGGAGGGGAGAGATAATTTACGGAAGTACGGTAATTCGATCTACAGATATACACAAAAAATTTAAAAAATAAAATGCGCTCACTATTTTTCTCGTGGCCAGTGTTGCTGATCTTTCAATAGGTACTCTACTCTGTTATTGAGCATGGAAGTCATTGAGCTGCTGATGAGAGCGGAAATAAATCAGGCGAGAGATATAATTCACTAAAATCCGCTGATTTGTTCAAAACTATTGCAAAATACTGTCTCCATAAAGTAACTCGCTGTACATTTTCCGCATGTTGCAATAATTGTTTGGCAGTTCGGGGTGGAAACCAATGTGGTCTTGTTTACTAAAAAGCGCTAATTCCTTCAGGATATGTGGGCTAATGTATGCGGAGAAGATCTGTCTTCATAATCCGATGAAGCAAATTTACTGAAATCTGCTAAAATCTGTGTCAATATAGTTATTCTGTTTCAATAATATTCAGAAATATTTTTATTCGTGTTTCAATATACATAGTTACAGACGTTTCCTATGGGACTTATGCTACTGTTTAGAAGATAAAGACAAAAGTATGTGAGAAGTATTTTCAAAATTTTGGTAATTGTAATTTTTAGAACGTTTCAATGGATAGGTATTGTAGTATGGGTAGTCATCTACCTTCCACTGGGTATAGACCAATGATTTAGGTTAAGCCTACTGCTTACTTAAATCCGGTTATTCGTTTAAGAATTGTTGAGAAAAGCTTGTCAGAAACAACTAACATTGTGAATTTTCCGAAGTTTTCAACACTTATTCTGCTACTATTTTGGGTTGATAAAAAAATAAAATAAATAAATAACAGGCGCGACAATCCAACATTGGACTAAGGCCGCAGGATGTGTTAGTGACATCCCATTTCCAAGATCTTATCTGCTTTTTGTTGCGGTAATGAGATCAGCATCACGCTCAGCAGTGTTATTTATCCCCATAAATGGGTACTCGTTTAACATCTGAGTGAGATCATAGTCCGTCCACGGTGAGATTCGAACTCATGACCCTGTGCACCGAAGGTGCGCGCACTAACCGCTAGACCAGCCAGACTATTTGGGGTACCAACTCGAAAATTTGGAACAAAATCTTAGAAAATTATCTAAGACGTACAGAAATGCAGACAAAATTATGTGGAAAAGAACTATACTCATTGTGAATTGTTGCTCATTATATTTTGAAGGCAGGGAAATTGAAACAAAAATATTTAATGAATTGATATGCTTTGTCTCACTGGTATGATGGTTGACAATTCACTTCACGAATTCAACCTGAAGATGCTCAAAATGCAGAGCGAAACGTCGTTGTAAAAGGAGAAGGAATAAAGCTGGAATAGTGAAATGAAAAAACTGAATTGTCAAAAATATTTAACCTCTTAACCAGTGGCGTAACGTTTCTAAAATATCTTGTGTTCGAGATCGAATTGGGGGCCCCTCAACACTGTAATAATTTATAATTAATTAAAAAAATGGTCCAAACCATTTCTGTAGGTATTACGCCCGATTTGGAAAAAATTTGAAATTGCAGGGCTATGTTTATAGGGAATTCACACTTGCGACAGGATTTGCTAAAACCTGACGATTCAAACAAGTAAACGGGTTGAAATGAATTTGTTTAGTTCAAATCAAGAATTTGTTTGTAGACGGCTACCAGCAGTGGCGCAACCAGGATCTTGTCCTGGAGGGGGCTATGGCCATCCACATTAGTGGAAATTTGTGGAATTGAATCGCAATTGAAATTTCAAATTCTAGTCGATAGTGTATGTGTGAGAAACACATATCTCAGGCCTTGAATATTTGAAGTTCGATGTAAAAATTATTAAAGAAAAAACCAGGTTTTTCCGGAACATATACATATTTGGACGACATTCCCTTTTTAAAAAAATCACCTGAGATCTGCTCGCTTATATTTTGGATTTTTGCTCAATTATGTTTTAAAAATTCCTATGAATAACCTATGCTCCAAGAACAAAAATTCACATTTTTTCTTAAAATATTCAAGGAAACGCATTGCTTCATATTTCATTTTGCAATTTTTCCGTTCCAATTTCTAGGGCCTTATTTCGTATGAAATCGCGCTATGAACCGGGTGGATTTTTTCTGTTTATTGGAATTTGCCTTTAGTACCACAGCTGTTAATGGGAGAAGTACTTTCTTTTGTTAATATGGATTAATCCTGTTTTTATTGCAGCGATTTAAAGGCTTTCAGCGAAAATTCAGGTAATAAATATCGTACTTTTGAAAAAGACCGAGAGTGAAAATTAAAAATTTAAAAATTAACAGAAGAAAAGAACTGCAATAATTGCTTTACATTTTTCTGGTATGAATAACGCTCGTATGTTTATTTTTTTTTGCGGAAAATGCAGGGCAAATGCTGCAAATTGCATCGTTCGGCAGGACAACGCTATTGAAAAATCAGGACGAGAAAAAAGAAAACCAGAAATACAAATAGCGCAGAAATTTGCGGGATTTTTGCATACTCAATAGCTAACATTGTACAGTGTGATCAGAGAACAATTTTATTTTCTGACCTCCCTCCTTGGCATGCGTTTTGTAATCCCCACTATGTATGGTGACGCATTCCTATAGCTTCGACACGATCTGCACCTATACGCCAAACATCATCCAATTGCTGTAGTATTCAGCAATTTCAGTACGATTCTCTTGCCTACGGCCTTACAGAATGAGGGCTTTGATATTATTCATACATTATCTAATTTGTCATTTTTTATGACTTTAAGTGAGTCAGCTGTCTGACATTTGGTGAAATGCCTACTTGACGTCCAAAAACAGGACAAATCAGGATAAAAACAAAATATTCGGGATAATTGCAATATGACAGGTTAACAGGTGACAGGTCCTGTCAAAAACAGGATGGATGCGAGCATTAGGTATGGGCCTCACAAAAGCTAAGGCCATCCCTGGTAACGGGAATTCAGCGCAGCAATAAAATGTTCCTTGAAATTTTCGCTTCAAACCACTTCGAAACAAAGAAAAACCTTTCGCTCAAGAGCACTTCTTACTTGTTCATCCGCTTTAAATCTAGCATCAATGTTGCAATGACCCAGAAGTAAAAAAAAAAAAAATTTTTAATCACAGTTCAAAATTTCCAACTCCTCTCACTACGTTAGGGGGCCCCTAATGGTCGGGAGCCCATGTGCGACCGAACACATGGAACACCGTACGTTACGCCACTGCTCTTAATGACCACAGTTACTACAGTAACATGAATTAATTTTATCAAAGAAAAAAATGTAAAATGCGGAAAATCACTTTCATCCAAATTTTCTTTCCTATTTTTTAAAATATTTAAATTTGGAAATACGATGGATAAAATTTACTAAAACCTCCTAATTCGTTCAAAGTTGCAAAGGATAGGAAAAAAGCCGCCTTCAATATTTTGCTCATTCGTTCAGGTGAGTATGCATGTTTCAGTAGTTTTTCGGTTTTCGGGAGAAAAAAAAAATCGTTTTAAAAAGCCCAAATGATCACTGTGAATTTTATGCATATTTCAAAAGCTATTCTGGTGTTTTGGATGGACACCTATCCGGTGTGGAAAATTGTCTGAAATCACCTTATCACCTATGGAGATACATTTAAACAAAGGTACATAAGTGCAAAAAAGCTCCCTTCAAAAGGTTTGCTCATTAAATATTTTTTGCAAATTTCAAATTGCAAAAAGAGACCGATTCGGCGTGAGAAATTTACCAAAATCTGCTTATCTGTTGAGGTAATAAAATGCTAAAGTATGTGAAAACGAACTGTCTTGATAATTTTGCTCATTGTAAATCTTCTGAATGTTTCTATAGTCATTGTGCCATTTAGGCGGTGACGCAAATTTACTCAAAATTGAGATAAAGGCAATAATATTTGAAAAAGAACGATTTTCATTATTTTGATCATCGTGAATTTTTCGCATGCTTCAAAAGTATTCTGGGTGTATGCCAATCCGGTGGAATCAATTTACTCAAATCCAGCAATTCGTTTAACATCCATTCGTGGAGTAGACCAACTGGGTTGGATTTCTTTTCGCTGACGTTCAAAAGATAAAGACTAAACTATGCGATCAAAACATCATTGTGAGTTTTCTGAATATAAATATGTAATGCTATTCCGGCTGGAGCCTTGAGTGGTGGAGTAAACTTACCGAAAACCGATAATTCGCTCCAGAAATCCAGAATTTCTCACATGTGAGACAAGTTGTTCTGTTAATTGGGGTAGAGACCAATCCAGTGGAGCCAATTGACTGAAATCCCCATTGTGAATTGGGAAGTTTTCGCATGTTTCAAAAGTTATTCTGCTATTCCGGTTGCAGTCTAATCCATAACAAACCTAACATCATGGAAATCGGTCCAGCAGTTATTGAGTTATAAATGGTGTAACTAACGCTAATTATCCGGGTTAAATATATTATTTTTAGAGTTTAAAATTGATGATTGTTTAAAAAAATTAGAACGTTATTTTAAACTATTTTTTTTTATTTCTTAAAATTCAAAAATGTTTGATATTAGTTTGTTTAGTGTACGATGAACTTTGTATAAACTGTTTAAAGATATTTAAAGAATGAATGTACATTCCCCTAAATAAAAATTAAATTCCTTAATAACCGACTAAACTCCGGGCTAAAAAAAATCCAGCCGTTACCGCGCAACGCCATCCCATCCACACGCACATAGTCCTTCTGCTTTAAATACTTAATCGAAACAAAATTGATTTTTGTTTATTCTGAACAATCGCGCTAACGACGAACATATCCCTACGAAAGCACCCTACTATCGTTAAGATACTAGATTGATAGGTTAATGCCATTAGGCCATTACAATTTTGTTCGTGTTTTTTTTTCGACATGTTTTTCTTTCTTCCTATAGGAAAATATGCGAAGAGCTGCGAAACCACAAAATAACAAGAGCTTCCGTTAGGCACGGCAATTTAAAATGAATTGCATTTGGATATTGTACGGAATTTAAGGATCAACGGTTTTATGTCGGCAGAATATTAATCAACAATGTTGAAAGATTTTTCGATAGTAGGTTTTTTTTCATGAAGTGGAAAGAATTTTGTGTGAGTGTGGGAGGGGGGGGGGGGGGGGGGGGGTGAGATATAATGATTTTTCGATGATGGCGATTAGTAGCAGGCTTCTTTTGAATTGAACCTATTATGTTCAGATGTCGGAAAAGGACTGTACTATGTGAGCCAGATTTGAATCGAAAGTTACCTTTCTAATGGAGATAATATTAACTTTTTAAAAATTCACAATATTGGATTGTGTGCGAGTAGTATAAAACAATTTTTTGCATGTCAACCATCACCTTTATCGTATATTGTTCGAGTTATCGTATATAGTAAAACCTCCAAAAGTTGACCACCGGGCGGACAATTTTTGGTCAAGATAGAGAGATTGATTAACTTAGAGAGACTTGTTCAACGTAATGTTGAATGTAAAAGGGCGGAAAAAAGATGAACAATTTAAAGAGGTGATCCTGTTACAGAGTGGTCAACTTAGGGAGGTTCCACTGTATTTATCCGAGTGGTCAAAGTTATCTTTGTCCTATATTGAAATAGCAAAATTTGTCGTGTTATGTATTGGCAAAGTAGTTGTTTGGGAGTATGGTCAACCTCCAAAGTTTCTGTTTTTAACCCTTTCACGCCCAAATTATGGATTTTAAGCGGAGAATTTTTTTAACAACATTATGTCGTTCAGTAGGCATCTTTTATAATATTTTCTTGAAGTGCTATAGTTAACAAATTAGAGCATGATGCCATATGGCATCATTGGGACTGAAAGAGCGCTTAGCAAGTTCCGTGTGAAAAATGAGATATTTGGTCGGAAAAAATCCTACTTCGGAATTTTTTTTGCAGAATGGTTGGTGACGACCCCCAGATTATGGGAAAAAAAGTCCCAACCGATTGGGGGTCCGCAACCTTAAAAAAGGGGGAAAAGGGGAAATGGGGGTCATTTCTCGATTTTTTTTTATAGGGTTTTCCTAAAAAATCGAAAAATCTTTTGATTTTCTCTTACAACAACCTCTTTACAAAATAAAACCATTAAAATGATTTGCATAAAATGATTATTATCAGGAATTATGGGGAAGTGGATAAATCAGTTTTTCGGGTTTACGACAATCGTGAAACCTTCTCTAAAATTTCATTCAAAATAACATCCCAAAACCAAAAATTTCACGCTGGAAAAAATCAACCACGCATGTATTACATTATTGGGAGAGTCTAATATTATACAAAAAGTTAAAATTTATTTTTTAAATTTTCTATGAAAAATAAATAAATTTCATGATGCCATATGGCATCATTGGGAGCGAAAGGGTTAATTCGTGAAAAGTTTTTCCAAACTTTTTGACTTTATATTGCTTTAGTTTTGGAAATTTTGACTTACATTTCGCGTTAATACGCAGCTGTGTATCCCTTGGTGCCCCCACCGCTATACCAGACAATATTAGGTTTCGCATAACAATAAAATTGCTTTTAATGTTCTAATGAAACTTGCTCACATGCGCTATTCATAAGTTCATTGGGCACTCAATATTTTTGAGTAAAAAACTAACCTCGCAGCTTTTTCGTAAAGTGTACCTATAAGCTGACAAGACGTACAGCATTTTGCTCTGCAGAACAGCATTTTTACCTACCATACAGCATTGTACAGCAAAGTGTGCAGCATTCCCCATTCCACACAATGAAACCTGATTCACTACATAATAAGGTCCTCGCAGAGGCGTGTGATCAGTCTTATCTGTTTTTAGGTGTAAAGTTTGACCCATTTAGCGAAATAATCGCATTTTGAAATTTGGTTATTTTTTGATAACTCAGGAACACTTCCTGATCTATCTGCAATTTGGCACACTTGTGGAGCTACTTGGTGCTTAAATTTCGTCCAATTTCCCCCCGGTTCTATCTATCGTTCGGAAGTTACGGCTAGCTGCCCAAATAGCAATTTTTAGTTTTCTAATTGAAAATTCCCCATTCTGCGGAAATGCGTGAGCGGAAATTTTTTAAAGTAAGAAAACTTGTAGCGCACCGTGCTGTTCACATTTGGTGAAAATTTAAAGGCTCTAGCTATCAAGGTTAAGAAGTTACAGCCGTCAAAAGATACAATTTAAGGTGCGAAATTTGACCCATGTACAATCGATAGCTTCAACGTCTGCAATGGGCGGGGCATGTACAACGGATGGACGACAATCGCATGCCAAAGAAAGTTATGAACGCACAACGAATTGACGGAGCGAGGTTGCGTGGACGACCGAGAGCTCGCTGGGAGAACTCCGTAGGTGAAGACGCCCACCAGCTGCTGGGCTTCCGAAACTGGAGGACAAGGTCACGTAACCGCGACAATTGGAGGTCAACGATTCAGGCGGCCAAGGCCCGACGTCGGGCTATCGTGCCACATTGATGATGACAATCGATATTTAAAGATATAATAACGTTCATTTTAGTTTGCGTTCATTTTCGATAACCCGCGAACCGAGCGAAATTTCTGAAATTTGGCACACTTGTAGAGCTACTTGGCACACATTTCCTGCAAGTTTCACGGTCCTATCTATCTGCGTTCCGTTCGGAAATTACAGCTCTCCAAATCGCATTTTTGTGTTTCAAAAATTGTCCATAACTTGTAAATTCTTGAGCTGAATTTTTAAATTAGGCAGACTTGTAAAGCATCGCACTGTCCATATTTTGGTGACCATTTCAAGGCTCTAGCTACCGAGGTTTTAAAGTTACAGCCATCGAAAGATGCGATTTCAATTTAGTTTTAATATCACAAAACGATGGAAAATCCGATTTCCCTAGCAACCTCTATAGAAAAATTCATACTAAAGAAAGGACTCTGCAAGGGTTTTTAGATAAAGTTTTTACTTACAATATGCCCTTGGAATCCCAGGGGACCGGCATACCATCACTAATATAACCATAGAGAAACGCATATTTTTCTCCAGAAATAGTATGGCAGATGATTTGCCTAAAAGCAATTATATGTGTACAGCATTGGGTCTTAGGCAGTCTGGTCACCTTAGTGTACCATTATAGATTTATTCCTGAAAATATGTTTGCCACGATTGTTCAAGCCTGGGTTCATTTGGGGAGTATATCGATTGAAACTCCTGATATTTTCTTCGTCACCATAAACTCAAATTTCGTGCAGTTGTCTTTTTCGGCAAACGTACCGTTATAGAGATATAGGTATTTGTTGCAGGAATTTAAAAGCTTGGCCGACCATAGCTCGAGAACGTTCGATGTGCCGTTAACCAATTCAGTTCATATATTAAACAAGTACCCAGTCATGGGGATAAATAACACTGATGAGCGTGCTGTTGATCTCAACACCTCAACAGAAAAGCAGTTAAGATCTTGGAAATTGGATGTCGGTAACACATCTGCGACCTTAGTGCAGGGTTCGACTGTCGCACTTGCTTTTTTTTTTTTTGGAATTACTCAACCGTTATAAAAATATTCACGAAAATTACAAAAAAAAATTATTTTACAGTAAGAACCTTTGTGGCTTTGGGCGCAGGGATCGTTAGGGTATTTGGATATGTCGTGAAGAGCTTCGCCTTATACAAGTTACAATAAGTTTTAAATAAGTTTTCAACCCTGGAAGGTCTAGCTTTTTTTTTAGTACGGAAAGGTCATGCGTCATGCTTCGTCGAATCGATTTTTATGAGTTCCAAATGCAATCTTTCTAAAATGAGTAACAATTTTGAGCCATTTTCCCGATTTGTCCTATTTTTGTCCTAGTAATTTTTTGTTTCATAAATTAAAAAAGAAATAGGTCGCGCATTTCAAAAAGAATCATATTTGTTACGAGCTAGTTGTATGGACACCGACTTATCGTCGAATCGAAAACCAGCCATAAGAAATTCTGCAGTTCTAAAAGTTACACAAAGTTCATCCTTCGTCGTTTCGTTGACGCCAATTTCGAAAAATCCAACTTACCCTGCTTACTTAGATTAGCCGCAATGTACCCGTTAAGCAGTGGCGTAACTAGGGGGGGGGGGTTTGGTTGTTAACCCCCCCCCCCTTTGCACGTGGGAAAAAATGTAAAAATTAGAAGAAAAAAGGCAAAAGGAAAAATCTGACATATTGCACATTTTCTTCTCTTTAGAACCCATCTAAAATAGAAAAACAATATTTATCTGTTCGATCGTCACTGTAAACATTGATTATAGTCGTTTTTTGGATATTTGGGCTTCATAATTTTTTCAACTAAAATCATACTATTCTAAAATATTCTGTGGAGAGCGTGGGTTATCCCTTCGTGGTCATCAGGGTTACGGCGCTGTACTAAGAGAAGAGGAACGATATAATGCACCGAAACAGAGAGTCGGGAATTTTAGGGCACTTCTCCGCTATGCTTGCAAATCTGGTGACACTCTGCTGGAAAACCAGCTGAAAAACGGATCTGAGAATACTATGTATACTAGTCCAAAAGTTCAGAATGTTATAATTACTGAGTGTTTTTCTATAATTACTGCTAAAATAGTTGATGAGGTTAACAAGGCAGGAACCTTTACAGTCCTTGCTGATGAGACAACCGACAGAAGTGGTGATGAGCAGCTCACCTTATGTGTTACATATGTTTTTGAAAATACTTTGCATGAAGAATTTTTAGCGTTTATTGATGTTAGGGATATGTATGGGGAAGGCCTTGGTGCTGCAAGTGTTAAGGATCTCAGGGATGAAGGTATAGAAACTCGAAATATGTGCGGGCAAGGTGATGATGGTGAGAGTAATATGAAAGGGAAATTCAGGGGCGCACAGTCATTCGACAAGCAACTTGCAGAAGCCCCTCTAGCTCTATACTTACTTACATTGTGAGTCTCGTAGTGTTAATTTAGCAGAATACAGTGCATGTGACATCAGGGAAATCAGCCATTGCTTAGCAATTGTTAATTCTATTCAAGTCTTCTTGAAGACCCCGAAACGAAAAAAAAACCCTCAAAAAGCTAGTGATGGCGAATCTCGAGTTCGACGACTTATCCCATATAATCCCATAAAATTTATTGAAAGGCACACGTCAATTACGCGTTTCTGGGACCAGTTCGCCCTCCACCTTGACCCCTCTGTCGGTGATAAGGGAATGGGATAATTCGGAAACTGCTGCCGATGCCAACTCCAAATATAATTCTTCTCTCCCTTTTCTCGTTGCGTTCCGGTGTACCGTTTCTATTTTCGCTGTATGTCAACCTATAAGTCGGAGCTGCAATCAAACACTATTGATCTCAGCAAGTCCCTGCTGATTGTAGAAGGTGCCGTAACAACCTTGCAGATAATGCGAGCTAATGCGATCACAAGCTTCAGCCAAATTTTCAATAAAGTTCAATCTCTCTGCGCCACATATGGCTTAGAAATTACATGCCACGAATGACCGGTCGTCAGACGCACAGAAACAACGTCCCAACTGATAACGCTGAAGATTTTTACAGACGATCAGTGTATTTGCCATTTCTGTCTTTAGCAATAGTTGAAATTCAAATGCGAAGCCATGGAGCGGTATAAAGAACAAGGCAATGAAGAAGAAGAAGAAGAAATTCAAGAACGGCTCACTGCCCATCGCACTGTATTGCCATGCTTTTCTTCAATTCTCCAGGGAGAAGGGCTTCTTACAGATGACAAACAATTATCGGAGCAGTGCCTAAAAGAGGGTAAAGTTCTGTTTGAAACCTACCAATCTGCAGGTTTCTTGAAACTTAACTCTGCTCATCTAGGAAAATAACGACAAATTTCGCAAGAATTAGATAGTTTAAGATAAAAACAATTAAGCAAAGCTAAATACGTATGCTAATTCGCCCATCTCACCTTCTCACCGTATAAGAAAGTTCCTTATCACACCGCCTTATCATACCACTGCCCTCTTAGGAATTCCTCCCAACATGTATACCAATTGACCAGAAAACCCCCCCTTTGGATGTCCTCTAGTTACGCGCCTGCCGGTAAGTACATCGACACGGTGCGAAAATCAGCTCAAAATAATGAAACTTGTCAAGAAAAACGGGATAAATGTGATGATGCGTCGTCGATTCGACGAAGAATGACCTTCCAGGGTTAATAAACGTTACCGTTATAGCTATATTCTCGAAAATCTATCTATTCGACCATTTGTCGTTGCTATGCGGTGGGGCATGCACCAATTAGTACTTTTGGCTTCAATTGGAAACCGCAGAAACTACAAAAATGTCATAGAACGACTTTTGAGTAAATTTTACCGTTATAACGATTTTCACGAAAATTCCCAAAATTCCGGGTTTTTTACGTCTAATCCCACGAAGCGTTTTTAGGAGTGCATGTATTCGTAAGTCATTTAATTAGTTTCTTTTGAAATTTACGGGCTACAAATTTGCTATAAAAAAAAACTTTTAAGTTAACTTTACCGTTATAGAGATTTTCATAAAACTTGTGTAGAAAATCCAATTTGACTCCCTTGGAATCGTTAGCAGAGTGCGAACTTATGACGGTTTCTTTACACTTTCCTTGAAATCGCAAGAACTACAAGTTTGCCATATATGTACGTACCAAACTGTTCAGTAGGTGCATGTTACCGTTATCGAGGGTTTTACAAAAACCTGTCGTCCGGTTTGCCAGGTCTTAACGGAAGCTATGCACATGTATTTCCTTCAGAAGTGGTGTACGTTGAGCGTTATAGATCGTATGAATAAAAAAATACTTTGTTTAGTGTTTGGCTAAATCGGTCGATCGTAGTTGTTTGTGCTTGTTTAGCCAAGTATTTAGCAAAGCATCTTTTTATTCATAAGAACTAATATTTCACCAATTGAAAGTTTCTTTACTATAATAAATCAGTTATGTTATAAGTTTGCGAATAGTGTTTCAGGAACTATTTTTAAACCGAAAATTTGTTTAGCCCCGCACTACCAATATTTTTTGTATATTTGAGGTTGATTCTTTCGCCTTTGAAAGTTATGACCGGTTTGAGGTGTCAATGAGGTGTATCCTTTTCGGCGAACATTTACACTTTTAACCACATTCAATATTTTAATAATAATTCATCATTTGAGCGCTATCCAATTTTCTGCGATAAAAAACTTGTTTATTTATGCACCAATTTATATCCGAAATTAACCTCGGTCTCGTAATTAGTGAAATTTAAAAAAAAATCATAATACAACTAAGTCGGTCCCTATCAAAGTTTGTTGCACATCAATAGGAGTTACACCCAATTTTTCGCCAATACGATGTACCAATTAATTCGTACCTACTTCCCTAAAAAGAAAATTCAGGTAGATGATTTACAAGCTCTATAGTCCATACCAAAGAGGTTATAATACAAAGAGGCCGCACGGAGCCTCGCCAGTATGAACTCTACTGAAGCCCGCAATACATTCGCATCATCTCCATATCCGTACACACAAATCAGAAAGCTCCTCCCATTTTCTCATTCAAACAAAAAGCAGGGCTGATAATTACAGTTTCAATAATCGAAAAGTCTAAAATTCATTCGACAACATTTTTTTCTCGGTTATTTCTTATCTTCCTCGTCGCTCAATACACGCAAAAAGAATAACTAACTGTAAATCAACACTTTTCTTAACTGTTATCCTCATTATTATAACGCAATTGAACACTTTTTATCCACGAACTGCACACAAATAATAGGCGAAAATTTTTCTCACAACCCTGCACACTTTTTATCTGAGAGCAGGAGAAAGAAGTGAACATATGATTCTCGCCATGATGGATTTGACAGTTGAAGAAAGTAAAGTTTTAAAATTGAAAATTATTTGTGAAAGTTGGTGTTTTTGAAGCCGGGATTAGTCAAAGTGTTGTGCTAAGTGCTTGTATTCAAATAAGTGTATATTTTGGACGATTTGCATTCAAAGAATGCAAAAGTAGTTGCCATGTCGCAAAAATTAGACGAAATATGAATTTTAAGTCTAGTTCTTGCAAATTGACCGCAAATTCGAAGTTCGTGTTAAAATACGATTTACAGTGAATATTGCTCTTAAAAGAATGCAATCGTTTTTAGACTGATGTAATGTGTGATTTTTGCGTGATTTGCATTCGAAGTGAAGTCCAACCAATTTCCGGGACTCTGATTGGCTCGAATTTTATTTCGTGTTTCCTGGTGATTGACCGTAAAATCCATCAAAACGCTGTGCAAAATAACGTTCTTAGTGAAGTTTCTGACATATTAAAAAAAAATTAGACTGAAATTCATTAATTTTGATTTAAAACTTTGCAAAATTTAGTGAAAACTGGTGGATATGACATATGGATGCCAGTGGTGGAACATGTTTAGAATACTTCCGATTGGGGCTAGAATGTGAATTTGGTGGTTGAATTTAAAGTGAAATTTCAAATTTTATTAGATTTGATGGTAAATGTTTTCATAACATACTCCAAATACACGATTCCTATATGCGGGGTAAGAATTGTTTGCTCTCGGTGTAAGTGGTCGCGAAAGTTGCATTTGCATTGTTTATGTATTTTGGGGTTCTGAGCTCAAATCAGAATCCGGACGAAATTTCATTGTTTCGCAAAAAAAAACGTCGAAAACATAAGTATTAATTTTAACGATACCGCTTAACGCATTTTGAAGATCAATGTCGCATTGGACCCGATCATGCTATCTCTAAAGGAATGGATAGACCTCGAGAGTGAAATTTTTGTCCGCTGGGATTTTCTAAATGAAAATGTATTCTTACTGTCGTGGAATATGTGACAAATGCTGGGGAATTCCATCAGCTAAAGTCCGAAAATGGTCCCAGCATTTTTCTAGGCCATTTTATGTATTTTTTTCGGTTCACCGGTCATTTTATTGTGAGAAATACCTGATGATCAAGGAATCGAAAAATAATACATAAAATGGCCGAGAAAAATTATGGAACCGTTTCTGGATTGTCGCTTATGGAAATCTCCAGTATTTGCCATATATTCCACGACAGTACGCATATATTTTCATTGAGAAAATCGCAGCGGACAAAATTTCACTCTCGAGGTCTATCCTGCGCTTAACATGTTCATGGAGAGCTTGTCACAAAAATGTGGAGTTTTGGGTTTTTTGCGGTTTTGGCCCTGTTTTGGAAAGAAATATTCGTGGGAGGCTCAGCACAAAAAAAAAAATCCCCACAACATTTTGCAATATCAAATCACATAATGGCTGCATTCAGCGAACGAAATTCACTGAAGAAACACTGGAAATGCTATAAGAATTACCCGCCACCGACCCCTTTTTCCGCTGAATGGCCTTAATGCGCAATGAGAATCTAATTGAAGTAACACTTTTCTGATACATTTTCCGTTCGCTGAATGCAGCCATTGACTACACTGTATAAATGAGTATATTTAGGATCTTTCACAATCATGACATTACATACTTTTGGGACTATCTTTGAATTTCAAATTTGTCGACGAATTGTTGTTCTGATATTTTAAAGAAATTAGGAGAAATATTGTGGTACTCGAAAAAGGACTATAAGTAATAAATAAAATTGAAAAAAAAAACGAAAACGGTGTTATGCTTATACCTACAACAGTGACAGTGACAACAATGTTTGGAAACTTTTGTTTGTTTTTGTGGGAAAATGTAAAATTATCGAATAACCTAACATTAATACCAACACACTATTCGATTTTGATAATTAAATGTATTAAAGCTTTCAAAATGAAATTCTGATTATATCATTTTCCGGCTGGCATTTTGCAGTCCGTGTGGATGCGGTTTAATTTGGAAAAGTGACCTAAATGTTCAAAAAGTTTACCCAGATGTTAGAGCCACACTATGGGCAAGTTGTGTTAAGCCCTGGCTTTCGGTGAAAGTTGTACCATATTGTATTGCAATTTCAATAATGCATAAGTACATTCTGTGATACAGAACTCAATAAGGAAGCACAAACTTTCTGCTTGTCGTACCTACATAATATTTTATATCCCACCAGCCGTCGCCGTCGGAAAACAACTACTAACAGCGCTAAGTCAATAACAATAACACTATCGATACTTATTATGCACAAAAGCTCCCAAATTTTTATCCGAATCATGGGACGACTATGGTTAAATTCTCATAGCAGCACAACTACAAACGCATTTTTCTCTCGCCTTGGCTTCAACCAAATTGCTTCGTGATTACTCCATGTATTATAATCTCCTTGGTCCATACGTACAAGTAGTTATACATCAAAATTCAATTCAACCAAAATATGCACAATCAACTCGTTACATACGACTGATGCTCTCCAAATGTCCCATTAGTCCCTACACATTCCATATACTCAACATTTTTTTTTTCTGAAACCCTTCTTTGACCCTCATTTTCCTCACGTTCAATCCAATAACTAAAATTGCTGAATGAGCAATCTCGGCAGCCCTTCCGCATGAATCTTTCGTTGATGTTGCACTCATAGCACTCGTATAATCTAAAATGATGGACACCACAAAGCCATCATCCTGCTCTGCTCTCCTGGAAATGTATTGAAAATCCCTAAAGTCTATACATAATATTGAAGGCAAACCATCCACCCATTGCCGTTAGCTGACGGTACAACATTATCTGAAAATTTAAATTGAAAGTAAACAAATACATATCCATCTACAAGGATACGAGAGGATACACAAAGTATATGAGGAGAGAAAAACAACGTACGTACCATATCCTTGTAGCTCAAACTATAGCAATTTGAGAGTACGTTCGTACTTTCTATTTTTTCGTCAAGAATCTTTTTGGTTTCGCCCGAAATAAAGAAAAGAAAAATCTTTCCCTCTCTCCGCCGCCGCAGGACTTTGCTTGGATGGCAAGAATTATTATTCATAGGATCCTTTTTCTTTTGTTATTCCTTTATATTTTTGTAAACGTCATACTAGTGTTGTTCTTAGCCTCTATGTATGTAGCCATATTTTTCTGTAGATAACGATTTCGGTTCGTCTCCCATTTTTCATACAGAGTAAGAGAGATTTTTCTAATAGCGAAAAAGAAGAAGATAAAGTAAAAAAGGTCGGTATACGACCAGAGAAAATGGCAATGGGTTTTAAATTAGAAAACCGTACAATAAAACGACAACGAGGATAGGACACAGAACAGAAATAATTTCCTAATGCAAAATATACATTCTTCTTAGTATTTATTTTTGTTTGTGAAAATCTTTGGGATTAAGATGAGATATGCCCTCGAATCGAAATCCGCTCCCCTCGGGAAAGGATGCCGTGGCCTCACTAAGATATAGGTAATCGATGAAAGTAACCATTCTACTGTGTATAGTATGGAGGACGTTGTTTACAAAACTAACAATGCCGCAGCGGCAGCAGCCAACTGAAACGAGAGTGGGAGAGAGCATCAGGGAAATTCCCACGGAATTTCCAATTATGTATACACAATGTCGGATGTTTCAGGTCAACAAACATTGTCTGCCCGCTCTTGGATCCTTGACAATTATCCGATGCTTGTGAAAACGAAGCTATATTGCAGCCGTTGACAGGACAACAGCAGCACATTTCCATGATATTAAAGTTAAAGCAACACATCGTGTTCGTTGCTCATTTTTTCGACCGCATACGAGTACACACTCCACACTGCAAAGAAAGAACGAACGAGCGAGGGAACATCTCAACTCAACTCAATAACCGTCGTTCGTCGTGCATCCTTATATGCGTCCGAGCTTCCGCAGAAGAACGATAAAGAGTTGTGAAGGTACATATGAGTATGTGTGAACGCAATATCAACATTACCCAGCAAAAAATGGAAGGCTTATTTAAGGTTTATATCCATACGCTGTATACCTTTGAAGTAAGGGAAACCTTCGGTAAGGAATTACGTGTTGCAAAGGCATTAACCTGTCAGATACCTTACCGAAGCACAGGCCATGTCATTGGCGATAAGGTTTAAGCTCGGATACGTAACTTTTACCTTTTAATAAAACTATTTAAGCCTTTAAAAGAGATTTAACAGTAGCTTTTAATAAGTTATACGGATGCCTGAAAAAAAAGATTATAATACCTTTTCATATCCTTATGTAAATGGTTTGATAATGTTTAGCGAATTATAAAAAATTTTGATTTTTCTGAACTATTATGTGTACCCCCCTCCCCCCTCCCCCCTTACCTTCCCCCTCCCCCCTCCCTTGGGACATAGTGCATATCCGCACATGCCCTGAAATGTTTGACCACGCCGAGATTCGATCTCCGCACCTCTAGATTACTAGCATCGTGACTCAACCAACTGCGCCACAGAGCCTGTCATAGCAATCTCCTCGCAAAATGATACTTAATTTCAATTTGGAAAGAAACTTAAAATAAGACTTACTTAAGAACTAAATATATTTTTAATAAGGAAATGGAAAGCTTTTCAGAAAAAAACATTTTAGATACCTTATACAAAGGCTTACAAAAACTTTAAATTACTGAAATGTAATTTTGTCTTATTTCTGGTATGAATTAATGTTTGAACTAAATTATAAAGAGCCTTACGTAACCATTATTATAATTACTATTTATACGTGTCTGAAAGTAAAGCTGGCAATAAACTAAAGTAAGTCTGAATTGTGCCTTAGTTTAATATTAAACAAAGCGAACGCGAATTATCCATGACAGAAAGTAGCAATAAAGCTTTCGTAAGAATTATTATAAGGCCAAAGCTGAAATCGTTTCCCTTACCTATTCCTTAAACCTGACAAACCTGATCAGATTTTTTGCTGGGTACACATTGTCTGAGCACAATTTACCATGAACTAGTTTAACTTTCATCGCCCAACACCGTTTGTTTGGTAGGACCAAGGACAACGACGACTTATAACGATCGACGGACGTGGCCAAGGCCTTCTAATAAGCACCACAGAGAGCGTTCAGAGAAAATAACAGCATTTTGGACATGGGCCATATAGTACAATAGACAATGGTGGAAGAACGGTATAATGAACGATGCGCACTGAAGCAATTATTAAAGATGTTACCGATATACTCGAAGTGTAGTTGAAAAGCTGTTAGAAGTGGCCTCTTGATTTTCAATGGACTATAATTGGTTTCTTTGCGCAATTTTATTATTGGGTGTCAAAAGAGTTGATTGGATGAGTACGTTTTCCAGACTTATTTCGTTTTTATTAATTATACGCGTATTTTCTGCACGACCTGTCTTGATATGAAAGCTATTCTGTGCTATGCTATATAAGCAGTGGCGTAACGTTTTGCGAATTTCTTGTGTTCGAAATTGAAATGGGGGCCCCACATACGATTTCTTTTACCGCAGGTAATATAAACAGAATTCACATTTACAACCAAAAATGAACAACGAAAATCTTCTATTTAACCAACATGTCCCAACAGTTTTCAGTTTGAGACAAACATTGACATTTGTATAAATATTCTGGAGAACTTGTAAAGAAAGATCTCCACATGTCCTATTTAACTATTTATCACTGAGTTAAACAGAAGCTATGAAAAACATCACCTCGAGGAGTGCGCCTACATGCCTGTTTCGTATAACAAGAAGTAAGACTTGAAGTATTTACCCTAAATCTGAGGATCACGTAAGCTAGCTCACAGCTTTGAAGACCCTATGTCCAAGTTAACTCGTTGGCGTATCCATGGCGAATTTAATCGATTGAAATTAAATTTATGGTAGAGTTCCTCCAAAAAGAAATGCGTCCTGCAGGAGAAACGACGGATCCGTTCTCCGAACAGAAGGGTTTAGCATCAGGGAGAATTTTTTTTTTTGATTTTATGAGTCTTAGATAAAAAAAACTTTTTGATTCAGGGAACGATCTTTTCAGTAGTTCCGTTCCTGTTTAATATTCAAACACTCAACGAACTGCACCACAATGGCTCAATTTTACGCAAGAACTTTCGAGTGAAGCACTCCTTTTTGCAAGTCGAACCTTTATTGCGGATCCCCGGTATCCAATTAATGCGGAATGTTTTGTTTTTATGTTACATTCTGCAACTAGTTTGCGTTTTGTTTTGCAAACTAATAGAAATGAATGTCTTTAAAGGAACAGTTACCCAAGGATCTATAAAAGATAAATATTCTTTACATTTTCAGCTTTGGGGGCCCCTGTGGCTTGGGGCCCCTGTGGCTTGGGGCCCGTGTACCGCTGAGCACATGGAACACCGTACGTTACGCCACTGGCTATAAGTATAACTCAATTTATTTGAAAACACTCTCTAGGATGCTGGATAGGGGTTATCAGAACTGAGAACAAAAAGAAGTGAACAATGCAGAAAATTTCAGACTTTCGTAATATGGTTATAGATTTGGAAAATATAGCCAATTAGTTTGCTCCAATGCTCTTCTTCAATTGATTTGGGAATGGATACTACAGTAACGGTGCAAGATTAATTAGTATGTGTTCACTTTAACATTAGTCGAGTGGAGTCAGTGAATAGAACAATGAAGTCAATTCGCTTTAATTGTATACTTTGAGGTATCTACATTCCCTTCAGTCTCAACCCAGATAAAGATGATGTTGTAGCTAAACATTTTTCACAAAAAAAAGCCAGCGGTAAAGGTTTTTCTGAGATGACGAGGTGTTTGGATGGGCTAGTGAATACAATTTCCAACAACACTGACATCCGAAACATTGAAAAATGCATCGTAAACCTTGATAAGAAACTTACGAATATTGCTTCCTACAATAAAATACTTGTCGTGCCATAATAAAGACTACAAGACAGATTTTTTGCAAAACTTGATTATAAAAGTATAAAAATCTTGAACGCTGCCTAAATATCATCATAACTTCGACAATGGGTCCTGTAGTGAAACTCCAAATAACGTGAACAACAGTAAAAGGAGAAAACTGATTCCACCATTTTAACCGAAGCATTAATTGCCACACCTTCCGATAGTGATCCAACTGAGTCTCGGAGTATCCAAACGGGTCCTGATAGGCTAATTTCACGATTTGGCACTTTTTGGTCTCGAGATGAATGGGACCAAAGGCTTAAAAGGATTAAAGCACTTCACCTGGCGAGATTGAATATACGTATATAATATCAAAGCAGCTCGAACTTCATTCTTCGTGAAAGGTGCTCGACATTCGGCGGACGAACTTTGACTCCCAGTGCATGTACTAAACGGAGGCAGTGCTTACAGCTGGAAAGGATTGTGGTTTACCTTATGGAGACATAAAACCACGAAACCACATTCAACAAAGCCTAAAAAATTACAAATAGTTAAAAGTTAATTGTCATGGAAACTTGTGACTAATTTCCAAAATTGTTCAAACTCTTAAGAAAAATACAACCAAAAACTTGCACCCAATTTGCGTAACTTATCTCTTACTTCAAACACAGCTTCCAAATCCTCCGCCTCCCACATATTTACCCCTATTCTTACAAGATCTCTTTTGTTTTAGGTGTAAATGCTGGAGATGTTTAAATGTTCAGGAATACTTCTTAAAGTAATTTGATGGGAGCTGTCAAAGTGGCACTAAATAAAATGTTAAAGCTCCCACCAAATTACTTTAACCCTTCTGTCGGCACCTACTACAATATGCATATTCTATACCCAATAGGTCTGGCTGGACCTACTGAGAAAAAAATTTTAATTTTTAGAAAAAGTGAAATTTTTATCGGTATAATCATTCTACCCATTCTTTACAGTCATTTATAAACAATAAAAGCATTAAAATCGTTTTTGGAGATATACTAGAGGCGTTTTTAAGAAGACATATTTTGAGGTGGTATTAGTACAAACATGTTTCTCCCTTTTTTTTTCTTCTATTTTTGCTTCTATTTTTTCATTGCTTATCCGCACAGAAAGTGTGATAAAATTTTCCAATTCCAAAATCTTTGGGGAAATATTTGACACTTTGTTGTTAGATTTTACCACGATATTAGTCTGCAGATTTGGGAAAATAGATAGAAAGAAATAGGGAATTTTCAACCCCAAAAATCATTAAATTCTAAATTTTTCGTAAATATCTCAATTAAATCTATTAATAAACACCATCGTAAGTCACTTATACTTAGGTCATACTATTCCAAAGGAAATAAAACTCTTTTGATTTTCCTAGAATCAAATCTCAGTTGATTAGGTGATGTTATAAGACGGGATAAAATTAGGCGTCCCCAATTTACGAACTTTATGGCTTTTTAAAGCAAAATCTCCGAAAATCTTATCGTTTATCGTACAAATTGAATTTTAATGACTTTATTACATTATAAATAGGAGTTTTTTAAGAGAATTTAATATTTTCACTTTTTACCTCAAGACGAAAATGGGGGGAAAAACTATAGGTCTGGCCAGACCTATTGGGTATCAAAAAGCACTATAAATTGAAAATCATCAAAAACATGCTCAAAACTTCAACCGATTTTTTTAAATTTTTGCAAAATGCTTCTAAACATATTATTCTAGGATATCATGAAATATGAAGTCGCTGCCATTTCATCTTCTATACTTTTTTGACCAAAATATAGTGCCAAAGGTCTGGCCAGACCTATGTGCCGACAGAAGGGTTAAGAAGTATTCCTGAACATTTAAACTTCTCCAGCATTTACATCTAAAACAAAATTACATATGAGTGGCGGATTGGAGTGATATGTATTCTTTTTGCGGCAGATAAATTTGTCTGTGGCGGGGTAACTTTTACAACCTTGTTGTTTTTGGGCACATATCATATATTTTTGCATATTCTGCTTACGCTCTTGGTTAATTCTATTAGTGTCCTCTTTGCTACTAGCGATCTTGTAGTGCTCTGCTAACATTCCGTAAACTTTGTTATGAATCTGTAAGCATTATGTTAATGCATTGGTAACATTCTGTTAGCCTAGATAACGTTCTTTTTACAATTCTATTAATATCCTGTTAACGTTCTCTTAGTTTCCAGTAAATCTTCTATAGATTTCTGTTATCTTTGTGTTATGGCTCTGCTAACATTCTGTTAGTAAGCTGTTAATTTTTTGTTAACGCTGTTATCTTTTCGTTAATGCTCTGTTAACGTTCTGTTAACGCTCTGTTAATGTGCTGTTAACTCTCTTTAATCATTCGGCTAAGGCTCTGTAAACGGTCTGTTACCTTTCTCTTATTACTCGATTTACGTTCTGCTAACGCTCTGTTAATTTTCTGTTAACCATCTGCTAACGCTCTGTTGTTGCTTTGCTAACGCTTTGTTAACGTTCTGTTACTGATCTGTCTTAATGTCCCATTGACTCAGTGTCCCAATGTCACAGTGTCCCAATGTCCCAGGGTCCCAACGTCCCAGTGTCCCAATGTTCTAATGCCCTAATGTTCATTGTTCCAGTGTCCTAATGCCCCAATGTTCTAATATTTCAGCGACCCAAGCCCAAATGTTCTAATATCCTAATGTGCCAATTTCCCAATGTCCCTATTAGGCCAGTCATTTAACGATTTTAAGTCGCAAAGAATTGCTCGGCTCTGTTGTTTTGGGATATTGTTAGGATAGATACCAGAAGTTTACCACCAAGTTTGCAACTTCGAAAAACCTGTGCTAACCCCGTAACCCTCAAAAAACCTCAAAATTTTCGGACTTTTTTCATATTTATTGATTGTAATTCCTAAAAGGTGCTTCCTACAAGTAACTCGTCCACTGCACTTTTAAAGCTAAGAAAATCTTCTTTAATTTGAGTGTAAACTCAGCTTTGTAGGTGCAAAGGATCCCAAGTAACAGCACTTTAAAAAATGAGTCCGAAATTGTATTTTAGGAGGTTTGTATGACAGCCCTATAACGTAGTGTTCCGATTTCATCCGTTCCTAGATATTTTTTGAGGCTTAACCAGGAACATACTTGGGTGAAGTTTGGTTAATATTGGTACACAAAGAAAAAAGTTTTTCTTAGAAGAACCTAATTTTCAGGGGCAGCCCTATGACCCCATGGTCTGATTCCATTCGTTCCGACATATATACAGCTAAGTAACTGGTTTATAACTTCATGTCACATGATATTCAGCTCGGAACATGACTGAAATTACAATTTCGAACTTTTTTCAAAAAACAATGTTTAAAGTGCTGTATCTTGGGATCCTTTGCGCCTACAAAGCTGGGGTTACACTCAAATTAAAGAAGATTTTCTTAGCATTAACAGTGCAGTGGACAACTTACTTGTAGGAAGCACCTTTTAGAAATTACAAACAAAAATATGAAAAAGGTCCGAAAATTTTGAGGTTTTTTGAGGGTCACGGGGTTAGCACAGGTATTTCGAAGTTGCAAACTTGGTGGTACACTTCTGGTATCTATCCTAACAATATCCCAAAAAACCAGATCCGAGCAATTTTTTGCGACCTTACGCCTTATATTTCGCTTTATTGACTGGCCTATATGTCCCATAGTACTACATAGTACATACATAGTACTACATAGTACCCGCAAGGGGTCAGTGTCCTCGTGGCACTGATCTTTGGTGAGTTGCGACACCACGTACCTGAGCAGCGCAGGGAGGCGGCCCCTGGTATGGTTGATACGCCATGTCGTGGATCTGTACAAAGACCTTCGGGCGATAACGTTCCCGAGCTCCCTTGTCATGTATGGGTGACACAGCATGGCTGACTTTTTCCCTATTCCTTCGAAAAGTCAGCCATACCAGCTTACACGACGCAGTGCTTCCTCGTAGGGGAGAAACACATTATAAGCGTACGCGTCCAGTTTCGGAGTTGGCGGCTTCGCATAACCCAAGCCACGAAGGGGCTAGATATAGAGAATGGCCTATGCGCCTACACCTAGCTGGTTTGTGGATTGATGACCACACGGCCTGAGTCAAATTGCTGCCTAGTAAGCGGATGGGGCCACCCAAAAGCGAACGGTTCAGCTTCAGCGCTACGAGTCTGCTTTAAGCAGACGAGTAGTAAACAGGCATAACGATCCTGCGGCTGGCGAGCCGAATTCGTTAGGTTTATCGAAAGGGAGCCAAGGGAAGATCACACCTGCTATTGAGAAATCTTTAGCGAATAGTGTACCTCGGGGATGGGCGTGCCCAGGGGACCATGGTCCTTTCCCATCATGACGTTGGTCTCGAGGGGGTATGTGGTGTTAGACAAGTCGACCAGCTAGAGTCGCATCCCAAGGTGGGGTTCCAAAGGGAGGCATCCCGGCGGAGAACACCCTTCTGGCTTTCAGCCGGATAAACTTTGTCGTCCCGCAAGGTAGGGAGGTTATGGCCATCAGGCTCAGGTACTCCCAATAACAAGTACCTACGTGGTAGACGTAGGATGGATGTCCCTATGTTCCAATGTCCCGATATTCCAATATCGCAATATCCCAATATTTTAATGTCCTAATATCGCAGCGCCCCAATGTCCAAATGACCCCATATCCCGATGTCGCAATGTGCCAATATCCCAATGTTCCAATGTCCCAATGTTCTAATATCCCGATGTCGCAATGTGCCAATATTCCAATGTTCCATTGTCCCAATGCCGCAGTATACCAAGTGTCCCAAGGTCTCAATAGCCTAATATCTGAATGTCCCACTGTCCCAATTTCCGCAGTGTATCTAATGTCGCAGTATCCAAATGTCCCAGCATCACAATATCCTAATATCCCAATGTTTTAATGTCCCATTGTCCCAATATCCCGATGTCCCAATGCCCTAATATCCCGATGTTCCCACGTCCCAGTGTCCCCAGTGTGCCTAATGCCTAATGTCCCAGTATCCATCCCAGTGTCCCATTGTCGCAGTGTGTTTTAAAAAATTGTCAATGCGATGAGCCGAAAGACGCACTTGTTGGAAAAATTTTGTTAACTTTACCTATTAATTCACCATTATTCCATCCACTTATCTAAATGGAAGACATTGATTCTTTAGAAGGACCACCAGAGGATCATTAATTTCAAATTTCATAAAAATCCCAGCACGGAGAGAGACAGTAGAAGCAAGTCTTTCTGCAACTGTAGACTCCAGTCTGAAATTGGGTTACTCGCTTAAGTCTGTCAGGGTTAAAATTTCACCGTTTATTGCATATATCTTACCCGTTATTTTGCCGATCGAAGATTTTTTTTTGAAAGGCACTAGAACAGGATATTTGGAATATTTTGGTAAACATTTTTTTTTGGAGGATGCCTAGAAGGCTGTAGCCCCGTCAATGAAAAAAAACAAGTTGTGTCCGGTAATCATAGACTTGTTCGCTTTCGTTTTTTTTCCTTTGGCGGGCGATACGCTCTGGCGTCTCTTTAGGCCAGTCCTTTAAAAATTTTAGGTCGCAAAAAATTGCTCGGCTCTGTTGTTTTGGGATATTGTTGGGATAGATACCAGAAGTGTACCACCAAGTTTGCAACTTCGAAAAACCTGTGCTAACCCCGTAACCCTAAAAAAAACCTCAAAATTTTCGGACTTTTTTTATATTTTTGTTTGTAATTTCTAAAAGGGGCTTCATACAAGTAAGTCGTCCACTGCACTTTTAAAGCTAAAAAAATCTTCTTTAATTTGAGTGCAACCCCAGCTTTGTAGGTGCAAAGGATCCCATAGATACAGCATTTTAAAAAAGGTTTTTTTTTGTAAAAAAGTCCGAAATTGTATTTTAGGAGGTTTGTATGACAGCCCTATGACCTAATGTTCCGATCCCATTCATTCCTAGATATGTTTTGAGGCTTTACTAGGAACACATTTGGGTGAGGTTTGGTTCATACAGAAAAAAGTTTTTCTTAGAAGAACCTTATTATCAGGGGTTGGTTTGTATGACAGCTCTATGACCTAGTTTCCCGATTTCATCCGTTTCTAGATATGTTTTGAGGCTTTACCTTTTAGAAATTACAAACAAAAATATGAAAAAAGTCCTAAAATTGTTAGGTTTTTTTAGGGTCACGGGGTTTGCACAGGTTTTTCGAAGTTGCAAACTTGCTGGTATCTATCTAAACAATATCCCAAAAAACCAGAGCCCAGGAATTTTTTGCAACCTAACGCCTTATATTTCGGTTTATTGGTCTAGATTTAGTGATTTAGTTGTCTATGTGAATGAGTGGACGTGTTCGCTGCATTTATATTTATAATCCCAGTATTTGAAGCTCTGAAATAATGACAAGAAACACGTTTTCAAAATTTGGTGAAAATTTCAAGGGTCTAGGTTCCGAAGTTACAGCCGTCCACAGATGCGATTTAAGGTGTAAAAATTGACCCATGGGCGATCGATATTTTTCAGAGAGATAATAAAACATTATGTTTGCCAATCGCTCATTTTCGATAACTCGATCGCCGATCGAAATTTCTGAAGTTTGCATACTTGTAGACCTACTGCGCGCACATTTCCTCCCAGTTTGAAGGTTCTACTTTTCCGCGCTCAGAAGTTACAGCTGCCCCATTAACACTTTTGTGTTTGTTTGGCTCTAGCTACCAAAGTTACAGCCGTCGAAAGATGCGTTTTTTATTTATTTTTCCTATTACAAAACGATGGAAAATCAGCCACTGTACTTCATCTAATTTCGCTATCAACCTCTATAGGAAAATGCATACTAAAGAAAGGACTCTGCAAGGGTTTTTAGATAAAGTTCGAATCCGTTAAAATTGCATTACGACCTCAGGAGACGGGCATGACACCATTAATGAACCCATTGGGGAATGCATATTCTCCTCCAGAAAT
This sequence comes from Microchrysa polita, assembly GCA_949715475.1. NCBI lineage: Eukaryota > Metazoa > Arthropoda > Insecta > Diptera > Stratiomyidae > Microchrysa > Microchrysa polita. The sequence goes on from OX454421.1 coordinate 6,702,068, forward strand.
ACCACAACCATAATAAGATAACCTTCCACCGCTCTGGGGGTTCTTCTCGGATTTCTCTCGATTTAAACGGTGCCTGGAAACGATTCTAATTCCTTATATTAACCGAAAAGAAATTATAACAAGTACAGTGGGTATAAGGTGGTTCTTCGAAATTTCCTTGGTCCTCACCATTTCCAACAAATAATTTAATTGATATATGTGGTATGTTTTTTAGTACTAAGTAAATAATTAGGCGTAAAGAAAATAATTTCGTAATCCAAATAATAAAGGCTTCAAAATGCGGCTAAGTCCCAGCAATATGACTCACAATGAGTAACATCAATCGGAGACAGATTTCTAGCTTGTAATACGGTTTCTGTAAAAATACTGCCCAAAAAATCAAATCTGAGTAAATCATCAAACTTTCGCTAAAATCGTCAGCTTAGTTTATTTGAAAGTTTAGAATTATTGGGCAACCTTTCTACCTATCAAGCGTAAATAATGAATGTCATGGTAGTATGGCTGAGTATTTTCCCGAAAACCGAATTTCGAAGTTTTGTGTACAGCATTGGGCCTTCGGGAGTCTGGTCACCTTAACCTACAGGCTCCAGCCTACTGGTAAATCCGCCACGCAGGGGAAGGACCTTGGGTAACCTCGGTGAAAGTCTGATATAACTGCATGCTGCATGCTGCATGTGGGTAAATAGGATGAACCAAACTACTTCCACTTATTGACGCACCGGCCCTGCGTCCGTCTATTCACTTTAAAAACAGCAAACGTATCCCTAGCGTAAATCACACACGGATCGAAAAAAACAGGTTGAGATAAGCCCATCCTAAAGTATGACGGGGAATAAGGACTCTTATCCGGTGAACATGGACTTAGATCTAGTAGATCAATTTGGCTAAGCGGGGTGGGAGTATCTAATTTAAATCTACAACAAAAATTAAGATTCTCCGTCAGTTTAAATTGTTGGTCGGGAAAATTTGGAATTTTTGGTTTGGAAAAATTTAGATCCAAATTTTATGAAAATAACATTGAGAATATTCGCCTTTTTACGACAAGTGTCATCCTCTCGTGTTTTAACTTTTACGCCTGATTACATCCAACTCGATTATAAATCCTTTTTATACACCCGCGGCTCGTCAATACTTGTGCTAGAGAGGGTCAAGGTTTGGGAAAAGTATACACCATAGGTAAAGAGGGTTCTAAGTCATCATAAAAAAGTCTTTCGTTTTTTTAGTTACTTAATTGAAATATTTATATCGGATGAACTATATTCTTGTAATTTTGTAGCATTGCCTTATGAAGAACTAAAAAAAGATGTTCTTGGGTTACATTTAAAAAAAAGGGTTACTATCGACGACATCTCACAACATTTGAAAATGGATGGATTTTGAAAATTTGAACGTATATATGTCAATGATGTATCCAACCCTTAACAAGCTAAGGTCCTCGTTATGACATCATAAAATAAATCCACCTATCGCGTGAATATTCATTGCACTTTTTACCAAATCCCTCTTCTAGAATAAATTCTTCACATGCATCCCACATGTTCGGATCTCGCAAACACCTTTGGGGTCTCCCTCAACTCTACTGTGTCTGAGCGCTAATGAATTCAAATCCTCCGGTCGGTGAATGGCTTCTTCGATAAAATGCTAAAATATTCTGAAACGGCTTATCCCCGAAAGCTGCTATACGGGTAGTGCATATCCCCTCACTGGTTTTTCACTGCGGATTTGTCTATCGTGTGTCTTTGTTTTTTTTAATTTTATTTTTCAATGAAATCCGCTACGTGATGTGAAAATCCTATTTAGCATAGTTGCACCCGAAAGGTATATGCAGGTCATGAAAAAATCCATAAAAAACAAAATCATTTTGACGTGCTTGCTGACGAATTCAGATCTGAGAGGGAGCCGTACGGGTGGATTTTGTTGTTTATTGATAGATGCACACTCTTCTTTTTCTTCGATAATCCCTTAATTTCCCTTTTTTAATTTGAATTTTTCGAAGTGAATAAAAGTGCAGAGAGATGTGATTGTGTGGATGAGATAAATGAAATACGCGAAGAATTGCAGTGTTGTTTAGTTATTTGCAGTAAATATCTCTCCGTCTGTTGATTGCAATAAAATTTCTCGTGAACGCGATTGTCTGTTATTTTATTAAAAAAAACATGAAAAATGTTCAAGCATTTGTTAATTCAACGAAAACGCAGTTTTTTTTGTAAATAAAAATCAATTGGCCCTCCTCGAATATCCTTTTTATGTTTTAAATTATTATAGACTGTTTTGCTTGTGTGTTTATTTTTGTGGTGCTGATATCCAAGCTGCTTTTTTAAGTAACACAGTACTCTGTTAAACTGTATAAATTTTAATTTTATCTTCGTTTAAAAGTTGAAGGCATAAATAAGAATCAGTTGGTAGGTAATTATTGGTTTCCATAAGCCTATAATCTGTGCGAAAAAAAAAATGGAAAAAATCATAAAAACTTAATTGAAAACAGATTTTCACAGCCCGAGCAAATTCCCTATAACTCGCCATTTCTTTGACCGACGAAATCTCAAGGAAAAAAAAAGATTTGTTGCTTTCAGTATATAATACATATACATACATACTTTCTTACAGCAATTCAATGCAAGTGTACTCTCCACGCTAAGATAAATCCTCTTTTCACATTTTACTTTTCTTTCACGCTATTTTCCAGCCAAAGGCTAAAATGATTTGCTCTCGTTGCTTCTTTCCTCGTCGAGGCATGAAGCCGTATAGCAATTAAAGCTATTAAGAAATCTGTAGAAAGCATTTTGAAACATTTGCGCAATTAGAAGAACGTATAATTGATAAATAAATCCGACGTTTTGGTATCCTTTTGAGCAGTGCAAGCATTTTACACTTGAAAAGCGCGAGATATACAGATATACGTATACTGAGAAATGTTTTTTCTGGCTACAGTATAAATTTTATGTTTGTCGTGTCAAGAAGCATTTCAAAGAAGCAGAGAGATTTTTCTTATACAACAGAAGTTGGTCGGTCAGAAGCCAACCAAAAAGGATAATGGAAACCGTATTATAGTTAAATGTTATTCAGTTTAGTGAGTGGGATCTAAAGACTTTATTTGTTGGATTATAGTTTGAAAAATTAAATTGGATTTACAAATAGGTTTCAAATGTCTGAAAATAATAAAAAAAAATCCCCAACGAACGGAATTAAAGATATTTAATAAATTATGACTTGGATACATTTTCAATTGTTATTACAGGCATTAGTCCAATTCTTTTTTGGATAAGTTGACGATAAGATTCCAATAAAATTTAATTGTTTTCGTTATATGTTTTCAATACATTTTCTAACGAACCAAAAACAAAAAAAAAAAGAAACACTATTTGGGAAATGAGGGAAATTATTAAAAAGGATAATCTTCATCAATTTTATGAAATGCCGAAAAATTTAAAATAATAAACTAACCATACAAAAAACACACCATTGGAACCATTTTAATAAAATATGTACACAAGCTTCCTGTCCTCAAGTCTCCGCAGGGAATGAGAAGATTTATACTCGAGGGACCTTTAATTTAATTATTTGATATTGTGAAATTTTCATTTACGGCTGAGTGACAAGAGAAGAGGACTTGTGCAAATATGTGTGTGTGTGTGTTGTGTATACAAAAGTTTTCGTCCTTTCGGATATGGTTCTGATGAATTGATGTGCGCACGGATATGCCGAATACCGTTGCCAAAAGGAGTCGATGATGAAAATATATACGTACGACAACATTGAAGGACCCGTCGGTCGTCCATGGAAAAGGATTCGTTTGCATAGGATTTTATCTTTTATCTCTACGGCAATCCGTCATGCACACGCGGGTAAGTGTATGTATACTGTTTGGGCCAGAGTAGACATAAATATTATCAACGTGATATATTCGGACGTAATCCTTAAATATGAAAAAAGGGATATTTCGAGAAAATGAAATGAACGTTTGAATGATGCGATTAAACGTTGCCAAGATTAGGGAGATGGTTGAGTTAGGTTAGACAAAATTTTAATTTGGACTAAAAACTAGCAATGAATTTTGCGAAACTATTTTTTATTAAAAAAAAATTGTTATCAGATTAAATTTGTTTGGCAACAGTCCACTTTAAATTATCAGAAAATTACCATTCACATTTAATTACAAAAAAAAATCCCAAAAACATTTGTATATGTAAAACTTTATTTCACGCAAATAATAATTCGGCGTGTGTTTGAACTACTCAACAGGATTTGCTGCTTCTATAGCTCACCAAGATAATAATTCGGGGTTGGCTACGATATCCCACCCATAATATCCTTTTTTTACAACATTTTTAAGGTTCATTATCCTTTCATTTCAATATCCCGCCAGTCAAAAACTTCGCTCAATTTAAATTCCGGCTATTCAAAAGCCCGCCAACTTAATACCGCATCATTTCAGTAAACCGCCAATTCAAAATACCGCTTCTGAATATTCCATCATAGAAGGTAAATATTGTTTCGAAAATCGTGGGATACCTACATTATTCTAAAAAAAAAAACTTCGCTCGCCAACCCCCGGGGCCGAGGCTTATTTCGGGCGCGGCCGAAATTTGGATACCCTTCGCTTGGGCTAAAAGTTTTTTCGGGCGTACCTACTTGGTATTTAATTTTCGACTTGTATTTAATCCCTCTCCTCATTCTTTTTCTTCCGTCTTGACAAAAGTTTTGGGCTTGGTTGAAATAAGTGGGCAAATAAAAATATTTACTGGGGTTGCCGGAGCATGACATATTAATTCAAGGTTTTGTGAAATTGGTGTAAAAAAAATGTTTCTTCGAAGAACCAATATGGGGGGTTTGGTTTGTATGGCAGCCCCATGACCCCATGCTCCGATTTTATCCATTCTTACATATGTTTTGTGTCAACAATAGAAATACATTTGTGTGAAATTTGGTTGCAATTCGTGACCAAATAAAAAAGTTTTTCTTAGAAGAACCTAATTTGGGCCGTTAATTTTGTATGGCAGCCCCATGACCCCATAGTCCGATTTGATCCATTCTTGCATATATTTTGTGTTTTCTAGAGAAACACATTTGTGTGAAATTTGGTTGAAATTGGTACCTACACAAATCAAAAAGTTTTTCTTAGAAGAACTCAAATTGGGGAGCTAGGTTTGTATGGCAGCCCCATGACCCAGTGATCCAATTTGGGTAAATCAGACATACAAACAGCCTGCAACAATAAGAAGCACGTGTGCAAAATTTTAGCTCCGTAGCTTTTATAGTGGCCGAGAAAAACGAACTGCAACAGACGGACAGGCGGACAGACAGACAGACAGACGGACATCGCCCAATCGATTCATCTCGTCATGCTGATCATATATGTATACTTTTTATATGGTCGGAGATGCTTCCTTCAATGCGTTACAAACTTCATGACAAAGTTAATATACCCTTTCACTCTATGAGCGAAGGGTATAACAAAATCCTGCCTGTTCATAATCCCGCTTTTTACAAAAAAAATCCCGCTTTACACTATCCAGACATTACTAAATACCGCCATTTAAAAATCCCGCTACATCATAATACTTTTTGGCGTATATTGACGGAATTGTTTCACTTTCCACTAGCAGAATTTTAAAAGCTTCTGCAATAGCGGGATAATAATGTCAGGATAATTTTAAGCGGGATTATGAACGAGCGGGATTTTGTTTTTCAGGATTATGTATACATTCCCAATAATTCGCTTTTCTTCTACAGAATACTCACACTGATGTTGTAGAATTAGATGTCTAAGAATCTTACCTGAAAATAGAAAAACAAAAAGATATTTAACGTTTTTGGCGTGCATGTTTTTAATAACATTTATAAACTTGTTTTTTTTTTCTTAATTTTTACGACGTTTTAAGAACCGTCAGGTTCCCGTATGCCACTTTGTATAAATTAAATGTAGCGTATCAGTTTTATCGACGAGAAAACCTAATCCTAATCTAGGACTACAAAACCACATTTTTGAAATTTTCCAGCTTATCAATTAACGCCCTCATTGGTATTAAAATTAGTTTATTCTGTATTGCCTCCTTAAACTAAGAAAATTTGAAAATGTAAACGCTGTGTATTCGAGCTCTATATAAATGGAATATTTTCACAAACAAAATGTGGAGCCTTACCAATCTTCTTCTTATATATAAAAATGGAACGTGATTTCTTTGTAACGCAAAAACTCGAAAACCGTTGGACCGATTTATATGATCGATGAGGGAAGCATGTAGAGCTTATGACCAAGTTTCTCCCGCTCGCGAAGTCGATAAGTCGCTGACCGTTGTTGTTGTTTTCGTCGTGGAGGCTATGACCTCCAGTAGTTCCCCTATGCCAGCTTTCGTTTCCGACTTTGGCGTTAAAGTCTCCTAGCAGCAGCTTGACGTCGTTTGATGGAAGTGAGTCGAAGAGTGTTTCTAGGTCGTTGTAGAACTCGTCCTTAATCGCGTCTTCTTTTACTTCTGTAGGGGCATGCGCATTAATGAGCCAGATATTAGAAAGCTACTCCAAACTCCTTGTTGCCCTGCTCTTTACCACTCGTAAAAATAGTGTGCGAATTGAGGTCGTTAACCTCGTTTTTGAGCCATTTAGTTTCCTGGATTGCAACTATGCTCAGCTTGTATTGTTCTATACCTGATCCAGGAGGGCCCTTAAGGCCCGCGGTCTATTCAGGGAGCGTACATTCCAGGATCAGAAAGAATAATCAGTTGTTCGTTTGCGGGGTCGTCGTTGTTTTGTATCCGTCCAATCCGAGGCCTTTGTTTCAGGTTTTTTGACTTGAAGTTTTTCTTAGGATGAGTTATCGGCACATCGCTAAACCATGATAGGGTTTAATCATTGAGTAAAGGCCATCATGGGCATACCTCGAAGATGCTGCTTTAGTGGTTGAGTTAAACGTTTTCTGTCACCTATCACGTTAAGTAACCTGAGACGCTGCAGATGTATGTAAATACAGCACTCAGGCGCAGCGGTGCTTCTTCCAAATGTCGCATCAGAAGATTTGAGTTAGCCGTTAGAGGTTTTACCCACTACCGTTACCAGGGGGCGCCCGCGTGGAGGACACATGGAGAAGTCTTTTGCCCACCAATACATAGGGACGCGGGAGCGTCCCGCCCGCCAAAGAAAGATGAAAAAATTTGAACAAATGCAAAGTGAGAAGCGACCAAGACTATGTTTACACGACGGAACAAGTACGGGTTTTCGGAACTCTGTAGCTCGGACTCTCTCGGAGTTATAAGAGTTTGAAAATCGAATTTTTTCGAAAATCTTGCTCTCGTTGTTCTCGTTGTTCTGGTTGTTCTTGTTGTTCATTGACAGGGCTACAGCCTTGGAGAGAGCATCTCAGGATCCGCTCTCTTTTCCCATAGATAGAGTATGTCGCGAGTGTGTGTATAGGCTATCATTTGCTCCGATCCGTGCAGTAGAAAAAAAGATACAACAAAAAATGTGAAGCTGGATAGAGTTTCTGGCTTGTCTTTTTATATGTTTCAAAGGAAATATGTATTTGGTAAAAGTCGGGAATGGGTTCGAAAAATGCTTGGAATAGAATCGTATAGTAATGTGATTTGATAGAATCGTTTAGAACAATCTCTTATATAGGTGCTCCAAAGTTTTCAAGGGTAGAGCGTCTGGAAGAGTAGGGGCAAGAGGTAAAAGTTCATGTTTTGGTTCGTTTTAGATACGAGCACGTATACATTCGATATTAATAATAAATATTGCATGAGCTTGAGCATATAGTGTGGTGGATTCGTTGCGTTCTTTCTTGTAAGTACCACTCGGTTTGATGCTGCTGTGGTGGTACACCCTGGATGTAAGGACATTTTTGCGTTTGCAGTAAGGAGGAACGTGTCTTAACCTTTTGGTAGTCCCAATTTTAAACTTAGGAAGTATGGATGTAATTTATATAACAATAGGGTAACAGATAGGGTTAAAGTTATTGTTAGGTCGCAGTTAGTGTTATTATTATGGTTAAATTTAAGGACAAGGCCTGCGTTAAGGTTGAGTTTAAGGTTTAGACCAAGGTTAAGGTAAGGCTAAAGTTGGGGTTATCATTAAGTTTAATGTGATGTATAAAGATATTAAGGCTACCAACGTTACTAAGGGCTTCCAAAGTCACCAAAGTTATCAAGTGTACTATGGTCACTAGGGTTACCAAGGCGACTAAGGTTATCAAGGGATCTAAGGTTACTAAGAGGGTCATTATTATAATTATTATTACATATTCTCAAACAAATTCGTGATTAAAAGGCAGTGAATATCGTCTTAACTTCAATAAATTGAACGCATTCAAATTCATTTATTGATATGTTGTCTACTTTGTAAATTAAAAACTGCAAAAAAAAATATATTATTTCACAAAAACAACTCTGTTGTAAAAGGTTTCCGCCAAAAAAAAGTCGTCAGCCGCAAAAAGGATTGATATAAATACAATCCCGCCAAAATACTCGCATCTTGTCTCAAGGATATGCATATCCAAAAGTGATTCAATTAGTTAATAGCGTTCCCCAAACCTACGCGGTCCGGTACCCGTCAGAATCTATGAAATAATTTTCGCCGTTGTAGACCACGCTGATTTGGCGGAAACTAATTTTTTGCAATAGCAATGTTTTGAAAATTACGAAAGACCTTTATTGTATAAAAAAGGGAAAAGTCGCCTAAGCGAAAAAAGTTTCTAAAATACATTTTATTTACAAGGCTGGTAGATTTAAAATGAAATCTGATCAAGAAAATAACATAGCAGCAAATAACACCTTCGTCAAGATCCCCGCCAATAAGCGTTGAAAGAAATCAGTTTCCGCCAAACCAGCGCGGGAGCGGTACGCGTTAAACACAACACACACACCACCCGAATTGGCAAAATCAGCGTGGTCTACCACGGCGAAAATTATTTCATAGATTCTGACGGGTAGGTACCGCACCGCGTAAGTTTGGGGAACGCTATTAACTAATTGAATCACTTTTGGATATGCATATCCTTGAGACAAGATGCGAGTATTTTGGCGGGATTGTATTTATATCAATCCTTTTTGCGGCTGACGATTTTTTCTTTGTCGGAAACCTTTTACAACAGAGTTGTTTTTTGAGATATCATTTACCAGAACATACTTATACTAAATACAAAATTCTTGTATAAATATTTCTTGCCGTTAAGAGTTGCGGGTTTGAGGGTTAAATATGTGCAACTTCATATTTGTTGTGCAGACATTATAAATCATTTCAATCGCCTGGGGTTTTTATAAGTTGCGATATTCAAGGACGCATGAACTCAAGGTTTGTTCCAGATTTAATCATTCATAATTTCTCTATGAATTTTTGGAGTCTCCCATCCCAGATACAAATCGGTACCGTAATTTAGATTAATTTAGCGTAAAATTATTCTCTTTGATTTGAGCAAATCATGTTCTACTTTTTAACAGTATCTATAGCGATCAATTCAAATTTCCATAACAACTACCAAAGCTGTATGGATACAATTTGCAACTAATTGAAATTTTAAAAGGCCGGTTGTTAAAAATAAACTTTCTTTTTGCTCAACTTTTCCACATCGCACGCTATTTTCCATTGACATTGTGTATTCATAAACTCAATTAAAATTTCATTTAACATTTTTTGATGGATCAACCATGAAACCATCAATCATCAATGGTTTCATTTATACTCGGCTGCCAATGTCATCATTAATGTATGCTTTGATGTAATACACTCTTTCTGATAAAATACAACAACAAAAAAACATTTTGTTCCTATGTATTATCAATTAATATGTTCTTTGATCTAAAGTTCGCCTACGAAATTTCAAATTGATATAAATTATGCCATACGCGCAGCACAAGCAACACTGTAATGAAATTCAATTAATATTTTATTATTTATACACATAGGGTAGGAGTAAAGCAGGGGTAAAATGTTTCGGATATTGATACAGCAGAGGAAGAGGAGAGTTAATTTAATTTATGCTAATTAGCCGCATGTGGCGGTTTGCGTAGTTTATAAACTCTCGGAGATTTTTTCTCTCTTTAATAAATATTTCTGAGAATACAAACAAAAAAATTAAATTTGTACCTACACAAGCAAAAACAGAAAGTTTCGATCACGAGGCGGAAGTGTATCAGCCTCTGTTTGGATAAAACATAGAAACTTGATTAGCAAACTCGTTAAGTTTTCATCCATAACATTCCTTTTTGTTTAGGGGCCGCAACCGAAATTGAACTTAAACACTCAGGAAGTATCGGGAAATATTATCAAGGCCGCACAAGATGATATTTGATTGATTGGCACCACTCAAAATAATAGTTTTTGTGTGTGGTTAATTTAGCAGCTGGGCATTATCAAGGACCATATGCCGAGACGGAGAGTTGGTTGTGGTCCGGCCCGACCATAAAGATTTGACGAGACGACCGAAGAGGAAGACGTAGTAAAGAGATGGTTTTAGGGCGCGGTCAGCAGATGGATGTGGCATTCCATTCGCCTGGGCTAGGTCTATATATCCTTAAACCGCACAGAATATACTTCCTGGCTGATCCTTTATTAAACGTAGCCTATATCCTGGATATTTCACTTCCACACAAATGACGCGCACACATTTTCAATGCATATGTATCCGTATAGTGTGTGCTATATGGATGACAACAGACATAAGTTTGGATGTGCGGCGAGGCGTTTTCGAGTTTGAGGAGAAAATGATGTCTGAAATTACTTAAGAGTGTTAACGCAAGTCGTAGTACTAAACTCCCAAGAAATATGAGATGAAGGACGAGAAAATTTAAGTTCGACTTCCATTTCATGTCCACAATATCTTATCGTCTTATTGTCCTTGTGTACACGCTCTAGTAGATATTCTTAGAAACGAATAAGAAGAGATTTTGTGCGGAATTGAAGTCTGTCGACATTCAAACATTTTGCGGCATACGTTCGACGAAAATTAGATGGTACCTACTACTACGACGAATAATGGTTTCCTTGGATGCGTGCACACACATATCGAATATCCATAGGGATATATAGGTATACTCGTGTAGTAAATATGGATGTATATCATCCAAAATGGATGAAGAAAGTTGGTTGACTGAACTCAAGGAAGATATTGTCGAATGTAATCCCCAGCAAACAATATTGGCCCATTCCTGAATATAATGGGCAAACATATTTGGCCTAGTATGTTCATTACAAAGATTTCATGTATTGTGAGTTTTGGAGAAAGATGGCTTTCCAAAAATCAGAGCCTAGATATGAGAATATGGTGCCAGCCAACTACATGAGTTTTCCATATTCCGAAATATGTATGTACGGGAGTATGTATGTAATTTGTAAATTGTTTATGTGAAGTTTATTTGTAGAAATACGAGTACTGCATGATCAATTATTTCGCAGAGCTCAGAGAGAACAATAAAACTGGTATTTACCAGGAATTCCTACACTTAGAAGATTCGTAGGGATTCCATATAAATTGTTTATACTAGCAACTTAAGCTCCAATTGTTAGCTCCAAAGCTCCAATGTTTAGGAATTGTTTTTCGGATTTTCACTCGAAAAAAAAAACAGCCCTGAACAAGAAAGATACAAATATTGTTTACCGATTAACAGGGCTAAGGCCTGGTAGGAACTTTCCGAAAAAAAATGTGTTTTACCAAATATTCACTGCTTATGGAAACGAGTTTCAAAAAAGTGCATGATGCACGATTCTTGACGGTTTCGACTGACAGAGCATGAGACACCGCGGAGCAGTGGCATCTGATGAGACGCGGTAAACCAGTCGAAATCGTCAACGTGGGGGCTCTAGGCGCCTGTGCACTGCTTGTGCCGTTTAGCCAAAGCAGAAACAGGAGATCGCTCATCCGATCGTTCTGTTTTACGTAGGGGCTTAGAAGCCTCGCCAGCCAAGGCAGACTCTACAGCCTGTTCCTTGATGGCACCTTGGGCCTTTCTATATCTGCGATTTTGAGCAGGGCAGAAACGCAGGAAGCTAGGATCTTTGTGAAGTCCAACAGTCGCACGGACAGAAAAGACCCTGGAATTGTCAGAGTCCCCTCCATAGACGTCCGAGTCAGCACAGTAGGTAACTGTGCCTCCGTCGACATGGCTGCTGCAGTCATACGACGAAACAGATGGGGACTGTCTCCGACTGTTCGGTAGGGTGGTTGTGCACTGATGCACGCCAGTAATATCCACAGCCGTTGGCGGAGGGGATGTGTTCTCATCCATGGCTGACTCTACAGTCTTCCCCGAAGAATGTTGTAACATAGAAGCTGGGGAGAGGAGGGGGTGTGCTGGGTACAACAACAAAGTTTTGTTTTTTGGTTTCTAGTGTCCATAGGATTCCCACGAGTATCCGGAAAAACGGTCACCGACGACTTCACCCGATTGTCGCCGGAAGTTAGATTGAAACTGAAGGTCGACAGGTATTCAGAGTTCACATAATAGCGACCAAGCACCCTCTTGGCCATGCATCCCTCGGAGTATGCTGTTCCAGCTTGGAGTTAGGGTACGTTTATAAGGAGATACCGCTCCTGGCCGACCAAATTTAGTCAGCACTTACGATATTATATACTTTACCATTAACACATACATGTCTAAAGTATGCCTCAACTCTAAACGAGCCCGCTAAAATATGTACGAGTAAAAGGTCCTCAAATGTCATAAGCCTGCTTTCCCTCGCCATCATTTGACAGATAGGCGTTGTTGTTGTAGTAGCGGCACAAATGGGGAAACATTCAGTCTAAGTTGCACATTATCATTGGAAGATGGTGGGCATTCCATCCTCGGGGTCAAGATTTAGGAAAAAAGATGCTTCGATGGGTTGTGTCCATAACGCAAGTGGTGTGAGGTGCGTGGGAGCAGCTGAACAAACGAAAATATGGTCCACGTCATGTGGACTGGTTCCGCAGGCTGGGCAGGTGTTGGCGACTTCATTGTTTATTCGTGACAAAAAGGAGTTTAGTCGCGGGCACCAGCCGGATCGAAGTTGAGCTAGGGTGGTACGGGTTGCTCTTGGTAGTGATTCTTCGTCTGGAGATATGGCAGGAGGTTTAATGCCAAGTACACGGTTGTTCGTGAGACTTTGAGTAGCTTTATGAACTTCGGATGTGTGTAAGTCTGCAATGGCCGCCTTGTAGTCGTCTGATACGACGTGGCGGTGGTGCTTTGTCCATGAGTGGGTTGTTCGGGTGGTTTGTTCGATAACATCCGACTAAATATTGCTTAGTGAGAAGTTCATTATGGCTCCTCAAAGTCATTAATTTTGTTTCCTGGTGTAGATGATCTTGTGAAGACATCTTAACACAGCCGGTGATGGTGCGTAGTGCTGTGTTTTTGTTTTGGCAGGTTTGAATGTGGCTCCAGTTTGTGTTGCAGAGACCATTTGTCCACGTTGGTGCTGCGTAATTGACCAGGGGGCGACCAATCGCTTTATACGTAGCCAAGAGGGTTTCTTTGTCTGTGCCCATGTACTTCCGGCAAGTGCTTTTAATATTTTATTCCTGCTCCTGAGTTTGGAACATATATTTTTGGCGTGGGTGTTGAATTCGCCGGAGTTGTCAAGCGTGACACCAAGGATTTTGGGAGTCCTGGTTGTTGGGATGATGTGGGTGTCAACGTAGATGGGCAGTTGTGTGTTGTACTCTTGGTTGAAGCTTGTGAATAATTTGGCGGAGGACTTGGGCGCAGATAGCTTCAGATTTTTACTGACGAAGAAAGCGGTGAGAACCTGCAGGTATTCGTTGATTAGATCGCACATTTCGGGAATGTCGTTACCAGTTGCCATGATGGTGCAGTCGTCTGCGTATGAGATGATTTGTAATCCCGTTGGTGGTGTGGGTAATCCTGCCATGTAGAGGTTGAAAAGAGTGGGGGATAAGACTCCACCCTGGGGAACGCCTTGTTTGATTTCCCTGAGTTTAGACTTCCCGTTTCTAAACTCTGTGCAGGGTTGACGACCGGCAAGGTAGTTAGCGATCCATTTATGGATGTACGGTGGTGTTGTATTGCGGAGATCTGTTAGCAGTAGAGTGTGGTTGACAGTGTCAAATGCTTTTGACAGATCGAGAGCAACCAGGACGGTACGCTTGCATGGTTTCGGTTGGATAAGTCCATTAAATATGTTGGACGTGATCGTATCGAGAGCGGTGGTGGTGCTATGCATTTTACGAAAACCATGTTGATGATTTGCAAGCTGTATGTGCTCTAAAAGTTTCGGCAATACAAGTGCTTCCAGTATTTTGGCCACAGGAGACAGGAGCGTTATCGGACGGTATGATTCTGCTAGAGTATGGTCTTTACCTGGTTTGGGTATTGGGTTTATGCGGCCTTTCTTCCATAACTCAGGAATGATGAATGATTTTAACCATAGATTCATCGTGGCAGTGATATAATCAATAGCCGGTGAATCTAGATGTTTCAGCATGATCATAGCAATGCTGCCAGGGCCGAACGCTTTGGAATTGTTGGCATTTTTAATTGCAAGTCTTACTTGGTTTGAGGTAACCTGAAGGTGTTGATCGGTGGTGCTATTGCGGATAGCTCTTGTGATAGTGCGCTTGAGCCTATATTTTTCAGGATGTTCGACGAATTGTTGATTAAATTTGTGTGCGCATTTGTCGTCGTTATTGTAGGACTTATCACCGAACTTAATGGCTACCTTACCTTTGGGTTTTGTGGGGTTAGATAACGCACGTACCGTTTTCCAAAGGTTGCTTACACCGGATTTTATGTGGCAGGATTTTAAATGCTTGTTCAATTGTTGTCTTCTGTGGTCATTTACTTGCTGGGTTATCACATTATTTAGGTCGCGGATACGAGGATCACTGGGGTCTATTGCTCTGAATTCATCCCTCATTTTTGCCAATTCTACGGCACTTGATGGAAAATGTGGTCTCAAGATTGGTATGCAGCCGAAAGGAATGTATCTATTAGCAGCATCTACGATAATCCGTCTCAGATTTTTTTCAGCGGTACGTACGTCGGTGGGAATTTGTAAGGCAGAAAACGTTTCGCTGGTATATGTTTGAAAGCCGATCCAGTCTGCTTTGCTGAAATTTGTGTACGTTTTCTTCTCAGTGTGTGTACGCGAATTGGGACGGTTTGTCGATCGTGAGGACTATTGGCAGGTGGTCTGACGAGAAGGTGATGAATGGCTCCCATGTGGTGTTGTTGATGAGCCCGGGACTGGCAATAGATATATCAGGGGAGCTCCTGCATGATCCTGTAACGCGTGTTGGTGAATCATCGTTCATGGGACAGAAATCGGAGTCATCTATTTGGCTAGCGATGAGGTTGCCTCTAGTGTCGTTGTCGAGATTCGAATGCCATAGATCATGATGTGCATTGAAATCACCAAGTATTAAGCGGTATTGTCCAGTCAGTAGTGTAGAAATGTTGGCCTGAAAACCATTGGGACAACTTGAGGATGGTGGTATATAGATATTTAGAATATCTATGTATATCAACATTTCCCGCTTTGATGGAAATCGCTTGGAGTTCGGTGGTGTTATCGGCGGCGGTGATGTCAATGTCAGATAGGCGTCAGTTCATCTGCTGGTCTCCCTATCATACCTCTCGGGCATAGCATTGCCAGATGGAGAGATCATTTAATGGAGGTTCTTAACAACAACTTTATCCCTTCAAGCGCAACCGTTTAGTGATTATACAAAATATCTGACCTGCAAGCACACCTCCACCAAAGGCAGTAAGTCTTCCGCAAATGGCCAGAATTAATACCGGTGTACCATCCAAGCTGAAAATAACTAAGGCGCTTCAAACATTGGAAGCTGGTAAAGCCCCGGGGCAGACGGTAGGAGAAACGGTAAATTGTCTATACTATGGTGTTGGTGAAAGTTTCCTTAACATCGCTATATCTTCTTTCGGACAGGGCCTATTTAAAAATGGAGTCTACCATTCGATTCAGCAGGAATAAGTTCAACTTATGAGTATTTACGTGGTACATTTTACTACAAACGATGGGCCTCGCATTTCGAAGAGCTCCTCAATGTACCACCAACATCCCCCACGGAGATTAATATGCCAAAACAACTCATTTACCCGTAAACCGCCAAGGAAGTTATGAGGGGTCAAAGTTAAACAAAAAGCCTCTTCTCGGAAAATTTTTAATAACGGTAACCTCTAGAGAGAAACCGTCTGAGGCAAATTTGTAGCTCGTGTGGCTGTTAGTATGACGTCAGGTCACGTTATAGAGATATTCCCAAAAAACTGCATTTTTGGATGTTTGGACCCTCATAACTTCCCTACGGGGGTTTCCATCGTTGAGGACTTTTGGCCCCTTACTAACAGCCACATGAGCTACAAATTTATCTAAGATTGGTTCTCTCAAGAGGTTACCGTTATTAAAAAAATTTCGAGAAGCGGTTTTTTCTTTAACTTTGACCCCTCATAGCTTCGTTGGTGGTGCTCGCATAGATGAGTTGTTTTGGCATTTTAAGTTGAGGTTACAGAAGCAACAAATTGTTATAGGCCTCCCTCCCGAATGCGTTCCCGTTTTGAAGAAGTTCACGAAAAACCGAAAAATACCATTACTGTACGGTTCAGACCCTCATAGTGCCCTTAGCATTGCACGCATCGATCTGAAATTCGGATATTTAGTTGAGCGTTGTATAAGCTACAAATTTGCCATATAACAGTTTTCCGTGGACGTTACGGTTATAGAGATATTCCCCAAAAACTGCTTAATTGAATCTTTGGACCCTCATAACTTCGTTAGGGGGGCCTCCATCTTTGGGGACTTTTGACGTCTTACTAACAGTTACATAAGCTACAAAATACTTCCAGAAGTCCAGAGAGCACCCTCCCCCGTCTTAGCGCCATTCACGAAAAACCCCAAAAAACACCTTTTTTAAGGTTTGAACTTCCATAGCGCCCTTAACGCTGCACGTATTGATATGAAATTTGACCGCTTTCTTCAAAACTCTATACAAATTTTCCACATAAAAGCTTTTAGTACGAGTTACCGTTATAGAGATTTTCTTGAAAAAGTGTTAAAAATACCGTTAGACCTCCTGGCACCGTTAGGAGTACCCGAACGTATTCGGTATTTCCATTGTTTATTGAAAAAGCACAAGAGCTTCAAATTTGCCATACACGTGTGTATACTACCGTTATCGAGATATTCAGAAAAACCTGTTTTCGAGGGTCTTTGACCCTCTGTAGCACCGCTAGCGGCACTCGTAGAGACGGGGACTTTTAGGGTCTTGTTTAGGACCTTGAAACGAAGGCTCATGCAAAAATCCAGCTTTCCCTTAATTTTTCCGAAGTTTGGCCAATTGTTCAAATTTCCTGGCGTATTACTCTTTGCAATAGTTTTGAAAACCCCATAATTGTGATGAGTGTGAATTTAGAAATCTCATACAAATGCGTGGACTTATTTTTGTATCTAGCCCGGTGGAAACTATGAGTCCGCGTAGTAAAAAATAGTGCGAAGCTTAAGATTCTTTTGCGTTAACAATTTCTACCGCAGCCCTATGATGTGTTCCGATTCCGTCTGTCCCTGGATGCGTTGAGGCTAATCCAGGAACACACTTGGATGAATTTGGGATAAGATTTAAAAAGAAAAAAAGTTGTTCTTACAAGAACCTAATATTCGGGGGTTGGTTTGTATGCCAGCCCTATGACGTAATGTTCAGATTCGATCCATTCCTAGATATGTTTTGAGGCTTTACCATGGTTAGATTTGGGTGAAGTTTGGTTAAGATTGGTTCATAAAGAAAAAAAGTTTTTCTAAGAAGAACCTAATTTGCAAGGGTTCATTTGAATGACAGCCCCATGACGTAGTGTTCCCATTTCAGCCGTTCCTAGATATTTTTTGAGGCTTTACTAGGAACACATTTGGATAAAGTTTAGTTGAGGTCGGATTAAAAAATAAAAAGTTTTTTTCAGAAGAACCTAATTTTCACTGGTTGTTTGTATGGCAGTCCTATAACGCCATGTTCCGATTCCATCCGTTTCTAGATATGTTTTGAGGCTTTATTAGGGTGAAATTTGGTTAAGATTGGTACATAAAGAAAAAAGTTTTTCTTAGAAGAACCTAATTTTCAGGGGCAGCCCCATGACCCCATGGTCCGATTACATTCGTTCTGATATATATAAAGCGTACACTAAAAAGAAACTTGTATACAAAATTTCAGCCCGATAGCTTTAAAGCTGAGGGACAAGTTTGCGTTGCAACAGACGGACAGACAGACAGACAGACGGACATCGCTCAATCGATTTCTCTCGTCACACTGATCAATAATATATATATTTTATATAGTCGGAGGTGCTTCCTTCTGTGCGTTGCAAACTTCATGACAAAGTTAATATACCCTTAAGTGACGGGTATAAAAATCAACCTTAAATCGCCCAGGGCAGGGCATACCCGGGCAGCTCACTTTCGTGGTTCACCAAACATGCATTTGAGCTCGTTGAATTCATGTAGGACAGGCGACTCGGCAATGACTCATTCAGGAGTTAGATTAGATTAGATTAAATGGGGGCATCGGCATATTTGCCATAAGCACTGCGACCGGTGGTCTATTGTGCCATTGCCCACGCTACAGGTTAGATAAATTTATCTGTCGATAAATTGATTAATTTGTCCCATGCCTCTGTGAGAGGGAAAGTTATGCCAAAGCATTCCTCCTGTCTCATCGCCAGTCTTTCACACTCGCAAAGTATGTGAGTGGATGTTTCGTCATCGGCCTCGCAGAAACGGCAGGTCGCGTCTGCGACTAAGCGCATGGTTCTTAAATGCCCGTTCAGACGGGAGTGGCCTGTAAGGTGGCCATTTATGATTCTGACCCTGTTCTTGCTGAGCTTAGCTAGCTCCAGAGTGCGTTTCTTAGAGTAGGTCGCTACGAAATGCTTCGACTGCCTTAGTCCTGGAAGGGCCTCCCAGCATACGGTGGCTGTCGTCTTCTCCCACTCAGTGATTTCGTTTCTACATAGACACAGTGGTATACCGCAGAAGGGTTCCGGGCCGCAGAAGGGGCTAGCAGAGGCTACCCTAGCGAGTTCGTCCGCGAGCTCATTCCCTTCTATTCTAGAGTGTCCGGGAACCCATAGGAGTGTAAGATCATTGTGAGATCCTACAGATTGAAGTATTTCCTGACATAGCCACACTAGTTTTGAAGTAAATGTATGTTTTGTAAGAGCTTTGATAGCCGCCTGACTGTCGGTAAAGATCGCTATCTTTCCGTTGACATATCCTTTGTTCTGACATTCTCTGGCGCAAATTTCAATTGCATGTACTTCCGCCTGGAACACAGACGATAATTTCCCCATAGGTACTGAGTAGCTTACACCTGGACCACTGATGCCCGCTCCAGAGCCGGTGTCAGTTTTTGAACCATCTGTGTAAAAGCTGATAGTGTCGGGGTGAAGGGACCTGAACATATCCGTCCAACTTTCCCTCGCCCAGATTGCTGATTTAAAGGACGCGTTGAAGCGTAATGTCTTAACCAGGTAGTCCGAAGGTAGGCAGAGGGTATTGCTGCCTTGTAACCATCCTAGTTGATCATGGCTAAAATTGACTGTCGTGCTGAAGGCCCTGAGCCTACCAACAGCCAGCCTCGCCGACGCTTCAATGTGAATGTGTAGTGGAGTTAGGTCAAGAAGAACCTCCAGGGCAGCGGTGGGGCATGAAACAATAGCTCCAGTGATAATTAGACAGGCAAGCCTCTGGACCTTACCTAGATCCGACTTACCAGTGCTAGTTGAAGCCCTTTTCCACCACACCACCGCCCCATACTCCACTATAGGTCTTGTCTTGTAAATCCACAGAATTAAATGTGGTTTAATTCCCCAGGTCTTACCTACATAACCTCTGCAGGTCCATAGTGCCTTGATCGCCTTCTCCGTGACCGATTTCAGGTGGTCATCCCAGAGTAATTTGCTATCAAGAGTGACTCCTAAATATTTGACTTGGTTTGCCATTTTAATTTGGGAGTTGTACATAGTAGGACAACTCAGGGTTCTTGTTGTCCTGCTCCTACTGAAAGGAACCACCGTGGTCTTGGACGGGTTGACCCGTAGACCACTCTCCGTGCACCAATCTTGAGCTATTCGCAGGGCGGTATGGAGCACATGGGGTAGGACTTCCTCAAATTTGCCCTTAACCATGATAACCAGGTCGTCTGCGTATCCTTGGGTGGAGAACCTCTCTAAGGTTAGTCTCCACAGCAGTTCATCAACAGCTAAACACCACAGAAGGGGGGACAGTACCCCTCCTTGTGGGCAGCCACGAGTGGCTAAGGCGGAGAGGGTGGACCCTCCGATGCTGGTATAAATGTTCCTCGATGAAAGCATGCGTAACACCCAGGTAATCAATGTCACATCTGCCCCTTTTGTTCTTAGCGCCGTACCGATGGACTCAGGAGTTTGTGCTGTGTTTTCAGAAAATTCACCTCCCGGGCAATTGCCCATAGCTTTAACTTGTCAAGATATTTTAATATTAGAGATGGAAACTTTGAATACGATTAAAATTGAAATTTGTATAATCAATTCCATTCAACTTCAAAATCTCTTCATGACCTCAATCATCTTTCTGGCCTCTATATCGTATTTGACCGATGATGTCACTCATGTCTATAATGTATGTATATTGCACAGACCAAGATCCGATAAAGTTACATAAATCGTATTTCGTATAATTATAGTCCTAACAAATTCCCTAAAACTTCGCACAACTATACAAAAGCAGGTCGAATAATTGGAGCCAGATTTCAGATTTAATCGTGTATCCTTTGAACAATTAATCAGATATTTTTACCACAAAGTGACCGAAATGCTAATTAAATTAATTGATTCTCCTTTTCTATATGGATTTCGGATCATGTGTATGGCGTTGTGTGTGATCCTTTATTCGTACCACTGCGTGCATTAGAATTAGGTGTGTATGAACGACACATGTCTGTCAGCCAGATTGGAATTCATGAACATCAATGATATCGATTCAATTAAGGACACAAATTGATTTCGAATCAAAGCCTCCTAAATCAATAAAATAGAGAAATCAAAAGGAGCCGTCTAGTGCAGATTTGTGATGTAATCGATATAGAAAATCCTTAGAATGATGGATGCATCCATGCGGATTATATTCAGATTTTCCTAGAAAATTTGGTATGAAAATACTATTTCAAACTCCAAACTTTAGAAGGATCTTAAGTCTTTAATCATGTAACGCAATTACAGGAACTGAATTTAATCATGCTCTCTCAGTTTGAAATCCTTGTGAATACCAGTAAATTGTTTGATGCTTTCGCTATACACAGCGCAGCCCAATTGACTCTGTCATTTCCTATTAATCGCTCATATCCTCATGCTACACAAATTACCACCGTCCTTCTCATTTTCCGTTGACGACTTCATAAACCGCTTCCATATGCGGAATTTTCCCCCCATAATCCACTGATATTGACTTTCACTTACAATCTCCCAAATAACTTTCGCATCTTGCACATAACCATTCCCTTGATGCCTATGACGAACTAAGTTGTTTCGGGCCATATAGGCTCAACGACACACTAAACCTGATCTGATATCCTCGTTTTCTTCGCCCGGCTCCAAGGAAAAATCCAGTAGCTCGCGACCAACGAACGCATCATCGGGACGAACGAAATATCAGAGAAAATCTGATTTGAATAGTATTTTCCCTATTATCATTAAATTGTCCCTAAAGGATAACACACACAAACACACATGGAATTTTCATGTTATCATCATCGTCGAGGATTGTCAATGTTGCGCGGCGGATGTTGCAACAGCAGAGAAAAAAAGTATTTTCGTACGTAAATGCCGTAAACTCTTGGATTTGAGGGTGAAAAATCAATACGAAATGACTACACTCGACCTACATTTCAGAGCCCAGGACAACAATCCAACAGCCTCTTCAGCCGTCCACCGTAGCAAGGCGTATGGCGTGGTAGGTCGATTTGCCAACTATATGTATATGTCTACCCAAATGGAGCCTCTTTTTCAGCTGTGCCTTTCAAGCCAGCCCGATTCAGAGTTGTCGGCCTATATGAAATTTCGTGGACCATTAACGAATAAGGATTTGCAAATATTGTTGACTTTACCAACAGTCTCCATACACAGAATTAAGCTTCATGAAAAATTCAGTTCAGTGTTCACGCGGCTCCGAAATTTTATACAGGACAATACAAAATGGCCTGTGGCGTCAACATAACGTGTTCTCCACATATAGGCACATATTTGTTGAGTCAATATTGACCCCCCACTTCGGTCCAAGTGTATACATATAGGCAAAAGGATACTCTATAAGCTTGCAAATTAATCAACCGATTCATGTCGGCAACCCCTGGATATACAGTAAAATCGACACAGTTCCACCAGCACGCCGTGTCGCGATGGAATGGAAAATCTGGAGAAAGACCGTTTCTCGAGTGGCCATAGTGAAGGGAAGGTGCGGCACAGGAAAAATGTTTTGATGAATTCATTGTGTATACATACCGTTGAAAAGGAAGGCTGGAAGCACAGGAAGCTGCTCACAAGCTTTCAAGAACAAACCTAAGCTTAAATGGAGCGCGTCATCGCACGTCTTTAAACGAAGAGTGGTCGGTGAGTTTTTTTTGTCACTGTGCGCGCACTTGTTAGGTATGTACATACATCCAGTCTATCCCTGGGATGTTCTGATCCCTAGCGATGTGTAGGGCAGCGGATTTTCTGCAAAGAGTTAATTTTCATGGGTTCGGTGTGTAAATACGTATATATCTCGGTCGGCAAAGGCCTTTACAGTAGACCAACAATAATGAGGCCACGAACGAGAACGGAGAGTGCAACGTTGATTAGTTCCATTTCCCTGTAATGGGTTTTCGTGTTTTTTTCTTTTCTTCTCTTCAGAGTGAGAGAAAACCACTGTGTTTGTCCTTTCTCCCGAAGGATTGTGTGTATACTTACTACAAGTAGCCACCAAGTCCTCGTAATCATTGTGTCAGGAATAGTGGCATTTTCTTCCTTTCTAAGACCCAGGATAACAAACTGCAAAGAGCGAAACGAGATACAAAGATTGAAATGTTCCCGAGTCCTTCCTATTTATACGCCATTGTTCTTTTGTTAAAACATTGAAGTTTCGATGACTCGCATCGTCTCTTTGACGTGAATACCTATAGAGAGCCTTTGGCTTTTATATTATCATCAGTTTCGTTGTCATTGTCCTGCTTATCCTGTCCTTCTATATTGAATACCGAGTAGAGAGATCTATGAAAGACGAACTGAAAATTCGACCGTGAATAATGTTCTCGTGCAAATTCTTGAAGTTTGATAGAGACACGACCGAGAGGTAGAACAGAATCGAAAAAGAGCGTAAAAATATTTATGAGAAACTTAAAAGGAATCATTCATCCTGATTGATATGACTTCGATTCATATCGGGAGCCCTGAGGCGGCGGTAGCGAAAGTTTACATTGAAAGATGAAATGAGTTCATTGCAATGGGAAGAAGAATGAAAAGTTTTCTTTGAGTCAATACCGGGAAATCTATCAGTCCTATTGTAAGTAATGCTTTAGGGCATTTCTTTTCCTTTTGTGTATTTTGAACTTGAGTGACATTTTCTGAAGGTACAAAAAAAGTATTTAAAGTCTGAATCGTATTTTTTACCCATTTCTCCTTCTATTGGAACAACAGTTAAAAATAGATGATTTTTCTGAACCTATTTAAAACGACGAGATCGTTTGTTGTTCTGTAACGGAGGATGCTGGACTTCCGAAAATGTCTTAGGGAATGGAGCCAAAAAGAAGTGTGCAGATTAGGCTCAAGAAAGAGCTGGTCAAATCAAAGATGCAGCAGCGGCATGCGCTTGCTGTAGCTCAGAGCGGAGTGTTGGGCGAGGAGGCGCCTTTTCCTTATCATCGAAAGAGATCTCGCATGCCTGCGGGGTTAACCGGAGACAAAAGCGTGATAATAGAATGATGAGGCTGGTTACGGTGAGTAGATAATGGTGAGGTTTTCTGGTCGCTTCACTATTTTCTTTTTTCAAACAAAGGGGCCGAGGGTTATGCGAGCGCTTCTTGTTGCGCATCCCCAGCTGACATTCCATACAAGTTCGGCCATCTGGCACCCACCTTCGCAATTTTTCCGTCACTGTAGGCCTGTGCCGAATACAACACTAGCACCAACAAGAACATTTGCCGCAGAGGTACGCTTAAGCGACAGAATACCCCTTTGCACCATCGCTGCAAAAGGCCGACGTAGAGCATAACTCATTATTTACACGCCCAGGGCCCACATAATTGTTGTAGTAGCGGTGCAGAAAGGCGTGAACCGCTGTGCATGTATGTGCAAGGGTTCTATGTTTCGTCGTCGTTCTCGCCTATTGTCTCAAGCGTCAAGAACGTAGCAGCTGCAATAGGGTTGTCCCATAACGCCCTCGGAGTGAGGTTAGTGGGTGCAGCGGGGCATCGGAACAGGTGGTCTACATCATGGGACGCACCACCGCAGCTCGGACAAATGTTCTGAATGTCCGGGTCTATTCGAGATAAGTATGAATTGAGGCGCGAACAAAAACCCGACCTAAGCTGCGGGCTTGTGTCGCTCTTGTGGCTCTCGGAAGCCTAGTCTAATCAGGTGATATAGGTGGTGGGGGCGCTTAGAGGACTCTATTCACACTTAATCTCCCTATTGACCGATTCACAATGGTTGTGTGAATAACTGCGATGGCCGCAGGGTATGCTGTGTCATCAAATATATCGGGAGGTACCCGTTTGTATCCCTGGATGTCTCTCTCGAGATCTCTGATTCCACCCCTGACATGTCGTGGAGGGGGAGTATTGTCCATGAGATGATCGTTTGGGTGATTCTCTCGATAGCAACCGACCAGATATTGTAAAGACAGGGAAAGATTATGATCACGTATTGGTAACGTGCTGGTTTCTTGATGAAGATTATCCTGGTACGACATTAGGTGACAACCTGTGGCGATACGTAGAGCAGCGTTTTGGCAAGTCTAGATCTTATTCCAGTTTGTGAGCAAACCGGTGCTGCGTAGCTGGGAATTGCTCTACCTATCGCTTTGTAGGTGACCAACATAGTTTCTTTGTCCTTGCCCCAGAAACTCCCGGCCAATGCTTTTAGGACGTTGTTTCTACTGTGCATTTTGTCGACTACGTCTTTGACGTGATTTTCGATTTCATCATGGTGTCTAGATAGACAGCAAGGATCTTGGGGTTGGTAACAGTATGAACAACGTCGTCAGCATGCTTACCAGTACGGATCCTAAGCTCCTCCGAAAATTCCTGCGTCCAGGTGGTCAGAAGAGTTGCAGTGCATTTAGGCGGTGAAATGACAAGGTTACGGATACTGAAAAACTCCACCAGTTTCTCAAATAGTAATCGAGCACACATACCATTTTAATCATTCCCCGTGGTGAGTACGGTGCAATCGTCCGTATAGGAAATTAGTTCGATACCTTCCGGGGGTGTTGGAAGGCTCGACAGGTAGATGTCGACAGTCTCCTAGTCGAGCTACCTCCCTCGATAGATTAAGGTAGCTCCTGAAGAGTAAAGTCTATCGAGTGGACGAAACTAGGTGGATAAAGCGGTGCCATGAATTGGCGAGAAATTTTTGATAGATTCATTGTTGACTCAACATTGTTAAGTAAACAATGAACCTTGAATTCATTCTAAAAAAATGTAGGAGAGAGTCCGCTACCCTGTGGAACTCCCTGCCTAATTTTTCTATGCTTTCAACAACTGCCACGAAACTCCGCATAGGATTGCCTCCCAGCTAGATAGTTGGCAATCCATCTAACCTCTTGTGCAGGAACATGCATATTGAGAAGGTTGGCCAACAGCGCAAAGTTGATGACCGTGTCGAAGGCTTTCGGCAGGTCAATGGCCACTAGGACGGTTCTGTCACAGGGCTGTTTTTGGTTGAGGCCATTATGGATGTGATGGGTGATTAGATCCAGAGCTGTTTTAGTACTATGCATCTTCCTGAAGCCATGCTGGTGAGAAGCTAGCAAAGCATGTGATACAAGGGTGGGGTGGATGAGTGCTTCGAGCGTCTTTACAATGGGTGATAAGATTGTGATTGGACGGTAGGATTCAGCGAGTTTTGTGCTTTTACCGGGTTTTAGAAGGGAGGGGGACGGATGATTCGACCCTTTTTTAAAAATTCAGGGATGAGAAGCGTGGATATTGACAAGTTGAAAGCCATCGTGAGGTGTTCGATGGGTGGAAGGTCTAGATGTTTCAGCATGGCCATTGAAATGCCATCTGGTCCAATGGCCTTAGATTTTTTAGCGTTCTTGATCGCTGCTGAAACTTGGTCCGCTGTATATGTGAGGATGATGTCAACCGTTCGGTTGCGTATCCTTCTTTTTATTTTGCAGTTGAGCGACTTGTTCTTGGGGTGTTCAATTGTTGTTTATTGAACAAGCTCGCACAAAGTTTAGGATCTGCGGTGGTGTTCTTGCCGAATCTGATGGCTAAACTACCCTTGTCTTTGGTTGGATGGGACATGGCGAGGATTGTAGCCCAAAGTTTGCTGACACCTTTCGAGAGCTCGCAGCTTTCAATATGCTCGTTCCATTTTTATTTCTTGTAGGTGTTGACTTGTCGATTTATTTCGGAGTTTAGCTCATGAAATTCTGGCATCTGCCGATTTGCGCGTCTTAAGTTGTCCCGTTCGTCGGCTAACATTGCGGCAGTAGTTGGGAAATATAGCCGAACTTTAGGGATACGTCCTGCCGGAATAAAGCGAGCTGCCGCTTTGACAATGACGTTCCTTATATTCTTTTCGGCTTCCCGTGTGTTTGTTGGAGTAGGTAGCGCGGCGAACTTCGTCGTAGTGAACGTAGTGAAACCCTCCCCATTTGCCTTTTTGTGATTGATAAACGTTCGCCGTTCTGATGTCGTCAGTTCAGCTGGTTTATCAATATCAATGAGTATGGGAAGGTAATCAGATTGGAGGGAGATAGTTGTCTCCCAGCGGGTTTCACTTATCAAATTGGCGCTTACAATAGTTATGTCAGGAGAACTATGGCAGGCGCCAGCGATGCGTGTGGACGAAATTCCATTGAGTACGCAGAAGTCTGATGGGTCTAATTTTGTCGCGATATCTATACCTATGGCATCATTACCGAGAAGATAGTGCCAGAGTTCGTAATGGGCGTTAAAGTCGCCAAGTAGGATCCTATGCTGTCCTGTCCTTATTCCTATACCACCCTGTGTCCTTGTGTATGAAACAATTCCATCAAAATTGGTATAGGTACTCATCTCAAATACAGTTATAGCCAGACAGACTACAAACAAATCCTGGACTGGATTAAAATTAACTGTGGATACTAGATCGAATCGTATGCCACTAAATTCAAAATGCATCTAAAGGGCGCCACAAACCTGCAAATTTCTCGGCCGATCGATTGCCCACAATCGATCTGTCGCCGTACAGCACATACATTGGGCAATTTATCGGGCATTCTGAAATAGACAGTCTCACGGTCCACAAGACACAACACAAAATAGCGAAAATTATACCACTTTTGGCGATGGAAAATGGACATCCATTGCTACTTTGATGGAGAATGACCGCCCCAACCACAGCATGAAGAACGACGACAGGTTTATGTTAAAAAATACCGGCGTACAGAGGGCTGCGCCCGCAATACGAGGGTTTTTTAGATTTTGGATACACACATAGTGAATAATTTTGCACATATACTTTATAGGTAATAAATAAGAATTATGCACAATATTAATGAATTGCTTCTCGTAAATCTTTTTTGGATTGGTGTAATTAAAAAGTGTTACAGAATGAAAGGCGTGAGCCTTTCATTCTGGAACGCGTTCAAAAAATAGATTTACTATGTATCGTGGTTACATATGAGGCACTTATTTCCAAAACTCGCTTCTTGCATTTTGGAAAATTTCAAAGTAGGTTTGTATTTTTGCAAATAATTAAAGTCTGACTTTGCTTTTTCCCTAAAAATTTAACATAATAAACTTCTTACTGTTTGGAGAACATATTGAAAGACAAATCGATTTCAAGCATTTTTTCTTGACTTTACAATCAAACTTGAAACTTGGACATCGATATTTTTTTGAAATGCAAGAAGCGAGTTTTGGAACTCAGTGCCAGATATATTAACTGCATTTATTAGCTGTAACTCCGTTACCATTTCTCCAAACTGGAAAAAAGCGACTGATATGAAATGCACCCATTGAGTGCTTTGATTTGAGTACCCATACGTCGCTGTCCGATGAAAACTAAAAAAAGTAGACTTTTTAAAACCTCCGGGACACCCTGTTAGCTTTGTCCTACCAACGTCTAAGTATTTCGTGCTAAAGACTCTTACGATTTTACACATTCCTACCAAATTTCATAACGATCAGTTAGTGAACAAATTTTTAAATCTCCGTGACACCCTGTTATCTTTGCCCTACTAACTTCTAAGTATTTCGTGCCAAAGACTGTTACTATTCTACACATTCCTACTAAAATACATGACGATTGGTTAAGCCGTTCGCGAGGTATTTAGTGAACAAACTTGTTAATGTCCGGGACACCCTGTTTTATTTGCCATACCAATTTTTAAGTATTTCATGCCAAAGACTGTTACCATTCTACACATTCCTACCAAATTTCATGACGATCTGTTAAGCCGTTCGCGAGTTATTTAGTGAACAAATTTTCAAATGTCCGGGCACCCTGTTATTTTTATCCTGCCAACTTTTAAGTATTTCGTGCCAAAGACTGTTACCATTCTACACATTCCTACGAAATTTCATGACGATCGGATAAGCCGTTCGCGAGTTATTTAGTGAACAGACGGACGGACAGACGGACAGACGGACAGACGGACGGACAAAATCGATTTCATAAGGGTTTTTTGAAAAATCTAAAAAACCCTAAAAAATCAGCAGCTGAGAACACGGTTGTCATGACAGCTTGTACGGAAAATTGCATTGGCAATGCGTTCCACATGTCAAATAAAAAAATTGAATCCGAAGGTCCCATACACCTTCCGATTTATCTCGCAATCAAAAAATCTGGCCGATCGATCGGAGGGTCTATGGTGCCTCTTAGAATGCACTTGCATTATTAAAATTACAGTACCATATGGTATAATTGTTATATCGTTAATCAAATTCAGATAGTAGTTCCCCTATTTGAAGAGTGAATCCCCTATTAAACAATTCTCACACCATAATCCCATTCCTTTCCTTTCGTTTTTACATAAGTTCCGTGAAGTCGATAAAACAATATTTGTGTATGAGTTTTGGTTGGGGATAAGCGGACAATTAAAAAAGTTTTTCTTAAAAGAACGTTATTTGGGGCACGGCAGCCCCATGAGCTAGTGATCCAATTTCGGTGATTCACACCGTCTGATGATTCATACCTCTGACCATACCGTCAGAGGGTTGCCTATACGCAACCATATCGGCAGGAGAGAGTCAGTCCCGGTCTATCGGACGGTTTGGACCTTTGGCATTTATTGACAGGATTCAATTGTCAAGTAGAGATTTGATCGACCGGTGCATGCGCTCGCCTTGGGAAAACCCAACCCAGGAACCGCAATTCCAGCTGGTTGACTTGGGTGACAACCGTCAGCTACCTCCAATCCAACACAACACACCATTCAAGGCAAACAGTGTCTGGCAACATATTTCAGTTCGCAGCTCCTTTGCGAGGTCTAAAGAATATTCTGTTCATTTTTTCTGTTATTTTTTCTATACGGTTATTGTTAAAAGCGTTAATCAACATACCCATAAGGAACATAATCACTTACGCAATTAACGCAAATAGCAATGTATAAGCCATACCTGGAAGAAATAAAAAAAAAACAATTAGCTCCATAGTTTTATAATTATGCAAAAATAACATTGAAAATGTCAAAAAAATATAATTAAAGCCGATAATATAACTACATATTATGGGATTAACAGAAGGATTGTACGAAAAGTAGGAAAACTAGGGGGGGGGGGGGTCAGATTTGATCAATTCTTAGATATGTTTTGTGTCATCAAGAGAAACACGTTTGTGTGTAATTTTGTGGAAATTGGTGCACAAATAAAAAAGTTTTTATTAGAAGAACCTAATTTGGGGGGTTAAGTTTGTATGGCAGTCCCATGACCGGATTTGATCCATTCTTACATTATTTTGTGTTATCTATAGAAACACATTTGTGTGAAATTTGGTTGAAATTGGTACACAAATAAAAAAGTTTTTCTTAGAAGAACTCAAACTGGGGAGCTAGGTTTGTATGGCAGCCCCATGACCCAGTGATCCAATTTGGGTGAATCAAACACACAAACAGCCTGCAACAATAAAATTTCAGCTCCGTAGCTTTTATCGTGGACGAGAAAAATGCGCTGCAACAGACGGACAGACAGACAAAGTTAATATACCCTTTCACTCTATGAGCGAAGGGTATAAAAATAAGCTTTATTTTCTCTTATATGTATATAAAAATGGAACGTGATTTATTTGTAACGCAAAAACTCGAAAACCGCTGTACCGGTTTATATGATTCTTTTTTTGTTAAATCCGTCTTACGCTGGAGAAGGTTTAAACACCGAGAAAATTTTGAAAATCTCAAAGGAAGTGGCGGTAAATGGAAATTCCTTTTTGTATAAGAGGCACCTGTTGCAATCATGTTTTCATCGATCACTTTTGAATTAAATAAAAACATTGGCCGTGTTTTTTTATCATCGGGGGCAGGTTTGCTGACTCGGACGCGCAAAACAAAACTATCGAGGGTAGCATCCAGGTTAAATTTCAAAAATGTCACGTAGGCATTGCCATTAATTTCAAAACATTGCTCATAAATATTAAAGCCCCGCTTTCTAAACTATACCTTAGAACTTTTCAATTTGAAATTTAATTTTCGGAAAACGTACTAGAAAACAATTGGGATTGCATACATTTAGGCGAGTTTTGGAAAGCTCATTAAAACTGGATAGCAATATTAATTTCAAACCTGAATAAAGTCACAGGTTAGCGTTTGTATGAAAACTACCCCGTATAGTGTAGGTTAGCTGATTACATTGAGTCCTTAGTAAAGCTATACCTAATAAAAATTGTCACTGAAACTATGTATGTATGTATATAAAAAATACACGGTACGTTGTACAAAAGGAATTAAAATTTCGTAGCTTCGAAAGTCGACAAATTGCCTTTTCGAAACGAGTGCTGAAGAAGTGCAAGGTAAATTTTATGGTACACTGTCAACAAGTTTTTATATACCTACGTATTTTATACTGCCATCGAAAAAACTACCAGATCTAGGTGGTTGCAGTCAGTCAACAAGGCGTCATACAAATTTTCTTAGGCAACGATTAATAACCAACCACTCTGCTACATCCAACAACCAACATAAGCAAGCACGACAATGCCAACATGATGTATTTCGTACAACTGCAACTTCGGTTGTTCTAGAACGAGCTGCCTTTAACTTCAACCCTGAAGTCGATTATAGTTCCGATATAGCAGCAGGGACGTAGCCAGGATTTGGTTTCGGGAGGGGTCCAACGCTCAATACCAGGTAAATATATTTTTTTGAAATTAGAGTTTTGGTATTGGTTCTAGAGGATAGTATTGTCCGATGGTAGAGGAAAAGTCCCTTCATTTATTAAGAAAAAAAAAAGGATTTCAAATTTTTGAGACTTTATGAAACTTTCCGTCATTTTCCAAAGAACCCGCATGTATCCATCGATCTTCTAGATTTCGACCTATACCATTTGACCAATATTCACGAATTACAATGACTTAATATTTAAGGAACGTTACGCTATCATAATTTCTTCTTCATTTTATCGACACTAGGGTGCGTGACAATTTTGAGTCACGAAAATCATGACGTTGGCAAGTTTTTTTCTGCCTATCGAGTGCAGGACAGAACGGCACAACATCACATACAAATTCGAACATGAAGTTGGTTACGATTTTTTCTATATAGAACACAACTGTAATTTGTAAGGATGAATAAAAACGCACCTACCATAATGATTTGATTCAAAAATTGGTAAAAATTCTAAAATTTCATAGGAGAGATGCTGTCTTTTCATCTACGGAGGTGTTTTCGGGAATAACCCACCATTGTTTTTGCAGCTCTTATACACATAACAACGGGGACGATCTACATCGAAGAACCGGCTGCCGTATATAGGGGCATTTTGATAAAGACAACACAAACATCCATGTTGGCAATGGAACTCGAAGCCACGCTTGCAATTCATAGGAAGAGTGTCTTCTTGAGCTACCAATTTCACACTCCGTCGAGTTTTTCTACATGGAATATGGATTAGCGGCTTTGTATAAATAAACCACACACAATCCCTCAATTTCTCAATGAAGATATCAAACGAACTAAAGTGAATCATTAGTTTAAGTAAGGTAATTAATTGAATAGGACATAAAAACTATGATAAAGTATTTGCAAATTAATAAGGTTATCCTCGTCTTAGGCCGAATACTAGTCCAAATATTAAGGAAACGGTCAGATGAAATTGCATTAAATTCGCAATCTCGAGCAAATCAATTTCATCAAAAGAGAGAGAACCGGCTTAGAAGTGAAAGCCGCGTCACAGCCACAGCTGATTATGTTAACACTGGACTGTGTCGCCCCATACCAACGCCATCTAGATATATCATAGCCGCAACTCAGCTGTACGATGACGTCATAGTTTAGCTCTTAAATTTTTTATTTACACGAACAAACAACAACAACAAGCATATGACGTCATTAAAACAATAACAATGCAATGCAATTTCAGCTCTTAATTTGACGTTTAAGAGTCTACATTGCGGCCTTAATATCTAGACGGCGTTGCCCATACCCATATTAATGCTTACGCTCTTGCCACCTTGTATTTTCACTTTAGAAAAGAGTAAATTACGGGAAGGAATCTCCAATGGAAATGGAAACTTATTACAGTGTCCATGTTTCATGTCGTCACTGAAATTTCAAAGCCCATTCAAAACATTTCGGGAGGGGTCCGGACCCCCTGGACCCCTCCCCTGGCTACGTCCCTGTATAGCAGTTAAGATTGGAGGCATGTATGCTATTTGCCGGTATTGTAAGGCGTTGAAGTTCATCGGCGAGCCTCAAGGATTATGCTGGGCTAGTGGAAAAATTAAATTACCAGCATTAGGTCCTCCACCAGAATCTCAATGCTCATTGGTCTCTGAAAGATCAAGAGATTTGGCTCATTTCCTTACAAATATACAAAAATACAGCAATTGCTTCCAAATGACTTCTTTTCGTTTTCGTGCAGCACACATTGTACGTGACAATTTCATACCTACTTTCAAGGTAATTGCAAATCATTCGTTTTCAATGAAAGTGTACCTATGTAGTTAAGGCATATCAAATCACACTTTTAGATCGAGGGGCAAATATATCATTTAGGGTCTTTATTACCACAATGGGATTTGGAACACAATTTTTTACAAATTTATTTCATAGACGGCCACGAAGCGAGGCATTGTTCAACAACTGCAAACTATTCTTCGCCAGAAAAATGTATAAGTCAATATATTCAAAACTGCATTGGAACGAATGCCATCCGAAAATCACAAAATAACAAGGGCTGACAAAACTCCTGTGGGTGATCATTCAAGAAGATACTATTTACCCACAATCGAAGAAGTGTCTGTCTGATAAATCTTGGCAAGCAACTAAAAAGAAAATACTCTGCAAAGTTCGTTACACGGAAGATGAAGCCTTCTGGTGCTAGGGGGTGTTAAAGCGAGCTCTCACAGCCTGTCGTATTATAAAATGCTAAAAAAAATTGTTGAAGTAACACAAAAATTTCGATTGCTTAAATTGATAATTAATAATTAACTAATCTCCTTCGAGAAGAAAAGTCGCAATCCATGAAAAATACAGACGACTTGTATTTTTTTTTGCCTTAATGATAATCACATTTTGTGCAACCAATAGAAAAGCGCCTGTCAAAGCCAAACACACCTTATCCTCTTCACCGAACACGCACATATATAGGTACATACGAGTAAGATAAATGTGATTTTCTCATTCTGTTCTTTTATACAATTTTAACAAATTATATTACCAACGTTGTGACAGCAGCAGGTTGAAATAGACAAATTAAAGCGCGGTATTCTCATTTAATCCTGTACAGTATGTGTGACATTTTAAGCTTCATCTGTCAAACGTTTTTCAACTTAAATGTTAATCCCTATACGCCGTACTTTAGAAGCCACGTAGAACCAGATGATTGATTACCTGTCCTGCTTGTGTTGGTTACATATGAGTTCTTCACTCTCCCACTCTGGGAACATCAAGGTAGACGACAAGATTTCTCTTCAATTTTTTTTTTAACAGATTTACTGGTACGAGTATAATGTGATTTCTTTATGTAAAATGCAAACTGTATTATTTCGTTAAATTTTTTGGCGAAAAAAAAAACAAGCATTTCGGGAGCCGACATAAAGAAGCTTGAATTTCGAAACTTTGATGAATTTTGTTTTGATAAAAATTGTTTAATACAGATAAATTTAAATCTATTACATTCTTAGAGAAATCATAGTAACCCATTGATTTCTCTAAACTTAAATCTGAGACTTGTTTGAGATCTAACATCTAACACATCTCGATAGCGTGATTGGGTAGGCTTTCTCTAAAAAAGTTCGAGCGGAACGCTTAGAAACCTATGTCCAATTGTTTTCAATAATCTCCAATCTCGATAAAGTATTAGGCCTTAGACAGATAGCAAAATCATCATGTTGGTAATCCGTGACCGATTCCACGGCTCCGTCAATTAAGCCCCGAAAACTATACCTCAATCGCCTTTAGTGAATATCCTTTCACCGGGTCCATTTTTTGACACCAAGTCAAGAGTAAAATTGCCTCTTTTCGGATTTCCCGGCCCTGCTTGCCAACCTGGCCAACCTGGGCAGCTGCCCGGGGCGGCATATTTTGAGGGGCGGCAATGTGTTGATGCTTCCTATTGGTTTTATATCCTAGGAAAAATGGATTTTGACTCTAGGAGCCGTTGACAAAATTTAAAAAAGAATGTTAATTGATTTCTAAGTTATTATAGTTAGGTGACGTCTTAATCCAGGGCGCCAAATGTTCAAATGTTATGCTACTTAAAAAGAATGGCTGACTAGTAGGGTAAAAGTGGGGTAGTTGCCACACTTTTTCTTTTGGATCTGTAGTTGTCGAAATACAGCTTTATTTTCAACTTTATCTCTACGTCGTCGTCTTCTTACAACTGTTGCCGACTTATTTTATAATATGAATTGTTTGCAGCGATCAGGGTTTTATAATTATAGCATTTAAAAGACAGCGCTAAATTTGAGGATAATTGCCTTTTCTATGGGCTAGTTGCCCCATTGCATATTTGGCTGTGAGGATAGTTGCCTACACCGCAGGTCGAGCAACGCGGAACCATGGAGCGGTATAAAGAACGAGGCAAGGAAGAAGAAAAGATAGTTGCCATGAGGTAATAAAGATTTAAAATTTAATAAAGAAAATCAACTCCAATATGTGTAAAGAATAAAAGACTAAATCTGACAGTTTTATGTCATATTTATTGTTTATTTAACAACCAAACAAAATTCAATTAGATAACAAAAATATTTTCGTCAGTGTAAAACTATTCCAGGTATCATTATTATTTTTTATTTTTTAGTTTGTGCAAAGTTGAGCGCTTTTTGTGCCCACATTTGTTGCAATAGTCACCATATATATGGAGCAATTCTCATGCAGCCCCTTTCTGCACATCATGCATTGTATCCAATCTACTGGAGATTTTGTTCTTCCATATTGTTCAGAACATTCTTTATAGGTGTTAGACCCGTCTTCAATTGAGCTGGAGGTGTCACCTCCGTCTGAGCTTCTGCTTTTTGTTTTTTTTAGTGTCAAGGGAGGCTTTGTTTTTTTTAGCTCTGATATTCTCTGTCGAATTTAAAACTGCAGCAGATTGCTTTTTCCTCTTGTAAGAAGCAGAAGGAATCGAAGGAACAGGAGAACATTCATGGAACATCATTCCCTGCATTCATTTCGATAAAAGAAACTAATTCATGGAGCAGTTTAGCTGGTGTTTCTTTTTCCTTAAAATTGGAATTATTCAGTGGGCTTGAATTATTTAATTACCTCTCTGTCCCTTACACTTCCGAAACTAAATCATGCTCGCTAGGAGCTGAGTGATAATCGCAGAATTAAATGGATATATTGTTGGTTGTTGGTTGTAGAGCTTGAGTGCTGTGGCTAGGTAGGCAAAATAATATAATCTCGTTTTCTTCGGCGGTTTGAAGCAAATCAAGTGCATTGGTATGTGAAGAATGTCCGTCAAGAAGTAAAACAACCTTTCCTTCCGGTTTCTTGGCAATAAAATGTGTCTTAAGCCACTTCAGAAATACATTCAGAATTGCCGTATGCTGATTTTTTTTTCATATGATCCTGGTGGAAGCCCATCTTGAAATGCTGGCTTCTTATTTACACCTTTAACAATAACAACAGGAGACAAAAAGTTTCCAATAGCATTGCAGCATGCTATTACCCACAAGGTTTCGCCCTTTTCCCCGGACGTAATGCAGTTAACTACTCTAGCCCCTTTCGTAGCAATTACTTTCCCCGCTGTATTATTCAATTGAACACCTGTTTCGTCAATATTATAATTTTTTTCTGGCTTATCCGTAGGATTGTTATCAGTCAGGACCTCTAGTAAAAGCTTAAACATTTTGCGGACCTCATGTCGATTTAGTCCTTATGCTCTCGCAAGGGATAAACCTTCACTTTGACGAATAGGCAACTCATCAGATATTTCTAAGAAGGACTTAAGCCAGTGAGGCCCAGCGATTCGAGTTTCTTCATTGAAATTGGCGCTAATTTCGATTTTTTCAGCGAACTCGTAGAAAACAGTGAACCCCAGAGATTGAGTAGGAAATTTGAAAACATTCTGAGCACAATTTGAACGAACTTCAATGTTTTTGAAATTATTTCTGAAAGGACCGCTGGCTATGTCCGTATGGAAAGCAGGATATTTTCAGGCAATCAAAAGACATTACTTACTGGAAAAAATAACATGTTCATTTTAGATACCTCCGTTAACGTTAACATAATG
This sequence comes from Microchrysa polita, assembly GCA_949715475.1. Taxonomy (NCBI): domain Eukaryota; kingdom Metazoa; phylum Arthropoda; class Insecta; order Diptera; family Stratiomyidae; genus Microchrysa; species Microchrysa polita. The sequence goes on from OX454421.1 coordinate 6,739,107, forward strand.
TGTGTGCGACTCCTACTACTTCCAATCTAAACTACTGGCGGAGGGCGGCCATTTGCCTACTGCCCAGGGGCAACATACAGGTTAAATCCGGCCCTGCTGGCAAGGACGCCGTAATTTTTGGTTTGCTCAAGTAAAGTCTCAGTTTACTGCAAATCAAATAGTTGCGGACGCTAGCAAGTTTAATGCAGTCGTAACCTCTCTTGAGTCGTCGACATTAGATCAGGTTGTTGATATTGTGGAAAGGTCACCTTTTAGTGATCGATACGATGAATTAAAAAGACAACTCATTTCACGGTTCGCGGATTTAAATGAGAGCAAAATAACAGTAGTTCTCACTGAATTAGAGCTCGGCGATAAAAAAAATGATAAATAGTGATCAACTTTCGGTCGACGTGGAAGTTTTAGACGAAATGGCAGATAAATTATTGCAGATTGTAATTTGTGACCTGTCGTATCCTCTGTCGCCAAAAATAGTGACCTGGATGCATAAATGGAGCTAGATTCGGATGCGATTCATGCACTTACACACAGAAAGCTGAACTTCCGTGGAAAAGACCGTACTCCTTCTGCATCGCGGCATAGATAGGCTCGAAAAGGAGCTAAATACAATCTTAAGCCCTAATATTGTTATGTCTACAATAAATTCGGAGCGAAGGCAAGTAAATGCCGTTCGCCCTGCAATTTTAAGGCCAACCCGGAAAACCAAATGGTGCGGCAGGTGACGACGCTAAAGAATAGTCCTGATTCACAATTACGTGTTAGAGATAGGACAAAACGAACCAAGCCTCCAAAATGCAAGCTCTATGCAGCCAAAATACCATTATCGACACGTATAGCGAAAAGTTATTAAAACTTGATTTTGGTTTACGCAGAGAGATGTCGTGGTAGTTTCATCTGGCTGACGCATCAAGACCTATAATCGGAGCAGATTTCCTCCGCAATTTCAATCTACTAGCAAAAATTTCACATGACCGACACATGAGTCTTTCTGCTATAAACCACGACAGTCCATTTCGCAAGTTGTTGTCTGACTACGCGCAACTTACCTTCAAACCACGCCACGGAATTACAACGACTGGCCCTCCAGTACTCGAACGCCCCGACACTTGTCCACCGTAAAACACGCTATTGAGTATTATGATGGAAAAAGGAATTTGTGTCCATCAGACAGGGCGAGTCCGCTACACTTGGTTTCAAATAAAAAACAGAGAATGAAGACCGTGTCGGGATTACCGTCAATTGAACGCCGTAACAGTACCCGACCGTTACCACATAGCTCACATAAAGGACCTTACACACATTCTACACGGCAAACGAGTTCTTAGCACGCTGGATCTTATGATCAGATCCCAATCCGCAAGGCTGATATCCCGAAAACGGCCGTCAGTACACCAGTCGATTTATTCGAATTTTGTCGGATGACGTTTGAGCTATGTTACGCTGCCCAGACGTTTCAACTGTTTTTGGACACAGTCCGACGTGGCCACAGCTTTTGTTTCGTCTACTTGGACGATACACTCGTCGCTTCGTCCAACGAGGATGAGCATTACGTCTACGACCACCGAAAACAAATTTTCGAAAGGCTAATTGCTTATGGCGTAAAAATAAATTCACCGAAATGCCGCTTTACTAGTATATCCCATGACCGATGCTCCATTAGCATTGTCCACAGACGCTTAAAGTACTGCAATAGATGCCGTACTCGAACAACTGAAAGAAAGATCATGATCAGGGTCGGTCCCTGATTCGAATAAGCTATGTGTGTCTGTCTGTTCGCACGATAACTCCCGAAATAATGAACCTATCGGTTTGAAATTTTGGTCAGATGTCTGTTTTGATAAAATCTTGGGCGGTATTAAAAATGGGCCAAATCGGGTTCCCCTACACTCAGAAAAAAATGTTCCATAATCTCTCGATAGGACTCCTATTAACTAAATTTCAAACAGTTAATAGGGCATACATACACTTTAAATTAACAGGATAATCTAATTAGATCACACAACTAAACAAAACCGGCACAGAACAGGCACATTGTTTTATTAGACGTCCTTGTGCATTGATAGGATAAGCCTTTTAATTGAATTTCAAGCACACGTACGTACATTATATCTCGCAAGATAATCAACACCATGCTCCGTAGCCGAAATCGTTAAGTTGCTTTCCCGTGACTCGGTAAGTTCAAATACTAGTGAATCGAATGTTCAATACTCGGTCTGGCCAAATATCGTGATTCTTAAAAGAAAAACCTCAGTGACGTAGCGTGATTGGTATAATGATATGGGATTAAACACACGGTTATTTGTCGAGCGAAAGTAATGATTTCTAGCAATGTGAAATGACTATTCCATTAAAATGGTATCATATAAAAATAATAACATTATACCACATTAACTTAATATTTTAACCGTATTAATTTAATGATGCTGTATTCCATTAGTTTGATAATGGTCCTATTAGTCAAATAACTGGATTTTCCTATTGACTAAAATTAACAGGAGAAAATGACCAATTCGTATTAATTTTATGTGATTTTTTCTCTGAGTGTACCTTCCATACAAATAACCCCTTCTTGATATTTTCATTCAGCCATAACTTTTGATACAATATCGCTATCGACTTGAAATTTTGATCAATGTCTAATTGGGACATATACTTTAAGTTGATGTAGAGTGGAGTAGGTTCGGCTATCCCTACCCCTACTTCCACTACAAAGCTATATTCAGCCATATATTTTGATAGAATATCGCGAAGAACTTCAAATTAGTATCAAATGGTAGCTGTTGGATGCCATGATAAGATGTTAAACATTTGCCAGGTCCGACCCATTTATACCCCCGCTCCCCTACAAAAAACATAGACACTCGTTTTTCATTCAGTCAACGCTCTATCGAGGCAAGTTCGCCAATTAGAGTTCATTGGTCAATTTTCAACAGACATAGTCCATGTCGTCGGTTCGCAAAATATCATTGATAATGCGTTGTCGAGAGTAGACAACATCAGCGTTACTGATGACAAGTCAATCAATGACGAACTCAAGCAAATACTGGACGGTGGAACTTGACTTTGTTTGCAACCGATTTAAATTGATGGCGATCGAACAATGTTTAACGATATTTCATCCGGACAGATTCGACCGACAGTCCTCGTCTATTACGTCAGAAAGTCTTTGACCGAGGGTATACCTAAAGTTCTCCTTGGCCTACGAACAATAGTTAAAGAGAATTTACGTTGTTCACTCGCCGAAATGGTTTACCGCTCAACATTGCGAAATCTAGGGGAATTATTTTTTAGCTATAGTAAAGCGACGACGACCTTTCGGCAGATTCGCATTTACTGATTGAGCAACTGAGTGATTGGACTCAACGTCTTCGATCTACTCCGGTCGAACATTATTGAGGAGACACGTCTTTTGTATACAACCTGTTCACAAGTTTTTGTGAGACAGGAGGGCGCGAAGAGTCAGTCAGTACATCTTTCTAATCCAGAACTATCGGATACAGTCGAATCGTCTACGATGCAACAGCGAGTTTCTTCAGCAACTCCTTCAACATTACCTCGCGAAACTCTTCTTCTTCTTTAGCGGTGCAGAAAGGTGTGAAACCTCTGTGCATCTATGTGGGTACGATTTATGGTTCGTCAATGTTTGTGTCCGTGAGGTCTAAGGACAAAAACATAGCTGCTGCGATAGGGTTTTCCCACAGCGATAAAGGGGTAAGATCAGTGGGCGCAGCGGGGCATTGAAACAAATGACCCACATCATGAGGAGTACCATCACAGTTTGGACAGATGTTTCGGATGTCCGGGTTTATGCGAGAAAGGTACGAATTAAGGCGTGAACAATTCCCGACCGAAGTTGAGCTAGTGTTACTCTGGTGGCTCTCGGGAGCCTAATCTCCTCAGGCGAAATTGGTGGTGGGCGCTCTGAGAGGACTCTATTCGCACCTAAGCTCGCAATAGACCGATTCACTTCTTCAGTGTGGATCGCTGCGATGGCGGCTCGGTATGTAACTTCATCGTAAGGGTCCCGTTTGTATCCCTGAACCTCTCTCTCAAGGTCTCGTAAACCACGCCTGACATGTCGTGGCGGAGGAATTCGGTCCATGAGATGATTATTGGGATGATCGCCAAACTCTTTTATCTATGCTGGTTCACATATACTAGAGCAACATCATCAGTGAATTTTCTCTATCAGCATGACAATTCCGCTTAGAGTGGAGTATTGTAGAGCGCCAGAAGATCATCGCTACTTACAACTTTTGCCACCTGACCGAACAGAGTAGCAGATGAGCAGATTTTCATCTCGCAAAATTATTGATTGTAAATTTATACTTCCCTCACTCTTGTTCGTGCTAGTGATGGTGAATTTGTGTAATTATGATGCATTTGCGTCATTCGAAAATATGTGCGTCAAGCACATAAAAAATGATTCAATAGATACGCACGCATTAAACTGATCGCCTTCCTCACAATATCAGATGGATATCCCGGAATTTATATTTGTTAATATTATCCGGGTGAACGATACGAAGTTGTTATTGCCTGCATGAAATTGAACCAGATAAGTTTCAGACTAACATTTCTACCCATTAGAGAGTGATAGAGAATTCTTGTTATATCAAACTTTTACTATGGAAATTCCAGTGAATTCATCACGACCATTAGCTAAAAACATCCATAAAACTAACGAAGCTTATGGAGAGCTTATGACCATTTTCCTGGAAAGTTTTCATCGGCTAATGCCTGTATGTCCTGAGCAGCATCATTTTGCTAATTGAATCATGAATATTAAGTTCACAGGAATTCGAATAAATATAAAAAGCTATACAACGTCACTTTGAGAATATTTAAGGAACTTTTGTATACAGTCACTTCCCGGGGACAATTAAGAGTATACAATACAACATATAAAACCATTTTTCCCCCCTAATTAATAACTGTCCAACAATGTGAAGTATGTCAATCGCCCGATCCAGTTTCATGTTAATCCTCGACCAAATGGGTCATCGTCTCTAGTATAAAGAGAGTGATGTACGAATACATCTCTCCTCTCTCTTTTCCACTCTGTCTTCATCTCTTGCATATTGAGACGAATTAAAGATATATACAAACAACATGTGTGTCCTTGTCATTGTTGATTGTCCAGGACGTTTCATTGCTAGGGTCCAGCTTTCTTTTTTCACCACAGTAGTTTTTCTGCTGGTTGTTGTTGTTGTTCTTGAAGCTGTCTCATTTTCTTATGGTGTTCTCTTTACTAAGAATCGCTTTATCATGTCCATCGTCTGTCCAATACAAATACGATGGGAATTCGGAAGGACATAGCCATTCATCATCATTAGGCTTTATTTCGTATTTATTGTAGTAGTGCGTCTGTTTGCCTGTCGTATTCGATTGCATAAGATAAATCTTTGAACGATCCTCCTATTCTATTGAATTATTGTCTACATACACGTAGAATCGACGACAATACCTATATAATGCCTATAAGCAAAGTACGAGAGTACACCAGAAATTTTGACAAGCATGTGTTGATAGTTGTTATTTGTAGATTTGAATTGGATACCATTGAGAATGAGGCAAATATCATCATTCAACTATTTCGGAGAATTCTGAAATCCGAAATTTGAAATAGATATTATGTCGAATTCATTTGTACTGCAGGGATTATAGAATTGCGCATTGAAATGGGAGATCAAATGAAATTGAAGAGACTTATATTTTCTCGTAGGTCATTTGCCGATATCAATTCCTTCGCAATTGGCTTGGCAATAGCTCTGCCGCCAAATCCACTTGCTCAGAATCCAGCTCTTGCGATGCTGCAGCCGTACTCTCTTCATCTGTCCTCCCCGTCCCTTTTTGCGTTATTAAGTAAAAGGCTCGAATTTTTAACGGAATTCTACCAAGTTGATTTCAATAAGGTGGATTTTGACAAAGAGGATATTGGACGGGTGGATTTATTCTCTTTGCGTATGTTTCGATTTCGAAAGGGGGAATTATTGGGTTGAATAAATTTTATAACAGACTATTCCACCTCTAAGGCCAAGCCACGTGTCAGCTCTGGCAGCAAGCCGTAAAGTCCTACAGCGAGGTGGCCAGGGATGACCTACAGGTTGCACTGGTGGACAGATGTTCCAGTGGGAAGATCAGGACCGACGTCTGGGTCCAGATCGAGGCGAAGCTGTCAGAGATGACCGTGGAATACGTTATCAACAACCAGGACGGCCTGTTGCCCTCCTTCGTCTCATCTACGATGGTAAGAGGCTACCGGATGCGAGGATGAGTTATCCAAGGACCTGCCTGTGTCACTAAGATTAGCAATAATTGGGAGGGTTCGAAGTTTGAACTTTGACAATTAAGGCACCGAAAAGGCCAAGGACTCACATATGGCTAGCCATTATGCAGATGAAGGAGCTGAAGCTCCTCCTAGATCTGCGCCGATGGACGACTAGCTGCTGCTTAGAGCTGAGGAGCCACAAAAGCAAAGCCAGTCTTATATGCTCCTCATAAATAGCAATGGTGCATTCAAAACGAATGCTGTGTGACACAGCCTCAGCGCAGCACATGACTTGTGTTGGGCCAATCACGCTGTCGTCACTTCTACCCATATGTTATGTTCTTGTTATGTTCTTGTTACCGTGTTCTACATATATCTTTGAGTCCGAATCCTTCGTTGTATTAAACGCACTGAGTTCAATTAATTCAAAGGGGTTTATTAACAAAATTCATAATTCAAAATACGGATTAATACGATTCTTTTCATTACAAAATACTAGCGCGCGAATTCACGTGTTGCAGCTCAAAAGGTTAGGAAAGAAGTGACATTTGACTGTAATGGTAATAGAGCAAATACATACATATTTTAATACATAATATGTATAACAGTGTGGATATCACGATAACAGAATTTCTCCCTTTTCAGGGAGTGCAAAAAGTTGATTTGACCGGTTTCTCCTCATAAATGTTGAGTGCCTGCCAGCAATTGAAGAGGCGGACTTCAAGTTACGATTTGGCATACGTAATGCCAAGGTAAAGGTGTTTCGATCAAACTCCAGTAAAGAGCACGATCCGGTTGACGGAGCCGACCTCTTGCTGAAGAATATGTGCATCGAACAATGAACAATAAGAGTCCATGGATCGGGTTAATTTTGACTGGATTTTGATTGGGTTGACTGGATATAAAGGAAGTCCTCGAGCGATTCATTGAAAGCATTTTCAAATGCAAAATTAAATAAGACATTTAAAAAAATTACTATCGTTTCAAGAAATAATTAAAACCCAATTAAACATACTCCACTATTTTGTTAGCCGAATCTCCCACTCACAACCAGAAACCTTCCTTCGTTTTTCTGATCACATTCTCTCGCGTTTTCTATATCAATACCTTAATTAATGTTTCCCGATTTTCCAAAATATCCTTCGCAATTAACTAATTATATTAGGTATACGCAATTACATAAAATTTAGCTTTCCGATTGATTTTTGCCTATACCTAAGATTTACACTCCCCTACTGCCTTCATCAACCACATCCTCTACAAATAAAGATCTGTTTCTTCTTCTTCTTCTCCATAAAAATCAAATCAACCTTCCCTCCTCCTTATGGTGGCTAACTATCAATTCATCTCATACATATAAATTTCCACTCTCACTTCATTCCTTCTCGAAAACTCGCAACAATTCAGGGAAATGGAAGAAAATAAGTTTCTGTTTCCTCGTTTGTCATGAAATAACTTTTGCCTAATCAATCACGTTCACGTCTTTCACTTTCACGCAAGTGACATCCAACAAGGTTCAAGTTGGTGCCTTCTACGCGTAGAATACAATTTCTATGGATTTCAAGGTTCTATTCTTAGGCTATTCGTCTACGAAGAAATGAGACTTTGAAAAGTCGTGGATAAAAGTGAATGATACACACATACGTATACAGGGATAGATTTGGTCCTAGTCTGTATAATGTGAGTACATACATTTCTTTTTGGGAATGTCACAGTTATTCCCTATAAATGACACTGGGGCTATAGGGACGGAACCAAATGCCCAAAGGTATAAAATGCGCATTCTTGACTAGTCACTCTGAGGTGTCAAGGAGCTTAAACATTCCTCGGCAGTGGCGTAACGTACGGTGTTCCATGTGTGCGGTCGAACACAGGCCCCCAGTGACCAGGGGCCCCCAAACGTAGCGGTGAGGAATGGCAAATTTCAAACAGTGATTTAAAAATAACTGTTTATAGATTTCTGTGTCAATGGAATATTGAAGCTTAATTTAAGGCGAAACTTTTTTTTCCTACGAAGCAATTTGAAGCGATAACTTCGAGGAACATTTTACTGTTGCGCTAAAGAACTGCATTTCTTTTGCCATGGCATCAACTTTTGTCAAGCCCCGAGAGAAAAAATATATGATTGCTAATTGATTGTCTAATAATATGGGCCTCTCATTCCGCACAAGATACACCAAATTTCAAAATAATACCAGAAAAATATAATTCAATTATTGCGCCATTTTTATTTTATTTATTTTTATGTTGTTAATTTATACTAAAGACTGAGAGCGGTTTCAAAAGTACGAGATTTCTTATAAAACCGCTGACCCCAGCTGAATTTTCGCCGAAAGCCTTTATACCACTGCAAGAAGAACGATTGAAAGCACTCATATTTTTTTAAGCGCGAATTAGTAATTTCATTCTAAAGTAACTAAAGTGAGTCCATGAAAATGCAATTGCTTCCAAATTATTGTTATGTTGTATTTTGTATTCTCACCAAAATTAACGTTATTTTTTACAAGCACTTAAAGATTCTAATTCTAAGAAATGTATAGCAGCATTTTGACTCATGTTCCGTTGTAATTGTTTTCACGTATCGTATTGAGTTCAACGAAAATATAAATTTTATTTTAATTTGTCATCTATGGTGTTGGGTCCTGGGGCCGCTCCGGTTCTGTACTCTCTGAATATTGTTACAAATACAGCGTTAACACTTTTAAATAATTGATCACAATAAATTAAATTTAAGATCATTCCGAAAAAAATGCAATGGATTTCATATACATTTGCAGTGAAATGAAGGCGATTTCAACCAAAATCTCAACCAAATCTATACAAAATCGTGGTAAAGTGTATGCAATACACATCTTTGAAAATAAATGTCACGTTTAAAGTAGAGGCCTTCGTTTCCACAATCGGCTCGAATAATCATCCTGTCTATGTTATCAACCTGTAAGTGTAATTTTTCACTTTTTTACGAACACAAATTTTCGACGTAGATTTTTTTTTTGTTAGATTGCAGTTCTTGTTGCAAACAAAAAACGTATTAATCATGCATCAAATGGTCAGAATATAATTTTAGAATAACTCTACTGTACTGTCAAATTGTGCAACCAAATTAGGACGATAGCGTCAGAATTTGAATAACTAAAACCCAGATCTCTTTGTCAAGTGTGAATCGCGTTTTACCAGGCCCTTTGCTGTCGTTGTTGAACAGCAACATGGCATCACCCATTTAAAATGCATTGGCGCTGCTTTCGTCACTGCACTGCATCATATCTATTTCAAGCAAGACAGCCGTCTACAAACAAATCCTGGATTTGAACTAAATAAATTCAGCCAAACCCACTTACTCGTTTGAATCGTTTTAGGTTTTAATAAATCTTGTCGATAGTGTAAATAACCTCTCCTATCAATATAGTTCTGGATTCACTTGAAATTTTAAAATTTGTCCAACTCTAAGATCAAGAAAATATAAGGATAGAGTCATAGACCAAAAAAATGGGTAACAAAGAAAAATTGCTTTAACGCAATCTTTCATATTCATAATTTCATACAAAATGAGCCCTTTCAATCATACTTTTACCCTACTCCTTTGTGCGAGACTAAATTGCAAGACAACCAATGTACTGGGATGGCAACTAGACTAAAAAACATATGTTCGGATAGAAAGAGAAGGAGAACCGAAAATACCTTTTCGATAGTCCATTTGTACGGTAGTGCTGTATCCTGGTATATTTTCTTGATCGCAGGTCCAGCTATACTACAGTGTGTATGTAGTAATCAGTTTCAAAAATTTTGTTTAATGATTAATTAAATTGTGTGGGGCCCCCACATCGATCTCGAACACAAGATATTTTAGAAACGTTACGCCACTGTTCCTCGGTATCATTTTAAGCCAACTTTAAGCACGTGTGTTTCGGCGTGAATCACGCTATGTGTGTACTATTGTCCTTGCATGAGGACGACTATATATGTACACGCATACGCTCGTATACATATGTTTAGCGTAACATCATCAAAGCGCCATTATGTTCCCACTTGTTCGTGTGTAATTTGATTAGAAAGATCCATTAATAAAAGTTTTATGGTAAATCTATTGTACAATATATATTCGGTACGATTTGGTGGAATAATTTTTCAACGATATCAAATTACGGTTGGTAGAGGTGAAGGACTGTGTTGTATATGTTTGGCGTGATGACTTCGTGTAGGATGTAGATGTTAACACGAGTTCAGGTAAATGGCATGTCTCCTAGCATAGTCAGACAGTTTCCATATTTATACCCTTCGCTTATTAAGCGTAAAGGGTATATTAACTTTGTCATGAAGTTTGTAACGCATTGAAGGAAGCATCTCCGACCATATAAAATATGTATATATATGATCAGCGTGACGAGCTGAGTCGATTGGACGATGTCCGTCTGTCCGTCTGTCCGTCTGTCCGTCTGTCTGTCTGTCTGTCTGTTGCGACGCGTTTTGCTCGGCCAGTTTAAAAGCTATGGAGCTGAAATTTTGCACACATGCTTCTTTTTGTTGCAGGCAGTTTGTATGTTTGAATCGCTAAAATCCGCCAAGGGGGTCGTGGGGCTGTCATACAAACCTACCCCCAAATTTAGGTTCTTCTTAGAAAAACTTTTTTATTTATGCACCAATTTCAATCAAATTTTACACAAATGTGTTTTAATTGGTAACACACAATATATGTAAAAATCGACCAAATCGGACAATGGGGTCGTGGGGCTGCCATACACACCTAGTCTCCAAATGATGTTCTTCTAAGAAAAACTTTTTTATTTTCTTATCGATTTCAATCAAATTTCGCACAAATGTGTTTCTAGTAATACCACAAAACATATGTCAAAATGGACCAAATCGGACCATGGGGTCATGGGGCTGTCATAGAAACCTAGCTCCTCAAATTAAGTTCTTCTAAGAATTTTTTTTTTATTTATACACCAATTTCAACCAAACTTCACACAAATGTGTTTCTATTGATGACACAAAACATATGTATAAATAGATGGAGCCGGACCATGTGGTCATGGGGCTATCATACAAGCCTAGCCCCCCAAATAATTTTTTTCTAAGAAAAACGTTTTCATTTGCACACCAATTTCAATCAAACCTCAGAAAATTATATTTGTATTGATGCCACATAACAAACGTGAAATCGGACTATGGGGTCGTGGGGCTGCCATACAAACTGGACCCCCAAAATTAGGTTCTTCTAAAAAATACTTTTTTATTTGGACACAAATTTCAACTAAACCTCATGGAAATGTATTTTTTTGATGGTACAAAACATATGCAAAAATGAATTATATCGGACCATGGGGTCATGGGGCTGGCATATAAACACAACCCCCAAATTAGGTTCTTCGAAGAAAACCTTTTTGATTTGTCCACCAATCTGAACCAAATGTGTTTTAATTGATGCCACAAACATACGTAAAAATTGATGGGAAGGCCATAGGGCTGCCCTACAACCCCCTTCCCCCTCTTTTTGGTTCTTATAAGAAACCCACGTCCCGCTTCGCTCAATAAATCTTCGCCACGGCACTTATGAGAAAATTCAAAAGCATGGAAGCGGGGAGGACTGAACACTAGTCATAGGTACGCCCGAAAAAAACTTTTAGACCGAGGGGAGCGAAGGGTATCCAAAATTCGGCAGCGCCCGAAATTAGCCTCGGTCTCGTTTTTAATTCCTTTTTGTCTAAGAGTAACGAAATTATTTTTATAATAATTATTTTGCAGGGAAGGGTGTTGCCCTAACTTGGTCACAGCCAGTGCCGTGCGAACGACGGGAAAAGGCACTTAGAACTTATCTTATTCATTAGACCGGCGCGCGGCCGGTGATCATATTTGTTACAATCAGCAAAAGTTTAAAATAATTGACACATTAAGGGATTTTACTGTAAGTGTTATGTAAAATAGAGACCCACGTCAGATTAATCGCCCGGTGAGATGAAATTAAAGAGATATATATTCATTTATCTGGAGTATGAACTACTGAAACTTTCTTGTTTCCAAATCATTAAATTTTTCCAAAGATTTTAGTGAAATTTTACTTTTTACAACTCCATCTGTACGGGCAACAATTAATCCTAGTTTTCAATAGAATTAGTTTATGTATATAATTTATTCCATTATCGTGGTATAAGGTTTTTTTTATATAAAAATTATCGTGAAAAATTTTGACCTCCCTATTGACTTCATCGAAATTTTCATCTTCATGAAACTTTACAGTATATTTCTTTCTAAGACCTAAAATAGCAAAAATCGCTTCAAAGAAACATTTATTTATTACAGTTTTAGAAATATCTTAAAATTGATTTCGCTTGGAAAATTCTGATAACATTTTATAACGGTACTTTGAGAACTGCAAATCAAGAGACGCGAGAGCGTCTCGCCCGCCAAAGGAAAATGAAAAACGAAAGCGAACAAGTCTATGATTACCGGAGACAACTTACTTTTTTGTTTGATCAGGCTACAGCCTTCCAGGCAACAGCCCCCAAAAAATTTTTTTTACCAAAATATTCCACATATCCTGTTCTAGTGCCTTTCCAAATAAAATCTTCGATCGCCACAATAGCGGGTAAGATATATGCAATAAACGGTGAAATTTTCACCCTCACAGACTTAAGCGAGTAACCCAATTTCAGAATGAAGTCTACAGTTGAAAGACAGAAAGTACAGAAAGACTTGCTTCTACTGTCTCTCTTCGTGATGGAATTTTTATGAAATTTGTAACGAATGATCCTCTGGTGGTCCTTCTAAAGAATCAATGTCTTCCATTTAGATAAGTGGATGGAATAACGGTAAATTAATAGGTAAAGTTAACAAAAGATTTCCAACAATTGCGTCTATCGGCTCATCGCATTGACCATTTTTTAAAACACACTGCGGCATTGGGATATTTGGATATTGGGACACCGGGAGACTAGGATCTTGGGGTAGTGGGATATTAGGAAATTGGGACATTAGGGTCTTGGGACATTAGGACATTGGGGCATTAGGCACAATGGGGAAACAGGGACGTGGGGACATCGGCATATTGGGGCATTGGGACATCGGGATATTGGGACATTGGGACATCAGGATATTGGGACAATGGGACATTGGGACATCAGGATATTGGGACAATGGGACATTGGGATATTGGGACATTAGGACACTGGGAAACTGGGACATTAGGACACTGGGATATTAGGACATTGGGACATAGGGGCATTGGACCACTGAGACATCGGAATGTTGTAACATTGGGACATCGGGATATTCGCACATAGGGGCACTGGGATATAAGAACATGTGAACATTAGGGTCTTGGGTCATTAGGACATTGGGATATTAGGACATTGGGATATTAGGACATCAACACATTGGGACGTTAGGTACACTGGGGGAAACTGGGACGTGGGAACATTGGGGCACTGGGACATCGGGATATTAGAACATTGGGGCATTGTAACATTGGGATATTGGCACATTGGGATATTGGAACATTGGGATACTGGGACATTAGGGCACTGAGATACAGGGACATTGGGGCACTGGGATATTAGGACATTAGGCTATTGGGACCTTGGGACACTTGGTACACTGCGACATTGGGACACTGACCACTGGTACATTAGGACATTGGGCCATTGGGATATTATCACATTAGGATACTGGGACATTTGGGACATTGGGGTACTGGGATATTAGGAAATTGGGGCATTAGGACCTTGGGACATTAGGACAGTTAGACATTGGGATATTAGGACATTAGGTGTGAGACTGGGACATTGGGATATTCCGATACTGGGACATTGGGACATTCGGACATTAAACCATTGGGGCACTGTGATATTTGCACATTGGGACAATAGGACCTAAATTGGGACACTGGGACATCAGGATATTGGGACATTGGCACATTAGGATATTAGGACATTGGGACACTGGGATATTAGAACATTGGGACATGAGGACACTGTGACAATGGACCCTAGGGCATTAGGGCATTACGACATTGGAACATTGGGACACTGTGACATTGGGACAATGTGACATTGGGACACTGAGTCAGGGGGGCATTAAGACAGATCAGTAACAGAACGTTAACAAAGCGTTGGTAAGGCAACAACAGAGCGTTAGCAGATCGCCAACAGAGTGTTAACAGAAAATTAACAGAGCCTTAACAGAACGTTAACAGAACGTAAATCGAGTAATAAAAGAAAGGTAACAGACCGTTTGCAGAGCGTTAGCCGAATGATAAAAGAGAATTAAGAGAACATTAACAGAACGTTAACAGAGCATCAACGAAAAGATAATAGAGTGTTAAGATAACGTTAATAGAGCATTAACAGAGTTAACAAAAAATTAACAGATTACTAACAGAATGTTAGCAGAGCCATAACACAAAGATAACACAAATCTATTTTGCACAAAATACATATTAATAAACTGTACCCATTTTATCCCAAAATTATTTTTAAAAAAGCTCAGCAACAGCCATTTGTGGCGTATTTGCAATTGCGTTTGCAGTATCTAATTATTTTAAAGAAGACCCTGTGAATATTACTTATAATATTAAATTTATGGAATATGCTGAACAAAAACCTATTGAAACTTTTCCCAAAACAAAAATATTAGTTGGCTATTTAAGTATGCAAAAATATATGATATCTGACCAAAAACAACAAAGTTGTAAAAGTTACCCCGCCAAAGAAAAATTCATCTGCCGCAAAAAGAATACATATCACTCCAATCCGCTGCTCATATCTAATTTTGTTTGCTGGATGTACTTTTGTTTTAGGTGTAAATGCTGGAGAAGTTTAAATGTACAGGACTACTTCTTAAAGTAATTTGGAGGGAGCCGTCAAAGTGGCACCGAATAAAATGTTAAAGCTCCCACCAAATTACTTTAAGAAGTAGTCCTGTACATTTAAACTTCTCCAGCATTTACACCTAAAACAAAAGTACATCCAGCAAACAAAATTAGATATGAGCAGCGGATTGGAGTGATATGTATTCTTTTTGCGGCAGATGAATTTTTCTTTGGCGGGGTAACTTTTACAACTTTGTTGTTTTTGGTCAGATATAAATACCCGAAGGAATAACTTTACCTTAATTTCTAGCAGAACAATTTTTTAAAATTTGTTTTTACGTTTCTTTACCCATTTCCAACTTTCATTTTTTAACGCGTTGTGTCGAACTGACAAAAAACAGGAGATTCCTTCAAACAACAAGCTTCTGTGTAAGATTTGACAGCAGTCTATTGTTTATTTAACCTCAAAACATTTGCTATTAATTTCTCGCCCCTCTTAAAATCTGCCGCCCAAGGCATCAGCCTACTATAGTAAATCGACATTAGAACTGGTGCATATTCCTTCGAAACGATTCTAAGGCCAGGGAATTATTTCATACACTTCTCGCTCTCTGATAAAAACGAAGCAGAAAGCTTGATGCTTAGACATTGTTTGAGGGTTAAATGCAATAGTGTTGGACTTGCATTATGTTGATGACAAATTACGCAGGTCCTCACACCTTGTGTAACATTCTTTGCTTACACCTTCAAACATCATTCAGTATCATCATTTCTTATTTATACCATATTAATTCTGTTCCCCTACAAGTGGTGTAAGATAAGAATGACTTAGGCGTCATTTTTTATCCGAAGCTTTGATTCTCTGAACACGTCTCTGACGTAGTCACCATAAAAAATTATATGGTTTCATAATTCGTTGCTCGTGTAATTTTCGGTCGATTCATACTTCTGTTAGCTTATTTATATCGTTAGTCCGCAGTATAGTGGAGTTCGCCTCTGTGGTTTGGTATCCTACTTATGATAATTCTATTAAAACTTTAGAGAAAGTACAAAGAAAGTTCTCTAAATCTTTAATATATCGATATAACTTGCCAAGTCGTCCATATGTTGAACGTCTATCACTACTAAATCTTCTTCCTTTCGAAAAACGCAGAACATTTCTTGATCAATGCTTCCTATTCAAACTATGTAATGGTCTTGTCGATTCTACACTAATTATTAAAGATGTAAGGTTTCGGTTCTCTTTATACAATACTCGTTCTAATGCGGTTTTTGACCCTCCAATTTCTTCGCTAGCTACTTTCATCAATTCTGCACTTCAAAGAGCTGTGCGGGACTTCGGTCGCTTGGAGCTTGGTGCGTTATCCTCTTCCTTTTTTTCTTTTAAACAAACTTTATTTCAAAAACTGGGTTCTTCTATTTAATTTTTAACATATAATTGCTTTGAATTGTTAGTTTTTTTTTTTTTTATAAAACTTTAGTTTTTGGGTTTAAATACTCGAATTCAATACAATTCTATTCACAGTGCTCCTAAAGATCTGCAAGATTGGTAAAATCTATTTAAAGTATGTCGAAATTGAACCAAAATTAACCCTAGTTTTTTGCAATTTAGGCATTAAAATTGTTAGAAATAACGAAGCTAAAATAAAATTATGTAAGAAAGAAATGATCGTTAGACTGTGCACCAATTTTTAACCCTTCGTTAGGCGCGCACCCATTTGTCACGTGGTTAGGCGCGCGGGCTACAATTGTAGCCCAAATTTAAAATTATATAAAAAATATTGTTCAATTTTATTTATTTTTTCTTGCTCGGTCTGTGGTCTCTTGATAACTGTACAGATTAAAAAATATAAAATCTTTAATTTTTTATTAAAATATATATAATAAAAGAGGGCAAAATGCAGATTACTCCTATTTTTAGTCTTTTTTGACATTAACTTACTTAAGTGAACAAAATAGTTACTTTTCAAAATGAAAACCCCAAAAAAGGTTATATTCTCAGAAATCAACAAAAAATCTTCGAAATGGAACACTGAGCGAGAGAATGCAGTTAAAAATGCCCAGTTTGTGGAATTCCAAACTTAGCCCATTTTTGGGTACCCAATATTCACAATTTTTTAAACTGGGAGTACAGTTTCTTGCTAGAAAGCTAAATATATAGTGAGTCAAACTAATTGAATTTTACTCACAATATTCATATTAACTGTTCTCGCAATATTTACGCTAGAACTGATAAAAATTTCACACAGAAACTAAGTAATGTTATAACAGGTATCATACCCACGCTGTAAGAAATGACTTTGACTTCAACTCCAGGTTTTTCATTAAAATAGTAATCTAATTTTTGTACATTTATATTGAAACCCTTTTTTTTGTAAAACATTTTACTGTTCCTATTTTCTACAATGTTTTATAATAATATTTTTATTTTAATGGATATCCATGAGTACCAAAAAAGTAACATGATTGGGCGCACGGGCTACACTTGTAGCCCAGTGGACTTTGATCGCAAAAAAATATTAGTTTCTAGGCTCAATAAATATCAAAAATATTCTTATTCGATTAAGAAGCAACATTTTAACAGCTACTGAGCAGTTCGAATGAATTCGGTTTATATCCTGAAAATGATCGCCATTTAAAAAAGTGTGGGCTACAATTGTAGCCCGCGCGCCCACTGAAGGGTTAAAAGAATCGTAAGAGCACCTCACCCTGGCAGAAGTTGGAGAAAATTGAGATGAAAAAATAGATTGTTTTTAGGTCAAATCACACAAATTTGATTTTGAAGCTCTGTAAAAACCAAACCCCTTATCGGATTTTAGTGTGGTTAGTTTTATTTTTTAGGCAAATTTGTTGGCTGTAATAATCATTTTCTTTCATTATTGTTTCACACTATATGGTCGAGCTTTGGAGATATTGAGCTTTAAGTCGTGCAAGAAAATGATTTTTTCAAAAATCTTCAAATGCCTGTGGCAGCTAAAGGGTTAAGCTAAGGGGGTATGTTCGGTACAACTTTTTTGCTGGAAATCACACGAGAAATCACAATCCGGTGTGCTTATGCGGCAGTTTCCGGACACCCTGTATGTTACGAAGGCTTATAAAATACACTTAAAGCGATAGTGACATCAATATGTACTACTATGAACGATATCATGTAATTAATGAACAATGACAATGAACATGTTTTATTTACTTACTATGGCGGCTAATGTATGGGTTCATAGCCGGAATTTACAATGCATAAGATTCTACTCGAAGTTCATTGTATTCATGATCGCTTTACATTAAGTTGAAATTTTGTGTTCGTTATACTAACGACCGGTGTTTCGTAAAATAGATGAACTCTGTATTATTTTAAGGAAGAGAAGGTTCATTTACTATGAACTAATTCATCATGGTAATGAAAAAAAGTCTATACTCCTAGTTCATTAATATTATGATGATCCGGATTATCGAATTATTCGGATTTGCGAAAGGCTCCTATTCCCAAGTAGCACAAACGAGTTGGAAAACGGTTATATAACCGAAATACAACCATGGTTATATGACAATATTGTTAGGAAAATGGTTGTAAAAACGTTTTAAAAACGTTTCCCAAACCGTAAAAAAGAGGTTTTTGCCTGGCTCTAAACGTAACATTATTGTTGTAATATCGTTGTCTTTCAGACATTATTGTTGTAAAATCGTTGTGAATATAACCACAATTTCGTATGCTAAAAAATTAAAAATTTTACACTTTTTCTTTTTCAGAATTGACAAGTTTATTTTTATCTTAGATACTTTTTGTCTCAGACATATTATATTTTTTAACTTTTTATCCAAGACAATTACCTTTTTATCTATTTGCTTACAACTGGATTCGAACCTGGTCCTCTTGCGTGCTAGTCTGTCACCATTGCCATTGCGCCAAAAGGGAAATACTTCTCATGTTCACTAAATCTGAAGTACTTGACGCGCCATACATGGCGGTCGCAAGATTGATTCTCAGTCATGCCATATTTTATTTCTCTTTTTTTCTTATGTCAAAAATTCTCTTAACATAATCCCTTTTATGATATTTGTTTTAGTTAGCGCTGGGAAGCTTTGTATCCAATATATTTGCAAATATAAAAAAGATACTTTCGGTTCAAATTCTAACAATTGTGTTATACTTTAAACCATGTTGTATTTGTGACAATTATGTTCTTTTATGACAAAATTGTTCAAAGAGTAACAATTGAGTCAAATTAAAAACAATAATGTTGCAAAGAAAACATTAAGGTTTTCGGGAGAAAAAAATGTCTCAAATGAAACCATCTAGTTAATTTTGAAGCAAATATTTAAGTTTAGACTCCAACAAAATGCTCACTTTAGTAATAATAACCCATATAGTTGATTATTCAACTAAAATATAACCAAAAATCGGGTTGTATATCCAACCAAGGTTATTTTGTGCTGCTTGGGTTAAGACTCCGGGAGACGGCATGGCAGTATGGCTGAAATTGCTCAAAATTCAATTGTTTTTAACCAAAATAATTAATTTTATGGCCGAAATAATTGCTTTTTTAAATCTAGGGCGCACTACGATAAAAAAAAGCCTTAATCATATTCTCAGATTTTTCAAAATCAAAGAAAATTTGGGCCTTAATCTGAATCCGAATTATCGAATATCCGAATTTTCGGGGTCCGGATTATCGGGGTTCTACTGTATGTAATGGATTAATGATATTCACACGGCTCTTTTTGGATATTTGAAATGCACCGTACTAATATGTGATTTAAATAAAATAATAATTTTCATAGTAGGAACAGTGAAATTCAAGTGCGAATTTTGTGGTTTAATACAGGGTGGCTAATGAAAGCTGCTACCAAAATAAATCATAATAATTTTTTTTCTGTTTGAGTAATCTGCTTCATTTCTTTCTTTTGTTATAAATCGATGTTTAAAATTTAAGATTATGGAGGATTGGGATATCTAAAAAAGAATTTGGACAGTGCGCCGCTTTACCGCGATGAAGTCCGTAATACTCGTCCAAAGGGAATATATAGGCGCACATTCCGTGGCACGCTTCCTAGCAGATGGACAATAATGAGGCCCATGAATAGCTTTGCCGAACGTGGAACAGTCGAAAGAAGCTTTTATCATCGGGATCACAGTGTGGTGTGCAGTTTCATCAAAGTGCATTGTCGGCCCATATTTTCTTGAAGAAGACGATGTTACTGTTACGGTCACTGGAGCCCGTTACTTAAAGATGTTGAGAGAGTTCTTCTATCCAGAACTATGGCGAAAGAAAATTCCTTTCAACTGCACACATAGCCAGGTCAGTTATGACAGAATTGCAGCAAAAGAGCTGAGGGCCAACGGAATGTGGAGATTCTTGCCACATTCCGTTGGCCCGCAAGTTCTCCTGACCTTACTGCATCTGATTTTTTCTTATGGGGTTATTCCAAACAATAAGTTTACAAGACAAAACCAACAAATTTGAACGATTTAAAACTATAAATTCGAACGATAATTGAGAAAATTCCCGCTGCTACCCTACAGGCAGAGTAATGAACAACTTTTTGATAAGATGTACGACACATGCATCACTGAGCGTGGAGGCCATTTAAATTCAATAATATTCAAAACCAATTAAAATAACTTAATAAAAATGTTTAATTTTTGAAATGAATAAAAAAAAATGAATTACATGGATTTAATAAAAAGTTATTTGAGTTTCTTAATGTAGCAATATTCATCAGCCACCCTGTATTTTAACGTGATGCCATGAATCATATTGAAATCGTTACATTTATTTTGTTATAATTTACAAATTAACAAACGAAAAAAAAAACACGTGTTGGCTAGTAAAAACTATTTAGTAATATTCCCGAAATTTCATCACTTTCGCTATCTAGTCTTACAGGCCTTATACATCTGCAACTTGGATTAGGCCAACCTAGGTTGCAAAAACGTTACTACACACTGGCAACATTCCGGCAACCACGCCGTTCACATTCTTGCAACCTGGTACTGCAACCTGCAACATGCCTACAAATTACTTACTTTCCTGTTTTTTTGCGTGTTGCCAACCTAGGTTGGCAACCAAGTTGCAAGTGTATAAGGGCTGTTACGAAAATCTTACAGGCGAAAGAGATCCCAAAAGAAATACACAAATACATTTCAATTCCCTTCAAAGTAGGTATATGAGAAGGATAATTGCGCTTCCGCTTTACAAAAATCCTCTCCCATGTGGCTTTTCTAACACAATCTTTCACATATAGATGAAACTGTGCCTTCTGTTCCCATATGGATAACACTAAATTTTGACTTGTACGATGTACCCTTAGAACACTTGTTCAGTTTGTAGGAGCTATAATGTGAACCGAACGAGCTTAACTGTCTGCCTAGGCTACCAGGATACTGGGAACAGTATTCGAGCGTGTATGGTACATTATTACAACTCATCCGGATTATCGTCCTGCTGATAGTCGGGTATTAAGTCAACTAATCTGGATTAAAGGAAAACATACTTTAGCTCAAGTTTTGTTCTGCTTAGTGGCAAATATAATGGTCGAGCGAGATTTAAACATAAATGTGGGTAGGGAGGGCCGGCTATGTAATACGGTACTATGTGTGCAGCCATTTTGTTGCTCTCGTAGGAGTGGATCAACATAAATTTAGACAGTAGATTTCATGGGAACGTCCATGCATGAGGATACTGAGTGTAGCCTTCAGAGACTAAGAGTCAGTACATATTTCATATTTGTTGCTACAAAAATATTTGTTGCTACCAAAAATATTTGTTGCTTGAAAAAGAATAATTCTATATCTGAAGAAGCTTTAAGGATATCAAACGTAAATCTCTTCTTTAACATTTTAATATCAAATTCATCGGCAACGATCATATCTCTAATCTCAAAGTCGCCGGCATAATAGCCTTATTTGTCATGATTTCCTTTTTTTTAAGACTGGAAACAAAGAAATTTCAACTCAATTGGGGAATCAAAGGCAATTTGTCCACAGTGAATGATTCGACTCTGAAAAGGTTTTACGATAAGCAGATTAGGTCATTTGAGAAAAATAAAGCTTTCTCTGACTGTCTGAAGCTCTGAAGACTGAACTGAGTCGGCTGATGTTTCAGGCTAATAAGGCTCTGTGCACGTATATAGGACGTATAGGTATACTCGCTTACATTGAAATATTCCCCGCCGAATGCAAACAACAAGTCCCGAAATAAATCATCGTCAGTCCATTTCATTTTGGATTTTATTTGTACTGCTTGTTTTCGTCCCTAGGCTCGTATGATTTACTATTGTCAATGGCCAGGCGGACTTTTGACAGAGTTTCCAGAAATTGCGATTCTAATAAGATCAGTCAAGATAGAGTCCCAATATTGGCAATGAAAGAAGGTATGGTTGAAACTTTTTCTTTTCCTAGAAAGTCGCGACGATTTATGAAAAGTTTTGAAACAATTCAACAAAACTATAGTGAAAGGAAAATCATTTGCAGCCAGTCAAGTGTTCAAGGCAGACAAAGGACAATTTGTTTAAAATTTGAAATCCTATTGTGTGCGAACTCAATGACTGAATTCGTCTCATGGCAACCCCCAGTAATTAAGGTGAAAATCAAATTAAGGCCTTCGTGGAGATTTCGGCTATCTTTATACTGAATTATAAATGAATGAATATTCCCCCCCCCCCCCCAACTCCAGCCAACAAAAGTCAAATCAATTTCGTTCAATCGCCTCATTTTTCACTTTTCATATAGATCCTTATCTCAAGAATAGAAATCAAAGAAAATTATATTTTCCGTACTTCACCCGCACGTACTTCTTATGAGTCCCTAACGGCGAAAAAGACAAGTTCAGCATCAATGAACGGCTGCTCGGCAAGCGCAAAAAGTCGTTTTCATTTGTCATTTTTTCAATTTGCAAAAACATCCTTGGCCCAAATGCAAAAACAAAAAAACATGAAGTACGAGTACACTATGCTCGCTTCACTGTCGTTAGCTGAATTTGAATTTTCTTCATTTTTACACCGGGGTTGGGAGTGTCCAGAAAACACCCTCCTTTGAGCTGCCGCCGGCGATATTTTTCGCCTGTCATTCAATTCATGTTTGCCTTTCTCTGTTTTAATATTTTTGACTCGTACTCTTTTTTTTTGTTACAATTTTTTTGTTTTGTTGTTGTCGAAACCCGGCCAAACAGGCATCAGGACCATGCCATAAAGAAAATTGAAATCCTGCAGGATTTGACGACTTCTTAAGTTGAATATCTTACAAAATAAAGAAGAGTGTCAGGGTGGAGGCGTTTTGGTATGATGTTGTCGAGAATATGCTTTGCCGGGAAATTATTGAATGGATAAGCCACCAAAGACGCTGGGCGGAGGGAGGAGTGGATGGTGGTGCGAGTTTCATGCTTGATGTTGGCATATTGTATGAAATGCTTTTATTGAAATTTTCGAAATTCTTTGAATCAACAAACATCGCACGAGCCAACAAAACACCATATAGCAAGGACAAAGGATAAAACATAATATTGGAGATTTGCCTGGCGGACGGGTGCGCGGACCATACAGTATGGTATGATAAACACACATCGGGTGGGAAAGAGGGAGAATGCCGAGGAAATATTATTGCATTTTCTTGAAAATTTAATGAGATGATGGAAAAGAAAACAATAATAATGGCGCACGCCGGTGAAATAAGGAAAGTAAAATGAGCATTAGCAAAGGGTCAATCAACCAGCTTTTCTATGAAGTTACATGCTTTGGTTTCAGTACCAACACTGTGTCAAATTTGAACTTCTGTAACTTCTGAACGCAGGCAGCTAGGCCAGTTTTTTTTAGAACCTGTTCACCACGGATTGAACTGAATGTCAGTTTTTTTCGTACCGCTTTTTACCACGTTTTTTTTTCAGTGAATTTTTAACTGACCTCTTGATTTATGACTGTAGGTATTTAGGAGTAATTCAGCCACCAAGTGGTTTTCGTCTGTTTGAAGATTTCATTCATTCAGTCAGAATTTTGAAAATTTAGGTATAGCTGATTCGTAATTTGAGGCCAACATTAAAAACATTTTTCTTTTTGGGGTTCTTGTCCCAGAATGATAACCCCAGTTCAAAATTTGCAGTAGAAGACCAGAAAAAAAAATTGTGTGGTTGTCCACCCCAGAACGATACGTCACTTTTGTCCAGAAACAACAAGTGTCAAATAAAACTGGGAAAATAGCAAAAATACTGAGCAGATGCTAAAAAAACCGAAGACACCGGTGTTTGCAATAAACCGGTAAAAAACCTGCGAGCGCTGATACACCAGCTGTTGAAGAAAACCAGAAACCCGTTCTGAAATCTAAACAACAGCACTAAAATATTGATATTAAATAATCCAAAATGTGTAATATCGAGCATTCGACCCTTTGCGAAACCAAATCCTGGTTACGTCTGTGGGTCTAGGGCGCGACAAAAAGCAACTACCATGACTATAACATTTTTCAATACGTGTCTTCCCCTATCCCCACACAATAAATTTAAAGTTTTTAAAGTTTATCTAACTCCACGGAAAATTACAAGTGGAGATTACGTGATTTAGGACCTGCACGGATTTCGGGTCTTATGGGGTAAAGTATAATTTATACCATTTCAGCGAAAAAAAAACAACAATTTTCTCAAAAAGAAAACTGACATAACTTATCATTGGACTGGGCCCCTTATATTCGCTTGTTTGTACTTTTTTATTTGGAAGCTTTATCCGCTAGAACTATGCTCAACGCAAAGACGTAGCGCCATACTTACATCCTACATTTAAAAAATGGAAATTGCGATTGGCGGAAAACATACCTGAAAAAAAGAAGAGAAGAGAGAGTTACATATTTATATATTATGTAGGTAATATAGGTAAAATTTTGTTTAATAAACATTTTTTGTAAATTATAGTAGAATGAGACCTAGACCTTTGTGACTTTTGAAGATATCTAATGTTATGCACGCTAAAAAAACGCTGTCATTATGCCGACCCCAC
The DNA here is from genome assembly GCA_949715475.1 of Microchrysa polita. Taxonomy (NCBI): domain Eukaryota; kingdom Metazoa; phylum Arthropoda; class Insecta; order Diptera; family Stratiomyidae; genus Microchrysa; species Microchrysa polita. The sequence goes on from OX454421.1 coordinate 6,764,159, forward strand.
ACCCAGCGGAAAAGATCGTAATAGACCGATTGGATTCCCCAACCACACTACTAGCAGTTGACCGAATACCTAAAAAATAATACAAAGGAATTACCCAATCGCCTCTGCCACTCCCAGGCGTGTGTTGTCCACTACTTTGATCTTTCGCACAGATGTTTTGCCCACGGTTTTGCAAACTCCGATCAGGGTGATTCCGGCCTTAGATATATGTACAGTGTCGGGATCAGAATAGATTCAACGTTTATGCAAAAATAAAAAAATCTTTATCTCTGCTACTAGGGACTGGACGATTTCAATGATGTTTTTTTTTTTACAAATAACCCAAGAAGTAGTTTGGAATACAAAAGTTTTAGGCTTGAAGCGTTTAGTTACATTTTGTTTTCTCTGGGAGACATATGACATATACCTACTTTAGTCTATGAGTATTTTAAAAAATAATACTGCGCCAAAAAAACGAAGTAAAGCTTTTGAGTCGCACCGGATTGTTATTTCTCATGTGATTTCCAGCAGAAAAGTCGTATGGAACATACCCCCAATTCTTAACTCTTTAGCTTCCACAGGCATTTGAAGATTTAGAGAATAGCAAAGTAAGATGATTATTACAGCCATCGGATCGATTTTGATATAATTTGAATAAATTTTAGTTTGAATTGAATTGAAATCAAGCTCAAATTAATTAGTTTTCTGCACTTAAGGCATTAAAACTGTTAGAAATAATGAAGCTAGAATAAAATGATGTAAGAAAGAAATGATCACTAGACTATGCGCCAACTTTTAAAAGAATCGTACGAGTAGAATTTGGAGATAATTGAGATGGAAAAATAGATTCAATTTGGGTCAATTCACAAAAATTCTACTTTGAAGTTCTGTAAAAACCAAAACTCTCATCTGATTTTAGTGCGGTTAGTTTTATTTTTTAGATAAATTTATTGGCTGTAATAATCATCTTACTCTGCTATTCTAGCTAGTCTAACTTTTGAGATATTGAGGTTTTAGTCTTACAAGAAAATGATTTTTTCAAAAATCTTCAAATCCCTGTGGCAGCTAAAGGGTTAAGAATTGGGGGTATGTTCGGTACGACTTTTCTGCTGGAAATCACATGAGGAATAACAATCCGTTGCGTTTACGCGACAGTTTCCGTACACCCTCTATAAACGAAAAAAAATAGAAATTAGAGTTTGGTTTGAGCGTCGAAAGAGCACTGAACCAAATATTTTTTCATATCAACGAATTTTTTTTTCATAAAATGTTGATTAAAATTTTCGTTAATTTTACATCATAATTTGTTGCATTGAATATTAATCACTAGTATTTTTAAAGAAAAAATGTTTTTTATTCAAAATGAAGATTTCACTTTTCCTTTTATTTGAATGGAATAAACTTTCATCAAAATCTGTAACATCTGGGTACAATTCTTCATCAATTTGAAGAAATCGTTTTTCGTAAGCATTTTTCTTGCAAATTGACGAATATTGAAGAATTTATTCAAACTGACGATTTGCTACGGCAAAATTGTATAAACGTATTGTTATATTGAAAATTTTCGTCAAATAGACAATACCTAATTGTCCAATTGAATAAAAATTATTCATATGGTTCATCATATTGAAGAAATTGCAGTCTTATTCTTCAATTCTTCAAATTGAAGAAAAATATTCAAATCGAAGATGTTGTCGTATTAACTTTTCGCTATGTAAGTAATTTCTTCATATTGACGACGCAAAGTTAGGTGTTTTTTCAAATGAACGACTTTAATCAAACGGAAATATGTTATCGCTTAAATATACCGTTTTCTTCGTCGTTTACTAATTCGATATTCTGTTCAATTTCAGTTTAGCAACTTGATTGTCCTGTGTATCTGGTGTGCAATAATTTCACATATTTTGCATTTTCTCATTTCTAAACATATATAAATATTGATATCACCGAGGCAATTTTAAAAAATTAATAAGAACTTAGTTATCATAGCTACAAATTTCTGAATATATAGGTATGCAAAGACAAATAGATACAAATAGGTATGAAGATTTTTAATCTGCGTTTCCGAACATTAAAATGTCCATACCTCTTAGTGCAACTATCTTTACATACATATTTGTTGGAAAAAAGATGGATTGTTTTAGTTATGATGAGTGCTTATCCAATTCAGTAGTTTGCCTCAGCTATATCAATATTCATATGTCAAGAAAAAATTACAGCTGGTAAAATATAATTTTCTTCACATTGAATATGTGAGAATAATGGTTTCTACGAAGATTCATCACAGTGACAATAGAATAATATTCAATATGAACAGGATTCTTCATATTGACAATTTAACTTTGCAATAATTTTCTTCAATTTGATAAATATTCATCAAAACTGACTTTTTTCAATTTATTCAAAACGAATAAATATTTATCATATAGAAGATTGTAGTCTGGCTGGTCTAGCGGTTAGTGCGCGCACCTTCGGTGCACAGGGTCATGAGTTCGAATCTCACCGTGGTTCATGGTGTTTTTCGAACTCACGAGCTTGTGACGGACTATGATCTCACTCAGATGTTAGACGAGTACCCATTTATGGGGATAAATAACACTGCTGAGCGTGATGCTGATCTCATTACCTCAACAAAAAAGCAGATAAGATCTTGGAAATACGATGTCACTAACACATCCTGCGGCCTTAGTCCAATGCTGGATTGTCGCGCCTGTTATTTATTTTTATATAGAAGATTGTTAATTTTTCTTCAATTCGAATAAATATTCATCAACATATCTATCATTTTGTCAATATTCAATATGACTATAATATTCTTCCATCCAAATAAGAGCTTCATTGACCGTATTTTGATGAAATATTTTTCATATTAAATGTAATTTCGTCGAATTTACGAATTTTTTGGTTCAGTGAAGCCTTAGGGCTGGTTTAAAGAATGAATACACTGCCCTTGAATTAAATTTCATACGCCAAACTGTTCATTATGAAACCCAATCATTTTATAAAATAAAAAATGACAACTTTTGGAAGGAAGCGAATGTCGAAGCCGAGTGATGAGCGACCTGATTGAGAACTCGAAGAAAGAAGTAATGTTTCAACCAAATTGTGCCGCAAACAAAAAATTAAATACGAATTCCGACTATTTAATAAAGGCCAAAAGAAGCTTTGGCCATGGAAACAACGATTTGAACTTCAGCAGCCTAGGCCTAGGTATTTTCCATAATTATTTGCTATTTGGAAGATTTTTCGGTAATTATTCAATATTCACATCCCCTTTCTCTGATGCAATGAATAGTTTTCTATTTGTTTTCTATTATAAAATTTTGGTGTTTAATCGTGAACAGTATGCCGTATGAAAATAAATTAAATTGCAGTGTCTCCAACCTTTAAACGAGAATTGAAGTCTGGCTCTACGGAGGCTCAAAACCAAACTTCGAAAATTTCATTATTTTTTTTTTATGTTTCAAGCCACTGGACTCAATTTTTACTTGGAATTCAAAAAAGCATTTTGTCCATTTTTTTCCAGAAAAATTGGTATTCATGCAAAGATTTGGGTATTGTCAAAATACTTATGCCGCAACAGAATTACGCACTTATCTGTTCTCTTCTTTACAGCAAGCGAACGGTCGGGAAAAATATTCAGCAGATTTATTAGTGTTAATATGTAATTTGATTTCCTTATACGAAAATTACCTTTATTCGCTCTAGTAAAAAAATCAGTGTCTGGGCTCGAGACCTCGAGAGTACCAAATGTCGAAATACATATGCCGACTAGTGTATAATGCAAAATATTAAATTTATTACCTTATGGCATAGCGAGTTGTGTAACGAAGACTCGTCGAATTTGCACTTTTCTTGGCTGTGGCCAGTGGCGTATTTACAGGCGGAGGGCACAGGAGACAACCCCCCCCCCCCCCCCAGGGAGCTCCTGGAACTTTCTGTTCACATCATACTCCAGTACCAAATGTTTCCTTTCTTTATTGAGCGTTTCCATTACTAAGCTTTTAGAATCCTTTTTCGAAATATTCTCTCTCATCATCTTCTCAATTCCCTATCTCCTCGCTAATGGACCCTTTCAGTTTTTCCAACGGGTTGAGTTTATTTTCATAGACGCGTGGTGTCCAGAACAAGAACTCTCAGAATAAGTAGCAGCTATGGTTATGTCGGGGCAACGAGGTGGTCATGAAACGATGCCCAATCTCGTCATGAATCTCTTCGAAAACAAGGACTGCTATTGAAACTTTGTTTTGCCGGAATAAATATTTGAAATAATCGGTCTGATTTTTTTCGGTCGGCCTTATGTATTTCAATTTGGCCATAAATTGGCGTTGGAGCTGCTAAGTATTGTGCGAATTAATGTGAACACATGGATTATTTTTGCATATACTGTTTATTCGAAATAAACCTATCATTAGAGCTACAAATCTCTCTAGTCCCTGTCAACCCCTTGTGGGGCATAGGGCATTAACCACGCCTACTCTCCACCTAGTTCTGTTTTGCGCCAACGGCGCTAGCTGCGACCATGTAAGATTTAGCGTTTTCGCTTCGCTAGTTACCGATCTTCTCCATGTGTTCCTTGGCCGCCCAACACGGCGACTTGCTCCGGAGTTCTGTGGATTCCAGTTTAGAGCCTTTTTTGCGACGTTTTTGGGCCCTCTTCGGAAGGTGTGACCTATCCATTGCCACTTAACCCTCGGATGGTTCAGTGGGGTCTGACAGACCCCAGAGAAATTTAAATCTTAAAATTTTCATAGAAAAACTTGTTGAATGGTATTTTTATGCATATGTAATTTAAGTATATGTCACATAAGTTCATTTAAGCATGAATTTGTTTGAATTTGAGATTTTGTTTATAAGTTATAGCACTTTGAAAGTGCTCTGGGGTCTGTCAGACCCCACGAACCATTTACGTATGTCTTTTTTACAAAAGTAAATTTTTCGTTTTGTGGGAAATTTTCAAAGTATGTTATTTGGAAAACGATAAAATGTAATAATAATAGTCGGGAACGGTTGAAACTTTGTAATTAGAGTACATTTGGGAAATTAGATATGTTAATTTTGAAAGAAATGGAAATCTTAGGGTGTTTTGAATTAGGGGTTTTCAAATTTTTTACTCAATTCATTCAAAATTATGCCGTTTTTTACCTGGTTTTCATTTATGAGGATCTCCTTTCACTATTGTGTCATTACCTTATGTTTTTTAAGTCAAGACATAAATTAATGACTTTTATGAGCATAATAATTAGGTGGGTATTTTACATAATACATGAAGCTTCCTCAGCGAACTTGGCTATACACTTGTCGAACTTTTTCTAAGAAGGTGGAAATCAACGGGCAATATTCGCCGAAGCACAGTGCAAAAATTGAAGACATTTTGTGCATTGTTCAGCTTGCCCCCTCCCCCCATGTGGGGCTGATGCTCCAGGTCCCCCAATGTGGTCAGATGGTCCCCCAAAGAGGCAAAAATGTTTTCTATGCCCACGAGCAAATTATCCGAAGACAAAATACAATTGCAACGAGTGCAAAAAGCCAATCTGCGAAGACCATCGAGGAAAAAGCTGTGAAGAAAAATGCTCTAAATACTGACTAACTTTGGATCCCGATTTAAGAAAAAATATTAACCTTAGCTAAAAAATGTTGATGTACTTATCTTTGTTAATTAGTATTAAATAACTTTTGACTAATAAAAATAAAATTTTGTTAAAATTTTAGTTTTTATATTGATTTATTTGTGATAAGTTCAAATTACCCTCAAATTTGACACCACCTAATTTTTTCTTCCACGTACTAAAAGCTACTGTCCGAATTTCAGTTTTTTTTATATACCACTTAATCAAAAGGCTTCACAGTTACTTCTAGTTCAAGCAAATTTGCCAAAAAAGCAAAAATTTAAGTTGTAGAGCGATTTTTGCTTTGGGGTCTGTCAGACCCCACTGAACCATTTACGTATGTAAAATTTACCTGAACCATCCGAGGGTTAAGTCTTTTGATCGAAGTGCCTATTCTTTCCTGGCCAGTTATAGTAAGAAGATCCTCGTTCGAAATGATCTCCGGCTAACGAATATTTAGGATGCGCCGTAGACACTGATTTACAAAAGTTTGCAACTTATCAGTGATCTCTTTAGTCACCTTCCAGGTTGAACAGCCATATAGCAGAATGGATTTCACATTAGAATTGAAGACACGTATTTTGGTGCGTCTGGAAATATTGTTGTTTAGCCAGAAAGGAGTAAAATTAAAGAAAGCCGCCCTAGCCTTGTTTACCCGTGATTTTACATCAGCATCCGCTCCACCATCTGCTGTAACTACACTTCCGAGATAGCAAAATTCATCAACTTTTTCGACTGCCTGTCCTGAAATACAAATTTCGCTTTGCCCACCTGGATATGTGCTCAAGAACTTAGTCTTGGCAGCATTGATTTTCAGCCCCGCATTACGACTCGCGCAATTTAGAGCTTCTGTCATTTGAGCGACATCATCCGTGTTTGTTGATAGAAGGCAAATGTCGTCAGCGTAGTCAAGATGTTGAAGGTGATCGAACAATTTCCATCTGATACCTTTGTTACGATGTAATTGGAGTGCGGAGCCGGGTACATCACTAATGGCAACAAGAAAGAGAACAAAATGCAGCCTTGCCTCACTCCACTGTGCACCTCAAAAGGATCTGAAAGCTTGCCCTTATGCAGGACGTGACATTGGGCTCCATTGTAGGATTCCTTGATGATGGAGATTATCTTATCTGGGATATTTCGTATCCGTAAGGCATTCCAGATGTAGAGACGATCAACGCTATCGAAGGCTTTCTCAAAATCGATGAACATGAGATGTAATGGGGATCTCCATTCCGCGGATTGCTCGATAATAATACGGAGGGTGTTAATGTGGTCGCTACAGGAAAACCCTTCGCGAAAGCCAGCTTGTTCATCATTCAATGTGTCATCGATTTTGTCCTTGATTCGTCCTAAAACAATCTTAGCCATCAGCTTGGAAACAGCAGGAAGTAGGCAGATCCCACGCCAATTATTGCAATTCTTCAGGTCACTTTTCTTCGGAATCTTAATAATTACGCCCTTCTTCCACTCACAGGGAAGAGTTTCGGTTTCCCAACACTCTTGGATTAAGGGAAGGAGAATATCCGCTGAAGGGATAATATCCGCTTTCAAGAATTCAGACGGAATTCCATCAATCCCAGGGGCTTTACCGGCGTCGATTGATTTAATAGCGTCTATTAGTTCCTTTTTGGATGGTGGACCAGAACTAATGCCGTCTATTCGAAGGACGTCTTCTGCTGGCAATGAAGATGCACTTGCAGGCCCGAAGGTGTTATTAAGGACCTCTAAATCTCTTGTTCTTGGGTAACGAGCAGAACACCTTCCTTATCTTTCACAGGATGTTCCGTTAGTAAAGATCTGCCAGTTAATGGCTTGATAAGCTTGAAGAGTGTTCCACTGTCACCGCGGATAGCCGCATCCTCTGCCTCCTTCGCAAGCGCGTTGATATTATTGCGCTTATCACGCCTAACACTCCTTTGAACGCCTTTTTGGAGCGAACGGTATTCAGCTCTGTATCGTTCCTTAGCTGAATCGTCAGCAGCTGAGTTGATCTGCTCTTTAACTCTCTTGCGTGCTGAGATAAGAGACCAAGTGGAGTCGCTAATAAATGGTCTCCTACCGCGATCCAATCGTCCTAAAATTTCTTCGCCACACGAAATAAATGAGTCCTTAGCGACTTTCCATCTATCGTCAATTGTCGGATTCTCATTTAGTGGTGGTGCATTAGCTTTTTCGCGCAAAGCGGTGGAGAACGCACGCTTGGTTGATGGAAGTTTGAGCTTCTGCACATTGTATCTAGGGAAAATATTTGCACGGTTAGGACGCTGGATTGCTGCCGTTCGTAAGCGCATTTTTGCGATGACAAGATGGTGGTCACTGCCAATATCAGCACCACGTTTCGCCCTAACGTCTAAGACACAGTTTCTCCACGTTTTGGAAACAGCAATATGGTCAATCTGGTTCTCAGTTCTGCCATTCGGAGAGGTCCAGGTTGATAAGTGGCAATCTTTGTGTTTAAACAGAGTTCCACCAATGACGAGCAGACGAGAGTTACAAAACTCTATAAACATCTCGCCATTCTGGTTTCTGTCGCCTAACCCATGATTTCCCATAAGGTGTTCCAATCCTTGGTTATCTGACCCGACTTTAGCGTTGAGATCTCCCATTATGATTTTAATGTCACCTCTGGGAGCCCTATCAAAGGTGTCGCCAAGTCTTTGGTAGAAAACGTCTTTGTCAGCTTAATCAGCTGGTTCGGTCGGCGCGTAACACTGAATTATCGTGATATTTCGTACTCTGGATTTGAATCGGGCGGTGATAATACGGTCGGAAACTGGTTTCCAATCGATAAGGGATCAACGTGCATCCCTAGTCAAGAGGATTCCGACTCCTGCCTGCCGAGGAGCATTTTGGTCATCATTTCCAGAGTACAATAAAACAGTATTAGAGCTTGGTGATAGAGTCGCTCCTGATCCGAGCCATCTTGTTTCGCTCAGTCCTAATATAGCGATGTTATACGCGATCATTTCCCGTTCGACTTCAGTGAGTCCCATGTTGTTGCACTCGCCCCACATCGTTCGAACGTTCCAAAACCCAATCGTGGTCCGTTGTTTATAGCCAAAAGTCGTTGCCGGTGAGTCAGTCCGAGGTATCCGAGGCTCGATTAATGTTTCGAGTGTAAAGAATGTTTCAAGTACGTAGGTTACAAGCCTACGTACCCTATCCCTCAAGTCGCCTTTTACGACAAGCCGGGAACGCTGTGGCATAATTCTTACCCCAAAGTCCACAGGGGTCAATTTTTTGTTAAGTTTCGTACATATCTGAACCCTTGAGCGCACACAACAGAGTCGCTGCGCGCACAATTGTAGAGATATGTTCGAAACTCAGGAGAGTTTTATTCTCTCCTGTCCCTTTAGTCGCCTCTTACGACACGTCGGGAAAGACGGAGGCACTATTCTTGACCCGCGCCACAGGGCAGAGCTACAAATAAGGTTGAAATATTAATATTCAATAGCAAATATGTCCTCCCTTTGCTGCAATAACGGCTTGAACTCGGTTTGCCATGGAGTCGAGCAAATTTTTGCAATTAACCTTGATCGCCTCCTCTCGAAACCACACGTGGATTACTGCTTCCACCATCTTGTTCTTCGTCGTACAGTCCAGCTTTCGTAACCTGGCCTTACAGATAGCCCATAAATTCTCAATGGGATTCAGATCTGGTGAATTTCCAGGCCAGTCCAAAATGGACATCTTGTTGTCCTGGAAATATTTCATCATTTTGTTGAAAAATCGGATTATCGTTGGCTTGAACTTTTTCTAGCTCCTGAGCCAAACATCGATCTAACATTTCCTTGTATTTGTCACTATTAATCATTCCATCCACTGGAATAAGTTTGCCAGGCAGTGAGATTTTCATTCCTACTCTTACGAACGAATTTTGATCGCTCGCCCTGTACTTGAAAATGTGTTTCGTCCAAGAACAGCACCTTTCTCCAGTTGGTAACGGTCCAATTTGCATATTTTTTGGCCCAATCCCGTCTTTTTTTCATTATAGGGGCAGTCAAAAGCTGTTTCTTCTGGGGTCTCATGGCTTTTCTTTCACCTTCCAAGAGTCTTTTGCGGACTGTAGAGTCATGGATTTTAACCCCAGCGCGTTCTAAATCTTGCTGAAGGTCTTGACTTGTTTTTCTCGGATTTAGTTTACTGTTCCGCAGAAGGTTCGCCTCATCTCGAGGAGTTGTCTTCCTTTTTCTGCCGCATTTTCCTTTGCGCTGGACTTCAACGGATCCTGTCTCTTTTTTCTGCTTTAATAATTTATTTACAGCACCCAAACTCACACAACATTCCGTAGCAATACTCCTTTGTGACATTGCAGTATGCTCACTAAGTGTGATGATCGTCTCTCGTTTTCTTGGAGTAATATCCATAATGCAACCAATCGTAAAAAATCTAAAAAAAAAACAAATAATCTAACACCACAGCAAAGTTTTAAAAACACTCAAACTTAACATCGAAATTATAACGGCTTTTCACGATAAGTAACGGCGAACACAAATTCAAATGTTTCCCCATCAAAACAGCTGACAGAATGCAGATAATAGTGTTGCCAGAACCAAAATACTAACTTTTTGGTCGTGTTCATATTAATTCGCACAATACTGTACATATATAAACGTCTTTAACCCGGGAACACCAGTGTGAGTCATTTTGACGCATACGCCGCAGATTACATTTTTCGTAGAAAGGGCGATACGCCCAACTGGGTTTCGCTACCCATTTTTTCCTTGAAAAATATGTTCCCTACCGTATGTCGAAGGAAGCGGAGGGTTCTGATTTCATGGTAAGCAGCTATTCGTGTTTTTCTGTGACGTCGTTAGTACTAAAGGAACCTTTTTTGTGAGTCAAAATGACTCACGTTAGTAATAACCGCCTATTTTTTGCACTTTACATACTTGGTTTCTGGGTGATATTTTAAAGTCTATCCAATTATCAAACAAACATTCTTATTATCCTTATATAAAACAAGTATTCCGAGGTTTTTGGAGCATCCTTTCATACTCTTCTCCTTGATATATCAAAGTTTCCGTAGTGAGTCAAAATGACTCATGGTTAGTAATAAGCGCTTAAAATTAAGGTTAGTGTTCCCGGGTTAAATCTGATGAACAAAAAGGGTCTGTTATGTATTTATGTTTGGCGTTGCATAAAGAGCTGGCAAAACGATTGTTCTTATGTTGTAACGTAGATGTTGGGTCCATAGTTAAGGTTACCATTTTTTTCGTCGGTCAATAAACCGAATAGTGCAGTCAAAATATCCCAATTCAGGCCTCCAAATAGAAAAAAATAGAGTAAGGCTAATTCTTGTTGTTTTTGAATCAGTGGGCTCCCAAGAATCTACAACTGATTTTGCAAAAAAAAATTGTCATCGGAAAGGTCCCAAAAAGGATAAAAAAGGATATTCTTTAATCCTTGACCGGAGGTCCGCATGCGGGGTATCATATCAAAGGGGACGTCGAGTAAATTACATATCCGGTGTTTGTTTCCGGTTTCAAGGACCCTCAAAGGAATAAATCGAGCTTAAATGGAAAATTTTCGAGTTTCCCGTGTATCTTTCCAAAGCCATAACTACGAGAATAATTCAAGTTGTCCCTACTTTTATCACTTTTCAGAATCTATAATAGCTGGAGATTCTACCATTAAATTTGCTAAGAAAAAAGTTGATCGGAAAGCTCTGAAAAAGGACATAAAAGGACACTAATTTCACACCTTGATCGAACGTGGGCATGTGGGGTGTCATATCAAAGAGGACGTCGAGTGCATTGCATATCCGGTGCTTGTTTCCTGTCTCAATGACACTAAATGGAATAAGTCGGGCTTAAATGGAAAATTACGGCTTTAGAAAGATACAGATACGGGAAACATAAAATTTTTTAAGTTGAGCCCAATTTTCTCCTTTGAGGGTCCTTGGAACATGTAATAAATGCCGGATATGGAATGTACTTGACATCCTCTTTGATATGACACTCCATATACCCCTGTTCGACTAAGGTGTGGAATTAGTGTCCTTTTATGTCCTTTTTCAGAGCTTTCAGATCATCTTTTTTCCTAGCAAATTTAATGGTAGTACCTCCAGCTATTATAGATTCTGGAAAGTGGTAAAAGTAGTGACAACTTGAATTATTGTCGAAGTTATAGCTTTGAAAAGATACACGGGAAACGGGAAAATTTTCCATTTAAGCTCGATTTATTCCGTTGAGAGTCCTTGAAACAGGAAACAAACACCAGATATGTAATGTTCTCGATGTCCCCTTTGATATGACACCCCGCATGCCGACCTCCGGTCAAGGATTAAAGAGTATCCTTTTTTGTCCTTTTCGGGACCTTTCCGATCAAAATTTTTTTAGCAAAATCAGTTTTATAATCCTGGGAGCCCACTGATTCAAAAACAACAAAAATTAGCCTTACTCTATTTTTTTCTATTTGAAATGCTAATATGACTGCACTAGAAGCTGAACTCATCTTACTCAAACCGCTTATTCGATATTTGTTCACCCAATGGAATATAGTGTTATGCGAGGGATGCAACTCTTCAAAGACGTATGCATACGTTCAGCAGTGATGTCAACTTTAGTTACATTTTAGTAATCGGTTATATTCGTTACATTTAATTGGAATAATCGTTACTTAGTAATCGTTGCTTTTAAAGAAACACATAAAAAACTACAACGACAACCTATACTCGAATGCGATAGTCCTCTTATTCACGGTTCGTCGCCGACATAGTAGAGATGGTAGGAGGGCTTGTACTCATCTTTTGCACTGCTTTACACAATTAAATTGCGAGACAGGCCTTAACCCAATCGTATCGCTCGGCCGCAATTTGTAGAGATCGACCATTTTCTAATGTGCATGGTACGAAGTTAATCGTCAATTGCTGTGGTCAGCATCTAGGCTGACGGTTATCTCTGACTGCACTAACGGGTAAAAGGCTTCGACAACTTTAGGCAATTTAGGAGATATCGACGGATCTCCGAAGTAGTATGAAATTGACTGTGGAATTGCTGTTGCCAATATTCGGGTTGAAGGCTATCTCTTACCACTCTGTGTACTAATCGAGAAACCGTGCCGAGTCAAGCAACACCTCGATCATATCGCTTCCCAGAAGAATTGTAGAGAAATCGAGGTATTTCCGCACGAATACGAAGTCGATCTTAAAATTGCTATCTAGGTTGACGAGAGCATAATTTTTGTGAATTATTGTACTTTGACGGTTATCCCTGACACCCATGTGAGCTGCGCGGGAAAAATGCTCCCTTAGAGAATTTTGTTGCAAGTCCAGCGACACCTTGATCGGCTCAAGGATTCCATAGATATCGTCGGATTTCGGAAGTAGTACGAAGCTGATTGTGCAATTGCTATGTGCCAATATTCAGTTTGACAGTTATTTCTGATCCCCTTGTGCACTGACCGAAAAAGAGGATCCATCGACCCATTAGACACTTCATCCACTCCGCGTAGCTCAAAGCAAAGCTAATATTCAAAAACAACTATGCCGTAGTTGTTTTCACTTGTGGAAGATATGACATGTAAACGATCATTTAATTGGTTGAAAAAAAAATTTTTCTTAGTACAAATCAACCATATTCATAGTAAATTTGAAATAGTAGTACATATTAACTTGGTTGCATAGTTAATGTTACAATAAGTTTTCTCTGAGTGTAGATATCAGACTGTACTAAGTGGTATTAGTATGCTCGATTCTTGTGTTTGTACCTGAGTACATACGAGATTGCTTTGTTTCGGTAAATATGTAACGACTACTTTTTGTACTCGGCAGTCGTTACTTCCGATAGTAACAACTACTCAAGTAACGGGTAATTTTATGTTTCGTGAAACAATAATAATAATTTCAGTTTTTCAAGTTTTTTTTATAAATTATAGCTATGTTTTTTTTTTAGTTTTATTTATAATGTCCTGAAAACCACTAGGAAAACATAAATTGCCTCCTTTTTCTTGAATTTGTAAACATTTTATATTTTGTGTAACATCCATCCACTTGTTTATAATATTTTTACCCATGGTCATAAAAAAGTGTAATTCCACAGCAGCAATTAACACATGCCTTAACTGCCTCTCTTGGTTTCCAAACAAACCAAACCACTAAATTATCCCCATACACACACACACACCCGTCTAATTAAACTTTGCCTAGACATATTTTAAGTGGTTAATTCCTCGGTTGTGGAATTTGGTATAATGTTGCCAGACCAACAGGACATTACATACAATCTACAAGTAATGTCGATGCGTGCCCCTCTGGCGGCACGGACCGTGTTATATACAAATATATGCGCATACCTTACTTTGTGGTCTTACCACATTTGATATGAATTTCAGGAGATTGTGTGTTTGTATGCGTGTGTGCTGAATCAAATAAAATACCAATCGAATAATACACATGGCATTCCTTGTGGCATATGCCATTTGCCGGGTTTATTGCTTGTTATGGATGCTTGTGCAATTCCGTCCGCAACAAGAAGATATCGGGGTTTCCGTCTTTCTCTCCTATATGGCAAGAGCGGCTGTACCGGCTACTGGCTGGTACTGCTGTAGAAGAAATCCATATATAGGTTGTAAAATTGCATTTTATGGCCGACCATTAAAGAAGGAGCACAACATGTTGTATCCGCGCGGTTGCTACTATGATCCTGCTGTTGTTATATGGTGAAGTTTTCAAGTATTAAAGTCAAAATGTATTTGTTATGAAATTTTGTCTTAATGGCAATTTTGGACTGTGTTTTGCAATGTTGAAGGCATTCGCCATTAGTACACCATGTATAGGGTATTATGCAGTGAAACAGAGTATAGTAATTGCGCCAGCAATGCTGCAAAGTTGGCTGTAGGTAGCATATTTCAACATACAATATGAGAGTTCAAGGATAATACATTTCTGCAATCTTGATAGAACGGGCTCATTTAGATTTTTCATTTATGTAGATCAAGAGTGTTTCGAAATGAGAACAATATGTACGGGAGGCTCCGTCCTATATTTAATGCATAACAAAACAGAAATTGTTTCGAAACAATTCGGAAAGTAATGAAAGTTATTCATCAGCATATGATCAGAAGTCCCACATCGTTCTCAGGGAAATTGCTAAAATTCTGTGTAAATTATACATCATTAGCCAACTCAACACCCGTACGATAGAGCAAATTGACTGAAATCATTACAAAATTCATCTGGCAATCAATTTATTCGATTGGAACCATCCTCCATTCTGTGTAGCGCAGGCCTTTGTTAGCGCAAAATGGTTTCCTATATAGAACAACGGCTTAGCACTCCCAATTTATTCGCGCATAATGTCAACTGTTGTACGCACTTAACATCCATCCCAACTATCGACTGATCTCTGCCGCTACGAGTGTAGTAGTATTATGGCAATGACAGTAACTCAATCTGGAAAATATCACAATCGTTTCTAACAAGATGATTCAACATCAATCTGCTGCTCTGGCCTGGCATATGCGCGAGTTTTTCCGAACATTCCATTTCGCCTGGCATGTTTTCACATCACGGGATGTCCTGATAGTGAGCAAATATGGATTTGCAGCCCACAGCAGCTCCTTTTTGGTACAGCACTCGTGTCGAATAGTCTGTTAACAAAATTCACGAATATCCAAGGCTCATCTGCCTGGACTTCCTTTTTTTTTTCGCTGTTCGTGTCACGACAGATTAATGAAAGGATATTGCCATGAGTGATAGTGGACATAACATCTAATGGTGTCTGCCATAAATAACACCAAAAACAGATATAGAGAGAGAGATATGCGAGTGAGAGTGGATATGAACAAGGACGCGCCGGCCGCTCTCATTGTGAGCTATATTCACAGGACCCCATTGAATATGTTTGCCAATTCCTTTTTTTCATCGATGAGTTCATGACGATAGCAATTTACTCCCAATTTCGATAGCAATTCGAACCATAGAATGCAGAAGGAATGAAAGAGCCTCCACTTTTTCATTTTTTTTTTTGAGAGTGATAGTCGTCGGAAAAATGTGAAGTGTGGAATTTAGTTTGTTGATTGGTTTGAAATTTGAAATTGGGAATGCGACAAATTGAGAGTCATTACGTGCTGGTAATTCCGGGAATGGTGAATATCCGTGCGAATTGAATGATGGGAGTTTTGTAGAACAGGATATTTGAAGCGATGCAAATTTTATTGATTAATGTCAGTTGGTTAAATAGTTGACGGCTGTAGAGCAGTAGGATTTATTGAAAAATACTTGGCGTTGCTCAGACAGATAACAAGGTAGGCAAACGAGGGCATGAGACCGCGAAGGATTTCAGGCCGATTAGTTTATTCTCCTTCGTACTCAAAACTTTAGAGCGCTTAATAGACTTACGCATCCGACAAAGTCTTGAGACCTCAGCACATTCGAAGTCCCAGCACGCATACGTGAATGGAAAGTCCACAGAAACGGCTTTCCACGAAGTGTTCCGTATCATCGAACACAAACACAAATTAGATCAACACTTAGCGGCTCTTCTGTTTGCGTTAACGCTGTCAGAGTCTGCCCACAGGGAGGTGTCCTCTCTCCGCTTCTGTGGTGTCTTGTCGTTGATGAACTCCTCCTTAGACTCTGCGAAAACGGATTCGAGGCCATTGGTTATGCAGGCGACATCACTATCATAGACAAAGGCAAATTTGACTGCACAGTGAGTGAGGTAATGGGCTCAGCTCTAAACCTGGTTCAGCTTTGGTGTGCGGAAGTTGGTTCGAGTGTCAATCCTCAGAAAACTATACTAGTACCATTCACTAGAAGAAGCAATCCGGACTTGGGGCAAATCACCCTAGCCGGTACGCTGATCAATTACTCTGAAGAGGTTAAATACCTAGGTGTAACACTAGATAAAAAGCTAAATTGGAACACCCACATAGAAAATGTGACAACAAAAGGGACTCGTATTTTATGGGCCTGTAGAAACCTACTTGGTAAAACCTAAAATTACGGACTGGCTCTATCGCCAGCTGGTACGTCCGCTCATATCTTACGCTGCACTCGTATGGTGGCCCAAAACCACACAGATATCCACTGTAAAGAAGCTGAACAAATTACAACGCCTGGCCTGCATGGGCATTACTTATTACAATGCACACTTGCCCCACAGCTGCAATCGAAGCTATCATAGGCTTAACACCGCTCCACCTACACATTCAGGAGTGTGCGGCTGTTCAGGCCCTCCGACTCAACCTATCATCTGAGGGGCGCGTTAGCGAATCTGGTCATATGAAAATTCTGTTGCATGTACCTAGCACGCCGTTCTGCAGTAGTTCAGATTACATGACAACGGTACTTTGCTTCAGCAGGAAGTTTTCGGTCCTCATCCCTGAACGTACGGAATGGGTAAATGGCAACCCTTGTTTGGAACCTGGAAGCTTAACGTCGTACACCGACGGTTCCAAAACAGAGCAAGGGACGGGTGCTGGAGTCTTTGGACCAAACACCCGGATCTCAATCGCCATGGGTTCGTGGCCAAGCGTCTTCCAAGCCGAGATCCACGCCATTGAGGTCTGCGCTGAAAGAATTTTACTGAACAAATTAAGAGGCGCCCACATCGCAATCTGTACGGATAGTCAAGCCGCCATCAAGGCACTTTCCTCCTACAGCATTTCATCGAAGTTGGTCAAAGAATGCTATGACACTCTACAGCACCTTGCCATTGCCACTGGCAATAAAGTTACTCTCTACTGGGTACCCGGCCACCAAGGTGTCCACGGAAATGAAGTAGCGGATGAGCTGGCTAGGCAAGGCTCCTCTTCATCATTCTACGGACCGGAACCCTTTTGCGGTCTTGGCTGGTCATCGTCTAAAGCCGTTATAAAGGATTGGATCACCGCCAAAAAGCTGCAGCGTTGGAATTGCCTTCCAGGACTGCGCCAATCCAAAGCGTTAATCAACCCCACCAGCGGCAACAATGTAATGCACCTTAGCAGAGGAAATTTAAGGCTGCTTGTAGGTTATCTCTCGGGTCATCACTGGGTAAGGTATCACCTGAACAAAATAGGTAGGTCAGCTGAGACAGACTGCCGCCTGTGTTTGGAGGACATTAAGTCCACTGTGCATCTTCTTTGCAACTGTCTAGCGGTTGCTCGCTCTCGATACTCTCTTATTGGGAGCACCAGTGTAAGCTCTGCTGAGATTAGGAACATTCCTCTGGAAGATCTACTGGCCTTTATAAGGCTAGTCGAGGGTCTTTTAGATTAAAAGGACTATGGCACAATACACCACTATTGGTCGCAGTGCCCACCCCTTCCGGGTACTTAGTCCGACCCACATTTCATTCATTCATCATCGAACACAGCCTTGAGTACAAACAGTTCACGTTAGCCGCTTTCTTAGACATAGAGGGTGCATTCAATAATGTTCGCATTGAATCTATTCATGAGGCCCTCTCAGACTTAGGAGTTGAGCCTCGGCTTGGGTAAGAGCAATCCATGGTGACTTAGGAAGCAGTCATCTGACTAAATTCGTGTGCAGAGGAACACCTCAGGGTGGTGCCATCTCTCCACTACTGTGGCTAGTAGTTATTAACCAAATCCTAGCCAGACTTGACAGGGAGATGATTAAGATGGTCGCATATGCGGATGATGTAGCGATTATAGTATCAGGAATGTGTCTTTCCGTGATTAGTCAGATCATGGAAAGAGCCCTTGGTTTGGTCGGTAAATGGGCGACAAGCTGTGGCCTGGGCGTAAACCAGGGGAAAACAAAACTGATGCTGTTTACTACAAAAACAAAAATACCGCCTTTCTCACTCCCAAAACTAAATGGACATCAACTGCAACTATCACCCAGCTCGAAGTATTTGGGCGTTATTCTGGACTCAAAGCTCAACTGGAAGTTGATCATTGAGGAGCGCGTCAAAAAAGCCTGTTTCGCTTTTTACGCCTGCAAGACAGTATTAAATACCTGGATGTACACGGCGGTGGTACGACCCATCCTAACATATGGGTCACTCGTCTGGTGGCCAGCGCTCAGTAAAGGCTAGAATGTAACAAAACTCGGTAGAGTGCAGCCTAGGCATCACAGGGCGCATGCGAACATGCCCGAGGGATGCACTGAATGTCATCCTGCATCTTCTACCCATCGATCTGTTTATCAACCAACTGGCAGCATGTAGTGCAGTCAGACTCAAAGCGTTAAGCTGCTGGAGTGCTAGGCCATATGGCCAAAGCAATATTCTAAACCAGCTACCACAAGACGTACACAACGCTGCGCTGTAACGGATCTTAAAGTGCCCAAACTAAGCTTTGGGAAGAACTTTCATGTCAAATTCCCAACTAGAGGTGAATGGAAAGAGAGGGTGGTCAAGGATTTTGACATCACACTCTTCACCGATGGGTCTAAAATGGATTGTGGCGTGGGTGCTGGAATCTTCTGCAGATCACTAAGTATTTCTGAATATTACCGTCTTCCTGATCATGCCAGCATTTTTCAAGCAGAAATGCTTGCAATCATGAAGGCGTGTCATGCTCTCAGGGACATACAAAACAACCAGATTATCGCCATCTGCTCAGATAGTCTGGCGGCTATCATGGCTTTACAATCGGCGAAGATGACCTCCAAGGTTGTTGAAGTATGTGAGGAAGCATTAACCAGCCTTGGCACACGACAAAGAATAACCCTACTCTGGGTACCCGGACACAGGAACATAGAGGGAAACGAGATGGCTGACGATGACGAACTAGCCAAAATGAGTGCCACTCTTGACATCTCTCATGCGGAGCGTGTTTGCATCCTGATGGCATCTATTAAGAGTACCCACTATATAAGGGCTGCTAATTCCAACTGGCGAAATCTGAGGACTTGCGGTATATCAAGGAAGATGTTGCCCTCCTACGACTGGAAAAGAACGTCTGAGATTCTGACTAAACCGCGTAGAGATATCGCCAAGCTGACTGCTGTTATCACGGTGCACTGGCCAATGGGGCTCCACGCTGCCAGGCTGGGCATCCCCTACAACGCGCATTGCCGCAGCTGCGGTAATGTAAATGAGAGCGAAACTCTGATTCATTTTCTGTGTGAATGCCCGGGACTTGCCAGAGCCCGGTATATGACGCTCGGTAGGGCTTTTCTAGGAGGCTTGGAGGATGCAGCTAATGTGAAATTATGGGAGCTGCTGTACTTCCTAAATAACACTGGCTGATTCAAGGCACCTCCCCACTCCTAAATTCATTACCTAACCTTCATCATATACACTAGTTAAACTTCACGGAGTTTGTGGTTTCAAAACGGCGCTTTATGCGCTAATTGGGGTAGCCTCTGCCAAAACCGCCACTTTTACCAACCAACGTGCCGGTGACCAGAAAAGGTTCAACGTTTGTACGAAACTAAAATAGCTCTATCTAAATAAATTTTTATATAAACTGCCGATTTCTCGTACAACTTATCGGCTAGTTAGTCTTATCATATATATATATCATATACCGTGATCGAATTCAGTTTATGGTGTTTTTCGAACTCACGACCCATGTGACGGACTGCGATCTCACTCAGATGTTAAACGAGTGTTCATTTAAGGGGATAAATAACAATGATGAGCGTGCTGTTGATCTCAACCCCTCAACAAAAAAGCATTTAAGATCTTGGAAATTAGATGTCACTAACACATCTGCGGCCTTAGTCCAGTCCAATGTTGGGCTGTCGCGCCTGTTATTTTTGGGGTTTATTAGAACTTTTTTCAAAAAACCCTAATGAAATCGATTTGGTCCGTCAATTCACTATATAACTAGCGAACTGTTCAACCGATGGTCATGAAATTCGGTAGGAATATGTAGAATGGTTACAGTCTTTTGGCACGAATACCTTAGAAATTGGTTGGGCAAAGATAACAGGGTGTCCCGAAGCGTTGAGGTTAGTTTTTATCGAAGGGTAACGTATGGGTACTCAAATCAAAGGACTCGACGGGTACATTTTATATCAGTTACTTTTTTCAGTTTCGAGTAACGGTAATGGAGTTATGGACGTTTGAATTAAAGCTTATGTTTTCACATCGGTTTTTCTAAGCCGTCTAAACCCTAAAAGGTACCGATATGAAACTTTGCACAAAGATTGGTTAGTAGGAGCTTATATATGTTAAGTACTAAGACTGTTGATATTTGCTAAGGAACAGTAAATAACAGTAAATTTATGAAATTTCAATTTGTGCGTGTGTAGCCCTCCTTAGGTCTGCAAATATGAAAATTCCGATGAGGGTTTTTATGAAATGACATTAGGAGTATGTTTGCATTCGAATAACTTCATCTAAACTGGAAACATAGCGAATATAATATTTGGTAAGGGTGTTTCAGAACACCAGGGCAACATCTTAAGCATTTGTTCACTGCACATCTTGTGACTATAGCAAGCAATGAACGTGAAATTTGGTGAGAATTTGCCACGAACCACGAAAACACAGTCCGAATCGAACGCATCGATGACTTTGTCATCAACGAGTCAAGGCAAAGCTTCACGAAAAGGCAGGACGATCTGCTATACATGGGTTTGAACTTAGCGCTTGAGTGAAATCAAGCTTCCGGTTGAGGACATTGCCATCGACGTTGAGGCCGGGATACAATTCGAGAAGGTAGGCACCAAGAAGACCATCCGGAAGGAAGTGGAGGCAGCGGTAGGAACCCATCAAACGACATCGAGGCTGGGAGCAGCACAGGCGAAGACCGTGAAGGAGCTCAAGCAGAAAGGGGTCTTCTACCTTCGAGCGGACGAGGGGAATGCCGTCGTGGTGGTGGACAAAGAGGATCACGATTCAGAGATGCTCGAAAAACTCAATTCAGGGGGTTAATTTCTCCATCAAGAGGGTTGAAAGATTGCTCTTCTTCATCGATCAACCCTCCGCTCAACGAAAACCGAACCCTGCCCTGCCGAGGTAAAGCTCCAACCTAAAGTGCATAAGCCCGGTAACGAGTTCAGGGAAATCGTCCCAGCCCCGCCGAACATAGCCAAAGGGCTACTACAAAGATTCAACAGTCTAGGCGGCAGCGGAACCACAAGAAGTCTGACGAACAGGGAGGACCTCATCGCAAAAATCAACAACGTGGGCTCAGTTTCACCACAAGAGCAGCTAGTATCGTTTGACGTTAAGCGCTCTTTCCCAGCATCCCGGTAATGGATGCTCTCACCCACTTGGAAGAATAGCTGCTATCGAATTGCCCTATCTTCCTGAAGGAGAGAAGTTAACCTACTCATGAGAATTGCCAAGGTGTGCATGACAGAGAACTACCTCACTTACCTGGCTAGGTTTTACAAGGGCACCAAAGGGGTATAGCTATGGGGTACCCACTCTCTTTGTTCATAAGTGAGATATTTATAAACAGGATAAAGGGACAACTGGAGGAGAGGAACAAATTAACGAGATTCTGGGTAAGATACGTGGACGACGTGCTGGCAATTATCGACAAGGAAGAGGCCGAGAGGATTCTGACCAACAACAAGAACATCCAATTCACGATGGAAACAGACGACAAGGAAGAGCTACCATTCCTGGACCTTAAGATCATCAGGAACAACGGCGGTATCGAGTTTGACATCTATCGAAAACCTACACATACACAGCGCACTATTCCCTCTAATTCCAACCATTCCTTTCCACAGAAAATGGCGCCGTTCCATTCTATAATTCACCACCTATCTGCTGGTGTCCGCTGAGCAAGGAGCGATTCGAAAAGGAGGAGGCACATATCATCGAAACCGCCCGGAAGAACGGATATGAACCACAGGTGATATCAAATATCATCAGGAATAAAAAGACCAGGATGGAGGAAGGAGCAATGACAACGCTACAACGGAACGAGGAGCCTTTGAGCAGGATTGGAATAACACATTCGCTACGAAAGTCAATGAAGGGAATAGGTCTGGACATGGTTACGACGAGCAAACGACATGAACTAGGCAAGAAACTAGGCTCAACCAGGGACAAGAACGCGAAACACGAAGACAACGGAATAAACAAGGTCTCTTGCGCGGATTGCGAAAAAACGTACGTAGGACAGACAAAACGGCTTGTAGCAGTAATATGGAGCAAACACGTAAGGGAGGCAGATTTCGCTAAAAAGAAAAACAAGGACCCCGGCTAGTTAAAATCGATGGTAGCACGACATATTGTGAAGACAGGACACGCAATCAAATGGGACACCGGCAAACATCATCCATGGAGGAGTCAACCCGCGGAAACTAGATGCATTAGAAAGCCTTGTCATCCTAAAGGAACCGGAAGGCCGCAGGATGAATCACGACACTGGCAATGTACAATGTAGGTTGCTGAGAAAGCTGACCGACCCAGGTATCAGACCCTACGGTTAAAAGCTGGAGTCATTAGACATGACATGACGTGAACATGATTTTTAGCAGCCTTTTGTTTTGTATTTTGTAATGACGGGATTTTCTAGTAATGGGATGGATGGATTAGGGGCTTTGATGGGTTTTGGTGGTTACGCCCAATACTGCAGCCTGTTGGCTTATTGTATTCCCCATTAGAGCGAAAGGGTTTCAGGTTATCAGCTCAGTTCTTCGTATAAGACTTAGAAGAAAGTTAGCCAAGTTTATTTGGGTACGCCCATTCTAACGATTTGAGTCCCGACAAAGGTTTGTCTCCAGCTCATACGAGCAGAGTACTCGAAAATAACGTGCGAGTCTGATTCCTCGTCTTCGCTACAGAGGCGACATAGTGGGTCTTGTATGTATATCCCGTTTATATGCAGATGTTTTCGCAGGGTGCGGTGACCGGTTATTAGGCCTGTTATTGCCCTGAGGTTCTTTTTGCTGAGGCTTAGAACTTCGGCATTGCTGGTTTGCCAGTGTATGAGCCGTTCAGCAAGTCTCCATCGATTTTGGAATTTTTCTTCAGTTCAGTCTGTTTTTGCCTCTTCTGTGATTCTAAGGTCTAGTGGTGACAGGTCAAGGGGTTTCTCTACAGTTAAAGTTGGTGCACCGCGAATGGCACCATAAACGGTGCGCTTGCGCAGGCCAGTCTTTGTACTGATGTCAACTTCGCTGCAGCTGTTTTTGCTTGGTTTTAGTCCACCAGACTATGGAACCATAGGTCTACCGAAGGGGTGATAGAATACCCTCCTGTGAGCATCCTTTGAAATCAGCTGTATACATCGTTTCACCGAATAGGTTTGCTTGTAGTTGTACTTGTCGTTCCTGAAGCATTGATTTTATCCACCGACAGAGGGTGTGTGGGAGTCCAAGACTCAAAGCGTCGCGTACAAGGAATTCAAAGGAAGTATTGCCCAAGAAGGCCGCGAGTTCTATCCGTGTTTGCTTTCTAGTGTGGTCTCAACTAAATGGTGTAGTACTGATTCACACGATTTCCCTGTCTGATAAGTATGATGGTTTGGGTGTATTGGGAAAAGCGACAGGAATCTGTCCCTGAAATGTTTATCGACGAGTTTTTCCAATATTTGGTGAAGAGAGGACGTTAGGCTTACTGGCCTATACTTTGCTAGAGTTTGGTCATGCTCAGCTTTGCCCGAAATGCTACTTTTACCTCATTCCAAGTTATTGCAATATATCCTAAGGCTATGCCGGCTCTAAATAGTCTTAGTAAATGTGGAGCGAACCAGAGTCCTAAGGCTCTACTGAAGCAGGGCTGGGGCTGGGATAGACACCGCGAGGCCTTGTTGATGTGTAAGGTTCGAAAGAGTTGACCACCCATTCCACCCAATTGTAAGTTACTCTTTGGTTCGCGAGCGACCAGTCGTTTGAAATGCAGGGAGTTTTCACCCAACTGATCTATGTGCCCCGTTGTTATGATGAATCCAGGAAAGTGATACCCTAGAAGGACTTCTAGGGGTCCTATTTGTTTTTGTTTGGTTACGGTCGCACTTCTTAGGCGTTCCGATGGGGTTTGTTGGATCCCTGGCCAGAATCTTTCGAAGTCTTAAAAATGCAATGCGACTCGGCTTGCATTTTCTAGAGTTATGGCGAGTTTGAAAACGGTCGAAAATTCCCAAATTTGTATATTATAGTCTTAAGGTCTTGAGTAGATAATTTAGATTTATAATAATAACATTTGCTGCAGATTTAATGGTTTTTTCAATACACCTGCATGTAATACAAAATACATACAGGGTGGGCCAATTACATCATCGTTTTTAAATCATAGTTTAGTCTGACACTGACAGCTGTTTTTCGCTCGAAATCTTGATAGAAAATCAGTATCATACCGCCGCGGAACGAAATGAGTCGCTTTACGCTTGAACAACATTGGGAAATATTGAAAACTTATTTTCATGCATGGTTCATGCAGGATGTCGCGCTATGCCACACGGCCCATGCCACAATCGATCTTCTACGCACCAAATTCCCAAATCGTGTTATCAGCCGTCTTGGCGATGTCAATTGGCCGCCACGGAGCTACGATTTGACCCCTTTGGACTTTTTTTTTGTGGGGAAGCGTGAAGGACCGATGTTATGCCAACAATCCAGACAAGATTCAAGCCCTTAAGGCCAATATCATCCAAGCAATCCGTGAGCCCGAAACAATCAACAGGGTCTTGGAAAATTGGAGTAACAGAATGCTCTACTGCGACACCAACCGGGGCAGCCACTTGAATGAAGTTGTTTTCCATTATTATTGGGAGCTTACTTACTTTTCAATAAAGCCATAAGACTTAAAAAAAAATAATTTTGTTTATTATACCCTATACCCATAAGATGGTATAGGGTATATTGTTTTTGTTACGACGATTTATGTAACACCCCAAAGGAGCCACCTGAGGTATGGCAAAGTATATATATAAATGATCAGGGTCGGTCCCTGATTCGAATAAGCCATGTCCGTCTGTCTGTCTGTCTGTCTGTCCGTCCGTGTGTCTGTCAGTTCGCACGATAACTCACGAAATAATGGAGCTAGCGTTTTGAAATTTTGGTCAGATGATTGCTTTGATAAAAGCTTGGATGGTATTGAAAATAGGCCAAATCGGACCAAGGGTTCCCCTACATCCCATACAAATGACCCCTCCGTCATAGTGTAATTCGGCCATATTTTTCGACAGAATGTCGCTAGGGACCTGAAATTTTCATCAATGCCTAATTGTGACTTATGCTTCAAGTTAGTGGAAAGTGGAGAAGGTCTGCCTTCCCCTACCCCTACATCCCCTACAAAGCAATATTCCGCCATATCTTTTGATAGAATGTCCCGAAAAACTTGAAATTTTGTCGCAAATGATAGCTGCTGGATGCCGTTATAAGATATTAAAGATGTGCGAGATTCAGCCCATCTACCCCTCCCCCCTTAAAAAAATTAAATTGAATATTTTCGGTTTTACGCGCATTCTAGGTCTGTACATGGGTATAGGGTATACACTCATCGTGCTATTCGCACGATTAGAACTCGGTCTCGTTTTATTATATTTTTAAAAACGAACTTGTAATTGACCCACCCGTTACATAGTAATATCTCAAACTGAGGTGGTCTGTAAATGTAAATGATATGCATGAGTAGGACGAAAATCAATCTGACTATCGCCCGTCCAAGTTGACAGCTCGAATCGATTATCACAACCATCTTCATCATCCCCAAAGCCACCAAATATATTGAATACACCGTGAATCCTCTAAGAATGTCTATCCTCCACAAAATGTGAGTATGAATTAATGAATAAAAATCTTTACAAACAGTATATTGCGAGAGCTGAAAATAATATAAAGAATGACAGTAAGACATTTTGGAATTTTATAAACAGCAAGCGTAAGAATACGGGAATCCCAAAAAATTTAGAATTCAATGGCAATTTTTACAAAGATGTTCAATCGGTTTGTGACGGTTTTGCTAGATTTTTCAGTTCCGTTTACAAAGTGCCAGACTCCGTTTCATCAGAAATGAATGCTAACATCAATGGAAGTCAGAGTGCATTGGTCCCTCGGATAGCTCAGGAGGACCTTACGAGTGCTCTTGAGATTTCTGAGGATGACCTATTGAATGCTATGCGTGATCTTGATGTTAGTATTCAGGCCGGACCTGATGGCATTCCTAATATATTTTTGAAGAATTGCATGCAATCGTTATGTCGTCCTTTAGCCTTTATTTTTAATTTGTCCTTGACTTCAGGTGTTTTTCTTGATGAATGGAAAGTTTCATACATAACGCCTGTTCACAAAAAGGGTCCGAAGCATCTTATTGATAACTATAGACCCATAGCTAAAATATCTGCAATACCGAAGTTGTTTGAAATGATTATTAAAAATAAAATAGATGTTTTAATTAGCCGTTTGATATCGCCATGTCAACATGGATTCCTGAAAGGAAAATCAACTTCAACAAATTTAGTATCATTTACTAAATTTGTTGCTGATAGTATTGAGCAGGGAATGCAGGTTGATGTGGTATATACCGATTTTTCGAAGGCTTTTGATAGAGTAGATCATAATATTTTACTTAAAAAACTAGAACATTTAGGAATACAGTCAATTTTTCTAAGCTGGGTGAGATCCTATTTAACGGATAGGACTCAGTTGGTGAAGTTAAATGGCTGTACATCTCGCTCTGTTATAAAGTGTTCATCAGGGGTTCCGCAAGGAAGCCATTTAGGACCACTTTTCTTTTTAGTTTTCATAAACGATATCATCCAAAATTTTAAATTCGTGCGTGTATGGCAGTATGCCGATGATATGAAAATCGCTATGAAAATACGCAACATTGATGATTGCCTTAAGTTGCAATCCGATTTAGAAAAGCTGCAATTTTGGTGCCGCGATAATAATTTAAATTTAAATGTTAGTAAATGTAAAGTACTTAGCATATATAAATTGAAAACTCCGGTCTTCTTTGAGTACTCCTTAACAGGTAGTGTTCTTGAAAGGGTTGCCGAAATATCAGATCTTGGTGTAATTTTCGACCATGAGCTTTCATTTCGACAACACATTGATTACATTATTTCAAAAGCGAATAGTATGTTAGGATTTGTTAAACGTAATGCGCGCGAATTTAATGATGCTTTTACTTTAAAAATATTGTATGCAGCTTTCGTTCGTTCGCACCTGGAGTATTGTTCTATTGTGTGGAATCCGTTCTATAAGGTGCATATCGAGCGTATAGAAAGAATTCAACACAATTTTACACGGTTTGCCATTTATCAAATTGGCTGGCGTTTCAAGCCAGATTATAAAACTCGCTGTTCCTTATTGGGTTTACAAGCCTTAGATTATAGAAGAACATTTTTAAACGCTATGTTTATGAGAGACCTGTTTTGCTCTCATATTGTTTGTGAAGATATATTAAATAACTTTCAAGTCAGAAATATTCCTCACAATTTGCGGCGGAACAACCTTCTTGTTCAGCCTTATCATAGAGTAAACTATGGGCTTAATGAACCAATTACAAGGTCAATTATTCTTTATAATAGTTTGAAGGACTTAGTTAATTTTAATTGTACTAATAAACTCATGTTTAAAAGAAGTTATTTTGATAAATTTCCTTATTAATATATTTTGTTTTCAGTTTTTTTTTACGATCTGCTAGAGTTTACACTCGATTGATTGATTAGTCACTTACGTACGGATAGTAAGTAAAGTGATGCCGAGAAGCCTAGTCCCGGGACAAAAGTTTCTGTGAGGCAAAAAAAAAAAAAAAAAAAAATGAATAGTTGATGATGTGCGTCTGTGTGTGTCCCGCACTAAATCTCCGCATGTCTGTATTTATACTTCCGGACAATAGACGAACGAAAGGACTATGACGGTGTGAGCAACTGAAAAAAGGAAATGTCACTCAAATTTACAGACATTGCCCGATCCGTTTTTTGATATCCCGATCCCGGATCAAGATTTACGTCCCGGCAAGTTATTTTTCATTACAACATGCACACATACACATCACACAATATTGTTACGTGCTATGACAGGGATTTTCGAGTTAAAGTCCTTGCTAAGTGGGTAAAACGTCCGTACTTAAATATATACAAAAAAAAAAAAAAATTGGAAAGGAACTAGAATGCCGTCATCTCATCTCTGTCTACCGCAAACATAAGAGGATACCCGCACCAGCTCCATGGGAAATGTATATACGTACATATATGATGGATTCAAACTGGAAGGACGATTGATTGCGCGACGCGTTGTTGTGTACGTATCATATCATGGATATGCGATGATAATGTTATGTGGTCATTCGCAAAAGCTTTCATTTCACTTTGACAGCTATAAACCATGAATCCTCCCCGAGATGAATCCTATTAAAAGGATAATGTAAACAGGACCGGGATTTACGTTTCTCGACAGATGAGATGATTTTCTTGTTGAAAATATATTCCGCACTAGCGTGTGTCGGTTGTTTGTACATATTGTATGTATGATGGAATCAGGCGAGCCGGGCCCGGGGCGGCACGTGTATGGGGATTGTGTTATTCGGGAAAGTAGGTATAAGCTGGATGGAGTGTAGTCTTGCTTTGAGGACCCAGAGGGATATCATAACATGATCCGTTCAAAAGCAACCAAATTCATGATAAGCTCAGCAGTATAGTCCTGTACGTTTGTAAGTAAGACGAGTGTGAGATACACTTTTCGGATGAAGAGCCATATGGATACATGAATTTGGGATGTTGAGAGTCAGGAAGAGTTGCGCATGCATGTAAACGTGACGAGGATATATGAACAACAATAGCTTTTCCAGGAAAGATAAGGAAATATTAATTCCCAAAGATTTACGTTTTTCCTAGTTTTCATTTCAAATTGACTGAATGAACACATTTGTCTATCAAAAATATGAACAATCTACAGTTGATGCTTTTGGGTATGGTATTAGTTAGGATATCCTGTTGTTTTGTGACACCTAAACCACTCGTCGCAGCAATGACATGATCAAGGATAGTACTGCCTATAGAAAAACAGTTTCAATGCATATATTTCAATCATCTATTTAGTTCTTCTAGAGCAGTGGTTCCCAACTCAGAGATGTCTGCGGACCACTTAGCATGAAAATGGATCTCCACGGACCACCATTCGATAATAATGAAACGAATTAAGGTCTCAGAAGCTCACGATCTGTCTCCCATCAGAAATGCCCCCATTTATTTTTTGTTTATTTCCTACTTAAAAATAAGTAGAAAAATCCTTCGCATAGCACATACATACGTTACCTTGGTGCTTTAGTCTGAGGAAGATGATTTATTGGAAATTAGGTACGGCTTCCATTTCTTCGAAAGCGCAGTCCAGAAACTCCCGACGCAACCGATTGTTATTGGGCTTGAATTTTTATACTAACACTATCTTGTAGGATTCAAAAATTTGCCATGTTTACCGGATTGAGAGAAGAGAGAAAAACTGCTTTGTTCGCGTCAACACTTGCCGCACCAGCACAGGAATAGGCGTCATCTGATCTAGAACTTCGATTAAAAGTTATCGAGTAAGCGGTATAGCTGGGTCTTTAGACTCGTGTTTGTGACAATGCTTAGCACGAAAAACTTTTCAATTTTCGCATTCGAATTTTGGTAATTAGCTTGAATCATTTCGGAATTGAGGTATACTCGACAAACCTAAGCAACCCACCGCCTTCCCATTATCACTGACCTAGTAGCAAAGTATTTACTGGATATTATGTTACATAATAATCAGAGTGTGTGTTTGGCATGTAACTATAATTAGTCACAAGAGAATATAATTTTTTGTAAGAAGTCTCCAGAGTCTCCCCGCGGCCCACCTACGGGTCTCTCACGGACCACCCCCGGTCCGCGGACCACCTGTTGGGAAACAGTGTTCTAGAGAAACTGAAATAGAGACAACCAAAAATACAGGGCTTGTCATGGCTTAAGTAATCTTGTCTCTTGTACGATTTTAAATTTTCTCTTAAATTTTCAGAATCATATTATTTTCAGCCAACAATGATTTGCGTAAATTTTCTTACAACCAATTGTCTAGGTAGTATGTACGTATAACACTCAAGAACAGATGCCGCGCTAATAATATATTTCAAAGTAGCTGAAAGCCTTCCGGGATTTCTAGTGTACCGAATTACGTTCTCCATCCATGATCCATGCCCGCGGGAGAACTGACATAATTAGACAAGAGATCTCTCTCTCTCACACACACACTCTCCCCCTTTAACTCCGACAGAAACTATAATAATAGTAAGAAAAGCCTCCCGGCAACGCAATTTATGGGTTTTGTAACGACAGCAACGTCCTTAATGAAAATTGCCATATCGAGTATTCAGCTGTAAGACACTTAAGATTTCATTTGTGCAAGTGATGAATACGTAAATTAGCACCAGATGACGTAAGGTGTCAGGTGACAGAAATGTATTAATGAATTAGAAGATGGAGTAGAGCTATATTGACTGCCTCTATTGTTCGAATATATTATGACAGAGCCTGAGGCTGTAATAAATGAAGCCAAGAAACTATTTCCTTCCTTGCAGTGGATAAATTTATTATTGATACGAGAGTGTACACAAGTACATTCTGAAGTTCTCGCTGCCAATTAGTTTCGTCATGTACCTAAATGCAAGAAATCGGGCACATACTCTCCCAATCTCTCAATAGGATAGTTCCACTTGAAAAATGGCAGAAAAATGTCTGAAAGTGATAACGGTATTTTCTTCAAACTTAGTGACAATATTTCCAGTAGCCTGCTTGTTCTTTTAATAACACAAAGTTTGAAGCCCGGAGTCCCGTTAGGACTTTCTTACAGTACAAATGTGAAAGACATTGGGTGAATTCACCTAGTAAGACGAAGCCGGACGGGTAAACTTGCAAGACAAAAACCATCGTTCTTACAATGTGAAATGCACAATGCTTGACTGCTGGCCACTACAAAAGCTCTCGCCGTCCATTTGTTTATGCTAATAAACGGACGGCGAGAGCTTTTATAGTGGCCAGCAGACAAGCATTGTGCATTTCACATTGTAAGAACGACGGTTCTTGTCTTGTAAGTTTACCCGTCCGGTTTCGTCTTACAATGTGAATTCACCCATTGGGTGGTTTCAGATTGTAAGACGAAACTTGCAATACAAGAACCATCGGATGATCATTTCACACTATCCGATCAAAACACGGACCGACGAACAATAATCGCACAGCATGTTGCCATGCACGCTCCAAAGTTGGTGTACCTACAATGTCGACTCGTCACGACAAGGTTAAAATGCAAGTAAAACACGCGCTAATTGTCGTCGCAGAACGCCTGAACTATCGGTAGATGCAATCGTCTTATCGATCGTACGATTCTTACGAAAGAAAAACAATCATGTCACGATTTTTTTCTTTCGTAAGACGCGTTCTTACAATGTGAAATGCACAATGCTTGTCTGCTGGGCACTATGCAAAAGCTCTCTTGTCTTGCAAGTTTACCCGTCCGGTTTCGTGTTACAATCTAAAACCACCCATTAGGATAGTTCCAGAGGAAATAAAACATCAAATAACGAATTGATAATTTCCTTCTGGAAAGTGTAATGAGTAGAACTTTCTTTAAGTAATTTGAGCTTAAAAAGTCAATCTGGGATAGAATTGTATAGGTTTTAACGGTAAATTCAGTTAATTTCGTCCCAAGCTCCCTCTAATCGCTTGCAAAAGCACTTCAGTGTAATTAAACGATCGTCTAACGGTATAGATCTTCCTTGTCGACCATCTCCGAACATTTTCGATGATATTTAGTCCTAGGGAGTATGGAGGTGTGGGGCGCAGTATGTGTGGTCTTGACGCTCGACGGACAACTCCCGTTCCAGGAGAAATAAATGCACGCAAAAGCAATTTTACTTTAAAACATTATTAAAAAACAATCACAATTTACAAGCTAATTCAAGTACAAAAAGGTCAAATCATATAATCGAAACGGAATCCAAGGGCAAGCAAAGGTCAATCTAAAGTGTTCAAAATTATTTCAAAGTAATCAAAGCTGAAGTGAACTCAATGGCTTTTCTAAACGAAGTGAATGTTATATTCTTCTCAGGAGAACTTCGTATACATAGTACATAATTTACGGTTAACTAGTATACTTCCTCTGTATGTACTAACATTGATAGCAATTGCAACAATGCATCTGTGTGCATCTTGCAGAGCAACATGTTGTATTACTAATGTACAAGATATTATCAGCTGATCCTTCTGTCACTTGTGTTGCGTTGTTTCGTGTTTGTTTACGTTTTGTGATGGAAGCTGGTTCGAGTTAGATAAATTGATATTAAGCGTGTTTTTTTGTAAAAAAGGTGCAGGTTAGGGTATATAAGCACAAAAAAACGATTTGGGTTAAAAGCTGTTTAGATCGATTGCACCAACCATGAACTTTGTAAAAAGCTGAAGGTTCAAAGTTGTGATAAATAAATAACCAGTAAATTAAAATGTCTTACAAAAACAACAATGAACATTTAACCAATGGTTTTGGTATTAGGTCATGCTTTTTCGTGTTAGAGCGCCTCTGGTTGTCACATCTGTAACAATTCTTCCGGGTTAACTTTGGTCAGAGTACGTACCCTCGATACATTACTGGGTTTATCTGGGTTATGTTGTTATTGTAACCCCATGTAGTTACCCTAAACTAACCTACACCCGAGCACAAAACAACACGCCTATTGATAAATTTATATCAATTATAGCATTATTGCCTTGCTTTCAGACGAACTCCCACATTGCCGCGGGCGGAAGGGAAAAGTGCTGAGCGCAGGACGACCGCGGATCGTGATCAGGATGATAACGGCGAGCAGCCAATAGGAAGGTGAGTGATCGGAATTTATTGCGTGGTGAGCCTGATTCATTCTTCTTTCTGATCGTCAGTGGCTCGAACAGGGGGTGATTTTATAACGCCGATGGATTGGTCTTGAAACCAATTTCTTATCAGCCTTGCTTTGAGAATGGGGCCAACATCTTGTTAAAATCTTATAGGAGTTGCATGGAAAATGTCGGTAATATTAGGCATTACATTAGCAAGAATATTTTCATAAGCCTGGACGCTCTAAGAATACGGCTCATTTCCATTGGCTTAATATTTCCTTTACAAGATATTCAACCCCAAAGAAGAAATTGTATATGGATTGGACAAATGAGAGGAAGCGCGTTATTTTCACTCAAGAAAAAAGTCAATCTCATCGGCCCAGATGGATTTAGGTATTATTTTTACGTTTTGAGCAAGAAAAAATTAATTTTGTCGAAGCATCACTCAAAAGTAAAAAGTTTCGTGGTGTGGGGTCCAATACCTTGGTGCGGAACTATTGAGCTAGTTGAAGTATTCTGATCACCCAGGCTTAGGAAAATATTTTGTTTAACCCTTAAATGCATAGCGTACCATATATGGTACATGGGTAGATTCCTGTAAAAGTCTAGCGATTTTTAAATTTTTGATTTTCTTTTTACTTTTTCCCAAAGTAGACAAAACAAGCTTTCACATGAATTCAATTTTGGCTTCCCAAAGCCTCCCTTGAATTGTCTGTGGGTCGTCAAAGTGGACGAACGTTATTTTTTGTGGAATTTGAAAAACTGTTTTTAAGAGCTAAAAAAATTAGCGAAATTCACCGTTATTTGGAAAAGAAAAAATACTGGTGAGTAAATTGGAATGTGTTCTTGATATTCTTTTGAGATTTTGACCAAAAAAAGTCACTAAAGGTATTTTCGCATCAATTTTGCAACGTACCATATATGGTACACCATGCATTGGGGCATATTCAGAAATATCTATACATACATTCTGATCGTTGTTAGCTGATCAAATTATTCTCTTTTTGTCTTGGGTAGAGTAGGATATGTTCATAAGATTTTAATTATCAGCTTTTTCAACATGATGGTGCGTGTTATTGGGCCCAGAACAGGTCCAAATAATATAAGTTTTCATACAAATTATAACAGCGATCCATTTTACAGGTCATTTACTGCCATTTTTTATGAAAGCTAGGTTAATCAGTTCTGTTAAGGATCCAAGGAAACGGAGCTGTCATAGTTGACTTAGAAGGATCGTTGTTGTCATTTGCTTTTCTATAGCACACCGGTCAGGGCTTAGCGTTTCTGTAGCTGCTTCTTATAATCCCAGTCTTTTTAGCTGGCAAGTATACTAAAAACAATTGTTTACAGCTTTTGGTTTGTCCTTAGGACACGCCACTAAGAAACCGAGCTTCCGTATTTTACATCTTAGTGAGATACTTGGACTTTCACCAGGACTCAAGCAGCTGCGTCTTGATATCCAATTTCTTAAACCATTTGATTATGACAAGTATTGTCTTGGAAGTCCACGGTCAGGATCCTCAGAAAATGTGCTTCTGGGGTCAACCATTTCAAGACTATGACTAAGACTATGTGGAGTACCACATCAGATAAATAAAAAATTACATGGATGTAATTCTTGTGGACATGTCCTGGGACCTGCACAAATTTGGGTTATAAAACAGGCAGCAGTTCATTTCCATATTCATATCCTAGCAAAGTCAATCCAATCCATTTACTTTTCAAGAAAAGAATCCGATGAGCTATGATAAGTCAAAAGAAGTTTCGAGATATATGTTTAACAGTAGAACATGTTTATAACGAACTATTGTATAAAATATTTATTTTATAACGAGGCCGAGTTCTAATCGCCCTAATAGCATACATACACTCTATACCCATAAACAGAGCTAGACGGCACGCAAAGCCCAAAATAATAATATCCATGTTTTTTTGTAGGGGATGAAGGGGTATATGAGTCGGATCTGGCGCACTTTCAATATTTTATAAGGACATCCAACAGCTACCACTTGACGCATATTTGAAGTCTTTCACAACATTCTATCAAAAGATATGGCTAAATATACGTTTGTAGAGGATGTAGGGGTAGTCAAACCTACTCCACTTTCCATCAATTTTCAGGATATGTCACAAATAGGCATCGAGACAAATTTCAATAAGGAATAGGAAACTAATAAAGCACCTACCCGAGCTCCCTTTTAAAAAACGCGATTTTCTATATTTTCTTTCCTTTAAAGAAGAGGGGTTCATTATATCGAGTTTCAACTATAATTTCGATCAAAACTCTCAATAAACATTATCCTTTCTTTTTGCACTGTTCCTATTAAAATAAGAGGCATATTCAATAAAATTTAAAAAATGTCTTTCATTTACAACATATGGCCTGAATGCATGGCGTACCATATTTGGTACACAATGCAAATTCTACTATTTTCGCTTTTCTGGGAAAACGGGCTATTTCCTGGGAAAATAAAGGCTGATTCCGTGTTCAGTGACCGATTTTACATAAAAGAAGGTCAGTTTCGATAATGGGTTCTGACCCCATGCATTTAAGGGTTAATGTAATGCTTAAGATGAGCGACATTTTCCATGCAACTCCTATGAGATCTGAACAAGATAATGCACCCAATCACATAAAAATTGGTTTTGAGACCAATTCATCAATGTTATGAAATGACCATCATTCTCTCTAGATCTAAATATCACCAAAAATGTTTATAGAAACAACATAGACAGTTTAACAACACTGAAGAGCTTCTGCAAAGGATTAGCTGAGCTTGGGACGAGTTTAACTTAAATTACCGTTAAAACCTATACGATTCTATATCAGATTAACTTTTTCAGCTCAAATCCCTTAAAGGCTGTTCTGCTCATTACTAGTCACATTTTCCAGAATCAAATTATCTTTTTATACCGTTATTTGGAACTATCCTAATGACTTTGACGTTTGTACTGTTTTTAAGAATTCTCGTAAGGAAATCCTAACTGGACTCAAGGTTTTAGTCATTGTGTAATTAAAAGAACAAGCAGGCTACTGAAAATATTGTCACCAAGTTTGAAGAAAATACCGGTATTACTTTCCGACATACAGCCATTTATCAAGGGGAACTATCATATTGATTGGGAGTGCACATACATTTTTGTGTTACTTGCAACTTTTTCGGGAATATTTGAAAGAGTCTTCATTGTTGCACAGGAGTCAAATTTGGCGCAGACTTTCGTTAAATTATCAATAATGCAGTCTCATTGCAGTCATATTCTAATTCTCTGATTAGGTGTAGATTAGCTTATCGCTTGGTATCACTATCACATATCACATTATGATATTTTAAGGGTTTTTTTTTAGGTTCTGTTTGATGTACTAGTATATTTCAATAGGGCGATCGATATTTAAGTGCGATTATCTACTTTTGTGTTTGCCAATCTTTTATTTTCGATAACTCAGGAGCTCCTCCCGATCTCTCTGAAAAATTTGCACAATAGTACTTGGTACTTGTACTTGGCGCTCATATTTCCTCCAAATTTTACGATCCACCTATCTGCGTTTCGAAACGACAGCTGCCTGAATCAGACTTCCATGTTTCCTAATCGAAAATTGTGAATAACTTGGAAATTCTTGAGCGGAATTGCGAAATTTGACAAATTTGTAGGGCACGGCTCTGCCTATATTTGGTGAACATTTCAAATCTGTAGCTGCGAAGGCTCAGAAGTTACAACCGTCAAAAGATGAGTTTTTAATTCATTTTCCCTATGAGAAAACGATAGAAAAATCAGCCACTGTACTCCATCCGATTCCACCTTATAAGGTGTATTACTATAGGATTACTAAGATCCTATAGCTCACCCTTCGCTCCGATCAGACCACGCTGTCTGTCGCGCTTTTCAGAATTCAATTTTGATACGTAGCGCTGCTTGGAAGTAGGATAAGGCGAGCGCAGCGAGCGGTGAGTCAATGGACTATGGAAGGCAATTCGAAGGATTTAGACCTCTCGCTCGTCCATGCGTACACTCAGATCCATTAGGCCTTCGGGAGACTGGTCATCTTAGCCTGACATACTAATTTCCACTGCACTCTTTTCAACATAATTACCTTTACGATATTTTATAAATTTGTGCCAATTTCTTACCTGAAATGAGATGGAAATGAAGAAAAAGAATTAGTAATTTTTATTTAACATAGAAAAAAGTATCTTATGATTGGTTTACAGATTTGATTGCTATTCAAAACCGTTTTCAGATAAGCGGATAATTTTTCATTTACTCCCCCAGATATTGACGATTAATGCCTATTCTGAAAAGAGACAAGCTTTGTACATGTTCCTTGATCCCGAGAGAGGGGGGGGGGGGGTATTAAACGGTACCATACTGCTGCCTCAAGACAAACAGGCGGAAGACGTTAGGGTATCCCGGACGGAAGTAAATAGCAAATCACTAAATGACAAAGAACATACCCATATGTATAGCATTGCTCGGCCTGACTCCACAACGTTGAGTATGTATCCCTCAGATGCTGGTCCTAAAAAAAACCCCAAAACGTTGACTAAAAACAAAATGTTGGTCCTAAGCAAGACCCTTTTTGAAACCATGACCAAAAACTGAATGTTAGTCCTTTTTCGAAATGTTGACACAAAAGAAATGTTGGTTCTAAAGAAGAACCTTTTTGATACGTTGACCAAAGACGAAATGATGGCCCTTAACAAGACCCTTTTGAAATCCTTCCTAGCTGCCCAAAAGGTAATTAACCCAAAAGGTGTCATGGCTTGGCAGCCCGAAATGTGACTGTCCCAGAAACTTGGGCGGTCTGGTGGACTTAGCTTGCCGACCCAGTATGTCTACTCCAAAGGCGTGAGGGCTTCGTCGTCCAAAATGTGAGTGAGTCCAAAAGAAGTGATGGCTTCGCCGCCC
Organism: Microchrysa polita; assembly: GCA_949715475.1. Classification (NCBI taxonomy): domain Eukaryota; kingdom Metazoa; phylum Arthropoda; class Insecta; order Diptera; family Stratiomyidae; genus Microchrysa; species Microchrysa polita. The sequence continues at coordinate 6,802,294 of OX454421.1, forward strand.
AAAATGTGGCCAAGCTTGGCCACGTTCTTTTTTTATCCACTTACGCGACGCTTCAGAATTGTAAGTGTTGGGGGTAAGCCATAGTGTGGGTATAACTATCGTGGTTGAACTATGTACACTCCCAATCAATAGGATAGTTCCACTTGAAATATGGCTGTATGAGGGAAAGTTATAACGGTATTTTATTCAAACTTGTTGACAATATTTCCAGTAGAATGTTTGTTCTTTTGATAACACAAGGTCTCAAACTCGGAGTCCCGCTACGATTTTCTTATGAAAACTCTAAAAACAATACAAATGTGAAAGTCATTAGAATAGTTCCAGAGGAAACACCATATCGAATAACGGTACAAAAGGATAATTGTATTTTGTAAAATGTATAGAGAGTAACGAGTAGAACTTCCTTTAAGTAATTTCAGCTCAAAATATCAATCTAGGATAGAATTATGTAGCTTTTAGCGGTAATTTAAGTTGATTTCGCCCCAAGATCCTCAAGCCTTTCAGTGTACTTAAACTATCGTTTAACGATATAGATCTTCACCAATATCCAATCAAATATGGTTAAATTTCCATTTTTTATGGAATAGGTACTTATTTGTGTTTTTTTCTTTATTTTTCGCTTCTTTTAGTGGAATGATCATGTTTACCCAAAACACTGTAGCCGTATCCTTGAGGTAAGTAGGTATAACCATAATTTATTCCAAACTTATTCAATATTTATACCCTATACCAATAAGATGGTATAGGGTATATTGTTTTTGTTACGCCGATATTATGTAACACCTCAAAGGAGCCACCGGAGGTATGGTAAAGTATATACATATATATAAATGATAGGGTCGGTCCCTGATTCGTCCGAAATATTTTCATTGTGAAACGAGGTGGAAATCAGAAAAATTGCAAAAATAAAAACAATGCACCAGCATAATTCACCATATTTTTCAGTCCTGTGTATCGTGCCTCGTCGGTTGACTCTATTATTTGAAAAGAATTGTAAATTTCGTTTTTCTTTGTGTTTTTTTTTTTTTGACGAACAACTAAATTGCCTAACAATAGATAAACAAGAAAAATGGTAAACGGAAAGGTAAACGAAAATGCTCTGTGACCGTTAAATTGAAAAATGTATTGAACATTCTGATCAGAATCAGAGTCAATCAATTAAAAATGTTTATAATAGATATATACGCACATTCACGTTCAAGGATAACAAGAGGCAGAGCAATGGGAGGAAGAGCAGAATTTTGTATTTATGATGTACATGTACATACATTCGTCTACGAGTATCTGATTTGGCATTCTTTGGGAAAAGTAAGATAGAAGATAAATATGTATAGAGTTAATTCTTTTTTTGTTTTTTAGCGTTAAGCGTTTTTTACGGATAGTTGAGGAAGCTGTAGTATGGTTGTTTTAGTAGTGCGCTAACCCTCGAAGTACATGGTCATGGGTTCGAATCCCACCGTGAGCGTATGGGTGATAATATTAAAACTCACGTAACAAGTGATGGACTATGAGAGATCTGTTCCTAACACCGGTAAATCGGTTTAAAACGGGTTTTTAATCACCACGGGTAGGTATCAATATTTCGAGGTACTGATATCCCCGTTTTGATATTTTTATGTCTTGACTCTGGCACATAAATCTAAAATCGTCAAGAAAATTGCAACGAAAAAGCGTTACGTTTTTGGCATTACCGGTGTGAGTTTTGGGTGCCATTCAAGGTTCAACGGAAGTTGGGCTCGGTGGTACCCTGTGAGTGTTGGCTGCCATTCAAGGTTCAACAGAGGTTGGGCTTGGGTTCAATTTACGTTCAACTTGAGTTCAACTTGAGTTCAACTTGGGTTCAACTTGAATTCAACTCGAATTCAACTCGAAATCAACTCGAGTTCAACTCGAATTCATCTTCAATTCAACTTTCAACTTAGGTTCAACTCACGTTCAACTTTCGTTTAACTTTTGTTGAACGACCCAAAAAGTGTAACTTTCAACTTAGGTTGTATAAATCATTTCGAGGTTGCATCAGTAGGTACTGTACATTAGCATTTGTTGAAAACATGAAAATGTCCCACTGAGTTGCGGACTTGTACGCAAGCTGTTTTTCATTACCTTAGCAGCAATGCAGTACTTATGAAATTCAACATTGGAGGGATGATAGAGAATCATAAAGAAAATTGGGTCTGTATCTAGTTTTTTTCCTGTGCTAATGCGTATTGCAAAAGCTGATAACATTTTACGACCGCTTCAACTTCAAACTTCTGTCCACACGGCCAACAAGTTTGATAGGATTTATTGAAGTTGAATATGGTATGTGTGAACAGCCTTCCAACTTGTGAAAAGTTTGTGGGAAAAGTTGGATCAAACAAGTTGGATGCCGTCCGAACGCGCCTTATAGTACGGGAGCCAGGTACCCAACTGCCTTCCTTATAAGGTAACCGGCTGAAAATATGTGCAGGTGGTAGTTCATCACCGCTTCTCTTCAAAACTGCTGGTCCATGACGTCAAAGAGCGAGGAGATTGAGGATATCATGAAGCGGAGAGGGATAGACAGTATGTGCGTGCAAGAGAAAAAGTGGCGAAATACCCATATCGACAGAGCCCGGTTTCTTACGAATTCCATGAAGTACAAATTGTACTACTATGGAATTAAAAACCAAAGAAACGGAGTTGGCATTATTCTGGCGTCGTCTTTACTTGGCAGTATAATAAGTGTCGCGAAGAGAAGTGACCGCTTGATCAGCATCAAATTGGTTATCTGCGGAAGGGTGTGGAACGTAATAAGTGCCTACGCTCCCAAGTGGGACTGCCACCAGAAGAAAAAGAGGCATTTTGGAACGACGTTGACACCCTAATTCAGACCATTCCAGATACCGAATTGGTGTTCTTGGGAGGAGATTTAAATGACCATGTGGGCGAATCCAATTATGATTACGAGGATTGCCATGGTGGAAAGGGTAGCCCTTCAACGGTCAGAAATGACGAAGGTGAAGCTATTCTGACCATGTGCAGATCGCATGGTTTGGTCATCCTAAATACATGGTTTGTGAAAAACGAGAGACACCTAATCACCTACAGTAGTGGACACGGAGATAGGAAACACGAAACGCAGATCGATTACCACCTCTGTTTCGATTTTATGAGAAGGTGGGTAAGAGACTGCAAGGTGATCTTGGGTGAATCTGTCGTCAGCCAACATCGTTTGCTCCTGTCAGAATTTATTTTGAAAGCAGGAGGAGCAAGAAATAGAAGAACTCCCAAGCCTGTCGAAAAAATCAAGTGGCACAATCTCACAAACGACAACTTTGAACCTGTAGTAACTCCATTCATTGATAAAATGACGGAGTGGCTTCAAAACAACATAAACTGCACCGAGCACAGTCCAACACAAATGTGGAATAGTTTCGCTGAAATGTCAGTAGGTGAGGCGGAAAAGGCACTTGGGAGTTTCGAAAGGTCCACTCCACACGAAGAAAGAAACATGGTAGTGGAACGCCGAAACTAAGGAAGCAGTTCAAACCAAATCAAACGCATTTAAGGCATGGACGAAATGTGAGTCAAGCAGTGAAGCCGAACGGGTTGAACTTCGCGAAAACTATATGCAAAGCCGGAAGAAAGTAAAGCGCTTGGTAGCTCAAGCAAAGGCGAAGGCAGCGGAATTTTGGTTGAAAATGGAAAATGTCGGGCTTAGTTGGCTCACAGTTCTCTTCAACAAAATCAAAGGTGGGCAACCGATGCCTGATGCTTTCAGGGAAAGTTTTCTTCTTCCTTTCTATAAGAACAAGGGAGACTCACGCAAACTCAACAACTATAGGGCTATAAAGTTAACACCTCATACACTGAAGATCTACGAGCGAGTTGTCTGCAACCGATTGAGAAAGATTGTGCGGTTGAATGACAATCAATGCGGCTTTATTGAAGGTCGATCTACAGTCGATGCGATTCAGTGCATTCGTATTGCGATGGAAAAGTATAGAGCAGCACGAAAGGACTTGGACTCTGTGTTCATTGATTTGGAAAAGGCATTCGAAAGAGTACCTCGTGATCTGATATGGTTGGCCTTGAGAGTACTCAATGTCCCTGAGGCATACGTCAGGATAATACGAGACATGTATGATGGAGCTACGACTAAGGTTAGATGCACAGCCGGTGAATCAGAAGAATTTCCGGTGAATGTCGGATTACACCAGGGCAGTGTATTGAGTCCGTTGCTCTTCAACATCATCATGTGCTACTTATTAACACGTATATCCGACGGCCTAGAAATATCTCTTCTTTTTGCCGGTGATATAGTCCTCAGTAGCCCAAACATCGTTACCTTGCAAGCTGCACTTACAAAATGGTGTGACATTCTGGAGGAGAATGGACTGAGGGTAAGTATAACAAAGACTGAACAAATTTTAATATCGGATACCGGTTTTCTTCAGTACCCGGTACCCGGTGCACCGGCGCCCCTGTCGGTTTTTCAAACTGTCGGTTTTTCAACCCTGTTGGTTTTTCAGTACCGGGTTTTTTCAACCATGAGCGGGTTTCATTCAAGTACAGTTTTTTTCAACCATGAGCCGTTTTTTTAGGGTTTTTTAGATTTTACAAAAAACCATTATGAAATCGATTTTGTCCGTCCGTCTGTCCGTCTGTCCGTCCGTCTGTTCACTAAATAACTCGCGAACGGCTTAACCGATCGTCATGAAATTTGGTAGGAATGTGTAGAATGGTAACAGTCTTTGGCACGAAATACTTAAGAGTTGGTAGGACGAAAATAACAGGGTGTCCCAGACATTTGAAAATTTGTTCACTAAATAACTCGCGAACGGTTTAACCGATCGTCATGAAATTTGGTAGGAATGTGTAGAATGGTAACAGTCTTTGGCACGAAATACTTAAAAGTTGGTAGGACTAAAATAACAGGGTGTCCCAGACATTTGAAAATTTGTTCACTAAATAACTCGCGAACGGCTTAACCGATCGTCATGAAATTTGGTAGGAATGTGTAGAATGGTAACAGTCTTTGGCATGAAATACTTAAAAATTGGTATGGCCAAGATAAAAGGGTATCCCGGACATTTACAAATTTTTTCACTAACCGATCGTTATGAAATTTGGTAGGAATGTGTAGAATCGTAACAGTCTTTAGCACGAAATACTTAGACGTTGGTAGGACAAAGCAAACAGGGTGTCCCGGAGATTTGAAAAAGTCGACCTTTTTAGTTTTTATCAAATCAAAGAACTCGATGGGTACATTTCATATCAGTCGCTTTTTTCCAGTTTGGAGTCATGGTAACGGCGTTACAGCTTATAAATCCAGTTAATATGTGGAGCCATTATACGCCTTTCATTCTGTAACACTTTTTAGTTAGACCAATCCAAAAATAGATTTACGAGAAGCATTTCATTAACATTGTGCATAATTCTTATTTATTACCTATATCCTATAAAATATATTTGCAAAATTATTCACTATGTATGTATCCGAAATCTAAAAAACCCTCGTATTGCGGGCGCAGCCCTCTGTACGCCGGTATTTTTTTTACATGAACCGGTTTTTTTCGACCATGAGCCGGTTAAATCAGGACCGGCCCTTGGTTGAAAAAACCGGACAAGAAGTCGACTGTACTTCGAAATATTGGTACCGGTACTGATTGAACACCGGTCTTAAACCAATGTACCGGTGTTAGGAACTTGAAAGTTCAATCCAGGAAAGTTGTGGGGGACTTAAAATTGAAGGTTTGTCTGCAACACCGAGCGCAAATGTTAGAAATTGTTCCCGCACTGGAGATAAATGTAGTAAAATAGGCCTCACTGAGTGATTTGTCTGCAGCTGCAGCATACAATAATGTGCTGCAGAGCGAGGGTGCAAGACGAAAAGACGAGAAAAACCCTTCTTAACTGTGTACATATCGGATAGCATCATGCAGTATTGTATTGTTCAACCAAGTTACTCCAGCATGTTCCGTAATGCTGCTCAATAAGAACAATATTTGATCACTAGGTATCCCACAATACTGATGTGCGTTATAATGCAAAATTGTCTTAGGGCCGTATGTACAATCATGGTTTAACTCACCGTTTAGTTAACTGTGGTTTAATGTTAAACTCCGTTTAAATAACTGGGGAATAATACACTACGCGATAATTGAAATTCCTGGCTAAGCAGCAATTAAATTTTTTTAAAAATCGTTAGTTTCCATTAGCAACTGGATATTTCCGGATAGTAGCTATTAATATCTTTAATTTTAAAATAAAATGGCCCGAATGAAAATTCATGGTTTAACTGACTGTTGTCGGTTTAGCTAAACTCCGTTTAAGGAAATTGACAAACAGTTAAACGGTCGTTTAAACTGCAGTTTAACGTGAAAAATTAAACGGTCGTCGTTGGCCGTTTAACTCATGGGTTTTAGCCAAAGAAAAATAAACAGAAATAAAGTCATCGGGTTGCAAAGATAATGAATTTCTGAATTTTTGGCTGGGGGTGGCCCTCTAATTATGGAAAAAAAAGTTCTGACCGGTAGGGGGTCCGCAATATGGGGAAAAGAGAGAAAGGTTGTAAGTTTTGGAATTATTTCAAAATCATTTAATTTTCTTTACATTGATGTATTTTAAATAGTTCCCACTTTCTCTTTGAAAGTTATGTGCTCAGGGGTGTCCAACTTATTTTTAACCAGGATTACACTATTGGCTTGCGATGGCAGGCCAAACATTTTTTTCCGAGAAGACATCAATTATTTCATGTTTTTTTATTTGAAGCGCACATGAGAAACATTTTTGACGATGCAAACATTCACTGCTACGTGAACAACATGTAATGGCCCGATCTAAGCACATCTGAGTAAATTTTCCACATTTCGTCTCCTTCGCAAATATCTTTGATTTGATTAATCTTAAATTTTATTGATATTTGTAAAAGTCGACAAATTCAAAACTTGACAGGATGCCGTAGGACCATTTTATAAGACTTTGCAATACATGAGACTTTGCGGCGATATAGTGAGTGATCATATTAATATGATATGATTTATTTTTTACCTAACCGCATTACGGGAGCTAATAACTCCATAATTGGCTGATGAGGTGGCTACCCGAAGTTGGGTTAGTTTTGAATAGAGAAATACAAAGTAAGGACCCGACAACCGACATAATCCATCCCACTTTCATAAGGTTTATCTGCTCAGTTGAAAGTAGCATATCAAAAATAGCAGCCATTTTTTATACTGTTATATGCGATAATAGGTAATATTTATTTATTTAGAACAGAAGCTTTGTTCCTTATAATTAACTTTACCAAAAATTTGATGTAGACATATTCAGATAAGGGTTAGATTTTGCGGAACTACGGAGGTGAGGGCTTGTTCGGCAGAAAAACTGGAATCCAGATTCGATCTATGAGCTTTATCGGACGTATAACTTCAGCCATACAAAACCTAACATAAAAGTTTGTGGAAATTTTAGCTACAGGCGCGTATGACCGAATATTTGACAAGCCTGTGCTTGGGAGGTCGCCAATGTACTTGCCACCAAAATCAGCTCAATCAGATAAAAACTAAGGTCTCTTCCTTCCATACATCATTATTCATCACGACATGATATTCCACAGTACGCGTAGATTAATAAAACGCACTGAAAGTACTCCTTATGGGTTGTTATGTACGGGAGGTATTCTTAGTTAATCATTTTGGTCGAGCCGTGAAATCAAACTCTTTATTTCGTCTTAGTCCAAAGAAAAGAAAATGCAGCAAGAAATCTGAACAAAAGTTGGCAATTTTCAATATTAGTAGATACCAACATGAAATTGGAGCAATGAAAAATAAACAGGTCATAATTATAAAAATAATATTAGCCTAAAAAAGTATTTCATACTACTATTTGTTTAGTTTCGCCTTCTAATTAAAATCCGAAGCAGAAAATATTTATATTTTGCTTTGCCTATTAATTTATATTGTTTCGTCTACAAGTTTCCATGGAAATATTGCTTGTTTACGATTGAGCGAGCTGATTGTTCAACCAATCAGCCACTACCTCTCTCACTGAAATCGTTAAACTGCGTTTAACTTGTGTGTGCTGACTGCTGATTGGTTGAACAATTTTAAACTGTAGTCAACTTCCATGGTAACCTTAATATTGTTTACGATTGAGCGAGTTCTATTTTGCAAATTTCAACGCTTACTGCTATTTAACTCATGAAATAATAAAAAAGAAGGAAGCGCACATAAACTTCTGAAATTGTACCGAAGACGGCTGGAAGTATTTTCTGTGAAAAGATACGAATTTCACAAAAGTCAATTACTTTTAATACTTTTCATTTGCGTGAGACAGATTCAAAATTTTCATAAGTGATTTTGATGCTGTCCCAAATGTCTTCACCCGAACACCGCGTAATCATTATTTCGTGATTTGTGGTATAGCTGACAGCCAGTTTACGCTACAGTCGAACTTGGCATAAACGAACACCGCATTGGGGAATGGAATATTAAGTCACCGACCGTGCTCTTAAATATACATATATATTTACAGTTCCGAAAGGTTCGCTAATTGATTTTTTTTTTTCAAAAAATGTTTTGTTCTTGTAAAAGGCAGATTTATCTCACTAAAATATAAAAAATACAGATATTATCAGTGGACGAGAGGAGTCGATTGGGTTGCCGATGTTCGTATGCGACGTTTTTTACTGGTCCAGTTTTAAACCTATGAAGCTTCCAAGTTATGTAAGTACAGAAGGAAAAGAAACTAAGGTGGAGCTGAAATCGCACCCAAAAAGCTAAGTTACAAAAATGATGTTCCGAATCGGAACACAAGTAATAGGGAAGGCCGAATAAAATCTAAATTTTGCCCCGCCAGAAATTGGATTTGGTTCCTTTTTTTTGAGTTAGGATATGACTATTACTTTTTCTTCAATTAACCTTAAAATGCTTTCTTTGAAATACAACTCTTCTTAAAATTTAAAAGTAAATTTTTTGCTAGCTTGTTTAGTGTATACGTTTGCAGCTATGAGAGTGTCAGGCTTCAAAACTTAATTTTCCTTGGATGCTATGTAAAAAAAAACGTTAGTGAAAATAAAAGTTTCCTTTTATGAGAAATGTTTGGGTTGTAGAAGTGTCCGTTAAGGCAAGTTCGACTGTATTCGTACACATATTTCCATGGAAACTTGGTTGTTTACAATTGAGAGAAATTTAGTTAAACGACTGTTTCACACTGATTCACACTGTTGACGAAATTGATTGAAATCTAAATTTAATTAACAGTTGTCCCATATTGTAATGAAACTTTAATAGTATAAGTGTACTCTATAATACATTTTGAATTTAGTGACATACGATTCAAACCCATCTACTACGGTTTTGACTGATTTAATTTAGACCAAATATGATTTCATTTTAGTGTGAACCAGCTATAAAGATAATTCGTAGTTTAAACGGCTGTTTAACTTTTTGCACACATTTTTTGACCGTCGACGGTTTAACTGACAACCATTAGTTAAACCATGATTGTACATCCGGCCCTTAGTAAATTCTATACCTGATCTGTTCTTGTGACAGTCGCACTATTTGAAAATCAGCGCTTGAAGAAATCCAAATCTCATGTACGATAGTATACGCTAGGAATTGTCAAAATTATAGCCAAGACAGTAACAATTATGTAATTGAAAATACGGTAAAAAGGGTTAGTTCCAAAATTCCCCTGAAGATGGCATTTTGGAAGACATTGTTACAAAATGTAATCAATTAATAGCAACGAACTAAAGTTATACTATTTAAGTATAAAAAATATGTATGTGTGACCAGGGGGATCAATCCCCGTTTATCTACGCCACTGAGGTCACCATTGAGAACTTTAGCGCTCCCTCTTAAGTATCAACAGAACCTTGCCATCCCAAGGTTTACCACATATTTCCGAGAAGATCAGCAATACTATTCCTTCTCAATTCTGTTTACGAAGATATCATTCATGAAGGGAAAAAGAATTAGATAAATTTTATGGTATGCATCATGGTGGTGGCCTCGTGTTTCTCCAAATAGGCGAGAAAGCTGCATTCCGCAAGCATGTGTACAGCATTGGGACTTCGGAAGTCTGGTCAGCTTAGTTTAACATTGACTTCTAAGTTAGTGAAGTGATCCGTCTAATATTAATAAATCAACGAGATTTTGAACAGAATTTCTTTGAAAAGCAGGCATTTTAAAAATGACAGGAATTCAGTAAATGTATGGTGTTTCAAGGCGAGCCGAACAGAATCGTACAGTTCCAATTCTACTCTTAGCAAGAACCAAGTAAATCCTTTCAATGTTGATTTCATATTAGACAAAAAAAAAAAGAAATTCTTTCCATTCCACATACACTTCTACTATGATTGACGTAATGAATTCACCGTTGAAACGCCATACACACACGTCATACATCACACACATCATGTCATCACAACCCGGAAGGTATCGCTGAGACGAACAAACATCAAATTATGATGGATGCCATGCTCGTCCTAGTATTAATGTATGCCGAGCAAACATTCGAATCTGTCGTTCTATTTAAAAAAAAAGTTCCCTGATCAAAGCAAACCTGTCTTAAATGGGGTCATATTCGTATCATCCTGATGAAAGGAAAATCCACCTGGACCTGCAGAGGGAACGAAAAGCAAAAAAAATCCAACAAAACAGGAGAATCGAAGCAAGCAAAGGTATACACGTGTGATACACACATATTTCTATTACAGTTTTTTAAGGGACTCTTAATCGTAAATGTGTACAGCACAGCAATACATAGAGGAGTGTCTTTGCACACATTTTCGCTTTCATTTTCACCTGAAAGAAACATCGTCGACGTCGTCATATTTCGAACATAATTTTCACATGCATCAACCATACCAACACCTCATTTATCATGATTCATGAGTATGCTGAAAGTAGTAAAAACGACACGCGACCCGATGCGCAGGTGGTGTGTGCACGTTGCACAAACAGTTAACCAAAAATTAGGATCAAGACTCCTTTTTTGCTGCCCGTAAATCACAGTACGCTGTATGACGGGTGCTTGAACATTCTAGACTTTTTATTCCGTCCATATGAGCACAAAAAGCGTGCACTATAGCAATATAATTTGTATACTTGTAATATTCGTTGTGTGAATGCGACATACACCTACTATGAACATCCTTCAGCCCAAACTTCATATATATTCGATACTTTTTTCCCCCCACCATGCTTGAGAAGTGAATACTTCACGAAAATGTGCCTCCTGTTCCCATTCTGGGCTGAACAAAAAAAGGATGCAAGGCAAAAACTTGAATCGTTGTAATCACACCTGCATGTTTCGAATACGAAACTAGAGAGGATCCAGGACCCATGTATGTACGCAAGTCCCTATATGCCTATATGTGAAAAAGGATGTTGGTTTTTGCGCTCCACGGCAAAGGCACTTTTGCATAGACGATGATGCTGGGTAAGCAAACACTGTTACCTGTACTGGGCCCCCGATGTCGTTCATAAAGTATCGGAAAGGACGGCCATTTGTCATGGTGGTAAACAGGCATTTTTATACCCTTCGCTCATAGAGTGAAAGGGTATATTAACTTTGTCATGAAGTTTGTAACGCATTGAAGGAAGCATCTCCGACCATATAAAATATGTATATATATGATCAGCATGACGAGCTGAGTCGATTGGGCGATGTCCGTCTGTCTGTCTGTCCGTCTGTCCGTCTGTCCGTCTGTCCGTCTGTCTGTCTGTTGCGACGCGTTTTGCTCGGCCAGTTTAAAAGCTATGGAGCTGAAACTTTGCACACATGTTTCTTTTTGTTGCAGGCAGTTTGTATGTTTGAATCGCTGAAATCCGACAAGGGGGTCGTGGGGCTGCCATACAAACCTACCCCCCAAAATTAGGTTCTTCTTAGAAAAACTTTTTTATTTATGCATCAATTTCAATAAAATTTCACACAAATGTGTTTTCATTGCTGTCACACAATATATGTAAAAATCGACCAAATCGGACAATGGGGTCGTGGGGCTGCCATACAAACCTAGACCCCCAAATTAGGTTCTTCTAAGGAAAACTTTTTTATTTTCTCATCGATTTCAATCAAATTTCGCACAAATGTGTTTCAAGTTATATCACAAAACATATGTAAAAATTGACCAAATCAGACCATGGGGTCATGGTGCTGTCATACAAACCTAGCTCCCCAAATTAAGTTCTTCTAAGAAATTTTTTGTTATTTATACACCAATTTCAACAAAACTTCACACAAATGTGTTTCTATTGATGACACAAAACATATGTATGAATAGATGGAGTCGGACCATGTGGTCATGGGGCTACCATACAAACCTAGCCCCCCAAATCAAATTTTTCAAAGCAAAAACGTTTTTATTTGCACACCAATTTCAATCAAACCTCAGAAAATTATATTTCTATTTATGCCACATAACAAACGTGGAAATAAATGAAATCGGACTATGGGGTCGTGGGGCTGGCATATAAACCCAACCCCAAAATTTGGTTCTTCGAAGAAAAACTTTTTGATGTATCCACCATTTTCAACCAAATCTCATAGAAATGTGTTTTAATTGATGCCACAAACATACGTAAAAATTTATGGAAAGGCCATGCGTTCGTAGGGCTGCCGTACACCCCCCCCTCCTTTGGTTCTTCTAAGAAACCCACATCCCCCGCTTCTCCCATTAAATCTTCGCCACGGCACTTATGTAAAAATTCAAGGAAAAGCATGGAAGCGGGGAGGACTAAACACAAGTCAAAGTCATAGATACGCCCCAAAAAACTTTTAGCCCGAGGGGAGCGAAGGGTATCCAAATTTCGGCCGCGCCCGAAATTAGCCTCGGTCTCGTTTTGTATACTATATGCGCTCCCTCATGTCCTCGTCATGCCGACATTAAAGAAGGCCGTTTGCCGTTTTCTGTGTCATTAAAAACTGTGTCGTTGTCGTCGTCAACAGCAGTAGCAGCGGATAGAAAGGATGTTTTTGGGAGGCTTGAATATATGAAACTAGTACAGGGAGAGCGCGCGAATATGGAGGAAGTACGTCCGACTGTATAGTATTAGCATAGGCAGACCCTGCCCAAGCTCGTATATTACAGGACTTTTTAGGAATTCATGTGCTCCCGATTTGATTTTTCCTTTTACGTTTTTGTGAATAGCGATGATGCAGATATTTACAACACTGTCCATGAGGATTTAGGCAATTTTGTATATAGTCCTTTAAGTGGGTAAGCTGACACTTCTCCAGAGGATATTAGAGTTTTACCAGCTGCTAACTGTAGCAAAATTTAGATTTTTTTATAAATTTTCATCAAGCTAGAAGAAATCTGTAAAAAAAATCCAAGAGCTCCGGAAAGCGTATCTGCGGCATTTTTCGGCGATTATCTCCAAAACAGTAAGTTTTCACGCTTTCTTGCTTTCGCATGTTAAGGTCCCTTGAGTGACCTCGCACCCGCCAACTCTCCGCTAATGGTTGAATTCATCGTCTTGACAATATACAGTAACGGCATTCGTCCTGCCATGAACTTATCAGCGATTCTTGCCCTGGCTACGACAGGATTTCTCGATCAACATCGGAGCCCGACAAGGGCTAAATGATGATCTTCCTATGAGAAATAGTCCTGGTGTGGACTGATGACTTGACGTCGGACGGATCTTTAGTGACGAACAGAAAATGAACAACACTCGTCGGCAACGAACTGAAATGCCTTATTTTGGAGTGACTTACGGACGACGATACTCGTTTTGTAACGCTCTTGACGAACCTCCTCCATTATAAACAACCATGTCGGTCACGAACTGAAGCGGCCCACTCCTGGCGTAAGTTGGGAGCGACGACGAGCGCTCGTTCCTTAACGACCTTGATGAACGACCACTCAACGACACTCGTCAGATATGGACTTGATACGACAATCGTCCTGAACTGATATGGGCGACCTTCGTGCTGGCTAGGACTTAGTGTCCTGTTGATGAGAGAAGCCGCACCACATCACTCGCCGTTTTTTCAGATCCACTATCGCGTAGAAGTAGAGGAAACGGTGGGGAACTTCCACAGCCCACCCTTTCAGAAGGATCTTAAAGCTTTAAATGGCTCTCCTACAACAGCTTTGGCAAAGAGTTGTGCGAACGAACAGAAGTCGCCCGTCTATCCAAATTGACATTTGAAACAAATTGGCTGTGCTGATCGCTGATCGTCGACGTCATGGACTTCGTGGGGTCCAAATCGAACTGTACAGGAAAAGGTAAGCAACATACGTACTATGCATATTGATGCCAAGGAACAACAGTGCGGGAGAAAAATAAAAAAAAAATAAAAATAACGAAAAACACCAATCTTGAAGAGTAAATGCAGAAGACCAATTAAAACGGAGGCGGGACATAGAAGATTACATTGCCCCCGTCCAAACCCTAAAGAGGAAAAGTCTAAGGCAGCCACGGCACTGGATACGGGCTAGCTAGCGAATCCTAGCCGTTGGATAAAAAAACACGAGAAAAAAAGCCAAATAGAAAATCGGATGTCAAGACCCGACTCAATCGCTATATTTCAGACCGAAGAGATGACCTATGCGGAAATTCTTAGCAGAGTAAAATCAAAGCCAGAGCTTAAACAGAGGAGTTTTGACGCCCGCTGAATTAATTCCCAACAGGGGCCTCGATCTTGACGAAGTAACAAAAACGGAGAACCTCTGTGCGGCATTCTGAGAGCCTTGGGGCGGTGAAGTCACTAAGGAACGCGTACGGTGGCACTCAGATAGCAGTCAAAGCCATTTTTACAGGTAAAGCAAATAAGGCTCTTGAAGGGGGCCAACCGAAGGCGTTTGGACTTGGACGCGACCGGTGTTCAGTGATAGCGATCCCCATTCTCTGATATTGTGTCAAGAACCGAATTAGAAGAACTGGAGAAGTCAAATGTGAGGAGTCAAATATCATCGGTATCGGGAAGAAGGAAATGAGGTTCTTACAGTTGACTATATAAACAATTCTCAAACAGTACACCTCTGAGGAAGAAAACTATGGCTGTTTGCAGAACAAACGAGTGTGGTTCGCCCCGGAGTGGCTTCAAATTGCCGTGAAGCAATGGTTGCCAGTAGCATACCACCGGCCGCAATTGCAATGATTCACACTGACGAAGTGAGTCGGTTTACTGCGAGTTTAGGTAGGAATAGAGTCCTCTCACCGCTCCCACCACTAATTTTGGCTCCCGAGAGCTACCAAAGTGACTTTAGCCCAACTTGGGTCAGGCTTCTGCTCACGCCCTAATTAGTATAGACCCGAGCATACAAAACAAATTCCACAAATTGCGCTGGCGCTCCTCATGATGTGGATCATTTGTTTCAATACCCAGCTGCGCCCACTGTTCTTAACCCTCTATCACTGTGGGAAAACCCTATCGCAGCAGCCACGTTCCTGTGCCTAGAGACCTCGGACGAGAACCATGACGAACCATAAATCGTATCCATATAGATGCACAGCGACTCACACCTTTCTGTACCCCTAAAAGAAGAAGAAGAATAACAATTTTTCAACAAGTGCACAGTACGAGTGCAAAAAGCTCCGCGATAAGTAAGTCCATGTTAAACACGTTAGCCACGAAATGGGGCAGCCGGCATAGAAAAAAAGTTGCGGAGGAGGGTACTCATTGACGCTTTTTGACAGCAGGATATTGTTCTCATGAAAACAGTAGATAAAATTTGGGATACATTATTGATATAACATTTGTCAGCACTTCGTTGGCGTCGTTTCAGGTGTGGTACGTCAGTGACCTTTACTCAAAGCCAGCCAACCAACCAAGCAATTTTGGACTAAAGCATTTTGACGAGGCACCTTTAGAGAAATTTTGCTTATTCCAACAGTTTTAGATTCGAAGATTCTACGGAACAAAACTCAATACAAATCTTAAGACAGTTAATGACTGCCTACGCCTCGTCACCAAGTCAATAAAATAAGAAACTGGTCTGCGATAATTTTGGAGACTCCGACGCAATTGACTGGAAGCGCGACGCCTGTGTCAGCGGGCAACTCAAGGAAGCACTAATGTCTAAGTTCGACGATCACTCAAGCAAGATTAGAAGGGAACAAAGCTGCAGAACCACACATCGGATATCTAATGAGGCATTAGGGACTGCAATCCTTACTATTTCCCATCGGTACCTCGAAGTTTTCAAACTTTATGGAAAGTTGCCGCGCCTTCCTAAAGCAGAATCCACCTGCGCGAAATTTTGTTAAAACTGTTTGAGAGATTAACAGCAGACTGTAGTGGAAGAAAAGGGAATGAATGGTTGTTCCAGTCTATCTTGCAGAATTAATGAGGAGCTACCCCCCAAATCGTGTTCTCCAATACGAGCAGCAATGGACCTACATACTATAGTGCAACAAGTTTACCAACTCTGGTTTATCGTCAGTGGAGCACATCGGCTCTACGCCCTTATCTCCCGGTCCCTCGAAGGCTTTGGACCATTTTATTGACAAAGTCTTATTGTCAAATGGGGATTTATTCATCCAGCGAATGCACTCACCTTCAGAATGACTTGCTTAACAACCTCCAGCCACCTCGAGTCCAACACCTTGATGGGCAGGGACCATGGTCCTCTAGACATACCCATCATTGAGGTACGCTATTCGCTAAAGATTTTTCAATAGCAGGTGTGATCCTCCTTCGGCCCCCTAATGGTTAAGCCTAAAAGCAAAATTTAGACGTGCATATCCCATATCCATTAGACCTCGTCTGCTTAAAGCAGACTCGTAGCGCTGCTTTTTACATCCAGGTGTCCCCTTCAGTTTACTAGTCAGCCCTTCCCGCATCATACTCGGCCTGTTATCACTACATTTCCGCAAGCGAATGGGAGAAAGTCAGCTATGCCAATTGCCGCCCGTACATGACTCGGGAACACAGGAGTGTCATCACCAGTAGGGTTTCGTACAGATCCACGTCATTTCGTATCAACCATACTAGGTACCAACCTCCCTCCCCACCCCTGTGCAGCTCGGGTACGCGATGGCGCCGCTTACCAAGAATCATAAAGCTGTGTGTCACAAGGACCCACACTGCACTGCGGGGACTATAGGGCTACAGATGTCAGAAGGGTGTTTAACGTTCGCGCCTAACGTGGAGGTTTATCAGACAGCCTCGAATAGGCGAACGGATTGATTTTGTGACGTCAATCCGGGTCCCTGGAAGGTGATATTTTTTCATATCCAGTGTTTTGGCCTTTACATACTGCTAGCTGCGAGGCCTTCCTACTACCTCTGCCGTTCTATGGGTCCCGCACCCGGCACCCGATTTTAGCCGAACTTCACGCCGTTGTAAAACCACAGCCCGCATGATACTCCCGCACGGAGGCCTTCCTCATGTGTAGGATAGGAGAATTGCCGCCCATCGGTGCCCCCTTGGGTCTTGTCTAGACACCCTGGACTGCGCAGCGGCCTTTCGCCACTGCTGGAGTATGGGCTGTAATGGCCCACAGGGACGAAGCAGACCGTTAAGGTCGAAAGACGAAAAATGCTCCTTCAATGAGGACGGCGGCGGCACGAGCTTGCTGCTACGCTCAGACTCGGAGGTGGGCGTGGGTTTTTGCCGCCTCATTGTCCCTGTACACACATATTACACGGGATTCTCGTGCCTAGAACTTCACAACACACACGCGGAGAGAAGAAAAAATGTAATTATTAACCCTTCTGTCGGCACGAAGGTCTGGCCAGACCTTTGACACTATATTTTGGTGTAAAAAGCATAGAAGATGAAATCGCAGCGACTTCATATTTCATGATATCCTAGAATAATATGTTTGGAAGCATTTTGCAAAAATTTGAAAAAATCGGTTGAAGTTTTGAGTATGTTTTTGATGATTTTTAATTTATAGTGCTTTTTGATACCCAATAGGTCTGGCCAGACCTATAGTTATTCCCCCCATTTTTCTCTTGAAGTAAGAAGTGCAAATATTAAATTCTGTCATTTATGATGTAATAATGTCATTTAAACTCAATTTGAACTATAAACGATAAAAATTTCTGAAATTATTCTATAAAAAGCTGTCAAGTTCCGAAAATGGGTATGCCTAATTTCGTCACATTTTATAACACCACCTAATCAACTGAGATTTGATCCTAGGAAATTCAACCCAGTTTTATTTCCTTTGTAATAGTAAGCACTAAGTATGAGTGACTTGCAAACGTCTTTCTAAATAGATTTGATCAACAAATTTACGAAAAATTTAGAATCAAATGATTTTTGCCTTGAAAATTCCCTATTTCTTCCCACTTATTTCCCTAAATCTGCAGACTAATATGGAGGTAAAATCTGCCAACAAAGTGCTTAATATTTCCCCAAAGATATTGGAATTAGAAAATTCGATCGAAATATCTACTAGATAAACACAATGCAAATAGCGAAGCAAAAAAGAAGAAAATAAGGGAGAAACACGTTTGTACTAATACCACCTCAAAATATATCTACTTAAAAACGTTTCCAGTATATCTGCAAAAATTATTTTGATGCTTTTATGGTTGAAAAATTGCAGTAAAGAATGGATAGAATGGTTTTACCGGTAAAAATTTTACTTTTTCTAAAAAATAAAAAAAAATTCTCAGTAGGTCCAGCCAGACCTATTGGGTATAGAATATGCATATTGTAGTAGGTGCCGACAGAAGGGTTAAAAAAAGGGAACCCTGGCATCAGCCAGTTCAGTCGCCATTTTATTTTATTTTTTTGGCGCTCCGAGGCCAAGATGGCGGTAGGCCTCGGCCGTCTTCACCCACGAAATTCAGATTCCCGACCACGAGGCGCGCGGGCCGAACCAAAATTTATGCGCCTCCCTTAACGAAATTCGGGATGACCTAAATCACGTCATCCCGCTGACACACTTGGGACGGGCGGCGGGGAAATTGGCGTAATTTAATTGGACATTATTATGTCGGCGAAAATAAATTCCCAAAAAAATACTTAGCTGGAGGCACATGAAACTTATCTCCTTTTCTAACAGCCATCCAACCGAGGGGTGCACAATAACACGCGAAAAAAAACACGCTTGCATCACCTTACATGGCACTTTTCGCGAAATCCCAAAAACTAATCTACGCACGTGGTGAAGCCAACAGAAGACACGCGCGATGTTGCTCCTATCGAGGCCAAAATCAGACTCCTCGTCAATAGGTTCGGAAAAACCCGCTCAGGCACCGGCCCGTTCTTACATCAGCCGGTTCCCTTCCCGCCAAAATTGGTGTTGCCAATTAAATTTGCGGGCCGGAAAACAGCTGCTGTCGACACATAAATATCCGTTCTCGATCTGAGCGGCATTTTTAAAATTTCAATGATTTTAAAATTAAATTCAAACCACTAAAATTTAAAAAAAGTGACAAAAACCGAGAATGGACATTTATGTGTCCGAACTGGCCGTTACAGGGCCCACACCCATACAGGACTGGTAGCCTAACTATTCGGGTAGAGGGGGATAGTCATTTCCCGAAGGTCCCATTGGCTTCAACAGAATGTCTTTGAGTGGGGATCCTCCTGCTCGTCCTACACTGTAGAACACAACAATCAAAAGATCACAACAGCGAAGGCTAGACAAGAGTATAGCTTTGCTAATCTTGCCACTCAATTCCGTACATGCAACGTCCAACGATTTCTAAATGCTTCCAGAGCAAATACATTCAGGTCGCTGACACGTTTCTTTGTGGCCAGACACCCAGTGACATATGTGACTCCATTATTTAAGAGAACCCCAAAAAGGTCTAGGTCTTGTACATCCGAGTACCTCGGGCATGTAACCAGGACATGGAGCCAGTCCTCCGAAACTGCGCCATGGACACCAGGGTCCAGGGATCGCTAACCAGGTTGAACTATGGCCAGATTCTGGTTCAAAGAACAATGTCCGGGTATCAGGAAACCAGACCTCAAAGTCAAGTCTCTGATGTCCCCGAGACACACTCCCCCCTGCAACCAGTGCAGACTGGCAGGGAGTCTCACACTAGGGCTATAGTGGTAGTTCCACAGGGGTCAATTCTTGGCACGCTGCTTTGTATCGTCATTTAAAACTTGAAACTTAGGCTTTCCAGGCGCCATTGCGTTGTGTTTGAAGCGAAAAAAAAACTAAACTGCGTCGCAGCTACGCTAACAAGACGATTACAAGTATGTATATACCTTTCGCGGTTGGCCTGAAACTTGCTGGGTAAAAAAAGGAGCTTGTTCTTAGCTATTGCCAGCCAGGCTTTAGCAAAAATTATGCCGAATATAGGATCCCCAAGATCAAGCAGAATATGTTTGTTGCACAAGGTATGACTCACTAGTTTGGACTATTTAACTAGATTGCTCTGCGAAATTAAGATCAGGTTACCATAGGTGCGTATTGAGAGGATGTTCTCCGTACTTCTGCTTCTGCTGGAATGTTTTCAATAAAATTTCGGAGTGGGAGACAGGCTGATTGTTCTGAGGTCGATATAACAAGGCACCTGAGCGCCGGCGGAAAGCATAAGCAAGAGACATTCTAATTGCGAAAGAATGAAGTTGCAACCCTTAGATGGACTCAGTTTCTCATTCCTGATATTACAAAATATTTTCAACACAAACACGGACAGGTTAACAACTATAGGCGTGTTTTTTTTGTATTCCGGTGTAGGGTAGCTTAGTATAAATACATGGGGTTACAATAACAACCTGACCCACATAGGTTATGTTGTTATTGTAACCCCATGTAGTTACACTAAACTAACATATATAACCCAGTGCAAAAAACACGCCTTTTTGAAATCGATTCCTAACAGGACAGGATGACTCGCCAAAGTGCTCTATAGCTGCAAGGGGGTAGCAGAAGACGTAACGCACCTATGTCTTAACTGCTTTGGATTTGGCGTGCATGATGCATCACTCTTCATTGAAAGTGGAATTCGGAGAAAAGTTAAGCTGATAAAATGTTGTAAATACGCTGGAATGCCAATACAGAGTATTTCTTATACTTCCAACATATTCATATGTTCCAAAAGTATGTGAAAATTCTTACTTATTACTTTTCATGTTCCCCAAAGAAACTATCTTTTGTGAAATAGAATTTACCAAAAGTCTGACAACTTCTACAATTTTGTGTGCGTTGAAACTAAACTAAAAAGTCCTTCAATTAAATCTTTCAAAGATATGAGAAGAATCCTTGCATGAATTTCTGCATATCTTGAAAAACTTATTCCGAACAAATCGGCATATTGAAGAAAGCTAAATGTTCAATATGGCTCCCGGGAGACACACCAGATATAGTGTACTCCCTAAAAATCGTAAAAACAATTTCCAATGTCCTGTGGTTACTAAATCGATGTCTCCGATCGGACATGACTTTTATCTACATACGTGCATTCCATGCACGGGTCCGGTTGTCGTAAAAACAATTATACGTTTCTTGTGCAATGCACACTATCCCTTTGCACTTATACTTACATGTACCTACGAGTATGAATTTCTCTCAAGGACGAAATGAAGAAATAATGGCATTGACTGCCGTTATTATAGCGTTCGAATGTGCCCGGGAGTGATAACCAATAATCCGCATGCAGAGGATACACGATAAATTCACTGACATCTAACCTTTATCGAATCAGCCAAATGGGAAATGATGGCAATTCAAGAAGAGCCTCGTCCTTGTTTAGTCGTTCGTACTACGGCGGTGAAGCATATCTAAGACATCCGTTGCGGTAGTTGAAATGTGACTGGAATATGTTATGATATCATCCCTCCTGGCTCCCGGGGAGCATTCACCAGAATAGGTATGGATGGAGACCATATGAAGGAACGAATTGAACATGCACGAAACGACACTACAGGACGACACGGACGCGGCAATGGTCATATGTATTTGTCTTGAATTTGAAAAGTTGCCGACCGGAAACGTTTTCGACGAAGCACCCAACTCATATTTCCGATTTGCAGCAGAAAAAGGAAAGTAACTCATAGTCTTGGCAGAGTACTCTCGAATGTTATTTTAATGTTCTCTCTGGTTTTGTCTTGAGTCTGTGTATGGGCTCAGTTGAACTTTGTCCTTAGACGGAGCGGGGAGGTTGAAGTTTCAGGTCATGCCGGTCAAGTTAACAAATTTCCTTTAAAATGAATTGAAGGTCGTATGTGTTTCGGAATTCCGAAATGGATTGTGGTATGGTATAGACCATAAGAGGCAACTCTCTGAACAATATGGTTGCTGTAAGGCGTATTAAGTACGGCGGATGAACTAAATCCGCCTAAGCTGCTTAGTCATGCTATATGGCTGCCAATGTGGTCCTGCGGCCATATGTGACTCCATATGTTGTTATGTCCTTTGTCGGTATGACTCAACATCATTCAGATCACAAAAGAATTGCGTCCCATGTCCTATGTTTCCAGCAAATGGACGAATCTCGTACTCCTGACAGTGACGCTGCCATATTGAATATTTTGTAAAATCAGGTCACAAACATTTTTCAAAATAGGAAAAAAATAAATTTCATGCTAGAAGTGAAGTGGAACGTTTTTTTTTTTTGTTACAGTTAATTTCACGTTGTGGCAAATGTCAGCGCAATCATATTGAAATTTGTTTGTTGCGGACATGCATGTCATGACACAGAGATGTGATTGGGGATAATCTATATATGGAAGCTGCAGAAAAAAGGAATCTTCCAGGAGAGAGTTATAAGGATTTTACCAATAAAGTTATGTTATATGTGTAGTTAGGATCGCGGTCCTGGAAGGAATATGTGAGTGTACTCGTTGACAGCTTCTTTTCAGCCGTCCCACCTACTGATGCATCTCTGCGGACCAGACGCCTGAGCAGGAAGAAATTCCTGCTCTTGAGAATGGGAAGAAAGCACCTTGCATTGCTAAGTTGAGAGGCAGGAAGTCGCCTTGGGTCGGATGGGATAGCAGGCGGGATGTGGAAGCACATCTGGCATGCCGTCCCGGAATACTTTGAGTGCTTTTTCACAGATTGCTTCTGGACGAGTTGGAAGTCTGCCTTTCCTCCATCCTCCGGACAAGAATCCCTTTCAGCACTTAACCAAATACTGGGAGAGACTAATGCCCCGATATGATTGAGGTTTGGACTTGCTTTTTTCAGGATCCTTGAGCATCACAACCATATGCGTATGTTGTACTGCTAAAGGATCCTGACAAAACCAAATCTAAAGCTCAATCATATCGGGGCATTGGTGTCTTTCAGTACTTGGTAAAGTGCTGAAAGGGATTCTTGTCTGGAGGATGGAGGAAAGGCTTGTCGGTCAAATGTCTGACAGCCAGTATTCATTTTGTGCTGGCAGATGTACTGATGATGGGTGGCTCTTTATCAGGGAGTCAGCCTCTTGCAGCTCGTCTAAATACGTTATTGGGCTCTCTATTGACTTCAAGGATGCTTTTGATAACCTGCTGTGTGATGCGATCCTGCGCATGCTCCAAGCAGTTGGCTGCCCGGAGTTGTCTCTTTGGAGGAGCTACCTCTCCGTCAGAGAGGCCTTTGTTTTCGGGGTCTACAACGTGGTGCGCAAACGTGCATTGCGTGGCTGTCCGCAGGGCTCCATCCTAGGCCCATTAGCTTGGAACCTACTGATGCATGACCTGCTTAAGTCACTTGACCGACTGTGCAAGTGCTGCGCCTATGCCAATGATTAACTCATCCACTCGTGTGCTAGAGCGTCAGGGATCGTCAAACAAGGACGTTGTCCATCAATGGGGATTCCAGATGGGAGTTAAAGTCTCGTCCTCTAAGACTGTGGAGATGTTGCTCAAGGGCAGCTGTATAGTTACCCTCCAGTGATAACGATGGGGGAAGTTACACTCAAGTACAAGGCCCAGGTACTTGGGCATAACTATGGGGGAGAGGTAGGCCTGTTCGATTAATCGATTAATCGCAGTGTAATCGATTATTTTCGTTTCGATTATACGATTAATCGATTATTAAAATAATCGAAAAATAATCGAAAATACGATTAATCGAAAAATAATCGAAAATACGATTAATCGAAAATACACTTATTCGAAAAACATGATTTTCGCTGCTTCGCGAAAGACGTCTGTCTGGCAGCAGACCGAAATTAAAACTCACGTCTTGCCAAACGAATTTAAAAGGCAATTGAAAGGTGTCTTCCTACTTACGATTCCGTCATTTTCCCACTACTCGCTGCATCCAGCTGCATCTTCCTAAAGTGGCTGTTTCGCTGCTTCGCGGGTATGATGTTTGGCAGTAGACGGAAATGACAATTTTCATGTCGCCGAACGAAATTGGTGGCAAATGACAGGTTTCGACTCCCTCTTGACGATTCCGAAGTCATTTCTCCTTAGTCACCCCCGTTATCTCGCTGCAATCCTCCAACGTGGTTGTTTCGCTGCTTCGCGGGTATGACGTTTGGCAGTAGACGGAAATTTTTTTCATGTCGCCGAACGAAATTGGTGGCAAATGACAGGTTTCGACTCCCTCTTGACGATTCCGAAGTCATTTCTCCTTAGTAACTTCGGAATCGTCAATAGGGAGTCGAGACCTTTCAT
The DNA here is from genome assembly GCA_949715475.1 of Microchrysa polita. NCBI lineage: Eukaryota > Metazoa > Arthropoda > Insecta > Diptera > Stratiomyidae > Microchrysa > Microchrysa polita. Next base: position 6,826,747 of record OX454421.1, read on the forward strand.
TTGCCACCAATTTCGTTCGGCGACATGAAAATTGTCATTTCCGTCTACTGCCAGACGTTATCCGCCAAGCAGCGAAACAGACACTTTTTGGAGTTGCAGCGTGAGAATGGGGTTGACTAAAGAAAATGAAACGAAATCTTCCCCTAAGCAGCGAAAAACGTGTTTTTTGATTAATCGTATTTTCGATTATTTGTTGTTTCGATTAATCGTATTTTCGATTAATCGTATTTTTGATTAATCGTATTTTCGATTATTGGTAGTTTCGATTAATCGTATTATCGATTAATCGATAATTTTCTTCGATTAATCGTATCATCGATTAATCGTATAATCAATTATTTTTAATAATCGATTATAATCGATTATTTTTAATAATCGAACAGGCCTAGGGAGAGGATGAACTTTAGGTTGAACTTCACAGCTGTCAGCGAAAAATTTTTAGATATGTATATGTAAGTGTTTAACACGCGTAGTTAGGATTGATTGGGATCTTGGTAGGGGCGCAGTCCAGAGGATGTACAAATCCTTGTTTGTTGGCTGTGCAGCATATGGATCTGTAGATTTTATGGACTACGCCCTTACCGTTGGTGGTAGAAAACTCTGTGAAATGTGTCAACGTGTCCCGCTGACTAAATGTCTCCGAGTAAATAAGATGGTATCTACCTACCATGGCTCTGCAGGGCCTGATGGGTGCACCCCCTCTTGACTTGGAGATTCTGCGTCGTGGAACGGCGTTTCACATAAGAGGACTTGCGTTACCCCCTAAAAGGGGGTACTATACTATACTAGTATTCCCCCGTTTCCCCCGAGAGTGTTTCGGTGTCAATGGCCTCCTAGAGGAGTGTGTCCTATCTAGGTGGGAAGCAGCGTCTCATGGGAGAACTACCTACGATTACGTTAGGCAGGTTAGTGACGTGAGAGGAAATGCTGATTTAGATTTCAATCTAAGTCTAGGATTACTCTGATGATACTTTGTTGTGCGTTGTTGTGCGACCCTCTCTGGGAAGATTGGAACCATTTACTATGCCATTTCCCGGCGTACGCGGACATCCGAAATCTTAACGTATTCGGTGTCACTATTGAGGATGATTCTCTGAATGTCTCTCGCTGTCCCTTTAGACGTGAATATGTCCTGGCTCTAACCGCCTTCGCTAAGGAGGCAGCCATGGGGCGCCGACGGGCGGCAATTTCCCTATCTCTATCCTCATGAGGGGAGTATCGTGCAGGCTAGGGTTTCACAACGGCGTGGAGTTGCGCTAAAAAAGGGTGCCGGGACCCAAAACAAGGCATAGGTAGTAGAAAGGCCTCGCATCAAGCAGTATGTAAACGCCATGCCTTATCACTGAGAAACTGTTACCTTAATATCGGCGACTGGAGGGACGTCTTCCTCTACCGATGGAGATGCACTTACAGGTCCATAGCAGTTGTTTAGAACCTCAAAAAAAGCTCTTTCCACCGCTGAAGCTGGTGTTCCTCGGTAACAAGCAGCAACCCTTCTTTATCTTCCACAGGATGGTATGAAGTAAAAGCTTTGCCAAATAGTGGCTTAATTAACTTGAATCGAGTACAGCTAACATCACAGTAAGCCGCATCATCTGCCTCCTTTGCTAAAGCGTTGTAAGTACGCTTATCACGCCTCACACTTCTCTACATGCCTTTTGGTAATGAACAGTATTCAGCTCTGAGTTGATTTTTAGCTGAGTCATCAGCCGCTGAGTTGATTTCATCCCTAGCTCTCTTTCGTGTTGAGATATGAGACCAAGTGGCGTCAGTGATAATAGGTGCCCAGTCGATTAGGGATCGAAACAGGCTTCGTCTCCTTCCTGCCTCGTTCTTTATAGCGCTTCATGGTTTCGCGTTGCTCGACCTGCTGTGTAGGCACATCGTCCGTTTTCACGGTAATATCTCAGCATATTTCTACAGACAGCTCTATCTTGGTTCGTGTCATCGCCGAGACCAATGCATTGTTGATGCTTTTTCATTTGATACATCCAGGTGTTCTTTGGTCTGCCTCTGGCCTTGGGTCCATCAAGTGGAACTTCCATTTATGTCGCTTTCTTTGCGGGGTTCTCAGGCGGACGCCGTTGAACATGGCAATACCAATCCATTTGTCGGTCTTCAAGCTTTTCGGTGATTGGTTGGTCTATGGACAGGCTGCCTCGGATGTAGCTACTCTTGATGTGGTCCCTTTTCGTTACACCAACTGACATGCGTAACATTTTCATTTCAGTCGCTGTCATTTGTTTCGCGTAACCTTCATACATGTTTCAGCATTCTGATCCATAAATGAGTGCGGGACGTACAACCGTTTTGTACAACTTGCGCTTTAGGTTCAGTGGCATTTTCTTATCGCAGAAAACTCCTGAGTTTTCTCGCCACGTTATCATCCACACCTTTGTGCGATGTTTAATATCATCATCGCTCCGTTGTTCGCCATCGAGCCAAGGTACTTAAATTTGGTACAAGTCTTAAGCTACTCTCCTTTGACGTCCATATCTGGTATCGGTGCATCTGGGTCTGAGAATGGGAACTCAGTCTTTGTTATACTTACCCTCAGTCCATGCTCCTCCAGAATGTCACACCATTTTGTAACACGTATCGAAACAGGCTAGAAATGGCAAAATGGTGGATTTGTTTCTCGGTTCGGTGCTGATTAACAGATGTCCAGGTGATCTTATGGGAATTCTTATGCTGAAACATAGTTCCTCCGAGAACGAGGCGGTGAACGTTTCACAGCTCTACAAACCTCTCACCGTTATCGTTCCCGTTAGCCATACCATGTCTTCCCATCACGTGCCTCAATTCGTCATTGTCGGCACCAGCCTTAAAAAAATCACCCGTTATCACTACAATGTCGACTTTAGGTGTTTTAGGTGGATGTGTTGTGTTGTTCGTAAAAGAAGTCCTTTCCTTCGATGCTATCATGTTCAATTGAAGCGTAACATTGAATTACTGAAACGTTTCTGGGGGGTCATATTTCTGTTAGAGGCTGGTTCCCAACTAATCAGGCTGCTTTGAGCTGCTCTAATTAATAGCAGCGCAACGCCTGATTACCGAACACTGCCAAAAGCTTTTGTGGCTTCCGTAGCTTTCCGTAGCTTCACCGAGCTACGTGTAGGTGAAAAATATTCCGCACTATTCCCTCATCTAATTTAAATCAGCTCCAAGATGTTAAGTTTGTATCGTCTGAATTTACTCAAAGAAATCGTGCTATTTGTGGGCCCTTTGGTCCATTATTCAAGAGAGTACAACACGTTCCAGAAGCCAATCATTGACAATGATTGGCTTCTGGTGCGATAGCCAAAAGTTGTAACCGTTAAGTAAGTCGTAGTCCGAGGCATAGTAGACATTTCGTTAGCATAACTAGATTTCAGATGCGTACGTTGCTGGCATAAACATATCCTCTCATTTTAATCGCCTTATACCACAAACCAGGAACACTGAGATTTATTCTGTCCCCAGCCCCACACCTCAGGGACTTTACTCGCATAATGCAGGTAAGTAACGCCCCGTGGAGAACAAAAGAATTGGCTGGAGCCGTTCGACCTATGAAAATTCTCGTGCATAGCTAGTCCGTAGTTTTGTAATAACTGGAAAAGATATAGGAATCGGAATAGGCCGGATCCTTTCGACCTATATCTCATCCCTTACTGGAAAAATTATTGGAAGTAAATAACGGAATATTGTACTGAGTCCGTATTAATTTTCACTGCAACGGATCGAGAGTGTTCAGCGAATCTGATGTGGGCTTTCCACACAACTTGGTTTCTAGGGTAGGAACCATTATGGGATTTGGTTCTCCTATGAACTGGGTCACTTCAAAAATAAAGCACCCCTACGAACTACCTGTTGTAGCTTCTCCCAGAAAATTTGGACCGATATGAGAAAAAAAACTACAATTTTGCTCTTTTTGCGCACGAGGCGAGTGTCCGTTTCTGTTCTACGAATGAAAAGAGCGGCATGTTCCAGCAGTCACATTTTCTTATGGTCCTGAACTGAAGCATCGTATAGATAGGCGATTGAAAAATGTAAGCGCAAAGCTTAGGAATGTATTCATTAGCATTCAGAATAGATACATTACTTCAGGACTATAAGAAGGGAACCATACGAAATCCCCAATCACAAAATCCCCAAACGTAGCAAAATCCCCAAAATCAAAATCCCCATATTCAAAATCCCCATAATCATAATACCCATATACAAAATCCCCAATCATAAAATCCACACCCGAAATATTATGGTAAATGGTAGATGGATGGTAGTAAAAAATGGTAGATGGCTGGTAGATGGTAAATGGTTGATAGATGAAAGACTGTAAATTGTTGATGGTAGATGGAAGGTGTTAAATGGTAGATGGTAAATGGCACTAGGAGGGACGTAAATCGATACTAACTTATTTTTTGATTAGCACAAAGAAAATATTCGAGTCCATTGCATATATCGTTCCAAACATATTAGGTTTCGCGGAAAACTTGGTTGGCTTATTGTTGGAACCGATTGCATATTTAATCGCCTGCACATTATCTGCTGTTGTTTTGTGTTACTTCAAAGAGTTTGCCGTTGATTAGCATATATATCAGTCCACGACGGTGATTTTTTATTGCATAGTAGGACTATTCAATTACAATAGTCTAAAGCACCTACCATTTATTATCTACCATTAACCAACCATCTACTATTTGCTATTTACCACCCACCATTTGCAATTTACAATCTACCATTTACCATCTGTCATCAACCATTTACAAGCTACCATCCGTCTACCATTAACCACCTACCATTTACCATCTACCATTTATCATCTGCCATTTAACATCTATCATTTACCATCTATAATAGCCTAAGGAAAGTCTCCATTCCCCATTTGAGGTGTGATCTTAGAACGCGCGCGCGTTCTTAGATCACACCTCAAATGGGGAATGGGGAATTTCGTTTGGGGATTTTGGTTTTGGGTATTTTGATTTCGGGGATTTTGATTTCGGGGATTTTGATTTCGGGGATTTTGATTTCGGGGATTTTGGTTATGGGGATTTTGATTTGGGGATTTTGGTTTGGGGATTTTGTGACTAGGGATATCGTATCCAACCCCTATAAGAAAGCTCAAAATGTGACTGCTAAAACATGCCGCTCCTTTCATTCGTAGAACAGAAACGAACACTCGCCTCGTGCCGTTCATGATTTATTGAACTTTAACATTTTCCACACATTTAGGTACTTCTTTTTTTTTCAACTCTCTAACTCCAAGTTTTCACCATTCTCTAGGTACCTTATACCTACTCCCTGAATGCTCGGCAAAATGTAAATGCATTCATTTTTTGGGTTTCCTCTTAATAATTCAAGTTCCCGAAAAAATGCCTGTCGGCCAAACAAGCTCGCGATAAAGAAAAGAAAAATGCCCGGGTAAGGCAAATCGGAGAGGAAGGGGCCGCCGGCAGAGGTTGTGAGTCTATCTGAACTGAGATGAACTCAACAGAAAGAAAAAAATTAAAATTGTTTATTTTTCCTGTATGCTATATTGTGGGTCCTCCCAGAATTCACTTTACCCAAAACTCCGGTCTATACACATTTGGGAATTTTAAGGAAATGTTAAATCTCTCTCCCTCCCTATTTACATGTACACTGGAAAGTCTCTGGCGAATATCTATGGTTACAATAAACTGAGCGAAAGGATTGTTTTTCCTATTTCTTTTTTTTCCTGTGAATTCTAAAGTACGAATACGCCTCCGTTCGATATAAATGTATGATATATGTTGTGTGTTGAGAGCTACGAGAGGAGGTCCTTTGCACCGCAACATGGAGCTTGGTGTTGACCGGTGCTTAAAATGGAACCTTTTTTTTATGTTTCGTGGTATGCGGGACCGAAATATCGGCAGAGGATATTTCATTTATGCAAAAAAAAAGAATAGCAGAAGAAAGGAGCGTAAAGTGAATATGTATAATTCCGGAAGAAGTGATTTTTATAGTAGTAAATAATAGAGTATTTCGACAGAGTGGAAGTCTTTTGTTTTTCTCTAGAGTGCTTAAATTTGTGACTATGCCTTCAGAATGGCAATTGGTCTTTTCAATTCTCAGAGGTATTCTGGCTGCAATTTTTTTTTTTTTTCAATAGGAAGAGGCATATTTAATGGAAAGATTGCACAATTGAAGTACGTTGTTTGGTGGTAAGGTGGTAGGATAAATTCCATCTTTGGGGAAAGTGCTCACAGTACATCTACGCGGTGGCCGCTAATAACTTCACGTTGTGAAGGTCAAACTGTGCGGGTCAGTGGTCGTAGGACAAGACTCATTATGCAGCTGGTCATGTTATACCTAGGTGCATGGTGAGCCGACAAATCGAGATATCAGAACCTAACCTCAGAACCTCACCTCACCTCCCACCAGGTGTTCTCAGGCTCGGTCATCGCACTGTTCCTGTTGATAACCACGGTGTTAGATACCTATGCCTAAGTCCCAGGGGAGTCATTTGAACCGTGCCCACCGGGAGAAGGTGGTCAGGACATAAATGATCAACGATTACAGAGCTCCTTCTACACCGGGTAATCTCCAGGGAAAGCCAGCCTTACCGAAGTAAAGCAGGACAATGCTTCGGCGGACCATATTTCCCTATAGTTATACGTGGGATCAAGAATGAAAGGAAAACCAACAGCACTCTCAACGCAACTACTTTGAGTAGTTCTGCAACTGAAGATGAGAAGACCTCAGTGAGTACTTCCGAACAGCCACGGGATATGGCAACGTTCAAGTTCAAGCCACCCAACGAAGTGTCCCTGAGGATCTATACATCTCAGACATATTTACGTGCCTAGACGCCCATCAAATATCAAAAAGCAAGTAAAGAACAATTTCAAGCTCTTCGAATCCGCAGGAGTCAAGAAAGGTGTCCTGAGAAAGGGACTCAGCGACGCGAGATGCTAACGATACCTCAAGTTCTGTCACAGTGACTTGAGACAATCAAGGCAAGGATGCTAGCTGCGAACCCCTTACTGAACTACCCTCAGCTCAGCTCTCATCTCAATTGCCATTACACAGTAAGAGACAGTAAGAGGCAAAAGGTGGGCCAAGAACAAAGTAGCGCTATACCGATTGAATGCAGCCACGAAGGAGGCAAGTGACCATAGACGTGAAGCCCTGAACAATCAAGGTAACTTCAGGAATAGCCGAATGAACCGGTTTTTTTCGCCCCCACTAGAAGTAAGGGAAAAGGGAAGGCTTCTTATGCCCAAGTGGCCTCACACATCAGCGTGGCCATTATCTCCACCAACCCAATAAAACTGTGCACCTCAGAGCAAAAGACGCTGCTACCGAACCTGTTGTTGGCGGAGATCGTAACTGATAGCGCAAAACGAGTCAAACCAAAATTTGGCGGCATACGATTCAGGTAGGAAATATTTTATGCTTGTATGAAAATGAAGCCACAGTGGAGTGGCTCAAAAAAGCTATCAAGTAACATGGAACCATGGCCGGGAGCATCCCTCAAGGCAATATTGGGCAACGATATTCCTCGCAACCAAATGCAATGTATAGAGAAGGCGCTAAGATGTCAGGAAAACTATAATCGTGAACTGGTGGGTGATTGGCAAAATCGTGAAGGCGAAGGCATTTCGCCCTGTTGATCGATTCAGTGTTCGAAATCATTATAGCTGAATTTAGCCTGAACTACAACCTTGATCCTAAAACCTGCAAGCGCAACAAACTGCTAAGCAGCCTCCGTCCATTGCTGAGAGCTTAACCGCAACGAACAGCTCACCGAACACTGCCAGTGAGCAGATCAATATCGTAGCACTAGCGAACGTGGATATAGAATGCTCACGGGATGACGACGCCCAATTCCCTATCTCAGAAACTACTTCACCAAAATACCAGAGACACAGCGAGCCTGATGACGACTCTAATGCACCCGATAACTAGCGCATCTGTGGGCGTGTTTCAGGCTAACCTGCATCACGCCATCACAGCTTCGGATACCTTAGTGGGCAGGTACGCCAGGGAGAACCTTTTGAAATCCGCCATCACTGACGGGATTTTTCTAGGTCTGGGACTATATTAGTCTTACAAAAGGCAGTTTGCTTACCAACCAAGTTAAAATACTGCGCTCCACAGCCTTGAAGGAGAAATCGAAAAACCTTTTAGGCCAAAAATACCGCTCTTGCTGCTTTCCTGGACATGGTAAGAGCATTTAACAATACTTCCTTCGATTCAATTAAAAGATCATTTAGAAATAAGATGGTAGAAAATACGACTAGCGGATGGATAGGCAACATGCTTTCTTCCAGAAGAGCCGTCTGCCAGATTAACGAACAAACTACCCCGGTAGAGGTTACCATAGGCTGTCAACAAGGGGGAGGGTTCTTTCGCCCCTCTCATGGTCCCTGGGTGCTAACAGTCTTTTTTGGAAGCTTATGTCAAATAATTTCTCTATACATGGATATGCTGACGATGTGGTTATAGTAGTAAATGGTTTGTTCGAGGAATCAGATATGCCAGACGCCCGATAATGTAAAACTCCCCTCTACCAATTGGGAGTAAAAAAGTTGGTTTCATCCTTGACAGTCAGCTTCAGATAAGATAAAATAAGGCCACCAGAGCTTTTTGGATATGCTCGTAGAGGAAAACCTGGGGTATTGAACCCTCCATCATACTCTGGGCATACAAACAACAAGTCAGACCCACCCTAAGCTACGGTGGTGTGGTCTGGTGGAAGGGAGCCCTGACAACGAAGGGCAACTTCGTTGTAGGCAAGGTACAAAGATTAGCGTGTCACATTACTACCGCTGCACTCTAAAGGTTTTACTAGACTTACACCCAATTGACATTCACCTCGAGGCCACGGCAAAACTAACACTGGTCCGACACCCAACTCATTGCGAGCGATGCCAATCTGGAGCAAACTAAGGGGCAATATCACTGTCGCGAAAATGCCTTTGAATCACCTTGCAATTAAATGGTTTACTGACAGTTCTAAAACAACCAAGGGTTCCGGAGGTGGTATCTCTACCGATGGTGACCTATCGGTGGAGATACCACCATCACTGTATTCCAGGCCTAAGTGTCAGCAATACGCAATAGCAACTTGCGCCGAACTTTGTCTGGTGCAAACTATGCAAACAAAGGAATAGCGATCTCCTCAGACATCCCAGCTGCTATTAAGTCACTCACTAAGTACACATCTAGACATCTACTGCTTGAAGAATCTGAATCAACTGGGCTTGAATAACAGAATAACACTTTTCTGGGTTCCAGATCACATTAGCATAAGGTGACCAGACTGCCGAAGGCCCAATGCTGTACACATACTTGTGAAAATTGGGTTTTCAAGCAAATCCTCAGCCATACATCCACGTCCGTGGTCTACGTTGCAAAAAAGTTTCTGATGTGCTACAGATAGAGAGAGGTCTGAGCGCAGCGTAGGGTGAGATACAGGATCTGAGTGTACGTATGGACGAGCCGGAGGTCTAAATCCTACGAATTGTCTTCCATAGGCTTACCGCTCGCCATATCCTTTATCCCAGCAGCGCTACGTATCAAATGGCAAATTCTGAAAAGCGCGACAGACTGCGAGGTATGATCGGAGCGATGGGCGAGCTACAGGATCTGAGTAATCCTAAGGACAAGCCAAAGGACTAAATCTTAATTGTTTTCTATTGGCTCACCGCTCGCTGCGATCGCACCTCACATGATCCACTTCCTACCAGCGCTGATCGCAAGAGAATGTTGGTGAATTATGAAAAGCACGACAGACAGAGTCAGTGCTGAGAGAAACCAAGCGCGAGCCACAGGATCTGAGTAAATGTATCGACGAGCCTTACATTGGCTCGCTGTGAGAGGAGTCTGATCGGAACGAAGGGCGAGCTATAGGATCTGAATAATACTAAGGACGAGCCAAAGGTACAAATCTTACCAATTGCCTTCTATTGGCTTACCGTTTGCTGCGATCGCTTCTCGCCTTATTCACTTCCTAACAGCGCTGGTCGCAAGGATGTTGGCAAATTATGAAATGTGCGACATAAAGAGTTAGTTCTGAGCGAAGCCAAGGGCGAGCCACAGGATCTGAGTGAATGTATGGACGAGCCAGAGATCTAAATCTTACGAATTGTCTTACATTGGCTCACCGCTCGCTGCGCTTGCACTTCGCCTTATCCTATTTCGCAACAGCACCGCGTCGCAAAAATGTTGGTGAATTCTCTAATGCGCAATAGACAATGCAAGGTCTGAGTGAAGCGAAAGGCGATAATGTAAGCCTAAGGACGAGCCAGATGTCTAAGGCCCGTATTTATGAACATTCCTTAACTCAAGGAGACCTTGAGTCAAGGATGCCGAAATTCAATAAATTAAATGTCATTTTCCATACTTTTTCATAGAAATTACTTACTATATTCACGAGTCAATGCATCCTTGATTTAAGGAAAAACTCAAGGAGACCTTGAAAACTTCTATAGTCAACCTCACTTGAAGTCAAGGTAGCTACCCAGCTACCTTGAAATATTATATTTCAAGTCTATTGAAAACTTAAGGTCTCCTTAAGGTCTCCTTAAGTTTCGCCTTAAATCCAGGATGCATTGACTCCTGAATATAAATTATTTCTAAGAAAAAGGATGGGAAATGACATTTAATTTTTTGAATTTCGGCATCCTTGTCTCAAGGTCTCCTTGAGTTAAGGAATGTTCATAAATACGGGCCTAAATCTTATCTAAACCCGATTGCAATAATTCTGGAGCAGAGTATGCATTTCTGCATGATTGATGCCATGCCGGTTTCCTAGGGGCTTAACGCTGTTTTAAAATGATTCTAAGGAAATGTGTGAAAAAACTTTATCTAAAACCAATGCCAAGTACTTCCTTTAGTATGCATTTTCCTACAGAGGTTAATAAAGGAATCCGATGGAGTACAGGGGCTGATTTTTCTATCGTTTTGTCATATGGAAAATAAATTAAAATCTTATCTTTTCGCGGTTGTTACTGAACCTTGGCATTTTGAAATATTCACAAATATGGACAGTGCCGTGCCATACAAGTTTACCAAATTTCAACATTCCGCCCAAGAATTTCCAAGTTATGGACAATTTTCGATTAGAAAACACAGAAGAGCGATTTAGGCAGCTGTAGATCCCGAACGCGGACAGGTGAACTGTAATTTTTGGAAGAAATATGAGTTCCAGGTAGCTCTACAGTAATGCAAATTTTTCAGAGGCATCGGGAAGGACTGCCGAGTTATCGAAAATTAAAGATTGGCAAATATAAAAGTGCGATTATCGCGCAAAATATCGATCGCACAGGGTACAGGGGTCAAACTTTACACCTTAAAAGCAGACATGACTGATCACATGCCTCATCGAGGAGGTTATTATGTTGTGAATTAGGTTTCATTGTGTGGAATGGGGAATGCTGTACATTTTGCTGTACTTTTCCCAAAGCTGTACGACAGTTCAAAATGCTGTACTGTACAGCGAAATGCTGTACGTCTGGTCAGCTTACATTAGCATGACAGGAAAAGAATAGACTGACGAGCTGACACGCATAGCCGCAGCATCTCACTTCTGTGGACCATAAGCCTCTCTACCAGTATAGTAAAGAGGAAAATCAAAGACCAGGAACGACTTAAGTCATCTGAGCACTGGGATAACTACATGGGCTCAGACAATCAAAACTATTCATACAGGCTACCCCATTAAAGATCAATTAAGCAGAAGAAATATTCAAACCATTTGTGGGATTCTTACAGGCCACTCTTGCCTGAGATCACATCTGCGCATAATAACACTTAGAAAAGATGTGAGCCGTTGATTCTGCGAAGAAGACGACGAGACTTCAATGCACGTCCTGTGCGAGTGCGTTGCTCTAGCCCAACGCACCTGAACAAAACTCGGTGTGACTTATCCACAGACACGGACGACATTGATTCGGCTTTAATTAGCAAACTCGACTCCTTGCTTAGCACGATCAACCTTGATCGTCAGGCATAGTCCTGCCCCAATTCAACAACGGAGGTATCGCAATAGGCCCATGACTTGAGTGCTGCAAACCCCCTCCTCCCTGGGGTTCACGCCCCTCTATAATCAAAAATCTACAAGTTATTTGTTAAATGCATACTGTTTTTAGATTTTCACTGTGATAAAGCAAAGGGTTTAACGCGTTAAAATTGTATGAGTCACATGTGTACAAAACGTTCCTTTCTGTTTACTTTTATGAGTCACGTGACTCCTAAAATAAACGGAAACAAATGATTTCGGAAGGCAGGCCTGGTTGGAATTTTGACGAAAAAGAGTCAGACAGTGAACGTGTTAAATGAAAACTTCTAACCATGTCATACACCTCAATTTTGAGTCGACTATGAGCCTTTTGGAAATACCTACACCGTACTGAAAAGTTGAGCAATTAATCATCAGCTGGCAGTTGTTCAGAGCCTACCAATTGATGGTTGAGATTCTCCAGAAGCCAATAGCCTCATTTGTACATGCTTCTTTCCGCCTTATCATATTTTACTTTCCACTTGCATGACTTCTGCATGATTGGACACACTCATATAAATATACAATATGACAATTTCATTTCCCTTTAATGGACAACCATGAAATTAAGTGTACACATATACGCACGGACTGAATGATTGCGGCAAAAACGCCATAAAAAAGACGACAGACACGCTAATACACACGAACGAATATTTCTATTCCATACGCAGCACACTTTCCACTTCATCGCCTTCAATGGCTATTCTGAAAATAATTCATTCGCTGATTGTATTTTTATTTTCACGCATGTGTGACTTCTTTTTTATGCGTCCCTATTCCCCCCTGGATTGCAGGATAACAGTCCTACAGGGAAAGGCCCTTGTGGTGAACAGATTTGAAAGCATGCCATAGGCATTCCCAGATCGAAAAAAAAACCTCTGAATTGACGGTCCATTCAGTCAGATGACCGTATTCGGTATAATATGTAATGGCTATCTATAAATGTCCAATAATAATACCAGCGGTTTGAGTTTCCCTTCGAAGGATTTTTTTTTTGTAGTTGGCAAACCGTCGTCTTGGGCATAGCAACCCATTCCGGACGGAGTATACGTATGTGTGCGGTTGATGGCAATGACGGAATTTCCGTGAGTGTCGACACACAACATTCAACGCAAGAGAGCATAGGAAAAAGGATTCAAAAAGGATCAAGTTTGGTGCAGGTTGGGGGTTTCCTCGGGGACGACGACAGTATTCTCGTCAATCGGCCCCTTTTGGGAGGGTTGTGGGCTTGTGTATATGTTATCGTCCATTATTCCGCATCGTCGCGTTCATCGTCAGCCCTACCGACTCCTCTCTGAAATCACATCACCCTCATACTAATACAATGTGCATAGGAAAAAAAAAACATCCAGAAAATCTCTATTTATTACCAACCTATACTGGCAATATGGTCAATATTCTTTTTCGATTACTTGCGAACATGGGGGCAGACGTAAAAAGAATTCGCATGGAAAAACGCGCAGAAAAGGAGCGCAAAAAGATAAAGGACACTGAAACGACTGGAATTCAATGACTGTCTTACGTTTAACGACATGGCGCGTACGACAAGTTATTGGGTCTAACAAGGTCCTAGTTAGAGGTGTATTTAGAAGTTGAACGATGCCATTTCATTCATGTTGGCGTGAAAGGATATCATGCATTTTGTTGTTGTTGTTGATGACAATGTTGTACGTTTATTTTTATTTAATTATTCAAGTAGTAGTCGTTTTAGACAAAGTAAGTTGTAATGGGATGTCTGCATCTTGAGTGACGTACTCAGGTGTTCCGCAGGGTTCAGTTCTTCATTCACTATATTGTTTGACAACAAAATGTTTCTACTTCTGACACCATTGCTGCTTCCGATTATTATGTAAAATTGTCTCCTCTGGATCAGAATATGGAGTCAGCGCATGAGGGTATCCTATTTTACAGACTTACTGAACCGTATACCCTGATGACCTCATTACCACATAGTTGGGCTTCAAATAATTCGTTTTATCTTCCACCTGAGCTGGGCTGCAAATTTTTCGTTTTATTTTCCACCTGAGTGCGTTATATTGAAAATATTCAATAAATTGTCTGTTAAACAGGCTCGCTGAGAAAAAAAAATGTTTGGCTAGCCTCTTGGTTGCAAAAAGTTTTAATGCCCTTCTTCGCAGGGCTCTCACTTGTGAGATCATTTCGAAGCGTTATGTATGCTTTTGAACGAAATATTAAACACATGGTCAGTGTCAGTTTCAACTGTGACTTTTCACAGAAATTCAGTTGATATTTTCATGCATACATGAACCGGTTTATAGTTTTAAGGGGTTCTGTATTCTTATTGCTTAAAAAAGTAACCAAAATCAGCCTGATATAATTTTTTTTCCTTTTCAAATGACATCTGGGTACTATTATTTACAGTCTGCTCTTTTCCCCTTTCTTCGCTTTTATAAAGAATTTTTGTTTTCTGCATAGTATCTACCCGGGTAGATGAAAACATTTCACACAATTTGTGAAGCAAATTCGCTTGCAAAACCATTCTGTTGAAATATTAGAGCAAACAATTTGTATTTGTCGATACTGGTGCATTATCGATAGAATCGATTATTCTTTTATGTGAAGTATCGCCAGTGTAGGGATGCCAAAACTACTATTGCAAATGTTTGAATACATATTTAGTGATTTTTTTTTATTTAATTGTTAGGAATGATACGAGTATTTAGTTTATATTTCTTGGTTTTCATATTATTTAGTTATATTTTGCGGTTATGTCAGCCAAATAAAGGTAAGTTTTATTGGTCAAGTCCGACGAACCTATACAAACAATATGAAACCAAATCCAATTTCTGTAAACAAATTACATTTCATATTCTATGAACCAATTTTTGAAGAACTTTTTCATTTACGTACAAAAAACAGACACTTCTTTTTCTGCCATAATTGTCCATAATTTTCCGAAAAGGATGGTTCCCGAATAATGCATCTGAAGTCATCAACACCTTCCCCTCCCATTCTGTTTTCCTACTGGAGACCCAAAATGTTCTGTTTTTAGTATTGGCTTGGACCAAACCGAGATTACAGTCAACGTGTATCGCCTTGCAAAATTGGAATCAAGCGAAAGGTCTTGACCCCCATTGAATTGATTTGCAGTACCTGCTTTTCCACGGATTAGGCACCGTTCTCCCACTTCACACCCCGTATTGGCCGTTTTTAGTAGTTGTTTGTCCAGACCGAAATTTCAGTTGCCGTCACGACAAGTGAAAGTAATGTCAGCCGAAACCCTGAGATTCTAGATTGTTTCGGAAAATTGATTTGACATGCAAGTTATTAAATTATAGAATCATTGTGCTGCACTACAGAAGGAAACGTGTGTTCATGAAAAAGGGGAAAGTGATGAATTGAAATGTATTTCGCCGACTTTAATGTTTCATTAAAGTGAAACCTGTTATACATAATAATTATAATAATAATATACACTCGTCGACAAAAAAGCGAACGTTTGTCTGAATGACACCAAACAGACATTACACTTTCGACTTTCCGTGTCCCCAAGTGAAATTGATGTCAGTCGAAATAATTTTAATTATGAATTACCCATCCCTAAAAATCTGCAATTTTGGCACTTGAGTAATTTTATGGCGGAAAGGAGTTTGCAGATTTTATTTGAAAATAAGTGTAAACTGAAATTATTTCGGAAACGTGTCTGAAAAAGTCAGGAATTGGGGTAGAAATTCTCGTATATCAACCCGGGTAGATAAGTTTGCAAATCGACAAACTCAAAGACATCCTAAAATATAAACTTTTTTCTTATTATGAAAATTGATAATAATTGAGTCAGAGGCATTTTAATTTCTAGTGAAAACTCGCAAAGTGAATAACAAATTAAAATATAAATATCTACCCGGATAGACACTATGAAAGCGAAGATTCACGTTTTATTCAAAAACCTGCATGACCCAGTACACATTTGTATGACATACATACATATATGACATTCGAGAGGCAACTATTTATAAGGTGACCAGATCCAGATCGCGACCAGTGCTGTACACACATATGGAAACACTATATGCGATGTCCAGTGATTGAAATGTTGCTGTTGCGGATTGCATAAGCCTGTCGGATAAGTAGCTTCATCAGTGAGCACTCGTGTTCGGTAAAAAAAAAAACCACTGTAAGTGTGTTTAACCCTTAGACGACCAACAAGGTCCCTGGGCACCTATGGCGTTTCCAACTTTGAGCCATTTGAGTAAGGTTCAATCTAACCGGCTTCTCCAATCAATATGTTTAGAAGCAAATGCAATGTGTTTCGAATTATTTCCTTAAAATTTTCTCTCATAACCAGCCGGCGAAAGTGATATATGGCGGTGACCCCCACCAAGGTCCACTGAGACCTTCATGTATTAAGAGCAATTGTAAACATGTTATTTGCAAACTCACTGGAAATGAAAACGATAAGAAGTTTTTCATTAGCATTTTATTGGTAAAAACCATTAGGTTCTGGCAAATTCAATTGAAACGAGACCGAGGCTAATTTTGGGCGCGGCCGAAATTTGGTTACCCTTCGCTCCCCTTGGGCTAAAAGTTTTTTTGGGCGTACCTATGACTTGTGTTCAGTCCTCCCCGCTTCCATGCTTTTCCTTGAATTTTGACATAAGTGCCGGGGCGACGATTTATTGGGGGAAGCGGGGGACGTGGGATTCTTAGATTAACCAAAGGGGGGAGGGGGGGTTGTACGGCAACCCAATGAACGCATGGCCTTTCCATCAATTTTTACGTATGTTTGAGGCATTAATTATAAGATTTGGTCGAAATTGGTGGACAAATAAAAAAGTTTTTCTTCGAAGAGCCTAATTTGGGGGTTGGGTTTATATGCCAGCCCCATGACCCCATGGTCCAATTTAATTCATTTTTGCATTGTTTTGTAACATCAATAAAAATACATTTCCATGAGGTTTGATTGAAATTGGTGTGCAAATAAAAATGTTTTTTCTTAGAAAAAATTGATTTGGGGAGCTAGGTTTGTATGGTGGCCCCATGACCACATGGTCCGACTCCATCTAATCATACATATGTTTTGTGTCATTAATAGTCATGAATAGAATCAGATTTGTGTGAAGTTTGGTTGAAATTAGGGTATAAATAACAAAAATCTTAGAAGAACTTATAATTTGGGGAGCTAGGTTTGTATGACAGCCCCATGACCCCATGGTCCGATTTGGTCCATTTTTACATATCTTTTGTGACATCACTAGAAACACATTTGTGCAAAACTTGATTGAAATCGATGAGAAAATAAAAAAGTTTTTCTTAGAAGAACCTAATTCGGGGGACTAAGTTTGTGTGGCAGCCCCACGACCCGATTTGATCGATTTTTACATATGTTATGTATCAGCAATGAAAACACATTTGTGCAAAATTTTATTGAAATTGGTGCATAAATAAAAAAGTTTTTCTAAGAAGAACCTAATTTTGGGGGGTAGGTTTGTATGGCAGCCCCACGACCCCCTTGTCGGATTTTAGCGATTCAAACATACAAACTGCCTGCAACAAAAACAAGCATGTGTACAAAATTTCAGCTCCATAGCTTTTAAATTGGCCGAGTAAAACGCGTAGCAACAGACGGACAGACGGACAGACAGACAGACGGACATCGCCCAATCGACTCCCCATGTTATGCTGATTATATATGTATACTTATTATATGGTCGGAGATGCCTCCTTCAATGCGTTACAAACTTCATGACAAAGTTAATATACCCTTTTCGCTTGATAAGCGAAGGGTATAAAAAGTAATAAAAACAAAACTCATCGCTACACTATCTTCTAATCAGTGGCAACTTTTGTTATTAGTATGTTCGTAATGGGTACACATGGGATTTTACCAATTCGATTTTGTTTCTAAGAACCGTTAAATTCTGGGAAGTTCTTGTGATTAAGGTATATAAAGAAGACCTCGCGGCACCTGCATTCATTCAGTTCTTAGGTGTTGCTACTAGTACAACGCATCATAGCGCTAAAAGCTCGCTCAATATCAAAGCGGTTGTAAGAAAGTAATTAACTATAACTATTGAAAAAAATGAGTGCTTGGGATAAAATAGACTTGCTGATAACCCGGCGTTTTCAATGCCTGAGTGGCAGTTAAAAAGATGCAGCCGAGAACAGTGATGATGAGACGAGAACAGTGATGATGAGTACCTATATTCCTGAGGAAAAAGCGTCTGATGCCGAAATCGAAGTGGAAGTTGAAGTGGCAGATTATGACGTTTTGTTTGAAAACCCTACAGCCTTTGCAGCAGCAATTTCTAATGAAAGACCTCATTTTATTTCCAGAAGTGATACGTTAATCCACCAGCTAGTGACCACATTCGAGCTCATAACGTCGTAAACTATATACTCAACGTCGTCCAGAGCCTGCTGCTGGAACTGTTGCGGATCCTTTAGGAATCTTCAAGTCAATCTTCACTGATGAGATCGCTTACATCATTATCCGCGAGATAAATAGGAAGGGGAATAAAAGCGCAGCAAAGTGGAATTCCAAAAAACCAAATACAAAACCAGGGCAATGGACTCCCTTGACGCTCAATGATTTTCACGCTTATATTGGGATTTTGCTGTCTCTAAAATAATTACGGACCGATACACATTTGCCTCTATATAAAGCCGCCATGGCCAAAAATCGCTTCAAAACAATAAACAGAATGATGATGATAATAGCCATACTCGGGAGACAAGGCAAGGAAAGCAAGACTGCTGCAACAGACGACATCTGGACAATGGTAATGGTCAATTTGGAGAAGGCTTATACATCACACGAGTCCATGACTGTAGACGAGGCCGAACTCAGTTCACGCAGTACATACTGTCACAACCAGCAAAATAGGTATCAAAATATGGTGGCTTTGCGATGAACAATCGTATTACGCCTTCAAAGGTATGATTTAGAGTGGAAAACAGCCTGACGGAGAACGACAAACCAACCAGGAAAAAAAGTGGTCCAGAGTTGGTTCACCGCTATGAAAGAAGTGGACGAACTATGTATCCCGATATTTTTTCACGACATTGGAGCTTAAATCCTAAGAGCTGGCCTGTGTTGAGACAGTTCTAACCAACAAAACGTGATTTCTTAAAGGACCGGTCTCAGGAAGTGCTTAGCACTTTGTTTACTATATAAATATTTTTTAAGTCAAACTGCTTACTATATTTTATACTACTAAGCATTTGATATTCACCCCAAAAAAATGATAATTCAGTTAATATTCACAGATGAAACTGTTATAAGCATCATTGTATAGCGTTGTTGGGCTTTAACCGTTGGAAAAGTTGTCGGTCATCTGCGGGTTAATGTAAACAGTTATATCGGCTTGCCTCTCTCTAGGGCAAACGGAATAATTCTATCTGTCCCGCCTTGTACTATTCAATCGAAGGTGGAGTTGAAGCGTAGAGCCTTGACAAGGAATTCTTTTGAAGCTTTTGTTAATGAAGAACGCGAAAGTCGAGCTGTATCTCACAGTACATTTTGCTGTACGATTCTCAATGGTGTACGGGAGGCCCAATGTAATGTACAGCACAATGATGTCCGTCTGGTCACCTTAAGTTTTATCATCATTACATGCACATACATATGTCACTTCAACATACCAGTAGGAAATATGAATTTGATTTTAACATTAAGAAATTATTAACAAAATTTTAAAGTTAACACATTTTTTTAAAGTGCTGTATCTTTGGATCCTTTGCACCTACAAAGCTGGGGTTACACTCAAATTAAAGAAAATTTTCTTAGCTTTAAGAGTGCAGTGGACGACTTACTTGTAGGCAGTGGCGGCTCGTCATAGTGTGTAAGGTGGACACGGCCCGCCCTATAAATAAATACACTTATTGTATATTCACATCTTTTAACATCAGCAGAAATGTACAACAAAATTTTACCTTTGACTATTAGGTGAACATCATTCATATTAATAGTTTTTTCCTATCACTACCAAGTCTCTCGCCAATCTATCAATTACTGTTTGGGAGCCACTGCACCAAAACATTTCCGGTGTTTGTATTAATCAACAAATTAGGCTGCTTTTAGGCTTTTTTTGTTTGATCAAAATCGAAACTGCCTATGTGTATGCAATAATCAACTCGCATATTCAAACCTTTAGGTATTGTTGAAAATCTATTCACCATCGACATAAAGACGAGGCAACCGGTTCACAGTGGGCCACTTGCGCCGGTGACCAAATTACAACAACAAATCATTCGAAATTTATGAAACTTTTGGAAGCGGTGGCACCGAATTCAACACCGACAAGGTAGGCCGGCCTATAGCAGCTCGAATTGAATCAGTGTAATAAAAATGAGAATGATGATGACGTAGACAATTAAGTACAATTTTCGGGGTTACCATGAGCTGGTCAAAATGAATAAAAAACCAACGATGGCTCAGTGCTATGTAGGAAAACATGTTTCACGGGAGGATTTCTTGTGTAATGATGATTATTAAATTAATAATTTCGAAGTGTTCATTGTATTATGTATTAGAATGTAAAATAAACTTTCGGGAACATGAACATTATTGTTGTGCACTTTTAGCATTTTTGATTTGTTTTAGACTATGTACATTTACATTGAAAATGCTAAAGGCGCACAACATTAATTCGCATGTCCCCCGAAAATCTATTTGATAGTCTATTAATTATATACTAGGACACTGCATTTAAAAACAAAATGATCCTAAATAAAAAAATTATATCTTGATCTAAGAAATGGTTGCAAAACTGTGAAATTGAAGCGTAAATTTATGGTTCCATTTAATACAATGCGAACTTTACGTGGAAAGTCGTTAATTTTAGGTGTTTCCAAAAGATTTTTATTCCGTGAATGTGCCCATCCTGTGCAAGGAGGCACGGGCCGCCACTGCTTGTAGGAAGCACCTTTTAGTAATTACAAACAAAAATATGAAAAAAGTCTGAAAATTTTGAGGTTTAATTACGGGGTTAGCACAGGTTTTTCGAAGTTGCAAACTTGGTGGTACACTTCTGGTATCTATCTTAACAATATCCCAAAAGAACAGAGCCGAGCAATTTTTTGCGACCTAAAATCGTTAAATGACTGGCCTATGATGTGAATTGAAGACCTGAAAAGATAGTAACGTTTTGTACTCATGTAGCTAGTCGGCAGTAAACGTCTCAATTTTGTTTTTATAGCCGTTACTACACAAAAGTACTCAATCATTAACCTTTCATTTAACATGAGGTCCTGCGTACACGGAAATGCATGCCAACTAACTGATTTTTGTCGTTCTTTCGCCCAAAATAATAACATTATTGCGTATACCAAATCACCAAAAATAAAAATAAAACAAAATCCATTGAAGAAACTTCCGTTAAATTGCAAAATTGCAAAGCATTTTCTACCTAACTACGACTATACCGCACTATGTAAAAATTACACCTACTAATCAAAAAAGGCCAATTTGGGACTGTGCTACGAGACGCTTAACATGGAAAATTCATTAGTCCTTTGCATTTCGCATTCTCAAAGCCCAACTTACCCGTACTATACGTTTGTTTTGACCTTTATGGATTTCTCCCAATTCTAAAGACAACATAGTCACAGTACACACTGTCTACTCTGTGTTTTCTGTTGGTTTGTTTGTTGCGAAGGGTTTATTAATGCTGTATTTTACGTTTTTGAATTCCTTTCGGGGATTCTTTTGAAATTCCTACAATGACAACGATGTTGAATATAACATTATGATGACATTGATGAAAAGAGGAGTGAAAATTGTTGAGTTTTGTCACGCAATTATACAATATACAAATCAGAAAAGTTTCGGTTTTTGCGCGACGGCAAAGACGTGTCAAAAAACAGGGTACTTGAAAATGCGGAAGTTTCGATTAAAATTTTGGTCAAAGCGATGAGATGGGCGAAAAGGTTTTTAAGACGTTGAACGGAGAAGAAAATTGGAAGACTATTAAAAATGGAAATTATGTTAAGCTTTTACTATGGTTAAGGTAAAATTGGGTAGTTTCGGACTTCAATTGGGCACAGTCCCCGCTCTAAGGGGGGGGGGGCAAGTCGGGCGGTCGCCCGGGGCGCCAAATTTTGATTTTTAAGGGCGGCTTTTTGGCTAACACTTGAATAAAAAAGGCAAAAAAACCGAAGGAAAAAGTCATTATCAGATTCGATTTAGTGGGCAAAATGAAATAAGCAGGAGGAGTTTTTTTTAAGGTAGAGAAGCACATGAAATTCTTAATTAAAAAAGCGTTGAAGATGCACTTGTTTATCAACTGTATCATTAGTTCTCATTTGAAAGTTGTGTTTTGAAGGTACAAAGTTCTTGGGAAACGCTGCTGCACTTAGAATCCTAAAATACTGAACAGAAGTTTTTAAACTAAATTATAAATTATACGTATGTGATGCTAGCGCAGCCCTACTTCCGAAAAGCAAAATGGATCAGTTTGCTCAGCTATGTGCTAATCAAATTCTCCCTTAAAAAAGAAACTCATTGGAGAACAATTATGTAATAATTTCGTCCTCCAGTTGAACATTTAGTACCACTTCTTTGCATGATCCCTATAGTTCTTACCAAAGAAGAGGGCCACCAAATTTTTAAATGGAGGACAAAATAAATTAACGAAATTTAAATATTGAGTTTTTAAGCAATACGTCGCATTTTATTTCCGGAACTAGGGCCTACAAAATTGTTTAGCCTAGTGAATCGGTGGAGAGCTCGTCCACTAAGAAAGGAGAAATTGATAGGAAATGAGAAGTAATGAGTCACATAAACACTAAGTACAAAAGCATAAAAAACAAAGTCTCCAGCGAGAAACTTCATGCCAAGGTACCATTTTCATTACTATTTGGGGGATGGAATCACAGTTACACATTACGGGAGCCCAATAGCAGTCCCCAATTCATTTCCAGCCATGCTAATATCAGCATTTGGCTAGGTTGCCTCGATTTAACTAGCTCCTTCTTTATAGAAATTCTTCTCTATAGCAAGTCCGGGAGTGGGGGTGTCTTTCCAGTCCAATTTTTTTTCAACCACATGGTCCTAGCTCTATACATCATATAACTGTTATCACCAAATTTAGCCCTTTCAGACGAAATGGTGTTAAATTCCTTTAACTTCCCAGAGAAAGCTTCGTGTAACATATGCTTTATTCTAACGATAAAGTATAGCGGACAGCAAAAATGCTCTAAAGGATACTTTTAATCCCAGAAGTCATGCAGTGTTAAAACACAAATGTAAGCCTTTTAGAGGCGAAATATAGTTGCTTATTTGTAGTTCGCACATTTTCAAACGTAGAGCATCGATTTTATATGGAACAATACAGCAGTAAGAAATAAATGTACCGTTATCATCGGGGGCTGAGGAGGGTTTCAAGCTCCACTACATGCCCTACAATCCCCCTTCCGAGCTACGACCATGATTCTCAAGACGACGCAATTATGAAAATAACCCATGGACGTTGAAATCACTGAAGAAATTCGTCTAATTAAAGCTTATCGGCTGCGCAGTATCCAAGGAGGTTGTGGAGAAATACTCTTCTACTTGAACAACGTACATACTATCTAGTATCAATCTGCCAGGTCAGGGGCGCAATTTGTCCTCTTGCCCGGGGCGGCGTAAGTGCTAGAGCGGGCGCTGATTGGGCAGGGTGAATAATTTAAATTGTATGTTCACAAACGACAAAATATTTGAGGGAAAACTAACAAAAGACAGACAATTATAATTTAAAGGTTAAAATAAAGATTATTAACACTAAAAATAAATTTATATTTTTTAGTAAAAAACTAAAAAATAAAAAAATAAATTGGATGCTTAATTTTATTCCACTTATTTCACATTAATTTTATCAGTACTTTTGATGATGTCTTTACTGAAACAAATTGTCTTATCGACTTATTGGCATAATACTTGTTAAGAAGTAAATCCGTTTTAAGGCATTTTCATCAGCGAACTGTACGCAAACCGCAGATGGTTCTCAAAATATGAATCTTGTTTACACTCAGCGTTTAATATTTGTAGCAAAACAATTCACAGACACAAATGTCAAAGTTTATTAAACATTATCACAAACTTACTCACTTTTGCAAAACACTAAAAGATGGTAAATAACACATACCTGGAATTAAAAAGAAAATAAGTTAAAAAGACATGTTATTATGTAGATGCTAAAATTGTAACTTCTATAGTTCAAAATTGTCAAATTATTATCAGTCGAAACTAAAATTAACGGTTCACATTAAAGTTTAAGGAGGGAGTTATTAGATTTATTGTCAATTTTAGAAGGTTCATCAAAACATAAATTCACTACTTTTTAGAAAAAAAAACAAAAACCCTTATTGATTTCGTCCCATGAAAGTGGACGAGCTCGGGGTTCGGAGTACATTTTACGTCGAAAACACCCAAAAATCCTTGTTTAGCTCGTCCCCGCGCAAGGGGACGAAATCGATCAGCTTTTCTAGTTTTTTGTTTTTCTGTTTTTCGCTAGTTGTCCATAGATTTACAATGAAAGTTTTTATTTCTGCTATCCAGCCTTCTTTATTCGTTTTGAAATGACGTTTCGGTCCTAGACCATTTTCGAGACTCTTAATTTTACCTTAATTTTGTAATTTTTTACATATACGAGAACACTTAAGCTGATAATGGCTTTCCAGTTTTCAATGTGATTATGGAATGGATTCCGAGTAAAACCTTTAGAGCGGTGGAAGTGTAGCATACCCCGGTTGAGAATTTTTTGCATTCCTCCATGGTTACATTAGTGATGCTATGCTGGTTCCCTGGTGGGCTCTTAACGCCATTTTTACGGGTTCGAAGGACACATTACGAAAACATATCTTAGAACCCATGCAGAGTCCTTTCTGTAGTATGCCACAGTAGATGATTCTTTCATCGTTTTGTGATAGGAAAATAAATTAAAATCGCATATTTCGACAGCTGTAACTTCTGACAGCGGAACCCTTGAAATTTTCACCAAATACGAACGGTACGCTACTTTACAAGTTTTTTTTTTTGAATTTCAAAATTATTCGCTCAGGAATTTCCAAGCTATGAACAATTTTCAATTAGAAAACTAAAAATTGCGATTTAGGCAACCGTAAGTTCTGAACGCGGATAGGTATTAGGACCGTGAAGGAAATCTAAGCGCCTACTAGCTACTACAAGTAGGGTTCCTGAGTTATCCATCTTTTTAAATTAAAAGGAAATCCTTTCGATTTATAGTTGTAACCTGATTAAATTGACACTGCATCACTTTAATTTAAAGTGATTATAGATAGACTTTCAAAAGCAATATCTTATTAGTTCAAAGGGAAATCCGTTTGAAATAAAGGGATTATATAATGATTCAAAGGGAAACAAATATGAAGCAAAATCATATTTGAATCTCTTTGAATCATATGCGTATTTTTTTAATTTACAGGATTTTTTTCTCAGTGTTAAAATTAAAGAAATTCAAGTTTCAGAATGTTTTTTTTTTAAGAATGCCAAAGAATTTTGCACTTTTTCATTATTAAACTTTTGGAGTCATTTACGGCAACTTCATTTTACTTTTCACAGCAGATAAACTTAATTTCTTCGGTTGACTCCTTTGTTTTTCCAAAATGGTTTCTTTTAATAAATTCTTGAATTCAAGGGCTTAAAAGAATAAAGCCAGAGCTAGTAAATCAGGAAGCCGACTGGGACGTCGTCGAATCTTGTATCTCGATATGTCCCTGTCGCAAAGCAATTCGCAGAAAAATAATTTTGAGGCGCTAATTGTGTAGTTTGATAACTGCTCCCCTATCTTGAACGATCGTTGGTACCGAATTGATGTGGATCCGCTAAATAAAGCTTAGGGCAGATTCCGAAAACGATGTGTTCAATACGGGCACGATATTTCGGCGTGCTGTTTTTCACGAGGGGATTTGTCTCAAATTCTCTACTGTGTTGATTGTTTTATTGCAAATGACATTTCGTACCATGAATTTCTTACGACGTTTTAGCAACCTTCAGTAGCGATTGCGATGCGATGTCGTATCATTCCGGCCTTCCAAAAACAAGAATTTCAGAACTTATTTGTTTACATAGATATGAGTGAATTTTCGCACTGAATTTAATTGTCAACTCAAACTTGATCTTTGCATGCCGAAAAAGCAATAATTTCGCATACAAAAAAATGACATGTGACGAGCGTTCGTTGTTATATCCGATCATTTTGCCTCTCGAGTCGGAAAAATGCAGTCGTTATAACCGATCAGTCGTTATAGCGATGGTCGCTATATCCATCAAAAATTGTACCGAGCGAGCCTCTTAGATCTCGGGACCTGAAATTTCCGTCGTTATAGCCGATTCGTCGTTATAGCCAATGTCGTTATAAACGATATCTACTGTATTTCTGTAGAGGTACACCACAAGGGAGTATTCTATCTCCCCTACTCTGGAATATAGCAATCAATCAATCAATTGTGGATCTTGAGAAGACTGGTTGCAAGGTCACTGCATATACTGATGTCGTAATTGCTGTGACAGGTAAGTTCCCGGAAAAGCTTAGTGGACTATAGGAGAACGCCTTATCTATTTTAACAAACTGGAAAAATCTCAGTGGGGTAGGAATTAATCCAGCTAAAACGGAGTTTGTGCTCTTTATTGGCTGGACTTGACGGTGTGTTCCATCTGCTACCTTTGGATATATTCGGCCAACAACTGGCTGCTAACACGGCACTATGCTTACGTGAAAATAGTCATTGGCAAACCCTGGAGGACGATTGTTTGATTCCGTCAAGGAATCACTGCGATAACAATACACCCCTGGCCACGGGGTCTTTGGTGTTCTACACAGATGGTTCTAAAGGCCTGAATAGACCTCGGGCGGAATGAAAATGAAATTTTTGTCCGCTGCGATTTTCTCAATGAAAATGCATGCTTACTGTCGTGGAACATGTCGGTAATGATGGGGAATTCCATAAGCTACAATCCGAATATGGTTCCAAAATTTTTCTCGGCCATTTTATGTATTATTTTTCGATTCCCCCGTCATTTGATATTTTTCACGGTGAAATGACCGGGGAATCGAAAAATAATACATAAAATGGCCGAGAAAAATGTTGGAACCATATTCGGATTGTAGCTTATGGAATTCCCCATCATTTTCGACATGTTCCACGACAGTAAGCATGCATTTTCATTGAAAAAATCGCAGCGGACAAAAATTTCATTTTCATTCCGCCCGAGGTCTATACTGCGCTTAAGGCGGATGAGAGAGTTGGTATTGCAGTTCACTAGGATGGACTAGACATTAACTTGACACACTGTCTATCTGGCCACTGTCTCCTTCAAGCGAAAATTTATGCAATTATGGAAGCCCTAACCTGGTTGGAAAATCATGTCGTCACGATGAGGGTTGTCATCATATACACTGACAGTCAGGCTGCAATTCGATCACCTCGAATCTGTACTGACTACATCAAAAACTGTTGTCAGCTGAGCGAAAACTAAGAGTGATGGGTCAATTTTTATACCATAAGATGGTATAGGGTATATTGTTTTTGTTACCCCGATATTATGTAACACCTCAAAGGAGCCACCGGAGGTATGGCAAAGTATATATATATAAATGATCAGGGTCGGTTCCTGAATCGAATAAGCCATGTCCGTCTGTCTGTCTGTCCGTGTGTCTGTCTGTTAGCACGATAACTCCCGAAATAATGAAGCTAGCGGTTTGAAATTTTGGTCAAATGTTTTTTTTTTTGCTGAAATCTTTGACGGTATTGAAAATGGGCCAAATCGGATCACGGGTTCCCCTACCTCCCATACAAACTACCCCTCCTTGATATTTTAATTCGGCCATAACTTTCGGTAGAATATCGCTATTGACTTGAAATTTTGATCAATGTCTTATTTTGACATATAGGTACTTTGAGTTGATGGAAAGTGGAGTAGGTCCGACAACCCGTATCCCTACTTCCCCTACAAAGTTATATTCAGCCATATCTTTTGATAGAATTACGAAAAACTTCAAATTGGTATCATATGGTAGCCGTTGGATGCCTTGAAAAAGTAATAAAGATGTGTCAGGTCCGACCCATCTACCCCTCCCTCCCCCACAAAAAATATGAAATTGAATATTTTGGGTTTTGCGTGCCTTCTAGGTCTTTACATGGGTATAGGGTATACACTTATCGTGCTATTCGCACGATTAGAACTCGTTCTCGTTCAACATGTTCTCTGCTGGGTACCCAGTCATAGCGGATTTCAAGCGAACTGCAATGCTGACCGTCTCGACCGCAATCATCTGAAAGTGCCAATCGCTTCTTGTAAACAGGCAATAGAAACGAGACCGAGTTCTAATCGTGCGAATACCCATGTACAGACCTAGAAGGCACGAAAATCTGAAATTTACAATTTTTTTTTTTTTAGGGGAGGATGGGGTGGATGGCTCCGATCTGGCACACATTCCATGTCTTGTAAGGATATCCATTTGCCACATTTGAAGTGTTTCGCAACATTCTATGAAAAGATATGGCTAAATGTAGCTTTGCATGGGAAGTAGGAGTAGACTCTCCGCGCCGATGTATTCAAACTGATGTTGTGACCAATATCGGCTTGTGAATTGTCGTTATTTGCAACCTGGTGAATTACGCAACCAAAAAAAAACAATTATCCAATTGTCTGAAAAATGAAACAATAAATTCACCATATATGAGTCATCTGTGCTTGTCCCCTCATGTGAAAATACAAAAATTTCCACATCGCTTTTATGCTATTTGAGAATTTTTCCGTTCCAGACTCTACAGGCCTCGAAAAGGGGGCATGGATAGAAAAGAGTTGACAACTACTGTGTAGATGATATCATTTACGTAAACTAAAAGAAAGGGGTCCTAAACGGCTTTCTTGCGGAACTCAGCACTTTAAAACGGGATGAACAGCCATTTATCTCACCCTGCTTAGAAAATAGACTGTATATCTTACAAGTAAATACCAAAATACCATCAGCAACCACTGAAGTGAAAGATACCAAATTGGTTGTAGTTGATTTTTCTGTAAGAAATCCATGTTAATATAATGATATTTTATTTTTAACAAGCATTTGAAGCAACTTTTGTATTGGTATTGTTTAGAAGCAGATTTTAAGTACGAAACCTTCCATTAAACAAGAAAAATACATTAAGACAGGGATGAATTAAAAATTTATGCTACGAGATGGCATAACTATCGCAAGCAATTCTTAAAAGAATATTAGGTTCGTTTTATTGCTACATCTCGTGTAATTTTGGGTAACGAACTCCATATAAAAAAATGACACTTACCCAGGTATATTTCACGCGTGTGACTAACCCAGACGTGTCAAACTCGCGGCCCTCCTCGCAGTTCTATGCGGCCCGCGGCCATGTCGAAGCAGCACAATCTGTACTAACACAAAAATGATGAAATTGGTAAGGTGAACAAATCCAGCTGTTGAACGCAAGCCTAGAAAAATTACTAAAACTCGTCAGTGGCTTATGCAAGATTATTTAAGGATTTTTCCCCAAATACTACCAACAATTTGAGGCTGGTTTTTTTGATTTTATAAGACAACTCATCTTTTTTTTGTACAGGACAATACTACTCTCAATACTCAATACTACTCTTCATGAAATTGGTCTGTCCCGGAATGCAATTAATAAAAAATTGGTTGGCTTTAACGACCATGAATTGAGATTTATTTGGAAAAATGGCAAAGCTTTAAAAACTACGGAAATTTTCGAATTTGTGTTTAAATTACCTGGATGTGAAATTCCAACATAATAATTAGAGCCCAAGTGCCTGATTTTCATACCTATACTCATCAAGCTTTATTGGTGCATGAGTTTGTTTAAAACCATATCACAAACAACTTTTTGTCTATATTCGACACCTTTCTGCTGAAATAAATTAATTCTGACTATTTTGCCTCCTGCCTGTTATTTTTGGCGACCTGGATTAATGGTGCTAAAAATATTTTATCATCTATCCAACATTTGGCGCAAAACATGTAATTAACATAAAGTGGTTACTTGAAGATCAATCATATTTTCACGTTTTCGCTTCTTGTCTTAATTTTTTAATGTTCTTGAAGTACATTTTCACAGATAGTCCCGAAGCCGCTATAGCGATCCAGACTATCTACCATATTTTAAAAGTAATATTATGTAATCAACTTTCGTAATAAAATTTTAAATTTTCCTCCTGCGGCCCACCTAAACCTGAGGAGACTCTTATTTGGCCCGCGCCAGGTTTTGAGTTTGACACCCCTGGACTTACCTGCACGGGACAGAGTTTAGAGAAATCAAACGTAGATGGCTAATGCACAGGGTAAAAATACGGGATTTTTTTCAAACCAAATGGGAGATTTTTTTCTCATTGTGGTTTTAGATTGTGCTAATAAATAATCATCTTAATTGATGAAATCCACCAAATCTAAAAAATAAGCCGACGAGAGTGAGTTAAAGATGCAAAGCAACTATCAGGTGTCAGCTATTTGGTCTCAACCGGGATGTTAAACGCGATCGTTTTTTGAGTCAGATTTAACCTCGATAGCAATAAAACGCTACTATTATAGGCATGCCATCAGGTCCGGCCTGAATACTAACATCAAGACTACGTAGAGCTTTTAAAAGGTCATCATCAGAGACCTCAAGAGCACTGCTAAGGCCTCCGGAGCTATAACTTTCATTGATGGCAGAATGCATTTGATGAAGACGAGCCCGGTAAATCATACACAGTAAAAATTGCGCCTTATTTTTCGCTCTGTTAAGTTTGACTAATTCCTTGGCAATCGCGCGTAATCTATTCCAACTATCACTTTCATTTTAAAAATTTATATCTTATGCTTGAATTACAATGGAAGCAGCATCATCTGTCAAAGTAGGCAGCACCATACATTTTAAGTTGCTGCTTTTGCTGAACAGCATTTTGTCAGCAATTTAAAATGTATGCGTGCTGTCGCTGTTGCTGCTCGGTCTTTGTGTTTCAAGCATTAGAACCTAATACAGCAAAAAACATACTCTGAATTCATTATTAACTGCAGCGTGATGAAAGCCGAAAAGTAGCATTCTGGCGAATCGTCTCGTCTTCGGCTAGATGCCAAATTTTACGAATTCTTACATTATATCAGAATCGATTGTTTTTCTGGAAAACCTTTCTTCTACGAAAAAACTGGATACTATTTTAGTGCGCCTCTGCATCCGCTTTATGCGTCCGTTATTGTCCCAGTTGTATTTGAACCTCATATAATATAAACACTGAAAATCAGTGTAAAAAGAAGACTGAAAATGACAAGAGTATACAAATCATTGGGGAGTGGGGGCGCCTTGATGAAAATGTTGCCCCGGGCGCCAAATTGTCTTCGCACGGCTCTGCATGTGAGCTTTTCATTATGGGTACCACATCCAATTTGGGTTCAAGGGGACCTAGTTGGGCTTTAACCTTCAAGTAAATGACCGATCATTTGAGAGTTATTAACATAGTTACAAGGATAAAGTTTTTTTCTGGATACTTTCAGTCATGTCTTTTCTGCGACTATTCACGATACATTCTGTTCGCAGAAATATCGTTTGTGTGTATTCAGGTAGGTACAACCATCCATAGTTCTTGCATGCATCGCCTTCTTAAAGTCACTCCGTTGAAAACAATTGTTTCATTTTGGTAATTTCCAAATCCATTTCTTCAAACAACAACAGTCTAGTCTAGACAATTCCACCTGTGTCAGTGACACGTTCCAAAAAAAAAAACAGAATAACCAATTGAATTCTTTTATCTTATCTCAATGAAAACATTTGCCTAGGTTCCCACGCACACACGCAGTTCAATTCAAAAAATGGCAACCTTAAACCTAGATATATTTACATATTTTCCAAGAATATCATATTAGATCTTTACTTAACATTCAAAAAAATAACGAAACATTATTTAACAATAAATGCTGCACAAATACAAAAGGAATTCATGACAATACACAAAAATAAAAATAATAATAAAAACAAAAAAAAACTCCTCAGGCCTCGCTAAAGGACAAATAATAGCATCATAAGACACAAAACAAACTCGCACACATAACAACACACGAAAAAAATATTTCAAGAAAAATATTCAGAGGTAAACAAACAGAAGAAATCTCTCTGTCGGAGGTGGTTTGGAGAAATAGACAGGGACGTGTAAGGATATGGAAGTACTAAGGAACATCGCATGTCTCTCAACTTTTAAAATAACATTATTAAAGTATTTTATTGCACGACAGAGACGTGCACGTACTTGACAGAATATGAGTTGTACTTTATCCTTGATATATAAGGAAAGAGACAAGTAGCGTGTACTGTAGGATGACTGTCAAATAATATTAACGGTCGTACAGAAATTATGTAGGTGGAATGATACAAGTATGCCGAATGAAATAAAGTTAATATTCTTTGATAAAAACCGATAAATTTAATATATGGTATTATCAGAATATGCATATTTATTTTTCTTCTCAGTACCGTATGTGGGGCCATGGTGCGTTAACTCAGCCGTGTATAGGCAATTTCTAGTCAACGTTACATTACATATCATTTCGGAGTGTATATAATGGTGCAAGCACTATATATTTCCTGTCCGAACATGTACGAACATTATGGACCACGCCGAGATTCGATCTCCAGACCTCTAGATTACTAGCATCGTAGAGTGCGACTCAACCAAGTGAGCCCGCTCTTTGTGCTAATATCCCAATAAAGCTTAAATTCCAACTAATATTTACATAGTAATACCTATACTTACTTTGGCCAAAAACTCCTCCACGTTCCACAATATAGCAATTTAGACAATTCAACACAAATAGACCAGGCCATATTCTTATACTCGAAAAATTTCCAAAGAAACATGTCACAATCCGCCCCCGCCAACATTGAACAGTCGTTCTAACACATCGTCTCAAGGACAACAAACGATACTGCAGGATTATTTTTTTTTCTTTGACAAAAGTCTACAACATTACACACACTCAGAGAGTTTCTTATTTTTCATACTCTTTTTTGAGCGCCAAACACGTAGAAAAGCACTTAAACTTGTAAACACGTAGGCTCAAGGATCCAGGTGTTTAATTGCCATGGTAAATAACATTACGACTTTTGTTTATTCTACCGAAAGAATATGCGCCAAGTTTTCGAGAACATTGTACAAAGCTCGGATTTTTGTTTGTTTTGTGCCAAAAAGGAATAAAGGAAAAGCAAAAATAAAAACGGATAATAGAAATGAAGGTAGACATAAAGTTTTTCTTGAGACAAATTCAAGCGTAAAAGGCCAAGGATATTTCTACTCTAGTGACTAGTAGGCGTATAGTCAATCAAAAAGAGCGCAACAATGAACGGACAAAAAATATTATTATAGCCAATGCGTATTACGTAGATTCCAACGAGTGCGAACTTTTGGACAGACGCCAAAACCCAAGGGAGACTAGCCGTGTCGTATAGTTGTATTTATTTACGTATTGTATTGTGTCCTGGGAGGAGTATTTCAAGTTCATTTTTTTCAGTCTTCCTTTTTCTAGAATCTTAGAATTTTATTTGGTCATTTATTTTTTGTTTGTATTTTATTTTTTATTTTTACAGAAGCAATGTGTAGGTTAACAGCGATATAGGCATGGAAATGCTTTAAGAATTTCAAACAAGCTTCTTAAAGAATTTTGAAAAAGTTTTCCTAATGGTATTTAAAAGTATTCTTACTTACGTGCATGCACTCGTAGCATGTATAATTAATTGGGGAGGAAATTATAATTTCAAACTTATTCGAAACACGTTCGGTAAGCATTTAATGAAGTTAAACGTACTCGTATATGAAATTAATTTCTAGACATGGAAGAATTTATTTCTACGGCTGGAAAGCACGTTTTAAAGTGCCCTTAAACATTGAGCATAATCTAGGAAATTAAATTAAAAGAAAAATTAGATTCGTTTTTTTTTTTTAGACGGATAGGACTCAGGAGCAGTGTATAAATATAAAAATAAATAAATAAATAAATTCATCTTGCGACGTGTCCTCTCTGTACAAAAGTTGTGCTGCTTCAATTACGGCCAGCAGTTCTTTTCTCGTTACGCAGTTATTTCGTTCGCAACTGTGGAAAGATAAAACTCTTTCTTCTCCATCGACCTTCTAAAGGACCCTTCCTGTTCCCATATCGCTCGCATCCTTATCCAATATGAAGCGCCTGCCTGCTTGCGGGTTTCAATACGGAAGCTTCGCTCAGCTTCCTTTTCAGCGTCTCAAACGCCCTTTGACACTGCTCGTTCCATTTAAAGTGACGGTTTTGCACCGTCGCGTCAGTTGGTGCAAGCATTTTGCAATATTGGCGAAGTCTTTGACGAATCGACAGTAATACTAAGCTAGACCCAAGAAACTTCGCAGCTGGCATTTGTCTTTTGGCGCAGGCCGGGACTTGATGGCTTCTATATTTTCAGGATCGGTCTACACTCCTTCGCTTGTTACCACACGGCCTGATTATTTCTCTTCTTTCGCAAAGAGTGAACATTTCTTAGCACTCGGCTTAAGATTCGCTGCTCGTAGTTGTACGAATACCTCTCTGAAGTTCTTAAGATGGTCCTCGAAGTCCTTGTCATTGACAATAATGTTGTCAAGCACGTTTGTCAACTGAGTCCTCGTAGAACTTGTTCCATTAATTGTTGAAAGCTAGCTAGTGCGTTGCATAGGCCAAATGGCATTTTCACGAATAATCGACGCAAAAGAACTACCGGTGACGTCCAGAGGATGTCCTTGTTCGAAAAACAAGAAATTATCAAATTCCTTGTTTTTCCATAGTTCCAATTATTTCGAGGACCTGCCGTATCGGTTGAGATCCTTGGGTATTGATTTGATGGGTGACTAGGTCCGTTGTTCCATAATTGTCCTCGTTTTCGTCAATTAGCTATGCTGGTTGTTTATACTCATTTCCGCTGAGGTCTCCTTG
The DNA here is from genome assembly GCA_949715475.1 of Microchrysa polita. Lineage (NCBI taxonomy): Eukaryota > Metazoa > Arthropoda > Insecta > Diptera > Stratiomyidae > Microchrysa > Microchrysa polita. The sequence goes on from OX454421.1 coordinate 6,861,652, forward strand.
CTGCAGTAGGGAGCTGATGACGTCTGACGAATGTCCTCCTGTGTTACGGCTTACTGCGAGCTCGCTCAATGCGGTAACGACTATAGCTGGTTCACCCTGGCCTATTAGCTCTCCTGCTTTCACCGTAATGTCCCTCTCAGACACATTCAATATTCGTTCCGGTACTAGGTTGTTGTCACTCGTTTTCGCCAATGTTCGGGCCAGCATTAAGTTCTTTAAAGCTGTTCAGGAATCGGTGTCGGAAGCGTAACTCACGCAATTGGATTTCTTGCTCGACTTCTCTTCAGTAGCTTCTTCGGACCGACATCTATCCATCGCTGGTTAGTTGTATCGGATCGGATAATGGACCTGGAAACACCCGTGTCGATAACTATTGTTGGCAATTGCGTGTCGATTCTATACTGCTGAGGCACATATTATTTTCATCGTGGTGAATTCTTGAAACAATGATGTTACTGAGACCACGGATTCAGTCAGCCAATTTTTCTCTCGCCTCTTGAAATTGGCCTTTACTCGTTTCCCGCTCCCTCCTGGTAAGGAGCGGTTGTAGGCTTGGGCTTCGCGCAAAAGAGCTCCAGTTTTTGTCGTTTGGATTGTCGACACTCACAAGCCTGGCTAATGGACGGTATTTTGTTGCCGCCTCGGCTGGCTTCTAGAATGGCTGAGCTTCGAAGACCAGCGGCCGCTCTAGCACTTATGTCACCCTGGGCAAGACTACAAATTGCCGCTCCTAACAATTTCCTTTATGTTGAAGGAGTTCGATGGATGCGTCCGTCGACTTCATTCGCTCGAGCAGGATGGACACATTTTAAATTTAAATCCATCGCGAAATTCGTATTCCGTTCCTAAAAGTCGATGCGAAAACAAGAGAGAGACCGAAAAATCAGCCAGATTACAACTCGGGACCCTTTCTATATGCGCATCGTGTGCTGATTGGTACAATAGTTATTCTTCAAGAAATTACTACTGTATCAAATTGTTTATATTTGATCGGTGGATTTGATCAAACCCTTCCCCTTTCTACAGGTTATGGGCCCAGAAACGCGTCGGTTTGAATCGCGTCGGTAAAATCATAATCCGTAAAATCCGAAAAAAATGAACGTTTCCGTTTCCGTTGAACAAAGACAATTTCGATACGTGGGGTATGCACGTAGAGGCACTTTTGATTAAGTCCGATTCATGGAAATATGTGAACGGCACGTGCCTGAAGCCGGAAGCAACCGAGGCCGACCCGCTAGCAGTCGAACGATGGATCAACAACGATGCAAAAGCAAACTCCGATATTATCTTGTCGATCGGACCGGCTGAATTAAAGCAAGTCAAAGGATGCGTGACTTCTTGAGAAGTGTGGATGAAATTGGAGAACATTTACGCGTCCAAAGGTCCTGCTCGGAAGGCAACCCTGTTCAAAAAGCTCATGCTGTCTCGAATGGCTAGAGATGGCGACGTACGTGAGCATTTGAGATCATTCTTCGACACGGCTGACAAATTGCAAGACATGCAAGTGAATTTGGACCCGGACTTGTTGTCCATCATGCTTTTGTACAGTCTCCCCGACTCGTTCGAAAATTTTCGATGCGCGGTAGAGTCGCGCGATGATCTACCGTCACCAGACGTTCTCCGAATCAAGGTGATCGAGGAGAGCAGAGATGGAAGTGCGCTGTTTGTAAAAAGAAGTGTCGATAAATTTGACTATTCGGGTAGATTTGACAAATCTAAAATTCGCTGTTACAAGTGCAAGGAAATTGGCCACAAGGCGAACAATTGTCGGTCAAAAAGTAAAACTGCAAAACAAGTGTCACTGTGTGTGGTCGAAGCGATGGTGTCGGGCTCGTGCGAGGAACAGTTCGGTGGTAATTGGTGTCTCGATAGTGGGGCATGCTCACATTTTTGTCGCGACGAAAACTCTTTTTTATCGTTGAATAAAGTGCAAGTCAGCAAGCTAAATCTTGCCGAAATTCGTGGCGAAGGAAAAATTGAATTTGACGCGCGCGTGAATGGTGAAATGACGAACATTAGACTTGACAGTGCATTGTTTGTCCCCGACCTTCGTGGAAATTTACTCTCAGTGGGTAAAATTACTATTGATTGTCACGGCAATGTCACGATGACAGCTGAGCGTAAAGGCGGACTCCATTACATCCCAGAAAGTTCTCGCAAAGCTGAATTGTGTTGTGCATCCGACAACAGTTCTACCATGTGGAGACAGTGGCATCGGCGACTTGGTCACTTGAACTTCAAAGACCTGGAAGTGGCGAAACGAATGAATCGCGTGCGAGGCTTGGAGAAAGCTTCCATTGAAAGTGACCCGAATTGCGATGTTTGCGTGAAGGGAAAAATGACGCGTGCCTCTTTCCCTAAACAGTCACAAAGAACATCCAACGTCCTCGACATAATCCACATGGATTTGTGTGGCCCGATGCGCGAAATGTCTTTAGGCGGTGCACGGTACTTCGTTCAGTTCATCGATGACAGTTCCAGATGGAGCGAAGTTCGATTTTTAAAGTCGAAATCTGACGTGTTCAAGGCGATGGAGGAAGTGATCAATCTTTTCGAGACGCAAACTGGAAAGAAGGTGAAGTGCGTGCAATCGGACAACGGGCGAGAATTCGTTAACGATACAATTGACGAATTTTTAAGAGAACGTGGAATTACTCGGCGACTTACTGTGGCACACAACCCAGAACAAAACGGTGTAGTCGAGCGTCGCAATCGTACCGTCGTAGAAATGGCTCGATGCTTATTAATGCAAAACGGATTGCCGCGATTTATGTGGGCTGAAGCTATTAACACAGCGAACTATATCCGTAATCGATGCCCAACCAAGTCGTTGTGCGGTAGAACCCCATTCGAAGCGTGGACCGGGAGCGTTCCAGACGTGAGTCATTTCCGTGAATTTGGATGCAAAACGCTAATCTTAAAGAGAGGCTCCAAGATGGGAAAGTTCGAATCGCGTTGCGAAACTGGGAGATTTGTCGCATAATCAACCGAGTCAAAAGGCTTTCGAATTTGGCTGCCCGATTGCAGAAAAGTCATTGTATCAAGAGATGTGAAATTCGAGGAAGGACTCTATCACCAGTCATCCGATTTCGAGGATTTCTTGCCGAATGTGATGGAGGAAGCCAGTGATAATCACGAAACAACTAGTGAGCATGATTCAGTTACAATTGAGTTGACACCCGTCAATACTTACTCAACTGGCCAAGAGGTTCCCGATGTTTTGAGGCCATCAGGCCAAAACGCTGTACCGCGTCGTGGACGAGGGAGGCGGAAGATTAATCGATCTGGCAAACGGGGTAGACCACGCAACGGCTATCGGCTTATCACAAACGATGTCGAAAGCGAAAGTAATGGAGAGCAAACTTATCTGGCTGAAATACCGATAAAGCTGGCCATGACGAGTCCGGAAGCAGACGAATGGCGTTTAGCGATGGCTGAGGAAGTTAAATCGGTACTTCGTAATAATACTTAGGATCTGGTGGATCGTCCGAAAGATTCGAAAGTAATGGGAAGTCGAATAGTTCTTCGAAATAAGCTGAATGTGGACGGAAGCGTGGTTCGACGTAAAGCGTGGCTAGTAGCACAAGGATTCGCTCAAACGCCAGTACGACGTAACCACGGCGTACTTGAATGGCAAATTAGAAGAGGAAGTCTTCATGGAACCCCCTAAGGATTTATTGGATTTGCTGAAGTTAATCTATCAATCGAACTGCGATGATGCGACGAAACGCAAAGCGAAAACGATGGCTCACGACCTCAAGTCCGGCGAGAAGGTGTGTTTATTGCGGAAGGCTCTCTATGGTCTTAAACAGGCTCGTCGCTGCTGGTACAACCGATTAGACGAAGTATTGAGGAGCATTGGGGCAGTTGCGTCTAGTGGTGATCTATGCCTCTACTACATGGGTCAAGGAGAAAAGATGGCAATAATCGCTGTCTACGTGGACGCCCTTCTTGTGTCGTGTAAGGATTCGAACATCATCAAGTTCATTGGAGATGCGTTATCTCACAACTTTGATGTCAAGGCGCTAGGCGACGTATCTTATTGTCAGGGCGTCGAGTTTTCCAGGCGAGGAGACTCAATAAGTCTCAAGCAGAGGTGTTACATCGATACAATCCTCAAACGAGGATTGCAACCCGATTGGTACACCTATGGACGCTAATACGAAGCTAGTTAGAGCAGAGGAGGCGATCTGTTCTCATCCTTATCGTGAACTTGTTGGCTGCTTAACATATCTGGCCGTGACGACTAGGCCCGATATCTGTTTTGCTGTGTCTCGCCTTGGACAGTTCAACAGCTGCTACTCTGAGGAACACTGGAAGGCTGCAAAGCGAGTCCTCAGGTATCTGAAGGGCACCATGAACGTGGGGCTCACTTATAATGCTGCGTCTCAACCGTTAACGGGATATGTCGATTCCGATTGGGGAAATTGTGAGGCCGACAGGAAGTCTCAATCAGGCTTTATTTTCCTACTTGGTGGAAGCCCAATCTCATGGGATTCGAAAAAGCAGCATGGGGTTACAATAACAACATAACCTGTATGGGTCAGGTTGTTATTGTAACCCCATGTAGTTACACTGAACTAACCTAGACTGGAGTAAAAAAAAAAACATGCCTAATATAATGAGATTACTTCAATGGAACCTAAACGGCTTCTTCAACAACTACCAAAATTAAGTTACCCTAAACTAGACAGAATGATAAAAAACACACTTATAGTCATTAAAACAAGACTTGGCAAAAAATTACATCCATAATACAGACTGAGAGAAAATGGCTCGCTTGCCAATCACTAACCTAACTTTTTAATCAAATTTATCCTAGTTTGGTTTTATTCTCTTGTAGTGAGAATATTACACATCAATAATTGCATTATACATAGATACTATCGAAGACTTGCGCAATAAGCCGTCTATAGTCACATTGCATTCAGAGGATAATTTAATTTCGTTTCGTAAAACAATAATTCTCATAGATCTCAAGCTTTCCATAGAGCACGAAGCCAAAAAAAAAGTTGTTCTTCGGCAAAATCCGTTCAGAATTCACCAACCAAATTCTGCACTGTACTTGCACTCTCTTGGCCCGATAAACAAAGAACAAAAACAATTTCGCTGCACAAAAGAAAAATTCTACTGCAGTCTATAAATACAATATCTTGGCAGTAGTCAGCTGCTGCCATGAAAAGAAAAAAAAATCTTCTTAAAGGAATCCATTTCGTTGTTTGTCGGAAATCATTTATCCGCACAAAAAATAAGAGGAGCATCCGAAGGAAACATCCAGCTATAAGTTGACCGGATGAGTCTATAAATCCGCTCGTAGACAACATACATACCAAATTTCTTGTAAGTATACATACACATACTCGTAAGGATATACACAAAACCATCCACCGCACCAAGCACATTGGCTTCGCTTCCTTGAGCTTCCGTTTGAAATGGTGCGGCAAACGAAACAATAAATTGGAAAATACAAATGCCAAAATTACGTCGAATTGAGTAGGCGAAAAGCTGCCGCCAGGCTGAGACGCAAGACAGGATGGGCATAAAACAAGGAGCAATCTAGCAATGCGAAGAGAAGAGATATTCGGCAAACGAATGATATGATCCAGGACCTCTAAACTTTCTGAGCTCTTCCCAATATGTATGCGTACATAATATGCTGCGTCCATTTCGTTTTGCAAATGATGTCTATTTCGAATGATACATTCGACTATTTCGACGAGTCCATTTATCCTTGCCATTGATGCCATACGCAAGAGGCAACACGCAGTTCTATTCGTAAATTACATATTTCTTTCGGGTAATTTCAAGGATATTACACGTGTTAATTTATGTTTAGACGAGAGAGGTTAACGCATGTTCTATGGTGGTGCAAAGGGTGGAAAAGGAATTTACTCAGCAGAAGCGAGCGGCGAGATTTTTTTTTTTTTTCATAAAATATCGTTTTCGGATTCCTTTCCGGATTCCACATTTCCCTCTTTAGATTTCTTCATCGAAATACAGATGTTTTATTTACTGTTTTTTCTTTTCCGAACATCCTTTTTTTTCGATTCCACCCTAACTGGTTTTTTTTCTTATATTTTTTTTTCACCATCTCCTTTCATCACTGATTTGATTGAATCTACTATATCGGCAAGCCGAGAGAAAATTGAATGGAAAAATGATTTGTTTGATTGCAGCCGCGTTGAATCAATCGATTTATGGAAATGTCAGTTTTGAATTTCAGGGAACTCAATCAACTATGGCTCAACTCGTTGACGGTGGCTGTATGGCGGCAGTGTGTGTAGGTTGGCTACTGACATTTTGCGAGAGAGAGAAAACAGAGAATCAAAATAAAAAATGGTTGCCTTGGGGGTGGAAAAAAATTAAATTAATATGAATGTGAAGGACTTTCGTTTTACTGGCGTTTCTGGCGAGAGGTACCAACAAAACATGTAGTCCGCGCGCGGTTGTATCGATTTGCATACGCTAGCTTTATGAATGAAATGTCTGCAATTGGCATTTCGCTAAATAGGTTACATTTGTTGTCGAAGAAGCCCAAAGTTGGAAAAGGAGGAAGGGCAATGAGAATTTTTTTTTTTCAATTTAGTTACAAAATGGATTTTCTATTTATATAGCATATTTTGTGGTATGCTTAAAGGAAAAATATTTTTTGTAAAGATTGTTACACTATTCACCGCGGGAAAAGGGCAAACTCAACTTATTCGGCCGGCCGAACAGCTCAATGGAGACAAAAGGGGTCGTGGGCGCCACGTACTTGTATGCGGCCGTCCGCGACCGTTTCAACCAAGTACGAAACTTGAAACGAACTTATCAGCGCGAATAAAAGAAAGATCAATTTTCGATTATCGGATCACAGAGTTGTATTTTAATGCAAAAATCACTTTCAGTAATGGGTTATGTTGCGTACATTTGTGACGTTACACGCGAATCTATTAAGCCGTCCGAACGTTTCTTTTTAAAACAAATTCTAACCGTATTATGGAAATAAAAACATAATCACTAGCCCTACCTAGATGGCGACTCTCTACTCACGGTTGTACACTGCTGTTGTTCAAGATGATTGATCCGTCGACTTAACTTTCGCCTTCCTTCTACGCAACCTTCTCTCACGACACTTCTTCGTCGCTTTGACTTATCCTGGACAATCACCGTACCGTCTTATCTAATCGTCTTCTTGAACCGTCTTTCGACTTTTGCAGATCTTCGTTCACTCGGTGCTCTGGCTTTTGGTTTTGGCTTCGACTTCAATATGCTTCAATATGCTTCAATATGCAAAATTTCGTAGAACAAAGAGATTAGCAATTTCTGTTAAATTCAAGGTACCGGGAACCCACCTTCAATATGCAAAATTTCGTTCCCGTTGCAACTCAGTTGCTTTTATAACATACGTTCCAACGGGGAAATTTCGGCCAGTTATTCATAATGGCTATAAAAATCCCACTTAATGTTGGTTATGCAGTTCTTACGTGATTTTAACGTCTTGACGTAACTTTGACAGTTTATCTGACAAAACTTTGACAGTTTATTTGTGTTTGTTGTCAATTATCATTTAGGTCGCGGAGTATTGTCGGTCGTCTGGTATTCCAAGTGCAATCCAAGTTGGATATTTGGACAAACATGGACTTGCCACACATCGAGGATGCGATATCAGATAAGTATCCTTTATGATCTTTGTATAAGAGTACGATCCTTTGTGGACACTTGTATTTCTAGGATCTAGGGCGGATGTCAACAGAGCGGAAGGCGGCTCACAAAATGCTGGATGGCGGATCACGAAATGCTGGATGAAGCTGACTAATACTATTTCTCGGCTAACGGAGGCAGATGTCGGGAAAGGCGGATCACAGGATGAATGATGAATGACTCCGAGTAGGTAAGTATGCCACCTCCTAAACGCCGCCAAACTAACCTATCTAATAGTACATTTTTTTTTTGTTTTCTTTTTAGGTATTCGCGAGTTAGCGGAAATGAAATCGTAACAAGACTCCATATATAGATTCGAAAGTTAGATATGGATGACGGAAAATCTAAATTTAAATTTGAATTTAGAACTAAAATTAATGAATAGAGTACAATTTTGTATGACCCCTTTTTTAAAACTGCACTGCTTATGCTATTATTGTCCTGCCTAAATTGAATTATTTGCGATGTGTGAAAGAGAAAGGCAGTTCCAATACGTCTGTCGAGCCAACCAGTAGGGATGGGACTTTTTGACAAAACTACCGGTTGTCCGGTTATTCCGGTTATTTTCCTCATCGGTTATACCGGCTCGGTTTAACCGACCAAAAATACCGGTTATTGAAATAACCAGTTAAAACCGACTAACAAAGAAAAGACCCTCCTGTTCCATATTTTTCCATATTTTGAATATATTTTTTCTATATTTAAGGTAGCATTGTGAACGCTGCGTAACTTATTAGCAAGCCAGGCACCTCGCATTAGTATCATTTCTTAAAACAGGACATTTTGCGCAAAAATTTGAAGTTAATTGGGAACTCTGCTGTTTCAATAGAGAACAATAAATTTAGGCGATACGGAATTGGATGTACTGCATTGGATGTACTAATTTGATGGTAAAGCTGTGCATCCTGCACATACATGGCGAATTAATGAATTCAAACGGATCAAAATTCCATTCGCTGATTTGGCAGAGTGCAGAGTTTAACAGGTTGAGTCGCGGCGTCCAGTTAACTGAACACCTGAGTCAATAACTATAGCCCGCGTCCAGTATACTGGACACTTACATTTATGTATTTATATGGTTTTGGGAATAACTTTGGGCTATAGTTTTGGAATGAAATGAAAGCCTCGGCCTATGGCAAGAGTTTCGTTCTTCTTTCACCTTTGAAATCGTTACCAGAGAGCATTTGCAGCTTGTAGAGTTGTGCATCTTATTTGGACATATATTTTCGTTCCGTTTACCTTAAGCCGGCCCCACACCGACCGGAGTGTAGCAAACACCGCGCAAAAGATCGGTCCATGAAAGATTCCTTGGATTCGCTCAACCACACTGCTGCTGCACGACTTTCGTATCAATATTTTGCACGGGGTTTGCCACACTCCGGTTGGTGTGGGGCCGGCTTTATACGTAACAAAAATGTTGAAAATATAATACCCGATATCGACAAATGATAAAAATATAATAATAAATTGGTGTATTTTCTAAATATTCGAGTGTCGAATCTGAGCCGTATGAGCGTTCGGTTTATATGGACGAAATACTTTTGTATAGCCTGATCGCCCAGTATACTGGACGCTATTCTTTTCGAATCCTTGAAGTGGAAATAGCAGAAATTAAGGGCATAAAAGCTAAATCTGGCAATTATATTTCATTCCGATCAATAGATGCTCTTGGGCTATAGTTAACGACCATTGAAACAATGTCGGGACTCAACCTGTTAAGCTTTATCCACACTGGCAGCTCGCGATGCCAACTGGCAATTGTCATTGCATCTACACTGACTTCCATTGGTTTGACCGTCCAGTTTCTCAGTCTTCTCGAATTCAAAGTAACAAATTGTGTAATTTTTAAATGGTATATAGTAATAATTTAAACGCGCGTTGTCCGATTTTATAATTAAATTAAAAAAAAAAACCTCCCAAATGAAAGTAGTTTGGTTATATCATTTTCAGGCTCCATTTGGTAGCTAGTGTAGATGGCAAGCAGCTGCCAAATGGCGGCTCACGACGTAGACGCCTGTTTTTTGACGAGCTGTTATTTGGAAGTAATATAGGAACTTTAAATAAATTTTTATTTGTGAATTCGCTGTTTATGTGCGCCGTTCGACTAACTTACTCCATTAAATCGTACACCCAGTACAGTGAAGTTTTTCTGGAAAAATTCTGAGTTTAGTTTTTCCAAATACACTTTTTTGTTGTACTTGCTTCTTGTTTTCTGTTGAAATATTGTGGTGAAATTTGGCATGTGCCAATTTTAAAAGTAATCACGGGTTATTTTCGGTTTTGCCATTTTGAAAATAGTACCGGTTAATAACCGGGCAAAAATAGTACCGGATATAACCGGTTTTTTAATTTGAAACTACCGGTTATTCAAAATAACCGGTTATTAATTCCCATCCCTACCAACCAGTCGTGTGGACAAGTAGTGAGAGCAGTGTCAGTTTTGCGCATTTATTTTAATTCTACATCAATTCGAACTTTAGTTTGTGTTTTCATTTCGGTAAGTAAGAAAATCTTCCCGGTAAAGTTGCCAAGTCGCTGTTAATAATGGACGCTGATTACGGAGAGGGGACCCGCCGAAATTATTTTTGCGCATTAGAAGTAGAACCAAATCTTACTTCAAAAAGATTTAAACCCATCTTAGCAAACTTTTCTAACAATAAAGATTTCCCTAAGCCAGGAGAATCAAACACCATTTCATACATAAAAAAAACATTCAATACACAATGCGTTTATTGGATGATATAACACACACATGCAATAGTCTCTCTCTAAATTAACACACACAGTGGCGGATTTACCCTTTTGTCACCAGTAGGCTATTCAGATATTGCCGCCCCTACTTTTTGTCGATAATGAACATTCGGGAAGAATTATGCTTTATTTTCCTGCAATCATTTTCAATTTACACTTTGTACTTAAATATGTGTGATGTTGGAGCTTTCCGCTTCTTGGGTCCTGAGCATTCTTCAATATTTATCACAGAGTGTAAAGTTTATGCAACAGTTTTCTGCTTGGAAAATTGGTTTAAAGCGGGGAATCCCAAACTGTGGCAGGCTCAAATATTGATGCCACCATTTTGAATCGAAATTTTTTCGAGGATTCAGAGGTAATCCGTTGTTGAAATACTGCGGCCAAGCACTTTATTTTCTTTGATAAAAAAAAGCACCTGGAAGCGCGATGTGGCCAAATCGGTTTGATGAACACAACTGAGAGTATTTTATGCCGGAAAAAAATTCAAAAATCACTTGATGTGGCTAAGCCCGAGGCCCGCGCTTCTTATGTAAACCGCAACTGGCTGGATACATTTTTTATTACAATGCTCCTAGATAGAACACTTGGGGATTGTGGTTGCTCCATTAATGGGAGTTATGTTTCTCGATGTATCACTATGAAGCCATGGTGATGGCGGAACTCCCGATGAAAACAAAACAAACATATTTTGGGTTTTTGGCCAACATTTTCTCGGCGGGCGCCAGCTTCAGAAAACTTCATAGGGGAGTATCAACTAAAACAAATTTGGAGCGACTGGTTTAAATTAATATCTTTTAATAAAAAAATTGAAAACAAGTTGATTAGCCTCATATTTTGTGGCGAATGTGTGTCCTGTATTGGTTGGGAAAATTAATTAAATGGAGTGATTTTGGCAGCCCTTGTTCGTTATAACTCATCGGTTCCACGATGGCTGCCGTAGAATCACATATCAACCCAAAAATGTATAGTCACAGTGGGATTCGAACCAACGCTATAGTGATTAAGAAAATAGAATGTCTCCCACTGAGAAAGCCCAGATATGTAGAAGTCCGTAGAAGTCCGTTCCGCCACAATTCAAACTCTTAAGCGCAATTCACCTCAGTTCAGCAAAGCCTTCTAGAGAGTTTGTTTGAAATTCCAAAAAGCTAAATATTGAATTTCCCCAGCCACATATTATTCACCACCGGCAAAAAATATACAAATGTCATACGGAAACCTGGCGGAACTTAGAATGACGTATATATGTGATTTAGGGATTTATCGAAGCAGACCACTACTTTTTGGGTCCATTTTCGTCCTCTTACAGTGATTTCCAGAAGTCATCACTGTGTCGCGTGTGGATGTGTAGCATGTCTTTGAAGCTAAGTTCACTCATGGCTTCCAGACTTATTGTGGATTTGCCTAGGATCCTCAGCCTCCTACTACCTAGTGCTGATCACTCACACACAATGTGTGCTGCCGTCTTTAGCCAGACATAGTCTGCAGACATCATTCTCCACGATTTTCATCTTAGTTAGATGCACTTTAAAATGACCATGCCCTGTCCAATTTAGGCTACTCCGTGTATAACTGAGTACCTGTTTAGCTTTCCTTCCTAGTGGGCTGGTAATTACGTTTCGAGCCTGCTTACAAGTGAATAGCCTTCGCCATCGTTGCCGATGTATTGAATAAGGCAAGAGATTGAAAATTAATGCGAACATTTCTTTTCCACAAAAACATTCAACACACTTTAGAAAACTCCGCTCTCAAAAATGGTATGCCAAAAATGATGGAGCCGATAACCATAAATTAGCTGGGTCTCTTCGAGGACGAGTTTCTTCAGTGGTTTCTTATTTTCATAATGGCATCATTTCGTGAGTTGTTATAGAGAATAAGGTAAGAGCTATACTTAAATCGGGGAACCCTAGCCAAATCCCGATGTTAGCATGTCCGGAAACATATTAGGGATACTGCTATTGCGGCTCTGGGAATGTGTACTGTGTTTCCTCAACTTGCTGAAATCCAAACTTCCTTGTCCGAAATTAACCCACTCAATGCTAGATGAATCAATGTATCCATTCGCGAGGAGACCGGGCTAATTGCTGCCAAATGTGGATACATGTTTTCTAAAATGCCTGATTTTTTATTTCTTTTTATCGCCACTAGCGACACTTTCTGCATTATCCGTATAACGGAACATGTAGCGGAAAATATTAGAAACACAAAAGTTCTCCTTATGAGAATGGATAGCAGATCAAGCCACTTTAAAATCAGGTAGCCCTTATCTTTGGCAAGTATTAGGGAAAATGCAAGGAAATCCTTAATTCTGATGAAAAGAAGAGGAATTTTCGATAGGAAGACGAAATCAGCACTCCATTTTCCAATAAGCTTCTTTTTAAGGAAGAACTTAATTAGCACATGACTTTGCAAGCATCACAGATGTAAAGTTAAGGCAAATATCACTAACCATTTTAAGATTCTAAATGCAGTACTTCGCTTTGTCTTTCCGAGTTTTTTATTCATGTTTTAGCCAAAAAGCCGCCCCTAAAATGTGGCGCCCCGGGCGACCGCCCGGCTCGCCCCCCCGCGGGCGCTGCCTATGAAACTCTATCGCCTTAATTACAAGATGTGGAGATGTGAAATTTAATCAATGCGTATCAAATTAGCTTTGTTTTGTGTTTTCCATTTCTGGATTTCTAACATCAATTTTTGCAATTTATGATATGTAGAACTGACAAAAAGCCGAATGAGCAAATGTTTCTTAAAGGTTGGGCATATAGCAAGGCATGAAATAAAAACAGGAAGGATCTTGGTTTGGAAATTAAGCTTACATGGCCTCAGTGATTGACGGTTTTAGACAATAGCGACAAATGCCTTTTCGTGTTTATATATCACTGAGGGTAAAAATACGCTTCGGCTGTTCCTAAACCGTATAATGATGATAAGTGCTACATCCTACAGTCTTCTACGGAAGTGTGACCAACCTAAAAATTTGCCGCCCCCTGAAATCTGCCGCCCTAGGCTGAAGCCTACTCAGCCTACTGGTAAATCCGCCACTGAACACACACCTGCCATATTCTCCTGTAGCAGAGAATCAGTTGTGTTAATATAGTATGAAATTCGTACATCCGATAAATTGTTCACCGTAATTTTAAAGAAGGATGGATTTTGTGATTTTTGAAAGAACTGAAACTAATGAAGTGTCCTGGAATACTAAATTTCTTCAATAGAATTCTTTGGAATCTTCGACGAAACCAAAATTTTTTCACTCATTGTTAATTTATGAAACAATTAAAATGATCTCACTGCGTTTTATTGATGAATGTATGGATTTAATCAACTGATTGATATACATATAAAGTCGAAGATGCATCGCAGAAGATTCAATAAAGAATTTCTATAGAAGCAACTAGCAATTTGTAGTATTTACGAGCAATGCTGACTATATCTGAGATTGACCGAGTGGTTAGCGCGCAGAACTGGCAATACGATAGTCATGGGTTCGATGCTAGCTGCGGGATATTTTTTTTTTGCAAACGCGAGAAAACGACAGAAAGTGTCGATATAAGACATATGATGGACAGCTTTTTCGAAGCATAATTTATTGCTATTGTTTTTTAATCCAATAAAACCTTATATTGGATTAAAAAAACGGCGACTATTATTCTGCGTTTATACCCTGTCTTCTTCATTTACCGTAACTCCTAGTGGAGCATGGTGCGTTGATGACTACCGTGTGTAGTGTGTACCGTGTGTAGTCATCAACGTTACTAAGACAACTGAATTCATTGCGAAACATTGCGAGAACTCGTTCAACTATTTTGACCTCTCGAATAACGGTACTTGCTTTTTGCTTTTTTTTTGTAGTGTTCTATTCTAAATTTAAAAAAAAAAAACTTGTTATAAGGACGATTTTAATTTCTGAGATAGACAGCTTCCTTAGCTCTTAAACTTTCATAAATTGAAAGAAATAAATGAATGAATAACTGCTTTTACACAGGGAAAGTTTTCCTGAGCAATTGAGGGCCACCATGGGCAATCTAAGTCAACTCAAGTCAGATCGGAGAAGCATCCGTAGGGTTCCAGATTTAGACACAATATTGATTAAGTGGAATTCTGAAGTGGAACATGTTTTGCCAATAAGTTTTTATGAGGGGATGGGTAAACAATTTTATTTCCTAGGCCTAATTCGTAAATGAAGTTGAAAAATCAAATGTAATGTTCAAAAATTTACAAAAATGTAAAAACAGTGCGTAAAATTACGTAAAACAAAATCGAAAGGTACATCGCCAACTTCATACATTTGCAGATAGTGATCGCAAGACGGATCGATGAACCATCAAAGGTTAAGCACCACTTAGATTGCTCGAATGGCGACCGCTGAAGTGATGACTGAAGCTTTTCTTAAATTAGTCCAAAAAATTGTCATAATAAGTAGTCTCTGGATGATACTTATTTACGTGAATTTATTGTGCGATCCTTATTTTTCAAAAAGGCGCAGATCGTCACAAAGTGAGTACAGTCCATTTGGTGACAAAGGTTTTGGTTGCTTGTAATTTTTTTTAAGAGAATTCCGTTGACTTTTGAAAGTCAGTTGTTAAATTCGCATTTTTGCTAGTTTTTATTGAAGTTAAAGTTTAGAAAAATGTGTCTGTGCTTTACATGGTTAGTGGCAGATCGTCAAATATTCTGAAAAAGTGGTTAGATGTATCACAACAATTATAAAGACGAAACACTACCGACAACAATGTTTTCCTTTCTTCTTGCGATTTGGTTGTCTTAATTTTTATGTTTTGTTCTTTTTACTTAGCTAAAAAAAAATGGCCGAATTTGAGTGCTTCATGTCTTTACAAAAAAAAAATAGGACTTACTGAGAGGATTGTCAATTATTTTATTTTATTTATCAAAGAAGGAAGTAACAACAATTATTACATGCTACTTAACTTATAACACTAGCATCTAAGGCCTTAGGCTAATGCTTGTTAATTATTATGAATTAGACTACGACCAAAAAAGGATGACTTTCATAAACAATTAAATCGGCCGTGCTGACTCACATCTCGACCTTTTTCAAAACAACTGAACGCAAAACTTCCATTAAAATCTTATCGCAGAATTCTAACCGATTGCACTTGAATTCTATATCGACATTCTCAAAAACATATATTTAGAAAACAATCGAAGCCATTAAACGTATTTCCATTTCTTTCTAGCATTTATCTGCGTCCATTAATTTTTTTCTTCTTCTATCAGGCTCATTGTCCTTTTTGAACATTCAGTGGAGCAAATGCATCACGCACGAACGATTTCCATCATGCCCTCGCAAGCCTGTGTTGGCTGTAGTCGACGTACAGCGTTCGTGTACGTATTTCATTATTTTGGAACGATAGATATATATAGGCGATCCTAGATCCTTGACACGATACATTCCGGAATCGATGATGTTGCGTTGCCATCAACATCCTGCGGGTAGTTCGGCCTCTGAATCTATACGAAGAGTGCTTTTCAATGTACATACGCGAGGTTGAAACTGACAAAATACAATTCAAAACAATACTTCGCCTCTCTAATCACTCTGTCTTGAAAACTGATATACGAATAGGTTTGATATGATCCATCAGAACCGCAGGATATTTTTCACAATAGTATTTCAAAAAAAATATTTCATAATGGTTTCATGTTACAAATTTTTTGTTTGCATTCACACAGAAGGATTTGCCGGCGGAATAATTCGCATTGGTTGGCTTTTATCTACGAATAGAGAAACTAGACGAAGGATACTCATAGTCGACCGAGTTACGAAATATATATTTCAACTCGTTGTATTTCGACTGGATGAATATGACGATATTTATAGGAGCCAGTGACGTTACGTATGATGTTGCATGTGTTCATTGGAATACGGGGCCCTAAAGGCGGAGAGCCATATTTGTTTCAGATGTTCATTTATTAGACGAGAGCACAAAAACGTAGTTAAGCCGCAGGCTCAGAAGTATACCGAACTAATATGCTTTCAATTCAAAAACATATTCCATATTATCGAATTTCCAAAACATGTTTACGAATATTCATATGACAAATTCACGAACTTCCAAATCTACTTGATGAGTTTTCATTTCAACCCGACAAACCCCCAATCACGTTGATGAATTTCCATTTAAATTTCACAAAATCCGTGAAATTAACGAATTTCTTCTATATAGACAAATTTGAAAATAATGTTGTGAAATTCCCATTATGAATTTTCAGATCAAATTGACACAATTTTAAATCGACGAATTTCCATTTCAAATTTATGAATGTTCAAATAATGCTGATGAATTTCTATTAAAAATGGTCATATGTCTATGGCAAATTGACGCATTTTCAAAGCTCGTTGACGAATTTCTTTGTTAACTCTTCTGTCGGCACAAAGGTCTGGCCAGACCTTTGGCACTATATTTTGGTCATAAAAGTATAGAAGATGAAATCGCAGCGACTTCATATTTCATGATATCCTAGAATAATATGTTTAGAAGGATTTTGCAAAAATTTGAAAAAATCGGTTGAAGTTTTGAGTATGTTTTTGGTGATTTTCAATTTATAGTGCTTTTTGATACCCAATAGGTCTGGCCAGACCTATAGTTTTTCCCCCCATTCTTCTTTTGAGGTAAAAAGTGCAAATATGAAATGCTGTTAAAATTCTCCTATTTATAATGTAACAATGTCATTAAAATTCAATTTGTACTATAAACGATAAAAATTTCTCAGATTTTTCTTTGAAAAGCCGTGAAGCTCGGGAAATAAATATGCCTAATTTCATCACGTTTTATAACATCACCTAATCAACTGAGATTTCATTTAAGGAAATTCAAACCAGTTTTTTTCCTTTGTAATAGTTAGGACTAAGTATGAGAGACTTACTTAGAAATTTACGGATAATTTAGAATCAAATGATTTTCGTGCTTGAAAATTCCCTATTTCTTTAAACCTACTTCCCTAAATCTGCAGACTAATATCGAGGTAAAATCTACTAACAAAGTGCCAAATATTTGCCCAACGATATTGATATTGAAAAATGCGAACAAACTTTCTACTAGATATATGCCATTAAAATAGAGAAGCGAAAAGATATGAAAATAAGGGAAAAACATGTTTATAATAATACCACCTCAAAATATGTCCACTAAAAACAGTGGCGCCGGAACGAATTTTTTATTGGGGGGGCAAGATTTTTTTTTTCAAATTCATATTAAATTAAGCGGTTACCATATACCGGACCTCTAGCCAGGACCGGCTCTACTATATGTGCAGAATGTGCATTTGAACAGGGCGATTCATTAAGTGAGGCAAATAAACAATTTCATCTTAATTATCTCATTATTAAAATCAAAATTTTGTAATTTTTAATGTTCTTTAATTGGAAGTTTTGAAAACTTTGCGCTTTTATATTTTAAATTAATATTTTCAAAAATTTCTAAAATCTCGATTTGAAAAAAATGGACTATAATAACCTCTACATTAGGTCTCAAACCCAAATTTTCGGTTTAAAAACATAAAAATTCGAAATTATTGAAAAATCGGGTTTGAAAATTTAAAAATGCGAAACTACAAAATGCGCAAATTTTGATTCTTATGTTTTCAAATGGAAAGTTTGGGTTTTGAAACCTTATTTAGAGAATATTCAATGGCAAATTTCTTTTCAAAGCTGAGGGTCTTAGTACTTGCCACAAGCCAAACCCCAGTGGGAATTTTTTTTTGTTTCCTATGTTTTTTGGGGTGCTCAGCACAAAAATTTCGTTGCGAAACAGGGTTAGAATCGTATAAAAAACACCAAAAAATGACTATGAATTGTACAGATACCGCTTAACGCATTTTAAAGAGTAATGGTGCGTTGGACCCGCAATTATGTTTTTTTCATATCAACATATTCAAGGGCAGGTTATCGGAGAAATGTACACTTTCGGAGGTTTAAGCCAAAAAACAAAAAAACAAAAAATTTGGGTTTTTTTTTGCGGTTTCGATCATGATTTGCAACGAAATTTTGGTGGCAAGCTCCGATTCAAGTTCAGCACTCCAATAAAACATAAGAAACAACCAAAAGATTCTCCACCACACTTTGCAATCTGAAATCACCCAATGACTATACTATTAATAATTTTGGGAAATACTCATTTCTAGACTAGAACCGCTCAGTAAAGTGAAAGTCCCCTTTTTCTTAAACGACGACAATCTAAAAATGTATATCTCTCGAATTATGTATGTTCGAAGAATAGCTCATAATGAGGGGGTGGCACACTTTGACTGTAACTACGGATATATCTAAAATTGAAGAAACGGCTTTCAACACACTGGGCAAACGGCGCGATAATACCTAGGACCGTCGCTGCCTCTAGCAGCGGTTTCCTCGGGAAACGAATTCTTTCTTTTAGGAATTTTTTCCTGTTCGATCCCTATGAACATGGAGAAGGATTAGATGTGTGAGACGTTTTTGTGTCATTGTTGAATGTAGCCATGTTAAAGACGTTGTAAAGCACTGAACGACCTTTCTGATGATGCTGCTAATGCTGGAACCGTCAGAAGTAATGTTACTAGTATTAACTTGCTGTGCTCTACATGCTTCGAAAGTGCTCAGCAATTGCGGCGCAACATGTAGGTGAAGCTCCCGGCACTTACTGTGAGATTCTCTACCATCGGCACGGTTTTCTGACATGCAGAATGAAAACCTTCCTCGTTTTCGTTGATCAACGGTCAATAGTTTCGCTATCGTTGGCCTTGTCGTTAATTCGAGGTACTCTTGCTAAGGAAGAAGAAATGAAAATAGAATGATCATGTACATACTCGTAGTATACTTGCACTAGATGCACGTATGCAACTTTCTGCGAACCAGATATTCCATCATGGAAAAAAAATATCCACTACTAGAATAAATTGAATATGTACATTGTATATGTTTAAAAATATAAAATAAATGATTCTTCATTTTTAATATAATGCAATATAGTAGTACTAATTGCCCCTTAGACAAAATATTGAGGGGGCAGTTGCCCCCGCTGCCCCCCCTGTTCCGGCGCCATTGACTAAAAACGTTGCGAGTGTATCTACAAAAATGATTTTAATACTTTTATTGTTTAAAAATGGCAGTAAAGAATTAATAGAATGATTCTACCGATAAAAATTTCACCTTTTCTAAAAAATAAAATTTTTTTCTCAGTATATTGGGTACAGAATATGCATATTGTAGTAGGTGCCGACAGAAGGGTTAAATTGGAAATTTCCATTTTAAATTCACGAAATTGGAAACTTGTGAAAAGTTCGTTAAAGTCAAAGTTTTTTCAAACTTTCTTTTCATATTGACGAATTATGTTTATGAATTTTCGCGTCAAATCGGTCGATTAAAAAATCATGTTAACAAATTTACATGTCCGATTGACGAATTTGCGAATCATATTGACGGATTGCCATTTCAAATCGATAAATTTCCATTTCTAATTGGTGAATTTCCATGTTGAATTTGCGAATTTCAATATCAAATTTATGATTTTCCAAATTATTTTGACGAATTTCCAAAACAAATTGACGGATTTCCATTTTAAATAGTTCTTGATTGCTCGATTCACTCTAGAATAGTCGGTACAAGAATAATGCCTCAAAATATGAAAAATGTTAAATTAAACGTTTAAAAAAAGAAGTTTTTACATCTGACGATTAAAAAGTTTCTTGCTGTTGTTGAAGTGATACAAGAGAATTTGGTTCTCATTGAATCGAAGGGCATTTTGGCAGCTGCTCGCCATAGTAACAGGAGGTATGTTGATGTTAGTGTATTTCAATATTCGTATTAGTGTATTCAATATTCGTGTCCCCAAGTGCTGTGTGAAAATTAATATTTTCTATCCTGCAAAACGGCGAAATCGCCTGATAACGACGCATTGACAAAATTTACAATGGTTCTGCAGTAATTGACCGTTCCTGAATATAGGTAATCCAATGGAAGAATCATGGATGCTTTGGAAGGAGCGTTTCAATATACATTTCACCGAAATTAATTGCCAAGATGAAAACGCTAAGAAGGCAGTTTTGTTAAAATCGAGCCGATCACCATTCGAATTGCTACGTAGTTTCTGAGATCCAGTATCATCAACATCGAAATCGTTTGATGATTTGTGCGAAATTCTAAAAGAACATTATACGCCTTCAACGATTATTTTGCATGAGAGCGGAAGGTCCTACTATGTACGAAGGGAACCGGCTGAATCAGTATCCAATTGGTATATGCACGAATAAAGACCTTCGCTCTAGAATGAAAGTATGGTCGTCATTTGGAACCATTCGTACTCGAAAAATTATTTGTAATAGAGTTAATGGAGCGCATTTATCACAAGATTTGCGAGGAGGATGAAAAATTGACGCTCAAAGATGCTTCGAAGAAGGCACTGATCTTCCAGATCAAATTAGTAGTAAATAATGACACACACTCAACAAACGTGAATTATGTGAAATCGAAAGAATGTGTAATTTTAGCAAAAACGACAAGCGAAAGTCAACCATTCACCGTACCAAAGAAACGCTGTAAACATTGCAGCTGGGGTAATTATGACGCGAAAAGTTGCAGATTTAAGGATGCGTGTCATTCGTTGCTAATTGTGATCAACGGATGGAAATTAAATATGGCTTGCGACAATGGAGCATCGCGAACATTTGTCCCTAGAACTTTCTACGCGAGAAGTATTTATCATGTCGTCTACTTGATACGTTTGACATTTCCTACAATGGGTACGGAGCAAAGCCACCTTCATACAAGCCCGGAAGCAGAGCACGGTCATATACTGAAACGACAATTCGGGTTCTATACAAAATCCATAAAGTCAAAATCCACAAAGTAAAAATCCATCAAGACAAAATCCATAAATTTTTGTATGAAGAGCGCCATAATGCTTATTGCGTGGGCACTAGACAATTACCAAACCCTGGAGCATATGCGCTTTACCTGAAGACACGGAGAAGGATGCACCCGGAGCATATGCGCCTTAGGTGTCTCTGTCTTTACCTGAAGCGCTTATGGTCCGGTGCATTCCTCTCCGTGTCATCGGCTAAATCGTATATACCAGGGATGAATCCTTTTCCGTGTCTTCAGCTAAAGCGCATATGCTCCGGGATTTGGTAATTGTCTAGTTAACGTAATAACGTACATAAATATTCTCAATATTCAATTGTGATAAGCAAACTGATGTAAATTTGAATTTATGGATTTTGTCTTTGTGAATTTTGTCTTTGTGGATTTTGCTTGCCTTTGTGGATTTTTCAATTTTTTTGGATTTTGTCTTTTTGGATTTTGTATTTTTGGATTTTGTATAGAACCCGACAATTCATAGGCCTAAGCCTAGTACTGACATCGAGAGTGAAATTTTGGTTCGCTGCGATTTTTTCAGTGAAAATGTATTCTTACTGTCGTGGAATATGTGGAGAATGCTGGGGAATTCCATAAGCTACAATCCGAAAGCAGTTCCATAATTTTTCACGGCTATTTTATGTACATATTTTTTTCGATGCCCCGGTTATTTCATCGTGAAATGTCAAATTAGCGGGGAAACGAAAAATAATACATAAAATGGCCGAGGAGAATTATGGAACCGGTCTCGGATTGTAGCTAGTGGAATTCCCCACCATTTGTGACATATTCCACGACAGTAAGTATGCATTTTTATTGATAAAATCGCAGTGGGAAAAAATTCACTCTCGATCTTAATTCAGCCCTTTACGTAGAATTTTTTTACGTGCGTTCAATGTTTAGTTAGAACAATTGACGCAGATGAACTTGTTAGATAGGGACATCAGATACTCCACGTATGTACGAGTATATTGAGCAAATTAAAATGCAGTTGGGTTAACTTGCAAATTACAAATTGAGCGAAATATCGTTACCGATCAGTGATTTTTTGTAAACCCCGTCCTATTCCTTATGCTTAGAAATCCACTATCGAAAGACAAATACGTAGTCTGGAAGAGCACGGTATTTCAGGAAGGATTGACAATCTAATGTGAGGCACTCTATTTGTGCCGGTTCTTAAGCCCGACGGCAATATTCGCATCTGTGGCGACTACAAGATAACCGATTTTTACAGGACTTCAGATATCCACTACGAGTACAATGAATTGATGACATTTTTGCATCTTTGGAAGGAGATGAACTTTTCACCAAACTAGTCATGTTTTCGGCATACAATAAATTTTGCTTGGTCGAAACTGCACAACAGCTATGCACTTGGTGTTAAAACCGCTGGCGCAATTTTCCAGATGCATATGAAAATTTTATTACGGGGCCTTGATTGCGTGGTCGTTTATCAAGATGACATTACTGTGACAGGGAAATTTGTTCGTCACCATGTCAAAAATCTCAAAGCGGTTTTGCAAAAGTTATGCGACGCAGTCTTAAGATTGAATATCAACAATCGTACTTACGATTGATGCCAGTAACACATCAGTGGCTTGGATTTTATCACATAAACCCTAAAGATGCAGTATGGCTGCAACTTTATGGGCTACATAACAACAGTTCAAAAACAACTACGCGAATAACATTCATCACATGTGGGTATCGTAAAAACAAAAACGTTGCCACGTTCCTGCGTGTGCCGGCCTAAAAATTATATTGGGCAGATTTCAACTGCTCCGGGACACCCACCGACTAATGGCCAGGCGGAGAATTTCGTGAAAACGTTGAAAAACTCGACAGAAGCAAGTGCAAATAGTTTTAACAATTTCAATTTAGACACTGTTATTATTCGAATTCTTTTTGACTATCGGAACACCACTCATTGTGCAACAAACGAAACTCCAGCTAAGTTATTTGTTGGTCGTACTTTACGTACTCGCTTTAGCGCATTGAAGCCTACAGTCAAGGAGCAAATTAGGCAAAAGAAAGTGAAACAAAAAAATAATTTTAAAGACAAAGGCAATGTTCATTTCAAAGTAGGTGAGAAAGTTTTTATAACCGAAATTATAAAGATCCTAATAAAGATAAATTTTCCTAGGCACGACCCCAGCGGCTCTAGCGACAGCGACTATCTCATTCCATATAAGAACTCACTTTTCTCTCATTTCTAAAAACGAGTTTTTATATGGAATGAGCTAGTCGCTGTCGCTAGAGCCGCTGTGGTCGCAAGCCACAGTAAAGGTACGTTGTCCTCGACACGACTGCATCGGCTCTAGCGACAGCGACTCGCTCATTTCATATAAAAACTCGTTTTTAGAATGAGAGAGAAATGAGTTTTTATATGAAATGAGCGAGTCGCTGTCGCTAGAGCCGATGCAGTCGTGTCGAGGACAACGTACCTTAAAGCAAATTATCAGTCGCCGCTCTAATACAGGCATTTACACTCAGCATGGCAAAGAACAAAAGGCATTAAGATCAAATTCGAAATAATAATACAGATATAATGCATTCGAATGAAGACACTAGTTCACATAAAGCCGGCCCCACACCGCAGAAAAGACCGGTTCCACGAATGATACCTTGGAGTCCCCCAACCACACTGCTGCACTGCTGCTGCACGATTTTTCGCATGAATCTTTTGTGCGGTGTTTGCCACACTCCGGTCGGTGTGGGGCCGGCTTAAAGACAATATAAATGCTTCTCCCGAAACCGTAGACGACACTTTACTTGAATCATCCATATTCAATTCACCTTGTGATGACCCTGATTGGTAGGTGCTTTTTTATAACGACATCTATGGTGACAATGGGATTCGAAACCCAGAGAGTCTCTTTTCTACTCATTTCTACTCACTGACCTACCGAATGCTCAAAGTTCCTAAAGCTAGAACTAGAAAGTTTTGCGATGGCATTGCTACTGTAGATTTTCTTTCAATGTATAAAGAGTTCGAACACAAAAAAAAACTGAAAAACGTTACGCCACTGGTTGGAGCTTCAGTAGATCCATCTACATATATGTGGAGAGATGAATAGAGAAAAAACACAACAACAACTACAACGGAATCGTGAATGCTAGTACATCAGGCTACATTTCTGATGAATGCGTATATTGATGCAATGTAGGGATATATGGAGAATTGAGAGCAAAGTTGAAATTAATGTTTGAAAATAATAATGGATCCTTGTTATAGTAGCTCGAAATGACATGAAAGCCCGCGATGCGGTGAAGTTGAAATTGAAATCACGCTCTATTCCGTTGTTTTCGAAATTGAAAAAAAAGGATATGTTAGAGAAACAGGGAAAAACTTTTTTTTTGTTAAAGGAGATATTCCCACATGCATAGTCGAACGACTCACAAAAAAAAAAATGCTGTTCTATAAATAAAACGCGCTTTTAAATTTATTTTCTTTTCTATTGCTTATATTTAAATTGCACCCTTCAACCACTTAAAAATGTATTGCTCCACAACAATTTTTTCATATTAACGAAATTGAACTCATCTTGCTAAAATTCAGGACAACATCCTGGCAAAAAAAAAACCAAGCACGGAATTGCCCTAATTGAAATTCCTGAAACCTTTCCACAAATTTTGAATTGGATTAGATAAAATTCGACACTTGTATAGGACGCGCTAGGTAACTCGCGCGCTAACGAGTTTTGATTTGTATTTCGCACAATAGCGAAACGTAATTACGTAATCCGTACAAATGAATTCGGGTCCTTTTTTTAGGACACTTTAGGCACGCGGACGTTATTTTCTATTTCCTTTCATTCTGATTTACATTTTATGTCCACTCTTTCTATTTGAACATCTTATCGTCATTAGAGGCCAAAATCCCGCAATGCGGGTGGCAAATACGTGTGTACGTATAACGAGTACGAGACACGCCCACGTTCGATTTGAAGATACAGGAAACAGGAGTGTGTATAACGTCCTTGTGTGTCGTCAGCGACTTTATTAGCTTTATGTATTTATTCAAAAGGCATTTTCTGAATGGAAATGTATATTTATAGAATTTTGTTCGTTGATGGCTATATTTACGTTACAAGGGAATTATTGCATGCAGTAGCCATGGGCAACCCAGCATAATAGGAGCGTATTCAATGCCTAAGTCTCTCTATCTTGTCCTATCTCTGTCTGTGTATGTTTTTGTGTTCTGTTCTGTTTGTTTGGTTGTTGAGGACTTTATCGTTTAATAAGTACTGTCTCGTGTTTATCAAAGGGCCGAGTATGGTTGTCGAACCGGGCCTAATGAAATGCGAAAATAAATGGGACTTTTTGAATAATGGTCATTAGTGGGAAGAATGATTGAATCACATTTGAAAGGAGGATACCAAAAAAAAAAGTGCTTAGTTCACGATTTTGTGTTGTAAGCAGGTATAGATAGGTACATGGAGGAAGTATGTACTAAAGATTTAAAAATTTCATAAAAAAGGTGGACTATGGAAAAATGATTATTTGCGGATTTATGTGCCCGTTCGATACGGTCTTTGTTAGGAGAGGCATTACTGTGTGCACCCATTTTTTTCAAAGATATAAGTCTCACTCCAAGAAAATAGACAATTGTGGACTGCCATGAGTTCTCATTGGCTTCGAATTGCATTTAAGCCCTTAGATGAAATTTACCTTCATGCTATGAAAAGCTTATTTTTCGATTAATATTTATCCGCATCTTACCTGTAAATAGAAAAAGAACGAAAATTAATTTATAATGTGAAATAAATTTTAAAAATAGATAAAGAAAGAAATATGCAATTAATTTTTTTTTTATTTTTTCCCATTAGGGAAAATGATACTGCGAACAATCAGTATGATCAACGCTCGTATATTAAGTTTTCGAAAAAGCAGCACAAATGAGCCAAACACCCCCGTTAGGCAGGACAACGCTACTAAAAATGCAGGATGGAAAGAAGGACAAACAGAAAGGCAAATGGCACAGGTACTTAGCTTGGTTGCGTTTATTTCGCAACCTCATTTCTATAGCAATCGCTTGTACATATATCTATTGTAGATTACTGTTTTTGAAACGCCTTCTATATTGCAATCCACTAGCACCCTTCTGTTTCTATATGTCCTAAATGGGACATCAGGATTACCTAGTACTAGTGTAAAAAGATCGCTCTTCAGTCCCTTGTTTTGTTAACCGATAGGCAAACTCAAATTTTGACAAGAAAATCAACGTGAAAGACATACAGATTCGTTATTTTTTAAAAGTTACTTAAACTTTACTACGTTTGGGATTGGGTGGTTTTATGTCATCATCGAAATCACAATCTTCGGCCGAATCATCTATCATAGCTATCGATATTCCATTTCATTATAACAACTTTTGGAGCTCATTTGTGCGGCAAGGGAAGACAATTATTGCAATCCCGCTGAAGGACCTTTTTTTTTACATTTTTGTTGGTTTTAAAAATGTATAGTCCGAGAGAAACCCTCTGCACTCGGTTCTCGCCGTCACCAGCTTTCGCATTAGCTTTCTCCCAATTTTATTCCCTTTTGTTGTATTCGCTTTTCCCTATAGGCATGCGGTATCTCTTTCTTTATGTAGAGGACTAGGGGTAACGGGCAGCACAAACCCAGCCCAATCCTACCGCTCTGAGCTACAGCAAGCGCATGCCGCTGCTGGCTCGTTGAGGAGCCTTTTCGTTGGACTAACCTGCACGGTTAAAGAGGCATTGGCTCCGTCCCCTGGGACATCTTCGGATGTCCGATGTCCTCCGTTACATAATGGCTTTTGGAGACTATTGAGCACTAATGGCCGCTTTTTATTTAAAATTAATTGGGGAGCTGAATCTTTAGTAGCAGTAACCGGAGCACTTTCACGACTGTCCCTTCGCCATCTCCAATCGTGTGGAGTCCTGAAATTTTACAGAACATATGGTACATTGCTGCCTCCTTTGTGGGTGGCAGCAGGGCCGGATTTCCCATATGGGCAACTGCCCGGGAGCGGCAGCTTTAAGAAGCGAATATTTTTTGAAACTAGAGTTATTTTTAAAGTTTGTGAAAGATGCGTTTTGTAATCTCAAGAAGTATAGTTGATACGAGTATAATTTGAAAAAATCTAATTACTTCTTTTTAATTTGTTTTATATACACCTTCGTCTAAATTCAGGGTGCTCAATCCCACCCTCACCTCAAATTGTTGTGTGACTCTGCCTTCAAAAGTTATAACTTATAATTTACGGAAAATTCTGCTAAAAGAGGAGTATAAAGCATCTTCGTAACGCATTGGTTTCAACTTAACTAAGGGCATGGTCAAACATAATGCTTCAGTGTCCATTTTCATAGAAAGCCTAGCATTTGGGTGTGTCAATGAAGGATTTTTTCTTACAATAAGATGGATCTGACATACTAAACAATAATACGCAATTTAAATTGGCTGGCAAGAAACAGAGACGTAGCTAGTATTGGTTTCGGTAGGGGTCGCAAAACTGTGATTAGATTATTCGAAAGGCCCAGATGTGGTCAAAGTGTCCCCTTCAAAATCCACTGTAATAAGCTTTCGTAGAATTTGAGCTTCTGACGAAAAATATAACAGGAATACCACGAACATTTTCCAGTTAAAGGGTTTCGCGTAAAATTTGACGCTAATATCGAATTTTATTTGTTGGGGATATTCCTTCATGAATTCAAAGACGTTTGACTGTGAAAAAAGCAACATCAGTAATTGAAAAAAATATTTAAAAAATAAAGTAAATGGAAAATATCTGGTATCGCATACCCTCTAAAGTTCGATCAACGTTTCCACCTGCAACATGTTCAAAACTCCCAATCAACATCGGCTGTCAACAGAAACAAATGTCTCCAAAAAATTAAGCTGCAACAATTTGCCATTCTCGCAACATTGAAATTGTACATCTTTGCAGGCACGATAATTAACGAAGTTGTCTTGTCCGAACTATTTTTGTATGGGGACAATAAGCGCCGAGCAACATCGTTTCTCCGTGTTTATGAATCTGTGAATGTGAAGCTTGTTGCAAGATTCTAGTGCCGTAATGATGACGAAATGTTGACCAAGAATACAGTGGCGGCTCTTCAGGTGAGGTAGGTGAAGAGCCCTTCACTATAAAATATAATATTAAAATTTCCTCTAATACTATTATTTTAAAAAATATTAAAAACTAGCTTCTAACTATAAACATCTCCTCAATAAATCATCAATGAAAAACCATAATCAAAATGTACATAAAATACATATTTTGTATATCACAAACCGAAATTTTTCTACTTCAAATTCTGTGCCCTTGCACAGCAAAATTTTTCCTATCCATAGAATGATTAACAAGTGAAGAGGTAATCGTGTCACAGCTCCACGTCTTCACTTCAGAACAGATACACAATCCTCTGCGACTTTTCTAACCACTTGGTGGGAGGACATCAGATGGGAGATGGATATACGTATTGGCAACAATTCTGTTCCTACTGTTAAAAACTCCAAAATTCTCGGGCTTCACCTAGAGAACATGATGACGTCTGCGAATCATGCAGCTTCAGTATGTGAAAAAATGCGCAGTAGGAACAACATCCTAAAAGCTCTAGCTGGTAGCACCTGGGGCAAAGATAAAGAAACCATGCTAGCTACTTATAAAGCGGTGGGTCGAGCGGCCGCTGATTATGCAGCCCCAGTTTGGACACATAGTCTATGTGACACAAACTGGTCCAAAGTTCAGGTCTGCCAAAATGCCGCTCTACGCATCGCGACAGGTTGCCTTCTGATGTCTGCCCAGGATAACTTACATCAGGAGACAAAATTGATGCCAATACGTGATCACAATCTCCTACTCTCTAAACAGTATCTTGTTGGTTGCTACCATGAGGATCATCCCAATAATCATCTCATGAACCGAATTCCTCCACCACGACATGTCAGGCGTGGTTTACGAGACCTTGAGAGAGAGGTTCAGGGATACAAACGGGACCCTTACGATGAAGTTACATACCGAGCCGCCATTGCAGCGATCCACACTGAAGAAATGAATCGGTCTATCGCGAGTTTAGGTGCGAATAGAGTCCTCTCAGAGCGCCCACCACCAATTTCGCCTGAGGAGATTAGGCTCCCGAGAGCCACCAGAGTAACACTAGCTCAACTTCGGTCGGGCTTTTGTTCACGCCTTAATTCGTACCTTTCTCGCATAAACCCGGACATCCAAAACATCTGTCCAAACTGCAATGGTACTCCTCATGATGTGGGCCATTTGTTTCAATGCCCCGCTGCGCCCACTGATCTTTCCCCTATATCACTGTGGGAAAACCCTATCGCAGCAGCTATGTTTTTGTCCTTAGACCTCACGGACACAAACATTGACAAACCATAAATCGTACCCACATAGATGCACAGAGGTTAGACACCTTTCTGCACCGCTACAAGAAGAAGAGCAGATACACGATTCTACTGCAACAATGTATTCAGCACGAAATGTGTACATTGGATTTTCTTAGCAAGTGAATAGCTTTTTGCATGTTATGTACCTCATCTACACTTCCGTTTCGTATGAAGTGATTCTTTGCGATTTCTCTTGTGTTTTTAGTTGATGCAGAATTTTATTTGTGGATAATTTGAAAATTGATAAATTGTTTTGGATGTTCGGTTGAGTTATGCAAGTCAATCAAATGACAAAAATAGTATTTTGCCTTTGTAAAACAAAAGGTTTGAGAATATCATTTAATTATATCGAGCCTTGTTTTTAATGATCACTTCACCTACTTTTGGAGCCACGAGCCGCCACTGCAAGAACAATAGAATAACAGTGCAATTCAGGATAGGGTGCTTCCAGCGCTTCTAAGGATCGCACGCCACTGGTTATTAAAATCATGTACCTCGGGTTTACTCTCAAATCAACTTCAAATTTT
Source organism: Microchrysa polita (assembly GCA_949715475.1). Classification (NCBI taxonomy): domain Eukaryota; kingdom Metazoa; phylum Arthropoda; class Insecta; order Diptera; family Stratiomyidae; genus Microchrysa; species Microchrysa polita. The sequence continues at coordinate 6,891,829 of OX454421.1, forward strand.
CGTTTTACTAAATCCTGACGTAGCTGAGTATCGCTAATTCAGTTTACGCTACCCATATACGCTTTGTGCTCCTACACTGAAAAAAAAACGTTTGCTTAAAACAAGAAAAAATACAATACAAAACAGCCAAGAAATAATTTTTCCTGATTTAAGATGTATTTTTTTGTTCCAAGGAAACTTTTTCTGATTTAAGATGTATTTTCTTGTCCCAAGTAAAGTTTTTGCCCAAAATAATGCTTATTTATTAGTTTTTTTTTTTAAGCAAAGACATCCTCTGAAAAACGTGTTCTCTTTTGATGTTTTCGAATAAACTCTTAGTTTTGGACTTAATAAAGAGTTTTGTCTAGTGGCATTTTCTTCTGAGCTCTTGTATCCATAGATTTAAAAGGGACTCCATTTTTACCATGATTCGGCTTCTATATTCTTTGTGCTCCAAGCTACATTCCTGGCATTTTCGCGGATTTTTGCGGCATCTCTACTTGTAGGCGGCAGTCTTAATTTTAGTACAAATTACAACAATAAATATCAATTTATTCGTTAGTGCCTAAATTTAAAAGCAACCTAAGGCTTTTCCTACTTCGATAGCTTTTCCACCAGAATCGATTCGTCTCAAAATTTCCATTTTTGTTATAATGGAAATTGTTTGCTTAGATCGTTTTACGATTTTTGCAATCATTTTAAAATTTTCAAGCTAAGAGTTGATGATGCAATACGGGGTTTTTGCGACGCAATAGAAGTTTAAGGTAGAGATTGATGGACGACGCAAAGCGGGACGACGCGTAGCCGTAGTGTATTCCTTCATAAATTGCGCGCGCGATTTTTGAAAGAATACTTACCTTCTATGACGGGATATCGAAAGGCGGTATTTTTAATTAGCGGGTTATTGAAATGACGGTATATTAAGTTGGCGGGATTTTGATTAGACGGGACTTCAACTAAGCGGGATATTGAAATGGCGGGATAATGAATGTCGGGATTTAAAAAAACGGGAATATGGTGGGCGGGATATCGTACTCAGCCCACTGTCTTATTAGTTCTCTTTTGAAATTTGTGTTGTAAAGATGCAAAGTCCGTTCTAGAGCCCACAATTGAACTTTTGTGTTTCTGATATTTTCCGCTACATGTTCGTTATACGGATGGTTCAGAAAGTGTCGCTAGTTGCGATAAGAAGATCGGTCCAAGGTCGGATTGGATTCCTGTAACCACACTGCTAGCAGTTGACCGAACCGAACAAATGACCAAATTGAAATTCGCATCGTCTCTGTCCTTCCCGCGGGCGTGTGTTGTCCACAACTTCGATGTTTTAAGCGCAGTTTTGCAAACCCCGATCAGTGTGGTTGCGGACTAATTTTTATGTTCAGTCTGTTGAGTCATAGAACGACTCCCGCAAGGGGGTATGTGTCCTCGTGGCACTGGCCTTTAGTGAGATGCGTTACCACGTACCTGAACATCGCATGGCGTGGATCTTTACAAAGACCTTTGGGCGATGACGTTTTCGAGCTCTCTAGTCATGCATGGGTGACGCAGCATGGCTGACTTTTTTCCTATTCCTTCGAAAAGTCAGCCATACAAGCTCACACGACGCAGTGCTTCCTCCTTCCTTATAAGCGTACGTGTCCAGTCTCCGGGCTGGCGGCTTCGCATAACCCAAGTCACGAAGGGGCTAGTTAGGGAGAATGGCCTATGCGCCTATACCTAGCTGGTTTATGGATTGATGACCACACGGCCTGAGTCAAATTGCTGCCTAGTAAGCGGATGGGGCCACTCAAAACTGCGAACGTTCCAGCGCTACGAGTCTGCTTTAAGCAGACGAGTATAGTAAACAGGCATAACGATCCTGCAGCTGGCAAGCCGAATTCGTTAGGTCTACCGAAAGGAGGCCAAGGAAAGATCACACCTGCTATTCAGAAATCTTTAGCGAATAGTGTACCTCGGGGATGGGCGTGCTCAGGGGGCCATGGCCCTTACCCATCTAGGCGTTGGACTCGAGGGGTATGTGGTGTTAGACAAGTCGCTAGAGTCGCATCCCAAGTTGGGGTTCCGAAGGGAGGATCCCTGCGGAGAACACCCTTTCGGCTTTACGCCGGATAAGCTTTGTCGTCCCGCAAGTGAGGGAGGTTATGGCCACCAGGTTCAGGTACTCCTAATGGCAAGTACGTGGTAGACGTAGGACGGATGTTGAGTCATAGGAGATCACGTCCAGTAAGTAAATATTCAACCTCCGGAGAAACCATAAGACATTAGAAATAAGTAGTGCATAGGCACTCAGCTCATAAAAGCGTTCAAAAAAATCTTCTATGAGAAAATTCACCATTTTCAACACAATTTCTTTTCGGGAATTTTAGAAAACATCTATCCTCATTTGGCAGCAATTCAACTTCAATTCGCCCGATCTTCTCGCGAATGGATTCATTGAATCATCTAGCATTGAGTGGGGAAATTTCGGACAAGGTATAGTTTGGATTTCAGCCAGATGAGGGATGCAAACACAGTACACATTACCAGAGCCGCAATAGCAGTCCTCCCTAATATATTTCCGGACAAGCTAATATCAGGATTTGGCTAGGTTCTCTCGATTTAACTAGCTCTAACCTTATTCTCTATAAAAAGTCGCCAAATTAATTATGAAAATAGGTTAGTCACGAGCCACCCAAGTTGAAACCACTGAAGAAACTCGTCCACGAATTCATGTTTATCCGCTCCACATTTTTTTGACATACCATTTTCGAGAGAGGAGTTTTCTAAAATGTGTTGAGTGTTTTTGTGGAAAACAAATGTTTGCATTAATTTTCAATCTCTTATGTCATTCTAAATTCGGCCAGGTTTCCGTATGATATCTGTACATTTTTTGACGGTGGTGAATAATATGTGGCTCGGGAAATTCAATGCTTAGCTTTAAATTTGGAATTTCAAACAAACTATACAGAAGGCCTGGTGAATTGGTGAGGTGAATTGCGCTTAATAGTATGAATGATGGCGGAACAGATTTCTACTACATACTATCTGGGGTTTCCCAGTGGGTAGGCATTCTATTCCCTGAATTACAAAACATGTGCTATCTACCTACTACACAGGTCTACACGGGTTTTGGTGCCGGGGAGATTCAAACTGTTTTTGAGTAGCCTTGCTATACTGATTCTAACGGTATATAAATTTTTTAAATCCTACGCGTATTTTTCGAGATATGATGAAATGATGAAATGTTCCAAAATATGTATGTTGTTAACTCGTCAGACATTAAGGAAGCTTCTTTTTCGAGATTTCTTGAAATGAGACTTTCCAGGAGACTCACGCATACTCCAACAGTAATCCGCCATCATATGTTCATCCCATCGACCTTGATAACGATTTTCCACAATTTTCAGGTCCTGGTGGAATCGTTCGCCTTGTTCCAAACTATGTAAGACCCTAGGTTTACTCGAAATTTATCCAAATGACCATGGAGGTAGTGCATCTTGGTACTCATATTGCAACCAAGAATTTTCCAATTTTCCAGCATATTTTGCACTAATATCCGATAATTTTCAGCCTTATGATTGCCGAGAAAGTTTTTCACAATGTCGACGAAAGAAATCTACGCTAATGACTCTAAATCATTCATCGAAAGCCCAAAACTGGTATCTTTTATTAAAAGTCTTATTTGAGGGCAGTCAAAAATGCCTACCTTAAGCTTCTCTGTACTTAACCCAGGTACCACAACTACCATTTTTGTCCAAAGCCTTAACAAATTGCTTCATGAGTCCCAATTTGAACTTTTACCGGTAAGTAACGGTAAATCGCAACAGAAAAAATTCAGGACTACATCAAAACGTCAAATATTATTTCGTCTGAACATGAGATGCTCAAACTGTATATATTTAGCAATTCAAATGATTTTAGATATATTTAGTCGATCTAGGAACGCTCGTGGCTGTCGATTACCATGCAATTTCATTAATTTGCGTAAACTAAAAACTACACTGGCACTGAGAGTATTGCCAGGACCGATGCTTTAAAATTATGCTTGAATCGCAGCGGCACCAATTTTTTTTTTTAATTTTGTATCTGCCTGGTACTTTACCTAAGGGGCGACAATTTGTACTCTTGCCCGGGCCAGTGTAAGTGTGTCGAGAAACAATAAAAAAGATGAGCAATAATGTCTTCTTCTTTATTAATAAAACAGTTTGGCCATGGTCCGCCATCGTTTCTCCAACCCACAATTAAAATTAAAATTAAATTGAACACGCCTACTCTAGTAGGTTCTCAGCAAACCAAATCCTTATCACGTATAGTAGTGTAGTTTTACGTTTCCCATATCCTTACGAAAATATACCACAGAGACGTAACAGCACGGTCTATCTAGATGGCATTGCTGTCCTTAAATGAAAACACAACATTTACCAATGTAACTCATAACTCCCACAGTAGACCTCAATCTTTGTTTCTATGTTTCTCTAGGATCCACTCAATATTTTCATAATTTCCACGGGAACCCTTAATAAGCTGCCGTCTGAATTTTGAATTTCCTTTTTTTCAATAAAAAAAGAAAAAGAAAAAATTTGCACGGCAATCGATGCATTTATTGCATTTCCCTGGCGATTTTCGTATTTGGAGGCGTCGTCGTCCAATATAGGCACGTTGTCAGCAGGTCAAACTGAATAGCACTAAACCAACCATTTTCACTCGTCACTCTATGCCTGCGATTCGACGATTTCATGAATTGGTCACTCGACGAATCGTTATACATAGTAGTATTTTGCAAATAGGTTAGCCGAGGACAGCAAAAAAACGGAATGGAGGGCGTAATATCGCATGCGGTCGTTCGGAAAAAAGAGCTTCTCATCTCTCATCATCGTTGAATTGCGAGAGATGTTATGATGGCCTATGGGTGGGCGGTCATATGTACGTGATATGGTTGGCTAAGCGTCCACGGCGGGAAAATAAATGAGAGAAAGGATCAATAAGGACCACTGGTGGTCCCGATAACGATATTGTGATGGTAGCGCTCTCTACTATTTACCTTCCAATGAGACTTTAAGTGTACTCTACAACGATTATTTTCTGTCGGAAAAGTCTTGTTACCGACAACTGGGAGAGCTATGGCCTATATGTTCCCTTGATTCAGAAATTTTAATGTTTTCATGCTGAAGGACTTTGAACAAGTGTGGAGCGAGTTTTGTGCGGTGCGATGATGAAGGAGCGACCGATACGAAAATTGGAATTTAAATTCAAGCGAATTTATTATTATTGCAAAGTGGTCCAGCGCAGATTGTGATGTCAGTAATGTAATGAAAAAATATTTCAATATTTCTTAATTGGTATACTCTTTCAAGATAAATGGTATATTATTGCACAACAAACTACTAGCCAGGGTACTTCGCACTTCCTCGGTTCAGCTATTTTGGAGGATTTTGGCATAATTTTAGGGATTTTTAATAAACTGCATTTGGCCTGTTTATTTTTTTATTAATTTGTACCACCCATCGACAAGTCAATGCTTCAGTATACCCGGGATTAATTACCCCAAATCCATTTCAACTGCTAATGAGCTTCGAGTTTCAATTATTCCATTCGAAAGCCATATCAAACAGAAATTATAAAATTGCATTGTTATCCGAAAGTTTCGTAGAATATACGAAAGACGATCGTTCTTGCCTATCAAATGCACACCAACGGAAAGCCTGCTAATAACCTACCAAATTGATGTCCAATTTCATAGCCCATAACATCGCTTCGTCGTCGGTTAAGTGGTCATTTCCTACACACCAAAGCACGAATAAATAATTATAACGTGCGCACGAACAAAGGTACCAAACGACATGCTAATGACATCCTACCAGGACTTTTGCACGACGATAGTATAAAATTATAAATGACAGTGTATTAGTAAGAGAGATTCAACCTGTGGAATTAAGGGATTTTCATTTTGCTGAAACTTTATCCTGCTCGGCTGAATGACCGCACATTTCGCTCTGTGCATATAGAGCGAGGCTCGCAGCATCATGCACGCACAAACGAAATCATATCTTGGGGCAGAATATTATAAATGATGAGGAGAGAGGGTATAAGCTCTTGCTTTTAGCCTTCGCTCAGTTTCGACAGACAAATAAGTACAGTTTGTCCGTACTTTGTATATATTATTTCGCTAGTTTGGTACTTGAAAAGTTTTAGCGAAATTATTTTACATAATCCTGTACGGGACGATACGTACGAGTACAAAGTACGCCAAGCAATGCAATGCCGGTGGTCATTAGCGCGTATTGCCGTCCCACGAGCACAATCAGACGGCGTATACGAGAATCAGGAGCACATAGTTATCAAATCCCACGAAGCTAATAATAATCCTCGCAGTCTTTGTTGATGGATACTAAACGTGAACACATAGGAATGAGCTTGGTATTTCATTTTCGTTGGAAACGCGTGACAAATTGTGCGGCAACACAAAACCAATTTGGACGTACTACAGTAGAGCGTCGATTATCCAGACGCGCCGATTATCCAAACATTCGATTCGCGGACTGGAGAGTCAGCTTTTTTAGAATTTAAAATTTGTTGCACTTCGAAATGTTAGAATTTTTATATTTTTAAATTTTTAAATTACCCAAACTTCAGAAATTTTTAATTTTCTAAGTTTTCAGAAACTAAACTTTTTGATCTTTTTTTGAATTTCTAATTTAACTGAATTTATATGATCTTGGTGGTTTTATTGAATTTTCTGCATTTTTTAAATTTTGCCTGATTTCCATAATTTTCAAAATTTCTTTATTTTTTTGAAATTTCAAAAATTTTTTGAATTTTTCTAGTTTGTTTTTTAGCTTTGTTAGTTTTTTGAAGTTTTCTGATTTTCGCTAAATTTTATAATTTTTTTTAATACTTGTAATTTTCCCATTTTTTTAAATTTAGTTCAGTTTATTATCTGTTTTTTTTTTCAATATTCTGAAATTTTTATTTTTGGAATTTTTCTTAATTTTCTGTTTGTTTTTTAAACTTATGAATTTGCTGATCTTTCTTAATTTTCTATTTGTTTAATGTGTTATTTTTTTTTAATTTTCTAAAAAAAATCAATCAATTATGTACAGTAAAACACGGTTATAACGCTATCGAAGGGACCAGCCGAAATGCGCGTTATATACGTGAAAGCGCTATAAAAATATTTAGAATGAAACATATGCTTCGCCGATGGTTTTGCTTAAAAACTTTAATAATCCGTTGGTCAAGGGGTTCCAAGCGACTAGTGCAATTCGGTTGCAGAAATATCACTTTGACGTTGCTCAAATAATCGACGTTAGGAGGATGAGCAGGGCAGTGATCAATGAAAAGAGCTATGTGTCAATTTTGTCTTGCCATTTTCCGGTCTAACTTACCCAGCCATTCTACGAATAAGCCACTTGTCACCCACGCCCGGTTTTGAATTTTGTATTCACAGGGAAAATACTGAATACCCTTAAAGCAGCGAGGCTTTTGCGACTTCCCGATCACAAGGGGTTCCAACTTGTCACTTCCATCTGCATTTGTGCATAGGAGAACAATCAACCTCTCCTTGCTCTACGCTTACCACCATGACAATTATCCTCACTAAAAACCAAACAATTGTCTTGCAAGAGGTTGAAAAAAAGTCCAAGCTCCTCCGCATTATAGACTTCTAGAGGATGATAATCTTTCACAATGGTTGGAAGGACATTTCCTGTCCAAGTAGTCACAACATCTTCGTTGACGTCTACAGTTTCACCACTGATTTGTTTGTATATCCCGTGACGTTTTTAAATCTCTCGATGCATCCTGTATTCGCTGCAAAATTGTTTAGCTCTAAAGTCTCCCCAATTTCGCAAGCATTTTCCATCAAAATTGGACTATTGACCGGCAAATTAGACGCCCGAATTTGGCGAAACTATTCTAATAGGGCCTTTTCCAGCTCTTCGTATTTAGCCGGGAATTTTTTTTTAAATTTGTTCGTAAGGCGTTATAAAAGTGTAAATGAATGTCTGGGGACTGACAATTTGGAGCGATATAACCATGATAGAGTTACAAGACTTGCGCTATAACCGTGAAATATTTGCACTTAATGCATGGCTACATGGCATGGCCCTGTGGCGCGGGTCAAGAATAGTGCCTCCGTCTTTCCCGACGTGTCGTAAGAGGCGACTAAAGGGACAGGAGAGAATAAAACTCTCCTGAGTTTCGAACATATCTCTACAATTGTGCGCGCAGCGACTCTGTTTTGTGCGCTCAAGGGTTCAGATACCTACGAAACTTGACAAAAAATTTACCCCTGTGGTTTTTGGGGTTAGAATTATGCCACAGCGTTCCCGGCTTGTCGTAAAAGGCGACTTGAGGGATAGGGTACGTAGGCTTGTAACCCGCGTACATGAAATTTTCTTTACACTCGAAACATTTAACGAGCCTCGGATACCTCGGACTGATTCATCGGCAACGACTTTTGGCTATAAACAACGGACCACGATTGGGTTTTGGAACGTTCGAACGATGTGGGGCGAGTGCAACAACATGGGACTCACTGCAGTCGAACGGGAAATGATCGCGTATAACATCGCTATATTAGGACTGAGCGAAACAAGATGGCTCGGATCAGGAGCGACTTTATCACCAAGCTCTCATACTGTTTTATTGTACTCTGGAAATGATGACCAAAATGCTCCTCGGCAGGCAGGCGTCGGAATCCTCTTGACAAGGGATGCACGTCGATCCCTCATCGATTGGAAACCAGTTTCCGACCGTATTATCACCGCCCGATTCAAATCCAGAGTACGAAATATCACGATAATTCAGTGTTACGCACCAACCGAACCAGCTGATCAAATTGATAAAGACGTCTTCTACCAACGACTTGGCGACACCTGTGATAGAGCTCCCAGAGGTGACATTAAAATCATAATGGGGGATCTCAGCGCTAAAGTCGGGTCAGATAACCACAGATTGGAACATCATGGGTTAGGCGACAGAAACCAGAATGGCGAGATGTTTATAGAGTTTTGTAATTCTCGTCAGCTCGTCATTGGTGGGACTATGTTTAAACACAAAGATTGCCACTTATCAACCTGGACTTCTCCAAATGGCAGAACTGAGAACCAGATAGACCATATTGCTGTTTCCAAAACGTGGAGAAACTGTGTCCTGGACGTTAGAGCGAAGCGTGGTGCTGATATTGGCAGTGACCACCATCTTGTCATCGCGAAAATGCGCTTACGAACGGCAGCAATCCAGCGTCCTACCCGTGCAAATATTTGCCCTAGGTATAATGTGCAGAAGCTCAAAATTCCATCAACCAAGCGTGCATTCTCCACCGCTTTGCATGAAGAAGCTAATGCATCACCACCAAATGAGAATCCGACAATTGAAGATAGATGGAAAGTCGCTGAGGATTCATTTATTTCATGTGGCGAAGAAATTTTAGGACGATTGGATCGCGGTAGGAGACCATTTATTAGCGACTCTACTTGGTCTCTTATCTCAGCACGCAAGAGAGTTAAGGAGCAGATTAACTTAGCTGCTGACGATTCAGCTAAAGAACGATACAGAGCTCGCTCCAAAAAGGCGTTCAGAGGAGTGTACGACGTGATAAGTGTAACAATATCAACGCACTTGCGAAGGAGGCAGAGGATGCGGCTCTCCGCGGTGACAGTGGAACTCTCTTCAAACTTATAAAGCCATTAACTGGCAGATCTTTATTAACGGAACATCCTGTGAAAGATAAGGAAGGTGTTCTGCTCGTTACCGAAGAACAACAGCTACAATGATGGAGAGAACACTTTTTAGAGGTACTGAATAACACTTTCGGGCCTGCAAGTGTATCTTCGTTGCCAGCAGAAGACGTCTCTCAAATAGACGGCATTAGTTCCGGTCCACCATCCAAAAAGGAACTAACAGACGCTATCAAATCAATGGACGCCGGTAAAGCCCCGGGGATTGATGGAATTCCAACAGAATTTTTAAAAGCGGATATTAACTCTACAGCGGATATTCTTCTTTCCTTAATCCGAGAGTGTTGGGAAACTGAAACTCTTCCCAGTGAGTGGAAAAAGGGCCTAATTATTAAAATTCCGAAGAAAGGCGACCTGAAGAATTGTAATAATTGGCGTGGGATCTGTCTACTTCCTGCTATTTCCAAGTTGATGGCTAAGATTGTTTTAGGACGAATCAAGGAAAAAGTCGATAGCACATTGAACGATGAACAGGCTGGCTTTCGCGAAGGGTTCTCCTGTAGCGACCACATTAACACCCTCCGTATTATCATCGAGCAATCCGCGGAGTGGAGATCCCCATTACATCTCATGTTCATCGACTGTGAAAAAGCCTTCGATAGTGTTGATCGTCAGTACATCTGGGATGCCTTACGAAGACGAAATATTCCAGATAAGATAATCTCGATCATTAAGGAATCCTACAATGGAGCCTAATGTCACGTTTTGCATAAGGGTAAGCTTTCAGATCCTTTTGAGGTGCACAGTGGAGTGAGACAAGGCTGCATTTTGTCACCTATTCTCTTCCTTATTGTCATTAGTGATGTACTCGGCTCCGCACTTTAATTACATCGTAACAAAGGTATCAGATGGAAATTGTTTGATCACCTTCAACATCTTGACTACGCTGACGACATTTGTCTTCTATCAACTAATACGGATGATGTCGCTCAAATGACAGAAGCTCTAAATTGCGCAAGTCGTAATGCGGGGCTGAAAATCAATGCTGCCAAGACTAAGTTCTTGAGCACATATCCAGGGGGGCAAAGCGGAATTTGTATTTCGGGACAGGCAGTCGAAAAAGTTGATGAATTTTGCTATCTCGGGAGCGTAGTTACAGCAGATGGTGGAGCGGATGCTGATGTAAAATCACGGATAAACAAGGCTAGGGCGGCTTTCTTCAATTTGACTCCCTTCTGGCTAAACAACAATATTTCCAGACGCACCAAACTTCGAGTCTTCAATTCCAATGTGAAATCCGTGCTGCTATATGGCTGTTCAACCTGGAAGGTGACTAAAGAGATTACTGATAAGTTGCAAACTTTTGTAAATAAGTGTCTACGGCGCATCCTACATATTCGTTGGCCGGAGATCATTTCGAACGAGGATCTCCTCACTATAACTGGCCAAGAAAGGATAGGCACTTCGATCAAAAGACTTAAGTGGCAATGAATAGGTCACACCTCCCGAAGAGGGCCCAATAACATCGCAAAAAAGGCCCTGAACTGGAATCCACAGGATTCCGGAGCAAGACGCCGTGTTGGACGGCCAAGGAACACATGGAGACGATCGGTAACAAGCGAGGCGAAAACGCTAAATCTTACATGTTCGCAGCTAGCGCCGTTGGCGCAAAACAGAACGCGCTGGAGAGTAGGCGTAGTTAATGCCCTATGCCCCACATGGGGTTGACAGGAACTAGAGAGATATATGTATATATAATGATCAGGGTCGGTCCCTGATTCGATTGAGCCATGTCTGTCTGTCTGTCCGTGTGTCTGTCTGTTCGCACGATTACTCCCGGAATAATGAAGCTAGCAATTTGAAATTTTGGTCAGATGTTTTGATCAAATCTTGGAAGGCATTGAAAATGAGCCAAATAGGACAAAGGGTTCCCCTACCCCCCATACAAATGACTACTCGTTGATATTTTCATTCGGCTATAACTTTCGACAAAATATCGCTAGCGAACTCAAATTTTGATTAATGCCTTATTATAACATATGCTTTGAGCTGAAGAAAAGTGAAAAAGGCCTGACCACCACTACCCCTACCTCTCCTATAAAGCTATATTTGATAGAATGTCGCGAAACACTTCAAATTTATGTCAAATGGTATAGCTTTTGGAAGTCCCTTTAAGATACTAAAAGTGCACCATATCCGATCCCTACAAAAAAATGAAATTGCTTAGCGTGCCTTCTATGCCTGTACATGGGTATATAGGGTATACACTCATCGTGCTATTCACACGATTAGAACTCTTCTTCTTCTTCTTTATGGCACGATAGCCCGACGTCGGGCCTTGGCCGCCTGGATTGAAAACCTCCAATTGTCGCGGTCACGCGACCTTGTCCTCCAATTCCGAAAGCCTAGCATCTGGTGGGCGTCCTCACATACAGAATGCTCCCATCGGGCTCTCGGTCGTCCACGCAATCTGGCTCCGTCCACTCGTTGCGCGTTCATCACCTTTTTGGGCATGCGATCGTCGTTCATCCTTTGTACATGACCCGCCCATTGCAATCGCTGCAATTTCACGATCTTCGACACCTGTAGCTCATCATACAACTGATACAACTCAAGGTTGTACCGGATGCGCCATTCACCTCGTTCACGAACGGCCCCGAAGATTCTTCGGAGAACCTTTCGCTCGAATGTGTCCAACAGGTGTTCAGAGTTTTGAGTTAGGGTCCATGCCTCGCAGCCATAGCACAGCACAGGTCGGATGATGGTTTTATATACGTGGAGCTTCGTGTTCCTGTGCACCAGCTTCGAATTCATAATTTGGAGGACCGCAAAGTAACACTTATTAGCTAGTTGTATCCGTCGCTTTATCTCATCTGTTTCGTTGGCGTCTTTTGACAAATTGCAACCCAGGTAAGTGAAGTTGTCTACATATTCTATATTGAGGTCCCCCACTGCGATGCTTGAATTTACTGGCGTTCTAGTTTTTGATTGCATCATGACCTTGGTTTTAGACTCGTTGATATGTAGCCCAACTTCTTTGGCGGCGTTATTGAGATTATGCAGAAGGCTTTCTGCATCACCCAATCTTCGAGACATGATGTTTATGTCTTCGGCGTAGGCTACTAGTTGAGTCGATTTAATGAGTAGCGTTCCGCTGCTGTCCAAATTCATGGCTCGAATCACATACTCCAGAGCCAGGTTGAAGAGCGTCGGCGCCAGCCCGTCGCCTTGCTTGAGTCCAGTACGAGTTTCAAATAGGTCAGTGAGTCTGTTCTGAACTCTGACCTGCGAGACGGTATTAGTCATCGTCATCCTTATGAGTCGCACTAGCTTAGCCGGTATACCAAAATGAAGCAGAATGTTGTACAGTACACTTCGATCGATACTGTCGTATGCCTGCTTGAAGTCGACAAATATTTGGTATACGTCGATGTTGTATTCCCAGCACTTCTGGAGTAAAAGCTTCACTGTAAAAAGCTGATCTGTCGTCGAACGACCAGGTCTAAAACCGCCTTGGTACTCGTTAATGATTTCTTCTGCGTACGGATTAATTTTATTTTCTAGAATTTTAGATAAAATCTTATAAGTCGTACAAACTAATGAGATGCCTCTGTAGTTCTCACATTTTAACTTATCCCCTTTTTTGTGGATTGGGCAAATTATACTTTTGCGCCAATCTTCCGGGATTATTTCGTCGTTCCATATTTTAACGATAAGTGTGTGTATAGCCTTAACAAGGCTTTCCCCACCATGCTTCAGCAGTTCAGCTGGAATCTCGTCAGCGCCCGGGGCTTTATTATGTTTTAGTGCTTGCATGGCGAGATCAACTTCTTCTACTGTTGGGGGTTGAACGAGAGGGCCTGTTTCAGCCATCAGCTCCGGAGCTTCTTGTGTGGGGTTGTTCGGTTGAACATTGAGGAGCTCTTCAAAATGTGAGGCCCAGCGTTTATCAACGCTATCGGTGTCGCTAATGATATTGCCATCCTTATCCTTACAGAGGCTGGTCCTGGGTTGGTATCCACTTTTAATTGAATTAATCAGCTTGTACGCTTGTCTACTGTTCCTACTAACTAGTCTTTGGTTTATTTGCATCAACTGCTCGTCAAGATGCTTACGTTTCTTACGCCTAATTAACCTATTCGAAAATCGTTGAAGCTCGTCATATTTTGTTTTTTTTTGGCTCTAGTTGCGCGTTCAGTCCATTGGCGATATGCCTCGTTTTTAGCATCTATCGCATTTTGACATTCTTCATCAAACCAATCATTTCGGGCTCGCCGGGCATTGTATCCCACAACCTCCTCTGCGACCCCTTTGATGGTGTCTTTGAGTGTATCCCAGATCTCAAGGGCGCCTTTGTTGCTGATGTTATTTAGCAAGGGCGTCAGCTTCTCCTCAAGGGCAGTCGTATAAGTGACCACCGTGGCATCATCCAACAATTTGTCAACCGCAAAAATTTTTCCCGGGTTGAACCTCGAATGATGCACCGAAGAAATTCTGCACCTATAAGTCGCCTTCACCATATAGTGGTCAGAGTCAATATTTGCTCCACGATAGGACCGAACATCCATTATGTTCGATGCCCATCTCTTGCAGACAAGGACGTGGTCAATTTGGTTGACGGTATGTTGATCTGGAGATCTCCAGGTCTGCCTGTGAATGCGACGATGCGGAAAACAGGTAGAGCTAATGACCATATTTCTGCTGGTCGCGAAGTCTATTAGTCGTTGGCCATTGTCGTTACAGTCTTCATGGAGGCTGTACCCTCCAGTAATCCCCCTATGCCAACTTTCGTTTCCTACTTTGGAGTTAAAATCCCCTAGCAGCAATTTGACATCATTTGATTGAAGTGAATCGAAGAGATTTTCTAGGCGGTGATAGAACTCGTCTTTAACCGCGTCTTCACTGACTTCGGTGGGGGCATGCGCGTTTATGAGCCAGAGATTGAAGAACCGAGTTTTAATGCGAATCGCACACTCGTTTATGGGTTTGAAGTCGATAACATGCGGCTTAAGTTGATTGTTTACAATGAACGCCACTCCAAACTCCCTGTGGCCTGAAGGTTTTCCACTTGTGAAAATTGTATACAAATTTCGGTCATCAATCTCGCTACTAAGCCATTTAGTTTCCTGGAGTGCAACAATGCTCAGCTTATATTTTTCGACCTGATCCAAGAGGGCCCTTAAGGCCCCTGGCCTATTCAGGGAGCGTACATTCCAGGTTCCGAAAGAGTAATCAGTTGTTCGTTTGCGATGTCGTCGTTGGGTTGTATCCGTCCAATCCGAGGCTTTCATTCCAGGTTTCTTGACGTAGAGTTTTTCCAAGGATGGGTTGTCGGCCCATCGCTTAACCATGATAGTATTCGTAAAACGAAAGAGGTCCATCATGGAGGCCTCGGAGGTGCTGCTTCGGTGATTGACTGTTCGGTTTTTGTCACCCTATTACGTTTAGTAACCTGAGACGCTGAAGTTGTAAATACAGCACTCAGGCGCAGCGGTTACTCGGATAATGCGGGAAAGTAACGCCCCGTAGAGAAACATAGGAATTGGCAGGAGCCGTTCACCCTATGAAGCTCCTCCTGCATAGCTAAGGGTCCGCAGTTATGCCACAACTGAAGAGGATATAGGAATCGGCCGGAGCCTTTCAACCTTTATCCTCCCCCCTACGGAAGATTAGAACTCGGTATCGTTTTAATTTAATTTTCCTAAATATTTTGATTGTGAAATTTTTCTGAATTTTGCTGAATTTTGGGTTGTTCTTTTTTTTGTAAATTTTATGAATTTGCTTGCATTTTCTGAATTTTTATATTTCTGAATTTATAATTTTAGAATATTTCAAAGATCAGAATTTTTAAATTTTCTAATTTTTTTTTAAATTTTCTAAATTTCTAGAATTTTGGCATTTGAATCTTTTCAAATTTCCCTGAATTTCTCATTTTTCTTAAATTTTCGAAATATTGTTAAATTTTGCTGAATTTGCATTTTTTAAATTTTCTAATTTTTAAATTTTTTGATTTTTCAAAACTATTTAAGTTTCGGAATTTTCTGTTTTTTTTTAGTTTTTGATTTTTTTAGTTTTTTTTTATTTTTACTTTTTTTTATTAATTAAATTTTTTTTAATTTTTTTATTCCAAAATTTTTGTTTCTTAATTTTCAGAATTTTATGAATTTTGTTGACTTTTCGTGAGTTTTTTTGAATGCTCTGATTTTTTTAATTTTCTAAATTAAGTTTATCGTGAACTTTTGACGTTTTTAAATTTTTCTAAGGATCCTAAAATTTCTGATTTTGAAAATTTTTCGAAATTTTTGAAATTTATTTAATTTTTGGAATTTTCTAATTTTGCTTCGAATTTCTGATTTTTGTTTCTATGAAAACTCGATCAACCGAACTTTCGTTTATCCGAATCATCCCTGTCGACATTAGTTCGAATAATCGACGCTCTACTGTATAAACCTCATCGTCGTCAAAGGTAGCATGTTCATAAAATTTTCACCATAAGTAATATTTCCACTCAAGCCGACGCCGGCGGCGCGAGCCTTTGCCATTAACGACACCGGTTTGCTGTAATACGAGACGTAAGTATGATCCCAGCACGGTGAACTTCAAGGTACCGTATTTGTCCTTCACGAATATTTCAACCATCCCCTCGCGCCACGCACACGCCCAACAACCGAAAAAATTCACATCCTTCATAAAGTCCATATGAAGCGTAATAGATGCCTTTCCTTCGTCAAAATGTGGAGTGCTTATGTCGCACATATTCATCAAAACGCGTGCTGTGCGTTCTTATTACAATATTAACAGGAAAAAGTTATTAGTGCGTCAAGGAACCAAATTGCCAGCAGCCAAATAGCCTACGAAACCCAAAAAAAAAACGAAAAAATGAAAATAAGCGAAGAGTCTTGGAAAAATTTATGAACATCAATTAATTACTTAAGGATCTGTTGCCAGGACTGTTGTAAAACAAGATGAGAAGTCCTTTTTCTCGGATAGAGATAGAATGGATTTTTTTCTTTTCTTTTTTTAAAGAGCTTTCTCGGATATTGTCAGGAATGGAATTGAAACTGCCGAGGAACAAAAACAAAAAAAAAAAAAAAACAGCGTAGCGCGTAAGGGCGCCTAGGTCCTTGACATAATATTGTTGTATACGTCTATCAGGCTATTCCACATTGTTGCTACCTACTCTACTCACTTTATGTCGAAGATGTTTCCTAATTCCGTGTTTTTTCTTTTCTTTGCTTCATTCTTTTCCATTTTCCTCTCTCTAGGACATGAATGGCGGTGGGAACAGTTAATTAAAAAAATGGTAATGTTGTGAGACTAACATCGCAAAGGTACGAGTATAGGTCCTTTTTCCTTACTTAGTCCCTTAGTCCGGTCTAAGTAAATTGCGTATACAATTTCTTCTTAGAATCGTCTGACATGACTACGTAGTACTAGAAGTAGGACCTGAACTATATACGAACACGAGGGATTTACGCACCGCGACGGGTATACGCAAGGATATCCTATTTGTTTGACATGGAACGGGAAATTATCCCGGTCGTTAGAATTTGTAATTCTGCTGTCTGTTTTTTTTATGTCGTTGTCTTAATGTTTTCTTCTTCTTTTTTTGAGCTCTTGTTGTTGTTGGCGCGCTTGTAATTCTTAGATTGAATTTAATGATGTAGACCTATTTATTTGTTTAGTGTAGGGGCGAGTGGGGTGGGGTAGGATGCATAGAGTGCGTAGTTGTCGCGATGTTAGCGGTGACCCCCTATTTACTTTGGGAAAATTAATTGTTTGCTTAAATTTGAAAATTAATTTCTTGTCTATAAAATGTTTGTGTTGAGGAGACTGTGGTTGTTCTGCAAGTTTGTATAGTGGTTTTTCGTGTAGGATGAATCATAACGGTGAACATGTTTTGTAGGTGTACTAGTGGTTGGTGGTTAATTGAAAATAAATTTGGGCAGTTTTCCCTGGCATAGGGAGACGAGAAGTGTGTACAAAGGCCGCAAAATGCTAGAACAGAAACCCGAACATAGTAGCGGTCAGTAAAATTTTAAGGCTCGAAGTGAATACCTCCTCAGCTCCAACAACTCTCTACAACCCATACAGATTTAATAGCATGCGTTTCCATAAAGTGCACTCGCACTGTAAATTAAAAACAAGAAATAGCAGAATCAACCGGGAGACAACATCTCAGAAAAAAATTACATCTAATCTAATAAAATCGTCACTAGGGGGTAGATGATAGGGGCCATCATCTTAGTACAAAGGGGAACAAAGGAGCCTGCCCTGTGAAACACATATTGCATAAGGTGAGGTGATCATCAAATAGTTATACTAATAAATTTTATAGACGCGACTAAGGACTAAGGCCGCTGATGTGTTAGTGACATCCTATTTCTAAGATCTTATCTGCTTTTTGTTTAGGTAATGAGATCAGCATCACGTTCAGCAGTGTTATTTATCCCCATAAACGGGTACTCGTTTAATATCTGAGTGAGATAATAGTCCGTCACAAGCTCGTGAGTTCGAAAAACACCATGATCCACGGTGAGATTCGAACTCATGACCCCGTGCACCGAAGGTGCGCGCACTAACCGCTAGACCAGCCAGACTAATGTCTTAGCTTTGCTTAAATGGCCATATTGCTTCTGTTTTTTATACGACTCATGTTTGAAGATGTTACGGACAGGGGCGTACCTCGAGGAGGAGTCCCTGGTTCCGGACTCCTACCGAAATTTTTTTTTTATTAAAATTATACTGATTCAGAGCATACTTTTTTTTATAATTAATTGGAAATATTTTCCAAACTTCCCACTGCTAAGGAGCTTTGAGCTTTCCGCTGCAGAGGTGCAGAGTATTGCTAAGAAATATTTGCAGAACGCAATCAACAATACTTTAGTTGGACTGGAGTACAATGCATGATTTCTGAGCGAAATTATCTATAGAACAAGCCATGACGTAATAGAAACCTCAATCAAATCGGCCACCGGCAGGAAAACGAGTCCCTGCAGTGAAATTGAAATAGGGCATTGTGGAGTAGAAAGCCAATTTCAGTCATACTCTAGGTAATAGCCGGCGGCCATTCCAACTCATGAAGTAGACTTCGTGGTTGTTCTGTGGAAGCTAAGAAATCTTGACGGTGGCGTACCATGACCCAATCAAGTTATGCAGCAGTGGTGATCATACGTAAGAGCTTTGTGGACTTAAAGCTCCTCCGATTTTTTTTTATATAAAAAACCCGCCTGTTGGATATTAACCTGCGATAGAACCACGAACCGTTTTTCCTTAAGCCCCCTCCCGGAATAATTTTCTGTGTACGACCCTGCCCGGAAGAAGTCACGACATCCGTAAATTACGAAAAGGGGCAGGGCGATGCAAATGCACAATAAACTCTGCACACTAAATTAAGGTCAGTTGGGGCTCGGCTTTTGACTGATGGAGTATGAAGGGTTGATTAAGGCCAAACACACACACACACGGGAATCTATAACGAAAATGCATATAAAAAAAGACAACTTGCCCAATTGTCATTTTTTTTTAAGGTTGTTTCGAGTCCAGGATTTGCCATGTCTGTGCGGCCTTAAATGATCGCATGATCCGATATGGAGCTACAATTGCTGATTCGTTTTTTATAAGTTTGATGATTTTGTTTTAATTCTACTAAAAGAAACCCCTAAAAAAGCTTATTTATTTTCGAAAATTAGAATTATATATCTCAAATAAATTGCAACAACCGAGTGAGAGTAAAATATTTTTTTTTTACCACCATAAAAGTCGATCCAAAAGATCAGTTTTAAGTCCTTGTATTAAAACTTGAATTAAAACAAGATTTAGCTCTCTTGTTATACGCATATTCTTCCACTTAAATTTGGTGAGAATATACAAAATACCAGTGACTACGAAGCCGGCCTTTCGAGTTCAATTGACTTATTTTTTTTTACTGTGGAGGATGCCCTAAAAACGCAAATAATTTGCGACAAAATTACCAGTGCTTTCAATCGTTCTTATTGCAATGACTGACGATAGTAGCCTTTTTGACTTTACAATTGTATATAAAATTGTTTGCATCCACCAACACTTCAAGTGTTTAATCAAGCTTAAATTTCCCTGGTATCCCTTACTCCTTTGACAAAGCCCAAAACCCAGTGCTGAGACTCTGAAATTTCTGATATTGGAATTAGTATGGAATTTCAGCAAATGCGCGCTACAGCATGCTCTACATTGGTATTTGGGCCCCATCCTTTTTTCATCATTTACGGAAATATGACTCCGCGTGCGGTCGCCCAACTTTGCGAAAACCGAACCCATGAAAGTATTCTCTGGCTGAAAATGAATGAAAAATTCATTGCATACACGAAAAATTGCATTGCTATTATGTAAACATTTGGTTCAGTGTATATGTACTACCAGCCTCAAGACAACTTCTTTTACGTTTTTCCCGAAAACGCCTCCCGAAATATTTTTCTTGCCTACGCCACTGATTCTGGTGCAACTCCAGAATTTTTTAAATTCAATTTTATGAATTTTCTTAATTTTTCTTGAAATTCGACAAACAGCAAGCGAATGCAACACTTCTGGCTAGGCATGCCAAAAACCGGACCATAGCCCGGTTTTCGGGTTTTCTCGGTTTTTTGCAAAGCCAGTTAGACCGTCCGGTTTTAACCGGACTCAAAATACAGGTTTTTCGGTTAACCGAGTCTTTTCATTGATTTGCTTAGAATTGTAGTAAAAGCACATTCGTAATGGTAGTGTTGCAAAATCAAATCATAATGCATGCACAGGGTCCGCCAGAGAAACTTACTTATTTGAAAAAAAAAACTTCTGAGCGGTGAGTTTGGCGAGTGGATGGGTGAGAGGGGAACATCTGGTGGGGGAAGTTCCCAAGTTTGTTTCCCATTTTAGTCAGTCGCCATCATGCTCTGGTGAAGAGAGCAGCGGGCCTCCGCGCCGTCGAGAGCATTTTTTTAACGGTCGCTCACTAGGGACATTATCTCGGATTTATTTAACAAACGTTAGGCACGTGTGGTTTCAGTCACAAATGAAGCCATAGCAAACACTGCACGAGTTTGAATAAATTTGTTGCGACAACTCTTCCTTGATCACCTCATCTCTCACAGAGGCGATTTCTCAAGACCGGCACGCTCTCGAGATTTGCTCCATTGTTTTTTTATGTGGTTATTTGAAATCCCTGGCCTATGTCGATCGACCATGGACCATAGCTCACCTAAAAACCTTTCATTCGCGACGCCATTGCTAACATACCGATTGATATGCTGCAAAGAGTGGAGACGAACTGCAAAAATCGACTTAATCAGTGTATGCACAAAGGTGGTCGCCATTTAACTGATGTCATTTTCATTAAACATTAAAACAATAACTATGAAGTACCCACTTTTGATTTTATTGACCCTTCAAATAAGTAAGTTTCTGTGGCGACCCCTATAGTTCGAAAATATGTTTAAGGGCTGAAATTTGAAAACGTTTTTATAGGGGACAAGTAATAGAATTGCCGACTGAAAATTCAAGAAAATATGAAAAATTTTATGAATTTGAAAGATTTGTTTTCGGTTTTAACCGGATGAACAAACAACCGTCCGGGCTAAAACCGGAGGCGGAAAATAAACCGGTTAACCGTTTTGAAAGTACCGGTTTTCGGACTAACCGTCCGGTTTTTGACATCCCTACTTCTGCCAAAAATCGTGACATACGGAACGGCGCGTGTGCCCCGTTCTTAGCCATTGGGACGTTGCAGCAGTTAGATGCAGATGAACATCGCTACCATCCAGCAGTGACTGACACAATGTTGCAAGACTTCTCTGTTGATGAGCTACTGACTGGTGCAAATCAATTAGACCAGTGCAAGCGGACTCAAGCCGTGCTGATCTCAACCCTACATCGAGGTGGCTTCCATCTTCACAAATGTGCAGCGAACCATCCAGACCTCCTAACATATATCGCACCAGGTGATCGAGAAATACAAATTCTGGTATGTTTCAAATTAGCAAAAGAAGTCAAGACGTTGGGCTTACAATAGCATCCAATACGGAATGTTTGCTCCTTCAAAGTGGAAGTATCAGTATACAAGCAGGCAACCAATTCTATCAGAAGTAGCCAAACTATAGGATCCGTTGGTTTGGTTGCAACCGTGCATCATCACTGGCAAGATCACAATGCAAAAATTGTGCCTTCTCAAACTGTAATGGGATGAAGTAGCGGCGCCAGGCTACTGATTGAGACGATGAAGACTTTGAAAGACGCATATGGCTGGAGTAATGTATCTACCTTTTACTGAACGGACTATGAAATAGTACTCGCTTGGATTCAAAACCCCACAACTACATGAAAGATATTCGTTGCCAATCGAGTTGGACTCATACAGCAAGAGTCAACACCTAATGAATGGAATCAAGTGCCAATAAAGGAGAATCCTGGAGACATTGCATCCCGAGGCATATTACCAGAGAAGTTAATTGGCAATTCTTTATGGTGGAAACTGTCCAAGTTGGCTTCAAGAGACATCCCCTCATCAGGCGAAAACATCCAAGTAAGCTCCACACCCTGTACCCTGTTGTCCCAGAAGTATTTATTCTTTGACGAAATCGAGGCTATAAAGCACATATCCAATATCCCGCAAGACAGTAAAGTAAGGTCCTTCAATCCGCGCTTAGATGATGATGGAGTCCTCAGAGTGGGAGGAAGATTACAATATGCTTCATTAAGTTCCAATGCGAAGCATCCTGCGATAATCGCTAAAGGCGCATTTGTCGAATTGATTATCATGCAAAACTATATCAAAACGTTGCACAGAGTACAGCTCGTTCGCAACGATTTTACAGGAATTTTGGATTTTTAACGCGTTATCCATAGTCAAACGAGTACTCCACCAATGTATGACATGCTTTCGGGTAAATGCGCGATCAGATAGGCAATTGATGGGACAACTGCCACTACCACGTGTGCAGATAAAGAAGGCTTTTGCCGAAACAGGAGTTGATTACGCTGGGCCAATCACAATCAAGTGGAATTCCGGAGGAGGCGTTAAGACAACAAAGGCATACATAGCTGTTTTTGTGTTCTTCTCTACCAAGGCGTTTCAGTTTGCACCGGTGAGCGATCTATCAACAGCCGCATGTATCGCGGCATTCCGAAGGTTTTTACCCCGACGAAGAAAATGCAACACAATCAATAGTGACTGCGGCGCCAATTTTTTGAATGTTCTAAATTTTCTAAATTTGTCTAAACTGTATAAAATTTGCAATTTTTTCTAAAATTTTTGATTTTTCATGTTTTTTTTTAAATCTTTAGATTTTTTTAATTTTATGAATTTGCTAAATTTTCTGTTTTTTTCGTGTTTTGAATTTTCTAAATTTTTTGAATTTTCAGAGTTTTGCTGAATTCTCTCAATTTTTTTCGATGTCAGTGTTGTTTCGCCTCAATTTTCTTAATTGTCTGGATGTTCTAAATTTTATATAAATTTGACTGAATTTTCAAATTTTTCTAAATGTTGTGAATTTATTGAATTTTTTCATAGTTTTCTGGATTGTTCTGAAATATTTGAACGCGGACGCCACTGCAATTGCACCATTTCGGGAATTTTAATTATTTTGGAGATTCGCATAATTTCGGGAATTTGCGCCTTTTTGGGGATTTTCAAAACTTTGGGGATTTTCGAAATTTTGGGATTTAAATTATGTTTGTAATTTTGAGATTGCTTCGTATCGTTTTCATGTACCACCATGCAAAAGCAAACAATTGCAGTTGGAACATGTAAAAAAGAGAGTTAAACTATTTTTTTTTTATTTTCTGAACTCGCCAATGAAGGAAGGACTAAGTCCAGATAAGCCTAGAAAAGATGACAAATCATTCAAAATTAAATCGTATTATTTAGACAAACTCTCAGTATTTTTGCCATTCAATATTTCGAGTGTGATGCTGATCTCATTACCTAAACAAAAAGCAGATAAGATCTTGGAAATAGGATGTCATTAAGACATCCTGCGACCTTAGTCCAATGCTGGATTGTCGCGCCTGTTATTTATTTAATAACTCAACAGCAAAAAGAAAGGGCTGTAATCCAAATTCAGGACGGGCGCAGAGCTCTAGGAAAAAGATCAGCATAGCGAAGCGACAAAGACCTTGAAAGGACACAAAGCTGGCACTTTGCTTCAATGACCTGATCCGGATAAATATCTTTCAGTACAATAAAACATTCTTCCCAAAGGCTTAAAATTCAAATTTAAATACATGTTACCGTTAATTGGATTTATAGCAATTTTCCTGTAAAAAGACACTGAGATCTTCGTGCTACAAAACAGTCTCGAAAATTTCTAATTAACATAAGATGCTCATTTTCACTTCCTCAAAGATAAAAACACAACATAGCCTTTTACCTATATAGGAACGTAATTCGACAACGCATATGCATGTAAACGTATACCTACCTAACCAATTGAGAAAACGTTTCACTTACACATCTTCACATCGTGAGTTCATATACGGCCAAACATACGTAATTTGCCCGTTTTAGGAACATTTCCATAATTTAGCAGCCTTACGAAATTAAATTCAGCAGTTTAAGGATATAGGTAACAACACGCGCGCCTATCTCACACCCGTACTGAATTTACAAACAATTTGAAACAACAAAAACAATATTCTTGCATTATGATTTTAATTTCAAACAGTTCGTTGTATGCGGAATATGTGTGTGTCGCCTTGCCTTTGCCAAACTGCCTAGGGCGGAAAGACTTTAACCCAGAAAACCTCTTTTAAGTGTTGTAAGAACTGTGTGTGTGTGTGTGTGATGTTCTTGCCGATATGATGCTTAAGCTCGCATTTTCCAGTCACCAACAAACAACCCCATCGCTTTACATACTTGCGTATCCATTCCTGACAATATTTCACAGTGAAAAATTAACCAGTTCATTAGTAAAGGAACGTGTATAATTTGCAACTTGTTAATTACGGGGAAAAAGCGTGTAGCATTAAAAAAAAAAGGCGGGAAACTCCTTTCGTTCTTTCAATTCATTTATCCTTTCGGTGTTTTCATTTCAATGTGAGGAAACGGTTAAATGTGGAAACATCATTTTTGCCTCCCCCACGGAATTCGAGGTACCTAGTACTGTCAATACTTATAGAGAGCTTTTCTGGAAAATGAAAGTGCTATGCATTCGATGTGTTTTGTGAAGGGTTGTAGTGGAGGAAGAACAAGATGTACAACACGCAACCGGCAACCCATTATCCTGACGAGAGAATTGAGAGTATTAGATAATGTTTGCAGCTGAACCGTCTCTCAGTTCAGACAACCCCCACTCCCCAAGATCGGGAATTGTTGTGAGCATTACAAGAGATTTTCTCCGAGTTCATCGCGTGGGAGGTGCAGATGTAAAAGGTTTTCACCGGAATGAATACAACATGATGCGATGGATGGATGGATGGAAGGATGAATGTTTCAAGTATGCGGGTATATAGACGAAAAATTTAATCTTATTTTGTTGAAGACAGAAATTGACATGATTCATGCATTTTTAAAGAATCAATTAGCCTTGGAACGATGAAAGTTGAAGGGCGCTCGATAAAGATGGCTGAATGGTTGTAGCTTGTAGCGGGGAGACTTGAGTGTTGGGTACTTGAATGTGGGATTCCTGTCCGATGGTGGTGCAGTGGGATTGAACATTTAGTTGAATTTTTGCGAAAGTGCGTTTGTGGCTTTTGAAGTAGTTTTTTTTTCTTTTTTGTCAGTCAATTTGTGGAATTTTCTTTTAGGGGATAATACCACGCTAATTAACCATTGTAACGAAATATCCCCGCAGGGGGGTCGGTGCCCTTGTGACATCAGCCAGAAATGGCTGTATGTAGTGGGACAAAGACCTTTGGTGAGATGCGACACCACGGACCTAGCAGCGCGAGGGGGCCCCTGGTACAGTTGATACGCCATGGCGAGGATCTGTACAAAGACCATTCGGGCGGTAACGTTGCCGAGCTCCTGAGTTATGTGCGGGTGGCTCATGGCGTGACTTACCTCCTCCCATGACTTACGGTAGGGAAGTCACTAAGGGCCAAGCACGATTATGGTGTCCTCGGGTGGGGGGGGGGGGGGGGGGGTGCATCGTATGGTAAATCGTGTGAGCTTCGGAGTTGACGGCTTCGCATGACCTGAGTCCTGAAGGGGCTAGTTAGGCCTTGGTGGTAAATGCATACGCGCCTATATCTAACTAGTTTGTGCATTGATGACAACACTGCCCGAATCGCATTACTGACTAGTCTGGATGTGAAAAGCAGCGCTACGAGTCTGCACAGGCTCGTCTCGTGGTCACAGGTCTAACGAGCCTGGGATGTGCACATCTGAATTCTTACGTGAGGCTTAACCAATAGGGGCCGAAGGAAGATTACACCTGCTATAGAGAAGTCTATAGCGAATAGTGTACTACGGGGATGGGTGTGCCCAGGGGACCATGGTCCTTGCCCATCAAGGTTTTGGCCTCGTAGTGGCTGGAGGTTGTTACCCAAGTCATCCAGCTAGTGATGCAACCCCGGGGTTGGGTTCATGAAGGTGAGTGCATTCGCCGGATGGAGAAATTCCCGTCTGGCAACAACATCTTGTCAGTAAAAAGCCGAAGGTCCAAACACTTCGAGGGACCGGGAGATAAAGGCCGAAAGGTTAGGTGCTCCCCTGACGGTATACCTGTAGATGGTTAGCTTGTAACGAAATACAAAATTTTAACTTATGTCAGAAGTATATTTGACATCGTTAAACTCGGGGCCCGCGCGCATTGAGTTCATGTTTCCATTTTATACGATCGAAGTCGAAGAAATGGCATATTTATCAACAGAAATAAAAAAATCTTACAAACTAAAAGATAAATTATTTGAAGAAATGTTGATACCCAAAGTTCAAGTTCAGAGAAAGTTATGGCGGCTACTCGCATCATTATAGAATTAAAACAAAAAACTGTAGTATCCACATCAAATATTTTTTTTACAAGAAAATGCCAGGACCTCACTTCAAAAATAATAAATACCATCAATTCCTGCTAAATTTTCGAATTTTTTAAAAACTAAGCCGATTTTCCAATTTACCCCCTTTTATATGTAGCTCTTTTTGAACATCAGCAACCAATAGCCTTTACCGTCGAGCTCCAATAGTAGCGACCTGGTCTTACAGTTTTAAGGCCGCGTACACATACAGTGCAACGCCGAGATTTTCCGGGCCGGGCGATGCGATGCGACGCGATGCGATATGTGCACACTTCTTGCATGTGCTCTTCATCGACTTTTTCAAACCCCATTTTCGCCAAGTTTCATAGAAATTGAGAAAAGTGGCAATTTTGGCCCAAAAGGAGCGTTTTGGGGGTGGTTTATTGGCCAACCTTTAAACGGCTGTATCTCCTAAACGGTGATAGCTAGGGCCCTCAAAGTTTCAGCAAAATGTAGGTCTGGATGCCCTCTTCATCGACTTTTTCAAACCCCATTTTCGCCAAGTTTCATAGAAATTGAGAAAAGTGGCAATTTTGGCCCAAAAGGAGCGTTTTGGGGGTGGTTTATTGGCCAACCTTTAAACGGCTGTATCTCCTAAACGGTGATAGCTAGGGCCCTCAAAGTTTCAGCAAAATGTAGGTCTGGATGCCCTCTTCATCGACTTTTTCAAACCCCATTTTCGCCAAGTTTCATAGAAATTGAGAAAAGTGGCCCAAAAGGAGCGTTTTGGGGGCGGTTTATTGGCCAACCTTTAAACGGCTGTATCTCGTAAACGGTGATAGCTAGGGCCCTCAAAGTTTCAGCAAAATGTAGGTCTGGATGCCCTCTTCATCGACTTTTTCAAACCCCATTTTCGCCAAGTTTCATAGAAATTGAGAAAAGTGGCAATTTTGGCCCAAAAGGAGCGTTTTGGGGGTGGTTTATTGGCCAACCTTTAAACGGCTGTATCTCCTAAACGGTGATAGCTAGGGCCCTCAAAGTTTCAGCAAAATGTAGGTCTGGATGCCCTCTTCATCGACTTTTTCAAACCCCATTTTCGCCAAGTTTCATAGAAATTGAGAAAAGTGGCAATTTTGGCCCAAAAGGAGCGTTTTGCGGGTGGTTTATTGGCCAACCTTTAAACGGCTGTATCTCCTAAACGATGATAGCTAGGGCCCTCAAAGTTTCAGCAAAATGTAGGTCTGGATGCCCTCTTCATCGACTTTTTCAAACCCCATTTTCGCCAAATCTCATAGAAATTGAGAAAAGTGGCAATTTTGGCCCAAAACGAGCGTTTTCGGGGTGGTTTATTGGCCAACCTTCAAACGGCTGTATCTCCTAAACGGTGATAGCTAGGGCCCTTAAAGTTTCAGCAAAATGTAGGTCTGGATGCCCTCTTCATCGACTTTTTCAAACCCCATTTTCGCCAAGTTTCATAGAAATTGAGAAAAGTGGCAATTTTGGCCCAAAAGGAGCGTTTTGGGGGTGGTTTATTGGCCAGCCTTTAAACGGCTGTATCTCCTAAACGGTGATAGCTAGGGCCCTCAAAGTTTCAGCAAAATGTAGGTCTGGATGCCCTCTTCATCGACTTTTTTAAACCCCATTTTCGCCAAGTTTCATAGAAATTGAGAAAAGTGGCAATTCTGGCCCAAAAGGAGCGTTTTGGGGGTGGTTTATTAACCAACCTTTAAACGGCTGTATCTCCTAAACGGTGATAGCTAGGGCCCTCAAAGTTTCAGCAAAATGTAGGTCTGGATGCCCTCTTCGTCGACTTTTTCAAACCCCATTTTCGCCAAATCTCATAGAAATTGAGAAAAGTGGAATTTTCAGCCCAAAAGAAGCGTTTTGGAGGTGGTTTATTGGCCAACCTTTAAACGGCTGTATCTCCTAAACGGCGATAGCTAGGGCCCTCAAAGTTTCAGCAAAATGTAGGTCTGGATGCCCTCTTCGTCGACTTTTTCAAACCCCATTTTCGCCAAATCTCATAGAAATTGAGAAAAGTGGAATTTTCAGCCCAAAAGAAGCGTTTTGGAGGTGGTTTATTGGCCAACCTTTAAACGGCTGTATCTCCTAAACGGCGATAGCTAGGGCCCTCAAAGTTTCAGCAAAATGTAGGTCTGGATGCCCTCTTCGTCGACTTTTTCAAACCCCATTTTCGCCAAATCTCATAGAAATTGAGAAAAGTGGAATTTTCAGCCCAAAAGAAGCGTTTTGGAGGTGGTTTATTGGCCAACCTTTAAACGGCTGTATCTCCTAAACGGCGATAGCTAGGGCCCTCAAAGTTTCAGCAAAATGTAGGTATGGATGCCCTCTTCATCGACTTTTTCAAACCCCAGTTTCGCCAAGTTTCATAGAAAGTTTCAGCAAAATGTAGGTCTGGATGCCCTCTTCATCGACTTTTTCAAACCCCATTTTCGCCAAATCTCATAGAAATTGAGAAAAGTGGAATTTTCAGCCCAAAAGGAGCGTTTTGGGGGTGGTTTATTGGCCTACCTTTAAACGGCTGTATCTCCTAAACGTTGATAGCTAGGGCCCTCAAAGTTTCAGCAAAATGTAGGTCTGGATGCCCTCTTCATTGACTTTTTTAAACCCCATTTTCGCCAAGTTTCATAGAAATTGAGAAAAGTGGCAATTTTGGCCCAAAAGGAGCGTTTTGAGGGTGCTTTATTGGCCAACCTTTAAACGGCTGTATCTCCTAAACGGTGATAGCTAGGGCCCTCAAAGTTTCAGCAAAATGTAGGTCTGGATGCCCTCTTCATCGACTTTTTCAAACCCCATTTTCGCCAAATCTCATAGAAATTGAGAAAAGTGGAATTTTCAGCCCAAAAGAAGCGTTTTGGAGGTGGTTTATTGGCCAACCTTTAAACGGCTGTATCTCCTAAACGGCGATAGCTAGGGCCCTCAAAGTTTCAGCAAAATGTAGGTCTGGATGCCCTCTTCGTCGACTTTTTCAAACCCCATTTTCGCCAAATCTCATAGAAATTGAGAAAAGTGGAATTTTCAGCCCAAAAGAAGCGTTTTGGAGGTGGTTTATTGGCCAACCTTTAAACGGCTGTATCTCCTAAACGGCGATAGCTAGGGCCCTCAAAGTTTCAGCAAAATGTAGGTTTGGATGCCCTCTTCATCGACTTTTTCAAACCCCAGTTTCGCCAAGTTTCATAGAAATTGAGAAAAGTGGAAATTTTTGCCCAAAAGGAGCGTTTTGGGGGTGGTTTATTGGCCAACCTTTAAACGGCTGTATCTCCTAAAGGGTGATAGCTAGGGCCCTCAAAGTTTCAGCAAAATGTAGGTCTGGATGCCCTCTTCATCGACTTTTTCAAACCCCATTTTCGCCAAGTTTCATAGAAATTGAGAAAAGTGGCAATTTTGGCCCAAAAGGAGCGTTTTGGGGGTGGTTTATTGGCCAGCCTTTAAACGGCTGTATCTCCTAAACGGTGATGGCTAGGGCCCTCAAAGTTTCAGCAAAATGTAGGTCTGGATGCCCTCTTCATCGACTTTTTCAAACCCCATTTTCGCCAAGTTTCATAGAAATTGAGAAAAGTGGCAATTTTGGCCCAAAACGAGCGTTTTCGGGGTGGTTTATTGGCCAACCTTCAAACGGCTGTATCTCCTAAACGGTGATAGCTAGGGCCCTTAAAGTTTCAGCAAAATGTAGGTCTGGATGCCCTCTTCATCGACTTTTTCAAACCCCATTTTCGCCAAGTTTCATAGAAATTGAGAAAAGTGGCAATTTTGGCCCAAAAGGAGCGTTTTGGGGGTGGTTTATTGGCCAGCCTTTAAACGGCTGTATCTCCTAAACGGTGATAGCTAGGGCCCTCAAAGTTTCAGCAAAATGTAGGTCTGGATGCCCTCTTCATCGACTTTTTTAAACCCCATTTTCGCCAAGTTTCATAGAAATTGAGAAAAGTGGCAATTCTGGCCCAAAAGGAGCGTTTTGGGGGTGGTTTATTAACCAAGCTTTAAACGGCTGTATCTCCTAAACGGTGATAGCTAGGGCCCTCAAAGTTTCAGCAAAATGTAGGTCTGGATGCCCTCTTCATCGACTTTTTCAAACCCCATTTTCGCCAAATCTCATAGAAATTGAGAAAAGTGGAATTTTCAGCCCAAAAGAAGCGTTTTGGAGGTGGTTTATTGGCCAACCTTTAAACGGCTGTATCTCCTAAACGGCGATAGCTAGGGCCCTCAAAGTTTCAGCAAAATGTAGGTCTGGATGCCCTCTTCGTCGACTTTTTCAAACCCCATTTTCGCCAAATCTCATAGAAATTGAGAAAAGTGGAATTTTCAGCCCAAAAGAAGCGTTTTGGAGGTGGTTTATTGGCCAACCTTTAAACGGCTGTATCTCCTAAACGGCGATAGCTAGGGCCCTCAAAGTTTCAGCAAAATGTAGGTCTGGATGCCCTCTTCGTCGACTTTTTCAAACCCCATTTTCGCCAAATCTCATAGAAATTGAGAAAAGTGGAATTTTCAGCCCAAAAGAAGCGTTTTGGAGGTGGTTTATTGGCCAACCTTTAAACGGCTGTATCTCCTAAACGGCGATAGCTAGGGCCCTCAAAGTTTCAGCAAAATGTAGGTCTGGATGCCCTCTTCATCGACTTTTTCAAACCCCAGTTTCGCCAAGTTTCATAGAAATTGAGAAAAGTGGCAATTTTGGCCCAAAAGGAGCGTTTTGGGGGTGGTTTATTGGCCAGCCTTTAAACGGCTGTATCTCCTAAACGGTGATAGCTAGGGCCCTCAAAGTTTCAGCAAAATGTAGGTCTGGATGCCCTCTTCATCGACTTTTTCAAACCCCATTTTCGCCAAATCTCATAGAAATTGAGAAAAGTGGAATTTTCAGCCCAAAAGAAGCGTTTTGGAGGTGGTTTATTGGCCAACCTTTAAACGGCTGTATCTCCTAAACGGCGATAGCTAGGGCCCTCAAAGTTTCAGCAAAATGTAGGTCTGGATGCCCTCTTCGTCGACTTTTTCAAACCCCATTTTCGCCAAATCTCATAGAAATTGAGAAAAGTGGAATTTTCAGCCCAAAAGAAGCGTTTTGGAGGTGGTTTATTGGCCAACCTTTAAACGGCTGTATCTCCTAAACGGCGATAGCTAGGGCCCTCAAAGTTTCAGCAAAATGTAGGTCTGGATGCCCTCTTCATCGACTTTTTCAAACCCCATTTTCGCCAAATCTCATAGAAATTGAGAAAAGTGGAATTTTCAGCCCAAAAGAAGCGTTTTGGAGGTGGTTTATTGGCCAACCTTTAAACGGCTGTATCTCCTAAACGGCGATAGCTAGGGCCCTCAAAGTTTCAGCAAAATGTAGGTCTGGATGCCCTCTTCGTCGACTTTTTCAAACCCCATTTTCGCCAAATCTCATAGAAATTGAGAAAAGTGGAATTTTCAGCCCAAAAGAAGCGTTTTGGAGGTGGTTTATTGGCCAACCTTTAAACGGCTGTATCTCCTAAACGGCGATAGCTAGGGCCCTCAAAGTTTCAGCAAAATGTAGGTCTGGATGCCCTCTTCATCGACTTTTTCAAACCCCAGTTTCGCCAAGTTTCATAGAAATTGAGAAAAGTGGAAATTTTTGCCCAAAAGGAGCGTTTTGGGGGTGGTTTATTGGCCAACCTTTAAACGGCTGTATCTCCTAAAGGGTGATAGCTAGGGCCCTCAAAGTTTCAGCAAAATGTAGGTCTGGATGCCCTCTTCATCGACTTTTTCAAACCCCATTTTCGCCAAGTTTCATAGAAATTGAGAAAAGTGGCAATTTTGGCCCAAAAGGAGCGTTTTGGGGGTGGTTTATTGGCCAGCCTTTAAACGGCTGTATCTCCTAAACGGTGATGGCTAGGGCCCTCAAAGTTTCAGCAAAATGTAGGTCTGGATGCCCTCTTCATCGACTTTTTCAAACCCCATTTTCGGCAAGTTTCATAGAAATTGAGAAAAGTGGCAATTTTGGCCCAAAAGGAGCGTTTTGCGGGTGGTTTATTGGCCAACGTTTAAACGGCTGTATCTCCTAAACGGTGATAGCTAGGGCCCTCAAAGTTTCAGCAAAATGTAGGTCTGGATGCCCTCTTCATCGACTTTTTCAAACCCCATTTTCGCCAAATCTCATAGAAATTGAGAAAAGTGGCAATTTTGGCCCAAAACGAGCGTTTTCGGGGTGGTTTATTGGCCAACCTTCAAACGGCTGTATCTCCTAAACGGCGATAGCTAGGGCCCTCAAAGTTTCAGCAAAATGTAGGTCTGGATGCCCTCTTCATCGACTTTTTCAAACCCCAGTTTCGCCAAGTTTCATAGAAATTGAGAAAAGTGGAAATTTTTGCCCAAAAGGAGCGTTTTGGGGGTGGTTTATTGGCCAACCTTCAAATGGCTGTATCTCCTAAACGATGATAGCAAGGGCCCTCAAAGTTTCAGCAAAATGTAGGTCTGGATGTCCTCTTCATCGACTTTTTCAAACCCGATTTTCGCCAAGTTTCATAGAAATTGAGAAAAGTGGCAATTTTGGCCCAAAACGAGCGTTTTGGGGGTGGTTTATTGGCCAACCTTCAAATGGCTGTATCTCCTAAACGGTGATAGCTAGGGCCCTCAAAGTTTCAGCAAAATGTAGGTCAAGATGTCCTCTTCATCGACTTTTTCAAGCCCTATTTTCGCCAAGTTTCATAGAAATTGAGAAAAGTGGAAATTTTTGCCCAAAAGGAGCGTTTTGGGGGTGGTTTATTGGCCAACCTTTAAACGGCTGTATCTCCTAAACGGCGATAGCTAGGGCCCTCAAAGTTTCAGGAAAATGTAGGTCTGGATGCCCTCTTCATCGACTTTTTCAAACCCCAGTTTCGCCAAGTTTCATAGAAATTGAGAAAAGTGGAAATTTTTGCCCAAAAGGAGCGTTATGGGGGTGGTTTATTGGCCAACCTTCAAATGGCTGTATCTCCTAAACGATGATAGCTAGGGCCCTCAAAGTTTCAGCAAAATGTAGGTCTGGATGCCCTCTTCATCGACTTTTTCAAACCCCATTTTCGCCAAGTTTCATAGAAATTGAGAAAAGTGGCAATTTTGGCCCAAAAGGAGCGTTTTGGGGGTAGTTTATTGGCCAACCTTTAAACGGCTGTATCTCCTAAACGGTGATAGCTAGGGCCCTCAAAGTTTCAGCAAAATGTAGGTCTGGATGCCCTCTTCATCGACTTTTCCAAACCCCATTTTCGCCAAGTTTTATAGAAATTGAGAAAAGTGGCAATTTTCAGCCCAAAAGAAGCGTTTTGGGGGTGGTTTATTGGCCAACCTTCAAACGGCTGTATCTCCTAAACGGTGATAGCTAGGGCCCTCAAAGTTTCAGCAAAATGTAGGTCTGGATGCCCTCTTCATCGACTTTTTCAAACCCCATTTTCGCTAAATCTCATAGAAATTGAGAAAAGTGGCAATTTTGGCCCAAAAAGAGCGTTTTGGAGGTGGTTTATTGGCCAACCTTTAAACGGCTGTATCTCCTAAACGGTGGTAGCTAGGGCCCTCAAAGTTTCAGCAAAATGTAGGTCTGGATGCCCTCTTCATCGTCTTTTTCAAACCCCATTTTCGCCAAGTTTCATAGAAGTTGAGAAAATTGGCAATTTTGGAAGAGCGTTTTGGAGGTGGTTTATTGGCCAACCTTTAAACGGCTGTATCTTCTAAACGGTGATAGCTAGGGCCCTCAAAATTTCAGCAAAATGTAGGTCTGGATGCCCTCTTCATCGACTTTTTCAAACCCCATTTTCGCCAAGTTTCATAGAAATTGAGAAAAGTGGAAATTTTGGCCCAAAAGGAGCGTTTTGGGGGTGGTTTATTGGCCAACCTTCAAACGGCTGTATCTCCTAAACGGTGATAGCTAGGGCCCTCAAAGTTTCAGCAAAATGTAGGTCTGGATGCCCTCTTCATCGACTTTTTCAAACCCGATTTTCGCCAAGTTTCATAGAAATTGAGAAAAGTGGCAATTTTGGCCCAAAACGAGCGTTTTGGGGGTGGTTTATTGGCCAACCTTCAAATGGCTGTATCTCCTAAACGGTGATAGCTAGGGCCCTCAAAGTTTCAGCAAAATGTAGGTCTGGATGCCCTCTTCATCGACTTTTTCAAACCCCATTTTCGCTAAATCTCATAGAAATTGAGAAAAGTGGCAATTTTGGCCCAAAAGGAGCGTTTTGGGGGTGGTTTATTGGCCAACCTTCAAACGGCTGTATCTCCTAAACGGTGATAGCTAGGGCCCTCAAAGTTTCAGCAAAATGTAGGTCTGGATGCCCTCTTCATCGACTTTTTCAAACCCCATTTTCGCCAAGTTTCATAGAAATTGAGAAAAGTGGAAATTTTGGCCCAAAAGGAGCGTTTTGGGGGTGGTTTATTGGCCAACCTTTAAACGGCTGTAACTTCTAAACGGTGATAGCTAGGGCCCTCAAAGTTTCAGCAAAATGTAGGTCTGGATGCCCTCTTCATCGACTTTTTCAAACCCCATTTTCGCTAAATCTCATAGAAATTGAGAAAAGTGGCAATTTTGGCCCAAAAAGAGCGTTTTGGAGGTGGTTTATTGGCCAACCTTTAAACGGCTGTATCTCCTAAACGGTGATAGCTAGGGCCCTCAAAGTTTCAGCAAAATGTAGGTCTGGATGCCCTCTTCATCGACTTTTTCAAACCCCATTTTCGCCAAGTTTCATAGAAATTGAGAAAAGTGGAAATTTTGGCCCAAAAGGAGCGTTTTGGGGGTGGTTTATTGGCCAACCTTCAAACGGCTGTATCTCCTAAACGGTGATAGCTAGGGCCCTCAAAGTTTCAGCAAAATGTAGGTCTGGATGCCCTCTTCATCGACTTTTTCAAACCCGATTTTCGCCAAGTTTCATAGAAATTGAGAAAAGTGGCAATTTTGGCCCAAAACGAGCGTTTTGGGGGTGGTTTATTGGCCAACCTTCAAATGGCTGTATCTCCTAAACGGTGATAGCTAGGGCCCTCAAAGTTTCAGCAAAATGTAGGTCTGGATGCCCTCTTCATCGACTTTTTCAAACCCCATTTTCGCTAAATCTCATAGAAATTGAGAAAAGTGGCAATTTTTGCCCAAAAGGAGCGTTTTGGGGGTGGTTTATTGGCCAACCTTCAAACGGCTGTATCTCCTAAACGGTGATAGCTAGGGCCCTCAAAGTTTCAGCAAAATGTAGGTCTGGATGCCCTCTTCATCGACTTTTTCAAACCC
Organism: Microchrysa polita; assembly: GCA_949715475.1. NCBI lineage: Eukaryota > Metazoa > Arthropoda > Insecta > Diptera > Stratiomyidae > Microchrysa > Microchrysa polita. Next base: position 6,927,586 of record OX454421.1, read on the forward strand.
CATTTTCGCTAAATCTCATAGAAATTGAGAAAAGTGGCAATTTTGGCCCAAAAGGAGCGTTTTGGGGGTGGTTTATTGGCCAACCTTCAAACGGCTGTATCTCCTAAACGGTGATAGCTAGGGCCCTCAAAGTTTCAGCAAAATGTAGGTCTGGATGCCCTCTTCATCGACTTTTTCAAACCCGATTTTCGCCAAGTTTCATAGAAATTGAGAAAAGTGGCAATTTTGGCCCAAAACGAGCGTTTTGGGGGTGGTTTATTGGCCAACCTTCAAATGGCTGTATCTCCTAAACGGTGATAGCTAGGGCCCTCAAAGTTTCAGCAAAATGTAGGTCTGGATGCCCTCTTCATCGACTTTTTCAAACCCCATTTTCGCTAAATCTCATAGAAATTGAGAAAAGTGGCAATTTTGGCCCAAAAGGAGCGTTTTGGGGGTGGTTTATTGGCCAACCTTCAAACGGCTGTATCTCCTAAACGGTGATAGCTAGGGCCCTCAAAGTTTCAGCAAAATGTAGGTCTGGATGCCCTCTTCATCGACTTTTTCAAACCCCATTTTCGCCAAGTTTCATAGAAATTGAGAAAAGTGGAAATTTTGGCCCAAAAGGAGCGTTTTGGGGGTGGTTTATTGGCCAACCTTTAAACGGCTGTAACTTCTAAACGGTGATAGCTAGGGCCCTCAAAGTTTCAGCAAAATGTAGGTCTGGATGCCCTCTTCATCGACTTTTTCAAACCCCATTTTCGCTAAATCTCATAGAAATTGAGAAAAGTGGCAATTTTTGCCCAAAAGGAGCGTTTTGGGGGTGGTTTATTGGCCAACCTTCAAACGGTGATAGCTAGGGCCCTCAAAGTTTCAGCAAAATGTAGGTCTGGATGCCCTCTTCATCGACTTTTTCAAACCCCATTTTCGCTAAATCTCATAGAAATTGAGAAAAGTGGCAATTTTGGCCCAAAAGGAGCGTTTTGGGGGTGGTTTATTGGCCAACCTTCAAACGGCTGTATCTCCTAAACGGTGATAGCTAGGGCCCTCAAAGTTTCAGCAAAATGTAGGTCTGGATGCCCTCTTCATCGACTTTTTCAAACCCCATTTTCGCTAAATCTCATAGAAATTGAGAAAAGTGGCAATTTTGGCCCAAAAAGAGCGTTTTGGAGGTGGTTTATTGGCCAACCTTTAAACGGCTGTATCTCCTAAACGGTGATAGCTAGGGCCCTCAAAGTTTCAGCAAAATGTAGGTCTGGATGCCCTCTTCATCGACTTTTTCAAACCCCATTTTCGCTAAATCTCATAGAAATTGAGAAAAGTGGCAATTTTTGCCCAAAAGGAGCGTTTTGGGGGTGGTTTATTGGCCAACCTTCAAACGGCTGTATCTCCTAAACGGTGATAGCTAGGGCCCTCAAAGTTTCAGCAAAATGTAGGTCTGGATGCCCTCTTCATCGACTTTTTCAAACCCCATTTTCGCCAAGTTTCATAGAAATTGAGAAAAGTGGAAATTTTGGCCCAAAAGGAGCGTTTTGGGGGTGGTTTATTGGCCAACCTTTAAACGGCTGTAACTTCTAAACGGTGATAGCTAGGGCCCTCAAAGTTTCAGCAAAATGTAGGTCTGGATGCCCTCTTCATCGACTTTTTCAAACCCCATTTTCGCTAAATCTCATAGAAATTGAGAAAAGTGGCAATTTTGGCCCAAAAGGAGCGTTTTGGGGGTGGTTTATTGGCCAACCTTCAAACGGCTGTATCTCCTAAACGGTGATAGCTAGGGCCCTCAAAGTTTCAGCAAAATGTAGGTCTGGATGCCCTCTTCATCGACTTTTTCAAACCCCATTTTCGCTAAATCTCATAGAAATTGAGAAAAGTGGCAATTTTGGCCCAAAAAGAGCGTTTTGGAGGTGGTTTATTGGCCAACCTTTAAACGGCTGTATCTCCTAAACGGTGATAGCTAGGGCCCTCAAAGTTTCAGCAAAATGTAGGTCTGGATGCCCTCTTCATCGTCTTTTTCAAACCCCATTTTCGCCAAGTTTCATAGAAGTTGAGAAAAGTGGCAATTTTGGAAGAGCGTTTTGGAGGTGGTTTATTGGCCAACCTTTAAACGGCTGTATCTTCTAAACGGTGATAGCTAGGGCCCTCAAAATTTCAGCAAAATGTAGGTCTGGATGCCCTCTTCATCGACTTTTTCAAACCCCATTTTCGCCAAGTTTCATGGAAATTGAGAAAAGTGGAAATTTTGGCCCAAAAGGAGCGTTTTGGGGGTGGTTTATTGGCCAACCTTTAAACGGCTGTAACTCCTAAACGGTGATAGCTAGGGCCCTCAAATTTTCAGCCAAATGTAGGTCTGGATGCCCTCTTCATCGACTTTTTCAAACCCCATTTTCGCCAAGTCTTATAGAAATTGAGAAAAGTGGCAATTTTGGCCCAAAAGGAGCGTTTTATTGGCCAACCTTTAAACGGCTGTATCTCCTAAACGGTGATAGCTAGGGCCCTCAAAGTTTCAGCAAAATGTAGGTCTGGATGCCCTCTTCATCGACTTTTTCAAACCCCATTTTCGACAAGTTTCATAGAAATTGAGAAAAGTGGCAATTGTGGCCCAAAAGGAGCGTTTTATTGGCCAACCTTTAAACGACTGTATCTCCTAAACGGTGATAGCTAGGGCCCTCAAAGTTTCAGCAAAATGTAGGTCTGGATGCCCTCTTCATCGACTTTTTCAAACCCCATTTGCGCCAAGTTTCATAGAAATTGAGAAAAGTGGCAGTTTTGGCCCAAAAGGAGCGTTTTGGGGGTGGTTTATTGGCCAACCTTCAAACGGCTGTATCTCAAAAACGGTGATAGCTAGGGCCCTCAAAGTTTCAGCAAAATGTAGGTCTGGATGCCCTCTTCATCGACTTTTTCAAACCCCATTTTCGCCAAGTTTCATAGAAATTGAGAAAAGTGGCAATTTTGGCCCAAAAGGAGCGTTTTGGGGGTGGTTAATTGGCCAACCTTTAAACGGCTGTATCTCCTAAACGGTGATAGCTAGGGCCCTCAAAGTTTCAGCAAAATGTAGGTCTGGATGCCCTCTTCATCGACTTTTTCAAACCCCATTTTCGCCAAATCTCATAGAAATTCAGAAAAGTGGAATTTTCCCAATTTCCTAATATCCCAGTGCCCCATGTCCCAGTCTCCCAGTGTCCTGATGTCCTAATATCTCAATGTTCCAAAGTCACAATGTTCCAATATCCCAATGTCCTAAATATCCCGATGTCCCAATACCACATGTTCCAGTGGCCCAATGTCCCCACGTCGCAGTTTCCCCAGTGTGCCTAATGTCCCAATGTCTTAATGTCCTAATGTCCCAAGACCCCAATTTCCTAATATCCCACTGCCCCAAGATCCTAGTCTCCCAGTGTCCCAATGTCGCAGTGTGTTTTAAAAAATTGTCAATGCGATGAGCCGAAAGACGCAATTGTTAGTAATCTTTTGTTAACTTTACCAATTAATTTACCGTTATTTCATCCATGGAATGGAAGACATTGATTCTTTGGAATGGAAGACATTGATTCTTTGGAAGGACCACCAGAAGATCATTCATTCTAAATTTCATAAAAATCCCATCACGGAGAGAGACAGTAGAAGCAAGTCTTTCTGCAACTGTAGCTTCCAGTCTGAAATTGGGTTACTCGGCTAAGTCTGTGAGGATGAAAATTTCACCGTTTATTGCATATATCTTATCCGTTATTGTACCGATCGAAGATTTTTTTTGGAAAGGCACTAGAACAGGATATGTGGAATATTTTGGTAAAAAAAAATTTTTGGGGGATGTTGCCTGGAAGGCTGTAGCCCTGTCAAACAAAAAAGCAAGTTGTCTCCGGTCATAGACTTGTTCGCTTTCGTTTTTTTTCCTTTGGCGAACGATACGCTCTCGCGTCTCTTGATAAGCTGAATCTTTTATGGTCTAGTTTGGCAACTGACACCGAAGTCGTGGTGAGAGGATGAATCACCAACAACGAAATATATGTCCTTTGTCTTTCCATTAGTTTTTTAATTTTTATTGTGTGCTGCGTATTTAAGTACTGCCTTTACAAAAATGTGTCATTCTCACCAATCCGTCTATTATTTCAGTTTGTGAAATTCGCAAGAATGTAATAATAAAATTCAATTGTTCTATACACGTGAATACAAAATTCGGACATCCAGATTATAATGAAATTCAGTAACACATAGACACACACCCATAGAAAAACATGAAAATATTTTACAGTGAAAATCCATTTTATACTTTCCACTACGAATCCTTTGATGTTCTCTCGTAATAATTTCAACAGCTCGCAAAATAATATGAAATTGTTTCAAAAGGTATTTTTCATGCTCTACGTGCGTCCTGAGTGTGTGTTTGTGGGGACTCATCATTTTTGGGGCCTCCATAAATTAAGTCCATATCCGCATAACAATGAAATCGGAATTCACAAAAGATACTTTTCATATAATACTCTTGACCATTGTCTGTTCAAAGTATAGCATTTCGGACAAATCGACAATATTTTACAACCATAGATCCTCTTCATGTCCATAGCTCTTACACACACACACTCACACATACATTCTGTTTGATAGAATATCCCCGGAAAAAGGATTTTTCCACTTGAAAGATTTCATTAATTTCCATGAAAGTTTTCAGATCTTATGTAAATCTGTTTGGAATGTAAAGATACGTAGTGCTTGGAAAATCTGAAGGACGATGAATAAATGTATCAAGCAGCCGCACATTACCGATTGGGAGATGCTTTGTCGTTGACCTGGTGTCAAGTTACATAAAAAAATCCTTTTTTTTTCTTAAAACATTTTGCTGACAAAACTAAAGCTCGCATAAGCAAACACCAGCGCAACACTAGATTTGTTTGGAAGATTCAGATACAGTCGTTTTTTTCTTTTTTGTCAGCAGGAAGTGTGAAAAGAAAGCATGTTTGTATTCCTTCATTATAATTCAATCCTTTCGCCTTCATTCTGTGACATCAAACAAATATTATCACGTCATACTTTCGAATAAGAGAGGCACAAAAAAAAACTGAAAAGGATTTGTTTTGAATGAATTTATCGGATCGTTTAAGATAGAAAATAAGCATCAATCGACCGACCGTCTTAGCGCACTTTCCATTTTTTGTCATCATGCTTGCAAATTAAATTATACACAACTTCCGATAAAATCTCAGCGCTAATTTGACGCGCGGTCAGTGAAATTTTCGCGCTATTAAAATTAATCCATAAGACACTTAAAAAGTTAAGGCGACGACACCACATGCTGCTGTCTGGCGACCCATGAAATTAGAATTACTGCGTGTCGAAGAACAAACTCGGATTAAAAGCAAATCGGTCGTTTGGAAGCAGTTTCGAGATTTCTCCCAAAGGACCTTTTGGTCATGCACCATAGTAACCCGGTCGAGCGATAATAAGTTTTCAAACAAATTTCCTTGAAAACTATTTCTTAGGACGAAAATAATTGCCGAAACTAGAAACTGTTTCTGTGCGAGAAGATTGTGTGAAATTGTGAGGATTTCTTAAACACGGCCATAGGCGAAAAGGATTCAGTTTATCTTTGTGAGGTGAAATACTATCTGGGTTTGTTTGCTTTAAAGTATCCTTGACTTGGTATCGGATGATATAGGATAGAATAGGTTCCTATGTATGTATAAGGATGTTTCGTGTTACACGACACCCTGTCGCATTAATCAGAAAGAGAGAAAGACGAAACAGGAGTCGCATAGCAGTAAAAGGAGGCTTCCCAACCGACACCGAATATATAGCGTACATTCAAAAGTAAATTGCGTTAGTGTGTCTCATTAAAAGTTTTCAGCATATAGCAAAAGATTCCGGAAAATGTTTATCTGAATTCTTCCTTTTTTGGGGATCTTTCTAAAGGAACGGAACTTTTCGTTTGGTTGACATAAGTTTAGTGTTGGTTGAGAATGGATAAAGTTTATCTATCCAAGAGTTGTAGATGTGTTATGCTAGATATGTGATTTTATATATTTTGGAAGTTTCCCGAGTTCATATATTGGGGGAGGTGGGGTATATATTTAAATCATAAATTCTTCTTTAGATTTAAATTGCAAAATTATACATATAGACCGAAGTATGTTTATTTCAATTTTTTCATAGAAGCTCCGTATTGAGTCAATCTCCAACGGTTAAAGTGTCTAAATGCCATACATTGTTCCAAGCGATGTATGAGCTTTCAAGTTCGCCAACGTAAATTGTTGTTGATACCAATCCTCTCACGGAACTGCCGCAAATATCATTTTTAAGAATATAGTTTGAAGGGAAAGTAATACAAGACGGTTGTACGTCCCGCACTCATGTACCTATGGACCTGAATGCTGGACCATGTAAGAATGAAGGTTACGCGACCAAAATGAAAATGTTACGCATGTCAGTTCGTGTAACCAAAAGGGACCACATTAAAAGCAGCTACTTCCGAGGCAGCTTGTTCATAGACCCACCAATCGAAAAACCGAAAAGCTCGAAAACCGAAGAATGGATTGGTATTGCCATGATAAAGGCCTGAGAAGCCCGGAAAGAAGACGATATCAACGTTCCATTTGATAGAGCCAAGGTCAGAAGAAGACCAAATAACACCTGGATGTGTCAAATGAAAAAGCAAAAACAAAGCATTGGTCTCGGCGATGATACGATCCAAGATATAACTGCTTGTAGAAATAGCCTGAGAGCGCCAGAACGGCGATGTGGAAACACCGCAGGCCGAGCGACACAAGGAAGTGCCGATGCACTATGGTAGCCGATTATTCCTAGCGCCTGAAGAGCAGTATTGAAAAGCGATTCTTTTTCTACCATTGTAACATACTAAGAACCAATTACGTTCCTACTGTGACCGGGTCTACAAACCGCAACGAACCATGCTATCCAGCATGGTCAAGAGTCGCAACGATCCCCTTCGATGCAAGAAGGCGAAGGATACTATGTGTCTTATTCGTACCGATTTTATCCCTCGGCCGGCTCAGCTGCTCCACACATTTCTACTACGTGCCGACACGAAGGAACCCAGTTCCATGGATATGCTGTGTCTGCGGAACCAATGTAATATCGTCGGTTAAATCCATGTGCTATAAAGAATGTTTCCACCTAAAAAACTGCTCAGGACTTACTTATCCGAGTCAATGGGGCTCAACGTATACTGCGAGCAGATGCAGAAATAGAAGGTTACCCTCATCATCTAACTCGTCTTCAACAGCCGCCCAGCCAAGACTCCCAACAATTATAACCCTGTACCCCTGCAAACGTTGTCCGACCTGTCCCATCAACACCAAATTTGACCCTGCTCCACGAACCATCGACGTGAACTACTCCACCACTAAAATCGTCCAAATTAATTGCAACGGACTCCAGAATAAAATTGCCGAGCTAACACAGTTCGACATACACCTCATCCAAATAGCAGCTGTTCAGGAGACTAAACTCAACGCCAATAATTTGGTTAGCTCAAATCGGAACTATAACGTCATCAGACGCGCCCGAGAAAGCAATGCAGGAGGTGCTTTAGCTTTCCTAATTCACAACAACCTTCCGCCAGTAACATCATGGAACAACAGGCGATAACCGTCAAATCAGGAAATGTTGACTTTGAAATCTACAAAATATACATTTCTCCAGTCTCCAGCTGTCCCACCAAACACAAAATCAATATTAGCTCCCTACTAACCGGCCAATATAGGCATCTTCTTGGTTATTTCAACGCTCATTATGATCTATGGCGCTCCAACCTCCACAACGACACCAGAGGTAACATCATCGCCGATCAACTAAATGCATCCGATTTCTGTTCCATCAACGACGATAAACCCACTCGTATCAGAAAATCGCTAGCGCTGGACTTATGAATGACATCACATGGGAACCAATCCTCACAACTTACAATGTCTTTTCAACACCTACCAATAATACTAACGCTGGATATGACGTCCGAATTCGTCCATCCCGACAAAAAAAAAAACGTACACTAAGTTCAACAAAGCTGACTGGGATAGCTTTAAAAGGTTCACTAGCGAGGCTTTTGCTAGTCTTGTCTCCCAAGTGATGTACGTATAGCGCCCAAAAACAACTGAGACGTATAATTCTCACTGCAGCCAAGAGATTCATTCCAGCTGGCCGCATTCCCAGCCTAAAACCTAACTCCCCAAACGAAACACCACGGTAGATGAACATCTTCAAATCACCACCATAGACGTCGCCAATGCCACAAAGAACGCCAAAAACTCAAAAGCGCTTGCTATAAAAATGATAATGCTCAAACACCTTGACATTTCGACCACAGAGTATATCACTGCCACGATGAGCCTTTCTCTCCGAACATTCATTATACTTCTTACCAGAGATTTGAAAGAGGGAGAGAATTCTACCGCCCGATGACGCTTTTATCTCCTCTGGCAAAGATACTGGAATCGCTGATACATAAACTCTTGCGACGCACATACAACTCGCCAATGTCCAAAATGAAAATGCATAGCACCGCCACTGCATTGGACCGAATCATTAACCAGCCTAAGCCGTTTAAGTGTTTGATACGGTGAATCACTCGCTCTTACTGACGGATTTTCGTAACACATCAACACCGTCACATACAGGTCAATGGGTTGCAAACTACCTTTCCGGACGTCAATCCAATACGGAGTTTGGAAATGGGAAATCGAAACTAAAAAGGATCAAACAGGGAGTACCACAAGGTGGAGTCTTATCTCCCACCTTGTTTAACCTCTACATGTCAGGGCTTCCCATTCCACCCGAAAGAATCGACATAATATCCTACGCTAACGACTGTGCCATCATGACATCCGGCAACGATATTTTTGACATGTGCGACTAATCAATGTTTACTTATGGAAGACCTCAACATCTTCTTCAACAGCAATAACCTGAAGCTATCAGTGCCTAAATCCTCGGCCACGCTTTTTACCACGTACAACCTCGCTGTAGGGTATAAAATATTGTGAATTATCATAAGGGGGTTTGATAGGCCCGCCAAAGAAAAATACGAAAAGCGAACAAAAGTAAGATGACCGAACCGACCTTAACTTTTTCATTTACTACAGGCCTCTCGATCAGTGAATTAAGGGTTAAGATGTGCAATACGCGTGCAAAATTTTCAATATTTCACATGACTAAAGCGAGTCACCCGATTTCAGACTACACTCTACCTACACTCATGCTCTTACTGCCTTCTCCCGTGATCCTCTGATGTTCTAACAATGAATACGAGACCAACATTTTTCTACTTCATGGTCATATCCAGGATTTATTTTTCTTCAGAGGATAAACATTTAAAATCGTCAACAACCATTAAGGTTTCCCGTTAGTCTTGTTTATCGTCGACCCTTAAAATATTGATAGGAAAGGTGTTAAACATTTAAAGTCAAGAAAGAAAGAAAGCACTATTGGAAATAATGGAGCTAGAATAAAATGATGTAAGAAAGATATGATCGTTAGACTATGCGCCAATTTTTAAAAGAATCGTACAAGCATCTCTCCCTGGCAGAAGTTGAAGAAAATTGAGATGAAAAAATAGATTGTTTTTGGGTCAAATCAACAAAGCTGCGTCAAAACCAAACCTCTTATCGGATTCTAGTGGGGTTAGTTTTATTTTATAGGTAAATTTGTTAGCTGTAATAATAATTTTGTTTTACTACATATTCTAGCTATGGTCTAGCTTTGGAGATATTGAGCTATAAGTCGTGCAAGAAAATGATTTTTCCAAAAATCTTCAAATGCCTGTGGCAGCTGAAGGGTTAAGCTAAGGGGGTATGTTCCGTACAATTTTTTGCTGGATATCAATTGAGGAATTATAATCCATGGCGTTTATGCGGCAGTTTCCGGACACCCTGTATAACTTCTGAATAAATAGGAAATTGGTATCTCGAAATGAAACGCTGCGGAAAAATTAACTTAATAACTTAAAAGTTTATTTAAGTGTTATTGGATGAACATTTTCAACCAATGTTGTTGTTTTGCCGGAATCGCTGCTTGTCTTCGATGTGGTTGTTGTTTCGCCTCGAAAGCTAATTCCGTAGTTAATGAAAACCCAAAAGTGTTCTTGTGACCAATATATTTCGAGCTAGCAGCTCATCTTCAGGGTCAATTCTAATTATGACAAACAAATTTTGAACAAAGGACTTTTGTTGATACACAAAAGTCCTTTGTTCAAAATTTGTTTGTCATAATTAGAATTGACCCTGAAGATGAGCTGCTAGCTCGAAATATATTGGTCACAAGAACACTTTTGGGTTTTCATTAACTACGGAATTAGCTTTCGAGGCGAAACAACAACCACATCGAAAAAAAAATTAAAAGTTTATCTTTTCTCATGAGGGGGCGTACGAAGAAATATTCGGGAGGAGTTTTGCCTTAGGAGCATACCGGAAGTGCATACTGTGAAACATGAAAGGGCTTTGAAGACAGCATCAATGACGTGTAGCTGGGGGATTTCCCAATCGTGAAATCTCTATAAAGCTACCAAATGGCTCCACATTTTTATCCTAAAATTGTAACATTTTTGAGTTGACTTTAGCAAATTTTATGATTTTTGAAATAAATGGGAAAAAAAGCTAAGGAGGTGGTAGGAGGAACATAACCGCGCTGAACAAAAATTTTACCCTGGGAGTTTCTTTATGCCTCATTTCACCTTCCAACCAATGTAATTTTCATTTATTTAGAATTCATAATTTGCAAAACAAAAAGTTTTTTTTTTGTCATGCAGCAATTTTACTGAAAGGTCTTTTTAGAGTCAAAGGTTAAGATTCATGTTCCCTGGGAAAAAAATGGGAATTGGAGACAAAATAGTAGAAAATTCTGAAATAGTTCGCCTTCTTCGAAACTATTGGCTTTTCCGTTTGACAAATCCCGTTGGTAACAGAGTGCTCATATCAATGGAAGTTCGACTTGATGGACCCAAGCCCAGAGGCAGACCGAAGAACACCTGGATATGTCAAATGAAAAAGCAACAACAACGCATTGGTCTCGGCGATGACACGATCCAAGATAGAGCTGCCTGTAGAAATATGTTGAGAAATTATCGCCAAAACGGGCGATGTGCCTACACCGCGGGTCGAGCAACGCGAAACCGTGGAGCGGTATAAAGAACGAGGCAAGGAAGAAGAAGAAGAAGAAGAAGAAAAGAGTGCTCATAAGTCGAAAAAAATCTTTTTAAAAATGGGAAAAAAGAGGCGGTGGGAGCTACTGGTGTTGCTAAATTTACAAAATTTTCTTACAGTTAGATAGATAGGTGCAAATGAACGTTTTAGATATTATTTTGAGCTTTTCATGGATAGTGTGAGGTGAGCCTTTGTAAAACAAACGAGTTTCAACAGAATAACTATCTTAAGTTTTCTTCGTCGAGGCCAAAGACCCATACAATAGGTCCCAGTAATTTTATCGCAAAATACGCCAAAATTTTTGCAATTTTGATCCAATGCTTTCGCTGCATTCTTAATTTTGACTAGGACTTTCAAGGTGTGACCGGTTTTCCCTGCATTACAACCACCTCTTTCATCCGAGAGTCTATACATTTATTTATATTATGTTACTCATAGACGTAACTGGGAAGGAATTGCATGGATGCATGTGTCACATCAATTAACGTGTCATTCAACAAGGTGGTTCGCCCGGTCTAACATAGACCAAAAGGGTTTTCTAAGCTGAATTCTCTTAGACCAGGGAAGTCGTCATAACGTATCCTTTGTAAGGCGTAGCTCTTGAGATTAGATCGGAACCAGGAAAGACCCGATAGGGGGGACGGATCGGTTCTTTCGATGTTCTTTTTCACATCAGGCAAGGTTGTGTTAAAATTGCGGAAGGGACAGTCCTGTTGTTTAGCTTGCCACTTTCTCCATTATATCAGACTAAGGATCGAATTCTCCGGTTCAGTTCCCAAAATAGGCAAGGATCCGTAATGAAATTGCCTCACAAGTTCTTCCTTTTTTTTTTTCATCGGCCCTCGTGTCACCTAGTAAATCAAATAAATTTAGATGCATGCCATTTTAATCAAACTCTTCGAAGGATAATAGAGTCTTTAGCAAAAAGAAAGATGTCCACACTAAGTGAATTTTTTTATGCCACTTAAAAGTGGCAAAACCTTAAAATAAAGTAGATGTTCGATTGTATCAACAAACAACATCGGGGTGTAACTTTGTAACAAGCAAACCTAATTTGTAACAAAATTTTACAATTGTAGTAGTTCTTTTATGTAATATAATAGCGCATTTCGCATATAATAGCGCATTCCGATTCCATCCGTTCCTGGATATGTTTTGAAGCCTTACTAGAAACCCATTTGACTGAAGTTTAGTTAAAATTGGTTTATAAAGAAAAACAAAAAATTGAAGAACCTAATTTTGGATTTTGGGTTGGTTTCTATGGCAGCCCCATGGTCCGATTCCATTCGTTTCGACATAATACAGCGTACATACACTAGAAATAAACTTGTGTACATTGCATTGAAACAAACAGAGAGAAAGCCAACTGCACAAATACATACGAGCAAAGTTTGTACAACCACTAGAACTGCCCCTCAAATTTGGATCTGTAGCAGAATTTTCAGTGTTTTGTTTATTTAGGAGACAGTCAGGGCAACCTTGGCAACTGCCCGGGGCGGCAGATATCAAGGGACAGCAATTTTTTTGAAAATTGCATTTGGCTTTAAAATCTGCGATGTATTTTGGAAACTCAGCGAGTTTTTTTTTTAATTTATTCTAGTTGCATGTATTCGTTCCAATCCATGACACAAGTTCTAGGTACGCTCGAGAAGAGTGAAGGGTATCCAAATTTCGACTGTGCCCGAAATTAGCCTCGGTCTCGTTTTAATTATAGGAGGGCTAGTGGTGCTTTTCGGTGTAACAATGCACTAACTTGTCAATCTACATTAAATGCTGGACATGGTTTTAAGACACTAGTACTTGGCCGAGAACTCCTGATTCTCAGACTACTAGCCACCTAAAATACCCCCAAATTGGAAAAAAAAAATAATGTCCTTGTCATAACGATCCTTACGATTACAAATTGGCTTCAAGAAAGTAAGTCATCTAAGCACAAATTAGGCCTGTTCGATTATTGAAAATAATCGATTTATTATCGATTATTAAAAATAATCGACGATACGATTAATCGAAAAGCAATAATCGATTAATCGATAATACGATTAATCGAAACTTCAAATAATCGAAAATACGATTAATCGAAAATACGATTAATCAAAAATATGATTAATCGAAAATACGAATAATCGAAAATACGATTAATTGAAAATACGATTAATCGAAAATACGATTAATCGAAGATACGATTAATCGAAAATACAATTAATCGAAAATACGAATACTCGAAAATACAATTATTAGAGAAACACGATTTTCGCTGCTTGGCGGAAGATGTCTGTCTGGCAGCAGACCGAAATTAAAACTTACGTCTTGCCAAACGAAATTAAAAGGCAAAAAAGGCACCTCCCTACTAACGTTTCCGTCATTTTCCCCCTAGTCCCATCGGTTTTCCAGCTGTAACTCCACAAAGTGGCTGCTCCGCTGCTTGGCGGGAGATGTCTGGCACTTTATGAAAATGACAATTTTCCTGTCGACGAACGAAATTCGTGGCAAATGAAAGGTCTCGACTCCCTGTTGACGATTCTCAAGTAATTTCTCCCTAGTCACATCTGTTCTCCCGCTGCAGCTCCACAAAGTGGATGTTTCGCTGCTTGGCGCGTGACGTCTGGCAGTAGATGGAAATGACAATTTTCATGTCGCCGAACGAAATTGGTGGCAAATGAAAGGTGTTCACTCTCTGTTGACGAAACGGAAGTCATTTCTCCCTAGACACCCCCGTCCTCCCGCTGCAGCTCCACCAAGTGGTTGTTTCGCTGCTTAGTGGGTGATATCTGCCAGACATTTCACGCAAGCAGCGAAACAACCACTTTGCGGAGCTGAAGCGGTACAACGAGGGTGACTAGGAAGAAATGACTTCGGAATCATGACCTTTGATTTGCAACCAATTTCGTTCGGCAAAATGAAAATTGTCTACTGCCAGACATTTCCCGCAAGCAGCGAAACAACCACTTTGTGGAGCTGCAGGGGGAGAACGGGGGTGACTAGGAAGAAATAACTTCGGAATCGTCAATAGGGAGTGGAGACCTTTCATTTGCCACCAATTTCATTCGGTGAGTCGAAGATTTTCATTTTCCTCCACTGCCAGACGTCACCCGCCAAACAGCAAAAAAAAAACACTTTGTGGAGCTGCAGGGGGAGAACGGGGCTGACTAGGGAGAAATGACTTCGGAACGTTCAATAGGGAGTGGAGACCTTTCATTTGCCACCAATTTCGGTCGGCGACATGAAAATTGTCATATCCGTCTACTGCCAGACATTTCCCACAAGCAGCAAAACAACCACTTTGCGGAGCTGCTGCGAGTGAACGGGGGTGACTAGGAAGAAATGACTTCAGAATCGTCAATAGAGAGTCGAGACCTTTTGATTGCAACGAATTTCGTTGGGCGAGATGAAGATTGCCATTTTCATCTACTGCCAGACATTTCCCGCCAAGCAGCAGAGCAGCCACTTTGTGGAGTTACAGCGGAAAAACCGTGGCGTATTTTCGATTAATTGTATTTTCGATTAATCGTATTTTCGATTAATCGTATTTTCAGTTAATCGTATTTTCGATTAATCGTATTTTCGATTAATCGTATTTTCGATTATTTCTCGATTATATTTCGATTATTTTAATAATCGAATGATCGTATAATCGAAACGAAAATAATCGATTAATCGATTTTTGGAAATAATCGATTACAGTACGATTAATCGATTAATCGAACAGGCCTAGCACAAATACTCTTTATAATAGGGTTGGTAACTATCTTAGTTTTTCCCTATTTTAAATTGACTGGGACGTAGCCAAGATTTTATTTTGAGATGGGAAGCACTATAGCTGAGGCCAAAGTTCCCTCTTCAAAATCCAGTGTCGGGGGCGGCTATTTGGCTACTGTCCAGGGCCGCCACAGAGGCTAAATACGGCCCTGGACCACCATTAATTTTACTTATCTCTGTTTCCAGCTGATTCATTAAAGGATTTGTGTTTTCTTCTTTAAATGAATTTCCCTCTAACATGATTCAGCGGCTAAATCACTAAGTAAAGAAACCTAAGCTTTGTCATTCATCAGACAGTTTCTTTCAACAGAAATCGTGATGCCTCAGATACGCCCACTTCTTTTAGCAAAGATTGTATCAACAAACTCTATAACTCTCCCGAATATCTTCCATTCAATATTTTTGAATAATTTGCCGTTTCATTTCCGTTCAACTTATATTATCTTCTTCCTTCAGGCCTGAGTATATGATCTTCAATTTGTTCGACATTCATCATTGGGCTTCGATATGTCCATGAAAAACTTTAGTTTTTATGGAGGGAGAATTAGTTGGTCGTTGAAATTCACTTTTCTCGCAAGGAAAAAAAAAATGTGATTGGAAAAAGTTTTGCCTCATGCTTGGAATTATATTGGGTTCGATTGCGATTATCGTGATTTCCATCTGAATTAACGACAAAAAAAAGCTCAAAACAAAGTTTCGATTATATTTTAAAGTCACTATAGTATGTGAGCAAAAGTTTTGTATTTTCATAGAAAGTTAAGTTTTGCTTTCTGTATACCTATGTGCACCTATACAAGTTTATTATATTTACTTATTCAAATTTATTTTGAATTATACATATATATATCAGATCGTTCAATGATGCACCTCTACAAAAAAGCTAGCAATCGTTAAACTGAGAAGGGCGCCTACATTCTACATTCTAGCGCATAGGTATCAGTTATTTAAAATTTATTACAACATCCAATGTCGGTAATTTTCCACAACACCACCGAACGCCTACCCTCTTGACAATGTTTTAAAATTGTCCGCGAACCGGATAAAAAACACACTACAAAATGACACTTCTTTACATCTTTATTGCTTAATTTAACTTTAATTAGATGCAAATGTGTCAATTAAAATTCCCAAGTAGGTTAAACCGCATTCGCCCCCTTTTCCTAGTACTCGTATACGAGAAACGCCAACAGCCACCATACCATTCACGTCTCTAAATGAGGAAATCGTTAGCGCGTCTATGTTCACTTTGAGCTATTTTCCAGCCCTTCCATTTGTGATTACACCAAAGCAAATATATATGACGAAGGAGAGGGGCAGAAGGACTGTTATAGAATTCTGAACTGAGAGAGGAAGCTGCTTAACAATGTACCACTAATATATCGATTGCCCGCGGCCTATAATACTTCATCGTCGTTGACATTGTATATATATCCTTTATCGTACACACAGGATTCACACACATCACACCGGCTAATATTGAAAATCCGGATTATGGCATACTATAGATAAGTATGTGCCAAATGTCCTCAATCTTTATTTTATGTCATGAAATTTTCTCTAGCGTCCTTTCGAAAAAAAATTTTTTTTTTCATCTTCCGCAGGATTTTTTATTTTATTTTTGTTTGTCGTTGCATATACATAAAAGATATATACCTAAACCAAATGCCTTCGTTATGTTAATGTCAACACTATACGCGATGACGGCGCGTAGACCTACCTACATACCGATGGGCATGGGACGACAATATTCATAGAAGGATATAAAAAATCCACACAAAATTGAAGGCAACAACAACAATGACATATAACGGTGCGCGAAATATATATTACCGAGCGTACACATACGTAGGTACACATATTCATAAAATATTGTATGGGCCAAGTTTTATCGGATAAATTACAACAATTGAATATAAATAACGCGTCTTCCAGGCATATATCGACATAACGGGCGCACACTGTAATATAATGTAAAGGTGTAGCAGTGTCTGCCATGTCGTATAATCGTCGTCGTCATCACTGCCTATTCTCGTTCTTTCTTTATCGTGTTGCTGAATTATTGCTACTTTTCGAAACTCGTGAGAGATGAACGGCCGCATAATATACAAGGACTGACTCGCACTTTTAACCTAAGGACATGCTCTATGTGTGTATGATGGCGATGGCATGGCGTACTGAAGATGCTGCAGGGCTCATCTAAACACCACTGCACGCCTTTTACTTTTTACACGCGTGACATCAAAAGATTTCAAAGATTTTTAATATTGAATGGATATGTATTTTTTGCATGTGAATATATTGCGTTGAAGAAAATATTCTGCGTAATATTGCGATGACAGCGACAGCAGCTAGAGAGAGCAAGCAGACATAAAAGCCAAGCGCGGTTTTGGGGGCTAAGTGTATTGGATTTAATGGAGTATAAAGACATGGGAAAACATGCAAAAGAAGTTGTTGTAATACAATTTTTGTTTGCTCTATAAGGGAATACCGTTACAAAGAATTTTTACTTTGGAGATAAAAGGTTTTTGTAGAAAATTTGGTGTTTGATTACAGCAGAGGGTGTGGGCGGTATAAAAAGAGATGGCTAATACGAAAATGAGAAACTTGGAGGCAGGTGAAAAATGTCGATGTCTTTTTTTTTCTTTTTGCAATAAATGTAGTTGGATGCAGATACGCGGAGCCATACGATTTTATTAAAAGGAAGATAAATATTGTCAAGGATACCTTTTTATCTTATTCCTATGGGCTCTTTTCTTATTGATGAAACCGGGAACTCATTTACGAGTATTTCCTATGCCGAACAATTTTTATTTTTTTATTTTTTATTGTAGTACCAAAAGAAAAAATCCCAGAGAAAAATGAACGCCCAAAAATCTGGGGAGTTCCGCCCCGTTTAATTGCATTGATACAATGAACCTCCTTGAAAATTGATTTTTCTTAAATTACATACTTTCCATAGACATACATTTAATCAATTTTCAGTGATTTCTGAAACCCTCGTGGTCTTTCCTGTATTTTTTTTATCTACCTATGCTCTCAAGTTAGCAAAATTTGTCAACGGTTTTTAATACTTTTGATTTGGAATTTTGTTTTCTTCGATCCGTGATCAGGAACTTGGTCTCAGTTCTGTTTATTGTGAGCCCAGAATCACAAACTGTGATATCATCAATTGAGTGAGATACACAAACACAAGACAAATATCGCCGTCAGCATAGATCGGGAGTTAAAGGGTGATTATGAATTTTTTGTCCCTCAAAAGGACTTTTTTCTTTATTTGCCCGAGCTCCAGAATTCTCCGTTCGTGCCTGAATGTGAGCCAAAGTTCTAGTTTTGGCTCAAGGTGGAGATTTCCCTTAATACCAACTTCACTCGACGTCAAAAGTATCGGGCCACCCGCAACTTTCGAACTCTAACCCAATTTTTGCGAAAAGTATGAAACTTACAACTATGAAAATTATATCAACAGAAAGTGCGTTTAATGGCAACTTCAATGACTATCAATTTTATTTAAAGTACCGTAAACTCGCATAGCATGCAAACAACAAACACAATGCTAACGATTTGCAATGTTTTGACTAGAGTTCGCCCTTACTTTTTTTTTTCTACAGTGAGGGTATAGGATATTTTTTATAATTTCTTCAGTTGTTAATCATTGCTTTTTAGACGCGTGTATTTCTGCTACTTTTGTCAACCAATAATGAATACGACACCGGAGAAAGCAGCTCAAATTGTAGCACTACTTCAAGCAGGCTTCGCACAACGTGAGGTCGCTCAGAGACTTCGAATCAGCAGATCATCGGCGCAAAGAATTTACAGACGTTACAGACTGGAGCATTAGATAATCTTTCAGTTACGGGTAGACCTAGCGCTGCATCAGCAGCAGATGATCGTTATATCAAACTTAATGTTCTGCGAAATCGCGCCTCAACGCAGTTCAAGTCGAACAAAAGCTGCATGACGAATCCCAAGTAGTTATAAGTTTTTCTACCGTTAGTAGGAGACTTGCTGAACGGAAGCTGACTCCAAAGAGAGCTGCAGCAGGTCCAAAATTAACGGCAGCCCACCGTCGAGCATGACTTGAATTCGCTCGAGAGCATAGGCACTGGACGTTAGAAGATTGGGGTAATGTACTCATCACTGATGAGACCAGGGTGAGTCTATATTAAAGTGATCGACGTCAGAGAATATATCGTCGCCCTGGAGAACGTTATTCTCAGTGTGGCATCGCCGAATCTATTGCTTTTTAAGGAGGATTTTTATTAGTCTGGGTGGCATGGCATCTCGCTAACTGGACATACAGCATTAGTTTTCATCGAACAGACGCGACGGGCCGTTAACGTGAATTGACTTTACATCGCTACATCAATGAATTCCTTGCAGTCCATGTGATATCTTACGCATATTATATCGGGCATAATATCCAGTTGATGCAGGATAATGCACGGCCTCATGTTGCTCATGTGATGACCCAGTATCTAGAGGACGTCGGCATTCGTCCGATGGACTCGCCAACTCAAAGCTCGGACTCGAATCCAATAGAACACTTATGGGATAAACTGAAATGTCGCATTCGAGCCCGCGTTCCTGCTCCAAACACACTTCCATAGCTTCGAATCGCAATTGAAGAGGAATGGAATGCAATTTCCCAAGACTTCATCATCAGCCTCGTGATGTCTATGAATACAAGGATGCTAGCAGTTATTCGAGCAAGGAGAGGGAACACTGAATACTGACCAAAAGCTTTCTTTAAAATTTTTACTTTGTTTTCAGCTTAAATTTGCGCTTTTCGCTTGGTGATTACAGGACCGGTAAACGACTGGAAACGACTCTTATTTGTAAAGTCTTTAATAAACGCTTAATAAATTAATAAATCCCAATGTGTTTCTATTCATTTAATTTGTTATAGAATGCACTTCCTGTAGATATAACTTTCACAGTTGTAGCTTTCATACTTTTTGAGAAAATTGGGTTAGAGTTCGAAAGTTGCGGGTGGCCCGATACTTTTGACGTCAAGTTTAGTTAGCCTTGGTGTCTCAAACGACAAAACTTCTTCGCAATTTTCTGGAATTTTTCTCCTATACGCCTATATACGCCGCTACGCTAAAAAAATTTCTGGGCATATATCCCGCATGGATCATCCATAAACTTAATGTAAAATTCTTCTATACAAAGTCTTTGTTTGGATATGATCTGCGAGTGAGCCTTCCGACAAAAAAGGGGCGTTAATTCTCATTTGCATAACAGTACGCCAGGATTCAGGTACTTATAACTATATTTTCTAAAACTCTAAATGAACTATGTATTGTATACTACCCGGAATATCTTAGAAAATCATCTGCGGGAAGAGTCGGGACACGCTATTGGCAGGAATCGTTTCGTTAATTGTTTACTAATAATTTACCGTTATTCTAGGCACCGATCGATATGGCGGAAAGGACCGTTTTTACAATAGTCAACAAATGGCATCGAAAGTGAAACTCAAAAAGGTTTTGCCAAACTCCAACAGAGACCTTCTAATTTTGCATCAATAATAAAATGTTTTTCAAAACGCCAACAAACCCATGTTTTTGGAAATCGCGAATCACAAGGATGACGATGACTAATACCGTCTCGCAGGTCAAGGTGCAGAACCGACTCACTGACCTATTTGAAACTCGTACTGGACTCAAGCAGGGCGATGCGTTGGCGCCGAAGCTCTTCAACCTTGCTTTGGAGTATATAATTCGAGCCATGAATATGGACAGCAGCGGAACGCTACGCATCAAATCGACTCAATTAGTAGCGTACGACGATGATATCAACATCATGTCTCGAAAATTTGGTGATGCAGCAAGCCTCCTGCATAACCTCAATAACGCCGCAAAAAAAGTTGGACTTCATGTTCATATCAACGAAAGCAAAACAAAGGCCATGATGCAATAGAAAACAAGGACGCCAGCAAATTCAAGCATCACAATGAGGAACCTTAATATCGAGTATGTAGACAACTTCAACTACCTGGGTTGTAACTTATCAAAGGACGCCAACGAAACTGACGAAATTAAGCGACGGATATAACTAGCCAAAAAGACATATTTCTCGGTCCTCCCTATAATTAATTCGAAACTTGCGCACAGGAACACGAAGCTCCGCGTGTACAAGACGATCATCCGACCCGTGCTATGTGATGGCTGCGAAACATGGACCCTCACCCAAGCCTCCGAAATTTTGCTAGACCGATTCGAACGAAAGGTCCTTCGGCGATTTTTCGGGGCCGTTCGCGAGCGAGATCAATGGCGTATCCGATAGTATCAAGTTGTATCAATTGTACGATGAGGTGGAAGTAACGAAAATCGTGAAGCTGGATGGACGATAATCGCATGCCAAAGAGAGTAATGAACGCACAACGAATTGACAGAGCGAGGTTGTGTGGACGACCGAGAGCTCGCTGGGAGAACTCTGTAGATGAAGACGCCCACCAGCTGCTGGGTTTCCGAAACTGGAGGATAAGGCCACGTAGCTGCGACAATTGGAGGTCAACAATTCAGGCGACCAAAGCCCGACGTCGGAATATCGTGTCAATGTGGCACGATATGATGATGATGAATTCTAGTATTTGTCCCTCATGAAAAATTGCGCTTTCAAATTTCAGCCCTTAAACATATTTTCGAACACTCTCCTTTTTGCTATTACTCGTAGAAGCATCGCTTCGTCAAATCACCTCTACTTCTATCTTTTATTTGATTTTGCATACGACACGAACACCAGCAATACGAGTATCATTTTTTTTACTAACGTTCTAAGCAAATCAATTAAAAGACTCGGTTTACCGGAAAACCGGTACTTTGAGCCCGGTTAAAACCGGACGGTCTAACTGGCTTTGCAAGAAACCGAAAAAAAAAACGAAAACCGGGTTATGGGCCGGTTTTTAACATACCTACTCAGAACTCACTCTGTCTGTCGCGCTTTTCATAATTTGCCAACATCCTTGCGACTAGCGCTAGTAGGTAGTGATAAGGCGAGGTGCGAACGCAGCAAGCGGTGAGCCAATAGAAGGCAATTGGTAAGGTTTAGACCTTTGGCTCGTCCTAAAGATTACTCGGATCCTACAGCTCGCCCTTTGCTCCGATCAGACCTCGCTATCTGTTACGCTTTTTAGAATTCGCCAAGATTTTTGATACGTAGCGCTGCTGGGAAATAGGATAAGGCGAGCGCAGCAAGCGGTGAGCTTATGGAAGGCAATTCGTAGGATTTAGACCTCTGGCTTGTCCATACGTACACTCCTGTACCTCACCCGACGCTGCGCTCAGACCTCTCTCTGTCTGTCGTGCATCAGAGCATTTGCCAACATTTTGGCGACGTAGACGACCTCGGGCCTGGATGTATGGGTGAGGATTTGCTTGTAAACCGAATTCCGCAAGTATGCGTACAGCATTGGGCCTTCGGGAGTCTGGTCGCCTTATTTTATAACAATAATGCAGTTTTGCGAAGCTATTAGCTCGCGAAAGAAGAATGTTTTTTTGTTACTTACGGCTGCGGTATATAGAAAAAGGCGTCGAAATCTTACCTGGAATAAAAAGAAAAAAAAACGCATGTTAGTTTTGTTAATTCAAAAAAATATATACGGAAATGTTGAAAATTGTATAGTAAATTTTAAATAAGTAAATCGTCAAGTATGGAGTACATGGTATACTAAAACTCCCTATTAATGATTTTAGACGTTAACATTGTTTCACAAACCGGTATTATATATTATACATTACATATTTGTATCCTCCTAAATTCATTCTGACTACTGACCCTTCCTTTCGCCTTTCGCTGTTCAAAATGTACATTTTGCAACATTTTCCTCATCCATGTCGCTCTTATTATCATATTTCAACCCAAAACGAATCCTTTCGTACACATCTTATATACAATAAATATAAAAAATCTAGAACGAGAAAATTCTCAGAAAAGCATAATAAAACGTGCCAAAATAAGACTCGCCGAGCACAAGGAGCCCGGATCCTACATCCTATACGTACTAAAGAGGATTCCGTGGCTTTTCTTCATTCGTATAATATGAGTACATACTCGTAAAAATGGAGAACTCTAAGGCAATAGAGCAAATCAACAGATTGGTAAACCACATATATAGTGCACACAAAACTCGCACAACAATACGAGCACGTCTAACATTGTACACAAGAATAGATCGTAAATTGTCAAAACCATTTTTTTGATGTTTTGATGGTTGCGGTGGTGATTCTTCGCTTCATTCTGTTTTTAGATAATTTCCTTTTTTTCATCTCAAATTTCAACACACCCGAGGGTAGAGGGCTTGACAACAGTCGCCGCCGCGCCGTCACCCCTTTGTCAATGATTTTACATCTCTATATCGAATTCAATTCGAGAACAGCAACCGTAAATCCATCTTTTAGTATTTT
This sequence comes from Microchrysa polita, assembly GCA_949715475.1. Classification (NCBI taxonomy): domain Eukaryota; kingdom Metazoa; phylum Arthropoda; class Insecta; order Diptera; family Stratiomyidae; genus Microchrysa; species Microchrysa polita. The sequence goes on from OX454421.1 coordinate 6,950,873, forward strand.
TCTTACTTAGATCCAATATACAGAGTCCTTGGAAAAAAAAATCGGCAAGAAAAATTTCTTAAAGGGTTACACAATATGACCTGGTATTTACGCATAGATCTCGTATAAAATCCATTTAAAATAGGAATCAGATAATATTATATAAAATAGTATACAAATCTGGTTTTGTAGAAAAGAGGGAAAAAGACATTCTTTCAATATTTTAAGATATTTGATGCTATCGCATTATATCTTCTTCGGAACAGACTATGTATACATGGCCTTATGTCGGTTTCTGATGCGCGAACTTTGCCCTAGGATATCCGACGGTGAGAGGCCACATCCTTTCAATATACAACATTCATTTTATGCTGATCGAAGAAGATATTGAAGATGTAAATATATCGTGAAATGCATACATCGACATGAACGAAAAAATTTCATTTCATATACGGAAATCTATCCATGGAAAGTACATATATGCAAAAACAGATTTTTGTGTCCTGTTTTGTCAAGATATTGGAATTTATATTCTGGGCTTTATGTCTCGAAAGACGGCAAGCTTGTTTTGCTGTTCGACATAGCGACATCAAAATTGCATTCTATTGGCATACAAAGAGGGAGGAGATACATAATATAAAATGATGATCCTTGAATGATGAAAAAGAAAATAACGGCAGAAAAATACGTTTTATTGCCCCCCTCTATAAGATTTAGTGGTTTTAGTATAATGTTGTCTCGTTCCGCGATGACGTACAACAAAATGTTAATTCATTCGCGATGTTATATGGATAAGTAAGAGCGAGAGTCTATTCAAGAGGGACAGGGGCGGCGCATAAGGGCCCGCAGGGCCCGCGTGGCGGGGGGCCCACAAGACTTAGGGGCCCAAAAGCCACATGAAAGATTTTTCGAACCATAAAAACACCCGACTGCGAAAAACAACACTCCGACGTAGATATTTTATTGTAGACAAGAACAGATATGTATACACTTTTCGAAGTCAAAACAATTGCTAAATTTATTGTTCCTCTTTCACCAGGTCTCTTAGATAAACAAGTTTAACTCATTGCCGGACACAACGCCAAAATTTGACACGATTTGTACGTCAAATGCTCAAAATTGGACGTCTATAGACGTTCTGTCCGGGAAAGGGTTAATATTATCCTAAAATCTTTGAAAGTTCATGAGATATTCCGGTTCCTCAAATGGCTGCGCTATTTCCTGTAACTGTAGCCGCCGCTTGTAATTCGACCACCCTTTTCCTTGCCAAGTACCATATCAGCAAAAAGATTCTTTAAGTCTCTCTAAAAATAAACTAAAACATTTTTGGTGCTAGTACCTTTTTTAAATTTTTGGACCAAATTCCAATCCACTTTGTCTTGAACTGTGAAACACGAACAAAGTGGTACTAAGCTTAGCTCAAACTAGTTAGTACGACGAAGATTAAAACATTTTTTCTTGCTTGCAATATATACACGGTCATTAGGGCTGTGGTGCAGAGGCCACATTTGGTTTGAAAGGAGTCTTGATTGATGCATTCAATTTAATATCAAGTACAAAAGTTCTTAAAATTGAAGGATTTAAATTAGAGCAGACTTAGAAGCGCCACAGACCCTCCGATCGATCGGTCAGATTTTTGATTGCGAGATAAATCGGCGTATGGGACCATCGGATTCAGTATTGCCATGCAATTTTCCGTACAAGCTGCCATGACAATCATGTGTTCTCAGTTCCTGATTTTTTGACATAAACCTGTGGTTGTTCTTCATGCTGTGGTTGTGGCGGCCATTCTCCATCAAAAGTAGCAAGTCCATCTTCCATCGCCCAAAATGGTATAATTTTCGCTATTTTGTGTTGTGTGTTGTGGACCGTGAGACTGTCAATTTCAGATTGCCCGCTAAATTGCCTAGTGTGTGTGCTGTACGGGCGGCAGATCGATTGTGATCAATAAATCGCTAGGAATGTGGTGCCCTTTAAATTTAAAGCTGGAACAAGGAATAGAGTTTTCGCTTTTTTCAATTGTCTATCAAATTAAAAACTTAGGCCGTCCACACACGAAACGTCCGAAACCATTTTTTGGATTCTTCGTTCTGGCAAATTCAAACATTTTCTTCGATTTTGACAGAACGAAAATTAAAACGAGACCGAGGCTAATTTCGGGCGCGGCCGAAATTTGAATACCCTTCACTCTCCTCGGGCTAAAAGTTTCTTGGGGCGGACCTATGACTTGTGTTCAATCCTTCCCCATTCTTGTCCTTCTGTTTTCGCATAATATTTGATATCGATAAATTCTGTCGACAAAACAATATTTTGTGAGGTTTAGTTGGAATAAGTGATAAAATAAAAATATTTACTCAGAAAACTTTATTGGGGGGATGCGGGAGAATGGCCCTATAGTACGATTCCATTCGTTTTACTTTTTTTTTGACAAGGACGCATTAAGTTTTTTCTTGAAATTGGTGTAGAAAAAATGTATCTTAGAGATCCAAAATAGGGGGGTTCAGTTTGTATGGTAGCCCCATGACCCCATAGTCCGATTGCATTCATTTTCATATAATGTCTTATGGCATCAATAGAAATGCACTTTTACGAGTTTTGGTTGAAAGTGAAAAAAGTTTTTCGTAGAAGAACTCAATTTGGGGGGTTGGGTTTATATGACAGCCCCATATAACCCATTGTCCGATTCCATTAATTTTTACATATGTTTTGTGGTATCAATTGAAATGCACTCTTAAGAGGTTTGATTGAAATTGGTGCACAAATAAAAAAGTTTTTCTTTGAAAAACTCAACTTGGGGGCTGGGTTTGTATGAGAGCCCCATGACCCCATAGTCCGATTCCATCCATTCTTACATATGTTTTGTGGCATCAATAGAAACACATTTGTGTGAAATTTGGTTGAAATTGATGCACAAATGAAAAAGTTTTCCTTAGAAGAACCTAATTTGGGGGGTTAGGTTTGTATGGCAGCCCCATGACCCCATAGTCCGATTTGATCTGTTCTTACATATGTTTTGTGTTATCAATAGAAACTCATTTGTGTGAAATTTGGTTGAAATTGGGGCACGCATGAAAAAGTTTTTCTTAGAAAAACCAAATTGGGGGGGTTAGCTTTGTATGGCAGCCCCATGACCCCACGGTCCGATTTTAGCGATTCAAACATACAAACTGCCTGCAATAAAAAGAAGCATGTGTGCAAAATTTCAGCTCGATAGCTTTTAAACTGACCGAGTAAAACGCGTAGCAACAGACGGACAGACGGACAGACGGACAGACGGACAGACAGACAGACGGACATCGCCCAATCGACTCAGCTCGTCATGCTGATCATATATATACATATTTTATATGGTCGGAGATGCTTCCTTCAATGCGTTACAAACTTCATGACAAAGTTAATATACCCTTTACTCTACGAGTGAAGGGTATAAAAAATTGATTCAGATTGACCGCATTTGTGCGGCATCAGGGTAGATAGGGCGCTCGTCTTCAAATCATAGGTTCGCGGGATCGAATTTCATTGTAGGCGCAGGTAATTTACTATGCTTAAATATCACCAACACCTATGTTTCAAAATAGTTGGTTTAAGGTCGATCCACACTTTTTAGTCATGAGTCATAGTCATTTCCCATTCAAATTTACAGATTGTCACTTTGTCAGTCAATCAATTAACTGACAATATGTCAACTTGTATGGAAAATGACTGTGACTGATGACTGAAAAGTGTGGATCGACCTTCAAGAGTGCTTTCAATTGATTTCTCTAATTTTTTCTTAGTGTAGGGGGGCCCACTCAAGAAGTTGGCGGGAGGGCCCCGAGTGAAGTTGTTCCGCCACTGAAGAGGGACTTTACATAATGGCTGGATTCAGCGAACGGAAAATGTAGCAGAAAAGTGCTATACTACAGTTAGATTCTCATTGCGCATAGAGGCCATTCAACGGAGAAAGGTGTCGATGGCGGGTAATCCTTGTATCATTTCCAGTGAATTTCGTTCTCTGAATGCAACCAATGTAAGATAATAAAATGGGATGCTACTATGGAAAATTGCGAGCAACAAATAGGCAGTCAATTATTAGGAGAAATCTAAATTGTTGGCGTAGTGAATGTTAATTTTTTGGGCTAGTTCTGTAAGTTTTACTACAATTTCGTTATGCCTTTCGATATAAGAAGAAGTGAGATTATACTAACTTTGTTTCTTTAGCATCAAGCACCGGACAGAATTACCAAATATCCATTCAAGTTTAACCCTGCCTAGGGCGCGGCTGATCTGATAGGCACTTGATTCGTTTTTTTTTTCATGCCCCTTCCAACGGCGCGGCGTGCCGAGCGAGACCTCTCTCTCTCCCACTAGTTTCCTAACTTTAGTTGGTGGTTCCGACTCTCCCAGTCAGTTTGTCTCCAGCCGTCACACATGTTGTGATCTAACAGGCTCACCACGCCCACTAACGAATCGAATCCAAGGTTAGTATTCTTTTCTTTTTGATAACTAATTGAAACAGTTGAGTATTTTTTGACATTTGTGATTGTGCCATTTCTATCAGGTAGTATCAACTTGCAAGAATGGGGGCTATGTGTCTGTCAGGCTCATTACGCCTTTTTCCTAGAAAATATGTTTGTCTGCATTCTTCAGTCGGTACTTGAGTCATTGGTTTTTCGTTGCAGGTCATGAAAGATGAGCGTAAAAAAGTACGATTTGAATAACCCAGAGAACTATATTTCATCTGACGACGAAGTTGAAGAACGAGAAAGTGGTTCGGAAACTGAAACATGAAAATGATGAGCTTGGGCCCAGGGCCCAGTGAAACGGTAAAAGAAACTAACGGAAATTATTTTATGGGAAAAGACAAATCTACAAAGTGGTAATAGAACCTCCACGCAAGATTTGCGCTGCGAGCCATAACATAGTCAGTCACCTTCCTGGAGTGAAAGGAGCTGCCAGGATTTCCAAAACTTCCACTGAATGTTGGAGGAATATATTTCCAGATGAAATGCTGCAAATAATAGTGGCATACACTAACCAAATCATTGATACAGTGAAGGATAATAATTAAACACACTGATTTGATTGAATTGAAAGCTTTCATTGGCTTCCTGTATTTGGCAGGGGTAATAAATCTAATCGTTTCTTTATGAAGGAAATATGACGACAAAACTACCCGAAGCGAACAAAAAAATGTCGATCGCCTTGCAGCTATTCGTGACGTGTTTGGAATGTTTGTACAGAACTGTAAAAAACCCTACACTCCCGGAGAAAACCTTACCATTGATGAGATGTTACCTGGTTTCCGTGGACAATGCCCCTTCCGACAGTACATCCCTTCTAACCCAAACAAGTATGGCATTAAGATGTTTGCTCTTGTGGATTCCAGGGTGTTTTACACTCTCAACTCGGAGGTATACGTGGGTAAGCAGCCAGGTTCATTCCAGTGGAGCAACAAACCAAATGAAAAGAAAGGGGAAAGCGCAATACTCCAGCCTTTTTGATTTCAACGGTGGGATAGTGTTGACATTCTACGTGTCCCGCAAAAATAAATGTGTGATCCTTATTTCTTTGATGCATGAAATCAAAACAATTGATGAAAGTACTGGGGAACAGAAAAAAAAACCAGAGCTGATCACATATTACAATACTCACGGAAGTGTAGTGGATACTGCAGATCAACTGTGTGCCACATATATAATGTTCAACGAAATACCCAGCGTTGGCCAATGATTATTTTCTATGTCATGTTGAACTTGGGAGGAATCTATTTCTTGGTTATTCACCGAGAGAATCAATTGGAATCAATGCCTAGAAGGGTTTTCCTCAAATCATTGTCACATGAATTGTGTACCGAACAGCTTCAGCGAAGAAGCCAGCAGGCATCTGGATCTCACACCTCCTTCGTCTAAAGAGATTCATCCCGTCTGATGATCAACCAACATCATCCCAACCCCCTCCCAAAAGGTCCGGATGATGTGATGTGATTGTACCGTAGAAACAGGTAAATGTCGGCTCTTGAACTACCCCTGCGCGAAACGCAACCGAGGAATGTGTCTTTCTCATGCGAAACCACTCTGCGCAACATGCTCTACGGCGTGCTTCTGTGATAATTCAGCGACTTTGATGGCTGACGACTCCGACTGACTTCTGTCCCTATTCATCTCAACGTCACGTCTGACCCATTTTCGGATTCTTTCTTTTTTTGAGATAAAAATTAAAGGTTCCATTTAGTCGTAACCTTGTTTTATGAAATCCGCAGTTTTATTTGATTTATTTTTTGTGCTTTGATAAATTCTTAAAATTTATATGGTATTTTTCCTTTATTTTTTATATTCTAGAGATTCTTGGCAAATTTTCACTGTTCACTGTTCAACTTAATGTGGCCTTTTACCGACTCTGTAGTGTTTTTCATAGTGTGCTTCGCTCACTTCGCCTTCATTTAGAGAATCCTATACCGCGCCTTATGCAGAGTTAACAGAAGTTCTTCTATGTATAGATAGGTTGTGGGTTATCTTGTCCGAAGAAACCGAATGCATAATATGTACAGGATAACCTAAATTGATTGATTGATCTGATTCTCAAATTAATGTACAAATATTGATTATCAAAAATAGCCCCTAAAAATCAGAACAATTATATTTTTGTGGACGGGACACTTTTTGGGTTGTATCCTCACTACTAAACAAAAATATTTTCATTAATGCAATATTTTCCGACTACATTAACTAACTTTATTTTTTTTTAAACTACTACCTCTGCAACTGACACACGCGTGTCGTATCTACGATAAAATAGCTAACCAAAAAAATCAAAGGCAGTTAATAGCTAATTGAACTACGGTCCTGAATTTAATTTCATTCAACATCAATTTCATGACAGATTCCGCATGGGGAATTCATAATTGAGAAGGATTCTCCCTCTTTCTCTCTGTATCCTCAAGAATATTCTAAATTCACTACCTATACCTATACAAACTGTTTCTGATTCGGTTTTTTTACTTCTTTTTTTGGTTTCGTTTCCGACGACCCTCTTCAAAAAGGGAAAGTTATTGAAGTTTTTATTTCTATGTGCCTATTGAAACTTGAAACCGTAAATTGGAAAGTAAATGCAGTGGTAATATTGATATACCGTTGCGAACAGGTCAATTCGCTGTATTGAATACATATTACAAATTTTTTCAAAGAATCTGGGACTACTAATCTTTAGGGAAATTGTGTGTTACAGTAGTATACATACTATTCTTTGCGCGTAAGTATTTTGTGGCACTTTGATGTTTTTTGAATGACTGTGGAAAATATAAAAGTTGCAAGTTCTAACGATATCATTAGAATATGAATTTCAGATGTGATTATATTGACCTCTTGAAAAGACGCTATTTTCAAGAAAAAAGTAAATTAATTCAAGTTTATAATTCGCGTTGAATAGGAGCAGCAAATTACGGGGAATTGATATTATTTCTTATTTATTGAATAGTACTCATGAAAGCTATGTTTGGGATTGAACTGCTGAAGAGTGAACATGGAAGGCTATTCTATGGATCCACTCTCCAGTATGGGAGTGATTTAACCGTAGACCGAAGGAAGGAATATTCACTATAAATTTACACGACGCAAATGATCAATAAATTAGTTAGACCCCTTTTTCCATGAAAGTGAACCGAATGAGCTTTATGTTGTTGTTGTTGTTGTTGTAGCGATTCAAGAGATTTTTTTTTCTTATGAATCGAAGGGGGTCTTGGCAGCTCTTGGCCGTTTTAACAACGGGTAGCTCCGGGACGATTTACATCGAAGAACCGGCTGCCGTAAGAGCATTTTTATGGACAACACAAACATCCATGGGTCACAGTGGGATTCGAACCCACGCACTGGCAACTCAGAGATAGACATCTCTGCCACTGAGCTACCGAATGCCCCAATGAGCTTTATAATTCCTTTCAGTCGGGTTGGAACTGAAATTATGGAAATTTTGGGTATAAAAGGCAAGTCTCCACGGCACATTTTTCACGGGAGACATCACAAAATGCAAGTTTTTCGCTTGGTGAACATAGTACATACCTTAAAGGTGCATCATTTGCATTAACAAGATTGCAACAAAAATATGTTGACGGATAAATTTTAATCAAATATTGATTGCTGAAAATGGTATAGGCAACCCTGATCTTCAGTACAGATATGGAGATGATGCGAATGTATTGCAGGCTTCCTTCAGTAGAGTTCATAACTATAGCAAGGTTTCGTGCGGTATCTTTGCATTCTAATATTTTTGGTGCCATAATTTCAGTTCCAACCCGACTGAAAGGATTGAGCTTTATAATTCCTTTCAGTCGGGTTGAAACTGCAATTATGGCACCAAAAATATTAGAATACATAGAGACCGCACGAAACCTTGCTATAGTTATGAACTCTACTGAAGGTGAAGCCTGCAATACATTCGCATCATCTCCATATCTGTACTGAAGATCAGGGTTGCCTTTACCATTTTCAGCAATCAATATTTGATTAAAATTTATCCGTCAACATATTTTTGTTGCAATCTTGTTAATGCAAATGATGCACCTTGAAGGTATGTACTATGTTCACCAAGCGAAAAACTTGCATTTATGTCTCCCGTGAAAAATGTGCCGTGGAGACTTACCTTTTTGGTAATTCCAAAATTTAAAATAAATGTGCTCTTGCGGCCTGTTTGTTTGTCAATTACAACTTTTCACTGTGAAATACGAGTATACATTGTTTTCGCTGTGGAAATGTCAAAAACCAGGGTGGAGACTTCCGTGAGAAGTGAGTACAATCAAGCGAATTCGATTTAACGAAACACCAAAATTTTGACAGATTTCACGTGAACTGACGATGTTAACTCCTACTCTTACCGAAGAATATGCATTAATTCTAGAATGTCGAAACTGAAATTGAGAGAGTAAACAGAATGTGGCAGTAGATGTGTACTGGAGGTTTTCGCACGTGATGGGACGAATCCATTCTGTTTAGAGTCAAACTCAGACCAACAGTCGAAATAGTAAGCTCCATTTGATTTGCTCCAGGAGAGGATAGCGCAATTTCCATACAAGTTTGAGGAGTCGTCCTATACCATTTCTCGGTCAAGCTTATAACTTTGAATTATTAAGTTCGTAAATATAAATCATCAAACTCATAACGATGGAAAATCGAAATCGTTATAGGAGGTTTTCACGGGAACCATACGAAATCCCCAATCACAAAATCCCCAAACGTAGAAAAATCCCCAAAATCAAAATCCCCATAATCATAATACCCATATACAAAATTCCCAATCATAAAATCCCCAAACACCCGAAATATGATGGTAAATGGCAGATGGATGGTAGTAAAAAATGGTAGATGGCCGGTAGATGGTAAATGGTTGATGGATGAAAGACTGTAAATAGTTGATGGTTGATGATAGATGGAAGGTGTTAAATGGTAGATGGTAAATGGCACTAGGAGGGAAGTAAATCGCTACTAACTTATTTTTTGATTAGCACAAACAAAACATTCGAGTCCGTTGCATATATCGTTCTAAACATAATAGGTTTTCCTTGACATCGTCGAGACAAGTCCTCATCCGAACGAATATTCGCGGGAAACTTGGTTGGCTTATTGTTGGAACCGATTGCATATTCAATCGCCTGCACATTATCTGCTGTTGTTCTGTGTTACTTCAAAGAGTTTGCCGTTGATTAGCATATATATCAGTCCACGACGGTGATTTTTTTATTGCATAGTAGGACTATTCAATTACAATAGTCTAAAGCACCTACCATTTATTGTCTACCATTTACCATCTACTATTTGCTATTTACCACCCACCATTTGCAATTTACAATCTACCATTTACCATCTGTCACCAACCATTTACAAGCTACCAACCGTGTACCATTAACCACCTACCATTTACCATCTACCATTTATCATCTGCCATTTAACATCTATCATATACCATCTAGAATAGCCTAAGATCTATCATATACCATCTAGAATAGCCTAAGAACACGCGCGCGTTCTAAGATCACACCTCAAATGGGGAATGGAGACTTTCGTTTGGGGTTTTTGGTTTTGGGTATTTTGATTTCGGGGATTTTGATTTCGGGGATTTTGATTTCGGGGATTTTGATTATGGGGATTTGGTTATGGGGATTTTGATTTGGGGATTTTGGTTTGGGGATTTTGTGACTGGGGAAATTGTATCCAACCCGGTTTTCACACTTACGGCCAGATTACGTAATCTGTGCAAATTACTTAATTTGAGCTGTCAATAAATAACCTCCATAAGGAACTACAATGGACAGCATTTTGAGCAAATTCGTAACTTTGAAAAATCAATGTCGTATTGTGGACGCTCAAATTCGCAACTGAGCAGTGTTGCCAATTTTACCGTTTTCCGGGCAAATTTAGCCGGAAACTCTACTGTTTAGCAGGAATCGATTTTCTTTTTCCGTTTTTCTGACTAAAACTATTTAATGATATTGTAAAATAGATTTTATTTTGAAAATATCATAAAATGCGGCTTCTCCAAAATAGTTCATCGTCGTGAAATTATTTCTACACGCTTATCGTCGTTAATAAGGGTAGGTAATATAACCATCAAGCGAAAAACTTGCATTTATGTCTCGTGTGAAAAAGTTGGCGTGAATATTCACCATTTTTCAATAAATTAACCTTCTCTAAGCATGTAATTAACTAACCACAAATCTTGTAAATAATTTGCGAAATAAAAGATATTATCGTCAATATTAATGATGATAAATGGAAACTAGACGTGTGGAACCGATTATTGAACGAGACCGAGGCTAATTTCGGGCGCGGCCGAAATTTTGATACCCTTCGCTCCCCTCGGGCTAAAAGTCTTGTCGGGCGTACCTACGACTTGTATTAAATCCCCCTCTCCCCATTCTTTTCCTTCTGTCTTCACAAAAGTTCCGTTGCGTCGGCAAAACAATATTTGTGTGGGGTTTGGTTGGAATAAGTGGGCAAATACAAATATTTACTCAGAAAATTTATTGGGGGATGCGGGAGCATGGCCCCATAGTATGATTCCATTTGTTTTCACCTTTTCAGTTGCTTTGATAAAGACACATTAATTCAAAATAATTGTGAAATTGGTGTAAAAAATGTTTCTTAGAAAAACCAAAATGGGGGTTGGGTTTGTATAGCAGCCCCATGACCCCATTGTCCGATTGCACCGATTCAAACATACAAACTGCCTGCATTTCAGCTTCATAGCTTTTAAATTGGCCGAGTAAAACGCGTCGCAACAGACAGACAGACGGACATCGCCCAATCGATTCCCCAAGTCATGCTGATCATATACATGCGGGAGCATCGGGTGGTCGATACTGTAAGGGTTGATAGCGCAACTTGTTTCAGCAAGAAAATTAACAATACAATCGGAATTTTTTTTACCGTTACCTTGTTATCGGTCTTTTTGTGAAAGTCATCAAAAATCGTGACTTGTCACACAAAATCGTAATTTGCAGCACTCCTGATTACTAAATCCAAGATTTAATTTCAGTTTCAGAAACTACATAAAATTTCACAAAAACTGAAGTTTTTCCTGTTGCCAACATTATCGGCACTTTCAAGATACAGTTACCCAAACTTAATAGAAATTTTAAAATAGATTTTTCATCGAAAATTCAAACAGTAATTTCATAACGGTGCTTTATACGTACAACTCTGCAAAGTTGATAAAAGTTGCTTCAACATGTTGGCTTTCCAACGGTATATCACATTTCATATTTACATGGCGGTATTTTAGAATTACACATATTGGATATAAAAAAACAAGGTAATTATTTTCTTATCGGATTATTTAAACTCAAATTTTTTTCATTTAGTTTTTACTATTTTTTTACTATCGCAATTTTGAAAATTTGTTTAATGAAAATGAAAATAAAGTTTTGAATATGAGAAATAAGCAATAAACTAAAAATATTAACTAATGATTAAATGGGTCTGTTTGATGAATTGGAATAAGGCTGCTGGAATTGGCCTCCTCCATTTTGTATGCAGACTCGACACCTTCGGCGCATGGAAGAAACGTCCCGAAGGATTTCAGTAGGGGTTTCCTTAATGTTGTCACAAGCATCATTAATTCGCTGCAGCAGCTGTTCCCGGGAGGTAATCGGCTCGGAATAGACATTGCTTTTTAAGTTACCCCATAAATAAAAATCTAGGGGATTAAGGTCGGGACTTCTCGCAGGCCACGCAACTGTCCCAAATCTGCCAATCCACTTTCCGGGAAATTCGTTTTCCAAATATTCTTTGATAGGTCTCGCATTATGAGCGGGTCTATCTGCCATAAATAGCAAATATTAAATTTTAACCGTTATAAGTACCGTTGCATTTGCCAAACAATGTACCAAATTTCAAATTCTTACAGTTCTGGTCAAAATAATGTAGCAAGATCTGCCATAAATAGCAAATATTAAATTTTAACCGTTATAAGTACCGTTGCATTTGCCAAACAATGTACCAAATTTCAAATTCTTACAGTTCTGGTCAAAATAATGTAGCAAGATTTTATCCCGAATTATAATTGCCTTTGTATGTCTTTTTTCGAGTCAAGGGAAAATTGTTAACGATTCCACTGAAGCCATGATTTTTACCATTCAATGCGTGTCTACCTAAAATTCTGCAATGTAAATAAGAAAAGTGGTATACCGTTGGAAAGCCAATATGTTGAAGCAACTTTTATCAACTTTGCATAGTTGTACGTATAAAGCACCGTTGTGAAATTACTGTTTGAATTTTCGATGAAAAATATATTTTAAAATTTCTGTTAAGTTTGAGTAACTGTATCTTGAAAGTGCCGATAATGTTGGCAACAGGAAAAACTTCAGTTTTTGTGAAATTTTATGTAGTTTCTGAAACTGAAATCAAATCTTGGATTAAGTCATCAGGAGTGCTGCAAATTACGATTTTGTGTGACAAGTCACGATTTTCGATGACTTTCACAAAAAGACCGATAACAAGGTAACGGTAAAAAAAAATCCGATTGTATTGGGAATTTTCTTGCTGAAACAAGTTTGCGCTATCAACCCTTACAGTATTGACCACCCAATGCGGGACACCCTTTATGTATACTTTTTATATGGTCGGAGATGCTTCCTTCAATGCGTTACAAACTTCATGACAAAGTTAATATACCCTTTCACTCTATGAGCGAAGGGTATAAATAGCAAATTTTGTGTCATATGGAAAACACATCTGAGAAAATGATGAAAACATTTTGTGCCCTATTCCCATTACTTAACAGAAATTCCAAATTGTCAACAGACAACAAGCTTTTAATATACAGGGTGTCCCGTTCATGGTTGAGAATCTTTTAATGGTAGATAGTGTGGCTCATTGGTGGAAAATTAATGTTCTACGAAACACCTCTATTTTGAACCGTTACAATGTAAAAGCACTTTTTGTAAATTGTGTCAAAATACCTGACTTGCCGAACTAAATCAAAATTTGCCAAACCACCAAACATGTCATCCGAGATATGACTTCACTTTTCGAAACTACATAAAATTTCCTATAAAACGACACCTCGTCCGTTACGAAGTTGCTCGTATCTTCCGAGATACACCAGCTCAAACTTTGAAGAAATTTTAAAATCGGTTTTTCATGCAAAATTCAAATGATAAAATCGTAACGGTACTTTGAACTGACAAATCTGCAAAGTTGAAAAAAGTTGCCTCATTATGTTAGCTCTCGAACGACATATAAAAATTAAGGTCTCACGATTTGAAAATTTGCGAATTTAACGTTTGAAAGGTAAAAAAATGTGGTTTTAGTGTAATGCAAATCATCTGATATGATGAAGATAAATTTATACGATCAACACAGTTCATTTTGTTGGGCGAAAAAACTTACACGAAAACCACATTTTTACCTTTGAAACGTTAAATTCGCAAATTTTCAAATCGTGAGCCCTTAATTTTTATATGTCGTTCGAGAGCTAACATAATGAGGCAACTTTTTTCAACTTTGCAGATTTGTCAGTTCAAAGTACCGTTACGATTTTATCATTTGAATTTTGCATGAAAAACCGATTTTAAAATTTCTTCAAAGTTTGAACTGGTGTATCTCGGAAGATACGAGCAACTTCGTAACGGACGAGGTGTCGTTTTATAGGAAATTTTATGTAGTTTCGGAAAGTGAAGTCATATCTCGGATGACATGTTTAGTGGTTTGGCAAATTTTGATTTAGTTCGGCAAGTCAGGTATTTTAACACAATTTACACAAAGTGCTTTTACATTGTAACGGTTCAAAATGGAGGTGTCTCGTAGAACATTAATTTTCCCCAAATGAGCCACACTATCTACCATTAAAAGATTCTCCACCATGAACGGGACACCCTGTATAAAATGGCTATCCAACCCATAGCGGTTTATGGATCTCCTGTATTGGCTCTATATTCAAAAACTGTTAGAAAGAAACTACAAACAACTCAAAATAGGATTCTCAAATGTATAGCAAATAAATCCTTCTACTATTCAACTACTAGGTTACACATTGAAACAAAAACAAAAACAACAAATTCTTCACTAAAGCTTTGAGCTTGTGCGAGAAGAAAATTTATATTAAGTAATAAAAATATTCCTAAGTGATAACTTTAATTAAAATACTTAAACAATACTTCTTCTAAATTTTTGGCAAATTGCTTCAATCACAATAATAGTTTTATAAGATCACTTTAGCCAAAATGGTATATAGTACTAAGTTAGTTAAGATATAGGTTAAGATAGGTTAATTTTTTATTTTATTTTTCAATTAAGGTTTTTTGTTTTAAACATTTTTTCCTTATATCTCAATAATTAAGTTATAAAAACTTAATTCAAATTTACTGCGCAATGCAACTACAGTATATCGTAGAGTTAAGGCCATCGCCGGCACCTAATTTAAGTTAACAGTAAGGGGCTAAGAAATGTAAAAACTGAATTAATAAATGAAATGAAATGAAATAGCAAATTTGAAATTACCTTTTTTTATTTTTTGAAAAAGTTTTATGCAAGTACATTTTTTGTGGGACTGGAGAAGCGAAAATTTTTCCTTGAAAAACATAAGCCCACGGTAGGTGAATTGAAATGTGGCATGCCCATAACCATCTACCATCTAATGTGAATTTTTTTATCAATTTGTTTAGTTTTATGTTACAGTACTTTTTCTTACCGTTTTATGCATGAAAACAAGTTCCGCAAAGTTGAACAAATTTAGGCCTATAAGCAGACGCGCTTGAATCCTCAAAAACTCCCACAATTTCAAACTGGTTCATTTAAAATTGACAGAACCTAGAAATCCTTAAAAGAGACGAGGCTCATAAAAACGCATTTTTTTACGCCTTCAGTCCCTGGGAGAATCTTGCAGGTGTTCCGAGCGACGAACAAAGTAATGGACAGATTTGATGCGAATTATGTGGCCCATTTTACAACAGTGATTTTTTATACCCGTCACTATGTGAAAGGGTTTATTAACTTTGTCATGAAGTTTGCAACGCACAGAAGGAAGCACCTCCGACGATATTAAGTATATATATTATTGATCAGCGTGACAAGAGAAATCGATTGAGCCATGTCCGTCTGTCTGTCTGTCTGTCCGTCTGTCTGTCTGTCGGTCTGTCTGTCCGTCTGTTGCAACGCAAACTAGTTTTTAAATAAAACTCACTGAATCGTCTCTTATTAAGATGTTTTAATATTTCCAAATATTTAGGCAATTGCTATCCTTTAGAAAGGGCGTAGCTAGAAATTAGATTATTGTAAAAAAAAAGGTTAATATGGACCTTGATCTTGTACAGCATTAGTCACTCAAGGATCTGTTCACCTTAGTTTAAATCAAAGCAATATCGGAAGCTTCAGCGCTAATGAATTAATTTCAACTATACACTGTGAAGTAATACAGAGCTAAAGAAACATCACTTAAGCTGCGTATGAGTGCAGTGAAGTGTGTGTAGGATTCGCCAGGTTTTTCATTCGACTATTCTATTCTCAGTTGGACAAATGTTTCATCTTTCCTTATCAGAAGTTTTTTTTTTTAATCGAATCCAATTTTACACCCAAGGCTCACGTCTGTTCCTTATTCTCAAATTAAATACGTCCAAAATAATTTTGCGGAACACGATCAACCCAAGCGACGAAACATATTTCCATCACCAGCCATTTTGGGTCCATCGCATAAGCCTATGAGTGCTCCGAAATCCATAGCCTTTCAGCTAACCGCAAGTCACTTAAAATTTACAAGAGATAAGTTAAATTAGCCGAAAATTTCAAAATAAATTTTGCACCTTATTTCTGATAAGGGACACGACAAAGCGAAAGATTAAATTTTAGGGTCCTTGGCGCTATGTGTGCGCTCTACATACAACCTTTCAGGTTGTTCACAGTGTCGAAAAGGTATATTCACTCATGGTTAAGGCTTTTGTTTGGTAACAATTTAAATACGAAAATCATCAACGCGAAAGGATACTTGTAGAGTAAATAGTTGCTGGTTGATGGAAAAGGTATAATATATAAATTGGGTTGTTAACCGTTGAGTGTTTTCGGCATGTTTTTTTACGATTAAGGGTTTTCTCGTATCGGCAAACATGGTGTGATGGAAGATGTTGTTTCAGGATACTATCACAATAAAATATGCGAAAGAAGATAATATTTTTAAGCACATGGTTATTGCTTTAATATTATGAGGAAAGAGGTGTGGCTATGCGGATAATAAATTGATAATGGTTTCTATGCAACCCACAATTATAATATGTTTCGCAACTTCCGCAAATAATTAACGAGAAACAATTGAATATTCAACCTAATACCCATGCCGCTTTAATCCTTTATCGATGCCGATGCTGTTAACAGCCTCTAAACGATATATATTAATCTAGTGCTTCAATAAAACGTGACAGATTCTCTAGAAGCATGTTTATGAAATTTTCACTCAATTAATTAGTTTCCCTATACATAAAGCAATTCATTTCTGGGTCGTAATAATAAATTAAGTGTGAGTGTAAAGCTCTCGAAGACAAAGAGGCAGAGAGAAAGAGAGAGACGTTTGTCACACGCACTTGACAATGACAAAGGAGCTAACAATACCTTAATCACCTTTTTGATTATATACCCTTCGTCGATGAAGGTGCGATGCTACATATATGCATATGTGAACTAGTCCGTATGTCACATGCTATCCTGTTTCCTATTGACGCAGGGCTTAACGATTATGACAGCAAAGATTATAAGTAGAAGTGTATCGGGATATATGGACCATAAACTCAATATGGTTCTCCGGAAAGGAAAGCTATCGAAGAGGATTAAATGTCGCAATCGCTTACGACACCCTAAAATTTATTGGAAACTGTGAAATATTGACATAATCGTTTTGCATGTTTATAGACGTATGTATCAGGATTCTCTGTTATAGTTAGTTGTTCAGTTGATGGAAACAATATTAAATGAATGGCAAATATTGACGATGGTAAATTAGGTACAGAGAGTCGGTTCTGGAGAATTATGGCTTAGAGATTAATTTCAGATATATGCTTTCGGGTCTTGATCAATTCAAACACACACAAAAACCATTAATTAGTGACGGGAATATTAACGTTAATACGTAAGGGTTTCTGGGAAATGTGGTTACGTAGGTATATTTTTGTAATTACATTCACCTCTTATAACAAAAAGATTATGATTAAGCCGACCTATAATAAATCTCAAAGGTAAGCTTGGAGTACCTACTTTGTTAGCTTGGAGAGCTTTGTTAACTTGGCCGGTTTTCTAGATGTTTTAATAGCTCTACTATTAAGGATGAAAGTTACTCAGAGGGGGAGGAGTTTGAATTTAGTGACCTTGTTTTTTCCCCTGGAGGTTTTTCAAGTTTCAAGAGCTATTCTTCTATTGGGGGTGGTAATCATTCAGAGGGGTGGTTGTGAAATTTACAGAAATCCAATAAGCCAAAATGCTGGACGGAGACAGAATTACTGAGATCTGCCAATCCGTGCAATGGATGTAGACGAATTGGAGAACATGAGGTACCTACCTCATCTGGGAAATTAATACCCAGATGCGTCAAAAGCTATTCTGTTGTTGAGAGGATACGCCATTGAGAATGTCTGTGAAAGCCGCTAATCGGATCAATAAATATTGGCAAACGTAGAGAAAACAAGGTCTAGGCTAGATTCGGACGCGGCCGAAATTTTTTTTGGGCAACCCTATGACTTGCTCACCTATTCCATTCGTTCTTACATAAGTCTTATAATACGCTGGGCCTTCTAATTCCTCCCCATGACGCCATCGTCCGAATTCAACTGTCCTAAATGTTTTTTGTGTTCTTGATAGGGATAAGAATAAGCATATACAAGATAAGTTTGATAACGGTTGGTCCATACAGTTTTCCTAAAAAGAACCTGGTTATGGCTATCTATGGCAGCCCATGTCTATTCGATCCATTTCGAGATATGTCCATGTTCACATTTTCGGACAACTTTAGACGGCTGTATCTTTGAAACGCTGATAGCTAGGACTCGGATTTCGGATTTTCAGCAAAACCGAGGTTTCCATGTGCTCTACATCGGCTCTCGGTAAACCTATTTTGGAAAATATTGAAACACAAAAACACTGCGATTTATCTGGCCAAATAGAACCGCAGAACTTGATTGGATTGGGCTACTATGAATGGCAGCCTTATGCTCCCATGTTCTGACTTCATTCTTTCCCATTTATATGTCGGCAAAATTTCCAAAGAAACACATTAATGTGGGGTCTTCTGTTTGTATGGCAGTCCCACGAGCCCGTGATCCGATATTGTCCATATACCTACATATACACTGCCTGTCATAACAATAGCCGCACCATAAGACGGACTGATCCTTGGAAATTTAAAGAGAGCACAGTTATTCCACATACTATAAACAAAAGGGATACTTCAAACACATATAATTTCAGAAAAAGTTTCCTTCTATTTCAAACCGTTATTTCTCTATAAAGAAAAAACTAAATTTCCGGACTGTCATAACTATAGCCGCACTTCGAATTATTAATGTAAAACCTGATTAAAAAGTAGAGATTGAGGAAATTAATAACGGGAGAGATCCCTTTCGAAGAAAGTAGACTCTGAGAGATTGTTTTGTTTATGTTTCACAAAATCATTTCAACAGTTTTTCGAGTTTTAGGCTTATTAGCTTGTTAGCATCGATAACCGCTGCTTTTACATAGAAAACTCTCCGAACTCGTGTTTTTTTACGGAATTTTATGTAATAATGTTTCTCGAATGTTTTCGGTCTAATTTAGATCAATGGGAGGTTCCTCTCCAACATTTGAAACATTGCAACCGACTTTAAGTACTACGACTGATGAGAAATGATGCAATCTCTTGCTTAAAAATCCGTTATGTGTCCTATCTGCTGTATGAAATGGAAGCAGTTTATCGTCAGGACAATCCTATGAAGTTTTTCCTATGCTGGAAGTGACGAAGTCAAGTATTGTATAGGTAGACTATCCTGTTCAATACATTTAATGCGCACTTGTCGGATTTTCATAGATCTCAATACAAATTTTGGACAGAGTTCCTTAATAGTGTTAAGCAGGGCGGTTTATGTGTTTATAAGTTGATGTAACAACCTCTAATACAGTAAAAACTTCTCTGGAATATCGATAACGATAAACTGTTTTCGTTTTAATACAGAAGACATGGCACATAACGGATTTTCTAGCAAGAGATTGCATCATCTCTCGCCAATCATTGCACTTCAGAAGGGTTCCAATGTAACAATCGTTACGGAGTTCGTCCCTCCTTCATCAAAATTAGACAGGAAATCTTTAGGAAACATTAATACGTGAAATTCGTAAAATAAATACAATTTCAAAGAGTTTTCTATGTAAAAGAAACGGTTATCGATACTGAGAAGTCAATAAGCAAAAATCATGAAAAACCGTTATAATGATTGATGGAGAAATAAACAAAATAATTACTCAGGGTCGATTTTATTTATAAAGATTTTTTCCCGTTATTAATTTCCTCAATTTCGGCTTTTTAAACAGTTTTTACCATACTGATTCCAAGTGCGGCTATAGTTATGACGGACCGGAAATTTAGATTTTCCTTTATAGAAGAATAACGGTTTGAAATTAAAAGAATTTTTTTGTGGAATTATTTGTCTTTTTAATATCCCCTAAGTATATGATATGTGGAATAACTGTGCTCTCTTTCAATTTCCAAGGATTAGCCTGTCTTATGGTGCGGCTATAGTTATGACAGGCAGTGTATGTTTTGTGACTTCAATAATCACCCATAAATGACAAAAAGTGTTGGGGGGGGTGTCGATAAAATGGAATTACTAAAATCTGAAAATCCATTCAAGAGACATAGACAAAAGTAGCAGACATAATTTTTATATTGGCCAATTTAGCGGATTTTTCAACAGTTGTGTTGCTATTTGTCGTGGTGGTCAATGTAGGACGGAAAATCCGCTAACCCGCTGCAGTGAAATAGGCAAAAGAATGTGAAAAATAATGGTTTTCATAAAGTTAGCTCATTGTGAATTTTCCGCATGTTTCAACACTACTTATTCGGCTTTTTAGGGTAGAGAGCAATAAGGTATGGATCGAATTTACTGAAATTCGCTAAAACGTTCAGGAGATGTTTGAAACCAAAATAGCTAGGGCGAAGGGGGGTTGGGATTTGCAAATTGAACTTATTGTGAATTTCCCGTATTTAAATGGCTGCATATTCCGCTATATCGAGCAGATTCCAGTCAAGTGTGGAAAATTTATTAAAAAGACACAATTCCGTTCAATAAAGCAAGTCATGAAAACTAGGGAAAGTAACTGCCTTAAAAATGTTGCTCCCTATAAATGGGATTGGCCTTTACCTTTAATAGCTGAAAAGCCGCTGAAACTTATAGACACTGCTGAAGGGATATCCAAATGAGCAAAATTTTGTGTTATTCTTCGATTGCAGTAAAATGTACTTCCCACCCTTAGAGAAAGCATGGCAACCAATGCCATGCGTTAGTCCAGGGTGGACATCAGAAAATAAAAATCGCTCAGTTTTCACACTGCAGTTATAGTATGAGTGAAAATTTTATTCAAATGCCAAATTTTTGTTTTGTTTCTTAAAATGCCAACGTGATAATTAACCCTTCGATTGACACATATACCTAGACAGACCATTGGTACTATATTTTGATGAAAAATATCGTTCATCAATATTTTCCACCCTTTCCATATATGTATATTTCAAAGGAACCGACACGGTGACAAATGCGATCAAACGTTCGGCGAAATGTAAAATATGTCTAAAGAAACGAAAAAACGGCGCATCATCGTAAGACATAGTATGTAAACTGTTTCTAGAACCAAAATTATACCTCTTCAAATAATAAGATTGATTTCACAGAAATTTCGGTTACACCTTAGGCATAATAGCTCGTAGGTGGCGACGGAAGGGTTAATGATTGCATCGACAATATTTTGACGTTTGAATTATTTTGTGGAGTGTAGTTTAATAAATTTGGAGTCAAACACATATGGGCTGTGTGATCACATAGCCACTCTGAGCTAACGCATGGCATGGGTTGCTATGCTTTCTCTAAGTTCCCACCCAATTGCTCTCTGAACGGAATAGTACAATAGTTCTATTGAAACATGCGTCAAATTCCCAATGAACAAAACTTTGAAGGCATTCAATTTTCATATATTTTCTCTATATCTCCTGGCAGATAAGTGAATTTCAATAAATTTGTCGAACAATATTGGGCTCTAGCAGAACAACTATTGAACCATGAGGAAAATTCACAATAACCTGTTTCTCATCCTCCGATCACCTCCAAGAATAATTAACGAATTCACAAATATCCGAAAAGACATAAGAAAACAAAGGTAAAGGGTTCACTTTACGAAAATCTGCTAACCCGTTATAAAAGTGGTCAAGGAATTTTAATATTTTGCTTATTTGTGATTTTTATGAATGTTGGAATAGTTTTTCTGCTGTTCGAATTAGAGACCAAATCGGAAGAGCAAATTTACTTAAATCCGCTAATTCATTCGAGACATACAGCTAGGAAGACGTGTAAAAGAACTGTCTTCATAATTTTGCTCATTGTGAATTTTTGCATGTTTCAATATTTATTCTTCGGAGTATAGAGACCAATCCGGTGCAGTTGTGCAAATTAACTTAAATCCACTAATTTGTTCAAGGGGTACATACAGATTGTAAGTGAGTAACTCATTGTGAATTGTTACCCATTGTGAATTTGTCTAGGGCATGCTTCGTTATTGAGTTATAAAAATTTGCAAATACATACAAGAAAACCAAAAACAAATTTCTTACCTGATGTCCTGAACACACCGATCCATTAGGCACTCGTACACGAAACGGACTATGAACGGGACAAGATGTACGCGGTCCCCATCTTGATGTCGATGGTCCGGGTATTGGCACTGTATTGAAACTATTACTACACGGATTGCACAAGGGTGGCGGCGGCAATGGAGGCGGTGGCGGTGGCGGACCGCCCATACCGCCAATATTGTTCGAAAGACCTACACTGACGCCGGGACAATGTCCCGCCTGCATCGACAACATAGGACCAACACCAGCACCACCAATACCAATATGTGACCCTAAGTGACCACTGGACATAGATGATGACTGCGGCCCGGACGGACCGCCATGACCATGATGACACATTGGTGGACCAGCGCTTACACCAATCCCGTAATTTGTTATTGTGGATGGCCATTGTGCGCCACCCGTAAGACTATTTAGTGCGCCACTGCCGCAGTAATGTTCCACGGCAAAACTCTCTTGGCTACCAGAGCATTGTAGTCTGTGTTGTGGGGGTGGTGGTGATGATTGTCTTGAATAAATTTTCTTTATTGATGTCCAACACGATTGGAATTATAGATGGGGTTGCGTGCGCAACACTAGCAGCAACACACTTTACATACACTCCACGCGACACATAGACAGGCATTCACGCGACAACACATGCACATCGGAGATCTCAATGGTGGAGCGCAGGCGGGGCTCACTTTCACCTATGACAAATGTACATTGCGCGAAACGAGAGTCGATTTCGAAGTAAGCTTTTGGTGTATGTCCTTCAAATCGACGGAATAGTAGTTTTTCTATTTTTCAGTGGTTTTTTAGGTATTCACTTTTGGTTCGGCGAATTGATCGAACCGACGAGTATCATCACAGTGTTGACTACAAAACCGGAATAATTTCATATGGAAGTTACGAAGTTTTGTTTGTTTGTTAACAGACACACGAGTTTAAATTTTTATTTTTGGGTTACATAGAAAAAAGTCACAAGATAATTTTCGTTTATAAATATATATATTTTTATATTTGATTTTTTTTATAGATAATTAACTTTAAATATATATTATATAAATATCTTTTTGTTTTGTTTCGACCTGTTATCAAATTTATTATTTTTAAATCGAATCGATTTTGTTTGTTTTGTTTTTTTTTTTGTGTTGTTTTAATTCTTCTATTTCAAATTCCTTTTATATAAAAATAACAATAATTAACAATGAACCGCAATTATTTGAGTTTTCTTTTTGGTATTTTATTATATATTATATAAGATTTTGTTTTAAATATATATATTTTCTTTTGTAATTTGTTTCACTTGTTATTGATTTTATTAAGTTATTTATTTCAATTATTTTAATTTTGAGTTGTTGGTTTTAATTTTTATATTAGTAACAGCAAATAGTTATCTATAGAAACGCTATATACTTTGAATATTACAATAAATTTAACTATGTGTTTGTTTGCATTTATTGATAATTGATTTCACGTTCATCATTTCTCCCCTAATTTTTCACTGTTATTTTTTTTATTATTATACTTTTATTTCTTTCATTTGTTTATCGAAGATTATTAAAAAAATTATTTTTTTTTGCGAATTTATTTCTTTTATTATTTTTTTAATTTAATTTTAGGTTAACATTAGTTCACTGTATTGCGGCTGCGTATGCTCTCTCTCTTTCTCTCTCTCTCTCTCTAAGTTCTTTGATTTAGTTAGCTACGAATTAATGATATTATTTGTTTTTGTTTTTTTTTTGCGGTTATTTCTTTTTATAATTTACTCGACAATATTTTTAAAGATTATTTTTTATAATAATCCTTTTTTGTAGTTTTTGACATGGTATATTTCTGCATGTACGAGCACTCACTCACGTTTACAATAATAATTTGTTGTGTTTGTTTTTTTTTTCAGGAAAGACGGGCTAAAATGTGCTATATGGTTCTGAAATGAATTTAACGGTTTTTTTTATAGTCAGATGCGATTTCAAGTGGATACGTGTCGATGCTGGAGTAGATAAATACGTGTCTTTGGCGTTTTAAAATAAAAACATGTTTTGCGACCCCGCATTCAGTACGCATTGCGCAGTAGCTCCCTTTCGTTTTAATTTTTATTTTATTTCAGTTTTAATTGATTTTTGAACCAAAAATCATGCTAGTTGTTAGAACCGAAGGTATTGAAGCCCTTAGCTATTGTAACCGCGGATTTCCTTCGGTAGGATTTCAAATATCATAGAAGCAACTGCCGTAGGTGGTGTGATTTTTATAAGGAGAACTGCAATTTTACTGGTTAGGATTTACTATGATAATGCTAAAAAATACAAATAATTAAGTTTTTCGTTTTTTTTTAACTTCGCACGATTACACTGCAACAATGTGCGGTCTCCCCGCGTAAGCTTACCTCCCGAAAATTCGAGAACTTTTACTTGTTCTTTTCATGTTCTATCTATAAATAAAATAACATTCACGCCTAGTCCGACATTGGACTAAGGCCGCAGATGTGTTAGTGACATCCAATTTCCAAGATCGTAACTGCTTTTTTGTTGGGGTGTTGAGATCAACAGCATGCTCAGAAGTGTTATTTATCGCCATGGATGGGTATTCGTTTTACATCTGAGTGAGATCATAGTCCATCACATGGTTCGAGAGTCGAAAAACACCATAAACTGAATTCGTTCACGGTGAGTCTCGAGCCCATGACTCTTTGCACCGAAGTTGCGCGCACTTATCACTACACAAGCCGGACTACATGTCCTAACTACTTTTAACAAAAGTCTGAAGTGAAAATTTGTCACTCTTGTCAATTTTATCTAAACGCCTCTTTAGGTCGGTAACTAGAGATTAGTTTCCGGTAACGGTTCTTCGATCCAGTTACAGTTACTTTTTCTAATTTGAATTTGATTCGCATTACCAAAAACCATTATTCCATCCACAAGGATTTGGAATGCCTCCATTAGCATTATGGGGAACTCGTTCTAACAAATCCTTACTTTTGATATCCATATTGATTACGTATCACTTTCAGGGTGAAAAAAAAAGCATTTCGTCCGGAATAGTTGAACCAAAAGCAGTGGCGTAACGTTTCCCAAATTCCTTGTGTTCAAAATTGGAATGCTCGATTTTTTTTAACCAGTTAATATTGACAGTACCCGCATTTAAAGCAGTCAACAAATAGGCAAAATCATAAAAAATCTTTTGTTTAAGCTGCATGTTTCGAAAGTGAAATGGAAATTTTAATAATTATAAAGGGGAAACTTGTAGGATCATCTGCATGATCCATTTAACTTTTTATCACTAACTAAATTCAAAAGAAGCGGCGAAGAAGAAAGAACCATCTCGATGAGAGCCTGTCTCGTAAGAGCCATTGATCATATACTTAGATGTGGCCATCACATCAAATAGCTCGAATATAGTCGTGAAGATCTTTTACGACCCGGGCCTAGTAAAAAACGACCAATCGCTGGCGTATCAATGTTACAAGAGAATAAGGTCTATAACAAAATCAAAGTCTTGTCAGAACTCCCCAATGATAAATAAATAATGCAGAAGAAGCGGATCCATTATCTTGACAGAAGGGTTTAACAGCCATCTTCATTTCATGACTCCTAGCAAAAAAAAAAGAAAAAACATGGGCCTTTTTGAAAGATTTTTCGGTCAATTGATTCATAGTTATTCTTTCCAATATTGTGAGCATAATTTCATTGCCGCAGTCACTTTTTCTTCAAGATTCATACACTCAAAGAAATTGATCACAATGGATCAAATTTACGCAAGAACCTTATTTCTAATCAATATTATTGTTTCCGAAAGCCCAGTGGAAATTTATGAATCAGACAAATCCCCACTCAAAAAGCTGGGAGAAGCTTTCTTTGTAATTGACTGATTGCTCTGATGATTGCTTTACACATAGGTACATTACGCCAATGAATTCTGTGTATTGTTATGTTTCGGCTATCTGGAATGCTGTTCAATGCTACGCGATGTTCAAGCTTCACCGTACACAAAATTGGTCGATTCGGAATGTTTCATCTCTATCTGAAATTAAGCAGCTATGGTTCGTTTCTTCAAAACTAATAAAAATGAATGTCTTTAAAAGAACAGTTAGCCAAGGATCTATCAAAGAGAAAAAATCGTGGTGTTTCCGGCTATGGGGGCCCTGAGGGCTCGGAGGCCCCTGTTCCACTGAACACATGGAACATCGTACGTTATGCCCCTGACCAAAAGCATCCAACGTTATCTTGCTTCGCTTGTCTAATACTCTAAATTTGGTAAAAATTTGGTTTTCAGGCAAAGACTGCTATTCTGAGCTTACCCTTTGGTTCGACACATATCTTGACCATATTTAACCTCTCTCTGAAAAAAATGTCCTTTTTCGACATAAGGATTTCTCGAAAAGAATTCAAAATAATTCATTTAGCATTGTAGGGAACTGCTTTAAGAAAATCCTGGAATTTGATATACCTTTCAGGACGAAAAAAAGTACATTTCGTCCTGATTGACTTAAGCAAGAGTATTGGGGTGTACCAAATACTATATTTGTTACGAATTTCCAATCAATTGAATATCCCATAAAGACTGCATAGTTGCAGCTAAATATTGATGTTCACGCTGATTAAAACAGAAGGCCAAAGATCTTTTAAAACTGATCACATACCTAATCCCATACATACATTCCCCTTATTTTTGATTTTCAGGAACGGGTAGTAACAGTTCCAGCAGATATTCTGTTACTAGTAACAGTTCCAGGAATATTGGCCCATCCCTAGTCGGTAATTGATTTAGGTAGAAACTGATTCGTTAAAAAAAAAAAATAAAGGAAAATGTAAAGATACGAGTATGTAATTTGATAGAATTGAAAAATTCGTTCTATTTCGTCGTGTATATTTGACAATTAATTATACCCTATACTAAGCTGACCATACGTACAGCATTTCGCTGTACAGTACAGCATTTAGACCTTTCGTACAGCATTGAGAAGCGTACAAATGTACAGCATTCTTGAATTATCGCACGATGGTAAGCCGGAAATCTTTCCTATTAGAATCTTAGTAAAAACTTCAACTCGCATAAGGACACACTTTTCACGAGGCGACAACACCCCCGACAGATTATGCCTATATCAATGTTAATACTCCTTGAGAGTGCATCCCGTGCTCATAGTTGACCAAATTCAAGCGGCATGTGAATTTAATTCGCGCTAAGAGTAGGTACTAACATCGTCAGTTCACGTGAAATCCATGCAAATACTGTCAACATTTTGATGATCGTGAAATCGAATTCGCTTGGTGGTACTCACTTCACATGAAAGTCTCCACACCGGTTTTTGACATTTCGCCAGCGAAAATAATGCAGTTGCACTTTATTTCAGAGTGAAAAGATGTCATCGACAATCAATCGCAAAACGCGAGTGAACATTATCTTAAATTGCGTGAATAAAAAGCAAGTCACTCAATGTAAGATAAATGTTCACTTGCGTTTTCATTGATTGTCGATGACATCTTTTCACTGTGAAATAAAGTGCAACTGCATTATTTTCGCTGGCGAAATGTCAAAAACCGGTTTGGAGACTTTCATGTGAAGTGCGTACAACCAAGCGAATTCGATTTCAGGATCATCAAAATTTTGACAGTATTTGCATGGATTTCACGTGAACTGACGATGTTAGTACCTACTTTAACAAGGAAAATATGCAGTTCTTTTTTTTTAGTATACCATAGGAGACTCAATTCATCACCCCTGCTTCGATTCAGAAAGATTGACTGCATTCAGTGAATGAAATTTACTGGAAAAACACTGGAAATGCTACAAGAATTGCCAGCCACCGACCTATTTCTCCGCTGAAGAGCCCTCATGTGAAAAGAGAATCTAATTGGAAGAGAGTTTTTCTGCTACATTTTTCGTTCGCTGAATGCAGCCATTGAGTGCAGCCATTGAGTTTGCAAAAAAATCTGACAAATTCGAAAGGTACACAAATATTACAGAGGCATTTGTGTTTCTGGCTGTCCTTCTTTCTGTCCTGCTTTTTCACTAGCATTGTCCGGCCAAACGACGATTTTTGGTGGATTTGTCCTGCTTTTTACATTAAAAAATATACGAGCGTTAGTCATGGATGATCTTGAAATTCTTAATAAAGAAGAACGGAAAACCTCTTTTTAATACAATGAATTTCACAATAATCGGAAATTTTCCAAGTCTCTCAGCGAATTCTTCGCCTTTAAATCGTCCAAAATCATCAAATCGTGCCATAAAATGCAAAATTTCGTCGAAAAAATTCCTTTTTTTCCCGAATTTTTTATTTTTTACAAAGAATTTTCTATGTTTTCATTTGGAAAGCCATCCCGGAACTATAGCATATCAATTGATAAATTTCTATACATTTTTATGATTAAAGACATCGGAGCGGAGCAAGTTTCAAAGCAAAAGTCGCTCCGCTTCAGACTGCAAAAAAACGGTCCGTTCTTTCGCTCCGAAATTTAAGGTCGCTCCGCTTTGCTCCAAAGCCCTAAATTCCAGGCTATCTCAGAAATTTTTTTATAAGATATGCATAATAATGATTAAAAATTAGTGCACGTACCACCAAAGTTGTGAAGGCCCTTAGCCAAAAATGTTATTCCATACAAAACCCTATTCTGTGCACGTTACGAAGCGCTCTTTTTGGGAAACCCTTTATTACGGAACACAGGAAAATGATACTTACTTTGCCATAAAAGTGGTACCTCGACATTGTTGCATTGCTTTTATTCCTTGAGGAATACCCATAAGATGGTATAGGGTATATTGTTTTTGTTACGCCGATATTATGTAACACCTCAAAGGAGCCACCGCAGGTATGGCAAAGTATATATATAAATGATCAGGGTCGGTCCCTAAATCGAATAAGCCATGTCTGTCAGTCTGTCCGTGTGT
Source organism: Microchrysa polita (assembly GCA_949715475.1). Taxonomy (NCBI): domain Eukaryota; kingdom Metazoa; phylum Arthropoda; class Insecta; order Diptera; family Stratiomyidae; genus Microchrysa; species Microchrysa polita. Next base: position 6,980,042 of record OX454421.1, read on the forward strand.
TTGTCTGTGTGTGCACGATAACTCCCGAAATAATGAAGCTAGCGGTTTAAAATTTTGGTCAGATGTTTGTTTTGCTAAAATCTTGGACGGTATTGAAAATGGGCCAAATCGGAATACGGGTTCCTCTACCTCCCATACAAACTACCCCTCCTTGATATTTTAATTCAGCCATAACTTTCGGTAGAATGTCGCTATCGACTTGAAATTTTGAACAATGTCTCATTCTGACATATACTTTGAGTTGATGGAAAGTGGAGTAGGTCCGACTACCCCTACCCCGGATACTTTGTCAATTTTTGACATTCCTACTGTGATGATGATGTAGACACAGATCCAAATTGAAGAGTCGTTAGGCCGAAAATCGGCAGAATTACTCGTAGAATACAGTTAATAAGTACCTAAATACAAGAACCAGCTAAGAGGGCTATAGCCATATCCAGCTAATATAAAGGCCACAATACCACTTAAATAGTTCTCATAATTGAAGAAAAACTTTTAGGTAGTAGGTCGTATGAATAAAACAATAATAATCGATCTGTTGCACGAAGTACCAAACAGTGGCGTAAATAAGAAGGATTAAGGGTATCGAATAGATTCAATTTCATGGAAAATTTTAAATGTCTACTTAACCATTTTATTGAAAACGCTGCAGCGAAAATTAATCGCATATCCAAGTGAAATTTTAAAGTTGACATTAAATTGTTCGTAGACTGGTTCAAACTATGGTTACTCTCTGACTCACTTGCTGGGCTACGAATATGGATATTTAAATGCATTTGCGCTGAATGGATTTATAACTAAACAAGTTCTTATAAGTTGCTGACCCCTTGGAAAGCTAAGCTAACGCCACTGTGAAGAACAAAGCATATACCTACACTCTATGAAATTTTTACTCTTATAATAGAAGGAAACTTTGTTTCCTTCTATTATAATAGTGAAATTACTCTGCAATCTAAATTTGCAAATCAAGTGTAATTTTACATAAAAAATGTTTAAAAAAGTACTCCAATATATTAGCAAATTTACACCGCGCTATGTGTAAAAACACTCCCTAATAATAGGAATATAATGCGGTTTCACTCTTTTTTCGTTGTAAAGATTTAAGTGGCGAACCTTTACAAATAATATAGTTATCAATAAAACTATTTAAGGATAAGGATATATAAAATATAAACAAGTATCGGTCGAGTTTTGCTGATTAGTTTTTCGTCTACATGGGAGGTTCTTCTCAGTACCGTAACTCAGCCGTTTATAGGCAATTTCGAGTCAACGTTACATTGCATATCATTTCGGAGTGTAATGTTGTAAGCAATATTTCCAATCCGCACATGTACGGAAATTTTGGACCACGCCGAGATTCGATCTCGGGACCTCTAGATTACTAGCATCGTAGAATGCGACTCAACCAAGTGAGCCACAGAGCGTGTACACATGAGTTCCAAATGCAGAGAATTTACACTGTGCTAAGTACAGCCGATTGAAGTATGACAACTGGAGAGCACGCTACAAAAAATGAGTAAAACTTCAACTGCACGTTGTAAAAATACACCACAAATCCGAATTAAACACATAAACGTTGTAAAAATGCACCAGAAAATCTGAATTATACAGAAGTGTAGCGTAAAAATACATTTCACACCGATTTTGGTGTAATTTTCTTATTTTACACAGAAATTGTTGAAAAATGCACTCTGTATGTGATTACAAGCGGGAAAAAGTGTAAAATTACCGCATTTTCAGCGGAAATTTAAATTCACTTTTTAGAGTGTACATATATTGCCAAAGCAAAAGTGTTGTTTTTACTTTTTGCTAGAAACTTCAGAAACCTGAAACAGTATAGCAAAAGAAAAACCGAAAACCCACCTGTGCAAATTTATGAGGCAATAATTTATCTATTCAAAGTACCATGACGTTCTGTAGGATAACGATAATTTTAATTGTAAATTAGTAGAAAGTCATTCATTCTTTGGCTGTAAAAAACTAATTTATTATTCAAAATCACAGAAGAAAGCGATTATGATAAAATCCTGTCATTAAATTCCTTGTTTTTTTTACCGGGATACTATGTGCAACAGATAACGGTTAACTAATCTAACAAATTCAGAAAAATTAATACATCTACCTAGATATTTTTATCCACCTCCATTCTTATACTTTCCTAAGCCCAACAAAACAAAAAAAAGTTTAACCATTGTGGCACTTTTAATAGCATTTTCACATAACAACAATATTATTGTGGTCATTCCCTTCAGCTTATTTGTTTCTATCGGATTTCCAGATAATAAAGACATACACACGAGATCCCTAACTACGTTTTTTTTAAAGGACACTCACAAGGGTAGTGTTCTGTTTTACTCCCTAGCAAATGGAGTGCAGACTTTTTTTCTTTCTTTATTTTCAGTTTCCCAGGTTACCTTACAGATAATACAAATAATCTTGTATTTATATATGAGGGGAGCTGGGCTATAAAAGCTTGTATATGAGCTCACCCCTATCCTATATGTTCGTTTTTTCATGTTTCGTGAAAATATATGAGATTTTCTTGTTTTTATCGTCATCTGTACATCATTATGGAATTCATGGGATATGGAAGTTTTCAACGTCAATGTCCTTGTTTTTTTTTTTTAAATCATTTCACTTTTAGGGCATGTGATAAATCGAGAGCGCATTTTCAAACAAAACCACTTAATTTACTACGGGGACATATAAATTTGAGGGCATATGTTTGCGAGCGGTAATAATTTCAGGCAGACACATATTCTGGCATTCTGGGTGCAAGATTCACTATAGGGACTGGAAAAAAGTCAGTGATGCGGGAGGTATGGTTTTATGGATTGTAAACGCAAGATATCAAGCTCCATTCTGATTTAACCCTGCGTCGGGCGCACCTAAAATCAAAACAAGATCGGGCGCACTCGGCCTGAGAGGGAACTCATCTATTTTGGTCCTATTTTCTCAATATGTTACTATACATTTTAGATACTTTTCGGAAATTAAGTTATTAGTATTTAAGGGATGTAATTAAACTAAATATAGCACTCGTACTAAGAAATCTATTTACTAAACAGTAGAATACAGAAATAAAATTATCGATTTACCAGAAAAAAACTAAGAGAGAAATGCTGCATTCATTGTTCGTTAGAAAAATTAAAAAAATTAATGAAAGGCAGGCAGTCTAAATTGATAATTCGTTACTTTAAAAGATTCTTAATGCTCCAAATTAGATGTTGAAAAGCATCTTTGATGCAGCGCTTTCGCGTAGTTTAGGCACATTCTAAATTATGACGCGATCAGTCGCACCCGGCCTGTGAAGTCAGAGTCCTTACCATACAACTGTCTAAAGGACCATGGAAAATTATTGGTAGGCATTGTGTGAGATTCAAAGTTAGACGAGTTAACGGAGCTAAAAAGTTGTGGGCCACTCTTCTAGCGTAGAGCAGAGCAGAAATTGTTTTGCTGGCCTGTCAGGCAGGGTGCACCCGACGGAGGGTTAATATTGATAGAAGCTTCAACCTACTAAATTTTAAGGGGACTGTTCTTTTTTTCTCGACAACAGCTCAGACAGATAAAACTAAGTGAAATATTGAAGAAATCATATAAAATTTTTAAGAATCATTAGAGAGTTAGTTTAACCATGTCGTAAAAAATAGTTGGAATAGGCTTTGACATTCCAAAGGAAATATTCGCTTGCCTATCGTAAACAAAACAGTATACCACAATTTTGCATGCCCTAAGTAGGCATGGGTGACATTTAATTTCGACTGTCTATAGAATGACAAATCTACGGAGACATGCAAAATTGTGGTATACTGTTTGGTGTACGGCAGGCAAGCTAATTTTTCCTTTAGGATGTCTACTATGTCGTACTATATTTAACGACGTGCTAAACCTCTCGGTTAACGAATTTACCCGAAATTTCCATATGAAAGCAGGAAGTGCGTTCTTCTAATAGAAGTGCATGCACGATGAAAGCTACCTTGGAGTAAAACTATAGTCGATTAGGTACTTTCTTGCTAAAGCCTTCGCTAATGACCGAACAGAAGTTTATGCAGTAATCGACTGTCGTCGTTCGTATTATAAAAAAAATGTAAAATACACATAACACACCAAACCAAGGCAGAATGTAATTTATGTAATTTGATATCAATTCCAGGGTACTTCAATTTTAAAAGAGAATTTCATAAAGACTTTTACAACAGATTTCAGCCGTAAATTTTCGTCGTAGGTCTGGTTTTTTTTACCTTGGTGAGCCATAAAAATGAAGACGAAATGATTGTTGCCGTTATCTCAGAGCCTTAAACACTAGGATGAAATATTGAGGATCAATCCGTTGACAGGTCTGGAATAGTCAACTCCTTACTGTTTCTAATTCGAAATGAGCATCCTTCTTTACTTTTTTCGTTTCTTGCTCAGTTTACTCTTTTAACCCTTCTGTCGGCACCTACTACAATATGCATATTCTATACCCAATAGGTCTGGCTGGACCTACTGAGAAAAAAATTTTATTTTTTAGAAAAAGTAAAATTTTTATCCGTAAAATCATTCTATCCATTTTTTATTGCAATTTTTCAACAATAAAAGCATCAAAATAATTTTTGTAGATATACTGGAAACGTTTTTAAGTAGATATATTTTGAGGTGGTATTAGTACAAACGTGTTTCTCCCTTATTTTCTTTTTTTTTTGCTTCGCTATTTGCATTGTGTTTATCTAGTAGATATTTCGATCGAATTTTCTAATTCCAATATCTTTTGGGAAATATTAAGCACTTTGTTGGCAGATTTTACCTCGATATTAGTCTGCAGATTTAGGGAAATAAGTGGGAAGAAATAGGGAATTTTCAAGGCAAAAATCATTTAATTCAAAATTTTTCGTAAATTGTTTGATCAAATCTATTTAGAAAGACGTTTGCAAGTCACTCATACTTAGTCCTTACTATTACAAAGGAAATAAAACTGGGTTGAATTTCCTAGGATCAAATCTCAGTTGATTAGGTTGTGTTCTAAAATGTGACGAAATTAGGCATACCCATTTTCCGAACTTCACGGCTTTTTATAGAAAAATCTCAGAAATTTTTATCGTTTATAGTTCAAATTGAGATTAAATGACATTATTACATCATAAATAACAGAATTTAATATTTGCACTTCTTACTTCAAGAGAAAAATGGGGGGAATAACTATAGGTCTGGCCAGACCTATTGGGTATCAAAAAGCACTATTAATTGAAAATCATCAAAAACATACTCAAAACTTCAACCGATTTTTTCAAATTTTTGCAAAATGCTTCCAAACATATTATTCTAGGATATCATGAAATATGAAGTCGCTGCGATTTCATCTTCTATGCTTTTTGCACCAAAATATAGTGCCAAAGGTCTGGCCAGACCTTCGTGCCGACAGAAGGGTTAATGGACAAAATCTGCTGCATAGGATTGCACAAAAGCTTGTTGTTTCAAGATATCCTGCACGGGTGCAAACTTTAAGGGCGACTTTTTGATTAGCACTTGAATAAAGCCCGATTGGGTGGAATGGAAACCATAAACCATGAATGCGGCATCATAACTTTAAATATGAGCATCTGTTATATCTCATAATATGGCTGACCCAGAGTAAGATCCTGATTGCGCCACTGATATAGCGAGGTAATGATAAGAATTAAAACATTTCAGTGGCGTACCGTACGGTGTTCCATGTGTTCTGTGGAATGCGGGCCCCAACCACCAGGGGCTTCTAGCGTAGTTAAGAAGTGTATAATACTTTGGACTATTTTGTGGATTTTTGGGTAATTGGAACATAGCAGCTGCTGAAGAAGCTATAGAAGTGCTCTCATTTGCTACGAAGCAGCTTAAAGCGAGAGTTTCAAGGAACATTTTAGTGCTATGATAAGGTGAGAGGCCCCGGTAAGTGTGAGGTCCTAGGTAATTGCCGGCTCGCTAGCCCCTCCGCCCCCAAAGCAGCTTTTTGTTTTTGTTTTGTTTGTTTGACCGCCCTGATTAAATTCGGAATATTTTAAGCCGAACTTCTGCCTCAGGGAACATATTGACAACAATGCAAAAAAATGTTGAAATTGTTCGAAAGTTAAACACTCAGCAAAAAAAAATTCACTTGTTTTAAATCTAAAATCTTCAATTTTAGGGCCTCTACGAATTTTAAGACGCGATTCACAACAATTAAAGATTGGTACATGAGGCAAAACTCGAACTATGAAAAAAGTAAAAAAAAACACACTTAAATGAGCCGAGGATCAAAACCTTGAAAAATTCATACACATCTTGCCCTTGCGAACGTCACATTGTGTATGTTTTTCACAAAAAGGGAAATTATTTTATTTCAGAAGTGAATTATAGGTAAAACAAAAAAAAAACATTCCTCAAATTTTAGAAGTTAAAATGGCTTGGAACATTTTTAAGATTAAGAAATTTTTAGTGTGATAATTATTTTCAAAAATGCCATTCTGTACACTGAGAAAAAAAATCCCATTAAACCAATAGGAATTGGCCATTTTATCCCATTAGATTTAGTCAATGGGAAAATCCCATTATTGGGTTAATAGGATACCATTAATTCAATGGGGAATTGGCCATTTTATCCCATTAGATTTAGTCAATGGGAAAATCCCATTATTGGGTTAATAGGATACCATTAATTCAATGGGATGGAACATCATTAAAATAATTAGATCGAACTATTAAATCAATGTGATATTATACTATTAATGTTATACGATATCCTATTAATGCAATCATGTTATCCTATTGCCTCAATAAAAGGACATCCCATTGAAATTATAGTTTATCCTATATTAATAATGGGGCATCCTACTAAAACAATAATTTTTTCTTATTGGGACAATAGGTATTTCCTATAAATTTTATAGGATGTCCCTTTGAAAATACCGTTACCTCAATAACAGGACATATTTTTTTTCCATCACTGTACATATAAAATTGTATATAAATACACGGGAGTATGAATATGAAAATCATAATTAAGTCCCGAATTCGTATCTATTTCAAATTTACGAAATAGTTGCGAATTTCAGCGAAAATTGCTGTTTTAAAAAATAAATGCGAAATCCACCCATTTGTACTTTTTCCACGAAAAAGTTAATTTTCTTTCAAAAAATCAGTTAAGACTGATAAGAGAAAATAAATTCAATCTCAGATTGATTTTTGCATTATTTTTGCAAAATTTCCAATATTCAGACATTTTTTATGAGAAATTTCATTATTTTGCGAATTATCCGTACCTCTAATCATAATGCATAAGCATACGTTTTAAAATATTGGCAACTAACAATGTAAATCTGAATCATTCTAATTAGATAATCCCATTAGTCTAAAATGTACGCCCTATTAGAAATTCAATGGTTTATAATCTCATTAAACTAATAGGATAAAACTATTAACTTGTTTAAAATAGCCGAGGCGAAAAGTTAATAGGAGTCCCATTAACAGGTTATGGGATGTTTTTCTCTGGGTGTACCTGAATGTGATGTGAGTTATCACAGTATCATTCGTTAACATTAGCTTTAACGGAACTGTCTTAAACAGTACTTTTGGGGTCACGAGTCATACATTTGGTAGTTTTGTTTATTTCTCATTTTGATTAAGAATTAGTTTTCGCCAAGTTCTTTAAATGCAACATTAGTTGTTGCACTTTCAAAGGTAAGGAGAATCTGTAAAATACAAAATACCAACAATTCGGCGCCATTTAAATTTAAATGCTTCGTCTAGAGCCTTAGAAATGTCGGAGGAAGGTCGTTCGCAACGTTCTGTGGACCTGCAATCAGGGTATCCGCGAAGAGCCATTTAAAATCTTTGGAACCGTTACCAGGAGACAGGAAATGTCTCCCGTCGTCATGGTTCAGGCCGAGTTCGAATAACCACCCCCGCAGAAGACCGATATGTGCGACTTTGTGTGCGACGGGATCGTACCATTAGTGCTCGTGGACTACAAAGTAGGCTATTAAGGACGACTGGGACCATTGCTAGCCCTCAAACAATCACAAATCGTTTGCACGAACACTAACAGTGGTCAAGGAAACGTGTTACCAGAACAGAACAGGGCAGGACGCATCGTAAAAATCTTTTAAGATTTGCCCGTCGACATATCCAATAGGACATGCAACAATGGCGCAAGGTGCTCTTCTCGGATGAATGCAAAGTAAAAATTTTTAGTGACGACCGACGCATAAGAGTCTGGCGGAGAACCGGAGAAGCATTTTTGGATCCTTGCATTAAGCAAATTAAGAGGCACGGCGGTCCCAGTGTGATGGTCTGGGCCGGAATTAGCTTGCAAGGCAAAACTAACCTTGTTATCCTAAATAACGGGACAATTACGTCCGAAAGTTATATTGAAAGGATTGTTAGGCCACATATCATTCCTTTTTCACAACAGGCGTTGGATGGTTTTATCCTGATGCAGGACAATGCACGACCACATACTGCCCGGGCGACAATGTCTGTTTTCGAGGAGGTCAATATTGAGGTCATGGAGTGGCCTGCCAACAGTCCGGACCTAAATCCGATAGAACATCTTTGGGATCAATTAAAACGCCGGATGCGGACCGCTTAAAAGGACATACACAATCAGCAACAGCTGATTCAATTGCTAAAAATGTGTTGGGACGAGATAATAATAGCGTCGATCGGCTTATTGAAAGCGTTCCGTGCAGGCCTCGAGACTGCATATCAAAAAGTGGAGGCCATACTCGATACTAAAAAAAACAACAAAGAATCAATTTTTTTACAGATTAAACATACAAATTAACTGTTATTGTTACGATTACATGACCGCAAAAAGTAAGCAATCCGAAAAAATGCTAAAAAAAGTGTACCTTTTGGTCAAAATTCAATAAAATTCATTAGATTTAATGAAAAACATATTGTTTTATTAAATTAGACCAACAAAACTATGATTTTCCTTTTCCACAAAAAAATTATCAGAAAATTATTAGTGGCCCTTATTTTGTTTTGAGGAGTATACATAGGCCGCACAAACAAATATCTTCAAACTTTGTATTTTTGAACAAAATTTTCGTTTGCACAATGTGTTGCGGGCCTAAATTTTATGAAAAAAATGTGTCCCCAATATTTGTACAAAAACTAGTTAGTTTAAGAATTCAGGTTATACACGATCCCTCAGTCCTTTCAAATTGAATTTCTCTTGTAAGGACGAAAACTGATCACAGATACCCTCCTTCACTGAAAAGCTATCTACGCCAGTGCTCCTATCAAAGATGATACGAACCGCTGCAATAGAAATAATAGCTTATGTGATAAGTTTAGCTCCAAACGTTGTCTAAAAATTTTATTTTTCATAATTTAGCTTTAACAGGTTAAAAGTATTTTGGTAAACGGCAGTGCAAAAATATTGGCTGATAGTAGATTATATTGAGTAGGGGACCCCATTTCGTTTCCGAACACAAAGAAATTTTTGAAACGTTACACCACTGAACTATTTCTATTGTTTACGTTTTTGCTTAAACGAATTTACTATCAACTCTAACGGTGCTTTATTAGCCAATAAGAGCACCATGTATAGAAACAGCATGCATATCACTATGCATATAGATAAGACAACTCGTTTTTCACTTTGTCTTTTTGATAATTATTTAAAGGCCGCTTCAATGAAAGACACCTGTTATTTACTGTATTTGGTGCTGATCTGAGCACATGAACCCAGACCAACTTACAGTTTTCTTACGGTTGCTTGCCTAGGCACTTTAACCATAGACAAGTGGTAATCAAAGACTTATTTTCTTGTGACTACAAATTAAACCATTTATTCCCATTGTATTTAAAGATACAATTATGCTTACGCTAAATACTTAATGTTCTACTTAATTTCTACATATTCGTACATGCTATGCTATAGATTGATGACACAAGTTACAAACAAGTAATGTAGGTCGTTACACATATTGCTTGTGTCATCAATCTACCTATAACCTTATTACCTATACAATATTATACATACTCCCCGCCGTTGACGAAGGTCAACAAAAAAAAAAATTAAAAGTGTACATATCCAATTACGTTATTAAGAATTCCCAATTTATTATTTATTAAAACATATTTATATATATATTTCTTAATCTACATTTATAGTAAACGGTGAGTGCGTATGTTGAGGAAGTGCTGAAATGCTGAGGGATTGAACTTTTTGCTGTTGCCTGCGTTTCATGACCCAGCTCAATACAATTGCTCCACTGATTACTAGGGCAAGTGTAATGTAGCCCAACGTATAATGGTGCACGTGTTGCAGGTGAACATTGGTCGGTAAGGTGGCTTGTAGCGATGCGAGCTTTTCCAGCAATCGTTCGAGTTCCTCACGATGTGTATGGAATTGCTGTTTGTATACTGCTTCCTTGGGTGTCTCTATCGTCATCTCCGAGATATTGCTCGCTGGCGTGTAGGATATATATCGGTTCGCTGATAGAATACTGTGGCCTCTAATGGTGACTAGCGGTAGCTTTATAACACAATCTCCTTCAAGCGTTAATACACCTAACCCGTGTAGCAACGTTTGTGTTAAATTGACACCACATACCGAGTTAATGGTTGTTTCTTCGTCCAGAACGTATATCCAAGTATTCGGGTTGTGGAGTTGAATCCAATGAGGTGGTGGGTGGACTAGATCAGTAGAACATGATACAGATCCATAGTGATGGTCCAGTATACTCATCTCGCAGGCGCTCTCGGCTGAACCACGTCTATATAGAGGGTGATGTTGATAACACAGAAACTTGTCTTCTTTGGTTGGTAGGCAGGACCGAAACTCCTCGGATGATAGTGGATAGTATTGTTCACGATGCAAATCGACGATCAGATACGGTGAAGATGTCTTGATGGCGATATAATTCTTCTCTGCTTTCCAAGGAATGGGAAAAATACTCAGTAGTTCAAATTGTTCAGCTGCTAACAGTGGGATTTTGATAGTAAAAATTACGAATTTCTCCGTCACTCGTCCCTGTATCTTCATTAGGTTGTAGTAAGACAGAATATTTGCAGGAGGTGTTGGCAAAGTTATCGATTTAGGTAATTTAGATTCAATTCGAAGAAGTTCAAGCTGTAACTGGCCTGGAGGCAATAGTTCCGGGCTGATTTTTCCATGATGAGAGTCCATCACAATGTCTAACAAAGAATCCTGAATGCGTTCATAGTTCATGAATACCATTGAAGCTTGGAAGGCCACTTCTGTCAGTTGTCGAGTTATTTCTTCAGTTCGTATGATCGCATTAATTGAAAACGTTGTTTTGTTGAAGAGTTGTTCGCTATGGTTAAACTCCCTATCAATGTCTGCTTGGCTTTTCTTCATAATAGTAATAGTGCTATCTATGAACGATGTTTGGTTTTGTATATGCTGCACGAGTTGATCATCGGCTTGACGTAGATTAGTAATAGTCTCCTCCAGTTTATCAGCATAGTCCGAATCCAGTACTCCGAACAACGTATGAGCAACGTTGCCTACAAAGTTGAACACTCCACGTTTCTTGCGTTGACTTCTGGAGGGTCTCAATAGCTTATTATTCATTTCCAAATCGCGAATAGTTCTAGTTAGTTGAGCTTCAATTCCCTTGCAAGTCACCGAAGGACTCTCGCTGTGACATAATGTTCGTATGATGTTTGGGTACTGTTTGATGATTTCGAACTCTCTCCAGTATGGCTCCATATCAAAGAATGTGACCACGTTCCATTCGCTTGTAATTATACCGGCTGAACCCAATTTCTCGAAATAAAGGCCGGGAGGGGTCTGGAAGGGCTGCACAGTTATTGATTCAGCTCCGATGGGTAGAACTAGTAAACATAGCAAGTTCACAATAGCTGATCCCAAAGATATATGTGGTCGTTTCCGGGCAGGTTCACTTCTTTCCAAAGGCTTAGCTCGTTTCTGGGAAACTGATGATGATGCTTGTGACTTCTCGTTCGGTATTTCGTTAGAGTCATTGGCAGGAAAAAGTGGTGCAAGACGATGAATCGCACGCTTCGAAATTCCTTTCTCTGTTTTCACGTCTGCGACTCTTACTGCTCCATCTTCTCCTTGATAAACCTTCACTATTCTTCCGAGGGGCCACTGAAGTGTAGGCGTGTTGTCTTCCTTTAAGATTACCATTGTGCCGATTTCCACATTCGGACTTCTCTCTTTCCACTTGTAGCGATTCTGCAGTTCATTCAGATATTCGGTTTTCCATTGGTTCCAGAATGCTTGCTTTATGGACGAGACGAGTCTCCATCGATCCTTTAACTTCAACTTTGTTTCTGGTGAACAGTTGTCGACCGGGGCCGTAAGCGCTTCCCCAATTATGAAGTGTCCTGGAGTCAATGCTGACAGATCGTTCGGGTTACTTGACATCGGAGTAATGGGTCTAGAATTCAAAATCGCTTCAATTTGAACAACAACGGTTTCGAGTTCTTCGTACGTCAATGATGCAGTCGACACGCTTCTATACAACAATACAACAGATGCTTGGCGGACTTTACGGCGGCTTCCCATAATCCACCGAAATGGGGTGCACGAGGGGGAATAAAATTGAACGTTATTCCCTTTTCACTGCAGTTTCTGATGATCTTGTCTTGTGCTGATGGATTATGGAAAATTGTATTCAGCTCCAGTAATTGATTTCGAGCACCAACAAAATTTGTCGCATTGTCGCAGTAGATATTTTGGCAATAACCTCTCCGAGAAACAAATCGCTTGAGAGATCCGATGAAGGCGTCGGTGGTGAGATCGCTGACTACCTCTAGATGGACTGCTTTTGTAGCAAAGCAGCAATAGACGGCAATGTAGGCTTTATGTGGGCGTTTTCCTCTTAATTTGAAGTGAACCCAAACTGGTCCACAAAAGTCAACTCCAGTGTTGAGGAATGGTCGAGCTGGTTGTACCCTGGTTGATGGAAGGTTGCCCATTAGTTGATTGAATAAGACCGGCTTGGCTCTGGTACAACGAACACAACCTTGAACAATTGCTCGTGCCATAATCTTCCCTTTAATTGGCCAAAATCGTCTCCTGACTTGTGCTAACAGAGCTTGCGGACCACAGTGCATGTATTTTTGATGGCTTTCTCGCATGATCATCTTTACAATGACGTCGTTGTATGGGAGTAACATCGGATGCTTGGAATCGTAGTTAAGCGTTGAATTTTCAAGTCGACCACCAACTCGTATTACCCCATTTTCGTCCAAAAATGGACACAAGGTTGCTAACGTACTCGTCTTTTTGACGTTGCCGAAGTTACGAATCTGCGTAATATCTTCTTTAAAATCGGATTGTTGTACTGTCCGGATGATATGGATCAGTGAGCTATCTAGTTCGGATTGGCTCAAAACTGTTGATTTTCCTTCGGAAGCGTCATCTAGTCCTCTGGAACGTTTGGCAAACCTTAGAACATAAGCCACAATCCTTTGCAAGGTGATAAATGAATTCTTGCACTTGATATTATAGAGGATATCTTCAGATATAGCAATGGAAGCCACTGCTGCTTTGGGCGTCTGCTTCGCTTTCAATTTTCGGAGTTCGGTATTCTCGGTGATGAGTTTTACTCTTTCGACGGGTGCTGGCCAACTTAATTCTCTACCGTGGAGGAAAAGAGGTCCAAAGAACCATAGTTGGCATGCTTGTATTGCTCCTGGTGCGATTCCACGAGAAATTAAATCGGCTGGGTTGTTCTTCGAATCCACATGTCTCCACTGATCCCTCATTGACGCTGCCTGAATTTTAACAATCCTATTTGCCACAAACGTTTGGAATCTGGATGGGTCCGAATTGATCCAAGCTAACACGACCATTGAATCCGTCCAGAAGTAGATTTTGTGGTCCTCGAAGCTTAAGTCACTCTTGACCCTTGTCATCAGTTCGGTGCCTAATTGTGCTGCACAGAGTTCCAAGCGGGGTATCGTTTGCACCGAGACTGGAGCGACTCTGGTTTTCGAACATAATAGTCGTACTATAATGGTGCCTTCTGCCAGCACTGCTCTAACAAATATGACCGCTCCATAAGCTTTTTGAGAAGCGTCTGTGAAGCAATGCAGTTGAACGCTTTTTGGTGTCTTACCATTAAATACATTCCGTGGTATAGTGACGTTATTCAATTTGTTTAACTCGTTGCGGAACTTCACCCATTCGGTTTGGTATTCTTCTGGAAGTGTGCTGTCCAATTGAATCTTATCTCTTGAGAGTTTCTGCATGAATATCTTCGCAGTAATAACCACGGGTGCCAGTATTCCCAGTGGATCGTAAATGCGAGCAATTTCAGATAATATGGACCTTTTCGACATACGTTGAGCAGGCACGACATTAGTTCTTACAATCAAACAATCAGTCTTCGGCACCCATGTGATTCCCAGCGTCTTTACTGACCTTTTATCATCATCGGGAATACTTCTAAGCGTGGCGTCTTGAAGACTTCGATTTGTATCATCGCCGGGAAATGCCAAATTGATTTCCTGATCTTCACATGGAATTCCTCGTAGAAGTTGTGGATGGTTTGCACTCCATTTTCGTAGCTTGAATCCAGCCTTTTGGAGAATAGTTGTTAGCTGGCGTTGAATTTCCAATGTCTCCATTAGGCTGTCGGATCCAGTAATTCCGTCGTCCATGTAGAAATCTCTTTCCAGTGCACGTGCTCCCAGTGGATACCTCGCCTTTTCTTCCTTGGCCAGCTGTTGTAGACATTTCGTAGCGAGATAAGGTGCTGACTTGGTGCCGTATGTTACCGTCTTCAGTTGGTAATACCTCAATAAGTCGTTCTTATTTTTTCTCCATACAATGAGTTGTAACATCTCGTCTTCCGGGTGTATCAACACCTGCCGGAACATTTTCTCGATGTCCGTCTTGATTATGTACTTTGGCAAACGGAACCGGAGAAGAATCGAAAATAGATCACTCTGAATCGTTGGCCCCTTTTGTAAAATGTTATTGAGCGATAGATTGGTCGATGTTTTGCAAGAGGCGTCGAAGACCACTCGCAGCTTGGTGGTTGAACTTTCTGGTCTGAGGATGCAATGATGTGGAATGAAATAGTGTGGTGGCTTGATCATTTTAAATGATATTTCCTGCATGTGGCCTAGCTCTTCATACTCCTCCATGAACTTGATGTATTGATCTTTGATATCCGGTTTCGTTTCCAAACTGTTCTCCAAAGCGAAGAAACGTGATTCAGCAGTCTTATAAGATTTTCCTAACATCGAAGGTTCCTCTAGCAGCGGAAGTTTCACCATGAACCGACCATCCGGCGTTCGAATCGTGTTTTGTGCGAAATGCGCTTCGCACATCTTCTGTTCTGGCGAAAGTGTTTTCGTTGGGGATGCGACTTCTTCAACTTCCCAGAACCGGGCCAGAAGGTTTTCAATTGAGTCTTCTTCCATAATGCCACAAAATGCTTGGTCTTGCATCTCTTCACCAACTTTTCCTGCCACAATCCATCCAAATTCAGTGTTTTGGAGGACCGGAAGATTTTGAGAGAGCTTTATTTGGCCAGAAGTAAGTACTAGCGGATAAAATTCGGCTCCAAGCAATAAGTCGATTCTGTCGGGTCTATGGAATTCGGGATCTGCAAGGCAAATGTTCCTCGGCAAAGACCATCTTGAAGTGTCCAATTCTTCCAGTGGCTGATGAGAGATGATGTGAGGCAAGATGAATGCTTCCATTGAAGTTGTATATTCGCTAGTCCTGGACTCGATGTTAAGCATGACCCGATTGTTAGATTTTTTCATGCCCTTTCCAATGCCCTCAATAGCTAGGGCGGCCGGCCGTGGAGATAGTCCCAAGCGCTTCACAAATCGTTCCGTTACCACATTGATTTGTGACCCAGAGTCCAGAACGGCTCTACATTCTACCAAATCTCCATTGATAGTTCTGGCCTTCACTCGCACCGTGCTTAGAAGAACTAACCCTTTTCCAATGTTGCCGTGTTGGTTGGTCGCTGTAGTCAATGAAGCGTTGTTTGGAATAAAATTTGCACAAGCTGGATTAAGGGATAACGATCCTCGGTTGGTAGATTCCGTTTTCGGCGCCGGCGATGAATCCGTGTGCAGAGTTGTATGGTGCCTTTTGTTGCATTTTGCACAATTGCGGGACATACAAGTGCTGCTGCGGTGACCAGGTTTCAGGCAGTTGAAGCAAAGCTTGTATTGTTGTACATGTTGCTGTCGATTGACGGCCGATAGTCCAAGATATTTTCGACAGCTGAATAGAGGGTGGGCTCCCTGGTGACAGAAGCCGCAGGCTCCGCTAGATTTCACAGTCTTCTTTTCCGCCACAGTTGAACAAATTTTTGGGCTTAAGGGTTTACCCTTCGTCGATACAGCTTCCAACGACTGGAATCTATTCTCCAAGAATTTCAGGAACTCTTCCACAGTAGGGATCTCGCGTGGATCCGCCAATGATTGCTCAAACAACATTCTTGTTGATTTGTCAAGTTTTTTAATTAGCAAATGCAATAGTAATGGACACCAACTAGTTGTCGATACCTTTAACGCTTGCAATGCGAGTAAACTCTCCCTTGTGGTATCGTGTAGCGCTTTTATATTACTCGCGGATGTTGAATCGGCATTATGCACTGGTTGCTCTACCAGTCGCTGCACAATGGCTGACACCAATACCTTTTTGTTGTGGTATCGATTTTTTAGTGTTTCCCATGCCGTGTCATAATTTTCACGGGTCAGGGATAAGTGCCGAATCAGTCTTTCTGCCTCGCCTATTAAATTGGTTTTTAAGTACCACATTTTTTGGATTTTGTGGATGCCCTTTTTGTGTACTATTTCGGAGAACAGGTCGTAGAACTGAGGCCATTTTAGATAATCTCCGTCAAATTTTGGAATGGTTATCTTTGGAAGCGAGATGCCCAAATGATCTTCTCTCTCAATAGCTGGTTTCTCTAGTTTTAGTGTAAGGTTCATTGAAATTTGTTGAACTTTTTCTTCAATATCGATATAATTTTGGATATTATATCCTATGTTTTCTGGATTCTGGGTACTTTCCCATATTGCGTAATTGGCTGCTTCAATTTGCCGCCAGAGTTGATCGATAGCGTTGAGTTTGTACCGATAGTACCCATTCGATTGATTCTCGTCGATTGTTCCCGAAATCAATCTTTCCATGGAAGCAATCTGCATCATTTGTTTGCGAACTATTCCCGACGGAATAGTGTATATTTCAGAGGTTTCTTGGGGTGCTTCGCTCCCTGGTGACACAAGCCGTAGGCTCTTCTCCAGTCTCTTCGGGGGCGTGGGCGCTTCGGTTGCTATTGCATTTGCCTCCTCGATATCAACCGAGGTGGTGGTCTTTAGAACTTTGTCTGAGAGAATCGCTGGCTCTGGTGGTCCTCCCATTTGGGTTTCAAGACCTTCCAGGAAAATTTTTCGGTAGTGAGTTACCCTGCTCGCTATTTCGACATAATAGTCGTTCACAAAGTACTCATGTGTCCTTTGGATATCAGACAATTTTAGGATTTTTTCATTCGTCTTTTTGAAGATCGTTGAAGCTTCGTCCAGCTGACTTAGCTTATCCGTATAATATGCATGGGTCTTCTGAACTGCAGAATCCCTGTTAAAATCTTTAATCAGTTTTTGGATGAAATCGCCGGTAACTTGTTGCCGCGCGACTAATATCTCAAACGTCTCCATTTTCGTTTGTCAGAGCTGTCTCTGGCTTGCTAATATTCGTATAGGTCGCCTCGTTGACCTATCCAGTAGAACGTAATTGTTGATTTAGGTGAGCTTCCCCCGCTGGTGGGGTTCGCAAGAATTTGTGGAGTTCCTCTTATAGAACTACCACCGACGAAAGAGGACCTAGCCTTTGCTATTGTCCTTGCTAGACACCCTCCTGATTGAAGTGTCCAAAGAGAATTTGCGAAGTTTGTCTTATAGAACTGAGACTAGGCTGTGCAGCTCTCCTAGCTATACACCTCGTGATACGGATATTCAGACAGTTCCCTGATTGAACTGACTACTCGATATTTCAACAGGATATCGTGATAGGATATTAGACAGTTCCCTGATTGAACTGACTACTCGAGATTTCAACAGGATATCGTGATACGGATATTCAGACAGTTCCCTGATTGAACTGACTACTCGAGATTTCAACAGGATATCGTGATAGTCGGGGTCACCAAATGTTATTTACTGTATTTGGTGCTGATCTGAGCACATGAACCCAGACCAACTTACAGTTTTCTTACGGTTGCTTGCCTAGGCACTTTAACCATAGACAAGTGGTAATCAAAGACTTATTTTCTTGTGACTACAAATTAAACCATTTATTCCCATTGTATTTAAAGATACAATTATGCTTACGCTAAATACTTAATGTTCTACTTAATTTCTACATATTCGTACATGCTATGCTATAGATTGATGACACAAGTTACAAACAAGTAATGTAGGTCGTTACACATATTGCTTGTGTCATCAATCTACCTATAACCTTATTACCTATACAATATTATACATACTATGCTATAGATTGATGACACAAGTTACAAACAAGTAATGTAGGTCGTTACACATATTGCTTGTGTCATCAATCTACCTATAACCTTATTACCTATACAATATTATACAACACCCCTTCTTCTTCTTCTTCTTTATGGCACGATAGCCCGACGTCGGGCCTTGGCCGCCTGGATTGAAAACCTCCAATTGTCGCGGTCACGCGACCTTGCCCTCCAATTCCGAAAGCCTAGCAACTGGTGGGCGTCCTCACATACAGAATGCTCCCATCGGGCTCTCGGTCGTCCACGCAATCTGGCTCCGTCCACTCGTTGCGCGTTCATCACCTTTTTGGGCATGCGATCGTCGTTCATCCTTTGTACATGACCCGCCCATTGCAATCGCTGCAATTTCACGATCTTCGACACCTGTAGCTCATCATACAGCTTATACAACTCATGGTTGTACCGGATGCGCCATTCACCTTGTTCACGAACGGCCCCAGGTGTTCAGAGTTTTGGGTTAGGGTCCATGCCTCGCAGCCATAGCATAGCACAGGTCGGATGATGGTTTTATACACGTGGAGCTTCGTGTTCCTGTGCACCAGCTTCGAATTCATAATTTGGAGGACCGCAAAGTAACACTTATTAGCTAGTTGTATCCGTCGCTTTATCTCATCTGTTTCGTTGGCGTCCTTTGACAAATTGCAACCCAGGTAAGTGAAGTTGTCTACATACTCTATATTGAGGTTCCCCACTGTGATGCTTGAATTTACTGGGGTTCTAGTTTTTGATTGCATCATGACCTTGGTTTAAGATTCGTTGATATGTAGTCCACCTTTTTTTGGCGGCGTTATTGAGATTATGCAGGAGGATTTCTGCATCACCCAATCTTCTAGACATGATGTTGATGTCGTCGGCGTAGGCTACTAGTTGAGTCGATTTAATGAGTAGCGTTCCGCTGCTGTCCAAATTCATGGCTCGAATTACATACTCCAGAGCCAGGTTGAAGAGCGTCGGCGCCAGCCCGTCGCCTTGCTTGAGTCCAGTACGAGTTTCAAATAGGTCAGTGAGTCTGTTCTGAACTCTGACCTGCGAGACGGTATTAGTCATCGTCATCCTTATGAGTCGCACTAGCTTAGCCGGTATTCCAAAATGCAGCAAAATGTTGCACAGTATGCTTCGATCGATACTGTTGTATGCCTGCTTGAAGTCAACAAATAATTGGTATACGTCGATGTTGTATTCCCAGCACATCTGGAGTAAAAGCTTCACTGTAAAAAGCTGATCTGTCGTCGAACGACCAGGTCTAAGGCCGCCTTGGTACTCGCCAATGATTTCTTCTGCGTACGGATTAATTCTATTTTCCAGAATCTTAGATAAAATCTTATAAGTCGTACAAACTAATGAGATGCCTCTGTAGTTCTCACATTTCAACTTATCCCCTTTTTTGTGGATTGGGCAAATGATACTTTTACGCCAATCTTCCGGGATTATTTCGTCGTTCCATACTTTAACGATAAGTGTGTGTATAGCCTTAACAAGGCTCTCCCCACCATGCTTTAGCAGTTCAGCTGGAATCTCGTCAAGACACCCCTTGCATTGCCAAAAAGATTAAAGAACGCTTAGCACCTACGAAGTGGAAAGCCTGAAGCTCATATGCGAATACGAATGCTAATCTGATTATTGTTTAACGTATTTAATTTCAACTTGAAGGTAATCTACAAAAAAATTAGCGTCTTAGCTATATGATATGGATCTCTTCTTCAATTACTTATAGAAGTCGTTAGGGGCGGAAAAATGTTAACTTATGTGAAGTTAGCCCGCACACATTCTCGCTCGTAACCGTTTGTTCGTAATTAAAAAAAAAACGGAAACGGAAACCATTGCATGTTCTTTATATTCCAATTCAAATGGTTTGAATATTCCAGTTTAACTGATTTGAATATTACAATTCAACTGCTTTGAATATAAAAAAAAACAAGCAATGGTTTTTGTCTCGTCTTCTGTTTTTCCTTAATTACTCCTGAATCCTTGCGTTTCCAGGACGAACAAACGCACAAAACAACTAACCAACGTCTGGCTTTCGATTCATACCAAACTTATACCTATCCGATCATATTTACAGATGGCGGGCTAAGTTCACATTCCTTATTTTAAAATTGCTTTATTATTATTATTATTATTATTAAATAATAAGCGACGAACAAACGAAAATAATTGACGAACATTCACGAACAAACGTAGCCGCCGGCGAAAAAACGGTTACGAGCGTAATTTGAGAATGTGTATGCGGGCTAACTTCACATAAGTAAAATGTGAATCGCTTGCCTTCTTGCTTACCGCCAGAAAACGTGTAAAATTGTCACTGCTTGATCCGTTGCCGTGAAAATGAATAGAATCTCGGAAAGAAATTTCCTTGTTTTTACTTTCAACTTTCCCCTCATACATGTATATCTGCCCTCATGCCCGGCCCAAGCAAGTGTCCGAGTGTCTCCAGTTGTATATAAAATCGTTTTACGAACAACAAGTCTACTACTACAAATAAATCGTTAAGATGAAATAAAATGTTTAGTACACAGGACTTTAGGAGTGGGGCCGTCCGACAAGGATAATAATTGTGTATAAGAGAAATTGCTTTCGTTTCATGCTCGTAATCGGAACACGTCCGCTGAAGGAGTGAGAGTGCCGTTTTTATGTAGGGGCTCAAATGTATGCGGAAATTGACTTTATTGTTTTCTCCAAGACATTGTTGTATTGTGTCCATTTTCCCGGGCATTTCGGGCAAATGGCGTCACATCTGTTCGAAATCTTATTAAGTATATCTCGGGATGAAATGCATGTGTCTAGGCTTTTAAAAGTGATTCGAAAATGGTTGTAAACTTTCGGCCATAGGGTTTGGTTTTAGTTTGTGTACATATACGGATGTGACGAGTTAGTGAAGCCTGACGTGATATCGCACACAGGACACAACACAATATGAGTGGCTGCTAACGAAGCATTTTAAGCAGTAAACGATAAAAGTGTTTTGGGAAAGGGTTCGACAAAAACAATGAAGCACTTACGAGAAGTTTGGACGATAAGCTTTATAGAATGTGAGCAGATAAAAGCATGGAAGGAATTCAAGTATGAAATAGGATCAAATGCAATTTCACAAATATGTATTTCTATATTGAGCAATAAAAGTGAAAGGTTAAAATGGGACTTACAAATTTTTTGATTACATCATTTGGACATTTATTGTAGTTAGGTACAATAAATGGTTTGAAAATTAAATTTTTAAGTTTAAGCATCAGATGAACGTCAAAAATTAGAAAGGCTAAAATAGTTTCTAGACGCCATATTCAAATTCTACTGAATATATATGTACTCGTATTTGCACTAAACTGACTTAAACAAACATTGAAATCAGACAAAGCCATATTGAAATTCAACAGAAATATGTCTTTGTTTTGCATCAAGAGCTATTTGAGCTTACCACAACAATATGGACAGACATCATGTCGTTCTATGGTGACGCTGATGATGATGACAATTTGATGTTTCGACAACAAAGATAGGCAAATAAATGAAATTGTCAGATCCATACCCGGCGGCAAGATGCAAAATAACACAATTTGTCTGACTTTTGCTTATGTCGAGAAATTCAAAAGGCCATTTTCAAAGAGCCCCACAGAGACCAAAAATTTATGACAATTCAATTTGGATGGATTTCTCAATGGCCAAGCCCGAAAGACATAACGAATTGATCCTTATTGCATATAACAACACTTGATTATTATGTTGTGGTCATTTTGCAAGCTCAAAATCATCTTATGGATTTCACATGAATGTTTGGGGTTTAATCCAATGTGCATGTATTGAAATGTTGGGACAGGACTGGATAGATTGACACAGAAGAGAGAGAGAGAGAGTCTATGTTTTCAGGGCAATTGTTTGCTTTTAAAATTTATGAAATACTTGATGTGTGGTTTTTATTTTGTAATTTCGTGTTCTTAAACCGACGCATGTCGAGATATTTCTCGCAATTTCATATTCTGTTTCCTCCATTCCCCGGAAATTCGGGGCAGTCGAGAAATACGCGCCATACTTCGGTATAAGCAATTCGAAGCTATACGCAATGCAAGTAAAGAAGTTTGGTTAATGGTCCAATCACTTTAGCATTTCAAACAGACAAAAAATGAGTAAAGACTAATGTTTGTTGTTTTGGAATCAGTACTTGAATCTATACAGTAGTGCCGTTATATTCACTTTTTTTTGGATGTAAAATGTTTCGTAGCGTCATATATTAAAGCAATAACACTTTGTCAAGTTACCGCAATCAGAACAAAATTAGTAAATATCCAAAAAAAAAATGGGAATTAGTGACAATCCAAAACCGGATCAAAGTTGGGCTAATGGGTGAATTCAAATTGTAAGAAAACAACCGGACGGGTAAACTCGCAAGACAAGAACCATCGTATGATCATTTCACACTATCCGATCAAAACACGGACCGGCGAACAATAATCACAGAGCAAGTATGTATAAATGTTGCCATGCACGCTCTAAAGTTAGTGTACAATGAAGTGACGAGTCGACAAGATTAAAATGCAAGTAAAACACGCGCTAATTGTCGTCGCAGAACGCCTGAACTATCGGTGGATGCAATCGTCTTATCGATCGTACGATTCTTACGAAAGAAAAACAATCGTGTCACGATTTTTTTCTTTCGTAAGACTCGTTCTTACAATATGAAATGCACAATGCTTGTCTGCTGGCCACTACAAAAGCTCTCTTGTCTTGCAAGTTTATCCGTCCGGTTTCGTCTTATAATCTGAAATCAGCCAATGGCTGCAGGGAACCTTTTCTTCTCAGGCAAAATAGCAATGAAAGCTCTTAGAGGACTCTATTTTGCAAAGAACCAATTGATTTTGGTTGTGAATTGATACGATCGCGACTGGCGATATACCTATAAGATCGAAGGATGCAACAATTGAATCTAGTTCATTTTTTTGCAAGCATTCATTTTGAAGAATTTTGTTCTTTTACAATCGTTGCTTCGGACCAGGGTGTCTTTTCTTTGCACAACTATGAATATATTTGAAAATTTTGAACATATTTGAATGAATATGAATTTATAATTATTTCGTACTAAAATTTAAGAAGTTTTATATTTTCTTGAACTGGATGTAATTTTTTTCTAATCTTCTAACCTATGAGAAGTATCATTTCTCTAATAAATAATTTGTACTCGATCGATTTAATAATTAATTTGTTTTTATTGATGTTTTAAGCTTTTTATGGGTGAACTTATAATTATTTCGGTGGCTCTAGGAAAAGAATAATTTGTTTACACTATTCTCATGCAAAAGCTTTTCTCCGTATAAATTGAGTAAGCGCGTACTGCGGGAGCGCCGCTCTGATTAAATTTACACCTCTAAGGGACGAGAGCCCTTGCCGTCAACACGTCCAAAGAAATCGGCAGGGGAAGACATGATCTCTAACATTGCCCTTAGGAAACTTCCGCTGTCTTTCCTCCTGCTGCTAACCATAATTTTCTATAACTGTATCACTCTGGGATAATTTTCTTTAATTTGGAGAAAAGCTAAAATTTTTCCGATTTTCAAGAAACCTAGGAACTTTGAATTAAGAGATTCAAGTCCCATATCGTTCCTTTCCAACATTGGCAAGTTCCTGGATAGGTTAATTCTGCGTTCAGGAACCAGATTCACCAACAATAGTTTCATAATTCAGAATAGATAGTTTGGATTCAAAAAGGGACACTTCACTATTGATGGTCTGCGTTATTCGTTGGTGATGCATCTAGGGCACTACAGAGGATACTAGAATTGTTGCTGCCTATTTGGTAAACCGTGAAAGGCTTTTTATACTGTCTGGATTAATGGCCTGATCTAAAATGAAACTTCAAAATTGTCAAAAGCTTTCTTTCCAACAGACCTGTTGTGGTTGCAGTCACTAGAGCTTCTTCTCTACCCTTTAGCATAAAATCTAGCATTCCACAGGGTTCCGTGTTAGGGCCTGCACTTTTTAATGTCTTTACTTCTGATATTCCGGAAGTGAAAAACATACTCACGGAGAACTTTGGGATTAACCTATTTGAGGATGATTTAATTGCCCCGTGCTCTTACCACAACGCCAGTACCGCTATCCTCCAACTTCATCGATATGTTAACCATCTAGTTAACTATTATTTCAGATGGGGTGTGAGGGTCAACCCTGACAAAAGCGAGCTAATTGTTTTGAGGAAATGGAATGTAATACAACCTCTGGACGATACGGTCATTAACACTAAGGGAATAGCGTATAGGGTGGTAATAAAGAAAAAATAAAAATAAAAAAGCAACAAAAGTTTACATCCTGACGCTTTTCCAAACTGTTGTATTGATTCTGGGTTCAGAACATGAGCTGCATTCGTCGATCAGGGCAGATGGTTCCGTTTCCTGCTATACAACAACAGATCAACTGTTACCAGCTGCTTCAAACAAATGAATGCAAAGCTCCAGATCGAAGTTAAGCCATAGGCGTCGAAGTGTGTGTGTCGACGTCTTGGAATTATTTTTGGTTGGCTGAAGTTAACTTTTCGTCAATATAAAAACGGCAAGGTGCCCTGTGGCATGGGTCACGAATAATGCCACCGCCTTTCCCGGCGTGTCGTAGAAGGCGACTAAAAAGGGACCTAGTCCAAGGTGGATCAGCATGCGCCGAGGGATGCATGGTCAAGAGGGTGCTTGGCCGCTAGTATGCGAAGGTCGCAGGCAACCATGACATCTGAAGCCTGAGGCACGTTTTAACATCAACAAGACCTCCCATAGGTTAGTGTGTGTGTGTATGGGTTGCCGCGTCTGGAGATAGCCGGCGGACGTAAAAGGAAAGTCCATAAATTTACTTATTTCCACACACTAGTGCCAAAAACACAACCTTTCTCCAAAAGGTGTAAAAGAATGGAAGGCCTTATGGAAATTGACGCAGATACAAGCACTACCCCGCTGGGCACTACTTCTGCTATGCGGTTGAGTGATCCCGGGGCGACCCTGGTTCGCGCCAGAGCTCGACGGTTTCCGGGGGCGAGCAATATAAGGCAGTCCAATTACATTGTGGAGAAGCTGAGGGTTGCAAGCTGGAATGTCGGTTCCATGACGTCAAAGAGCGAGGAGATTGAGGATATCATGAAGCGGAGAGGGATAGACATTATGTGCGTGCAAGAGACAAAGTGGCGAAATACCCATATCGACAGAGCCCGGTTTCTTACGAATTCCATGAAGTACAAATTGTACTACTATGGAATTACAAACCAAAGAAACGGAGTTGGCATTATTCTGGCGTCGTCTTTACTTGGCAGCATAATAAGTGTCGCGAAGAGAAGTGATCGCTTGATCAGCATCAAATTGGTTATCTGCGGAAGGGTGTGGAACGTAATAAGTGCCTACGCTCCCCAAGTGGGACTGCCACCAGAAGAAAAAGAGGCATTTTGGAACGACATTGACACCCTGATTCAGACCATTCCAGATACCGAATTGGTGTTCTTGGAAGGAGATTTAAATGGCCATGTGGGTGAATCAAATTATGATTACGAGGATTGCCATGGTGGAAAGGGTAGCCCTTCAACGGTCAGAAATGACGAAGGTGAAGCTATTCTGACCATGTGCAGATCGCATGGTTTGGTCATCCTAAATACATGGTTTGTGAAAAACGAGAGACACCTAATCACCTACAGTAGAGGACACGGAGATAGGAAACACGAAACGCAGATCGATTACCACCTCTGTTTCGATTTTATGAGAAGGTGGGTAAGAGACTGCAAGGTGATCTTGGGTGAATCTGTCGTCAGCCAACATCGTTTGCTCCTGTCAGAATTTATTTTGAAAGCAGGAGGAGCAAGAAATAGAAGAACTCCCAAGCCTGTCGAAAAAATCAAGTGGCACAATCTCACAAACGACAACTTTGAACCTGTAGTAACTCCATTCATTGATAAAATGACGGAGTCGTTTCAAAACAACATAAACTGCACCGAGCACAGTCCAACACAAATGTGGAATAGTTTCGCTGAAATGTCAGTAGGTGAGGCGGAAAAGGCACTTGGAGTTTCGAAAGGTCCACTCCACACGAAGAAAGAAACATGGTGGTGGAACACCGAAACTAAGGAAGCAGTGCAAGCCAAATCGAACGCATTTAAGGCATGGGCGAAATGTGAGTCAAGCAGTGAAACCGAACGGGTTCAACTTCGTGAAAATTATATGCAATGCCGGAAAAACGTAAAGCGCTTGGTAGCTCAAGCAAAGGCGAAGGCAGCTGAGAAATTCTACCAAGAATTAGAAACTCAGACTGTGACCGAAGGACCGTCTTTGCGGGAGAGACCTAAGCACGACGCCAGGATATTTAGGGTCGCAGCCCAAAGGAGAAGGAACGCTCGGGAAATACAGGCGCCAAAGTACGTGGAGGACTCGCAAGGAATGTTGCTGATTGACGATACGGCAATTTGTAGCAGGATGCGAGAGTATTTTGACGAACTTCTAAATGAAGAATTTCCTCGAGGAGCTTTTCGAGATGTTGAGCCGAATACCACAAATATTGAAGATATCTCAGAGGAAGAGGTGATGGAGGCAATGCATCAGATGAAACGCGGAAAGGCTGTCGGACCGGACAAAATCCCCGCGGAATTTTGGTTGAAAATGGAAAATGTCGGGCTTAGTTGGCTCACAGTTCTCTTCAACAAAATCAAAGGCGGGCAACCGATGCCTGATGCTTTCAGGGAAAGTTTTCTTCTTCCTTTCTATAAGAACAAGGGAGACTCACGCAAACTCAACAACTATAGGGCTATAAAGTTAACACCTCATACACTGAAGATCTACGAGCGAGTTGTCTGCAACCGATTGAGAAAGATTGTGCGGTTGAATGACAATCAATGCGGCTTTGTTGAAGGTCGATCTACAGTCGATGCGATTCAGTGCATTCGTATTGCGATGGAAAAGTATAGAGCAGCACGAAAGGATTTGTACTTTGTGTTCATCGATTTGGAGAAGGCATTCGATAGAGTACCTCGTGATCTGATATGGTTGGCCTTGAGAGCACTTAATGTCCCCGAGGCATACGTCAGGATCATACGAGACATGTATGATGGAGCTACGACTAAGGTTAGATGCACAGCCGGTGAATCAGAAGAATTTCCGGTGAATGTCGGAGTACACCAGGGCAGTGTATTGAGTCCGTTGCTCTTCAACATCATCATGTGCTACTTATTAACACGTGTCTCCGACGGCCTAGAAATATCTCTTCTTTTTGCTGATGATATAGTCCTCAGTAGCCCAAACATCGTTGCCTTGCAAGCTGCGCTTACAGAATGGTGTGACATTCTGGAGGGGCATGGACTGAGGGTAAGTATAACAAAGACTGAGTTCTTATGCTGCCAATTCTCAGACCCAAATGCACCGATACCAGAAATGCACGTCAAAGGAGAGCAGCTTAAGTCTTGTACCAAGTTCAAGTACCTTGGCTCGATGGTGAACAGCGGAGCTACATGCGATGATGACAACAAACATCGCACAAAGGTTGGGTGGATGAGGTGGCGAGAAAACCCTGGAGTTTTCTGCGATAAGAAAATGCCACTGAAGCTAAAGAGCAAGTTGTACAAAACGGTTGTACGTCCCGCACTCATGTATGGGTCAGAATGCTGGACCATGTATGAAGGTTACGCGAAAGAAATGACAGCGACTGAAATGAAAATGTTACGCATGTCAGTTGGTGTAACCAAAAGGGACCACACCAAGAGTAGCTACATCCGAGGCAGCTTATCCATAGACCAACAAATAACCGAAAAGCTCGAAGACCGACGAATGGATTGGCATTGCCATGTTCAAAAGCGTCCGCCTGAGAACCCCGCAAAGAGAGAGATATCAATGGAAGTTCCACTTGATGGACCCAAGGCCAGAGGCAGACCGAAGAACACCTGGATGTGTCAAATGAAAAAGCAACAACAACGCATTGGTCTCGGCGATGACACGATCCAAGATAGAGCTGCCTGTAGAAATATGCTGAGAAATTATCGCCAAAACGGGCGATGTGCCTACACCGCAGGTCGAGCAACGCGGAACCATGGAGCGGTATAAAGAACGAGGCAAGGAAGGAAGAAGAAAAACGGCAAAAAATTCGTTTCCCAAGCCGAATAAACTGACCGGAGAGCCGCACTTATATCGGCTTACATAGGCTGATATATGTTCGACAACTTGAGAAAAAAGTTTGAAAGGAACGTTGTTGACAGACTGTTATCGTTACTAGAGGATAAATGTAAACTGTCAGATACGTGAGTAGGGTTTTAGACGGGCGTGGATTAACAGATATTAATTTTCGTTTAGCTTTATGTCAACGAATTGGCTTACTATACAGATTTGGCAGTTGTGAAAGTTAGTCCTGAATTTACTGAGCAACAGAAACTGACACTTTGGTTATCATTAAGTGAAAAGTTGCTCTCTGAAAACCAGCTTAGGAAGGAATATTATAACTTCTGATAATCTCTCTTCTGCCAAGGTTTCTTGTTTGGCTCCGGACTTAAGCAAAATTTTGTAAACATTTTTATGCAAAAAAGAACAAATTTGTGTACACAAACTCAGAGGCGCCCGAAAAATATCTGCTCGCAGCAATAGTTTGTGAAAAAACTTTTTGGAATACACTCAAAAATGCAACCTCTTGTTACTCATCGTCAACCTTGATACGATCCGATGATTGTACGAAAAACAAGAGAACTAACTTTAGAACGAAGTTTATTGCTTCAAAGTCGAAATATTGCAGCAAGGGATCAATGTGAGCCATGTGAGCACAGCTCTTACATATGATACATTCTGTGTATGTATGTGATAAGCAAAACTAGTACAAAAGCAAAGCAAAGAGTAGAGAGAGAGAGTTACGTTACGTTATGTTTTAATCCAAATAAATTTATTCCAATTTCAACAAAGCTAACCGTGTCATTATGGCCAAAATTAAACGTCCGATCAGACTCAAAGATTAGAGATCGTTTTCAGTTGTTCTACCGATCAAATCTCAGCTGGCTTGTTCAGTAAAATGAGACTGATCGTGTTGCCCCCACCCCCCAAAACACTATTGCTTTGCATTTTAATATTTTTTTCACAAAGAGAAGCTATTGTAATACGAATGAGATATTTGAAATTGTGGAGATCTGAGTGTGAATAATTAGTGACGGCCAGAACAGGATAGCGAGGCCTTTAGCAGCTTCACGGGCCCTAGGGGACAAAAGCTGTCCGCGCTGTGAACAGATATGGTGCGGTTCCGCAATCCGCAATCCGCCTACCTATTGTAGGTGCCTACCCTTCCCTAATAGTCGGCCAGGTTGCTATTGCTACCGTACGATGGCATACGATCTTCATCGTCTTGCAAGGCATGCAAATGCAAACCAAACGCATTTTCCTAGCTGACCTGCCATACTGTGGCCATGTTCGTTGGCTAGGCATCGAGAAATCTACCCCACGTCGTTCGTCCACGTCGAGGAGACATTTTTAGTATTCGCGAAACGAGCTATGTAAATGTGTTGAGGGCAAGGGCTCTCGTCCCTTAGAGGTGTAAATTTAATCAGAGCGGTGCTCCCGCAGTACGCGCTTACTCAATTTATACGGAGAAAAGCTTTTGCATGAGAATAGTGTAAACAAATTATTCTTTTCCTAGAGCCACCGAAATAATTATAAGTTCACGCATAAAAAGCTTAAAAGATCAATAAGAACAAATTAAATATTAAATCGATCGAGTACAAATTATTTATTAGAGAAATGATACTTCTCATAGGTTATAAGATTAGAAAAAAATTACATCCAGTTCAAGAAAATAGAAAACTTCTTAAATTTTAGTACGAAATAATTATAAATTCATTTCGAAATATTGATAGTTTAAATATTGTTTTAGCTTATAATTAAAAAAAAAATTTAACAATTTGATTCAATTTGGTCTTCCATTGTTTCTAATTATCTGGAAAACTCGTGTTGGGACTGAATTTACTAGGTTTTGCAGGATATTTTGGTCAATTTATTCCCAAGCTTGGCGGATCGCTCCTTTGAGCTCCGATACGGTCTGATATTGTCTTCCATGGGCGTAAACCTTCCTAACAAGTATTCCCCATAAACTTTCGATGGGGTTGGGGTCGGGGCTACGGGCTGGCCAATCTACAATTGTAATTTCTCTTGGAACCATTCTGTTGTCGTATGCATCCGATGGATACTGGCATTATGCTGTTGGCAAATAAATTCTGGTCCAATCATTGACTCGGCATGGTCAATGAGCGATGTCTCTAATATCTCCGCATAATCACTCGCGGTCATTTTCGGATTAACCCAGGCCAAAGGCAGTGGCGCAAGCAGGATTTTGTCCTGGAGGGGGCTAAATTCATCTGCATTATTATATATTTGATGGTGCTGCCGCAAGTTGGGGGATGGTGCTTTTTATAGCATTATACCTTCGCCTGTCATTTCATATATAGCTTCTTTCGACACTGAACTGCAGATAGAAGTAAGTCTCTTATCATTCTTGGCTATAACGAAAGTAAAGGAAGAGATTATACCATATCCTTACTGGCCGGAAATAATCCTGATTTGAGAAGTACATGCGAACAGCTTGTAATTTTTTTCTTCAAAATTGATGCGGTAGTTCCTTTTGATGTAGGGCGGAAAACACACAGCTTGACTGCAGTGAATCTGCAAAAAAAAATTTCAACATTTTGCCTCCATTCAATCTTATTCCGGGTCAGATAAAATCGCAAAAGTATCAAGAAAGAGCTGAGATAAATCTACAGGCCCTGAGCTATTTCATCGTCCAGAAATTTGTTCGAAAATGTGTCCCCACCACTCCAGGAATGAAGTTTTCGTTTAGTAGAAGGCATGTCCCTCTGCAGAGGGGCAAAAAGTTAAAAATGTTAAAAACACTCAAACACTCGTAACGTGTACGGCTTGCAGTATGTACAAACATTTTTGTTAAATAATTGTTTTGTATTTTTAAGAATTTAACAAAGTTTTTATAAATGTGTGTTTTTTTTACATCTTTATACATCTTTATGATTTTTGGGGACCGAAAACACCCACGGGTTCGTCCACGTTGTTCACAAATCATTGCCTCATTGAAGTGTCAAAGCTTTTTTTTTACTGTGTATAGGGGTAAGTGTATGCCGAAGGGTTAAACTTGTCAAAATTAACGACAAGACCTGCTCAGCTGCCTTATTTTTGGGTCCATGCCGATATTTTCGAAATTTGAGTGTATTTTAAATCAATACCAAGGACCAAGAGGCAAAAGCATGCTTTTTAATGTATTGGTAAATTACATAAAAGGCGGTCAAAGCACCATAGTTTCATAAATAACCTTCTGGAATTTTGTGCGTTTCCTGTGGGCTTAAGACGTTCACTGTGTATGAGTCACTTGTGCATGCAGTGATTCTATGTGCCCATGTTTATTAGTCACATGTGACTCATAAATGTATGCCAGACATGGAGGTTATCTCAGCCTGGGTTGCTAACGAGACACCTGCGTCGGACTATAATTTGCGGTATTTGTTTTTGTACCTTAAATCTTTAGAACTAAATATTTTCACATCTATCGCGTCTATACATCAATGAAAGGATACGATCTAATCCTTTCCATCAATTCAAAGTCACACCGTTCCGTAATTGGATCTGCCTGTCACCAAAATGCCACTAAAATGGCACTATTTTGCCAATTATACATTAACTAAACATTCGCCCATCACAACAGTCTTGTGAAACTAAAGTGTAAACAATATCCTGACCTTACCTTGCGGCACTATTAAAAACCGGTGAACCCAAACATGTCATATAACATTTGTCCGCATTGTTCAGCCCTTAAAAAGGCAAAAAACAACAACGGACATTTAGTACGATAACCTCCCCGACATCATAATACACAATAATTTTCCATATTACTTTTTTCCAACCAAAAAAGCAAGTTAACCGGCCTTAAAAATTCTGTAACGTTACATCATGCGACAGCGACCTATTAAATACAAAATACTCCGGTACCAGAGGATACGATACGTGGCATGTGTTTGTGTGTGCGTAAAATTTGTATCATGTTTGCCTTTTATGTTCGTCCGCGGGAACAACAAGGACACGACACAACGACGACAACGGACTTTGTGTGTGACAAGTGCACGACGCCATTTTCAAAAAACATGTTGAGTGAAAAAGGCAGTTCAAACACACACATACGCATATACCTTCAACATCCCCCAAAAGGGCCATTCGGAAAGGTGATACACCTGACTGAGTGAGGTGAATCTTCTTTTTTTTAATGTTTTTTGTAAACATACTAAAAAACAAAAATAAAATAAAACAGAGAAATGTACAGAAACTTCAGCAGAGCCTTGAACTCGGTGTCGTACACTGTACTTTTCAATGATACTAAATTTCTGCGATTCCACACGTCAGATGTCATGACTACTAGGACGTGTTATCTACATATGTCTGCATATAAAGCAAAAGCAGTGGTGGATAGAATAAGTCTAGGATCTATCATGTATGGTTAGGAGTTACGACGACGATCCTTGTTCCTGTGAGTGGCTACATAAAGTTGCGGGTCGTATAACAAAATGTGTAATCTACATCTACACATAAGTAAGTAATCTACTTGACGGTAGATAGTCAGATTTAATTTCCTCGAATGGTTTTAACGGCACGCTTGCATGAATATTCAGTTGAATTGACCGACTAGCTTTTATTTTGACAGTTAGAAGGATAATGTCATAAAGCTGTCAGGTTGGTGTCTATAAAATCAGAGAAACCTTGTTTTTTGAGAACCGTATTGAAAGGATCTGTGAATTGCTGAAAACTTTGTTCATGTTTTGCAAAAATCACCTGTCATTCAAAAAGTTTCTATATGTATTCACAAATTCATTTGTATCCTTGAGGGATTTCCTCCTACGTACATACTCACATTCAATTTATGGTTCACTCACTAGTTCTATGTATTCCCACATGAATCAAAATAAGAAGTGTGTACAGTTGTAGTGAATATATATGGAGCATCCTGTAAGTCATCAACAACGTGTCGCTCGCGTTCTAAGGATATCCATCAAATCTCGCGTTGTCTCGTGCGACAGAAGAGAAAGAAATCACTATAGAGCCCGGAGAGGATAGGATCTGTGTTTCATCTGTGATATACAACCGTATCATAATAATGTCGATGTCATCCTGTCGCGACATCTTCTATTGTATATACGAATGTTCGTGGGATAGGCAAAAGTCGTGTACACTTTGGCTATGTATACACATTCACATTAC
This sequence comes from Microchrysa polita, assembly GCA_949715475.1. Taxonomy (NCBI): domain Eukaryota; kingdom Metazoa; phylum Arthropoda; class Insecta; order Diptera; family Stratiomyidae; genus Microchrysa; species Microchrysa polita. Next base: position 7,013,760 of record OX454421.1, read on the forward strand.
CGGAGAAACCTCCAGGGGTATGTGAACTCGCGCGCTCTTTTCACCGGTCACATATCATTGATAAGCCGTTTTATTATTCAACGGAAAGATTACACAACGAAACTAATGTTAAAAAAAAATTAATAATATTGCGGAACACCAAAACTCTAAATTTATAGCAAATAGCTTAAATATAAACAATAACCATATAATAAGATCCACATTTAGTCAGTATGTAAATACACCTATATAATATACTGATAATTAATTATAAATATTACTTACTTAAGCTATTTTGAATATATATGGTGATATAAGCTTGAACACTGTGATTAGATTAAGATTTTAAGTTTTTATTTACTTTTTTTTCCTCGTATAAGGTTTTTTATAGTTTTTCCTTGAAATACTTCTACTAATTACATCCTAATATCTGAATTGCATGCAAAAATTAAATATTATGTAGAGTTAAGGCCCTATTGGCCGGTATCTAGATTAAGATAACTGTTAAGCAGATGTACCGCATTATGAAAATAAATTTGAATTTGAGTATGAATAACGTATACCATATAGATTCATACATACATATTTAGACAAAATCCTTAGGGTTGTATCACACTGGATTGCATAGTAGTGCACTTGAGAAAAACTTCAAAAAACAGCCCTAGAAGTTGTTCGCTCGTTATACCCCCTATCTCTACCAGTATGGCATTGCTGCGGCATATGCTCTTGACATTTATCTGCTGTGCAATATGTATTTTCTTGAACCCAAACATCAGCATCAAACATCAGCATACAATAAAAGGATATGTTTCAGTTGGAGTCCGTTGCAAGATAGTATGAAGATAGAGCGAGATCTCTGAAGCACACACTAGCTATATACGCAGCTAAGTTGTTTTGCATGTGTATTTGCAATATATTCAATTAGAAATGTAGAAAACAGAGTTAGCTACAACTTCGTGACACTTCATTTCCGACAGGAGAGGGCATTCATGGATACGTTAATACACGTACGTAGATCCTGGGACGCACACTATACAAGACTCACATGTCGTGACTATGCGGAAACTTTATATGGTAAAATAAATGGCAGTGTTGATGCTTCAGGGATCTAAGTTGAAAATATTGTCGGATGTTAGATGGGAGTACAAAAGCCTATTGTATGATGGTTGCTCACTATAGATACTCCTAGCTCTCACTCCGTCGTGGTCTCGTCTCCCAGTCCCAAGGCTTGACAAGTGTTTCTATGTGTCACAAGAAGCGAACTCTATCTGATGTGTGTATAAAGAGCGATATTTTTAAAAGCAATCATGTCTACATGAAATGGGAAATCGAATCTATTTTGCTGAATTCGTAACTACTTGTAAATATAAATAAAAATATAAGACGAAAATATGATTTTATGAGCAAGGTATTTCGACGGTTCATTGTCATTTACCGTACTTCTATATGTGTCATCAACTAACTGATCCGATAAGAACAAACAACCCAGTAGCCATTTTGACGGTTCATTGCGATTTGTCAAAAAGGCTACGACGAAATTAGCTCAAATGTGTAGAAAATACGGGTGTGATCTGCAAGATAAGTTTATTGCGAATTTGATATCCAAATCAAATATCCAGGTCAGAGTTCCTCCTTTTCAGATTTCGTCTCGAGCGAGGATGACAATATGGATGTGCCAGGACTGTAAGCTTGAATTCATAGAATCCCCAGCATTTCCGGATGCGTATGTTTTACCAAAAAAGAGGCCTGCTTCATCACCTTGTGGTTTGCCACCTGTCACTCGCAACCTGAACGGCAAATTAATTTTCCAAAGTTGCAGGAAACTGTTAGGAAGTGCAGCGATAACACCCCATTGCCACCCACCCCGAGTTAATCTGAAAGCCATAAGGCTTCTTCTTAATGGCTCCACTCCAACTAAAAACGGACCAAGACCACCACCTATCGTCTGCGATATTATCGTATCGTGCGAGAAAGATAGATTTTTAAAGCAAAGTTATAAATTCGGTCAAGACCACTTTACTACCCAAAACACCAAGCGATCATAAGTATGCGTGTTTGTAAAGCAGGTTGATTCACGTACACCTCAGCTTCGGACAAAAAGGTCACCTTTATTCTTAAGAATATTCACGTCTGAAGTGACGCAAATGACTTTCTCGAAGATCTCCGAGTATCCTTCGGCGATAGGGTGTTATCTTCCAAGAGGTTTTCTATCCCTGAATAGAGGCTGGATAACAAAAAACTCGGCATGTTCCTAGTTCAATTTGTGTATGATATGGATAGTTTAAGATATTTTGAGTGTTAATTATGTCCTGAATCAAAAGGTACAATGGTAAAGGCTTCAGATACATAAGATAACGCAATGATTTAAATGTCAGCGTTTCGGTCATGTTTCGTCCAGCTGTCGCCTCGAGGCCAGGTGTGTTCGCTGTTGAGAGAGCCATATGGCGTAGGAGTGTCAAGTTCTAATCAACTCAGACAATGTTTTCTGCATCAACTGCAATAGCTCAGGTCACCCAGTTAGCTATCGTGGATGCCCGGTAGCGAAAGAGGCAGAGGTAACCCGTAAGTACTTGCAGCAACGGAAGACGGCTCAGAGACTTTTGTTACTGAATCGTTAAAAAACAAACTATAACGGTACTCTCTCTCTGAAGCTACGATTCTCAACCGGTGGTCCCAGTGGCGGATTTACCAGTAGGCTGAGTAGGCTTCAGCCCAGGGCGGCAGATTTCAGGGAGCGGCAAATTTCGGGATAATATTTTTTAGTTTGTTTACACTTCCGTAGAAGACTGTAGGATGTACCCCTTATCATCCATATACGCTTTAGGAACAGGCGAAGCGTATTTTTGTCCTCAGTGAGATATAAACATGAAAAGGCATTTGATGCTATTGTCTAAGACCGTCAAACACTGAGCCCATTTAAGCTTAACTTCGAAACCAAGATCTTTCCTGTTTTTATTTCAGAACAATTGATGTTAGAAATCCAAAAAAGGAAAACACAAAACAAAGCTAATATGATATGCATTGATTAAATTTCACATCTCCATTTCTTGTAATTAAGGCGACCGAGTTTCATAGACAGCTTAGAGTTGGCATACATTATCCAATCGAATGACCAATTAAAGCTAATTTCTGTGGAGAAAGCTCATTGTCTCTAGCGAGTTCGGTAGTGGAACCTAAAAAATGAGCTTTCTTCACAGAAATCAGCATTGATTGTTTAATCGATTGGATAATAGGTAAGCTCCAGCCTATGCCGACCCTTAGGCCCGTATTTATGAACATTCCTTAACTCAAGGAGACTTTTTTGTCTCCTTTGACCAGGGTTGTGTTGTCACCGCCGCTATGCGAAAGTCCACAGGTCAAGGAGACCTTGGGTCAAGGATGCCGAAATTCAATAAATTAAATGTCATTTCCCATACTTTTTCAAAGAAAACAAAGTCTCCTTGAGTTAAGGAATGTTCATAAATACGGGCCTTAGTCGACCTTTAGGGAAGGAGAATACATTTTTAAATATCTCCTTAATTTACATATTTGTTTCTTGGTTGTCACTTTCATATTTAAAACCGGAAAACAGAATTAAATTTTTGGAGTTATGCCATTCCCATTGATGGTGGTTTTGCACAAACAAATTTTACTATCGACCCTGCTAATATTCCCCAACCAATACGGGACACACATTCGCCACAAAATATGAGACAAATCAACTTGTTTTCAATTTTTTTTATATATAAAAGATATTAATTTAAACCAGTCGCGCCAAACTTGTTTTAGTTCATACTCCCCTGTGAAGTTTTCTGAGGCTGGCGCCCGCCGAGAAAATGTTGGCCAAAAACCCAAAATGTTTTCATCGTGAGTTCCGCCATCAGTGATACCTCGAGAAACATAATTGCAATGGAGCAACCACAATCCCCAAGTGTTCTATCTAGGATCATTCTATTAAAAAATGTATCCGCAGCCAGGTGCGGTTTACATACGAAGCGCGGGCTTACGGCATCACTTTCAATCAGCCATATCATGTGATTTTTGAATTTGCGTCCGCCCTAAAATATTCTTAGTGGTGTTCAACAAACAAATTTGGCCACATCGCGCTTCCAAGTGCTTTTTTTTATCAAAGAAAATAAAATACTTGGCCGATGTATTTCAACAATGGATTACTTCTGAATCCTCGAAAAAAATTGGATTCGAAATGGTGGCATCAATATTTGAGCCTGCCACAGTTTCGAATTCGCCGCTTTAAACCGATTCTCCAAGCAGAAAATTGTTGCATAAGCTTTACACTCTGTGATAAATATTGGAAAATGCTCAGGACCTAAGAAGCGGAAAGCTCGAAGATCACACATATTTAAGTACAAAGTGTAAATTGAAAATTATTGGAGGAAAATAAAGCATAATTCGTCCCGAATGTTCATTATCGACAAAAAATAGGGGCGGCAATATGTGAATAGCCTACTGGCGACAAAAGGGTAAATCCGCTACTGGGTGGTCCGCAGAGCACAAGTAGTCTTTGAAGCTGTTTGAAATGGTCCGCGAAGCATTTGCTACGCTTATGGCACTCCTTCGCTGTGTACAAAATAACACATTGAATTCTCCCCAGCCTAAGCTAAAAATCAGGTAGGTGTTCGTATGATGACATGGCAGATGCGTCCCCAGGATTTGCCACAGACAACTTGCAAATAAAATTGTTCATGGCTTTTGTTGTTACAGCATAACAAAAATTGGGTATTGGTCATTTAGTATCAAATAAAAACTATTCCAATACACTATGGGCTGATAGAGAAAAAGTTGTAAAAAAAAATTAGAATAGGAATAGGACAACGATGGTAAATGTGACTTTTTTTTAGGTTTGAATTAGTTTCTTAACTGAAACTTGAACTCTATTTTTATATGTTTAATACACGGCCCAAAAAGCAGTCGCGGCAATCGTGTTTGGCTGACCTCACTCGGACAACCAGTAGGTACCATTCGGTTTCCACTGAATGAAATTCCCAGACACATTAGAACTAGACTTTGTGTGGAAGTTGCAGCGGATCAACTGCAAGCCGCAATAAAAACCTCCTTCGAAGCGAGTTGCAGGTTAACGAGACGACACACCAATGCGAAATGCAAATGGTGGAACTTGAACCTGAACATCCTGCGTAAGAAGACACGTACGCTTTTCAACGTAGCCAAAAGAACTGGGGATTGGGACACATACCGCTGCACCCTAACCCAGTATAGCAAAGAAATTAGGAGAGCCAAGAGAGAATCCTGGAGGAAGTTCTGCGAAGAAATAGAAAACTTGCATGAAGGAGCGAGACTCCAGAAGATTCTAGCCAAGGATTCCACAAACCCCATCGGAACACTTAAAAACTCCGATGGAAACCAAACAAAAATAGGTAAGGAGACCCTGGAAGTCCTCCTAGGGTCTCACTTTCCTGGATCAACGATAACATCGGAGCGCACAGACCAGTTGGACGACAACTCCCTTTTTCTCAGGGCTAACAAAGACGACTGGCGGATTGCGAACCAAATAGTAATTTATAATAGGGTGGAATGGGCGATCAACTCTTTCGAACCCTACAAATCACCAGGACCAGACGGTGTCTACCCAGCCCTGCTTCAGCAGGGTCTTACGTCTCTGGCTTCGCTTTTACTAAGACTATTCAGAGCCAGCATAGCCTTAGGATACATCCCAATCACTTGGAAGCAGGTAAACTGCAAAGCCGGGGCGTGACCAAACCCTAGCGAAATCGTATAGACCAATAAGTCTAACCTCCTTCCTACTTAAGTCATTGGAAAAGCTCGTCGATAAACATATCAGGGAAAGGTGCACCCAAACCAACATGCTTATCAGACAGGGAAATCATGTCAATCAGTACTACACCATCTACAGTAGTTGGGAAGATTGAGACCACATTAGAAATCAAAGAAATAGGGCTCACGGCCTTCCTAGATATAGAGGGGGCCTTCGACAACACTTCCTTTGAATCTCTTGTACACGGCACCTCGAGTCATGGAGTTCAAAACACCCTATGTCGGTGGATAAAATCAATGCTTCAAGGACGACAAATACATGCAAAATTATTCGGTGAAACGATGTATACAGCTGTCCTCAAAGGTTGCCCACAGGGGGGTATACTTTCACAACTCCTGTGGAACTTTGTAGTGGACAGCCTACTAGTCCAGCTAAATAATACTGGCTTCTATACCCTAGGATATGCCGATGACATCAGTATCCTTATAAGGGGAAAATATCCAGGAGTTATTTCTGAACTCATGCAACAAGCTCTAACCCAAGTGGAGGATTGGTGTAGGAGGGTAGGCCTATCGGTCAATCCCGCCAAAACAACACTAATAACCTTCAGTCGCAAATACAACTTGGAAGGGCTCAACGCTCCAACATTATTCAACCAACAACTGCAGTTTACCACGGAGGTAAAATATCTGGGAGTCACCCTTGATAACAAACTCACGTGGAACAAGCAGCTGCAAAACACAATTGTAAAAGGCAAACATACCCTATATGCAAGTAAAAGAGCAATAGGGAAAACGTGGGGGTTAAAATCACGAATGATACGAAGCTGTGGTCAAACCCCGTCTGACCTATGGCCCCATAGTCTGGTGGACTAAAATCAAGCAAAAAACAGCAGCAGCGAAGTTGGGATCAGTACAGGGACTGGTCTGCGCAAGCATAACCGGCGCCATGCGCAGTGTACCAACTTTAACTCTAGAGAAACTACTAGACCTGCCACCACTGGACCTCAAAATCACAGAAGAGGCTAGACTCGCAGCGTACAGACTCCAATCATCGAACATGTGGACACCACAAAGGGTAGGACACTGTACGATCACAGAATTCATTGCCAATCCAATCCTAGATATGGGCAGCGACTATACCCCGGCCATGTACACCTTCGACTAGAACATCCAAACCTCAACGATTAGGGAAGACTGGAGTAAATGGAACGACAACCATCTATCAAATCACATTGTTTGGTACACTGATGGGTCGAAGACAGACGAAGGAACAGGGGCAGGAGTCTATACTAAAACCAACAACTATAGTATCTCCAAACCCCTAGGTCAATATACAACTGTCTTCCAGGCAGAGCTTATAGCAGCAGGGGAGAGTACTCGAAAGGGATATACCAATAGGACCATATATATTCTCTTCGACAGTCAAGCTGCTATAAAAGCAATTGCAAATCCCAAAACAACCTCTAAATTGGTTTGGGAATGCCAACAAAATCTCAAAAACCTAGCAATCCGAAACAAAGTAACTCTGAAATGGGTAAAAGGACATAAGGGGATCGAAGGAAATGAGAAAGCGGATGCCCTTGCAAGAGAGGGTTCCGAACTACCCTTAACTGGTCCTGAACCCGCAATCGGGATCAGTAAATCTACTGCCAGAACCGTTGCTAGACGATGGACCGAGGATAAATTCCAAGTCCGATGGAGACTCGCTGAAGGGCTCAGGCATAGCAAGCGCATGCTGGAATCTAACTGGCATACCAGCTGCACCGAAGCCCTCAGTCTTAGTAAAACGAACCTCAGGGCAGTGACAGGCCTTATAACCGGTCATTGCACCCTACGGAAACATCTGCATACAATAGGGATCTACACACAAGACCCACTATGCCGCCTCTGTAACGAAGATGAGGAATCAGCCTCGCACGTTATTTTCGAATGTCCCGCTCTTATGAGCTGGAGACAAAACTTCTTTGGGGCTCAAACTACCAGTATGGGTGCACCCAAAGTAAACCTGGTTAACTTTCTTCTTAGCCTTTTACGTAGGACAGAGCTCATAACCTGAAGTTTTCTCGCTTAGATGGGAAATACAATAAGCCAGCAGGCTGCAGTATCGGGCGCAACCAGCCCAACCTATCTCAGCGCCATATCCATCCATCCACCATTCGGTTGTTTGTTGAATGAGCTTATTATAAAACTTTTTCTAGGCCAAATTTGAGGATGTTCCTATTTCCTTGTTTCGTTATCCAAGAAAGTCGAGGGAAATGTAGAATGCAATTACCATTTCCCAATTCGGTGGTTCGTGATAGCTGATAACTAAGAAATTCGAAAAATGATCCCTCATGAGCAAAATTTTAAGAACCAGTGCTCTTAAAAAAATCATCTGTGGCGCAGGATTAAGGTATTTTTGAGAATTTTCTGAAACGTCACAATATAGGGACTGAAATGAAAAACCTCAACAACTCGTCTACTCTTGCAGTCTACCACACTTACGACACAGTACAACGTATCATTAATTTGTCTACGATCGTCTTATGGCCCCACAACCATATAATACACTAACGTCCGCAACAAATTCAGTAAACAGTCTGGCGAACATTAATAATGTCCTTTAAACAACAAACAAGCAGCGGCGGCAGCATTTCATCATTAAATTTCATGACAGTTCATTTTCTATTTTCGATACAAAGAAAACCTCGCTGAAAATTTACACTGACATTTTAATGGTATAATATCTCTAGCTTCTCTAGATTGAAGAAAAGGCGATAAGGCAATTGACGACGCACGTCCTTAAAATGTCATTTTGAAAACACATTTTTTTTTGCTATTTCTACTTTTTGCTTCTCTTTGTCGCACTAAGGCTTGAGAACAACGCACTTTACAATGGAAGCATCATCTTTAGAAGCAATTTCTTGAATACTTTTTTTTTAGCTTCGTTCGATTAATAAAACATCCTCGTCTTCGTCTATCTATAAATATTCTGTGTGGCCCTGAAGGCGGACATTAAACAGTCATTTACAAATCGAGAAGAATGTTTCGAAAACGATTTGCTTTATTGATAGTAAATTATGCTTGTGGCTTAAGGACACAGTGTAGAGACGCGGACATTGAGTCAGCTTCTATAGTCAGTGTAAACAGCGACATTTTTTATCGAAAAAAACATATTATGAAAATTGACGAGGGCCGAGGGGAAGTTGACATGCAACAGGATTAATCCTAAAGTATGGGTATCATACAGATTTATGATTAATTAGGGTTTTTGTAAAATGTCTTTGTAAGAAGCAAGGATATGAATTAAATAGGACATGTTATGTGGTGCTAATTATGTTTGAGAAAAAGATAGTAGACTCTGAGAAGTTACAGAGCCCTCAGTCAGTTTTTTCTGTATAGAAAAAGAGAAAATTCTTTTAAAATTTAGCAGCTTCTTTAATATAGATGGTACAGTCGCATTGAGTTGAAGATGATTTTTGCTAAAAGTTGAGTTGCTTCGATCAAAAACCCACACTATCCCCCTTTCGAATCTGACAAAACGGTATGTCCATAACTCCCCCCGAAATTGGAGCCGAGAGCTACATTTTGGCTTATTGCCATTCTAGGGCATCACCACCCCACCCACCAAAAATCAGCTCAATCGGATAAAAACTAAGGGTACCTCCCATACAAAGTGACCCACCAGGAGTTTGACATTTTATAAATTGTAGAACAAAGTTGTCTTGGGTCACTTTGTATGGGAGGTACCCTTAGTGATTCGTTGGAGAACTTCATCAAGGATTATGCCACAGCAATGTGTCGTTTCCAAAAGGCTGGCTTCAATATCAGCGATGAGGTAGTATGCGGATTACTTATTTATGGATTAAATAACGAGTCGTTGTCGGCAGCCTGGATGGCAGCAATGCAGCTATTAGTTCGAGCCTCACGCCTGAAGTTTTAAAACGACACTTCATAGACGCAGCTCAGGTGGGGACTGCATTCAAGGCATCCAGTCTACGAAAGTCAAGAAGAAACATCAAAATTAAGAAAAGTCCGGACATCGATATCCGATGCTTTAGGTGTGGCGAACAAGGGCACAATCTCTTTCAGTTCCCCACAATAAAAGCAAGAGCATTCAAACAACATGCCATGGCAGCGGGAGGAATTAGCCAATCAGGTTTATTGATTCTGGTGCATCGTTTCACCTTACAAGCGGTCGGCGTCACTTTAAAAACTTTGTGAAGGAATCCGGATACCCCGACATAGTGGCCGCCAATGGTTCGAGACTTAGATCTTTTGGCTTCAGCACAATTGAGCTGAATATTCATGGACGGAAAATACGATGGGAAAATGTGCTGCTAGTGCCAGGAATCACAATAAATTTGCTGACGGTCGCAAATACGGTCAATTCTGGTAGCAATATCTATTTTTCTAAATTTCGCTGCGTCATAAAAACCGCTTACGAAGAGACCCTATCAGCACTGAACCACAAAACGGAACGTACAAAGTGACGAGCGCAGCCGCAAGCAGGATGGTTGCAAGCAATCAAGACAACCATTTGATGATGTGGCACCGACGAGTGGGGCACCTGAGTTAAACTGAATAGTCAATGGCATCCAAGTCAGCGGCAATTCCGGTTTGCTGGCGAATTATATTCGTATCTTCTCGGCAAGTAAAGCAGGCAACTATTTTCAAATCAACCAGGATTCTCGACTTGATTTATACCGACGTTTGCGGGCAAATGGATGTTAATTCAGTTGGGGGAGCTAGTTATTTCGAGAGCTTTATAGACGATTATTCGCGGGAAGTTTTCGTCTACTTTATCAAAGAGCGGTGGTTTTCGCGGAATCCAAATCTATGGCCGAGACGCAAACGGAGCTGAAAGTGAAAGCATTACGCTCGGACAATGGCCGCGAATACTTCGGTGAGCTATCAAATGCAGATATAGTGGCATTATTCAACAGTTGAGTTGCGCATACACTCCTCAGCACAATAGAGTCGCAGAGCAGATGAATCGTACATTGGTGGAACGTGCCAAGTGCATAATCTTCGACGCTGAGCTAGGCAAGGAGCCTTGGGTTGACGTAGTCTGCAGGGTGGCTTACGTAACGAACCGGTCACCGAATCAATCGCTGCAAGATAAGGTTCCGGAGCAGTATTGGAAGGACGCTAAAATAAACTTGTCTAAATTGCGAATATTCGGAACGCATGTGATGGTTCATATGCCCAAGGAGCGGAGACGAAAATTGGATCCGGAAACAAATGTTGTTCCTGGGATTTTCCAAGCATCGCACAGGAATTGCTTCATTGCTTCGATCCTCAACATCGATCGATTCCTGGATAGAGACATTAAACAGGTGAATGATTCAATACTAATCGATTCGTCTGATTTCTTTTTAGAAGATTCGGGACACGGATAAATTTTGCCGAATGTATCAGAACTGGTCGCAGAGGTCATAAAGGAAATTTGTGATACACCAATCATAAATCGTCCCGGGGCGGGAACACCAAGGCGAACTGCGATGACGAGCCCTTGCAATGATTATCACTTCCAGTTAAGGAGATGCGCAGGTTGAATCGCATCCCGACGTCAAAAGCACTGAGTGAACAGTCAGACGAACCATATACATACGTATCGCGAAGCTGTTGAAGCAGCAACATTGGGTTGCAGCGATAAGCGAGAATAATAAAAACAGCACTTGGAACTTAGTTAAGTTATTTAATGGCCGAAAGGCAATCAACACTAAATGGGTTTTCAAAATTAAGCCTAATTCTTCAGGAGAAATTATTTGATACAAGGCCAGGCTAGTAGCTAAAGGATCTTTTCAACGCTACGGAATCGACTACGAAGAGACTTTTTCTCCGATGGTGAGGCACGATTTGATCAGATATCTGCTGGCATCTTCGGCGAAAAATGGCTACAAGGTCGATTAACCCTGGAATACTAACATGACCGTTTAGGGCGTTATTACTAACAACACGTAATTTTGACGTGTTCATATTTTCCTACAGTCGCTTTCCCAGTTTACATATTTTACCGAGCTTATCATCTTTCAGTGCCACAGACAAAAAATATTTGACCAAAATATGCCCTCGGAAAATGCGCTTATATTACTAACAAGACGTATAAATTACATGCTATTTTCTATTGGTATTACTATTTACACGTCAAATAGGTAGTAGCATCTAGAACATTGCTAAGCTTACCGCCATAGACCACAGATAGGATGCTGCCACTCATATGGACATACAACAACTAACTGAGGAAAGCACTGCTGCAGTGAGTAGTCAACCAGACTCGTGGTACAGCTTATACACAGTATACTGTGAGCGAACACGTAAATTTTACGTATTGTTAGTAAATTAGGGTTAAATGGATGCGGGGAGACCTCGAAGAAGAAATCTACACACCGGACAGCTCGAATGTTATGATGACCGAACTGATCGGGTATGCCGCCCAAATAGGGCGATATATGGATTGAAGCAAGCTGGTCGACAGTGGCACATCACGCTTGACACAGCTGTAAAAGAAATGGGCTGATGAGGTCCGAGGAAGACCCTTTTGTGTCTCACTCCTTTGAAATCGGAGTCATTCTCGCTGTTTATGTAGATAATGTTGTCATCTTATGGCGGGACGAAAAAATGGCTCTGAGTGCTTAGTTTAAGATGAAGGATCATGGGGCGAGCAACTAAAGCCGTCGGGATCAGCATCGACTGCGTAGCGGATATGGTATCAGCAACAATCAAAGCCGCTACATTTAATCGATTCTGGAGCGATTCGGCATGAACGATGCTAAGCCAGCAGCAACACCGACCCATGCCAGCTAGAAGCTGACAGTGCAACAGATCGACGAAGACGGCACCCATGATGAGGTTCAGTATCATCAAGCGGTAGGCTGCCAGCAATATTTAGTACAAGGCACACGTCCAGATATTGCATTTGAAGTAGACGAACAAACAACAACGGTATTTGGGTAGCAATTTTCAAATAACTACCCGGGTAGATACTTAGGAACCTAAGTTTGAAAATCGACAAAACTCAAAATAAAATATGAAGGCATCCTAAAATATTAACTTTTGTCTCTTTACTCTAAATAACTGCGAAAATTAATAACTGAGTCGGATTTTCATTTTTGATGAAATCTCCACGAGTTATCAACGAATAAAAATTGAATTATCTACCCGGGTAGATAGTATGAAAGCAAAGGTTAAACTAAACGTAGGGTAACTAGGGTATAGCAGTGACATCTTTTAGTGTCTTACTCTGTATGGAAACGATTTCGTTTTCGAATTCATTCAATAAAAATTGTTGCGTTCCATGGTCTAAAAACTACAAATCGATAACGACTTGACGCATTAAAATTGACATTGGTCGGACCCAATGATTTATTATTATTTTTTTTTTGTTATTAAAGAACGGAAAGTTTCCAATGTATATGAACAGAATAGAGTTTGTGAAACAAATATGCAACAAAATGCATTATCTTCAGAGGTTCACATGTTTCCCGTTTTATGTAAGAAGTTGTTTTGCAAATCATTGGTGCGCTCTAATTTCCTTCCAAAAAATCATGTGGCTTAAATTTAAGAAAGGTGTTGCATTTCACATCTTAATTAATGAATTTAGTCTCTTAGTTCATGCCCTTTATTAAGCGACCACCTCTAATACCGACCACTTTACCCGGTAACCAACTATGGTCTGTTTAGACAGGTTTCACTGTATTTGAAAACACATTTTCCCTTGACACCTTCATATAGGTTCCGCTCATATCTCTTCATCATCTAATTACGTATACCAATACTTGAGTTAACTTACTTTATCGGTGCTATGATACGCCCCATAAATTGAAAGTTTGAAAGATTCATATTAAAATTGACGAAAATGAAGACATACTAAATTCTTTGAGACGAGCTCCTCACCATTACCGAAAATTACACCATCAACTTTCTTATTATCCTGAATCAACAAAAGGCACTTTTATAACATATTTGCAATATATACGGAAGACACCATACAACACACGCTCCTTGTATCCTTTCATATTCATTTCGTATTTCATATCAAGGGAAACATGTTGTTAAATTCAATAACCTCGACACTACACACCCCTAAAAAAAAAAGACATTCGTCATAAAAAGTGGCTACAATATAGCGAATTATTTCATGTTTAATGTTCCGCGAATATGGTACGCGTCATGACAATTGAAAGCTTTTTCGTCTTATAGTATGACTGCTCGAGGCTACTCCTGTCAGTGCTTGTACAAGGTGGGAAAAAAGTAACTTACCGAATTGGAAAGCTAAAAACATTTTTGTCTGTCAGATGTTTTTGATTTTTTTTTTCAACTCTTGGGAGATTTTAATATGGAACTTTTCAGCAAACTTAAATAGTGTAATTTTTCCTCGAAAATGAACTTAAGAAAATTGGCAATAGTATGGCTAAATTTGAGCGATATGGGAGCGTTGCAGATTCAAAATGTGCAGGGTCTTCATGTTGAGGAACTTTCGGCCGATCCTCAAAATCAAGGTACAGGAAAAGTATTATACAGGATGACAAAATATGAATACGACGATCTCCAACACATAGTCTGGCTGGTCTAGCGGTTAGTGCGCGAACCTTCAGTGCACAGGGTCATGAGTTCGAATCTCACCATGGATCATTGTGTTTTTCGAACTCACGAGCTTGTGACGGACTATGAGCGCACTCAGATGTTAAACGAGTACCCATTTATGGGGATAAATAACACTGCTAAGCGTGATGCTGATCTCATTACCTCAACAAAAAAGCAGGTAAGATCTTGGAAATAGGATATCACTAACACATCCTGCGGCCTTAGTCCAATGTTGGATTGTCGCGCCTGTTATTTATTTTTTTATTTTTATGTCCAACATAGTTACCTATAAAGTATGGCTCCATACGCCAGATTTTCAAAAGTAGCTTGGCACCTCTAGAGAACTCAGTTTTACCAGAATTTCAATCCTGAGGCCTGGTATTCTCCAATTATGGCCTCTCGGAAAATGGTAACAAAAAATTGTCTTCGCGATTCTCTGGTCGTAAAGGCTTCAGTTTTTCGGGGGCTACGTGAAAGACAGAAGTGTATTAACAAATCACCATTGGGATTTTGGAGAAAACATTTGAGCAGAAATTGTTTGGAAAATTACACCGCCAAAATTATAAAAGAAAACACCAGCCTTGGTACATTTTATCCTTATTTGCTCAGCGGATGGAAATTTCCACTTTTAATGTAGAAAAAAGATCCGCAATTTAAGGTTCATTGTACAACATATTTTTTGTTTCAGTTTTAATGATAAGCGAGTTTTTGGCCACCCTTTATACGCCATTATCCAGAACCTCACCCAACAAAGCGAGAGACAAGTGTTATTTCAAATTGTATAAGCGCGCACAAAAAGAAACAAAGTACATATGTATGTCTATTCTATACAGTGGCACTGCGGCAAGGAAGAATATATGGTATCCTGAAAGAAAATCCCCACACCCTCTGGCTCAGACATTTGTATTGAGAATTCCCTCGCAGCTCACACAAACATCATAAATAGATTCGATGAAAAATGTGCAATGTCGTTAGACGCGACATAATAAATTGCTGCATAAAATATGAAAATGGTTTTAAATTTCCCCCGAGGTGAAAGAAAAGTTCATACAGATATGCATAGCGTATCTAATGTATAAAGGAATCATATTTACACTACAAGAATGTGTGCCGATAAAGATATAAAGACGTTCATACGTAGATCCGTATCACTCGAGGGAATAATACGTAGCGGAGAAAATGTGTTATAATTTGCGCACAAATAAAAGCAGTTACAAAATTTAAAGGTAAATGCTTAAATTTATCTTAATTTAGTTGGCGATGAAAATAATATGAAAAATAGAAAACCCAGCGGTCTGGTACGAAATTCATCTGGCGAGTGTCCACTGTCCAGCTTGTCAATTACCAAAGCGATATACCTCTTTTCTTTGTACAAGTTCACTTAGCTTCACTACTTTAGCTATTTCAAAGAGTTTGAAATTTAATTGGGAGGATTTTTTGCAAGATAAACTCGGGCCAGGTGGATATTGACCGGGTGAAATTTGTTTGATTCAGAATGAAAGGTCATCTGTGCTGTTACAAAACTAGCCTTTGGATTTTTTTTTTTAATTTTATGCCGGAAAAGTCTCCATGCATAACATTACGATTTGACGCCAATTCATAGCAAATTTTTCAGTTTGCTTACTTTAGTCCAGTCATTACGTGATTTGAGATGGCAAAATGTGGTTTTTTGTTTTATATTTTTTTGGGGTGCTGAGTAGGAATGCGATTCTTGGTCAGCATCCCTAAAACATTTCGAACATATCTCTACAATTGTGCGCTCAAGGGTTCAGATATGTACGAAACTAAACAAAAAATTGACCCCTGTGGCTTTTGGGGTTAGAATTATGCCACAGCGTTCCCGGCTTGTCGTAAAAGGCGACTTGAGGGATAGGGTACGTAGGCTTGTAAGCCGCGTACTTGAAATTTTCTTTTCACTCGAAACATTTAACGAACCTCGGATACCTTGGACTGATTCGTCGGCAACGACTTTTGGCTATAAACAACGGACCACGTACTTGAAATTTTCTTTACACTCGAAACATTTAACGAACCTCGGATACCTTGGACTGATTCGTCGGCAACGACTTTTGGCTATAAACAACGGACCACGATTGGGTTTTGGAACGTTCGAACGATGTGGGGCGAGTGCAACAACATGAGACTCACTGAAGTCGAACGGGAAATGACCGCGTATAACATCGCTATATTAGCACTTAGCGAAACAAGATGGCTCGGATCAGGACCGACATTATCACCAAGCTCTCATATTGTTTTATTGTACTCTGGAAATGATGCGCAAAATGCTCCTCGGCAGGCAGGCGTCGGAATCCTCTTGATCCCTTATCGATTGGAAACCAATTTCCGACCGCATTATCACCGCCCGATTCAAATACAGAGTACGAAATATCACTATAATTCAGTGATACGCACCAACCGAACCAGCTGATAAAGACGTCTTCTACCAACCACTTGACGACACCTTTGATAGGGCTCCCAGAGGTGACATTAAAATCATAATGGGGGATCTCAACGCTAAAGTCGGGTCAGATAACCAAGGATTGGAACATCTTATGGGAAATCATGGGTTAGGCGACAGAAACCAGAATGGCGAGATGTTTATAGAGTTTTGTAACTCTCGTCAGCTCGTCATTGGTGGGACTCTGTTTAAACACAACGATTGCCACTTATCAACCTAGACTTCACCAAATGGCAGAACTGAGAACCAGATAGACCATATTGCTGTTTCCAAAACGTGGAGAAACTGTGTCCTGGACGTTAGGGCGAAACGTGGTGCTGATATTGGCAGTGACCACCATCTTGTCATCGCAAAAATGCGCTTACGAACGGCAGCAATCCAGCGTCCTAACCATGCAAATATTTGCCCTAGGTATAATGTGCAGAAGCTCACAATTCCATCAACCAAGCGTGCGTTCTCCACCGCTTTGCACGAAAAAGCTAATGCACCACCACCAAATGAGAATCTGACAATTCAAGATAGATGGAAAGTCGCTAAGGATTCATTTATTTCATGTGGCGAAGAAATTTTAGGACGATTGGATCGCGGTAGGAGGCCATTTATTAGCGACTCTACTTGGTCTCTTATCTCAGCACGCAAGAGAGTTAAGGAGCAGATTAACTCAGCTGCTGACGATTCAGCTAAGGAACGATACAGAGCCGAATACCGTTCGCTCCAAAAAAGCGTTCAGAGGAGTGTAAGACGTGATAAGCGTAACAATATCAACGCACTTGCGAAGGAGGCAGAGGATGCGGCTCTCCGTGGTGACAGTGGAACACTCTTCAAACTTATAAAGCCATTAACTGGCAGATCTTTATTAACGAAACATCCTGTGAAAGATAAGGAAGGTGTTCTGCTCGTTACCGAAGAACAACAGCTACAAAGATAGAGAGAACACTTTTTAGAGGTCCTGAATAACCCTTTCGGGCCTGCAAGTGTATCTTCGTTGCCAGCAGAAGACGTCCCTCAAATGGACGGCATTAGTTCCGGTCCACCATCCAAAAACGAACTAACAGACGCTATCAAATCAATGGACGCCGGTAAAGCCCCGGGGATTGATGGAATTCTGACAGAATTTTTAAAAGCGGATATTAACGCTACAGCGGATATTCTTCTTCCCTTAATCCGAGAGTGTTGGGAAACTGAAACTCTTCCCAGTGAGTGGAAAAAGGGCCTAATTATTAAAATTCCGAAGAAAGGTGACTTGAAGAATTGTAATAATTGGCGTGGGATCTGTCTACTTCCTGCTATTTCCAAGTTGATGGCTAAGATTGTTTTAGGACGAACCAAGGAAAAAGTCGATAGCACATTGAACGATAAACAGGCTGGCTTTCGCGAAGGGTTCTCCTGTAGCGACCACATTAATACCCTCCGTATTATCATCGAGCAATCCGCGGAGTGGAGATCCCCATTACATCTCATGTTCATCGACTTTGAAAAAGCCTTCGATAGTGTTGATCGTCAGTACATCTGGGATGCCTTACGAAGACGAAATATTCCAGATAAGATAATCTCCATCATTAAGGAATCCTACAATGGAGCCCAATGTCACGTCTTGCATAAGGGTAAGCTTTCAGATCCTTTTGAGGTGCACAGTGGAGTGAGACAAGGCTCTATTTTGTCACCTATTCTCTTCCTTATTGTCATTAGTGATGTACTCGGCTCCGCACTTCAATTACATCGTAACAAAGGTATCAGATGGAAATTGTTTGATCACCTTCAACATCTTGACTACGCTGACGACATTTGTCTCCTATCAACTAATACGGATGATGTCGCTCAAATGATAGAAGCTCTAAATTGCGCAAGTCGTAATGCGGGGCTGAAAATCAATGCTGCCAAGACTAAGTTCTTGAGCACATATCCAGGGGGGCAAAGCGGAATTTGTATTTCGGGACAGGCAGTCGAAAAAGTTGATGAATTCTGCTATCTCGGGAGCGTAGTTACAGCAGATGGTGGATCGGATGCTGATGTAAAATCACGGATAAACAAGGCTAGGGCGGCTTTCTTCAATTTGACTCCTTTCTGGCTAAACAACAATATTTCCAGACGCACCAAACTTCGAGTCTTCAATTACAATGCGAAATCGGTACTGCTATATGGCTGTTCAACCTGGAAGGTGACTAAAGAGATTACTGATAAGTTGCAAACTTTTGTAAATCAGTGTCTACGGCGCATCCTACATATTCGTTGGCCGGAGATCATTTCGAACGAGGATCTCCTCACTATAACTGGCCAAGAAAGGATAGGCACTTCTATCAAAAGACTTAAGTGGCAATGGATAGGTCACACCTTCCGAAGAGGGCCCAATAACATCGCAAAAAAGGCCCTGAACTGGAATCCACAAGATTCCGGAGACGCCGTGTTGGACGGCCAAGGAACACATGGAGAAGATCGGTAACAAGCGAGGCGAAAACGCTAAATCTTACATGGTCGCAGCTAGTGCCGTTGGCGCATAACAGAACGAGGTGGAGAGTAGGCGTAGTTAATGCCCTATGCCCCACAAGGGGTTGACAGGAACTAGAGAGCTTATTTCACTAAACGCACAAAACCGTGTTTCTGACTACCAGTAGTTACACTAAGTCTCTCCGGAGTATATTTATCGGCTGTACCATAAGCATTTTTAAATACACCTGAAAATATTTAGAACGAAGCCTGACATCATAAAAACCCAATTATGCATTAAAAATGCCTCAAACTTGTTTAAATATGCTTCCATAACGTTGAAAGCAACAAACATTAAATTCAAGTATGTACTCCAAATTGGAAATTTTTCGTCCCTCTCATTTATCCTTGGAGGCGAATCTACGCGTATAATTAATTTTTCATAATACTCCCTGAGAACTCTTATTGAACCACTCCTACTTCAACAACTTTACAAATTTTTCTAAATTTTTCAGTATTTTTTCCCATCGACATAAAGTATCCAATTAGTCTTAGTGTGCCTAGAATTCAGATTCGGAAATGTTAACCCTTCCATTTTAGAGAAGATTATCCAATTTATTTTGCACGGATTAATCATGATTGTATGTTTCTAGGGAAAAGTTGGAGTATTTAATTAAAAGTGGATTTATGATTATAATGCAGCGGTTAGAGAGTTAGAGAGAAGTTTCTTCGAAAAATTAAGTTTTTTTTTCAGGGAGTTTTTTTCCGGCTGGCAGTCAGATAAAGTTACAAACTACACTCCCAGTCACTTGAATAGGGACAAACTTTTCGAGAGTTGTTTATCTCAAAATATCCTTTTCCTTGCAGCGGAGAGGATAACTCAGTATTTGTTTACAAAGGCTATTATGTTGCTCATAGTTTGCGAAAAAAACGAAACATTTAATAACAACGGTTATGTTTCATCAACATTATGCTGATGCACTAATAAATTCTATGTTCAAAATTGGGTCACTTAAATAGGGACAGTTGCGATTCGGTCGTTATTCGTATCGTATCCTAACTGTTTTTGTTTTAATCCACTCAGATTGTATTTTGACTTTAATTTTTGTAAGTTTCGGTAATCATGGGTAGAGGAAAAAGCATTAAATACCGCGCAAATGGCTCAAATCAATGTTTTGAGAAATGAAAAACACAGATTACGCGAAATTTCGAAAATAGTGAAAAAAAGTAAATCGGTTGTGTTTAACTATTTAAAAAATAAAAGTGGATATGGACGAAACATAAAAGGGCGTACGCGAGGTGCCCAAACCGCCAAAGAGGAAAGGGCCATTCTGCGAGCCGACTCTAATTTTGCACTATCAGCGGCTAGAATTGGAGCTAAAGTCGGCGTTACAGTTTATCAACAGTACAACAAAAAAAAACAGTTAGGATACGATACTAGCACTTTCGAAATAATGACCAAATCGCAACTGTCCCTATTCAAGTGACCCAATTTTGAACATAGAATTTATTAGTGCATCAGCATAATGTTGATGAAACATAAAAAATAAATAATAGGCGCGACAATCCAACATTGGATTAAGGCCGCAGGATGGGTTAGTGTCATCCTATTTCCAAGATCTTATCTGCTTTTTGACGAGGTAATGAGATCAGCATTACGCTCAGCAGTGTTATTTATCCCCATAAATGGGTACTCGTTTAACATCTGAGTGAAATCATAGTCCGTCACAAGCTCGTGAGTTCGAAAAACACCATGGAACACGGTGAGATTCGAACTCATGACCCTGTGCACCGAAGGTGCGCGCACTAACCGCTAGACCAGCCAGACTAGATGAAACATAACTGTTGTTATTAAATGTTTCATTTTTTTCTCGCAAACTATGAGCAACATAATAGCCTTTGTAAACAAATACTGAGTTATCCTCTCCGCTGCGAGGAAAATGATATTTTGAGATAAACAACTCTCGAAAAGTTTGTCCCTATTCAAGTGACTGGGAGTGTACTTAGAGGAAGTTTTTCAAGTACATATTTGTTTTTTTCGATTGAGTTTATTTTTATTATGATTTGAGGGACTGACAAAGACGAATGACGAATGATTGATATGCGTTAAATATGAAAATAAGACAGGAGAATAAGGACCTGTAAATATACAAAATAAATAAATTGTTCACATGTGACAGTCCAACTTTGTCCCTAGGCCTCAAATGTGTTCGTGAAATGCACACAAAAATACGAGACAAAACTGAAATGTTCGAATTGAATTCATAGGAATCAGTTAACCTTTAAGTAGGTACCGACGACAGAACACCGGGTCTCACAGAGCCGACGAAACTGTCAAGGTACAGATTTCGCTATATTTCCGAACCCTCCATCATTCTGAGGTTACTTCTAGGTTTTTATGCAAAATAGTAGTTCTAGAAAGTTGTGAGGTCGTGACTTGAGTTTTCGGTGAGTTCTGGTGGTTTAACAATGCCTTAGGGTTTGTAGAGACCAGGTGAGAGGGACTTGGGACTTGAGTTAGGGGCGGCGCATAAGAGCCCGCAGGGTCCACGTGGCGGAGGTGCCCACGAGATTTAGGGGCCCAAAAAAATTCTTGAACTATTTATTTATATATTTATATTTTCGCGACCACGAAAAACAATTTTCCAGAAATTTAGGATATTTGTTTGTGGCCAAGAAGAGATACACTTTCCAAAGTCAAAACAAATGCTTAATTTAGAATGCCTCTTTGCCACGTCTATCTCATTTACATAAGCGGAATAGCCTGTATGTTCAATAAATATAATTTTGTCCTAAAAGTTTTGAAAATTGTTCAGACAAATCGCAGGGCGTTCAAATTTTCGCATAGAAACTACACAGAGAGAAAAAATGTAGGGAAAGCTATTAAAACTGTAATAAAAACCATTGCATTTGTAATTATTTTTTACCCTACTACAACTGACGTAAAAGTTATTACATCTGTAATGAAAAAATTCATTGCACTGTAATAAAATTAACAATTGGTTTGTGAAATTTTGATAATAAAATTTGCCAGGAAGATAATTTGGCGATAATAGAAAAAATGCAAAAAGTGATTTATTTTTTATTTTTTCTATTTTTATCTTTTTTATTTTTTACTTCTATTTTATCCTTAACTTCTTTTTCCTTATTTTAACTTTACCTTTTTACAATTTGCTTCTACTGGGAATTGAACCGGGGACCTATCGTTTCGAAGTCCTACGTCCTAAAGCTAAGCTATCTACGATTACAAGTTATGCGAATAAATTAGTCGTTTTATTTTTTGAAAGTTTCATAATTATTACGCGCTCTTGTTAATTTCATGTACGAAATGATGAAAACTATTACACAATGCAATAATAATTATTACAGGCTGTGGTGAAAATTACCTCAAACGCAATGCGTGTGAGACGTAGCATAGAAACAGGTAACATTAAAATCGATCAATCTCAATACATTGCAGATATCCTGAAGAAGTTTGGAATGAGTGATTGCAATCCAATTGCTACTCCTGTTGATGTAACGCAAAAGCTGACGATGGATATGTGCCCCAATACTGAAGAAGCAAAAGCAGAGATGGAGAAAATCCCGTATTTGGAGGCAATTGGGAGTTTGCTCTTTGTGGCACAAAACACCAGTCCTGACATTTGCTATGCTGTCAACATGTTGAGCCGTTTTTCGTCGAATCCTGGTAAAGCGCACTGGGTTGCTGTTAATCGAGTTATGCGCTATTTGAAAGGTACTATGGACTATGGTATTGTGTACAAAAGAGGAGCAGCCGAATTTATCGGATATTGCGATTCAGATTGGGGTGGAGCCGTTGATGAAAGACGATCGACCTCTGGTTACGTTTTCATTGCACAAGGAGGGCCGGTTTCATGGTGCACACATCGTCAGCGCACTGTGGCCTTATCATCCACGGAAGCCGAGTATATGTCCATTGTTGCTGCAATGCAGCAATCTATTTGGTTGAAACGACAGGAGGGGGAATTGATACCACATGCCGCAAGGAAGATGCTCTTGTATTGCGATAACAAGGGTGCTATGCATATCGCTCGCAATAACACCTTCTCACCGAGAACGAAGCACATCGATATTAAGGCAAAATTCATCCGTGAAAAATTGGACAGTGGCGAAATCGAATTGGCATACATAGCTACCAACGAAATGCTGGCTGATGCGTTGACTAAGGCCGTCCCAGCAGTTAAACATGATTTCATCAACAGCAAGTTAGGATTAAAATAATTTCAAATTTTGCCTGGCAATCTGGCAATACTGTTTTCATTTCTCTTAAAATGTCATATCCGATTCACATGAAATATAGTTAGTTGTCATTTGTTATCCGACCCGAGCGTTTCAATTCTCAACACTTATCAGTCGCAGAATTTGAAAGCATGGAAACCGCTGATCTAACGTAAGGGGAAAACATTCAGCCAATCAAGATCAGATACTTTTTGTTGGTGCATCAGTAAGGGGCTACCATCATCGATTTGGCCCAGGGCCACCAGAGTGCTAAGGCTGGCCCTGGCGTTACCTGCACAATCAGCTGTCCTCAATTTATTTACAAAAAAAAACTCATCAAAACAGCTCAGAATGTCCATCTTCGTCAATATGGCCCTGAATATACTCATTCCATTTTGTAGAATAATGTCTAGACATTAATTAAACATTAAATACAACAATAAATAATTTTAATTGCATGACCTATGGATCGTCTTATATAATTTTTAAGATAAATTTGTGTTTAAATTTAGTTTTTATGGCGACCATAGGGAAGAAATGTAAATTGTAATAAAATGTATAAATAGAATGTAATAGTGCATAGACTCTTGTGCATGGGAATAAATGTTTACCTTGCTGGGGTGTTGAGATATCAGATAAGAAGATGATAGCTCAACACTTTTAGGGTAAAGGTTTTATTACCACGTGCGGGAGTCAAATGAATAATAAATAGATAAGTTTGTGGTCTATTTTTAAGATATGAAAAATGTATATATTTGGGTGACAATAAACGCACCGAGTCAGTGTCCGTTTGTAAACGAAATTGTGTTGTTTTTAGTTCTGATTTCAGATGGAATATTTTTCACATTTCAAATTATTTCAATTTCCTTCATTCCTAACACCACCAATGTAACAGCCAGGGTCGTTTCATTCTTGAATTATTATTTGTTATACAAAAAAGTGCAACTGCGATGGAACCCCAATTTGATACCCAATGCGAAATGTTTTTTAGGGTTTTTTAGATTTTTTTTTCAAAAAACCCCTTTGAAATCGATTTTGTCCGTCTGTCCGTCTAAAATAACTCGCGAACGGCTCAACCGATTGTCATGAAATTTGGTAGGAATGTGTAGAATGGTTACAGTCTTTGGCACAAATACCTTAGAAGTTGGTAGGAAGAAGATAACAGGGTGTCCCGAACGTTTGAAAAAGTCGGTTTTTTTAGTTTTTATCGGAGATGGATGTATGGGTATTTAAATCAAAGATCTAAACGAGTACATCGCATTTCAGTTAAAATTTTTCAGTTTCGAGTAACGGTTAAAAAGTTATTGGCGTTTAAAGATAAACTTCCCTTTCGAGCTCCGCTTTTCTAAACCGTTATAGGGATCAATATGAAACTTTGCACAAAGATTGGTTAGTATGGCCTTATACGTTAAATATTAAGACTGTTGACTTTTGCTAAGTAAAAGTAAATAACAGTAAATTTGTAAAATTTCAATTTGTTCGTGTGTAGCCCCTCTTAAGTTTCCTAATATGAAAATTCTGCTAAGGGTTTTTAGAAAATTACATAGGGAATATGTCTACGAATTTTCATTCGAATAACTGTATCCAAACCGGAAATATAGCCAAGTAAGTATTTAGTAAGGGCCTTTCACAATGCAAGGGAAGCCTCTTAAGCATTTCTTCAATGCATATCTTTTAACTTAATGAAGCAATGAACATGAAATTTGGTGGAAATGCATAGAATGGTAATAGTGTTTGCCACAAATATTTCTGTTCTAGGACCAAGTTAACAGGGTGTCCCTGAATAGCTGCAAAGGTATACTTTTTCAATACTCCTAGGGAAGCTTGCGTGGGCTC
The DNA here is from genome assembly GCA_949715475.1 of Microchrysa polita. NCBI lineage: Eukaryota > Metazoa > Arthropoda > Insecta > Diptera > Stratiomyidae > Microchrysa > Microchrysa polita. The sequence continues at coordinate 7,038,997 of OX454421.1, forward strand.
TTATGTCAGGGATACAATGGAATCATTTTAAATAAGTTGCTTTTCCTTGATTAAAAAAAATTAACAGTAACAGTAGATTTACAGCTAATAAATTAAGTTCATATAAAGTTCTATAAAGCCAAGCCATTCTTACGTTTGCTTGAGTTTCTTTTTGCTTAAAGACCATCAGAAATCTTAAATCGAAAAATGCTTGTAGATTTGCTTGGAGTACTTTTATACAAACTCGGTAAATTAAATAGTAAATCTATTTTTGGATTGGTCTAATTAAAGGTGGAACAGAATGACGGACAGACGGACGGACAGAGAAAATCGATTTCATAAGGGTTTTTTGAAAAAAAAATCTAAAAAACCCTAAAAACCCTCGTATTGCGGGCGCAGCCCTCTGTACGCCGGTATTTTTTTTTTGTTATAAATAAGACACAAAAAAAATCCTTTCGGAAAAGAAACGAAAAACCAATTTTTTTCTTCTCTTTTTTTCTGTCTGACAAGCTTATGATTATGTATGACTATCTTATTGACGTAGTTCAGCCATCGGTTTATCGCCAAAAGGCGACTACGAAACACGTTTTAGCCCGACTTATTAACATGAACGCTCTAGAATCACAAAGATACAGCCACTTTTCCTAAAAGATTGATTTCACCAAGACAATGCTCTTTATCAGTCCTAAGAGAAACCCCGAACAAACAATTTATAAAACTTATATTTATATGGTTGGTTACTTAGACTTGGTTTTCCTTTTTCTAAGTTTCCATAATTCGAAATAATAAATATTGGACGGCCTAGGCCTGAGTCTCATGAATTCGTAGGTCGCTTGTCTGACACGTTTGTGCACTTATCCGTAGTGCACTTATCTATTTTGAAATGTATAGAAAACTGCACTGAATGGGTGGTGCATGAAAATTGTGTGCACTAATCCCAGTTTTGTACATAAGCGTGTTGCACTTATCCGTGTTTTACTGTATCTACAACGTACGCCCAACAAACTCGTGTCTAATGGAAGGGCGCGTGCCTCATACTTAACACGGGTTTGTAAACACATTTATCGCAACAAACCAGTTTGTAAATACGCCGCCCATCCTCCTAAATGTGCTTACGCGATCGGACTTAGCCACTTTGATTGCCCATGGGATACCTTCACTCTTGCAGGGGAAATCACCGTTTGTCTATCTCTGCAAAAAAGTCACCCACCGAAAACCGTTGAAGGAAGGAAGGACTCATCGAAAATGTTGTTTTAAGGAATTCAAAAATGTCACGTTAGTTTTTTGAAATTTATTTTACATTGTTCGTTAGCTGAACGACCAGGAAAAAAAATTGTTTGTCCCACTGACCCAAAAAAAAAATATGGCAAAAACATTTTGCTATTTTCCATGTCATTCAATTACAATCAAACCTCTCTAAATCGAAACCTCCTTAAGTCGCATTATTCCTTACCTCGAACAAATTTAGGGCTTGATTGGCATTCCCGTCAGTTTGGTATATAAAATAAAACTTCGAATTTCTCTAAGTTGAAAAGCTCTTTAACTCAAACAATACTTCATACTTATTCTATGCTATTTCTTATAAAACTTCTTCCCCTACGTCGAAACAAGTTCCATTTCATGTTATTTAGGACAATTGTTGGCTACGCTTAACTTAGTTTTCAGTTGCGAGTGCAAAAACGTAGTTAGATGATGGGGAAGCAGTATTCAAGAACAATCGGGATAAAAATGCTTCTAATTAGAATAAAGCTTCGGAGTTAATTACCTGGATGTCGAGGAAAACAGAGACATCGGTATCCATAAAGTTATTGAAGACCCAACGTTCCCGTACCTATAAATGCTTACTTTTGATTAATGAAAAATTATTTGCTGAATCGGGAATTTCTTCGAGTATGATTTATGTGGCTAACATGTCCTTAAAATTTTGACTATATAGACTAGATCGTTTGGCGGATGGTTAATGTTATTGTTGGACTAACTAACAGATGACAGTATGTATCTGTGCACGTTTGTCATTTCAATTTACCGTTAGTAAATATGGGATTAAAAGTTAATTTTGATTTTTTTGGAAAGTTCCAACTTTTGTATCTAAGAAGGTAGGAAGGACTTCGCAACATTAGATATTTCACTTTATTAGATTTATTTTGTTCAGTATATGATGTAAGTTTTGGGTTACATTCAATCATAAGCATCAAGACCAGAGTTTCTTTGAGGAAATCATGATTTTTTTTCGACAGGGCCCACTCTAAAAGCTATTAGTTTGTAAGGGTAGCTAGCGAAAAAATTTGGATAACATTTTTCCAGTAACAATCTGTAGAAAAAAATTGTACAAAATAATTTTTAAAACGAATACAAATCAGGCGAATTCGATTCAAATAAAATAGATTCAAATCCTTTTTATTGGATTTCCAATTTAAGTGAATACATAATTTGGTTAGCCTTTAGGTAAAACAACATCCTAAAACAGCGAATATCTTCTTTCTCAGTTGGTATAAATAAGAAAAATATCTTTTAAATTCACCAGTACCTAACAAAGCTTTTGCTTTTAAGAAAAATTTACCATAATTTTAAAATTTTCCCTCGTCAAAGTGCCACAAACAGATTTGTATAATAATTTTCTCTCACACATAATAAAATCAGAGAGGCGGCCGTGGTATTCTGCACATAATTTATTTCGATTCAAAAAATACTAAAACATGAAATTGCAATCATCATTACAAAAATATGATATTGTTTCGCTCCCAGAAAATATTTAAAGGACGACGCGGACGATTTCGCATTTCCATTATAGAAGAAAAAAACGAAAACAGAGTGAGAATAAAACCTCACTCTCTTATTTTTCTTATTTTTAATGGCCAAAATCCTATCGTCGTACACTTGGCTGATCATCATCATCTCATCATCGTCGCCCTTAATGAATATTCAGAGAGATGGTTTTCTGTGTTTTCCCTTTTTCTTCTCCCTATAGGTATATTTCGCGCTCCCACCTTTTGCAATTTGCACCGTTTTTAGATCGTCGACCAAAAAGAAAAAAAAACCATGGAAACCTATTGGAGTGTATACAAAAATGTCTCACCTACTTTCTACAAGGTGGCTATGGATTTCTGTTTTAAGCATTTTTTTTGTGTTGTTTTCACACGCCTTCGTCTTTCTGTGTGTAAGAAATTTTCTAAAAATTTCCTTGGGTGCACCAAAGCTTACAAGGATCTTGTCGTTGTCGTAGACGTCGTCGTCGTCATCGAAGCTACTTGAGATGGTAGGTTGCTAGAGATGTTGCTATACGAGTATAACGGGCGTGTGCTAGTAAGTACCGAAAAGAAATAAAAAAAGAAGAAAGAAAATGTATTTTTCTTTTGTTTACGCCAGCAGCGACTAAGCCAACGGTGTGAGAATAACGTGTAAAATATTTGCGAGATTGTAAAAAACACGTGCTGTGTAAACCATTAAAATTATACACGCGACAGTTATGCGCAAGGATACACGAGTGTAAAAAGTCGTGCAATTAGTGAAATTACTGCCGTAACATCAGCAACAGCATTCGCGGTCATACGGTGTAAGCTGTAAGTTATGCTAAGCATAAGCACCAGGACCAAACACACAATTTCAAAGAATTATAAGCAAAGCACGGTGAAAAAAAAGAGTGACGAGAAAAAAATCCTGGCATTGCACACCACCAAGCTAAGGGATGAAAATTCCATTCCAAAAATGCCTCCAATTAAATTTTCAGGATAACGACGCAGCAGCCGGGCAAAATATATATAACTCATGTGGCACCCTCTAAGAGTAAGTTGGGTTTGGTATTTTGGTGTTCATAGTAGGTTCGGCAGGTTTCTGGCTTATTAGGTGTCCGGGGTGTGAGGTGGAACGTATTATACAGCAGGTGTACTACTCTACTGTCTATATGATGACTCCTACACACATTTCCGTGGTTAAGGATATATCGGTTCAAGGCAACATATTTTGACGAAACAAATCCCGCGGATAGCTGCCATGGCTACGTGCGTCGTCTGTGTCCAACACAATATCACAATTGAAGAGGCGGCGGCGGCAGCAGCAGTGGAAACCATTTGTTTTTGGGTGGTCAAGCGCGTCGCTCCAACAACCGTTGGGCTATACAGAGAGGATATGTATCCCTTTCGTTGGACACAGCCGGAAATTAAAACGTATCAAGCACATCAGTTGGGATAAATTTTCTATCCTATCGCATGTCATGGACGTATTGGCAGCATTTTGGACAGGACATTGAACATCGACGGATCTAATCGACAAGTTTAAACCATATAGGCAGACATGGGACAATAAAGGAGCAGTTTCTAAACGATAGACAGCTGTCGAATAGACAGAAATTTGTAGAAATCCTTTTCAACTGAATTTAAGATATAGGCACGCTTCTACCGTCGGTTAGAGATGGTCTGGTTGATTCGAGAACATACAGAGTGTGGTCAGATTATTTTTTTTTTCTATGGTTGTGTCTTATACGTACGTATTAGCTTTTTCAATTTAACAGATGAAATGGCACATATGGAATCGTTAAAAATGGATGACGAACGTTGAACACACGAGGGAGTATAATCCTTGTAGAAATGGCTACGCACACAGGTTGGCGTATTATGTCGCAAAAAAAAATATTTTCACAATTTTTAGGACGATAAAATTCGACGAGACACGTATTTATTTCCTCGAGCATCCAGATAAAACTGTTCTCATCAACATTCCCGTTTGAAGGGATGAAACTTAAAAAAAAAATGAACTTTTCAAAAAATATCCACTTGAAATCGCACTGATTCAAATGCATCACAATTTCCTCTCACTTTTGTCATACACAATATCGCACAAAATCTGAAGCAATTCACCAGCAAAGGCAACAAAAGGGCAATCACGTTTGTTCGGAACACATACAGCACTTGAGTTGGGTTAAACTTCGTCGCAGGAAAACTTCAACTATACATTTTCAATTCACTCACAACTTTTGGTCAATTTGATTGGCCCCCGCTTCAGATTTGAATTAAATTAGAAAAGAAAATTCCTTACATATGGACTATGTGGAGAAAGGAACAAAAAAAAAAAAACAGAAAAGAAACGCAACAAGGACACAAAAAAAAATCGTCGAATAAGGACACTAACTTTTTTGGTTTACTTATTTTTCCAGAACTCTACACGGAAGATATTCAAATACAATTTCGGGTTTCACTAGAGACACCTTTCTGAGCCTCCTTTCTTACTTTTATAAATGTGAAGAGTCAAGTTTTATTGTATGTTTCCTTTTTTTGAGTGTTTACTTTCTTCTTCCTTTTTTTGTTTGTTTGGTGTGTGTGTTGTGTACCCTTTCGAATCAAGGGCTCGCGATATACTGACAGAAATTGGTCCATATAAATGCTAAATCATGAGAGTCTGGGAGCCAAGATGCCGAGGCCCATCCATATATTCACCATAGTCTCGCGACATAGGACGACGCATAAGCAGTCCGTCTAGCATCCATATTCCCTTCGAATATGTATAGATATCTGTTTCAAGGAAACCGATTTTCTATATATACGGTACAGATGCGATAAAACCATTATTATTCGGGGCCGAAGAGATATATATGGACCGACATCGAATCGCGAAAATGCTCCAAACGGGGGAAGCTGAATGGAATCCGAACGGCATAGTTGTTCGAACTCCGAACATCAACCGATGCCCCATCGCCTGTTTGCCGAAAGGGACCGGGATAAATGTCGCTATTCCCCGCTGTCGAATCAAATCGAAACGACTACAATTGACTTCATCGCATCATCGATGTAGCCCTGGAGACAGGATATGAAAATTCATTCGATTTACGAGACATTTTCGAAGTTTGCATTCCCCAACGGGGACACCCCGCCGGCTGTCGAAACAAAATGAATTGTTCCTTGCCCGTGTACCGTTTGGATGCTGTGTGGCAAACAATAGCTTTGACACCTTGCATCCCTCCTCACTCCGTGCGTTATCATAAGAACACCACGACGTATTGTGTGTTTGCAGACATAAACAAATTTCGTGGCCCTGGAAAGCTCCTCGCGTCAGTATGGACGATTGCAGCTCGGAAGGACATGCGTACAATTAACTGCTACTTACGGTTACTTTAACCTTCACGCAGAACTTGAATGAATTGTGGACACAAAAGTGGGACTTTACTTTAATTGTGTAGAAACTTTTTAGGAGTGTTCAAACTGTTATACAAAAAGCTTTCATATCTTTGCAGAAAAGTTAAGAGAATCAGTTGAGCTTTTATTCTATAAAGCTCTCTCTCTTCATTTCTCTCAACCAAAATAAGAAAAACAAATATTTTTAGCTTTTACAGCCGCATTTTATCCTGCAAACACATTTTACATGTTTTATTACCATCCGCAGCTATGGTTAGATGATACGATGATGTCAATCCCGTATACCGAAGTAACACGATACTGCCATCCATCCATACACACCCCCTGCTTGGACTGGCACACACAGAGTGAAAACCATACTCTAATAAACCTTCAACTCCTTAACCTCCTTAAGGCATATGTACGAGTATAAGAAAGAAATGGGTCAGATTGTGCATGGTCGTGTGTTTTATGTTAAGGGATTTCAATTGCAGGCAATGCAGAATAATTAGGACTTTTTTTTCTCCAGTTTCTGCCTTTCTCTCTGGTGTATATGCGGTACGGCGAGGCGCGGCCGGCCGGCGCGCGTGGCGTTAGCTTGAGCCAGCTGCAGACGAAGCGTTTGGTGATATGTTGACTGCAATTGAAATATGTATGTATGAATTACGTATATGTATATTCGGAGTGGATGGTAAATGGTGAGTTCTGTAAATTGGCTCCAGGCACAGAATCAGAAGTATACAGAAGGTTCAGCTCCATACATCGAAGTGTCCTAAGTAAAATTTCGACCTGGACGCACGGTGGGTCCATAAGAGAAAATATTTAGATGCCTTAAGCGAAGAGAACGTTCCTTCTCAATGTAGATACACTTTTGCTTGTTACTCTTCTTTTCATGCGCTACTTCGATAGATATTGTGTGAACGAAAAAAACTTATGCGTGTACATGAATGTGAATGCGATAGAGATAGCGCGACGACGACGGCCGCGTAAAGATATTCGTATTGTGAAATTAGCGATGGATAAGGATAGATTGGCGGGTGCGGGTGTATGAATTTGCGAGGACGATACGTGATGTGTTGATATATGGTGCGGCGATAGTGCCGCGGTGACGGAACATTGATGGGTGCATGAAATGAAATGTGTGAATTCCCATTCAGATACATACATATGACCCATATCTCCGGCACGACGCGCGGCGGCGAATGATAGTTAAGATGCGTAAGTTATGTTTGCATCTGTAGTACATATGTACTTGAATTGGGAAAAAATAATGAATGGGCGGTAAATTTGTCCAAAAGATGCTGTTGTTCAGCTAGAAGTGCCGCAGTGGGATAGTAATGCGATATTTTAAAAACTGTAGGTTTTCTCAGCGTATTCAAGTGGTTGTTTAAAAAAAAACTTACGATCATTATATCATAAAAAAAAAACACTGAAAATTTAGGGACTGAAGAAATTATTTTTTTTTTACATTTATGTGGTTTTAACAAAAAAATATATTATTTTCAATAACAAATATTTTGCTCTTATTAATTTTTTATAGGTATGTTATATACATATGTACATTTGCTTATATTCTACAAAAACTAATAAATTTATAGAAACATGTGGTATATATGTAATGGTTATCCACGGTTGTTCTTCGCAAAGCTGCATTCCTTTTTTGCAAATTACATATTTTAGTCGTTTTGCGATTGAGCCTCTTCTTTATGGATGAAACTTTTTTTTTGTAAAACTGTAAATTTTTCAAGTTTGTTTCGCAGTGATTGCAGACTGAGCCTGGAGATTCAGACCTTGGCCGTTTCCGTGGTGGTGAATCAAAGTCGTCACAATCTGACTCCAAATTCGAATGAACCTCTTCGCCGGGTTGAAGACAGCGGTTCAGAATGTATCCCCGTTTTAAATACCCTTTCGCGATTAAGTCAGCCGAGAAATGCTTGTCGCAAATGTACAATTGCGAGGAATTTGCGACGAATTCTTCATCAAATTTACACTTTATTTCCCACTCCTTGAATAGCGGAGTATCGCATTCAGGGAATTTAAACATTCTTATATTTTTGTTATCGCGTTTTGATCTCCGGCAATGAGGCAACGCACATCTGTTACCCCTTAATTTCTCCATATCTATGTTTACACTGATTGAACAATTTGTTTAGTTTGTTTTTCATCAATCTTTTATTAATAGAATTTCCCGGTCAAGTCCATAACCTTCCTAAGCATATAGGTAAATGTCTCAGACAAAAAAATATGAATGAATGAATATGAATATAAAAAATCATTTCCGGAACAAATGAAACCATCTTAACCAAATAAAGACATAGAATAAACATGCAAACAGAAAAATAACATTTTGTAATCAAGCACGGAAAATAAAATAGCTGATGCAATTTAAACTAATTTATTTATTTCGATTGCCGCGGAGGTCAAAGGAGGTTTAAAAAGTTTTTTAGTTGTTACATGAGACATTTAATATTTTAAAGTACAAAATATTTGTAGTTTTTGTTTTAATTACAGAATCAGCTCAATTTATTCTAAATACAGGGTGTCCGGAAACTGCCGCATAAACGCACCGGATTGTGATTCCCCATATGATTTCCAGCAAAAAAGTTGTACCGAACAGACCCCCTCAGCTTAACCCTTTAGCTGCCACAGGCATTTAAAGATTTTTGGAAAAATCATTTTCTTGCACGACTTAAAAGCCTAATATCTGCAAAGCTAGACCAGCTAGAATAGTGAAATAAAATGATTACTACAGCCAACAAATTTACCTATCAAATAAAACTAAGCACATCAAAATCGGATAAGAGGTTTCGTTTTTACAGAGCTTCAAAGTCAAATTTGCGTATTTTGACCAAAAAAAAATCTTTTTTTTTTTCATCTTAATTTTCTCCAACTTCTTCCAAGGTAAGGTGCTTGTACGTTTCTTTTAAAAATTGGCGCATAGTCCTACAATCATATCTTCTCACATCATTTTAATCTAGCTCCATTACTTCTAACAGTTTTTATACGTTAAGTGTAGAAAACCAGGGTTAATTTTAGCTCGAATTCAATACAATTCAATTCACACTGCTCCTAAAGATCTGCAATTGGTAAAATCTATACAAATTATGTCGAAATCGAGCCAAAATTAACCCTAGTTTTCTGCACTTAAGGTACTAAAACTGTTAGAAATAATGGAGCTAGAATGAAATGATGTAAGAAAGATATGATTGTAAGACTATGCGCCAATTTTTAAAGGAATCGTACAAGCACCTCACCTTGGCAGAAGTTGGAGAAAATTGAGATGGAAAAAAGATTTTTTTTGGGTCAAATTACGCAATTTTCACTTTAAAGCTCTGTAAAAACCAAACCTCTTATCGGAGTTTAGTGTGGTTAGTTTTATTTTATAGGTAAATTTGTTGGCTGTAATAATAATTTTTCTCACTATTCTAGCTGGTCTAGCTTTGGAGATATTAGGCTTTAAGTCGTGCAAGAAAATGATTTTTCTAAAAATCTTTAAATGCCTGTGGCAGCTAAAGGGTTAAGCTGAGGGGGTATGTTCGGTACAACTTTTTTGCTGGAAATCAACTGAAGATTCATAATCCGGTGCGTTTAAGCGGCAGTTTCCGGACACCCTGTATATGTACATTCTTTTATTGAACGGATATATTTCCTGACTGACGTGTAATACATACAGGGTGGCCCATTTAAAGTGAACTAGTGTAAACCATGCATAACTTTTTTATTTTTTAATATTTTTTTCTGAAATTTCGTAAGAATAAACTAGACACATGTGAGATATGTTTACAATACTTTTCAAGTAGATAGGCGTTGAGGAAGGGTTGATTTAGCTGGGTTTTATAAAGGAGTTTATTTTTGAACATTTTCATTCACAAAAAGTACTTATGCGGAGAGATAAAATGGAATATTGCTAACGATTCCTTAACTCAATGTTTAAAAGATAATGACTGTTTAATAATTACCATTATTAAGCAATTTATTTAGAAATTAGTCCGTAAAAATGCGTCAGGTAACGACACAATAATAATAAAAAATGAATGAATGAGTGAATCGTTACTTAAATTTGTCAAATTTTTATAAAATTACATTGATGAAATAAAATGGAAAGGATCCAAATGCATTAGTATTGCAAGAAAACAACATGGAGAGATATACGGTTCAGCAACGAGTTCGAATAGTACCAATTAACACGGAAAATAATAATTAGATACACAGCGCAAATTTCGACGAACGATTTGCAAAAGTTTTCGCTATTCTTAGGAACAAGGAACCGTTAATAGTCCTCGACGAGCCCGAAAACGAAGTTCGAGGACGGACGAAATCAATAAATGGGTGGAACCCAGCGTCGAATCAGATGCAACATCAACCCGAAGAAAGTCATTTCCGATTGGGGAAATCACGAACATTACAACGTATCTTATATGAATGCTACATGTTTTCTTACGCGACATAATTCACTTACAACTTCCTGATTACTAGAAGCGTATGCCACTGAGTTCCAGCGGCCACAATGGAGATTTTAACAGACGTTTTTGGCGAATGAGTCATTTCGAAAGGATCTACAATTAACTAGCCGGCTAGATCTTCAGACTTAACTCCACTAGATTTTTTTCTGTGGGGATACCTTAAGGAGAGAGTCTACAATAATAAACCAGGGATAATTCAGGAATTCAAGCAAAGTATTGTTGTGGAGATCTGAGGTTTGCAGCCATAAATATTGCGAAAGGTAATGGAAGATACCGTAAAATTATCCCCTCTTTGCGAAGTCGCCCGGGGCAGCCATTGGATGGATATATTTTTTGATATATAGTGTAGACATATCTCGCAAGTGTCTATTTTATTGTGTGGAAATATCAAAAAAATCGGTTCAGAAATAAAAAAGTTATTCATGGTTTACACTGGTTCACTTTAAATGGGCCACCCTATACATAAATATTTTACTTTCTATTTTTAATCGTGGCTGTGTGAGAACTACGATTTTACACAATAAACTCTAACAGTAGTACTTGCAACACTATGTACACTCCAAGTTCATATGCAATGAAAATTATCAATTTAATTCAGAAAATTATTTTCTTGTTGTGGATATTTATTTATTTTATCCGGAAATGGTTTTTATTTATTTATGTAACTCAAGAGAGTTATGAAACTGACCTGAAAATTACATTTTTTCCTTATAATAATTGACGTATTTACCATTGTGCATTATAATATTAATTAATATGTGCATTTCTTTTCCGATTGATTAGCGCCATAAGGCGCAAATTTCTGAGAAAATATTTACATTTATTGTATACTTTCTTATACGGATTGATCAAAATAATAATTTGAATTGGTATTAAATGTATAAGTATTCACATTTTATAATTGAAATAGAAATAAATAAATAAAAATGTGAAACCCTTCCATGCAATATGCATGGAAGGGTTTCACATTTTTACCGACTTAATCTGGTCCGGTTGCGTGTTTGAGGCATTGGGAGTTTAAAATTGTATTTGATATTTCAGCTTAACTAAATTTGCAGATATTACTTAATTAAACGTAGCCTCCTACACGCTTTTAAATAGTTTATTTTATAGTCAGAAGCATCAAAACCCCCCTCTTCCTTTAACGGGCTTGGGACCGTCTTCGACGGAATTAGGACAGGTGTAGCCCAACAGACAGACTATGATTTTGTAAAGATTTTGGAAAATTTTATTCAACATTATTAATTACCCTTGATTTTTCGGCTATGCTGTTCAAGAAGAGGGAGGCTAACGAAGTTGAGGTAAGAATCTCTACCAAATCTGTTTTCCACCCATCGCATCCACTAATCGCACTCATAAACAGAGTGTTTCACATAGTGGTAACCGATCTTGTTTTGGAAAAATTCACACAATAACTAATCTATTGTTTGTTCTGTAATAGCTATCTTAGTTTTTCTTCAACTTGTTGTAGACATCTTAAATAACGTATGGTCGAAGTTTGGTTTCGATCCATTGTAAACTAAGGGAGATATGTATGTACATATTTCTATTTCGTTACAAATTTTTATTCTGATTCCCATAGTCCACAGTGTAAACAATTTTGGTCGACATTTGTTCACAGTTCAGATTATTATTCCTGTATTATTACTGTTGTATGCTAATCTAGTTCATTGGAATTTATAAAAACCGGACAAATATTTCAAAATATGTAATGAAAAGTAAATAATGTTTCGTTTGGGAATTTCCTATTTCAGTCAGTAAATACGGCAATTATATAAGGAAAACTGCAAAGTTTGCTAAAAAGTTTCTCGGCTATCCAGTCTTTTCCTCCAAGGACGTTAGTACATACATATGTACTTTGTAAAGTGGCGTATGCGTAAATTATAAATTGAGAAGGATGTTTTTCAAACCACGCGGTAATTGAATAGAAGATAAAGCTCTTCATTTAATGGTTAATGCTCATTTTTCGCAACTGCAATCAAACCAGGAAACATATGTACATGCATACATATACATACACTGCCTGTCATAACAATAGCCGCACCATAAGACAGACTGATCCTTGGAAATTGAAAGAGAGCACAGTTATTCCACATATTATATACTTAGGGCATATTAAAAAGACAAATAGTTCCACAAAAAATTTCCTTTTATTTCATACCGTTATTCTTCTATAAAGGAATATCTAAATTTCCGGTCCGTCACAACTATAGCCGCACTTGGAATCAGTATAGTGAAAACTGTTAAAAAAAGCCTAAATTAAGGAAATTCATAACGGGAAAAATCTTTTTAAATAAAATTGACTCTGAGGAATTATTTTGTTTATTTCTCAATAAATCATTATAACTGTTTTTCAAGATTTTTGCTTATTGACTTCTCAGTATCAATAACCATTTCTTTTACATAGAAAACTGTTTGAGATTGTATTTATTTTATGAATTTGACGTAATAATGTTTCCTAAAGATTTCCTGTCTAATTTTGATAAAGGAGGGGCGACCTCCGTAACATTTGTTTTATTAGAACCTTCTTGAAGTGCAATGATTGGCGAGAGATTATGCAATCTCTTGTTAGATAGTCCGTTATGTGCCATGTCTTCTGTATTAAAATGAAAACAGTTTATCGTTAGGATATTCCAGAGAAGATTTTACTGTATTAGAGGTTGTTACATCAACTTTTAAACACATTGTCAACCCTGCTTAACACTATTAACGAACTCTGTCCAAAATTTGTATTGAGATCTATGAAAATCTGGCAAGTGCGCATTAAAAGTATTGGACAGGATAGTCTACCTATAGAATACTTGATTTCGTCACTTTCAGCATAGGAAAAACTTCATAGGATTGTCCTGACGATAAACTGCTTCCATTTTATACAGCAGATAGGACACATAACGGATTTTAAAGCAAAAGATTGCATCAACTCTTACCAGTCGTAGTACTTAAAGTTGGTTGCAATGTTTCAAATGTTCGAGAGGAACCTCCCATTGATCCAAATGGGACAGGAAACCTTCGAGAAACATTATAACGTAAAATTTAGTAAAAAAAAACACGAGTTCAGACAGTTTTCTATGTAAAAGCAGCGATTGACTAGGCTAACAAGCTAATAAGCCTAAAACTCGAAAAACTGTTAAAATGATTTCGTGAAACATAAACAAAACAATCTCCCAGAGTCTATTTTATCCGAAAAGGATCTCTCCCGTTATTAATTCACTCAATCTCTGCTTTTTAATCAGTTTTTGCTATAATAATTCCAAGTGCGGCTATAGTTATGACAGACCGGAAATTTAGTTTTTCCTTTATAGAGAAATAACGGTTTGAAATAGAAGGAAACTTTTTGTGAAATTATTTGTGTTTGAAGTATCCCTTTTGCTTATGGTATGTAGAATAACTGTGCTCTCTTTAAATTTTCAAGGATCAGTCCGTCTTATGGTGCGGCTATTGTTATGACAGGCAGTGTATGTATGTATCATAATCAAAACTCTTTATATAGCCCGTGGTTGTTAAAAAGTATAAACGTTGAAAAATTGGAAAACTGGATAAACGTGAAAACATATCTCTTGTAGACACAACAATTTATTTATACATTATACTAACCTATGTAAATTTTTAAGACCAAAATCACCAAAAAATTTCTGAAAACCTGTTAAAAAAATCAATCACTTGTATACGCTGCTAAAGTCACATATGATGTGCCAATTGCAATTTCCATAAATTTGATTTTCATTTTTTGTAGATCTTTTTTTCTTACATTATTTATTTTTGTAAAATCTAATGTAAAATATCGTATACAAATCATTCTATTTGATCCCAATTCATTTTAAGCTGCAAACACAATATTGTAGCATCCTAACCCCTTCGTTGCCGCGCGCCGCGCCGTAGATATTGGTCATATGTATCTAAAATGCATGCATGCGAGCTCATGAACCCGTCAATGTTCCGTCACCGCGGCACTATCGCCGCACCATATATCAACACATCACGTATCGTCCTCGCCAATTCATACACCCGCACCCGCCAATCTATCCTTATCCATCGCTAATTTCACAATACGAATATCTTTACGCGGCCGTCGTCGTCGCGCTATCTCTATCGCATTCACATTCATGTACACGCATAAGTTTTTTTCGTTCACACAATATCTATCGAAGTAGCGCATGAAAAGAAGAGTAACAAGCAAAAGTGTATCTACATTGAGAAGGAACGTTCTCTTCGCTTAAGGCATCTAAATATTTTCTCTTATGGACCCACCGTGCGTCCAGGTCGAAATTTTACTTAGGACACTTCGATGTATGGAGCTGAACCTTCTGTATACTTCTGATTCTGTGACTCCAGGTGAGTAGAAGTATTTTTCATATTTAGTTTTTAATAAAACAAAGTTCCCAGGAATAAGGTAGATATCGACAAATGGTTAAGAATTGCTTTCATTAATTGGAAAAATAGGTTAACATTATTTAAAACCAAAAAAAAATTAGGTAATGAATTTTACTAATGAAGAGCAGGCAGGCATTTAGAGTAAAAAGAATGGTAATGGATTCGTCATTGCTGTAGTGAACTATTCAAAAGTAATAATACATTTCGTGAAGGGTTTAATTAGGTGTGCAGCTTACTTGGGACAGGTGGATGTCACCCTTATACCACACCGTTATATATAGGTCCTGCTGCAAGTATGGATATGGCAAAAGGACTCTTCCAATCATTATAGAAATGGATATCTTTGGACATATAGTGAAGATATTAATATACTGGAATATCATTGAAGAAATTTGGTATCCTTTCACAACCGTTCCTTAAGGATATCAAGGATATTTTTAGAAACCAAGTGGTATCTAGGTAATATGGGTGTCATATGACTGGAGATGTTAAAGCGTATGAAATATAATAAATTTGCACGCAGTTCAAGTCCGCGATGGGTTTCATATGACTGGAAATAATGAAGCAGTAGATCATTATACCCTTCGCTCATAGAGTGAATGGGTATATTAACTTTGTCAATATTTCCCCCCTACGCTGTACACATACTCGATGCGTATGTGTGTGTGTGTGTGAGATGAAACGTGATTCTCTTCTTTTTGAGTAAAACCGTTAAAAGTTTTGTATTTGTATTTTTTTGGATTATAGTTGGGGATGGTCACCAGATTATGGCATTAAAAGCCCCAACCGATTGGGTGTCCGCAACCATAAAATAAGGAGAGAAAGGGGGGCATTTTTTCGTTTTTTGCGATTATTTCCAAAACGTTAAGAAATACAGAAAAATGGTTTGAGGACGAAAGAAACTACATAAAATTATATTTGAAATGATATATAACACATTAGAGTTTAATTGAGTTAGACTAGAAAATAAATTAGAGTATTTTCATTTTAGACCTCTTTTAAAAGCTCCATAACTTTGAAAAGAATGCTAGCTCAGCCGTAAAATGTTGTATAAGTATTCACAATAAGTTCAAAATAATTTTAAGGTAAACATCGAGTCGCTCCGGCAAGGACCCCCATTATCCCCCCCATTTGAAATTGTCGAAACGGCATGTCCATAACTCCCTCCAAAATTGGAGCAGAGTGCTAAATTTTGGTTTGTTACAATCGAAGGTCATAGCCACCCCACCCACCAAAAATCAGCTCATTCGGATAAAAACTAAGGGTATCTTCCATACAAAGTGACCCATCAGGAGTTTGTTCTACGTACTAGGGTAAAACTAGAAAAAACGCCGCAGGTGATAAAACGCCCCATGCACTTATCTGAAAACTGAAGCATTGTCTAAACGGGGCAGTGTAAAATTTACGTTCGTTGCAGTCTCTTCTTATCGTTGCAAGTGTTCGGAACTGGTTTGGTTTGGAGTAGTCAATAAAAAAATATTGCGGATTTCTGTTTTTTTGCACCTGGAGATATTCTGGTGAGTACTACGAAATTTTGTGCCAAGTGATTAGTGTCTCGAATTTCGAGGAAATAAGTCAAATATAGGAAAAAAGACAAAACATACATCAGTTTAAGTAATATTTTCATTTTCTAAGAATTGCGCTGTTGCCAAGTTCAAGGTGGGGCGTTTTGTACAACGATCTGGACAAAATACCCCATCATGCTAAGTGCAATATGCCCCGCTTTTAACAGCGTAATAATTGAATATTTCGTTTTGTTTTGTCAGAAATGCCGAGAAACTAAAAAGAACAACGCTGCGGGCTTCATGGTCGAAGTCTGGCCTTAAGAGGCAATGGAATGTGTCCAAAATAAGAGAATGGGAGTCAACGAGGCGTCTAGAACGTATAATATTCCATCAAGAATGTTGGGCAGACACATTCTAAGTGGAAAAACGAAAGGTCCGCCGGGTCGCTCAACAGTTTTCAACGATGAAAACGAAAAAAAAAAACGTGTTGCCCACATTAAAAGATTAGAAAAAGTCGGATTTGCTCCAGATCGAAATGATGTGAAAGAAATGGCGTATCAGTTGGCGGAGCAGCTAAAAATTAAACATCCTTTTTTTAATGAGTCCGGAATTGCTGGTAATGTATGGCTCAATGCCTTTTTGAAGCGAAACCCGGAACTGAGTGTACGGAAATCTGAAGGACAATCCTTGGCACGTGCTTATGGTGTTAATAGGACAGATGTCGGATATTTTTTCAGATACTAGCAACAATTTATTCCGAACACGACTTACAAGATAAGCCTGGTAACATATATAATATGGATGAGACAGGTATTTAAATTAACAATAAGGCAGGTCAAGTTTTGGCCACGAAGGGGGCTACAGACGTTTACAAAATAACAAGTACCGAAAAAGGGGAGAACGTAACGGTCATAGCTTGTTGTAATGGTGAGGGCAATTTTCTACCTCCAGTGCTAATATATAAGGATGTTTACAATAAGCCAGAATTTGCTGAAGGACTACCACCAGGCTCCGAAGTGTTTATGAACAAGAAGTCTTCATACATTAACAGCTATTTTTTTATGAAGTGGTTCGTTGATATATTTTTGCCTAAAAGCGACCCGGTAAATCATTGCTAATATTAGATGGCCATAGTTTTCACTGCAATAATATACGGTTGCTTGAGGTAGCGAGAGAAAATGATGTTATACTATTATGCCTCCCAAGTCACACATGTCCTCCAACCACTGGATAGAGCCTTCTTCAGACCGTTCAAGATGTATTTTGCACAAGAAGCAAAATCTTCGATGGTAACTAATAAAGACAAACGGCTGAGCAGATACGATGTCTCTAAATTGATAGGAAAAGCCTGCGGCAAGGCTGCCAGTATTGCAAACGGAATATCAGCTATAAAATCGACAGGGATAAATCCATTTGATCCTAATGCAATTCCGGAGCACTACTATTCTATATCGAAATCGGTTGAAATCGGATTCTCAGAAAACCCCGATTTACAGCCGCGAAATCCAATTACTGAAACGACTTCAGAGAAGACACCCAATTCTACTGTTTCAACACTGATCAGTCAACCGGGATGCTCCTATTCTACAAAGAAAACCCCATCAAAAATCTTGACTGAAATTCATCCGGTGCCAAATTTACCAGCAAACATAACTAAAAATAAGCAAAAGGCTGTAGTTCTTACCTCTCCAGAGAACATGACTAACAGAAAGGGACTTGATGAGAAAAAAAATCGAAGATCACTAAAAGAAACATACGATCAACAAAACACCCAAAGGCAGAGAAAAGAAGATTAAAAAAAAAAACAAGAAAAAGAAGGACATTTCGTCTTCTTCGGGAGAAAGCTATAAAATTAGTGGCCCTTCAGAAGAAGAGGTTTCTGATGTCGACAGTAATAAATGTATTGAATGTACGGAGAACTATTTTGCTACTTCCTCGACGGAAGATTGGATAAAATATCGTAAATATTCGGCATGGCTGCATGAATTTTGTACAAAGTACAACCCCCTGTGTAATCGCTGTGGACGAAAAGCTAAAAGGGAAAAAATCAGCAAAAAATGAAGGTCGATTTTACTTTTTTTTTTAATTATCTACATGTACTTTGATATGTATGAATAACAGAAAGAATTGAGTTTTGAATTGTACAACTATTATTTGCATGCAATCATGAGTTTTTGTTTTATAATTTTTTGAATTATAACTTCATTTTTATTCCTGTATATGTGAATATACTGTATTACTTTATGTATGTCGATAATAAACATAATTGTTTGAAAGCCAACTTTATTTTGGATGGTGCGTTTGGTAACCCGTGGTGGGGCATATTACCAAGCATATGATTTACAAAATGCCCCACTGATGGAAAACTAATATCACTGTTACCTAATAGTACCTTTCGAAATATTTCAAGTATCATTTTAATGCTAACATATCAGTATATCATCTTGCAAAATACCGCAATGAAATCAAGTAAACTTTTCGTTTCACAGCAGTTTAAAAAAAATACCGGCGTACAGAGGGCTGCGCCCGCAATACGAGGGTTTTTTAGGATTTTAATAAATAAATAAATAAATAACAGGCGTGACAATCCAACATTGGACTAAGGCCGCAGGATGTGTTAGTGACATCCTATTTCCAAGATCTTATCTGCTTTTTGATGAGGTAATGAGATCAGCATCACGCTCAGCAGTGTTATTTATCCCCATAAATGGGTACTCGTTTAACATCTGAGTGAGATCATAGTCTGTCACAAGCTCGTGAGTTCGAAAAACACAATGGGACACGGTGAGATTCGAACTCATGAGCCTGTGCACCGAAGGTGCGCACACTAACCGCTCGACCAGCCAGACTACAGGATTTTAATGCATAGTGAATATTTTTTGTACATATATTTTATATGCAATAAATAAGAATTGTGCACAACATTCAAGAAATGCTTCCTGTAAAGGCAAGCGCCTTTCATTCTGTTCCACCTTTAATTAGACCAATCCAAAAATAGATTTACTATTTACCCAGTTTGTATGAAAGTACTCCAAGGCAAATCTACAGTTATTTTTCGATTTAAGATTTCTGATTGCTTTTGAGCAAAAAGGAACTCAGGCAAACGTAAGGATGACCTGGCTTTATATATGAACTGAACTATTAGCTGTAAATCTATTGTTACGGCTTTTTAAATCAAGGAAAAGCAACTTATGTATATGAAATGATTTCATGTCTGGGAATACTACCCAAGCTTTCCTATAAGCATTGGACAAGTATACTTTTGCAGCTATTCAGGCATTCAGGGACACCCTGTTAACTTGGTTCTACAAACTTCAAAAATATTTGTGGCAAACACTATTACCATTCTATGTATTTCCACCAAATTGTATGTTCATTGTTCAATCAAGTTAAAAGATATACATTGAAGAAATGCTTAACAGGCTTCTTATGCATTGTGAAAGGCACTTACTTGGCAATATTTCCGGTTTGGATACAGTTATTCGAATGAAAATTCATAGACATATTCCCTATGTAATTTTCTAAAATCTCTTAGAAGAATTTTCATATTTGGAAACCTAAGAGGGGCTACACACGAACAAATTGAAATTTTACAAATTTACTGTTATTTACTTTTCCTTAGCAAAAGTCAACAATCTTAATACTTAACGTATTTAAGGCCATACTGACCAATCTTTCAACAAAGTTTCATAGCAATCCCTATAACGGTCTAGAAAAACGGAGGTCGAAAAGGAAGTTTAACTTTAAACGCCAATAACTTTTTTACCGTTACTCCAAACTGGAAAGTTTTAACTGATATGAGATGTACTCGTTTAGATCTTTGATTTAAATAGCCATACGTCAATCTCCGATAAAAACTGAAAAAGTCGACTTTTTTCAAACGTTCGGGACACCCTGTTATCTTCTTTCTACCAACTTCTAAGGTATTTGTGCCAAAGACTGTAGCCATTCTACACATTCCTACCAAATTTCATGACAATCGGTTGTGCCGTTCACGAGTTATTTAGTGAACAGACGGACAGACGGTCAGACGGACAGACGGACAGACGGACAGACGGACGGACGGACGGACGGACAAAATCGATTTCATAAGGGTTTTTTTTTAAAAATATTTTCTAAAAAACCCTAAAAAGTGGCGCATATTGTAGAGTTTTACCCTACTCATTGTCTTGGGACCCGGCGAATTTCTAGAATTTCGAATTTTTAAATTGGATTGCAGGCAGAAATAAGCCCAAAAATACAAAATCTGCTAAATTTAAATTTACTATTATATGCATTAACTATGCTTCTATAATCTAAATCTTACCTCCAAACAGAGTGAAATCAATGAGATTAAAGAACTATTTCTTACCTGAAAAAGAAAAAAATAAATTTGAATTAGCGTGAATTGTGAATTGTTGACTAAAATTACAATACATGCAAGAAATCAAGACATTTACAGGAATTGAAAAAAAATCAAACGAGGCCAATTAGGGCGCGGCCGATATTTGAATACCCGTCACATTTGAATGAAACTTAATCTTCTTTTTTGTCAACAATTTCTACCGCAGCCCTATGACGTATTCCGATTCCATCTGTTCCTGGATGCGCTGACGGTAATCCAGGAACACACTTGAATGAATTTTGGCTTACATTAAAAAAAAAGTTTTCTTACACGAACCTAATATTTGTAGGTCGGTTTGTATGACAGCCCTATGACGTAATGTTCCAATTCGATCCATTGCTAGATATGTTATGAGGCTTTGCTAGGAACACATTTGGCTTAAGTTTGGATAAGATTGGTTCATAAACAAAAAAGTTTTTCTTAGAAGAACCTAATTTCGAAGGGTTGGTTTGTATGACAGCCCTATGACGTAGTGTTCCCATTATATCCGTTCCTAGATATCATTTGAGGATTTGCGAGGAACACACTTGGGTGAAGTTTGGTTGAGATTGGTACGTAAAGAAGAAAGTTTTTCTTAGAAGAACCTAATTTTTAGAGGTTGGTTTCTATGGCAGCCCCATGACCCCATAATCCGATTCCATTCGTTCCGACATATATACAGCGTACACTAAAAAGAAACTTGTATAGAAAATTTCAGGCCGATAGCTTCAAAACTGAGGGACTAGTTTGCGTTACAACAGACGGACAGACAGACTGACGGACAGACAGACAGGCGGACATGGCTCAATCGATTTCTCTCGTCACACTGATCAACAATATAAATACTTTATATAGTCGGAGGTGCTTCCTTCCTAAATAAATAAATTATAACCTATGTTTTTTGGGATCGATAGTTTGCAGACGATGTACTTTGTTGTGTCGCCTCTATAGATTATATTGACCCGAAAAATTAAATGGCATCCCTCTATTAACTCAGGCCCTCCCGATATTAACTTTGAAGTGCTTTCAGCTTAGTGAAATTAAATTAAAAGTTTAAAAATTTCCTTGGCGACATCAAAAAGTATTGACGGTACAAGAAAAACTTTGGAGGGATAGTTCTCCTCGTTTCAGACTAAACAATGCAAGCTGACAGAATATTCTGTTTTATTTATGAGATTGTAATAAATTTAATTGCAAACGACTCTTATCGTAATATTCTTCATTCAAGAAAGAAATAATCTAGGGACGCGGGAGCGTCCCGCCCGCCAAAGAAAGACGAAATATTTGAACAAATGCAAAGTGAGAAGCGACCAAGACTATGTTTACACGACGGAACAAGTAAGGGTTTTCGGACCTCTGTAGCTCGGACTCTGGTTAGCCCTGAGTATTCAAATTTGGTAGGCGTTGTCACACGCGCCGTCTTACGAAGTGTAGCAAATTTCATGAAGATACGATGAAAAATACCGGAGTTATAATAGTTTGAAAATGGCATTTTTTCGAAAATCTTGTTCTCGTTGTTCTTGTTGTTCATTGACAGGGCTACAGCCTTGTAGAGAGCATTTCGGGATCCGCTCTCTTTCCCCATAGATAGAGTATGTCGCGAGGGTGTGCATAGGCTATCATTTGCCCCGATCCGTGTAGTAGAAAAAAAGATACTGCAAAAATGTGAAGCTGGATAGAGTTTCTGGCTTGTCTTTTTATATGTTTCAAAGGAAATAAATTGCAAAAGTCGGAAATGGGTCCGAAAAATGCTGGGAATAGAATCGTATAGTATTGTGATTTGTTAGAATTGTTAAGAACAATCCCTTGTATATGTGCTCCAAAGTTTTCAAGTGTAGAGCGTCTGGAAGAGTAGGGGCAAGAGGTAAAAGTTCCTGTTTTGGTTCGTTTTATATACGAGCACGTATGTATACATTAGATACCTATTAATTATAGTAATATTGCATGAGCATATAGTGCGGTGCATACATTGCGTTCTTTTTTGTAATTACCACTCGGTTTGATCCTGCTGTGGTGGTGGAACCTGGATGTAGGGACATTCTTGGGTCAGCCGTAACGGGGATCGTGTCTTAACCGTTTGGTAGGCCCAATTTGAAACTTAGGAAGTATGGATGTAATTTATATCCCAATAGGGTAACAGATAGGGTTCAAGTTATGGTTAGGTCGCAGTTAGTGCTATTATTATGGTTAAATTTAAGGATAAGGCTTGCGTTAAGGTTGAGTTTAAGGTTTAGACCAAGGTTGAGGTTAAAGTTGGGGTTATCATTAAGTTTATTGTGATGCATAAAAATATTAAGGCTACCAAGATTACGAAGGCTTCCAAGGTCACCAAAGTTATCAAGTGTACTAGGATCACTAGGGTTACCAAGGCGACTCAGGTTACCAAGGGATCTAAGGTTACTAAGAGGGTCATTATTTTTCGGTGTAGTTTTGTGTTGCCTCGATAGCAGAACCCAAATGAAAAAACCCAAAATTGTAGTGAAACCGATATATTTCGGGCTATCAACAGCCCATCTTCAGGGTTTAGTTTTCTATAAAACAATACAAATTTTGGGGATATATAAAACAAAATTGAATTAAAATAAATTAAATTACCTAATTAGTGGTTTTCAAAAATTATGGACAATAGCGGATTGATGTAGCGTATACCATATCTCACAAAAACAACTCTGTTGTAAAAGGTTTTCGCCAAAGAAAAAGTCGTCAGTCGCAAAAAGGATTGATATAAATACAATCCCGCCAAAATACTCGCATCTTGTCTCAAGGATATGCATATTGAAAAGTGATTGAATTAGTTAATAGCTTCCACCAAACCTACGCGGTGCGATACGCGTCAGAATCTATGAAATAATTTTCGCAGTGGTAGACCATGCTGATTTTGCCAATTCGGGTGGTGTGTGTGTTGTGTGTAACGCGTACCGCTCCCGCGTTTGTTTGGCGGAAACTAATTTCATGCAATAGCAGGATAAAACCAATCTTATGAAAATTACGAAAGACCTTTATTATATGTATAAAAAAGGGAAAAGTCGCCTAAACGAAGGAAAGCAAAATAAGTTTCTGAAACACATTTTATTAACAAGGCTGGTAGATTTAAAATGAAATCTAATCAAGAAAATTACATAGCAGCAAATAACACCTTCGTGAAGCTCCCCGCCAATAAGCGTTGAAAGAAATTAGTTTCCGCCAAACCAGCGCGGGAGCGGTACGTGGTACACATAACCACCGAATTGGCAAAATCAGCATGGTCTAAAGCGGCGAAAATTATTTCATAGATTCTGACGCGTACCGCACCGCGTAGGTTTGGTGAAACCTATTAACTAATTCAATCACTTTTGAATATGTATATCCTTGAGACTAGATGCGAGTATTTTGGAGGGATTGTAATGATATCAATCCTTTTTGGACAATTTAATGCGAAATAATAAATAATAAAATTAACTGAAATGTGCTTATTACTTGGTCCATCCTTTCTTAGTCGGTTCATAATTTATCAAGGTAAATGTAAGCTGCTATTTATTATAATTGGCTGATTTACATATTGTTTGATTCCTCGCAAATTAAGTGTTTAAATCTTTGCATATGATTTGATTAACTCAAATAACTACCTGGCTACAGGGTGATAAGAAAAATTCGTATGGGTGTACTTATTTTTTTTGCCATATGTGTACATACAAGGTTTTTCACATACTGAAAATGTTAAGTATCCGGACTATTACTCGTATGTATAGTTAAAATTGCTGTTGACATACGTACTATAAAATGCATAACATTTCGTGGTCCGGATTAGCTTGATATCCGGAGTTAAGGTGGAGTAAAGGTGATCCGGATTAGCTTGATATCCGGAGTAAAGGTGATCCGGAGTCAAGCCTATATTGGGTTTCAGTAGAACCGGGTGATTGGTTATTATGGGCCCTTAACTGCCCAGAGAAAAAACAACTTTTTTTCGCCTCCTTGATCCCCCCTTATCTACGCCACTGTGTTAAGAACGTGTTTTTCAAGTTATTTTATCAATAGTCATTTTGTATAGCTGAATCCTAAATTTTCAGTTTTCAGAACAAAAACGGTGACAGACAACACAAACTGATCTCTTGGTCTATTTCTTAAATCGCAAGTGGAATATGCAGTCTGAGAGACAAAAACAGCACTGAATATAGACGAGCTTACGTGAACTCGGCCGCCCGGCATCACTTCCTAGGGCCTAGTACCCTTAGTAAAAAAAAAAATCAAGTAAAAGATTCTCCACATATTTCAAATATGATGCATAGTATAAACACACGAACGCCCTTTGGAGCCTAGCCTACCCTACTACTTTTTCTGAAACTTAATAAGAAAAAAAGAAACAGATATAAAAAAGGATTCGTTATATAAAGCCACCACACGGGAAGCGTATGATGACTGCAGATGTTTTCATACTGAAAACCACCGACCTGTATATACCATTGCTGGCAATCAGAGCACACTCCAGAGGAGCTTATAGTCCTGTCTCAATATTATAGCAAAACGACTCCTATCTCCTTACTATCCTCTCTCTTATATATTTCATAACATAATATTCCGTGCTACAAACATTTGTGCAGATATTACGGAGTACGTGGAAAATATTGTGGTGAATTATGACATGGCGCGCGATAGCAAAGGACTATACACTGCATAACTAATGCAATTTAATTATGTTTTCTTCATCTCAAGGACCTGCTCGTGTGCCATGTACAGCCGCTATGGGAGAGAGTATACACGTACATCTACCACTTTTATGCATTTTTCAGTATGGCATCCTGCTTGATGTGCTTCTGTATACGATTGCGAATTTAATGTCCAATGCAGTTCTAACAAGACCATTCCTCATCCTTGTGCTTACCGATTACGCCGATATGCAGAGCAGATACAAACTCGTACACAAGCTGTGTATTTGTACGTACTTTCAAAGTAAGAGATCATTTTTGTTTGACAAGCAAAAGTGATATTGAACTTTTCACCATGTACCGTAATACAGAGCACCCAGAAGGATATTATTCTCGTGGAAAATATGTTTCAATATAAATGATGTACAACTTCGATGTACATATTTTCCGAGTAAACGATGCACCAATGAGAAATATTGTACGTCATATAAAATGGTTTTTCATGGTTCGCTAGCGAAAAGGACAACAAAAAAAGGAGAATGATGGATGATCATTATGGGGTTTGTCCCGCGCGAGCGTTCGTGGCTTTTGCTCGTGTGTGTGTGTTTTTTGCCTCCTTTTAGCTTTTCCGCGCTATTGACATGATTAAGCGACCTTGCGGGGCCAATATGAAGGGTTAGGAATGCTTTGGGAAACTATTTTGACATTTTTTTCTTTAAATTGAAATCACGAGGATGACAACGACGTGGCTTCAGCCGCATGATTATGTTTGAAGGCAGGGCCGGCCCTAGGGGTGGGCGAACTGGGCGGTCGCCCAGGGCCCTCACACTTAAGGGGCCACCACTCTCAAGAAACCTTTACTTTCAAGGGCCACCACTCGGAAAAAGGTTCACTCAAAAGGGGCCTCCACGCGAAAGATATGTACTCGAACTAAAGTAGTTCTAAAGTCAGTTCTAAATTTAATATAAAGTGAAATAGCGATTATGTAATTTTACTGATAAAAAATCTGTTATAACATGCATATGGATAAGACATCCATCTTTCAAAAGAGAGAGAGCTCTCTCTTTTGAAACAAATTGCAATGTCTGCTCTCCAACGTCACCATTGATGTCTTTGATGTTTGTTAAAAATTTCAGTGACGGTAGCATGGTTTGAAAGAAGTTTGATTTTTAGAACATATCGAAAAATTTTACCAATATCCCAGCTCGATAAGGTGCAGGATAAGCCTGAGATTATACCACGAAAAGCCGGTAATGATGACACAAGAGGCCACTACTTCACGGATTGGTATAATAAGGGAAGAAAGAGGAAAATAAACCTAGATCAAAATTTTCGGATAACGATATTCGGATCCTTCATTTTTTGCTCCCTTAGACCACGTCGAAAGCTGAGCATTGCTGCCATACAAAAATCTTAAAATCGAGATTAATGACTGGAAATCTCATACTGTTTCTTTACAAGACGTGACACCTTTAGGTTACAAGAAGTTTGAATTGGTATTTATCATGAATAACTTAACCGCACGCCCGTTATCGACGTCAGACCCATAAATAAGGATTGGAGTTTTCTGCATAGAAAACCGGCGGATGTATTATTTATAGGAACACGATGCACTGCGTGTACAAAATTATCGTCTAAAGCCCCGGATAGAGTTCGAGCGGAATGAAAATGAAACGGTAATGAACCGGCATAAAAACCGTGGTGACGGTAATGAACCGGCATAAAAACCGTGGTGAATTTAAAATTTTAGCTTCGAAAATTGCTGCAAAGGCGTTTTACGTCCTAAATCATCTTAAAAATAACTAAAAAAATAATTTCCCCCTTGTCCGAATGCATTTTCAACGTGAAAATGAGTCGACTCTGTAGCATATTCTCCGTCGGGCGTGGTGAGTTTTGCAAACGTCAAACCGATTCACTGTCCACGACGAGTTCATCGCGGAAATTATCTAATGACCGGGGAATCGAAAAATAACACATAAAATGGCAGAGACAAATTGTGAAACCATTCTCGGATTTTAGTTTATGGAATTACCCATCATTTACCACATATTCCACGACAGTACGTATGCATTTTCATTGAGAAAATCGCCGCGGACAAAAATTTCATTTTCATTCCGCCCGATGTCTATTCAGGGCTTAACGCAGTGCTTTCCAAACAGGGTTTCATAGAACACTAGAGTTCCGCTACAACTTCTCAAATATAGGAAATTAGTCTAGTACAGATAGCTCAAAACCCAAACATCCAAAAGAAAAAGGAATTTTTGATGCCAAATTGTTGAATACACTGCCTAATATACGCAGTAAAAAGCTACAATAATTTGCGCCATGGGTTAAGGGGGGAGGGGGTAGCAAAGGGGTGAAAATTCAGTTTCTTGAAAATATCTGGAAAACTATGAGTCTGACCTTAAAATGTCCTAAGGACGAAACAAACTAGATAAAATTACCTTTGTAATGATATGTAACACTCTAGACATTTTTTCTGAAAATTATACCCTAGACCCAAAAGTATTATAGTGAATTTACATTTTTTTAGTTTTACATTTCGCACTGTAACTCTTGATAGAATATACCTACCGTCATAAGATCTTGTCCATATATTGACAACAAAATGTATTTGATTTGTACCAAAAATTGGAGTGCTCCGATCATTAACGCCCCCCTCACTCCTCTTAACATTTTTCAAAAAGGCATGCCTGTAGCTTCTTTGTAAATTGAGCCAGGCTGATCAAATTTGGTGGGATACCTATTCTAAGCTCCATTATCCTCCCCACCAAAAATTAATACCATCGGATCAAAACTAAGGGTACCCCCCATACAATGTGAACGAAAATTCTAAGAAATTTCACGTTTTTTCACTTCTAAATTCTATGTAAAATACAAGAAAAAAATTTATCTCTTAGAACGTCATTATAACAGTTAATTGTAGTCTTGTGAATGTATATTTAAAAGGTTGCACCAAGGCGTACGCTACAAGTATCAAAAAATTGGGTTTGAAGGTCAGTGATACCAGTTCTAAGACTATTTGCGAATATTTCGAGTAACGTGTACTAGCAACCTTCAAACTCGATTTTTCGTACTTCTAAGGCACGCTCTTTTACAAACTTTCGGATATACATTAAAAAGACTACAATTAACTGTTATAAGGACGTTCTAAGAGATAAAATTTTTTTTTCTATTTTAGGTAGAATTTAGAAGTGAAAAAATGTAAAATTTGTTAGAAATTTGGGTCACTTTGTATGGGGGGTACCCTTAGTTTTGATCGGATGCTAATAATATTTAGTAAGGAGCATAATGGGGCTTAGACTAGGCACCCCACCAAATTTGATCTGCCTAGCTTAATTTGAAATGGAGCTACAGGCATGCCTTTTTGAAAAATGCTAGGAGGAGCGAGGGGGGCGTCAATGGGCGGAGCACTTCAATTTTTGGTACAAATCAAACAAGTTTTGTTAACAATATATGGCCAAGATCTTATGATCCTAAATCTATTTTATCAAGAGTTACAATGCAAAATGTAATACTAAAAAAATGTAAATTCACTATAATACTTTTGGGTCTAGAGTATAATTTTCTGAGAAAATCTTTAGACTGTTATATATCATTGCAAAGGTAATTTTATGTAGTTTGTTTCGTTCTCAGGACATTTTAAGGTCAGACTCATAGTTTTCCAGATATTTGCAAGAAACTGAATTTTCACCCCTTTGCCACCCCCTCCCCCCTTAACCCATGACGCAAATTAGTGTAACTTTTTACTGCGTATATTAGGCAGTGTATTCAACAATTTGGCATCAAAAATTTCTTTTCTTTTTGGATGTTTAGGTTTGGGGCTATTTTGAACCAATTGTACTGGACTAAATGAGTAATGCAGAAATTACTTTTGATTGAAAAATTCAAGGAATGAATAGAAAAACTCCACAAAATACTATGTAAGTATTAAAATTCTAAGGTTTAGGCTGCCAACTAAGCACTCCGATGAATGCCATTAATTAACACTTATGCAAAGTTATGAAACTCCTAAAAACCGTCAGATGAGTGGCGGATGAATTTGACGCGTCAGCATCAGCAGAAACTTTTCAATTTAGAACACACGCATTTGCCTTTGATAGTTGAAATAGAGTACACGCGTCAGCAGCAGCATCGGCAGAATTTCATAGCTGACAAATATGCTGAATGCCAGGTCTTCTGCTCAACATTTTTGTCAGCGATGTAAACTGTATTGGGCTTGACGTTTCGCGATGCCGATGCTTCTGCTGACGCGTCTAATCTATTTCAAGCTTGATGTCATTGACATTGACAACAGCAGCAGAAGCAGAAAAAATGGCAAATTCGTGTGTTCTAAATTGAAATGTTTCTGCTGATGCCGATGCTGACGCGTCGAATCTATTTCAGGCTTGGTATTTTGAATGTTTTGTAAATGAAAAGTTACACAGCTAACAAAAATTTGCAAAATGTCAGTTTTGTTTCCAATTGGAAGAAATGGTAATAAAAAATGTTAATGAATGCTAGAAATATGATCATGAGAGAAGATTAGAATTTGAGGTGATTAAAAAACAGCTAACTGCCAGTGACAGCAGCTCCCAATATTGGTGTAAAACGCTAAAGAGTTTTGATTAAGCACTCGTCAGTCGCAGATCTAACATAAGGGGAAACATTCAGCCAATCAAGATCAGATGCGTTTTGTTTGTATATTACTAAGGGAGGCCACCATCATCCATTAGGCCCAGGGCCACCAGAGTGCTAAGGCCGGCCCTGTTTGAAGGGAAGTAACAATGGATAGGGATGATTTGATTGTATGCTGTGTTGTGTAAGTCATTGTCATAGCAGCGAAGGATTCATTAAGAAATGTCATTGTTGTTTGTTAGATGAAATAACTGGATGATTTTATAATTTAAGTAATTGATATAGTCAGGACTTTGTGAATGTGATTATGATGAACAGTTAATCTCACAGCAAAATAGTGTAAATCAGCCACTGTCTGGCATATTTGGGACGACATATGCGTTGAAAAATATAATTAACACCTTCACTGTCTGTTCGGTTTTCATCGGCATTACTACCATATCTGGCATCCGAAAACCCATACATTTATGAGTAACATGTGGCTTATAGGCGTGAACGGGGAGGAACGTGACGTGTTCTCATGTGACGAAAATCTTTCAAATCAGGATACCTACATAATCCCGAAAACCAAAATCCCGCCCGTTCATAATCCCGCTTTTTCCAAAAAAAATCCCGCTTTACGTTATCCCGACATTACAAAATCCCGCCATACCGAAATCCCACCATTCCAGAATCCCGCCATATCAAAATACCGCCACCTAAAAATTCCGCCATTCCAAAATCCCGCCAATTTTTTTACTGTTAACAAAAAAATATAGATATGCGTTCGACTTATCAATCATTTACATTAGTTTATGCGTCAAGTTTCTCAAAAAATCCGTTTTTTCATAGTCCTCTTTAGTCGAAAGTAACTGCTGGCTACGTCTAAAGACCTTAGTTTGCTTTTGGATGCGAACTTCGGATCGGGACTGCTCCCCTCGGTTTTCAGCTAGGAGCAATTCTTTTCCTAGTAATTCCACCAGCCGGTACAGACCGATATGGCTTTTTCTTGTGATAAAGTTTAATCGTCTGCGCCAAGCCTCAATATTATGTTGAGTTTTGGAAAATTTGCTGCAACTGCGTCAGCAATACTCTAGAACTTAGGCGGGAACCTTGGTTTTCCTGGCTTTCCCGACTTGGTATTTTTCCCATGGATATAATTAATTCCAAACCAATCTGCTATTTTTTGGCATCTGCATCCTCCAAACTTCGTGTCAATTCGGAAAAATTGGTATTTTCACTAATATTGAAATTGAATCTCACCGTCTCACTGATAAGAAAATACTAACTAGCTTTCACTTTCCAATCTGTATAGCAGTATCAATATTTTAACGGCAAATGTGATGTAGTAAGAAGGTAAGTATCCTTTTCTGCCCCACTTTTCAATATTCCGTCACAAAAGGTAAGTATTCTTTCATTCTTTCGATTTTTGAAAGAATACTTACCTCTTGTGACGGGATATTGAAAAGCGGGATTTTGAATAAGCGGGTTATTGAAATGGCGGGATTTTGGATTGGTGGGATTTTGATTAGATGGGATTCTAATTGAGCGGGATTTTTATTTGGTGGGATTTTGAATGTCGGGATTGTAAAAAACGGGAGTATGATGGGAGGGATATCGTGTACCCAACCCTTTCAAATCATTCGCTTCTTGTTGAGCATTTCAACAAACCACACCAACAACCAATTCACTTGATACACATTGTTGTCACCAAGCCGCAAAAATACAGAAAATTCACAAAATTGCATCTATAATTGAATAGTATCCTTAACCCTAGAGAGATAATCTACGTCGAATCGACGTACAGAAATTTTTCTTTTTATTATATCTCATTAGTGAAGCTTCATAATTTCTTGGTTCCAAGATTTAACTCAATTCATGTCTGTAGGCGTAATTACGTGGCAAAATTATTGGCTTGGGTGCCACACAGCCTAAGATATTGGGGGTCATAAGTCAAATATACGTCGAATCGACGTATGATTATCTTTAACAAATTTGTACTGAAAAATATTTTAATTGCTCCGAATTGACATTTTTGTAAATCTTCATAATGTGAATGTGTATTCACTTGGATATAAGCACTAAAAGCCTGTTTCGATAAAGATATCCTTTATTTTAATCTATTGAAAGGACAGTCCACTTTCTCCTAGTACCACTTTTTTAAAATTAATATTATATAAACAAACAAATGATAATTTTGCAAAACCACGAGTTTAACAGATTAATATTAAATACAAATGATTATATATCTACCTTTTAGCAACATGTTACTCTTAACAAAGAAGTTATAAGGATGTTAACTAGCAACACGTCGAATCGACGTATGATTATCTTTTCAGGGGTAAAAAATATGATTATCTCTCTAGGGTTAACGAGTGACAGATCCGATTACCATCAAGAATCAACAAAAGCAGCCTCGCCGAAATCCGATCGTACAATTACAATAATAATTGATTTCAATTTAATCCATCGTCTGAACTGAAATAAAATTCATCCGATACAGGAGTAGAGTGGAGCAGCATACAAAGTATTTCGCATTGCATTTTCGGGTGAACTATTCATTATAATTATACAATGTAGGCATTGAAATCAGGTTAAAATCGACACGGAAAGGCAGTTTTAAATATAGGACCAGTGTTTCGACTTTTTTTTTTGAGGAGTGGGGTAAATTTGGCATGAAAATAGTGAATGTTGTGATTTTTAAAACTTCAGAAACAGAAATTATTTCGTGTTATTATAAAACATAGTAGTCTGGCTGGTGTAGTAGTTAATGCGGACACCTTCGGTGCACAAGGTTATGGGTTCGAGACTCACCGTGAACGAATTCAGTTTATGGTGTTTTTCCAACTCACGACCCATGTAACGGTCTATGTTCTATGATCTCTCAGTAAGAGGCAACGGGTGGGCCAAGACCAATGTAGCGACATCCCGATTGTAGGCGGCATCGAAGAAAGCGAGAGGAAAGACGCGCTACCACCAAGAAGGTTTCCTACGCCAAAGTGGGCTCCAACACAAATGTGGCCATAATCTCTACCAACCCGACGAACAAAGACAAAAGTACAGAATGTACTGTTGGCGGAGATTCTGACTGAAAGCGCGAGGCAGGTGAAACCGAAATTTGCTGGAAGCAGATTCAGATCAGGCCATATCTTGTTTGATTGCGAGAATGGAGCCACAGTGGAGACGCTCATTAAGCTAGCAAGGCAGTGTTGGGCAGCGAAATTCCGCGAAATTAAATAAAACGTTTTCTTCCCGCGCACCGCGGAGTCCAATGCGCAGAAAGCGCTCAAATATCTGGAGAACCAGAATGATGGGCTCCACATCGGGGACTGGAGAGTGCTCCGCGAAACACGCGAGGGCGAAGATACCTCAGCCACGCGCTCGATTGACCCGGTCTCCTTCGGGCCAATTATAAAATTTAGCCTAAACTCTAAATTCAACTGGGTCAGCGCGATACATCTGGGAAGTCCCTAGTTGCTGCTGAGAGCTTAGCCGCACAGCGGAGCCAACCCTCAACTCCCACCGAGCAAGATTGTCGTACCACCAGCAAACGAGGACGATCTCGAATGCACAGAAGACGTTGATGTCCAATAGACTGAGAAAGGGGATCCGAGCAAGCAACAGGGGCACATCGAGCCCGTGACGACATCGATGACCACGACGACAAACGTACCCCTGGGCGTGCTGCAAGCTAACCTCCATCACGCCAGCACAGCATCGGATACATTAGTGGACAGGTTCGTCAGGGAGGGCCTGAGATTAGCTTCAATCCAGGAACCCTGGCAAATACGTGGAGAAATAAAAGGACTCAAGGCAAGCGGGTCCTCAGTTACATATGATACCAGTTTGAGGTGACCTTGAGCTTGTATACTAATTAGAAACAGCATAAACTTCATATATCTTTCAGAGTTCAGCAACAGTGACAGTCTGCATCACACATCATTAAGTGTGATGCACCAAAACGAAGCTCGTTGTGGTGTCAGCCTACTTCCCTGGTGATGGGGAGGTACTAGTCTCACGACTCAAAAGGCTGGCGGACTTTTGCGGCAAAAGCAAGGCCATTCTGCTCGTCGGATGTGACGGTAATTCACATCACACGGTCTGGGGAAGTACAGACATCAACACAAGAGGTGCGTACTTATGAGAGGTATTCTCCACCTTAAACTCTAGCATCTTCAATATAGGCAGCAAACCTACCTTTGTCACTAGATCGAGGCGGGAAGTACTCAATCTAACCTTTGGCAACCAACGGGCTGATAACTGGGTAAAAAAAACTGGCATGTATATGACGAAACATCAATGTCAGACCACATGCACATCAGGTTTCAGGTTTCACCAGGTTTGCGAGAAAGGCGAATACCACAGCTCACCGAGTGAGACAACTACGAAATCTTTCTACGAGAGAGGGTATGCACCATCGGCAGGGCTGCCCCCAGCTGGCTTAGTCTGGATAGCTTGGTCTCCAACCTCACCGGGGCCATAGTAACCTCTTTCGAGGAAAACCCACTCAGAAGGACGAAGGATAACAAAAGAGTATACTGGTGGACTCCAGAGCTAGAGAGATTAAAGAGGCTGACAAGACGACCCTTTAACAGAGCTAAAAGGACAGGGGAAAAATCAGGTCTGCCAAATCGAACTAGTGGGGCGAATTCTGTGAAGGTGTCGAATGCACTAACACAACTGCTAGACTTCATCGAGTTATGGCTGAAAAGGACACTGAACACCTCAATACCTTTAAGCATCCCGCTGGGCGCCACACGACTGATGCCTTGATAAGGGACAAGCTACTCCTTAGCACCCATTTTCCGGGGGGCCAAATACAGAGGAGTAAATGGCTTTTAAATGAGGACTGTCTGCACAGAGCTAATTCTTCAGACTCTGTTCTGCAGTCTGAAGAATAAGCTAGACTAATCTTTACACAAGATAAAATAAAATGGGTTATAGAAGTGCAGTATCCAGGTGATAATCCTAGTACATCAGATTGCAAAATGTGGTGGAGACAAATGTTTTTTTTTTTTGTTTCTTATGTTTTTTGGGGTGCTGAGCACGAATCCGGAGCTTCCCACCAAAATTTCGTTGCGGAACAGGGTCAAAATCGCGAAAAACCCTAAAATATTTACTGTTTTACTAAAAAAATGTAAATTCACTATAATACTTTTGGGTCTAGAGTATAATTTTCTGAGAAAATCTTTAGACTGTTATATATCATTGCAAAGGTAATTTTATGTAGTTTGTTTCGTTCTCAGGACATTTTAAGGTCAGACTCATAGTTTTCCAGATATTTGCAAGAAACTGAATTTTCACCCCTTTGCCACCCCCTCCCCCCTTAACCCATGACGCAAATTAGTGTAACTTTTTACTGCGTATATTAGGCAGTGTATTCAACAATTTGGCATCAAAAATTTCTTTTCTTTTTGGATGTTTAGGTTTGGGGCTATTTTGAACCAATTGTACTGGACTAAATGAGTAATGCAGAAATTACTTTTGATTGAAAAATTCAAGGAATGAATAGAAAAACTCCACAAAATACTATGTAAGTATTAAAATTCTAAGGTTTAGGCTGCCAACTAAGCACTCCGATGAATGCCATTAATTAACACTTATGCAAAGTTATGAAACTCCTAAAAACCGTCAGATGAGTGGCGGATGAATTTGACGCGTCAGCATCAGCAGAAACTTTTCAATTTAGAACACACGCATTTGCCTTTGATAGTTGAAATAGAGTACACGCGTCAGCAGCAGCATCGGCAGAATTTCATAGCTGACAAATATGCTGAATGCCAGGTCTTCTGCTCAACATTTTTGTCAGCGATGTAAACTGTATTGGGCTTGACGTTTCGCGATGCCGATGCTTCTGCTGACGCGTCTAATCTATTTCAAGCTTGATGTCATTGACATTGACAACAGCAGCAGAAGCAGAAAAAATGGCAAATTCGTGTGTTCTAAATTGAAATGTTTCTGCTGATGCCGATGCTGACGCGTCGAATCTATTTCAGGCTTGGTATTTTGAATGTTTTGTAAATGAAAAGTTACACAGCTAACAAAAATTTGCAAAATGTCAGTTTTGTTTCCAATTGGAAGAAATGGTAATAAAAAATGTTAATGAATGCTAGAAATATGATCATGAGAGAAGATTAGAATTTGAGGTGATTAAAAAACAGCTAACTGCCAGTGACAGCAGCTCCCAATATTGGTGTAAAACGCTAAAGAGTTTTGATTAAGCACTCGTCAGTCGCAGATCTAACATAAGGGGAAACATTCAGCCAATCAAGATCAGATGCGTTTTGTTTGTATATTACTAAGGGAGGCCACCATCATCCATTAGGCCCAGGGCCACCAGAGTGCTAAGGCCGGCCCTGTTTGAAGGGAAGTAACAATGGATAGGGATGATTTGATTGTATGCTGTGTTGTGTAAGTCATTGTCATAGCAGCGAAGGATTCATTAAGAAATGTCATTGTTGTTTGTTAGATGAAATAACTGGATGATTTTATAATTTAAGTAATTGATATAGTCAGGACTTTGTGAATGTGATTATGATGAACAGTTAATCTCACAGCAAAATAGTGTAAATCAGCCACTGTCTGGCATATTTGGGACGACATATGCGTTGAAAAATATAATTAACACCTTCACTGTCTGTTCGGTTTTCATCGGCATTACTACCATATCTGGCATCCGAAAACCCATACATTTATGAGTAACATGTGGCTTATAGGCGTGAACGGGGAGGAACGTGACGTGTTCTCATGTGACGAAAATCTTTCAAATCAGGATACCTACATAATCCCGAAAACCAAAATCCCGCCCGTTCATAATCCCGCTTTTTCCAAAAAAAATCCCGCTTTACGTTATCCCGACATTACAAAATCCCGCCATACCGAAATCCCACCATTCCAGAATCCCGCCATATCAAAATACCGCCACCTAAAAATTCCGCCATTCCAAAATCCCGCCAATTTTTTTACTGTTAACAAAAAAATATAGATATGCGTTCGACTTATCAATCATTTACATTAGTTTATGCGTCAAGTTTCTCAAAAAATCCGTTTTTTCATAGTCCTCTTTAGTCGAAAGTAACTGCTGGCTACGTCTAAAGACCTTAGTTTGCTTTTGGATGCGAACTTCGGATCGGGACTGCTCCCCTCGGTTTTCAGCTAGGAGCAATTCTTTTCCTAGTAATTCCACCAGCCGGTACAGACCGATATGGCTTTTTCTTGTGATAAAGTTTAATCGTCTGCGCCAAGCCTCAATATTATGTTGAGTTTTGGAAAATTTGCTGCAACTGCGTCAGCAATACTCTAGAACTTAGGCGGGAACCTTGGTTTTCCTGGCTTTCCCGACTTGGTATTTTTCCCATGGATATAATTAATTCCAAACCAATCTGCTATTTTTTGGCATCTGCATCCTCCAAACTTCGTGTCAATTCGGAAAAATTGGTATTTTCACTAATATTGAAATTGAATCTCACCGTCTCACTGATAAGAAAATACTAACTAGCTTTCACTTTCCAATCTGTATAGCAGTATCAATATTTTAACGGCAAATGTGATGTAGTAAGAAGGTAAGTATCCTTTTCTGCCCCACTTTTCAATATTCCGTCACAAAAGGTAAGTATTCTTTCATTCTTTCGATTTTTGAAAGAATACTTACCTCTTGTGACGGGATATTGAAAAGCGGGATTTTGAATAAGCGGGTTATTGAAATGGCGGGATTTTGGATTGGTGGGATTTTGATTAGATGGGATTCTAATTGAGCGGGATTTTTATTTGGTGGGATTTTGAATGTCGGGATTGTAAAAAACGGGAGTATGATGGGAGGGATATCGTGTACCCAACCCTTTCAAATCATTCGCTTCTTGTTGAGCATTTCAACAAACCACACCAACAACCAATTCACTTGATACACATTGTTGTCACCAAGCCGCAAAAATACAGAAAATTCACAAAATTGCATCTATAATTGAATAGTATCCTTAACCCTAGAGAGATAATCTACGTCGAATCGACGTACAGAAATTTTTCTTTTTATTATATCTCATTAGTGAAGCTTCATAATTTCTTGGTTCCAAGATTTAACTCAATTCATGTCTGTAGGCGTAATTACGTGGCAAAATTATTGGCTTGGGTGCCACACAGCCTAAGATATTGGGGGTCATAAGTCAAATATACGTCGAATCGACGTATGATTATCTTTAACAAATTTGTACTGAAAAATATTTTAATTGCTCCGAATTGACATTTTTGTAAATCTTCATAATGTGAATGTGTATTCACTTGGATATAAGCACTAAAAGCCTGTTTCGATAAAGATATCCTTTATTTTAATCTATTGAAAGGACAGTCCACTTTCTCCTAGTACCACTTTTTTAAAATTAATATTATATAAACAAACAAATGATAATTTTGCAAAACCACGAGTTTAACAGATTAATATTAAATACAAATGATTATATATCTACCTTTTAGCAACATGTTACTCTTAACAAAGAAGTTATAAGGATGTTAACTAGCAACACGTCGAATCGACGTATGATTATCTTTTCAGGGGTAAAAAATATGATTATCTCTCTAGGGTTAACGAGTGACAGATCCGATTACCATCAAGAATCAACAAAAGCAGCCTCGCCGAAATCCGATCGTACAATTACAATAATAATTGATTTCAATTTAATCCATCGTCTGAACTGAAATAAAATTCATCCGATACAGGAGTAGAGTGGAGCAGCATACAAAGTATTTCGCATTGCATTTTCGGGTGAACTATTCATTATAATTATACAATGTAGGCATTGAAATCAGGTTAAAATCGACACGGAAAGGCAGTTTTAAATATAGGACCAGTGTTTCGACTTTTTTTTTTGAGGAGTGGGGTAAATTTGGCATGAAAATAGTGAATGTTGTGATTTTTAAAACTTCAGAAACAGAAATTATTTCGTGTTATTATAAAACATAGTAGTCTGGCTGGTGTAGTAGTTAATGCGGACACCTTCGGTGCACAAGGTTATGGGTTCGAGACTCACCGTGAACGAATTCAGTTTATGGTGTTTTTCCAACTCACGACCCATGTAACGGTCTATGTTCTATGATCTCTCAGTAAGAGGCAACGGGTGGGCCAAGACCAATGTAGCGACATCCCGATTGTAGGCGGCATCGAAGAAAGCGAGAGGAAAGACGCGCTACCACCAAGAAGGTTTCCTACGCCAAAGTGGGCTCCAACACAAATGTGGCCATAATCTCTACCAACCCGACGAACAAAGACAAAAGTACAGAATGTACTGTTGGCGGAGATTCTGACTGAAAGCGCGAGGCAGGTGAAACCGAAATTTGCTGGAAGCAGATTCAGATCAGGCCATATCTTGTTTGATTGCGAGAATGGAGCCACAGTGGAGACGCTCATTAAGCTAGCAAGGCAGTGTTGGGCAGCGAAATTCCGCGAAATTAAATAAAACGTTTTCTTCCCGCGCACCGCGGAGTCCAATGCGCAGAAAGCGCTCAAATATCTGGAGAACCAGAATGATGGGCTCCACATCGGGGACTGGAGAGTGCTCCGCGAAACACGCGAGGGCGAAGATACCTCAGCCACGCGCTCGATTGACCCGGTCTCCTTCGGGCCAATTATAAAATTTAGCCTAAACTCTAAATTCAACTGGGTCAGCGCGATACATCTGGGAAGTCCCTAGTTGCTGCTGAGAGCTTAGCCGCACAGCGGAGCCAACCCTCAACTCCCACCGAGCAAGATTGTCGTACCACCAGCAAACGAGGACGATCTCGAATGCACAGAAGACGTTGATGTCCAATAGACTGAGAAAGGGGATCCGAGCAAGCAACAGGGGCACATCGAGCCCGTGACGACATCGATGACCACGACGACAAACGTACCCCTGGGCGTGCTGCAAGCTAACCTCCATCACGCCAGCACAGCATCGGATACATTAGTGGACAGGTTCGTCAGGGAGGGCCTGAGATTAGCTTCAATCCAGGAACCCTGGCAAATACGTGGAGAAATAAAAGGACTCAAGGCAAGCGGGTCCTCAGTTACATATGATACCAGTTTGAGGTGACCTTGAGCTTGTATACTAATTAGAAACAGCATAAACTTCATATATCTTTCAGAGTTCAGCAACAGTGACAGTCTGCATCACACATCATTAAGTGTGATGCACCAAAACGAAGCTCGTTGTGGTGTCAGCCTACTTCCCTGGTGATGGGGAGGTACTAGTCTCACGACTCAAAAGGCTGGCGGACTTTTGCGGCAAAAGCAAGGCCATTCTGCTCGTCGGATGTGACGGTAATTCACATCACACGGTCTGGGGAAGTACAGACATCAACACAAGAGGTGCGTACTTATGAGAGGTATTCTCCACCTTAAACTCTAGCATCTTCAATATAGGCAGCAAACCTACCTTTGTCACTAGATCGAGGCGGGAAGTACTCAATCTAACCTTTGGCAACCAACGGGCTGATAACTGGGTAAAAAAAACTGGCATGTATATGACGAAACATCAATGTCAGACCACATGCACATCAGGTTTCAGGTTTCACCAGGTTTGCGAGAAAGGCGAATACCACAGCTCACCGAGTGAGACAACTACGAAATCTTTCTACGAGAGAGGGTATGCACCATCGGCAGGGCTGCCCCCAGCTGGCTTAGTCTGGATAGCTTGGTCTCCAACCTCACCGGGGCCATAGTAACCTCTTTCGAGGAAAACCCACTCAGAAGGACGAAGGATAACAAAAGAGTATACTGGTGGACTCCAGAGCT
This sequence comes from Microchrysa polita, assembly GCA_949715475.1. NCBI lineage: Eukaryota > Metazoa > Arthropoda > Insecta > Diptera > Stratiomyidae > Microchrysa > Microchrysa polita. The sequence goes on from OX454421.1 coordinate 7,079,762, forward strand.
AGAGAGATTAAAGAGGCTGACAAGACGACCCTTTAACAGAGCTAAAAGGACAGGGGAAAAATCAGGTCTGCCAAATCGAACTAGTGGGGCGAATTCTGTGAAGGTGTCGAATGCACTAACACAACTGCTAGACTTCATCGAGTTATGGCTGAAAAGGACACTGAACACCTCAATACCTTTAAGCATCCCGCTGGGCGCCACACGACTGATGCCTTGATAAGGGACAAGCTACTCCTTAGCACCCATTTTCCGGGGGGCCAAATACAGAGGAGTAAATGGCTTTTAAATGAGGACTGTCTGCACAGAGCTAATTCTTCAGACTCTGTTCTGCAGTCTGAAGAATAAGCTAGACTAATCTTTACACAAGATAAAATAAAATGGGTTATAGAAGTGCAGTATCCAGGTGATAATCCTAGTACATCAGATTGCAAAATGTGGTGGAGACAAATGTTTTTTTTTTTTGTTTCTTATGTTTTTTGGGGTGCTGAGCACGAATCCGGAGCTTCCCACCAAAATTTCGTTGCGGAACAGGGTCAAAATCGCGAAAAACCCTAAAATATTTACTGTTTTTCCGTTATTTGGCCCCTAACTCTGAAACTATTTATTTTTACGAAAAACACTCAATGAATATGCAAGAAACCCATTCATAGCCTATGAAAATGCATATTCAATTATTCTCTGACCCATTTCATTTCACACCGCAATAATCTAAAGGATTTATTGCGCGTGCCACTTTTGAATTCTCACACGATGCACAAATCAAGCCAACTTTGTATGTGTTACATCAACCACTTGAGTTTTACATCATATCTTTGTGGACATTGTCTGGACAAGGATATGATGTGTGGGAATGTTCATAGTTCGCTATGGACATATGGTTGGCATCATAACTAAAAATTTACGATGGGTTCATTTGTGCATTTGTCGTTTCTATAATTTATGGATTTTGAAGTGCTACATACACTACAATAGCAACCTGCGCTGATCTCTGTTAACGTGCTAATAGCAATCTTTTCAGACAGCCAAGCGGCTATTAACCCTAGTTTACCGCAACAATTTTCTTACTAGTTTCATGTTATGGGGTGCAAATGCACCCCACAGTATGTATGCCCATATTCCTGCATTAACTAACTTCCAAATTTTTAGAATTTGATTCATTTTGATCGTGTGTTATGTTAATTAAATAGGAAAAACAAAAGTGAGATAGTGAGTGCGAATTCAGAAATGCGGGAGGCATACATGTTGAGTTTGGTTGAACGGCAGGCACTGATATTCATACTTGAGTGACATGATAAACTCAAACAAGAGTCATGTTCATGAAACTTCCGTATGGCGTGCATCCAATTCACTGATTTTGAGAGAGTTATGCATCTCTTCAGGTTCCTGGTCATTAGCAGAACTAATTACTTCAGGTATAAAAGTGAAATCGCTTCGCATAGATAAAAATAGCAGGCCGAACCCAATGGGCTCGAAGAGAAATTTCGTTCACAAATTCCGAAATGCAACTCTTTTTCGAAATTTTAGTCACCACACTCTTCTGCAGTTAGCATTTCTGATCATTCAACTAAGTTTCTGTTGTTTATTTATGGAATTTTGAGAAATATGAAACAGTTTCAAATTGAAATCGTGTCTGAAACACAGCCACATTTGATGTCCCAAAGGTCATTCCGAAGAAACAAAATTTCGTACTATTATTAACATTTTTAAAGTTTTTTTCTCATCCCAGATGTAAGTTTAGATATTATTACCTTTATTTCAAAATAAATATCAATTTAACATTAAAATAAATAGTTTGGAGTTTAAAAAAATTATTTGTGGTATAAATGCACCTACGACAGAACCAATGACTTCTTTCCACAAAAAATTCGTCAAAAATAAGTTTATGTAGCTACATTTGTACAAACTAAAACAAAACTAAATTTTGTTAAGCTATTGAAAAATTGAAAATGAAAACTTGAAAAATTTCGAAGTTATATTAAGTGAAACATGCGCTGGGGGTGCATTTGCACCTCAAACAGTAAACTAGGGTTAAGACACTCACTAAGCACACCGTCACGTCAAGACTCGTTCAGTGTTGCCTGATTGATCTGAACAATTTAGAAGAAAATAACAGATTAACACTCTTCTGGGTCCCAGGTCATACAGGCATCACAGGGAATGAACAGGCGGATGAGTTGGCACGCATAGCCGCAGCTACCCACTTCTACGGACCAGAACCCTTTTGTAACATCTCTGTTATGTGTAGCCAAAAGACTAATCAAAGACCACTACTCGGGCTCAGGCAATCCAAACTGTTCATAGCAGGATACTCCCATAAAAGTGCACCATATGTATGGCTTTTACAGGCCACTCCGGCCTGAGATCACATCTGCGCACAATCAGGCTCTTACAGTACGCGAGCTGTTGATTCTGTGAAGAAGATGACGAGACCTCACTCCACTCGTCTGCGAATGTGATGCTCTGGCCCGACGCCGCTGGGTATAATTGGGAGTCGCCTATCCAGACACGGACGACATAGCTTCGATGTCAACCTTGATCGTCAGACATAGTCCTGCCCACATGTGACTAGAGCGATAGTAAAATAAGCCCACTGGCTTCTGTGCTGGGAATTCTCCTTCGGGTTCACGCGACCATTGCAGCCGTACGTTTTTTTTATGCAGTTTTTTTGTGGGTTGTGCCGACTATGCAGTCCATGGCCATAGCAAGGACATGGATACTAAGCGACTGCAACTTTTCGTAAATTTATCCAATAATTACCGAAATAAGGTAAAAATGCATCTAAAGCCGGCCCCACACCGACCGGAGTGTGGCAAACACCGCGCAGAAGACCGGTCCAAGAATGATACCTTGGATTTGCTCAACCACACTGCTGCACTGCTGCTGCACGACTTTCGTACCAATCTTTTGCACGGGGTTTGCCACACTCCGGTCGGTGTGGGGCCGGCATAAGGATAATTTCGATAATTTAAAATTGTTCGATTTGATAGATTGTCAAATATTAAGGAAAAAACGGTAGATCGACCACAAAAATGGTAAAGTTGAAACACTCTGCACGACAAAGAGGATATGGACGATGTGAATTCACAATAATTTCCTCTCCTTATATGTTCATACAAGCGAGAGGAGTGTGGTCATATAATACTCGTAATTTGGTGAGTGGTGAAAATTTAACATTTTTGTCTGGTGAATGTCACGGATGACAGCGCGTAATTGTTTCAATGGTGTTCCCGGAACTGAAGTGGAAACGGATGAACATTTTCAAAAATATTTAATTCTTTATAGCTGCATGAAAACTGAGGTGAGAAGCACTGAATAAAATGTTGAAGTGGTACTACTATGGTGAAAAACGTACAGCTTATGTTCATGGAGCGTATTTTAATAAAAAAAAACCTATTAAACACACTTCAAATTGGTAACATCTGATCCTTATGTGTATAGTACACATATGCATGAGCTTGACTCATCCTCAGGACTAATTCTATACTCTTTACGTTTACCAGGTTGGTATTCCATGAAATCGTACAAAATTTCATGTGGAATACTCATCTAACCAAGAAGATCCTTGAACATTTACGTTTCACTTGAAAATTTAAAGAGCAGGCAGTGGAGCGGAAATTGTAGCAACTTTAAAGTGCACCAAACGTAGCAGATGTGCTCTCCGTACAGATGAAGATATGTATGCAAAAATCTTCAACTTCCAGCAATACGTCGAGTAGATATTATTTTTGTATTCTCTACTAGTGCATAGTCAAGTATAGACATACATATATCTAGGTTTCCCATGGATACAATTGACTTCTTCGTATACCTACCCACCCACAATATTATGTATCCGCTGAAAACCAATTGTAGTCTGAATTTTTGAACATTTTCTTCATTGAGTTGGGTAATAATGATATTCCTCTTCTGTTGTATCGATGTGGCTGTTTCTGTTGCGAAAATAGAATATTGCATAGAACCAACATACCTATTGGATTTCTTCTTCTACGAATAAAGAGCTACATGCTTTCTTTCTCAAGCCATATATTAGAACAGATATTACAGCACATTTGCATTAGACCAAATTGTACGCGGATATACTCGTATTACAGCGCACACAATTTGTCCATATGAAAACAACAGAAAAAAATCGCGTAGAAACAAAAAAAGTATACTGTGAAGAGAATAAGGAAATATACTTTAATCTAAGTAGGCACTTTAAGGACGGAATGCATAGTCCGCCTTATTAATTTTGAGATTCAAACTCGTTCGTACTTAAAAAAAATTATTTGAATTTTGCTACTACTAGATAATTTTCAATGATTCATTTGGCAGTTACAGTCATTGGGCTGATGCATTAAATTTTTTATCGCATGTGGCAATGCTTTTATAAGTAAGGTGGCCAGATGCCAAAATGGTAAGTGCTGCACAAACACTAACTATTGGTGGGATTCGGTTTAGAGGCAAACCCAAATACACTCTGGGGGAATTTCGAAAATTCGTGGCTGTCTTTAACACTTTCAAATAGATTTTAAAAACAATTCAAGTCACTTCATGAATTGGGACGATTTCATCGAAAATATCGAGTGCCCCATCTCTCTGCAAAGAGCAATAACTCCATTGAGATCTGTCAATCTTCTTCTAAGCCTGGCCACGCTGTCCATGACAAAGAAATATCGTACATGGTCCAAACCAGACAAACTCATACAAACATACATAGCTTGATTTGCTCGTATTTGGAGAGCAGAGCTCCTAATATGAGAGGTGCCTTTAGCTTATTCCAACTCAATCACAAAATAAATTGACGCTTTAATTTTAATTAGCTTTGCTCGAATAATAATTAATTCAGTAATGTGTTCGTGCTTATAAATTTCCAAACCCAGTTTTATTACAATTAATTATTCTGACTGGAATAAGAATATGTTCACACAAAAGAATTTTTGTTCCAAAGAAATCGGCTTCCAATTTATTACAAAATGTATGTACTGTCTGAAGGCACAAATAGAAGCTAAACAATGTTCCAAATGCCTCGATAATTTTCTCCGAGCTCTTGATATTTTTCCTAAAAAATCTCCATTTTACAGCGTTTACATAATATTGTACAGTGGCGTGCACAGAAAAATATTTCGGAAGGGGTTTTAGGAGAGTGGTTGACGTTGGGGTTGCAGCGCAAGTAATACCTAGTTGTTATGCGCGTTTATTCTCATCAGATGCCTCTACGTATGCCGCGTGTCATGTAATACCAGGAGAGGCATTACCGGACTCAACCAGGCTAAGGTGTACGATCATGTTATATAGGACAGGTATCGCCCTGGTATCGAAGCCTTTTAAATGGGCTAGGCAATGGCTAGCCACCAATTCGACACGGCCGCGTTTCTGACTATGTGTCAGAGAACGGGTTCAAACAAAGTGTGCCGCAACTCGCTGGAGTATGCATATTTAATTTTCTCTTAAAACGACCTCCATGTTCAGTTTTCTTGAAAATATTGCAAATTACAGTAGAGCGTCGATTATCCGAACTAATGTCGACAAGGGTGGTTCGGATAACCGAAAGTTCGGTTAATCGAGATATCATACAAACACTGGAGGATTGCCTAAAAGTTAATATAAGCGACAACCAGGAAATGTGCCAAACGGTTTTTGAATTAACGAGCTCCCATGAATCGAAAGCTAATTTTGCTTAAAAAAAATTTGATCGGAAAGGTTCCAAAAAGGACAAAAAAGGATCCTCTTTATAATAATCACAATAATCTTTTAATTATTGTGTTTTCCGTGTATCTTTCCAAAGCCATAACTACGAAAATAATTCAAGTTGTCACTTACGTTTCTCACTTTGCCGAATCTATAATAGGTTAAGATTCTGCCATTAAATTTGCTAAGAAAAAAATTATCGGAAAGCTCTGATTCTACCATTAAATTCGCTAAGAAAAAAATTATCGGAAAGCTCTCAAAAAGGACATTAAAGGACATTAGTTACAAACCTTGATCGAACGTGAGCATGCGGGGTGTCATATCAAAGAGGACGTCAAGTGCATTGCATATCCGGTGTTTGTTTCCTGTTTCAAGGACACTAAATGGAGTAATTCGGGCTTAAACGAAAAAGTACGGCTTTGGAAAGATACATATACGAGACACACGAAAATTTTCCATTGATTCCCAATTTTCTCCTGTGAGGGTCCTTGAAACAAGTAGTAAACGCCGGATATGGTATGTATTCGACGTCCTCTTTTATATGACACCCTGCATGCCCACGTTCGATCAAAGTTTGTAATTAGTATCCTTTTATGTCCTTTTTGAGAGCTTTCCGATTATATTTTTCACTTAGCAAATTTAATGGTAGAATCTTAAGCTATTATAGATTCGGAAAAGTGAGAAACGTAGTAACAATTTGAATTACTCTCGTAATTATGACTTTGGAAAGATACACGGGAAACACAATAATTCTCCATTTAATCTCGATTTATTTCTCGTAAACACCGGATATGTAATGTACTTGACGTCCCCTTTGATTTGATACCCCACATGCCGACCTCCGGTCAAGGATTAAATAGTATCTTTTTTTGTCCTTTTTGGGACCTTCCCGATCAAATTTTTTTTTAGAAATATGCGTTTTAGATTCCTGGGAGCCCAATGATTCAAAAACCACAATAAGCCTTACTCTATTTTTTCTATTTGAAATGCTAATATGACTGCACTAATAGTGTCGCTAGTGCATTGCCCATTGCAGCATTGCACATTTAAGTCACTGTTTAGGCTCCTATTTTCCTCTCTCTCTCTCTCTCTCTCTGGTTCCTGTCAACCCCTTGGGGGGCATAGGACATTAACCACGCCTACTCTCCACCTCGTTCTGTTTTGCGCCAACGGCGCTAGCTGCGACCATGTAAGATTTAGCGTTTTCGCTTCGCTAGTTACCGATCTTCTCCATGTGTTCCTTGGCCGCCCAACACGGCGTCTTGCTCCGGAGTCCTGTGGATTCCAGTTTAGAGCCTTTTTTGCGACGTTTTTGGGCCCTCTTCGGAAGGTGTGACCTATCCATTGCCACTTAAGTCTTTTGATCGAAGTGCCTATCCTTTCCTGGCCAGTTATAGTAAGGAGATCCTCGTTCGAAATGATCTCCGGCCAACGAATATTTAGGATGCGCCGTAGACACTGATTAACAAAAGTTTGCAACTTATCAGTGATCTCTTTAGTCACCTTCCAGGTTGAACAGCCATATAGCAGAATGGATTTCACATTAGAATTGAAGACACGTATTTTGGTGCGTCTGGAAATATTGTTGTTTAGCCAGAAAGGAGTCAAATTGAAGAAAGTCGCCCTAGCCTTGTTTACCCGTGATTTTACATCAGCATCCGCTCCACCATCTGCTGTAACTACACTTCCGAGATAGCAAAATTCATCAACTTTTTCGACTGCCTGTCCTGAAATACAAATTTCGCTTTGCCCACCTGGATATGTGCTCAAGAACTTAGTCTTGGCAGCATTGATTTTCAGCCCCGCATTACGACTCGCGCAATTTAGAGCTTCTGTCATTTGAGCGACATCATCCGTGTTTGTTGATAGAAGGCAAATGTCGTCAGCGTAGTCAAGATGTTGAAGGTGATCGAACAATTTCCATCTGATACCTTTGTTATGATGTAATTGGAGTGCAGAGCCGAGTACATCACTAATGGCAACAAGGAAGAGAATAGGTGACAAAATGCAGCCTTGCCTCACTCCACTGTGCACCTCAAAAGGATCTGAAAGCTTGCGCTTATGCAGGACGTGACATTGAATTCCTTGATGATGGAGATTATCTTATCTGGGATATTTCGTCTCCGTAAGGCATTCCAGATGTAGAGACGATCAACGCTATCGAAGGCTTTCTCAAAATCGATGAACATGAGATGTACTGGGGATCTCCATTCCGCGGATTGCTCGATGATAATACGAAGGGTGTTAATGTGGTCGCTACAGGAAAACCCTTCGCGAAAGCCAGCTTGTTCATCATTCAATGTGTCATCGATTTTGTCCTTGATTCGTCCTAAAACAATCTTAGCCATCAGCTTGGAAAGAGCAGGAAGTAGGCAGATCCCACGCCAATTATTGCAATTCTTCAGGTCGCCTTTCTTCGGAATCATTAAGATTACGCCCTTTTTCCACTCACTGGGAAGAGTTTCGGTTTCCCAACACTATTGGATTAAGGGAAGGAGAATATCCGCTGAAGCGATAATATCCGCTTTTAAGAATTCAGACGGAATTCCATCAATCCCAGGGGCTTTACCGGCGTCCATTGATTTAATAGCGTCTATTAGTTCCTTTTTGGATGGTGGACCAGAACTAATGCCGTCTATTCGAGGGACGTCTTCTGCTGGCAATGAAGATGCACTTGCAGGCCCGAAGGTGTTATTAAGTACCTCTAAAAAGTGTTCTCTCCATCTTTGCAGCTGTTGTTCTTCGGTAACGAGCAGAACACCATCCTTATCTTTCACAGGATGTTCCGTTTGTAAAGATCTGCCAGTTAATGGCTTGATAAGCTTGAAGAGTGTTCCACTGTCACCGCGGATAGCCGCATCCTCTGCCTCCTTTGCAAGCGCGTTGATATTAGGATCAATTGCAATTAAAAGAGGTTCTCAGTCCCAATCTGAAACGAATGGAGAATTTGTGAAAAGAAATGCAACATCAACCGTCTCGTTGTCGATTAGTTTGCTCATTTTTCGTCTGTTAAAAATGTGGTGGTATGAATGTGCTTTGTCATCCAAATATCAGGATGGTAATAGCTTCGTTGTAAAATTTTAATGAATCGAAAAACTTGGACGTAGGATGACCAATGACAATGCTCATGATCATGAAGTTTCAGGTTTATAAAGAATGGAATGTTGCCTATTTTGCTGTACGCTCCTTATGTTGTACGGCAGTTCAAAATGCTGTACAGTACAGCAAAATGCTGTACATCTGGTCAACTTATTTATAAGTGACGCTTTGTACGAATAATGAGCGATCGACAATTTTCAGTCATCAGTCACAATCACAGTGATTTTCCATACAAATTGACGGATTTTTAGTTAATTTATTAACTGAAAATTTGTCAACTTGTATGGAAAATCACTGTGACTGTGACTGATGACTGAAAAGTGTGGATCGACCTTAAGCATTCTCTTATAATTATTTATCAAGGGACAAATCCTTATTAATTCAGTATGAGGAATTCCGTCCTGAATTTATATTTCATCGATTTTTATGCAAAAAAAAAATGAAACTTTAAGCATATCCACATTAAATTGCCTTATTAGTGTTTAGAAATCAAGTATACACATGTATGTTTAATTCGAAATGCTTTTGGCTAATTAGGATACATGATGATTGGGCGATGACAGCTTTAAATCAGGCCTGAGCACCAGCACCCCAGGGAATAGTGTAGTTGCATTAACCCTCATTGTATACCAATTGAATCACGCAAAAGCTAAGACACAGCACAATCCTGTGCCTACAATATAATTTGACCAACAATCTTCTGCCAATAATAATATTAATTGTCGGCACCATCCATTGGGTGGTTTCAGATTGTAAGATGAAACCGGACGGGTAAACTTGCACGACAAGAACCATCGTTTTTACAATGTAAAATGCACAATTCTTGTCTGCCGGCCACTACAAAAGCTCTCGCCGTCCGTTTGTTTGTGCTAATAGAGAGCGGACGTTTATTAGCACAAACAAACGGACGGCGAGAGCTTTTGTAGTGGCCGGCAGACAAGTATTGTGCATTTCACATTGTAAGAACGATGGTTCTTGACGTGCAAGTTTACCCGTCCGGTTTCGTCTTAAAATCTGAAACCACCCATTAGGATATGAAAATATCATGTACTACTCTCAGAAAATCCCTTGAAGCGACAAGCACGTCATCATATTTGCTACTACATATCTGATTATAAATGATGTTATGAAGGTGCGTACTAGGTATCGTTCGAGATACATAAACTATCTGTGAATATGAACCATACAGATTGTTTAACACCATTGTCCGACACCCGGGGGATCAAAATTAATCAGAAATAGGTACACACAAGCACACGCCGATACACGTGATCTTAATCACCAATCATCCAATAGATTACATTCTGAAATTAAATAATGACAATTAATTGGATCGATTCGGACGGACGGATGGCCGGTTAAATGGCCGCCCGTGCCATGACTATCATGTCCCATTCCATGGCATTGGCACGATTCGATGACCGCGCATTGTCTAACTAAACGAGTGTAATGAAGTGGTAAATTGGTTTTGATTTGATTAATATTATTTTACATGTCCGGATATAATAATATGAGGTCGTATATCATAATTCATATGTAATATAATATTCATACATCACACACTCGTCGTGAATTTATTGAATATAGGCAGTGGCACAACGACGGAATTGCATTTCGTTGTAGAATTTCTAAAAATATGAATTGTTCTTAGAGCATAGATTATTTCACCAGCATCGATGGACGTTGCAAGTAACATTTTTGTGCAAAAAAAAAGGCAAAAGCTGAAGGAAACATGTAGTGATTTATGTATGAGAGAAAATGTCTTTCATAATACAAACGCTTCACAAAAATCGGCTTGCATCAATAATACAATAATTTTTTTACCGAGCTCTAAATATTTTATAGCTGCAACATGTGTAAAATACCTATACTCCTCAAAACAAAATAAGGGCCACTAATAATTTTCTGATTATTTTTTTGTGGAAAAGGAAAATCATAGTTTTGTTGGTCTAATTTAATAAAACAATATGTTTTTCATTAAATCTAATGAATTTTATTGAATTTTGACCAAAAGTTACACTTTTTTTTAGCATTTTTTCGGATTGCTTACTTTTTGCGGTCATGTAATCGTAAAAATAACAGTTAATTTGTATGTCTAATCTGTAAAAAAATTGATTCTTTGTTTTTTTTTAGTATCGAGTATGGCCTCCACTTTTTGATATGCAGTCTCGAAGCCTGGACGGAACGCTTTCAATACGCCGATCGACGCTTTCTATTGATATCTCGTCCCAACACATTTTTAGCAATTGAATCAGCTGTTGCTGATTGTGTATGTCCGTTTAAGCGGTCCGCATCCGGCGTTTTAATTGATCCCAAAGATGTTCTATCGGATTTAGGTCCGGACTGACCTCAATATTGACCTCCTCGAAAACAGACATTGTCGCCCGGGCAGTATGTGGTCGTGCATTATCCTGCATGAGGATAAAACCATCCAACGCCTGTTGTGAAAAAGGAATGATATGTGGCCTAACGATCCTTTCAATATAACTTTTGGACGTAATTGTCCCGTTATTTAGGATAACAAGGTTAGTTTTGCCTTGCAAGCTAATTCCGGCCCAGACGATCACACTGGGACCGCCTTGCCTCTCAATTTGATTAATGCAAGGATCCAAAAATGCTTCTCCGGTTCTCCGCCAGACTCTTATGCGTCGGTCGTCACTAAAATTTTTTACTTTGCACTCATCCGAGAAGAGCACCTTGCACCATTGATGCATGTCCTATTTGATATGTCGACGAGCAAATCTTAAACGATTCGTACGATGCGTCCTGCCCTGTTCTGTTCTGGTAACACGTTTCCTTGACCACTGTTAGTGTTCGTGCAAACGATTTCTGATTGTTTGAGGGCTAACAATGGTCCCAGTCGTCCTTAATAGCCTACTTTGTAGTCCACGAGCACTAATGGTACGATCCCGTCGCGCACAAAGTCTCACATATCGGTCCTTTGCGGGGGTGGTTATTCGAACTCGGCCTGAACCATGACGACGGGAAACATTTCCTGTCTCCTGGTAACGGTTCCAAAGATTTTAAATGGCTCTTCGCGGATACCCTGATTGCAGGGCCACAGAACGTTGCGAACAACCTTCCTCCGACATTTCTAAGGCTCTGAACGAAGCATTTAAATTTAAATTGCGCCGAATTGTTGGTATTTTGTATTTTACAGATTCCCCTTATCTTTAAAAGTGCAACAACTAATGTTGCATTAAGAACTTGGCGAAAACTAATGCTTAATCAAAATGAGAAATAAACAAAACTACCAAATGTATGACTCGTGACCCCAAAAGTACTGTTTAAGACAGTTCCGTTAAAGCTAATGTTAACGAATGATACTGTGATAACTCACATCACATTCAGGTACAGAATGGCATTTTTGAAAATAATTATCACACTAAAAATTCGCCAAAATACGTTGTTAAAGTCAACGGACATAAGTGGCCCTTATTTTGTTTTGAGGAGTATATATCAAAATTTTGAAATTTCTCAATACTCCCACTGTCAACTACTCTTTAAAAAATGAAGTTTTCGGGAGCCGTTGCATCATTAGGGTGAACAGGTCTGTATTAAGCCTTTATGGCAATATGGAGCAGTATCCAAATTGCCGCGCTTCGACACTATAGTTAAGCTTGGAAACAAATAATAGTATGCGTATACACTTACTAGTAGGCAAAACGTTAGCGGTGTATGTGATATAAAAAAATCAAATTTTTCAGAAGTCTCTGGTTCCTATTAACCCATTGTGGGGCATAGGTCATCTTTTCAGAAGTGACCGATATATTTTGACTGCTTATAAGGCCTCCTCCATTCCATGGACTCCCTTTTGGTCGTGGGATCATAGTAAAGGACCATGGTTTCGTCTCCTGTCACAATTCTGTTGATAATTGCATCCGAGTCGGCGCGATACAGCTCCAAAAAGTCTTTCGAACATTTCACCCGCTGCTTCATTTGATCTGCTGAGAGGAGTTTCGGGATCCATCTTGCCGAGATCTTTCTCATCCCCAAATGGTCGGTAATAATTCTTTCGACCGTGGTTTTTGATCGACTTGTCCTTTCTGCAATCTCTGATAACTTTAGCCACCGATCACTCAATACAACTTCCTCGACTAATTGGACGTTTTCTTCGGTGGTCTAAGTTATTGGGCGTCCGGTGCGGGGTTCATCAAAAACATTCGTCCTTCCTCGCTTGAATTCTAAAATCCACCGGTAAATAGTCGCCTGGGATGGTGAAGAGTTGCCGTACACGGATATGAGTTCATCTCGAATCTGGGACGCCGTGTATCCTTTCAAAAAAGGAATTCAATGACCGCGCGGTACTTGATCTGCTCCATTTCAAATACGAAATCAGAATGCGACACAAATAATTACCTAGCCGGGCCTTTGGTTGCACAATTGAACTCATGTTTAGTCCTGTTATGACCGAAGAGTTGTTCTATCGAATAGCGGTAAAATGAATTCAATCGGATAACTGTAAGTGTATTTTTCTCAACAATTTTGGATTCTACTACGTAGTAGGCAAAACGTTAGCGGTGTATGTGATATAAAAAAATCATATTTTTTCAGAAGTCTCTGGTTCCTATTAACCCCTTGTCATCTTTTCAGAAGTGACCGATATATTTTGACTGCTTGAAAATATGTATATATTTAAACGTAGCCAGGGGGTCCGGGCCCTTCACAAAATTATTCCAAAATTATTCGTTTGGCAGTGGATTTTTCCTTATTTCTCTAATCGAAAAATTATAAGTAAAAATTGAAAAAACAAATTATTATTGAAACCTATTCAAATAGAAAATTGTTACTGAAAATTTGTATAGCCAATGCAGCATTTCTGATATCGAGAGTTGGACTCCTCTCAAATCCAAATCGCGGCTACGACCCTGTTGCTTTAAACCTTATTTAAAACGTAGTACATAATAGAAAGCCAATTCATCGATCAATCTAATCTGGAACTCGTTTATTACGAAAGCGAGTTTTCGATAATGTACTTCCTTGGATGTGATTCACACTCTAAGAAAGATCGTTATAAATAAATACATTTCTTAATTTTTTTTATTCGATATCCCCAGCCACTTAAAATGGCTTCTTTTCAGAAAATTAAAAGCTCGCGGCCAAGTACTCGTATATTAAGAAAATCATGTCCATAATTTAATGTGGTTCAGGAGTTCCTTGATTGATACGCCTAATGGCTCCTCTAGGCTTCCTATAAAAAGGGACACTGAAGCATTAATCGTGATAATTACCCGTGTTTAAAGTGAATGCAATGCGTTGCGAAGAAGCTTTATACTCTAGTGAAGGAGTCGGCAACGCTGTGACCGCGGGCGCCCATGCGCCCGCGACGGCTTATCAATACGCCCATCTCTCAAATATGATGATTACATAATAAGAAGAAGAAACGTGTCAACTTTAATTCGTTGACAAATTTAACAAAACTACAAAGTGTTTTACCAGGCCAGCTCAAATTGCGAAAAGTGCTACTGTTGCATCTTTAAAGGTTTCTCATTTGTTCGATAAGAAGAGAAAGCCTTTTGTAGACGGGGAAATAATAAAGGCAGCTTTCTTAATTGCTGCTGATACCGTTTTTGAAAATTTTAAAAACACAACACGAAAGAAGAATTTTTGAAGCTGTTACCACTGCAGGGGCGGACACAGGGAAAAGATATCTACGATGCCTTCATAACATATGCGGAAGAAAGTCAGTTAACATTAAAAAAGTGAGCTACCCTAGTTACTGATAGTGCGCCTGCAATGATAGGCAATAAGAATGGTTTTGTTGCGCTGTATATGGCAAACGAAATGCTTCCCCAATCCACTCATTACCACTGCATCATTCATCAGGAACCGTTATGTACCAAAATTATCCGTTTTCATCATGTCATGAAGATTGTTGTAAAGATAATTAACTCTTTTAGGGCGTCTGCAATGCAACATCGTTTGATTCGGCAGCTTTTGCAAGACGAAGGTGTTGAGTACGCTGACCTGATATTGCATACGGAAGTTCGATGGCTGAGCAGAGGCAAAGTTCTTGTAAGCTTTACTAGTTTGTTAAACGAAATCAAACAGTTCCTAGCATCAAGAAAGGAAGATTATCCACAGCTGACTGATCACTCATGGCTAATAGATTTAGATTATTTAACAATAAAGCTAAATGAACTGAACCTGGAAATACAAGGAAAATATCGTCATCTTGCGGAAATGGTTGGATCTGTGAATACATAAAGCCAAATTGACTCTATGGAAATCCCATATACTGAGAAATTCAACTTCACACTTCCCAAATTTAAAAGAAAAATGGTTGATTACATGAGTTTCTGTGAAAAAGATATTATCACCATTTACATTTAGGTATAATGTTTTATTTGTGTCAACCATTTATGCCCCCTTCAGAAGTGACTTATTTTAGAATGAGCCCTTAGGTTGGAAAAGGTTGCCGACCCCTGCCTGCCGACTAGAGTCTAGTGTAACCGAGCTACCCGTCACCAATAGCCCATTCGGAGTAAATGCTTCTAGCAGAATTTTGAGTTAAGGATAAGTCTAAGCTTCCGTTTTCATTGAAAATAGACGTGGATGCAAAGGAAACTTAGAAAAGCATCATATAGCGTCATTACTGGAAAATAGCAATTGATGTGTGATCTACTACACTGGTCTAAAAGAGTATCTAAGCCATTGGCCATACCTCCCCCCGCAGGAAGACTGTGTTTTATCCGGCTTAAAGCCGGAATGGTGTTTTCCGCCGGGATGCCTCCCTTTGGATCCCCACCTTGGGATGCGACTCTAGCTGGTCGGCTTGTCTAACACCACAAACCCCCTCGAGTCCAACGCCTAGATGGGTAGGGACCATGGTCCCCTGGGCACGCCCATCCCCGACGTACACTATTCGCTAAAGATTTCTCTTTAGCAGGTGTGATCCTCCTTTGGCCCCCTTTCGGAAGACCTAACGAATTCGGACGCCTCCGCAGGATCGTTATGCCTGTTTACTACTCGTCTGCTTAAAGCAGACTCATAGCGCTACCGTTCACATAGGTTTGGCCTCCGTCCGTTTACTAAGTAGCAATTTGATTCGGGCCGTGTGGTCATCAATCCACAAGCCAGCTAGGTATAGGCGCAAAGGCCATTCTCCCTAACTGGCCCCTTCGAGGCTTGGGTTCTGCGAAGCCGCCAACCCCGAGACAAGACACGTACGCTTATATGTGGTTTCTCTCCTACGAGGAAGCACTGCGTCGTGTGAGCTTGTATAGCTGACTTTTTGAAGGAATAGGGAAAAAGTCAAGCTATGCTGTGTCACCCATACAGGACGAGCTCGGGAGCTCGGGACCGTCAACTCCCGAAGGTCTTTTGTACAGATCCACGCCATGGCGTATCAACCATACCAGGGGCCTCCCTGCGCTGCTCGGGTCCGTGGTGTCGCAACGCACCAAATATGTGTGTCACATGAACACACTCCCCCTGCGGGAACTGGAAAATAGCACCATGACCCAACCTGCGGAGGCAAACTCAAATGTCCAGTAATATGAATGGCGTTAGCCCCCTCCAGGACAAGATCCTGGTTGCGCCGCTACTGTATGTGAAGCAAGATAAAGGTTCGATACGATATTCCGCCCATCATATTCCGATTTTTAAAAATTCCGACATTAATTATCCCGTCAGTTTAAAATCCCGCTAATTACAAACACCGCTTTTCAATATCCCGCTTTTTAAGATCGCGCGCGCGATTTTTTAAAGAATACTTACCTTCTATGACGGGATATTCAAAAGCGCCGACCCGTCAAAATAATGGGTCTCCTCGCATGGGAATACTTAATTCTCGGAGACTTAATCTTAATTATCCGGTGTATGACAGTCTTGTTCTGTACGGGCTTAATTAGGGATACCTACATAATCCCGAAAGAGAAAATCCAGCCTGTTCATAATCCCGCTTTTTATGAAAAATTCCGTTCAACATTATCCCGGCATAGCTAAATACCGCCATTTAAAAACCCCGCCATTGCCATGTTATGTGATTTCCAGCAGTATATGCGATATTTTCTCTAAGCATAAATCCTGGCGGGATATTGAAATAGCGGGATTTTGAAAAAGGGGAATATGTTGGAAATAAGGTATCCGCCCCGCTTAATTATCATCTTGATAGAAGATATACGTAACTATTGATTTTTTTAAACAATGAAAATAATTTTTTGGGCGGTATTTTGACTGGATTATTTCATTATCCACTAGCGGGATATCAAAACGCCGCGGTGCGGCGGGGTCTTTAGTGGACGGGATTTTTTAGTGGCGGGATTAAGTTACGTCAGGAAAACCCAATAAGTCTGGCTGGAACTACTGAGAAAATTTGGTTATTTTTTGAAAAAGTCAAAATTTTTATCCGTTAAGTCATTCTATCAATTTTAAACTGGTATTTTTTTTTTGATAAAAGCATTTATTTAATTTTTGTAGATATACAGGAAACGTTTTTAGGCAGACATATTTTTAGGTTGTGTTGGTACAATTATGTTTTTCAATTATTTTCTTCTTTTTCGCGTTAATTTTTTCATTGTGTATATTCAGAAGAAATTAGATAGCATTTTCCAATTCCGATATCTTTGCGGAAATATTTGTCGCTTTGTTGGTAGATTTCACCCCTATACGTATCACCCTATACGTATTATTTTTATTTAGTAAAATAGGTGGAAGAAATAGGGAATTTTCCAGCGCGAAAGTTATCTGATTCTAAGCTTTTCGTTAATTGCTTGATCAAATCTATTTAGAAAGACAATCGCAAGTCACGCATACTTATTCCTTACTAGTATAGAGGAAATAAAACTAGTTTGAATTTCCTAAAATCACATTCTCGGTTGATTAGATGATGTTATAAAACATGATAAAATTATGCATACTCTTGATGAGTGCATAAAAAATGATGAAAATAAGTTTCTATATACATATGTATTTTAGACTCTTATTTATGATTGCATTGTCTTTTTAAAACAGTTCTACGAAATTTTAGAAACAAGAACTGCCTCACAAAGTTTGATACCCTTCACATTTCTAATTTTCTACGAATATTCCGCTTTCAATCGCTTCAATATGTAAAAAGCCTCCAACAACTCGACCGCTTAAAAAACGTGAGCTTATTTTACTAAAAACACACTATTGAACGATTTGGTGAGCCTAAAAGTCAACACAACGTTATTACGCAATGTGAAGAGTATAACAGGTGGAAATTTTCATAGAAAAGGAGAAAAAAAACACAATCGGGCGCAATACATCTGAGAGATTATTTCATCCCCTCCCGCCCCTCAGACATATGGTAGATAGAAACTGAAAACTGCTTTGGGTAGTTGATCGATAAAGATTAAGCTACTGTGAGTTTCAGATCTCTCCCTTTTCATATCGCTGATTGGCGCAACAAAAACTGGCCACTTAATCTGTCAGACGCATTGCGCCCGCCCGAAGGTTAAAGAAAAATCTCAGAAAGTGTTATTGTTTTTAGTACATATTAAGTTTTAATTACATCTACATCATAAAAAGGAGATTTTCAAGAGAATTTAATTTTTGCACTTTTAACCAACAGAGAAAAATGGGGTCAAAAACTATAGGTGTGGCCAGACCTATTGGGTATCAAAAGGCACTATAAATTATTTAATTGCATATGCATTCGATCGAAACCGATGAATGTCAATTTTTTGCAATCTCCGAGTCGATATGCCCATAAATCGGGAAATCGTTCGGAGATCAACATTCTGAACAATGTCGTATTTGTGTATATGATTGTGTATCCGCATTGAATGGGAATCGAGACGGCAGTGAAGGGCCCCACGGCTCTTTCGTGGGATGCGGAGGCTGCGTTCCAACACGCATATCTCGTTATTGAATTAAAATTCGTCAAAAACTTGCTCAAAATTTTGCGAAATATATTATTTTAGGATATCATGAAGTACGAAGTCGCTATGATATCATCTTGAATGCGTTTTTGGCCGAAATATAGTGCCAAAGTTCTGGTCGGACCTTTATGTCGACAGAAGGGTTGAACCACAAGTTTGGGATGATAAAGGATTGCACTTTGCAAGATGTATAGGAATGATTTAGTTTGTGAAATAATTTAGCTTAAATTTAACCTTTTTTCTCTTGATATTTTTTAATCAAATCGACGGTCAGAAAATGTTTCAATTTACTAGTTTGGCAAACAGACCCTGCAACGTCTAGAGCCTACTATGTAATGAATTTCTTAATTTTTAAAATTTAGATAAATCATTGGCATTTTATGTTTAATTGAATTTGGACTCCGAATTAAGGCTCGTTTTGGCGAGAGCCTTATCTAGGACCCAAAATAGAGAGTAACGAATGAACGCGTATAAAAAATTAAACTGAATATACAGGGTGTCCCGCATTGGGTGGTCAATACTGTAAGGGTTAATAGCGCAACTTGTTTCAGCAAGAAAATTGCCAATACAATCGGAATTTTTTTTACCGTCACCTTGTTATCGCTCTTTTTGTGAAAGTCATCGAAAATCGTGACTTGTCCTGCAAAATCATAATTTGCAGCCCCCCTGATAACTTAGTCCAAGATTTTATTTCAGTTTCAGAAACTACATAAAATTTCACAAAAACTGAAGTTTTTCCAGTTGCCAACATTATCGCCACACACTAAAAAAATTTGGTATAAATTTTATAAATTTTCTTATCTATATAGGTCCATAGGAAAATTTGTATTAAATTTATAAGTTTCAATCTTATAAATTATATTTATTCTATAAACGATAAAATTAATAGGAGTTATAGTGTAAATCCAACAATACCAATGGTTTATTTTTTATAGGAAATCATTTAGAAGTGTTTTATATGAATTTGGTATAAAAATTATAAAGAATCGATAGATCCTGGTTATAGGACAGATTATACAAATTATAAGAGAACAGGTAAAAATCGAAGAATACTAACTATTTTACCCCATGATTCTCAGCCTATCATGTCATAGTCAGTACAAGTATGAAACCTAGTTGATTTTTCACTTGATTGCAAAATAAAAAATAAAAAAAAAATTCGCGAGCGCACAGAGCGCGAACTCCGGGTTGGTGAGCGTAGCGAGCAGGGGGCGAAGCCCCCTAGTAACTCATAAATCTTATATCTCATTGACCTCTTCTATATTTTATTAACCTCTTTACGCTCTAAATTGCATAATAAATTACCTACCTACAGTGGGATTCGATCCCGAGATCCTATGATTTGGAGACCAACGCCTTACCTACTAGACCAACCAGACTCTATGAGTGATGAAGTTTGTAATTTATACCATACATTGACCGAAAGCACGCACAAAATTTTATCGTAGAAAAGAATAAAATAAATATGAACTTAGTATAGATGAGCCTTTCTAAACCATTTTGTATAAAATTTATCCGAGTTTTGGTATAAAACGCAACGAAAAGAAAAGTTCATAAGAACTTTGATAAAATTTATACCATTTTTGGTATACACTGACTTTATACTTTCAACGTTATAAAAACGTATTCTAAAATTGGCATATATAACTTTATATTAAAAATGGTATAAATAATTTTATCTTTTATCCCAAAATTTGTTACCGTGCACTTTCCAAATACAGTTACTCAAACTTAATAGAAATTTTAGAATAGATTTTTCAACGAAAATTCAAACAGTAATTTCATAACGGTGCTTTATACGTACAACTCTGCAAAGTTGATAAAAGTTGCTTCAACATGTTGGCTTTCCAACGGTATATCACTTTTCTTATTTACATTGCAGAATTTTAGAGAAACACGCATTGAATGGTAAAAATCAAGGTAATTATTTTCTTATCGGATTATTCAAACTGAAATTTTATTCATTTATTTCTTATATTTTAGTATCGCAATTTTGAAAATTTGTTAAATAAAAATGGAAATAAAGTTTTAAAAATGAGAAAGAACCAAAAAACTAAAAATATTAAATAATGATTAAAAGTCTGTTTGATGAATTGGAATAATACTGCTGGAATTGGCCTCCTCCATTTTGTATGTTGACTCGACACCTTCGGAGCATGGAAGAAACGTCCCGAAGGATTTCAGGAGGGGTTTCCTTAATGTTGTCACAAGCATCATTAATTCGCTGCAGTAGATGTTCCCTGGAGGTAATCGGCTCGGAATAGACATTGCTTTTTAAGTTACATCATAAATAAAAATCTAGGGGAGTAAGGTCGGGACTTTTCACAGACCACGCAACTGTTCCAAATCTGCCAATCCACTTTCCGGGAAATTCGTTTTTCAAATATTCTTTGATAGGTCTCGCATTATGAGCGGGCACCCGTCTATCTGCCATAAATAGCAAATATTCAATTTTAACCGTTATAAGTACCGTTGCATTTGCCAAACAATGTACCAAATTTCAAATATCTTACAGTTCTGGTCAAAATAATGTAGCGAGATTCTATCCCGAATTATAATTGCCTTTGTATGTCTTTTTTCGAGTCAAACGAAAATTGTTAAAGATTCCACTGAAGCCATTATTTTTACCATTCAATGCGTGTTTACCTAAAATTCTGCAATGTAAATAAGAAAAGTGATATACCGTTTCAAAGCCAACATGTTGAAGCTACTTTTAACAACTTTGCAGAGTTGTACGTATAAAGCACCGTTATGCAATTAGGTACTGTTTGAATTTTCGATGAAAAATCTATTTTAAAATTTCTGTTAAGTTTGAATAACTGTATCTTGAAAGTGCCGATAAGGTCGGCAACAGGAAAAACTTCTTTTTTAATTAATTGATACAAATTTTTTTATCAATAAAATCTATAATCCATCCAGCAATTTTTTCTTGCACTCATTATTTTTATGATGTTAACGGCACATGCTTCAACAATATTGCAGAATACATAATTTTTTAATCCGTTTCCGAATGTCAATCTATTCAGCGTGGCTGCTGGCATCGTCTTCTCATTTTCATTTGATTATAGAATAATTGCAATTGACATCCATCGTTCAATATGCTGCTATTTATAGCGCACCAGTACGCGAAATAATTATTTGATACAGATTTCACAATGATGCGATTAATCGCTATTTGTGCTATTAAAATTGATGATGATGTAATGCTCGTATAGAACGTGTTGAATACTATTTTGTGAATACTGTTGAGAGCACTATAAGGGAAATCAACCATCTGCTATTGAATCACGTTTCAATGATTATTAAACCATATCATCATTTGGATCTATTTTATTCGGCGGAAAACGCCAACATAATGTTTAAATGGACTGTCAATATGTAATGAAGTGACATTGAAAAAAATTAGGAATAGTAGATTACACGCTCTGTGGCTCATTTGGTTGAGTCGCACTCTACGATGTTAGTATTCTAGGTCCGGAGATAGAATCTCGGCGTGGTCCAAAATTTTCTGTACTGGTGCGGATAGGGAATTTACATATATTATTGTGACGCGAAGCAGTTCGCGAGTATGGTCGTCGCTTCCCTCAAAGACAGCTTCCGTACATTCGAACCTTTGCTAGGACGTTTCAGACATTACGAGAAACGGGGAGAACACCGAACCATTACACGTTGGAGCAACGTCTACGTATTACGGCAAGGCTGCAAAACGAAATTCTTCGTCACTTCAACACAAACCTGGCTTCAAGCCCAAGAAGGGCGGCTAGTCAATACGGTATCCCACGTACGACGATTCACAGAACACTTCAAGAGGATTATCAATATCTATATTACTTACCGGAAGTGCAAGATCTACTGCCTTCCCACTTTGAAAGAAGAAGGACTTTTTGCAGTTGGTTCTTAGAAAGAATGGCAACGGATCGGCACTTCCAAAGAATAGTACTATGGACGGATGAGGCTACTTTCACTCGGAGTGGTGCATGGCAATTCCCCCGCAACACTTATTTTTGGGCTCATCGGAACCCCTACGAAACTCGTACTTCGAGATACCAGCACGAATTTGTGGATCGATGTTCTCAGAAATGAATTACTTCCAGAAATTATTCTTCGCCAACAACTAAATTCATCTGCGTTCCGCCAGATTCTGGAAACTGAAGTCGTGCCGAAGGTCAAATGGACGGATGTCCGCCTCACAACAGAAGAATTGTTACGGAATTTTCGAATACTGAGTTCCATGAAAAATGGATTGGACGACACGGGCTTGTCGCTTGGCCTGCTAGAAGTCCCGATTTAACGCCGCTTGATTTCCATGTATGGGGTAGACTCAAAAAATAAGTTTACGATGAACCTATAGTGTCTCGGGAACACCTATTACAAAAAATTGAAACGGCTTGCAATAATTTGAAGGAAAACAGGGAAGAGGTGCTTCAGGTGGTCTCTTCTGTAGGTAAACTGTTCCGAATTGGTGTCCGATATGGAGGAGGACACTTCGAACAGTATTTGTAATTTCAAGTTTCTATTCTTAATAATTTCGCTTTTTTCGTTTTTATAAAAAAATCTTGTTTACTAAATTAAAACTTTCTCTTAGGACCATGTTTTTTCTGTTAAACACGTAAAGTTTGCAATTATCCAAATCTTAAGACCCTAATTTTTATATGTCGTTCGAAAGATAACATAATAACGCAACTTTTGTCAACTTTGCACATTTGTCAGTTCAAAATACCGTTACGATTTTACAATTTAAATTTACAAGAAAATATCAATTTTTCGAATTTCTTCAAAGTTTCAATGGTACTATCGGGGCAGCTGTTAAAATTATTTAATTGGTAAAACAGTTATTTTATGTAGAATTTTGTACAGTTTCAGAAATTCAAGTCAAATCTCGGATTAAATATTTGCGAGTAGGGCAAATAATGATTTTGGTCGGCAAGTCTTTTTGACACTATTTACAAAAAATGCTATATCTTTATAACGGTTTAAGATAGAGGGGTCATGTAGAACACTATTTGTACCCAAATTAGCTGTGTTATCACCCATTATCGTATCTACCATGAGTCGTGGGACACCCTGTATAGTGCTTGCAACATTATATACAATTCGAAATGATATGCATGGACGTAGCCAGGATTTCAGTCAGGGGGGGGGGGGAGCCCAAATTTTTTCAACATCATTTTCTTAGGAGTTTAAATTTCCAGTCGCAGAAATATTGTTAGCAAATTTTAGAGTACCCTGGCTTGTGGTTGGATTGGTGCACAGGGTCATGGATTCCACACTCACCGTGAACGAATTTATTTTATGGTGTTTTTCGAACTCACGACCTACGTGACGGACTATGAAGTCGCTTAGATTGTAAACAAGTATCCACTTATCGGGATCAATAACATTGCTGGGCGTGCTGTTGATCTCAACACCTTAACAAAACAGCCGTTTAGACCTTGGAAATTGTATGTCACTCACACATCTGCGGCTCTAGTTTACTGGTGGACTGCCACGGATGTTATCTCTTTTTTTTCTAATTTTAAAGTCAAATTTTTAAAATGGAGATGAGAATGATTTTCTTCTGCATTCTGATTACATTCAACTGGCCTCCAATATCTACGTTTTATAGCGTAGTTTGTCTGTTTTCAGTGCATTTTTTTGACATGTATATGTCTTTGCGGAGGCTACCTGAGAATTACTGGGTGTCGTTCCGTGAAAAAGCGTCACGAAAAACTGTAACGAAAACGTTTAACGCTTAAAATCGACCTTCCCGTAGTTCGATCTTCACCAAATTTGGTATACATTATCCTTTGATTCGCCATTGAAGCGAACGAAAATTTATCTTTCAATTGGTTGTCCTGGCTCTCTCCGTGGACCGATGTCGACGAAACTCGGATGGAAGTTAAGTGGTGCGATCCTTAATATTTTGGTGCCAGCACTTCTTATGAGGAAGATGTCCTTGGACATAAAATGTCCTTTTTTCTGTTGGAATGCATTATAGACACTATGTATAAGGATATGGATATCAAAATACAGAATCCGTTGCGACTAGTCTTCTAAAATCACGACAAGTTGATTTTGAGTTTTGTTAAAGGATATTACCACCAAAAAGGACCTTTTCCAGCATAGGAAACAGAGTATGGGCATTATGGGTGTCGTTCGAAAGGTGATATTTGAGGGACTGTATGTAATCGGTTTCAAAATAATTACAAAAAAAATTAAAAAAAATTGATGTCCCAGGGAGGATTTGAACCATGGTCCAAACCGTCGTCAAAAAGTCAACAACGACCACCAAACCGCCTTGACCACACTGCACCTTATCAGTACGAATAACTTTAGTGATCATCATCATCTGGTCTATAGCCACCACACAGTGCAGTATAGTTAGGTGGAGACGTGCAACTGATGCCTGGTACAATTGCAAATGGCGAGCAGATATAAATTGAACTTTCGATTGCATGTGCGTGCACTTACGAATTTGCCACATGTAAAACGCACGCGTAAAAAGGAGGCATCCAAAATGCATACGATTTATCGCGTAAATTTACGAAAAGTAGAAAATCAATAGTCGTTTTAGTATGATCACCAAAATCAAAAGAATGTTCAGGTTACTAAATAAAAAAGAAAAAAAATAACGCCCATGTGGCGAAGTGACCTAGATAGTATTGCGGCTTTACTTTGAACAAGGACAGAGATGTCGCTGTTCAATTTTACATCCGACAACGGAGTTTGTGTCCATGTGACACAGGATATCTGTGTGGCATGGTCATTGGTCCCCAATCCTAAATAAGAATGCTTACATTTTAGATAACAATATTTCAAAGGCTCGTTTAAAACTGGTACGGTCCAATCAGAATCTTTACATGGTACACGGGTCATGGGAACGGATTTTTGGTGAGCTGTGATACAACGGACCCGAGCAGCATAGGAAAGCCCTTAGTATTTTGTAGATTGATGACCACTCGGCCCGAGTCGCATTGCTGACTAGTATGCTCAAGGACCCTCATCCGGATGTGAGAGGCAGCACTACAAATAGCTTTAAGCTGATGGTCAAATGAACCTGGGGTATGCACGTCTGAATTCAGCGTGAGAGTTAACGTTTAAGGTGGCCGAAGGAAGATCGGTCACACCTGCTATTGGGAAGTCTTTTGCAAATAGTGTACCTCGGCGATGGGTTTGCTCAGGGGACCACGGTACCTTCCTATATCGAGGTGGCTGGAGGTTATTACCTAAACTGGAGTTGCGGCCCGAGGTTGGGTTTCAGAAGGTGAATGTATGCATCGGACGAATAAATCCCAATTTGACAATTAGACCCTGTCAATAAAATGCCGAATGTCAAAACAGTCCGATGGAACCATGTGGAAAGAGCGTAATTGCTTAGGCATTGCCCTAGCGGTATGGTCCTGTAGATGACTCTCTATATTCAATTTTATTGGAAGCCTCAAGCAGCTTTCGGGTGGAACAATCAATTAACTTCTGAAACTACATTGGCGGCGAGCTCCTGATTTCACTACGAGCGTTCTAAAATACTCCCTTCGTAAATCGCCTCCAACCATTTGATAGGATCCAGACATGCTTCCATTTCAAAAGATTTCAGATAGAGCTTAAGTAGTTTTTTTTTTAACGGAACGTACCGTCTTTGGCTTGTCACAGTCAATAAACAATCTAGATCATTAGGTGAATTGACGCACCTGAAGAGTTTTTGGTTGGTTTATAAGAAAAAGTTTTATTTCTCCATCCCGCAAATAATGCTTCACTTTTTACTTTTTTCAACCCGTCAGATGTCTAGAAACATATCACGTCCATTCAGTTTTTCCCTACTTTAAATTGAATGATAAGCAACAGTGACGAGTGCACGATTTGGTTTCGGGAAGGGTCCAAATCTCTCAGCATTGACTATCATTGTCTATATTTGCTACGTATGTGTTCCATCGTGTGAATTGGTTCAAATTAATTTTTCACAAATTTTAGGTTTAAATTGTCATGTTTTTAGTGTAGAAAAACTAAAAATTCCACTGGCAATAAATCATTTAAGATAACAAAAAATCAGCAAAGCGTATAAAAGCTGTGCCTAATGACTTTTGCTGAATAACATGGCGAGCTTACATCTCGAAATTTTTGTTAAATTTATTTTTGATCCCAAAAATTAAAAGAAAAAGTCTCGAAATCGGAACTTAGGTTAATTACATTGGACAAAGAACATCTCAAAATACTACGAGGTGTGACAATGAGAATGCTTTTTAAATACTTCCTGAAAGGACCTCTGATGGTTATCCGTAACCAGCAAAACAAACACATGAGTTACTGGAAAAAAATGAAATGTTGATATCAGATACGTCGTTAACGTTACCATATGATATGTGTATGCGACTCCTACTACTTTCAAGCTGAACTACTGGCAGAGGGCGACAATTTGCCTACTGCCCAGGGGCGACATACAGGTTAAATCCGGCCCTGACTGTATGTAATCGGTTTTAAAGGATTTTTGGGCTTCTGGAGTGACAAGATAACGGCTGATGCAATGTGGATTATTTTGTAAGCAATAACGTAGACATATACATGATCTAAGATTTTTCCCCTAAGGGAAAACTTCTCGGTGTTTTTTGCATCTGGGACTGCATACCACTTGCAAAATCAGTTTGTTTCGTCTGTCACTTTCATCTGAGCAAAGTAGCATCGTCAGAATATTTATAAATCCTTTATTGATTGAAATATGGTAAACGGTTTTAATAAGATTTCCTCTAAATTTATCAAAGTATTAACAGTGGTTAAATTTCATTGCTGGTATGATTCAGCCAAAAAATAAATTTTGATTTAATAACTTGAAAGACCCGCTCTGTGGCTCACTTGGTTGAGTCGCACTCTACGATCCTAGTAATCTAGAGGTCCGGAGATCGAATCTCGGTGTGGTCCAAAATTTCCGTACATGTGAATAGAAATATATAGTGCTTACAATCAATTTACGTCATTTTTCGAAAAAAAATTATACGTATAGTAAGCCGTACAAAAAGAAATTTAACGTGCTTTACTTACGATTTTACTATTACGAAAATACGTGTTTGTTAACATACCTGAAATTAAAGAGACAAAAAAATTATTTATGTTATTTTATAAAAAAAATAATATAAACATGGCAATTAAAATTTAAAATATGCACATTGTAGTGCACTAGTCAACAATTTTGTAATTGATAATGTTTTACATTTTAGTTCCAGAATTCAGTGGACTGTAAATGACATGAGTAATTGTGTGGCTGTAGTAGCACGTGCCTGCATCGAACCTTCCTGTTTCTTCCCAGGGAAGCGACTCTTAGTCGTGTTTTTTTTTGCAAAAAAAACCGATATGGTCCGGCCGAAGAGGCCGAATTGCCACAAAGCAAGGAAGGTGGCCAGTAGGACCACTCGTAGTGGTGCTTATGCGGTAAATTCTGTACGCACTCCTAACTCACATTAGAATCTGGAATAACCTTATTTTAACCTTAAGTTAAGTTGTACGACTTGACCTATCGATCCCCGTATAGAACCAATCCACTTTCGAATCTTTTTACCTATTCAATCAATTCTCATCTGACCATATGGCCAAGAAAACAAAAAACACCACTCTAACAATTTAAAGTACGTTCAAAGTTAGTATCAAGTCATTCTTGTCGATATGCTCTTTTTCGTTCGCCTCTAGAATCATTAATTTCATTACTCGTATTCTTCATTCATCTTGTTAAACATCTGAGCCAAAAATCAACCATCCAACTCATTGCAACCCATCACATCAGCATTAATTGAGTGACTTGGACCAGCAAAAACCTCCAAGGATCTCATGTAGACTTTACCAGGGCTCTTTACCCGACATCGACCGTAGAGCATTCTCATCTCTTCCGTTCGACGTCTTTAATTTAGGAAAATGCACTCGACAAAGTCTTTTTTTCCTTTTGTGTACTAGAGAAGAGTATATGTACAACGAGTGTAGTAAACAAACTCAAGAGACACCAAAGTGCTCCGGGAATCGGGAACATCACATCATCATCATCATCGCCATCTTGTCCTCTCTCCCGAATCTAATCTCACTGTGCCGAATTTGATAACACAAACAAAAACGAACAACGTAGTATCGAGTTTCTCATGCTGGCATCATCGGGCGGCTGGCTCTCATCTCAAGATGTTCTTTTGCAATTGATGCCATGACGATGTTGTGTGATGATCACAAGGCGCAGTATACCTATATAGTATCCAGAATTTTCGTCCTATGACCTACACAGAGAGGATATGGATGCTACCGATTTACAGTAGGACGTATATTTCTTTTTGCTTATACACAGGACTCTCCAATGGACGGACATCTGTTTGAGTTGTTTTCCCGACTCATCCTTTCTATGAGCCTGAAAGTTTACTTCTTGCAAGGATATGGCCGATTGGATGATGAAAATGACGACAACGATGTCGAAGAAGATGAGAACGAAGACAGTAACGATAGTCATAGAAGTTACCTCAAGTGCCGAAAGGCACAGCTGGTAAATAGACGAAAGATGGATGCTCTTTTCCAACCATTTCTTTTTGGGTTACGGAAAATGATGAGGTCGATGATAGGTATTTGTGTATAGAGAGTCGAGTGGATCCTTTAAATTTTTTATTTGTATTTATTTCACGCGGGCGAAAAGTCAACACGACTATGGATGGATATAGATGTGCGGAGGCGTTTGTTTTTGCAGAGTGAAAGTCACCAGGGAGTTTTTCGGGTTAAAGTAGAGTACGCGATGTGTTGGCGGGATTTGGAAATTGATGATTTGTCAGATTCATGATCTCATGTTTTGGTGAATGACATTTGGTTTGACTTTAGTAAACAGAACGAATAGTGTATCCTTTTTGCCTGATTCACGAATACTCACATCATCCCAAGGAGCCATTCGCATACTCTTATGGGTATGCGAATGACTCATGTTATGTATTCATGGCTCGCTTATCCTTGATGTATGTAATTGAATGTAATTTGTTCATCTGACGAGCAGTTTATTTTCTGCGTAAGGCATACGGTGTGCGTACTCAGTGCGGAATAATTTGAAGGAAGAAAAACAGCCCTGCATAAGCAAAAAAGGACATACATTTTGAGTCACAGAAAAATTCTAACCAGAAATAGGAATATGAAGAGTTTTTTTAAAGATTTTTTTTTTCTGTAAAATTGCTGTTCAGCAAATAAAAGGGATGTTTTCACTTCAATTCGTTGATAGGTTACCCGTGCAATAGGAGTGTTAGAGGGGATTCACACCAAGGACAGGATTTACTAAACCCACTAAATTAGTCGAGTTGAAACTAGATACCCCTTTTAAAGGGGATACAGACTATCGGCAATATTTACTAAATCATAGATTTGGTTAACAGTTGTACCATTTTGTACTGCAATTTGAATAATGCAAGTAGATTCTATGATGCATTTTGGATTTAATGATATACGATTTAATCTAGTAGGCGGGTTTCGACTCGATTAATTTAGTCTTTTTAGTAAATCCTGTCAGTAGTGTGAATACCCTCTTAGTGGTTTTAATAAATAGTGTCAGTAGTGTGACCCCAAGCCATAGTTACATGAAAACATGCCTCAAGCAATTTCGTGATTCAAGTATGGTTGATGTGTGATGGTAGCTTTGTATATAAGGTACACGACTGAATACCTCATCATAATTTATGTGTATTCGAGATAGAATTTCGTTAAACCAGTATAAGGAAATGAGTTTTCTCCAACGACCTAGACTCGTGATGTTGGGGCAACGTAGCCAAGCAGTAGACATTAGACACCAACCCAAGGGATAAAAGTACCTTAAATTATTCAAGCGTTCCGTTTGAAACCAGTTTTGAAACTGAACGGGAGTTAAAATCTAAAACACGCTAACCCGTTAAAAGTAGGGATGTTGCGGATATCCGCATCCGCACCGCAACTGCGGATAATCCGCATCAAATTCTACATCCGCATCCGCATCCGCATCCTCCTGTTGACATCCTCATCCGCATCCGCAATCCGCATTTTTGTATGCGGATATGATGCGGATATCAATAAAAAACAAATTTCCCATCTAAACATCTATATTCTAAACCACTCATAGAATAGAGAATTGATAGCGATTGCAAGAAACCAAATCTAATGCATGTAGATATTAGTCTAAGAAAATTGGGCCAAAATATGGCCATCGAATGGCAAAAATCATACATCTGAAATTTATTTTTGATTATGGTTGGGGATGGTCCCCAGATTATGGCATTAAAAGTCCAAACCGATTGGTGGTCCGTAACCTTAAAAAAAGGGGTGAAAGGGGGGCACTTTTTTTCGTTTTTTTTGCGATTATTTCAAAACGGCAAGAGATACAGAAAAATGGTCTGAGGACGAAAAAACTACATCAAATTATTAGTGACACAAGACAACTTTGTCTACAGATTATAAAATGAATAGTAGGTACGTAGAACAAACTGCTGAATGCTGATGGGTACGGGGTACGGGAGATACCCTCAGTTTTTATCCGAATGAGCTGATTTTTAGTGGGTGGGGTGACTATGACCACCAATCGCAACAAACCAATTTAAGCACTCTGCTCCAATTTTGGGGGGAGTTATGGGCATGCATGTGTACTTGACCGGAGCGACTCAATGTTTACCTTAAAATGATCTTGAACTTATTGTGAGTACGTATACAAAATTTTACGGCTGAAATAGCATTCTTTAAAAAGTTATGGAGCTTATTTAAAAAAGGTCCAAAATGAAAAAAATTAATGGAAAAGAAAGGCTTTCGACTATGACACTGCATTTTAATGAAGCTAATGACTTTCTCCAGCACTCAAAAGGATTGCACATTTTTCTAAGATGGCCCTTCCTTGTACTTTTACTTCTAACATGTCGAATATTTCTGAAAACTGAATAGTATCTGATTTTCGGTATTAGTAAAATTCATTTCATATATTTTTTTAACTAATCCGCATCCGCATCCGCATTTGCAAATTTTATGACATCCGCAACCGCAATTTTACATTTTCATTGATCCGCATCCGCATCCGCATCCGCTAAACCACATCCGTTACATCCCTAGTTAAAAGTAGCCAAAGGATAGAAAAATTTTGCTCATCCGCTCAGGCGATTCTGCATGTTTCAGTAGTTATTTGGCTATCTGCGGTGAAGAAAAATAACACAAATACAAAGATACGCTAATCTGTTTAAGAAAACCAAAGGATAATTGTGAATTTTATGCATTTTTCAATAGTTATTCAGATGTTTTTGGGGTGGAGACCAATCCGGCTGAGGATTTATTTTTGGACCAGAGACCGATTTTGCGTAGCATTTTTACGGGAATCCGCTTATCCGTTCAGGACATAAATGCAAAAGTGTCCACAAAAGAACTGGTTCCATAATTTTGTTCATTGTGAATTTTGTGCTTGTTTGCCTTCCACTATTTGGGACAGAGTCCAATCCTTCTTTTTCTTTACTTCTTACAGCGCTAATGGAGTCGCTTTGTTTGGTCTGCCGTGTCTGCAGTTTCTGGCGGTAATATCTCAGCCTATTTTTACAGCCACCTCTATCTTGAATCGTGTCATCGCTGCGTTGTTATTGCTTTCTCATTAGATACATCCAGATGGAGTCCAATCCCATGGTGCAAATTAGCTCAGATCCGCGAATTAGATCAGGCGATATAGATAAAAGTACATATTTGAAAAAAAAAACTGTTTTTATATTGTTGCTTATTGTGAATATTTTGCATATTTCAATAGAGCTATTCTGGTTGTAGACAAATCCGGTGGAATGAGTTTACTGAAATCCTGCAATTCGTTCAAGAAATACATAATAAAAATATGTGAAAAAGAAATGTCTTCATAATTTTGCTCATTGTGAATGTTTCCGAAGTTTTCAATATCGGTTCTCCTATTCGGGAAAATCTTTGAAAATTCGCTTATATGTTCAAGCGATTCAGATCGAAGTCTGTGAAAAAGAACCCATTGTGAATTGCATAGCAGTGCGATTCAAAAAAAAA
Organism: Microchrysa polita; assembly: GCA_949715475.1. Lineage (NCBI taxonomy): Eukaryota > Metazoa > Arthropoda > Insecta > Diptera > Stratiomyidae > Microchrysa > Microchrysa polita. Next base: position 7,112,350 of record OX454421.1, read on the forward strand.
TCATAAAAATATTTAGCCCCTTAACGACCACAGTTCCTACAGTACCATGACTTTTTTTTGTAAAGAAATGGGAAAATCGGTTTTATCAAAATGTTCTTCCCAGTTTTTCCGAAGTTTCTATACTTCTAATCGTATTCGGCACCGAGAGACAAATACACTTCAGCAAATGTACTAAAATCCCCTAATCCGTTTAAAGTGGCTAAGGGATAGGAAAAGAGATCTATTTAAAATTTGGATCATCCGTTCAGTTGATTCATGTTTCAGTAGTTATTCATTTATTTTAAGTTAAAAAAAAAAAAAAAAAACCAATCCGTTTGATTGATATTTCAATAGTTATTCTGGTGTTTTGGGGTATATGGTCGGGCAAATTATTCGCTAAGGATATAGGCAAAAGTATGTGCAAAATAGCTGCCGTCAAAATTTGCTCATTTTGAATTTGTTGCAAGTTTACGTAGCTATTAGGTACAGACTAATCCGGTGGTGTAAATTTACCAAAATACACTAAACTGTTTCAAAATGGTGGCCAAAGGCTCAGAGAAACAGCTGCCTTAAACATTTTTCCCATTGTTAATGTTAAAATTCTGTTATTTTGAGTAGAGACCAATGCGACACAGCAAATTTACCGGCATCCGCATTCGTTCAGGAGGTAAATACAAATTATGCAAAAAATAACTTTTTTCACAATTGTGTACATTGTGAATTTTGTGCATGTTTTAATACTGTTCCGCTATCCGAAAAGCAGTACAAACAATCAGGTGGTGGATACTTCTTCAAATCTGCGACTCTATTCAGTGAATTATTCGCATATTTCAATAGTTAATCTGGGTGTAGACCAATCCGGTGGAATCAATTTACTGAAATCAAAACAGGGAAAAATATACGGAAAATAAAACTCTTTATAAATTTGTTCGTTGTGACTTCTTTTACATGCTTCAATATTATTATTTGTATTCACGGATGTGACCGATTCGACAGAAAAATCTTCCGAAAATTCAATAAGACGTAAAGTATGCAATAGAAAAACTCATTGTGAATTGTCAGTCATTGTGAATTTTCTGCATATTTTAATGGTTATATTGCTATTCCAGCCGGAGCCTTGTATAGATCAATCTTGTGGAGCAAACTTACTGAAATCCGCTGATACGTTCAAGTAATATATGCAGAAATCGGCAAAAAAAGAACTCACGACTTTCTTTTATGTAGAAGGAGATATCGTGAACTAGTTTGTCGCGGTGATTGCGGCAGTCTTATAAAAGCCCTGCAAGAGCGTTCTTAATATAAGTGAATTGGCTTCCCAAGTGTTTGCTAATTGGGACTACAGACGAACTTTCATCCACAAACTTTCTTTTAAATGATATTGACTCTTTGATATGATGTTGGCTTATTTACATAATGCTTATCTTTTCATGTCCTATGGCGCATTTTGCCTTAGTTTCCAGGTTGTTATTTGGAATTTGTGGTAAAGAGTTATATAATTTGTAAGAGCTTGCCCAATCTTAAATGCAACAATCTGAGGCTCGTCAACAGCCTTAGAATTGCTGCAATAAGACCATCAAATGAAAGCTTTTAAAACTACGCAGTCTTTATTTCGAATTAATAACTACGGCCATAAAAACCCTCTTCTGAAGCAAGTAAGAGATGTTCATAAAAGTTAAATCTGCGCAATCCAAATTATTGTTATTTTGCATATTCTCTTTGAGTTTCTTTTGGAAAATATGTAACGAATGATTGTGTAACGAATGCGCCGGCACCAAGTGCCATTGAGGACGAAGCTCTTACGGCCGTGCAGGCAAGTCAAATTAGAAAAGAGAAAGGGGTTCTCTGCGAGCTAAGCAGCGGCATGTGCTTGCTGTAGCTCAGGCTCGGCAAAGTGGGCGGGGTTTGTGCCGCTCGCAGCCTCAGCCCTCAGGTCCATTGACCATTGCATATTAAAAAGAGAATCACATGCCTAGGGTAGGTAAGACGAACGCAAACATAGGGAGAGAAAAAAATGGGAAATTGAAATTGCATTCTATTTCTGGAACTGGCCCACAAATTTTAAATCTTTTCCCGACCGTGAGGCTTCCATGGCCAAGAAAAATTAAAAAAATGAGGGGTCTCCCTTAAAATTCAAAATACGCCCCTGGAACGGGAATCAGGGGAAATTTTGTGTGAACTCAACGGGACACATAACTGTCATCAGGGTTATTTCAATGTGCTTCAGCGCGGCAGGGTGGTACCCATCAAGCTCCTCGTGGCGACATATATAACCTCACGTGTGGCACTGGGTCCCTGCGGCACTGTGACTGTCAATTTTCTTTATTAATTTTATATGCTACCGCCAATTTCACGGCACTTATCGCAGCACCCACTTTCATTCGACGAGACGAGACATTTAAATTCGTCGACACACGAACAAAAGAAATACCACGAGTGGATCGTTACAAACGTGTTTTTTATTGAAATAGGGAAGAGGACTTAAAGCTGATCTTATTCATAAATCTAGAAAAATTATTACTAGCACTTTAGCTTGCCTCTCGATTGGCTGTACCAGAAAATTATATTTTTCAAGACGGGAATTAAATAATTGCGTATAACTGCAAAAATAGGTGACACCCTGAAAGGACATCTCAAATGCATTATTAATATGGAAGTATGGAAACTTAAAATATGGAAGTATGGAAGCTTAAAAAAATGGGGCTCCGTGCAGTTGCCCGGAATGCACACATGGGAGATCCCACCCTGTGTCTCGGAGCAGCATTGCACTCTTAATGTAACAAAGAGAAATCTTTCTTCCTTGCCTCGTTCTTTTGAGTCTACCTTCGCCCAGATGACACTTATATCGCTCCATGGGGTCGCGTCGCTCGGGTTGCGGTGTAGGCACATCGCCCATTCTGGCGGTAATGTCTCAGCCTATTTCTACAGGCAGCTCTCTAGCTTGGATCGTGTAATCGCCGAAACCAATGGGATGTTGGTGCTTTGTGCTTAGTAGAGAAGTGTCAGTAATTGGCACTTCGAGACAAGAACTCGCAGCATTTTCTCAATCTTATTTCGCGAATGAACCGAAGATGATTTTCTTCCAGAAAACTCAATCCTTAAAAAAAAACAAACAAACTAATCTGCCAGTACACATATGAATGTATGTATAGTTTACGAAATAAATCTTCATTGATACTGTTCCGTGTTCCATTCTCCTTTACGTAAATGCAAAATGAAAACTTTCGTTCTTCGAACATGCAACAAAATCGCCTTTGAAAATTGGATTTTCTTTGGGGAAAATCGAATCTGCATTATAACGTCGAATGAACAATTTCCAATTCAACGTGATTAAGATTGATGATTGCTTTTCACGATAAGAAAAGTGCAAGCACTGCATACGCCTCCACACATACTTAAGTTTGCATACACAGTCTACTCTGTATGGATCCTTGCACCAAAAACATAGAACGGAAGTAAATTTAAGCGGAAATGATGTTGGTACTGTCGCGTCGACGTCCTTGTGCCATATGAAATGGAAAACATGTGGTATTCGCGAAAATTCCAATCTATCTAGTATGCATACTAGTCGTATGCATTCGCAATAAAGGGTGGGAGGTATTGTGATGGCTGAAAATGCATTTTATGCAGACTAGACTCTGATACTATAATTTCTTGTTCATGTACTCATCCCATCCCATAAGAGAATTGAAAAAAATCTATACGAGCGCTCTTGTATATTATGTTCGTACGAGGTCCTTGCATATATACATACCTTGTGATGACACGCGTTATAGTATCGATAAATATGATTTGGTATTGATTCACGAGTTTCCGTTCCAATCCATTGAAATGATAGTAGTTCTAGTTTTCGGGATGGCACTGATGATGTTGCTGCTGCTGTTGATGCTTGTGATGCTAGTGCTAGCAGAAAATGATTTTCCATACCATGTGGCGGTTGATGAAATGTATGCTACGTGGTCCTATACTCGTCGGCACAATTATATGGGAGCTAGCTAGCTAGAGCTACAGCTATCTCTAGCTACATCCTTTAGATCGAATTGAAATAATTCGGAAACGTGCTGACACTGCGTCATTTTGCCGGAACACTGAGATGATTATCACACTTTTTTTTCCTTTTTATTTTTTTGGGGAAGAGGGGTGATTATCGAACAGGAGAATAATTTATTATGTCACCAGGTTTCGTATTAAATGGAATTTTCCTAATTTTAGTTTTTCGGTCACGTATCATGGATGGAAGATACTTTTAAATGTGTATAATTATAAGTGAAATGACGGCTCCAATCGGGAACGTGTCAATTAGTTTGTAGGCTGTAGCCCAATTGTTATACATATGTTATAGCGATTCCCTAATGGAAATGCTAGCAACATGTGTGCTTTGAAAAGAAGAAAGGTTTACAGAAATAATCTAAATTGATCGAGTGGTGGTCTCTCTCAAGTTGGTTGGGCTGGACTACCGTCCATAGTTCGCCTCCTCCCTTTCTATAAACCGTAACCCCTTTTTGGGCCTTTTGCAATGACCCAAAAACAAATGTTTAACATTAATATTATGTCGACACACCTTTTTACTATAGTAGGTATTGCAAGCTGTTTCACACATTTTCTTTCTTTCTCTCTGCTTGCTATAAACCCTAAGGGCAGAGTTCATAATCCCCACATAAGGAATAAGGATTTCCTTAACCCATTAATGCCTGATGTTACATATATGTAACAGTAAGACATCCTTCGTTTCAAACGGCTGCTAAAGGAATAGGATATCAATTCGGCACTAAAAAGTGTTTTATCCTTTAGTGGACACTATTAGCAATGCGTAGAAATAAATTTAGCTGAATTTTATTGACTATTGTGGAAGTTATAGAGATTTCATTTTGATGGTTTTTTCGATGTTGACGAAAATCGTCACGATGGCAAAAGTAGTAGAGGAATTTTATTTTTATATTTAATTGTATGGAAAAAAAATGGGAAAAAATTAATCTTATGTCATTACCTGGTCTTTTTGAAACAATACAAAAAATAAATGAAATAAATATTGTCCGTAGTTTACGTTTTATAAGTACTTTTATAACACTGTTACATATATGTAACATCCGTCCTGATATGGGGAAAGTGCACTCTTCGTATACGAGGTGTATGAGTATGTACTTTTTTAGTGTTTTTTTTTTTATTTTATGGATTCTTTACACTATTGACGCGATAGTGCGGATAAATTATCAAAAAAAAAAAGTCCGGATTCTCAAAAAATCAAAATTGGGCGGATGGACAAATTGACAAAAAAATTGAAACAATAATTTTATAATTTACTGGCAAATCTTCCATAATCCTCAAAATCTGTATTGTTAACTACTGTAGTTCTATAAACTTTTTTCCTATTCACAAACTGTCAAATCTATTAGTTCTGTGGGTGTTCAAGAAACTTCTCAATAAAACAACAACGACTCCACATGCAAAAACACATATATAATAAAATAAAATAATACAATATTTGACATAATATTTTTGTAAGGCTGCTCAATTTTCGCACACATTTCGTATTATTTCTACGTTATTGTTACATTATCTACATTCCAAAATTCATGTAAAATATCGGCTTTCATATATTTTTCGCTTTATTAAAAAAAATGTACTAAAATGTTTCCTTTTTGAAAAAAAAAATCAAAAATATACTTTGAATACACTTTCCCCGTATCATGCCTGATGTTACATATATGTAACACCCTCGAGTACTTCGAGTGCCTGATGTTACATATATGTAACAGTGCCGGGAGCCTGAACCCGGCATCCGGGGAAAAATTTTTTTTTACAAAATGTGTTTTTAGCCATTTTAAGCCGACGTGTAAAATTTCAGCTCAATCGGTAAGATTTTAGGGTCTCGTCGTTAATGGGTTAAGAAATAAGGGTTTCATGAATTTATGGGAGCCCTTGAGGTAAGGTAAGTTGACCCGAAGGTTCAATGCTGTACACATACCTACTAGAGAAAATGGATTTTCAGGCAAATCCTCAGCTATACCGGTTTTAATCAATTCTGCAAATGCTATGCAGCTCCGGTTCTAGGTTATATGGCGCCCTGTGCAGGTGTGTGAAAAGTCGCCCTTTTATTTGTCTTTTCGATTCGTATTATTTCGGGAAGTAAAATGAAAAACTTTAATTTCGAGCGCGGCTTTCATTTGGATACTCTTCTCTTTCCATAGAGCTTTTAGTTTACCGGCAGCCCTGTTATGATTATATCCCTTATTTTATATATACATAGTTTGAAGCTTCTGTAGAGACATTTAGGTAAGATGTCGTTATGATTGCATACAAAAACAGAATCTATCTTTGAAGTGAAATTTCTATGCCAGTCACATTACCCTGTAGTCCATTTCTGTTCAATTTCACATAATAATGCGTCACAGCAAAAGTGAGTGAGGGGTGGAGTCACAGATGAATCGAAACTCCATAAGTTGAAGAAATCCCCATTCCCAGATCAATTGAGCAAAATACAATAAAAATAAACTCGATAACTAAAAAAAAATTCTATAACTCGAAGTTGAATTCCTTGATTGGCAGTTGGCGAAACTCTATTAGCCGAAGTATTCTACTCGTATAAGTCGAAGTTTCTAATTTCCGTTTTCAAATAAATATTCAATTCGCTGAAAAAATAACACGAAACAAGTATCCGAGTTACATTTCGTTCATTGTAGAATCCAGGCATCAATAAATTAATGAAAAATTGTATAAGTAGTCGCTTTTTGATGCGAAAATTATTTCTAATAAAATGCGTAGAAAATTATAAGAGAGGGCAGTCGATATTATCTTTTAGTAAGACTCCATAACTAGAGAACTCGATACCTCGGAAACACCATAACTCCAAGCTTTAAGCTATCGATTTTCCACTGTAATTCCTTTAGTGAATTCGAGATGAAGTCAAAATTTTCGAATATTTCGAATTTCTCTACAATAATTGGAGTCCTAGCTATCATCTATCACTAATTGGAATTTAGAGCCGCCGAAAGGTACAACAAAAAATGAGATTTTTATGTTTTCAGATCGAAATTTTGCAAAATTTCCATCAAAATTTGCACTTTGTAAATGATTTTTGGGCGACTCTTAACTTCCAAACGCTGATAGTTGATTTTAAACTTTGTAGAGAAATGCGGGGCGGAATATGCCCTTTGGATCTTTGTGAAATCGTTTGTTTACCTTGATGAGTTGAGCGCCCCTTTGAATTGGCGCCCTGTTCACATACACAATCTGCACATATAGTAGATCCGGCCCAGGTGCTTTTGTATGCTTCCGACCAGCGCCCGATCTAAGGGGGGCGACTTTTTGTAGTAGGTACTCGAATAAAAAAATCATTTCGATTTAGTGGGAAGTAAAGCATACAAACTAAACTACATCGAAGTAAAATGCTGCAAGTGGTGAAAGAAACTGATACCCACAAAAGCATTTTACAATCGTTGCGCACAATTTTCTTAGAAACGACGGAATAGTGTCTGTATCTTTTTTCTGAAAATTGCATTTTACAGATGCAAAGTCCTTGGGGGGTTTGAAGCGTCCACAATTGATACGAGGTCTTGCATTTAGAATCATAAAATGCTTAGTAAAAGATGCCTAAATTTTACGACAGTAATGCAAGCACTGGCTCCACTCCCGAAAAGCAATTCGCGGTGCAATTCGCTCAGTAATCTGCTATTTTTTTTTTTTCAAAGAAACGCATTGGAGCCTTGTGTGCTATTTGCATCCCCCAATTGAAGATGTGCTTCCTCTTATTTTCACAATTTAGACCTGTGCTTTTTGCTGAAGCACTGAAGGGTAGGTAGGTAAATTTGCAAATAGAGTTCAAACCTATAGCACGTAATTATAATTGCATCTATGTGATATATCCTACTAAATATTGAATTAAAAACAAAAACCCTGCACCGAAAAAAAAACGTTCAAAAAACTTCTGTGAGTAGTTTATCGTGATCGGTCGCCACTCTGTGATATAATGATTCGTAGAGAAACGAGTTTTCGAAACTCGGCATGGTCCATTGCACGTTTATTATTCAGGAAAACTAAAATGCGGTATGTCGTCGTACGTCCTCAAGAGAAGCCACAGTATCAATGCACTGCCAGAGCCGCAATGGCAGTCCTTCCTAATTGTTTTTTTGTTCATGCTAATATCGGGATTTGGCTTGGCTCCCCAATTTAATTAGTTTTTTATACCCTATACCCATAAGATGGTATAGTGTTTTTGTTACGCCAATATTATGTAACACCTCAAAGGAGCCTCCGGAGGTATGACAAAGTATATATATAAATTATCAGGGTCGGTCCCTGAATCGAATAAGCCATGTCTGTCTGTCTGTATGTCTGTCTATTCGTGTGTCTGTCTGTTAGCACGATAACTCCCGAAATAATGAACCTAGCGGTTTGAAATTTTGGTCAGGTGATTTTTTGGATAACATCTTGGACGGTATTGAAAATGGGTCAAATCGGACCAAGGGTTCCCCTACCTCCCATATAAATTACCCCACCTTGATATGTTAATTCGGCCGTAACTTTCGATATAATATCGCTATCGACTTGAAATTTTGATCAATGTCTAATTTGGACATATACTTTAAGTTGCTGGGAACAGGAGTAGGTCCGGCGCGAAGAGTGATGTAGAAACAGCAGCCCAATGCATTTATCGTTACTGCTGCTATTCCTGCATCATATCTATTTTCAGCATAAGAGTAGGTGCTAACATCTGCATTTTACTCGGTAACAATGCAATAGCATTTAATTTCACGGGAAATGTCATCGCGACAATAAATCAGGCCTGCTAGTGCACATTAATCTTAAATTGAAGTTCAAGGCAAGTTTCCGCGGGAGACCTAAACGCAGTTACATACGACTAATTGAAATTAATCTCTTATGGAGCTTATTTAAAAAAGGTCCAAAATGAAAAAAATTAATGGAAAAGAAAGGCTTTCGACTATGACACTGCATTTTAATGAAGCTAATGACTTTCTCCAGCACTCAAAAGGATTGCACATTTTTCTAAGATGGCCCTTCCTTGTACTTTTACTTCTAACATGTCGAATATTTCTGAAAACTGAATAGTATCTGATTTTCGGTATTAGTAAAATTCATTTCATATATTTTTTTAACTAATCCGCATCCGCATCCGCATTTGCAAATTTTATGACATCCGCAACCGCAATTTTACATTTTCATTGATCCGCATCCGCATCCGCATCCGCTAAACCACATCCGTTACATCCCTAGTTAAAAGTAGCCAAAGGATAGAAAAATTTTGCTCATCCGCTCAGGCGATTCTGCATGTTTCAGTAGTTATTTGGCTATCTGCGGTGAAGAAAAATAACACAAATACAAAGATACGCTAATCTGTTTAAGAAAACCAAAGGATAATTGTGAATTTTATGCATTTTTCAATAGTTATTCAGATGTTTTTGGGGTGGAGACCAATCCGGCTGAGGATTTATTTTTGGACCAGAGACCGATTTTGCGTAGCATTTTTACGGGAATCCGCTTATCCGTTCAGGACATAAATGCAAAAGTGTCCACAAAAGAACTGGTTCCATAATTTTGTTCATTGTGAATTTTGTGCTTGTTTGCCTTCCACTATTTGGGACAGAGTCCAATCCTTCTTTTTCTTTACTTCTTACAGCGCTAATGGAGTCGCTTTGTTTGGTCTGCCGTGTCTGCAGTTTCTGGCGGTAATATCTCAGCCTATTTTTACAGCCACCTCTATCTTGAATCGTGTCATCGCTGCGTTGTTATTGCTTTCTCATTAGATACATCCAGATGGAGTCCAATCCCATGGTGCAAATTAGCTCAGATCCGCGAATTAGATCAGGCGATATAGATAAAAGTACATATTTGAAAAAAAAAACTGTTTTTATATTGTTGCTTATTGTGAATATTTTGCATATTTCAATAGAGCTATTCTGGTTGTAGACAAATCCGGTGGAATGAGTTTACTGAAATCCTGCAATTCGTTCAAGAAATACATAATAAAAATATGTGAAAAAGAAATGTCTTCATAATTTTGCTCATTGTGAATGTTTCCGAAGTTTTCAATATCGGTTCTCCTATTCGGGAAAATCTTTGAAAATTCGCTTATATGTTCAAGCGATTCAGATCGAAGTCTGTGAAAAAGAACCCATTGTGAATTGCATAGCAGTGCGATTCAAAAAAAAATCATAAAAATATTTAGCCCCTTAACGACCACAGTTCCTACAGTACCATGACTTTTTTTTGTAAAGAAATGGGAAAATCGGTTTTATCAAAATGTTCTTCCCAGTTTTTCCGAAGTTTCTATACTTCTAATCGTATTCGGCACCGAGAGACAAATACACTTCAGCAAATGTACTAAAATCCCCTAATCCGTTTAAAGTGGCTAAGGGATAGGAAAAGAGATCTATTTAAAATTTGGATCATCCGTTCAGTTGATTCATGTTTCAGTAGTTATTCATTTATTTTAAGTTAAAAAAAAAAAAAAAACCAATCCGTTTGATTGATATTTCAATAGTTATTCTGGTGTTTTGGGGTATATGGTCGGGCAAATTATTCGCTAAGGATATAGGCAAAAGTATGTGCAAAATAGCTGCCGTCAAAATTTGCTCATTTTGAATTTGTTGCAAGTTTACGTAGCTATTAGGTACAGACTAATCCGGTGGTGTAAATTTACCAAAATACACTAAACTGTTTCAAAATGGTGGCCAAAGGCTCAGAGAAACAGCTGCCTTAAACATTTTTCCCATTGTTAATGTTAAAATTCTGTTATTTTGAGTAGAGACCAATGCGACACAGCAAATTTACCGGCATCCGCATTCGTTCAGGAGGTAAATACAAATTATGCAAAAAATAACTTTTTTCACAATTGTGTACATTGTGAATTTTGTGCATGTTTTAATACTGTTCCGCTATCCGAAAAGCAGTACAAACAATCAGGTGGTGGATACTTCTTCAAATCTGCGACTCTATTCAGTGAATTATTCGCATATTTCAATAGTTAATCTGGGTGTAGACCAATCCGGTGGAATCAATTTACTGAAATCAAAACAGGGAAAAATATACGGAAAATAAAACTCTTTATAAATTTGTTCGTTGTGACTTCTTTTACATGCTTCAATATTATTATTTGTATTCACGGATGTGACCGATTCGACAGAAAAATCTTCCGAAAATTCAATAAGACGTAAAGTATGCAATAGAAAAACTCATTGTGAATTGTCAGTCATTGTGAATTTTCTGCATATTTTAATGGTTATATTGCTATTCCAGCCGGAGCCTTGTATAGATCAATCTTGTGGAGCAAACTTACTGAAATCCGCTGATACGTTCAAGTAATATATGCAGAAATCGGCAAAAAAAGAACTCACGACTTTCTTTTATGTAGAAGGAGATATCGTGAACTAGTTTGTCGCGGTGATTGCGGCAGTCTTATAAAAGCCCTGCAAGAGCGTTCTTAATATAAGTGAATTGGCTTCCCAAGTGTTTGCTAATTGGGACTACAGACGAACTTTCATCCACAAACTTTCTTTTAAATGATATTGACTCTTTGATATGATGTTGGCTTATTTACATAATGCTTATCTTTTCATGTCCTATGGCGCATTTTGCCTTAGTTTCCAGGTTGTTATTTGGAATTTGTGGTAAAGAGTTATATAATTTGTAAGAGCTTGCCCAATCTTAAATGCAACAATCTGAGGCTCGTCAACAGCCTTAGAATTGCTGCAATAAGACCATCAAATGAAAGCTTTTAAAACTACGCAGTCTTTATTTCGAATTAATAACTACGGCCATAAAAACCCTCTTCTGAAGCAAGTAAGAGATGTTCATAAAAGTTAAATCTGCGCAATCCAAATTATTGTTATTTTGCATATTCTCTTTGAGTTTCTTTTGGAAAATATGTAACGAATGATTGTGTAACGAATGCGCCGGCACCAAGTGCCATTGAGGACGAAGCTCTTACGGCCGTGCAGGCAAGTCAAATTAGAAAAGAGAAAGGGGTTCTCTGCGAGCTAAGCAGCGGCATGTGCTTGCTGTAGCTCAGGCTCGGCAAAGTGGGCGGGGTTTGTGCCGCTCGCAGCCTCAGCCCTCAGGTCCATTGACCATTGCATATTAAAAAGAGAATCACATGCCTAGGGTAGGTAAGACGAACGCAAACATAGGGAGAGAAAAAAATGGGAAATTGAAATTGCATTCTATTTCTGGAACTGGCCCACAAATTTTAAATCTTTTCCCGACCGTGAGGCTTCCATGGCCAAGAAAAATTAAAAAAATGAGGGGTCTCCCTTAAAATTCAAAATACGCCCCTGGAACGGGAATCAGGGGAAATTTTGTGTGAACTCAACGGGACACATAACTGTCATCAGGGTTATTTCAATGTGCTTCAGCGCGGCAGGGTGGTACCCATCAAGCTCCTCGTGGCGACATATATAACCTCACGTGTGGCACTGGGTCCCTGCGGCACTGTGACTGTCAATTTTCTTTATTAATTTTATATGCTACCGCCAATTTCACGGCACTTATCGCAGCACCCACTTTCATTCGACGAGACGAGACATTTAAATTCGTCGACACACGAACAAAAGAAATACCACGAGTGGATCGTTACAAACGTGTTTTTTATTGAAATAGGGAAGAGGACTTAAAGCTGATCTTATTCATAAATCTAGAAAAATTATTACTAGCACTTTAGCTTGCCTCTCGATTGGCTGTACCAGAAAATTATATTTTTCAAGACGGGAATTAAATAATTGCGTATAACTGCAAAAATAGGTGACACCCTGAAAGGACATCTCAAATGCATTATTAATATGGAAGTATGGAAACTTAAAATATGGAAGTATGGAAGCTTAAAAAAATGGGGCTCCGTGCAGTTGCCCGGAATGCACACATGGGAGATCCCACCCTGTGTCTCGGAGCAGCATTGCACTCTTAATGTAACAAAGAGAAATCTTTCTTCCTTGCCTCGTTCTTTTGAGTCTACCTTCGCCCAGATGACACTTATATCGCTCCATGGGGTCGCGTCGCTCGGGTTGCGGTGTAGGCACATCGCCCATTCTGGCGGTAATGTCTCAGCCTATTTCTACAGGCAGCTCTCTAGCTTGGATCGTGTAATCGCCGAAACCAATGGGATGTTGGTGCTTTGTGCTTAGTAGAGAAGTGTCAGTAATTGGCACTTCGAGACAAGAACTCGCAGCATTTTCTCAATCTTATTTCGCGAATGAACCGAAGATGATTTTCTTCCAGAAAACTCAATCCTTAAAAAAAAACAAACAAACTAATCTGCCAGTACACATATGAATGTATGTATAGTTTACGAAATAAATCTTCATTGATACTGTTCCGTGTTCCATTCTCCTTTACGTAAATGCAAAATGAAAACTTTCGTTCTTCGAACATGCAACAAAATCGCCTTTGAAAATTGGATTTTCTTTGGGGAAAATCGAATCTGCATTATAACGTCGAATGAACAATTTCCAATTCAACGTGATTAAGATTGATGATTGCTTTTCACGATAAGAAAAGTGCAAGCACTGCATACGCCTCCACACATACTTAAGTTTGCATACACAGTCTACTCTGTATGGATCCTTGCACCAAAAACATAGAACGGAAGTAAATTTAAGCGGAAATGATGTTGGTACTGTCGCGTCGACGTCCTTGTGCCATATGAAATGGAAAACATGTGGTATTCGCGAAAATTCCAATCTATCTAGTATGCATACTAGTCGTATGCATTCGCAATAAAGGGTGGGAGGTATTGTGATGGCTGAAAATGCATTTTATGCAGACTAGACTCTGATACTATAATTTCTTGTTCATGTACTCATCCCATCCCATAAGAGAATTGAAAAAAATCTATACGAGCGCTCTTGTATATTATGTTCGTACGAGGTCCTTGCATATATACATACCTTGTGATGACACGCGTTATAGTATCGATAAATATGATTTGGTATTGATTCACGAGTTTCCGTTCCAATCCATTGAAATGATAGTAGTTCTAGTTTTCGGGATGGCACTGATGATGTTGCTGCTGCTGTTGATGCTTGTGATGCTAGTGCTAGCAGAAAATGATTTTCCATACCATGTGGCGGTTGATGAAATGTATGCTACGTGGTCCTATACTCGTCGGCACAATTATATGGGAGCTAGCTAGCTAGAGCTACAGCTATCTCTAGCTACATCCTTTAGATCGAATTGAAATAATTCGGAAACGTGCTGACACTGCGTCATTTTGCCGGAACACTGAGATGATTATCACACTTTTTTTTCCTTTTTATTTTTTTGGGGAAGAGGGGTGATTATCGAACAGGAGAATAATTTATTATGTCACCAGGTTTCGTATTAAATGGAATTTTCCTAATTTTAGTTTTTCGGTCACGTATCATGGATGGAAGATACTTTTAAATGTGTATAATTATAAGTGAAATGACGGCTCCAATCGGGAACGTGTCAATTAGTTTGTAGGCTGTAGCCCAATTGTTATACATATGTTATAGCGATTCCCTAATGGAAATGCTAGCAACATGTGTGCTTTGAAAAGAAGAAAGGTTTACAGAAATAATCTAAATTGATCGAGTGGTGGTCTCTCTCAAGTTGGTTGGGCTGGACTACCGTCCATAGTTCGCCTCCTCCCTTTCTATAAACCGTAACCCCTTTTTGGGCCTTTTGCAATGACCCAAAAACAAATGTTTAACATTAATATTATGTCGACACACCTTTTTACTATAGTAGGTATTGCAAGCTGTTTCACACATTTTCTTTCTTTCTCTCTGCTTGCTATAAACCCTAAGGGCAGAGTTCATAATCCCCACATAAGGAATAAGGATTTCCTTAACCCATTAATGCCTGATGTTACATATATGTAACAGTAAGACATCCTTCGTTTCAAACGGCTGCTAAAGGAATAGGATATCAATTCGGCACTAAAAAGTGTTTTATCCTTTAGTGGACACTATTAGCAATGCGTAGAAATAAATTTAGCTGAATTTTATTGACTATTGTGGAAGTTATAGAGATTTCATTTTGATGGTTTTTTCGATGTTGACGAAAATCGTCACGATGGCAAAAGTAGTAGAGGAATTTTATTTTTATATTTAATTGTATGGAAAAAAAATGGGAAAAAATTAATCTTATGTCATTACCTGGTCTTTTTGAAACAATACAAAAAATAAATGAAATAAATATTGTCCGTAGTTTACGTTTTATAAGTACTTTTATAACACTGTTACATATATGTAACATCCGTCCTGATATGGGGAAAGTGCACTCTTCGTATACGAGGTGTATGAGTATGTACTTTTTTAGTGTTTTTTTTTTTATTTTATGGATTCTTTACACTATTGACGCGATAGTGCGGATAAATTATCAAAAAAAAAAAGTCCGGATTCTCAAAAAATCAAAATTGGGCGGATGGACAAATTGACAAAAAAATTGAAACAATAATTTTATAATTTACTGGCAAATCTTCCATAATCCTCAAAATCTGTATTGTTAACTACTGTAGTTCTATAAACTTTTTTCCTATTCACAAACTGTCAAATCTATTAGTTCTGTGGGTGTTCAAGAAACTTCTCAATAAAACAACAACGACTCCACATGCAAAAACACATATATAATAAAATAAAATAATACAATATTTGACATAATATTTTTGTAAGGCTGCTCAATTTTCGCACACATTTCGTATTATTTCTACGTTATTGTTACATTATCTACATTCCAAAATTCATGTAAAATATCGGCTTTCATATATTTTTCGCTTTATTAAAAAAAATGTACTAAAATGTTTCCTTTTTGAAAAAAAAAATCAAAAATATACTTTGAATACACTTTCCCCGTATCATGCCTGATGTTACATATATGTAACACCCTCGAGTACTTCGAGTGCCTGATGTTACATATATGTAACAGTGCCGGGAGCCTGAACCCGGCATCCGGGGAAAAATTTTTTTTTACAAAATGTGTTTTTAGCCATTTTAAGCCGACGTGTAAAATTTCAGCTCAATCGGTAAGATTTTAGGGTCTCGTCGTTAATGGGTTAAGAAATAAGGGTTTCATGAATTTATGGGAGCCCTTGAGGTAAGGTAAGTTGACCCGAAGGTTCAATGCTGTACACATACCTACTAGAGAAAATGGATTTTCAGGCAAATCCTCAGCTATACCGGTTTTAATCAATTCTGCAAATGCTATGCAGCTCCGGTTCTAGGTTATATGGCGCCCTGTGCAGGTGTGTGAAAAGTCGCCCTTTTATTTGTCTTTTCGATTCGTATTATTTCGGGAAGTAAAATGAAAAACTTTAATTTCGAGCGCGGCTTTCATTTGGATACTCTTCTCTTTCCATAGAGCTTTTAGTTTACCGGCAGCCCTGTTATGATTATATCCCTTATTTTATATATACATAGTTTGAAGCTTCTGTAGAGACATTTAGGTAAGATGTCGTTATGATTGCATACAAAAACAGAATCTATCTTTGAAGTGAAATTTCTATGCCAGTCACATTACCCTGTAGTCCATTTCTGTTCAATTTCACATAATAATGCGTCACAGCAAAAGTGAGTGAGGGGTGGAGTCACAGATGAATCGAAACTCCATAAGTTGAAGAAATCCCCATTCCCAGATCAATTGAGCAAAATACAATAAAAATAAACTCGATAACTAAAAAAAAATTCTATAACTCGAAGTTGAATTCCTTGATTGGCAGTTGGCGAAACTCTATTAGCCGAAGTATTCTACTCGTATAAGTCGAAGTTTCTAATTTCCGTTTTCAAATAAATATTCAATTCGCTGAAAAAATAACACGAAACAAGTATCCGAGTTACATTTCGTTCATTGTAGAATCCAGGCATCAATAAATTAATGAAAAATTGTATAAGTAGTCGCTTTTTGATGCGAAAATTATTTCTAATAAAATGCGTAGAAAATTATAAGAGAGGGCAGTCGATATTATCTTTTAGTAAGACTCCATAACTAGAGAACTCGATACCTCGGAAACACCATAACTCCAAGCTTTAAGCTATCGATTTTCCACTGTAATTCCTTTAGTGAATTCGAGATGAAATCAAAATTTTCGAATATTTCGAATTTCTCTACAATAATTGGAGTCCTAGCTATCATCTATCACTAATTGGAATTTAGAGCCGCCGAAAGGTACAACAAAAAATGAGATTTTTATGTTTTCAGATCGAAATTTTGCAAAATTTCCATCAAAATTTGCACTTTGTAAATGATTTTTGGGCGACTCTTAACTTCCAAACGCTGATAGTTGATTTTAAACTTTGTAGAGAAATGCGGGGCGGAATATGCCCTTTGGATCTTTGTGAAATCGTTTGTTTACCTTGATGAGTTGAGCGCCCCTTTGAATTGGCGCCCTGTTCACATACACAATCTGCACATATAGTAGATCCGGCCCAGGTGCTTTTGTATGCTTCCGACCAGCGCCCGATCTAAGGGGGGCGACTTTTTGTAGTAGGTACTCGAATAAAAAAATCATTTCGATTTAGTGGGAAGTAAAGCATACAAACTAAACTACATCGAAGTAAAATGCTGCAAGTGGTGAAAGAAACTGATACCCACAAAAGCATTTTACAATCGTTGCGCACAATTTTCTTAGAAACGACGGAATAGTGTCTGTATCTTTTTTCTGAAAATTGCATTTTACAGATGCAAAGTCCTTGGGGGGTTTGAAGCGTCCACAATTGATACGAGGTCTTGCATTTAGAATCATAAAATGCTTAGTAAAAGATGCCTAAATTTTACGACAGTAATGCAAGCACTGGCTCCACTCCCGAAAAGCAATTCGCGGTGCAATTCGCTCAGTAATCTGCTATTTTTTTTTTTTCAAAGAAACGCATTGGAGCCTTGTGTGCTATTTGCATCCCCCAATTGAAGATGTGCTTCCTCTTATTTTCACAATTTAGACCTGTGCTTTTTGCTGAAGCACTGAAGGGTAGGTAGGTAAATTTGCAAATAGAGTTCAAACCTATAGCACGTAATTATAATTGCATCTATGTGATATATCCTACTAAATATTGAATTAAAAACAAAAACCCTGCACCGAAAAAAAAACGTTCAAAAAACTTCTGTGAGTAATTTTATCGTGATCGGTCGCCACTCTGTGATATAATGATTCGTAGAGAAACGAGTTTTCGAAACTCGGCATGGTCCATTGCACGTTTATTATTCAGGAAAACTAAAATGCGGTATGTCGTCGTACGTCCTCAAGAGAAGCCACAGTATCAATGCACTGCCAGAGCCGCAATGGCAGTCCTTCCTAATTGTTTTTTTGTTCATGCTAATATCGGGATTTGGCTTGGCTCCCCAATTTAATTAGTTTTTTATACCCTATACCCATAAGATGGTATAGTGTTTTTGTTACGCCAATATTATGTAACACCTCAAAGGAGCCTCCGGAGGTATGACAAAGTATATATATAAATTATCAGGGTCGGTCCCTGAATCGAATAAGCCATGTCTGTCTGTCTGTATGTCTGTCTATTCGTGTGTCTGTCTGTTAGCACGATAACTCCCGAAATAATGAACCTAGCGGTTTGAAATTTTGGTCAGGTGATTTTTTGGATAACATCTTGGACGGTATTGAAAATGGGTCAAATCGGACCAAGGGTTCCCCTACCTCCCATATAAATTACCCCACCTTGATATGTTAATTCGGCCGTAACTTTCGATATAATATCGCTATCGACTTGAAATTTTGATCAATGTCTAATTTGGACATATACTTTAAGTTGCTGGGAACAGGAGTAGGTCCGGCGCGAAGAGTGATGTAGAAACAGCAGCCCAATGCATTTATCGTTACTGCTGCTATTCCTGCATCATATCTATTTTCAGCATAAGAGTAGGTGCTAACATCTGCATTTTACTCGGTAACAATGCAATAGCATTTAATTTCACGGGAAATGTCATCGCGACAATAAATCAGGCCTGCTAGTGCACATTAATCTTAAATTGAAGTTCAAGGCAAGTTTCCGCGGGAGACCTAAACGCAGTTACATACGACTAATTGAAATTAATCTCTATTTTCTTAAATGTGTTGAGTGTTTTAGTGGAAAACATTTTCGCATTAATTTTCGATTTCTTACGTCGGCTTAAAAGTCGTCAGGTTCCCGTGTGACCTGTCTATATTTTTCGACGGCGATGGAAAAAATGTTGCTCGAAGAATTCAATACTAAGCTTTAATTTTGAAATTCCTAACAAACTTTCTACAAAGCCCAGAATTGAAATCACGCTTTAAGGCCTGGATAGACCTCGGAGCGAAAATGAAACGGTAATGAACCGGCAAAATACTGTGGTGAATTTATAATTTTAGCTTTAACCATTGCTACAAATGCATTTTACGTCATAAATCATCCTTAAAATAACTACAAAAATTATTCCCCCCTTTTCTGAATTTTTTTTCAAGATGAAAATGAGCCGATTCGGTAGCATATTCTCCGTCAAGCGTGGTGAGTTGCGCAAAACGTCAAACTGATTCACTCTCCACGACCTGTTCATCGTGGAAATTGTAAAATGGCAGAGATGAATTTTGAAACCATTATCGGATTTTAGTTTATGGAATTCCCCGGCATTTGCGGCATGTTCCACGACAGCAAGTATAAATTTTCATTGACAAAAACGACAAAATCCAGCCCTTAAGAGTCTATACATCTATAATATGTCTGGTATAGTACACCTAAGGGGCGGCAAGTTTTCCTTGTACCCGCGGCGGCGTAAGTGCTAGAGCAAAGAGATTTCAGCAAACTTATGTCGCGCGTATCATGGCGCTGTTCTTTTGTTCAGAGTTGGGATTTCACTAATTGAAAATTAAATTGTAGTAGAGAATTCTTTATGGGGCGAAGGTCTCACAACAGTTTGGGCTGTTTCTTCGATGTCTGTGCATTTATGCAGGGGTATCCTCGACTGGACTTGGCATCGTCAGATCGGCTGACCAAGTCAGTGATAAAGCTTTCACTTTATAATGGCGAAAGCTTCGATTCATTTTTGAAATTGTGAGTCTTAGGAGCAAAACAGAAGGCTTTGATTACGTTACGTTCCAAGAGCTCTAGTAAAATTTTGCGTCCATACCAGTCCCATCTGAGCAGTTTCATATAAATTCCATTGGACCAACTTTGACAGGTGCTAGGCACGGAAGCTTTATGTGTATTTATACGGAACGGGACGTAACGTAAGCTATCTGGTTCGGCCTTTACTATGGTCAATGAAATGCTAACCGTCATCTAACTTTGTCTCGTCAATGCCTACTCACACTGGTCAACTCAAGATTTTCGTTTTAATTATGGCGCCAAATGAGCACAATCATAACAGTATGCGACACGTGTCCGGCCTCAGTTTCGGAAACCAGTGCTTCTTACGGATATGGGCAATTGTCTGCATTCGTGTGCAGTAATTGTCGTCAGTAATCTACATTTTGCCATAAAACCGAATAATGTCAAAATCAGCTGTGTATTCAGGTTGTGCTCAAATAAATTTCCTACCCCTAAGTTTCCAAGTGGTTGTTTTTTTTTATTCCTATATGCCTATATTTTTATTGTGCCCAACGTGTACGAATGTAACTTCTAGTCCAGTCATATTAGCATTTCAAATAGAAAAAAATAGAGTAAGACTAATTTTTGTTGGTTTTGAATCAGTGGGCTCCCAGGAATCTAAAACTCATTTTGCAAAAAAAAAAATTAATCGGAAAGGTCCCAAAAAGGACAAAAAAGGATACTCTTTAATCCTTGACCGGTAGTCGGCATGCGGGGCATCATGTCAAAGGGGACGTCGAGTACATTACATATCCAGTACTTGTTTTCTGTTCTAAGGACCCTCAACGGAATAAATCGAGCTTAAATAGAAAATTTTTCGTCTTTCCCGTGTATCTTTTCAAAGCCATAACTACAAGAATAATTCAAGTTGTCACTACTTTAATCACTTTTTAGAATCTGTAATAGCTGACCATTCTACCATTAAATTTGCTCAGAACAAATTGATTGGAAAGCTCTGAAAAAGGACACAAAAGGACACTATTTGCACTCCTTAATCGAACGTGGGAATGCGGGGTGTCATATCAAAGAGAATGTCAAGTACATAACATATCCGGCGTTTGTTACTTGTTCCAAAAACCCTAGAAGGAGAAAATTGGGCTCAAAAGAAAAATTTTCGTGTTTCCCGTATCTGTATCTTTCTATAGCCGTAATTTTCCATTTAAGCTCGATTTATTCCCTTGACAGTCCTTGAAACAGGAAACAAACACCGGATGTGTCATGTACTCGGCGTCCCCTTTAATATGATACCCCGCATGCTGACCTCCGGTCAAGAATTAAAGAGTATCCTTTTTTGTCCTTTTTGGGACCTTTCCGATCAACATTTTTTTTAGCAAAATCAGTTTTAGATACCTGGGAGCCCACTGATTCAAAAACAACAAAAATTAGCCTTACTCTAGTTTTTTCTATTTGGAGGCCTGGGATATTTTGACTGGACTATTCTGAGTCTTGGCAGCTGGAGCCTTGAAATGTTCACTACATATGGGCGCTGCTCTATACTTTTGCCAAATTTCAAAATTCTGAAAATTTAAATTTTCGATTAGAAAAAAACAAAAGCGCGAATTGAATAGCTCTAACGTCCGAACGCAAAAACATAGGACCATGAAATTTGGAGAAAATATGTGCCAAGTGTGCTAAATTTCAGAAAAATCAAACATTTCTCGAGTTATTGAGCGACTGGCAAAAAAAAAGTGCAATCATCTCGCTAAATATCGATCGTACAGGGTTCATTCAAACTTTACACTTTAAATCTCTAACTTCTGAACGTTGACAGCAAGAGCCTTGAAGTTTTAACCAAAAATCGAATCGAATTTCTGGGATTTCCACAATTTTCAATTAGAAAACTCAAAATTGCGAGTTGGGCAGCTGTAACTTCCGCACGCGGCTAGGTTGGACCGTGAAATTTGAAGGAAATTCGAGAGTTAAGTGTGCCCTTAGAGAAAGCATAGCAACCCATGCCACGCGTTAGTCCAGAGTGGCTATGTGATCACACAACCCATATATGTTTGACTCCAAATTTATTACACTACACTCCACGAAATAATTCAAACGTCAAAATATTGTCAATGCAATTATTAACCCTTCTATCGCCGCCTACGAGCTATTATGCCTTAGGTGTAGCTGAATCTTCTGTGAAATCAATCTTATTTTTTGAGGAGGTTTAATTTTGGTTCTAGAAACAGTTTACATACTATGTCTTACGATGATACGCCGTTTTTGTCGTTTCTTTAGACATAGTTTAAATTTCGCCGAACGCTTGATCGCATTTGTGGCCGTCAGTTCCATTGAAATATATATGGTAAGGGCTGGAAAATATTGTTGAACAATATTTTTCATCAAGATATTGAACCAGTGGTCTGTCTAGGTCTATCTGCCAACCGAAGGGTTAATTATTACGTTGGCATTTTGAGAGAGAAATAAATATTACGCGTATTTTATATTCTCAATTGTAAACAAAAAATTGACATTTAAATAAAATGTTCACACATACTATGAACTGCAATAGTGTGAAAACGGTGCCATTTTTATTTTCTGATGCCCACTCTGGACTAACGCATG
The DNA here is from genome assembly GCA_949715475.1 of Microchrysa polita. Taxonomy (NCBI): domain Eukaryota; kingdom Metazoa; phylum Arthropoda; class Insecta; order Diptera; family Stratiomyidae; genus Microchrysa; species Microchrysa polita. The sequence continues at coordinate 7,134,906 of OX454421.1, forward strand.
CTTTCTCTAAGAGTGTGCCAAATTCCAGAAAGATCGGGAAGGGTACCAGAGTTATTGAAAATGAACGATGGGTGGCATTGGAAAGCTGTACATTTTGCTGTGTGTTTCCCAATGCTGTGCAATAGGTTAAAATGCTGTACGTCTGGACAGCTTACCTTGGGAGCTTCGTTTTCATAGACATCGCTTATTAGGGTGTTGCCTCATTTAATAAAAAGATTCACTTATTGGACATAGCTATTGAAAGTGACTAATAAACTATAAAAAAAAATATCATAGCTAAATTTTTTTTAAATATTTTCAAAGTGTTTTTATACGAGAGACATTACCACCAGAACGGGCGATGTGCGTATACCGCAGGCCGAGCGACGCGACGCCATTGAGTGGTATAAAGAACATGCCGCCAAATATGCAAATTAGGCTCGGAATTGGATGCTAAAATACGATGGCTGAGCGATCATCACATGAGTCGTCTCCTCTCCAGTAAATAAATGTGTCTTCAGAAACACCTACTTTTGTCATGATGGTTTCTATGACAGTCCATAAAAAATCAACCCACTGACTCGCTCCCACTCCGTCTGTGTAAACATCCACGAGCTCGAGACTGTTTTGGCATTGTAAAAGTCTTATCAAGGCAAAACCGTCATTACCCGTAAAAAGTAGCATATTACTCAATCTCTAGTTCGTCACACTTTCATTGGGTTTTCCGACGCAAAAAAAAAATTCTTTGCAACATAACATAACCTAAATAACGAACATACAATCGACCTGAATCACTTCATGTCTTATCGTTCCAACATACTCCTTTGGCTATGATATCCTAGAGAAGAAAAGGATATATTTAAGTTCTTCACCGACATCAACGCAATGAGTTAGTTCAGAGTTGCCTAGTCATAGTAACACGACAGAGGTGATACATATCTTTAAGGTACGTGTTCGTAGAGAGAAATCATGTGATGATCGGTCAGCGATCGTAGTTTTGCATCCAGCCGTATTTAAATATTTGTTGAATGGTTCTACTTTCCTAGTATCGACTATGAACTAAAGGAACATGTCTGTATAGAAAATATACCCATATAGTGTTCAAAACCGGAGGTTTAACTTCGATCGCTGAGCGATGATCCCATGAGTCGTCTCTACGAACACATACCTTTAAAGCCGCGCTCTGCTACTGTCGTCTCGTATGGAAATGGACTACTTTTTCTTCATGCTTGTGGTACACTTTCGTTTATTATATTTTTGTTGGCATATACCTACATGCTAAAGAGGCAGGCTGGCTTGCTTGACGCAAGGATATTTATATTCTTTATATCGCATCATTCTTCTACTCGTACATGCAGATTGTATTGCGTGTGTGTCGTGGCCCGGTATATAAGCTTAAGCTTTTTCTAGTCTAGTAGGACTAGAGGGCGAGCTAAAGGACTGACACTTTTATGAATACTACAGTAACTTGCCACAATGCCGAGATAGGTGGCACGCACAAAATTCTTCTAATATGTTGTTTGCCCACCCTCTGTTTCTGTACTGTACTGTGTGCATGCATTATGGTTGATGACACCAAATATGCGAAACACACTATGTACTTGTTGAGTTTTGAAATTTTATCGGATCTGCAAGTTTCTCTTTTGTTGTTGTTGCTTTATTTTGAGATTTTTTTTCTTCAATTTTGAACACCACGCCTGTCTGTTTTGTGTAGTGCGGACAGAATTGTAATGAAATTGGTTTTATATCCGGACACATCTGGCATAGCAGGGTACGTATAGTGTATGGGGAGCATAAGAAGTTATATGTATGTATGAGCCGTGGTTAGTTGATTAGAATAGATAAATTTTAAATTTCAATATTATAGGTACATATGTCGCGTGGGCATAAGACAGTTTTTCTTTTTTGGTCCGTAGAATATAGAACAATCAGAGGCAGGATTTTTATTCAAAACTGCGTATATTTCCAAATAATATAGTACAGCATGCAGTATCAATATGTGGACCGATGCAAAGGATGTACTGTGGTGGTTGCGTAGCAGTACTCGTCGATATTCGGCGTATGCGGCGAGTAGGGTTTCGAACATTCTATCGCACACTGACGACGTGTCTCAGTGGAGGTGGACTCCAACGCAACTGAATCCTGCCGACTGGGGTACAAAGTGGCAAGACCATAGAGGAGAAGATCATTTGTGGTGGCATGGACCAGACTTCCTGACTCAACTGCAGTGTGAGTGGCCGGATTGCTTGCAGGAGCCACAACAATTGTTGGAAGTGAGACCTTTACTGATGATTAAGGGCGATATCGAAAACTGTACGGTGCGAAAATTTTGGTGAATATTGCCACAAGTGGAACGATTCAGCAGCTGGTCGAAGTATGTGGCAGGGGCGGCGACTGCGATCAAATTTCTACGAGTCCTGCGAGGTGAAGTTTTTCGTGGCAGTTTGACAGACGACGATAGGCAAGTGGCCAAAGCTATGATTTTCACAGAGGCGCAAAAAGGATTTGTAAAGAATAAGCGGCAACGCAGCGGCCCCGTTTCATGACCAGTTTGGAGTGTTACGAATGAATGGAAGAACTTCGAAGGCGGAAAATCTTCCCTTGGTTGCGCGGTTTCCCGTGATTGTTCCCAATGACCACGAAATCGCAAAGCTTCATCGAGGAGGTGCACCGACAGGACGGTCACCGGAATACGAGCACAGTGCTTAATGAAGTAAGGCAATTGATCGCGTCTCCGTGGTTACGCGCAGCAGTGAAAAAGGCAGTGGCCAATTGTCCGATGTGTGCGATTCGGAGGGCCAGACCCGTCACACAAATGAGTGCGTTGCCGCTGAGCAGAATGGCGATGCATTTGGCACCCTTTAGCTTTAACCCTTTAACGACCACAGTTACTACGGCAACATGAAAAAATTAAATATGTAGTTCTACTCGTATTCGGCAAGGAGACAATTGCCTCCAAAATTTTACTCATCCGTTTGTATTTTAGGTGAAGCAAAATCCAAGGTGAACATTTACAAATAAGCCAGTCATTTAACGATTTTAGGTTGCAAAAAATTGCTCGGCTCTGTTGTTTTGGGATATTGTTGGGATAGATACCAGAAGTGTACCACCAAGTTTGCAACTTCGAAAAACCTGTGCTAACCCCGTAGCCGTAACCCTAAAAAAACCTCAAAATTTTCGGAATTTTTTCATTTTTTTCTTTGTAATTTCTTAACACCTTGACTGCCAATGTGTCACCAGTGAACACACACAAATGATTCACCACAGGCCAGGTATCACCGGTGAACACAGAGAAAGACATTCTGTACAGGCCAAGGTGTCATCGGTGACACATTTGTAGTCTTCTTTTGAATTTACATTTTACTCAAAAATAATATTATTTTTAGTTTTTGAATAACTGAATAACTTTTTTAATAAATTGTATTCTAATAATCCTCTAGGTCTCATTCGAAGAAGGATTCGCAAACTTCATTAAATTAGGAGTAAAGTTGGAAAACGTAATTTCGCCGTTCTTACTTTGATTTACACTGTAGAAAGCACTCTAAAGTTGTTTTTTCGCAATATAACTGCAGATTGACGTTTTCTATGCCATTTATGATTATTGCTTAGTTGATTGAAGTAAACAATATCTAAAATCGTTTGAAAGAAAAGCAAATTCAATTTGTGTTCACCGGTGAACACGATATTATGGTGAATAATTTAATACATTGTTAATTTGCTCTTTTGTGGTGTTTTTAATGGGTTTTACTTCATGTTTTAACTAGAAAGACAAATGATTTCAGTTTTAAGGATCAAAAATACTAGAAAGAGGAAATAAACAACGCAAACTAAATTTGCCCTTCTGTATTGTGTGTAACCGGTGATACAAAAGTTCATTTGTTATAAAACAGGCTATTCCCCACAGGCCAATGTGTCACCGGTGAACACACGTTGAAATTGAGTTGAAACTACGCCATTCATCAGTAATCACCTTTAAAAATATTCCATTAAAATCCGCCGAAAACCTGAAAAAAATTGCTTGTCCTGGGAGGAATAATTGTGTGGTGTTCACCGGTGACACATTGGCCTGTGGGGAATCGAGTTTAGTGTGTTCACCGGTGATACATGGCCGCCAAGGTGTTAAAGGTGCTTCCTACAAGTAAGTCGTCCACAGTACTTTAAAAGCTAAGAAAATCTTCTTTAATTTGACTGTAACCCCAGCTTTGTAGGTGCAAAGGATCCAAAGATACAGCTCTTTAAAAAATGTTTTCTTTTTGTAAAAAAGTCCGAAATTGTATTTTAGGAGGTTTGTATGACAGTCCTATGATGTAATGTTCCGATTCTATCCATTCCTAGATATGTTTTGAGGCTTTACTAGGAACACATTTGGGTGAGGTTTGGTTGAGATTGGTTCATAAGGAAAAAAAAATTCTTAGAAGAACCTAATTATCAGGGGTTGGTTTGTATCAGTGGCGTATTTACAGGGGGGCACAGGGGGCACGTGCCCCCCCCTGTGAGCACATCAAACTTTTTTCACACCATACTAAAAATTGCAGTACCAAATGTTCCCTTTTTATTTTGAGCGTTTTATTATTAAACTTTGTAAATCTTTTTCGAAACATCATCACATCATCTTCTAAATTCGCCAGATCTCCTCGTTGATGAACCCTTTCCGTTTTTCGAAGTTTATTTTCATAGACGCGTAGTTTCAAGAACAAGAACTCTCAGAGAATATGTACAAGCTATGATTATGTCGAGGTGGTCATGAAACGTTGTCCAATCTCGACATGAATCTGTTCCGAAACAAGGACTGCCATTGAAAGTCTCGTCATGTGTGAAGTGGACCCATCTTATGTTGATATAAGTTGAGGAGATGTTGTTGCGGTATCGATGTCTTGGAAGCCGCTGAATTTATAAATATTTGAAACAATCGGTCTAATTTTTCGATCGGGCTTCTGTATTTTTATTTGGCCGTAAATTCGTGTTGGGCTGCTGTAAAGGTCTTTAAACCAGATGCTTCTCTTTCTGTTAAAATGCTAAAAATTGAAGTGTTTTGGTGGGAAAGCATTTTTAGCATACATTTTCGAATTCCTACGGTTCGGTGTCTGTGGTGCTCTGCCTGGGGTACTTTCTTCAATGCTTCAATTTTCACGAAGTAAACATCATCGTAGCCATTCCTTCTCATTTCTATTTCGCAATTGATTTGTTAAAGCATGTTGCTTCAGCTTACCATCTAGGACTCGTTTTAGAAGGTATTGCAGATACTATAGATTTGATGCTAGTGTAGTACATATGGAAATAACAAACAATCATACCTTCCTGCTTACTTTTGTTGCTTCATTTTAATTAACCGATTGATCACTTCCCGGCTCTATGCCACGGATAGTTCCTATAGTATTATGGATTGTACTTGTAAAATATTATTCGGCGCTTGTTATGATTTTACGGAATCTGTTACTAGATTTTTCTCAAAACATATACAAAGGCCTCTTTTTCAATAATTCCAAATTTTGCATTCAAATTCGCTGAAACTTGCCATGTAATTCAAGACCACAATGTCAGCCAAAATTTGTCAGCCCTCTTGCCAATGTTTTTCCTATGTAGCTGCTCTCGGGTATCCCCACTCCAAAACTTTATGTAACAAATTAGCCCCGTACTCTGTGCCCCCCCTTTGAGAATTTTCTAAATACGCCACTGGTTTGTATGACAGCACTATGATCTAGTGTTCCGATTTTATCCGTTCCTAGATATTTTTTGATACTTAACCAGGAACATACTTTGGTGAAATTTGGTTAATATTGGTACATAAAGAAAAAAGTTTTTCTTAGAAGAACCTAATTTTCAGGGGCAGACCTATGACCCCATGGTCTGATTCCATTCGTTCCGAAATATATAAAGCTAAGTAACTGGTTTATAACTTCATGTCACATGACTTTCTCCGTAGAATACGCATTTAAGCCGATATTCAGCACGGAACATGACTGAAATTACAATTTCGAACTTTTTTACTAAAAACAATGTTAAAAGTGCTGTATCTTGGGATCCTTTGCGCCTAAGAAACTGGGGTTACACTAAAATTAAAGAAGATTTTCTTAGCTTTAACAGTGCAGTGGACAATTTACTTGCAGGAAGCACCTTTTAGAAATTACAAACAAAAATATGGAAAAATTCCGAAAATTTTGAGGGTCACGGGGTTAGCACAGGTTTTTCGAAGTTGCAAACTTGGTGGTACACTTCTGGTATCTATCCTAACAAGATCCCAAAAAGACAGAGCCGAGCAATTTTTTGCGACCTATTGCCTTAAATTTCGGTTTATTGACTGGCCTAAAAAGTACGCTAATCCGTAAGAAAAGTGACCAAAGGGTCATTTCGAATTTTATGCATATTTCAATAGTTATTCTGGTGTTTTGGGGTGGAGTCCAATATTGTCGGCAAATTTATTAAAATAAATTTATTCGCTAAGGAGATATAGGCAGTATGTGCAAAATATCTGCACAATAAATATCTGCGGTAAATGTACGTAGCTGTTAGGTAGAGACCAATGCGGTGGTGTGAATTTATTAAAATACACTAAACCGTTCCAAACTGGTGGCCAAATGATCTGACAAACAGCTGCCTTGAAAATGTTTACTTTGTGAGTTTTATAATTCTGTTATTTTCAGTAGAGGAAATAAGTCCAGGAAATAAATGCAATTATGTGAAAAATAACTGTCCTCCTAAATTTCTTCATTGTGAATTTTTCGCATATTTCAATACTTATTCTGGGTGTGTAGACCGATCTGGTGGAATCAATTTACTAAAATCCAGCAATTCGTTCAAGAAATACAGGAAATGTGAGAAAAAGAAAAATCTTTATAATTTTGCTCATTGTGATTTTTTTTAGTGTTACCATATTGTTCCGATATAAAAGGAAATGTCCAGTTCGACAGGAAATTCTGCTAAAATTTCACTAAGACGGTTAAGAAATATAGACAAAAATATGCGAAAAAAAAACTCAATACCTATGAATTGTTGCTTATTGTGAATTTTCTGCATATTTCAATGGTTATACTCGTATTCCAGTCGGATCCTTATGTAGACCAAGACCGGTAAGGTAAACTTACTGAGATCCGGTAATTCGTTCATCAAATGCAGAAAGAAGCATGTTAAAAATAAATGTCTTCATAATTGTGCTCATTGTGAATTTATCATATATCTCAATAGATGTTCTGTTATTTGGTAGAGACCAATCTTGTGGAGCTTTTACTGAATTTACTGAAATCCACGTTCAAGGAATGCGGGCAGAAATAGGCAAAAATGCACCCATTGTGAATTTTAGCTCATTGTGAATTGTTTGCATGTTTCAATAGTTATTATGCTATCCCGGCCGGAACCTAATCCAAAAAACCTAAAATCATGAAAATCGGTCCAGCCGTTCTCGAGTTATAAATGGTGTAACTAACACGACTTTGCTTTATAATCGATTCTGGTTTTCAATTTTGATTCGTTAACCAAAGTGAATAATCCCATAGTCTCGATAGCACAATGTAAAATGTATTTGATATTGCGTAACCATTGACACCCATTCACATATCTAAACAAATATCCGCCGGGTATCTATTATATTCTGAATAAATATTAATTAAACACCAAATCACAGCAAATATTCGTTAAATTTTGAATACACTTCAATTCATTAGATAAATGTAACATTTCAATTAACACGCTAAAATGCATCGTTGGCAAAACATTATTCCAAAAATTTCAATATTCTGCTCATGGGCTTATTGCATTCTTCAAATTCCTGCAGGACTCATAGCACGCAAAATTTTAATTAAGGTAATTATTTCAGTATTTGTAGGTATCTCAATAAGAATATTCCTGCGGCTTTTGTGTGCATCGAAAATTTACATATGAACGCATGATATGTTGCAAACAATCCCTGAGTAGACTATCGAAAATTAGCTCATTTGCAGTAACGTTCAACGGTTTCGAGTTGCATTACCATGACAAAAGCTCCTATAATGGAAGAGCCTAATAAATTAGCGGTTTTCGTGCGGTAAGCCTTATTAACCAAGCAAATATATTTAATTGAAATTCAACAGGATCTATGTATATTGAAGTGTAGTTAATTTGGTACTTTTGTTTGATTTATCTTCTCTGTTTATGTACTAATGTGTCAACAGATTTTTATCCTACAACATAATAGATATTTACGTCAATTATTGTCATCAATTGAAATTAATTCATAAAAAAAACTCTAAATGAGAAAAAACAATATTCTAAGTATAAAATACAAAAAAAAACTTTTTCCTATATTGATACGAAACCATTTGCCAATATTCTAATTAACTTTAATTTTCTTTTTACATTTTCCTAAATTGTTTGTTCCTGATCGGATCAATATATAGCATAAAACTTGTCCGAAACAAAAAAAGAATCTTTCAAACTTTTATCCTTGTGAGTTTCAATTCTTATCGAGAAAAGTCGTTCATAGGACGTAACGTAACTAAATGATGGAACGTTTCGTTAACAATAAAAAGACAGGAAAAGCGAATACAATACAACGTATGTATCTTGGCCATTTCATCCCAAGTCTACAAGGACTAGACGTACAGACCATTTCATCACAGCTTCGTCATTTTGTTGTATACTTCCGAAGAAAAAATTATAAAAAAAAACCAAAAAAAAAAAAACAGAAAACTGCCTTGAAGCATACCGTAGGGATATTGGCACACCTAAATAGTATCGTGTGGACATTTTGAAAAGTTGTTTTTTGTCGAGCTCGTTTCCGCTCGTGTATTAGCCTATGAAGAGTCGTGGTCGAGGTCCTTTTATTCATACTATATGTATACTATAGATACGACGGACTTTTCTTTGGGGAAACATGAAGACAAGAGTGAAAAAAAAACACAACAAAAAAGAAAGTTATAATGGCCCATGACAGCTCTCATGAACGAAAGTCATTATTGGATAAAATATTTTTCTTGTTTTTTTTCATGATTTCTTGATTTGTTTTGGATGCGGTTTGATGCGAGTCTTTTGTTTTTGTGTCGAAGACATACAAACTTTGAATGTGTCTTCCGTATCCGTACCGTTCGTCTTTTTTAAGGCTATAGGATTTTTACCCTCTCAAATTTGTATTATAGGAAGGAAAACGGTTTTGATTTTTTATTTAAGGACTGTTATATTGGCATATTGGCTTTCACGTCATTTTGAATGTTGAAAGTTGAATGTTACCTTCCAGATGCTGTCATTCAATGTCACAAGCAACTTATCTTGAATGATTATGGAGAAACCGAAGGGATGTTGTTGTTTTCAGGCCGTTCCATATTATGAAATAATCAAGGGTGTACGATTACAAACTTTCCGAAGTAAATTTGTTTTACCAAAACGTTCAGCACGGATAACGGTGAATTAATGTGGAAAGTCAACGAGACGATTCCACGTCATAGCGTGGATAAAATTCTAAGAAATTTGGAGAAGAAGCTCACTAATGGCTATAGCAAATATAACGAAATGTGACAATAGAGAGTATTCAGAAACTTCCATCCGAAGACAAATAATGGGAACGTATGGTGTCCATTACGAAGAAAAGGAACATTACGGGTTCCATACTCATAGGGTGCATTTGCTTTTGTTTTATCTTCTTATCGACAAGAGCGACATTACTGTACCATCTGCCATATAGCAGACGTATAGCGAAAATGTTCGTTGCTTATTGGTGGACTGCTTTAAATGCGGGTTCTGTCAATATTTTCAGGTTAAAAAATCGAAGATAATTTTGAACACAATAACTTTGGGAAACGTTACACACTGCTGATATTTACACCATTCCGTGGACCAAAGATGCACCAGAATGTATTTAAAACATCCACGATTAACATTTTGAATATGTCTGCAAGACTACAACGTGTTATGGCAATACTGGAGCCGAAATTTAACAAGGTTGCCAAGTGAGATGATTTTGGCAGGTTTTGCAAGTGGGAAAATTGCAATTTCAACAGGTTTTGCAAGGTGAACCAATCTTTTAATTTGCTTTTTCGATAAGATTTCATGGTATTTTTCCAATAAACAGACATTGACAGCCTAAAGCCAGCGCTAAAACGAGCCCAAAAATTGTTTTGTTTTTTTTTTTTTTCAAAAATTGCAATTAACAACTTTTGAAAGTGCTCATGTTGATTCAGAGTCAATATTTTTTCCACCGTTACAGTAACAACCAAGATGTAGTTTTCAAACGAATTTCATCTTTGAGGCTCTCTAAATAAATTATGGCTACACCAAACCAGCTTACCGTTGAAGTGACATCAGCAATTGGAAATGTTAAAGATATTTTTAAGAAAAGAGTCAAATGATTTCGTACCTTAAAAATAAATTAAAATATCCGATAGAAATTCGGAAGATGGGAGGACCTAAGAAGAAGAAATTCAACGGACAGCATTAGTAGGGAGAACATTTTAGCCTGTGAACAATCCTTCAGTCAAAATATAATTTACTAACAGGTTTCGAGTGAATAGAGTAAATCTCTAAAATAAACTTACAGTGCTATTTGTACATTATTGAGAAACTTGTTAAGAAAATGTGTAGTTCAAAAACTCCGAGAAGTTTTCCCTTAGGGAAAAATGTTAGATCATGTATATGTTTACGTTATTGCTTACAAAATAATCCACATTGCATCAGCCGTTATCTTGTCACTGAGAAAGTCCAAAACTCCTTTCAAACCGATTACATACAGTACCCGAAATGTCGACTTTCGAACGAAAACCATAATGCCCATTCTCAGTTTCCTTAGAGAAATGTCCTTTTTGGTGGTGCATCGATACCTTAAAGCTGAATAGTGCTAAGTCCATTTTTTCCGATTTTGAGATTTTTGCATCGTATTATTCCTTGTCAAGTTCTTCATCGAGTAGTTAATCTTGAAACAACATTTGCCCAGCTAAATCCAAGGAAATTAACATTTACAAGAAACGCTATGTTCAAGGTTGATCGAAAAAATTTTGGACAAAAGTGCTAAGTCCAGTTATAACGCTATTTTGTGCTAAGTCCATACTTGAACAATTAGAAAGTTAAATTTGTGGTAGGAACTTTCATTACGAAACATAAAAAGGATTAGCCAGGGTTGCTTCCTGATTCGAATAAGTCGGGTTTGGCTGCTGGATCACAGGATATTATGGGATGAATTGTTTGGAAAGGGTTTGCATTGGCATATTCTTTATTTGAATGCTATTCAAATGGGTAAAAACTGACTGAAGGATCGTCTACCTCCGATACAAAAGGTTCAAATGATCACTGGTGGTCAATGTAAGCCCTTACATCAAATGCTTTAATTTGGATTCTCTATTTTTTCCACAAAAGGAAACCTCCATAAAATACATTGGGGTTTCTTTTAAATGCAAGCTTACATTGAATTTAGTGTAAGGCCATCCCTCTCTAAAATCTACAGTTCAGCGTGAAATCTGGCATTCGCATGTTCAACGCGTTGTAACGAGATATTTTGATCAGCTATACTCAACCACTGTGCTCAAAAAGATATACTTTTCAAAAGAGCTGTTGAAAACAGTTTGAATAAAACCATACTCCAGAAAATTAAAAATTGTGTTAGACCCAAGAATTGCTTACTATGTCCACAAACATTTTTTGGAAGCTCTTTATCATGTAGGCTGAAACAAGGGTCCTTCGGGTATTAACAAAACCAAAAAATAAACAACCGAAAAGGTACGATTGTACTAAATATCAAATTGGATTTTAACAGAGTTAAACAGTGGTTGGTACAGTGAATAGTGTGCTCTCCTTCGAAGCACAGGGTTGTAGTTTGTGGTAGTTTTCCAATTCACGATCCAATTGGCGGGATATGGTCAAATTTAGATATTAAACAAGTGCCCAATTATGGGGATAAAAACCTCTGCAGAGCGAGCTGTTGATCTAAGCAGTTTAAATCTTAGGGATTAGATGCGATTGGCAGCTATTTATTTATTTACGATTTGACGGAATCCACATATCTCAAGATTAAATTGAGGCTGACTGAAATCAAAATCGCGATCCAGGAAAAAAGGACTAATTTGATAAAGATCTGCCAAATTAGTCTGTAGTCTGGATGGTCTAGCGGTTAGTGCGCGCACCTTCGGTGCACAGGGTCATGAGTTCGAATCTCACCGTGTCCCATGGTGTTTTTCGAACTCACGAGCTTGTGACGGACTATGATCTCACTCAGATGTTAAACGAGTACCCATTTATGGGGATAAATAACACTGCTGAGCGTGATGCTGATCTCATTACCTCAACAAAAAGTAGATAAGATCTTGGAAATAGGATGTCACTAACACATCCTGCGGCCTTAGTCCAATGTTGGATTGTCGCGCCTGTTATTTTTAAATTAAAAAAAGTAAATGTATAACTATTGATATACGTGCTTAATCCTAATGAGTGTCTTGCGTTTGCATTTCACCAGCTTATGCATGCAGAGAGTTGATAATATTCGAGTCTAAGCTAAACTGCATTCAAAAGAAAGGTTATGTCGTTTGGGACTGATTTATGGGATATATGTGTGCATTTCTAGTTCATATACCTATTATTATCACTACCACTTGGTGAAATTAAAGAAGTTGAATCTTTCTTCTAGTTTTCATATCACATATCATACGATTGCCAGAGAAGCTTAAAGTCCGCCGAGGTTACTCCCAGCCCAAATAGAAATAGGTGCGAATGAACATTTATTAATCAGTTGTTTGAAACGATGTGATTTTGACAATCTTATTGAATTCACATCTCTAGTCGCAATTCCACTGCACGAACTTTTGGAACATGCTGCACTTGTCCAACGGGCAATGGATCTGGGCAACACACGTGCGTTTAACTAAAAAAAATGATATAAGATATCGAAGAATCTAATCAAATTTTGTCGCCGTTTACAAAGAAGCACCGTTTCTTGTGGCATTGGCTTCACCCAATTGAATGACGACTTAAGATGATCCGTGTCATAAAAGTGTGCCTAGTGCCGAGCAATGACAGAACAGTTACATCACCCTCTCTTTAACCTCACAACTTCCGTAGTAGTAATAATGATGAAGTTAAGTCTAAGTCTCCTGGCGAGTTTCATAATAGGGTCATGTCCTGCTATGACCCCCAATTAGCTTCCTGTTAAATGACAGTAGTAAGATAGAAAGTACAACGTTTAATCTTGACCAGATCATCCTTTGGTCATCACGTGATCCTTACTACTTCCGGAAAGCATAAACTGATGAGACACATTTGCTTCATGGATACGAACTGGTGGAAATACAATAAATTACTTGCGTCTCATGGTATGTACGTATTAAAAATATTCTCACTTCATCCACATTTTACAATATTGTAACGACAATACGTCCGGCAAGTCCATAGTTGGTACAAAATGAAGTGCTCAATATTTTCCTTCGAAATTGTAACGATTGAATGCCAGATTTTAATATAATTATCTTTTTGGCAGTGTAACCTGCTTAAAATGCTAAAAATATATGCACAAATTAAGTTATCTAAGATTGGAACAAGGTTTGAAACTTTATTTTCGCGTTTTCTCTAAATGTTGAAAAATGGACTTAGCACTATTGTGCTCTAAGGTATCGATATGTACATAATATCCTTTGAAAACCGACAATGAGCTTGTCGTGATTTTAAAGGGCTCAACTGACCGAATTCTGTATTTTGATATGCATATCGACTATAATGCATTCCTAAGAAAAAGGGACCTTTTTTGTCCAAGGATATCTTTCTCATAACAAGTGCCGACACCAAAATAATAAGGATGGCCCACTTAACTTCCATCCGAGATTCATCTAATTCGCTCCATAGGGGGAGCCAAGAGAACCAATTGAAAGATAACTTTTTTCATTATTTCTTCAACGGCGAATTTACCGCTATTCCCGCAACTAATCAGTGGTTGTCGATTCTTTGTAAGGGCGATCAAAGGAAAATGTATACCAAATTAAGCAATGATCAAACCACTGAAAGGTTGACTTAAAACTTCGTTAGGTTTTCGCTATGTTTTACAATGTCACTGCTAGAAAAATGTCCTTTTTGGTGGTAATATCCTTTAACAAAACTCAAAATCAACTTGTCGTGATTTTACAAGACTCGTCGCAACGGATTCTGTATTTTGATATCCATATCCTTATACATAGCGTCTATAATGCATTCCCATAGAAAAAAGGACATTTTGTGTCCAATGACATCTTCCTCATAAAAAGTGTTGGCACCAAAATATTAAGGATCGCACCACTTAACTTCCATCCGAGTTTCGTCGACATCGGTCCACGGGGAGAGCCAGGAGAACCAATTGAAGGATGAATTCTCGTTCGCTCCAATGGCGAATTTACCGCTATTCCCGCAACTTATCGAAATCGTGATTATCGATTCTGAGTCAGAGTGATTATCGATTCTGAGTCAGAACTACGGTAAGGTCGATTTTAAGCGTTAAACGTTTTCGTTACAGTTTTTCGTTACGCTTTTTCACGGAACGACACCCAGTATTTCTCTGGTAGCCTCCGCAAAGACATATACATGTCAATATTATCGGTCTCCTCTAAACACCTTAAATCGTTTTTAAACAGATCCTTGGGGGATTTTTTTTGTAATTCAACCATGATGATTTAAGCGAATATTTTTTTCAGTTCGTTTACTTTTGTTTAATAACCACCCAGAGCAATGACCCAGCCAGCATTGGCATCATATATCGTAAACATAGACCAAAATAATCTTTACTTCATGCATCACAAATCGACGTTCTGTATCGATAGACCACGCTGTTGAAGTGCAACACATGATGGCCAGCTGAAGGAATGCCCACGCATCAGCTATTCACTACAATGTATAGCTATTTTTTTTTTTTCTTTTCATTTGAAACCCACTATTTGGATATTGGTTGGGCTTAGTTTCGTGATTTCTTCCATTCGTTGAGACTGCGTACCTAAGTTCGCAACAATCGGATGAAAAAACAAACTTTTTTTTTTTAAACGAAAGTGTTTAAAAAGTGTGTACGTCGCGATTGCAGTGAAGTAATTATTTATTTTTGATGTACTTTTGCTCAGTGTTATTGTGTTTAAAATGTTTCTTTTTTGTGCGTCTGAAATCATAACGTTGCAAGTAAGTGATACTTTATTTACCTAGTTCCAAAAGGACCATGGTCTAGGTTTGTTCAAAACTCAACAGATTAGTTTATACACATTACTCTTGTACATAATCTAATGACTAAAAAAAACTGTAGATAAAACATTTACTTACAATCCTTCTACATTCGGAAATCGTAAGCCAGGTGATTTATAGATAATGTTGAAATAACTATAGTGATTCACAGCGTAGTATGGTATTGGGCGTAGCGCATAGTGTCCCATTGCTCTTCATTTTGATACCTCGCAAAAACTAATTTTTATACTCTTCGCTTATTAAGCGAAAAGGGTATATTAACTTTGTCATAAAGTTTGTAACGCATTGAAGGAAGCATCTCCGACCATATAAAATATGTATATATATGATCAGCGTGACGAGCTGAGTCGATTGGACGATGTCCGTCTGTCCGTCTGTTGCGACGCGTTTTACTAGGCTATTTTTTTGTTAATTTACATATATATAGGGTGTCCGGAAACTGCCGTATAAACGCACCGGATTGTGATTCCTCATGAGTATTTTGCAGCAAAAAGTTGTATGGAACATACCCTCTTAGCTTAACCCTTTAGCTGCCACAGGCATTTGAAGATTTTTAAAAAAATAATTTTCTTGTACGACTAAAACTTCAATATCTCAAAAGCTAGACTAGCCAGAATAGCAAAATAAGATGATTACTACAGCCAACAAATTTACCTAGAAAATAAAACTAACGGCACTAAAATTCGATAAGAGGTTCGGTTTTTACAGAACTTCAAAGTCAAATTTTCGTGATTTGACCCAAAAACAATATATTTTTCCATCTCAACTTTCTCCAACTTCTGCCAAGGTGAGGTGCTCGTACGATTCTTTTAAAAATTGGCGCATAATCTAACGATAATTTCTTTCTTACATCATTTTATCCTATCTTCATTATTTCTAACAGTTTGAATGCCTTAAATGCAAAAAACTACGGGTTAATTTTAACTCGATTTCGACATACTTTGAATAGATTTTATCAATTGCAGATCTTTAGGAGCAGTGTGAATTGAATTGTATTGAATTCGAGCTAAAATTAACCCTAGTTTTTTACACTTAACGTATAAAAACTGTTAGAAATAATGGAGCTACAATAAAATTATGTAAGAAAGAAATGATCGTTTGACTATGCGCCAATTTTTAAAAGAATCGTACAGGCACCTCTCCTTGGCAGAAGTTGGAGAAAATTGAGATGAAAAAAAAAGACTGTTTTTGGGTCAAATCACACAAATTTGACTTTGAAACTCTGTGAAAACCAAACCTCTTAGGTTAGGTATAGTAGCAAAAACTATGCGAATGAATACTAAAATTTCCTTCAAGAAGCTTTGTTTATATAAAAAAAAACTTAGAGTTACACTGTTTTCATACAAATACCTATAATCCTATTTTCGGTCGGTTTTTTGTCTCCGGCCGATTCTCTCCATAAATCATCAATAAGCTTTGATACAATTGGTACAAAATAAAGATGAGACATCAAGCTTTAATATCATATGCGACTTCAAGGTAACCAAGGCCAACTTGTAAAATATACTTGAACACATTTAATTTGATTCAAGTGTTCATATATTTTCAATTCCATTGAAGAATATCGTCTTAAAAACTCTATCTCTCAAAAAATATATCATTCATTCCATAATATTCAGTAATCATATAAACCATTATAAATACATGTAGTATAATTCAATTTTAATCTTCACAAATCATGCATTATTGATCCATTTCGTATAAGCCATTAACATTCTTTACGAGCAATGCATTAAAAATATATGTTACATAAGTATTGCGTAATCTTTATGACTAACGATTATGTAGTCCTTACGATTGATGCATTAAAAATGTATGCAACGTAACTATTACATAATGCTTACGAATAACGATTTTATAATGATTATCCGTAATAATGCGCAAATGCGTATATACATGAAATAGGGGGACATCGTCATATACTGCTTGTATGAAAACGTGATGAATGAATAAGCAATATGTGCTTACGCGTGTTGCATGAAATAATGATTACAAATGTGTTAAATGCTGGCTGGGGAGATATGATCAAATGTCTTCCACATCATTAGTGCAGTGGCATGGTAGCCCTTACGGAGTTGACCAGAATACAAAAAACGAGAATTTCGGAAAAACATTGTTAAAAGGATTGTATGTAAAGTTATAACAATATTATAATAAATCTATATATATAAAATAAAGTTGTGTTTGTTACACCATTTATAACTCGATAACGGCTGGACAGATTTTCATGGATTTAAATTTGTTGGATTAGGCTCTGGCCAGAATAGCATAATAGCTATTGAAACATGCAAAAAATTCACAATGCGCTAAATTTCCCAATGGGTTCTTTTCACCTATTTCTGCGTGTATTTCTTTAACAGATTTCAGTAAATTTCTTCCACAGGATTGGTCTCTACCCAAAGTAACAGGACAACTATCGAGACATATGAAAAATTCACAATGGGGCACAATTAGGAAGACAATTCTTTTTCTTATACATACTTCTTTCTGTCTTTCTTGAGCGAATTACAGGATTTCAGTAAGTTGACCCCACCTTATGGGTCTACACAAGGCTCCGACCGGAATGGCAGTATAAACATTGAAATAAGCAGAAAATTTACAACTAGGGGGCTTCGCTCGCCAACCCGCGGGGCCGAGGCTAATTTCGGGCACGGCCGAAATTTGGATACCCTTCGCTTGGGCTAAAAGTTTCTTCGCGCGTACCTATGACTTGTATTTAATCCCCCTCCTCATTCTTTTTCTCCGTCTTGACAAAAGTTTTGGGCTTGGTTGAAATAAAAATTTTTACTCGGAAAATTTGATTGGGGTTGCCGGAGCATGACCTCACAGTACGATTCCATTCGTTTTGAACTTTTTCGTTGCTTTGATAAAGACACATTGATTCAAGGTTTTGTGAAATTAGTGTAAAACGAGACCGAGGCTAATTTCGGGCGCGGCCGAAATTTGAATACCCGTCACATTTGAATGAAACTTAAGCTCCTTTTGTGCTAACAATTTCTATCGCAGCCCTATGACGTGTTTCGATTCCATCCGTTCCTGGATGCTAGTCCAGGAAGACACTTGAAGTGGCTGGTTTGTATTACAGCCATATGACGTAATGTCCCGATTCCATCCGTTCCGAGATATGTTTTAAGGATTTACTAAGATAAGGTGACCAGTCTCCCGCAGGCCCAATAATGCTGTGCACATTTTGTTCTTGCAGAATTCGGTTTTCAGGAAAATACTCAGCCATATTCTCGCCCCCTATTCGCGCCTATTTGGAGAAATAATAACATCTCACGAGGTCATGATGCATGCCTAAGGCTCGTATATTTTTTTCTATAAAATCAGGACAAGCGCAGCAAAAGTCGTCGTTTGGCAGGACAACCAGAAACACAAATGCGTCTGTAATATTTGCGTAACTTTCGATTTTTTCAGCATTAAATGTAGATTTTTTGGAAACTGAAAGGCTTGTTTGGTGTAGTTTGATTAGAGGAGAATTCTATTTAATCATGCATGTTTGGGCATTAATCTTAGGCAACTGCATATCCTCACCATATCTTCAAATCCTGTTCCATAGATAGTATTTGTCAAGAATGCTCCTGGACTAAGTAAAGAGCAATAATCGCATGGCGATGCGAAGGGGGGTTTCGCAGCGCTTGGCTCTTTTAACAGTGGTTAGCTCCGCGACGATTTACATCAAACAACCGACGTCGAAAAAGCCAATTTTTTTTATTTGTGAATTTCTTTAACATTTAAATGTAGTCTTCATTAAATTTAGTCATATTTGTCATTTGGTGAGATGCCATTTCGACGTCCAAAAACAGGACAAAGCCGGACAAAATCAGAACTTTTAACGTTTTGGCAGGACGACAGGTTAAAGTTGAAAAGGCAGGACTGTCCTGCCAAAAACAGGACGGATACGACAAGTATGCATGCCATATAATAACCTCATATTCTTCTTCCCTTCATGAGTGATATTTTCTTCTTGGGAAGGCATAGAGTTCTGTTAATACTAAACAGGGAGCCCTATAGTTCTCAATGTTCCCCTTAAAAAATCATCAACATATGAAGAACTAACGTATGTTTTAACACGAAAAACACAAAAAAAAAGAGTTCTTCAAATAAGATTATACTTACACACATTGTCGCGAATCATCCACGGCTTCATCCATAATTCGATCAGCGAAAATCCAACATGCAAAAACTACACTCTGCACATCGATACAGGCATTCAATTTGATTTCTATCCAGTCCGTCTGCTAGAGATCAAATCGAATGCATTTTTTTTCTGTACGCATGCTGTGCGTGCTGTGCGTATACATGTAACGTTGGATGTTCGCTGCTTGATTTATAGCGACGATGCTGTTGGGTGATTCGTGACGGACGGTGGGCTCGTCATGTCACTAGATGGTGGATGCATACACACAGTGTTGGATTGTTGTCGACAACCGGTATTGCATTCGGTCATCATATGCAATGCATTGTACTGCATTGATTTGAGTGTGGTGATCGTATGCATTATCCGTTGTCGATGACGTCACTCAATGTGATGGGACGAGAATGGTCCGTTTTAGCGGTCGGTTGGGAGGTTTTGAGTGAGTGTGATTTTGGCGGTGGATCGGCAGATAGTTGGTTTTATTCTTTTGGTGGTCAGGCATTATTTTGGGATATTGTTATTTGAAAAATTGGCGTTTGCTTTTAATTAAAAAAAAAACTAAAAACTAAACTATAAAAAAAGAACAAAAGTTCACAAAAAAAAAAAAAAAACGTTGCGTGTAGTGTAACACAAAAGTGCAACGTGTGGCGAAAGGAAGTTTATGAGTGAAGAACAGTGTTTCCTCGAACAAATTCCCTTTGTTATTTGCGACCCCTTAACAAATTATAATAAAACCGTGCCTAATAAGTGCGTTGGCGTATACTCTTATGAGGATTTAGCAGTGAGACAGTCCCTCGAGATACGTTTTTTTTTGCCGTGTGTGGATCCCGCTTTGGATGCCGTTAATGCTTGGAAGTCATATGAAAGTCGTCCCTCGATTACCGTTGTTTTTGCGTTCCCGACTTACACGATTTATGATCAAACCCCGACTTACGTTTTTTCCCTTTTTTCGAACGGCAATATCAATCCACGTTCGCTTTGGTTACAATCTAACGATCCAAACCCGATTTGCTTAGCTGTGAGAAGATTATGCTTGGTACACGGAGTACATGATTCTTTGGAATACTGAATTCACGGTCTCGAATTTCGTTTTTTTTTTTCTTCAGTTCAGTTGAATATTGCAAATTATATATGCGGGATTCCATTGTTATTCTTTATTCTTCTTTTGTTTTTGAATTACCTATTTTTTTTTTAAACTTAGATTTCGACACGACACCTCGATCGATCGACGGCGGCGTTTATGAAAAGTAAGTGTTTTTTTTCTATGTATGAATTTATTTTATTATTAATTGAATTTTATTGCGTTTTCTTTTATTTTTGAATTACTCACATACTTTTGTTTTTTCTTGGAAAATTTTAAATCTATTATTTGTTTTCGAATTTCCTTTGAATTCTTTTCCCCGCTATTTTGCTATTTTTTTTGTACCTTTTTTTTTCTTCTCTTTTGAATAAATCTTTTATAATGTGCTAAATCTTTTTTTTCATTTGGAGTTCTTCCGTTTCCCGAAGGATGGGCACAATCCTTTCCCCAAGTCCCATCCTTTTTTAATTTTCCCCTAAATTAATGGTGGCTTTGTCAAGGATAGGAACGCGCTGACTCAATTACTCACGCCACGCGCTGACCTCGCCGGGTCAATATGCCACCGAGTCAGTAGCGTTCCTATTATTTTTTTTTTGTTGCAGTGACGGCGGCTCGATACTTAGCCGTGGTCCGCGACAACATATAAAATAGAAGAAGGTTTCAGAAATAATTGTAAGGACTGTCGTATGATGTGGCATCTGGCTTTTCATATGATGGCCGCAAAGTACCTACTTATTTAAAAGCTTCGTTTCGTTTATTGCAATAGATAAACGAAACCCAATGGGTGATGCGAAACGATGAGTAAAAAGTAGCCGGGCAACACGTATGGTAATGCCGCTTACCGAAACATGGAGTAATGGGGATGAGCTTCGGATCCTATGATCACCATGTGCGAAAACGAGATGAGAAGATACAATTTGTCTGTGTTACATCCTACTTCGCACACGAAAAGATACGATTTCTTTTTCGTGCATTTGTCGTTCTTTTGGAATATCCCCTTGGTCATGGCTTAAGATGTTTCGCGCATGTATGCATGAATCTGAACGTGATGTACGCTTGCAATTTGGATATGTGTTGTAGGTTTCGTATAAATTGTTGAATCGGGGTCGTGGCTATTGCACCACAGTGCATAAAGTGGACTATGGGTAGCTGTGGATGCATGGTGCGGAAGAGAACTCGAGAAAAAGTGTTTTGCGCATGATGTGATGCGTGCTTCAGAGTTGGTTGTGTGTGGATTGTTGTTGGTAGGTTTCCTGAGATGATTGTAG
Organism: Microchrysa polita; assembly: GCA_949715475.1. NCBI lineage: Eukaryota > Metazoa > Arthropoda > Insecta > Diptera > Stratiomyidae > Microchrysa > Microchrysa polita. Next base: position 7,156,507 of record OX454421.1, read on the forward strand.
CTCGTACAATAGACGGCAATTTGCTTCGTCGTGACTTGCGCAACAGCAGTGGACTATTCGTATAGACCTAGAACCAGCGACACTTCAAATGCAACTATTTCCTATGCATTCTGTTACACATTATCGCAAATTTCACGATTGGAGATGCCCCAAAACGGTAGTCTGCCTCCTGGAGAGTGGGGCTTAAGGGGTGGCAGACAACTTCAAAGTCGTTAAGAGTTGCAAATATTTGCAACTATTTCTTCGAATTTGACTCATATACCATTTAATAGAGGACGAGTCCCCGCATATATACTCCAAAAGGCAGACAAATATTGGGGGGCTAACATGGTGGCAGACACGCTCCAAAATTTAAAATTTGTATGAACAATGGGAAGTGCTTCTACAAAAATAGCGCTAACTCCATCATGCTAAACCATATAGGTACAGTAAGAGCCTAAATATTTTCAAGACACTTCCTCTCTGAAATGGTATATGAGTCAAATGCTAGGAAATAGTTGCAAATATTTGCAACTATTAACGACTTTGAAGTTGTCTGCCACCCCTTAAGCCCCACTGTTCAGGAGGCAGACTACCGTTTTGGGGCATCTCCAATCATGTAATTTGCGACAATGTGTAACAGAATGCATAGGAAATAGTTGCATTTGAAGTGTCGCTGGCTCTCGGTCTATGCGCATAGTCCACTGCTGTTGCGCAAGTCACGACGAAGCAAATTGCCGTCTATTGTACGAGCTACAATCATCTCAGGAAACCTACTAACAACAATCCACACAACCAACTCTGAAGCACGCATCACATCATGCGCAAAACACTTTTTCTCAAGTTCTCTTCCGCACCATGCATCCACAGCTACCCATAGTCCACTTTATGCACTGTGGTGCAAGCCACGACCCCGATTCAACAATTTATACGAAACCTACAACACATATCCAAATTGCAAGCGTACATCACGTTCAGATACATGCATACATGCGCGAAACATCTTTAGCCATGACCAAGGGGATATTCCAAAAGAACGACAAATGCACGAAAAAGAAATCGTATCTTTTCGTGTGCGAAGTAGAATGTAACACAGACAACTTGTATCTTCTCATCTCGTTTTCGCACATGGTGATCATAGGATCCGAAGCTCATCCCCATTACTCCATGTTTCGGTAAGCGGCATTACCATACGTGTTGCCCGACTACTTTTTACTCACCGTGTCGCATCACCCAATGGCTGAATTCAAATTGTACGACGAAACCGGACGGGTAAACTTGCAAGACAAGAACCATCGTTCTTACAATCTGAAATGCATAATGCTTGTCTGCTGGCCACTACAAAAGCTCTCGCCGTCCGTTTGTTTGTGCTAAAAAACGGACGGCGAGAGCTTTCGTAGTGGCCAGCAGACAAGCATTATGCATTTCAGATTGTAAGAACGATGGTTCTTGTCTTGCAAGTTTACCCGTCCGGTTTCGTCTTACAATTTGAATTCAGCCAAAGCGGTGAAGAGGTGGCTAACCCTAGTTGCGATATTTCTGGAGGAGAGTATGCATTCTATACTCATGTATGGTTATAAAGGCTGTTCCCCTGGTGTAAAAAAATTTAACCCTGATCTAAAACTCTTACAGACTCCCTTCTCTAGTGTGAATTTTCCAATAGAGGGGATAAGGGAATCGCATGCAGTGCAGTGGCGGATTTTCCGTCGTTTTGTGATAGGAAAAATAAATTAAATTCGCATCTTTTGACGGCTTTGACTTCAGAGTCTTGCTATCAAGCCGTGAAATGTTCACCAAATATGGCCAGTGCTCTATGCTCTACAAGTCTGCGAAATTTCAAAATTCCGCTCAAGTTATGGATAAAATTTCCATTAAAAACCACAAAATTGCAATTTGGGCAGCTGTAACTTCCGAACTCAAATAGGTAGGACCTTGAAACTTATGGAGGAAATGTGCGCCAAGTAGCTCTACAAATGTGTGAATTTCAGAAGTTTCCGTTGGTTCCCGAGTTATCGAAAGAAAATGATTGAAGTGTTATTATATCGCTAAATATCGATCGTGTATGAGTCAAACTTTACACTTTAAATCGCAACTTTCGACGGCTGTAAGTTCTGAACCTTGACAGCTGGAGCCTTGAAATTTTCACCAAATAGTGTACGGTGTTTTACAAGTTTTCTGAATTTCAAAGTTTTCCAAATTTTCGAGTGATGGACAATTTTCAAATAGAAAACTCAAAACGCGGATTTGGGCAGCCATAACATTCGATTGCGGATAGGTTGACCCATGTAATTCGGAGAGTGAGCCAAATTTTAAAAAGATCGGGAACGGTTCCGGAGCTGTCGAAAATGAGCGATTGCCAAACATTAAAATGCGATTATCTCGCTAAATATCGACCATACAGGGGCCCAATTTTGCATCGTAAAAGCAGGCGAGACTGATCACAGGCGTCACCGAGAAATGATTTAGGTTTCAAATTGTGGCATGGAAATGCTGTACGTTTTGCTGTAAATTTCCCAATGCTGTACGACAAGTCAAAATGCTGTACGTCTGGTCAAATTATACTAGGAACCCATTTCCATTTAAAAGGAAAAAGTTTTTTTTCAGGGGTTGGTTTCTATGACAGCCCTATGATGTAAAGTTCCGATTCCATCCGTTCCTAGATATGTTTGGAGGCGTTACTAGAAACACATTTGGATGAAGTTTGGTTAAGATTGGTTCATATAGAAAAATGTTTTTCTTAACAGAACCTAATTTCTATTGGTTGGTCTGTATGACAGCCCTATTTCGTAGTGTTCCGATTTCATCCTTTCCTATATATGTTTTAAGGATTTACTAGGAACCTATTTGGGTGAAGTTTGGTTAAGGTCGGATTAAAAAGGAAAAAGTTTTTCTTAGAAGAACTTAGTTTTCAGGGGTTGGTTTGTATGACATCCCTAAGACGTAGTGTTCCGAATTCATCCGTTCCTATATATGTTTTGAGGCTTTACTAGGAACACATTTGGGTGAAGTTTAGTTAAGATTGGTTCATAAAGAAAAAAGTTTTTCTTAGAAGAACCTAATTTTCAGAGGTTGATTTCTATGGCAGCCCTATGACCCCATGGTCCGATTCCATTCGTTCCGACATATATACAGCGTACACTAAAAAGAAACTTGCATACAAAATTTCAGCTCGATAGCTTCAAAACTGAGGGACTAGTTTGTATTGAAACAGACGGACAGACAGACAGACGGACAGACGGACATCGCTCAATCGATTTCTCTCGTCACACTGATCAATAATATATATAATTTATATAGTCGGAGGTGCTTCCTTCTGTGCGTTGCAAACTTCATGGCAAAGTGAATATACCCTTTCACATAGTGACGGGTATAAAAATGTTTCTTAGAAGAACCAATATGGGGGGTTTGGTTTGTATGGCAGCCCCATGACCCAATGGTCTGATTTGATGCAATTTTACATATGTTTTGTGTCATCAAGAGAAATACATTTGTGTGAAATTTGGTTGAAATTGGTGCACAAATAAAAAAGTTTTTTCTTAGAAGAACCTAATTTGGGGGGTTAAGTTTGTATGGCAGCCCCATGACCCCATGGTCGGATTTGATCCATTCTTGCATATATTTTGTGTTATCTATAGAAAAACATTTGTGTGAAATTTGGTTGAAATTGGTGCACAAATAAAAAAGTTTTTCTTAGAAGAACTCAAATTGGGGAGCTAGGTTTGTATGGCAGCCCCACGACCCAGTGATCCAATTTGGGTGAATCAAACATACAAACAGCCTGCGACAATAAGAAGCACGTGTGCAAAATTTCAGCTTGCTGGCTTCAATACCCGCCGAGTAAAACGCGTCGCAACAGACAGACAGACGGACATGCTCCAATCGACTCCCCAAGTGATGCTGATCATATATGTATACTTTTTATATGGTCGGAGATGCTTCCTTTAATGCGTTACAAACTTCATGACAAAGTTAATATACCCTTTCACTCTATGAGCGAAGGGTATAAAAATCAAATGCTAAGGGAGCAATCCATAGCAGTCCATCCTTTGGTCCATATAATGAATTACCTAATTTCATGTTATTCATAAATTGACGAGGGGTTTTGATGAACAGCACGCTCTACCGACCTAGTTACCCTTGGGAATATCATTTTAAAAACCGAAATATGTTGTCTGAGTCATGTTTTTAAGCGCAGACAGAATTTGAATTTGTACACAGTGAATTTTCAACCTACGACTATCATACGCTTCTATGGACGACGACCACGCTACCCACTACATCAACCAGAATACATATATGCCATTGTAGAATTTAACATAAATCTGATGGGGAAGGCACCTTAGAATTAACTGCGCAATATATTAAGATCTTGCAAATTTTTTGCTCTCGGAAAATTCCATCAACAAATAAATTTTTATTATATTGGAAATTGTGTATTAAATTACACATTATATTAAATTATTGCCAAGAAATTAGCTGAAGTTTCGAATCTCATGAAAACAAAATTTTCCTCCACCGGAACACGGCACATCTTGTAAACTCATCCTATCAGAAGTAAAAAGGTAAACTCAATAAATTTCTTCTTCTACCACTAACTTTGAACAATTTTAAAAAAAATTTCGATCCTCCAAAAAAACCGGAAAAACATTATCCTTTCATTTTTCACATCACATTAATCCGTCCGGCATATCATTCACTTAACGTCACAATTTAATTAAATTGTATGAAAAGAGAAGAAGCCAACAACTTTCCGCAGATGATTATTATCATCAACATCGAGAAATCTCACACGGGGACAACCCAGGACACAAATTCATATAATATCCTTCTTTACACAATAAACGATATTTCTCCGTCTCCGGAACAACACGCGGCGAATTAGGTCGTGTCCGGCAAAATACATATAGAAAACAGACGGTCGCGTAACAAAAAAAAAAGCGCGCGCTATTTTTTCGGCCCGGGAATCGACAAAACCGACTTAATCGTCGTCTGTTTATTATGATAAATTCATTCCCCTTTTGTCATTCTGGAATATGATGTTTGTATACAATAACATTCCATTCGACCGAAACCAACCGACCGACACTATACGCGCAGCTTTAAAAGCCCGACCCTAAAAACACAAGGAGCGCGAGCTCCATTACACGACAGCCAGGATTTCAGTTAGACATCCAGCCGGCCACCTCGCGGATTCGTTGTGAACTAAACGTAGGATTCGGAAGGAATCTGGGAAAAAGCTTGAATATTGCATTCATACGTATCCTTGAAATGAGAACGAGCCAAGCATCAGGCATATACACTAGCACTTTTGTAATATCAAGCGGTGAATAGCATGAAGAGAGTAGGGCAAGGACGAAAGCTTCACATATGACGGACGGGCATTGTGAATAGACACGGGAAAATTTCGAGAGTCGGGGCATGTTCGTATACTACGTTGACTGACGGCTGCAACGGTTCTTGAAAATAATGATGTTAGGATGTGTAAGTTAGAATAGTCACCGTGGCCGGAGAGCATAAATGCATGCATATGTCCCAGAGGATGCTTACGAATGAGTGCAGTCAAAACTATTTTTCAATTTCTTGCCATCTATTGTATGTATAGAGGGAAAACTTTTAAACTCAGTCAAGGATTCACAACTTACTTGATGTACAGGGATGATAAGAGTCTGCAAACAGGAAAGTAAATGGTACAAGTTGTATTACGAAGCTATTAAAAAAATGTAATTTGTTTCGCGACAAGAAAGAGAGAAAAAGCCCTTAAAAAATGTGAAATATACTTTTCATCATACGTGGATATATGTAGTTGAAGAATGGGGTCCTGCGAAGTGTTTCGTGCATTTAGAAGAATCTCGTTGTCGTCGTAGAATGCGAAAGAAAGACATATTTCAAAATATACAACAATGTGGCAGTTACATTATAAATAATGTCTAAAAGGGATACAAATAACGAACGGATGCTTTTAAAATATTAGATAAGTCCTTTTTGTTCGTTTAATGGTCTAGAAAATAGAACGTACATTTTTTATGCCAAACGGAAATTCATTTTAGACACGAAGATGCCGTATGGTATCTGTTTCGTTTCGCTTTTAACGCTCCCGCGGTTCCAGTTCTATTTAATTAAAATTTTGCTTTGACATACATAATTTCATCCTGTTTCCGTTTCCACATGCACTCAATCGGATAATATGCAAATATGCCTGTACCACCAAAAATAAGCATAACCACCACAAGCAACATAATTCATCATTCAAATGCAGTGTGCGCGAAGTCCCAACGACTACGACGATGAGAGATTGTCACAACGATGAAGGATATACGACGTATACGTTACATTAAAACCAGCTTTCTGTGTAATCTTCTTAATGGCAATGTTATGTCATATATGGTTCGGGAACCGAAAACTGGGTATTAATTCACTTTTTTTCTGGCCCGGTTCCCGGGTCCATATTCTTAACATCACTTCCTATATCCATCGAATTCGAATGATGTCCTTACGGAAGAAGGATCGTATAATATGTAGTCGGTCATATCTTCACAAGACCGACGATGTCTTCGGTTTTTTTTGGTGCTCTCCGAGCCTGAGTAATGTCAGTTACTTCGCCCCGACCAGAGGAAAAAAATTGGATCCATTTTTTGTGGCCAAGTGCCACCGCCGGCTGCCACCCGGTTTGACGATACGTTTGCGAGAAATGATGGAAATAGAAATTCAACAATTTATATTTGTTTTTATGGTCTTATTTACTCAAAGGATAATATAGTCGAATCAAGGTTTTTTCTTCTTCTTGGTACGGACTTGTTGGGTACGAGTATAAGCATGAGGAGCGTGCATGCTGAATTGATATGAGACCTCTTGAGAGGAGGAGGATAATTTATTTGAATACCCCAAAATGATTTCGAAGATTACGCCAGGATATAAAAGCACCGGAGAGCGTGCTTCAGACCATCATTCATTGTTGAGCACTTAAAGGGTTTAATTTGCTGATTAAATATAATTGAATGCTGCTTTTTCACGTACGACCAACATTTTACGTTCACACCATAAATGAGGACTTTCAGGAGATTTACTTTCAATGCGAATGTGAATTTCATGGTACATTCAACAATTATTTTTCCTGGATCAAATAAATTTCAACATACCTGTAAATGTGGAAGTGACAACAACTGCATCAGCTCTGACTTTTCTCTGATGTTCTTGTGTCCGGATGACGATGAAATGGCATCAATTGCATCACGACATCGTGATACTGCATCGCCGGGAGGTGCTCTGGATGGTGACATAACCGTACAACTAATACGATCGTATAACTGCATGGCGTCGTGTTACAGTACCGCAAATATTGTTCACAATACAGATGTGTGTTGAATCGCGTGTAAGATAAATCCGAGAACAAAAGAAAAGGGAAGAACATTTCATACAAAACATTAGTGTAACCAGTCGCATTGTACAGAAGTTATAGCTTTACTCGACAAATAAACAACAGACACAAAACAGGACACTATGACAAAGAAACTAAAACAACACAAAAAATCAAAACAAAAGAAACCTAAGATGAAAAATGTCTCAACGTACGTTGAGACGTGCGTCTTAACGGATATGTACACGTTGGTATGTACATACAAGCTTTTAAGCGCGGAAACGGAACGAACAAAATATAACTTACTTGCAACAATGCATGCAGCTTTACATCCCGTAACATGTCTCTTAGCACTTCTGGATCTACAAAGGCATCTTGTAGGGCATAAATGTCATCTAATGAGTCTAGGATACGTTGTACGGCCTCTAAGCCGGCCTCTTCGTCGGCCCACTCATTAAGGCTTTCCGAGGCCGTTCCAATTGGCACTGAAAAGATAACGACACAGTGATTTTAAAAAGAAGAAGTGTGATGAAATTGAGTGGGCTGTTTGTTGTGTATGTATGTGGGTGAGAGGGATAATTGTTTTGTGTGGTAGAAGCAAGGGATAATACATTTTTTTGTTTTCTTTTCTCTTTGCAGACAAAAGGAAATCTCTCGTTGCTTTTGAATTTTAAGAAAAAAAAACTTTTTAAGTTTTTTTATTTCTGTTGGCGCTGGATGAATGCACTGCAACTTCTTGTGATCAGGAAATAATTATTTTTCCAATTTCCTTAAATACGGCTTTTTTAAAGATTTTTCTTCTTTAAAATAAGAAAAAAAAAGAGGTCAGCTGTACTTCTTGACAAGTCAATTTTTCCACGTTTCTCAAGGACGTGAAAATGTAACAACAATTTTCTCTTTTAAGCCTGCAAATCCTGATTAGTTCCGCATAAACCCGAAAAATAATCAAGCGTGTAACAACCAACAAAATTTCAACAGCCCGAAGCATGCACCGAGCACCGCGCCCGGTAGACCGCAAGTACCGTACACAATGCAACAGTAAGTAGCATGCTGTATCACACTCGAAAGTCCGAGCAGCTATAAAAGCCGGACTGCACTACGAGTCGACATCATTCCAGTCTTGGCATCGAAGCATTCACAACAGGAATCACCACTCACGTCAGCATCTAATGTGTACAACCAATGGACCATTGGACATTGGACATGCTGAACATTACTATTTTTTTGTAGTATAACTTTACATAATTTACAAAGCACCGGTTACAATATCTAGCTAAAAACTCGCAAAAGTAGTAAGACTTGATAACACATCACAAGTCTGGTAAATATTTCTGCGAAATTATACTTTTTACAAAGTCATTATCAGCTGGTTAATTCTTTAATAATACAATACATAGAAAAATTAGAAAAAAAAGAATATATTTTAGAATTCATTAATTTCGAAATGCAAAATTATAATAAAAGGAAAAATATGTATAAAAGAAAAGTTAAAAAAGGAATTAAATTATTTTGATAAAAGAAAAAAGTAAACATTAAGAACAAATGCAGGCAAAATTAAAATTTGACAAGTATGTAGTCGCAGCTAACAAAACATTTAATTAGGTATCAATAAAAAAACTATATTAACTGTGGATAAGCGAATGCAAATACCTTGTATCGTTAAACACAAAATTGTTCAACTCTTGTATAAAAGTTGAGCGAGTTAGTGTTTGTTTGAAGTCCAAAGGTAAACCACTAAATAAACTTAGTCCTGAATTACTAAGATGTCTTGTAGTGTTTGACTTATGGCAACGAAATGATGTGTGCTCCCGGATTCCCCAAATAAATTTTCTGAGTAAACATTTTTATTTGCTCACTTATTCCAACCAAACCCCACACATATCACAATGGAGTAAATCGTGTAAATTTTAGTGTTCCCCGTAATTTTATATTGTTTTGTCGACGCAACGGAACTTATGTTAAGACGGAAGAAAAAGAATGGGGGCGGTTAAATACAAGTCGTAGGTACGCCCGAAAAAACTTCTAGCCCGAGAAGAGCGAAGGGTATCCAAATTTCAGCCGCACCCGAAATTAGGGAAGATTTGTGGTTGCCGTACCCTATAGACACACGAGATTACCCCTCAATAAACCTGTTCGTCCTGAACAGAACTCGCTTCGTCTCCTCCCTATCGTTGCCTTGATAGGGTGCCAGTCAATCCACATGCATGATTTTCATTTCCGCTCTCGGCTTCCTCGCTGGTCCTTTAACCGCTGCACAACTCGTACACCGGCGCCGGCGGCACCACTCTTCAACGTCACATCGAGCATGCACCCAGTAAAATAGTTCATACACTTTCGCCTAGGTTTTGTGTACCCCAGAATGTCGTTCCGATGTTCTTTCGTGCATCTTTCGCAGCACTTCGTCGATCTTACTTCGTGGAAGTATCAGCTGCATTCTATTCGACGTTCCGTCCGCTGATTCCCATTTTCATTTTAGTATGCCGTCCTCAACGTGAAGGGAATAGCTTTTCGGCGTTGACCGACACGATGATTCCTCCTTCCAACTGGGCTTTCTCCGGACTCTTTCCACACGAGTATCGAACCGATATCCTCGTCATTCAGCTGGGCTTTGCGAATTTCCTCCGGATTCCATCCTTCCGATCGAGCGCAGCGCAGTGCTTTCGTTAAAATAACATGGACCGTGATTTCCACGATGAACCCGTGAAACGTTGATGCCAGTTTTCGGAGCATGACTTCCACAAGCCAACCTCTGCCCCCTCGAGATTGGCGTTTACCTGCTCCGACTTATAGACAGCGAGAGCAGGTTGCTTCGCACTTCGCCAACTCGTTCCTCCGGAATGTTTCTGTCTTTCTCGGTTGTTGACAATTCCTTCGGACATGACCCTTTTCACCGCAGTTCCAACACCGAATTGCATCTCCGTTGATAACCTGCCTGAATGCATCCATTCGCTGGCAGACACAATCATCCGCTATCTATCGAACAACTCGCAAACAGTTACGGGCGGCTAGCTTCACAGCTTCAAATGTTAGGCTGTATGCAAGGGAGTCCTTATCAGCTAGCCGTAACGCCTGTTGAAGTTCACGATCCAGGAGAGCTGTAGTGAACACATCGACTGCTGTTTCGTTCCGATTTTCTGCTCCGAGGTCTTGCGCTAATTGCTGAAGAGTTTCTCCTGGCTTATGTGTCCGGTTACGAAGCTGTGATCGATAAATTTGCTTCATGTGCTCGTCACCGTATCGCACATCCAACGCCTTCACAAGCTCCATATAAGATGTCTGCAGTGGGAGAGGAATCGATTGCAGGATCTCAACAGCAGGTCCTCTCAACGCTAGAGCCAGAGCCGTGGCGCGATCGCTATCCGACCAACCATTTACCACCGCAGCAGCCTCAAACTGTGTCTTGTAGATGTTCCAAGACATTTGTCCATCGAAAGTCGGCGCTTTCGGACTTTTAATCTTCGAGTCAGGTTTTATTACTGCACTTGTTCTCGATGTTTTTCGATCGATATTTGATTTCTGGAATTCTTCAATTACTACGGAACTCTGCTGGTGATGGTTAACGTTCGTTACTTTTAAACGTTCCACATCGTTCTTTAACATCTGGACTTCTTCCGCTACCGACTTGATTTTATCAGAATTTTCTCGCGATTTCTCATCGATTATCTTCAACACTTCCGTTTTCGTTTGTTCGAGGCTGTTGCTTAAATGGAAGAACGTTTCTTTATGTTCCTTCTGTTCGGACTTTATCGATTACTCCATCTTGCTTATTGCCTCCTCGGACTTGGCTGACCGTTCATTTTGATCCTTCAGTTCGAACTTGATCGGAGGAATCGATCATCTTGGCTGATCGTTCATTTTGTTCTGCTGCTCGCTGGTTTAGCTCCGCCATAGCTATCAGCTATCAACTGCATCATTGGGTCTGTGGCTTCTTCTGGACTGGCCTTACTAGGGTCTTGCTCTTCCCGAAATTCAACCGTGTCGGGATCCTGTCCTTCATCCCTCAGTGCGTCCGTTAGCCGAGCAAGCAACGCGCTTTTGTTTCCCGAAGTCGACAAATTCCGTTTTGCCAGCACACGCTTCAATTCGTCCGTTATTAGTTGCGAGATATTACGCGGCATTTTGTTTCTCGGCTAAAAAACGGTCCACCCTTAGTTTTGATCGGATGGTAATAATATTTGGTGAGGAGTAGAATGGGACTTAGACTAGGCATCCCACCAAATTTGATCGGCCTTGCTTGATTTGAAAAGAAGTTACAGGCATGCATTTTTGAAAAATGTTATGTTTGTCAATAGTCGCAGCACTCAAATTTTTGGTACATATGATATCAGAAAATGTCTGGATCCCTGGTTGTATGTTGAAGGCTGAATTTCCGCGAAGAAATTTTAGCAGCGCAAAGGTTTTATTAAGATGATCCAATGCTTAGGAGTTTAGCGACTTTCACAGGCACTTCTATGTTGGATCATGTCATCGCTGCAACCAATGCGTTGTTGAAGCTCTCCCGTTTGGTTCATCCAGATGGAGTCCAATCCGGTGGTGCAAATTTTCTCAGATCCGCGAATAAGTTCAGGAGATATAGCCAAAAGTATTTGAAAAAAAAGTTGTTTTTATAATTTTCCTTATTGTGAATGTTTTGCATATTTCACTAAAGTTATTCTGGTTGTAGACAAATCCGGCGGAATAAATTTACTGAAATCCTGCAATTTGTTCAAGAAATGCAGAACAAAAATATGTGAAAAAGTACTGTCTTCATAACTTTGCTCATTGTGATTTTTTTTGAAGTTTTCAATACTTATTCTGCTACTCGGGAAAATTTTCGAAAATCCGCTACAATGTTCAAGCGATTCAGACACAAGTCTGGGAAAAAATACGAGGCAGGGCAATTCAATCAAAAATCATAACATTACTTACCCCTTACCGACCACGGTTCCTACAGTAGCATGACTTAGTTTTTTTTTAGAAATGGGAAAAATAGCTTTGATCAAAATGTACTTCCTAATTTTTCCGAATCGTATTCGGCATAGAAACAAATACTGTGCAGCAAATCTAGTTAAGTCCCCTTATCCCTTCAAAGTGGCCAAGCGATAGGAAAAGAGCTCTCTTCGAAATTTTGCTCATCCGTTCAGTTGATTCTGCATGCTTCAGTAGTTATTCAGCCAGTGGCGCAACCAGGATTTTGTCCTGGAGGGGGCTAAGTTCATCCACATTACGGTATATTTGATGTTCCTATCGCAAGTTGGGGGATGGTGTTTTTTTTTCATAACATTATGCAGTCCTGATTCAAAGTGCCGATGCAATCCACGATTTTATTTATTTTTTAAAATGTTTCGCTTGTTAAAGCAATAACACTTTGCTAATTTACTGATTCATTGGTCATGGTCCACCACCATCAGAGCAAAATTAGTAAATGTACAAAAAAAAATGGGAATTTAGTGACAAAACAAAACCGGATCGAAGTTTGGCTTATGGCTGCAGGGAACCTTTTCTTCTCAGGCAAAATAGTAATGGAAGCTATTTTACAAAGAATCAATTGATTTCGAATCTGATACGATGGCGACTGGCGATATAAGATCGAAGGATGCAATAATTGAATCTAGTTCAATTTTTTGACAGCATTTATATTGAAGATTTTTTTCTTTTACAAATGTTACTTCATACCAGTGTGTCTTCTTTTTTTGGGCAACGATGTTTCTAAAATTCTGGTAAGGATGTTGCAGCCTGCATAGAACACCGACACTGGCGAGGAACCTATGATATGATCCAAATCTACGCGCTTCATATTTTATTAAAATTTGCAAAGGAAATGTATTGCTTCATATTTCATTTTACAGTTTTTCCTTTATCAATTTCTGGATCTGGAAGGGGCTTTAGCACCCTTAGCCCCTCCCGTGGTTGCGCCACTGTATTCAGCTATTTCAGGTGAAAAAACCAAGGGGGAAATTTACAAAAAATACTCTAATCCATACGAAAAGTGACTGAAGGATCATTTTGAATTTTATGCATATTTCAATAGCTATTCTGGTGCTTTGGGGTAGAGGACAATATGGTCGGGCAAATTTATTGAAATAAACTTATTCGCTAAGGAGATAGTATAGTTAAAAGTATTTGCCAAATAGCTGCCTTCAAAATTTGCTCATTTTCAATTCGTTGCAAGTTTACGTAGCGTAGAGACGAATCCGGTGGTGTAAATTTACCAAAATACACCCAACCGTTCCACAATGGTGGCCAAAAAAGGATCAGAAAAACAGCTGCCTTGAACATCTTTCTTTCTGTTATTTTGAGTAGAGACCAATGTGACGGCGCGGCGTAGCAAATTCACCGGCATCCACTTATCCGTTCAAGAGATAAATTCAAATAATGGGAAACATAACTGACTTCATAATTTTGTAAATTGTGAATTTTGTGGCTGTTTTAATACTTTATCCGCTATCCGAAGAGCAGTCCAATCCGGTGGTGGATATTTACTGAAATCCGCGACTTTGTTGAGGATATACAAAAGTATTTGAAAAATAACTGTTTTCTTAAATTTGTTCATAGTGAATTTTTCACATAGTATTTCAATAGGTTATCTGGGTATGGTGGAATAAATTTACTGCAGTCCGGTAATTCGTTCAAGCAATACAGGGAGAAATATGTGAAAAAGAAAAACCTTTATAATTTCGCTCATTGTGATTTTTTTGAAATGTTGCAGTATTACCTTATATTCACGGAAGTGACCAATTCGGCAGGAAAATCTTCCAAAAATTAACTAAGACGTTGAAGAAATATAGACAGAATAATATGCAAAAAAAGACTCATTGTGAATTGTTGCTCATTGTGAATTGTTGCTCATTGTGAATTTTCTACATATTTATACGGCTGTTCCGGCCGGAGCCTTGTATAGACCAATCCGATCGGGTCAACTTATTCTAATCCGGCATTTCGTCCAAACAAGGCAGAAAGAAGTATGTGAAAAATAACTGTCTTAATAATTGTGTTCATTGTGAATTTTTCATCGTAAAGTGGGATGAAGCGACTGAGTCGATAAACCACTCCATCGAGATTATAATGTCTGTTCCTATAGATTCTATTGGCAATCTAAATTATATGGTCATGCAAAATGCCAGGTAAAAGAAATCAAATTTGAGAAAATTAATAAAAAGAAATGTTTAATCAAAATTTCCAAAGACTGTCACACGCACTTTTACACTGCAATATCCCAGAAATTAGATCGCATTATAGCTTTATCAGTCTACAACAAGTGCACAGTTTTCATCCTAATCCGTCAGTCAGTAGAAAACCGAAAAGCCTTAAGGGACACCAATATCACGACACGAAATCCTCACAAAATCAAAATAAATAAATTCTGTATTCTGTCTTCACAACTTTATTGCCTATATCTCGGTGTTCGCATCGTAATTCCGAGCCAATTGTTTTTGTCTTATTGCTGCCGAAGCAACAGATATAGAGACAGTCCCCATCTGTGCGAACTGAAAAATGCCATGATAAATTCGTCGAACACACACTCCCAAAAAAAAGAAAGAAAAAATTGACAAAAAAAAATGGCGAAAAATTCTATGATAGAACATTGATCAATTGTGTCAACATGCTTCCAACCCAGCAAACAATTTCTATCGTCCGCGATACGAATTCAATTCGCCTGATAGAAAACATTTCTCGAATTTCATATCGTTTTCGGATTAAAGGCGTCACTCCCTTCGTGAAGGAATAGTGACCGATATTAATTCGCCAGGATGATAATTTGGCGATAATAGACTAATACATAGAAAAAGTGAAAAAAAAAATAATTTTTTTTATTATTCCCTTTTTTCTAATTTTTTCTTCTATTTTATCTTTAACTTTTTTTTTTACCTTATTTTAACTTTACCTTTTCACACTTTGCTTCTACTGGGAATCGAACCGGGCACCTATCGGTTCGTAGTCCTACGTCCTACACCTGAGCTATCTAAGATTACAAACTATGGGAATAAATTAGTCGTTTTATTTTTTGACAATTTCATCATTCTCTCGTTGTGAGGGATTACTATTTTATCATCCTTGCAATAATAAGACGATATTTCGTTAATAGGAGTCGCATTCCTGACATATTGATGACAATAAAATGATTTTTCGTCGGGGAGACAAGTCTACGATAAATTTTTCATTTGAATAATATCGCTTTCGAATCATTTTTGTGATTTTTCGAAAAAATCGATAAAATTGTTTGCTGGGAATATAGTGAAAAGTGTGCTTGTATTGTCGATGATAGATTGCTTTTGCAATCAACTCAACAATAAAGATTATCCTTGAATTTTCAGAAATAATTTCTAGCAGGTCTTTGGATAAATAGGCAGTCGGGTACGACGTACGACGAGTAGGTATGTACTCTCTTTAAATCTTTAAATACTTCAAGGTCATTATTTCCGTTCCATCGTTCACTATTATTGCATTCCCCAACCAGTCACCGTAAAATGCATTCCTTTGTGAATGCAATTCGCGGTTCAACAAACGTTGAACTTCCGCGTCCCATAACCTTTACGTACACAATAGAATAGAAAATACATGTATAGAAAATGAACAAAATATACATTTAACTTTTACATACTTGTATCTGTATCCGTGCCGTACAGTGGATCCATAGCAATGCCACCAGCTATCGCTTGAACGGCTCCTTTCAATTTCCTTCGTGCATTGTAGCGTTTTAGTTCCTCAACAGTGTCGGCTAAATGTTGTCGCTGTAGCTTGTCACGATCCTGTAAAAGGCATTTAAATCGAACAAAATGACATCACACATAGAGACTTTGTCAGCGAGTATGTTTGTAAGTGTGGATACACAAATTTAGAAATTTATATGGATGAATGATTAACAAATGCATTTGCGGTCCTCTATTCGCTTGAGAGACTCTATAGATTGTACAACATGTCGTTCATATGATGACGGACAGGACGACTATTATTATTGCATTGTACATAGAGGACAAATACACTTACACGTATCCAAGGATGCTCAAGCACTTCCGATATTGTTGGTCGATTGTGAGGATTTGGTGAAAGCATTTTCGTAACTAAATCTTTGGCATTTGTAGAAATTGATTTCCATTCGGGTCCTTCCAGCTGTAAAATAGAGAGATGCACAAAGTTTGATAAATGTACACGTTGTTTGACAGTTGGATATTGAATTTTAATGGAATGTCAAAGAAACGGGAGGAAATGAAAATTGCTCGAAGCGTTTGACAATATTTGTAGTATTTCATTTAAATTGGATTTGACTATTGTAGGACTAGGAGTCCTTGGATTAAAATTTTTGTATTAAAAATTAAATTAAATTGTTTCAGACCGAACATTTTTATAGTGAATCAAATTAATTCAAAGCAAAAAAATAATAAAATAATTTGCTAAATTCATATTTAATATAAAAAAAAACTAAATAAAACAATTACTAGAATATTCAAATTTCAAATAGGATCCTCACATTAGCAAAATTGTGTACGATTTGTCTGTAAAACTCATCACTAAAATTCCAGTTAAACTTGCCTGTATGTTTTGTACAAACATCCTTCATCCGTTTTGTACCAAATGTTCTTTTGACCAACAAAATTCTACAGAATTAGCTAATGTGTGGCCTATTACTAAACATTTCTGCATAAACATTTACGAGAAAATCTAAAATTCATACTACATCAAATTTAAATAAATCTTCCGAAAGCATCAATCTTCCACATGGTTTTGGTCCATTTGCAATTTCTAATATGTATGGAAAAATGATGTAAAAACCCCATCCAGACACTAAATCGGCAATTTATTCCTCAACTGAATTTCCATGAAATTCAAAATTCGTATTAAAGATTCAGTTTCGTGAAAACAAAACATATATAAGTACACCCAGACACCATAAATGTTATCCTAAATTGAATTGAAACTTTCAAATGCACATTTTGAGCGAAAAGAATAAAAAATACAAAAAAAAAATAGAAGAATGAAAAATACTTCTTCTTCTTAACCGCTACTTACCGATAGTTGCCCGCGTCCTATTGAATCTTGCAATCGTTTTCCGGATCCCAGAAATGGCAATCGTCCCGACAACAAAACGTGTAGCATCACACCTGCACCCCAAACATCACATCCTTTGCCGTACAGACGACGTGTCACCACCTCGGGTGCCATATAATGTGGACAACCAACACGACCTGAAAATCATACAAATGAAACGAAGAGCCCGGATAGGCATCCGTGAGAAGAGCCGTAAAATCACATTCTGTGGAAAAAAGAAGTAAAATGTAGGAATAGCGCCTGGAAAGGCAGAATAGCCAAGGACATGTACATATATACTATAGTAGATTGAATGAATGAATGAAAAAGTCAGCCGCGCCAAGTTAATTGAATTTGTTGGAGCCAGAATTCTTTTTTTTTCACGCCAAGTGCGTTTGCATAAAATAAGCAAGAAAATGCCAGACAATTTGAATTTTATTAGAAAGAAGTCGTATTTCAATTTTGTTGGAAGATTTTTGAGACTAGGATCAAGTGGGGGTCCTTTTTAAACCATGAGATAATAATTATTGTTCGTAATTTTGGAGCATTGTAGCGCAAATAGTTTGAAATGCAAATATTGGCAAAGATCGAAAATACGTTCTTTAAGATTGACTAGTATTGTTTTGCCATTTCTTCCGAAATTACATTTCCTAATAAGGAGATATCACTATGAAAGAGAGTATGTATACCCTATATCCACGCACCCCAAAATTAAAAGTTTATTAGTTAGTTGGTTTATTATTTCTCACAAAAACAACTGTGTTGTAAAAGGTTTCCGCCAAAGATTGTATTTATGTCAATCCTTTTTGCGGCTAATGACTTTTTCTTTGGCGGAAACCGTTTACAACACAGTTGTTTTTGTGAGATTTCATATTTTTTTGCAGTTTACGATTTACAAAATCGACTTAACATATCAATAAATTATGAAGGTATATTCATTGCCCTATTGTCATGAATTTGTTTGGGAACAATAATTATAATAATGATAAACCCCTTGCTAACCTTTGTCTCTTTAGTAACCATAGTGACCTTGGCAACCTTGATAACCTAAGTAACCTTGATAACTCTGGTGATCTTGGATGTCCTTAGTAACCTTGGTAACCGAAATGGCATTGGTAAGCCGTGTAACCTCGCAAACCTTAGTATCTTTGTAAACTTAATGTTAACACTACCTTTGACCTTAACCTTGGCCTAAGCCTAAACGTCAAACTTAACCTTAACTCAAACCCTATCCGTACATTTAACCCTAATAATAACGTTAACTGCGACCTATCAATAAGTTTAACCCTATCCGTTACCCTAAACTTCATTTTGACTTTAACCTGAGCCCTAATTTGAGTCTAAACTTTTACTCCATCTCTATCCCGAACCCTAACATTCATCCTAATCGTAAATTTAATTTTTAATATAACCATTAAGCCTCACTGTGTACTCAATATGTGATTCAAATTACATCCATATTTCCTAAGTTTCAAATTGGGCCTATCAACACCAAACGGTAAGAAACGAATCCCGTTACTACAGACCCAACACTTTCCTTATATCCAGGTTCCATCATTCTCCCTTTTAAAATACCCCAATCTACTACTTTTGGCTTTTTGATCTTCATCGTCGTTGCGTCATTACGTTACGCTCGTTAGTAACGTTACAAAATGCATACCAGACCCAAAACCTTCGTAACTCACAGCCCGGAACTAGAATTTGTTTATGAACTAGTTGGACTCTCGTGACAAACAATTTTGCATGAGTACGAAGAGTGCAGTTGAGAAGAGTACATTGTCTATCCATCCTGCGTCTACCTCGCATTCGCCATTAGGAGTACCTGAGCCAGGTGGCCATAACCTCCCTCCCTTGCGGGACGACGAGAATTTATCCGGCTGAAAGCCGGAATGGTGTGCTCCGCCGGGATGCCTCCCTTTGGAACCCCACCTTGGGATGCGACTCTAGCTGGTCGACTTGTCTAACACCACAAACCCCCTCGAGTCCAAGGCCTAAATGGGTAGGGAACATGGTCCCTTGGGCACGCCCATCACCGTGGTACACTATTCGCTAAAGATTTCTCAATAGCAGGTGTGATCCTCCCTTGGCCCCCTTTCGGTTAGACCTAACAAATTCGGTTTGCCTCCGCAGGATCGTTTTGCCTGTTTACTACTCATCTGCTTAAAGCAGACTCATAGCGCTACCGTTCACATTGGGGCGGCCCCCGTCCATTTACTAAGCAGCAATTTGACTCAGGCCGTGTGGTCATCAATCCACAAACCAGCTAGGTATAGACGCATTGGCCATTCTCCCTAACTAGCCCCTTCGTGGCTTGGGTTATGCGAAGGCGCCAGCTCCGCGACTGGACACGTACGCTTATATGTGGTTTCTCCCCTAAGAGGAAGCACTGCGTCGTGTAAGCTGGTATAGCTGACTTTTCGAAGGAATAGGGAAAAAGTCAAGCCATGCTGTGTCACCCATACATGACTAGGGAGCTCGGAAACGTCATCGCCCGACGGTCTTTGTACAGATCCACGCCATGGCGTATCAACCATACCAGGGGCCTCCCTGCGCTGCTCGGGTACGTGGTGCCGCAACCCACCAAAGATCTGTGCCACAAGGACACAGAACCCCCTGCGGGAGTACATTGTCTATGTATTAGTGACAATGCTTGGATTAGCGAGAATATAGCGGCAATTGTTTGTTATGGCTATTATTTTGCATTAGTTAGAAAGAGAGGCAATGTCCCGAGAGTCCAACTAACATATAAATAAATTCTAGTTCCGGGCTTTGAGTAATGACGGTTTTGACCAGACCCCAAAGAAAAGACATATACATATCAAAAATCCTTTTATCCTTTATCAAAGGTCCCGAAAACCTGCTCAGTCCTGACTAAACGGCTTTACCAAGCATTGCTTTGACAATGATAAAGTGACCAGGAATCAGAGATAGCTATGGGTATCAGCACCAGTCTCTGTTTCAGTCTCTCCATAAATCAGAGTGCCCTTTTTTGCCTACGACAACAGAATCAAACCGAGTGGAATTACAAGAATAAATCTACATGCCAAATTTTGTTAAAATTAACTCATTAGAATTCCTTGAAAAATCGATTTTTAAAACATATAAAAAGACTTAACCGAGAAACTCTATGCATTTTATTCAATTTTAGCAGTATCTACACCTTCAGGACAGACTCTATGAATGGGAAAAGAGAGCAAATCCCGAGACGCTCTCTACGAGGCTGCTACACTTCGTAAGACGGCGCGAGCGACAACCTCTAGCAAATTTGAACACTCTGGACCAATCAGTGTCCGAGCTACAGAGGCCCGAAAACCCCTACGTGTTCCGTCATGTAAACATAGTCTTTGTAATTAGCGGGACAGCTGGAGACGGGTGGAATGTAAATGTTGAAGATTTCAAAGTCAATATTGCCCGATTTGACGGTTATCGCTTGTTGTTTCATGGTGTTGTCGGCGGAAGGGATGTCAACGATGCTGTACGGTAGATTGTTGTGAATGAGGAAAGCCAAACCTCCTCCAGCATTGCTTTCTCGGTCTTGTCTGATGACGTTATAGTTCCCGTAAGAGCTGAGCGAACGGTTGGAGTTTAGTTTGGTTTCTTGTACCGCTGCAATCTGTATATGGTGTCTGTCCATGAAATCAGTAAGTTCGACGATTTTATGTTGGAGTCCATTACAGTTTAGTTGGACGATTTTAGTGTTGGTGTAGTTAACATCGATGGTACGTGGAGCTGGGGTCAAATTAGGTGTAGGTTGAACTGTGCATACAGGGTTTGCCGGTGTGGAAGGTGTTGATAGTTGGGAACCTTGGTAGGGCGGCTGCTGGTTGGATGAAGAGCGTCGCCCACGATTTCTGCGTCGACTCGCTGTGTAGGTTGGACCTCGTTGATTGTAATGGGTAAGTCCTGAGCAGTTCTTTAGGTTAACCCATTCTCCACAGCATGTAAATTCGACCGACGTTTGAACAATAGTCCAAATCCTGTTACCGCACACAGAGCACATGCATGGACCTGGATTTGATTCAATGCCGGCACGTATTAATAGTGTGCGGAGCAACTGGGCCGGCCAGGACTGCTCCTCAAGGGAAAAAATGGTGTTGAATGAATGAGACGTAGTTTCCATCCCCTTCTTGCGTCGAAGGGGGTCGTTGCGACTCTTGGCCATGCCGTTCCGGTTCGTAGACCCGGTCGCAGTAGGAACGTGTGATTAATGTCGAATGGAATGCAGGGTTGGTTCTAGACATTTAGATATCCGGGTCTAATATTCTCATGAAGCCTTCGAAGTACAAAGAATCGACATAGGGTTTCAAATATATACATATTTGCTCGATGGTCTCTCGTGTCATTGCGCTTCCTGGTAGAAGATATTCGTTCCTAGCTACAAACCAAAAAATTATTTCTAAAAAAAGTGGTGGCAAATTTAGCTAGTTGCCATCAGCAAGCTAATTCACACGCCCCGACTGCACTCTGGAAGTATTTCCTTCGAGATGGCATACCAACTACATCCCAACTACATCTAAGGTAAGCTGACCAGACGTACAGCATTTTGCTGTACAGTACAGCATTTGGACTTGCCATACAGCATTGGGAAATGTACAGCAAAATGTGCAGCATTCCCCAAGCCACACAATGAAACCTGATCACTTTATGATAAGCTCCTCGGTGAAGCCTGCGACTGCTTTTAAGGTGTATCTAATCGCGTTCAGAAGTTACGGCTGCCCAAATTTGCAATTTTGAGTTTTATAAAACTCCAAAGTCCATAACTTTGAAATTCGTGAGCGAAAAATTTTAAAATTTAGAAAATATGCAGAGCACCTTACTGTTCATATTTGGTGATAATTGGCACCTTGTACTTGACTCCAAGTTTTAAAGTCCTACCTACCTATCCGCGTTCGGATGTTACAGCTGCCCAAACCACACTTTTGTGTTTTCTAATGGAGTTTTTAAATTTGGCAGACTTGAGGAGCATCGCACTGTCCATATTTTTCAAGATTCCATGTTGCAGCCATCGATAGATTACAGAAATCTTAAATTTTGAAATGTATTTATGTGTATAATCTTATTTCGAGTTTTCTTCCTTGCTATACCCTTTGTGTTAAAACATACGTTTGTATGAGCACCAGTGGCGTAGATAACTTTTCAGAAGAGGGAGTCAGTGGTCTTGATTTTTTTTCAGCACAGAGGAAGTGCAATAAATAAACTTTAGATCTATAAACAGGCCGTTGCTTCAAGGTTTTTAAATTGTTTCTATTCTGTTTGTATCGTTGAGATTCTGGAGGAATAAGTTTGGCACAGCGAGGAAAAACCGTGAATCGCCTGAAGATTTTAAGTACGCAGAATACAATACACCTTGAAAGTAGGCCTGTTCGGTGCTCACATTTCAATATCAGATACCGGTTTTCCACAGTAGTGCCATAGCCGGTGCACCGCCGGTTTTTCAGCCATGAGCGGGTTTTATTCAAGTACCGGTTTTTTAACCATGAGCTGCTTTTTTTACATGACCCAGGTTTTTCAACCATGAGCCGGTTTTTTTTAGCATGACCCGTTTTTTTTTCTACCATGAGTCGGCTAAATCGGAACCGGCCCATAGTTGAAAAAAAAAACCGGACGAAAAATCGGGATGTCTGTACTTCGAAATATTGGTACCGGTACTGATTGAACACCGGTCTTAAACGAATGTACCGGTGTTAGAAACAGGCCTACTTGAAAGTTCAATCCTGGAAAGTTGTGAGGTAAACTTAAAATTGAAGGTATGTCTGCAGCACCGAGCGCAAATGTTAGGAATCGTTCCCGCACTGGAGATAAATGTAGTAAAATAGGCCTCAGGGAGTGGTTTGTCTGCGGCTGCAGCATACAATAATGTTCTGCAGAACGAGGATTCAGGACGTAAAGACGAGAAAAACCTTTCTTAACGACATATCGGATAGCATGATGCACTATTGTTTAACCAAGTTACTCCAGCATGCGCCGTAATGCTGCTCAATAAGAACCCTATTTTATCACCAGATGTCCCACAATACTGATGTAGGTTTATAATGCAAAATTGTCTTAGTAAATTCTCCTGATTCTTGTGGCAGTCGCACTATTTGAAAAACAGCGCTTGAAGAAATCCAAATCTCATGTACGCCAGTATACGCAAGAAATTGTCAAAATTCTAGCCAAGACAGTAACAATTATGCAATTGAAAATACGGTAAAAAGGGTTGATTCCGAAATTCCCCTGAAGATGGCATTTTGATAGATATTGTTACCAAATGTAATCAATTAATAGCAAAGAACTAAAGATATGTATATGTATATATATAAAAAAATATTTGCGACCAGGAGCATCAATCCCCGCTTATCTACGCAACTGAGGTCACCATTGAGAACTTTAGGGCTCCCTCTTTAGTATCAACAGAACATTGCCATCCCAAGGTTTACCACATATTTTCGAGAATATCGGCTACTATTCCTTCTCAATTCTGTTTACGAAGATATCATTATGCATCGTGGTGAGCCTTGTGTTTCTCCAAATCGGCGTGAAAGCTGCATTCCGCAAGCATGTTTTCAGCATTGGGTCTTCGGAAGTCTGGTCAGCTGAATCTAAGGCGATCTTTTAAAAGTTTACCTTGAAATCAAGGTTCTGTGAAACCCAAACTTTTTGTCAATAGTAAATATTCAGGAATGATTACACTTTTTTTTAGCTCCGATGTCCAATAATTTTGTATTTACACTTTGTACTTTAATGCATGTGATCTTCCAGGTTTAACCGGTACAGGGTTTAAAAAGGAGAAGAAGGTTAGTTAGCTATCCTTCCTTTTTTCGTTATGGCTGATAGATTCATTGTGTTGAAGCTGTTGGGTGAAGATAACTTGTCATGATTACCTGGCACCTCTCAAACACTAAGTTAGAGTCCTGAGAAGGGCGAGAATACTCGCTCAAAGCATTTTCCTATCGTTCGGTAAAAGCCCTAATTGAATTCCACAACCTCTATACCTAAAAATAATCCTTTTTGAAATTCTACCAAGCTTACCACAAATAAAAATATGAAATAATTATCCTTTCAATCGTCTATCGCGAGCAATTACAATAAATTTCCACTAAAAACCACCAACCATAACAATATCAAAGTCATACACAATAATTATCGCCGCTTTAATAGGAGTGCATGGCATATAAAGTGCATGAAACTTTTAATGATCTGCAACCATCATAATCATCATCATCATCATCCTTGTCGTCATTCTATGTACATTGTGTCCTTTTTATCATAATGAGTGAAAGTAAAATTACCCGGACGACATCGTTTGCTTCATTCCATTCCATTGCTTTTGTCAATGCACCCGTGTCGCATCGCAGCACCGGTATTGCTACAATGGTGAGTGGGGTGTATTCATTGCATAAAGTGCGCTAAAGTACCGCTCCGTATACGAATTATCATGGGAAAATTTATTGTATAATTTTTTTCTAAGCTCTACGTTATAGATAGAATCATCGTGTGACTAAATGCATTTTTAATGGACGATTGAAGATGTTGTGGTAGGTGGAGAAATTCATTAGAGAGATTTCAATCAGAAGGCATTGCATTGTAGGCAAAAGTCATACATTTCTGGATTTTTGTGGATGTGGACAAACAATTCATCCCGAAAGTATTGAGATGGCGGAAACAATTATTATTATCGAAGCTAAGTACAGTAAAACTTCGTTATAACGCTCTTCTGGGGTCTAAGTTAAAAAAGCGGTATAACCGGGAAATCGCTATATCCGGGATGGCCAAGAAATATACTTTATAGAGGCATACCTTTTAAGTGACCAAATTTATTATTCGATTGATACATGGAATGAAATAGTAGGGAAATGACAATCAATTGATTACCTACTGGTTAAAAAAAAAAAACAGATATTTCTTTTTGTTTTATACTGGCAACAGACTTCAGTAATACTGAGGTTTTCAATTTATTAAAAGATCATTCCTCTATGTCCATGCTATCTATAGGCAAAAATTGCTCGAATCTTCTTTATTGCAACTAAGACTGCAAATGTTTTTGGCATGCTTGACGCCTCTTTCTTGTTCGCTTCGGTGTCGACGGATGCTGATGCAATTACGATATCTCCAATTATACTTTCAATTATTGTTATGTCCTTCTCTTTTCTAGGAAATTTGATCTTGATGTGAAATAACGGAACAATTTGTGCATCATGGTTTTGTTTGTGATTATTACAATGTAAAGCACGTAGTCTGCTCATTGAATTTGTCAATATAAATTTTTTGTTAAGAAAATGAGACGGGGAAAAGAGCGTTATAACCGGGAAATAGCAGCGTTATAACGAATCGAAATTCCCTGTAATAAATGCTAATGGGACCGGGACCGAGAAAAAAGAGCGTTATAGCCGGGAAAGCGTTATATCCGGGAGCGTTATAACGAAGTTTTACTGTAATTAGATACAGTCAAACCTGTTAATCGGACCACTCTCTAATCGGACCACCTTCTAATTGGACCACCCTTGGTCAATTTTATTTGGTTTTTCATACAAAATAACCTTTATAAACGGACCACCTCTTAATCGGACCATGGACCACGATCGGTGACTCCAATTGGATAGATCAGTACTAGACGTACCTCCACAATCGGACCAACGACTGTATAAATCTCCCAAAATCGGACCAAAACTTCAAATTGATTACTTACTTGAGCAGTACGATTTCACCAAACGGACCAACAGACAGGCAACGTGGCAAGACATTTTGTTGACTAAAAAACATCATAGAAATTTCGTCACTACATTCACTTCAGTTCCGATTACAATGAGTATATTATTTCCCATGACCACGGGAAATTTCGTAGACAGGATCAATGAAGTGATGAGACAATTCTGGAGTTTCTGCGACGAGAAGATGCAAGTTAAGTTAAAGGGATGATTGATTGAGCCATTAATCATGACTTTGATTATAGAAATGCTTTGTAAAATATTGAAGAATATTCAAAATTTCGGTGGAACTGAGTGTGGAAGCTGGTTAAAAAAAACCAAGGCAGTTACGATGTTAGCAGTTCCAAAACATTGATTACATAGGGCATAGGTGATCTTTGTACAAGTCCAATGTTCATGAATAATGTTTTTGTACTTTTCTGGCATCCCTTAGTAATCGGACCTCCTGCTAATCGGACCAAATTTGATCGGTCTCGTCAGTGGTCCGATTAGACAGGTTTGACTGTATTAAAATTTAATATCGTGAAGGATTTTTTTTTCAGCAAAAAATTAAGATCTTTGAGTTGCAAACTAGTTTATAGGAAAGTGTTTTACTTTTATGCATAAACATTTTGGCTAACTTTTGTGAAAATTAGAGGTCTATATGACCACACACAGATCGTCGTCCTGGGAGGAAAAAGTAAAAAATTTTCGAAGTTGGTTGCGGGCCGGGTTGTGGCTCGCGGGCCGTCCGTTCGGCAGGCTTGCTTTAGAATCTGGTATAATTCCCACAAATGAAAATTGTGAAACGAGCTGTGTTCTGCATGTTATAAAATAATTCACAAGGGTGAAGAAGGATGTAAGTACCTACATACTTAAATCTTACCGTAGCTGAATGTTTCAGCATCTCTCTTCTAAATTCTTATGTAATTTGTTTCCCTTAAACATAAGAGTCGTAAAATTCCGTATTCGTTTTCAGGGTAACAACTTATTTTAAGTAATTAGAGCGAAAACAACTTAGCGAGAAAAAATAACACATACACACCGAATATCCTTTCTCTAAAATTCGAGCATATGCAAAAGTCCCGCTAAAGTTGAATATGAGTCAGAGGTGGTAAATGGAAATGTGATTTCTACGCAACCCTCCGCCTAATTCGTTTCTTCATTTCAAAATTCCATACGCAAGGGGTGCTGCTGCTGGTCCTGAATTATTTCCACATTTATGAACTCATCTCGTCTCCCGAGCGCAGCGGCCCGAACGTTTTCTTATTTACGAAAACATTTTCACAAGTTTTCCTTTCGACTAAAGAGACAAGAGACAGATACACATGCCTGGGGGACATCTAAAGAAGTTTTCATGCAGCTTTTTGCAAAATATCGCATCACTTTCTCTTTAATGGTTTTAATTTTCGTTTTTGTCGCGTCTTTTCCTCGCGTATGTTTTTAAGACTATAGTGTCGCTCTAGTGAATTTATATGACAGTCAAAGAGCGTATATTAATTGAAGACGAAAACGTGATATGCGCACACGTAAACGTGGAAATGGGTGGAAAATATTTAGTTTGATATGGCTGAGAGTGTACAAATTGAACATGTCATTAGTGTAAAGATTTTCATACCAAAGTGTACTATATATGACGTCGTTTAGGTTATAATCAGACATCATCCGCCTTATATGATGACGTGTTGAAACATTTTGCTGACAGCGTGCGTTCATTTTGTTCTAGAACACAATTGCATGGGTATTAAATGTTTCTTGTACATTATAATTTGTGGGGCTTCATTAACATGTTAGCGGCAACATATGGAAATTCCGCACGGGCGCTAGTTCCGCCATAAATGAAGTCTGTGTTTTAGCGGCTTGTCATCTACACATCATCTCGGGACACTCATCTCTTCAACACTATTCTCATCTTACTCATGTTCGTCGTAATCATATACGATTACCGATACCGAGGATCCGTGCGGCATAATTTTGCGCTGGTAAATGATAGTGGGTGTAATTTTATTAAGAAAATTGCACATTCATCGTGATGTTGGCGAAGTACGCGAAAGATGAAGTTGGATGATAGCTGTGAAAATCCTTTTTTGGGGGTGAATACAAAATTTAGTTCTTATCATTGCAGATTTTCTTTTTATTATGCTCATACGAGGTGGTCCATAAAACAAAGGCAATAGAGAAAACATAACCACCATCCCAAGGATCCAAACTCAAATCTAAAATCTCATAGAGTGGAAGTGTGTTTCTAGTTGCGACAACATTTGTTATGTCCGTATCTATTTCGCTGTAATGGGTCTTTTTTTTTCTCTCTACTACTGGCGGAAAAGTTTGGGCATCTCTGCAAAATTAGCATTACTCGTACTTGGTAAGAGTAGGTTAGGTACTAACATTGTCAGTTCAAGTGAAATCCATGCAGATACTGTCAAAATTTTGATGATCGTGCAATCGAATTCGCTTGGGGGTACTCACTTCACATGAAAGTCTCCACACCGGTTTTTTATATTTCGCCTGCGAAAATAATGCAGTTGCACTTTATGTCAAAGTTAAACGATGTCATCGACAATCAATCAGAACGCGAGTGAACATTTATCTTAAATTAAGCGAATACAAAGCAAGTCTCCATGGCACCGTTTTCACGGCAGACATATATGAAAGTTTTTCGCTAGGTGAACTCAATACAATACATACCTTAACATGGAAACATACAAAAAAAGCCTGTTCTGGCGAAATGGGAAAAGTACCACTAAACATGTTCGGAGCGATAACAAAAAAATGAGAGATCGGGACTTGGACCGCAATCATCAGCGTAGGTGGACGTGCTTGCCTGATTGATTTTCGATGACACCATTTCCCTGTGAAATAAATTGCAACTGCATTGTTTTCGCTGGAAAAATGTCAAAAACCGGTGTGGAAGTGAGTATATACCAAGCAAATTCGATTTCACAATGACTGAATTTGCATGGATTTCACGTGAAATGGCTATGTTAGTACCTACTCTAAGTCTGGGGTGCTTTTGCACAAACGGCGGAAGAAAACGTGGAACCGTCATCATCTGGGAGTGTTTTCTTGGAGCGGCGAGGAAACCAAAAGCAAGGTAACCATAGGCGTAAAAACGTTTCAACCGAGATATTTTTTTTAGGGTGTTTTTCGCGGACAAGTGCTTGTGATCAGGAATCGGTTACCCACGTACTCAGTTAAGAAGTTCGAATTGACATCTGTTTTTTGTAAGTGGTAATTTGGATCTGGATATGTTGGTCATGCGAATGCGAAAGAAAGGATGCAGCCACCAGCGTACTTAGTTGAGAATAGGCAGTTGTGGGGTAAATTGAAATAGGGCCATGAGTCATTAAAGTGTTTAGCATGGTAGATTCGTATTTCTTGAGACAGTATAACTGTACTTAAGTTAAGCTGACCAGACGTACAGCATTTTGCTGTACAGTTCAGCATTTCGACCCGAAATGTACAGCAAAATGTACAGCATTCCGAATGTCACTACAGAATAAGCTCCTTGGTTAGGCCTGTGATCAGACTTGCCTGCTTTCAAGGTGTAAATTTTGACCCCTGTACCCCTTACGATTGATATTTAGAAAGATAAACGCACTTCTATGTTTGGCCCCGTTCATTTTCGATACCTCGTGAACCCTTCCCAATCTTTCTGAAATTTTGCACACACTTGTAGAGCTACTTGGCGCTCATATTTTCTCCAAATTTCACGGCCCGCCTATCCTAGCTCGGAAGTTACAGCTGCCCAAAATGCAATGTGTGTTTTCTAATCGAAAATTGTCCGTAACTTGGCAATTCTTGAGCGGAATTTTGTAATTTGTCAAAGATGTTAGGCACCGTACTGCCCATATGTGTTGATCACTTCAAAGCTTTAGCTGCCAAGGTTGAGAAGTTCAGCCGCCGAACGATGCGATTTTAATTAATTTTCCCTGTGAAGAAACGATGAAAAAATCAGCCACTGTACTCCATCCGATTCCTTTATCAGCCTCCATAGGAAAATGTATATTAAAGAAAGAACTCGACATGAGTTTTAGACAAAGCTTTTTTCCTACTACATACATTGCTTTAGAATCCATTTAAAACGGTGTTAAGAGCCCAGGGGACCGGAATGGCATCATCAATGCAACAACGGAGAAATGCATTCTCTCCTCCAGGAATAATGCTACCAGATTTAGGTAAGATTTTGACCTCAGGCTCCTCCCTAGGTTTACTTTAATCCTGTGGCTCGCTCTTCGCTCCACTCAAATCTCGCGTTGTTTGCGGCGCATTAGAGAATTCGCCAACTTTTTTGACGCTGTGCTGTTGCGAAATACGTGCGTGCGTAGCGAGCGGTGAGCCTATGCAAGCCACTTCGTAAGATTTAAACCTCTGGTTCCTCCATACGTTTATTCGGATCCTGTAGCTCGCTCTTCGCATCGCTCAGACCTCGCTCTGTCACGCTTTTCATAATTAGGCAACGTCCTTGCGACCAGCACTGGTGGGAAGCGGATAAGGCGAGGTGCGATCGCTGCTAAGTCGTTGGAAGGCAATTCGTAAGATTTAGACTTCTGGCTCATCCTGTAGTTTACTTAAATGCTGTAGATAGCCTTGCAATTGGTAAGATTCAGCCCTCTGGCGGATGCTTAGGTGTACTTAAATGTTGTCTGTCACTCTTTTCAAAACTCACCCACATTTTCGCAACGTAGCGCTGCTGGGAAATAGGATAAGACGAGCGCAGCGAGCGGTGATGTGAGGCAATGGAAGGCAATTCACAAAACTTAGACCTCTGGCTCGTCCATACGTTTACTCAGATCCTGTCACCCTTCGCTTCGCTCATACCTTGCTCTGTCTGTAACGCTTTTCATAATTCTGAAGCTGATGGGAACCGGATAAGGCGAGGTGGGAGAGAAACGAGCGGTGAGTTGATGGAAGGCAATTTGAAAGATTGAGACTTTTGGTTCGTCCGTAAGTTTACTCAGATCCCGTGGCACGACCTTACTCTGTCTGTCGCGCTTTTTAGAATTTGTCAACATTTTTACGACGCAGTGCTGCGAAGAGTGGTAGGGCGTGGAATTTAAACCGATGACTCCTTCGTTTGATTACTTAGATCTTTTAGCTTGCCCTTCGCTTAGCTTAGACCTTGCTCTGCCCGTCGAGCATTACACAATTTTTGTCTACGCAAATCTTGGGCCTAGACGTTTGACTGAGAATTTGCCTGAAACCGGAATTGCCTAAGTATTTGTACAGCATTGGGCCTTCGGGAGTCTGGTCACCTTAACTTAAGTCTACTTTCGTATGTGTAGCGAAGAAGGTTGTGATTGTTTTAAAAGAAAAGGCTCCGTCTGAATTCGTAATTTCACGTAAACGGGGTATGTTTTCGGTTGTATTTGGTAAGTTATCGATTCGTGAGTTGATCGGCTCAGTGGGTCGTGACGCCTTAGTGAATTTGTGATGGTTTTGAAATTGTGGTGCTCATCTCGAGTTAATGGCAGTGTAAGGTGAAAAGAGTGTGATTCATCTCTTAGAGAGCTGTTGGTGTCGTCACCGGACAAAGTTCAGTGCTTCCTCTAAACGTGTGGAAGTTTTCTACTATCGAGCATAGGAGAAATAACAGAAAAACGAGACCGAGGCTAATTTCGGGCGCGGCCGAAATTTGGATACCCTTCGCTCCCCTCGGGCTAAAAGTTTTTTGGGGCGTATCTATGACTTGTGTTTAGTCCTCCCCGCTTCCATGCTTTTCCTTGAATTTTCACATAAGTGCCGTGGCGAAGATTTAATGGGAGAAGCGGGGGATGTGGGTTTCTTAGAATAACCAAAGGGGGGGGGGGGGGTGTACGGCAGCCCTACGAACGCATGGTCTTTCCATAAATTTTTACGTATGTTTGTGGCATCAATTAAAACACATTTCTATGAGATTTGGTTGAAAATGGTGGATACATAAAAAAGTTTTTCTTCGAAGAACCTAATTTTGGGGTTGGGTTTATATGCCAGCCCCACGACCCCATAGTCCGATTTCATTTATTTCCACGTTTGTTATGTGGCATCAATAGAAATATAATTTTCTGAGGTTTGATTGAAATTGGTGTGCAAATAAAAACGTTTTTTCTTTGAAAAATTTGATTTGGGGGGCTAGGTTTGTATGGTAGCCCCATGACCACATGGTCCGACTCCATACATATGTTTTGTGTCATCAATAGAAACACATTTGTGTGAAGTTTAGTTGAAATTGGTGTATAAATAACAAAAAATTTCTTAGAAGAACTTAATTTGGGGAGCTAGGTTTGTATGACAGCCCCATGACCCCATAG
Source organism: Microchrysa polita (assembly GCA_949715475.1). NCBI lineage: Eukaryota > Metazoa > Arthropoda > Insecta > Diptera > Stratiomyidae > Microchrysa > Microchrysa polita. The sequence goes on from OX454421.1 coordinate 7,188,801, forward strand.
TCTGATTTGGTCAATTTTTACATATGCTTTGTAATATAACTTGAAACACATTTGTGCGCAATTTGATTGAAATCGATGAGAAAATAAAAAAGTTTTTCTTAGAAGAACCTAATTTGGGGCTCTAGGTTTGTATGGCAGCCCCACGACTCCATTGTCCGATTTGGTCGATTTTTACATATATTGTGTGTCAGCAATGAAAACACATTTGTGTGAAATTTTATTGAAATTGATGCATAAATTAAAAAGTTTTTCTAAGAAGAACCTAATTTTGGGGGGTAGGTTTGTATGACAGCCCCACGACCCCCTTGTCGGATTTCAGCGATTCAAACATACAAACTGCCTGCAACAAAAAGAAGCATGTGTGCAAAGTTTCACCTCCATAGCTTTTAAACTGGCCGAGCAAAACGCGTCGCAACAGACAGACAGACGGACAGACGGACATCGTCCAATCGACTCAGCTCGTCACGCTGATCATATATATACATATTTTATAGGGTCGGAGATGCTTCCTTCAATGCGTTACAAACTTCATGACAAAGTTAATATACCCTTTCACTCTATGAGCGAAGGGTATAAAAAGACCCTTGACTGAAGGCTTAAGGAGGACATTGAATTTGGCTCATCAAATGGACCCATCGGTGCATTGCCAACTCGAACCCACGAGCGCCCCTGCTGTGGAGAGAAAAGTAGTATGTACGTACAAAGCATTGAAATTTGGACAAGAATCATATTATTGTACCTTAAGATTGTTATAGTAATTGCAATTTCGTTTTATTGAATTCTACCAAAAAAAAATTTTTTTTAATTGAAGATTGTTTTTGTTTGGGGGGGACGTTATTCACGGAGCCTCCTGCTGTGTACACCATACACCAACATTTCATTTTTGCTGTTGTTTACATATTTACATATTCGAGTACTTTGTAGTACTTTGTATGATGATGCTACCGCAGGAGGGTCTGGGTCCCTGTGACACAGGGAATGGCCGTGTAGTGGGACACAGATCTTTAGTGAGTTGCGACACCACGTACTTGAGCAGCCTAGGCCTCCCTGGTATGGCTTTGCATAACCCGTGCTTTGTAGGGGCTAGTTAGGGAGAACGGCCTTGGTAGAAAATGCCTACGCGCCTATATTTAACTAGTTTGAGGATTGATAACCACAGGGCCCGAATCGCATTGCTGACTAGTAAACTGAAGGGGCCGCCCGAATGTGAAAAGCAGCGCTACGAGTCTGCTTTAAGCAGACGAGTAGTAACAGTTCCAACGAACCTGGGATGTGCACATCTGAACGTTAGGCCTAACCATTAGGGGGCCGAAGGAGGATCACACCTGCTAAAAAGAAGTCTTTAGTAAATAGTGTACCTCGGGGATGGGCGTGCCCAGGGGACCATGGTCCCTACCCATGAAGGCGTTGGTCTCGAGGTGGCTGTCGGTTGGTAAGCAAGACATCGAGCTGGTGATGCAACCCCGGGGTTGGGTTCCTAAAGGTGAGTGCATTCACCGGATAGAGAAATCCCCTTCTGACAATAAGACGTTGTCAGTAAACGCCGAAGGTCCAAACCGCCCAAAGGACCGGGAGATAAGGCCGTAACGGCTAGGTGCTCCCCTGACGGTATACCCTGTAGATGGTATCTATGTATATGATGGTGGAAGCCGGAAATTCACACAAAATCCAACCCGTCAAATAAATCCTTCAAAATGTTGTATCCCAAAAAATAAGTCTCCAAAAATGTAAAATCTCCCGAAATAAATCTAAAAATTAAGTTAACTCTCTATCCCAAAAAAAAAAAATTAAATCCTCAAAACAAAATTCGAGAACTTTGCATCGATCACCTAAGCCCCAAAAAATAATACAAATGGAATGTTTGATGATCAGTTTTCCTGTAGTACTTCATTAAAAGTTAAGGATTGACATAATTTTTAAAATTCGTGTGTATACGTCAGTCTAAGAAACATTGTAACGTCAAAATAGCCAATTATTATTTACAGAAAAATATAATGTTATGCTAGATGAGATGTATGATATAGAGTAAATGAGAACGGAGGGAATACACAAAGACACATTCTTCAATATCAAATGGAGACAAAATTTCTTAATCTTTGTTTCACAACACCAATTAAAAAACATCAAAAAAAATTTTGTAAATTGTTTTGTGTATACTTGTACAACAAATACTCGAAAGAAACAATTCAAATAAATTTTAAACAATTTAATAGTCCATCACTGTCAGGAAGAAAAAAATTTGAAAAAGTATGATGTGTCAGCTGCTGTTACTGCGCAGAAAGATATAAATGTAGTCTAAAGATAGATATTAGGTCGTATGGATAAAACGATGCTATGCTCAGTGCTTCGCTAAGAAGAAGAAGAAAATCGACCGGTTAAGCCAAGCAGTAAGCATAGCATTGTCTCTACCAATGGACCTAATTGTTATGTATGCTGTATTTGATAAAATATTTCAGTGAAATATAATTAAATTATATAGATAGTATGTATATATGAAATATAGTTATGTATATAAAAATGTATCTAAAAACTATAAAAATCAGTTAGATAATACAAATAAGGTTGATTATTTAAAATTAATAAATTTAAATAAACACTAACATGAAATTAATTAATTTTTTAATTATGTATATCAGTCAACAAAATAGCTTATTACACAATAATATCAATTTATCAAAAAGCATTTATCTAAACAAAATATAAAAATAAAAATAAATCTAAAAAATCGAATGCAATGTCTTGTAATAGTAATCTATATATTTGTGAAGTATATTTCCATATATAAAACAGAAAAACAATTTTTGTTTTTTGAAGGGGAGAGGATACTCTAAACAAAATTTTAATTTTTGTTAAAATACGCAAGCAAAAAAGATGTCTTTTTTTGCTTACCCTCATCGTCTGTTTTTAAATAAAGCTTTCCACGTCTAGTCATATTACGTCGTAGTGAATCACATCTGTCTGTGAGAAATATACATATAACATAACGTTATTCAAGAATTTTAGCTAAGGTCAAACAATCTATGTAATTAATTCTTAAGACATTTACTGAGGAATGAGTAGTAGCATCTATAGGTTTCTTTACATAACTAACGGGAAGTTTCAATACAGGATCAATATTTTTGGGTTAAAGCCAATGCTGACGTGTTTTATTCTATGTTGTGTACGAACTGTTGTATCTATGTATGTGGTTGTGTTGGGTATGTGTACAGGGAATTAGGGATGTTTTCTACTGTTGATATAGTGTTCTACTGTTCCGATAAGTGCGATTGTTAAATATACTTAGGTAAGCCTAAAACAGTATCAATGTTTTCAGTAGTGAGTACCACTGACCACCTAGTACCTAGAAGACAATCCATAGGTAGTAGCTATTTGTTTAGTGGTGAATATAAAAAAAAAACTGTTACTCTAGGACAACGGTTCTTAACCGACGGTTCGCGAACCACTGGTGGTCCCTGAGTGAACCTTAGTTGGCTCGCGAAGCAATTGCTCTCTTATTTCTATAAAGTTTTTATGTTTTCACTCAACTCCATTTTTTTTCTAAAAGTGTTGCTGAATGCCAACAGGTATTTATGCTCTTTCCGGCGTAAAAATAAAAATACGTTATTAAAATTGCAAAAGTTGCAAGTGCGAAACAGTTTTTCCTCCATGTTGAGAATGTTCACTTCATTCATTCACTAGACCAAATTATACAAACCAAGCAATAATGAGGGAAACTAAAAAGGGGCTGTGATTTGGCAAATATTTTTAAATTTTTTTTTTTTGTCAAGGTATCTTAACATTTGTCAGTCGAAAATTACCAATTCGCAGTCGTTACCTTGTTCAAGGTCGTTAGTCACTGGTTTCATCGACGGACATCAGAAAGCTAACTCAACCGGAGAGAGGTTGTTCATGTGTTTTATAACATACATGTATACATATTTAATTAAGCTAATTAAATCTCCTCCCTGATGCAGTGCTGCCAGTTGACAAAGCCAGGGAGTGAGCAATTGGAGTGGAAGGAGTCTGTCCAAAACAGACGAACTCTCCGTGTGGTTATTTTCTTAGATATTTTAAGTATTTCGCAGATCTACCAGACCACGCTAGGATATCTCACGCAGGAACGCTTGTTTTGTCATGTCTGGAAGACGTTTCCAGCTCTCGAAGAGGTCGTAGTTTACTATGATAGAAAAGCGACCTCGTTTCAAACGGTTTAATATAGCCTTCTGAGCAGTCACCTCAATTTTTCTAACGAACAATGGATGAAGTATTTTTCAGAAAAATTTTCTCTCTAGGTTTTTTCTGGTAAATCGATAATTTTATTTCTGTATTATACTGTTTAGTAAATATGTTTCTTGGTACTATATTTAGTTTAATTACATCCCTTAGATACTAATAAATTATTTTCCGAAAAGTATCTGAAATTTATAGTAACATAATAATAAAAAAGGACCCAAATAGATGGGTGGCCTCTCAGGCCGAGTGCACCCGATCTTGTTTTGATTTAAGGTGCGCCAGACGGAGGGTTAAATAACAAAACTCCATCATACAAGTTACACGGCGTCCCGGCAACTTAAGTAGAATGAGCAAAAAGTTACCATCGGAAATAGGATGCAATCCTGCCTAACTTTGGTTTGAACTTTAATGTGGGATTTCGTTCTGGGGAGGGTTCGCTAGGACTCCCGATGTTATTGTAGAAGTGTAGAGGAGCAGCAGGGTTCAGTAGCTGAAGAGATCGGAATAAAGAAGATAGAGGAGCATCTGAGGCGCTTGGGTTCCTATTTGGAAGAGGAAAAACAGCGTAATAGCTTGGGCTCCTATTTTAAGGAAGAGGAAAAGCATGTATCCCTAAATGTCTCCAGCCGACTGTCGAATAATGTTTCCTTCTAACTGGATGCTGTGGATGTGAGATAAGAGGCTTCTCGGTATGTTCCAGCAGGAGATGCGATCCTGTAGAACCAAACAAAGCCAGAATTTAAAACGGACATTGATCTCGCAAGTGGAATGTGCAGTCCAAAAGCAAAAAATAGCACTGAATATAAACGAGCTACGGTCTAAAAAGCAGAAACGGAGGCCAGTTGAATGTAATCAGAATCACCAGTAAAAGTCTAAACACGTCTAAATGGTGTTGAAAATCATTCTCGACTGTCCTTTCCTAAAATTTAGCTCTAAAATTAAAAAAAAAAACAGGCGCGACAGTCCAACATTGGACTTAGGCCGCAGATGTGTTAGTGACGTCCAAATCCCAAGATCTTAACTCCTTTTTTGTTAAGGTGTTGATATTAACAGCACGCTCAGCAATGTTATTTATCCCCATAAATGCACTGAAAAAAATGGTTTAGACTTTTTATCTAAAGTGAAGTAGTTGACTTAAATTTAGATAGTTTTACCAAAGAAATAGCTGATTTCTCTAATCTTCGTAGCTGAAAATACTATTAAATTCGTTAATTTAACCACGCAAGATTAGAAGAAAAAGTTTAGTCAATTCTTCCACAAAAGTTGTTGATTGGACTATTCAAATAAAAAATTTAACTACAAACAATCGTTCTTTTTTCTTCAACACAATTTAGCTATCCAACATTTAACAATTTATAGATAATGAGTAGCTGTCTTTACAAATGAATTAATTGAATTTGCAAATATAGTAGATGTTTCAACTAATGACGAATAGAAAAATTATCCATATCTTCGTAACTGTTTCAACTACATAGAATCATAAGCTGAAAATCAACGCGAACTTAAGATGAATTCGACTATTTCTTTAGATAACCATTCTATTTTTTTTTTCTCTGTGTGGGTACTCGTTTAACATCTGATTGAGATCATAGTTCGTCACAAGGGACGTGAGTTCTAAAAACACCATAAACTTAACCCTTAAATGCATAGCGTACCATATATGGTACATGGCTATTTTCCTGTAAAAGTCAAGGGATTATTCAATTTTTGTTTTGTTTTTACTTTTTCCCGAAGTAGACAAAACAAGCTTTCACATAAATTAAATTTTGGCTTCCCGAAGCTTTCCCTGAATTGCCAGTGCGCCGTAAAAGTGGACGAATGTTATTTTTTGTGGAATTTTAAAAGCTATTCTTTAGAGCTAAAAAAATTGGCGAAATATACCGTTATTTGGAAAAGGAAAAATACTGGTGAGTAAATTGGAATGTGTTCTTGAGGTTCTTTTGAGATTTCGGCCAAAAAAAGGTCACCAAAGGTATTATTTGCACCAATTTTGCGACGTACCATATATGGTACACCATGCATTGGGGCATATTCGGAAATATCTATACATACATTCCGATCCGTCTTAGCTGATGAAATTATTCTCCTTTAGTCTTGGGAAGGGTAGGATATGTTCATAATATTTTAACTATCAGCTCTTTCAATATTATGGTGCGTTTTATTGGGCCCAGAACAGGTCCAAATAATTTAAATTTTCATACAAATTATGCCACCGATCCATTTTGCCAGGACATTTACTGCCATTTTTTTATGAAAGCTAGGTTAATCAGTCTTGCTCAGGATCGAAAAAAACGGAGCTGTCGTAGTTGATTTGGAACGATCGTTTTTGTAATTTTATTTTCTATGGCACACCGGTCAGGGCTTAGATTTTCTGTAGCTACTTCTTATAATCCCAGTCTTTTTAGCTGGTAAGCATACTGAAAAAAATGTTCACATCATTTGTTTTGTCCGTAGGACACGCCACTAAAAACCGAGCTTCCGTGCTTAACATCTTAGTAAAATGCTTGGACTTTCACTAGGACTCAAGCAGCAGCGCCTTGATATCCAATTTCTTAAAACATTTGATTATGACAAGTATTGTCTTGGAAGTTCACGGTCAGCATCCCCAAAAAATATACTGCTAGGGTCAACCATTCCATATGGAAGACTATATGGAGTACCACATTCGATAAACAAAAAAATACATAAATGTAATTCTTGTGGACAGGTCCAGGGACCTGCACAAATTTGGGCTATAAAGCAGCCAGCAGTTCATTTCCATATTCATATCCTAGCAAAGTCAATCCAATCTATATACTTTTCAAGATCCCATGAGCTATGATAAGTCAAAAGAAGTTTCGAAATATACGTTTAACAGTGGAACATGTTTGTAACGAACTATTATATAAATGATTTAGGAGACCGAGTTCTAATCGCTCTAATAGCATATTGAGTGCATACCCTATACCCATGTACAGAGCTAGACGGCACGCCAAACCCAAAATAATCAATTTCATGTTTTTTTGTAGAGGAGGACGGGGTATATGAGTCGGATCTGGCGTACTTTTAATATTTAGCAAGGACATCCAACAGCCACCACTTGACACACATTTGAAGTTTTTCGCGACATTCTATCAAAAGATATGGCTAAATTTAGGTTTGTAGAGGATGTAGGGGTAGTAAGAACTACTCCACTTTCCATCAACTTCCAGGATATGTCACAAATAGGCATCGGTACAAATTTCAATAAGGAATAGAAAACTAATCACGGACCTACCCGAGCTCCCTTTTAAAAAACTGAATATTCGCGATTTTCGATCGAAATGGCAACCTTTCCTTTATCGAAGAGGAGTTCATTATTTCGAGTTTTTACTATAATTTCTATGGAAACTGTCAATAATCATTATCCTTTCTTGTTTGCACTGTTTATATTAAAGTAAGAGGCAGACTAAATAAAATTTGAAAAATGTCTTTCATTTACAACATGTGGCCTGAATGCATGGCGTACCATATTTGGTACACAATGAAAATTCTACTATTTTCGCTTTTCTGGGAAAACGGGATATTTCCTGGGAAAATAAATGCTGAATCCGTGTTCAGTGACCGATTTTACATAAAGGGAGGTTAGTTACGATACTGGGTTCAGACCCCATGCATTTAAGAGTTAATTCGTTCACGGTGAGTCTCAATCCCATGACCCTGTGCAAAGAAGGTGCGCGCACTAACCATTACACCAGCCAACATACTCTAAATTTTGCCTAACAATATTTTCGCGACCAACGATTTCAACTCCTAAGAAAATCTTGATATTGAAAAAATTTGGGGCTTGCCCCCCCCCCTTCCCTGACCGAAATCCTGGCTACGCCCATGTAGGCGTTGTAAGAGCTTGATTGTACAATCGCCTGGAGAGACTATGGCGACTCTTAGATTTAATATATATTGTCCAATCGATTGTACAATAAAACTCATTTTATTAGGTTCCACTACCGACGTCCCTAAATAAAATCAGCTTTCACCAAAGAAAATAAGCTTAATCGTACAATCGATTGGACAGTGAATGTTGACTATTAGATTCGAGGTATCCTCAAGATGAAGATTAATTATACAATAATGTGTAGAGTTTCACTCTGCGCAAACCAAATATAGACGCGTTATACTTTACGCACGCAAATGGTTGCGCGTCCAAAAACTAGCATCACGAACAGCGATTTGGTTACTACTTAGAATCTAGGTATACTAGCAACCAAATGGAGACAGAAAATTACATAACCAAAATTTCATTTTGGTGATTTTTCAAATTTAATTATCAAAATCTGACTCTGCGCGTTTGAATTATTACACGGCCATTCAAGAATTATTCAATTACACGCAAAACAACGAACAAAAGTTGCCAAATTGTCACTTTGAATTTGACAAGTGGTTGGTTGAGTTGCCATATTGAATATCAAAACTGAACGTACACCCATATGGCGATCAGTTTGGATGCAATGACAACTGCCAGTTGGTTGCACGTGCAACCATTTGGCGATCAGTCTGGATGGACCTTAAGAGGACGTCTGAGTTGTCACATACGAACATACGACCGGTATCGGCAAATCATTTGGTGTCCATTTCCATTGTCATTGACATTGAAACTAGTTATAAACTAAAAATCGCTGTTTGCGTTTAGTTGCAAATTTTAATGTTAACGCTAACTATGGGAAAATGGGTAAATTATTGTTACTTTCAAGCAAACAGTTTAGTTAAAAAAAATTTAAGTTGCACACCTCTAAAGATTATAGATCTATATACTATCTGGGTTTTCAATTATTTTAAGCACACAGTGGCTACTTTTAAAATATATAGCTAACCGACAGACTATGTATTTTTAATAAAAACACTTTCAGAAACTACTATATGGGTATATTTCTCTCTAAAAATTATCGTAGCTATCCACACCGCTTTATCAAATTTCCACTAATTTTCCACACAGGGCCTAACTCTATTCAACACACTTGTGCTACCTTCAGGCAAATCATCAAGCCACGTGTAAATCGACGATCGTGCATCCTCAGAACCTCCTTTCAGTTTCCTTATCAAAAATCCAGCCACATATTTAAGTGAATCATCCTCAGTGACCTCTTCTGTGCTTGTTTCCGTCGTATCGGCAATATCTTCATCAAAAGCCGTGCTAGAACTGCCACCAAAACTGGAGTCCTTACCGAAAGGATCCAACAAACTCTGTGGCACCAGTTGATCTCCGCGACGTTCTTCGTCTTTTACTCGCGTACTGCTCAGAGAGGTGTAGGCTTGCGGTTTAGTGGATAGTCGACTTGGGGCTTTAAAGAAATTCGGATTAAAATGAATAAAGTTGGTGAGTTGAGAATTTATTTTTAAATTGATTGCTACTCTACTACTTTGTTGTATTTAAATATTTCCGTAAAAATCTCCCATAATGAAATATGCATTCAGCATTTCGGATTACCCTAGACCCTAGACATCCTAGAACTGTCAATAAAAAACAGTAACATCATTTTCAATAGTAATTGCAGTACACCCGAATACCCTTCAAGGGTTCCTTTGACGTCACCGACAGTTTTTCTCCGTCCTTAAAATGAGCGGCACGACCAACTTTTCTTTTAATTGCACGCCAGCTAATTTAAGTGGCAACAAACAAATCTGAATTTCATGATGCTGTGGGTAAAAAAGGACAAACTTTTTATAGCAAACTCTCTCTAAACAAACTACAGCGCACATACAATGTTTACATACTTTTTATGATACCACCAACTTACTTCATGCTGAACGCTCCCGAACAGCATGAACAGCGGCCACTTGAAACCTCTCTCCGGTCGGCCTCAGCGCGGCGTGGCGTATCCTTATACAAATTTAACTAGGCCAGAGATGTAAAGTGTTATGCATACAAAATACACAGAAAATTTACACGCGAGCCTTTTTCACATTTTAACGGGGCATTTATTACAACAACAACAGGACGAAAAATCCCATCTGCTCATAAAGACATTATCATAACTAGCGTCATTACGGTTAACGCACTATGTGAAGCGATGTATGTGCGGATACGTTGAGTGACTTATTCAGAGGATATTGTACGAAATAACGGGTATCATACCTACAACAAGCATACATTAACACGCATACACACATGTGATCGAAACAAAAAAAAAAGGAAAGAGAAATATGTGAATCGGCGACAGGACGAGCGAGCATAATATAATTTTACATTCCCGTCCGTCCTGTCGCGTATCCTGTGCTTGAAGCTTGAGCTATACTGAATTAAAATAATAGTCTCGTACTCTTATAAGTAAAACATGATGTTATTTCATACTCACACACACACATATATGGATAGGACCGAAAAACAAACTTACCCTGTGTCTCGAGTGTCTCCCGACCACCCGGTAACTGTATGGCCGAGCCGAAACCGCCCAATTTGACGGGCGCCGAATTGTCTGCGGTTGCCAGAAGTGCACAGGCAGGACGTACATCACGATGCAGTATATCGTTCTCGTGACAATATCGTAGCGCTTCCAGAATTTGACGCATATAGTGACTGTGTATGGTCATAAAGAATACAAAAACAGAAACACGTTTTGTGGTTAGTATAACGGTGCCGCGATATGCCGACAAGTGTCGGTAGAATTTAATATCGGTTGCGACACCAAAAAGGGTGAAAGGATATCGCGGGCGGATATTGGAATTGAACTTTTTGATAGGACTCCAATTTATTGTTATTATTAACGTAGGTATATACTCACCACGCGACAGCTTCACTGTAAACGAAACCGGCAATTGCACGTCGGACAACTTCAAAGCAAAGATCCGAACCTTCCATGCTGTAAAATGACAGAGAGAAAAAGCCATTAAATATGATTCTATAGCCATAAAAGAGGATTATCGGTTTTATGAATATTGCAAAGTTCATTAACGTAACGTAATTTTGAATGAACGATAAAGCTTTGTGGGGAGAGACGAGAGAAGAATCAGAAAGATTGGCTGTTTAATTACGTTCTTAGTGCGTCAAACGATAAGCGATAATTCGCTTATTATGGAATTTATGGTATAGACATTTTAAATTCAATTCACCGTTGAGAATCGTTTTGTGTGGTTTTCTCATCGCGCGCAGTCATAAAAAAAGCGTTTCAAACACTGTGTTGCTGACGAGGAAGGACGTCCAAAAACGGTCAAGACTTTTGCGACCTCGAGATAGTACAACTCATAAATAATTGATGGATTTCGCTTTGACGCGAACAAGCAAAAGGAATGTGGATAGTACCATAGCTCCACATCGCCAAGATCGACTCCTTACAGGATGCCCGGGAGTAGGTCTTTAACTTTGAAAAATACGACACACGGACGTCCGGAAACATAATGACGGGACGTTACAACCTTGCCGAACTGGACTATAACGAGGACAGTCGGTTGTATGAACCTGACCATGATGTCCAATACCAAGATGACGCAGAGTAGCGGAAATTAAACGAGCAGAACTAGTTTGCTGGAATTTTTGGAAAATGGGACATATGGATATGACAACTGCCTTGCGGATCGTACTATTTTTTGTAACGGTTACGGGATGACAAATGTTGTCAAACTCCATAGTGTGTTAAGTCCACCAAATCAAAAAAAAAACTCATCAGGCAGGATGACCAACACTGCGAAAGGCACTCAGTGCGACTAAATAGTTCATTTTCTGCTAATGACACTACCCACTCGGATTTGACAACTCCACCGGATTTACCATGTTCAACTGTTTGTTCCTTACCATCACCGCCATCTCGATAGAAAGGCCAGATTATCACCTGATAAAATGAGCTGTCATGTGGCTATGGAACCGCATTTACAACAATCGCAATAGCAACAACCACAGGCGCTAAGGTACCAAATTTTCGAAATCGAATTTCGACAGTGCGGCCTGTCTAACAAGATGGCGGTGTTACCATCTGACTTATCAAGTTCATCACCAGCCTTACAACGTCCTTCTGGCTCATCTATAGCACCGATTATTGCGAATACTTCTTTCTATAATCGAGTCGGAACTAACCTCATTCTCTGTTTCAGCGCCAAGCGCATCCTCGAAAATGATGAAGTGAATGTTTCTATTTCCATGCCGAAACGATCGACCCTGCGACTACGATACTACTGGTGCGAGCGAATCGACGTTTATTTTGTTCCGTTAGTTTGGTAGATCAACTTTTCGACGATCTGAGACCATATGCAAAGGTATTTATGTTTGGTGTTGTTGTTGGATTGATCGACACTGGTGCCTCAGCATCATGTATTTCATCGGACTACGCACGAAAGTCTGTCGAAGAAAACAAGCCCCTCACTTACGACATCTGACGGTACACCACATTGCGTTCTGGGGGAAAGCTAAAGGTTTACTTACATTTAGAGGTCAAACTACCTCTAAGACAATTTAGTTGAATTTTACACGCAAAATACTAGGAAACTAGTTTCCTATTTTTATAACCGTTAATTTACACAAAAGTCGGAACGCAGTATTTTACACATTTTGGTCGGAAGAAAATACGCATAGGAATTGTCTAATTTTAGGCAACAGTTTGTGTAAATTTGGCATTGTTTTAAAGTGGTTTCTAATCAATGGTGTGTTTTTAGACATTTTGGACGAATTAATGCGTCTTTGGATGAGGTATCTATAGAGTAATTCTGTCGTTAATATACTACATTGAAGTGTGTAATCTTCAACTAGAATATGTATTATTCAATCGTTCATTTCCATAACCACAGGAAAGATGTAGATAAAAAATAACTTTTCAGGGCAGCTATTTTGACGCTTACTTTCCACAAAATTGTGTGTTACACTTTTAGACGCAAACTACGAATGCACGTTTTCTATATTCCTCAAAGTGGAATTTCAATTATCAATCTATTCCATGCAAATCTGAAAAGGAAAATGATAAGATATCTGAAAATTTATTTATTGAATAAAACGAAGCGATGTCCATTTTCAATATATTTTATTGTATCGCTATTTTTTGTTAAGAGTACTTATGCTAAATACATAATATATTATTACAACTAAACTTAACTCTACACTTTCTTCACCAATCACCAACCGAACTGTATCACTTCACACTCAAAATGGAAATGAGATACAATAGAAATTATTGCAAGTCTCTATAAATCAAGTAAAATATTACACACAAAATGCCTATAAAACTCTTAATTACACTATTCCTGCGTAAATTGAGTAAAAACCGACATCACTGTTAAAATTTACACACTTAACATCTAAAAATAATCATTATATAGGCATTTTGGGCAAATTTCTGTGTATTTTTACGTAGAAAGGTGAAAAATATTAGATTGCGCCATTTGAAAGGGTGTAAATACGCCACCAAAATAATTCCACGTCGAAAATTGTGTATTTGTAAAATATTAGAAAGTGTAAAATGGGTTTAAATTTACAATGCTGTTTTAGAGTGAAAGTCATGTACTTTCTGATAATTACCCCGCCAAAATCTATACTTAGGCGTGGACTTCGTTCTACTTCTTAGGTTGGCCCCAGGTTTATTTTCACCGAGTGTGCCAGTAATTTCCATGAATATTAGTAAGCTATCCGATGGAACTAGTAAACACATTCTTTCATCTCAGGAAGAGATCATCACCAGTTTTCCATCCTACTCTGAAGAAGGCTAAGCGCGAACAACGTTGATCCACCATCATAGTGACACAGGTGATAGCAAGTCGATTAAGCATCGGCACCTTTCTGTTTCACCGGCCGTTGTTTGCCGAAATAGGTAGGATGTTGAAGATGGGTGTGATAGAGGAGTCCAAAAATAGATGGGCTTCTGCAGTTACTGTGGTCGTGAAGCCAGGAAAAATTCGGATGTGTATCGATGCGCGAAAAGTAAATAGTGTCACTAAAAGCGTTTGAGGAACTTGCAACTTGCCATCTGCTTGCGAAAAGCTGGACTCACACTAAACGTGGAGAATATTCACTTCTTAATGGAGGAGGCCAAATAGTTAGGCCATATAGGTAAAATATTTGGGCCATGGCCACTATACAAACGGATCCGAACAAAATTGTAGACACCAACGACTTTCCGCTTCACAAATCGATAAGACAGCTTTGACGTTTACTGGGAGTCGGCGGTTGGTACCGTCGTTTTTTACCAAATTTCTCCGCCACGACTGCTCCACTGGCGATATTTTGAAAAGTCGTTTATTTGTATGGACTGAAGAGGCTCTACACGCTTTTTCAGCGCTAAAGAAGAGTCTTGCTTCCGTACCTGTTTTACATAGTCCGAACTTTGACCGTCCATTTCCAATTCATTGTGACGCACATCAAGATGGAATTGGGGCGGTCTTAGTTCAGATGACGAATTCTGGTGAGGAGGTACCTATAGCATATATGTCCCATAAATTAGCGACTTCGCAACGTAATTATAATACACAGTCACGGAGCAGGAGTGCCTGCAGCAGTAGCGGCAATTAAAAAGTTCTGACCTAACGTGCGATGCTTGCAATTCGAGGTTGTCACTGACCTCGCCTCTCTAAAGTAGCTGATGAGTCTGAGGGACCTGCACGATCGTCTAGCTCGTTGGTCGCTTCTATTGCAGGACTTCAAGTTCTGAATCCGTCATCGAAAAGGCAGAGACCATGTCGTACCCGACGCCCTTTCTCGCGTTTACGAAAGCCACGTTTCCGAGATCAAGTCTCGAAACGAAGCATGTTTGGCAATTGAACTTTAAGTCTTCCCATTTTCTGTCGGACGACTACCGCTCTCTTGTGGCCAAAGTCGAGCAAGATCAATATCTTCTTCCTCGATGTTCAGCTTACAGACGGCTTCATTTACATACACTGCGAATATGCAACCGGTGACCAACTAAAGGAAGAACTCTCGTGTAATATGAGTCATTACGGGAGCGAAGTATAGTTCCACTTTTCGCCGCTCATCACGTCGAATGTCAATTCGAAACTGTCCCCGAAAATTATTATTATGTATATGTCATTAGTGTGAAACTGTAGGACCGTCTTAAAGTGTAGTTCCAAACCTTTCAAACTAAGTCTTTCAAGTTCACTCACACAAACTTATTTTTACCAATTAAATCAAGAAATTAAAATATTCATGTGAAATTGAAACGATTCTCTCTTTTTATATATTAACTTTGTCATGAAGTTTGAAACGCATTGAAGGAAGCATCTCCGACCATATCAAATATGTATAATTAGCATGACTTGGGGAGTCGATTGAGCGATGTCCATCTGCTCGTCTGTCTGTCTGTCCGTCTGTTGCGACACGATTACTCGGCTAATTTAAAAGCTATGAAGCTGAAATTTTGCTGCAGTCAGTTTGTATATTTGAATCGGTAAAATGGGGACAATGGGGTCATGGGGCTGCCATACAAACCCAACCCCCCAAATTAGTTTCTTCTAAGAAAAATATTTTTATTTGTGCACCAATTACAATGAATTTCCACACAAATGTGTCTCCATTGATGACACAAAACATATGTAGGTTAGGTTAGATTAGGTATAGGGGCCACCAGATATAAAGCACCTAAGCGCACTTAGACCGAAAGTTAGTCCATTGTGATACCACCGAGTGAAGCGTACCTAAATGTTAACACCTAAACCGAAAACCAGCCCGTGCTGGCAATATATTTGTTAAGCTATTGTCGGCTCACGTTACGTAGATCATCTTTATTGTAAAAATACATTGAGCCAAGAAAACGTCTCCGTTTCTCGGCCAAGGCTTGACAATGGCAGAGAAAATGATGTACACTCTCTTCCTCTTCTTCGTCATCCCAACTACGACAGAAGTCGTTATGGGGAATCCGGAGCCTCTTGGCGTGCTCCCCGATATGACAGTGCCCCGTTATGGTCCCGACCACCTTACCTATATGTTTCCTGTCTATTGACAGTAAAATCGTTGACCTGGCTGCGTCAAGTCGTCGCAAAATTATTCTTGTGTTACCGTTAGACTTTCACTAGCCCTGTACATTGCAGTTTTTGGTATATTACGCTTTGAGGTCCCCAAGGGAAATTTTTCTTGTTCTTCTTATCGACACTAGCGACACTTATCTTACCGTCCGCCATATAGCGGACGCATAGCGGAAAATATCGGAAACATCAAAAATTTCCCTTGGGGACCTGAAAGCGTAATGCACCCAGTTTTTTTCTATGGCTTGTTTACAATATGCCATTGGCACTTTCAGATTATTGCGACCGGCCCCTAAGGTCACAGAAGTCGCATTACGAGCGAGACGGTCCGCATTGCAGTTCCCTTCGAATCTACTATGGCTGGGTATCCAGCAGAGAACGATGTTTAAAAATTGACCCATCAACAGTTTTTGATGTAGTCAGGAAGATTCGAAAGATCGGATTGCAGCCCGACTGTCAGTGTATATTATGACATCCCTCATTGTAACGACATGTTTTTCCAGCCAGCTTAAGGCTTTGATAATTGCAGAAATTTCCGCTTGAAGGACACTACCTACAGTGGCCAGGTATACAGTGTGACAAGTTAATGTCTAGTCCATCTGAGTGAACTTTAATAACAACTCTTTCGTCCGTCTTAGAACCATAACCATCTGTGTAGAACACCAAAGACCCCGTAGCCAGAGGTGTATGGTTATCCCAGTGAACCCTCGACGGAATCAAACAATCGTGGTTTTTGCCAAACAAACATACTTCGGACTAGTGTAGTCAGTCTTTAAGGGGAGGTCAAAATTTTGTAGTATGGTTGAGTGACCGTACTCCAGGCTTTGCCACTGACTTGTTTCACGTAAGCATAGTGATGTGTTAGCAGCCAGTTTTTGGCCGAATATATCCAAAGGTAGCAGATTGAGCACAGCGTCAAGTCCAGCCGAAGGTGTAGTACGAAAGGCTCCAGGTATGACAATAGAAGCCATTCTGTGTACTGTCTATACGTCAACCCAAATGGTATTCCCGTACTTGGCACCAGATGGCGCTAGTGCCACTAGCGAGGCATATTAGGAAACGGCATGAAGACTTTCTGGCCGTTGCTGGAAAGTGCATCACCGAAGTTTCCGGAACAGTGGAAATGGGTATATAAGGGCGTCGACTAGAGTCAGTCAGTAGTGTAGTTTTACTCGTGAATTATGTTGGATCAATAACTAGTCAGTAATTAGTGAAAGTCGAGCTCTGTGGCCGTGATCGTTCGGTCGCCACTCTGTGAAATAAACACTCATAGAGAAACGAGTTTCCAAGCTCGGCACGACTCGTCGCATGTTTATTGTTCAGAAGAAGATGATAAGAAATATTCTTATCGTAGAATAGTAAACTAACAATGCGACTAGGAAGTGGTATGGCTGAAAACCGTATCACACTCCGAATTCAATTGTCTTTGTAACGTTGATGACTACACACTGTAGTCATCAACGCACCATGCTCCACTAGGAGTTACGGTAATCGAGAGAGAATTAGTGAAATTGTAAATCATATCCGTGTGTGTTGTAATCAATAGTGTTACAGTAAAGCGAGTGTTACTCATTACACTGACTTTCCCTTCTAATAAGCATGTTGAGCCGTTGAAAAGAGATGTGGTGGGATGATTATTCGTACATGAAAATCAACAAGTCGCTCCAGTAGCTTAAGCATAGTTGACGTGAGACTAATTTATTGGTCTAAGATCGTTAGGTGGTGCGTGCGAGCTTCTGCCTGTCTTCGGCATAAATGTAACCCGCACCTCTCTCAATGTGCGAGGAATATACGAGGGTGGTCTGAAAAGTTTCCGACCTCAACTCAAAGATGGCGCCATTCGTCAATAAAAGCTAGTGAATGTAGTTGTGCATCTTTTAACAGTTACTCACCAAAGTTTCGGCCATTTCGGACGCGCAGTTTTTAGTTGACAGTCGTTTGAGTGAGGCCTGCAAAGTGGGCCTCCGTGGCGGCGATGACCTCCTCATTCGACTGAAATTTCTGCCGGCGAGTGACTTTTCCAAGTTTGGAAACAAAAAGAAGTCACTCGGGACGAAATCTGGAGAATATGGTGGATGGGGCAGCAGTTCGTAGCCCAATTCGACCAGTTTGGCGTTGGCGGGCGGAGGTGTGATCCGGTGCGTTATCATGGTGGAAGAGAATTTTTTTCTTTGCCAAGTGGGGCCGTTTTTTCTTCAATTCGGCGTCGAATCGGCCCAATAATTCGGCATAGGACAGCCCTGTGACCGTGTTGCCCTTCTGCAGGTAGCCGATGTGGATCACACCTTGTGAATCCCAGAAGACGCTGCCCATCCACTTTCCGGCCGATGGAACAGTCTTCGCCTTCTTCGGAGCACGTTCGCCGGCTGAAGTCCACTGTTTCGACTGTTCCTTCGTCTCTGGTATATACCAGTGTATCCAAGTTTCGTCAACTGTCACGAAACTCCTTCGGATTGCGCTTAAACAACGTCAAACACTGCTTTGAAGTGGTCTCACCGTTGCGCTTGTTGTCCGGAGTAAGCAAACGCGGCACACATCGCGCCGACAGCTTTCTCATGCCCAAAATTTCATGCAGGATATGACCCACGCGATCTTTTAAAATGCCTACTGTCTCAGCTATCTCTCGCACCTTCAATCGGCGGTCTGTCAATACGAAATCGTGGATTTTTGTCACGTTATCCTGCGTGATAACCATTTTAGGGGCACCTGGACGTGGCTCATTAAAAACCGACTCGCACACACATTGAAACTCGTTAAACCAATTTTTGACGGTCGCCATCGAAGGAGAAGAGTCACCGTACACAGCATCCAAACGCTCTTTGATTTCGCTGCGCGATTTCCCTTCCAAAAACAAGAATCGAATCACCGGCCGATATTGCTCTTTTTCCATTTTTCTAAAATCGGCGGACACTCCAGCTTTCATACGTGCCCAAAGCAAAACAACGAGTCTGATCCGGCTGAATTTTGGACAGTTGCCGTCTAGAAGAATGTACTACACGATAGTAAATAGCTCTTGCGATACTGACAACATCAGGCCGGGAGGCTGGGTACTTATCAGACTACCCTCGTATACTAGACCAAGGCAGGCTGTTAAAGTGAGTAAAGGGTATCCAAATTTAGACCGCGCCCGAAATTAGCCTCGATCTCGTTTATATGTATTTTTTAATGTCAACATTTTTATGCTTTCTAAACTCTCTCCATTTTCATGATATTTCAATATACCTTCGCATATAACCCATTTCTTCCGCTCGACAATGATGACATAATTAGAGTGACACAGAAGAAGAAGTGACAAAGTTTATACATGGCATGAAAAATATCTCCGGAGCTACAATGCCAAAGAAGGAAAAACGAACGACAAAAAAAATTAAATTAAAATCCTCCGTCATATTTGCTTTCCAGCACATTTCGCGTTGTTGCGTGAAAATTGAGTAAATTAAAGATAAGTCACATCCTTTTTATCGTGTGCCTGGCATTTACGGAAAGTGTATCAGCATATAGGGTGGGGGTGGGTGGGATATGTCGAATATATGCTAGTACCTCCCTCGCACCATCAATATCATATGCAAGCACACGTGGGGCTACACACACATTATCCCCGGTTAATGTGCTATTGAGAGGCATATAATGAGTGTGTCGGAAATGGAATGAGCAATTTGCCGTATACTGTGGCACATCAAAAATTGTACTCCAAAGTAATCTCGACATGCATAAGGAAATCACTACTACCATCCCCTATAAGCCCTTCATAAAAAAAAAAAGAAAAAATCAGACACATCTCCAATGATGATGCTACGTTACGGCGCGTTGCCCATACTGCTGTCTGGAAATTCATTTTTCCTGCCATAAAATCGTATTAACACGACCCCACAGATCCTACATAACGACAACGATGACCCCGCGTATTCTGCGTACACTATACACATACAATGTTGGTATGTTCCGGGGGGAAAACATCAAGCAATTTTTGTAATTTCACCATAAACCGGGTGCCCTTTGGAAAATCCCCAAAGTCGTTACATCTCAGTCTCCAATCGGTAGGAAGGGACGAAGAAAAAAAAATAATATTTTCATGTATACCTTATGTTCTCGCAAGATATCGGCGTGAGGGTGTGGGAACCGACTTCACCTTTACAAATATTTGGCCGCATATTTTCCCCAAACGAAAGCCCGAAACAATCTGAGAATGGCCATGGCAACCATACGTATATGAGAAAACAACATGCCAAAACAAAAATAATAATGGGATCAATCCTACAGTATAAATTGAAAGGCAAAAGCAACAAAGGAAATATAAAAATCATAATACTCGTACAAGGTCTCATAAGAAAATGGGCATCAAACTTTTGCCAGGACTTTCACATACAATTTCAGCAAAACATATGTGCCATGACGGCATACAGAGTCAACCGTCGTCCGTTTGTCGTTAGTATTGTGTCATAATCAACGTAGTAGATGTCCTGAAGGAATTTATTCATCCTCACCGATGGATATTACCATGTGATATGTCTCGATATGCATGTAGGTATATATATGGTGACCTTTTTGGATAACAAATTCTTCTTCAATAATTCATAAGAGAGTCGAGCTGACAAATGGAGACATTTTTGGTCTTTTGCAGGTCACTCCGCCTAGAGAGCTCCTAGAATCATTCCCATTCACGGTAATGCCAGTATAGGAAAATGGAAATACTAGACGAGAATGTGCACGCGGAAAGGAAAAGATGAGTATAGTACAATAAAAACCTGAGGAAGTAAAAGAAAACAATTCCCCAATGTACTTACAATTCAAAAACCATATAAAGCATCCCTTCGGAACTGTACGTTTCCAGAAGTTCAACGATGTGTGGATGTTTGAGCATGTGACATATTGTAGCTTCACGTTTCAGATCTGAAATGAAATGGAAATAAAAATTGAAAAATACTGTGCAATACGATGTAGCGGTTAAATTATTTATGAAAATTCAGTTAAATTGTTTTTATTATAATTAATTGTGTGTCAGAGGAGTTTTCTTAATGTCACAGAAGACGCAATTTTTCATCTAATGCGATAAGGAAGTGGAAGAAAAGTTTTGATGAAGAGAACACATTTTCCTCTGTTGATTTTATAACTAGTCCAAGCGAAAACAAATTCCAATAGTTTTTTAAGAAGAAAAAATATTCAATTTATTATTAACGCCTACTAATGTAAAACAACAAAACGTAGTAAAATGCAGGTCTTAAATTAATATTGTTGAACCACATTAAAATCCCCGTAAGGGGGAAGATAAAGGTTGAAAGGCTCCGACCGATTCCTATATCCTCTTCGGTTTTGGCATAACTGTAGACCCTTAGCTATGCAGGAGGAGCTTCTTAGGATGAACGGCTTCGGTTAATTCCATTGTTTCTCTACGGGGCGTTACTTTTCCGCATTATCCGAGTAACCCCTGTAGTGTGGGGAAAGAATAAACCACAGCGTTCCCGGCTCGTCGTATAAGACGACTAAAGGGAACTCTGGAAAGTGTCGACTTCCAGTTTAATAGTTTTTCCTCATACGGGGATATTCAAGCTTCCACGCCCTACGGCTAGGCGACCTAAATGTCTCCGTAAAACGAAAAAACCTAGACGCGGACAGACGAAAACTCTCGTCGCATCGTACACATTGGACCATATGTATTCGAAAACGGATACCCTTTACCCTACTATGCAAAAAAAATCGTCCTAAATCCCCGGGGTGTTATGCGACCCGTGCCCATCCGGGGAAGATGTCCAGGAACATAAATGGACATCACTAACTAATATACCAGGTGACCTCCGGTTAAATCTAGCCATGCTGCACCAAGTGGGGCTCTGGTGTAGTGGATCTTTAATTCCCTAGCTACTCGTGGGGATCCAATGATCAAGTCACCAAAAACAAAAACATACACGAAAGAAGCAGCCTCAGCCTCAAAACCCATTCAAAAAGAGTTCTAAACTCTCGAGGTCTTCACAACAACAGCCTCTAGCCGTTGTTACGCGAAGGAAGAAACGCCAGTAGTCGAAAGAGGCATGTTCGCAAAACTGGGCGAACTGATTATCGACGCGATGGAGTTTGTAGAATCGAAACCCTACATACACGGCGGCGCCGTGAAAGAGAAGCTGAGGACCGTGCGCGTTATATATAATGGAGCCAAGAAGAATATATATGGTAAAAAGCTCCAAACAGACACAGAAGTCCAGACTTCACCGCGACTTCCAAAGGTGTTGGCGCCCGAACGGTTAAAGCGCAGGCGGGACATGGAGGAAAGTATAGCTCAAAGCTCAAAAAGGAATAAGGCGCAGTCTCCAAAAAAGACGACAGTGTATGGACAGGAGGGAGGGGCTCAAACTGAAAGGCCCGTATTGGCGGCAAACCCGGGACCCTGGACCAGGGTGCAAAACTAAACGGGAAAAGAAGAAAAATATGAAATTTAAGAAGCTGAGGACAAGACCTGACGCCACGATTATTTCTCACTCAGAAGAGATGACTTATGCCGACATCCTGCAGAGAGTGAAGTCCGAACCTCGGCTGAACGAGAGGTTTTCGTCGATCAAGAAACGGAGAACTCTTGTTCCCAATGAAAACCCGCGGTGGAGATTCGGTAGATGGATACAAGGGAATTGTTACCAGCCTCTTAGGACTGAATCCATCTAATGTAAGAGCTTTGCGGCAGGAGACGAGAATAGAGGTTCTTGATCTCGTCGAGATCACAACGAGGGATGATGTCCGGGCAGCATTCGTTGAGAAACTGGAAGTGGAGCTTCCCCTTGACGCCGTTGTGGAAGACGTACGGTGGCATCCAAAGAGCAACCATAAGCTTGCCTACAGACGTGGCCAACAAGGTGATGGCACGGGATGTGTGATCTACTTCATTTGCCTTAAGGAGTACCTTGGCCATGGGCCATACCTCCCCCCTTGCGGGATGGCGGGTTTTGTCCGACTTAAAGTCGGAATGGAGTTTTATCGCAGGGATGCCTCCCTTTGAAACCTCACCTCAGGCTGCGACTCTAGCTGGTCGATTTGTCTAACACCATTAACCCCCTCGAGACCAACGCCAAGACGGGTAGGGATCCATGGGCCCTTGGGCTCGCCCATTCCCGAGGTGTGATCATCCCTTGGCCCCCTTTCGGTTAGACCTAACGAAGTCGGCTCGCCAGCCGCAGGATCGTTGTGTTTGTGACTACTCGTCTGCTTAAAGTCGACTCGTAGCATTACCGTTCACATTTGAGTGGTCCCATCTGTTTGCTTTGCGAGGGAAAGGGGGGAACCGATCAGACCGCGACATAAGCGAACCCACGGCAAGCCTCAAAACCAGCCCGAGGGGCCAAAAAACAACCCCCCCAAAAGAACAAGGTCAGAGTCCCAATCTCCCGCAGAAGGAGCAGAGAGAAAACGACCGAACACCGGGAACAGAGAAACTCCATCGACGAAACCCGGACCATCAGGAGTAGCATCAGGGAGTACTTTTAAGAAAGCCCTCTGCTCCCTCAAAATGGCTGTGGTCCTGGACAGTTACCCAGCTGAAAAACTAACCACTGAGCAGGCAAAGGACATTCAGCGGGCTATCGTGACAGAGGTTTTTAAGTGTGAGCTATCCAAGGCCCCACTCTTCACCAATAGCTACCCGGACAAGGGCGTCCTTTATGTAACCTGCGCTAATCAGGAAGCCAAGCACTGGTTGAAGGTCACAAAACCTTTCATCAACCCATGGGAGGGAGCAATCCTTCGCGTGGGCGATGCGAGGGAAGTGGTCAAAACCAGCAAAATAATGTTTCGGATTCCGAATACGGACGTAGTTGGTACGGAGGATCCGAAGCAGATCCTGACGCTCTTCAACACCCAAAACCAGGGGCTGCACACCGAGGAATGGAATGTCGTCGCATCCACGAAGGATAAAACCGGACTGAATCTGGTCGCCAGGATCGACGAAACTAGCCGGAAGGCGCTGGAGGCCAGAGACCACACAGGTTACTTTGGCCTAAACCAGATAACCTTCAAGGCGATATCCAAGCGGCCTCATGATGCTGAAGGTGGTCCAAATCAACCTTCAGCACAATAAAGCTGCAACCGCAGCACTAAGCCGCCTCATCGCAGCCGAGGGTCTGGATATAATCCTTATCCAAGAACCTTGGCTGTATAAGGGCAAAGTAGCCGGCTTAGGAACCACCGGCGGTAAGTTAATATACGATATAGCTTCTGGCAACGCCAGGACCTGCATCTATACTAAACCTAACATTAACATACTGCCACTATACAACCACATTTCCAGGGACCTAGTAGCGGTGAAAATAAATGGGAGTAGTAATCGGGAGCTCATCCTAGCTGCCGCATACTTCCCATACGATTCACAGACGCCTCCACCACCTCAAGAGCTGGAGGAACTGTTAACTAGCAGCGGAACACATACACCGCAGCTCATCATCGGAGCGGACGCAAACGCTCACCACACAGAGTGGGGAAGTTCCGATACGAACAAAAGGGGTGAGTATCTTTATGATTTCATAATCAAAGAAAACCTTGAAATTCTAAATAAGGGTACTGAGCCCACTTTTGTAACAACACGACGAAGAGAGGTCATTGACATTACTTTAGCCACCTTCAACGTATCCTCTAACGTCCGCCATTGGCGGGTTTTACCCGAACTATCGCTATCGGACCACAGATACATTAGTATGGAAATCGATAAAGTTGATAAGCCAACTGAACTGTATCGAAATCCGAGAAAAACAAACTGGGACCTCTACAGAGAGTGCCTGACCATCAATCTGAATGAAATTCCCAGACACATTAAAACTACACTTTGTGTGGAGGCTGCAGCGGATCAACTGCAAGCCGCAATAAAAACCTCCTTCGAAGAGAGTTGCAGGTTAACGAGACGACACACGAATGCGAAATGCAAATGGTGGAACTCGAACCTGAACATTCTGCGTAAGAAGACACGTAAGCTTTTCAACGTAGCCAAAAGAACTGGGGATTGGGACACATACCGCTGCACCCTAACCCAGTATAGCAAAGAAATTAGGAAAGCCAAGAGGGAATCCTGGAGGAAGTTCTGCGAAGAAATAGAAAACTTGCATGAAGGAGCGAGACTCCAGAAGATTCTAGCCAAGGATCCAACAAACCCCATCGGAACACTTAAATACTCCGATGGAAACCAAACAAAAACAGGTAAGGAGACCCTGGAAGTCCTCCTAGGGTCTCACTTTCCTGGATCAACGATAACATCGGAGCGCACAGACCAGTTGGATGACAACTCCCTTTTTCTCAGGGCTAACAAAGACGATTGGCGGATTGCGAACCAAATAGTAACTTATAATAGGGTGGAATGGGCGATCCACTTTTTCGAACCCTACAAATCACCAGGACCAGACGGTGTCTACCCAGCCCTGCTTCAGCAGGGTTTTACGACCCTGGCTCCGCTTTTACTAAGACTATTCAGAGCCAGCATAGCCTTAGGATACATCCCAATCACTTGGAAGCAGGTAAACGTAGCATTTCTGGTAAAGCCGGGGCGTGACCAAACCCTAGGCGAAATCGTATAGACCAATAAGTCTAACCTCCTTCCTACTTAAGTCATTGGAAAAGCTCGTCGATAAACATATCAGGGAAAGGTGCCTGTCGCTTTTCCCTTTACACCCAAACCAACATGCTTATCAGACAGGGAAATCATGTGAATCAGTACTACACCATCTAGTTGGGAAGATTGAGACCACATTAGAAATCAAAGAAATAGGGCTCGCGGCCTTCCTAGATATAGAGGGGGCCTTCGACAACACTTCCTTTGAATCTCTTGTACACGGCGCCTCGAGTCATGGAGTTCAAAACACCCTATGTCGGTGGATAAAATCAATGCTTCAAGGACGACAAGTACATGCAAAATTATTCGGTGAAACGATGTATACAGCTGTCCTCAAAGGTTGCCCACAGGGGGGTATACTTTCACCCCTCCTGTGGAACTTTGTAGTGGACAGCCTACTGGTCCAGCTAAATAATACTGGCTTCTATACCCTAGGATATGCCGATGACATCAGCATCCTTATAAGGGGAAAATATCCAGGAGTTATTTCTGAACTCATGCAACAAGCTCTAACCCAAGTGGAGGATTGGTGTAGGAGGGTAGGCCTATCGGTCAATCCCGCCAAAACAACATTAATAACCTTCAGTCGCAAATACAACTTGGAAGGGCTCAACGCTCCAACATTATTCAACCAACAACTGCAGTTTACCACGGAGGTAAAATATCTGGGAGTCACCCTTGATAACAAACTCACGTGGAACAAGCAGCTGCAAAACACAATATCAAAAGGCAAACAGACCCTATATGCTACTAAAAGAGCAATAGGAAAAACGTGGGGGTTAAAACCACGAATGATACACTGGATATACGAAGCTGTGGTCAAACCCCGTCTGACCTATGGCTCCATAGTCTGGTGGACTAAAATCAAGCAAAAAACAGCAGCAGCGAAGTTGGGATCAGTACAGAGACTGGCCTGCGCAAGCATAACCGGCGCCATGCACAGTGCACCAACTTTAACTCTAGAGAAACTACTAGACCTGCCACCACTGGACCTCAAAATCACAGAAGAGGCTAGACTCGCAGCGTACAGACTCCAATCATCGAACATGTGGACACCACAAAGGGTAGGACACTGTACGATCACAGAAATCATTGCAAACCCAATCCTAGATATGGGCAGCGACTATACCCCGGCCATGTACACCTTCGACTCCAACATCCAAACCTCAACGGTTAGGGAAGACTGGAGTAAATGGAACGACAACCATCTATCAAATCACATTGTGTGGTACACTGATGGGTCGAAGACAGACGAAGGAACAGGGGCAGGAGTCTATACTAAAACCAACAACTGTCTTCCAGGCAGAACTTATAGCCATAAACCTTGCAGCAGGGGAGAGTACTCGAAAGGGATATACCAATAAGACCATATATATTCTCTCCGACAGTCAAGCTGCTATAAAAGCAATTGCAAATCCCAAAACAACCTCTAAATTGGTTTGGGAATGCCAACAAAATCTCAAAAACCTAGCAATCCGAAACAAAGTAACTCTGAAATGGGTGAAAGGACATAAGGGGATCGAAGGAAATGAGAAAGCGGATGCCCTCGCAAGAGAGGGTTCCGAACTACCCTTAACTGGTCCTGAACCTGCAATCGGGATCAGTAAATCTACTGCCAGAACCGTTGCCAGACGATAGACCGAGGATAAATTCCAAGACCGATGGAGACTCGCTGAAGGGCTCAGGCATAGCAAGCGCATGCTGGAATCTAACTGGCATACCAGCTGCACCGAAGCCCTCAGTCTTAGTAAAACGAACCTCAGGGCAGTGACAGGCCTTATAACCGGTCATTGCACCCTACGGAAACATCTGCATACAATAGGGATCTACACACAAGACCCACTATGTCGCCTCTGTAACGAAGATGAGGAATCAGCCTCGCACGTTATTTTCGAATGTCCCGCTCTTATGAGCTGGAGACAAAACTTCTTTGGGGCTCAAACCACCAGTATGGGTGCACCCAAAGTAAACCTGGTTAGCTTTCTTCTAAGCCTTTTACGTAGGACAGAACTCATAACCTGAAATTTTCTCGCTTAGATGGGTAATACAATAAGCCAGCAGGCTGCAGTATCGGGCGCAACCAGCCCAACCTATCTCAGCGCCATATCCATCCATCCATCCATCCATCTGTTTGCTAAGTAGCAATTTGACTCAGGCCGTGTGGTCATCAATCCATAAACCAGCTAGGTATAGGCGCATTGGCCATTCTCCCTAACCAGCCCCTTCGTGGCTTGGGTTATGCGAAGCCGCCAACTTCGAGAATGGACACGTACGCTTATAATGTGTTTCTCCCCTACGAGGAAGCACTGCGTCGTGTAAGCTGGTATGCCTGACTTTTCGAAGGAATAGGGAAAAAGTCAGCCATACATGACTAGGGAGCATGGGAACATAATCGCCCGAAGGTCTTTGTACACATCCACGCCATGGCGTATCAACCATACCAGGGGCCTCCCTGCGCTGCTCAGGTACGTGGTGTCGCAACTCACCAAAGATCAGTGCCACGAGGACACTGACCCCCTTGCGGGACAACAAGGTGATGACAGTTGGCAAAGTTAAGGTGGGGTGGACGATCTGTCGGTTGAAATAGCAATTGTCTCCGAAAAGATGTTTTAAGTGTTTGGAATTTGGCCACTTTGCGAAAGACTGCAATAGCCAGCACTATAGATCAAATATGTGCTTCAGATGCGGAGAGGATGGTCACAAAGCGGCATCCTGCGACACTGAGCCTAATTGCATTTTGTGTAAGGAAGCAGCTAGGGCCGACAATAAGCACCAAACTGGTGGAGTTAAGTGCCCAGTATACCAGGAGGCAATAAAACTAATCCCTAAATGAGATTCCTGCAGTTGAATCTGAACCACTGCCAGGCAGCACAAGAAATGCTATTACAGACGGTTAAAGAAGATCGACGTTGCAATTATCTGTGACCAATATAAAAATCTGCGTAGTCCGGTTTGGATAGCAGATAAGGACAACGATGTAGCAATTAGGACCTGCGGACGTTATGCGTTAAGGTAGATCGTTCTTATAACTCGGAGGACGTCTACACCTTTAGAAGAGGAAATACAGGGTCCATTATCGACCTCACATTCGTGAGCAGCTCTTTGGTTAGAGCATTGGAGTGGCAAGTTAGCGAGCATTATACGCACAGCGACCATCAGCGAATTTTATTCTCAATAGCGGATAGATCGCATGTGGGCATAATGACAGTTAAGATAGTGGGATGGTCTACGAGACACTTAGACGAGGCGTCGTTCATTGAAAACTTCATCTGTCATAGGTACAGTTAAGGAGAGAAAACTACTGGTGGACCGAGGAGATCGCTAGTAGGCGACGCGAATGCTTCAAAGCTCGACGCCTTTGCGAATGCTCGCCACAAACGACAGCCTACAGTGATTTGCTCGAGGCTTATAAAGCAACCCGTAGATCCCTAAAACTAGCAATTAAAAGGAGGAAACAAAACTGCTTCAAACAACTCTTTGAGGACGCGGACACAAATCCATGGGGAACAGCGTATAGGGTGGTCATGAAGAAAATTGGACAGAGAGCTCCCCAACTTAAATGTCCGGCACTGCTCAGAGACATTATCTCCAGCTTGTTTCTCCAGCATGCATTGAAACATGCGAAACAACGCCTTACACCGAATAGTGGCATCATCCAGACTTGAGGATGGTAAAGCACCAGGCCCTGATGGTGTCCCTAATAGGGCGTTGAAGGCAGCAATTCTCGCGATGCCCGGAAAGTTCACTGACGTTTTCGGAACCTGCGTAGATGAACGGACATTCCCGCCACCATGGAAAAGATTGGTGCGTATTCCCAAACCAAAAAAGCCGGCTGGTGAGCCTAACTATTATCGCCCTATTTGTTTACTCGACCCGCCGGGAAAAGTATTCGAAACAGTTATATATAACCGGTTGTCAGATTAGCAGGGGCGTTTATCAGACTGCCAATAAGTTTTTAGACGTTTGCCGTACACGGTAGACGCAATAACCACGGTAACTAAAATAGCGACGGAATCACTATGTAAAAGTACTTGTTGCGCTGTTGTGACTTTAGACGTCAAAAATGCATTCAATTCCGCGAACTGGGAGTGTTTTCACGCCGCTCTGCAAAAGATGAACGTAGGCATCTATCTAGCGGCGATAATTACCTAGCTCTCATATCGCATCGTGAATTCTGACACTAGTAAGAGACAATAGGAATACGTAGTTACTGCAGGAGTACCGCAGGGATCTGTTCTTGGCCCACTTTTGTGGAATATTAGGCACAACGCTATCTTGGAGCTCGCTATGCCGAAAGAAGTGACAGTGGTAAGTTTTGCTGACGACATAGCTGTCGTAGCCGTCGCAAGAGACCCAAAGTTGTTCGAAATGTATACAAGCGAGGCGATAACAATCATCAAACTGTGGCTGGAAACCGTTGGATTCGAGCTCGCCGATCAGAAAACTGAAGCGGTCTTGATAAGCAAGCGCAGAAAAAAGTGTTGCCTCAAAATTAGAGTCGGAGAGTGTGTCATAACCTCTAAGCATGCCGTTAGGTACTTGGGGGTTATGATTGACTCGAAACTAAGTTTTGGAGAGCACTTACAGTATGTGAGCGGTAAGGCGGCGACTTCCACGTCGGCTTTAGCAAGGATGATGCTAATATAGGTGGCCCGAGGACAAGTAGGCGGCTGCTATTATCGAGGGTGGTAACATCAATTGTTACTGGTTGCCAGTAACGCGAAACCAATAAACGCGATCTATCGTAGGTGTGCTTTGAGAGTGTGTTGTGCGTACCGCGCCACATCGCATTAAGCAGCCTACGTGGTATCTGGAATGATGCCCTTGCCAATACTAGTCGAAGAGATCAGCAGTTACCAAGGCGTAACACGTAACACGTAAAAATATTGAAAGGCTTGAATCAATGAGAAGGTTGCAGATCCGATAGGATGAGACCTCTACTGGCCGATAGACACATACCCTTATCCCACCCATAGCCATGTGGGTTAGACGAAAACACGGAGATATGAATTTTAACATGACCCATTTCTTAACGGGCCACGGAGGGTACCGACAATAATTGCATCAGTTTAAGTTAGACGACTCACCAGAATGGCCGAGATGCAAGGGAGTGGCGGAGGATGCCAAACATGTCTTGCTTGATTGTCCCAGATTTGGAGAAGTCCGCAGTGAACTCGAAGGGGAACTTGGAGAAAACATTAGGCCCGAGAACATAGTGGGTCTGATTTTGCTATCAGCAAATAACTAGGATTCAGTAAGCAGGGCAATTTGTGCGGTCGACGTGGAGTTACATAGGGAGGAGCGTAGACGCAAGTCTGCTACGCGCGGTGATGGCTGATTCGCCCAAATTTACCATGTGAAGTAATACTGAAAGGTGGTCCCGCAGGGTCAAGCGGTGACGGAAGAGGTGCTTAGGCTTAGTCGGTGCTATTTCTACGCAAGATTCCCTATCTCTACTCCCCCCCCCCCCCCCCAAAAAAAACACATTATAATTCCAAAAGGCAAGCCAGATGAACAGGCTTTCTCCAACTTGTAAATCGAAAATTTAAAGGTTGATGTATTTTTTTTAATTGTATAATATTCAACATAAAGAAAAATCTACATTAACCCATTCAGAATTTGATCACTTCAGCCAATTGTAACCGATAATGGTAAAGTGTATTGTTTCGTGGAGTCCTCAAATTGAAAAGAATGGAGCAATCTTTTAAATTTGTTCCCTATTCTTAAATTTTCCAATTCAATTCAATGATACAAAAGTTATTATAATATTCCACACCGCTGTCCTAATGGTGCAGGTTTATACACATTCGAGTAGGATGCTTCGATGCCAAGACTAGAATGATGAATGTTGTTGACACGCTGTCTGGCTCGCCTTTTTATAGTGTGCGAGCCTGCCGAGTGGAGATGCTGCATGCTGTTGAACGTTGTGCTCGTGCTGTACAGTGCGTGCTAGCGGGACGCTGTTTATGTTATCAGCAAGCCGGTAGTCAGCTAATTTGTTGAAAATATATGCAGTATGTTGGGAGCGTTGTTACACAATCAATTTTTCCTCCAACAAATAACGTCACCCATACGGACCAGCTAACGTGAGTCATTAACATGCCGTCAAAATTCAAACTTTCCAATTGACTTCAAATAAATATTTATCAAAATGTTTACGAAAAAACAACCACGAAAAACTTCATAACACAAATTTGTAATTCAGGTATGAAAGCTCATCGATTAATTACTAGGCAAGTGCATGCCCAAGTCAACGGTTCGTACTTCGTCAAATGAAATGCACGATCCAAAATGTAAAATGAGTTTTCAAACTCAAGTTTGTTAACAAACTTTATACTCGTACGTCCCCGAGTATGACTGTCATTAATATTCACAAGAGTGCCAGTTCGACCAAGTGTACTTATAGAGAATAGAGCTCAGCATTCGGAGCAGAGCCGCAAAGTAGTCAGCCATAGTTCAGCATTTGCCAGCTTCCTAAACAGAATATCGAAAAAGTCAGAGCGTTAACAAGCAAGATGCAAGCTTTTTGGTATATGAATATAGTTGCGAAAAGTTGTCGTCTCACTTCATGTAAAATTGAGATCAATTTCCTCCTAAAACTATCCTACATATATTTGGATCGAAATAAGTAATTTGTAGTATGTAGTATTACACCATTAAGTACTAGGACCAACACACTTTTTCCATCCTAGTAGAACTAGGGGAACATTGCATCCATAATTAATGCATTTACCACTTGAGTGGCATGGCATGATAATGAAAGTCGAGTTTATTTTGCAATAAAGATTTTTTTATTTGCCATTTAAGTTTTAATAATAGTAATTAATATGTTTGTCGGTTTACTTTTAAGTAATTCAGGGTTTCTGGTCAATTTTAATTCTATCTTTGACGGCTGTGAACTAATTTGGAAATTAAACATACTTGAACCTTAAAAAAAAAAACAATTTAGAGTGGGATCAAAAGAATAAGTTATAAAACTTAGGTTGCAATGAGAACTCCACTTCCTTCAGTGCACATTAGAAAGAAAGCGGAAGCGGTATTTGACTAAGCGATATGTTATGACAAATTTCTTACCTCATACTGTTTTAATCATAGAGAAGGAATTCACTGAAAACTCTCCCCGCACAAGAAAATTTCCAACCATAGTCTATGATTTATTGGACAATGCATAAGCTCGGAAAACCTCCAACCCCCGTAATCGTTCAACGTAACTAGCAATCTAAATCATATCCTTTCCAGAGTGTTTTATGTACAACACATTCGTGTAGTCAGGCCATAACTTTTGTCTGCCCTCATATATTTCTGCTCTTTTCAGAGCTTTGTATTCACCACAAACTTTGAGAATCCAAAATGGTAGTACACGTTCTAACCGCCACACAGTGCATCCTCTACTTCCTTAAATTAGATCTATGGCATTATCCTTATTATCCCGTATATATTTTTCCTTTTCTTCATCTCAATAAATTAACATATTCACAGCGCAATTCTGCTGCAGATCTAGATAATGAAGAGGCTTTATATATTTTCCACTTCTATACGAGTACCAAACTTTCGAGTGTATAGTTTCAGAGATAAATTAATCCTTTCTTTCAGCCGTTGCACGCATACGATATATTATACATATGTATATGTTTATGTGAAGGAAATTAAACCCTGTTCTAGTTATCACTCGTCTTTCATTCATTTTCAATTTGACGGGAAATTCTCGGAAAAGCTGCCTTATCCTGCCAGCTCGTCAGTCTATATCAAAAACCTCATTCACACACATGTGCACGTAATACAACACAGTTCCTTCTTCCTTCTTCGTTGGTATTATTATCCTTCTTTGACGACGCATTGCAGTGCTTGGCATTTTTTCAGTCATTTGTTGCGGTAACATGTCGTACAAGACACCAACCATCACACCGCTGCGCCACAAACAACTGAACTATCTGTGAATTGCAATTTAGCACGAAATTCGTAAAGGATTCCCTATCCCTAGCACTTTTAGTCATAGTTGGGTTGAAGATGATAAAGACAAATTGGGTGCGGTTTTGGATTAGTTGTCAAGACATTTTATTATACATGTACGTAAAGCGTAAAGGGAAAGTTAAAAGATCCTTCATGTTCATTTGTTGTGACATTATAGCTTTGTATTTATTTGTATTCATCATGGCTTTTTGTTGGATGTTTTCTTTTTTTCGATGTTATGACAGATGTTACTATAAAAGTAATTTGAATTCAGGATAGTTACATACAGGGTGTTCCGCTTCGGATGCTCAATATTCAAAGGATTTGTAGCTAGAACGCCATCAGTGAAATTGGTAAAATTTTTACCGTTATTGTGATTTAGCGTTTTTGGTGGAGGTCAACAAAATTCACTTGCGGTAACAAATAAATGAAAAATTTGACTTAAGTTTCTAGAACTGTACATAGAATTTCATATAAACTGACTGTTTGAGCATCACCATTTTTAGTTCATTTGTTTAATTTTAATTTTCATTAATTTCATTTTAAAATATATTTTAGTCTAATTCATTTTCTATTCAGTTAGTTTTCATGTAAAATTTCATTATTATTAATTTTCTATTCGTTGAATTGAACCTTGTTCATACGGAATAATCTAGGGCATTTTACATTTGTCTGTTTATAAAACGCACAGTTATAATGTTTCATGTAAGCAATATTCATTTCAATAAATCTGTCTAGTTCGTCATTTGATTCAGAGCACACATGTTTCATTTCGCATCGCAAAGTACTTATTAGAATCTAATAATTCAAGAATGGAATAAATTTTTGGTTGCCGTGTTATATAGAAAACGCGTCGTTTTAGTGCCTTTCGAGTTACAAGGACAGGAACATTGTTCAAATAAAATGCAAACATATCAACACGGATCGATAACAGCTGACTATTGTGCCATCCGTCCCCAACGCAATATTCTGAATTGGACATTGCGTTTGATACTAATTTGCACCATATAAAATTTAAAGGAAAATGTCTGAGGAAAAACTCCGAGAAGTTTTCCCTTAGGGGAAACATTTTAGATCATGTCTACGTCATTGCTTACAAAATAATCCACATTGCATCAGCGGTTATCTTGTCACTCCAGAATCCCAAAAATCCTATCAAACCGATTACATACAGTACCCCAAATATCGACTTTCGAACGACAACCATAATGCCCATTCCCAGTTTCCTTAGAGAAGTGTTCTTTTTGGTGGTACATATGTACATAATATCCTTTGAAAACCCAACATTAGCTTGTGGTGATTTTTAAGGGCTCAACCCACCGAATACTGTATTTTGATATAAATATAAAGAAAAAGGGACACCTTTCTCATAACAAGTGCCGACACCAAAATAATAAGGATCGCATCACTTAACTTCCATCCGAGTTTCATCCAAATCGCTCCACAGGGGGAGCCAAGAGAACCAATTGAAGGATAACTTTTCAGTCGCTTCAACGGCGAATTTACCGCTATTCCCGCAACTCATCAGTGATTGTCGATTCTTTGTAAGGGCGATCAAAGGAAAATGTACACCAAATTTAGCAATGAGAAAACCACTGAAAGGTTGACTTAAAGCTTCGTTAGGTTTTCGCTATGTTTTACAATGTCACATTTTGTCACGGAACAACCCAGCGTACACATCCTAATTTCCTTAAAATAATCACACGTGTTTTACTATGTTCCAAATAATTATCACCAAGCTGAAAAAAATGTTTTGGACACTAATAACAGACAAAAAAAAAATACATGTTGCTGTGGGGACTCGAACACATTGCCCTACGCACCATACCTGGCGGATACCCAACCAGGCTACATCGATTACAGATTGGCCCGATAAATCTATCATTCATCACATGATCACGTTCGAACATTTTGCAGAGCGCTTACATATTGCTGAATGGAGAGAAAAAAATGTCCAACGAATCCATGATTTGCGGTGCGGTTACGGAAATCAACGTTCAGTGGCTGTACAACCACTGTCAACGTTCCATACTTGAATATATTTTACCAATTGCAGATCTTTAGGAGCAGTGTGAATTGAATTGTATTGAATAAGCTACTGTGAGTTTCAGATCTCTCCCTTTTCATATCGCTGATTGGCGCAACAAAAACTGGTCACTTAATCTGTCAGATGCATTGCGCCCGCCCGAAGGTTAAATAAAAGGGGACCATATTCTTCAAGCTACAAACGAGAAGGCGGAGAACATTTTTTGAAAGCTTAATGATTTGATGGTTCCTATAATTTATTCTCAAGATAATTTCTCAGTGCTCTTTAGTATAAACTCAGTGATTTGGATGCACTGATGATATGAGCACCGTCACCATTATTCCTAAAACCCATTTCGAAATATTTTCTTGTGCCCCTGCATGAAACATACAGAAAATTTGTGTAAAGAGCTGACTGCTTCTCCAATATTACCCAAGTTCTCCGTACACCCCTTTTCTGTTTCTAACATTCAGAAACCAAAATTTTTCTTTTCATTCTCCCGTAGGCCACTTTCGATCTTCTTACGCGTTCAAGGAAAATTAAACTGATTTTCTATACAGGGTGTCCGGAAACTGCCGCATAAACGCACCGGACTGTGATTCCTCAAATGATTTCCAGCAAAAAAGTTGTACGGAACGTACTCCCTTAGGCGTCTATTACACAGTCATATTTCTATTATAATATGTATGTCATATGTCTAAGCCTACTCGATTCATTCAGTATAAATTTTTAGACGTGCAAAAAGCGAAATCAAGTAGGCTTAAGCATATTATAATAGAAATATGACCAAATATGACTGTGTACTGGAGCCCTGAGCTTAACCCTTTAGCTGCGACAGGCATTTGAAGATTTTTGAAAAAATCATTTTCTTGCACGACTTAAAGCTTAATATCTCCAAAGCTAGACCAGCTAGAATAGTAAAACAAAATGATTATTACAGCCAACGAATTTACCTATAAAATAAAATTAGCGGTACTAAGATCGGATAAGAGGTTTCATTTTTACCGAACTTCAAATTCAAATTTAGCTTAACCCTTTAGCTGCGACAGGCATTTGAAGATTTTTGAAAAAAACATTTTCTTGCTCGACTTAAAGCTTAATATCTCCAAAGCTAGACCAGCTAGAATAGTAAAACAAAATTATTATTACAGCCAACGAATTAACCTATAAAATAAAATTAGCGGTACTAAAATCGGATAAGAGTTTTCGTTTTTACAGAACTTCCATTTCATCCAAAAACAATCTATTTTTCCATCTCAGTTTACTTCAACTTCTGCCAAAGTGAGGTGCTTGTACGGTTCTTTTAAAAATTGGCGCATAGTCTTACGATAATGTTTTTCTTACATCATTTTATTCTAGTCCCATTATTTCTAACAGTTTTTATACGTTAAGTGCAGAAAACTAGGGTTAATTTTAGCTCGAATTCAATACAATTCATTTCAGACTGCCCCTAAAGATCTGCAATTGAAAAATCTATTCAAATAATGTCGAAATCGAGCCAAAATTAACCCCAGTTTTCTGCACTTAAGGTATTAAAACTGTTAGAAATAATGGAGCTAGAATAAAATGATGTAAGAAAGATATGATCATTAGACTATGCGTCAATTTTTAAAAGAATCGTACAAGCACCTCTCCTTGGCCGAAGTTGGAGAAAATTGAGATGAAAGAATAGAATCTTGTTGGGTGAAATCAGGCAAATTAAACTTTGAAGCTCTGTAAAAATCAAACCTCTTATCCAATTTTAGTGCGGTTAGTTTTATTTTATGGGTAAATTTGTTGGCTGTAATAGTAATTTTGTTTTACTATTCTAGCTGGTCTATTTATATGATTCGGACGGATTTATATGATTCTTTTTTTGCTAAATCCGTCTTACGCTGGAGAAGATTTAAACACCGAGAAAATTCTGAAAATCTCAAAGGATGTGGCGTAAATCGAAATTCCTTTTTGTATGAGATTCACCTGTTGCAATCATGTTTTCATCGATCACATTTGAATTAAAGAAAAATATTGAGTCCTTAGTAAAGCTATAAAAAAATTGTCATTGTACGCTGTAGAAAAAGAATTAAAATTTAATAACTTCGAAAGTCGATAAATAATTGCCTTTTTGAAACGAGTGCTGAAGAAGTACAAAGGCAACGATTAATAACCAACAACTCTGCTACATCCAACAACCAACGTAAGCAAGCGCGACAATGCCAACATGATGTATTTCGTACAACTGCAACTTCGGTAGTCCTTAAACGAGCTGCCTTTTACTACAAACCTGAAATCGATTGTAGTTCCGATATAGCAGTTATGATTGGAGGCATGTCTCCTATTTGCCGGTACTGTAAGGCGTTGGTCAGAGTACAGAACAGACTCACTGACCTATTTGAAACTCGTACTGGACTCAAGCAAGGCGACGGGCTGGCGCCGACGCTCTTCAACCTGGCTCTGGAGTATGTAATTCGAGCCATGAATTTGGACAGCAGCGGAACGCTACTCATTAAGTCGACTCAACTAGTAGCTTACGCCGACGACATCAACATCATGTCTAGAACGCCGCCAAAGAAGTTGGACTACATATCAACGAATCTAAAACCAAGGTCATGATGCAATCAAAAACTAGAACGCCAGTAAATTCAAGCATCACGGTGGGGGACCTCAATATAGAGTATGTAGACAACTTCACTTACCTGGGTTGCAATTTGTCAAAGGACGCCAACGAAACAGATGAGATAAAGCGACGGATACAACTAGCTAATAAGTGTTATTTTGCGGTCCTCCAAATTATGAATTCGAAGCTGGTGCACAGGAAGACGAAGCTCCACGTTTATAAAACAATAATCCGACCTGTGCTATGCTATGGCTGCGAGGCATGGACCCTAACCCAAAACTCTGAACACCTGTTGGACACATTCGAGCGAAAGGTTCTCCGAAGAATCTTCGGGGCCGTTCGTGAACGAGGTGAATGGCGCATCCGGTACAACCTTGAGTTGTATCAGCTGTATGATGAGCTACAGGTGTCGAAGATCGTGAAATTGCGGCGACTGCAATGGGTGGGACATGTACAAATGATGAACGACGATCGCATGCCCAAAAAGGTGATGAACGCGCAACGAGTGGACGGAGCCAGATTGCGTGGACGACCGAGAGCCCGATGGGAGCATTCTGTATGTGAGGACGCCCACCAGATGCTAGGCTTTTGGAACTGGAGGACAAGGTCGCGTGACCGCGACAATTGGAGGTCTTCAATCCAGGCGGCCAAGGCCCGACGCGACGTCGGGCTATCGTGCCATAAAGAAGAAGAAGTAAGGCGTTGAAGTTCATCGGCGAGCCTCAAGGATTATACTTTGCTGGTGGAAAAATTAAATTACCACCATTATTGCCTCCGCCAGAACGTCTATGCTCATTGTTCTCTGGAACATAAAGAGATTCGGCTCATTTCCTCACAAATATACAAAAGTACAACAATTGCTTCCAAATGACTTCTTTTGGTGCAACACACATTGTACGTGATAATTTCATGCCTACTTTCAAGGTAATTGCAAACCATTCGTTTTCAATGAAAGTGTTCCTATGTAGTTAAGGCATATCAAATCAGGGGCAAATATATCATTTAGTGGGGTCCTTATTGCCACAATCGGATTTGGAACACAAGTTTTTACAAATTTATTCTATGGGCAATATGAAGTTCGCTGGGACCAGGGAGCGTCCAATAAAACGTTGAAATTTACCGTGTTTTCCAGGTCTCCCATTTCGACAAGAAGTATGTCCCGAGAATCGATTCTGTCTGATAAGTATGGGCAAGCAACAAAAACCAAAATACTCAGCACTGCGTTCACATCCCCGCAGTTTTTGCGGAGATCATTATACGGAAGGTGAAGGCTTCTGGCTTAAGGGGATGCCTGTTTTAAGCAAGCAACGCCTTTCATGGTATCAGTATGAGTTGTAAATTTGGGCACCGTAACATTACGTTTGGTTCATCCCACAAAGCCAGTTCTGCTGGTTGAAGTGAGGCACAAGGGGTGAGAGCGAAGCGAGCTCTCACTGCTTGTTTGTTTATAAAATTTCGTGGAACTGTTTCAAAAAAAAAAAACAATGCAACAAGAAATAAGACCCGTATTTATAAACATTCCTTAACTCAAGGAGACCTTGAGTCAAGGATGCCGAAATTCAATAAATTAAATGTCATTTCCCATACTTTTTCATAGAAATTATTTATATTCAGGAGTCAATGCATCCTTGATTTAAGGCGAAACTCAAGGAGACCTTAAGTTTTCAATAGACTTGAAATATTATATTTCAAGGAAGGTGGGTAGCTACCTTGACTTCAAGTGAGGTTGACTATAGAAAATTTCAAGGTCTAGTTGAGTTTCTCCTTAAATCAAGGATGCATTGCCTCCTGAATATAAATAATTTCTATGAAAAAGTATGGGAAATGACATTTAATTTATTGAATTTCGGCATCTTTGACTCAATATCTCCTCGAGTTAAGGAATGTTCATAAATACGGACCTTGTATTGGATATTTTTTTCGGTAAGGGTCCCTTCAGACTGACTGCCAAATGGCAGCACGTGCTACTAACTGGCAGTTCATTGCATCCAAACTAACCGCCATTTGGTTGACCATCCAGTTTCAATATTCAATGTGGCAACTCAATCATATGCGAGCTGACACTTTGACAACCGCTTGTCGAATTCAAAGTGACAATTTTACAAGTTTTGTTTGTTTGTTTTTTTTGTGTGAAATTAAATAATTATTGAATGGCCGAGTAATAATTCGAACGATTAGAGTCCGATTTCAATAGTTAAATTTAAAAAAATCTCGTAAATGAAAGTGTGGTTATGTCATTTTCAGCATCCAAATGGCGGTTCGTGATGCCAGCTTTTGGACGCGCCTCCGTTTAGAAGCCAGTTTAGATGCAGCTTAATGTTCGATTACTAAGCAACTCCACTACTCTATACGGTAGTATAGAAAGCGTAAAAAGCTCTGCAAAGCTTCATAGTAGTTGGGCAACCCTTGGAGCTTCTAGTCACTAATCAATTTTTTCCTTTCCTCCCATCTAAAATTACCGAAAGACGAAATTCAAAATTATTTGCGGATCTTAGTCTCAAGCTAGTGGAAAATTTGAGACTGGGAAGTAGTTTCAGTTGTCCTACTTCTAACCTGAGAGACCCTACAATCAACCTTGGTCAAGCGATCAGCCTTGGTTCATAATAAAATTCTGAAACGTGATAATTTTTGTGAAAAAAATAAAAGAATCACCTTTGAACAGCACAAACATCTTGCTATCATCCATGTAATGTTGTATCCCTTGCTCTTTCTCACTGTCAGCTAGGTTGCTACAGATTACTTTTATGCCGGGCTCGAAATTTAGACATTTAGACATGCTTTTGAAGTTGCCGTATGTGTATAAAACAAACCTGATTTTTCATCCAAACATCATGATCAAATATCAGAGGGGGTTGGGACCCTAAACCAAAAAAGGAAACCTCCAATAAAATTTTCTGAGTAAATATTTTTATTCGCCCACTTATTCCAACAAACCCCCCACAAAAATATTGTTTTGTCGACTCAACGGAACTTTTGTGAAGACAGAAGGAAAAGAATGGGGGGGGGGGTATTAAATACAGCTCATAGGTACGCCCGAAAAAGCTTTTAGCCCGAGGGGAGCGAAGGGTATCCAAATTTCGGCTGCGCCCGAAATTAGCCTCGGTCTTGTTACAATATTAATTCGCCATCGTGAAGCCCACAAAATTTCCAACTTTTGTATTACCAAGAATTGGCTCTTTACATATTTGTAGAATTTGGAAAACAGCGCAAACCTTTAACTTCGATTTCCCAAAATGTCATATTTTGCAGTTAACACTTTCCCGGACACAACGTCTATAGACGTCCAATTTTGAGCATTTGACCATACAAATCGTGTCAAATTTTGGCGTTGTGTCCAGCAATGAGTTAACCCACTATTCATGAGTGACACAGTAAACTAGTGTTATTTTGTCATGAAACTATAAGTTCTTAGACGAAAATTGACTTTCTTTAACACTTTGCAACATATCCACTTCTGTTTATAGCACCAACTGGGTTAGTTACAGTTGGGTTGAGATGAAATTTTTAGCATGCACTTTTAAAGACGTTAACGTTTTCAAATGATGTATTTATTATTATTTGCATTCCGTAATCACGAGTTCTATCGAATCGGCTTAAATTGTCGAAAATCGTGGAGCTGCCACACGATTGAAACGGACGAGGCATGTACGATAAATGCCTGCCGAAGAAGTTGATGAACACACAACTATAACTTAACTAGTGGACGCAGCGAGATTGCATGGACGACTCAGAACTCCCTGGGAGTAGTGAGTGCAACGCAACGTGAAGGGCAAACTCGCGTGAGCGCGACAATTGGATGTCAGCAATTCAGGCGGGCCCTATCGTGTCACATTGACGAAGATGATTAATTTATTTTTTCAATACAATAACAATAAATTCACTCACTTCTCACTTACTTTAGCGGCCGAAGTTGGTACCGCGAAAATATTCGCGATAATATAATTATGAACTGACTAACTGAACTCTATATCTTTAATAATGGTTTGCTAAATCGCTACAATATGCTCGTAAATCACAAACATCTTAAGTACTTACCCGATGTGCTAAGTCCAGGACTTGCTGTAAATTTCGCTACATCGACTATTTTAACGGCAAACTGTTGATTTGATTCTCTATGTATACATCGTCTAACAATTGAAAATGGTCCCCTGGAAAAAAGGAAATTTAAAATTAGCAAAAATAATACTCAATTTTGAGACGATTGAAATTAACATTTAAAGAAATTTAGGATGCACAATTAAAGCTATAGGTATAGCTCGGGAGAATATGACTTACTGCTAGACTTGATTTAAGGATCCGTAGACCGTAGGGTAAGTGAAGAGTGGTTTTTGGGGATTCATAAATTTTGATATTATCGCCTCGTAAGCAGAAGTGTGCAAATTACGTACTCTATGTAATACATACTCGAGGAAATCGACTAAGCATGTAGTTTGTGCAATTAATCCATAAATCATAAAACCATAATTAAACCACATAATTACAATGTTCAGGAATCAAGAGCGACAATTATACAGAGCGAGAGAGAGACGATAAATTATTTTCGATGGCGTTCATGTTTTGTGTTTAACACAACACCATAAGGACTCGACGACAACGCCACTGTTGACTATAGCAAGGGCTGTTTTCGGTATAAGACGACAAGACGCGCGACTACGTTAATGGAGTTCAATTCACCAAAGTGTGAAAAGTTGTTTTCGCCCGAAATCAAAATTGAGTTTAGAATTAGTTTCTTATTGCTACAGACGCAATGGATTTATTGTGGATTGACAAATTGTTTTGATGTTTTCAATGCGGAAACATTATGGCTGACCGATTTTAGTTGGTTGGTTAGATGAACTTGACATTGTATGAAAGGATCTGGAAGAAAATTCATCGGAAGCCTCAAATTTTCTAATAAATATATTTTCTCTGGAGGGTATGGGGTAAATATATTCTGAACAGCTTTAAAAAAAAATGTTAATTGGGAAAAAATATTAATTTCTAAAAACAAGCTGGAAAGGGGCTCACCAAAGAAAAATTCATCAGCTACAAGAAAAGCAGGTTGAGTCTGTCAAGGTCTTAGGAATTATGCAGGTACTATATGTACTTGCTGAACATCCCAAAGATTTCTTCAGCAAATGACTGGTAGTTTCGACATTCTTTAGATATTTCTTTTGTAGGCTTTGGCAATATCAATAGACTAGGGCTATATCGGGTCTGCCTGTCTGACTTCAGTAAACTTGAAAACACAAATAAATGATCCTTCAACTTTAGTAAAGGAAGGCCGCCGTCCGCCTTACAGATCTTAAACGTTACAGAGAACTCGATGTTGCTTTGCTGTAAAAATAACTGCGAAGCGAATCGACATTGCTATGATATTGAGCGGCTAAGTCGATTAAGCCTCTGCCTCCGATGTTGCGAGGCAGGTACATTCGCTCCACTGAAGATTTGGGGTCCGAAATTCAGAAGGCGGTCGTTGTTACACGAACCCGTCTTTGTACTACCTCGAATTCGGTGGCACTACAAGACAA
The DNA here is from genome assembly GCA_949715475.1 of Microchrysa polita. Lineage (NCBI taxonomy): Eukaryota > Metazoa > Arthropoda > Insecta > Diptera > Stratiomyidae > Microchrysa > Microchrysa polita. The sequence goes on from OX454421.1 coordinate 7,232,558, forward strand.
TATGCGGAATGAATACGTAATGAAGGAATTACATATGCGTTGATCGCAATGACTTTATTTCTCCCCAACAGATTCGATTTCAGCACCAGCTGTAACATACACTCCGGCAGCAGTCCTACCCTCAGATCAACCCTGGCCATCGCTTTGATCCACCTTGACAGCTTTTCTGCTCCTCGGCAAGAGCATTATGCGAGGAAATCGCAGTGGCAATAGATCATGCGGATAATAACAGTACCTTACTTGTGAGCCAAAAAGGAACGTGCATGCTTACGTTCTATAAATACATAATAGAGGTAGGCATGCACGTTATCGGCCTTGTGTAAGAATTTCTTACCATTTGTTTTTGACTAACAGCTGCTGAGAGGAAAGGTAAAATCTCACCTTAGGATTCCTAATCAGCCAATTGCTTTGTTGCGCAAGCAGACCCCATATACTCGGGTAACGTTTGTACCAGACATTCTGCACCCTATCAAAGCTTGGCGCTTTCCAATTCTTGCTCCGCTTGATGACTTCGCAGATGCCCGATTCGCTAACGTCAGCGAAGTTCATGACAGAGGTAAACTGACATGGCGGCTGATTTAATTTTTAATCCACTCGTATTCTTGGGAGTGCCGAGCTGGCATTTGCCAAAATCGACCCCACAGTATCAGTCACTCAAAAGTTGAACGTAGGTTGGTTGGTTGTAGGTTGGCTTATGTTTTTATGTCTACCGTCTGCTGGAAATGACCGCAGCAGATTGTGTCAAATGACTATGACCAGTATCCCCACGCAGAGAGTCTCGATTCCGTTTAAAACAAATTTTCCAGGCTGGTTCTTGGTTGTTTTCGCAAACCGGTGGCGTTATAGCGAACCCTGTGACCACGTAACCTGATTGTCGCTACGGCACCACGATACATATACAAGGGATTGCAGTGCAATAGCGACATCTCGAAAGAGTTTTGCCATTGATTTGAAAAAGAATATCAGGAGCTGCACCAGCTATTTTAAATTTACAATTAACAATTTACAATTTACAATGTTTTACGTTCAATTTTTAATGTTTACCTTTCAATTTACAATGTTTACCGTTCAATGGACTTTTTCAATTTTCAATGTTTAAGGTTCGGAGGTTCTTCAGAATATTATCGGAATTATCTTCGAATGCCGGTAACTTGTATAGCGCGGAAAATGTCCTTTTGAACATTATATCCTGCATGTATTGGAAAATCACGGTCTCTGATAACTGCACGGAAAAGAATTAAGGAGCAAATCAACTCGGCTACTGACAATTCAGTTAAGAAGCAACTGGTGAGGACCCAGTACAGTTCTTTTCAAAAAAAAGTGCAGCGGAGCGTAAGACGTGATAAACGCAACAACATCAACGCCTTAGCTTTGGACACAGAAGATGCGGCTTACGTGGTGCCAGTGGAACCCTTTACAAGCTCATAAAGCCACTGACTGGCAAATCTTTTACCAATGAGCATCCTGTAAAAGATAAACACAGGTGTCTGCTAGTCACAGATGAACAGCAACTGCGCCGATGTAGAGAGCATTTCATGAAGGTTCAATAATAACTTTAACCCTTCAAGCTCACCTTTACCGGAGGCAGTACGTGTTCCGCAAATTACCAGAATCAACACTGGTGTACGATCCAAGCTGGAATTAACTAAGGCCCTAATCATTGGAAGCTGGTAAAGCCCCGGGGACAGACGGAATGTCCATGGAATTTTTGAAATCAGATATCAACGCTATAGCGGATATTCTTCTTTCCCTGATCCAAGAGTGTTGGCCAACCGAGACTCTCCCTCGAGAATGGAAGAAGGGCGTCATTATTAAAACCATTAAAAAAGAAAATCTCAAGGTTTGCAATAATTGGCGTGGAATCTGTCTCCTCTCTGCAGTCTCCAAACTGATGGCCAAAACAATCTTGGACGGGATCAAGAAAACGATCGACCGCACTTTGAACAATGAACAAGCTGGTTTTCGTGAGGGTTTTTCATGTAGCGATCATATAAACACCCTCCGAATTATAATTGGACAATCCGATGAATGGAGATCCTCGTTACATCTTTTGTTCATTGACTTCGAGAAGGCGTTTGATAGCGTCGACCGGGCATATATCTGGACAGTCTTACGTAGGAGAGGCATACCAGAGAAACTTATTGCTAGCATAGAAAGGTGTCCTATAACGGAGCCCAATGTCATGTCTTACACAAAGGCGAATTGTTTAGTCCTTTCGAGGTGAATAATGAAATTAGACAAGGCTGCATTTTATCACCAAGACTTTTCCTTATTACCATCAATAAAGTAATCTGCGACGCTCTAGGCGACCATAAGAGTAAGGGTATCAGGTGGAAATTATTTAGCACCTGGGACTACGCCGACGACATTTGCCTTCTTTTAAACACCGCAGATCATCTGTCTCAAATGACGGATGCTTTGTATCGTGAAAGTTGAAGTGCAGCTTTAACAATTAATGCCGGTAAGACAAAATATCTGAGCTTGTCATCAGAAGGACAAAGAACAATATCTATTTGCGGATAGACGATAAAAAAATCGAGAACTTTACCTACCTTGGAAGCGTAGTGACAGCGAATGGTGGGGCTGATGCCGATGTAGAGTCGCGCGTAAATAAAGCCCGAGCAGTATTTTCCAGTTTGACGCCTCTCTGGCAAAACAAAAACATTTCTAGAAATACCAAACTCTGGATCTTCGAAAGCAATCCGTGCTTTTATATGGGAGTTCCACGTGGAAGATGACCACTAATATTAGTACCCACGACGCATCCTACAAATTCGCTGGCCTGGGGTAATCTCTAATGACGACCTCCTCCAAATTACTAGCCAAAATAGAATAGGCACCGACATCAAATGCGGAAGTGGCAGTGGATAGGTCACACACTTCGAAAAGAGCTAAAAAAAACATTGCGAAACAGGCTCTAGATTGAAATCCTCAGGGAACCGATGCAAGGCGTCCTGTGGAAAGACCAAAAAATACATGGAGAAGATCTGTTGAGGCAGAACGAAAATCTATAGGCAAATCGTTGGACCAGCTAAAGGTGATGGCTGCTAATAGGCAGAGGTGGAGAAGAGGCGCAGTCAATTCCCTATGCCCCACTAGAGGTTAAATGGAACTACAGAGAGAGAGAGTAATGGGAAGGCATAATTTCCCGTCACTTTGAAAATTAATTTACCGTTTATCTAAATTTACCGTTAGTCTAAATGGCGATGTGAGACCATTAGGTGACGTGTACCAAATTTGAATAAAACAACATGGCGAAAGCCAGTAGAAGAAAGTATTTCTGCGACTGTACACTACATTCTAAAATCGGGTTTTAGAGAGAATAAATTGCCGTTTTGTCCAGAAAGTTGCCTAGAATGCCATCTCTGTTAATCGGTAAACTATGTTTCGTTCGGTAAAATGCTTTTCCATATCTACCGCATACCGTGAAAATTCCCCAAACTAGAGCTGCGGGGAAGAAATTTTCCGAATTCTGTAGCTGGCGTTTTTTTTTTTATATTCAAAGGATTTTTTTCCAAAACAGAAGTTCTATGAAAAAATTTAGTTGCTGTACATCCACACGATACTATCAATTTTCAATCCGGAGATCAGATTACACATCTGGCCACAAAAATTGCTCCAGCTATTGAAAAGGAGATTACAGGAAAAAAGAAACAACTTTGAATCTACAAAAAATACCACGAAAAATGGGAAATTCCTTTTTTTCATCTGTCCATTTTTTCCTAATTACCAGGAATACATGGTTGAAGATTTCGTTATGCGGATTTACACTGGCCTTCTCCTTTACATTTGGTTTTCCTTTAGATTTCCCGAATCCATTAGTCGCTATACCGCCACCATACATATCCAGCACATATCAACGCTACTCACGTTCCGTATAGCGGATGGAGACAAAAAGATCAATTAGCTTTGCCTTGTAACTCAAGCCATAGTCAATGGTCTAACTTTTCCATTCCGTTTCGATCGATGATGTATAGGACAAGTTAACTTTCCAAATAGTCCCTATAAGCAAAGCATCGTCCACATTTCGAATCCCGGTAAATTCCATCATCATCAACATCCCTTCATAGCATTCACCCGCAAAACATACTACCGGGATGAGTACTTTTCTGTTTTTTTCCCGTATATGAAAAAGCAAATCCCATCGGACTTTAGCCATGCCATCGCGAATAGTTCAGGTCATAAATTGTCGAGTTTTATGGCATGGACATATACGAACATATACACACGGGCATTTTGCAAAAAAAAAAGGAATTGCGACTGCTATACTAATTCACATTCGATTGCCGACTATACCATCAAGCCGCACCGAATTGAAGTTTCCTTCCGTCTCACATAGTGCCTACCTCTAACTCATTCCTTGTTTTTTTTTTCCAAAAATATATCGTCGAATACTTTCCGTTTTTCACACAAACGTATAAGGGTTCTGTCCTGTTGATAAGGATACGTGGAAGGGAAAAAGTGAAAAACGTAAAGCTTCACCCATCCTATACCTAAACACAAGAAGATTCGAATTTCGATATTTGCGCTCTATGGCCTTTTCATTGTCAGCACAAAAATGAATAAATGGCGAAGCACACAGCTATAAGCGCGAAGAGGAGTGTTTTACGAAGAAATATAACCGAAAGGATTCTCTCTTTCGCTATATGTATATAAACAAAAATTAATGGTTCAGTGATTTTCGTATTTATGGTAAAATTTCAATGTGTGAATTTTTCACTTTGAAAAAATACACGCAAAGGATTCGATATGCGTGTCGATGGAAAACAAATTGAAAGGATTGTCTTCGAAAGGTGAATTATCTTTTTTCGTGCTTTTAGGGTTTCCTTATAAATTATTTTGGACTATGTGCGGAAGGTGTGCAGAATTGAGATTGTCCTATGATTACTATAGGAATGTCTGTAAACCATAAGGACGACTGACGGAGCGTACAAGATTGATTTAAATCTGTTGGATGGCTTAACAGTGGAGAGAATATGCTGAAAATGGGATTTTAAAACTTTCACTCTTTGAACGGTTTTCCCCCAAATTACTACCACCATCTGGCATCTGAAAATTCCTATATTTATGAGTCAAATATGATTCATAGACGTGAATGGGAAGGATCGATTTGTTCATATTTGTATTATGAAATTTAACTTCCACTTAAAATAGATTTCGGGACAGCAGAATTTCGAAGCACGTTTTTTATACCCCTCGCTCATAGAGTGAAAGGGTATATTAACTTTGTCATGAAGTTTGTAACGCATTGAAGGAAGCATCTTCGACCATATAAAAAGTATACATATATGATCAGCATGACTTGGGGAGTCGATTGGGCGATGTCCGTGTGTCCGTCTGTCTGTCTGTCCGTCTGTCCGTCTGTTGCGACGCGTTTTTCTCGGCTACTATAAAAGCTACGGAGCTGAAATTTTGCACAAGTGCTTACTATTTTTGCAGGCTCTTTGTATGTTTGAATCACCGAAATTGGATCATTGGGTCATGGGGCTGCCATATAAACCTAGCCCCCCAATTTAAGTTCTTCTAGGAAAAACTTTTTTATTTGTGCACCAATTTCAACCAAAACATATCTGAGAATTGATCAAATCTGACCATGGGGTCATGGATGGGGCGGCCATACAAACCCAAACCTAAGAAGGTGCTTCTAAGAAACATTTTTTGCACCAATTTCACAAAACCTTGAATTAATGTGTCTTTACCAAAGCAACGAAAAAGTTCAAATCGAATGGAATCGTACTGTGGGGTCATGCTCCCGCAACCCCAATAAAATTTTCCGAGTAAATATTTTTATTTGCCCACTTATTTCAACCAAGCCCAAAACTTTTGTCAAGACGGAAGAAAAAGAATGTGGAGGGGGGATTAACTACAAGTCATGGGTACGCCCGAAAAAAACACTTTTAGCCCAAGGAGAGCGAAGGGTATCCAAATTTCGGCCGCGGCCTCCGGGGTTGACGAGCGTATCGAGCAGAGGGCGAAGCCCCCTAGTTATACCCTTCGCTTATTAAGCGGAAAGGGTATATTAACTTTGTCATGAAGTTTGTAACGCATTGAAGGAGGCATCTCCGACCATATAATAAGTATACATATATGATCAGCATAACATGGGGAGTCGATTGGGCGATGTCCGTCTGTCTGTCTGTCCGTCTGTCCGTCTGTCCGTCTGTCCGTCTGTTGCTACGCGTTTTACTCGGCCAATTTAAAAGCTATGGAGCTGAAATTTTGTACACATGCTTCTTTTTGTTGCAGGCAGTTTGTATGTTTGAATCGCTAAAATCCGACAAGGGGGTCGTGGGGCTGCCATACAAACATACCCCCAAAATTAGGTTCTTCTTAGAAAAATTTGTTTATTTATGCACCAATTTCAATAAAATTTCGCACAAATGTGTTTTCGTTGCTGACACATAACATATGTAAAAATCGATCAAATCGAAGAATGGGGTCGTGGGGCTGCCATACAAACTTAGTCCCCCGAATTAGGTTCTTCTAAGAAAAACTTTTTTATTTTCTCATCGATTTCAATCAAGTTTTGCACAAATGTGTTTCTAGTGATATCAGAAAAGATATGTAAAAATGGACTAAATCGGACCATGGGGTCATGGGGCTGTCATACAAACCTAGCTCCCCAAATTATATAAGTTCTTCTAAGATTTTTGTTATTTATACCCTAATTTCAACAAACTTCACACAAATCTGTTTCTATTCATGACTATTCATGACACAAAACATATGTATGATTAGATGGAGTCGGACCATGTGGTCATGGGGCCACCATACAAACCTAGCTCCCCAAATCAATTTTTTCTAAGAAAAAACATTTTTATTTGCACACCAATTTCAATCAAACCTCATGGAAATGTATTTTTATTGATGTTACAAAACAATGCAAAAATGAATTAAATCGGATCATGGGGTCATGGGGCTGGCATATAAACCCAACCCCCAAATTAGGTTCTTCGAAGAAAAACTTTTTTATTTGTCCACCAATTTCAACCAAATCTTATAATTAATGCCTCAAACATACGTAAAAATTGATGGAAAGGCCATGCGTTCATTGGGTTGCCGTACAACCCCCCTCCCCCCTTTGGTTAATCTAAGAAACCCATGTCCCCCGCTTCCCCCAATAAATAGTCGCCCCGGCACTTATGTCAAAATTCAAGGAAAAGCATGGAAGCGGGGAGGACTGAACAGAACACAAGTCATAGGTACGCCCGAAAAAACTTTTAGCCCGAGGGGAGCGAAGGGTATCCAAATTTCGGCCGCGCCCGAAATTAGCCTCGGTCTCGTTTTTATTTAATTTATTGGAAAAAAGATTCAAAGAAATAATCTTCTTTCTTTTTAATTACAAAGATCCAATCACTTTTAAAGCTCTATCAATGAAGTTTAATTAGTGAAATGCGGCACGATACGTATAGATATGAGTAATAGGCCAGTCAATAAACCGAAATATAAGACGTTAGGTCGCAAATAATAGCTCGGCTCTGGTTTTTTGGGATATTGCTAGGATAGATACCAGTAGTGTACCACCAAGTTTGCAACTTCGAAAAACCTGTGCTAACCCCGTGACACTCAAAAAACCTCTAAATTTTAGGACTTTTTTCATATTTTGGTTTGTAATTTTTAAAAAGTGCTTCCTACAAGAAAGTCGACCACTGCACTTTTAAAGCTAACAAAATCTTCTTTAATTTGAATGCAGATACAGCATTTTAAAATATGTTTTTTTTTGTAGAAAAGTCCGAAATTGCAATACGACGTACTCTATTACGTGTTCCGATTCCATCTGTTGGTGGATGCGTTGAGGCCGATCCAGGAACACGGTTGGATGAATTTTGTTTAAAATTCAAAAAGAAAAAAAGTTTTTCTCACAAGAACCTAATATTTATGGGTTGGTTTGTATGACTGCCCTATGACGTAATGTTCCGATTCCATATTTTCCTAGATATGGTTTGAAGCTTTACTAGGAACACATTTGGGTGAGGTTTAGTTAACATTGGTTCATAAAGAAAAAAAATTTTCTTAGAAGAACCTAATTTCCAGAGATTGGTTTGTATGACAGCTCTATGACGTTGTGTTCCGACTTAATCCGTTCCTAGATATTTTTTGAGGCTTAACCAGGAACACACTTGGGTGAAGTTTGGTTAATATTGGTACATAAAGAAAAAAAAAATTCTTAGAAGAACGTAATTTCCAGGGGCTGCCCTATGGCCCCATGGTCCGATTCCTATTTTTAAATTGCTGTATCTTGGGATCCTTTTCACCTACAAAGCTTTTGGTTTTGTTAGCTTTAAAAATCCAGTAGATGGCTTTCTTGTAGGAAGCAGCTTTTGGAAATTACACACCAAAATATAAAAAAAGTCCGAATATTTTTAGGTTTTTTGAGGGTCACGGGGTTAGCACAGGTTTTTCGAAGTTGCAAACTTGGTGGTACACTTCTGGTATCTACCCTAAGAATTTCCCAAAAACACAGAGCCGAGCTATTTTTTGCGACCTAAAATCATAAAATGACTGGCCTATAAAGTAAATCTCATTTCTCTAATTGTTTTGCTAATACTGAACTAAATGATTGGAAGTTGAGCCGCTGCTTCACCTAATTAAAACTATTATTTGTACGCAAGGTTTCTACTTGTACCATACTATATTAGTTACCGTCTCCTTTGTTCATTCCCCCTGTCGTCGCTGCCTTAGGGGCTTCCTAATTGAGTCAAGAACAGAAATTATTACAAAAGTAGCATCTTCACTCAATGGCATCGTGATGGGATGTCGTGACTCGTAAGAGGTTGAAAACTTAATTGACCCCATATATTTATAAGGGCGGCCTTCTATTTATTAAAGATAGACACGACACTGCGAGGCCGGACAACATGAGTCTGTTGTCTTTGTTCACTAAACATGAAAATTAGTTTTAACCCTAGAGAGATAATCTACGTCGAATCGACGTACAGAAATTTTTCTTTTTATTATATCTCATAAGTGAAGCTTCATAATTTGTTGGTTCCAAGATTTAACTCAATTCATGTCTGTAGGCGTAATTACGTGGCAAAATAATTAGCTTGGGTGCCACACAGCCTAAGATATTGGGGGGTCATAAGTCAAATATACGTCGAATCGACGTATGATTATCTTTAACGTCAGTAAAAACTGTAGAACAAATTTGTACTGAAAAATATTTTATTTCCCCCGAATTGACAATTTTATAAATCTTCATAATGTGGATGTGTATTTTCTTGGATATAACCACTAAAAGCCTGTTTCGATAAAGATATCCTTTATTTTAATCTATTGAAAGGACAGCTCATTTTCTACTAGAACCACTTTTTTAAAATTAATATTATATACACAAAGAAATGATAATTTTGCAAAACCATGAGTTTAACAGATTAATATTAAATACAAATGATTATATATCTACCTTTTAACAACATGTTACTCTTAACAAAGAAGTTATAAGGATGTTAACTCGCAACACGTCGAATCGACGTATGATTATCTTTTCAGGGGTAAAAAATATGATTATCTCTCTAGGGTTAAGATAAATACAAAAGTTCAGATATATTTTGGGTAACGTCCAATGGAAATTTGGGATGATAGTGTGTACGAGTATTAGTGGACAAAAGGAAGAACAGAGGGTAAAAACACAGATTGATAAACCTTATTTAGTTTTATATCGTTTGAAAAATTTAACATCCAACAAGATAAATGGGTATTTTCGTTATGCACAGGGCTGGATTTAGCCGTTATGGTGGGGTCAAAGTGGGCATTTACTACCCCATTTTTAGGCGGCTGTATCTTTGAAACGGCAATAGCTAGGACTCTGGACTTTTCAGCAAAATGTAGGTCTGGTCTTCGTCGACTTTTCGAACCCCCACTTTCGAAAATTTTCATTGCAAAACACAAAAGTGAGATTTTCGGGCCTTTAGAAGCGTCCTACGGGGGTCAAGTGGCGCATTTATTACCCCATTTTTAGGCGGCTGTATCTTTGAAACAGTGATAGCTAGGACTCTGGACTTTTCAGCAAAATGTACGTCTGGAGTCCCTCTTCATCGACGTTTCGAACCATCACTTTCGACAATTTTCGAATGAAAACACAAAAGTGCGATTTTCTGGCCTTTAGAAGCGTTTTAGAGGTGTCAAAATAGGTAGATATTACCATATCTTTAGACGGCTGTATCTCTGAAACGGTGATAGCTAGGACTCTGGACTTCCCAAAAAATTACTTTCAATTGTAGCAATACCGCTAAACGCATTTTAATTATGTTTTCTCTAACATGTTTATGGACTGGTTTTTTGAGAAATATACTGTTTTGAAGTTATAAGCAATAAACGGAAAAACTCCGAAAATGAACGGTTTTTTTTTGTCGATTTTGCCCTGTTCCACAACGAAATTTTGGTGGGAAGCTCCGGATTCAAACTCAGCAAAAAAAAAACCATAAGAAACAAAACAACATTTTCTACACCACATTTTGTAATCTGAAATCTCCTAATGACTACACTATTGGTCTTTGATGAACAACAATGAAATCAGCAACTGTATCACGACCGAATGATGGCTACAAAAACTAATAAACTAAATCTGATTGGACATTTTTGCTGTTGCTGCTTACTGCCCATAATCTATTATTCGCGTAACGTAACGACTTACATTTTCTGCCTTCGGCCTTATGCTTTTTTAAGAGTTAATACCGTTAATTGTTGAATTTATTAAGAAAACTTGAAAAAAAGCATACAAAATCTTACTTGCCTATGAGCGCTTTATACGGGCACATCGCATTTTTTATGGTCGCTAATAGAGGTGGTCGTTTAAGAAGGGCAAAATTTGTATGGACAAATGAGTGATGTAGTGGTCGTTGATCCGACAAGCAGGTGGTCGCTTAATACGGGGAACAAATGTATGGAGTTGTATGGAAACGAATTCCGTTCCCGAAAAAATCGGTCGTTATGAGAGGTGGTCGCTTAATACAAATGGTCTTTTAGACAGGTTTCACTGATTTCAAATACAATTTTAAAATATTTAAATTTTTAATTTTTTTAATTTTTATACCCTTCACTCGTAGAGTAAAGGGTATATTAACTTTGTCATGAAGTTTGTAACGCATTGAAGGAAGCATCTCCGACCATATAAAATATGTATATATATGATCAGCATGACGAGCTGAGTCGATTGGGCGATGTCCGTCTGTCTGTCTGTCCGTCTGTCCGTCTGTCCGTCTGTTGCTACGCGTTTTACTCGGCCAGTTTAAAAGCTATCGAGCTGAAATTTTGCACACATGTTTCTTTGTATTGCAGGCAGTTTGTATGTTTGAATCGCTAAAATCGGACCGTGGGGTCATGGGGCTGCCATACAAACCTAACCCCCCCCCCCCCAATTTGGTTTTTCTAAGAAAAACTTTTTCATGTGTTTACTAATTTCAACGAAATTTCACACAAATGTGTTCCTATTGATAACACAAAACATATGTAAGAATGGATCAAATCGGACCATGGGGTCATGGGGCTGCCATACAAACCTAACCCCCCAAATTAGGTTCTTCTAAGAAAAACTTTTTCATTTGTGCACCAATTTAAACCAAATTTCACACAAATGAGTTTCTATTGATGCCACAAAATATATGTAAGAATAAATGGAATCAGACTGTGGGGTCATGGGGCTGTCATACAAACCCAGCCCCCAAATTGAGTTTTTCTAAGAAACACTTTTTTATTTGTCCACCAATTTCAATCAAACCTCATAAAAGTGCATTTCATTAGATGCCACAAAACATGTGTAAAAATGAATGGAATCGGACGATGGGGTCATGGGGCTATCATACAAAGCCAACCTCCTAAATTGAGTTCTTCTACGAACAACTTTTTATTTGTGCACCACTTTCAACCAAAACTCGTAAAAGTGCACTTCAATTGATGCCATAAATAATCGGACTATGGAGTCATGGGGCTACCATACAAGCCCAACCTCCCCATTTTGGATCTTCTAAGAAACATTTTTTCTACACCAATTTAAAAAAAAACCTCAATGCGTCTTTATCAAAACAAACAAAAAGTAAAACAAATAGAATCGTACTATGGGGCCATGCTCCCGCATCCCCCCAATAAAGTTTTCTGAGATATTTTTTTTTATTTTACCACTTATTCCAACCAAACCTCACACAAATATTGTTTTATCGACGCCACAGAATTTGTCAATATCAAATATTATGCGAAAACAGAAGGAAAAGAATGGGGAAGGATTAAATACAAGTCATAGGTTTGCCCCAAAAAACTTTTAGCCCGAGGAGAGTGAAGGGTATTCAAATTTCGGCCGCGCCCGAAATTAGCCTCGGTCTCGTTTAATTTTTAAAATTCTAATTTTTAAATTTTTCCTTCAATTTTTAAATTTAAATTTTCAATTCCTTCCAAATATTATCCGAATGATCTTCCTTGGAATGACACCCATCTTGACGAAGTAAACTGTCTTTCTGAACACTATATCCTGCGGGAGATGCAATGGGAAGGACTAGTCTCGTTCATTTTTATACCCTTCACTCGTAGAGTAAAGGGTATATTAACTTTGTCATGAAGTTTGTAACGCATTGAAGGAAGCATCTCCGACCATATAAAATATGTACATATATATATGATCAGCATGACGAGCTGAGTCGATTGGGCGATGTCCGTCTGTCTGTCTGTCCGTCTGTTGCTACGCGTTTTACTCGGCCAGTTTAAAAGCTATCGAGCTGAAATTTTGCACACATGCTTCTTTTTATTGCAGGCAGTTTGTATGGTTGAATCGCTAAAATCGGACCGTGGGGTCATGGGGCTGCCATACAAACCTAACCCCCCCAATTTGGTTTTTCTAAGAAAAACTTTTTCATGCGTGCACCAATTTCAACCAAATTGTTTCTATTGATAAGACAAAACATATGTAAGAATGGATCAAATCGGACTATGCGGTCATGGGGCTGCCATACAAACTTAACCCCCCAAATTGATTCTTCTAAGAAAAACTTTTTTACTTGTGCACCAATTTCAACGAAATTTCATTTTTATTAATGCCACAAAACATATGTAAGAATGGTTCGAATCGGACTGTGGGGTCATGGGGCTGTTATACAAACCCAACCCCCCAAATTGAGTTTTTCTAAGAAAAACTTTTCGATTTGTGCACCATTTTCAATTAAACCTCATAAAAGTGCATTTCAATTGATGCCACAAAACATATGTAAAAATGAATGGAATCGGTCTATGGGGTCATGGGGCTACCATACAAACCCAACCCCCCATTTTAGATCTTCTAAGAAACATTTTTTCCACACCAATTTCAAAAAAAACTTAATGCGTCCTTGTCAAAAAAAAAATTAAAACGAATGGAATCATACTATGGGACCATGCTTCCGCATCCCCCCAATAAAGTTTTCTGAGTAAATATTTTTATTTTCCCACATATGTTCGCCCAAAAAAACCTTTCAGCCCGAGGAGAGTGAAGGGTATTCAAATTTCGGCCGCGCCCGAAATTAGCCTCGGTCTCGTTAAGATTCATTTACCGTTATTCCAGTAACTGGTCTGGTCGTATCGGATTCTTTTATACGACCATCGGAGGATCAAGCGTATCAAGTTAGAAAAATATATTGATGTGCTGAATGTATTGGTAAAACAAAATTGTTTTCGGAAAGTTGCCGGGAACGCTGTTGCCCTGTCAATCGTACAAACCATGTTTCGTCCGGTAGTGTTACTTGTTCGCGTCTCGTTTTTTTTTTTGACGGGAGATATATATGTTATGTGAATATGAATTTAAACTAAACCAAATAGGATCATCCAAAATACAAGAATTTATTCAACGAATATGAATTTTAGTCCGATGTGTCCAATTTCAATATTTTCTATTTATCGCATCTTCCCGTAGAATTTAGTTTTGGCTCGTTATTTTGTCCGTATTCATAGTTTCGTAAACACTTCTAGATGTGGGTGCTTTCCAATACCTAATATACATACTTCACAAAAGTTTCAAAGATTATCCTTTCACAAACTATCCTCCACCAAAGTGAATAGTGGTTTAGCTCATTCACAATCAGGAGAGTTGCCAGATTGGGCTCCTTCTCGCCAATTGGGCTATCTTTTTTCTCAATTGGCGACAAAAATTCTCAAAAGTCGCCGCGCGATTTTTTGGGCTACATAAAATACGCGCTAGTTTTAAATATTATTTTTCCAAGACAAATTTGATTTTTTGGAGGGTACTGAATTAAAAAATCTAGGGACGCGGCAGCGTCCCACCCGCCAAAGAAAAGCGAAGAAATTTGAATAAATCAAAAGTGAGAAGCGACTAAGACTATGTTTACACGACGGAACAAGTACGGGTTTTCGGACCTCTGGAGCTCGGAACCTGGTTGACCCTGAGTGTTCAAATTTGATAGAGGTTATCACTCGCGCCGTTTTACGAAGTGTAGCAAATTTCAAGGAGATACGATGAAAAGCACCGGAGATATAGGAGTTTGAAAATCGCATTTTTTCATAAATCTTGTTCTCGTTGTTCTTGTTGTTTATTGACAAGGCTACAGCTTCGTAGAGAGCGTCTCGGGATTTGCTCTCTTTTTCCATTGATAGAGTTTGTCCTGAAGGTGTCCATAGGCTATCATTTGCTCCGACCCGTGCAATAACAAAAAAGATACAGCGAAAAATGTGAAAAAAATGCATAGAGTTTCTCGCTTAAGTCTTTTTATATGTTTTAAAAATCGATTTTTCACGGAATTCTGATGAGTTAATTTTAGCAAAATTTGGCATGCAGATTTATTCTTGTAATTCCACTCGGTTTGATCCTGTTGTGAAAGCCAAAAAGGGCACTCTTAGTTATATAGTGACTGATACAGAGACTGGTCCTGATACCTATAGCTATCTCTGATTCCTGGTCACTTTATCATTGTAAAAGCAATGCTTGGTAAAGGCGTTTAGTTTATTATTTACACTAAATGGGCCTGACACAATTGAAGGAACAATTCCAAATGACACCGGCCCATTTTGGCTGAAAGTTTTTTAAATGAAAACAGCCGACGTTAAAAAAATTTCACATTTAAGTAAATTATCTTTTATTGTTTGATTTCTGCCATATTCCGTAAGGTGATCGTGAAAAGGGCATTTCCAATTACTTTTTCCTATTCGAAAGAGACTTTATTTATTCACTTGGGAGCAAAAAAATCGACCCACCCCAAATGCTTCCGTTCTAAACACGATTACTCAAAAAATAATAAAGAGTCTGTTTTTATTTTCAACTCTGTAAAATCAATAAATGGAACGTGCCTGACCAACGCTATACATGTGCTACTGCTGAAAATATGGAACGACGAGGAAATCCCCGAAGATTGGCGCAAAAGCATAATCTGCCCAATCCACATAAAGGGTGACAAGCTGAAGTGTGAGAATTACAGGGGCATATCAATATAGTTTGTACGGCCTATAAGATATTATCTAAAATTCTTGAAAAGAGAATTAATCCGTACGCAGAACGAATCATTGGCGAGTATCAAGGCGGCTTCAGACCTGGTCGCTCAACGACCGATCAGCTTTTCCCAGTGAAGCTACTACTCCAAAAGTGCTGGGAATATAACATCGACGTATACCAAATCTTTGTCGACTTCAAGCAGGCATACGACAGTATCGATCGAAGTGTACTGTACAACATTATGCTGAATTTTGGTATACCGGCAAAGTTAGTGCGACTCACAAGGATGACGATGACTAATACCGTCTCGCAGGTCAGAGTGCAGAATCGACTCACTGACCTATTTGAAACTCGTACTGGACTCAAGCAGGGCGACGGGCTGGCGCCGACGCTCTTCAACCTTGCTTTGGAGTATGTAATTCGAGCCATGAATATGGACAGCAGCGGAACGCTACTCATCAAGTCGACTCAATTAGTAGCGTACGCCTACGATACCAACATCATGTCAAGAAGGTTGGGTGATGCAGAAAGCCTTCTGCATAACCTCAATAACGTCGCAAAGGAAGTTGGACTACATATCAACGAAAGCAAAACAAAGGCCATGATGCAATCGAAAACAAGGACGCCAGCAAATTCAAGCATCACAGTGGGGGACCTTAGTATCGAGTATGTAGACAACTTCAACTATCTGGGTTGTAACTTATCAAAGGACGCCAACGAAACCGACGAAATCAAGCGACGGATACAACTAGCCAATAAGTCATATTTCTCGGTCCTCCCTATAATTAATTCGAAACTTGCGCACAGGAACACGAAGCTCCGCGTGTACAAAACGATCATCCGACCCGTGCTATGTTATGGCTGCGAAACATGGACCCTCACCCAAGCCTCCGAAATTTTGCTAGACCGATTCGAACGAAAGGTCCTTCGGCGAATTTTCGGCGCCGTTCGCGAGCGAGACCAATGGCGTATTCGGTACAACCATGAGTTGTATCAATTGTACGATGAGCTGGAAGTATCGAAAATCGTGAAGCTTCAACGTTTGCAATGGGCGGGGCATGTACAACGGATGGACGATAATCGCATGCCAAAGAAAGTGATGAAAGCACAACGAATTGACGGAGCGAGGTTGCGTGGACGACCGAGAGCTCGCTGGGAGAACTCCGTAGGTGAAGACGCACACCAGCTGCTGGGCTTCCGAAACTGGAGGACAAGGTCACGTAACCGCGACAATTGGAGGTCAACGATTCAGGCGGCCAAGGCCCGACGTCGGGCTATCGTGCCACATTGATGATGATGAAAATCAATAAAAAAACATTATTTATTATTAAACTGTGTTAAAACTTACATTTTGTTTATACTTACAACTTGCATTTTTAAACTTTGTATGGGGACTTAAGCGGACTTTGGGGTAGTTTTTGAGGGTAAGAGGGGCACGGAAAATTTTGTAAGAGTGCAGATAAGTTAGGTAACCTCTGGAGCACGCAAATGCATACAATTTGTTTCATTGCGATGCCTAAAACTTGGATTTTATGGCTTCATACGCTCTTTGGGGCTTGAAAAACACTTAGGCCCGTATTTATGAACATTCCTTAACTCAAGGAGACCTTGAGTCAAGGATGCCGAAATTCAATAAATTAAATGTCATTTTCCATACTTGTTTCATAGAAATCACTTATATTCACGAGTCAGTGCATACTTCATTTAAGGAGAAACTCAAGGAGACCTTGAAATTTTCTATAAACAACCTCACTTGAAGTCAAGGTAGCTACGCACCTTCCTTGAAATATAATATTGCAAGTCTATTGAAAACTTGAGGTCTTCTTGAGTTTCGCTTTAAATCAAGGATGCATTGACTCCTTTATATAAATGATTTCTATGAAAAAGTATGGGAAATGACATTTAATTTATTGAATTTCGGCATCCTTGACTCAAGGTCTCCTTGAGTTAAGGAATGTTCATAAATACGGGCCTTAGGGGTTGTTTTTAAGGGAAGGCGGTGCTCGCCATATTTTTTGCTTTTGCCATTGAATCACTCCGAATTTACGACATTTAATGCACTGTAGCGATCATCGAAATTTAAAAGTGGTAGTGCTAACTTGACAGACATAAATCATGTTTTAAAGCGTTTAGGGTGGATCGATTTCTTTGCTCCCGCAAGTATATTTTTGCATTTAATGAAATTATTTATGTACAAAGAATAGCTCTTACGTTTTATTTTGGCAATAAAATTTTTTGGGCTACTTTGGGCTATAAAAAAACTGAAATTTGGCGATTTCTTCTGAAAATATCTGGCAACCCTTCAGCGCAGACATTGCCATATGCCAGCGAAGGCTCTCTTATACAGAACAAGGTACATAGACTTCTTGCGAATTCACCTTCACATAACGGTCGTCGTAGTTTTACAGAGGATTCGAGAATCCATTTGTTTTCTATACATCGCCAACTCCAAGTATGGAAGGGGGAGCGACCTTTATGATTATATTTTCCTGAATTTTCTGTTGTATGCTTCGAGGCTCTATGTGTACGAGTGTATGTTCGAATTTAACGAACCCACCTCATCTATATGTATGCAGGTATTGAATTGTTAAAATGTTGTATATTTCATCGATTTGTTTATTTGTTTTTACAACGAACAAAAGCATATCGACCGATTCGATACTTCGTCCATGGTACTTCTGCCAATACTTGCTATAGCTGGAAAATGCAAAAGGATAAACTGCTATTTTACCCTGGTGGATTTCTAATGTGTGCCTGGTTTTTGTTTGTTATTGCTTCGACTGCTGAATGATGCATATGTACGGTAACTTTATGCATTGAATGCAACGAAAATAACAATTGAAAAACGCTTGAATGGGTTCTAGTTTCGAGCGGAATTTTCCCGAGCTCTTCTATACGAGTTGGTATGCGAAAATGGGGGGAAATGAGAAAAGTTGTTTGGAAACGTGATTAAGTCTTAAGTCGACAATAATAGAAAGTTTGTTTTTCAGAATTCATATGTAGGTATCCATAAACATTCGGGTGGACGGTGGAGGTTGTATGAAAGTCCTGATTTCTTTGAAGTGAATAAATTAAAGTATGTCGAAGCTTCGTGGGTAATTCTGCAGCTGATGAGACTCGTTACATGGAACTAAATTGTCTTCGTCTATCATTATGTATTTTTTACGTGACCCTTTAAATTTTAATCGGCTGACAACCTGTGTAGTGTAGTAATTGAAATGTCACATAAAATTTATTAATTCATTACCAATAAATTCTTGAATTACACACATAAATTATTTCCAACAAAACTTGCACAACATTCATCATTCTCCGTACAGCATGCCTAAAATACATAACGAAACGACACGGGCGTCCAACTGTAATCAATTTCAATCCGAATCGGTCTTCACTAAATGGATTACCCGAAAATGCCTTCTCAATTATTCAGAAGCTACTCAAACTCGATTCGCATTATGTACTTTCAAGTTGAATTTCTAAAATTATCGGAAAAGGTGTAAGAAATGAAGTTGCAAAGTTGGTGAGACTCTGCTTGGAGATAATATGTCAACTGCCAGGACGATATCGATGTCTCCGTTGGATTCATCGAGTCCTAGAGGTTTTCTTTAACTTTTTCTCTTTTAAACTCTATAGCCATTGTCGGTCTATACTTTTTGGTGACAAATAATTCTACTGTGAAAGCAATCCGGCAGAGGCAGTTCAAAAGTTAACCGGCGGAATCGATAAGAGGCATCATGAGAACTTTACCAACGACACACAAAATTTTGAAATCTGCTCACGAATTTCTTATCGAGAGAGAGATCCGTTTTCGTTGGCTCTTATTTTATGGCTGAAATTTTATTCATTCAGATTCATTCGTTGTTCGCAAACTATATCAAGGTAGATTGGAAATTCACGCCCAGGAGATGGAGTGATAAAGATTTTCACGGAATTTTAGCACACTGAATTGTATTTTGTGAAAGGGAATAGTTTAGTATATAGGCTATAGGGAAACTAGCAAACAAACTTTACAAAGCTTATCGGCTGTAAAGATTGATGTTCGATGGAAGTCTCTTGTTTGTGCAAATTGGAGCATAACGGTGTACTGTGGAACTTTCAATGAATTTAATGCGGAGATGCTTTTCGTTTTGTTAAGTCGGTAATGAAAGCACGAAAGCTTTATGCTTAAGTTTTGTGTTCCTAGAGGCGACTCATGCGATGATCGCTCAGCATGGTCTTATCGGCGATCATTCCCGATGGCAGCTTGCTGCTATACGGGCTTTTCATGCCTCTTCGGGGCGGACCGAACCCGTTTCATCAATGAAACGGCAAGAGTTGCCAAAAGACCCCTCCATGGCAAGAGCCATGAAGGTTCGATGCAGAATGGATGTGTATGTCTGTGTATGTATGTGGATGTGTTTTTTCGTCAAACTGGGAGCATTTCATCTCAGCGCGGTTGCTCTCAATTCTCCTAATCCGCGCCGGCATCGAAACCAATCCAGGTCCCGAAATCTACATCTGCTGTGTATGCAACCGACGAATCTTCGGGGTCCTTGAGGTGTACCTGCTGCAGAGAATGTCATTTCTACTGCTCAGGCCCAAGAAAAATAAGACATTATGACGAGTTGCCCTTTGTTGCTCCAGGGTGTCTGCACGCGGGTCAGCCCCCAGCCACCCCAGGCCCTAGCTCACAAGCTAATGGCCCACCACCGTCTCCGGTCATTCCGCCACCCGTCTAACAATACAATACAAGTCTAACACCTGCACCCCCTGCAGCAGTGTACACCCCACTCACCATATTGCAGTTTAACTGCAACGGCATCCGTCTGAAGATCGACGAGATAGTCCGTTTCATGAGTACGCGCAGAATTCTGATAGCGGCATTGCAGGAGACAAAGCTCCAACCTTCAGCTCCCGAATTTAACATCCGCGGCGATTACATACTTTTGAGCCGCGATAGAGTCGGCAGGCAGGGTACTAATCCAGGAGGAGGGCTTGCATTCCTAATACACACAACCGTTCAATACAGTCTATTAGATCTTCGTTCTAACGACGGCACGGCGGAAATGCAAGCTATTGCCGTTAAATCCGGCAATACCAATACCAATACCGAACTTATAAACATTTATATGTTCCACCAACTGTGGCTCTGGCTATAAGTTCGATATTGGTCCACTCCTCACAGGACAACACAGGATCCTACTTGGCAACTTTAACGCCCATCACGAACTCTGAGACTCTCTTCTCGCAAATGATGCCAGAGGTATAGATATCGCGTCCAAATTAGACCCATCAGACTTCTCCGCACTCAATGGAATTTCGTCAACACGCGTCGCTGGCGCCTGCTTCTCCTGACATAACTATGGTGAGCGCCAGTTTGATAAAGGAAACCCGATGGGAGAAAAACAGGTCTCTTCAATCCGATCACCTCCCCATATTGATAAATATTGATACACCAGCCGTACGGTCGCCACTCTGTGAAATAGACACTCATAGAGAAACGAGTTTCTAAACTCGGCACGACTCGTCGCAAGTTTATTATTCAGAAGAAGATGATAAGAAATATTCTTATCGTAGAATAATAAACTAACAATGCGACTAGAAAGTGGTATCGCTGACAACCGTATCACACTCCGAATTCAATTGTCTTTGTAACGTTGATGACTACTCACGGTAGTTATCAACGCACCATGCTCCACTAGGAGTTACGGTAATCGAGAGAGCCGAACTGACGACACTTCGACGAAGTTTGCCGCGCTACGCTAAAAGAATATAAGGAACGTCATTGTCAAAGCGGCAGCTCGCTACATTCCAGCAGGGCGTATCCCCAAAGTTCGTCCATATTTCCCAACTGCTGCCGCAAGGTTAGCCAACGAATGGGACGATTTAAGACGCGCAAATCCGGTAGACCGCAGAATTCAGGAGCTAAATTCCTAAGTAAATCGACTAGTTAACACCTATAATAAGAGAAATGGAACGAGCATCTGGATAGCTACGACCTCAGCAAACTCTGGCCTCGGTCCGCGCCCTGTTTCACCCAACCAAAGACTAGGGCAGTGTATCCATCAGATTCGGTTAGGAAACCACCTCAAATCCAAAACTCTGCGCGAGCTTGTTCAATAAGCAATTTATTGAACACCCCAAGACCAAGATGCTCAACTGCAAGATAAAAAGAAGGATTCGCAATCGAACGCTTGACCCTACCTATACAGCGGACCAAGTTTCAGCAGCAATCAAGAATGCGAAAACATCAAAGACCATTGGACCACATGCCATTTCAATAGTCATGCTGAAACACCTAGATCTTCCAGCCATCGAATACCTAACAATGGCTTTCAACTTGTCGATATCTACGCTTGTCATCCCGGAATTCTGGAAAAAGGGACGAATCATCCCCCTTCTCAAACCTGATTAAAGCGCGAAACTCGCCGAATCCTACCGTCCAATCACAATTTTATCACCCGTTTCAAAGACGCTCGAAGCACTCATCCACCCCACCCTTATATCGCATGCTGAGCTAGCTTCTCACCAGCATGGCTTCAGGAAGATCCCTAGCACCACAACAGCCCATCACATCCACAATGGCCTCAACCAGAAACAGCCCTGTGACAGAACCGTCCTAGTGGCCTTCGACATGGTCATTCACTCTGCGTTGTTGGCCGATCTCCTAAATATTCATATTCCTGCACAAGAAGTTAGGTGGATTGCCAACTATCGAACTAATTTCCTATGCAGACGATTGCACCGTACTCACCTCGGGGAATGATTTAAATGGCATGTGTGCTCGACTGAATGACTATATTGAGAAACTGGTGGAGTTCTTCAATATCCGCAACCTATTCATTTCGCCGTCTAAATGTACTGCAACTCTTCTCACTACCTGGACGCAGGAACTTTCGGAGGTGCTTGGGATCCGTACTGGTAAGCATGCTGAAGACGTTATTCCTACTATTACCAACCCCAAGATCCTTGGTGTCTATTTGGATACCATGATGAAGTCGAAAGATCACGTCGAAGACGTAGTAGAATGCACAGTAGAAACAACGTCTTAAAGGCACTAGCCGGGAGTTCCTGGGGCAAGGACAAAGAAACTATGTTGGTCACCTATAAAGCGATAGATAGGGCAATCCCTAGCTATGCAGCACCGGTGTGGTCACAAACTGGAATAAGATCCAGGCATGCCAGAACGCTGCTCTACGTATCGCTACAGGTTGTCATCCCATGTCGTCCCAGGATCGTCTTCATCAAGAAACCAGCATGTTATCAGTGCGTGATCACAATCTCCTCCTGTCTTTACAATAGCTGGGCGGTTGCTATCGAGAGGATCACCCAAACTATCATATCATGGACAATACTCCCTCTCCACGATCTTGACAGAGACGTCCAGAGATACAAACGGGTACCTCCCGATATATTCGATAACACAGCATCCCATGCGGCCATCGCAGATATTCACTCAACCGTTGTGAATCGGTCAATAGGGAGATTAGGTCCGAATAGAGTCTCAGTGCCCCCCACCACCCACATCGCCTGAGGAGACTAGGCTTCCGAGAGCCACAAGAATGACTTTAGCCCAGCTTGGGTCGCGTTTTGTTCACGCCTCAACTCGTACCTATCACGAATAGACCCGGCTATCCAGAACATTTGTCCGAGCTGCGGTGGTGCGCCTCACGATGTGGACCACCTATTTCGATGCCCCGCTGCACCCACTAACCTCACTCCGAGTGCATTATGGGACAACCCCATTGCAGCTGCTACGTTCTTGTCGCTTGAGACAATAGGCGAGAACGAAGACGAAATTTAGAACACATCCACAGACATGCACAGCACACCATTTTGCAACGCTACACGAAGCTCGCGGCTTCCTTCGTTAGATGGTTTGCTACAAAATTGAAGGCCGAAACTTTTGGAAAATTGCGATTCCGTTCGGAGAGTTATGTCGATGGGGTGACGGCAACTTCGAACAAGTAAGCGTGTACCTATCGGATTTAACTGTGGCTGACCAATAGGCCTGTCTAGATTGTTTCAATTTTCGTTCGTCTTCATCGCATTTTCACAATTGAAATTTAGGATGTCTGCGCTATTGAAAAAAGGAATTCAATCTTGACAGTAGTTATGTTGAAGATGTTAAAATCGAAGTGGAATGGATGGAAAATTGCGACCCACTTAAGTCGCAATTATTGTTGTCCTTGCTTTCAACATTTTTATAATTTGCTTTGTGAGAAGAATGTGAAGTGAAATTTAATATTAAATTTAAAATGAGCACTAGTATTGCGACATCTATTCATAATATTTAGATACAAGTTGCGACACATATCTAAGGAAGATTGATGAGGAATTGTGGAAAGAATGAGGCATTCATTTCTTTCGCTTACTTCATGTAATCAATATCAAATTCAAGGTTAAACGAGGAAACGGAACATGAAAACGTTAGAGAAGTCGAAGAGCGCACAGGTGTAGACATATCCAATCTTGGAAGAACCACAACACTCATTACTGGCCATATCAGCATAACTGGTTGTTGCGCTGCCATCCGGGAATATGTTTGGTATGTTCCAGCGTTTGCAGTTGAACATTGTTGGTTTAGTTTAGTTAAAATCGATGACGTATTTTAATTTACCAGTAACCACGGCGTTAATTTCCAGCTATGAGTTGCGGCTATAATATATCTAGAAGACGTTGACCATATACGACCATCAAAATATACAATTTTCCAACTCCCGAATGGTGTGTATAAATTTACGACAGATGATTTCACTTTAATCTCAATTAAAGGAATCAATAAAGCAACAGTTTGGCATCGTAGATTTGGTCAACTTAATTTCCAAAGCCTTCAGCAAATGAAGTACGCAATAGTTGCAGGATGGACTTTGACGACACGTCAATCCGCAATTGCGAGATAGGCGCGAAAGGCAGCCAATACAGAAATCCATTCAAGCCAAGTGCAACAAAATCAACAGATTTGCTGGGAATTGTCTACTCCGATTTAGTTTGTCCAATGGAGACACGGTCAATTGGAATGGCAACATATTTTGTTACATTTATCAAGGACTTTAGCCGTAAATTTTTCTTATCTTTATTTAAAGAAAAGTTGCAAGTCATGGAATCATTTTCTGATTTTAAAACATTTGTAGAAAACCAAACGGGACATAAGCTGAACGTCATATGAAGGGACAACGGTTTGGAGTACACTGCTCTAATGAATTTTAACGATATTATCGCAAAAATATAATACAGAATAGCAGAGCCCCCTCTCTCCATCGAACAATTATTGTTGAACGAGCCCGGTGCATGATTTTCGATGCCGATCTAGACGACTCATATTGGGCAGAAGTTTGTGCGACGGCTGCTTATGTCATCAACCGATCCGTTTGCGCGACATTAGGCAACAAAACACCAGAGAGATTTTCTTTATTTACCAAAGAAGGCACAATATACAATATAAATATAAACAAACACTTAGCAATAAATAAATCAATGAAATTGGGTGAGAGGCAAAATGGTTGAGGATGGATTAATGCGACTGGGAGGCGAAGAGGGCCTTTGATAAATTATTCTTGAAGACAGTTTTGGACATGCCTGAAGAATAGTGAATACTACATGAATTGAAAGTTCGGCAAAATCTATTTAGGGGTTCGTTATTATAACCATAGACAGCATAGTGTTGGTACTTAAGGAGAGGTGTGTGCCTAGTGTGTCTCTGTTGACAATTAAAAGTTATTATGTTAGAGAGGAAATCAACATTAACAGTACCACTAATAATATCAAAAGTAAAACAGGCACAAAGCAATGTTCTTCTAGATGAAAGAGTCATTAAATTCAAAAGATTCAACCTGTTATTATAAGAAGGGAGGCTATGAAAGTCACGCGGATTATAAAGGTCTCTGAAAGCGAAAAGGACAAATTGCTTTTGAATGGATTCAAATCTGTCACCATGTATCTCATACACTGGATTCCATATTACACAAGTATACTCAAGTATAGGTCGCACAAGTGCGGTGTATAAGGATTTAGTGAACCAAACATTTTTAAACTCTTTCGCCCGTCTTTTAATGAAACCAAGCTGCTTCCAGGCCATAGATAAGGTCCTGTCATAATGTAAGGTGACCAGACTCCTGAAGGCCCAATGATGATACTTGCGGAATTAAGTTTTCAAGCAAATTCGCAACCATATCCCCTCCCCCCCCCCCCCCCCTTGTGATCCAAGAATGAAATAGTTTTTAATAACAGAATCTTTGGCGAATACAGGCTTCAAAATATGAAATAAAATATTTTCCTGTAACAATAAAGTCGCTTTTCTCAGAGCCGTGCAAAGGGAAGGGAAAAGCGGCAGGAACGTGGGCACCGAATACGCGAGCCCAATAATGCTTTGCAAACGTCTTCACTCAAACAACAGTCAGTAATGCTTTAATTTTTTTATGAAAGGTAAATTCATATACCTATGCGCAAAATAGTTTATAAATTCTAATTTTTAATAATGTCAACATTTTTGAAAAACTGAGCGTCAGACCCCTCCCGAAACAAAATCCTGGCTACGGCCCTAATATTCTTCATTTCTGTAAACGGAATTGAGTCGTAGCCGATATTCTGGGAAATGTATGGTGAACCTTAAGAAGGCAAGGTTCTGTTGTACACATAAGGGAGCCCTAAGTCCTCAATGTCCTCCTTGAAATTTTCACCATAAATATGGGCAGTACGGTGCTCTGCAAGTCTGCGCTCACAAATTTCCCAGTTATGGACAATTTTCAATTAGAAAACACAAAACTACGATTTAGGCCGCTGTAACTTATGGACGCTGATACGAGGACCTGGAAATTATAAGAAAATTTGAGCGCCAAGTAGATCTACAAGCGTGCCAAATTTTAGAAAAATCGGTCAAAGGGTTCCCGAGTTATAGAAAATGAGCGATTGTCAAACATAAAAGTGCTATTATCTAGCTAAATATCGATCGTACGGAATTGACCCCCTTACACGCTAAAAGCAAACAAGACTGATTATAGTCTTCTGTAGTGCTGTGGTTGACAAACTTTTTAGCCAGAAGAGCGAAATTGTTTTTTTTTTCATAACGGCACGTATTATCTGGGGAAGGTTATAGGACTAGGACTTTGTAGAGATTCAAGATGAACTTTTCGAAATACAACAGAGCAGAGGAGACACAATTTCCTTATGAAAAATGTATGACTTAATATAACGGTAAGTTCTAGTATGATTATTTTAAGTGTCGGAATTCTGAAGCACCATTAATCATTGACCAGCATCCGATTTCATGTAATTTTAAATAGTAATTTCCTGGAGCCCAAAGGTAGACAATTAGGACATTCTTAGCGCTGAATAATTTGAAATCGGTTATAGGAGTGATTAGAATTTTTGAGTTTGTGTTGCATCTTAAACCACTACCCTGACCGACATTCCACCAAGTATCACAAATTACAACGCCTAACCTGCATGGGTGGGCAGAGTAAATTTTTGTTACAAGACGTATTCGCGGGTCAAATCCCATAAATATGCTGCTATACAAATATACCTAACCTAGCATACCGGTCTTTACAGTTGGAAACATTACATGATGCTTCACACCAGGTCCTCAACCCTGATCGTACGGAAAATGGCAACTTATTCCTAGTGGTACTTGAATGATGGATATGAAGCGGAGCATGAAAGAGGAGCTGGAGTTTTGGAACCCAGCACCGGGATCTCGATCGCTAGCTCCAGGCTTTTCGAAAGTTACAGCCGTTCAAAGATGCTATCCAAGACCAATAAAATTCCATAGGGGTACCAAGGGCACTAAGGACTATTTTTTAATGGGGTATCCCCTATGGGCAAGGGCAATGGGGGTATATTTTTCGATTTTTTTTATAGAGCGGTGGTGAAACGGCCGATATAGAGGACGTTGGGAAGGGATGACATTTTCCAAAATTTTAAAATGCTTTGATTCATTAAACCACACTGAATGAGTCAAACAGCCGCTTCCGGGACGCCCTTTGCCAACCGTAGGGAATGTAGGGAATTGGGTTTCATTGTGTGGTATTGCGAATGCTGTACATTTTGCTGTACATTTCCTAATGCTGTACGACAGGTCAAAATGCTGTACGTCTGGTCAGCTTATCATAATGCAAATTGAAACACATTTTTTTTGTCCAAAACAACACCGAGATCTTTGATGTGGTCGACTCTATTTAGCTCGAAATTATTAAGGTAGTAAGAGTTAGTTATAATACTAGTCTTACGGGAAAAGGTAATCACCTGGCATTTAGAGACATTAAGAAAGAGATTGTTTTGAGTGCACCACAATTCTAAAGATTGGAGCTTAGATTGAAGAAGCGCCGAATCAGAGTGCGTTTTAATGGCGCTGTACAATTTTAAATCATCAGCATAGAAGACATGAGGTATACCCGTTAATAATTGTGATAGGTCAGAAATGAAGATATTAAACAGAAGAGGACCTAAATGACTGCCCTGTGGTACACCAGAGGATACAGATATACTTTGGATAAACAACCTTGGAATTTGACGGACTGAGTCCGATCACGAAGGAAGGACCGGAGCCAATTGAGAAGCAGACCAGAAATATCAAAACAACATGATCATATCGATTAAAATTTGGTGATCAACCCTGTCAAAAGTCTGTGTAGACCGCGTCAACTTGATACCCTTTTTCCATTTTACAGAGGGTGTCAGAAACTAAAATGGAAAGGTTGGATGTAGTTGATCTACCTTTACGAAATCCATGTTGTTGATCATTGAGTAAAGGGTCAATGATAGGAGTGAGCTTATCGCAAACCAATTTTTCGAATAGTTTCGGGATTGCTGAAAAAATGGCGATGCCTCGATAGTTGTCAACTAAACTCTTATCATCGCGCTTATAAATAGGTGTGATATGCAAGTATTTCCAAAGAGATGGAAAGACACCCAATTGGAGTGATTTATTGAAGATCATGTGCGGTGCAAGTGACAACTAATTAGCACATTGCTTTAGAAAAGAGGGAGGAATTAGGTCAGGGCCGGGTCCTTTGTTGACATTCAACTCCTGTAAAGCTCTAAGGATTTAACCTCTGGTTTTTCGTTTGGTGTTAACAAAGTCAAAGAATTTGTTGGGGTCGTAAATAATTTTCTCACCCATTAAATTGCTATAAGACTCATAAGCTTCACGGGATTTTATTCAAAATTCTTTGGCCAAATTATCATATTGCTCAATAAGGTTAACACTGATTTTTATTTCTTTGATTTCTTAAACTTCTCAAGTCTCTGTCCAGCCAGGGCTCAGTAAGTGTGTTACTCTTCTTTATTTTGGGGGTATAATTACTAGTAGCTTGGAAGATTATTCTGTAAAAGGGACGGACGTTGACATCAAGATTTTGTCTCGAAAGATTGGTACCCCAATCGATAGAAAGAAGATAATTACTGATTCCATCATAGTCGGCATTAAAAAAATCGTAAACAATTTCGTTATTGTACGATTGAGTGAATGAATGATTTTCACATAAAAACTCAATTGTCAGGGCGGAATGATGGTAAGTGTAAGAGAAGAGATTCTTGGCATCAGGAGTTGGACTAACATATACCTCGTCGTAAAAATTAGATCTAACCACTTGCCATTTTGGTTAGAAGTCGGGATAACCTGTTGCAAGTCATTTTCATAAAAAGGGCTGATGAGATTAAAGTCGATGTTGTCAAGAAGATTGACTGGGAGAAGTTGGTTGTCATTCTAATCGACGATAAATCTGATCGGTTGAAATCACCAAAGATAATAATTTTGTCCTCATCGTTCAAAGTAGTGAAGAAGGAAGAAATCATTTCATATATTTCATTATAAGTGGACTCATCGGAACAGGGGTTACATAAAAAACACCTATGTAGAGATAGTTTTTTTCTATGGGAATTTTAGCAAACACGTGCTTAAACCTATTATAAGAATTAGTTGTAACAATTTGACTTGGAAAGGGGTTACCACCACCCCTAGAACCGCCGGTATAGCCATAGTTACGATCAGTTCTATAAATGGTCCAGTTACTATCGAGGATTTCTTCGTTTAAAAAAGAAACGTTTAACCAAGTCTCAGTGATGACAAGTATGTTAAACAGAGGAATCTAGGAGTGTTAGGGGGTGTATTCTCGTTAGGAGTAATATTTTCTTTGGTCCTCACGTACTTTTTGCAAACGGGAGATATGTTTCGAAGATATAAACGAACGGTACGTTTCCAAGTCACGTTTCACCTGGTCCTGAGTCATCCCAAGTTCTTCGTGATACCGATTGAAAAAGTTGAGTAGAGATTTCACGTCAGTGGGTAGGCCCTCTTGATGGATAAGAACTTTGAGGTTGGTTTTTGTTTTACCATCGATGCAGACGGGACAACCCACTGACACTTCTTCGCATTTTCGGTTCATCTGTCGTATGGTCCACGAACCGAAACAACGTCGCAGGAAACGGAGTCCGAAGTCAACAAAAATGGATTTGGGTGCATAAATCTAAGAAAAAAAAAGCTGACGATTAGTCGAGACGTCATCTTTCATGAAAGTGAGAGTAATCGACGAATAAATCATGAAGTAAAGGTCTGGATAGAGCTCGGGCGGAATGAAAATGAAATTTTTATCCGCTACGATTTTCTCAATGAAAATGCATGCTTACTGTCGTGGAAAATGTCGGAAATGATGGGGAATTATAAGCTACAATCCGAATATGGTTCTAACATTTTTCTCGGCCATTTTATGTATTATTTTTCGATTCCACGGTCATTTCACCGTGGAAAATATCTAATGATCGGGGAATCGAAAAATAATACATAAAATGGCAGAGAAAAATGTTGTAACCATATTCGGATTGTAGCTTATGGAATTCCCCATCATTTCCGACATGTTCCACGACAGTGAGCACGCATTTTCATTGATAAAATCGCAGCGGACAAAAATTTCATTTTCAATCCGCCCGAGGTCTATCCAGGCCTTAAAGGAGCAATCAAATAAGGTGAAAAGCACACATGATTCAGCAAGACCCACTGTTCGTGTTTGATTATTTTATTTATGTTTGAATCTTTGTAATAGAACTGGAATTCCAAATACAAGACGAAAATATGTAACAATATTTATTAGGAATAAACTTGTACTGAAGATAAAACGCTATATTAATTGCAAACGTTGATAATAGCATTATTAATTGCAAAGAGTTTCCAAAAAAAACTTGAAATTATTATACGCAGAAATAACTTTCATAATTCATTTAGGAAGGGGCCCGAACGAAATTCCAATCCCGGGCCTGGAATTTCTCTCGACAGGCCTGTCGATACATATGTTTCGATAGAATTTCGCGAAAAGCTTAAAATTTGTAGCTGTGGGACGTCCTCATATAATATTTAAAGTGGACAGATCCGACACTTCCCATCAAAAATTTGAAATTAAATTTTAGTGAGTTTTGTATGCCATCTAGGTCTGTACATGGGTCCATACACTCATCGTGCAAGTCGCACAATTAGAACTCACTCTCATTTAACTCGGGATTGGGACCGTGGTCTTTCACTGGGTTTGGCCATTAAGTCAGATATTTCGATTATGTTTCTTAGTTTCGAAAATTCTCTATATGTAGCCCGGAATGTGCTGGCAAACTATACTAAAAAATATTTTTCCTGATATCGATTGACAAACTCCTGTTGATGTCAATCAATATGCAATATCAACTAGAAAATCTAAAGTCTAAATTGATGTTTATCCTTTTCCTGTGTCAATATGTAGATACATCGCGAATAGAACTATGAAAATCGTAATCCCCACACACAACATTCAATTTCCATTTGCACTCTAATATCGTCGCGGATAGCAACAACGACAGTCGACAATAGCATATCTGACACAATGGCCCGTAGCAGGGTTATGTGATTTTCCATACACGCGACCCCTTCCCTAGTAGCATGTGAAATGAAAATCAATCGCCGGGTTATAAAGGAAGTACTTGTCTTGGCCTGAAGCGGATATGAACAAGTCCTAGCACAGACGGGACATATGACTATCCGGTGGAATTGTGTTTGCATGAAATTGACGCGGAGGTGTGTGTTCGATTGGATTGTTGTCAATGTTCGAATATGCCGGATTTAGAAAGGATCAACCGGATTGAATTGTACCTACTCGTATATATATATGAATATAGAAAGTATAGATGT
Source organism: Microchrysa polita (assembly GCA_949715475.1). NCBI lineage: Eukaryota > Metazoa > Arthropoda > Insecta > Diptera > Stratiomyidae > Microchrysa > Microchrysa polita. Next base: position 7,264,087 of record OX454421.1, read on the forward strand.
GTCTTCTAAATAAAGAAGCAAATGGATCGACCTTTTCTAGCCTTAATAGATAGATAAAAACGTCCTTTTTGCCGAAAACCCCAATTTTCCGCGATTGTTTGCGGAGAAACATTAACCCCAAAAACACGTTTGGAAAGCTGATAAGGATGGAACGCAAATTGTTGGTATTGAGCCTTTCAAATTGGTTTTGTGTCGAAATGGTGGACATCCTGATATTTTTTTTTCGTACGTTACAAATTGGTTTTAAATGGCAAATTAATGATTAATTTTGAAGATGCTTAATGGCATTTTTAAAACTGAACATATATTTGCGATTTTAACTCAATGTTTTGTTGCTAGAGGATTTTTGGGCGATTTGTTTCTATATTTTTTTGGCGAAAAAGGGTAATGCCACTTCATGTAGAAAATTGTACTGAAAAAAAAACGGGTTAATACGAAAATAAAGAGAAAACTGTGTCATAATTATTAAATTTTTTAGATGTAAGTCGTTCGTCAAAAATAAACGGCTTAATGCATACCTTTACGAATCTTGTCGGCTCGCCCACCACTTCAAAATATCAACTGCATCCTTCCAATTCAACGTCCATTAATACCAATCAAATATTAAGTCCCGTCATCAAGTTTGCGCGTCCTTTCTCATTCAATATTCTTCGACGTCCAATTTTAGCGCGCTTACGCGTAGGCTTACCCAAATCGCCTATTCAATCTAATGAAGCATTTATTTTCGACATTCATTTAAATTTAATTCCATTAAGTTGCATTATTTCGCCTGTCCGTTTCATTTTGTCTTGGCAACTATAGAGAGCGAGAGAGATGTTCGGATTCTTTGGTGTGATTAATACCGAAACGCCTGTGCGAGGAACATCCTGGCGGCAGACGTAGAATACGGAACGTGGTGTACACTGTATGTACACAGAGAAAAGAGATACATATATGTATACGCGGAACAAGCAAAACAAAACTCCGAACTTTTTCGAACTTCTGCCTGTCCTGTTTAAAATTGAGGAAGAAGTATTTTCAATCTCCTACTTCTTCCTTGTTGAATTGACTTGGAGAACGACTAGCCCATGTAGCCACTCGACCCAGAATTACAATTTTCCTCTGTTTTCAGTTTGACTATTATTATCTTAAATATTTCCTTTTCGATATACAGGATTCGCCTTTTCTTGCTTCAGCAGATGAAGGCCGAAGGAAAAGTTTGGTTGTTAGGCGAAAAAAGTTGTAAATACACATAAAGTTCAATACAAGACTTTTCGCTTTCGCTGTACATACTCATTTTAATTCTACCGAGTTCGTTTTGTTTTTGTTCTTTGTTTTCTAGGAGTTTTGCTTTGTGCTGCTTTTAGAAAAGACCGCGTGCCGGCGGTCGAAATATAGCTTCTGGTTGGCTTCTTTAATTTTTCAAGCTAATAAAAGCAAAGTGATCTTTGTGTTGCTCTTTTGATGGGTCATATATTCGTGTTGGCTTTGATTTTCATCGTTGATGGGTGGAGAATAAGAAATTGAATAAAGTGCCCGCTTTTATGGCGTTTTTATTGCATGAGATTGGACGTAGGACAGTGTATAATGTTCAGAGGAAGCGCCGAGATAAAATGTAAGTTTCGAGGAAATGAGAGTTTATTTTTTGTTCTGACTCACAAGCCAGGCCTGACTTTTAATTTTTAACGTGACTGCAATTTTCTTAAATATTTTATTAACAGACATTATAAAATGTCTTTGTTTGATTTTCACTAAAAAAAAATCTGGCTTCCTGATGATCTTCAAATCTGGGATGTTAGTGAGTAGCCAAAGAAAAATATGGTATTTGATTGGCAAAAAGTATGTATCTCTGGATTTTTTCAGGATTCTTGGCTCTCTGATTATGGGGAAAAAGTTCGAACGGATAGAGGGTCCCGTAACATGGAAAAAAGGGGGAAGTGGGTATTTTTGAGTTCCAAGTAATCTTTTTTCAAAACGGTAAAAAATACTGAAAAATTGTCCGAGAACCATAAAAATTATATAAAATTCCTTTACAATCTATCTATATCTATCCTCTTTAGGGTGTCCCATTCATGGTGGAGAATACCAAATGAGCCACACTACCTACCTTTAAAAAATTCTCCACCATGTATGGGACACCCTGTATATATAAAAGAAAGTCGTGTTAGTTACACCATTTATAACTCGAGAACGGCTACACGAATTTTCATGTTTTAGGGTTTGTTGGATTAGTCACCGGCCGGAATAGCATAAGAACTATTCAAAAATGAAAAAAAATACAATGAGCAAAAATTCACAGTGGGTTAATTTTTGTATATTTCTTTATGTATGTATTTCTTGAACGGTATCAGCGGTTTTCAGTAAGTTTGCTCCACAGGATTGGTCAAGTAACAGAACAACTATTGAGAAATATGAAAAATTCACAATGCACACAATTATTTTTCACATACTTCTTTTTGTTTTTCTTGAACGAAATACTGGATTTCGGTAAGTTGACCGCACCGGATTGGATCTACACAAGGATCCGGCCGGAAAAGCAGTATAACCATTGAAATATGCAGAAAATTCACAATGAGTTTTTTTTTTGCATACTTTTGTCTATATGTCTTTAACGTCTTAGTGAATAGAAGATTTTCCTGCCGAATTAGTCAAACCTCCGTGAATATAAGATAGTATTGAAACATGTGAAACAAAAATCACAATGAGCAAAATTAAAAGATTTTTCTTTATCGCATATTTCTCCCTGTATTGCTTAAATGAATTGCCGGATTTCAGTAAATTGATTCCACCGGATTGGTCTATATCCATATTAATTATTGAGATATGTAAAAAATTCACAATTAGCAAAATTATGAAAACAGTTATTTTTTAAATACTTTTGTTTATATCTCCTGAACAAAGTCGCAGATCGGAATAAATATGCACCACCGGATTGTAAGGCTCTTCGGATAGCGGAATAAGTATTAAAACATGCAAAAAATTCACAATGTACAAAATTATGAAGCCAGTTCTTTTTCAGATATTTCTCCTGAAATAAACAGAATCAGCAGAACGGATTAGCTACATTTCGAAGGGAGCTCCTATCCTTTGGCCACTTTGAACGGATTACGGCATTTTACTAAATTTACAACACCGTATTCGTCTGTGTTTCGAATACGATTAGAAATACAGAAACTTCGGAAAAATTCGGAGGAACATTTTGATCAAAGTGATTTTTCCCATCTCTTAAAAAAAAATAAGTCATGTCTTTGTAGGTCGTGGTCGTCAAGGGGTTAATCATTTTATGATTTTTGTTTGAATTGCCCTGCTTCGCAATTCACAATGAGTTGTCATAGCTTTCGCTTTCTAAGCGAAAAGGGTACATTAGCTTTGTCATGAATTGTAATGATTTGTCATGAAGTTTGTAACGCATTGAAGGAAACATCTCCGACCATATAAAATATTATATATAGGTATATGATCAGCGTGACGAGGAGAGTCGATTGGGCGATGTCCGTCTGTCTGTCTGTCCGTCTGTTACTACACGTTTTACTGGGCTAGTTTAAAAGCTATGGAGCTGAAATTTTGCACACGTGTTTCTTTTTATTGCAGGCAGTTTGTGTGTTTGAATCGCTGAAATCGGACAATGGGGTCATGGGGCTGCCATACAAGCCCAACCCCCCAATTTAGATTCTCCTAGGAGAAACTTTTTTATTTGTGCATCAATTTCAACAAAACTTCACACGAATATGATGGCACAAAACATACATAAGAATAGCTGGAATCGGACCATGGGGTCAGGGGGCTGCCGTATAAGCCCCCCCCCCAATTAGGTGCTCCTAAAAAAAACTTTCTTTCTTGCGCACCAAGTTAAACAACACCTGAAACAAATGTGTTTCTGTTGAGATGCCACAAAACATAATATATCTAAAAACGGAATCGGACTATGGGGTCATGGAGCATGCATTCAATCGCAGCCCCTAATTTGATTCTCAAGGATAATAGTTAATAATAGTTTTGTTTCTGCACAAATTCCAATCCAACCTCACGTATAAATGGGTCTATCGAAACCAAAAAATGTATGTCAAAACAAATAGAATCCCACAATGAGGTTATGCTACGCCCCCCCCCCCTTTCTAAGATTTTGTTTTTTTAATTGTGCACCAATGCTAACCCACCCTCACACAAGTTTTGTTCTATCGACGTTGCGTAATTTATGTAAAAACGGAAGGAATCAGATGGCAGGATTATGGAGCTGCCACAGAAATCGCACAACCAAAAATCAAGTTACAAGAACTATTTAGAAACGGAGAAAATCGGAACACAAGTCATAGGGTCGCCGAAGAAACTATTAGCACGAAAGAAAGTGAAGGGTATCCAAATTTCGGCCGCGCCCGAAATTAATCTCGGTCTCGTTCTTTTTATTATTTTTGTTGTATTTGCTCTGCCTTGCAATTAACAATGACAAGCGTTCAAAATGACTTCTTTTTCACAGTCTGTCCGAACATGTTAGCGGATCTTCGAAGGTTTTCTCGAATAGCAGATAAAGTATTGAAAACTTCGGAAAAAATTCACAATGAGCAAAACTATGAAGCAAGTCCTTTTTCACATATTATTGTTCTGCATTTCTTGAACAAATTGCAGGATTTCAGTAAATTGATTCTACCGGATTTGTCTACAACCGGAATAATTTTATTGAAATATGCAAAACATTCACAATAAGCAAAATTATAAAAACAGTTTTTTTTTCAAATACGTTTGACTATATCTCCTGAACTAATTTGCGGAGCTGAGTAAATTTGCACCACGGGAATGGATGTATCAAATGGAAAAGCAACAACAACGCATTCGTATCAGCGATTACACGATTGAAGACAGAGGTGCCTGTAGAAATAGGCTCAGACATTGCTGCCAGAACGGACAACGTACCTACACTGCAAGCCAAGCAACGACGACGTCATGGCGCACTGTAAGAAGTAAGGAAGAATAGCGCAAAATTCACAATGAACAAAATTATGGAGACAGTTCTTTTTTACACACTGTTGCATTTATCCCTTGAACGGATAACCAGATTCCGGTAAAAATGCCACGCCGAATCAGTCTCAACTGCAAAAATAAATTTGTAAATTTGCCCCATTGGATTGGTCTCTACCTGAAAACATCAAAATAGCTATTGAACAATGCATAAAATTCACAATGATATTTTGGCCACTTTTCTTGACCAGATTCCCGCATCTTTGAATTTGTTTTAATTTTCTTCACCTGAAATAGCCGAATAGCTATACTGAAACATATGTAGCATGACCTGAGCGGATGAGCAAAAATTTCAAGACAATTCTTTCCCTATCTTTCGGCTACTTTGAACGGGTTAAGGTGTCTTTAGAAAACTTCGAAAAATGCACAAAATTATCCAGACAGATATTTTTCACAAACTTTTCTGAACATTTCTTAGGGTAGATTCATTGAAACAAGCGAAAAATTACAATTAGCAAAATGATTTAGGTAAGTGGATTTCAGCAGCCTAAGCCTCACCGGATTGGTCTCTACCCCGAACAACAGAATGACTATTGAAAGACAGATAAAATTCCGAATGAGCGAAATTATTAAAACAAATCTTTTTGCAAATATGTAGTACTTCTGAATAGCCCAAAAACTATTCAAACCGATTAGCGTATTTCAGTAAATTGGCTCCACCCGATTGGTCTCTACTCCGCATAGTAGAATAACTTATGAAGAATGCACAAAATTCACAATAAGCAAACTTTTAAAGATAGGTGTTCTTCACATGCATTTGCCCACATATTTGAGTAAATTGGACCCTCCAGATTGATTAAATGAATTACACGGTCAACAGCGAAATACGCATTGAAACATCTGCTAAATTGCCCAGGAGAAAAATTGTGAAAGCAGTTTATTTTCTCCATCTGTTGTGTATGTTTGAGTCTCTTGATGGAATTATCGTATTTCAGTAAATTCTCGCCACCCACACTCCACCATCTCATCCCTTCAATGACCTCCGTCGTAAAGCTCATGAAAATTTTTAAAAATTAGCAATTCTTGTTTCCCAACTCAAATCAACATATCCTTATCCTTTGATTTCAGTAACCACCCTCGCTTTCCCCTAATTTCTCACTAACAGGAATATCAGAGTAACTATGGAAACTTGCATCGAATTCACAATGAAGAAAACTTTCAAAGCAACTGTTCAATCGACATTCTGAATATCTTGTGGTCAGCAAATGGGGAATAGAAAAGGCGACGTTACTTACGATACATATAAAGCATCAAGAAACAAAGCTTCTAATTCTGAAAAGTCAGAAGCGAACCAACTACCTACAGCCAAACATATCACCTTGGCTCAGGATGGTGCTCCAGACTAAACTCATTTTGGTGTCGTATCGATTGCACTATTGCAGACATTTGCCCAGCCTGTGCATCGTCTTTTCGATTGTGCAGCCGCACGCAACGCACCTAACAGCTAGCACCCATTGCACTCTGGGAAAGACCCATTGAGGAGGTAGTCTTCCTAGGTCTCGAACTGGAAGAGAGGATGCCAACGTTATACGAATAACGACGCTATTTCTCCCCATCCCTTACTTGCGCCGCTACCACAACAACAACCCCATTCCAAAATTCGGCGAATTCGAAAAAACAACTAAACAACATTTTATGGGTTTAATCATCTGAGCCTATTACTTGATTCACTGTTAAGGTACATTTTCCTCGGCACGACCCCAGCGGCTCTAGCGATAGCGACTCGCTCATTCCATATAAAAACTCGTTTTTAGATGATAATCGCTTAGCATAAGTCAACAATGAAGATTATTATCGTTGATTGAATCGCGCGACTCATGTTGTAAACAAGGTTCGCATGAGTGGTGAACGTGGTGCACTGGCTTGTTTGTTGGCTTCGGGCGACGGCTGCTTGGGGAAGGGAAATTGCTTCGCACAATGGTCGTACTTATTCGGCCGATACACGAATGAGCCTGTATATATGTAGAAAGCAGTCGCGCGACTCTTGTTGTAAATAATGCCCACATGAGTGGTGAACGTGGTGCCATCGCTTGTTTGTAGGCTTCACTGCTTGGGGTAGGGATAAGTTGCGGTGTACATAAGCCACAATCGCTGCAGCCGTATCGAGGAAAACACCACTAGCTGATAGTCAGCAGCTAGAGCTGCAGGAGTCGCTAGGGCCACTGCGGTCGTGTCGAGGAAAATAAAGATACAGATAATGATTGAAACCAAACAACGGAAGCAAAACTTAGCTCTTCATATACTTTCCTCCTGCAAACACGTGCAATTATTACAAAGAAGTCCCGTAAAAACAATTTTATGACGTCATCCATTTCATGGGCAAACAAAGTGGACCGGGAGACTTTTAGTATACTTGCAGTGAGGGTGCGATGTTTGAGTGTCCATTTGTCCGTGCTTCTATATCAGGAAATAGGTTTTTTAGGGTAGGCTCCAATTTCCAATTACCCAATAGCTCTATTTACCCCCCGTTCCCCTATCATAGCTTGTAGGTCATTTGTAATATATTTTGCCCCCGACCAGGTGAATTCTTACATTGACCAGTTTGCGAATCCGCATTAAAGACAAATTTTAATGAGATTGATGAAAAATAGTCCAAACGACTACAACACCACATATCAATCTGAAAACTACATTCTTGTATGCACTTCATAATAAATTGGCACAAAATTGTCATTGGAATAATAAACTCAAATATAGCATGTGTGTCGACCATAAAGTGGACATTGCAACCTATCCGACAACAAGGACGTGTACATATTGCATATCGTTTCGCTTCAAAATAGAATTGTTTGTAGTTTCTTATTTGACTATTGTGGATGACAGATATGTAACTGTATAGGCAAAATGGTATACAAAACCCGCCTGGATCATTTTGTAGAGTAAGAGCCACAGAGTCATACCTTGTCCAAATCACAAATTTCGGCTTTTCCAGTCGACGACGGCCAACAATAAAGTAAAACTACAAAACGTATAGTAGTTGTACTCGGAATTGCTTAGTCTACATTGCACACAGTCGCTTTTGTCCAGATGACTGTCGAGTGCCAGCTTCAGGTATATTCTATCCTATTCCTATGCATTCACAATAGGTCATTTGTTGGAGACCGGTATATTATATTTACAGCTGAAATCTGAGTCCATCCTGGAATATAATAAAATCCAAACAGGCAGTGAATGCAATACATATACAGAGGTCCTTTGTGGAAGTCCCTGAATTGTATCCATTGCTGAATTTTGTATGGACTTCACAGGATTTCGTAGAATATCGGACAATAGACGGAGAGTACCTATTCAAACTCTATGTGTTATGAGCTGGTCTACATGAAACTCGAAATGTATGGAAAAGGATTCTTTGGAAATTGAATACATTTTACATAGATGTCTTTTGAGTTCGAATATTTTGTCATAGGATAAGATTTCAATATGTTTCCTTAGCAGATTTCAGTGGAAAAATGATATTTGCGTGAAATGATTCCCTTGAAAGCATAATGATGTCTCCGAGAATATAATTGGTATAATTATTCAAGGACGACATTTGCAGACCGAATAAAATACACACTACGGAATTCATCAGCTTAGAATTATAGAATTTATTCAAAAATATTCTCAACATCCACGGACATATTCCAGTGACAAAATGCAAAAAAGGGAGCATTTCTAAATGTTTGACATTTAAAAACATTTTTTTTTATTTAATTGTTTACAGTTAGGTATTCGTTTATCCTCAAATACATTTACATAAAACCAAAATTATTCCATTTTGTATATACAGAAGGTCATTTGTACATTATCGAATAAAATTGTCGAGGACAATACATTATTATCGGCTTATTTAGGCACATTTGTCTCTACGTCAAAACCAATTGTTTTATTGAACAACATAATCGACCCCATGATTGTAGCGTTTTGTACCCATACATACACCGCACAACATTCAAAAGGAAGTCTCAACATAAAGTCTCATTAGTCGCAGCTATTATACATTATATTGGAGAATATTCATGTTCCACGTAATCGAACATTTTCCTCTTGCTCTATCAACTTAGGCGGGTGTATCGTTAGGCAAAGACGTTTGAAACACACACTCAGCCAGTGGCGTAGATAGCTTTTCGGAGAGGGGGCGGGGGATCATTTTGCAAGATTGCTTACAATTTTAAGGTTATCAAATGTTGCATTTCAGAATAACAATTTCTGTATTTATTACACTTCAAATTAGCCGTTTTTCAGCAAATTTTGGTGCAAAATAGATAGCAATTTTGCCATATACGAAAAATTTGAGTCCTGAAATAATTTTGGCTTTTTTACTATGGTGAGTGAATCCACAGTATTCCAATTTGCATAAAAATTATCGATACTATGCTTGGAGTACCAGTGCATAGGGTTAGATCAGTGGTTCCCAAATTTTTCGGAGTCACGGAAGACCTATCATCGCCGCTTTTCTGGCCGGAACACCTCAACACAGTTCTTCTTCTTCCTTGCCTCGTTCTTTATACCGCTCCATGGTTTCGCGTTGCTCGACCTGCGGTGTAGGCACACCGCCCGTTTTGCCGGTAATATCTCAGCATATTTCTGCAGGCAGCTCTATCTTGGATCGTGTCATCGCCGAGACCAATGCTTTGTTGTTGCTTTTTCATTTGACACATCCAGGTGTTCTTCGGTCTGCCTCTGGCCTTGGGTCCTTCAAGTGGAACTTTCATTGATATCGCTTTCTTTGCGGGGTTCTCAGACGGACGCCGTTGAACATGGCAATACCAATCCATTTGTCGGTCTTCGAGCTAATTGGAGAATGACTCCTCTCCACCTCTCCTTGTCACCAGAAGGACATTGCATGATCCCTAATTTTGCCAAAGGGAGCTACTTAACTTTCACATAGAGGACGAAGCATGCATTTTTTTATTCATTTATATGCAATATGCCGTGCTTTGATTTCCCGAAGATGAGATCTAAAGTTTTTGTTTAGGTCACTGACCGCATAACGGCGTTTTGTGAGAAATGTTATGCCCAAAGGCATTATTTTTTTTTGAGTCGTTTTCCATAATTTCCATGGAACTTCAATTCGCCAAATCTTTGTATGGATGGATTTCTTCTTTTGGTTCCGATTGCATTGATTCCACTAGTATTGGAGGGCAAACTACGAACAAGGTGGTTCGGATTTCAGCAAGATGAGGGATCGATAGACATAACACATTGCCAGAGCTCCCTCCCTCGGAAAGGCTAATATTAGAATTTGGCTGGGTTCTGCCGATTTAACCAGCTCTAACCTTATTCTCTATAAAAACTGTCGAGATGGTGCATTTATAAAAATATGCCATGTACGTTGAAAACCCTGCAGAAATCCGGGTAATTTAAGTTTTGCGACTGCAAAGTTTTTTATGAAAACAACTGCAGGAGGTTAGTAATGAAAGTCAGCACAATTTTTTGACATTTTTGAGGGCTGAGTTTTCTAAAATGTGTTGTGTGTTTTAGGGAATTTTACACATTAATTTACAACTTCTTACATCAAGCTTTAAATTTGAAATTCCAAACAAACTCTATAAGGTCTAGCTGAATTGTGGTGAATTGCACTTAAGACTATGAATGATAGGTGAACGTTAGTTTGAATCCCATTGTGAGCATGCATTTTTGTGTTGTCTCTACATCAGCTGGTTCCACTGTGTAAATCGTTTCCGAGCAACGACCATGAGGGACCATTCTCTCGAAAAAATTCTTTGAATCGATTCTACAACAAAGACGTCCATCGATAGTGTCAACCATCAATCTGCCTGGTACAGTACCTAAGGGGCGGCAATTTGCTATCTTGTCCGGGGCGGCCGCTGTCTAGATTACTTCAGTAGGGCTTGCCTGTGCAAAACTCCAATGTGAAAAAGTAAATGAACGTAAAGCCCTGTGCTGTAGTGTTACTATTCTGTCGATACGATTCTATAATACAATTGATATTTGAGGAAGTGCTAAATTTTCTATCACTGTTTTGAAAATGGTTTCACGTTTTTATGAAACACTACACACGTTGTTTTGTTTGTTTTACGTACCTAAAGTAATAATAAAAAAAATGTGTGGCCGAAGGGGGGATTCATCCCATCGATCCCCCCCCCCTCTTATCTACGCCAATGACACTCACACTCACACAGGACATTCATGTTCAAATCCTTTAATTATATAGCATTAGGCTGCAAACAAACCGCCTACACGCCACAGCAACATGATGATATTTTGTTGTTGTATTAGGAATTAGGTGTATGTAGGTAGGGTACTTGTTGAAATGGATTTCATTTACATTTGGATTATCTGCCCGTAAACCCGAGCACGCCCGCAAAAGGGAAATTATGTTAATCGAAATAAGCATTGAATAAATCAATTTTCGTTCAACATGATTTTCATTTGTGGCGGGATATTTGGAGAGGGAAAAGTCGTTATTGTTTAATGTGATTTGGATTTTGTTTTTTTTTGTTACCATTATTTTAATTTTATTGGATTCAATAGAGTAAGCTGACCAGACGTACAGTATTTTTCTGTACAGTACAGCATTTTGACCTGTCGTACAGTATTGGGAAATGTACAGCAAAATGTACAGCATTCCCCATGCAACACAATGAAACCCAAGTCACTACATAATAAGTTGATTTCGATAGCTGGGGAAACCTTCCCGATCTTTCTGAAATTTGGCACACTTGCAGAGCTATTTGGCGCTCAATTTACCTCCAAATTACATGCGTTCGGAAGTAACGGCTGCCTAAATTGCAATATTGAGTTTTCTAATTGAAATAATTGTCCGTCATTCGGAAATTCGTGAGCGAAAAATTTGGAAAACTTGTAGAGCACTGTACTGGCCACATTTGGTGAAAGTTTGAAGGCTCTAGCTATCGCAAGGTTCAGAAGTTTCGATTTAAGGTGCAAAGTTTGACCCATGGACGATCGATATTATTTAGAGATATAATAACATTTTAATGTTTGCCAATCGTTCATTTTCGATAACTCCGAATCCGACCGAAATTTCTGAAATTTGGGATACATGTAGTACACATACTTGGCACACATTTCCATTTCCAAGTTTGAAAGTCCTACCTCTTCGCGTTCAGAAGTTAAAGCTGCCCAAATCGCACTTTCTGTTTTTTAATCGAAAATTGTCCATAACTTGGAAATTCTTGAGCGAAATATTAAAATTTGCAGACTTGTAGGTATAGTATTGCACTGTCCATATTGGGGATATTTCAAGGCTCTATAGCTCTAGGTTCTAAAGTTACAGCCGTCGAAAGATGCAATTTTTATTTATTTTTCCTATCACAAAACGATGGAAAATCAGCCGCTGTACTTCATCTGATTCCCTCTGCAAGGCTTTTAAGTTCAAATCCGTTAAAATTGTGCAAGTACCAAGCGTAACTCATGAAATTACCGTACCATGGTATGGCTGAGGATTTGCTTGGAAGCCGAATTCTGCAACTATATGTACAGCATTGGGCCTTCGGGAGTCTGGTCACCTTACGAATAGAATACCTAATTGTTTGTGTAAGCGGAGAATGCGTTTTTTTAAGGATATGCCACAATAACCTGTTGAAAACAACTTTTGTGAATTTTTCAATTTGATCCGTTTGAAGTACCGTTAAAAAGGTTTTTTTTTTAGAATACCTTTTTTTTAATTTCCATTAATTTAAAGAGCTATACAGGATGTCCCAAATCCCAACGATAAATCGGTGATAGCGAATTTAGTGACCGTTACAGGAAAATGTAAGAAAACCAGACCGAGTCTAATTTCGGGAGCGATCGAAATTTGAATAGGAGTTTTAAATCTGTCATTCAGAGAGTGCAGATCGTGTCGTTTACTCAGCTAACCATCATTCACTTGTTATACAATTAACAATTCAAATAGTTTTAATTCGGCTTTTAATTTAAATTCTTTCACGCTGTCTGAAAGTAGAAGTCATCGAAAACGCCACAGGGATGATTCCGCCCTAGAATTGGATCTGAGGAATAAGCTAAAACTTATCCGAAGCGAAGCCACCATGATGCCAGTTAACCAAAATTCATTCCAACCGCTAGCGGATTTGCCGTCGAATTTGTCCGATGTCGACCCGATCAACCATCTATCGTCTGCGACGACTTCAAACAAAAAGGTAAAAATACCACCAATTGTATTCCCCAACATCGATCGCGATTCGCTAGACGTTATGATGGATAATCTTAACATTAGTACTTACCACGTACAGTACACGGCCGCTGGGCAAAAGCTGTTTCTTGACAGCGCGGAAAATTTCGAACGTGCACATCTCATCGAAAAGAATTGTCAATTCTATACACACCGTCGCGCCGACAAAAAACCATGGAATAGAGAAATAAACAGGAATGATAAATCAGCTGTCACCCATACAAACTGCATGGCACGATTTTAAAAAGCGGTTGTCCCCATCTGTCAAGTGTTATTGTGAAGTTATTACGAAGTAAATGAGGGAAAGATTGTTGCTGGAGGAAGTCAGGAAGTGTATCTATAAAATGTAATAGTCATATCGCAGTTTCAGTGCGACACAAAGGTAAAAAAGACGAATTGTCCCCACCTGTCAGATCCAGTCTTATATGAAAAATTCAATCATTTATCGCTTCTACGGCGCAATCCTCTTAGTTGTTAGGATCAATGCAAAAAACCCATGAAATTTGTGCTATCCGGTTTGCACGATATGGACGATTCACTACTAGAACAATTGAAATCGGAATTCAACTTGCCGTGTTATGAGTTAAAAAAGTTCCACCCAAAATCTAGGAAATATAGGTAACGACGAAACGTACTATATTTTATACTTTGAACGGGGTTCAATTAAACTTCCACAACTGAAACTCATACAAAACATCTCCCATACCAAAGTATATTGGAATTTTTACTCTCGCTCGCGAACTGGTCCGACGCAATGTCGGAACTGTCAAAACTGGGACCACGGATCTTCAAACTGCCACCTTCCACCTAATTGTTTATTATGCGGGGCAAACCACTCTTCAATTCACTGCCCGGTTGCAAAAATGACACCCGCCGACATGAAAAAATCGTTTAAATGTTTCCATTGTGGAAACAATCACATGGCTAATGAACGATTTTGTGATAAGCGAATCGAATATCTAGCTCACCAACGAACAATAAACCAAAATCGAAACAACAAAAAACTTGCCAAACAAAACGATATGCACTTGAATTCACAATCTTTTCCGTCACTACCGAATACTCAAGTATTGTTCAACAATCCAGCAGCTAATTTCCCCTCGACATCAACAGCTGTGCCTATGCCCTCATACTCCAACGTACTGAGATCTAATCCATCAACTAATACTGCACCGGAGTGTTTGTTTACACACGATCAGATGTTGCAAATTGCATTGGAGCTTATCACTAACCTTTCCAATTGCAAAACGAAGAGGGATCAATATAACGTTCTCGTCTCGCTAGCATTTAAGTTTGTCAATTAATGAGTAATAATAATAATTTAAGCATTCTTCTTTGGAACGCTCAGAGCGTCAAAAACAAATCTGTAGAGCTTTTTGGTCTCGCTCAAGAGACTAATGTAGATGCTATTGCTATTACTGAGACTTGGTTAAAAAAGAATGATAATATTACGAATGTTAATTATAATATCCTTAGATTAGATAGATTAGGTGCTACAGGCGGCGGTGTAGCGATTTGCACGAAAATTTTTTTTAACTGCTATGTTCTCCCTGAATTGCCAACTAAAACAATCGAGGCAATCGCAATAAAATTAGATCAGGTTTATCTGGTCGTGTGCTACTTTCCGGGAACTCACGTCGATTATGCAAAATTGGATTTGTTCGAAAGCGACATTAAATACTTGTTGAATTTAGGAGAAAAAGTTATTTTGTGTGGTGATTTTAATTCTAAACATAGGTATTGGAATTGCGTTAACTCAAATAGGGCTGGAAGGAGACTGTATAATCTCACATTTCACTACAACATCATGATTCACTCACCTTCTGAGCCAACATTTTTTAATCATAGAGGTTACGACTCAACCCTTGACATTATACTGAGCAATATTCCCCAGCCTCAAACAATTAAAAAGTTATCATCTTCGCACTATCCAGTACTATTTTATTTAGAAACCACAGGAACAACCCTCAATTCTGATTTTCAAAATAAAAAACTAAAAATTAACTGGCTGAAGTTTAAAAAATGTTTAAACCAAAATATTGATTTAAGATCACAGGACCTATCTAGAGTGGAAAATACAAACCAAGTCGATACCGCCTTGGACGATTTCTATATGCAACTCAATTCAGCCCTAGAATTTGCATCTGTCGACAGCAAACTCCAATTCAAAACTAATCCTCTTGACAATAACACAAAAGCTCTTATCCGTACTAGAAATTTCCTTCGAAGAAAATGGCAACGCGATCGGCATCCGTCAACCAAAATGGCAATGAACAATCTCACAAATCTCATTCGACAACAAATTTTTACCAGTCGTAATGGCAAATGGAACAAAATGCTACAAGGCTTTTCCAAAAACAGTAAAAAAATCTGGAAATTAAACAAAATATTTCGCCGTAGTAAACCTATTCCTCCATTACGAAGATCTGATAAAACTTTGGTGTTTGACTGCCAAGACAAAGCGGAAATCATTGCCAATAGATTCCAGAAAGCGCACAGTATCTCGTCGCACTTGGGTAGCGTTCTGTATAATCAAATTGTGAAAGATACAGTCGGTAGATTAGAAATCAGCCCTAACGACTTTAATGAATCATATTTATCCTCCCCAAGAGAAATTAAAACGAGACCGAGGCTAATTTCGGGCGCTGCCGAAATTTGGATACCCTTCGCTCCTCTCGGACAAGAAGTTTTTCGGGCGTAACTTCGACTTGTGTCCCCTCCCCGATTCTTTTCTTTCCGTCTTCACAAAAGTTCCGTTGCGTCGACAAGACAATATTTGTGAGGGGTTTGGTTTGAATAAGTGGGCACATAAAAATATTTACTCAGAAAATTTTATTGGGGGATGCGGGAGCATGGCCCCATAGTACGGTTCCATTTGTTTTTACCTTTTTATTTGCTTTGATAAAGACACATTAATTCAAGGTTTTTATGAAATTGGTGTAAAAAATGTTTCTTAGAAGAACGAAAATGGGGGGGGGGGGTGGATTTGTATGGCAACCCCATGACCCCATAGTGCTATTTTACCGATTCAAACATACAAACTGCCTGCAGCAAAAAGAAGCATTTGTGCAAAATTGCAGATTCATAGCTTTTAAATTGGCCGAGTAAAACGCGTCGCAACAGACAGTCAGACGGACAGCCGGACAATGCCCAATCGACTCCCCAAGTCATGCTGATCATATACATATGTATACTTTTTATATGGTCGGAAATGCTTCCTTCAATGCGACCCTTTCACTCTATGAGCGAAGGGTATAAATACTCCACAAGCAGTCCAATCAACGAACACATTGTAGAGAGGATCGATTTTGTTCTTCGGAATTTTTAGGAGTAGATAGAAGGTAAACCTACAATCAATCGGAACTGTGAGGTGAAAAACGCATGGAGGGGGGTTACAGGTGCAATTTTCGGGGTTTTGGGCTTTATCTCGAAAACGGTGAATCCTAGAGAAAAGAGTTGTGAGAAAGAGTAGCTTGCTAAATTTCCTGCATATTTGTTCATACATACATATGCAAAATTCCTAACGGTTCTTCCAATATATAATAAATATATAATATAATATATGTATAATAAAAGTCGAAAATGTTTTTTTTTTTCATTTTACTGGCTCTGGTGTCTCCCCCCCCCCCAAAATTTTTGCAGTGCAAAGTTGGAAAATATTAAATTTTCTTTAATTTGATATACTTTCTGTTAGGCTTCATGCACACGACGCTGTCGTGAGCTTCCCATAAGAGCCAATGCATTTCGATGTGTCAAGCTTGCGAGCCGTTTTCGCGTCGTGTGCATGAAGCCTAAGGGTGTCCCGCATTAGGTGGTCAATACTATGAGGGTTGATAGCGCAACTTGTTTCAGCAAGAAAATTACCACTACAATCGGAATTTTTTTTACCGTTACCTTGTTATCGCTCTTTTTGTAAAAGTCATCGAAATTCGTGACTTGTCATGCAAAACCATAATTTGCAGCCCTCCTGATGACTTAATCCATAATTTGATTTCAGTTTAAGAAACTACATAAAATTTTACAAAAACTGAAGTTTTTCCTGTTGCCAACATTATCGCTACTTTCAAGATACAGTTACTCCAACTTATTAGAAATTTTAAAATAAATTTTTCATCGAAAATTCAAACAGTAATTTCATAACGGTGCTTTATACGTACAACTCTGCAAAATTGATAAAAGTTGCTTCAACATGTTGGCTTTGCAACGGTATATCACTTTTCATATATTTACATTGCGGGATTTTGGAATAACACATATTGGATGTAAAAAAAACAAGGGGGCTTTCGGTGAAACTTGAAAATAATCATTTCGTTGATAATAGGTAGTGGCCGCGTCATAAACCCAAATAAATTAAATGTTCTAATTAACCATTTTCATTTGCAAAGCCACTTTTTACTAATATTTCTTAAATTTATCGAACTTAAGTACAAACAATGTTCGCAATGTTAAATAGCATCAAAACTGAATTATTACCAAAAATAATGGAAATTATCTGACCGTAGGATAGGAAAAAGAGGATATCGTTATAGTCCAGCGTTGCGAAAACAACCTTACATTTTGAGTGTATGTTCTGCGCTCAAAATGCAACTTTTTGATGAACTAAGTATATTTTCGCATCCTTTGTAGTCTTTCCTATGTTATTTCCGAAGATTTCAGGAAAATATTTGATCTAAGTATTTTTATACACAAATTAGCATCCGTACCTAAAAACACGGAACCCTAAACCCTAAAAAATCATAGAAAATGTCAAAATACATCTTTGAGCAAAAACAGGTCGATTAGATAATTGTAAAATGAACCTTTCTTCCTCGGGGATAAGGTTTATATGTTTTACCAGAAAAGCGTGAAACATGAAAATATAAAGCGTTGCGAAAACGCAACCGTAGAAAAAAAAATGGGTTAATCCCCCTCCTCAGTCTTTTTCTTCCGTCTCGACAAAAGTTTTGGGCTTGGTTGAAATAAGTGGACAAATAAAAATATTTACTCGGAAAATTTTATTGGGGTTGCCGGAGCATGACCCCACAGTACGATTCCATTCGTGTTGAACTTTTTAGTTGCTTTGATAAAGACACATTAATTCAAGGTTTTGTGAAATTGGTGTAAAAAAATGCTTCTTAGAAGAACCAATATGGGGGGTTTGGTTTGTATGGCAGCCCCATGACCCCATGGTCCGATTTGATTCAATCTTACATATGTTTTGTGTCATCAATAGAAATACATTTATGTGAAATTTGGTTTAAATTGGTGCACAAATAAAAAAAATTTTTTAGAAGAACCTAATTTGGGGGGTTGGATTTGTATGGCAGCCCCATGACCCCATGGTCCGATTTCATCCATTCTTACATATGCTTTGTGTCAACAATAGAAATACATTTGTGTGAAATTTCGTTGAAATTGCTGCACAAATAAAAAAGTTTTTCTTAGAAGAACCTAATTTGGGGGGTTAAGTTTGTATGGCAGCCCCATGACCCCATAGTCCGATTTGATCCATTCTTGCATATATTTTGTGTTATCTATAGAAACACATTTGTGTAAAATTTGGTTGAAATTGGTACACAAACAAAAAAGTTTTTCTTAGAAGAACTCAAATTGGGGAGCTAGGTTTGTATGGCAGCCCCATGACCCAGTGATCCAATTTGGGTGAATCAAACATACAAGCAGCCTGCAATGATAAGAATCACGTGTGCAAAATTTCAGCTTGCTAGCTTCAATACCCGCCGCGTAAAACGCGTCGCAACAGACAGACAGACAGACAGACAGACAGACGGACATGCTCCAATCGACTCCCCAAGTCACGCTGATCATATATGTATACTTTTTATATGATCGGAGACGCTTCCTTTAATGCGTTACAAACTTCATGACAAAGTTAATATACCCTTTCACTCTATGAGCGAAGGGTATAAATATAATTAAGTCATTCAAGATCAAAAAAACACCCGGATTCGATAAAATTTCCAATATGATCTTAAAAAATCTGCCAAAGAAAGCTATAGTGAAGGTAAATTTTCTGGTTAATTGCTGCCTAAAGATTTCGTATTTCCCTAATCGCTGGAAGCACGCTAATGTTATACCACTTGCGAAATCCGGAAAGGACGCAAGAGACCCTGGCAATTACCGGCCAATCAGTCTATTACCATCCTTAAGTAAAATTTTGGAAAAGGTGGTACTATTGCGTCTCAACGAGGTAATTGAAAAGCTAAAAGTTATACCGGATTTCCAATTTGGGTTCAGAAAACAACAC
Source organism: Microchrysa polita (assembly GCA_949715475.1). Taxonomy (NCBI): domain Eukaryota; kingdom Metazoa; phylum Arthropoda; class Insecta; order Diptera; family Stratiomyidae; genus Microchrysa; species Microchrysa polita. Next base: position 7,283,460 of record OX454421.1, read on the forward strand.
TCAACCACTCACCAAATCTACCGACTTCACAAGCATATTAAAGAGTCCTTCGCGAGAAAAGAATCTGTGGGAGTTGTTGCTCTAGACATAGAAAAGGCTTTCGACTCGGTATGGCATGACGGATTGCTATATAAATTAATTAAGTTTGATATACCTGTTTACCTTATCAAATTCTTTCAATCATTCCTTTCAAACAGAACTTTCTCAGTACAGGTGGGAGATTCCCACTCTAACACTAAAACTATTTCCGCGGGAGTCCCTCAGGGTTCATGTCTTAGTCCGATACTCTTTAACATATTCACAGCTGATATTCCTAAAATCAATGACTGCCATATTGCCTGTTTCGCAGACGACGTATGCATCTTTTACAATCATAAAGATCCTATTGAGATATCGTCGAAGCTGGAATATCAACTAGAATGTCTGTATCAATTTTATTTTCGATGGAAAATTAAATTGAATACTGCTAAAACACAAGCCGCATTCTTCTCCAAAAAGAGGAAAAGAGCTAACTTGCCAAGCTCTCCCCTTAATTTCCTTGGCGATCATATCGCATGGAGCAATGAATTGAACTACTTAGGTTTAAGTCTTGATAAAAAACTCACAAGTCAATCGCATATGGAGATCACGTCTCAAAAAATGATGAAATCATTTTGCGCCTTATATCCCCTTTAAAACAAAAAATCTAAGTTATCAATAGACAATAAACTACTAATCTATAAAATGGTTATCCAACCCATTGCTGCGTATGGCTCACCAGTATGGGGTCTCTACGCTAAAACAAGAAAAAATAAAATACAAGTAACACAAAATAAAATTCTCAAACATATAACGAACAAACCATTTTTCTATTCGACCGCCAAGTTGCACCAGGAAACCAAGATCACACCTTTAGATAAACTAGCCAATAAATACATTTTGAAATTTCGTGTAAACTGCCAAAACATTAATAATAATATTATAAGAAGCCTCATTTTTAACGACAATTAGCTATAAGTACATAATTTTAATCTAAATTAGTTGTAGTTCTTTTATATACAGGGTGGCCCGCAACTGGTTAGCCATAGACCAATGGTAGACTCTACAGGATGTTTTAGGAAAAATGTCGCCAAAATTATTTCTCTAGCTTTTACCGTTAAGGAGTAATTGCCGTTTTTGTGATTATTGTCAAAAAACACGACTTTCTTCGAAAAACTCCTATTTTCTAGCTTCCACTTTAGCCAAATCAATGTTTTTCATATTCTTCTGAAAGTACACAAAATTTCCAATAAAAGGACATATCGAACGTTTCGAACGGTTTGTATCTTCCGAGATACGACGTTTTGAATTTTGAAGAAATGTCAATTTCAATTTTTAATGTAAAAATTAAACCCGAATTTCGTAACGGTACATTGTAGTGGCAAATTTGCAAAGTTGACAAAAGTTGGCGTGGTATCTTAGCTTTCGAACGGCATATAAGAATAAGGCACAGAGTCATCCAGTTTCTGAATAATACGTAAAAATGAAAAAAAAACATAGCCTGCAAATGTACGAAACCGACTTTAATCTTGAAAAGGAAGTAAAATTTATACATCAAGCAAAGACTTGGTTGTTATGCATTATGGAAAAATACTTTTCGCTACTGTTGTAGATGCTACTTTACTAATTATAACGGTAAGTATAAACAAATTTGTTTTATGTGTTGAATTATTTGTACGAAGATTCGCTGTGTACACATTAATATTGTGAGAGTATTTTTCATTTTCATCGTCTAAAGGATAAACATTTTAATATGCATGTATTAATTAGTGTCCTTTTATGTCCTTTTTCAGTGTTTTCCGATCCAATTTTTCCTTAGCAAGTTTAATGATAGAATCTTAAATTCTAAAAAAATAAAAAAGGAAGTGGCAACTTGAATTATTCGCGTAGCTATGGCTTTGGAAAGATACAGATGATAAGTTACGGGAAACACGAAAATTTTCCATTCAAACGCGAATTATTCCATTGAGGGTCCTTGAAATAGGAATCAAACACCGGATTTGTAATGTCCTCGGCGTCCCCTTTGATATGATACCCCGCATGCCGACCTCCAGTCAAGGATTAAATAGTGTCCTTTTTTGGGACCTTTCCGATCAAATTTATTTTAGCAAAATGAGTTTTAGACTCCTGGGACCCCACTGTATTAAGACCAAGAAAAAAATAGCTTTACTGTATTTTTTTCTATTGGAAATGGTTATATGACTGAACTATTTCCACGTAAAAGCAAGATTTCTTCCACTTACGGACTATGTTTTTTTCCCTTTTACACATATTATTCACAAACTGTGCTTTATTCTTATATGCCGTTCGAAAGCTTAAGAATTGGGCCAACTTTTGTGAACTTTGCAGATTTACCACTTCAATGTATCGTTACGAAATTCGGGTTTAATTTTGACATTAAAAGTTGAAATCAACATTTCTGCAAAATTCAAAACGTCGTATCTCGGAAGATACGAAACCTTTCGAAACGTTCGATATGTCATTTTATTGGAAATTTTGTGTACTTTGAGAAGAATATGAAAAACATTGATTTGGCTAAAGTGGAAGCTAGAAAATATGAGTTTTTCGAAAGAAGTCGGGTTTTTTTGACAAGAATCACAAAAAGGCAATTGCTCCTTAACGGTAAAAGCTAGAGAAATAATTTTGGCGACATTTTTCCTAAAACATTCTGTAGAGTCTACCATTGGTCTATGGCTAACCAGTTGCGGGACACCCTGTATATATATATATTTTTTTTCTTTTTTGTCACATGAGGTTTTGTTTTCAAACATTTTTTCCTCGCCATTATCCGCCAATTTAAAAATAAAATAATTTTAACAATTTCAAATTAGCATTATACTTTAGAGTTAAGGCCCTAGCCGGCATCTATTTTAAGTTATATGTTAGTCATAAGATCAAAATGAATAAATATTGAATTGAATTGAATTGAAATTTGAATAACCGTCAGATTTGTAAGTTTCTTTTTCGTTAACAATTTCTACTGTAGCACTATGACGTGTTCCGATTCCATCTGTTCCTGGGTGAATTTTGGTTAAAATTCAAAAAGAAAAAAAGTTTTCATACAAGAACCTATTATTCGGGGGGGAGGTGGTTTGTATGAAAATCCTGTGACGTAATGTTCCGATTCCATTCATTCCTAGATATGTTTTGACGCTTTACTGGGAACATATTGAAGTGAAGTTTGGTTAAGATTGGATCATAAAGAAAAAAGTTTTTCTTAGAAGGACTTAATTTTCAGTGGTTGGTTTGTATGGTAGCCCTATGACGTTTTTTTTATTACTTTTGTGTATAACCTAAAGTAAATACGATTCTGAAAATCCTTAAAAAAAAGTCATTTACTTCTATTTTGCGTTTCGTTTTCAATACCTTTTCTAGCTTTTAAATTTGACATTTGACGTTTTGGAATGAAACGTATGAGACCATCTAATAAATATCACGGGACGGAAAGGAACGGCACGTAACGGTACGGAAACGTTCTGGTTTGCGCTTTATTTGTAATTAAAGAAAAATCGAAAAAAAAACAGACCTTGCTATCATTTTTCATTCAATGTAACTGCAAATCTTAATATTTCTCAAATTTTCTTTTGGCGCTGCAACAGCAACAAAATGCTCTATTACCTACAACCTACTCCCAACCCGAAAAATAACTGTTTTGTTTGGGGAGAAATGTGACTTTCTTTGTGGAACCGAAAGATCTGTAAAAAAAATGCACCGGGACCTTCCGGCAAGTAATGGTCTCTAATCTCTGGTCTCTAGTCTCTAGTTTTCATAACGGTATAAAGTTTGCTTCATTTTTCCCGATTGGAGTCAGACTATCTTTTCAAAGACCTGAAACTATGGCATTTTTCACCTAAAAATTGCAACACACAAAATATCAAAAGACCTCTGGAGGCCTGTAAAGTTCAGAGTGAGTCAAATACCGTCCATTCACATTCAAAATTGTTCCTTAGACATTAAACAGTCACTTTCTTTCTTAAAAGTGAAAGTATGTCTTTCCACCCATGCGACAATTAATTGGATACATTTGGTTTTAAGGCAATTCTTGAATTCGCCGCTACTGGGGTGATAATGCTAACAGGAGAGGGGTAGTTTTTAAAGAAAAGAAGGGCGCATTTCATTTCAGTTAATTGATTTACTGACATTCTTTGAAATCGTATGGAAAATAACTAAAGGTTTGTGTTCGTAGAGACGACTCATGGGATCATCGCTCAGCGATCGAAGTCAAACCACCGGTTTTGAGCACTATGTGGGTATATTTTATATACAGACATGTTTCTTTAGTCCATAGTCGATACTAAGAAAGTAGAACCATACAAAAAATATTTAAATACGGCTGGAAATTGGATGCAAAGTTACGATCGCTGAGCGATCATCACATGAATTGTCACTACGAACACGTACCTTAACTCAGGAGACGTGACCCTAACGGATACTTCGGCCCCCACCGGTTCCAGTTACTTTGGGAGCCAGGGAACCACCCAAGTACAGTGCTGTAATGTAAAGGTGATGTTCATAGCTCCTACTAACAGCCGGTTGTAGATAGTGATGGAAGGCTTTTTTACAGGGCGAAAACCAGTTCAGACATTGAAAAGAACACTTCGCTGTTGTGTTACACAGTATAGCAGCCGGATTTCGTCTCCTGTCGAAACATACCAAACAGCACCATATCTTACAGACGAATACATGCATCCTATAGGCGTAGTAAAAATGGGGCAAACGCCCCTCCCTGGCCGGTGGTCACGGGAAAAACATTTCTAACTAGAGTACTTCACTCTCTTTAAAAATCACTATACTCGATATACGCAGCGCAGTTTAACGGCGTAAAAATGGGAGTTAGGTTACGTTACGTTATATTTATTATAAGTTAACCCTCCGTCGGGCGCACCCGGTCTGACAGGCCAGCAAAACAGTTTCTGCTCTGTCCCACGCTAGTAGGGGGGCCCACAACTTTTTAGCTCCGTTTACTCGTCTAACTTTAAGAAACTCACACAATGCCTGCTTTCAGTTTTACATTGTCCTTAAGACAGTTGTGTGGGAAGGCCTCTGGCCTCACAGGCCGGGTGCGCCTGATCGGGCCATTATTTAGAATGTGCCTAAACTACGCGAAAGCACTGCATCAAAGATGCTTTCCCACATTTAATTTCGAGCATTAGGATCCTTTTCTAATAACTATTATCAATTTAGACTGCCTGCCTTTCATTAATTCCAATTTTTCTAACGAACCATGGTTGCGCGATTCTTCCTCGCTTGGTTTTGTTCTGGTAAATCGATAATTTTATTTCTATATTATACTCTCTAGTAAATAGGTTTCTTAGTACTATATTTACTTTAATTAGATCCCTTAGATACTGATAAGTCAATTTCCGAAAAGTATCTGAAATTTAAAGTAACATATTAAGGGAAAAGGACACAAATAGATGGGTGGCCTCTCAGGCCGAGTGCGCCCGATCTTGTTTTGATTTGAGGTGCGCCCGACGGAGGGTTAATGGAATTTAACATCATTCTATTTAAAGGGGATAGAAAAAGTACTGAAAACTTATAGACGAACTACAGTCTGAAAAGCACAAACATTGTAGGCGACTGTTTTGTTATGTAATCGGGATTGAAAGTCGAAGCACATGCAGATGTCAATTATCTTTAAAAACTGAACAAAATCATTTTAGTTTAGATTGTCATTTATTGAAATTTGGTTTTACAATTTGCCTAGTAATATTTTTGCAATTTGACCGACGGGATAACTTATTTGTTGTTGTATATTATTACCTATTCCCCTTCCTTAGGAAAATCATTGCCTTAATATACATTTTCGACTGTCGTGATAGTCACTATGCAATGTAGCACATAAGACAATGGCAATTTAGTCCCGCGAAATAAATTAACCAGATTCCTCGCTCTTTTCAACAAAGTATTTACTACGATCCACTCACATTATACGATTCGTCTCGAATCTGTTATCTATTGCAGATACCAGACTGGCATTTCTGACTGTACTCTATACGTACAACAGATTTTCGTTGTTTACCGAGTGGTGTAATTAATTTCGTATTAAGCTTTTCGCTTTATATCCTTAAATACCTGATCTGGTATAGTCTATCTACTCAGTGTTTCACCTTAGGATGAAGTTAACGAAATAACGAAATACAAAGCACAGCTTTCTGACATTTCGTTCCATTGTTCGGGTGGAGAAGCAAACACTTCGTGTGTTTAAGCGATATTTGCTATGCGGTTTTCTAAAGGATTGTTTTAGTGTTTGGTGGTCGAATCAAATAAGCTCTGTAAACATTGGTCTTGAAAGCAGCGTATCCGTACATAGGAAGGATAATGTCTGCCAACGCGAAATGAAACCGACAGCAGGTGCTATTATGTAGCACTCAGGATATAATACGTTTCGGATTAAGAAGGATAAGAAATAATGACTACCGTTAATTGTACGAAATTGAAGATGTTTAATTTTAATGTGGAATTCCATCGCCAAATTCTTCTAGATAACTGCATGTATCTAAATCTGTATCTGAAAAAAGTAGGTGAGGGGAAGATCCACTCATTGGGAATCTGGAACTTGCGATTGACACTAGTTCCACTATACGTTAAGGAAACTCTCTTTAATTTCGGTTTTGTCTCATACCCGGTAAGGAAAGCCATCCCTTTGGTACCCTGGAGCGAGAAAAACGGGGGTGACTCCAGGAGAAAGAAGTTCAAAACCGTTTATCGGGGTCAAGGCCTTTCGTTAGAATAGGGTGAGATGACAAATTATGACAGAAAAACAGGCGACGTTTTTTTTACACCCTATGCAATTTTTAAGTGGGGAATTGTTCTTTTGTAATTTGAAAAATTTGAATTTTCAATAAGTCTGAGTCATGAACTGAGTAACGATTGTATTCAAAAGTAATAAAAAGATCTCGTAGAAGGAAAAACTCTACTCACGGGGTTAGCACAGGTTTTTCGAAGTTGTAAACTTGGTGGTACACTTCTGGTATCTTCCTAACTATATCCCAAAAAAAACAGAGCCGACCTAACGCCTTATATTTCGGTTTATTGACTGGCATAACTGTTTTTAATTAAGATTAATGGAGCTTTCGTCTTCCTCCAGGTGATCAATTTTATTAAGCCTACAAGTAGTCTTAAATCTGATCTGTTTGTAGACACTAAATATTGTTGTAGCTGAAGCTACTCTAGCTCAACCTGATACACGATGACCAGTTATACTAGTTACCAATCACGCATCTAGCAGATTTCCAGTTGTTTCCTTAGACGGGCTCAGGATCGATGAATGGATAGGATGAACCCACTGTTGCTAGTTCGTTCGCATATTCATTTCCCTCAACGCCTCTATGACACGTTACCCAATAGATTGAAACAGAGTTACGGAAGGAAATGTCCTGAAAGAGATCAAAGTACTCGCAGACCACCGTCGATGCAAACTTGTGCGAAGCTAGCGCCTTGGATGTAGCCTCGCTACCGGTGTAATTGGCGATATGTACACCCCGGAGACCCCGTCCCAGCATCTCTCTGACACAGATTCGAATTGCATGAATCTCGGCTTGGAAGACGCTGGGCCATATACCCATTGCAAACGAGATTCTGTTACTAGGTCCAAAGACTTCAGCATCTACAACGTGATCGATCTTCGAGCCATCCGTAAGCCAAATGATGCTTCTTTGATCAATTCTCAGGTTTCTATTAGCCCAGATCGGTAGGCCAGGAACCTGTTGCAGGATGCGCATATGTCTCCAAACACTGATACGAGTATCTGAGGATACATGAATTTTTAGATCGCTTACAGCTACAGTTTTGCTTGATGATGAATTACATACATTAATTTTCCTCCAAGCAAGTGGAATACATCAGAAACAATAGCTTAGCTCTGAACAGAGCAGCGATATGTAGCATGATATCCAGGTCTCGTAAATTTAGCATTTCACTCCGAAAAAATAGGAGAAAGCATATTTTAGCATGAACCTTCATTTCGAGGTCCTAAACAAGACCCCCAAAGTCCCCGTCTGTACGAGTGCCGCTAGCGGTGCTATAGAACAGTCGGAGAAAATTGAGATGAAAAAATGATTCGAAGCTCGCAGTATCGCACTTATCTTATCTTACAGCGGTTAGTTTTTTTTGTTGTAATTTTGTTGGTGTTGATACTGAACTTATTTCTCTATTCTTGCTAGACTAGTTTTAGAGGTATGAAGGTTTAAGTTATTTTAAGTTAAGTTAAGAAAAAGTTTTTTTTTCAAAATAAGTCTGAGTCATGAACTGAGTAACGATTGTATTCAAAAGTAATAAAAAGATCTCGTAGAAGGAAAAACTCTACTCACGGGGTTAGCACAGGTTTTTCGAAGTTGTAAACTTGGTGGTACACTTCTGGTATCTTCCTAACTATATCCCAAAAAAAACAGAGCCGACCTAACGCCTTATATTTCGGTTTATTGACTGGCATAACTGTTTTTAATTAAGATTAATGGAGCTTTCGTCTTCCTCCAGGTGATCAATTTTATTAAGCCTACAAGTAGTCTTAAATCTGATCTGTTTGTAGACACTAAATATTGTTGTAGCTGAAGCTACTCTAGCTCAACCTGATACACGATGACCAGTTATACTAGTTACCAATCACGCATCTAGCAGATTTCCAGTTGTTTCCTTAGACGGGCTCAGGATCGATGAATGGATAGGATGAACCCACTGTTGCTAGTTCGTTCGCATATTCATTTCCCTCAACGCCTCTATGACACGTTACCCAATAGATTGAAACAGAGTTACGGAAGGAAATGTCCTGAAAGAGATCAAAGTACTCGCAGACCACCGTCGATGCAAACTTGTGCGAAGCTAGCGCCTTGGATGTAGCCTCGCTACCGGTGTAATTGGCGATATGTACACCCCGGAGACCCCGTCCCAGCATCTCTCTGACACAGATTCGAATTGCATGAATCTCGGCTTGGAAGACGCTGGGCCATATACCCATTGCAAACGAGATTCTGTTACTAGGTCCAAAGACTTCAGCATCTACAACGTGATCGATCTTCGAGCCATCCGTAAGCCAAATGATGCTTCTTTGATCAATTCTCAGGTTTCTATTAGCCCAGATCGGTAGGCCAGGAACCTGTTGCAGGATGCGCATATGTCTCCAAACACTGATACGAGTATCTGAGGATACATGAATTTTTAGATCGCTTACAGCTACAGTTTTGCTTGATGATGAATTACATACATTAATTTTCCTCCAAGCAAGTGGAATACATCAGAAACAATAGCTTAGCTCTGAACAGAGCAGCGATATGTAGCATGATATCCAGGTCTCGTAAATTTAGCATTTCACTCCGAAAAAATAGGAGAAAGCATATTTTAGCATGAACCTTCATTTCGAGGTCCTAAACAAGACCCCCAAAGTCCCCGTCTGTACGAGTGCCGCTAGCGGTGCTATAGAACAGTCGGAGAAAATTGAGATGAAAAAATGATTCGAAGCTCGCAGTATCGCACTTATCTTATCTTACAGCGGTTAGTTTTTTTTGTTGTAATTTTGTTGGTGTTGATACTGAACTTATTTCTCTATTCTTGCTAGACTAGTTTTAGAGGTATGAAGGTTTAAGTTATTTTAAGTTAAGTTAAGAAAAAGTTTTTTTTTCAAAATCTTCAAATGCCTGTGGAAGCTAAAGGGTTAGGAATTGGGGTATGTCCAGTACACCTTTTTTGCTGCAAATCACATGAGGAATCGTTTTCCGGTGCATTTATGCGGTAGTTTCCGGACACTATACATAAAACATTTCCCGAGAATTTTTTTTATAGTTTGACCCCACGTAGGTTGGGTCTTTTCGCATTTTATTTGCAGTCAAAGAATGTTCAAATTTGTCATAGAGGACTTAACTTTCCCCCGTTACAGAGATATTCACGAAAAATCCAAAATTTTCTAAGGCTTAAGCCCCCGTAGCACCTCGTGGCACCGTTAGGAGTGCTCGAATCAATATCGACTTTTGACAGTTTATAAGAAACCATAAGACCTATAATGAGTGGCTCAGTTGCCAAAGTGATTAAGTCCACTTTTGTCGAAATCGAGAAAACTAACATTTTACAAAACCTTCTATAGTAAATTATTTGCTAAAGTTTTCGATTAGAATGGCACACGAAAATAATAGTTAGGATGTAGGCTATCCAATAGAATATATTTCACAAAGCTTTCTGAACAAAAACATAAATATTTTTAAGGAAGAATCCGTCTAGCCTTAAAATGTATGGACTTATATTTTTTGGCTTCTGAAAATTATGATCGAGTTCATTCAGAATGAAATTGATTTGCCTTTATTTTACTAAAAAACACGTTTTCAGAATAATGGTGTTGACCAGGGGCTAGAAGGTGGAATCAGTGACCGTTCGGTAAAGTAAATGTAACATCCGGTGTTCCCAAGATTTCGCTCTTAACCCTTTGCCCTTCTGATAAGGACTTTCGTGAACATGACATAACCTTATTCGAATAAAAAACTAGCAATTCAGTTTTGACTTGATAATTTGGATCAATATATCAATAGTACAAAAAGTAGTCCGCAGTCCATTTGGCTATAAAAAAAATTAGGGTCAACAAAAATTTTCAATTTTTTTAAAGAAAAAAAAATAAAACAAGTTGTGGTCCGGATTAGCGTCATATCCGCAGTAAATTTGATCCGATTACTTAAAATATTTGAATATCAACAATTTAATTTAAAAGGTTTTATTCATTAGGCAATGGCACTAAATACATGAAAATGGTAGCGAATGCGTGACGTTTCCAAGTATTTTTAGTAGGCAGTTTTTAGCCACTCCACTGACTAATATAATAAGTCAAAGCACGCTTTTAATGGGTATTAAAACATAATTATTAAATATAGTAGTATGTAGTTCCAGAGAATCTGTTTAGGGCTCTCGTCCACTGCAAGCGTAAACTTGAGCAGCGCGGCGCTCCAGCGGCAAAGCTTTCACAAAATGTGCGGAAAAGCTTTTACAAGTAAGCACATCTTCCACTGGAAGAGCTATTTAGGCGCTTGTAATCTACAAAGGGGAGTGTAGTGTTGCTCGGATGTGCAGATTAGCGATTAGTATTGTGAAAATTATTTATATTATAACACATTAGGGCCGGGTTTCTGATAGTCTATATTCAGTACATGTTGGCTAGTTAGTCTTATCGCATAAAGAAGACACACACTATATTCAGAAAGCTTTTCCATTGTATTGAATGGAGTTTTTGTTTATTTTACATAGTTACGCCATATTTTGCTTGGTTACGCCATCATCTTAGATTGAAAAAATCGTTGCGCACTTTCATCCAACAGCGTAAATAAGCAAAAGATAACATAGCTATGAAAAATTAACGAAAATTCAATTCAATATAATGGAAATTATCAAGGTAAATACTAGCCCGGCGGTGGTACCGGCTATCCCGCATATTCTATAGTGGGGAATGCCCATGAACGACATTTATTAATTTCTCATTATCTATATCCATTGTTAGATATAAAAATACAAATACACCTGATTTGAAAAGTAGCAACTCTCAACGCCTGAAGTTCGTGCGGCAATAAGCGTCAAATCCAACACTTTTTGATACAATCGCACGAGTCGCGCGAAGCATGAAAAAGCTATTGGCATGACGACTTGTGTTTTGTTTTTGTTAGAGGGCAGTTCGTAAAGAGAGTTCGTATGTACTCTCGACTCACGAATTTACTGTGCGCATGTGCTGCTTCTGTTGTGCGTATAGTCAAAGTAAAGCAAATTCCAGTTGTGAGAGTTGGAATGCACTTTCGGTAAAATTCGGAAAAGCTTTAAACGCGAGAGCGCCGCGCCGCTCGAAGCAGGTAATGGACGCCAGGCGTTACCTGTAAAAGTTTCACACAATGCGAGAAAAATTTGATAATTTTTTTGTAAACTAACAAATATACTATGAACACTATCGAAATGAGGAAACAAATGTTTCTTATACTACAATTTTAGTTTTATTCTTTTTCAGAAACAAAATTCTACTGTAGAAGGGAGCAAGTAGCCCCGAAATACGTATATGGGAAAATAAAACTAAATTGTAGTATGAAACATTTGATTCCTCATTTCAATGAAAATCAACTATGTGCAAACAACGGTAAACAAAAGAAAGTTTTTATAAACACTGTTTCTATCGTTTAGGTTGCAATAATTTGACCATATCCAGCCTGTATGTTTTAAGTCAATTACTGAAAGATCGCGGACTCTAAAAAATTATCTTTCGGTTTGGTAAAACATCAATTAAACGATATGCACATTCGCTGTTTCTTATTATTATTATTATTAAGACAGTAGGTGCGTCTAACTTTTCGAGTAGCTTTTCGGTTGAAGCCAGCAGTTTGTTGGCAGATTTGGCTATTATAGGTACGCCAACATAGAAAAACAAACTGCCTAATTGTTTTCCCAATGAATTTGTCATCTACATTTCATTTCCCTAAACTATACGCCGCGTAGCGTAGGGTAATGACAAAAAGCAGGGAATATTGTCATATGAAGTTCGTTAACCAAAACTACACGGGATGCACAAAAACACACGACTAGTATTAAATTTAGTAAAATTAATTGACAGTAATTATAAAAGCTATTGAGCTTGAAATTTTAACAGTTGATCAGAGTTATTTATCCAATCCTTGTCCATTGATACCATTAAATTGGGCAATTAAAGCCGAACTCCTATTTATAACGGTGAACGGGTGGCTTATTGCTAAATGATTACCATTTATAGGTTGCACTCAGGGTTTCGACGTACTTATCAAGAGCTACCTACCCTTCTAGGCTACTTAACCAGGCTCGACTGTTTCCACAAATTAAAATTTAAACTAGGGGGCTTCGCCCTCTGCTCGCTACGCTCGCCAACCCCCGGAGGTCGAGGCTAATTGCGGGCGTGGCCGAAATTTGGATACCCTTCGCTCTCCTTGGGCTAAAAGTTTTTTTCGGGCGTACCTATGACTTGTATTTAATCCCCCTCCTCATTCTTTTTCTTTCGTCTTGACAAAAGTTTTGGGCTTGGTTGAAATAAGTGGGCAAATAAAAATATTTACTCGGAAAATTTTATTGGGGTTGCGGGACCATGACTCCACAGTACGATTCCATTCGTTTTTAACTTTTTTGTTGCTTTGGTAAAGACACATTAATTCAAGGTTTTGTGAAATTGGTGCAAAAAATGTTTCTTAGAAGAACCAAAATGGGGGTTGGGTTTATATGGCCACCCCATGACCCCATGGTCAGATTTGATCATTTCTTAGATATGCTTTGTGTCATCAAGAGAAACACGTTTGTGTGTAATTTTGTTGAAATTGGTGCACAAATAAAAAAGTTTTTCTTAGAAGAACCTAATTTGGGGGTTAGGTTTGTATGGCAGCCCCATGACCCCATTATCCAATTTGATAAATTCTTAAATATGTTTTGTTTCGTCAAAAGAAAAACGTTTGTGTGAAATTTGGTTGAAATCGATGCACAAACAAAAAAGTTTTTCTCAGAAGAACCTAATTTCGGGGGTTGGGTTTGTATGGCAGCCTTATAACCCCATGGTCCGATTTGATTGATTCTCACATATGTTGTGTGTCATCAATAGAAATACATTTGTGTGGAATTTGGTTGAAATCAATGTACAAATAAAAAAGTTTTTCTTAGAAGAACCTAATTTGGGGGGTTAGGTTTGTATGGCAGCCCCATGACCCCATGGTCCGATTTTACCGATTCAAACATACAAACTGCCTGCAGCAAAAAGAAGCATTTGTGCAAAATTTTAGCTTCATAGCTTTTAAATTGGCCGAGTAAAATGCGTAGCAACAGACGGACAGACGGACAGACCGACAGACAGACAGACGGACATCGCCCAATCGACTCCCCATGTTATGCTGATCATATATGTATACTTATTATATGGTCGGAGATGCTTCCTTCAATGCGTTACAAACTGCATGACAAAGTTAATATACCCTTCGTTGACTCTACGAGCGAAGGGTATAAAAATACATACAGGTTGACACACGGGAATCAGAAAATATTTGACACGTTCGTAAAAAAATGTGCAAATTTGTGTTCAAATACTGGAATTTTAGATTACTCTATTGTAAAAAATGCCGTGCCAATAAGAATGGTGCCCGTTTTCATCACTTAACTTGCAGAATCGGTTTTGGTAACTTCCTTGAATTTGCCTCTGTCCAATCATCCGCTGCTCCATCTTACCAACGGAGACACTTTTAACCAAGGAATGGAATGTTAACTACGCCAAAATATAACTAGACACCGGTTCGAATTGAAGGAGAACTGCTGCAAAAAGTTTAGTTTTAAAAATTGTCACACGCTGAGTGCGAGTCATTACCATTCATTACATTGTGTAAAATGGAAACTATTAAAAATAGAATCATTATTTTCGATAAAATTAATCATGATTTCTTCGTTTGTAAATATTGATTCACATTAGGAAATTACATGTCGAATATATCCTATGAAAATCTTAAAAAAAACATCTTAAAATAATTCGTCCGTTAAAACAGCATAATGCTGTAAATATTTTAATTTGCATATATTTGTATTTTTTGAATTTTAAAAATTTTAGGTTTTTTTTCATAACTATTGATTGCGCCAATGTTGGTTAATTTCTTTTAACTTTTTTTTATTGAATCAGTTCAGTGCAAAATCAGTTTTATTAATTTAAGCTTTGTAGTATTACCAACCTACTGAAAATCAAGCCAAAAAATCTCCCAGGTGCCTAGTTTATTCTTCGTAATTAAAAAAAAAAATTATGACCACTTCAAGTCATATCCATTTAAATGGGTCACCCTGTACACGATACATGCAACGAAATTTAACTCCTATTAAAATAACGGTAATTTAAGTATTTTTTTGTTTGATAGCTTGCGCAGTCTTGGCAAAGTTCAATTGTTACAATAGTAGAAATTTTAGACAACAATATAGTGGACTTAGCCGTAATGGCTTCTGAAATGATTGTTTAAATTTTCTGAAGCCATAAAAAATAGTGTGGTAAAATAATCAAATGAAGTAAAAATTAGAAAATTGTTTGATAATAAGAAAGAACACCATTTACTTTGTATAAATTTCAAATAAAACGAAAATTTTTCAAAATGGACTTAGACACATTGGCTTCTGAGCGGCTCAAATATGCCATACACCACTTTTTAGCTTTTGAGGGTCTTTGACCCTCGATAGCACCGCTAGCGGCACACGTGCAGACGGGGACTTTCGGGGTCTTGTGTGTAGGACTTCGATCCCCCCGTAGCGGGAAAGTTATAGGTTGAAAGGCCTTGGTCGAATCCTATATCTTTTTCAGTTTTGGCGAAACTGCTGACCCTTAGCTATGCAGGAGGTGCGTCATAACTGAACGGTGCAAACCAATTCCTATGAGTTTCCACGGGACTTAACTCTCCCGCATTATCCGAGTAGGCCTTGTGGTAAGGGGGTAGAACAGTGCTTCCGCTTGTCCCAGCGTGTCGTAAAAGGCGACTAAAGGGACAGGAGAGAATAAAACTTCCCTGGGCTTCTTACATATCTCTACAATTGTGCTTGCGACGACTGTCTGCGTGCAGTTGTTCAGATATGTAGGAAGCCTAACAAAAAATTTACCCCTGTGGTTTTTGGGGTAAGAATTATGCCACAGCGTTCCCGACTTCCGCATACTTGAAACTTTCTTTACACTCGAAACATTAATCGAGCCTCGGATACCTCGGATTGATTCACCGGGAACGACTTTTGGCTATGAACAACGGACCACAATTGGGTTTTGGAACGTTCGAACGATGTCGGGCGAGTACAACAACAGGAGGCTCACTGAAGTCGAACGGGAAATGACCGCGTATAAATTCGCTATATTCGGACTGAGCGAGACAAGATGGCTCGGATCAGGAGCGACTTTATCACCAAGCTCTCATACTGCAAATTTTTGCCCATGATATAATGACCAAAAGCTCAAACTTTCATCACTACTAAATGAGAATCCGACTATTGAAGATAGATGGAAAGTCGCTGAGGATTCCTTTATTTCGTGTGGCGAAGAAATTGTAGGATCGCTGTAGGAGGCCAGTTATTAGCGACTCCACTTGGTCTCTTTTTCTCAGCACGCAAGAGAGTTAAGGAGCAGATTAACTCAGCTACTGACTCAGCTAAGGAACGATATAGACCTGAATTCCATGCGCTCCAAAAGGGCGTTCAAAGAGTGTAAAACGTGATAAGCAATAACATGAATGCGCTTGCGAAGGAGGCAGACGATGCGGTTCTCCGCAGTGACAGCAGACCACTCTTCAAGCTTATCAATCTTGCTAACTGGCAAATCTTTATCAACGGAACATCCTGTGAGAGACAATGAAGGTGTTCTGCTCGTTACCGGAAAACAACAGATGGAGAGAACACTTTTTAGAAGGCCTTAATAACACCTTCGGGCCTGCAAGTGTATCTAAATTGGCAGCAGAAGACATCTCGCGAATAGACGGCATTAGTTCCGGTCCACGCCCCAAAAAGGAACTAACAGAAGCCATCAAATCAATGGATGCCCGTAAAGCCCCGGGGATTGATGAATTTTTGAAAGCGGATATTAACGCTTCAGGAGATATTATTCTTCCCTTATTCCAAAAGTATTGGGAAACTGAAACTCTTCCCAGTGAGTGGAAAACAGACGGAATAATTAAGATTCCGAAGAAAGGTGACCTGAAGAATTGCAATAATTGGCGTGGGATCTGTCTTCTTCCTGCTATTTCCAAATGGATGGATAAGATAATTTTAAGACGAATCAAGGAAAAAATCGATGCAACATTGAACAATGAACAGGCTGGCTTTCGAGAAGGTTTTTCCTGTAGCGACCACATTAACACCCTCCGGATTATCGTCGAGCAATCCGCAGAGTGGAGATCCCCATTTCATCTCCTGTTGATCGACTTTGAAAAAGCCGTCGACTGAGTTCTAAGTTCTTTACAAAAACTGTCCCGGAAAGGATAGGCACTTCGAACAAAGGACTTAAGTGGAAATGGATAGGTCACACGTTCCGAAGAAAGCCCAAAATCGTTTCAAAAAAGACCCTAAACTGTAATCCACAGGATTCCAGAGCAAGACGCCAAGAAACACATGGAGAAGATCGCTAATTAGCGAGGCGAAAACGCTAAACCTAAAAATGGTCGCAGATAGCGCCGTTGGCGCAGAATAGAACGAGGTGGAGAGTAGGCGTAGTTAATGGCCTAGGCCCCACAAGGGGTTCACAGGAACTAGAGAGATCGGCGCATTCTAAATATGCACTTTGAAGCATAAAAAGATTGTTTGTGAATAACTGCATAACATGGACTCCCGTTAAGAGGTTTTCTGTTTAGTTCAAATTTTCGCCAGTCTAGTGTACATAAAAACCATCGATTTCCAGTTATTTTCCTACCACAAGATGATATCATAACACCATGAGCACTTCTATACACATTTACACCGTGAACGATTTACACACGTTATTTGGTTAAGAAATCGAAATCACTCAACTCACCCAAAGGGATACACGCAGATACAATCGATATCTTGTGTGCATCGTTATTGTCGACATTTTTTTCTATACATCGTTTCTTTTACAAAATCAACAAAAAAACGAAAAGAAAATGTAAAGAACCTCCAGAACAATATGTACACGACATAATCAGCCCAACTTCATCCGGTCCGGGCTTTGAAGTTTACGTCGAGAGCCACTTCCTTCCATAACGTTCACACACAATAGGAGACAGTACCCCCGTATAATCGAAGGATATCTGTATACCAGGGAGAAGATTGATTCTTGGATGGATATTCTCTGATATTATTAACACAACTGACTGCGACTGAAGTATGTATATGTAGCGTCCTTGTAGATACAGACAGACAATGTTATCCTTGCATAGAGCTAAGACAGCACAGCCAGACAGAGAAGCAGCGACCTCGGGTAGGTATAGAGTTCAGTGTGATGGACCCGGGACGAAAGAAAAAGGAAATCAGTTTGTTCGGTCGATTTCACGTGCTCGCCTCCTACACACATACTTTTTCTGATAGATAGATACAACTCATATAATATCCTCGCGTATAGTATATTTTTAACAGACACCGAGATGATCGATTAGACTTTTGAAATTTTGACGTCAATCGTCCTTTTTGTATACACACAAACATATGTATAATCTGCCATGGCTTTTATTTGAATTGTCCGAAAGGATTTATACAATGTTCGCCTCTCTGTAAAATGTTACTCACTTCGTTAAGCGATAAGAATTGTAATCTGTAGATGTGCGTATTCGGGAAATCTTTTTCTTTCGGATTTGAGTTCCGGAAAGATTTCGGTACAATATTTGTATAGAGAAAGTTTAGGACTAATATTTTGTTTGCCATTAAGTTGACAAGAAGAAGATGGCGATAAGTTCGATGCCATAATATGAATACATTTTGTGTCCAGTCCATGTGTGGCAAATCTGAAGATTGACAAAGATATCGTAACTTATCCGTGCGCTTATGTACATACATACACTTTAAGCAGATTATGCTGGGCTTTTGATTACTTCTAATCGACATATGAATTGATTGATTGCCTTTGAAAAGTATCCATTTTATTTTTAGACAGAAAAAAAGATAAATTTTATCGAAATTAAGTCCTTTCCATATTGCGAGTAAATTGAATTGAAGCAAAAAGCAAAATGCCATTTAAATTATACTCTCCGAAACTCGCTGTAGCGACTAGAGATAAAATTCACATCACCTACGTAGTTTTGGGCTTGGTCTGTCTGCCTTGCATCCCACCCTTACTCTAGGGAGTCACGGGAATTTTGTTATTCAAATTTGAAAATCAAAAATTTACATGCTAGATATATTTTTACGTTGGGTGTTTTGGGGTAGTGTAAAGGTACCATCATTTGATGTATTCCGGGGAAATGTCTATGTAATCACAGCTGTATCCAAAGCGTAATACAAAATTTATCGCCGCGATATTGTTTCAGGACATGACTAATGTATAAATATATCCGAAACATTACCATACCAGGTAGTTATACCCCAGCATCCTGTCGTGTTTTGTTTCTATTATTTATATCGCAATACCGAACCTTGTTGAAGGATATGATATGAGAACCAAAACATATTTTTTTTCGTTGTTTAATTGAAATATGTACACACATCCTATCTATGGATTTTTGACTATTTATTTTTATCTTTTCGGAACGAGAGTACACTTATCATGTCACATATGGATGATGCATGAATCTCTCGTTTTTTATGGCCATTACACATTCAATTCGGTAAATATAAAGTCAGCAGAATTATTTATTTCCTTGTTCATGATTAATCTAGGCGGTCATATTACAGTATGGATGCAGCGACGATTTTATACGTTTTTATTGAAGGACTCAATCCGTTCAATTGATCCGGAGTCAATTGCTACGCAGACTGACAATATTCAGTTTAATTTTGTTTTTTGCCAATCCAATATGATGCTGTGTCATTTATGTTAAACAATTATTGGACATGTTTCAGAAGATTTTTTCTTAATTGAAAATATGTCAATAGAGGAGTTCGTAGGTGAACGTAGCTCGATAATAGCTCCACGGATGTTGGCAAAAAACAAACAAATTTTCTGTTTTAATAAGCACCGGCTGAGCAGTGTCGCGATCCTAAGTACAGTGGCCGGCTAAACTTATAAATGAGAAAAGTTAAAATTGAGGAATTTACCCATTATTAGTCCTTTAAAAAGCCCAAAATTATTTTTTTTAAATAATTAGATATTGTTTAGGAGATGCTAAGACTTTAAGTTTATTAAGCCTTATCATGGAATTTTAGAAGTTAAACTGTGCATAGGAATGACGAATAATCTAAAGGTATATTTGGATATGAGTCAATTAAAAAATGAAAGCTCCAACTTTGCTCAATTTCAACTGAATGAGTGCTGTAATTTCCTACGGCTAAAACGATTTATGTGAATTTCTGGTAAAATTATTTTAAATGGAAAAAAGATGAAAAGGTGACGCATTATAATTGCTGCCAGATGCAGGTAGATTTAGCAATTTATCACCGGATTGCCACCTCAACCATAGTATATTGCCGAACGCATGTTGATGTACTCCAGAGCTAAGGTGTTAGCTTTTCGTAACACTGTTAATAATTTGAGTCGGAAATAAATACTCAGGAAGGACATTCAATAATTTTCATTTGCAGTACATTAATAATGAACTAACAGCTTTTTGAATTGGGCAGTCCTCGGATATTTAAAACTTATATATCATTCAAATAAAATTTATTTTCGTTAAAAATTCTACCAATAATTTCATAACGGTACCTACTTTGAACTGGTAAATCGGCATTGTTGACAGATTTCCGTTTAGAGTATGTATTCATTTCAACAATTAGGTTTCATAATTTCGCAATATTACACATTAACGGGGAAATAATTACCCGAACCATTGACTACACAGTAAAATTATAGTTATGTACCAAATCAGCAGACTACCCGCCTCCCGATAACACAACAGCATCGCTACCGCATACAACGTACATGTAAACAACGTCCCACGCACCGTATAAGTACAACGATCAACAGCATGTCACATCCACACTCAGCAGGCTCGTACAGTATAAAAAGGCGAGCCAAACAACGAGTCAGCAGCATTCATCATTATAGTCTTGGCATCGAAGCATACGTACTGTAACTGGAACTCAGGAACAAGACTCAAATCGTTCTTCACGTCTATATCGATTGCCAACAAACCTGGACCATTCGAATAGCGTGTGTTTGTTAAATATTATAATTCTTGTGCCATTGAATCTGTTACGATTTTTACATATTGAACTACGTTACGATGTTTAAGACATATTTAATTATTAAGAATTTTAATAATTATTGTAAATTGGCTATCGCAAGCAACTGTCCAGTAAGTCATCGATTAAAGGTATTGGATAGTTATCTTTTGCTGTCATTTTGTTTAATGTCCTATAGTCGACACACATTCTTAGATCACCTGTCTTCTTTCGTACTAAAACAATGGGAGAAACGAATTCTGACTCACTTGGTCTAATGTAATTTTTTGCAAGATAATCGTCTATCAACTTCTGCAACTCATTTTTTTCCGTAAATGACAAACGCCTTGGAGGACAGTTGAAAGGTTTAACGCTATCAACAATCAACTTCATTTCACTTTTAACTTTGGGTTCACACGGTCGTTTTGCTTTGAGATAAAAATTTTCGAATAGGTTATTTAACTTTTCCTTATCTAAATAGTATATACCCGGCCCAACTTCGACATTTAGTTTCGTTTTACAAGTTTCGTCTAAATCGTGTTCTATTAAAAATAATTTTTGCTCATATTCTTCTTCTTCATTCATTGGTTTTTTAATTTCTTCGCTATTGTAGTTTATACTGAAAATGTTATTTAAATCTGTTTCAATTTTTTGTTTTGAAATTCTCGCTAATTTGTATCCACAAGCTTTCAAAAAATCCCTCCCTAATACAGCCTGATAGCTCATAGTCCAATCAGCTACCACAACTAAATTTAGTTCGAACAGCTCTTCGTTAATTTTAACATAACAAGTGAATTTTCCGTAAGTTTTTAATTCTGTATTATTCAATCCAAAATATTTTAAGTTTACATTTGATTTTACGTTGAATTTCCCGTTAACACAAGATAGTTTCACGAAACTGATTGGGCTCCCTGAGTCTATTAGGCATTCTAAAGAAAAACAAATGTTGATTGGGTCTCTAATTACAAATTGGAAAAATCTTACATAGTCCCTGGCATTCGTTGATTTACTCACTGCTGTACTTGATGGTTTGTTATCTTTTCTTCTGATTTGGGTTTTCGCACTTTTAATTTCTTGTCTGTGTTGTATCTTCACTCATTTGATTATCTCTCTTTTTTCACACTCGTTTTAGTATCACTCATTTGTTATAGCTTTTTATTCATGATTTTTTTTTTAGTTTTAAACTCGATCCCACTTCTGAGATTGTAAGATGGCCTAAGACAGGTTTATTGAAAACGCGACTGTTCTCTTCGGCGATCACATTTATTGTGTCGTTTACATTACAAAATAGAACTTACAGGCTACTACTACTACTCTATCATGTACATGTATACTACATACTATACTATTCTTGCTGCATTTGGCACCAGCGAGGAAGAACATACACGGGAGTTGATTCACGGAACATGAGGCGCATCGCTCCAAAAAAGCCACTGGAATATTTTTAAAATCTTTCTGGTTGGAGCGCCTTCCTTTTAGGATGCGTTCTATATTAGCAGCTTCACAATGCTCATCAATTGAATTTGAAGAATGAATGAAATGAAGAAGAAGAATTATATTCAGAAGCTACTCCACCCGTAAACACAAATCCGGCTGAGGTAAAAATTGCGGGACTGCGAGCAGATTTTGGTCGCGTTCGATCGAAGTAGTGACAAATGCCGGGAATGCGCGTCACGTCACACCTCTCCGCGAGGACGTACCAACGTCGAGAACGGCGAACTATGTTGCTGGTTTCACGTAAGATTCGGATCTGCGGCTAGCAGATGTCAGCCTCCGTGCTCATTTAATAACACGCTTCGTCACTGAGAGAATAGGCGCTTATCAGTAACGACAACAACAACCGCCTGTATATATACGACAACGAAGTGAAACTACTTTATCTCTTCGTTTTCGGAGATCAAGACCTACCGAGTTTGAGCTTTTTGCCGGTAACGGGTCGGAACTCAAAACAAATGGTGACAAATTGCTCGTAGTAAGCCTGAGCCTCTAACGTGCATTCCGATCCGCATCGCGAATGATTCAATGCCGATAATAGGCGCAGATTTTTTGCGATCCTATAGTCTTTTGGTGGGCTTAAAAAACAAAAGGGTCGTTGATGCTTTAGCACGCAAGTCTGTACCAAGTCATGTTCGTGCAACAGAAAAAATATGCGTGTCAACCATATCGGGATCAGGGCCATTTCACAACATGTTAAAACCATACCCAGGGCTCATGAATCCGGCAGCCATAAGAAAGAATCCTGACCATGGCGTTCAGCACCACATCATGACAAAAGGACCGACGGAACGTCCGCGTCGCCTAGCACAAGACAAGCTAAAAATTGTCCAATAAAATATTTCAATACACGCTCGAAACGGGTTTTTGCTGCCCGTCGTCCAGCCCATTGGCAAGCCCCTAACACTTAGCACTAAAGGAAGGTGGTGATTTTCGGCGCCTTAATGCAGTTACCACGCCATGCCGGTACTAATTTCGTCATATTGAAGACATCATCTGACTCACAATAGACCAAATCTGGTCTAAGTGCGCTGGGTGCAAATCTGGCGGCCCCTGTGCCTATGGCTGGTACGTGCGTTTCACCACAATCCCATCGCTCCACAGGATATCCCCAAAACAGCAGTCATTACGACATTCGGACTGTTTGAGTTCACTAACTGTAATGACCTTCGGGCTCCGAAACGCTGCGCAGTTCGTCCAACGCTTCATGGACGAGGTCCTAAAGGGTCTAAATTTCTGCTGGTGTTACACAGACGATATTTTAATCGTGTCACACAACTAGAGCATGTTCGAATGGTACTGAAGCGAATAACAACATTGGTATTGTGGTGAACGCAGCGAAATGAGTATTCGGAGCCATGGAAATTGAGTAATCAGGGCACACAATAAGCAGAGATGGTGTTAGCCCGCCAGCATCATGGATGGAGGCGATTCGCAGGTTCAGCAAACCAGAAACGGTCAAGGAACTTCGAAGGTTCTTCGGCATCAGCACACTGAATTTTTATCGGCGGTTTATAAAAGCCGAGCTCTCACCGAATACTTAACAGAGGTGAAAAAAAGCAACAAAACGCTAATACAATGGAATGCTAAAGCCGAAAAAGCTTTCATTGATTGCAAAGAATCCCTTGCAAAAGACACGTTTCTCGTTCATTTCAAAAAAGGTCAATCACTATTTTTAGTAACGGACGCATCTGACATGGCAATCGGAGCAGTTTTGAAACAGTTCTTAGAGAATGGTTGGCTCCCGCTAGTCTTTTTTTCAACGTCAGATATCCAACAAGGAGAAGCGCCACAGCGTGTACGATCGGGCGCATCTCGCCATCTATGATAGCATCAAGGACTTCCGGCATAATTTGGAAGGGACCGACTTCGTTGTTCAAACTGACAAACCTCTCACATTCGTGTTCGAATAAAAGGCAAATCCATGTCAAATTCGACAGCTAAATTTCAATTCGAAGTTCACAACAACCATCTTCACCATTTGTGGCGATAAGAGCAAAGTAGCCGAAGCTTTGTCGAGAATCGAGACCATAAGTCTTTCATCCAAGCTGCGACTCTGGTCAAGGAGCAACAGAATGCTCGCGAGCTTCAAACACAACAGATTGATTTTCGACACATTTCACGATCCATATCATCCCAGCGGACGCACGGCGTTCAAGGCCCGTAAATTCGTATGGTTTAAGATTAACAAGGATATCCACAATTGGGCGCGTTACTGCGTACCATACTAGCCATCTAAAACCAGTAAGCATTCCATCAATCCAATCCAACCATTCACAATGCCAGATGGAAGATTTCAACACGTCCATCTTGTCGGTCCAATGATCCCATCGAAAGGTTGCATATATTGCCTGACAATGATGGACTGGTTCTCAAGATGGCCAGAGGCGGTGCCACTACTCGATTTATCAGCCGAATCGGTAGCAAATGTGATTTGAGCTCCACGCATTGTAACTACACCCAGAGAAAAACATCCCATAACCTGTTAATGGGACTCCTATTAACTTTTCGCCTCGGCTATTTTAAACAAGTTAATAGTTTTATCCTATTAGTTTAATGAGATTATAAACCATTGAATTTCTAATAGGACGTACATTTTAGACTAATGGGATTGTCTAATAAGATTGATTCAGATTTACATTGTTAGTTGCGAATATTTTAAAACGTATGCTTATGCATTATGATTAGAGGTACGGATACGCAAAAAAGTGAAATTTCGCATAAAAAATTTCTGAATATTGGAAATTTTGCAAAAATTCAATTCAAATGCCAAAATCAATCTGAGATGGAAAAATATTTTCTCATATCAGTCTTAACTGATTTTTTGAAAGAAAATTAACTTTTTCGCGGAAAAAGTACAAATGGGTGGATTTCGCATTTATTTTATAAAACAGCAATTTTCGCTGAAATTCGCATCTATTTCGTAAATTTGAAATAGATGCGAATTCGGGACTTAATTATGATTTTCATATTCATACTCCCGTGTATTTATTTACCATTTTATATGTACAGCGATGGACAAAAATATTGGTCACCTAAATTTTATTTCAAAAGACCGCGTATTAATTTAATGGGATGTCCTGTTATTGAGGTAACGGTATTTTCAAAGGGACATCCTATAAAATTTATAGGAAATAACTATTGTCCCAATAAGAAAAAAATATTGTTTTAATAGGATGTCCATATCCATAATATAGGATAAACTAAAATTTCAATGGGAAAACCATATTAATTTAATGGGATGTCCTTTTATTGAGGCAATAGGATAACATGATTGCATTAATAGGATATCGTATAACATTAATAGTATAATATCACATTGATTTAATAGTTCGATCTAATTATTTTAATGATGTTCCATCCCATTGAATTAATGGTATCCTATTAACCCAATAATGGGATTTTCCCATTGACTAAATCTAATGGGATAAAATGGCCAATTCCTATTGGTCTAATGGGATTTTTTTTCTCAGTGTACAGATCAAGGGACCCAATTCGAATCCGTGTTCTTCAGGCCCTCGACCAGTATCATGTGTTGTGAACGAAATCGCATCATACCCTACCATCCTGCGGACGAATACTGCCGACTGCACTATTAGTGCAGAGTTAGAAAATGTTTAGTCTCTGAGGAAAAACACTGTGAACGCACTCATCGTACAATTGCGTGACCACAAGAGGACACTTCGACCCATTCAAGCGACGCATCATTGCCA
The DNA here is from genome assembly GCA_949715475.1 of Microchrysa polita. Taxonomy (NCBI): domain Eukaryota; kingdom Metazoa; phylum Arthropoda; class Insecta; order Diptera; family Stratiomyidae; genus Microchrysa; species Microchrysa polita. The sequence goes on from OX454421.1 coordinate 7,309,415, forward strand.
ACGAAAAATATTTCACAGCAGTAGCCTAGGATCGTGTACACACGTTTTCCTTCGAGTCGATTATGTCCCAAAACCCCTCATACAGTGTTGAGCCGATTGTTTGAGCATGTGGTGAGGATCGACGTCATCGGAAGAGCAACTAATGTTTCGACTAAGCGTCTTAAGCTGGCATTCCTGGAGGCAACAGCGTTTGGAGGAACCGGCCGGCGGGAGCGTACCTACAACCAACTACAATCAACACGATACCCGAGTCAACGCAGAACACCTCGAGAGACTAGACGGAGCAGGAGACATCAATCAACATGCGCCCAACGAACAATATTCGGGTCTATCCTTTAGCTTCCCGAGCCAGGAAACTTCCTCGTGGATCTTGTTAATCAATGGGGAGTACTGCGGGGAACAATTCGTAGCAAGAAGAAGAAACACGGTTTTGACAGTTTTCAGTTTGTAATCTTGCTGTCGCATGATTACACGTGCAGAATAAACAAGTGTAATAATTTGTCCAAGTAATTCCATTGGTCACTATCCACTGTATCAAGCGTTTCTATTCACTTCCATCAAGTGTTTCTAATCACGCGCCTCACATGTAAGCTAGCACATTTGTGATTTTTCAGCCAAACATATCCCTCAAACCAGCAACTCTTAAGGCTAGTATTCAGTTTCTCGCGCGAATATTTGCATTAATAACTCGCGCGAAAGTGGAGAGTTGGAGACTAGATAGTTGGCTGTGGATAATTTTGAAAACAATTAATATTTTACAACTGACATGACAATTATAGTGATCCGGGATAATTGTACATCCTTATATGTATGTGGTAATGACTAGTTTTCAGTATAGATTTTGACCGCTTTTTAATTATTATTGGAATCCAATAGAAAGACAGAAAATCGAAATATTTTCACGTCTTCAACAGACAACAGGTAGGTTTTGTTCTTTTCTAAAATTTTAAGTTTTTTTCAGTGAAAAGGTAAACTAACAATTAAAAAATGTACATCTCTTTTGCAGGTGACAGAATTGTGTATGGATGGACGAAAAATTCTCCAAATTTCATCGGATACAATGATGAGAATCAATCGAAGGTACAAAACTGTCGATTTACGAAAACCAAACACCAATCAACCGCCATTTACTATCCGAATTTGACGAATGTTCGATTGTGGCCCAATAAGTGCAATAAGTGCAAGTGTTGTCAACACCATAAGAAGCCAAAAGAAGCTATGACAGGAAGAATTAATGTTTTGAATTTGTGTTTATTTATATTCTATTGTAACAAATAATAATAAAGAAAACATTTTACTTAAATATGTCGTTTTACTTTTTCGATAAAACCCATTTATGTTTTCTTTAATTTATCCTCCTAGCATTCTTCATTATGCATTCTACAGTAATCAAATTACCACCAGATTAAAAAAAAATTGTTGACTTTTTCATTCATCATCTTCGACGCTCGCACGAAAATAAATGCAATTACATTATTTTCGCACGAGACTATGTGGAGACTTTGTGTATAACACTGGTTTGAGCATTGGGTACTCGTCCGAAAAACTGAATACCTAAATGCGAGCTATTCTCGCCTCGCACGAGTTTTTTGACAGGTTTTGTATAGAAACTCGCGCGAATCTTCGAACTGATTACTATACTTTAATGGAAAGAAATATTTATACAATAATTTTGTATTTAGTATAAGTATGTTCTCGTAAATGATATTCTTAAATCAAATTTATGATTTTTGTCGATGATTAGTTTAGAAATGGAAAATAAGAATACCCGCCTGGAGGCGGGTATACGGATTTACCATGTAAAAAAAATTCCATTTGCTCGAACAAAAAGAGATTTAATTTTAGTGTGTTTTATTTTAAATTTTTGGTGTTATATTCGATTTTTATATTTGTTAGAGTATTAGAACTCATAGACAATGTCAGCTGTCAACCTGAGGTGAATATTAGATAGGGCATCCTTAATAAATAATATAAATAATAGAATAAACTAAACTTACTTATGTATTTCAATTTCAGCCGGTAATTCAATTGCGGTCTAGTAATTGTTGAAGTAGTAGTCTGGCTGGTCTAGCGGTTAGTGCGCGCACCTTCGGTGCACAGGCTCATGAGTTCGAATCTCACCGTGTTCCATGGTGTTTTTAGAACTCACGAGCTTGTGACGGACTATGATCTCACTCAGATGTTAAACGAGTACCCATTTATGGGGATAAATAACACTGCTGAGCGTGATGCTGATCTCATTACCTCAACAAAAAGCAGATAAGATCTTGGAAATAGGATGTCACTAACACATCCTGCGGCCTTAGTCCAATGCTGGATTGTCACGCCTGTTATTTTTTAATTGTTGAAGCAATTCTGGATTTTGAACATTACAAATGCATAGTCCATTTCCGCCAAACAACAGTCTTTTGATTTGTTTCTTTTTTTATGCAAATAACAAACTTTCCTTCGACCCCAACATTCCATACATTAGCATAAATAAACGCCTGTTAACGTACTGGATACCTTTCTATTCGCAAAATTTTACCATATCCTAGTCCGTTTGCTAGAATACCTTCAACGAATTGATAATACCATATTTAAATCCACCTGGGAGTCTCCAAAAATGGCGAAGCCAATGGATACCTAAATTTCAGGGCCCAAAGCAAAAACAATTCGGAAGCACTGTGGATTAAATATGTGAGATGAAAAGGCAAAACTAGCTCGTACGTCTCGGCGATGACACAACCCACTAGCTACATGCACACTGGAGCCGAGTAAGTTTCGCCAAAATCAGGGGATGCGCCAACACGAGCAACGCGACAGCTTGGACTGCATAGTCTTCAGAAGATCGCGCTAATTTTATGCATTGGATTGTACTAAAAAATCATAGAAACTTATTCACATGTTTAATTGTTTACAGAACAAAGCTTTAATGCCTAACATTCTATAAAATAGATCCGGAGGAATTAGAATCTGGCTGAAGGTCATTACGGACAAAGGTGATAGTTGCCTCTCAAGCGTCCAGGGTCAAAAAGACCCTGTCGGCAAAGTAGAGGTTTGGGGAAAACAAACGATTCACTATATGTTAAATGCACTTTTATTAATTTTGATTTAAGTACAGTATTTAGATTAATTCATTTTCTTACGTATTGGAACAATTAGCAAACAGCCCCATAATTCCAAGCGGGACTCTATTGAAGCCATTGAATAATTTAGGGGTTTCAAGTACACAATACATTAATTACTAAGTCTAAAACTGCTTTTAACCTAAAAGCAAACTTAATGCCTTCATCAGGTTATTGCAGTACCCCTTTTTGTTTATCAAAATACTTGAGCATTTTATATGGGATATATTCAATGAAAAATTCCTTAAACCCGTATACCCGCCTGGAGGCAGGTATTGGTTTTTTGTCAACTAACACCTCCAAATTTTAAATTTTTCAAAAATTAATAAATAATAGCATAAACAACCTTTTTACCCATGCTCTCTAAAGTTCCGGGTAATATTTATCGATTTTAAATACTCTTTTTTAACTTTTGACTTACGCAATTTTCAGAAAGTAATTTTGGTCGTGATTTTCACACTTCTTCTCCTATAATTGCTAAAAACTGACGCACTATTAGCTGGGTACAATGAAAACTTACAAAAATGGATTTGTTATTTAGTACTGGAACGAGATAACTAAATATATTTACACAAAATGCATTGAATAACTGATGTAGATTTTGTGATACCCGCCTCAGGGCGGGCTTACGGGTTAGAGGGATATATTCATATGTAACAAAAATCGGAGGGGGTTCAATCCCCAAAACCCCAACCTAGAATCGTCACTCGCCTCAACGAATTAGGTCCCAGAAAACTATGGCTTACAAAACATGACTAGCTTATTTGAGACTATTACAAAAACTAGTGTTCGTAAAGCGATACTAAACCAAGACATTGGATCCTTGTGGTTTCCAACCTAGGTCCTGTTTGGCAATATTTTTTGGTCCTCGTCGGAGGGTATGACCTTTCCATTGCTTCTTTTGCCTTTTGACAGAAGTGCCTATCCAATCCAACCCTGTGACATTAAGGAGATTATCATTCGAAATAATCTCCGGCCGGAGGAATGCGCCGTAACAACTGCGGTTTACGAAAGTTTGCAGCTTAGTTGTTATCTCCTTTGTCAACCTGAAAAGCCATACAGACGTACTGATTACACAGTTCCATCGAAGATTCGGATTTCGGTGTGCATGGAAATGTTGTTATTTTGACAAAAAGGAGCCAAAGTGAAAAAGGCTGCCCTAGCCTTATTGATACGATTGCACATCAGCGTCCACGCCGCCATCTGCTGTGACTATGCTTCTGACGTAGCATAATTCATCAACTTTTTCGACTGCCTGGCGCGAAACACAAATTCCGGATTGTCCCCATTATTTTAGTTGGTAACCCCCCCTCCCCCTACGAAGGGCTTTCCAGGTATACTCAATGAACAAGAGGTGTAACGACGATCTCCACTCGGTGTATTGCTTTTAGTTGGTAAACACCCCCCCCCCCGAAGGGCTTTCCAGGTATACTCAATGAATCAATAAACAAGAGGTGTAGTGAGGATCTCGACTCGGTGCATTACTCAATAGTAATTCGGAGAGTGTTTATATAGTAGCCACATGAAAAACCCTCACAAAAGGCAGCCTATTCGTCACATAAATTGCGATCAACTCCATTCTTGCTCCGGTTCCAAAAAATTTTGGCCACCAGATTGGAGACAGCTGGAAGTAGGCAAATCCATCGCCAATAATTACAATCCTTAACCCTCCGTCGGGCGCACCCGGTCTGACAGGCCAGCAAAACAGTTTCTGCTCTGCCCCACGCTAGTAGGGGGGCCCACACCTTTTTAGCTCCGTTTACTCGTCTAACTTTAAGAAGCTCACACAATGCCTGCTTTCAGTTTTACATTGTCCTTAAGACAGTTGTGGCCGGGTGCGCCTGATCGGGTCATTATTTAGAATGTGCCTAAACTACGCGAAAGCACTGCATCAAAGATGCTTTCCCACATTTAATTTCGAGCATTAGAATCCTTTTCTAATAACTATTATCAATTTAGACTGCCTGCCTTTCATTAATTCCAATTTTTCTAACGAACCATGGTTGCGCGATTCTTCCTCGCTTGGTTTTGTTCTGGTAAATCGATAATTTTATTTCTATGTATATTATACTCTCTAGTAAATAGGTTTCTTAATACTATATTTACTTTAATTAGATCCCTTAGATACTGATAAGTCAATTTCCGAAAAGTATCTGAAATTTAAAGTAACATATTAAGGGAAAGGACACAAATAGATGGGTGGCCTCTCAGGCCGAGTGCGCCCAATCTTGTTTTGATTTGAGGTGCGCCCGACGGAGGGTTAAGGGTAACCTTCTTCGAAATTTTAATTATCACGCCCTTTCTCCATTCGCGTGGAAGAGATTCGGTTTCCTAACACTCTCTGAATATCCGTTGTAGAGCGTGGTTTAGGACCTCAGAAAAGTGATCTTTCCATCTCTGCAGCTGCAGTTTATCGGTAACGAATAGCAACCCTTCTTTTACTTTTACAAAATTGTCTGTAGTAAAAGTATTCTCTCTATCTGGTTCCTTTTAACCCCTAGTGGGGCATAGGGCATTGACTACGCCTCTTTTCCACCTCTGTCTATTAGCAGCCATCGCCTTTAGCTGGTCCCACGATTTGCCTATAGATTTTCCCTCTGCCTCAACAGATCTTCTCCACGTATTTTTGGGTCTTCCCACACGACGCCTTGCATCGGTTCCCTGAGGATTCCAATCTAGAGCCTGTCTTGCAATGTTTTTTGGCTCTTTTCGAAGTGTGTGACCTATCCACTGCCACTTCCGCCTTTTGATGTCGATGCCTATCCTATTTTGGCCAGTAATTTGGAGGAGGTCGTCGTTAGAGATCACCTCAGGCCAGCGAATTTGTAGGATGCGTCGAAGGCACTGATTCACGAAAGTTTGTAGTTTGGTTGTAATATCACTGGTCACCTTCCAAGTGGAACACCCATACAAAAGCACGGATTTTACATTGCTTTCGAAGATCCGGAGTTTGGTATTTCTGGAGATGTTTTTGTTTTGCCAGAGAGGAGTCAAACTGAAAAATACTGCTCGGGCTTTATTTATGCGCGACTCTACATCGGCATCAGCCCCACCATCCGCTGTCACTACGCTCCCATGGTAAGTAAAGTTCTCGACTTTTTCTATCTGCTGTCCGGAGATAGAAATGTTTCTTTGCCTTTCTGATGTCTAGCTCAGGTATTTCGTCTTAGCGGCATTAATTTTTAAAGCAGCACTTCGACTTTCACGATGCAAAGCATCTGTCATTTGAGACAGATTATCTGCGGTGTTTGAAAGAAGGCAAATGTCGTCGGCATAGTCCAGGTGCTGAAGGTAATCAAATAATTTCCACCTGATACCCTTACTTTTATGGTCGCCTAGAGCGTCGCAGATTACGTCGTTGCTGGTAATAAGGAACAGTATTGGTGATAAAATACAACCTTGTCTAACTCCATTGTTCACCTCAAAAGGCCTAGTAAAAGTATTACATACAGAATATCATTGAGCTTCCTTTTGAAATAATTGTCTACAAATCCTTCAGACTTACATATATGTACAGAAGAGTGCTTGGCGCTATTTCATACAAACATATACTCATCTCATAATATCCAAATTTAAAACAGAGATTTCTAAAGGATACACTTTTTTTGTACATTTAATACTTTCGTTCCATATAATTTATGAAAATTCCCTCGCATTGAATCCTTTTTCGAAACTTCTCGACTCGTTCCTTGCTGCTCCTTTTCTATAAAGCCCGAACTCCATATGATCCGCGCCATAAAACGACGACGAACGCCCGCCTGCTGTGAAATGCTAAATTAATTTTTTAAGTTGCCAAAATGGAATGGAATTTTCTTGTGAAGAGATGTAAGTCTCAAAGATTTATATTAGGATGAAATATAAATGGGCAAAACAGCGTGTACTCGTTCCATACGATGAAAATTTATAGAGAATTGACGTTGAAATTTCAAAGTGTTTTCATTTTTCTTTTTGTGAATATACTCGCGCACATACATATTTTCATGTAAACGTATTTAGCATTTCCACATCATGATGAAAATGATTATTATTATGAAAATTTCTTTGATGAAGACGTGCGCGAGTCAAGGCACGCTGATGCATATTTGATGCATATGGAAATATGCCAGTGAGTCTATTATTTCTATATTGAAAAGATGAGTTAGCGCTGTCGAGATATTTTGAGATGACGGATTTAGGAAAAAAAATATATTTCTGATAAATTTTAAAGGAGTACAATATGTAGTTTGGATGAATTTTAAAAAGGCTACTTAGAGTAAGCTGACCAGACGTACAGCATTTCGCTGTACAGTACAGCATTTCGACCTTCCGTACAGCATTGGGAAATGTACAGCATTCACCATGCCACACAATGACTCACTACAGTATAATAGCTCTTCGGTGAGCCTGTGATCAGTTTAACTCCGCCTGTACCCTGTACGATCGATATTTAGCGAAACAATCGCAATTTTATGTTTGGTAATCATTAACTCTCGATATCTCAGGAACCCTTCTCTATCTTTTTAAAATTCGGCAAACTTTTAGAACTACTTAGCGCTCACACTTGCTCCAAATGACACGTCCTACCTATCCGCGTTCGGAATTTACGGCTGCCCAAATCGCAATTTTGAGTTTTCTAATCGAAAATCGTCCATACTTAAATTTGACAGACTTGTAGAGCACCGCACTGTCGATATTTGGTGAACATTTCAAGGCTCTAGCTTCCAAGGTTCAAAAGTTGAGTTGCAGAAAGATGCGATTTTAATTTACTTTTCCTATCACAAAACGATGGATAATAAGCTACTGTACTCCATCCGATTAACCTATTAACCTCTCTAGGTAAACGCATATTAAAGAAAGGACTCTGCCAGGGGTTTTAAGATAAAGTTTTCTTCCACAATATGTCCTTCGGATCAGTTAAAATGGCGTTAAGAGCCAGCGTAACATTATTAATTTAACTATGAGAATTACGTACTTCCTCCAGAAATATTGCAACCAGGATAAGCAACCCTTCCACCGCTTTGGAGGTTCTCCTCAGACTCCACACCATAGCTACATTTGGGTTCTATACAAAATCCAAAAATACAAAATCCAAAAAGACAAAATCCAAAAAAATTGAAAAATCCACAAAGTCAAAATCTACAAAGACAAAATTCACAAAGACAAAATCCATAAAGTCATAATTCACAATGTCAAAATCGAAAAAGACGAAATTCATAAATTCAAATTTACATCAGTTTGCTTATCACAATTGAATATTGAGAATATTTATGTACGTTATTACGTTATCTAGACAATTACCAAATCCCGGAGCATATGCGCTTTACCTGAAGACACGGAAAAGGATTCATCCGTGGCATATACGATTTAGCCGATGACACGGAGAGGAATGCACCGGACCATAAGCGCTTCAGGTAAAGACAGAGACACCTTAGGCGCATATGCTCCGGGTGCCTCCTTCTCCGTGTCTTCAGGTAAAGCGCATATGCTCCGGGGTTTGGTAATTGTCCAGTGCCCACGCAATAAGCATTATGGCTCTCTTCATACAAAAAATTATGGATTTTGTCTTGATGGATTTTGACTTTGTGGATTTTGACTTTATGGATTTTGACTTTATGGATTTTGTCTTTATGGATTTTGTCTTTATGGATTATGACTTTTGGATTTTGACTTGTGGATTTTGTATAGAACCCGTACATTTAAAATGTGCCTGAAAAGCTTTATGTGAATAATCTTATTTCGAGTACTCTTCCCTGTTTGAGAAGTTCTTAATAAGGAATTTAAGGTATAGTCGCCATCATATTGTTTCTATGCTTTTCTACCCAATAAAAATGTCCTTCAGACGTTTGAGGTGTGTTGACGAGATTAAAAAATGGACCGTGGTTTCCAGTTTTTGAAATTGTTTCAATTCTGCTTGTTTCGCTGAAATTCCGAAAGGTTTGGCACAGTGAAGCAAATATTGTACGTCGAACAACGTGACTCTAGAAATCATGTTTCATAATCCCCACGTTCCTTAATCGAAGTTGGACTAGATACTCTTGAATGATAGGTGAGAGCTTGATCCCGTGAGGCGACAAAGCATCTTAGGAAAAACTAAAATTATCATTATGCAGAATACGCTCTAAACTTTGAAAGTTCGATCCTGGTAGGTTGTGGGTGAATTTTTAATTAAGGTTCGTCTGCAATACCGTGCGCAAGTGTTAAGCATCGTTCCCGCACTGGAGTTGGATGCGGTTAAAATAGGCCTTAGTGATTGGTTTGTCTGGAGCAAACAATAACGTTCCTCAGAACGAGGAAGCAGGGCGTAAAGACGCTGAGACTGCCCTTGTGAAGTAATACCGAAAGATGGTTCGGCGAATGAGTGATCACCATGGTTGCCATTTTATTCGAGGAAAATCTTACATAACTGCATACCTGGTAGCATATGCAGTGTTGTTCAAGCAAGTCAGTACAACATGAACATGAGCCGTAATACCGATAAACTGCTTCTTGTAGCAGTTGCACTTTCAACCGAAACATGCCTTCCAAAGGTTCTTCACATATTTCCCTCGTGAGATATTATTCTTTCTCCAAATCGGGGTGAAGGGGAGTGGCTGAGGATTTGCCCAAAAACCGAATTCCGCAAGTATGTGTACAGCATTGGGTCGTCTGGAGTCTGGTCAGCTTAACTTAGAGGATCTATATTTTCTTTACTCTAAAATTCGGAGGTTGGCTTTTCAAAATATCCCGAGATTTCTGTTCTTTTACCTAATCCCGCATCCCCCAATAAAATTTTAGTAAATATTTTTATTAGCCCATTTATTCCAACCAAACCCTACACAAATATTGTTTCGTCGACGCAACGGAACTTTTATGAAGATGGAAGATGGTAGATGGAAAAGAATTGAAGGGGGGGGGGGGAATTAAATACAAGTCGTAGGTACGCCCGAAAAAACTTTTAGCCTGAGGAGAGCGAAGGGTATCCAAATATCGGCCGCGCCCGAAATTAGCCTCGGACTCGTTTTTTTTAGCGGTGAAGAAAGGCGTCAACCGCTATGCATGTCTGTGGATGTGTTCTATGTTTCGTTGTCATTCTTGCCTATTGTTTCAAGCGACTAGAACGCACAGGCTGCAATAGGGTTGCCCTATAACGCCCTCGGAGTGCGGTTAGTGGGTGCGCCGAGGCGTTGAAATAGGTGGCCCACATTATGTGGCGCACCACCGCAGCTCGGACAAATGTTCTGGATGCCCGGGTCTATTGGAGATAGGAATTGAGGCGCGAACACCAGCCTGACCTGAGCTGCCTATTGGGCCTATTCATAAGGGTTGTGCGAATACCAGCGATGGCCGCTTCGTATACCTATGTCATCAAAACTATCGAGAGGTACTCGTTTATATCTCTGAACTCCTCTCTCGAGATCTCTGAATCCGCTCCTGACATGTTGTCGAGGGGGAGTATTGTCCATTAGATGATGGTTTGGGTGATCTTCTCGATAACAACTAGGGAAATATAGAAGAGACAGGCGATTCTATGATCTCGCACTGATAACATGCTGGTTTCCTGACGAAGATAACTTGGAACGACATCAGGTGGCAAACTGTAGCGATACGCAGAGCAGCATTCAGATATGTCCAGATCTTATTGCAGTTTGTGTCAAAAAGCCACCTGTGCTACAGGGATTACTCAACATATTGCAAGTGACCAGCATGGTTTCGTTGTCTTCGTTCCACGCGCCGTTGAGAAACCACAGCCCGCACGATACTCCCCTCATAGGGGCCTACTTCTTTGTGTTCATATAGGGGAATTGCCGCCCATCGGTGCCCCTTGGCTCGTATCTCGATACCCCGTGGTAACAGATATGGGACCTCTGTTTCGGACTCGCCGTGGCCTTCTGCCATTGTCTCCTTAGCGAAGGCATTGAAAACCAGGACATATTCACGTCTAAAGAGACAGCGAGAGACATTCAGAGAACCATCCTCGATAGTGACGCCGAATTAGTCAAGATTCCGGATATACGCGTACGCCGGGCAATGACATAGTACATGCGTCCAGTCTTCGCCGAGATGGTCACACATGGGACACACAGGATCATAAGCTAAATTGCTCGTATGAAGCCGTGCTTTAAGCGATCTATGATGAGGAATCCTAGACTTAGATTGAAGTCACATGTCACTAATGTGCCTAACGTATACTTGTAGGTAGTTCCCCCATGGGACGCTGCTATATTACCATTTAGATAGGACTAGCTCCTCTAGGAGACCTGCGATTTCTTCCCGGGAACTCCCAGAAACACTTTCGGAGGATAGAAAACTACTAATACAAGCCCTCTTCGTATGTTGTAAGGCTCCGTTCCTCGATGCAGAATCACCAAGTCACACGCGATGTGCGTTTGCGAACCACGTCATTGGTCCCGAAAACAAAGGACTCTCTGTCGGAGAAGTACCTCCTCCATATAGAGGCAACTGCGGACAGTCAACTGCGTCGAGCTTGGGCAGGATGGCATTAAACAGCCCAAGGACGTATTAAGACAAGCTACATAAAACTGACTCTCTGATAATGAGAGGCTGGCATGAAATTCATACTGCCTGTCAGACATTTGCCGACACCCCTTTCCTCCGTCCTCCAGGACAAGAATCCCTTCCAGCACTTTACCAAGTACTGGAAGAATACTAATGCCCCGAAATGACCGAGGTGTGGACTTGTCTTTGTCAGGAGCAGTTACTAGTAGATCCATGCGGGAAAAGACACGTTCGGAAGCAATCTGGGGATAGGCACTCCAGGTATTGTGTCCTTGCACATCTCGCCTATCATCTCATTCAACACAGGCGACCTGCTTTCTGCTTCTCAACGCAACAATGCCAGCCGCTATTTCCCCAGTCTTAAGAGCAGGAATTTCTTCCTGCTCAGGAGCCTAATCCAGAGGTGCATCACTAGACGAAAAAGTAGGAAAAAAGCTGTCAAGGAGTACACTCACATTGCATACGTCTACCATCAACATTGAGGGTAGAAATATCGCAAGTAAACTTCTGTCCACGAAAGACCCTATAGGCGCTACCCCAAGGATCGTTGGAAGACGCAATGACAAAACGTTGCCGGTATGCGGCACTATAAATAATCAGATGGCGTGCTCTGGCTCCCTGTAAGTGCCTTCGAAGGCAAGCTACCTCACGCTTCTTGCCGCATAAGTCCCTCATCCACCATCTGACGTATTTGCATTCCACCGTGCGGTGGACCCCAAGCACCTCGTCAGTTGCGGCAGCCATAGACTCGATCACGAAATTACATTTAACATTTAGGGGAGCCAATGAGCACTCGACCAAGGGAAGCCAACGAATGCTGAGATGAATGCTCTTAATTTAACGAAAAAAAAACAAAACATAGAACACATCCACACACATACGTTCAAGGCTCTTGCGAGGGAGGATGTTTTGACAACTGTTCGGAGTTTCTTTTCAGGGAACGGGTGTGGTCCGCTCCAGTAGGACCTCTTTTTTTTTTATATTCGTTTGACGAAAGAAATAAGACTGTTGTTGAAGGTCGATCTACAGTCGATGCGATTCAGTGCATTCGTATTGCGATGGAAAAGTATAGAGCAGCACGAAAGGACTTGCAGTTTGTATTCATCGATTTGGAAAAAGCATTCGATAGAGTACTTCGTGGTCTGATATGGTTGGCCTTGAGAGCACTTAATGTCCCTGAGGCATACGTCAGGATGATACGAGACATGTATGATGGAGCTACGACTAAGGTTGGTTGGTTGGTAAAAGTGGCGGCTTAGGCAGAGGCTAGCCAAAAGCCCAATTAGCGCATAAAGCGCCGTTTGGAAACCACAAACTCCGTGAAGTTTAACCAGTGTATATAATGAAGGTTAGGTAATGAATTTAGGAGTGGGGAGGTGCCTTGAACCAGCCAGTGTTATTTAGGAAGTACAGCAGTTCCCCTTATTTCACATTAGCTGCATCCTTCAAGCCTCCCAGAAAAGCCCTACCGAGCGTCCTATACCGGGTTCTGGCAAGACCTGGGCCTTCACACAGAAAGTGAATCAGGGTTTCCCTCCCATTTACATTACCGCAGCTGCGGCAATGCGCGTTTTAGGGGATGCCCAGCCTGGCAGCGTGGAGCCCCATTGGCCAGTGCCCCGTGATAACAGCAGTAAGCTTGGCGATATCTCTACGCGGTTTAGTCAGAATCTCAGACGTTCTTTTCCAGTCGTAGGAGGTCCACATCTTCCTTGATATAACGCAAGTCCTCAGATTTCGCCAGTTGGAATTAGCAGCCCTTATATAGTGGGTGGAGATCTTACTCTTAACAGCTGCCATCGGAACGCAAAAGCGCTCTGCATGAGAGCTGTCAAGAGTGGCACCCATTTTGGCTAGTTCGTCAGCCATCTCGTTACCCTCTATGTTCCTGTGCCTGGGTACCCAGATTAGGGTGATTCTTTGTCGTGTACCAAGGCTGGTTAATGCTTCCTCACATACTTCAACAACCTTGGAGGTCGTCTTCACCGATTGTAAAGCCATGATAGCAGCCTGACTATCTGAGCAGATGGCGATATTCTGGTTGTTTTGTATGACCCTGAGAACATGACAGGCCTTCATGATTGCAAGCATTTCTGCTTAAAAAATGCTGGCATGATCTGGAAGACGGCAATATTCAGAGATACTTAGTGATCTGCAGAAGATTCCAGCACCCACGCCACAATCCACTTTAGACCCATCGGTGAAGAGTGTGATGTCAAAATCCTTGCCCACCTCACTCTCTTTCCATTCACCTCTAGTTGGGAATCTGATATAAAAGTTCTTCCCAAAGCTTAGTTTCGGCACTTTGAGATCCGTTACAGCGTTGCGTACGTCATGTGGTAGCTGGTTTAGAATATTGCTGTGGCCGTATGGCTACGACTAAGGTTAGATGCACAGCCGGTGAATCAGAAGAATTTCCGGTGAATGTCGGAGTACACCAGGGCAGTGTCTTGAGTCCGTTGCTCTTCAACATCATCATGTGCTACTTATTAACACGTATCTCCGACGGCCTAGAAATATCTCTTCTTTTTGCCGATGATATAGTCCTCAGTAGTCCAAACATCGTTGCCTTGCAAGCTGCACTTACAAAATGGTGTGACATTCTGGAGGAGCATGGACTGAGGGTAAGTATAACAAAGACTGAGTTCTTATGCTGCCAATTCTCAGACCCAAATGCACCGATACCTGAAATGTACGTCAAAGGAGAGCAGCTTAAGTCTTGTACCAAGTTCAAGTACCTTGGCTCGATGGTGAACAACGGAGCTACATGCGATGATGACATCAAACATCGCACAAAGGTTGGGCGGATGACGTGGCGAGAAAACTCTGGAGTTTTCTGCGATAAGAAAATGCCACTGAGGCTAAAGGGCAAGTTGTACAAAACGGTTGTACGTCTCGCACTCATGTATGGATCAGAATGCTGGACCATGTATGAAGGTTACGCGAAACAAATGACAGCGACTGAAATGAAAATGTTACGCATGTCAGTTGGTGTAACCAAAAGGGACCACATCAAGAGTGGCTACATCCGAGGCAGCTTGTCCATAGACCAACCAATCACCGAAAAGCTCGAAGACCGACAAATGGATTGGAATTGCCATGTTCAACGGCGTCCGCCTGAGAACCCCGCAAAGAAAGCGATATCAATGGAAGTTCCACTTGATGGACCCAAGGCCAGAGGCAGACTGAATGAAAAAGCAACAACAATGCATTGGTCTCGGCGATGACGCCATCCAAGATAGAGCTGCCTATAGAAATATGCTGAGATATTACCGCCAAAACGGGCGTTGTGTCTACACCGCAGGTCGAGCAACGCGAAACCATGGAGCGGTATAAAGAACGAAGCAAGGAAGAAAAAGGCAAATGAAATTAGGGTCCGCTCCCCGACTTACGAAGCATGACTGGCTGATTTTATGTAAATACGAAAACTAATCTTCAAACGACCATAGTAAACCGAGCGAGACGCGAACTCCGACACAGAATTTGTTTTCCGAAGTCAAATCCATCTAAAGTAGAATTTTCGGAGTCCGCATTATCGGGGACTCCGAAAAATCGGATATTCCATAATTCGGACCTGGAACTAAACTTTCGTTGATTTTCAGAAATCTTAGAATTTTTTAGTGTTTTCTATCGTAGCGCGCCCTAGATTTAGAGAAACAGCTATTTTGACCATGAAATGTATTATTTTAGTAAAAGACAATTTAATTGTGTGCAATTCCAGTTACTGTCTACCGGAGTCTTAATAGATCGGTTTCGAAAATCCGAACAATTTGATAATCTGGCTGGGATCCGGTCCCAATCAATTCGGACTATCGGGTAGTGTAGGACTGAATTGAATTGATTTTCTACTCCACTAGAAAACTCAAGTGGAAGGCAGTACACAATGTTCCTAGGTTGCTTGTATGCTGAAGGCCCTTCGATCGCATACTATGCACCATGAGACTTCCTGGAGAACAGAATATCTATAAAACTAAGTAGATGCGCTATAAAATTCGTATTTTGGATGATCAGTCACAAGACGTAAATGCTTCAGAAAGACAAAATTCACATCTTCCCAATTAGGTTAGGAATTGAAGCAACTTAATTACACTTCATTCACTATAGCCTAGTTCCATCCCTCCAACAGTTACGTGACGTACCTAAATGAAATTCCTATTTTACATGGTATGTATATGATATATACACAACCATTAATACAAAACACACCATCGCACGCATAGAATACACAATGAAAATGAGGAAAATCATCTTATCGCTCTCAACAAGCAAAGATTTTCCATTTTTCCACCTAGTACACACAGAGGATTTTTGAAATCTCATTTTCGTTTTTCGACATATTGTATATGTACGAATTTAGAAACCTGAAATCCTCAAACATTAATCATTTTCGTAAATGTCATTTTCTGCTCAATTTTGCATACATAACGAGTATGTACCATACTCGATACCTCACAGGTGGGTACAGAACAGAGGTGTACTCTATTCGTGTGTAGCCAACCGCCCAATTAAATGACACCCCACAGACGGCAGTTTTCTTAACAGGGACAAGGAACAAGAAAAATACCTTAAATATGAGCAATTTGAAAAATTCATTGTGCTCTCACGTGCGTGAAAGTTGCGGACGATTTTTCTCCGCATTTGGTGAAAAACGTATCTACCTAATTTTGATCCTTGAACAAGGAAGGAAACAGGAATAGAACATTCAAGGTACAAGGGAAGAGAGGAGTACATTATGTCCAATGCCCCACATTCAGCACAGACACGAATCATCATCATAAAGCGCCAGTGCTTATAATATGAACTTTAAATGAAATTTCAATGAAAATACTTTCTAAGCGCCGCCTAGCAACCCATAACAAGGTAGCAATACGAGTAAAAGAGTGAAAATTCCATGCCAATGACATGACACGCTTTTTTGCACTCTGTTATGTTTTTTTTCAGCAAGGATCTCTCTTCACGTTACGGTACATCAACGTCCTAGCACCAAACCTTATTTCAGTATGTCGCTACACTAACGTGAACGGAATACGTGTACGTTAAATACTCGTATGGACGTAGAGGGCACATCATCATATGAGCCGAAAAACTCTTTTAACCTCGTCTGAGTGGCAGCCTGTTCTTTTCTTTTTAAACAGGACATTAGTTTAGTGGGTTGAGTGTTAAGTGAGGAAAAGCCGAAATCCTGAAAATGTATACATTGTCTTGGTATTCGAACGTGGCCCGGAAAAGTTTCAGACGAAGAAAGCATGCCAAACATTTTCGGAACTTTTTAAGACGACATTTAAGTGAAAAGTTTTGTACAAGAGCTATTTAGTCGAATGATGTTATAATTGAATTAAGATTGGATGTGCGGTTCGAGTAAATGTATGCTCTTTGCTGTACAACACTATAGAAGACGTACATTTGTGTTGAGTACAGTATCCACTGTAAGGCAGAAGCGTAATTTGTCTATGTCTAAATACTCTGATTGAGTATTCTAGAAAAACAAATTCTCTTATATCGGTCACTTTGCAGTCGAACTTGTCTAAACGGACACTTCTAATAACCGATTGTGTCTCCCTTTGCTCAGATTGGGCTGCAGTATACAAAGCAGCCAAATCCGAGCAGAGGAACTTCTCAAACCGTCCCCAATGATTGACTCCAACGAATTTAGCATACGGATAAGGCGGAGAATTCTTGTTGGGAACTTCCTCAAGGGCACTTGTATTGCCTAATTATAGTGGTATAGGTTTTGTCTTAAGGTTTGTGTTCGTAGATATGATATGCTTGACTTTCAAAGTACACGTCGACTCGTAATGCATGAAGTAAAGATTGCTTGGACTATATCGACGATTTATGACGCCAATGCTAGTTGGGAAAAAGCGGCGTAACAAAGCTATACGTATATCTACAAAACATCGATTTCCCGTTGTGAAACATGTTGATGGATTTTATTTATAATTTAAAACGAATATGAATTGCAGGATAAAAAGGATTTCGAGCAGCAGATATGTCAAATTTTGTGTGTTTTACGAGCGCAGCCAATGTGAAATGTTCTTAGTTTACCTATAGGTATGTACATACTTACTGCAATAATTCGATTTGAGATAAGACCTCGCATGTACTACTTACCTGAAAAATAGAAAGATATTTTATTAACATTAGACAATATTTAGATACTATAAAAATTACTAAGTATTGAATATAATATTGAATGTATTTGAATCAAGCAATCTAGTTTGATCTATTACATACGAGGGCGGTTCAAATATGATCGAGACAAATGCTCTGACACATTTATTTATTATAGAAAAAAAAAATACAAAAATTTACAGTTTGTCTAGGTACTCCCCCTCACTAGTTACACATATTTTCCACCTCTCCGGTAGCTTTTTGATGCCGGTATCGAAAAATTCCTTGGACAACTCGGACATTCATGAGCGCACAAACTCCTCTGCCTCATCGTCGGTGTTGAATTTTTTTTACCTCCGAGGGCTTCTTTCAGGGGTCCAAACATATGGTAATCGCAGGGTAATAAATCCGGACTGTAGAGGGAGTGCTCGAGTACCTTCCACC
This sequence comes from Microchrysa polita, assembly GCA_949715475.1. NCBI lineage: Eukaryota > Metazoa > Arthropoda > Insecta > Diptera > Stratiomyidae > Microchrysa > Microchrysa polita. The sequence continues at coordinate 7,327,552 of OX454421.1, forward strand.
CCAATTCCGATATTGTATCGAGCGTAAGACGCTCGGAATGAGGACGCGCGTAATCCTGGAGAAGTTCAACAGTTTGAGAATCCACCGCGCCGTTATTTTGCGATATTGAAGGTGTTCGTGGATGAGAGACTCTACACTACCAATGATAGTGCCGAGTTCAGCCGAATTGTCTTGTCATTCATCCTACGGTCCTCCAAAATGAGTTGTTCTACGCGGCGAATGTCATCTGGTTGGCGGTCGACAATCATGCGGTTCATTCTCGACGGTTTCACGGCTATCCTTGACCGCTTTGGCCCATTTAACCCTTCTGTCGGCACAAAGGTCTGGCCAGACCTTTGGCACTATATTTTGGTCAAAAAAGTATTGAAGGTGAAATCGCAGCGACTTCATATTTCATGATATCCTAGAATAATATGTTTAGAAGCATTTTGCTAAAATTTGCAAAAATCGGTTGAAGTTTTGAGTATGTTTTTGATGATTTTCAATTTATAGTGCTTTTTGATACCCAATATGTCTGGCCAGACCTGTAGTTTTTCCCCCCATTTTTGTCTTGAGGTAAAAACTGAAAACATTAAATTCTCTTAAAATACTATTATTTATGATGTAATAATGTTATTAAATTTCAATTTGTACGATAAACGATAAAATTTTCTGAGAATTTGCTTTAAAAAGCCCTGAAGTTCGGAAATTGGATATGCCTAATTTTATCACATCTTATAACATCACCTTATCAACTGAGATTTGATTCTAGGAAATTCAAATGAGTTTAATTTCCCTTGTAATAGTAAGAACTAAGTATTAGCGACTTACGAACGTGTTTCTAAATAGATTTAATTGAGATATTTACGGATTTAGAATGAAATTATTTTTGCGCCCGAAAATTTCCTATTTCTGTCTATCTATTTCCCCAAATCTGCAGACTAATATCGGGGTAAAATCTACCAACAAAGCACCAAATATTTGCCCAAAGATATTGGAATTGGAAAATTCGACTAAATTTTCTGTACGGATACGCAATGAAAGAAGAGAAACAAAAAAAGAAGAAAATAAGAGAGAAACATGTTTGTACTAATACCACCTCAAAATATGTCTACTTAAAAACGCTTCCAGTATATCTAGAAAAACGATTTTAATGCTTTTATTGTTTATAAATGGCTGTAAAGAATGGGTAGAATGATTCTACCTATAAAAATTTCACTTTTTCTAAAAAATAAAAAATTTTCTCAGTAGGGCCAGCCAGACCTGTTGGGTATAGAATAGGCATACATTCGGAACTCGATAACTCGAATCCCAAGGGACCGACAAATTCCTTCGTCTTATGTATACTTCGAGTTATCAAAATTCGAGATATCGAAGCTCGTAAAAGTAAGCTTCGACTTATCGAGTTTATCCCTGAAATATCAATTATTGCTTAAATAAAAAAGTCAAAATTAAGTGATATCAATTTAATTCACAAAATGAAGAACCAGTGGCGGAACAACTTCACTCGGGGCCCTTCCGCCAACTTCTTGAGTGGGCCCCCTACACTGAGAAATACACAGAGTCAAATTGGTGATGACTAAAAAGTGTGGATCGACCTTAAACCAACTCTTTTGAAACTTGATTTGGATGTTACCGTGTTTGTAGTTTATGTTTATGTTATGTTTATAAAATTAGTTTAGTTTTATGTTTATGTTTATTAAATTAGTGATTGCATCAATCTTTTTTTTTTATTTTAAAAGCAAAAGCAAGCTACCCTAATGCCGCACACACACGGTCAGTCCGCATTATTTTTTTTTTTTTGAATTTCCGTTCCGTCAAAATCGAAGAAAATGTATGGATTTGACGGAACGAAGAATCTAAAAAATGGATTCGGACGCTTCGTGTGTGGGCGGCCTAAGTTTGTAACTTGCTAGAGAATTGAAAAAAGCGACACGTTATTAGTTCAACTCTATTCCTTGTTTCAGCTTTAAGTTTAAGTGTGCTTTAATTTAAATACTCTTGACAACCCTCCTTTCAAACCAAGCCCTGCGGGCCCTTATGCGCCGCCCCTGTGAAGAACGCAAGTACATTGGTCAATACAAATACGATTTAGTCAAGTTATATATAATAGATAACCAAGTAAATATATCGAGTAAATTTAGGAGAGATTAAAAGAAATATACATAGCTGCCATAGTTACATAAATGGAAACTAAAAAATATTATTCAAAAGTTTTAATAACAATAAAAACAAAACAAAAACACAAATCTAAAAATATAGAAGAGTCATAACTGGATTTACAAGTTTTTTACGCAGAACTTGTCCGTGGTTTCCTTACGTGAGTTTTGTCGTGATTTTCTCTCTATGAAGTCTTCAACTTCGCCAAAAGTTTGAAAATTTCGTCCTTCATGCCATCAGAACCTCCTAACTAACCACGAATTACGAGTGCAGCTGCTCGAGCTTCCTTAGAGGTCGGCACTGAAACTACTTCCGATAGTTCCTCGTCTACTTTTTCAACGTTACCCTCCGATCTCGCCATAGCAGTTGTTACATCTTCAATTATGTCTCCCTCGGATTGAAAATTGTATGCGGCTAGGCATTCGTTTTCCAAGGAAGACGTTCCAATATCTATGGCTCGAGATAAAGTTGTATACCTTAAAATGTTTGATGATTGTAATATTGATGTTGTATTCGGAGGCAGAAGTTGAATTTTCAAACGTTCCAATCCGTCAGGAATAATGTTCGAGGGGCAGTTGTCAATAAACAATAATGCTCCCTTATTTTTGTTTTGCAGCTCCTTATCCCGGTCTTTCAGTCATTTTGAAACAATCAATTAAAGACGACATCCAAGCCTTCTGATTAGCTTTGACTGGTAGGGACTTAACGTTCTTCCTGCATCGCGGGTTTTTATATTTGCCGATTACCAAGGGTTTTCTTTTTCTGTTCCAGTTGACTTAACAGCAAGTAGAATAGTTAGCCTCTCCTTGCTCTCCTTCCAATAAGCAGGGATCGTCTCGAAAATTTAAAGTGTTTTTTGGTGCACAACGAAAAAACAGTCATGTTTCATCGGCATTATAAATTTCCTCTGGTATATAATACCCGCTCTGTAGCTCACTTGGTTCAGCCGCAGTCTACGATGGTAGTAATGTGGAGGTCCGGAGATCGAATCTCGGCGTGGCCCAAACTTTCAGTACATATGCTGATAGGAAATATATAGTGCTTGCAACATTATATATACTCGGAAATGATATGCAATATAACGTTGACTGGAAGTTGCCTATAAACGACTGAGTTAAGGCACCATGGCCCCACCTGGGGCTATAATTGAATTGAATTGAAAAATAAATAATATTGGATTAAACGAACCAATTGTTACTTCCAGTCGTTCAACTGTTATACTTTCGCCAGAAACCGTCCTGAATACTATCGAATTAATTTTTTTGACGTTGTTCAACCAGCCATTACTGGCTCTGAACTCTGGATGATTCAATTTCTGGGCAAAATGAAGAGCTTTTTCTTTCATGAGTGGGTCACTTAGGCTAACGTTCTTTCTTCTACATTGTTCAAACCACTGGACTAAGCATTTATCAATGTCCGGAAATTCAGTTTTTTTTAAACCGAAATTAATCTTTTCGGTTCTTTCGATTGGTTGGGCTCTTTGCAAATCTTTGTCCTTGTTTTTTAAAATCGTTCACAATGTATTCGCTGGAGTTTTGAACTCGGCGGCGATTTAAGCTTTTGAACGCGATCGTCGGTTTTTTACAGCTTCAATTAAGCGTACTTCGTCCGAAAGAGAAAGTGTATTACATTTTCTTGAAGTCATTACAGCAAACTAGACAAATTCACAGGACGATTTTTAAACAAAAAGACAAATTCTCAAGTTGAGACACAAGCAATGGACGCCAAACACAAACTGAAAGATGACAATTTCCTTCGGCAAACCGCTTACATTTTGCACGGAATTTCTAACGGTCAATTTCCTCCAGTAGCGGAGACTCTAAAAACATTAAAATTCGAGTTGTAAGGGTTTCCTTTCTTGTGTTGTTTTTTTTTTCGTTTGTAAATTGGCATTCTGTTTCGCGTCTAGAGGCTTAAATGCATTCAATGTTAGACTGTAAAATTCTTCGACTAGTAAGGGCTCTAAAACAATAAAAATTCGAGCTGCGGGGGTTTTCTGTTTTTCCTTGTTTTTATGTTGAATTTCTTAGTACTTCGAGTTATAGAGGCTTGCAAACCATTTTATTCGAGTAACAGAGGTTAAAGCCTATTGATTTGCCGGAATTTGTATTCGAGTTATGTATACATTCAATCGAATTATCGAGTTTAGAATGCCGAGATTTACATAGAAAATTCGTGGGACCGGCAGAATTCTTCGAGATATTGAGGTATTCGAGTTAATGAGGTTTGATTTATCGAGTCTCGACTGTATTGTAGTAGGTGCCGACAGAAGGGTTAAACACAGCAGTCCTACTCAGGCACTCACTACCGAACGGATTGTGCAAACGCAGAAAAATTTCCGTATTCTTAACGCCTTCCCTCACTAAAAAACGAATGACAATACGTTGCGCAATGGCGGTCGGCTCTTGATGTTCACTCATGATCGTAGCACAAGCATAAAATATCTCTTCGCGACGAAAGCTATGCCACTCTGTTCGTAAGGGACCCAGCTATCATATACTCAAGCCACGACCTTCAAAACGTACATGCGCGCCATCTACAGCGTTTGTCTCGATCATATTCGAACCACCCTCGTTCTTTTCTAATACAATTAATGTACAGTTGTCACGTTGACATAACTATTACAATGTACATAAATCTTCCCACTTCCGAAATAGCCATCCGCGCGATCGATGGCTCGAATTATCAAATTTGGAAATTCAAATGCAGACAGTCCTTGTCGCTTACGATCTGATGGAGATAGTCGATGGATCAGTGAAATTTCCGCCCATGAGTGAATGAAGTTAAACGCCGAAGCCATGTTCATGATTTCGACTGCTCTCGACGACAGACAATTGGATTGTCTCATAACGTGTGCCGCTGCAGAAATGTGGAACAAGCTAAGCAGTACTCACGAGCAGAAGACCGAGACAAACAAGTTAGCGCTCATGCAGAAGTTCCACGACTACAGAATGCCACCAAGTTGTACAATCTCTGAACATATCGCTAAAATCGAGAATATGGCCCGCCCGCCAGCTGAAAGACATCGGTGAGTTTGTGTCAGATATTTCGATAATGTCCAAGATTCTGGGAAGTCTTCCTTCCCAGTACAACAATTTGATTACTGCGTGGGACAGCGTGGACCCTGGCCGACAAAATCTTCAGTTGCTGCGTGAGCGATTGCTTAAGGTACATTTTCCTCGACACGATCCCAGCGGCTCTAGCGACAGCGACTCACTCATTCCATATAAAAACTCGTTTTGATAATAATGCTAAGCGCTTGTAAAACGATTTTTTATATGGAATAACCGAGTCGCTGTCGCTAGAGCCGCTGGAGTCGTGCCGAGGAAAATTAACCTTTAAAGAGGAGTCTCGAATGAAACTAGCGGACGACGAATCAACCAGCGCCCTATCCGCCACCAAGCAGCCAGAAAAACCGAAAAGGAGAAACAACCTGAAGGTGGAATGTTTTTATTGTCACAAGAAGGGGCATTTTATCCGCGATTGTCGTCTTCGTCAAAAAGCAAAAACGTCCAATCATGCATTTTGTTCAGTGGAAATTAATCATTGAGTGCATTCAGCGAACGAAAAATGTAGCAGAAAAGTGCTCTTCCAATTAGATTCCCATTGCGCATGAGGGCTGTTCAGCGGAGAAAGAGAGCGGTGGCGGGTAATTCTTGTAGCACTTCCAGTGTTTTTCCAGTAAATTTCGTTCCCTGAATGCACTCATTGTGACAGTCGCTTACTGGAAATCGTTGAAGGCAATATCCACAGTATTTGGATAGCTGACAGTGGTGCATCCAAGCATATGACATTCCACAAGGAGTGGTTCGACAGCATCCATCCTATGGCAGGACAGTACATTGCTCTCGGCAACGACGAAAAGCTTCAGATTCCCGGTTACGGTAAAGTGAAAGTACAAGCATATCAGGGTGGTAGTTGGCAAGTTTGCGAATTAAATGACGTTCTATATTTGTCCTATATAAAAAAGAATCTATTTTCAATAGGATCTTGCACTGAGAGAGGGTTTGAAAGAAAATTTACCAACAACGAAGTGACCATTTGTAAAAATAATTCTGTGCTTGTCAAAGGCGTCAAATGTGACAATAAGACGTACCGATTGTTCATCCGTCCAGCGAGTTATAGCGTAGGTTTAGCCGCAACATTGAAAACATGGCATTCTCGACTAGGCCATATCAACACCTAGTTCCTAAGACGTACCAAGAATTTAGGACTTGCCGAAGGTATATAATTTGCAGACAACGAGGAATTCGCATGTGAATCTTGTGAGCTTGGTAAGTCCCACCGTCTTAAAATTAATAAAACTAGCACTAAGAAAGCCACCGAGCCAGGAGAATTTATTCATAGTGACGTGTGTGGTCCATTCCCTATTCAGTTCCTGGGAGGTGTAAAATGCTTCGTAATTTTCAAAGACGACCGAAGCTCATTTAGGTCAGTATTCTTCATTAAGCAGAAATCAGAAGTATGCGAAATTTTCAAGAAATACGTAAAGATGATTGAAACAAAGTTCGATCGCAAAGTTAAGCGCGAGTTATATTACAAACAACTGGTTTTCTTAGAAATTACTTTATTCTTAAGTCAGGCTTGGATCACAGTCCGATTAGAATAGCAAGTACAAAAATTATGATTCTTATCACTAGTGGAAATATCAAAAATTCTGGCAGTGTTGCCGATACGTATTAAATTTGAAAATGATTGATGATAAATCTGATAGTAATTTCTTATTATGGAATATGATTTTATGATATTTAAATAATAACTAGTTTTCAGTAATATTATAATGTAGTGTGATATTAATTATAAATATAGGTAGATAAATGTACGTTATCGGTGTGGCCATAACTCCTCCCCTCTGAGAATGGTGACCAAGTGTTAGGGAGTGAAACTCTCGAACAGTTGTAGGACGGCATGTTTTCGAGTTTTCCAGTGCTGTATAGATAGTTCGTTCGTCCGAATCCAATATGTTGTGTAAGATGCCAATATTTGCATATAGATGGTTACAATGCTTTGTGGTCGTTGCGAATATTGAATATCGTTAGGGTGGGATGAGTGATAAAGGGTTTTTCTTTCATAACAATTCACACACACGAATCTGTACTTAAAGGAAATTGAAAACATTTTTTTGTTGAGTTTTGTTAGTGCCGTAATACCTAGTATTGTGGAGTCTTATATTTTTAACCAAATACATCTAGATCCTAATTAATCCAGTTCCTTAATCAATGCAGTTAGATCTTAGTTCTTTACGTTTGAAACGACCGTTTCCGTTTAAGCCTTGCCTTGTGCAGCTTTTGGTTCTTATCGGTAATGATGGTAGCATAGTTATTATTAGTTTTGACTTTATGTTTTTTGAACCGAGCTGTAATTTTATTTCTACGACACTCTTTTCTGTAAACGGATTGACCTTCATTAAGTTTTGCGGGAACTTCGCGGTTTTTATTTATCTTTTCTAGATTTTTCCTCGTTAAGTATTCTACTTTATTTTTTATATTATCATAAATGACTGATCTGAACTCATTTAGTTTCTTAAGGTAATCATGCTTATTATCAAAGGTAATGTTGTCGTTGAATTCGTGAGTCCTGCCAGAAAATAGCTCATATGGTGTTAGTTTAGTGGTAGAATGAATAGCATTATTATAGGTGATTAATGCTTCATTCAGGATATCGTTGTGGCTGTGTTCAAGATTTTGTTTCTTTCTTTCATCAAGAATAATTCGATAAGCCTCTGTGAAGGTGGAATGAAATTTTTCTACATATGAGTTACTACTCGTATGTTGGAAGGATGTTATGTGCAGTTCAATTTTATACTGTTTACAGAAATCTTTGAAAATTACAGTATTCATTTCTGTACCCTGGTCCGCTACGATTTTCTTTGGAATTCCATGAATACTTATAAAATGCCTTACAGATTTAACAATATTTAGACCATTTTTGGTTTCCAAATTGTAGGCAGCGGCAAATTTGGAAAAACGGTCAACTATTGTTAAAATAGGTTGGGAACAAATAGTATAAACATCAATATATATAGAGTCAAGTGGTTTCAGTGGGGTTGCAGATTGTTGGAATTGAATATTTTGTGGTTTCCTATCATATTTGAGAGTTTGGCAAATCAAACAATTGTTTATAAGTTTTGTGATTTTGGCTTTAAGGTGTGGAAAATAGAAATCTCTTTTTAGGTGCAAGACTGTTTCGTTGATGCCTCTATGGTTGTTACTTTGATGATATTCATCTATAACTTGACTTTGTTTTTGTTCATCAGTAACGTCTTCAACCATTTTGACACAGCGCACTAACTTAAACAACTTTGAATTTGAAAAACATTTAGAATATACAATTTGGACTTGACGAAATATTTCATTATCAGTAAATATTGCTGTTAGTTTATTCGGAACCAAATATTCTTTAAATATTTCCGTAATGCGATCCTCTGTAAAAAAGGAATCTCGAAAAACTCTTCGCTGCTTTCTTTTGAATAAAATTTTGGTTGATACGCGAGGGCCCTTATTTAGAGTATCTAATATGATTTGGTGGTTGAACTCGTTTAGTGGACATTCTGAAATAGGTATTCCATCATTTATATTCTCGTCCGTTGAATGAGCTGTGGTGCTGCAATTGACAAGAGTTGGATTCGCAACTAAGGAATCAGTGATGTTAGTGTCAATATAATTTGGTTCAGCTGGTTCATCCAATCGTATTCGACTTAATGCATCCACGTTAGAGTTCAAAGTACCTTTTTTATAAATGACCTGATAATCGTATTCCTCCAATTTGAGGCGCCATCTGATCAACTTCGAATTTGGATCTTTCAAACTCATTAGATATGTTAGGGGCTTATGATCGGTGATAATAAAGAATTTCCGCCCAAAAAGATAAGGCCTGAAATATTTTGTCGCCCAAACAATAGCTAACATCTCTTTTTCGACTGTCGAATAATTTATCTCGGAATCTGTTAGTGTCCGACTAGCGTAACTTATCGGACGGTCACTACCAATGGTTCCTTGCGACAATATTGCACCAATGGCAAAATCACTGGCATCAGTTGTTAAATTAAACGGCTTCCCAAAATCGGGATATTGGAGAAGCGGATCATTTGTGAGTAAATTTTTGCATTGGTCGAATGCCAGGAGATATTGTTGGTTAATTTGAATTGTTCTACCTTTTTTCAGGCACTGGGTGAAGGGTTTTGTTAATTTAGCAAAATCCTTTGTGAATTTTCGGTAGTATCCCAATAAACCAAGGAAACTTTTTATTTCCTTAGGTGTCTTAGGTACAGGGAATTCTTGTATTACACTGATTTTATCTGGGTTTGGTCGCACTCCTTCTGTGGTTATGACATGGCCTAGAAATGGGATTTCTTTATACAAAAACTCGAATTTATCGAGTTGGATTTTAAAATTGGACTCACGAAGTTTCTGAAAAACTTTTCTTAAATTTTCGCCATGCTCCTGAAGGGAAGTCGAATATACGATTATATCGTCTAGATAAACCAAACACGTTTTTCCTTGAAGCTCCTGAAGAATATTGTCCATTACCCTTTGAAAGGTGGATGGGGCATTTTTCAGTCCGAAGGGCATGCGAACATATTCATAATGCCCCCCTTCTACCGTGAAGGCTGTTTTGTGTATATCTTTGGGGTCCATCTCGATTTGATGGAACCCACTGGCGAGATCTACTATTGAAAAGTACATGCTTCTGCCTAGTCGGTCAAGAATTTCGGTAATTTTGGGAAGAGGATACCTGTCGCTTATTGTAATTTCGTTCAACTTGCGGTAATCAATAACAAGCCTCCATTTCTGTTTCCCGCTGGCATCAACTTTTTTTGGGACTATCCATACTGGAGAGCTCCACGGAGAGAAGCTTGGCCTGATAATACCTTGCTGCAGCATATCACTTATCTGCTTTCGAACTTCTTCCTTATGAATGAATGGATATCTGTAGGATTTAGTATGAATCGGTACGTCCTTCATTGTTTGAATTCGATGTTTGATGCTGTTTGTGAAGGTCAGTTTGTCGTTTTCACGAAAAAATAGATCATCGTATTCACGGCAAATTTTAAAGAGAGTTTTCTTCTCTTCCTCGTTCAAATGTGAGACTCGAAGCAATTCAGTAATATCAGAAGAAGCATTTTTAGCAGCTGTCGAATCTATACTGAAGTTGTTTACTTCTACGAAGTTTGAAAATGGCTCTACTTTCAAGGGTTGTTCTAAATAGAAATTTTGTTCTGAATTCGTGGTATTTGTGACTTCAATCAGACTATACCACTCTTTCGAATTATATACGCCTTCGTTTATATAAACTCCTGGTTTGACGTTAAATCCTTTTGTGTAAATATCCCCATTCTGTACATCCACAGGGAGTTGGGCTATGATTTTGGAGTTTGCAGGTATTACAATTTTCTTTGACATAATGTTCGGTTTGAAATAAAGCGCACTCGCAGAAAATCTAGTATTTAGTGTATTGTTTGCGAGATCGACAGTCGCTCTTAATGCCGACAATGCATCCGATCCTAGCAAACCGTCAAAATACCTATGAAATTTAAATACAAGATACGTAGTTTCACCAGGGGAGTTAAATTCAATGAAATTTGGCAATGTGATTGTTTTGCTCAATTGGTGTTTATTGAGTATTGTCGAAATTTCTATTGGTTGAATAGTTTTACAATCTTCGGCTTTGACAAATTCGGGGTTTATAAAAGACGATGATGCGCCTGTGTCTATTAGGAATTTTAGTGGCCGCCCAAATGGTGACGATACATTTATATAGGGCAAAGCCATACCGTGATAATTAAGATCTACGTATCCGATAGGTGGTTCGAGGCAGATAGGAGAAAATTTTGGTCGTCTATTTCGAAATGTGGATATGAAAAACTTTGGTCGTTATCTACTCCTGTTTCATAATCATAATATGAGTCTAACTGCTGAAAGTAGGATGCCTCTTGTTCTGGAGCGACGTTTGCACTTGATATATTAAACAATTCATTAGAATTTGAAGGAGGGCGAAATTGATTCTGCTTTTGCTGTCCGATTGGCTGGGAAGATGAAAGTCCAGTAGTACGAGTATTTGATGGTGTCTGTTGAAAAGGATTGGGTTGATATATTTGCCGCGTTTGGCGAGTGTTAGTTGAACCCAATTCCATTGGTTCAGATTCATTCACCCGATTGAAATGCAAATTACTTGGCTGGCTAATTAATTGACTGCTTCTTGCATTTGAGTAGTTTGCATTTTGAGTAAATGGTCGACTGGCATTAACAGGATTTGTGTTAAGTCTAGGTGGTTTCCTGAAATTGTTGGGGATCTGAGGCGAAAATACTGGGTTATGTGCTGTGATGGGAAGTGTTTGGGGCAAATATGAATGTCTTATGTTTGGTAAGCCGTAAGCGGTACTTTGTAAACTAGTATGTTGTGTATGCGGCGGTTGGGTATTCCTCATGTTTGACTGTGGGAAAGGAAAGTAATTAGATCGCGGTATTCCTGAATTTGCGAGTGGGCCACATTTTTCTGTAAATACACTTTTTCGCGAATAAAACATATTTTGTTCCTCAATGCAGAATGCGAAAGCCATGGCTAGAGTCTGAGGTTTCATCGATCTGATGGTTGAACCAAGCGGTTCCCTGAGCCCAGACAGAAAACAATTTAGACACATTGCTGTATACAGATTCCTTTTTGATAATATCACATTACCGTCGCTTTCATGTATCTGAACACTGTTAGTCAAGGCAGCTAATATTTCAATAATTTCACTATAGAACTGTTCTACTGTTTTATCGAACTGCTTCGTCGCGTGGAGGTCACGAATCAATGAAGTTTCGTTGCGCTTATCTGCGTAGTGCAATATTAGATTTTGCCTGATTTGTGCCCAGTCTAATTGTGTTCCATACATGTTTAGCACTTCGTTTGCTTGTCCTTCAATTTTATTTCTAATAGCGCGAAGAAGTATAGTCCCGTAAGGGGTACCGTTTGTCGTAGAAATAACCGATATAATTTCTTCAACGTTCTTTATAAAATCAAAAAGAAGCCGTGGATTGCCATCGAATTTGGGCACATCCATTATAGCATCTGGCACACGTAAAGAACTAAGGAGATTGCTAATTGTTGCTGCATTATTTTCCCCACCGGGTACACTATTATTACCAGTAGTCAAACTAATATGATTCATGCCGATATTATTCCGATTATTATTTTCACCGGTTGTATTATTATTAGTTAAATTAATATAATTCAAGGTGTTTCGTATAAAATAAACTCGACGGACCAATATGTTTCTCGAAAAATTAAACACGATAATTTTTAAAAGTAACATATAAATATATTGTTCCACGAACACAATTCCATACAAAGAGTTCCAAAATCAAAATCAATATCAAAATGCAAGGGCTAGCGGCTAAATCACGATCAAAATTATTACAATACTTGCGCTCTCGAATACGGCTTCAAAAAAGTCAACGTTATTACTTATATTACTTCCCTTGAAACCTCCTATCGAACGATAGTAATGTTAGAAATTCAAGTTCAAGGTTAAAGGCCAGTGATCTATCATATATGTATTCATTGTTGTGGTATGCAAATTATGTATTATCAAATATCGTAACAATAATAGTTAATATTTAATCCGAATTTAATATTTTATCTTAGATTCCAACCCTACCGGAAGTAATCAATTATGCTAATTTCAAAATTGGGTCAAATACATAATGTACAACATAATCAGCTGACCGTGACAACTAGCAAGATGTAAACAATACAAAGGTAAGTAATTTATAATTTCAAAGTTAATTAATTCGATTAATAATAAATATGTTCAATTTCAGATGATCGATGATGATGCTCCGCCACGTTCCGAAAGATGCTGCAGAAACGATGAATCAGAAGAGACGACAAATGGTGCGAATATGAAGTTGCGATATTGTGCGGTGGTCAGATAAGTATTTTTGGTATTATTCATAAAGTTGTGATACTTTGTGTAAACCTTTTTCAGGTCGTTAGTGATGATAACAATTGCGGCCACGACCATGCGAAACATCATAGGTGAGTATCATTCATTATATTGTCCCAAACACAAGGCGATATTACTTTGATTTTCTGTACTATCTTTTAGAGACATATTTGAAGAACTTAAATAAGAATCCACTATATTGGTATTTACACCGCTATCTGAACACGTTTCTAGAAATTTTCTAGGCACTGTAGAATATGGTTTTTTTAAAGACATAAAATTTACTTTGTAAAATGTACGGTGATTATAGATTTCCAAGTGATAACTATTTTCAATATTCTTTTCGCACAATAGATAATAAGACTAAAACACGTGGGAAAATATTAGTATTGTAGGAATAGTTAGTGGGTTACATATAAGGATAGTAGGTTATGATGGGATTTAGTGATATCCAACTTACGAATAATTTGTTTGCAAATATCCTCGACTATTCCTTGAAATATTGCAAAATCCTTTCCAAGACCGTGTTCTTCGGTAAAAAATCGACGTGTTCCAATTCGATTAAATCCAGTTGTCCAGTTAACGTAGGTTCTCTTCTCGCTATCGTGTTTAATAATGTACTTCTAACACGTATTAGACGAAAAGTCTCTGACTGCGCCAGTTATATTACAAACAACTGGTTTTCTTAGAAATTACTTTATTCTTAAGTCAGGCTTGGATCACAGTCCGATTAGAATAGCAAGTACAAAAATTACGATTCTTATCACTAGTGGAAATATCAAAGATTCTGGCAGTGTTGCCGATACGTATTAAATTTGAAAATGATTGATGATAAATCTGATAGTAATTTCTTATTATGGAATATGATTTTATGATATTTAAATAATAACTAGTTTTCAGTAATATTATAATGTAGTGTGATATTAATTATAAATATAGGTAGATAAATGTACGTTATCGGTGTGTCCATAACTCGCGCACCTACCGATAACGGTAAAGAATATTGCAATCAACTCATGAATGATTACCTTGAAAATAAAGGCATTCTACATGAAACCACGGCACCCTATACACCCGAGCAGAACGGGAGATCGGAACGGGAAAATCGTACTAATATGGATTCAGCCATAATATATGCTCCTTGAAAAGAAGATGCCTAACTTTCTTTGTGCCGAAGCTGTAAATACAGCCGTTTACGTTCTAAATCGGACAGCAAACAGTCAAGTGAAAGACTACTCCTTACGAAATTTGGACAGGCAATAAGCCGAATCTTGCACACATTCGAACTTTCGGATCAGTTGCATATTCCCATGTGCCCAAAGCTTTCAGAAACAAACTAGACCCAAAAGCGAAGAGTTTGATTCTTGTGGGATATGAAAAGGAATCGACAAATTACCGTTTATACCATCCAGTCAAAAGAAGCATTTCTATAAGCCGAAACGTTCGTTTTAATGAAAACGAAACAATTGACAGTCGAATGCAAGGCCAAACTCATAGTGCCATAGAATACCTACTTCCTCTTAAGCATCAAATAACTAGTGAGCCAATCCGCATATCAAGTGAAAATCAACGTAGCCCTGAAGTAATCCAGCAAGAACAATCTAAGAACGAGACGGAAACCAGCGAAGAAGAAGCCTCGAGCTCCAGCGACAAGCTCGACGAAACCGCCAAAGAATCAGCATACCGTCTTCGTTGCCGTGAAAAGCTGCGTCAGCCAGATAGATACGAAGCGAACTTCGCAGATGTAACCGAGCCGTCAACATACGAGCAAGCAGTTCATGGCAAACAATGCAAAAATTTGATTAAAGCAACCACCGATGAGTTGAAAGCACACGACGTAAATGGAACTTGGACAATTGTCGACTTGCCTAAGAACCGGAAAGTCATCGGCTCAAAGTGGGTGTTCACGGTTAAACACAATGAAGCTGGTGACATCGTGCGCTACAAGGCTCGCGTTTGTGCTAAGGGATACCCACAAAAGGAGGGTATAGACTATACTGACACTTTTGCCCCTGTTGTTCGTTACGACTCGGTACGAGTTCTCCTCGCGATAGCCACAATCCGTAACTTGTATATGTGTCAATTCGTTTCGCACTTGTGCCAACAAAGGAAAGGGCTTACAGCGTGGACTTCGTTGAACAACACTGCAATTACTATTAATCTTGAATTGTTATGTAAAACGTTTTGGCAATAAATTGAATTTGAATTTGAAATAGTAAATAATAGTAAATAATTCACCACTTCAATCGCTATCAAAACGAACATCAGAAAGCTCTAAATTCCTTTAAATCTCACATTATGACATCAGCGACACTAATTCCAATTTAGATACTTATAAAATTTTCAATTTACGTCATCACAATTGAAATATTCCCTCTCTCCAGAAAAAATACAAAAGCAAGTATTCCCATCAATTCCGTGCACAAGTTCAAGAATTTATACTCTTGATATTTTGTCTTTAAGAAAATTCACCTTGAAAGTTTCCGTATTCCGTTCAGTAATATTCTGTAGTATCCTTATTCATTCCATCCGTTCGTGTATTGTCAATGCTGCGCTATCTAAAGTTTCGACGAGATTGTTTTCTCGTTAGCAATAAGCGAACGACAGCCCAGCCCATCTTCTTCTCCTTCATTGACACGCAACAACGACGAGGCTAAAGTTTTGGGTGACATAATTTGAAGCAGCCGAGAGCCTATGCCCGATACCGAACACGGAAAGTTCAAGAGACGTACTGTTCCTTTGAAAATACTTTATGGGATGAATGTCATCATCGTACCGTGACCAAAGGAAAAACGAAAGTTTTGTTTTTGCGGCCTACGACCGGGAGGCAAGAAGATCAGGTTAAAGCAGTTCAAAGATTTTAATGTAATTTGGCTCTCACTCAAAAACATCTTGAGGCTTAGAGGTCAGCGGGGCTTTGTAAGAAAATTATGGATAATTTTGGAAGATGAACGGAAGGATGAGATGAATGTCCTTCCCGTTATTGAAGTGTTTCGGAAGACAAGCGTTTTAGATAAATGGTTTCAAACTGACCTTCCGGGAAGAAAGCAAAGAAGGCTTTCTCAACAGAGCATTTATCACATTCAACGAGCCTACGTAAATATTTTACATCTTACGAGAAGGGTGTAGAATTCTCTAATCAAATTAACCGTCTAATATTTGGTTCAACTATACAGGCAATTCTTGTTAATGACTTACATGCCAAAGTCCTGGGAGATAACCCAACCTAACAACCACATTGCGGTCTCTCTTCTCTTCCTTCATTTCATCCCTGATTCGCCCCGGGGGCACTATGAAAACGTGCGTCGACCCGACCAACATACTAATCTATTTGTCGAAATTCCCATGTTTTTAGGCCCATGTGAATATGTCACATATTGAGCATAGGGATACACAACATTTTCAAGTGACACCATATAGCATCAAGTGAGTGACTGACTAAACGTTTATGTCTAGCCAATATTCCTCTTTGATACATCCAGAACGAGCCTGGGAGAATAAAGCGGTGGTAACGATACGAAAATGTTGTGACGAGGCTATTAGTCTAGCAATTTTCTTCATCAATAAAGGATGCTTGTGAATGTCAGCGGAAATTGTGGTCTGTTTTCATCAGCAACGCGATCAAAAGAGCACACGCGAATATTCGACGATTTTCCCATTCCCGCCCGTTACTATGTCATATCTCGATTTGATGAGGCAATCATAACGACCAAGGACTCTTTATATTATGCAAAGGGCTGAACATGTGGATGTGAAATGCAATTAAAATTTAATGCCACCACCAATATGGTTGCTGGTTGCTGCAGTATATCCGATTAGTCGTAATCTGACCTCCGAGTTACTATGCATATATAGGAATGTCGCAAAACCTCTGGTTACCGCAAATCACATTTGTTCACAGGGAATATGGTGCGCGGAACTGCAGAGAACTGGATGGGATGAGCGATTTGAAATTTCGTTACCACTTTATGTAAATGTCAGGCCAAATGCATAACGTTATCTCTGAAGTTTCGTAGACAGTTTAGGCTATTTTCGGGGCAGATTATCTTTTCATATTGATTAAATTTGTCAAAATGAAATTAAATTGTCCTGAATTTCGGATAAAGTAGTACAGGACATAATACTCGGCGGGACATATATGGTGCAGAGCAAAATGACCAGAATATAGAGTGCGGCGAGCCCGCAGTAAGCTTTAACAAAAAGTGGCGAATCATCGATGCGTCATCAATTTTGCAAAAAAGCCACAAATATTAAATATTGAATTTTAATCCTGACGACATAAGAGTAAAATACAAAATGCAAAGCTCCCTTTAACACGTTCGCCGTTTACGAGTCATATGTGCACACAGCTTTTCTCCACGTTTACATCTCTGAGTCACATGTGACTCATGAAGCAAATGAATAACAAAAGATTTTCAGAAGGCAGACGTGGTGGTAATGTCAACGAAAAAGGGTCAGATAGTGAACTTGTTAACTCGTTGTCTATGAGTCGCATCTGCATAAAGCGTTCATCTCCATTCACGTATATGAGTCACATGTGACTCATTAATCAAATACGAAAACATAAAGAATTTTTGGAAGGCAAACGTGCAGATGCTTTAGCAGATAAGAAAATCGAGGGCTTACATGGTTTCTCGAAGGGATCCGTATGTACCACCTGGAGTACAGGGGTCCAAAAAGGAAATCCAGGCCAATACAAAAAAAATGGGGTCCGCCAAATATTTCGATAAACCAAAATTTTTGCTAATGTTCTACTTCCCCGGAGACGAAGAAGTACTAGCAAGCAATACAGCTCAAAGGATTGACAGACTACTGTGGCAAGAAGAAGGCTTTCCTTCCGGTCGGATGTGTGATGCTAATGCACATCACACATTCTGGATAGGCGCAAAATTAACACGTTCCCTGTCTGACCGGTTTTCCCCGCAGGGGGGTCGGTGTCCTTGTGACATCAGCCAAAATGGATGTATATAGAGGGACAACGACCTTTGGTGAGCTGCGACACCACGGACCTAACAGCGCAAGGGGGCCCCTGGTACAATTGATACGCCATGGCGTGGATCTGTACAAAGACCATTCGGGCGGTAACGTTCCCGAGCTCCTGAGTTATGCACGGGTGGCTCATGGCGTGACCTACCTCCTCCCATGACTTACGGGAGGAAAGTCACTAAAGGCCAAGAAGTGTATAGCGAATAGTGTACTACGGGGATGGGTGTGCCCAGGGGACCATGGTCCTTGCCCATATCAAGGTGTTGGCCTCGTAGTGGCTGGAGGTTGTTACCCAAGTCATCCAGCTAGTGATGCAACCCCGGGGTTGGGTTCCTGAAGGTGAGTGCATTCGCCTTTCACCTTTGTGACCTCATACTAGAAAAACCGCAGACTCCGAAGAACGAATGATAACCAAGGAGTAACCTGCATGACTCCCGAGTTAGCGCGGTTAAAAAGGCAAAAAAAAACTCTTGAGCAGACCTAACAGAACCGGGGAATTGGGACCGGTACACGTCTACCATTCCCTTGTTCTATTAGCTCTGTTCAAGAGTTGCTTCGTTCTTCGGAGTATGCAGTTTTCCTCGTATGAGGTCACAAAGGCATTGGTGACTAAGCTCCCTGGGGAGACGTATACCGCTCCCAACCTTATGAATACAATGAGAAATTCAAGTCTACCAAAGTGACGTCGTGGGTTAAATTTTGCGAACGCGTCGAATACACTAACACAGCTATGAGACTCCATCGAGCTACGGCTAAGACGGAAACTGAGCACCTAAGTACCCTCAACCACCATGATGAGCGACATACAACCCATGCCATAAAGACTGGCGAACTACTCCTTAGAACACAAAGAAGTATTTTCACTCACGACAAAATAAAAACGAGCCAAAGGCTCCTTTGATCCATCTAAATCCACCAGCACTGACAGGATCTTCCCAGCTCCTCGTCGGAAAAGTCAGGAGCTATTGACTACATACTTTCCGAACATCTCCAGAAGCAGCTTTGTGCTGGGCTACATCCCGATCTCATGGAGATGTGCCACAAAAGACTTCATTCCCAAAATGGGAAACCGGCCAAAGAAAGCAGTTTGCTTACCAAGCAGGTCCACAGAATCTGCGCTCCACAGCCTAGCAGGAGAAATCGAAAACGAGACCGAGGCTAATTTCGGGCGCGGCCGAAATTTGGATACCCTACGTACACAACTTTGATCTTTTACACCGCGCGGTTCGTTGAACCCCGATCCGTGTGGGCCGGCTTAAGATCAGATGACCGTGGAATTATATTTAGGCAATTAATTCCTGCCAGCTCAGAATGAAAAATAGGCAGTCTCTTTTAAACCAAATAATGTTTATAATTTGGTAAGTTTTTGCTGAATGTATTGGGTTCATTCCCAGGATATCAATTGCAATGGATACTTATTGACAGCCGGAATACAAAGTAATCGAGGGAAGTGGTGCAGCGAATGGAATGAGTAGGCAAGACTCCACCGATCTCTATTTGATCGTGTCATGGATTGGGTCTCTTCTGTTATAACGAATCGGTCCAAAGTAATGCGGATGCGCTATTTCGGTAATAATCCAACTCTCACTCATTCAAAGGAGTTGTTGATTGCCCTCACCCTTCCTTCGCATGACAATTAGCACTGCTAATAATCACTCTATAGAGCCGGAATAGTAGACTCATTTTTGAATCGATAGTGTGTACGTGTCCTACCGAACTTTCCTCTGCCATTATAGAAAAATCCTTCAAATGATTTATTAATTTATCAATCGAAAAGGCTGATCTGATCAATTAAGCTTTTATTTCATAGGGCTGTCTTAGCTTCTTAGCAACTGCGCCTCAAAAATTCAATACATACTCGCAAACATTTTTTTTGAACACAGGGAGGGGGTCGAGGTGGTAACCTTAAAGTGGGCAAAGAAAAATATTTACTTAGAAAATGTTATTGGGGGATGAGGGACCATGACCCCATAGTATGATTCCATTTGTTTTGACCTTTTTTGTTGCTTTGATAAAGACATATTAATTTGTAATTGTGAGATTTGTGTAAAAAATGTTTCATAGAAAAACCAAAACGGGGGGTTGGTTTTGTATGGCAGCCCCATGGCCCCATGGTCCGATTTGATCCATTTTTACATATGTTTTGTGTCATCAATAGAAATACATTTGTGTGAAATTTCGTTGAAATTGGTGCACAAATAAAAAAATTTTTCTTAGAAGAACTTCACTTGGGGGGCTATATTTGTATGGCAGCCCCATGACGCAGTGATCCAATTTCGGCGATTCAAACATACAAACAGCCTCCTGCAACAATAATAAGCACGTGTGCAAAATTTCAGCTTGCTAGCTTCAATACTCGCCGAGTAAAACGCGTCGCAACAGACAGACAGACAGACAGACAGACGGACATCGCCCAATCGACTCCCCAAATCATGCTGATCATATATGTATACTTTTTATATGGTCGGAGATGCTTCCTTCAATGCGTTACAAACTTGATGACAAAGTTAATATACCCTTTCACTCTATGAGCGAAGGGTATAAAAACTGCGAATAACTCAAAGCATCTGAGCAGTGGGACAACTTGCCCAAAGTACATACCATTTGAGGATTTCTTACGGGCGATTCTTGACTCTATCTCCGCAGAATAGGTTTTGGACAAGACGTGAGGTTTCCCACGAGACTCCAACCCATGTCCTGTTTGAGTGCGATGCTCTAACTAAACGCCACTGGACACAATTCGGAGTGTTCTGTTTCAGACACGGACGACATCGCTTCGGCTTCAGTTAGCCAATTAAACTCGTTCTTGAGCACGATCGAGCTTAATCGTTAGACATAGTCCTGCCCACCGTCAACTATGGTGATAGCACAATAAGCACAATGCTGCCAACCCTCCCCCTTACGGTCTCACGCCCTCCACAATCAAATCTAATCTAAGGCAGATGTCAACGAAAAAAGCTAGGCGGTGAAATTGTGTTATATGAAATGAAATGGCTAATGATTTTCTTAATCATGATTTTTCTCTCTTTCTAATATATACGTCTCAAATTGAAAGCTTTAGGGCATTAGGAACGCACCCTATTATCCAATACCGTTATAATGACCATCAAAATATTCTGAGCATCAATTCCATGAATTATCCCCTAAAAGTTAAAGCATATCGTCTTACACAATGTCAGAGTACCAATCAAAAATATTGCTCAAATCATTGCAATATTGAATTTCTCCGCTCACTTATCCTTATGCGCGTCTAACGAGCAAATTCTCTGTAACTATGTAACACACAACATCCTTGTTAACCTTGTTCGACCGTTTGCCAATATGCCACCATACTACATAGTCCTTCCTCCGCCCCCTTGATCAATACGCCCGTTACTATGCACAGTATGCAGAGCTTCTGCTAAGCTTGTTTCATACCACTTACCATAAATCTATTTATATGCTAAGAATGTTATTAAATCTACAGCTCTGCGAAGAGATACCGTTTTGCCTCTTGTCGGTCGTGCGTTAAGTTCGTTCTTCACGGGCACCTTTTTCATAGAGATCTTACGGCAGCGAAAAGAAAGGGAAAAAAGCAAAAGTCATTTCGCTTATCATGGCCATTTTTTGCATGGATACGACACGACACACACAAAGCACAATACGAAGAAAACGAGAGAAAAATTAAATAAAAACAGCAACGATGGGGCGCGGCAACCACATGTTTGACGCGTACTAGTGATTTCTTCTGACTCAGCGCGGTTTTTGAACGTTTCTATTGTAGTATTATTGACGGGGAATTTTTAAGGAGAACATACATATGTATTTTAATTTTGACAAGAAAATAGACGAGTCTGTCTCAAGTAAATAGTCATGAAGCTGCCATAGAAACTCCACCACACAAAATAATTACTTCTATGTTATTTAATTTTTTTTAATAATTAAAAACCATTTTACACAATAAAATGACAAAAAGTATAAACGGAAGACGTAGGAACACTGCATTGTATCATAGAAACGCCACCCCGAAAAGTATGCTTCTATGAAAGAAAATCTTTTTGTGGAGCAATGCGAACCAAATCGTAACAACATAAATCTGGCAACGCCATAGAAACTCCATATTAAACCAAGAGAAGTTGAACCTCAAATTAAAATGTGAAAGCTATCACAGTTGCTGATGTTGCCTCGGCCGAAACTGCGAAGGATGCAAAAATGAGCGTCAAACGCTAAGTGGAATTCGACTTTTTTTCTTTGTTCATGGAACTGCCCGTAACCGCGTTCATGCTGCAAAAGTTGTACATAAATCGCATGTTTCCCAGCAAAGATAATAAAAAGAATCCTTATGATTATGGAAATATTGTAAGAATAAGTGGGCATGAAATGCTTCCAAGGGGAAATGTTAAAAATAAATTCTATTAGATCAATTTATTTTACGGTGCGTGCAGAAATTGAATGTAAAGCAGGAATATGATACATAATAATTTATTATTTTATTAACAGTCATTTGGTTGGAGTGAGTACTTCAGTTGATGTAAAATTATTTTAAGTAGGCATATCCATATTACAAAGGACTAGATATTGAGTTAGGATAAAATATCTACACTTTGTAAGAACGGCCTATTAGTGATGTTAATAATTTTCTCGTTCTTTTCTGGCACAGGACGAGACTGTATAAGGAATATTTGAGGGATTGACTTTTCTTATTGCGGGAAATCTTACTGCTATTTACATAGTACGTCGTTATTATGTTTATGTGCTAAAACTACGGGAAAAGGAAATAAATAAGAAGGTCGAAGACTACAACCTCCTCATCGCACCATGAATGTTAACAGATCAGCTGAACTGGTTGTATTGGTTGTAATAAACGAATAATAACTTTTATTCATAAATCGTGAATCGTTTGGAGAAAAGACAAAATCGCACCTATCAATCAGCTGAACCTTCGAACAACGTCATAAAAAACGGCTTCTTCGAAAAGTGACTAGAGCAACAAAAGAGCAGGCTCGGAACAACGTGGAAGCCGCCAAGCAGAAAAAAATGGATTTTCTGTATCTGTAACTTCAATGGAAAATCATTATCATTATTATATCAACGAATATTAGTGTTTTGATAAGTCTTGCTCAACTTTTCCAGTATCACGGTATTTTGAACCACTTCTTTAAATTTCCGGCACAACAAATAGCATTTGAAACTGTCGATTAATATTTTGAATACAAACATCCGAAAACGGGAAAGATCCAACAAAACTGTTTAAGAACTGAATTATCTGAACCATGGACCAAAATTACTCTGTAAGGTACACAAATCAAGTCATTTTAATGCACAAACGGCATGAAATGGTCGGTAACCAAAAGAGCATTCATTCTAACAAATAAATTCTTGTCCTTGTGCTCTTAAACCTAATTCAAATAATGGTTCGCCTGTCTGGTTGAAATAAGCTGTGACATAGTTTTGACTTACTTTTCGTTTTTAATTCTTATAAATAATTTAAGAAATTAAAATTTAAATAAAAAATGTTAATAAATGATATCTGTATACACTAGACTATTAATCTGCGTTTAGAAAATTTTAATATCTTCTTCAGTTTAGTTTTTATTGACGTTTAAATTATTTTATAGCAACTCGTTGAAATAAGCTGTGACCCACTACATACATATGTATGTACATATGTGGGTTGAAGAGTCGCGATGAACAGTTTAGCTCCAGCCAAGCTAGGGAATCTGCCCGTGCGTCGTACCGTCGATCGGGCTGTAACTTAGTAAGTCATTTAAAGGCATAACGCTAGTCTCTGTTCTGTGTCTCTCCAACGACTGACTTCCGAAGCAGGGGCGGCGCATAAGGGCCCGCGTGGCGGGGGGCCACGAGATTTAGGGGCCCAAAAGCCACAAGAAAGATATCTCGAACGATAAAAAACAGCACGATTGCGAAAAACAACACTCCGACGTAGATATTTTTGTAGACAAGAAGAGATATATCTAACCTTTTCGAAGTCAAAACAAATCCTAAATTTATTGTTCCTCTTTCACCACGTCCCTTAGATAAACAAATTTAATATTGTCCTAAAATCATTGAAAGTTCATAAGTCAATCCGGATCCTTAAATTTTCTGCAAAAAAAGAATTTGCTCCAGGCATGGCTGCGCTATTTGCTGTAACTGTAGCCGCGGTTTGTAATCCGACCCACCCTTTTCCTTGCCAAGTATCATACGAGCTAAGAGATTCTTTAGGTACCTCTGCAAATAAACTACATATCTTAAATCATTTTTGGTGATAGTTCCTTTTCTAAACTATCGGACTAAATTCCAATCAGCTTTGTCATGAACTGTCAAATACGAACAAAATAGTTTGAGAGTGGTGCTAAACTTAGTTCAAACTGATATGTCGTTGAACACCAAAATATTTTATCTATCCGCATATAAAGGGGGGTCCAACGTGAAATCACGAAGTTAATTGTTAATAAAACAACAAGTTTTTAGTGAATTATCTAAATTTTTTGTTGTTATGATAGAAGGATGTATGGCATTTATGTGTGAAACAAAATATTGGCCAAATGCTCACCATGGCTACGGTGGCATACTTCTATCCGATGGTCCATATTTTCAATGACTCTGAGACATAATTGAGGTTGAATACCGTTAATGTGCTGAATTATCTCATCCTTTAGCTATTGAATTGTTTTTGGCTTGTTGACGTACAGTTTTTATTTTAAATATCCCCAGAGAGAGAAGTCCAACGGTATCAAATCAGATGATCGTGGCGGCCAATTAACATCGCCAAGACGAGAGATAACGCGGCCATTGAATTGCTCGTGCGAAAGAGCCATTGTTTCGTTGGCTGTGTGGCAAGTGGCCCCATCCTGTTGGAACCACATATCGTCCAGGACCAAATCATCGATTTCTGGCCACAAGAAGTCCGTTAGGTGGACGCATTTGGTCGATTATGTTGACCAACAAAATCACGAAGTGCACGAAAAGCATTTTGATTTGAACGTCCATTTTCGTAAAAGGCTTCAACGATCTTAACGCGCTGCTAAATTGTGTACTTCTCCATGGTTGAATTTGCCAAACACTGAAGCAAAAAAAATTTCTAATAAAGTTGGGCGAGAAACTTACCGTTAATAAGGTGTGACACTCAATTTACATCGTGCATTCTAGTTGGACCACCCGTTAGGTATACGGTCATTAGGGCTTTTGGTTTGAATGGAGTCTTGCCAAGATTGCTGTATTGAATTTAATATTAAGTACAAACGTTCTTAAAATTGAAGGATTTAAATTAAAACACACTTAAATTAAAAGCTGAAACAAGGAATAGAGTTGAATTAATAACTTCTCACTTTTTTCAACTGTCTAGCAAGTTACAAACTTAGGCCGGCCACACACGAAGCGTTCGAATCAATTTTTTTTTATGCTTCGTTCTGGAATATTCATACATTTTCTTCGATTTTGCCAGAACGAAAATTAAAAAAATTATAGGTTCGCGGGATCGAATCCCACTGCTTAAATTTCACCACAACACCTAAAAGGTCAATGATGCGTTGCCTGAGCATTTTTATTGTAAAATAAAAACACGATTGTTGAAATCATTAATTTAATAAACGTTACAACGTTACAGTGTAGGGTGGGGGTTTACAACGTTACAGTGTAGGGGGCCCACTCAAGAAGTTGGCGGGAGGGCCCCGAGTGAAGTTGTTCCGCCACTGTTCCGAAGTCTCTTTATTTGACATTTCATAATAATCTTACGTACTAGATGTTTTGTTTTAACTCTTAGCTTATGCTACAACAATATTTTACATGTCGTGTAATCTTATGTAGGTAGGTACTAGATGTTTGTTTAACCCTAGTAGAAGTTATTCATTGTTTTAAAAATTCATTTACACAATTCATGATTTCCTAATTACTACATATATTTTCAGATTTCTTTTTACAATTCATGTAGGTAAGTATGCACATAGTTACTGTCACTTCATTTAGAAGAAGTTCTGATTCCGACAAAAAAAAAGTCATTCCTTAAATGCCATTACCGATTTGTTTCCCCCCGATTGTGATTTCAGATTCTGTCGATGACTTGTGCCGAGAGCAGCACTCCTTAGAAAAAAGCCAGTAAAATAAAAATAACAATCTGCACAAAACTATATACATACACAGAGTACCGGATCCGGAATCGAAAAATGGTGGAAATGGTGTGAAAATGGTGCGGCTTTGAGTCAATAGCAAAATGACTTGTAATTTCTCTTTCCGGTTCACATTTCAATGTGTTTTCTGTGTTTTTCTTTTTTTCTCCTGGCTTCTTTTTTGTAGTCCTTGTGAGGGTACCTACATAACTTTTTTTCATCGTCATTGACGCAGACACTATATAGACAATATTGCCAAAGAATATTGTCGAAAGCTCTTAGGATTGATTGCTTCAGCGATGGTTATCGCGCATACATCATGTCACGATGTATGAAGAATACTAATGAATGAAATGAATATTCTTGCACAATTCCGAATGAGAAAAGAGAAAATGTTGAGAGAATTTTCTCAAGTTGAATATGATTGTTATTTATTGCTACATTTATGTACATACTCGTATACGAATTGATTTTCGCTAGTTTGAAGGGTTAGTAGTTTGTAGTTTGAACTTTAGGTGATATGCCTAAATTTAAGGGGAAAACGGAGTTGCTTCTCGGAGAAGTGGCGAGTGGTTCGGTGGATAGCGGTGTGGCGGAGAGCCTCGTGCCTCGTGTGGCAAGATGGAAAAATTATGGGCGGCGAAGACGGTTTACATCCAATACACCTATCCCAATGGATACAGTTCATGCGGATCATGTGGGCCCGTTTACGAGAACGATGACGGGTTATTCTTATTTACTTATGGTGGTGGATGGATTTGCGATATTTGTATGGGCGAAACCTACAAGTCTTTGAGATCTAATGAAACCGTTGATCGACTTAGAGAAAAATTTTCGGAGTTTGGATATCCCCGACACATTGTAAGTGATCGAGTACTGGCGTTTATAAGTACATTCTTTCATGAGTTTTTGGCGGAAAAAGCGATTAAACACCCAATTAACTCTATAGCTACCCCAAGCGCGAATGGACAGGTGAAAATACAGAAAGTCATATCGAACTGGTGAAAAGTAATCGCTTGAATATAAAGGCGATAGGCGATGGGCGAAAAGACAGTACTGCATTAAGGCGTTCGACGAATATTGACGATACTAGTGTCGATGCAACTGAATTGGTGGGTGCGGTTCATCTAATTCTGGGCACATGACTAGTCCTGGTGTTCCTGGAACTGGGTCTCGCTGTGACAACACTGATGATCTTGTGCACATAGCTGGAAAAATGCGCGAGTATCAACAGCAATCAGCTAATGCAAGGCGAGCTGATGGTGATAAAGTAAGACAACTTGGCGAAAGAGGGCGGGCGTATGAAGGCGAGATATGACAAAAGACGTAAGGTTGCAAACCGAATACAAAACTGGCGATTTAGTATTATGGCGACGGTCCTACACGGCTGAAAATTTTGGTGTAATTTTTATATAAACATATATTCATACATTTCCATATAAAAACTTTATCAAATCTACACCAACGGACCTTATAAAAAGTATAAGTGAACTATATTAAAAATATAAATAATTCTGGGTAAAAATTTTACTCTTCAATAGTATAAAATTGATAAGCAAATTTATACAAACCGTTCGAAAAAATAAAAAATGTAATACGAGTGCAGTCGGCTTCGAATCCACAATCCTGTGATTTGTAGCCAAGCGCGCTGCTCGCTGAACCAGACAGACTACAAATCAATAGACTTCTAGGTTGAATGGGTTTCTTGCGTTGATAGTGTAGATTTGATAACATAGTAGGATTGATTCTACCCTTTTATGTTATAACAACATTCAAAAAAATTGATTCTATCCCGAATGGTGTAAAATGTATAATATGAAAAGGGTATTTGGATAGTTTTATTCTGTAGCGGATATAATTAATATAATTTTCGAATAAACTAAAATTATAAGTTGAAGAGGGTCAAATTTTATTCAAATTTTGGAATAGATAGGAGTTATATTATTTTATTTATAAAATTTACACCCGGTTTACACCAAAATTTACAACAGTGTAGGTAATAGGGTGAATGGCGATTAGGGCGAGGCGATTATTGATATTGTGAATATGAAGCATTCTAATGATAACATGTAATTTTCAGGCAAGGCCGAGTGTTAACGTATATAACTGTGAATTAGTGGAATGACGACAAGTAGTACTAAGGACGGCACGATGGGCAATACGATGGGCGATAATGTGCAGGCGCATGCAGATTTATTATATTCTAGTACTCTGCGTCGGGCGGCTGATAAGTAGTGTAATTGGCGAGTATTAATATATGTATGTTGTAATGTGCTAGTCTATACGCGAACCCAAATTGTATTTCCGTACTTGTCAACAGATGGCGCTAGTGCCACTAGCGAGAAACGACTTTCTGGCCGTTGCTAGAAAGTGCATCAACGAAGTTTTCGGAACACGGCGTCGACTAGAGTCAGTCAGTCAGTACAGTTTTACTCGTGGATTATGTCGGTCAGTAATTAGTGAAATTGTAAATCGTGTATATATCCGTGTGTGTTGTAATAAATAGTCTTACAGTAAAGCGAGTGTTATTCATTATTGTGTATGTGAAAATCTATCGAACCCACTGGAACGTCTAGAAAAGACGAGACAAATATAACAATGTGTATAGGTGACAGTGTAATCAGAAGAAGTGGCGATTAATAAACGGGCGATAGGCGACAACCATTGCGATTTATTTGAAAAGAAGCAGTTTGCAGGATCCACATTATTAACAATTTTGACTTTTGTCTTTTTTTTTTACCAAGCACTGACTATTTGCTATTGATGATGATTCGTTAAATGTATTGTTCAAAAATAAACAATTTAGATGAGCATGAGATGCCATCGTGAAAATTTATTTATTCTCTAAATAATCTCTCTATGGTTACAGAAATTTTGCTAATTGACTATGTTTTTTTCACCAAACATTTTCGCTAAAATTCGATAAAACAAAATTCCAAAAATATCCTATTCTAAATCAAAGCCAAATCTCTTAAAAATATTTTCAAAAGGGGCCCCGGGCTCATTCTATTCTGGCTATTTCTCCCCGAAAATGTTTTCCTTTCACCTGATATTTAATATTGGATTTTGCTGGAATGCCAACATTTTCATTCCAATTTCCCCGGCGGGAACAAATAAAAAAAATTCAGGCACAAAAATGAAACTTAATAATATCATGATGCGGTTGTTTTGTTCAGTTACACGGCTCATCCATCAAAAATTCAAATATGAACTGCCACTGCCTGAGCTCATGATGCCGACAACTACGCGAAGCGACGAGGCTTCTATATGTTTGTGCGGTGCATCATGAATGAAACATTCATATGAATTTTCTAGAGTAACGTGTAACTGATTCATGATGTCCTGCAATTCTGACGCTTTTCCACAATTTTCACAAAAATATAGCCCGAGATATATAGAACGTTGCGGATACAGTCAGAACTTTTTTCTGCTTCTCTCTTTTGTTTTATGAATTCTAAAGTACCACTCTGGGGATGTTTGAAATAACACAGGTACATGAAAAACTACTCAATTTAATTTTCTTTGTTTTCATCTCGCGCAAAAAAAAAAAGGAACAAAAAAAATCTTTGCGCAGCCAATTTTCCGTAGACAATTCTTATTGTATGTGTCCATCTAATATTGAACAGAACATCTCGGCTTATTGCAATTAGGCTTACTATTTGCAAATTGCGACATTCGAATGCCATTAATATTTACGATTCTATGCAAACAAAATGACGATAGACGATTTGCTTGATTTGCTTACCAAATCTAAATCCGCCTTTGCGCAAATCACCATTGGAAACTTGGATGGCAAATAGAGAGAAATCTCTCAATCAATCAATTCGAAAATGAATTAGCCATGCAATGTTCTATGTCAGCGCTAGACATAGAGCGCAGAGCTACTTATCTATTCACAATACCCTGAATGCCATTAGCCGTCGTTAGCACGATTAGATCGATTATTGTCAGAATAATGCTGTATAAAGGTTGGATTGATTTTCAGATCCCGAAGCGATTGTTGTGTACTGCGAAGGTCCTTAGACGAGTACTACTTCATGGATGAATGTATTCTCTCATACTAACATATTCATGTGTGCGTGTTCATTGTTTATGTGTACGGGTAATTGGAATTCATCGAAACTCCGCGATTCATTATTCAGAGTCTGAAAGGAATAAAAGGTGTTAACATAAGCTTAGAACAATAGAGGGATAGACACGTGTGTTGAATGGTGAATTGAGAAACATGGAAGAAAGTGTTGAATGATTCTTAAGTGTTTGGACTGGGGAATGTCTATTTATGCATTGTCGTCAAATTGTTGCAAAAAAAAAATGTTACCATCACTACGATTTTTTTTAATTTTTACACATTTTTCAAGTGAAAGGTATTTCTTTGCCATGACATAACTTCCAATTGACGTAAATCACGAAAAAAAAGTCCTTAACGTCCTTAATGCACACGAATTTACATTTATTGGAAAGAGGAGGCTTCGATAATTATGTAATACTTTTCGGCGAGTAGCCGCCAGGGCTTTCACGAATATGACGGTTGCTTCGCAAATGACATGGGCTACGGCACTTGCAGGCGGTTCGGCCTTCCGTGTCGTGGTACCAGCATAACTCGGTTGCTCGTTGCGAAGATTTTCCAAGTCGTTGGGTGAGATTGGCGTTGGTTTGATGTGGATCGTCGGTGCAGCTCACATGATGCGGTCCTGATTGATGCCTCGTTGACATATCGTGCTTAATGCCTCCATCATTCGTGTCCGCGATTTTGATAAATTCAGATACGGAACATGAAGTTGCGGCTACAACAGCACGCACGGCCTAAGGGAGTCCCTGAATCCAAAGACCTTTCAATGCACTTTCGCCAACCACTGAACCGGCAACACGATTCATTTAGTGATAAAGGTTCGACGGGTGTTTCCCTCCGAGTGGCATTTCCGACAGGAGGCGACTTAGTTTCCGCTGCTCGCTGTCTGCGAAGTGCGAAATGATTCGCGTTTTAATTAGTTTTTATTTATCTGACGCCCGATGGCCGTCCGTCCGCACAGACGACCGTCAATGAAATCGGTTACATGTAACGCTGACATCTAAGAAACCGACAAACATTCAACTAACAATAACATCGTCCCGTGCTCCGACATTTCAGCGATCAACAACACTATCGGCACGCAATCGCCTATTGACAATCGCCCGAAACAAATCGTAGACAGAACGAAACGCCACATAACAAACGTTACAGCGGATTTCATGTCTCGGATACAGTCGATCGACCGAGACATCGACTAGGAACAAATCGCCAACGCCCAACGCAACGACCTCGAGCTGAAGTAACTTATTAACAACACATCGATGAAGGCTTCCCGATCCGGATGCTTTCTATAGTAACCTTCATCTAGTACTGTGGCAACCCTGATAAATGAGGAGCACGACAACCCTACCGGCGAACGACGCCATTGTATCTTTATCGAGAGAGACAGGATCGAACGAGTCGCAGTTTTACACGAACATTCGAATCTACCAGTCGCACACGAACACACGGGACAACGAATCGTTCCTAACTTGTATTGTAAATATTATTTACAAGAAGGATATGCATATTGAAAAGTGATTGAATTAGTTAATAACTTCCACCTAACCAGTGCAGTGCGGTAGCGGTACATGTCGGAATGTATGAAATAGTTTCCGCCGCTGTACACCACGGCGAACTTGTCAATTTGTTTGGTGTGTGTGTACAGCGTACCGCTACCGCGCGCTGGTTTGGTGGAAGCTTGAGGATCATTGGCATGAATGAACACTATATACTCATCTAATAATATATCAATATTGTAATGTGTCCAAGATACGCCAAACACAAATTATATTTCCTTAGAAAACAACACAGAGTGCTAGTGCTAGAGTTGCTAACGAGGAATAGTGTATCCGGAAAGTGCGTCATCAAAGTTTCCGGAACAGTGGAAATGAGTATATAAGGGCGTCGACTAGTAGCGAGCAGTCAGTCTAGTTTTAACCGTGAATAATGTCGAATCAGGGAGTAGTAAAGTTTGTATACCAGTGAGTTGTAATAAATAGTGTTACAGTAACGCGAGTGTTATTATTGAGTACCCGAAAATCTGTCGAACCCACTGGAACGTCTAGAAAAGACAGGAATTTAACAATTGGTATCAGAAGTAAGATTTTCAAGTACGTGGAAGTGTAACACGTGCACGGAAGAGGAGTTTCCGAAAAGTTCGCACTGGAAAGTGAACTTACGCGTTCGTGTCGGACTAGTGTAGACAGATCCGGTAAACGTGAAATTGCGTGTGTCGAGTGCATTCCGGAACATTCGAGAACCCGACGAGAATTTTCCGTAGGTATAGTTTGAGACGGAATGTTCTGAAAAGTGAACTTACGCGTGCGTGTCGGACTATTGTGGAGAGAAAAACTTCTCGAAAGCGCCATGACGTGTAACATTCGAAAACTTTCTCGAAAGTTCGAAACGCT
Organism: Microchrysa polita; assembly: GCA_949715475.1. Classification (NCBI taxonomy): domain Eukaryota; kingdom Metazoa; phylum Arthropoda; class Insecta; order Diptera; family Stratiomyidae; genus Microchrysa; species Microchrysa polita. The sequence continues at coordinate 7,360,156 of OX454421.1, forward strand.
TAAAAGTGAACTGTGGACAGTTTTAACGGAATGCGGCCTAATATATCGCAATTAACAACTGCCGAATTGAAATGTGGGGAAACGGAATCTGTCGACTTCAGGGAACAAAAACACGGTGCTTGCTCGGCTAATAGACGTATTGAGAACGGAAGGTTAGGGTAAGCTGACGCTACGTACAGCATTTCGCTGTACTGTACAGACCTATCGTACAGCATTGGGAAGCGTACAGCAAAATGTACAGCATTTTTGACGACCCGACCTCTGACAAGCATTGTAGACACTTGAAACTGATTTTCAATCGCAAAATATGAATGATAAGCCTTTCTTATTAGAGACTCTGAAGCGTCCAACCCGCTCAAAGAAGGACAGGCTTTTCAGGAGGCGACTATAGAGAGATTCAAATTCTCACCTCTGTTTCGATTCGATACTTATTATCAAAATCTGTTTCCCAACCATTAGTCCGCGGGCTCATTGGGGAGGTCTGTCTGGTCACAGAAAAATAAGTCTGCAAGAGACTAAAGGTATGTACTGAGTTCACCTAGTTAAAAACTTGCATATATGTATCCCGTGAAAACGGTGCCTTGGAGACTTGGTTTTTATACACTCAATTTAAGATAAATGTTCACTCGCGTTCTGGTTGATTGTCGATGACATCTTTTCACTGTGAAATAAAGTGTAACTGCATTATTTTCGCTGGCGAAATGTCAAAAACCGGTGTGGAGACTTTCATGTGAAGTGAGTACAACCAAGCGAATTCGATTTCACGATCATCAAAATTTTGACAGTATTTGCATAGATTTCACATGAACTGACGATGTTAGTACCTACTTTAAACCCAAATTCGTGGAAAAATATGATTTCCAGGAACTCGGAAATCAATCCCAAACTACAGTATTCGATCTGAGTAAAAGTATAAGAAATGGGCACTCCTCCGGGGGACGCACCATAAATCAAAACAAGGCGCAACCGGCCTGAGAGGATACCCATCTATTTTGTACTGTTTTCTAACAGGTTAAAAAAAAATTCAAACACATTTCTTATATTTATTACTTGAGTACCAAGAAACGTATTTATTAAACAGAATATGTAATACCCAAACAAAATTGTAGATTTTCTAGAAAAAGCGAGGAAGAAGAAAGAAGAAAAATACTACATCCAAGGTTTATAAGAAAAATTGAAATGAATGCAAGTGAATGAAAGACAGGCAGTCGTTATTAGGCATATACGTTGAGGCTCCAAAATTAAATGTTGAAGAACATCGTTGATGCAACGCTTTCTCATAGGTTAGGCACACTCCATATTGTACCGCGATCAGGCGCAGAGACAGACAAGACCACGCAACTGTCTAAATGTTCATGGAAGACTGGACGTAGGGAATGTTTGAGATTCTTGAAGTTAGACGAGTAAACAGAGTTCTACTAGTATGGAGTAAACGAATAAATGTTTTAGTGGCCTGTAAGGCCGGGTGCGTCTGACGTAGTATTAAGTTTGGTCAACATCGTTTGCTGTTTTGGTTAACATTGTGTACAGCATTTGTCCCACAAGGATCTGGTCACCTTAGGTTAGGGTCCCGATACGGTAGAGTTTCGGGAGGAGCAAGAACCCAGTGAGGCAAGTGCAAAATAAGTCACGAACACAATGATCTAGTTGCTAAGAGCGATGAGTAAGGGGTGATTCAGACTATCGACAAGATTTACTAAATCCTAAAATTAGTTGACAGTTGTTGTACCATATTGTACTGCAATTTTAATAATGCAAGTACATTCTACGATGAATTTTGAATTTAATGTCATACGATTTCATCTAGTAGGCAGGTTTCGACTCGATGAATTTAGTGGTTTTAATAAATCATGTCCATAGTGTGAATCCCCTCTAAGCTAAACCAGCGATCAGCCAAGTCTGAGGATGCGATGACTGAGCTTAACAAAAGATCAGCCAGATCTGAAGAGGCAATGAGCAAATTGAACAAAAGAAACGCGAGTTCTGAGAAGTCGATATGGACAAAGCTGGAAGAAGCATTCAACCATTTAAAAAACAGCAAAAATTTGAAAAACAGCAAATAGAAGTCCTCAAAATAATCGAAAATAAGTCTCGAGAAAGTTCTGAGAAAATCAAGACGGTGGCCGGAGAAATGCAGCTGTTACAGAACGATCTGGAACGTTAAAAAATAACGAACAAGAAACATCGAGAAAGCTGCTATAAAAGCCATTGCAGGTCCCAAAACAACTTCTAAATTGGTTTGGGAATGCCAACAAAATCTCAAAAACCTAGCTACCCGAAACAAAGTAACTCTGAAATGGGTGAAAGCACATAAGGGGATCGAAGGAAATGATAAAGCGGATGCCCTTGCAAGAGAGGGTTCCGAACTACCCTTAACTGGTCCTGAACCTGCAATCGGAATCAGTAAATCTACTGCCAGAACCGTTGCTAGACGATGGACCGAGCATAAATTCCAAGATCGATGGAAACTCGCTGAAGGGCTCAGGCACAGCAAGCGTATGCTGGAATCTAACTGGCATACCAGCTGCACGGAAGCCCTCAGTCTAAGTAAAACGAACCTCAGGGCAGTGACAGGCCTTATAACCGGTCATTGTACCCTACGGAAACATCTGCATACAATAGGGATCTACTCACAAGAGCCTCTATGCCGCCTCTTAAACGAAGACGAGGAATCAGCCTCACACGTTATTTTCGAATGACTCGCTCTTATGAGCTGGAGACAAAATTTCTTTGGGGCTCAAACTACCATAATGGGTGCACCCAAAGTAAACCTGGTTAACTTTCTTCTAAGCCTCATACGAAGGAGAGAGCTCATAACCTGAAACTTTCTCGCTTAGATGGGAAATACAATAAGCCAGCAGGCTGCAGTATTGGGCGCAACCAGCCCAACCTATCTCAGCGCCATATACATCCATCCAACATCGAGAAAAAGTGAAATATTTAAAAATACATAACTCGATTATTAACAGTCTGAAAGCGCCGACTTTTGGTGGTCAAATGCCTTGGAATATGTATAAAACACAATTTGAGGCTGCTGCAGTGGTAAATGGTAGACCGGATAGTAATCGCGCCACGGCTCTTGTTCTGGCGTTGAGATCCTGCAATCGATTCCTGCTCCACTGCGATGTCTTATATGGAGCTTGTGAAGGCGATGGATGCGCGATACGAAGACGATTACATGAAGCAAATATATCGATCTCAGCTTCGTAACCAGACACAGAAGCCAGGAGACACAGTGCAACAATTGGCGCAAGACATTGAACGGCTGGCTCATTTATCATACCCAACCTTGGAACATGAGCATCGAAATCAGACAGGAGTGGATGTGTTCACTAAAGCTCTCCTATGGACATTGCACCACAACAGTCGTTACGGCTAGCTGACAAGCGGACGATCAAAAATGCATTAGTAAAATTGTAAAATCATGTATATCCGTGTGTTGTAATAAATAGCGTTACAGTAACGCGAGTGTTATTTATTATTGCGCCACGCGAAAATTGGTCGAACCCATTGGAACGCCTAGTAAAGACGAGAAATATAACAATATTTACGTACTCGTATGAGACGAAACATAACAGGAACTTTGACGACTCGCCCCTACTCTTTCAGACGCTTCACAATTCAAAACTTTGGAGAACATATACAAGGGATTGTTCTAAACAATTCTGCTAAATCACAAAACTATACGATTCCTTTCTAGGAATTTTTCGGGGCTATCCCCGATTGTTGCAAAATGCTTCCTTTGAAAAACATGAATAGACTTAAGGGAGAAACTCTATACAATTTTACATTTTCCGCTATTTTTCTTTAAGGTATGTACTGAGTTCACCTAGCGAAAAACTTGCATATATGTCTCCCGTGAAAACTGTGCCGTGGAGACTTGGTTTTTATTCACTCAATTTAAGGTAAATGTTCAATCGCGTTCTGTAGTGCAGTCATTTTAGCATTTCAAATAGAAAAAAAATAGAGTAAGGCTAATTCTAGTGGTTTTTGAATCAGTGGGGAACCTAAAAATCATTTTGCTAACAAAAAAATTTGATCGGAAAGGTCCCAAAAAGGATACTCTTTAAGCCTTGCCCGGAGGTCGGCATGTGGGGTATCAAATCAAAGGAGACGTCAAGTACATTACATATCCGGTGTTTGTTCCATTTTTCAAGGATCCTCAACGGAATAAATCGAGATTAAATGGAGAATTATTGTGTTTCCCGTGTATCTTTCCAAAGCCATAATTACGAGAGTAATTCAAATTGTCACTACGTTTCTTACTTTTCCGAATCTATAATAGCTGAAGGTTCTACCATTAAATTTGCTAAGAAAAAAAATGATCGGAAAGCTCTCAAAAAGGACATCAAAGGACATTTATTACAAATCTTGATCGAACGTGGGCATGCAGAGTGTCATATCAAAGAGGACGTCGAGTACATTCCATATCCGGCGTTTATTACTTGTTTCAAGGACCCTCACAGGAGAAAATTGGGATCCAATGGAAAATTTTCGTGTTACTCGTATTTATGTATCTTTCCAAAGCCGTAATTTTTCGTTTACGCCCGAATTATTCCATTTAGTGTCCTTGAAACAGGAAACAAACACCGGAAATGCAATGCACTCGACGTCCTCATTGATATGACACCCGGCATGCTCACGTTCGATCAAGGTTTGTAATAATGTCCTTTTTCAGAGCTTTCCGATAATTTTTTTCTTAGCAAATTTAATCGTAGAATCTTAACCTATTGTAGTTTCGGAAAAGTGAGAAACGTAGTGACAACTTGAATTATTCTCGTAGTTATGGCTTTGGAAAGATACACGGGTAACACAATAATTCTCCATTTAATCTCGATTTATTCCGTTGAGGGTCCTTGAAACATGGAACAAACACCGGATATGTAATGTACTCGACGTCCCCTTTGATTTGATACCCCACATGCTGACCTCCGGTCAAGGATTAAAGAGTATCCTTTTTTGTCCTTTTTGGGACCTTTCCGATCAAAATTTTTTTTAGCAAAATAAGTTTTAGATTCCTGGATGCTCGCTGATTCAAAAACCAAAAAAAAAATAGCCTTACTCTATTTTTTTCTATTTGGAGGCCTGAAATGGGATATTTTGACTGCACTACTGGTTGATTGTCGTTGACATCTTTTCACTGTGGAATAAAGTGCAACTGCATTATTTTCGCTGGCGAAATGTCAAAAACCGGTGTGGAGACTTTCATGTGAAGTGAGTACCACCAAGCGAATTCGATTTCACGATCATCATAATTTTGACAGTTTTTGCAGATATGTTAAACGAAAGACAGTGCCAGTACCAGTATTATTATCTGTGTAAAAATATCGAGAACGTACGAATTTTCAAAAAGCTGTAGAAAATCGAAAATCCCAGGAAAGATTTAGGACCGGTTACTCATACATTTTATCCAATAAATAAGCTTAAAGCATTCTATACCCAGTGCAAACGACCATGCTACATGCATCTAAGTATGCTTTAAGCTTTATTTATGGATAAATATGTACGAGTAACCGACACTGAATCAATTAATCCGATAATTTCGAAGAGTAAAAAGTGAATAAATAAACCGAAGATGAGGTGAAAACATTATGAATCACAATTCACACATTGAATGCTGAATGAATCGGCGGATTCTACTTCTTGCAAATGAGTTCGGCAAAGCACATCTTCTTCGACTATGCCCTAGATAAAATGAGTTCTCATATGCACTACAGACGGTGGCGAACAGACTTTTTAGCAAGCGCTAGTTGAGTTCTTACGTATAGGTACTCTCGGTGAAAGCAAGACACGCTAACGAACTGCAATTAAAGGAGGGCACTAGGGTATGCGCTAGGATAAACTGAAAATCAGAGGAAAAATTGTACCATCCCGAATGTCCTTGCGAAAATTCTAATAAATTACGTAAATATATTTTTTTTAAATCTCTAACAAAGTAAATAAAATAAAAATGTCATCAACATTTATCATGAGAACAAACCTGTGGAGATATTTAGTTCCTAAAAAAAAGTAATGCAAACAACGTGCTAGTCAATTAGCACTGAAGCTCTCCTCGCCTCTTCAAATATTTGTTGCCGCATTTTCAGTCAAGTTTAGGCTAATTGCAACTGACAAGTTCATGATTTTATTTTTGCCCAAAGCTCGTAAAGCATGAATAAATTAAGATATATGTAGACACAATTAGGTTCCGCGGTGGTAATTAATCAAGAGCAACCGCGACGACGAATAATTTCGTCAATAATTACGACTAATTATACTTGTAATTAATATTAAGCGCAACTTTCAGAATGGATCAATGCATAATAATTACCCTAACGACTAATTTGAAATGTAAAATCGGTTGCTTCACGCAACCATTTCCATAAAAAGCTCGAGCTCAATGAAATAAATGCCATCCTGTGAAATGTAAATATGTAATTCAGTTTTCATTTTAATTCTGAATAAAAATATGAAAAAGGGAAAAAAGGACGCTATCAAAATGTCTTCTTAAACACATTTCACGGGATATCTCGGCGTAAATAGGCATTCTATGATCCGACGACTACGAGAACACAGAGACAACATTTTTCAACATCTCAAACGTCAGAAAGTCGTCTTTTTGGCAAATCTTATAATTTCCAAACTAATAATTTTTAATAATGTAGTAGAATTGTAGGAGAGATCGAAATTGTTAATAGATGGCGTTAGTGTGGCTACTAGAGAACCAAAATTGTAAGAAGAAGAAGAGGAAGTTTGAATTTTTAGATAAGAGACTGTCACGAGCGTGTTTGTACTTGTTTTGGTTTGTGATATAGACAAATAAATTATCCAACGTCATCCTGCTGGTTTTCAAATTTAAATAAATCATTATCGACTACAACATCAGAAGTGGGATACTTGTGCCTCAAATAAACATTTATTTCGTGATTATTAGTAAGAAAACAGTGTGAAAAATGGAGAATAGAATGTCGCGTGCTGAGCTCGTGGAGACGTTAGAAGCCGCCGGTATTCCGATGAGTAGCCGTATGACCGTGGCCGAGTTACGCCGCATTTATGCAGACAATCGTGACAGCATTGGTAAATCGACGAAAGAGCAGGAAGAAACAGCAGAACCGACGAACAACAAGCCGCCGGAACAAAGCGATCCGCCACCACCGCCGATCATCAGCAGCCCACGGGAAAATCTCGAATCACATAGTAACAGCCCGCCTCCGCCGCCAACAATCCCCGACTCGACACCGCAGCCAATAATTAGTGCCCATCCGCCGCTAGTAGAAGCCAAGCAGACATCACCGCAGACAATTGGTATGAATCCGCCGCCAACACACATAAATATTACACAACCGCCGACAGTTGTCAGTATGAATCCGCCACCGATGAGTATCAATACGTTATCGTCGCCGTCTACGTATATTAACCCGCAGTCCGCCTTGGAAGGTGATTTTAAACAGCCGCCGCAGGTAAATTTGTCAGCATTGCAATCCGATAATGCCAGCGTCAAACAATTGCCCTACGATTCGAGAACAGACGCGGAAAGAGAAGCACAAGAGTTAGAGATGGAGATTACAAATTTGAGGCGACGTAAAGAAATCTTACAATTGAAGCAAGACATAGCCCGAATGGAAGCGGGTGAAGTGTTGACCGAGGTGGTACAAGCAGCACAGAAAATGCCACCGCCGAGAAAAGTTAGTTTTCAGGACATCGAACATGCGATCATAAAATTCGATGGGGAAGACCGTACATATAGTGTGCATGATTTCTTCCGAAATTTGGAACAGATTTTAAATCAAGTCAATGCCGACGAATTATTAAAATTTTTGACGTTAAGAAATTCTATTACGGGATCGGCCAGGCTTTTACTATCAAGAGGGGCGCTTACATATGACGAGCTAAAAAGAAGTATCATTAAGGAGTTTGGAAGAAGCGTGAGTCGGCAGGAAGTTTACCAGGCTCTGCACAATCGTCGAAAGAAGAACGGTGAAACTGTTCGTCGATACATCATGGAAATGGAGTCTATTGCGTATCGAAGTGATGTGGAAGAGTCCGAATTAGTGGCGTTCATCCAAGAAGGGCTAGGATATATTTCGACGGATTATGCTTTGTTTGCGGCGTCTAAAACGTTAGGCGAATTGAAGACTGCAGTAGACATTTTTGAACAGCGCCAAGCAATGCGAGGGAATGAAGTTCGACAACCCGTTATGAGGACCCGACGCACCGAATACACCGCCGAGCGAAGCATCACCGACAGGAATACCGCCGTCACCGCTACACCAGAAGGCGACCGCTGTTTCAATTGTTCGCGAATGGGACACAGGAGACCCCTATGTCCATACGAAGAGCGTCCGCGCGATGTTTGTTTTAATTGTTGGAAGCCCGGACATGATCGACGTTCTTGCACCGGTCCAAGGTATCATCAAAAGTTGAAGGCTAGTTCCAGCGTAGCTGCAACCACCGAGGAGAGCAGAACTGAAGTAACCGACCGGGAAGAATGTGACGAAACTAAATCGTTAAGCGCACTAACTCTGGTAAGTGTTACCTTTATTGATGTTGAAGGGAGGTGTATCAAGGATGAAATTCGTCTTTTGTCTCTTCTCGATACCGGCAGTCCCGCTAATCTAATACGACGATCCGCTGTCCCCGGTGAGTTGCGAGATAAATGGATAAAGACGCCTTTTTGCGGACTAGGAAAAACTCCGATAATGACCTGTGGTACGGTAGTATGTAATATTTCTATTCGATGTAGATGTCAGAAAATTCTTTTACTTGTAGTGCCCGACGAAACAATACCGACTCCTGTACTTTTGGGAAGGAAAGCTTTGGCTAAATTTGGAATCTTTTTAAAAATGAATAATATTGAGGAATTAAATGTAAGCTCTAATATTTTGCGTAATAAAGCGGATGGGACAGTAGACAATCAAAGAGACGAATTGAGTTTTTGTGCACTAAACTTTGATATTTCAGAAAGAGTTGCTTTATGGGATGTTTCCCGGTATCCATCTGCTCGTGTCCAATATAAATTATTAGATGAAGAGGTTAAAGTGGGTAACGTAGAGAGAGTCGGTGTTTTGGACAGTAAACCCGGAGAAGGGATGAAGAGTGTCGACTGGGAGAGCGAAGTTATCAGCCTAATGGCCATCGAATATAATAGAGAAGAGTGTATAGATGTAAATCCACGGCTAGCAAGCATTCATCAACAGGAGATAAAAAGTATAATTTCAGCAAACTATTTGAACAAAAATGTAGTCCCGAAGGAATGTGAGGTTGAAATGAAGATACGCCTAGAGAATGATGTTCCTTTTCATCATTACCCACGGAAGTTATCCTATGAAGAGCGTGAAGCCTTAAAACAAATTATAGATGATTTGCTACAAGACGGAATTATTCGACCTAGTGAGTCCCCATATACATCTCCAATTGTAATGGTAAAGAAAAAGAATGGTAAATATAGGAAATGCGTCGATTACAGAAGTTTAAATAAATTGATGACTAGAGATAATTATCCGATGCCGCTGATTGAAGACTGTCTGGATTATTTGGGAGGTAAAAGACTCTTCACAACATTAGATCTGGAGAATGGATTTTTCCATGTAAAAGTGGCCGAAGACTCGAGAAAGTATACATCGTTTGTCACTCCGTATGGTCAGTATGAATATAACCGAATGCCGTTTGGTACAAGGATAGGGCCAGCTGTGTTTTTCCGTTACATACATTGTCAGCTAAAAGACTTAATAGACCAAGGGAAAATCATTGTGTATATGGATGATATCACAGTAGCTACCGACGATATTGATTCTCATAGGCAAGTTCTGACCGAAGTTATGAGTCGCCTAGCTGAATGCGGTTTAAGGCTAAATTTCAAGAAGTGTCGTTTTGCATATGAGAAAATTGAATTCCTGGGGTATTCGGCAAGCGCGGAGGGAATTAAACCGAGTGACTCGCATATAAGATCGATAAAGGAGTATCCAATGCCGACGACGAGCAAACAAATACGATCCTGCTTAGGTCTTTTCTCAGTTTTTCGTCGATTTGTCCCCAACTACTCTAAGATAGCGCACCCATTGCAGCGATTATTGCGAGAAGGAGTTAAATTTGAAATCGAATGATAAGTGTCGACAAGCATTTGAGGAGTTAAAAGAACGTCTTATGTCACCGCCCGTGCTAGCAATTTTTAATAAGGACAGAGAAACGGAACTTCACACGGATGCCTGCAGTACAGGATACGGTGCTATGTTGATACAGCGACAAGAGGATGGTAAGTTCCACCCAGTCTACTATTACTCTAAAGCTACCTCCGCAGAAGAGTCCCGCATGCACAGCTATGAATTAGAAACTTTAGCTATAGTATACGCCGTTAGAAAATTCCGAAACTACGTACATGGAATTGACTTTAAGGTAGTCACCGATTGCAGTGCTTTATCGCTGACGTTTGATAAGAAGAATATTTGTCCTAAGATTGCCAGGTGGGCATTGGAATTACAACATTTTACGTTTACAATTCAACACCGCAGTGGAGTTTTGATGGGACATGTAGATGCTTTGAGCCGATGTTACAAACCGCAGGAAACCGCCGTGATAGATTATCAGTCGGATATAATGAGCCGTGTTGTTGCCGCAGGAGAACTAGAAGAAATAAATGAGCACGACGCTACCGATTGCACCGAAGAACCTGAAGAAGCCGACGACCCCGAAGAAGCCGACGACACTGCGGATATCTCTAAGAAGATACGGTGTAAAGTGACGAGTATAGCAAATCCGAGGGAAGTCGACTTTATGATACAGGCCACTCAGAACAGAGATGCAAAGATTATATCATTACGTTCACGATTAGAAGAAGGAATTGTACCAGGATATGAATTGAAAAATGGGTTAGTATTTAGGCGAGACCAGTTGGGTCGACGACAATTATACGTGTCCCAGGAAATGGAAGAGAATGTAATTAGAATGGCTCATGAGAAAATCTGTCATCTGGGCATTGACAAAACCTACGATCAAGTAAGGAAACACTATTGGTTTGAAAACATGAGGCCGAAGATCCAAAAGTTTATACAGAATTGCATTCCCTGCATTATGTGCTCTCCTCCGACTCGAATCACAGAAAGAAATCTTTTTAGCATTCCTAAGAAACCGATTCCCTTTGATACCATACACATAGATCACTTTGGCCCGCTGCCTTCCGTTCAAGGGTCTCGAAAACATATTTTGTTAGTAGTGGATGGATTTACCAAGTTTACGAAGTTGTTCGCCGTTAAATCCACAGGTACCAAGGAAGTGGAAGTCTGCCTAGATAAATACTTTGCAATGTATAGTAGACCCCGCCGTTTGATCAGTGACAGAGGTACCAGTTTTACCTCGCTAAGATTTGCAGAATATTTACGGAACCGAAACATCGACCACGTAAAAGTGGCGGTAGCCTCGCCGCAAGCTAATGGGCAAGTAGAGCGGATCAACAGGATAATAACTGCCATGTTAAGCAAGGTCACCGAGCCGGTTGATCATTCAAATTGGGCGAAAATGTTGGAAGAGATAGAGTTCGGATTAAATAATTCAATTAACCGCTCCACGAAGAAAACCCCTAGTCAAGTTTTGTTTGGAACAGATCAGAGAGGAGTCGTAATGGATTATATGACCGAATTTATTAAAGAAGAATACCAAGATCACAGTCATCGAGATTTGGAAGTGATAAGGAAAGAGGCCGCCGAAGCTATTCGAAAATCCCAAGAAAAGAATGAACAGTATGTCATCGCTAAGAGTCGACCTCCTCCAGTCTTCTCTCCGGGGGATTTTGTTGTTATTAGACATCTTGACACAACCGCGGGCGTGAATAAGAAACTAAATGCTAAATACCGAGGACCCTATGTTATCCATAAAGTCTTGCCAAATGACCGCTATGTTATTCGCGACATTGAAAACTGCCAAATAACTCAGTTGCCTTATGATGGTGTGGTGGAAGCATGTCGAATTAGAAAATGGGTAGAGCAGTGGAATACTGAGGGAGGCATCCCGGGGCACTCGGGGTAACACAAATCTCTAGCAAGTTGAAACAACAACATGAGTTGTATATAATGTATAATTTGAGATAATGTATGTAAATAGTGATTGAGGTCAATCAAATTGTCAGGATAGCCGAGCTGTAGTAGAATTGTAGGAGAGATCGAAATTGTTAATAGATGGCGTTAGTGTGGCTACTAGAGAACCAAAATTGTAAGAAGAAGAAGAGGAAGTTTGAATTTTTAGATAAGAGACTGTCACGAGCGTGTTTGTACTTGTTTTGGTTTGTGATATAGACAAATAAATTATCCAACGTCATCCTGCTGGTTTTCAAATTTAAATAAATCATTATCGACTACAATAATGAAAAAATGCCGACCTCGAGCAACGGGATATGCCTATGAAAGTATAATGAACAATTTACTTTGTAGGGCGAACCCTCTGAGCGCTGATTTATACAATTTGAAATATTTTTCATAAACAAATGGCGCGCGGCAGGTCCATTGTTGGCAAATACAAATTTTCCTTATAATTGACATAATAGAAACACTTTACATTTTCCTTTTGCTCGGGATGATCGTGACGGGCCTATTATTATTTTGTTGTCGGCACACGTTCTGCTACTTCTGTGTATGTGAAGCGTAATTTTGCACGTCACGTTTAATCTGCACGTAATTTTGAAGGATGAAAATGTGTATACCCTACACCCAAAATAATGAAACTTGAGTTTTATAAATGTTGATCAGATATTAGAATTGGTATAAAAACTTTGACCCGCTCTGCGGCTCACTTGGTTGAGCCACACTCTTCGATGCTAGTAATCTAGGGGTCCGGAGATCGAATCTCGGCGCGGTCCAAAATTTATGTACGTACATGTGCGGATAGGAAATATATAGTGCTTGCAACATTATATACACTCCGAAATGATATGCAACGTAACGTTGACTCGAAATTGCCTATAAACGGTTGAGTTAACGCACCATGGCCCCACATGGGGCTACACGGTACTGAGAAGAAGATAAAAACTTTGGACTGTATTGAAAATTGGCTAGTGTAGGCTGACTGGTGTAATGGTTAGTGCGCTCGTTTTCGAAGCACAGGGTCGTGGGTATGAATTCCACTGTGCGCGAATTCAGTTTATGACGGTTTTCGAATTCCCGAGCCATGTGACGCACTATATGATCTCACTGTGATTTTAAACTTATATACCAGTAAATTCACAGAGCGTGCTGTTGGTTTCAACATCTCTACAAAAAAAGCAGTTGAACTTTTAGGAATCGGATGTCACTAAGACATCTGCCTATCTGCCTATATGGAAGACACAACGAATACAACCAGCATCCGGGGCAGTGCGAAGGAGAGCTGAGACTACGAGCTCCTGTGAGGAGGCACCGCAACAACACGACCTCTCTGACTCACCGGAAGCGATGGATCAAGCACCACGTCCTCTCCGACACACCGGAGCCTAACGAGGAGGCAGATATAACCCTGGGAGTGAGTAATCCTAGGAGTGGGACAACGACAACAAAGGACAGCTGTGATGCAGACGAATAAGGAGCCTCGGAAGTAGTTTCAACGCGGTTCATCAGAGAGGGTCTCAGCATAGCTCTGATCCAGGAAACGTGGGGGATCGGGATCGTCAAAGGACTGAGCGTAAGTAATGCGAATGTAGTGTATGACAAGGGCGCCATTCGCCCTAGAGCCTGTGTCGCAGTTAGCAAACGCATTCATTACCTTTGTCCTTCAGAATTCGCCAACAGCGACCTAGTGGCCATCCAAATCTGCACCACTAGCGAGGACGACCATAATTTGGTAGTAGCATCTGCCTATTACCCTGGAGATACGGAGATACCAGCGGGGGAGCTCCAGAAATTGGCTTTCTACTGCAAAGCAAACGGGAAAGGTTTAACGCTGGGCTGCGATGCCAATCACGTACTTCTAGGCAGCACAGACGTGAATAGAAGAAATCAGTACCTTATAGAACTGATTATTACTCTTGATATCAATATCTTCAACAGAGGATGTCAGCCTACATTCGTAACCAGAGTAAGGTAGGAAGTACTTGATATAACTATGCGCAGTAGCTTAGTAGCAGAACGGATTCGTAACGTGGCATGTATCGGATGAGTCTTTCTCCGTTCATGTGCATATACGATTATTTGCAGCTTCTGTAACAAATTGAGCGTACAGTTCCACAAAATACCAACTGGTCCGGATATATCGATACACTGAAGGAACATCTACAGCAAATCGACAAGAAAGTCACTCAGTCTCGAGAGACTCATCAACGAGACCACATAGGAAGAAAACTGCCCCCTAAGAGTTATCACGCTCTGTGGCTCACTTGGTTGAGTCGCACTCTACGTTGCTAGTAATCTAGAGGTCCGAATATCGAATCTCGGTGTGGTCCAAAATTTTCGTATATAGTGCTTGCTCCGAAATTATATGCAATGAAACATTAACTCGAAATAGCCTATAAACGGCTGAGTGAATGCACCCATGCCCCACAAGGGGTTACGCGGTATATAGAAGAAGAAGAAGAAGACGGGTTATTAAGGAAAAGAAATGTGTTCCGTGGTGGAACGAGGAGCTAGCTCGCCTCAGAGGGTGAAGCAGCTGTTTAACAGGGCCAAGCTCAATACGTACTGAGTCCAGTATTGTTCCACCCTCACGCAATATGTACAACAAACAGATTAGAGACGCCAAAAGGCGAAGCTGGGCAAACTTTTGCGAGAGCGTCAACAGTACTACCAACGTGGCTAGACTGTACAAAGTACTGGCAAAAAACGGTTGTAGCTCTATCAACACTTTGAAAAAATAAACGGGGACATCACGAAGGATGCCGAAAGTACGGGCACGCTGCTCCTAGCATGACAGGATAAGGTCGGCAATTGGGACCCTCGATCCCTTCAAATCGTCCAGCATGGATGGAATCTTCCCGGCACTCCTCCAAAGAGGACAAGAAGAGCTGATTCCCGTCATGATTAGTATTTATAGAAGAAGTTTTGCTCTGCTTTGGGATATATCCCAACAGTCTGGAGATCAGTGAGGGTTGTCTCCATTCCCAAAGTGGGTAAAATACCGGCGGACGACCCTAACTCGTACCGGCCCATCAATCTTACATCTTTCTTTATGAAAGCCATGGAAAAATTACTGGACGCTCAAATTGGGGTTAGACTTTTAGAGACGCGGCCGCTGCACCCAAAGCGAAATGTCTACCAACCGGGCAAAACGACGGAATCGGCATTACAAAGTTGGACGGAAGAGATCGAGGAGACCATTTCTAACAAAGAAATGTCACTATGTGCATTCCTAAACATAGAGGGCGCCTTTGACAATATGTCTGTAGAGAACACTAAGCTCTACTCTTATAAAGGCCAGGAAAAGACAAAACGCCCGACGTAAAACGTTATAATAATGCTTTTATTGTCTCACTGTATCAATGGCTGAACAATTAACAAAGTGCGGTTGGTTGTCGGTGAGTGAGAGAGAGAGTCATCGTTGCTGTCATCGAATTCCATCATCCTCGCGATGGCAACGCCTCTGGTGTCAATTCTGTTACCGCCACAGTACTCCCCCCCAAGTGTCTGCGAGATGTTCCAGCAGACACGGTATGCTGTCGTGCTGTCGATGTTGACTTGCCATAAACCCGTGGTTGGGTTGATGGGGTTGAACTGCCTGATGATCGATCTAGGAATGCAGGCTTGAGTCGCTCGACCGATACCGTAGTTTCTCGACCGTCTACCTTGATGATGAACACCGCTGGATTGATTCGTTTGACCACTGGATGCGGGCCAGAATAAGGTGGTTCGAGGGGCCTTCTTGTTGCGTCCACGCGCAGGAATACATGCGAACACGTGTTGAGGTCCTTAAAATAGAAGAGGTTGGGCTTACTGTGGTGAACCGCTGGATTCGGTTGTAGAAGTCGCATCTGCTCCCGAAACTTTTCTACAAAAATATGCGGATCAGGAGTATCTAGGTCAGTGTAAACAAACTCACCCGGAATGCGTAGCGAGGAACCGTATACCATATCAGCCGCAGAACATCCTAATTCTTCCTTGATAGCGGTGCGGAGACCCAGTAGCGTTGAGTCTAAGATGTCCGTCCATTTCGGGACACTTTTACACATCAAGGATGATTTTAGCGCTCGATGCCAACGTTCTACCATGCCGTTGGACTGCGGGTGGTAAGCTGTTGTTCGAGTCCGTGAAAAACCCACGAGTTGAGTAAGTGCCTTGAAAAGACGCGCTTCAAATTGTGATCCTTGGTCCGTAGTTACTGTCTCCGGAGCTCCAAATCTGCAAACCCAAGATTGGAAAAACGCAGTGGCAACTGTGTCGGCTTCGCAATTTCGCAATGGTATGGCCTCTGGCCACCGAGTGTAGCGATCAATCATGGTCAGCAGGTACCGGTAGCCGTCCGATACTGGTAAAGGACCAACTAAATCCAAGTGGATGTGTTGAAATCGTCGGGATGGTAACGGGAACTGTTCGTTTTTGCATCTGACGTGTCGAGAGACTTTGCTGGTCTGGCAAGAAATGCAAGTTCGGCACCGGCGTTTGATGTCCGTTTTCATGTGGGGCCATACAAATCTGCGACGAATTAGCTCGCTTGTTACCCGCCCACTTGGGTGAGATGGGTTGTGTATCATAGCGAAAATTTGATTGCGAAAATTCGATGGTATATTCGATGGTATATACGCTGATGAAAGCTGTACACAAGCGGCTTATGATCAGTTCGGATGTAGAAGAAGCGACCATCCAGAAGGTGTTGAAAATGCTTGATGGATAGGAAGATGGCCAACAGTTCCCTATCATAGGTGCTATAGCGACACTCTGCATCGCGTAACTTCTTTGAGAAAAACCCTAAAGGCTGCCATTTGTTTTCCACTCGTTGTTCCACGACACCGCCAATTCCTATGCTGGATGCGTCAGTCGTCAAGCGCAGAGGTGCACCTTCTCGTGGGTGTGCTAAAGTCGCTGCTTCCGCAATTGCCTGTTTACAATTTTCAAAATCCAAAACGCTTTGGTCGGTCCATTTTATTGCTCTTTTGTCTGCTTTGCGAGTTGGACCAAGAAGAGCACAAAGTGGAGCTTGAATGTCTGCTGCTTGTGGCAAGAATCGCCGATAAAAATTTACGATACCCAGAAAATTTCGTAAGTCGCACATTTTTTCTGGACGCTGTACGCTGTGATAGCTTGGACTTTGCTGGGTAGTGGCGTAACTCCATCCTTGCTGACCAGATGACCAAAATTCCACAGTTGGCTTTCCGAAATGACACTTGGATACGTTTATGACGAGGCCGTATGCAGTCAGTCGCTCAAACACGGTGCGCAGATGCTGGAGATGCTGCTCTTTGCTCTTGGACATGATGATAATATCGTCGATGTAGCATTTAGCGAAATCGAGGCCATTGAGCACTCTGTTCATGAAGCGTTGAAACGACTGACTGGCATTGCGTAATCCAAAAGTCATGACGAGAAACTCAAATAGGCCGAATGGCGTGATAATGGCGGTTTTCTTGATGTCTTCTTCCGCCACTGGTATCTGGTTGTATGCACGTACCAGGTCTAATGTTGAGAAGATTGTAGCGCCGTCCGCAGCCATTACATCGTGCATGTGCGGAAGTGGTGACCTGTCGGGGATGGTCGACGCGTTCAATCGCCTGTAGTCACCACAGATTCGCCAATCGCCTGATTTTTTTGGTGTGATGTGCATGGGGCTAGCGTATGCACTGTCTGACGGTCGACAGATTCCCATTTCTATCATACGATCGAACTCTAACTTTGTGAATCGAAGCTTGTCTGCAGGCAGCCTCCGCACACGTTCTGCCACCGGTGGTCCTCGCGTAATGATATGATGTCTGACATCGTGTTTGCAGTTTTGTGGTGTGTGTGCGGAATCACTTTTTGTGATGTTTGGGAATTCAGATAAAATATTATAAAATTCATTACCTCGTTGAATCTCAAGGATGGCTGTTTGCGTGTTGCGCACTACGCCTTTCACTGATGCTCCAGAATTACCATCTACGAGACACTTTTGTTTG
The DNA here is from genome assembly GCA_949715475.1 of Microchrysa polita. Lineage (NCBI taxonomy): Eukaryota > Metazoa > Arthropoda > Insecta > Diptera > Stratiomyidae > Microchrysa > Microchrysa polita. The sequence goes on from OX454421.1 coordinate 7,378,169, forward strand.
ATGTTCACTAAAAGATTATGATGGCGGAGAAAGTCCGCTCCGATTATTGGTTTAGCCACGTCCGCTACAAAAAAATTCCATTTCACGGGTTTGTCAAACCGAAATCGACGGTGAATGTTCGCATGCCGTAGGTTTTGATAATGGATGCATTGGCTGCATACAATCGATTGTGAGATAGTTGGTGTATGCCACTGCATTGGCTGCGCGGCATGACCGACACCTCAGCCCCGGTGTCTATTAGAAATGATCTTCCGTTTGATCTGTCCCGCATGTAGAGGCGATTGCTGCTACGATGGTCATCTGCCTCGTTTAATGACCATCGCGATCGTTTTTTGTTTCTCTGCAAACAAAAGAGCAGTTTCCACCGCATTTACGGGCAGCATTGCCAAACCTCCGATGAAAAAAACAAATTTGGTTACTTGCCTTGTTTTGGTTACTTGCCTTGTTTTGTCTACGCTGATACATCGCGTCGACTGACGCCTCGACTGCGGCTACACGTTCTTCGAGAGCGGGATTCGATGGTTGTGTGGTCTCGGATGGCGGGGTTGACACAGCTGACACGGATGTATGGTTGCTCACAACATTGTGAAGACGCTCGGCTTGCTCTGCTAGTTTATCCAAATCGTCAGCGCCGTTGGCGGCTAGCAACTCCTGTGTACGCCGAGGAAGTTTCTGCAGGAATAAGTGTCGCAATAATTCCGCGGAACACGATGAACCAGCGAGATGCCTCATGCGGGCTAGCATGAGTATCGGTCTGTCCTCCACAGATTCGCCCAGGAGTTGTTGAAACTTTGTATCATCTTTGGGCTCGAACAGTGTCACGATCCGTTTTTTGAAGGCGTCGTACTTATCTGCGATTTCCGCCGACTCAATAATGTCGGCTATGTAGGGCAACAGCTGTGCCTCGAAATTGGAGACGATATGTTTAAATCGCGTTTGTTGACTGGTGATACGTGCTGTCTCGAAAATCGCGTCTGCCTGCAAAAGCCATAATTTTGGCTGTTCACGCCAAAATGGCGGCAGCTTGACCGGCATCGCCACAGCCATCACTACGTCGGACTTCGTTTCGTAGAACTGCTCGTCGTCTGGCATATTCGGGGTCACCAATGTAGAGAACACTAAGCTCTACTCTTATAAAGGCCAGGAAAAGACAAAACGCCCGACGTAAAACGTTATAATAATGCTTTTATTGTCTCACTGTATCAATGGCTGAACAATTAACAAAGTGCGTGTTACTTGGTTGGTTGTCGGTAGGGATGGGAATTAATAACCGGTTATTATGAATAACCGGTAGTTTGATTTAGAAAAACCGGTTATATCCGGTACTATTTTTGCCCGGTTATTAACCGGTACTATTTTTAAAATGTAAAAACCGAGAATAACCGGCGATTACTTTTAAAATTGGCGCACATTCCAAATTTCCACACAATATTTCAACAGAGAACAAGCAGCTAGTGTAATAAAAAGGTCTATTTGGTAAGGGGGAATAATGTGTGTTTATTTCACACGGTAGAACCACGTCTGCGATCATGATAATGTTTATGTATTATTTATCCCTTTATGGATCACAGAAAAAAACCAAGTTTATTAAAACAAAATCTTTTATTTTAATTAACTTTTATTAGAATGCATTTCGGGTCGATATCGACTCATCATCAGCAAACGCGTTTAAAAAACTGAAGAGAAAATTTTTTTTCAAGTTGACAAAATTATTTTATAAAAACCTAAATGAACATTTTTAACTGTTGGCTGATTTGTTAGCATTAACATATGTATAAAGGACTAATTGCATTTTTTGAAAATAGATAACTGTTAATGTAATTAACGTAATTGATGCATATGATGCGATTGAAAAATGCATTATGTATTGTACTGATTTAAATTATTTTACAAAATTGAAAAAGTGTAGATGATATATTTCCGTGGTCGGTGTTCATTCGATTTCTACATTTTGAAATTAGCATCGCCTCATATGCATCGAGTGTCCTATGGTCGGTGATGTGCTTTAATAATTTGATTCCGCCGATTTGATGGGGTGGCTCATCGCTGTTAGCAAATTTGTGTAAGGCCACTGCAGATTTTTCTGTTGCAAAATTCTTCACCGCATTTAGATGTTCAGTATATCTTGTTTTGATTTTTCGCTTTGTTTGTCCTATGTACTTGGCATCGCAACTGTTGCATTGGATTTCGTAAATGCCACTCTTTTCCTCGTTTGGTGTTTTGTCCTTTGATGAGATGCAAAAAATCGGCATTTTACCACGAGTTTGGTATCGATATGTCGATGATGTTTTTGCAATAGTCAAGGAAGAATGTATAGCACCGATTTTAGATGCATTGAACAATAAACATCCCTCAATACAATTCACTCATGAGGTTGAACAGTCTGGCAAGTTAAATTTCCTCGATCTCACTCTCACTAGAGGCAGCCAAGGTACTTTACAAGTCTCAGTTTATCGGAAATCTACAACATCCGACAGACTTATCCCGAATGACTCATACTGCGCACATCAACATAAGATAGCCGCCTTTCATTCATTCATTCATCGTATGTGCAATCTCCCACTATCCGCCGCAGATTATATGAAGGAATATAATCACATCCTGCACTTAGCCAACGTTAATGGTTACAAGAAATCCTTGATAGAGCGTTTAGTGAAAAAACACTCCAGACTAGCATACAGAAACCAACTCACTACATTGTATGCTCAAAACAAAAATGAATTGGCAAAAAACGTACATCGTGTTTCTCTAACATATGCGCCAAAAATATTAGGATCCCTCAAAAACACATACAAAAAAGAAGGAATGCAAGTAATATACAAGAATAGTATGAAATTGAAAAGTTTGCTCGGATCATCAAAGGACAAAACACCAAACGAGGAAAAGAGTGGCATTTACGAAATCCAATGCAACAGTTGCGATGCCAAGTACATAGGACAAACAAAGCGAAAAATCAAAACAAGATATACTGAACATCTAAATGCGGTGAAGAATTTTGCAACAGAAAAATCTGCAGTGGCCTTACACAAATTTGCTAACAGCGATGAGCCACCCCATCAAATCGGCGGAATCAAATTATTAAAGCACATCACCGACCATAGGACACTCGATGCATATGAGGCGATGCTAATTTCAAAATGTAGAAATCGAATGAACACCGACCACGGAAATATATCATCTACACTTTTTCAATTTTGTAAAATAATTTAAATCAGTACAATACATAATGCATTTTTCAATCGCATCATATGCATCAATTACGTTAATTACATTAACAGTTATCTATTTTCAAAAAATGCAATTAGTCCTTTATACATATGTTAATGCTAACAAATCAGCCAACAGTTAAAAATGTTCATTTAGGTTTTTATAAAATAATTTTGTCAACTTGAAAAAAAAATTTCTCTTCAGTTTTTTAAACGCGTTTGCTGATGATGAGTCGATATCGACCCGAAATGCATTCTAATAAAAGTTAATTAAAATAAAAGATTTTGTTTTAATAAACTTGGTTTTTTTCTGTGATCCATAAAGGGATAAATAATACATAAACATCTATTTGGTAAAACTAAACTTAGAATTTGTCCAAAAAAAACTTCACTGCACTGGGTGTTCGATTTAATGGAGTAAGTTAGTCGAACGGCGCACATAAGTGGCGAATCCACAAATTAAAATGTATTTAAAGCTGTACCTACATTACCTCCGGCGTCGTGAGCTGCCATTTGGCAGCTGCTTACCATCTACACTAGCTACCAAATGAAGCCTGAAAATGATATACCCAAACTACTTTCATTTTGGTTTTTTTTTTTTAATTTAATTATAAAATCGGACAACGCGCGTTTAAATTATTGACATTAAAAAATTACACTATTTCAAAAAAAAAGGAACAAAATTGTCACTTTGAATTCGACAAGACTGAGAAATTGGACGGCCACACAAATGGCAGTCAGTGTAGATGCAATGACAACTGACAGTTGGCATCGCGAGCTGCCAATTGGCAGTGTGGATAAAGCTTAACAGGTTGACTCCCGACATTGTTTCGGATAGCGTCGGATGGTTGGGCTATACAAAAGTATTTCGTCCATATAAACCGAACGCCCATACAAACGGCTCAGCTTCGACACTCGAATATTTAGAAAATACCAATTTATTATTATATTTGTATCATTTGTCGATATGGGGTATTATATTTTCAATTTTTTTTACGTATAAGGTAAACGGAACAGAAATACAGGTCCAAATAAGATGCACAACTCTGCAAGCTACACATGCTCTCTGGTAACAATTCCAAAGGTGAACGAACTTGTCATTATTTGTGTAAATTTTCACATTTATGCGCAAAGTGTCCTGTTTAAAGAAATAATGCTAATGCGAGGTACCTGTCTTTCTAATAAGTTACGCTGCGGTCACAATGCTATCTTAAATATAGAAAAAATATATGGAAAATATGGAAAAATATGGAACAGGAGGGTCTTTTCTTTGTTAGTCGGTTTTTAACCGGTTATTTCAATAACCGGTATTTTTGGCCGGTTAAACCGAGCCGGTATAACCGATGAGGAAAATAACCGGAATAACCGGACAACCGGTATTTTTGTCAAAAAGTCCCATCCCTAGTTGTCGGTGAGTGAGAGAGAGAGTCATCGTTGCTGTCATCGAATTCCATCATCCTCGCGATGGCAACGCCTCTGGTGTCAATTCTGTTACCGCCACATGTCTTTCGAATCCACTGGAACCGCATTAAGAGCCAAAGGGGCCGACAATACTACTACAATCTGGGTGCAGTGCATGCTTTCGTCTAGAATCATCTTCACCAGTATAGGCAAGACTACTCTCTCTGCTCAAGCCATTCGTGGCAGCCCCTAAGGAGGGGTACTATCGCCCCTCCTGTGGTGTTTGGTATTTGCTGGATTGATGTGGAGACTTAACTTAGCTAGATTATCCACTCAGGAGTATGGGGATGATGTGGTAATCAGGGTTAAAGGCAAATTTGTGGGGGTCTTACCGGATGTTCTGTAAATAGTACAGGAATGGTGCACAGCTAATGGACTACGTGTTAATACAACAAAAGCCGTAGTGATGCCATTCAGTAGGAAGGGCACACTTCGAGCATCGAAGTGTCTTTCAGTGTATAATTCTCAGTAAACCATGCCATCTGAATCTGGGGTCACTCTTGGCAAGAAATTAATCGGGAAAGAATACCTCAGTGTGGTAACAGAGAACCCAAATAGGGCCTTATGCATGTGGAGCAGCTATGCGGGGAAAGCATGGGGTTTTAAGCCTTACATAATTCTGTGGATCTTTAAGACAATCGTTAGGAATATTGCGGAATACGGGACAGTTTTGTGGTGGAGAGGGGTATCCCCTACAGACTGTAGGCTGAACCTTGGACAATGTTTAGAAGCTTGCTGTCTAGCTGTCCTTGAGCCTTCATCTCCAGCCCCACCGCCGCCTTGGAGGTTCTGCTGAACCTGTCACCACCCCACATACACATTAACGCAGTGGCACGATTAGCCGTCATCAGGCTCAAAGCATGTGATGCGGCGTGCCCAATGAACTCAGTACAGCATGGATGGATAAGTAGCAGTAGCCTACTTAGTATGCCATCAGACCACCTGGTTAAAACTTAACGTTTTGAAACCTCATTTCACGCAGTGATCTGGGCAATGGAGGATTGGAATGACCGGTTCAGAGCACACCACACCAGTTGTACTGCCAAGTCGAAGCTCGTGTGGGTTTGTCAGGAAATCCGTCAACAGGTAGGCTCCCTTAACAGCCTTACACTTTTCTGAGAACGTGGGCATTCGGGTGTCGAAGGCAATGAGCAGACAGACGAGCTTGGAAGAAGAGCGTCCGCCACACCCCTTTTTGACCCAGAACCCGACTGTGGGATACCACTCTGTATAGACATGAAATAAGTGAGTCGGAAAAGGCCAAAGCTACTTTACACTGGGAATATCTTCCAGGGCTTCAGCAGGCAAAACTTTTCACCCAAACGTACCCTTAGTCTAATGAATCTGAGCAGAAACAGGATTAGGATAATATGACGGTACAGTGCCGTCTAAATGGCCATTTAAAGAACATGCACATTTAAAGAACTGACGACGAAACCGCTTCGCATATTCGATGTGAGTATGAGAGGCTAGCTATGCGCCGCTTGGAATGCTTCACCATTGCGTTCCCTTTAGAACACGATATCGCCTCTTTGAACATATGGGATGGGCCAGCTAAATCGATTTATCGAAAGAAGTCGGTTGGATGAGTTGATCTAACCTATAGCATGGGCAATGGCACAATCGATCACCGGTGGCAGTGCCTTGGGCAATTTATTTGCCCCAACCCCTTACAAATCTAATCTAATACATCAGCGGCCTAGGCCCAACGTTGAAAATGGGTCATTCGTACACAGCTGTTATCAAACATTTGAAATTGCTTATTTTTTTTTGTTAGCTCCTGTACAGCTCTGTCCAGGGTATACACTTATCGTACTATTCACACGATTAGACCTCGGTGTTGTTCTAATGCGCCCGCTTCCAGGACATCCTTTTCACATCATCTGTACACAAAACGTGTGTAGGAAAATTTTAATGTACCTTGTCATGTCATGAATTGATGTCCTTCCGTACGCTTTTTGTGTGTCTTTTCACGAAAATCTTCTTTTGCTTTCGGTCGATTAAAATTTTTAGCAAGGATTTCTTGTTGCGGTTTTTTTTTTTGTTTTGTTTTGTCCTCCGTTAACCGCGACGCGGACGAAAAAAAAAACGAGAGATTCTTTTGTAAAAGTTCGAGGCCGCGTTTTATTGCCTTCTGTATAGAAAGAGAGAGAGTCCTTCGGTTGGCTGTTGAAAATTCCCCGGACATTTAATAAAGCTTATAAAAAGCGTGTAATATAGGCTCCGGGGCCAAGATTACGACTGAATGATATAATGGGCGTGAACGGGGATGAATTAAATATGAACCGGCTACGGGACAAAGACAACGATGGCTATAAATCAAAACGTCCCATGGACGGACGAATGAGAAGGACGTGGCACGTTGAGAGTCTAATCAATTTTGTGGAACAAAACGGTTGTGATTGAACAAGAGAAACTATCTATCTGCCCGGAAGAAGGCCGGATGATGGGCAGTAAAGATAGTTTTCTAGTGATAAGATAAGATTCAAGTAAAATATTGATTGACGGCTTTGCAAGTGGGACTTCAGGCAAATAAAATGTAAAGCGGACGTGTAATGAATGACAATAAAACAGGGAAAAAGGTAAAAAGGGACTACAAGTTTATGCGCTTTTGTTCGCAGAGTAGATAAATGTTTTGTCGGTTCTCACGAATGAGATAGCTCACTTGACTGCAAAGGCCAATTAGCGTGGCCTGAACTACATTTCCTAATTTTTGTGTAAGTTCTTTCATTTTCAATTTCGGTGACTCAATTCGCCGCAATTTGTCGAAACTCTATTCTCCACGAGCAAAACATTTTAAAGTGACATCACTGCGAATGTGCCTGCCTTGAATAAGTAATTTAATTTAAAACCACACAACTCCACCTTTTCGTCCGTCACCTATGACACCCCAAGGTCCTGCTCGCTTCTTCTCTTGCTTATATGACCTTGTCAAAATTCAACATACAATCAGCCATATATGTATGTGGACATTGTGAGTGAAGAGCCTTTTTCATGATGCCCATAGAGAATCCAATTCCGTGTACGGTCCAGGAGTATGAATTGAAGGCTCCTGCCATATATTGTCGGTTCGTTCGCATAGAGTCTCATTGGGTCTCTAACTCAATTAACACATCTGCGAGACGAGAAGTACGGGGCTCTCCATATATATTCTAAGTGGATTAAAGTTTGCCTGCATCCTGTTTGAACAATGCTTATTTTAAAAGTCACTAAATTTTTAATGAAATTGCCGCTTCTGTAGCGGGATTGAAAGCTATCTCATACTTGATTTAGAAAAGGACCAAGAGTATACATGCCTCGCATATGCCTCCTATATAGGCTACCGCTACACAATTTGTCCGAGGAAATTTATTTTTGACGCCAGGATGGCATGGCGAGTCGCTTCAATTACTACACTCCTGCACTAATGTCGTTCACTAGCTATGCTGAACGACCTATTTAGAATTGGATTTAATTTTTCTCTCCTCTTCAATACTATGCTAACTGGTAAACGCGAGTACCTATACTTTGCACAGATTCGTGCTAATGAAGATGTTAATATGCTGACAACGACGACGACGACGACGATGGTGGATGTCATGTGGGTCAATTAAAGCTGAACATGAAGACTTATAGCATTCCACCGGCTTAGTTTAATGAAAGTCAATGAGCAGAGTCACTTAAGTGCAATGAATGCAATGGTGGTGGTGTAAAAGGGTGCCCATGCTATTAAGACAGCAATGTGGTGCACTTCGAAGCTCACTTATCGCTGCAGCGAGTGTGGGTTGCTAACTAAGCATGGTACTAAATTTATCGAGTGGAAAATATAGCATTTATCTTTGCCGTAAACTGCTACGTTATAAAACTTTGTCATTGAGTGAATCTAATTGTAATTCACTATTGTGAATAATTATATATTCACAATATTCACATAAACAAATGTTGTTACAGATTCTTTACTGTATTATGAACATGCTCACTGTCTGCCCGGTTTTTAGTGGCACTACCACCATGTCTGGCATTAAAAAATTGCAACATTTATGAATCACATGTGACTCATAGCCGTGAACGAAGAACGAGTGAAGGTTTTACTTCTTACCTACGTTATAGTGAGTCATTCACAATTCTCACCATGTGGATATTCACAAATTTAATTGCGAGAATAATATACATTTGTACAAAATTGGTAATTGGTAATGTTACATTGCATATATATGATCAGAGCTGCTATTTACCTCACCACTGTGTTCTGAAAGAAACCAGTTCGACTATACCACGCTGCGAGTAGTTTCGATGCTTCCCGACTTCGAACGGAGTTTCCCCAGCCAGCATCTAACACATTTGTAATCATTATTTCATGCAACACGCGTAAGCACATATTGCTTATTCATTCATCACGTTTTCATAGAAGCAGTATATGACGATGTCCCCCTATTTCGTGTATACATATATGCATTTGCGCCTTATTACGGATAAACATTATAAAATCAATACATATTCGTAAACATTATGCAATAGTTAAGTATCATATATTATATTCAATGCATAAATGCATAATTTAAAAAAAAACACACGTGCGACGGTGAGTCTTGAACTCATAACCCTAAGCACGGAAGGTGCGCGCTGTAACCACTACTCTAGCCAGACTATACGAATGATCATGTTTTGTTCGTGATTCTAATCACCCCAGCAACAAAAATCACACTTGAGGAGAAAACTATTATATTTCCTATATGCATGATCCGTCGACATTCCTTCAGCTGACCATCATGTATCTAACTTTCAATGCGTCCTATCAATACATAATGCCGATTCGTGATTCATGAAGTAAAGCTTATTTGTGGCTATGTTCACGGCACATTAGGCCAATGATGGCTGGGAATGGCTCAAGGCTCATCCTTCACACTACACTTTTGCTGTCAATAAATACATATTTTTATAAGCTTAGCTTGGATTTTTTTTGTTACCAAAAATGTCGACAAATGTCGCCCCTGCGGAAATTGCACCGCTTTGAAGCCATTCCTCCTCATTTATACAAATTTTAATAAAATCATTTTGACGTGGGATTCGTATGGACTTATTTCGAAGTGTGCATTTTTCCTTCATCACGAATGGATGCTGCGGTCGTGAAAAATATTCATGACTTACACGAAACAGATGAATGATGTATCATTCGTGCTGAAGGAAAAATGCACACTTCGAAATAAGTCCATACGAATCCCACGTCAAAATGATTTTATTATTTGTATAAATGAGGAGGAATGGCTTCAAAGCGGTGCAATTTCCGCATATATGTCACATGAACTATTACATCAGTAACGATTTTGTAGTCTTTATCCGTAATAAGGCCCAAGGCGTGTATAGATGATACAGAGACATTGTCATACTGTTTGTATGAAAACGTGATAAATGACAAAGGTGTCTGGACTGACGTGACTCTTAAGGGACGAAACCCAAGGAAGTATAAAGCTTACATTTCACTCTTTGGATGCATGTCTACAAGGGCTATTAGTTTGGAATTAGTCACTGACTACACTTCCGAAGGGTTTATCGCCGCTTTTCTTCATTTAACTTCACGAAGAGGACTTGGTGTGGTCCTACGGCAACTGCCTCTACGGGGCAGACCACACCCGTTGTTTGCAAAGCAGCCAAAAGCTGCCAATATGGCTTCCTGGCAAGAGCCTAGGCAGGAGCCCTGAAGGATCGATGCAGGAAGGTTGTGTTTGTCTGTGTACATGTGTGAAATGTGTTTTTTCGTCATATTGGGAGCATTACATCTCGGCGCGGCTGCTATCAAGTCTATTAATTAGCGCCGGCGTTGAAATAAATCCAGGCCGAAGGATATGGATGTGTAGTGTCTGCAACCAACGAATCGGTGCGAATGCCAGATCAGTGCAGTGTACGATTAATTGCTGTTTGGAATGGGTTCACTTTAGGTGTTCGGGGATATGCGAAGACAGGGTAAACACTCCATAGCATATGTTGCGGCAGGTTGTATAAATTCCGGGCAACCTAGGGCTGCTCCTAGCCCACTTTCTCCTCCACTGCCCCCTACACCCCCCAACAATGTGATAAGGAATGCCAGACCCAGTCTTACGCCTGGCCCCCTCCTCCGGCGGTTTTCACTCCACTATCCATATTGCAGTTTAACTGTAAGGGCATTCACCGAAAAATCCCTGAGATCACACACTTCTTGAGTTCCAACAGAATTCTCATCGCCGCCATCCAAGAGAGGCTGCTTCATGCAAACTCGTCTCTAAGCGTCCATATCGAATATGTTATACTGCGGAAAGATCCACCGGCCGCCACGGATGATTCTTACCCTGGAAGTGGACTTGCTTTCCTAATACACAAGTCGGTACATTACTATGCATTAGATGTAGTTGCTGACGGTACGGCGGAAATATGTACAAGCCATCTCATTTCCATCAGGGAGTACTAATATCGAAATTTTAAATGTATATGTACCACCTCAATCTAGTTGCCCTTCTGGCTATCATTTCGATATTGGTATTCTCTGCTTTCGGGAGAGCACAGGGTCATCCTTGGCGAATTTAATGCGCACCATGAGCTCTGGCATTCGGACCTCAACAACAATGCCAGGAGTATAACTATATCGCCGAATCGCTTGACGCCTCAGAATTCTGTTCACTCAATGAAGACTCACCGACTCCTGCAGGACGTATCCCGAAAGTTTGGCCTATCTTCCCCACTAGTGCCGCTAGATTAGCCGATGAACGTGATAATATCAGAAGTGCTCACCCTGATGATCCCATAATTCAGGAGCTTAACTCCGAAATCGACCGACAAGCTAAAGACTATAGGAGGGCGAAATGGAATCAGCACCTCGATGACTGTAACCTTAATGAAGGTGTCAGCAAATTATGGTCTACTGTCCGCGCCCTTTCCAATCCTAGGAAAGAAAACGGCAATAACGCCAAGTCTGACGGCCTTAAGCGCAAAATTAAAACACGGATTCGCAGCCGGAATGACACGATACCATCATTTACCGCGGACCAGGTTCAAAAAATTCATCGAGAATGCTAAAAACTCCAAGGCCCTCGGACCAGATGGCATTTCGATGGCCATGTTGAAATATCTCGACATTCCAGCCATTGAGTATTTCACGGCCGCTTTTAACTTGTCGATGTCCACGCTTGCCATCCCTGAAATCTGGAAAACCGGTCGGATTGTTCCCTGTATCAAGCCTGGGAATAGCGCAAATCTCGGGGAATCCTACCGCCCCAAAGCCGAAACCTCACCATCTCTGCGTCAAAATCTTCTGTGACTTTTCTAACCACTTTCTGTGGAAGGATAAAAGATGGGAGATTGATATACGTATTGGCAACAATTCTGTTCCTACTGTAGCGTTCCCTAAAATTCTCGGGCTTCACCTAGAACCTAGAGAACATGATGACGTCTGCGAATCGTGCAGACTCCGTTTGTGAGAAAATACGCAGTAGGAATAAAATCCTAAAAGCTCTAGCTGGTAGCACCTGGGGCAAAGATAAAGAAACCATGCTAGCTACTTAGTGGTGGCTCGAGCGGCCGCTGATTATGCAGCCCCAGTTTGGACACATAGTTTATGTGAGAGAAACTGGTCCAAAATTCAGGTCTACCAAAATGCCGCTCTACGCACAGCGACAGGTTGCCTTCTGATGTCTGCCCACGATCACTTACATCAGGAGACGAAATTGATGCCAATACGTGACCACAATCTTCTACTCTATAAACAGTATCTTGTTGGTTGCTATTGTGAGGATCATCCCAATCAATATCTCATGAACCGAATTCCTCCACCACGACATGTCAGGCGTGGTTTACGAGATCTTGAGAGAGAGATTCAGGGATACATGCGGGACCCTTACGATGAAGTTACATACCGAGCCGCCATCGCAGCGATCCACACTGAAGAATTGAATCGGTCTATTGCGAGCTTAGGTGCGAATAGAGTCCTCTCAGAGCGCCCACCACCAATTTCGCCTGAGGAGATTAGGCTCCCGAGAGCCACCAGAGTAACACTAGCTCAACTTCGGCCGGGCTTTTGTTTACGCCTTAATTCGTACCTTTCTCGCATAAGCCCGGACATCCAAAACATCTGTCCAAATTGCGATGGTTCTCCTCATGATGTGGGCCATTTGTTTCAATGCCCCGCTGCGCCCACTGATCTTACCCCTATATCACTATGGGAAAACCCTATCGCAGCAGCTATGTTTTTGTCCCTAGACCTCACGGACACAAACATTGACGAACCATAATTCGTACCCACATAGATGCGAAGCGGTTTCACACCTTTCCGCACCGCTAGAAGAAGAAGAAGAGGACTTGGTCGCGAAATCTTCTGTGATCGCGGAACTAATTTTGTAGATGCCGTCTGCACAATAGAGAAACAATTCCACCAGATGTTGGATCAATCTAAGCCAGAGCAGGAGTGAAATTTAATTTTAATCAACCCGAATCGCCGCACTTCGTAGGACTCTGGAAAGCCGGTGTCATTTCAGTGAAGCACTACCTAAAACGAATTGTAGGTCAGCATACATTAACTTATGAAGAGTTCTACACATTACTCTGTCAAATAGAGGCTTGTTTAAGCTCGGGACCGATTATCTGTCTGTATTCTGAAGTCACAGAAGTTCAAAGATGCTACTCACGAAAAAAATTGCAAAACCGGCTTCCTGGCAAGAGCCTAGAGTCTTGTGCACAGATAGACAACAGACACAAGACCTGATGAGTGTGTCTATCTGTACGAAAGCACAAAACTTTGGGAAAAAATATCAAAAATTGAGGGAAAAAAGTTTCGTCCCAATCGGGATTCGAACCTCCGACCTTCAGTCACAAGGTCAGCAGCTCTACCTACTGAGCTATAGACGCTTAGAGGTCTCAGTGCAAAGATTCCAGTGTGACATTTCCGAAATTAAATAACTCGATATTTCTCCAGCTGGGGCTCTTCTCCTCCAAACAGACCCGCGTAGTTCCCATAGAGCTGGTAAGTTGCCATGCCATAAATAATACAGACATGCACCGCAGTTGGTGTATAGAATGGAACGATAAGTCACAATTAGTTAAAAATAAAAAAGTGTTATGCAATTTTACTAGTAGCTAGTAAAATGTATCTACTAGTGGAATAGGACCATGTTTAATTCGACTAGCAACCAACCAGCGAGTGAATATACGCAACAAATATTTCTCGGTGAATTTCGAATTAACTGCTCAACCAATCGACACGAAATTCAGTGTGAATATGTAAAATCGTAGGGTATTTGCTACGAATACCTTTGAAGTAGGGAAATATTAACAGGGTGTCCTAAACGAGGTGCAAAAGTAGATAATTTTATTTGTCATCAAAAAAGGGTGTATCGGTACGTATATCGACATGAAATTCAGTGTAAAAGTTAGGAAAACATTCTCAAAAAGTAACTGTTTGCTGTACATTTTCGTCGAAGGGTGGCGCTATTTTTCTATAGTCTGTATCTGCGGCGACTAGTCTCAATTTAGCATTTCCAATAGAAAAGATAGTGCCAGGCTACTATTAGCAGGCCAGGTGTCCAAAAACTGTTTTTGCTGTAGCTTTTAAAGGACAGGATAACCTCACTGTCCATTTTGAGTTTCACTTATACAAAAATTCGAACATATAACCAAAATTGTCCGGAAAACTATAGGAAAGTACACGGTCATAGTCGCTGTTGCGCGATTCTTGTGGGAACCAGGTTTAGAATAACTTAGAAATGCTGTTGCAGATTTTTGAAATTCCGAAGCATTGAGGTTTTTCGTCTTTCTCCCATCTAGAAAGAATTATTACACAAAGCGTTGTTAAACGAAAATTGAAACTTTGATTTTATCGCGGAGAAATATTACATTTTTGTAAGTACGTAATCAGAATGTTTCGTAGACCATCTCCGAGACACTCACGGACCACCGATTGGAAACAGTGGTATAAACAAATAGAATCCCACTATGGGGTTATCTGTGTGTACAACATAGAGAATAGTGTATATATGTACGTCGTTTTAGCAGCAATTTGTACATACGGACAACATCGCACATGCGACTCAATCGTCTGAGTCTCAGAGCCTAGGTGCTGCATATAATAAAAAAATATAAATAAGAAGAAACCTTCTCAATACGAATTTAGGCCAATAGAAATGGAGTTTCTAGAAGCCCTCTAAGTCTCTGTATGACGTAACTTTTAAGCTTCTGCATGTGGTTTCGACTGTAAGAAAAAGTTTCCACATAAATGCCTATATCCTAGCCAAAAGGAAAACTTCTACAATTCATATTTACTGTAACCGTGCACATTTCAGCCAACACCTTCTTAGAAAAAAACAATTATGTGCAAGGTAAGATGGCAATCAGGTTCACTATGTCGTGAAATTCTGCACGCTGAATATCCTTTCTCTGTCTCGGTCTTCACGATTATAGGTGCGTTCCGCTACACCCCCCACTTTGGAAAATTACTAAAAAAATCATTGCACCGTTACGTGCTCATTATGTGCTAATTATGTACCACATTTAAACATTTTGTGCTAGTCAACTTTTAGAGATATTAGCAATTGAAATGGGGGGGGTGTAAAAGAACGTTCTTCTACACCCCCCCAAACAGAAAAAATTAACTTACGGGCTTCAAATCTATATTTTCGTAATTGTTGAGTTATGTGCTAATTATGTACCGAAATTAAACATTTTGTGCTAGTCAACTTTTGAAGATATTAGCAATTGAAATGGGGGGGTGTAAAAGAACGTTCTTCTACACCCCCCCAAACAGAAAAAATCAACTTACGGGCTTCAAACCTATATTTTCGTAATTGTTGAGTTATGTGCTAATTATGTACCGAAATTAAACATTTTGTGCTAGTCAACTTTAGAAGATATTAGCAATTGAAAATGGCGTGTTTAGTCCAGTCAAATTAGGGCTCTAAATTGAAAAAACAGGTGAGGGCTCATTTTTGTTGTTTTTAAATCAGTTAGCTTCCAGGAATCTAAAGCTCATTCTACCGAAAAAAAAAATGATGGGCAAGGTCCCAAAAAGGACGAAAAAGGATACTATTTAATACTTCTCCGGAGGTCGGCATGCGGGGTATCAGTGCAAAGGGTAGGTCGAGTACATTATATATCCGATGATTTTTTCATGTTTCAAAGACCTTCAACGGAGTAAATCGAGCTTAAATGGAAAATTATCGCTCGCTCAAGTCAAGTTGAATGTACGTGTTACATGGGTAGAGAATAGTAAAAACATGTCTCGAAAACGCCGAAAATCTGCAAATTCGTCGTACTCAATTGCGGTGCGTACAGGTTCAATTAACGCCCCCGGGACGTATGAAAATTGACCAGATACATGACGTGAAATTGTGCGTTTCGTATTCCCCACTTCCGTAAATTACATAAACAATCATTGTTATGTACCGCATTTAAACATTATGTGCTCGTCAACTTTGAAGAATATTAGCAATTTAAATGGGGAGAGTAACCCAAACAGAAAAAATCAATTTACGCTTTTCGGACCTATGTTTTTGTAACCGTCTGGTTATGTGGTAATTATGTATGGAATTTATGTTTTTTTTTTTTGTTACTTGACTTTTGATAAAAATATTAGCAGTGGGGGTGTAGACGGAGTTTTTGTACACCCCCAAATAAAATAAATCAACTTGCGGGTTTCAAACCTCTATTAATATAACGGTCTGGTTGTGTGCTAGTTATTATGTAATGCAGCTTTTTTTTATTAATCAGTTTAAAACAAGTATAAGCAACTAATAAGCCCACTGAAGTAGCTAACGACAAAATGTGACCCGTGCATTGAAATTGTGATCGATTGTGAATAGAACTAGAAAGTTAATTACATATTTCTATTGTCCTACTGGCAATCAGATTTTTGTAGCCGATAAAGTGGCGATTTATGTAATTTCCGACATTGGTGAATCGTACTTTGTCATTTGATGAATGTGTTCACATAGAAACACTGTAAATTGTAATACTACACAAGATATGCAGTCTGTTATGACAAAATACCATCTTCCATACTCAGGGGTTGCAATGGACATGCTGGAGAGAAAAAAAATAAAACAATGACGATGCGAAATAAATTTCTCTTTTTGAATTTGTTTTTTTTTGCATTCATGATAATGATTCATAAAAAAAGTGTGCACGATTGATTTTCGTCGAATTGGTGTAATGAATTAAAATGAAAAGAAATTTCGAACTTGCACTCGCCATAAAAATAGTGTATGATTATTAGAGCTCGGATTTTTATGTTTTTACATATTTTTTCTCAAGACTGATAATCAATTTCTGGGGTGTTTTCTTTGCGTTTCAGGACATTTGAAAGCAAATAGCATGTATTTGTTTTTACATATTTGTAAATATTCAAGTGATATTACATATTTTTAAATATTTCACAATTTTTTACATATTTGCTTCCATATTTAGAAAATTTGTATATAAGTACGAATAAATTATTAAAAAAAAATATTGAATTGAATTGAATACAACAGTTCCATTAGAATTAGGTTTAAGTTTTTAGATTTAGATAGAACAGAACACTATGCTATTTAGAAAGAAGTCAAAATATGTAAAAAAAAACTGAAATATGTAAAATAAAAATATGATTCGTACATCGAAACCGTAGTTATTCTTCAAAACTATTACAAATTAGATATTTTTTTAAATTCTCAAATTTGAAACTCCATCTGTCTAGTGCAAGGATATTTGAATATCGGCTGAATGACCTTTCAACATCGACTGATGTGATGGACGCATATTTGAATTTTGCGATTTCCCTGTTCTATCTTTTCCCCTTGTAAAATTGAAGCGAATGTGGCAATTTGATGAAAGTCAATATTTTTATGCTTACCTTCCATTAATGTTTCGTAATTTTTCAGCAGCATTTTTCGCTACATCGATGGCATCGCAAAGAGGGACATTTTGAGCTTCCAAATCCTTTCTGGTTTTGATCAAAAACGAGAAATTGGCATTGATGTATGCCAAGTCAGAAGGCATTGATGGTTTCGTAAGAATTTGTTTGGCTTTCTGGATAGCCACAGCGTTTCGTCAAGTTTGGAGAACTTGATATCCTCGAAATTTTCGCAATAATACTTCACGGCTTCCAGCCAGGTTCCCCATTTGGTTATGTATGGAGCAGCATCAGTTACGAACAGCAACACATTACTGTACAGGACACTCATCGAATTGTTGAAAAATTGAGCAATAGATGCGTGGTTGCACTTTTCTAAGACTTCGACATTAAACAAAATGGGCTTCGTTTTTTCCGAAGATAATAGCCCAACAATAGCGTTGGCTATATACATATCTCCCTTCGACATCCGTAGTTTCGTTTATTGAGATCCATACCAGATTGGGAACTCTTTGCCCACTATACTTCTCCAAGAACTCCAGTGGGGATTGTTGAGTTTATAAAATGGGATATCGGCCTTCACAAAAGCGCGACATAAATCCATTTTAAACGCGGACTTGGTGCTGCCTTCCGAAGGAGAAATAAACGTTTGTTTCGAGGTCCTTCTTTTCTCTTTGTTTTGTTTATGTAAAGCAGTATAAATATGCTGTACAACTTGAGACCTTTGGGTGGTTACCACAGCTTTTCCGCAACCGTCACAAAATAAAACACTTCCGTCTCCACGGAAATCCTCATCAGGGAGTTCCCGTATGTATTTCAGGACAAGAGAACTAGATGTAGGCTTGACTTTTGGCATTTTAAAAAAATGTTAATATGTATGTTAACTGACCGAATACTGAACACCTTTTTATAGACAATATCCATTTATGTATTCGCACTTTATATAATTTCAGCGATATAT
Organism: Microchrysa polita; assembly: GCA_949715475.1. Classification (NCBI taxonomy): domain Eukaryota; kingdom Metazoa; phylum Arthropoda; class Insecta; order Diptera; family Stratiomyidae; genus Microchrysa; species Microchrysa polita. The sequence goes on from OX454421.1 coordinate 7,396,620, forward strand.
TGAATGCAAATGTACTACCGAGTCTCCCTAAATGCAGCATAGCCATTTTACCTTTCAGTAAATAAATGTCATAAAACATCTGCATTTTGATTCTTTTATTGTTTTATTTCTTAGCCAATTTATTTTTCTAGCAAATTGAAATATTGCCCATAAAAATTCTTTTGGTAAGAAATATCCCAAGTTAACCTAGTGCATCTAGTTTCATCCAATTAGAAAATTATCACATCAGTTTATTGTGCTATGCATCTATTTTTACAGAGGCAATAAAACAATAAAAGTGCTTATATTTGGATAATTTACGACCTTCTTTCTAAATAGCATAGTGTTCTGTTCTATCTAAATCTAAAAACTTAAACCTAATTCTAATGGAACTGTTGTATTCAATTCAATTCAATATTTTTTTTTAATAATTTATTCGTACTTATATACAAATTTTCTAAATATGGAAGAAAATATGTAAAAAATTGTGAAATATTTAAAAATCTGTAATATCACTTGAATATTTACAAATATGTAAAAACAAATACATGCTATTTGCTTTCAAATGTCCTGAAACGCAAAGAAAACACCCCAGAAATTGATTATTAGTCTAGAGAAAAAATATGTAAAAACATAAGAATCCGAGCTCTAATAATCATACACTATTTTTATGGCGAGTGCAAGTTCGAAATTTCTTTTCATTTTAATTCATTACACCAATTCGACGAAAATCAATCGTGCACACTTTTTTTATGAATCATTATCATGAATGCAAAAAAAAAAACAAATTCAAAAAGAGAAATTAATTTCGCATCGTCATTGTTTTATTTTTTTTCTCTCCAGCATGTCCATTGCAACCCCTGAGTATGGAAGATGGTATTTTGTCATAACAGACTGCATATCTTGTGTAGTATTACAATTTACAGTGTTTCTATGTGAACACATTCATCAAATGAAAAGTACGATTCACCAATGTCGGAAATTACATAAATCGCCACTTTATCGGCTACAAAAATCTGATTGCCAGTAGGACAATAGAAATATGTAATTAACTTTCTAGTTCTATTCACAATCGATCACAATTTCAATGCACGGGTCACATTTTGTCGTTAGCTACTTCAGTGGGCTTATTAGTTGCTTATACTTGTTTTAAACTGATTAATAAAAAAAAGCTGCATTACATAATAACTAGCACACAACCAGACCATTATATTAATAGAGGTTTGAAACCCGCAAGTTGAGTTATCTTATTTGGGGGTGTACAAAAACTCCGTCTACACCCCCACTGCTAATATTTTTATCAAAAGTCAAGTAACAAAAAAAAAAACATAAATTCCATACATAATTACCACATAACCAGACGGTTACAAAAACATAGGTCCGAAAAGCGTAAATTGATTTTTTCTGTTTGGGTTACTCTCCCCATTTAAATTGCTAATATTCTTCAAAGTTGACGAGCACATAATGTTTAAATGCGGTACATAACAATGATTGTTTATGTAATTTACGGAGGTGGGGAATACGAAACGCACAATTTCACGTCATGTATCTGGTCAATTTTCATACGTCCCGGGGGCGTTAATTGAACCTGTACGCACCGCAATTGAGTACGACGAATTTGCAGATTTTCGGCGTTTTCGAGACATGTTTTTACTACAGTAGAGCGTCGATTATCCGAACGTCGATTATCCGAACATTCGATTAACCGAACCGGGGACTCAGCTTTTTTCATATGAAATGAATAGAATCAAATGAAAAAATCCAAGTGTCTGAAGTAAGCAACCTCTCATCAGCAGCACTAAATTACTTCGAATTTCTTATTTTTGTTCAGTGCTAGTCGTTTCGCACATTTCCAGGTTGTCGATTATACATATTAACTTTTAGGCGATCCTCCAATTTTTCTATGAAAACTCGATTAACCGAACTTTCGGTTATCCGAACCACCCCTTGTCGACATTAGTTCGGATAATCGACGCTCTACTGTATTCTCTACCCATGTAACACGTACATTCAACTTGACTTGAGCGAGCGATAATTTTCCATTTAAGCTCGATTTACTCCGTTGAAGGTCTTTGAAACATGAAAAAATCATCGGATATATAATGTACTCGACCTACCCTTTGCACTGATACCCCGCATGCCGACCTCCGGAGAAGTATTAAATAGTATCCTTTTTCGTCCTTTTTGGGACCTTGCCCATCATTTTTTTTTTTCGGTAAAATGAGCTTTAGATTCCTGGAAGCTAACTGATTTAAAAACAACAAAAATGAGCCCTCACCTGTTTTTTCAATTTAGAGCCCTAATTTGACTGGACTAAACACGCCATTTTCAATTGCTAATATCTTCTAAAGTTGACTAGCACAAAATGTTTAATTTCGGTACATAATTAGCACATAACTCAACAATTACGAAAATATAGGTTTGAAACCCGTAAGTTAATTTTTTCTGTTTGGGGGGGTGTAGAAGAACGTTCTTTTACACCCCCCCATTTCAATTGCTAATATCTTCTAAAATTGACTAGCACAAAACTTTTAATTTCGGTACATAATTAGCACATAACTCAACAATTACGAAAATATAGATTTGAAGTCCGTAAGTTGATTTTTTCTGTTTGGGGGGGTGTAGAAGAACGTTCTTTTACACCCCCCCATTTCAATTGCTAATATCTTCTAAAGTTGACTAGCACAAAACTTTTAATTTCGGTACATAATTAGCACATAACTCAACAATTACGAAAATATAGATTTGAAGTCCGTAAGTTGATTTTTTCTGTTTGGGGGGGGTGTAGAAGAACGTTCTTCTACACCCCCCCATTTCAATTGCTAATATCTTCTAAAGTTGACTAGCACAAAATGTTTAATTTCGGTACATAATTAGCACATAACTCAACAATTACGAAAATATAGATTTGAAGCCCGTAAGTTAATTTTTTCTGTTTGGGGGGGTGTAGAAGAACGTTCTTTTACACCCCCCCATTTCAATTGCTAATATCTCTAAAAGTTGACTAGCACAAAATGTTTAAATGTGGTACATAATTAGCACATAATGAGCACGTAACGGTGCAATGATTTTTTTAGTAATTTTCCAAAGTGGGGGGTGTAGCGGAACGCACCTCACGATTATGGCACTATGCCAAGTCCTACCGTATATGATGTACACAATTCAATTCAAAGAAACCTGCACGAGAGAAAAAAGAAAACCAGCAGCAAAGCGCATGTGCATGAATTACTTATAATGCAATTTATGACAGGATATTACACAAAGCATTAGAAAATGTAATACTATACGATGACACTCTCCCTATACAGCGGTCTTGGAGTTGTCCTTGTAGAAAATACTCGCTTTGTGTCTTCCTTTCAAAATATTATGAATGCACGTCCTGGCTTTTTGGCTCGCGGTAAATAAATCATCTTAGTTTGTCCGCGTATTTATGCCGCACATGTCACAGGACTGGAGCGCGAAGAAGGACGACAGTAATTTTTGCAAGGCAGGTCAGTGCGGTGAAATATGATATCGGAATGTGGCAAGGCACTGTTTGACGCGGGTTGTACTATTCTATAGAGCCGGTGGCGGTCGATATATTCGTATTATCTTTGGTTGGTGTTTCTATACGGGATTAGGTGCCTCAGTTGTATTGAATTTCGGCCTGCGAGCAATACGCGGATAATCATTGGAATTGTTTGAAGGTTTTGCTTGAAGGTTTCTTGTGACGTTTAGAATTAAGCTTATAGAGAAATTTGCGTGGTAACTTTTCTTCACGAGATTTTGTCGGATTGTTCGTATTTCTAGTGAAATATATTGCATCGATAACGTCCCACGAAATAAAATATCGTATACGCGCTCATGTAGCTATATGCATAACAACATTTTGTACTTCGACTGTTGGTTCTAAGAAAGACCGATTTTTGGTTATGGTTTTTATTAGAGCACTAGCCACGTTGCACCCTGAATAGTAAAGATTGACTACGAACAGGCAAGTGGCGAATGATTTTCCGTATTTTACTTTGCTATTTATCTTTGCTATAATGCCGATAGGAATATCGCTGAAGGGTTCTGGTCCTTGGATCGCAGATATACAAAATTATTTTCCCATTTTTGGAATTAAAACAACTCTCGGAAGTAGGTACCTACGGAGTTAATGACTCCAGTCTCTTCTAAAGAAGAGATGGGAAAATATCCTCAATGCTGACAGATTTGAGCTATTACTCTTAAATATTTCCAAACACAAAGCGTGTGTGACTTACTATCAAATACAGAAAAAAACTTACCATTTGCAAATAAACGTTTTCCACTTTCGCTGATCTCCCCAGAAATTCTGAGGGCTAGTAATTTATTACCTAACGTCAGCTATAGGTGATTTAGGGTCAATATTAAGGTAAGTTCAAGCCAAGCAAGGAATGAGAACAGAAGGTTAGACCATGGAGGCCACACCACAAATTAGAGATTTTTTTTTAGTTTTTCATTGCCTCATTACTTTGTTCCTCCCCTATATCTAACAGTAAAGACTGCTGCGAAATATTTCTAAACGTTACCAGGCTCAAGTAGGATCAAAATAAGTGCGGGGTGCAAACGAAACGAATGGAGAGGCGGAGGAAAAATCATGACCCTGCTCGAAATATAACTCATGAATATACAAAAAAAAATTGAAATGGGCCATCAGAGTTTCTATAAATCTGTTTATAAGCAAACAGCAAATTTTGAAGTTAAAAGTAGTGTAATAAAGTGGCCGTATGAAGTCCCTTGAAATTGTCATTGAATTAATCCAATGCAATGTTGCTCAAATCTATACGCCGGATAATTCTCAAAAGTTAGCCGAGCGTATTCCCAACAAAAGACTCTTTGAGCAAAGAGTCGTTAGCCCATCTCCAGTTCGATACAAAATACTCAGGTGCGAGCTTCACCTCCAGACGATTTGCCCGCGCGATAGGATTCTCGATTGAAACGGACTCGTTAGGACAGACAAAGCATTCGAGAAGCCTATTTTAGAAATTTCCTTATCCCAGAGTCTCTGATTTTTCGATACATTTTTTCGACATATTTTTTGATTGTGAGTGCGGCGAGATCCTGACATGTCCGGTAGTCTTTTCGTCGTGACATTACGCTTTATATGGGAAATTAACTGGCTCCACACTTACCTCTCGATCGAGTTAGGTAATGGCTTGTCCCCTAGTCGACAGGGTCTGTCTTCACTTTTTCTATCATCCGATTATAGCATCGGGTCACACAATTAATACGGCCTCGATCACTTATTGCTCCTTGCATCTGCGATGTACTCCCTCAATGTCAAATTGCTGAAATCGAACCGCCCCCTAGTCAGTTCGGGTCCTTCGAGTAGTTCAAGCAGAGTTATGATTTCTTACCACGCTGATCTGTATTTCCTCGATGTACGACCTTAGCTTCTCCACTGCCTACCGAGTGACACTTCCTTTTAGTAGTGGGGTAATTTTGTTCAGCTTTATATATAACGTACTACTGGGGTACCAAACCACCTTTTCGCTATCGAGATGAGTCTGAGACAGTGCCGCACCCACAACTGACATTTGCAGCGTCTGCTTCAAATCGGGTCCTAAGACTACGCATATACATCACTTCTACACACGCCATGACGGTTCACGTATTTCCATTCGGCAGCTTATAAGCGCTCCGGTTCATTCAACATTGTGCTTCTAGTGCTTTACTGCACTTCTCTTTATTCGCAATTGTGCTTCAAGGGAGCAGTTCCGGCATCATTTGAAATTGCGTTTTTGAGAATTTCTCTCTCCAAAACTTTAAGCTTTTCACGAAATAACTTTCCAGCCAGTATGTGGAAGTTCTCCGTATCACCCTTGCTAGAAGTTCTTCTAAACTGCTCCTCAGGAAGCGCTTACCTCTGCGATATCACTTCTTGGACTGCGGTGTCCGGCGGTATTCTTGGCGGCCAATTGCAGAGCTTTCGAAGAAGTGCATATATATTGCAAAAATCCGTCAGTAGGTGCGAGTGTCTGATAGCCACAAATGATTTTGAAAGTTCTGGCTGATTAAGTTCGTTCGTGGAACTAGATGTAGTTTTCAAATCTGGGTTAAGAGCTTGTGAGATATTTCTGGTCAATGGGGTTGGGCTCTTTTGTAAGAGTCCGCATACATTAGCCAATCGATTGAACAATCAAGGCTCAGTTCTGTGGAAAAAGCTCACTTTTTAGGCTCCAATACCGAATTTGCAAGAGAAAATGAGCTTTCTCCACAGAAAATGTGTTTTCTCCACAGAAATGAACAAATAATCGCACTGTCTATGGCGCCTCTAAATGTTGACATAGACTATGCGATTAATTGAACAATGAAAGCTCATTTCAGTGGACAAAACTAATTTTTTATGATCCACTACCGAATTTGCTAGAGAAATGAGCTTCTCCACAGAAAATGTGCTTTCTCCACAGAAATGAGCTTTGTTTGAATAAATCGCATAGTCTATGGCGAACAGATCGTCATAAAATTATTTTTTGATAAACTGCTTTTGAACATTTTTTTTTTTTGACTTTCTGTCTCAGCTGGCGGTGTTCGGCCTAGTAATGTATTATAAGGCCGCAACATTATGGGGAACGGTGTTCGCCGAATCCCCGCAGTTTTCGATAACTAAGATCAAAGTTGTGGAAAGCAACTACTCTAAGTGTGGGAAAGAAGGCCACAGGACCAGTGATAGTAATCCCCATTGTATAATATGTAAGGAGACAGAGAAGGAGCACTGTAACCATTAAACGGGAGGAGCCAGGTGCCAACTATGTCGGGAAGGACTATAGCAAATTCCGATATGAGGTTCTTGCATTTGCATTGTCGGGCAGCACAGGATCTTCTGCTGCAAACTGTAAAGGAAAAGGCCATCGACCTCGCTATTATCTGCGATCAATATAAGAATTTGCCAGGGCCAATCTGGGCTAGGGGTTAGCCAAGGATGATCAAGTGGCCATCTGGACGTGCGGAGACTATTTTTTTTCAGCAAGGGAAGGCGGGGGAATTAAGACGAGTCCTACGCTCCACCAGGGTGGAACGATGTCGAGCTTGAAGAATTTCTCGACAACCTCGTGTATGACGCAAGTACGAGACTGGGAGGGGAAGGGGGGACTTCACCGCGTGGGTGACCGAATGGGGCAGTCGGGTAAATAATAGACGTGGTCGTGCACTTCTGGACGCATTCTCACGGTTGGATATTGTTCTCATGAACTCCGGGGCTATAAATACCTTCACAAGAGGAAATGTGGTCAGCAGCTAATTGGCGGCGCCTATATGAAGTGGGCAGTAGCTAGCGAGCTTTATACTCATAGCGGCCATCAATAAATTTTGTTCGAAGTAGCTGGAAGAGTGTACCGATTAAATAAGGCTTAACGTACTGTTGGATGATCAACAAAGAGATTTGACGAGGCACTCTTCAAATAAATCTTTCATCAAAGTGGCCCACTGAAGGCCATGCGGAGCAGAGCTCAGCCCAGATAACAAAGCAGCCTACGGCGACTTGCAATGCCTCTACGCCCCGAAAAGGTTCATCATTAGCAAGGCAAATTAACAACAATTACTGGTGGTTCGAAGAAATAGCGAGTCTCAGATGAAATTGCTTGAAAGCGCGACGTCAGTGCCAGCGAATAACTCAAGGTATCGCTCATGAAAACCTTCTAGAGTCCTATAAAAATGCTCGAAGATCATTAAGGCTTCATTCAAACGACGCGAAAACGGCTCGCAAGCTCGAGACATACAAATGCATTGGTTTATATGGGAAGCTCACGACGAGCGAGAGCAAGCGAGAGCCGTGCCACTGTCAAAACACGGCTCGCGAATGTGCGGGTTGTGGTGCACGATATGTGAAAACACGTCTCGCTAGTTGTGTTTTGACAGCGGCACAGCTCTCGCTCATCGTGAGCTTCCCATATAAGCCAATGCATTTGTATGGCTAGAGTTTGCGAGCCGTACGGCTCGTCGTTTGAATGAAGCCTAAAGCTGGCTATTCGAAGAAGCCAAAAATAATTGTTTCAGACAAATATATGACGATGCAGACGTAAACCCGTATAGGGAATGGCGTATAGGGTGGTAATGAAGAAAATGGGGCCAAAAGCACCAAAAACAAAGTGCCCGATGCTGTTCCGAAATATTGTCTCGGTTCTGTTTCCTCAGTATGAGCTGCAACCTGCAGGTCGAGGTCCAACAGAGGAAGGGGCTCACATCGCTGTTATAACAGAAGAGGAACTTTGACGAATGACTTCAAGATTGGATGAGAGCAAAGCTCCAGGACCGGATAGAATCGGTGGCGATCCGCTCGATTCCACAAAAGTTTATCGTAGTCTTCGATACGTGCTTGACCGAAGGTACCTTTCCAATGATGTGGCAAAAGTTGGCGCTCCTTTCAAAACCGAATAAGCCAGCTGGAGATCCAAACTCATATCGGCCAATTTGCCTGCTTGACAAGCTGGGAAAAGACGTTTGAACGAATCATTTTCAACCGACTTTTAGCGGTGGTTGAAGAAAAGGGAGCTTGTCGAGTCGACAATATGGTTTTAGGCAGGCGCGTTCCACAGTGGATGCAATTGGGATGGTTCCCAACTTGGCAAGGGAATCCTTCAAAACGGTGGATACTATTCGGTAGTGACACTCGATGTAAATAACACATTTAATTCCGCAAACTGGACTTCCATTCATGCCGTCTTGCTAATTAGCTAATTAGCCATTCATTGCCTGCCTGGATTGATGTTCACACACGCCATATGTTCAAAAGCCACCTATGAGAACCGCGCAAAGAAGGTCAGAGCAACGGAAGTTCCCAAGTCCAGAAGCCAACCGATGAGCACCTGGATGTGACAAATGAAAAAGTAACAAAAAAGCTTTGGTCTCGGCAATGACAGGATTCTAGATAGCTATAGCCTGTAGATGTAAGCTGAGATACTGTACTCAGAACGGGCGACGTGCCTACGGCGCAGGCCGAGCGACGCCATGAAGCGGTATAGGGTGCAAGGAAGAAGAACCCTCTATCGTATTTCGCACATCTGGAACCTACCTACCATTAACTATTTTCTGACCGAAACATCAACCGCCAGAGGGCAACGCACCCTTTTAGACTTTAAAACCAAAAAGTATTCCTTTCTTCCTAAGCATCAAAGTAATCCCTGAGAACTGCTCAAATCTTCTAACTTCTTATCAAAACAAGAAATGAACCTAAACAAATATCTTACAAAATTCATTAAAACAAAAAAAAAATCTTTCACTTACTTGCCAATAATCTCGCAAAGTTCATAGACATCGTCGAAAAGTACTTCGTCGTCGGCCATGGTGCAGCAGTTTTTCTGTGTTGGGTCCTCCTCTTTGGCTTCAGGCTAAAACGAATGACGAGATGGTGGCGCCAGTGGTTTCTTTACTATCGTTGTTGTTGCTGTTGATGTCCTCCTTCGTGCAAACCACGACGACTGTGAACGGCGGAAGTTCTTCCACCTTTTATTCCCGGAATATTCTCACTCTAAACACCCGACTTTTTCCCGGAACTATTTTCTTCTTACCGGGGCGCGCCTTAGACACACTTTCTCGCGAAATTGATCAAAATAACAATCACTCGCAAAAATGTTTTATTAGAACAAATAATTGTTGCGCGAAAGATAAGATTCCAATAGTCCTTACACGTAGTTTTAATACCCGATTCACTGATTCAATTAAATTATCGCAAATATAAACGAGATGTTTCAAGGATACACGACAACGAAAGACGACAGATACACGAGAAAATTCACAACACGATTGTAAAATATAAATTTCGGTGTGCGTATCAAGATTGAGTGCTGACGTGTGCTGACAGCAATTTAAACGACAACGACGATGATTTTCATTAGAATCGAAAAGCGCTGAAAATTATAACGTAATTAGTGAAACAATATGAAAGTAGATAAATTCAAAGCGCAAAGAGCAAATAGGGCGAAAAGTTGACGAAATGTTCGTAGGTTGCCAGGATGCCAGAGGAGTTTCGTTATTGTGCAAAATTCATATGAAGGAGGGTGTGTTTCCTCCATAGCGCGTACTATGCGAATAGATATGCCGGTAAAATTGCACCCCACCCACCCACGAGCGTCCCCGGCACACAGCTTTGCTCCACCACACCCCGAAAACAAAACAAAATCGGTCGCTCGAAGCGGTCCTGTTTGTCTATAGAGCAGTAGCACACGTATCTACCGAACACTTTGTAATGTGGTTAGACGATACGCGTTTTGTCGAACGCAGGTATAGTATTTGTGTAGAGTCAAAAGTCCGTGTCGACTTGCGGGTATTGAGCGCTCGCACTACATCATCACATGAATCGCGAGTGTTTCGAACTCGATGAACAATTTTTGCCGGTACCAACACATCCCCACCCCCTGCCCGAACAATGGAGCCATCGCGTTCAGGCTACCGGGATCGAATATACATGCTGTATATAGTCGAGATTTATTGTAGGTATATGCATACACACAAGCAATGGGACCAATTCAAGGGTGTCCTTTGAAATCAGCCGTTGAATTTTTAAATACACACGTGAAAACGTATTCTCTAGCAAGAATCTCTACAATTTGTCGGTTACACACAGAGAGGACACGTAAAGCTCACCACACAGCACAAGTACTATTGTCGCACTATCACTCGAAGCGCGACTGAAAGGATACGTTCCGTGCTAGCTGGATTTCAACATATTTTCACACAGCTTTGCGGACGGTGTTGTGAAAGGATCTGTGCACACAGCGAGTTATGTGACGGTATTCGCACAAGGATACATTTGACGGTGTAACCTATACACAGATATCGGGGGAGAGCGTCCTTGTGTATTCATGTGTATGCCCGTAATGGTGGAGAAGCTAGTGTGTAAGTGAGGTATTTTTCTCCGGGTGAGAAAATTTCTCGAATGTTTTGGTGAAATGTTTTTCTCTCGGTGGAGAGCAGGAAAACATACAGTCGAGGATTGCTTTAGATGGACGGCGAAATGTTATGCTTGGATCGGGTAGTAAATGTCAATCAAAAGCAAGGGGTCGTTGTGCCGGTGTACACTGTGAAGAATTGAGGTTATGTTTCATGAATTCAGGAACATTGGATTAATTTTTGTCTTTTTTTTAGGTACAAAGGCGGCAGAATTCAAAATCGAGGGCGCGGTCGTGAAACAGCTTGAAATTCGTGAATAAGTGGATGGGATTCATCGTTTAAAATAAGTGAAATTAGTCAATCCGTTGATGAAATCTGGCGTTCCGTTCCAGGGATATATTTAGGAGAAGAAGAATATGAGAATTTTGTCGAATGCGCCACAAACTTCAGGAGGTATAGACATTATTGGAAAAGATAAACTGCACTGACCCATTTTCCAGATGAGTCTCCTAGAACCACCCATGGTTGTGGAATTGACAGATACCCGCTAATTCGACAAAAGTAGGAGAAAATGAACAGAATACTGAGATCCGCTAATCCGCTCAACGGATACAGACGAATTGGAGAAAGTAAGATACCCTAATAGCTTCCCAGATAGGTCAAGAGCTTTTGTGTTGTTGAGGGTGAAAGATGTTAAGAGGGGCTTCTGAAATCCTTTTCAGAAATATAGACAACAGGACCGAGGATTCAGTGTAAGATGTAAGTTACTAAATACGGTAATCCGATCAGGAAATATAGGCAAGCGCAGGAGCAAATAAAGTGCCTCGATATTTCCATTTGGTAAATTTTCCAAATGTTTCATAAGCTCTGTGTGGTCAATTGGAGGATGGGGATGGAATTACCGGTCAATTAGCTATGGGGGATAGATAGTAGTCTGGCTGGTCTAGCGGTTAGTGCGCGCACCTTCGGTGCACAGGTTCATAAGTTCGAATCTCACCGTGGATCATGATGTTTTTCGAACTCACGAGCTTGTGACGGACTATGATCTCATACAGATGTTAAAAGAGTACTTATTTATGGGGATAAATAGCACTGCTGAGCGTGGTGCTGATCTCATTACCTCAACAAAAAAGCAGATAAGATCTTGGAAATAGGATTTCACTAACACATACTGCGGCCTTAGTCCAATGCTGGATTGTCGTGCCTGTTATTTATTTATTTAGATGGGGGAAGTATAGGATGGAATTTACCGAAATCCTCTAATCTATTCAAAGATTTTCCCGAATAGCAGAATAAGGATAGGAAAAGGGCTGCCTTGAAAATGTTGCTCATCGGTTCAGATTATTCTCTTTCAGGCGAAATAAAAAACAAAACAGAGATACGCTAATATGTTCAAAAAAGTGGTTAAAGGATTATTGTGAGTTTTATGCTTTTTTCAATACTTATTCTGATGTTTTCGAGTAGAGACCAATTTTATTTTTGGAGTAGAGACCATCGCTTTTCCGGTCAGGAAATATCTTACAGCGCTCAATGACGTCACGTAGTTCGTGTAGGCACGCTGTCCGCTCTGACAGTAATGGGCCAGCCTATTTCTCCAGGCACCTCTATCGTGTCACCGCTGAGACCAATGCGTTGTTGTTGCCTCCCATTCGGTACATCTACATGGAGTCCGATCCGGTGGATTGGAGTCAGATCCGCGAACCAGTTCAGGAGATGTAGACAAAAGTATTTAAAAAAAAAAACAGTTTTTATAATTTTGCTTAATGTGAATGTTTTGCACATTTCCATAGAGTTGTTGTGGTTGTAGAAAAATCCGGTGGAATACATTTTTTGAAATCCTGCAATTCGTTCAAGAAATACAGAACAAATACAGTCTTCATAATTTTGCTTATTGTGAATTTTTTCGAAACTTTCAATACTTATTCTGCTATTCGGGAAAATCTTTGAAAATCCACTAACATGTTCAAGCAATTCTGTGAAAAAGAAATATGTAATTATGAATGTTGCTCATTGTGAATTTTGAAGCAGGGCAATACAAACAAAAATTATTAACCCCTTAACGACAACCGTTCCTACAGTAGCATGACTTTGATCAAAATGTTTTTCCCATATTTTCCCGAAGTTCGGCACAGAGACAAATACGGTGCAGCAAATTTACTAAAATCCCCCTATCAGCTCAAAGTGACGGGATAGGAGAAGAGCTCCCTTCAAAATTTTGCTTATCCGTTCAGTTGATTCTGCATGTTTCAGTAATTATTCAGCTATGCTAGGTGAAAAACAAACCAAGGGGAAAATTTACATAAATACTCTAATCCATACGAAAAGTGACTGAAGGATTATTTTTAATTTTATGCATATTTCAATAGTTATTCTGGTGCTTTGGGGTAGAAACAATATGGTGTGGCAAATTTATTGCGATAAACTTATTCGCTAAGTAGATATAGGTAAATCATGTATCAAGCTCTGTGGCTCACTTGGTTGGCTCGCACTCTACGATGCTATTAATCTAGAGGTCCGGAGATCGAATCTCGGCGTGGTCTGAAATGTCCGTACATATGCAGATATAGGAAATATATATGTAGTACTTGCAACATTATATACATTCCGACAATGATAAGCAATGTAACGTTGACTCGAAATTGCCTATAAACGGCTGAGTTAACGCACCATGGGCCCACATGGGGCTATACGGTACTGAGAAAAAGAAGATGGTAAAAGTACATATGTGCAAAATAGCTGCCTTCAAAATTTGCTCATTTACAATTTGTTGCATGTTTACGTACCTATTAGGTAGAGACAAATCCAGTGGTGTAAATTTACAAACATACACTCAACCGTTCCAAAATGGTGGCCAAAGGATCAGAAAAACAGCGGCCTTGGATACTTTTCCCATGGCGTTTGGGACGCTGAGACGCTGCGAGCAGTGTGGATATTGAAAATGTTTGAAGAGAGGAATTTAATAATTGATTAAGAACTACTCAACCTAACACGCACTTTGATGCACTTTATGGACGCTTAATATTCTTCGATCTGAAACTATGTTTTTGTGAATCTATCCGAAAACGCATAAGTGAAAAAACGGATAATAGTTCAGTAATATCGTGTCGATTGAGTACCAATCCGTGAAAAAAAAGGAAGTTTTTTTCTCACTCTCTCTTTATGTATTATGGGGCGCTGATTCCGAATATGAATTTTGCACCCTAAAAAAAGTGCCGCAACATAAAAAAAATGAGCAAAAATACCCAAATTTCACGTTTTTTGCACATAACAAATAAACGGTGCATTTCCCGAAAAAATTACATACTACAAAAATAAAGTAGACATCATTCCCTACAAAATTGCTGAATGTCATTTTTTTTCTCAGACCCTCAGTTTGGGAGCTAGACCATAGAGTAGGAATAGAGTTGGAACTCCATACAAAATTAAAATCGGCTGAAAAACATTTTACCTTTGAGTGTGTACTGTAAGTAACGTGTACACACAGGAAGATACTGAATAATCGAAGCCTTCCCCTTAGCGTCATTTAAATCCATAAGAATGAATAGACTAACTAGCTTAACGATTCGATCTCTTTCTTAAATGTAAAAAAAAATCTCCTCCTAAATAGTCCACCTCCACTCTCCCGCTACAGGCACACAAATTGACCGTTTTCAGTACTGGGTCGAGATGGGTGGAGTCTCCATCTAAAACTGGAAATGCCCCGTGAACAAGCACTTCATATTTGTTTATTGAGGATGAAGATAATATTCGTTATATTAACGTATTATAGAAAATTATGTAAAAAACACAAACTATCAACATTTTTCGTCTCCAAGTGGATCTTCACGCAAGTGAACATAAAAAAAATGCATGCAAAATGTCGTATTGTTCACGAAATGGTCGTGTAAATTTTCGTCTACATTAGAGTTGCCGTGTAATATCATTTTCCTGACCACAAATGGATTGTCTTCAACACATAACATCAAATCATACTATTTTACGTACAATAAAACGATTATCGACAATTTAAGAACGCTTTTCTATATAACAACCACTCTAAATAATAAAATAATAATCTCAATTGAAATTTTTAAGATTATGCACACTACGCTATTGTACATACCGAAATGGTAACACCAAGCATCCATTGTTTTTAAACGAAAATGGCACCGGGGCGGGGCTTGTGTCATTTTCGTTTCGTTTTTGGTGTTACCATTTCGGTATGTACAATAGCGTAGTGCGCAAATTATTAAAAATGTTGATTGAAAAGTGTTATTTAGAGTGGTAGTTATATAGAAAAACATTCTTAAATTGTGAATCGGTTTATTGTACGTATAGAAGTATGATTTGATGTTATGTGTTGACGATAATCCATTTGCGGTCAGGGAATTGATATTACACGGCAACTCTAAATGTCGACGAAAATTTACACACTAATGCAATTCATTGAAAAAGTTAACGCACACGACTGCAATTAATGTTTTCGACCACGCATACACTTAAAAGTAAAACTTTATGACTCTCTGGTAAACAAAAATTAGCTATAGCTGTCTTTCTCAATACAATGGGCAGTTTAATGGAAATTCTATTCGTCTCACATTATTTATTTGTAGTGGTTTCCCTCTGGCAAAATTATTTTGTTCTAAGTTCCTGATCTATGTATATCTGATCTGTGGCTAGACCTCGTAAAAGTACAGGCAATTTTTATCTTAACATAAAAAGTACATATCTAAGTTTCTCTATGATGATTTGTTTCACTTTACTATTTACATCATTAACAGTTTCAGCAGGATTCTCAATATTTTGCTTGTTGCAACTCGTTTCCCCCATCGACCGGCCAACCAAACAGGTTTTTTTGCTGCCTAAAGAGATATAGAACAACTACTGGGCCTGTCTACACGCGGAACAAGAACAAGATGAAAACCGTTTTTTTTAAAGAGATTCGTGAGGAGCAAGGCAAGGAAAAATTCAATTTTCATATAAAAAACCGGTTTTGATATCGAGTTTCACCGACTAAAAAATATATTCAAATAGAACACTATAAGGAAACCTGAGGGACTTTTTTTTATCGATTTAGTCTTTGAGCGAAAATTGCCTAATTTAGCAATGCTCTAGCTTCCAAACTACAAGTCAGACAAAAAAAAATGATATACGGCGATTTTGTAGGAAATAATGTTTACTTTATTTTTGTAGTAGATCATTTTTCCGGGAAATGCCCCGTTTTCTTTTTTGCGCAAAAAACATGAAATTTGGCAACATTTGCTTAATTTTTTTGATATTGCGGCACTTTTTTTAGGGTGCAAAGTTGATATTCGGAATCAGCGCCCCAAAATACATATAACAAAATTGAGAAATAAACTGCCGTATTTTTTTCCTGACGAAAATACGATATTATTGGACTATAGGTGCAATTTTTCCTGCTGACTGAGACGATTGCACTTATTCGATCTCGACTGTACATACATACATATCTGATAACATCCTCACAAAATTTCAAGTACAATGGAACTTTCCTAAAGGGACACTTCTAATAACCGGACATTTCTGATAAACGGACACTTTTATTCTCCCCAACGTTTTTCCTTATATCTTACTAGAAAAATAACTTCCAATAGCCGGACACTCTCATAACCGAACCGGACGCGGACAGTGCTTTTATACCCTTTCTGAACAAGGAAGTCTCTAATAAACGGACAGTTCCACAAATAAAATTCGAAATTCTTGCATCACAGAATTGTATTTTGAGCCAAGAAGTTTTAAAATTACCGGAAAATCGGTCTTTTGCGTAAAGCAAAATTCACTTTCCGGAAATCGCTGCACAAATCTTGTTTATCTCTCCGTGTAGGTGGAATTTCTTAGAGATTCAGGAGTTCAATTTATGTAGCGGCATTTAATCGTGCAGTTTTCTATTCTTTTAAAATATGAAAAAAATTAAAAAACAAATTTGTCTTTTGAAGAAAAAGTGCAAGAACAAGTCATTTTAGAATTCCCGAAAAAATAGTGTTGTCCATCTGCAAAAAAAATTGAATTAGAAAAACACGGTTGAAATGAGACATCGTGGTTTTGAATGGATTCGCAACGCAGTCCAAATTAGTTTTATGAAATGTTTTCCTTTGTGAAATATTCTCATAAGCGGACACTTCCAATAAGGGGACAAAATCTCAATCCCCAATGGTGTCCGCTTATGGGAAGTTCGACTGTATGTACTGCGTATTTTTTTAAGTGAAAAACGTACCCATACATTTTACATTAGATTCAATAAACTCACATTTCCATTTCAGCAATTCTCACAATTATCGTCATCATAAATGATGAAATCATCTTCATATTTCCCTTTACGTAATTCGAAAAAGTCGTGCCAGCAGCCGGTATGCATACATAAATCTGTATCAACAACACGGTCAATGTTTACAAAACAAACTAAAATCGACCACACGATACTCCACCTTGAACTCGGTCTCACCGGTGGATGAACTTGTGTGATCGAATCTTATTACATCGGATGTTTGGATTTGGATGTGTCATTGTAAAACTACAATCTAAGTATATCGCACCGCACAAATAAAATGTGCTGTGTCTTATCAGTAGAAGTTCAGTTCATATTATTATGTAGTGCAAAGACAAACACGTTCTCTAAATGGACTTCTTGACTTTCCAGCTCATAAACACTTTTTAGGTTTCTCTGTCTAAAGTGCCGGCTGCTAGATGGCTTTTCTACGGAATTTATAGACTCAACCAAGAAACAGACCAGATGTGTACTTAGCACGCTTCAGATTTTTACCGTGCTAATGCTACATGTATGTACTCATATGATGGCCCAGTTGCCATCATAACTATCATTTCATATTTTTTTTCACGCATGACTGAGGGAAAGTGGTTGTATGGCGCCATACCATACTAACCCCATCCCCAGCAATGAGTGTAATAAAATATATTCTCAATTCATCCGCTTTATGGCACGGATACTAAAAGCTAATGAACTGGAAGATTATCTTTTTCGTCTTATCAGACGACATGGTATGTCCCGCAAGATAAAAGAAAGAGTTGGAGAGGTGTAGTATGTACATAATTTGATGTCATCGTATGAATGTCGAGTAGTCAGCGGAAATAAAATTGCGTACTTTGAAATTTTATTGCGATAATATAGGGAGTAGCTTATAATAGAAGAATTCTATTTAGAAATGCAACAATCTTTTAAGGAATTACATATTATATTTTTTTTTAGACTTCTTACAATTTGTACGGCATTAGAGTGACAATTATCCCGTGGAACATATTTTGCGGACATGAAAATCTGGATCAGATAAAGATCAGATGACTATGAAGTTACATTAAAGAAAACAAATTTAGACAATTCCAAATCGCTCAGAATGAAAAATTAGCAGTCCAAACATAATGTAAAATCTGGTTCACTGATAGGTTATTAGGTCGATTGCCAGGATATCAATTACAATGGTCCAGGGTTTTTTGCTTAAACCAAATTCATATATTGGATATTGGGACATCGGGATATTAGGACATTGGGATATTGGAACATTGTGACATTGGGATATTGCGACATGAGGACACTGGGAAACTGGGGCATGGGGTACTGGGATATTAGGACATTGTGAGTTTGGGACAATCGGACATTGGGACACTGGTGCAGAGGGGCATTGGGCCACTGAGACACCGGGATGTTGTGACAATGGGGCAGTGGGATTAAAGGACATGTGGACATTAGGGTCTTGGGTCATTAGGACATTGGGACATTATGTACGCTGGGAAAACTGGCACGTGGGAACATTGGGCTACTGGGACATCGGGATATTAGAACATTGCGACATTGGGATCTTGGCACACTGGGATATTGGAACATTGGGATACTGGGACATTATGACCTTGGGATAATAGGACAATCGGACATTGGGATACTGGCGCATAGGGACATTGGGCCACGGAGACACCGGGATATTGGGACATTGGGACACCGAAATATTGAAACATTGGGGCATTAGGACATTGGAACATTGGGACATTAGGACATTGGAACATTGAGAAATTGGGACAATGGGACATTTTTACATTTGGACATTAGGATATTAGGCACACTGAGGAAACTGGGACGTGAGGACATTGGGCCACTGGGACATCGGGATATTGGGACATTGGAACATCAGGATATTAGGACATTGGAACATTAGGATATTGGGACATGGTAACATTTGGATATTGGGACATTAGGACACAGGGAGACTGGGACGTTGGGGCATTGGGATATAGTACATTGGGACATTATGACCTTGGGACAATAGGACATTGGGACCTTGGTGCATACGGACATTGGGCCACTGAGATATCGGGATACTGGGACATTGGGGCAGTGCGATATTAGGACACTGGGATATTGGAATATTGGGACATAGTGACATTGAGAAATTGGGAAATTAGGATATTGGGACATTAGGACATTGTGACGCTGGGACATTTGGATACTGCGACATTAGGTACACTGGGGAAATTGGGACAGTGGTACATTCGGATATTAGGCTATTGGGACCTTGGGACACTTGGAATTTTGCGACATTGGGACACTGACCACTGGGACATTGGGATATTGGGACATCGGGATATTGGGACATTGGGATGTTGGGATATTTGTACATTTGGACACTGGTACATTAGGACATTGGGATATTATTCCATTAGGATACTGGGACATTTGGGGCATTGGGGAACTGGGATATTAGGAAATTTGGACATTGGGATATTAGGACATTAGGTGGGAGACTGGGACATTGGGATATTAGGATACTGGGGCATTGGGACACTATGTTAGTGTGACATTAGGCCATAGGGACACAGTGATATTTGCACATTGGGACATTGGGACGTTAGGACATAAGGACATTTGGAATAGGACGCTGGGACATCAGGATCCCAACACAAAAATATTAGTTTCCTATTTAACCCTCATCCAGCGGGATAGGTACAGGTGTACCTTTTTCGTTTTTAAAACACCGTAACTTTTTTGCTATGGGTCCGATCGGTCTGAAATTTTCTGACATCTCTACGATTTTAGTTTAAAATATGTATTCCAAATTTCAGATATGTGTGACCACCCATCCCCAAGTTAGGGAGCAAAATTAATCTTACACCCTTTAACGGCGGCAAAGGTACATTTGTACCTTCATATATTTTGTATGAAAGAAAATTTACAAAAGACGAAAATAAAATATTTTTGGTGAATGCTCATGCTTAGAGCTACTTATTATAGCATCAATAAGTTGAGAATCGAGTGATGTACAGAAGTATTTGATTTACGATTTTTATTTGTAATGATCAAGGTCCTTGGAGATATCGATCTATAAGGACTAGGATAACTCATACAGCGGTTTTTGGTTATTTGACATCAATCTGAAGACTTTTACTGGCATACCAAACTTTTTGAAGTATGTAATGGCTTGGGGCAACCAATACAATGTATTACGCCTTCTTTCCCCACATAACATCTAGTGAAAATTAGGTTTGTAACAAATGCTAAAATTTTGGATGCCAAAATTTTGGATTTTAGCGGTTGATTTTCTATACCACAAATTCCCATAATTTGTATTCCATCACCTAATATTTATGATTTGTGTAATTCGGGACGTCCACCGGAGTTCCTTTTGAAGTTTCAGCTGACAACCAGCAGAAGCGTCCAACCAAATTTGTAAATGGATGTTTGGGTGGTACATAAACTTGGTTGAATTGTACGTCGGTACCATATATAGATACCGATAACTGCTATAGAATATGCCGGTTCTTTGGTTTCTTGTTTTAATTTTTCAATTAGTCCTTCGATTTAATTACATATACGAGAAAATATATTACAATTAACCAACAACAATCACAATTAAAATTTTAGATATTTTTCTACTACAGTAATTGGCCTGAGTTTAAATTTACAAAGATTAGAGACTGAAAAATTATACTAGCCGATTCTACTTGCTTGTTGCTTGACAGGACCTTTCTTTCGTATAATAACACATTTACTCATTTCTCCAATATATTTATTGCTTCAAATATTGTTGTTTTATGGAAAATAACGAGAATGTGATAATTATTGACGTTTTTTTTCGTTAGCGATAACGGGTTCTAGTAACAGAATAATATATTGGGGCAAAGGGGTAAATTTTAACCAAAGACTCAACAATTCGCAAATCAAAAAATACCAAATTCTTCTAAAATCATTTATGACTTAATTTGAACCGTTTTCTACTTTTCATTTGTAAATCAATTTTAGATTTCGTCAAAATTAAATTACAAGCAACCCATTTTTTCAATTTTCTTTTTAAAATTTTGCCTATTTACTAAATTTACCCACTCCAAAAATTAAAGCCACATAAACCCAACTTCTTAAAACATTCAGTTCGGCAAAAACAGTTACTAATTTGTGACTAGTCAACATAATATAACGGTTTTACGGTCAAAATTCATACAAATAGTGAAGATTTTCATACAAAATGTACTAAGGTACAGGTGTACCTTTGCCGCCGGCAAGCGTTGTAAAAATCTGCCGCTGGATGAGGGTTAAGCATGCAAAAATATATGATATCTGACCAAAAACAACAAAGTTGTAAAAGTTACCCCGCCAATGAAAAATTCATCTGCCGCAAAAAGAATACATATCACTCCAATCCGCCGCTCATATGTAA
Source organism: Microchrysa polita (assembly GCA_949715475.1). Classification (NCBI taxonomy): domain Eukaryota; kingdom Metazoa; phylum Arthropoda; class Insecta; order Diptera; family Stratiomyidae; genus Microchrysa; species Microchrysa polita. Next base: position 7,418,084 of record OX454421.1, read on the forward strand.
TTTTGTTTTAGGTGTAAATGCTAGAGAGGTTTAACCCTTCTGTCGGCACAAAGGTCTGGCCAGACCTGGGACTATATTTTGGTCAAAAAAGTATAGAAGCTGAAATCGCAGCGACTTCATATTTCATGATATCCTAGCACTAGAAGGGTCAGAGCCGTCAATTTGACGGTTTCGTGACTTAAATAATATTTATCTTCTAAACCACAATGGTTTCAGCTTTCATATTTATTGACTTTTCCTAAAATATGTATTTGATCATATATTTGGATAGAAATAAAAATAAAAAATTTTATTTTGTGAGATATTTCTTGTTATACCTAGTAGGGTCAGAACCGTCAAATTGACGGTCAAGGCAAAAAATCGATAAATCCGTGGTTTAACATTTTTGTTTGCGATTAAAGTGCTCGTAAAAGAAAACAATCGTTAACATCGGCTTTACGCTTGAACTTATTGTGATATTGTGCGTTTTTGCAGCGCCCGTGTTCGCTAGCCCAGGCTACGGCCATAGTCATTTACACGGCCTTTGGCGAGCGTGTTTGCCAATTGATGATATGTTGTAATGCAACAAAGGGTACGTTCCGTCAGTAATGATACTTTTCCCAAAATTAATCCACAACAGGGACTAAGAGTAATGTCGAGATACCACAATACACAATGAAACGTTCAAGACAACGATCAAACGGGCACTAGAAAAATTAAGGCCACTTATGCTGAGATAACTGGTAGCCGATAAGTAACTAATGTAAAGTAAAATAGATACTAAGATACTCTAAAATACCCTGAGAACTCCAACACCAGAAGTCCCCTGTAAAGCAGTAAGACATACGAAACTAGCGCCGCCATCAGCCCTGCTATATGAATAATCCTCATAGTTCTAAATTTTTGCTGGGTATCGTTGTCGCTTAGGGAAAGCATCATATCGCTACGTGCTCCATGAGTAGAGTTTCAATACCAAATCCATCAGGCAATGTTTTGTTGGTGGTGAGACAGCTATGGGACCACAAATTGAACCTTTGTCAGTCCTACCGAACGAGTGAAATTCATATACATATATAGTTGATATCCTTCCGAGGAAACCTTGCATTTTTGCAAAACGATCCTAATTTAGCTGTCCAAAGTTGTCTAAATCTTCATGCTCGAGTCACAGTTCCGTAAAATAAAAATGGTTCGTACTTGATTCGTTGAGTTGCGATTGCTTTATAATCATCGGGTGTGTCTCTAGGAGTAACACTTACTCTTGCATTCCATACTTCAATCAACACAGAGGCCTGAATAGTAGATGTCACAAGTGCATATATAAATATTATTACCAAAAAACAGAATAGGTTTCGGTTTTAGAGGCACTCCAGTAGCTCTTAGCTACTGGGTGGTTTGTTTTTATTACTAAACACCTATACACCCCGTATAACTGGCTAAAGCTAAAGCAACTTGTTAGAAAGGATCTCCGGAGGATTTTAGTGTAAACATGGATTTCAGGACGACTAGAAAAGAATTAAACTATTACTTTTTTACCATCTTTAAAAAGCTGTTTGAGAATAATGTGCTATCAGTCATACTACAGGAAAAACTAATATTTTTCAAATTTCACTAAAAAAATTATTCAGAAATACGTTAATTTCTAATTAAAAGTAAGATAATTTCTTATGTCTTTATTTACATTAACATTTTATATTTATATTAGTACCATTTCAGCTATAAACACCTTGCCGTCAAATTGACGGCTGTGACCCTTTTAGGTATATAAAATTCCTGACCCTTCTAGTGCTAGAATAATATGTTTAGAAGCATTTTGCAAAAATTAAAAAAAAAATCAGTTAAAGTTTTGAGCATGTTTTTGATGATTTTCAATTTATAGTGCTTTTTGATACCCAATAGGTCTGGCCAGACCTATAGTTTTTCCCCCCATTTTTGTCTTGAGGTAAAAAGTGAAAATATTAAATTCTCTTAAAATTCTCTTATTTATGATGTAAGTATGTTATTAAAATTCAATTTGTACGATAAACCATAAAATTTTCTGAGATTTTGCTTTAAAAAGCCCTGAAGTTCGGAAATTGGATGTGGCCAATTTTGTCACATCTTATAACATCACCTAATCAACTGAGATTTGATTCTAGGAAATTCAAATGAGTTTTATATCCTTTGTAATAGTGAGAACTAAGTATTGGCGACTTACGAACGTCTTTCCAAATAAATTTAATTGAGATATTTACGGAAAATTTAGAATGAAATGATTTTTGCGCCTGAAAATTCCCTATTTCTTTCTATCTATTTCCCCAAATCTGCAGACTAATTTCGGGGTAAAATCTACCAAAAAAGCACCAAATATTTCCCCAAAGATATTGGAATCGGAAAATTCGATTAAACTTTCTGTACGGATACGCAATGGAAGAAGAGAAGCAAAAAAGAAGAAAATAAGGGAGAAACATGTTTGTACTAATACCACCTCAAAATATGTCTCCTTAAAAACGCTTCCAGTATATCTACAAAAACGATTTTAATGCTTTTATTGTTTATAAATGGCGGTAAAGAATGGGTAGAATGATTCTACCAATAAAAATTTCACTTTTTCTAAAAAATAAAAATTTTTTCTCAGTAGGTCCAGCCAGACCTATTGGGTATATAATATGCATATTGTAGTAGGTGCCGACAGAAGGGTTAAATGTACAGGACTACTTCTTAAATTAATTTGGTGGGAGCTTTAACATTTTATTCAGTGCCACTTTGACGGCTCCCACCAAATTACTTTAGGAAGTAGTCCTGTACATTTAAACCTCTCTAGCATTTACATCTAAAACAAAATTATATATGAGCGGCGGATTGGAGTGATATGTATTCTTTTTGCGGCAAATGAATTTTTCTTTGGCGGGGTAACTTTTACAACTTTGTTGTTTTTGGTCAGCCCGAAAAAAATTTAACACTAGATCTCTGAATGAAGTGTTCGACTGAAAAACTGTGTTCAAATTAGGAGACATTGCGAGAAACCGAATACCTTCTGGGACGTTAGTGCAGTCGATACTCTAATTTCTACAAGTGGCTAAGGCACCCTATAGTATTAATGACGATTTTTTCGCACTTTGCATACGAGCAGTAACTTATTTTAAATAGCCAAAAAAAAAAAAATTTCCTAACATTTAATGTTCATGTTTTAGGGCTTCCAAGACTTACTTGTTCAAGTTTCAGAGTAGTCTAGGCTCCCATAAAATTGTTGTTTCATATTCAATTTTCATGTTTGGCGCAGTTCAGGCTTACGCAATTCTACTGTATAGACCTTCACAGGTATATGCGAAAAAGTTAATCGGAAAAAAATTATCTATGATAGAATTTTTTTTCTTTCAGTATTATTAATATTCAATTCAATCCGCCCCTCCCTGCCCCCCTAGCTACGCCCATGGTGAATTTGGTATACCTTTTTTATTTGGGAATACCTCAATTATGTTGTTATTCCTCCACCTGTAAAACAGTGTTCATTCGTCGAAATACGAAAAGGAATAACGACATAATGGGGAATTACATATGCTGTTATACCTTTTGTAATTCTGATCGTCGCCAGATATGCTGTTAGGTTTTTTGTTAATAACTTTGGAACCTGTTATGTATCCGATTTCAACGAAAAAAAATTACAAAATAAAACAAAAAATGCTTAACAAGATGGCATATGTAACTCAATTTTGACACAACTCGAGTTATGCTGTTTTGACCACAGAATTATGCCACAGCATAAAATACTTACCACGTACCAATTGGGTGATTGGCGTATTTAATGTAGAAATTTATGAAATTGAAAGACTATTTAAGATAAGGTGACCAGAACTCCGAAGGCCCAATGCTGTACACATCGCGAAGTTTGGTTTTCACGCAAACCCTCAATCATACTATTTCTCATGCCCCTTTTCACGCCGATTTTGAGAAAGCCTAATATATATATGTCACGAGGCAACCACCATGATGCAATCAATGGTCGTATCCATCCTGTTTTTGGTAGGATAGTCCTGCTTTTTCGACCTTAACCTGCCATCCTGCTATATATATTACGCCGAATGTCCTGCTTTTCTCCTGATTTTTCTTGTTTTTGCACGTCAACTGGTCATAGAAATGTACAAATATGACGTAACAGAATCCAGAACCCTAATTTTGTAAGGCCGTTGGCGACTACAGTTGTTTTTATAGTGAATATGTTTGGCAAGAGAATCTTATTGGAATTTGCTGAATACTGTTGAGCATGGCTGATATTGGGCGTCCAAAATCGATGAAGATTGTAGACAGTTCCTCGGAGGCCTTTATGTCGTTTATTCAGCCTGGTGTAGAGGCCCCATTGTGCACATACGGATGCTGACGTTTTGCATAACGATTAATAAATAATTTTTAATTTTAACTGTTACAGATCGTGTCGAAGCTACGAATGAACGAATGCATCTTAATGCATAGTAGAAACTACAAGTATGTCAAAGCGAGCGAGAGAATAACATAAAATGCTTCTCTTATCACACGACAATGGAAGAAACTGTAGAATTTGTCAACAAATCCCACAAATATTGCTGTTCTTGACAAATTTGGAAGGTATTTCGACCTTAACCTTGTATTTCTGGTTGTCCTAAATTAGCGGCCCCATTTTGTTAGAAAAGATGTTACACATTTCAAAACCATATTTTAAGAAAGGGCAATTGAGAATGATCTTAGTTGCATTTTAAGGACAAATGATCTCTTCCGCGTGTTTTACTTTTACCCTTTTCATTTTTTAGATAGTCGATAGTCCATCTTTTGAATTTCAGTGATCAAGGCATTTTACGGATGATAATGACACCAGAATTGTACGGATGATAATGACTGTGTCTGACTATATCCGAGACTCTGAGACAGAAATCATGTAGTTGTTTATTTGAAGTACGAAAATTTTCGTGACGTGCTGGGAGTCGAACCCGCGTTTTCACGCTCTCTAATATCGAAGTGCAGAAATTTTTTGTAGATGGAAGAGCACAGCAATATGCTGTTGCTTCCGTTTATTACAATAGATAATCTGATACCTCATTGGGTAGAGAATGCACAAGCGGTTGGGGGTCCCCTGGGGATTTAGCGTTATTTCATTGGATTTAATAGACATATTGTGGGAAAAAACTTTATCGGGAAACCCTTGCAGACTCCTTTAGTTAGCATTTTCCTATAGCGGTTGATAGGGGAATTTTTCCATTGTCTTGTGAAAATTTAAAACCTCGTCTTTCCACGGCTGTAACTGAATCTTGGTAGCTATAGTATATGTTTGAAATGTCTACATGCAATGTGAGGGACAAGTATATCCCACAAGTGCGTTAAATTTCAGAACAATCGATCAAAAAGTTTCCAAATTATCGAAAAATTACGATTACCAAATGTACTCGTAAGTGTGATTATCGTGCTAAAAACACCTTTCAAACAGAAAAGACTGTCATCCATGCCTCATCGTGGAGCTTATTTTGTAGTGATTAAGGTTTCTTTGTGTGGCATTGGGAATGCTGTACATTCAATAATGCTGTACGACAGGTCAAAATGCTGTACGTCTGGTCAGCTTAATTTAAGAGACCGATCACATAGTGCAGATAAGTTGTTGAAAAAACACAAGTCAAGTATGAAGAATCTAAGGATTCAGTTAAGCATACATTCTATAAAAATATTATGTGTATAAGCTGGTTCATGATTTATTAGAATTAGACCAAATGTAACTCGACCTTTATAAGCGAAACAAAAAAAAAAACTTCATGCTCATAAAGCGCAACTGACAACGAAATGAATATGTCTTTAATTTACTACCAGCATGTATTATGGAATACAATATTACGGAACAGCAGGTGATACGCTCTTATGTACATGGGTAATATCAATTTACGAGTGCGTGTGGAGTATGGACTTTTTGAGATTTTCTAACATGTGGCACGAAACAACTGAAGGTTTCACATATTGCTCTTTTGTAGAGTAGAACAGTATGTCTATTGCATGCAAACGATTTACGTATCTACTACACCCACATGTATCTGCCTTCTAAAAAGATGTTGGAAGACAAGAATTAACAAGAATATTACATTTTCTCTCTATTTGAATTTACACGTCCAACTGCATTTTTGCCGTATTTGCATGGAGTTGTCAAGTGACCATCATTCTGGTCAATTCAATTTTATAGCGTATTTGAAATAGAATTCTCGCGCTACAGGAGAGACTTCAAATCAATTTATTGTCCTTGTGAGCAACAAGTTTTAAAACGTGTTGTCGAATTGCGCAACAGTGAGTTTCCGATAGAGAATTAAATTTAAAATGATAGTGCTCATAAAAAAAAAACACTTTTCCGTACCATAAATGCTGTTTCAGGCGACCATTTTAAACGACTATTACCAATTTTGTAATCAAATTTTGGATTTCTTTCTATGTGGACAAAGCCGATGCTGTAGGAGGTAAAGAGTGTAACGAGAAGCTTTTAGTGTATTTGCTTATCACAATTTTAAAACGAGACCGAGGCTAATTTCGCGGCCGACATTTGAATACCCTCCGCTCCCTTTGGGCTACCTACGACTTGTATTTAATCTCCCCCATTTTTTTCCTTCTGTCTTCACAAAAGTTCCGTAGCGTCGACAAAACAATACATATTTGGGTGGGGTTTGGTTATAATAAGTGGGCAAATAAAAATATTTACTCAGAAAATTTTATTGGAGATGCGGGAGCATGGCCTCATAGTACCATTCCATTTTTTTTACCTCTTTACTTGCTTTGATGAAGACACATTAATTCAAGGTTTTGTGAAATTGGTGTAAACATGTTTCTTAGAAGAAGTAAAATGGGGGTTGGGTTCGTAAGGCAGCCCCATGACGCCATGGTCCGATTTAATCTATTCTTACATATGTTTTGTGTCATCAATAGTAAAACATTTGTGTGAAATTTGGCTGACATTAGTGCACAAATAAAAAAGTTTTTCTTATAAAAACCTAATTTGGGGGGTTGGGTTTGTATGGCAGCCCCTTGACCCCATTGTTGGATTCCATTCATTTTTACACATGTTTTATGAGATCAATGGAAATATATTTTTATGAGGTTTGGTTGAAATCGATGCCCAAATAAAAAAATTTTTCTTAGAAGAACCTAATTTGGGGGGTTGGGTTTGTATGGCAGCGCCATGACCCCATCGTTCGATACATTTGCCGATACACCTTATTTTTGTTTTCTAATTTTCAATTCCCAATTTTAGCCCCGCCCGTGGTTGCGCCACTGAGTAGACCTAACTTTTCTATAGCATTACATCAGCATGCTGTAAGAATGAGTTCAATCGATGGGGCCATGGGATCATAGAAACATAAGCTCAAAAATTAGATTCCTAGGCCTCGGACAACAGACGTGGCGGCAATGCCGTCGAAAATAGGTCACATTGTGAACGTATTAAGCCAAATTTCACCCCAGTGTATACGTAGTGAAGATGGCGGAAATTTATGTTTTTCCTCGTTAAATAAAACATTGTATCTGCCTTAATGAAACGCCGCGATTGACAGACGACACGCGAAGTAATAGAGCTAGCGGTTTGTTTCTTCCTGGAAAACGAGTTACGAAAAGATCCTCTTCCAGATTCCATTAAAGATTTAATCGGGCTCTGAAACAAGCAAGCACATTTTTCGAAAATGCTACGCGATTACTGGTGCCGAACCCATCACTACCGCGAATACGATGCCAGCCCAAAATTCACAAAGAAGGCGAAGAGATACGAGAGATACCGAACTAGATGATCAGGGAATATCAGGCATTGGGTGAGACTAATGGTAGGTATCCAGTGAAGAATTCTCAATAGTTGATCTAACGGTTGCAAGACATCGATAACATGAAAGATGACGAGATTATGTTTTGATGTGAAATCGTTGTTCCGAAACACACCGGTGAAACAATCAATCCTCGAATTCGAGAACTGGTTGAACCGGTTCGATACTGCCACGGAATAGAGGGAAATAGTTCGAATTTGTACGAAGCTTGCTAGCCTCTGCATGAACGAGAACTACTTCACATTTCGGGGTAAGTTCGATAAAACCACCATGGAAGTATGAATGGGGAACCCGCTCTCACCGCTGCTAACTGAGAGGTTCATGTCATCCATCGAAGACGAAATTGAGGCGAGAGGTTTAATGCCGAGGGTATGATTTAGATACGTATGGATGAAATATTTGCGTTTCGAAGAAGGATGATATCGACCAAATCCTTACCTCAAGAAATGCAATTCACCACAGAATTAAGCGTACGGTTGAGAAGAAAAGAAAGGGGTAATCCCGTTCGGGGATCTTATCATCCTGAATAACAGCGGCAAATTGGAATTCGAAATCTATCGAAAACCGTCAGCCACCCAACCTATATTCCAACGACCTCAAACCATACGCCATCAGAAAACATGGCAGCCTATAATTGTTGGATGCACTGACTCGTAACGTTCCCGCTCACGAACAATGTGTACAAGAGGAGGAAAAAGGAAAAAAGTTCATCCTGGATACTGCCATTAAAAATGGATTCAACGCGCAAACCATCGAGCGACTAATCCAGAAGAAAAACTGGCAGTGTTTAAGAAATTGCTTTTTGCGCAATCCCAATAAGGGCTGTGTAAAGTGTATAGGCATCCCTAACTCCATTAAATTAATAATTTCCTTTCTAAATATAATTCACAGGTCATTGGTTCATGCAATAGTTCAGCTAATAGGAGCTATTAGGAAGCGTAGAGGAACCCATGAGCCTCGAGAAGAAGAGCGGAGTGTATCGGATCACCTGTGGCAACTGCGACAAAGTCTACATTAGACAGACAAGGAGGCTAGAAACAATAAGATTTTCTGAACAACTGAGGGAGGCAGTAAGTGGAACGAGGAATCCTAGAGCCACGATTCGTTCATCAGTAGCAGCGCACATCAACGAGGAAGGACACACCATCAAGTCAGAAAATTTTGAAATTTGACGCCACACAAACCTACTTCTTCGATTCTAGGGAGAGTATGGAGATCCTGCTCGAAAACCCAAGTCGACTTTTTAGCACCGATAGTGGAAAATAATAAGATTAGCCATAAAACACCCATTGACCAGATAGCAGAAGAATTTTAATCTACTTTTACGTGTTTTTTAACTTAAGTATGTATAAATTAAAATGTAGTGTACCATTAGATTTAGACTTGTGTGTGGGAAAGAGGGTAAGTTGTCCTCCATACACTTGAAACTAAAATTATAGTTTGTATGGAATAAGCTATTCGTATATGTACTAATAAAACGATTATTTGCTAGAAAGTATGTAGCTCAGTGGGAAGAGACGATACTCTATCTATAAACTGACTGCGAGCGTGGGTTCGAGTCCCACTGTGACCATAGATGTTTTTGTTGTCTAAAAAAATTCGCCTACGGCAGCTGACTGTACGATGTATGACGGAGATAGCCGTTGTTGTAACGGCCAATCCCCCCAACGTTGTAAGAGTAAAAAATCGCTTGACTCTCTACTACTAGTTACAACAACATTAGAATCAGATCTGCCAAACAGATTCGAGTTATGTACTACTGCTCTTTTGTGTATACACCCGGTTCTGTTTTAATTACAAAGAAATAAGGACACCATACTAATTTAGCCCCACAGCAATCGCTATATACAGTCTGCTACGTGTTGCATTATCTTAAAGGACAATAAGCACATTGTATCGTAGTTTTTCGTCCTCCGTCTGTGTAAAATGGTCGTGTGCTGCAATTTCAACATTCACACTCGATTAAGTGGGCCAACAAAACCCAAAGAAGGGGCTTATGAACGCGTCCCACTATTCCATTTCGATGCGACATGTTGCTTGTTGTGAACCACCCCATCGCACGCCGCCCCCGCCACCCATTGAAATTAGAACCAAGGGTGTCGCGGCATGTTTCATTAAATTCAGCGAGCATCTTCATCAATTGTGTATGATACTAAATCGACTCAATCGACTCCGTAAGTAGATAAAACGCGAAACTTGACACAATTTACCGCGCTCATTGAGGTACTGATCGATGGCACAATTGCATCCCAAGAGTGTGTTGTGTGTGTACCCTTCCGCTTGCATCATCGAGTCGAGTCGAGACGTAACTATGACTGAGCGACAGATAAGAGATAGGGCACACCCGGCACACCACACACATGAGCTCCTCGCGAGCAATGTGCGACGGAAAAAAGATTAACCCTAGTGCAGCACGTTGCAGGGTGGCAAGGGGTGGGCCTCTAAATCAAATATGTAGTTGGCACGGTACTGACCTGAAAAAAAAGTTTGCTACCATACCTTACCGCGCGTTCGAGAGACAATGACGACGAGTCGCGCTCATTTTAAATCTGTGCCCGGAACAATCGAAGCGTGTCAAACTCTCGAAGGGTTTGTCATTGATAAGATACATGAGACCCCGCTTGGTCGCCCTCCTTCGACCCTGACCCACTACACAAAACGCGGCCTCGACTGTTGTTTTGCCGAGTGTTGAGTTTCTGCATTGAAGATTGAACAATTGAGCTCCTCCGCACTCAGCGGTGCTTTTGAGAGCCGTCACTGTCATCTCAATGCGCCGGATCTCTCTCTCCCTCTCTCGCACTAAGAAAATTTGTTTATCAATTGCATCCCCTCGTTTTAGGGTGCGGAACTAAAATCTGACGGATACTGTGGAATTTGAATACCTCGTGAATCTCGTTACATTTTTCCATCAAAACTTAAAAAACGGGAAAAAGTAACGACAAGGCCGCGATGGACCATCCATCCATCGATTCTCAATCGCCCTCAGCTGTTGGGTTGGGGTGTGAGGACATCGCAACTCCCTTACAACGATGCACTCTCGAAATTTTTATCTCATATGCCTCATATCCCTGCACACCACTACAGATACAATAAGTACTTCGACTGGGGGATGAGGCGAATCTTGACAGGTCCTTTGGCTTTTTTTTTTGCACTATACGCTCGGGCGGGGCTGCATCCTTTGCATCCTACGAAAATAACTTGGTTCGCTTTAACTTACAACTGAATTCCCTGTTCCTGTCCCAGTACTGCAACCAATGGTCAAACTGCCGGCGAATTCAAATTGCGTGAATTTCTGCACTCGATTTGTCGTCCCGCTACGGTCCTACGAGACTCACGCGAAGGTCGTTTGAGCCACCACCGAACACTTCGTACACCACCACCCACTATGCACACACAATTTTCTCTCACAACAGAGGCGAGGGGTTGTTTTCTCGCACTGAACACGTATTATACACACATACGACACAAAACACACAGAGAAATCTCTCTCTTGCTCCCGGCTTGGTGTATTTACACGTGAAATTTGCACGTACTCGCTTCGCTCTCTGAGCTGGACAGAATAAGCCAAAACACAAACCCTCCAAGGATTGCACTCTTTCTCTCTGCACGGACACACAAGCACTCTGATTCTCCTGTTTGCCACCCCCGGGGGAGTAATATTCTGCAACCCACTACGCGAACCAATTGGATATGGGCGATAAGGCGAAATTTTCCAATTGGAATTTTATACACAAAACACAGCGATTACACGACGAATTCAATTCGATTGACCGGAAATAAGTCACGCGACACTCACGAACAGTAATTACGAGTGAATTGCGACCCGCACGAGACACAAATTCGACAAATACTGCGCGACGTTTTGCAGACGCTCCGTACTACGCGAATGTCAGTTGAGTTGTTGACAGTAGTCTAATAAGAATGCGACGATTTGTCACGAACACCACGAAACAACCACCGACCAGAGCGCAGCTCAGATGCAATTTCCCATCAGCAGCAGTGGGCTCCGTGGCTGTCAGATAAGATTTGAGAGAGAGAGCAGTTTGTTTCAGTTTTTCTAATTGGAATGTTGGTCGTCTGATTGGAAATGTCTGCGAGTCTAGTGGCCAATAGATGGCAGGAAAGTAGTTTGGTTGATGTCTTCGATGAAAATTGTGGAATGTATTTGCTAATCGGTTGTTTTCGCAGTGGCGGTGCGGCAAGTAGGAATTGCATTTTTTGAATTTTGAATTTTGAATTTTGAATTTTGAATTTTGAATTTTGAATTTTGAATTTTGAATTTTGAATTTTGAATTTTGAATTTTGAATTTTGAATTTTGAATTTTGAATTTTGAATTTTGAATTTTGAATTTTGAATTTTGAATTTTGAATTTTGAATTTTGAATTTTGAATTTTGAATTTTGAATTTTGAATTTTGAATTTTGAATTTTGAATTTTGAATTTTGAATTTTGAATTTTGAATTTTGAATTTTGAATTTTGAATTTTGAATTTTGAATTTTGAATTTTGAATTTTGAATTTTGAATTTTGAATTTTGAATTTTGAATTTTGAATTTTGAATTTTGAATTTTGAATTTTGAATTTTGAATTTTGAATTTTGAATTTTGAATTTTGAATTTTGAATTTTGAATTTTGAATTTTGAATTTTGAATTTTGAATTTTGAATTTTGAATTTTGAATTTTGAATTTTGAATTTTGAATTTTGAATTTTGAATTTTGAATTTTGAATTTTGAATTTTGAATTTTGAATTTTGAATTTTGAATTTTGAATTTTGAATTTTGAATTTTGAATTTTGAATTTTGAATTTTGAATTTTGAATTTTGAATTTTGAATTTTGAATTTTGAATTTTGAATTTTGAATTTTGAATTTTGAATTTTGAATTTTGAATTTTGAATTTTGAATTTTGAATTTTGAATTTTGAATTTTGAATTTTGAATTTTGAATTTTGAATTTTGAATTTTGAATTTTGAATTTTGAATTTTGAATTTTGAATTTTGAATTTTGAATTTTGAATTTTGAATTTTGAATTTTGAATTTTGAATTTTGAATTTTGAATTTTGAATTTTGAATTTTGAATTTTGAATTTTGAATTTTGAATTTTGAATTTTGAATTTTGAATTTTGAATTTTGAATTTTGAATTTTGAATTTTGAATTTTGAATTTTGAATTTTGAATTTTGAATTTTGAATTTTGAATTTTGAATTTTGAATTTTGAATTTTGAATTTTGAATTTTGAATTTTGAATTTTGAATTTTGAATTTTGAATTTTGAATTTTGAATTTTGAATTTTGAATTTTGAATTTTGAATTTTGAATTTTGAATTTTGAATTTTGAATTTTGAATTTTGAATTTTGAATTTTGAATTTTGAATTTTGAATTTTGAATTTTGAATTTTGAATTTTGAATTTTGAATTTTGAATTTTGAATTTTGAATTTTGAATTTTGAATTTTGAATTTTGAATTTTGAATTTTGAATTTTGAATTTTGAATTTTGAATTTTGAATTTTGAATTTTGAATTTTGAATTTTGAATTTTGAATTTTGAATTTTGAATTTTGAATTTTTTGAATTTTGAATTTTGAATTTTGAATTTTGAATTTTGAATTTTGAATTTTGAATTTTGAATTTTGAATTTTGAATTTTGAATTTTGAATTTTGAATTTTGAATTTTGAATTTTGAATTTTGAATTTTGAATTTTGAATTTTGAATTTTGAATTTTGAATTTTGAATTTTGAATTTTGAATTTTGAATTTTGAATTTTGAATTTTGAATTTTGAATTTTGAATTTTGAATTTTGAATTTTGAATTTTGAATTTTGAATTTTGAATTTTGAATTTTGAATTTTGAATTTTGAATTTTGAATTTTGAATTTTGAATTTTGAATTTTGAATTTTGAATTTTGAATTTTGAATTTTGAATTTTGAATTTGAATTTTGAATTTTGAATTTTGAATTTTGAATTTTGAATTTTGAATTTTGAATTTTGAATTTTGAATTTTGAATTTTGAATTTTGAATTTTGAATTTTGAATTTTGAATTTTGAATTTTGAATTTTGAATTTTGAATTTTGAATTTTGAATTTTGAATTTTGAATTTTGAATTTTGAATTTTGAATTTTGAATTTTGAATTTTGAATTTTGAATTTTGAATTTTGAATTTTGAATTTTGAATTTTGAATTTTGAATTTTGAATTTTGAATTTTGAATTTTGAATTTTGAATTTTGAATTTTGAATTTTGAATTTTGAATTTTGAATTTTGAATTTTGAATTTTGAATTTTGAATTTTGAATTTTGAATTTTGAATTTTGAATTTTGAATTTTGAATTTTGAATTTGAATTTTGAATTTTGAATTTGAATTTTGAATTTTGAATTTTGAATTTTGAATTTTGAATTTTGAATTTTGAATTTTGAATTTTGAATTTTGAATTTTGAATTTTGAATTTTGAATTTTGAATTTTGAATTTTGAATTTTGAATTTTGAATTTTGAATTTTGAATTTTGAATTTTGAATTTTGAATTTTGAATTTTGAATTTTGAATTTTGAATTTTGAATTTTGAATTTTGAATTTTGAATTTTGAATTTTGAATTTTGAATTTGAATTTTGAATTTTGAATTTTGAATTTTGAATTTTGAATTTTGAATTTTGAATTTTGAATTTTGAATTTTGAATTTTGAATTTTGAATTTTGAATTTTGAATTTTGAATTTTGAATTTTGAATTTTGAATTTTGAATTTTGAATTTTGAATTTTGAATTTTGAATTTTGAATTTTGAATTTTGAATTTTGAATTTTGAATTTTGAATTTTGAATTTTGAATTTTGAATTTTGAATTTTGAATTTTGAATTTTGAATTTTGAATTTTGAATTTTGAATTTTGAATTTTAAATTTTAAATTTTGAATTTTGAATTTTGAATTTTGAATTTTGAATTTTGAATTTTGAATTTTGAATTTTGAATTTTGAATTTTGAATTTTGAATTTTGAATTTTGATTTCAACAATTGCCAGGCCTAGACAAAAAAAAACTTTTGAATTTTCTGAATTTCTTTATTTGTAAGGTACCTGCTAAACGACTTATAATTCCTAACGACCGAATTGTAAAAGCCAAATGCAAAAACCAAAAAGTCGGTTCATTTAAAATAATTTCAACAAATTAACATGCAACTTACATTTAGGTACTCTCCTTCTGTTTCGAAGCACTTTAAAACTTTTACGAGAACACTTTATGACACTATCCCGAAAAAAGAAAAGCAAACAATATTCAAGTGCAACTTAGCACCAACAAAAATTAATCACTTGCAAATAATAGTCTCTCACCATCTCTCAAAGGATTCATTTGGGTAGACCATTATTTCGTTTCGTGTATTTACATTCATTCTGGTGTACACATTGTAACTATTGTACTCAATATGGAATCGTGCTGCAGAAAGTATACTTTTGAGGAAAGTTGCAGTGCGATACAATACAGCAAAAGTGTATTTCGAATGGACCTTCTCTGCATATCGTCCTGTACTAGACAAGACAATTTTATGAAAATTGAAAAAGTTTCAAACTTGACATTAGCCATAAAATTAACTTTGTGTGAAATAGGAGCTCCGATGTTGCATACATGACATGGTTTTGGGGAGTTTTGTTTATAGGAATTTATTTTTATTTTCGGTCGAAAGGAAGCTATTTTTACTTTGAAAATTCAAGTCATTCTGATATACGATTTAATAATTTCCAGAAATTCAATCTGGTATCTTCAATGTCTTATTTTTTACGTAAATAATACAAATATTTAATAAATAATAATTAATTAAATTAACTATTTAAACAAATGGATCGGTATTAAAGGCGGCTGCCTAAAAACCTCGCAAAGAAGGCGATACCAATGGAAGTTTCACTTGATGGACCCAAGGGCAGAGGCAGACCACAGTATACATATATGTCAAATGGAAAAGCAACAAAAACGCATTGGTTTCGGCGATATCACGATCCACGATAGAGCTGCCTCCAGAAATAAGCTGAGAAATTACTGACAGAGCAAGCAGCATGCACATACCGCTGCACCCTAACCCAGTATAGCAAAGAAATTAGGAAAGCCAAGAGGGAATCCTGGAGGAAGTTCTGCGAAGAAATAGAAAACTTGCATGAAGGAGCGAGACTCCAGAAGATTCTAGCCAAGGATCCAACAAACCCCATCGGGACACTTAAAAACTCCGATGGAAACCAAACAAAAACAGGTAAGGAGACCCTGAAAGTCCTTCTAGGGTTTCACTTTCCTGGATCTACCATAACAACGATACGCACAGACCAATTGGATGACACCTCCTTTTTTCTCAGGGCTAACAAAAACGTCTTGCGAACCAAATATGTAGTAACCTTCAATAGGGTGGAATGGGCGATCAACTCTTTCGAACCCTACAAATCACCAGGGCCAGACGGTGTCTACTCAGCTTCAGCAGGCTCCGCTTTTACTAAAGGTACGTTGTGCTAGACGCGGCCGCACGACTGCGACTCGCTCATTCCATATAAAAACTCGTTTTTAAAATGAGAGAGAAACGAGTTTTTATATGGAATGAGCGAGTCGCAGTCGTGCGGCCGCGTCTAGCACAACGTACCTTAAGACTATTTAGAGCCAGCATAGCCTTGGGATACATTCCAATCACTTGGAAGCAGGTAAACGTTGCATTTCTGGCAAAGCCGGGGTGTGACCAAACCCTAGCGAAATCGTATAGACCAATAAGTCTAACCTCCTTCCTACTTAAGTCATTGGAAAAGCTCGTCGATAAACATATCAGGACAGGTGCTTGTCGCTTTTCCCGTTGCCTCCAAACCACCATACTTATCAGACTGGGAAATCGTGTGAATCAGTACTACACAATTTAGTTGGGAAGATTGAGATCACACTAGAAATCAAAGAAATAGGGCTCGCGGCCTTCCTAAATATAGAGGAGGCCTTCGACAACACTTCCTTTGCATCAATTGTACACGGCGCGCCTCGAGTGATGGAGTCCAAAACACCCTATGTCGGTGGATAAAATCAATGCTTCAAGGACGACAAGTACATGCAAAATTATTCAATGAAACCATGTATACAGCTGTCCTCAAAGGTTGCCCACAGGGGGGTATACTTTCACCCCTCCTGTGGAACTTTGTAGTGGACAGCCTACTGGTCCAGCTAAATAACACTGGCTTCTATACCCAAGGATATGCCGATGACATCAGCATCCTGATAAGGGGAAAATTTTCAGGAGTTCTTTCTGAACTCATGCAACAAGCTCTAACCCAAGTGGAGGATTGGTGTAGGAAGGTAGGCCTTCCGGCCAATCTCGCCAAAACAACACTAATAGCCTTCAGTCGCAAACACAACTTGGAAGGGCTCAATGCTCCAACGCTATTCAACCAACAACTGCAGTTTACCACGGAGGTAAAATATCTGGGACTCACCCTTGATAACAAACTAAATTGATCTACAAAGCTGTGGTCAAACCCCGTCAGACCTATGGCTCGAGAGTCTGGTGGACTAAAATCAAGCAAAAAACAGCAGAAGCGAAGTTGGGATCAAGCGCAAGCCTAGCCGGCGCCATGCGCCGTGCACCAACTTTAACTCTAGAGAAACTACTAGACCTGCCACCACAGGACCTCACAATCACAGAATAGGCAAGACTCGCACCGTACAGACTCCAATCATCGAACATGTGGACACCACAAAGGGTAGGACACTGCACGATTACAGAAATCATTGCAAACCCAATCCTAGATATGGGCAGCGACTATACCCCGGCGATGTACACTTTCGACTCCAACATCCAAACCTCAACGGTTAGGGAAGACTGGAGTAAATGGAACGATAAATCATCTATCAAATCACATCGTGTGGTACACGGTTGGGTCGAAGACAGACGAAGGAACAGGGGCAGGAGTTTATACTAAAACCAACAACTATAGTATCTCCCCTAGGTCAATATACAACTGTCTTCCAGGCAGAACTTATAGCCATAAACCTTGCAGCAGGGGAGAGAACTTGAAAGGGATATACCAACAAGACCATAAATATTCTCTCCGATAGTCAAGCTGCTATAAAAGCCATTGCAAGTCCCAAAACAACCTCTAAATTGGTTTGGGAATGCCAACAAAATCTCAAAAACCTAGCTACCCGAAACAACGAAACTCTGAAAAGGGTGAAAGGACATAAGGGGATCGAAGGAAATGAGAAAGCGGATGCCCTTGCAAGAGAGGGTTCCGAACTACCCTTAACTGGTCCTGAACCTGCAATCGGAATCAGTAAATCTACTGCCAGAAGCGTTTCTAAACGATGGACCGAGGATAAATTCCAAGATCGATGAAGATTCGCTGAAGAGCTGACGCACAGCAAGCGCATGCTGGGATCTAACTGGCATACTTGCTGCACCGAAGTCCTCAGTTTTAGCAAAACGAAGCTCAGGGCAGTGACAGGCCTTATAACCGGTCATTGTACTCTACGGAAACATCTGCATACAATAGGGATCTACACGCAAGACCGACTATGCCGCCTCTGCAACGAAGATGAGAAATCAGCCTCGCACGTTATTTTCGAATGCCCCGCTCTTATGAGCTGGAGACGAAATGTCAAATGTGAAAATTCGTTTCAATTTCCTTTACCAGTGAATCAGCGAAACGTTTCCACTAATTAAATTAGCGAGAACATCCTTCATTTTCACGATTTCTTCTCAGAAATACGCTTATCCTTCTTTTATTGAGAGCGTGAAATCAAATCCTTTTCGAAAATCTAAAATTCTTTTTTACAATAGAACAAACTTACATAACACCATCCTCTGCAATGCCATCAACCATCATAGTCAAGTCAGTTGAAAATTGCACTGAGCTGCAAGTACACATATACCATATGGGAGTTGACACATCCCGCGTTGCTATCCATACTCCGACTGACCCAGCATAGAAGATGCTTTTGAAAAAAAACTGAATTCCGCAAGAAATATCGAAAACTAGGAAAAAAATCACTTTGTTGGCTTCCGTCCAGGAATTATTTTTGCATGAGGAATTTCGAAAAAGAGTCATGTCCGACTTTTTGCATTCAGGGTTCAGGGTTCACCCATATCCGCACGTTCTAGATGCGGCCATCGCCTGATGTTTTTACTGCAGCAGCACCATCTGCTGCATTTCTATGCCATCAAAGGTCGACCAAAGCATCTTTTTGACATTATGCAATTCAATATAATTTCATTATAAATTTTTTTTCTTGCAATACTCAAAATATGAATTTCAAAAGCATATAGAGGTCAAAGGAATATTTTGCCCCATTCAATCTGAGAGAATATTATTTTAAATCAGTTTTGCCGTCATTTTTGTTTGTAAAAAAATAGGTTTGTAAAAAGCTATCCTTGAGGGACTTTGGGTACTAAAAGCAGTTTTGTTTGTCCGTTTGACAAAAGGATTGCGTCTAATTCCTTTACATTCTTTCGCCGAAAAGGCTCTAGCTCTATGAATAATAACGCTATATTTTGTCCTAATGCACGTACAATAAGCGGGTACTGGCCAGGTAATAAAAATGAGCCCTGAAAAATAAAAGGGCGTTAACGTGCGGTGCAGGATGCGGTGGTCGTGTCGCATAAAACACAACAAATACATAACTCCACCGTGGCGGCATAATAGTTAACAAATTTATCATGCTAAGCACCCAACCAGCTTAAGAGGAGCCCATACATCATCGCCGCGTTGCCGGGGTAGTGAGTTTAAGCTTTGCGGGAAAATATTGGGAGGCTTCGTGTCACCTCGTCCTGGGTGAAATTTATGTCATTATGAAGTCTCGGATTTAGGTAGCACACAAAAGTATTTCACGTTGCTGTGCTATGGCTGTGCTCAGCGTGTAAGAATAAACTTTCAGCAGCATCGCCGGCGGTGCCATGGGGAGAGAGAGTGTAATTTTAGAATTACAACCCTATACTGTCAAGGGTTATTATACAAATACAATTGAATATGATAAGGACACTGAGTGTGAAGGACTCTGTTATGGGCGAGCATCTGCTTGTTGTACGAGAGACACAAGTGTTTTCTATTCGTATTGAAATTGTGGTGTTTTCATACATTTAGAAAAATTTAGTCTATGGCCTCCATTACATAGTCATATTTATATTCTAATATGACATATGCCTAAGCCTACTCGATTCATTCAGTATAAATTTTTAGACGTGCACTAAACGAAATCGAGTAGGCTTTAGGATATGATAATATCTATTATAATCCTTCTTCTTCCTTGCCTCGTTCTTTATACCGCTCCATGGTTCCGCGTTGCTCGACCTGCGGTGTAGGCACATCGCCCGTTTTGGCGATAATTTCTCAGCATATTTCTACAGGCAGCTCTATCTTGGATCGTGTCATCGCCGAGACCAATGCGTTGTTGTTGCTTTTTCATTTGACACATCCAGGTGTTCTTCGGTCTGCCTCTGGCCTTGGGTCCATCAAGTGGAACTTCCATTGATATCGCTCTCTTTGCGGGGTTCTCAGGCGGACGCCTTTGAACATGGCAATACCAATCCATTCGTCGGTCTTCGAGCTTTTCGGTGATTGGTTGGTCTATGGACAAGCTGCCTCGGATGTAGCTACTCTTGATGTGGTCCCTTTTGGTTACACCAACTGACATGCGTAACATTTTCATTTCAGTCGCTGTCATTTCTTTCGCGTAACCTTCATACATGGTCCAGCATTCTGATCCATACATGAGTGCGGGACGTACAACCGTTTTGTACAACTTGCCCTTTAGCTTCAGTGGCATTTTCTTATCGCAGAAAACTCCAGAGTTTTCTCGCCACCTCATCCACCCAACCTTTGTGCGATGTTTGATGTCATCATCGCATGTAGCTCCGCTGTTCACCATCGAGCCAAGGTACTTGAACTTGGTACAAGACTTAAGCTGCTCTCCTTTGACGTACATTTCAGGTATCGGTGCATTTGGGTCTGAGAATTGGCAGCATAAGAACTCAGTCTTTGTTATACTTACCCTCAGTCCATGCTCCTCCAGAATGTCACACCATTTTGTAAGCGCAGCTTGCAAAGCAACGATGTTTGGGCTACTGAGGACTATATCATCAGCAAAAAGAAGAGATATTTCTAGGCCGTCGGAGACACGTGTTAATAAGTAGCACATGATGATGTTGAAGAGCAACGGACTCAATACACTGCCCTGGTGTACTCCGACATTCACCGGAAATTCTTCTGATTCACCCGCTGTGCATCTAACCTTAGTCGTAGCTCCATCATACATGTCTCGTATCATCCTGACGTATGCCTCAGGGACATTAAGTGCTCTCAAGGCCAACCATATCAGATCACGAGGTACTCTATCGAATGCCTTCTCCAAATCGATGAACACAAAGTACAAGTCCTTTCGTGCTGCTCTATACTTTTCCATCGCAATACGAATGCACTGAATCGCATCGACTGTAGATCGACCTTCAACAAAGCCGCATTGATTGTCATTCAACCGCACAATCTTTCTCAATCGGTTGCAGACAACTCGCTCGTAGATCTTTAGTGTATGAGGTGTTAACTTTATAGCCCTATAGTTGTTGAGTTTGCGTGAATCTCCCTTGTTCTTATAGAAAGGAAGAAGAAAACTTTCCCTGAAAGCATCAGGCATCGGTTGCCCACCTTTGATTTTGTTGAAGAGAACTGTGAGCCAACTAAGCCCGACATTTTCCATTTTCAACCAAAATTCCGCGGGGATTTTGTCCGGGCCGACTGCCTTTCCGCGTTTCATCTGATGCATTGCCTCCATCACCTCTTCCTCTGAGATATCTTCAATATTTGTGGTATTCGGCTCAACATCTTGAAAAGCTGCTCGAGGAAATTCTTCATTTAGAAGTTCGTCAAAATACTCTCGCATCCTGCTACAAATTGCCGTATCGTCAATCAGCAAGATACCTTGCGAGTCCTCCACGTACTTTGGCGCCTGTATTTCCCGAGCGTTCCTTCTCCTTTGGGCTGCGACCCTAAATATCCTGGCGTCGTGCTTAGGTCTCTCGCGCAAAGACGGTCCTTCGGTCGCAGTCTGAGTTTCTAATTCTTGGTAGAATTTCTCAGCTGCCTTCGCCTTTGCTTGAGCTACCAAGCGCTTTACTTTCTTCCGGCATTGCATATAATTTTCGCGAAGTTGAACCCGTTCGGCTTCACTGCTTGACTCACATTTCGTCCATGCCTTAAATGCGTTCGATTTGGCTTGCACTGCTTCCTTAGTTTCGGTGTTCCACCACCATGTTTCTTTCTTCGTGTGGAGTGGACCTTTCGAAACTCCAAGTGCCTTTTCCGCCTCACCTACTGACATTTCAGCGAAACTATTCCACATTTGTGTTGGACTGTGCTCGGTGCAGTTTATGTTGTTTTGAAACCACTCCGTCATTTTATCAATGAATGGAGTTACTACAGGTTCAAAGTTGTCGTTTGTGAGATTGTGCCACTTGATTTTTTCGACAGGCTTGGGAGTTCTTCTATTTCTTGCTCCTCCTGCTTTCAAAATAAATTCTGACAGGAGCAAACGATGTTGGCTGACGACAGATTCACCCAAGATCACCTTGCAGTCTCTTACCCACCTTCTCATAAAATCGAAACAGAGGTGGTAATCGATCTGCGTTTCGTGTTTCCTATCTCCGTGTCCACTACTGTAGGTGATTAGGTGTCTCTCGTTTTTCACAAACCATGTATTTAGGATTACCAAACCATGCGATCTGCACATGGTCAGAATAGCTTCACCTTCGTCATTTCTGACCGTAGAAGGGCTACCCTTTCCACCATGGCAATCCTCGTAATCATAATTTGATTCACCCACATGGCCATTTAAATCTCCTCCCAAGAACACCAATTCGGTATCTGGAATGGTCTGAATTAGGGTGTCAACGTCGTTCCAAAATGCCTCTTTTTCTTCTGGTGGCAGTCCCACTTGGGGAGCGTAGGCACTTATTACGTTCCACACCCTTCCGCAGATAACCAATTTGATGCTGATCAAGCGGTCACTTCTCTTCGCGACACTTATTATACTGCCAAGTAAAGACGACGCCAGAATAATGCCAACTCCGTTTCTTTGGTTTGTAATTCCATAGTAGTACAATTTGTACTTCATGGAATTCGTAAGAAACCGGGCTCTGTCGATATGGGTATTTCGCCACTTTGTCTCTTGCACGCACATAATGTCTATCCCTCTCCGCTTCATGATATCCTCAATCTCCTCGCTCTTTGACGTCATGGAACCGACATTCCAGCTTGCAACCCTCAGCTTCTCCACAATGTAATTGGACTGCCTTATATTGCTCGCCCCCGGAAACCGTCGAGCTCTGGCGCGAACTAGGTTCGCCCCGGGATCCCTCAACCGCATAGCAGAAGTAGTGCCCAGCGGGGTAGTGCTTGTATCTGCGTCAATTTCCATAAGGCCTTCCATTCTTTTACACCTTTTGGAGAAAGGTTGTGTTTTTGGCACTAGTGTGTGGAAATAAGTAAATTTATGGACTTTCCTTTTACGTCCGCCGGCTATCTCCAGACGCGGCAACCCATACACACACACACTAACCTATGGGAGGTCTTGTTGATGTTAAAACGTGCCTCAGGCTTCAGATGTCATGGTTGCCTGCGACCTTCGCATACTAGCGGCCAAGCACCCTCTTGACCATGCATCCCTCGGCGCATGCTGATCCACCTTGGATTAGGTCCCTTTTTAGTCGCCTTCTACGACTCGCCGGGAAAGGCGGTGGCATTATTCGCGACCCATGCCACAGGGCATGATAATATCTATTATAATATATAATATCTATTATAATATATATTACCAATATATGAATTTGTAATAGCGCCCTAACAGACGTGGTGCCTTGGAGAATGGAACAGAATAAGTAAAAATACGTATGTACATACATATGTATAGTACAAACAAACACGAGAGGCGTTCGCTTTCAATCTGTCATTCAGAGAGTGCATACCGTCTCGAGTATTCAGCAATCTCAGAAAAACAACTGTGTTGTAAAAGGTGTCCGCCAAAGAAAAAGTCATCAGCCGCAAAAAGGATTGATATAAATACAATCCCGCCAAAATACTCGCATCTTGTCTCAGTGATAGTGGTGGAGCAAATTTTTTTCAACGCTTATTGGCGGGGAGCTGAATGAGGGTACTACTTGCTGCTATGTTCTTTTCTTGATTACATTTAATTTTGAAGCTTCCAGTCTTATAGAAAATAAAAATGCGTTTTAGAACCTTATTTTGCTTTCCTTCCTATGGAACTCGTTTTTTTCTATACGACAAAAGTTCTTTCATAAATTTCTTAACATTGATTTTATTCTGTTATTAACCTTATTCATAAGCTCCCCGCCAAATAGCGTTGAAAAAAATCTGCTCCACCACCATCATTGAGACAAGATGCGAGTATTTTGGCGGGATTGTATTTATATCGATCCTTTTTGCGGCTGATGACCTTTTCTTTGGCGGACACCTATGATTTGCATTTTTGTGATTTCAAATGAAAATTTCCGAAAATGGGTTTTGAAAAAGTCGGTGTAGAGCGCATTGAGAGCTACGTTTTGCTGAAAGAACCAGAGTCCTAGCTATCACCATTCAAAAGATACAGCCTCCCAAAGGCGACCCAATAAATGCCAACTTTGACCCATCTACGCTCAATATTTAGCGAGATATTTGCATTTTTGTGATTTCAAATGAAAATTTCCGAAAATGGGTTTTGAAAAAGTCGATGTAGAGCGCATTCAGAGCTACGTTTTGCTGAAAGAACCAGAGTCCTAGCTATCACCATTCAAAAGAAACAGCCTCCCAAAGGCGACCCAATAAATGCCAACTTTGACCCATCTACGCTCAATATTTAGCGAGATATTTGCATTTTTGTGATTTCAAATGAAAATTTCCGAAAATGGGTTTTGAAAAAGTCGATGTAGAGCGCATTGAGAGCTACGTTTTGCTGAAAGAACCAGAGTCCTAGCTATCACCATTCAAAAGATACAGCCTCCCAAAGGCGACCCAATAAATGCCAACTTTGACCCATCTACGCTCAATATTTAGCGAGATATTTGCATTTTTGTGATTTCAAATGAAAATTTCCGAAAATGGATTTTGAAAAAGTCGATGTAGAGCGCATTCAGAGCTACGTTTTGCTGAAAGAACCAGAGTCCTAGCTATCACCATTCAAAAGATACAGCCTCCCAAAGGCGACCCAATAAATGCCAACTTTGACCCATCTACGCTCAATATTTAGCGAGATATTTGCATTTTTGTGATTTCAAATGAAAATTTCCGAAAATGGGTTTTGAAAAAGTCGATGTAGAGCGCATTGAGAGCTACGTTTTGCTGAAAGAACCAGAGTCCTAGCTATCACCATTCAAAAGATACAGCCTCCCAAAGGCGACCCAATAAATGCCAACTTTGACCCATCTACGCTCAATATTTAGCGAGATATTTGCATTTTTGTGATTTCAAATGAAAATTTCCGAAAATGGGTTTTGAAAAAGTCGATGTAGAGCGCATTGAGAGCTACGTTTTGCTGAAAGAACCAGAGTCCTAGCTATCACCATTCAAAAGATACAGCCTCCCAAAGGCGACCCAATAAATGCCAACTTTGACCCATCTACGCTCAATATTTAGCGAGATATTTGCATTTTTGTGATTTCAAATGAAAATTTCCGAAAATGGGTTTTGAAAAAGTCGCTGTAGAGCGCATTGAGAACTACGTTTTGCTGAAAGAACCAGAGTCCTAGCTATCACCATTCAAAAGATACAGCCTCCCAAAGGCGACCCAATAAATGCCAACTTTGACCCATCTACGCTCAATATTTAGCGAGATATTTGCATTTTTGTGATTTCAAATGAAAATTTCCGAAAATGGGTTTTGAAAAAGTCGATGTAGAGCACATTGAGAGCTACGTTTTGCTGAAAGAACCAGAGTCCTAGCTATCACCATTCAAAAGATACAGCCTCCCAAAGGCGACCCAATAAATGCCAACTTTGACCCATCTACGCTCAATATTTAGCGAGATATTTGCATTTTTGTGATTTCAAATGAAAATTTCCGAAAATGGGTTTTGAAAAAGTCGATGTAGAGCGCATTGAGAGCTACGTTTTGCTGAAAGAACCAGAGTCCTAGCTATCACCATTCAAAAGATACAGCCTCCCAAAGGCGACCCAATAAATGCCAACTTTGACCCATCTACGCTCAATATTTAGCGAGATATTTGCATTTTTGTGATTTCAAATGAAAATTTCCGAAAATGGGTTTTGAAAAAGTCGATGTAGAGCGCATTGAGAGCTACGTTTTGCTGAAAGAACGAGAGTCCTAGCTTTTACCATTCAAAAGATACAGCCTCCCAAAGGCGACCCAATAAATGCCAACTTTGACCCATCTACGCTCAATATTTAGCGAGATATTTGCATTTTTGTGATTTCAAATGAAAATGTCCGAAAATGGGTTTTGAAAAAGTCGATGTAGAGCGCATTGAGAGCTACGTTTTGCTGAAAGAACCAGAGTCCTAGCTATCACCATTCAAAAGATACAGCCTCCCAAAGGCGACCCAATAAATGCCAACTTTGACCCATCTACGCTCAATATTTAGCGAGATATTTGCATTTTTGTGATTTCAAATGAAAATTTCCGAAAATGGGTTTTGAAAAAGTCGATGTAGAGCGCATTGAGAGCTACGTTTTGCTGAAAGAACGAGAGTCCTAGCTTTTACCATTCAAAAGATACAGCCTCCCAAAGGCGACCCAATAAATGCCAACTTTGACCCATCTACGCTCAATATTTAGCGAGATATTTGCATTTTTGTGATTTCAAATGAAAATGTCCGAAAATGGGTTTTGAAAAAGTCGATGTAGAGCGCATTGAGAGCTACGTTTTGCTGAAAGAACCAGAGTCCTAGCTATCACCATTCAAAAGATACAGCCTCCCAAAGGCGACCCAATAAATGCCAACTTTGACCCATCTACGCTCAATATTTAGCGAGATATTTGCATTTTTGTGATTTCAAATGAAAATATCCGAAAATGGGTTTTGAAAAAGTCGATGTAGAGCGCATTGAGAGCTACGTTTTGCTGAAAGAACCAGAGTCCTAGCTATCACCATTCAAAAGATACAGCCTCCCAAAGGCGACCCAATAAATGCCAACTTTGACCCATCTACGCTCAATATTTAGCGAGATATTTGCATTTTTGTGATTTCAAATGAAAATTTCCGAAAATGGGTTTTGAAAAAGTCGATGTAGAGCGCATTGAGAGCTACGTTTTGCTGAAAGAACCAGAGTCCTAGCTATCACCATTCAAAAGATACAGCCTCCCAAAGGCGACCCAATAAATGCCAACTTTGACCCATCTACGCTCAATATTTAGCGAGATATTTGCATTTTTGTGATTTCAAATGAAAATTTCCGAAAATGGGTTTTGAAAAAGTCGATGTAGAGCGCATTGAGAGCTACGTTTTGCTGAAAGAACCAGAGTCCTAGCTATCACCATTCAAAAGATACAGCCTCCCAAAGGCGACCCAATAAATGCCAACTTTGACCCATCTACGCTCAATATTTAGCGAGATATTTGCATTTATGTGATTTCAAATGAAAATTTCCGAAAATGGGTTTTGAAAAAGTCGATGTAGAGCGCATTGAGAGCTACGTTTTGCTGAAAGAACCAGAGTCCTAGCTATCACCATTCAAAAGATACAGCCTCCCAAAGGCGACCCAATAAATGCCAACTTTGACCCATCTACGCTCAATATTTAGCGAGATATTTGCATTTTTGTGATTTCAAATGAAAATTTCCGAAAATGGGTTTTGAAAAAGTCGATGTAGAGCGCATTGAGAGCTATGTTTTGCTGAAAGAACCAGAGTCCTAGCTATCACCATTCAAAAGATACAGCCTCCCAAAGGCGACCCAATAAATGCCAACTTTGACCCATCTACGCTCAATATTTAGCGAGATATTTGCATTTTTGTGATTTCAAATGAAAATTTCCGAAAATGGGTTTTGAAAAAGTCGATGTAGAGCACATTGAGAGCTACGTTTTGCTGAAAGAACCAGAGTCCTAGCTATCACCATTCAAAAGATACAGCCTCCCAAAGGCGACGCAATAAATGCCAACTTTGACCCATCTACGCTCAATATTTAGCGAGATATTTGCATTTTTGTGATTTCAAATGAAAATTTCCGAAAATGGGTTTTGAAAAAGTCGATGTTGAGCACATTGAGAGCTACGTTTTGCTGAAAGAACCAGAGTCCTAGCTATCACCATTCAAAAGATACAGCCTCCCAAAGGCGACCCAATAAATGCCAACTTTGACCCATCTACGCTTAATATTTAGCGAGATATTTGCATTTTTGTGATTTCAAATGAAAATTTCCGAAAATGGGTTTTGAAAAAGTCGATGTTGAGCACATTGAGAGCTACGTTTTGCTGAAAAAACCAGAGTCCTAGCTATCACCATTCAAAAGATACAGCCTCCCAAAGGCGACCCAATAAATGCCAACTTTGACCCATCTACGCTCAATATTTAGCGAGATATTTGCATTTTCGTGATTTCAAATGAAAATTTCCGAAAATGGGTTTTGAAAAAGTCGATGTAGAGCGCATTGAGAGCTACGTTTTGCTGAAAGAACCAGAGTCCTAGCTATCACCATTCAAAAGATACAGCCTCCCAAAGGCGACCCAATAAATGCCAACTTTGACCCATCTACGCTCAATATTTAGCGAGATATTTGCATTTTTGTGATTTCAAATGAAAATTTCCGAAAATGGGTTTTGAAAAAGTCGATGTAGAGCGCATTGAGAGCTACGTTTTGCTGAAAGAACCAGAGTCCTAGCTTTTACCATTCAAAAGATACAGCCTCCCAAAGGCGACCCAATAAATGCCAACTTTGACCCATCTACGCTCAATATTTAGCGAGATATTTGCATTTATGTGATTTCAAATGAAAATTTCCGAAAATGGGTTTTGAAAAAGTCGATGTAGAGCGCATTGAGAGCTACGTTTTGCTGAAAGAACCAGAGTCCTAGCTATCACCATTCAAAAGATACAGCCTCCCAAAGGCGACCCAATAAATGCCAACTTTGACCCATCTACGCTCAATATTTAGCGAGATATTTGCATTTTTGTGATTTCAAATGAAAATTTCCGAAAATGGGTTTTGAAAAAGTCGATGTAGAGCGCATTGAGAGCTACGTTTTGCTGAAAGAACCAGAGTCCTAGCTATCACCATTCAAAAGATACAGCCTCCCAAAGGCGACCCAATAAATGCCAACTTTGACCCATCTACGCTCAATATTTAGCGAGATATTTGCATTTATGTGATTTCAAATGAAAATTTCCGAAAATGGGTTTTGAAAAAGTCGATGTAGAGCGCATTGAGAGCTACGTTTTGCTGAAAGAACCAGAGTCCTAGCTATCACCATTCAAAAGATACAGCCTCCCAAAGGCGACCCAATAAATGCCAACTTTGACCCATCTACGCTCAATATTTAGCGAGATATTTGCATTTTTGTGATTTCAAATGAAAATTTCCGAAAATGGGTTTTGAAAAAGCCGATGTAGAGCGCATTGAGAGCTATGTTTTGCTGAAAGAACCAGAGTCCTAGCTATCACCATTCAAAAGATACAGCCTCCCAAAGGCGACCCAATAAATGCCAACTTTGACCCATCTACGCTCAATATTTAGCGAGATATTTGCATTTTTGTGATTTCAAATGAAAATTTCCGAAAATGGGTTTTGAAAAAGTCGATGTAGAGCACATTGAGAGCTACGTTTTGCTGAAAGAACCAGAGTCCTAGCTATCACCATTCAAAAGATACAGCCTCCCAAAGGCGACGCAATAAATGCCAACTTTGACCCATCTACGCTCAATATTTAGCGAGATATTTGCATTTTTGTGATTTCAAATGAAAATTTCCGAAAATGGGTTTTGAAAAAGTCGATGTTGAGCACATTGAGAGCTACGTTTTGCTGAAAGAACCAGAGTCCTAGCTATCACCATTCAAAAGATACAGCCTCCCAAAGGCGACCCAATAAATGCCAACTTTGACATATCTACGCTTAATATTTAGCGAGATATTTGCATTTTTGTGATTTCAAATGAAAATTTCCGAAAATGGGTTTTGAAAAAGTCGATGTTGAGCACATTGAGAGCTACGTTTTGCTGAAAGAACCAGAGTCCTAGCTATCACCATTCAAAAGATACAGCCTCCCAAAGGCGACCCAATAAATGCCAACTTTGACCCATCTACGCTCAATATTTAGCGAGATATTTGCATTTTTGTGATTTCAAATGAAAATTTCCGAAAATGGGTTTTGAAAAAGTCGATGTAGAGCGCATTGAGAGCTATGTTTTGCTGAAAGAACCAGAGTCCTAGCTATCACCATTCAAAAGATACAGCCTCCCAAAGGCGACCCAATAAATGCCAACTTTGACCCATCTACGCTCAATATTTAGCGAGATATTTGCATTTTTGTGATTTCAAATGAAAATTTCCGAAAATGGGTTTTGAAAAAGTCGATGTAGAGCACATTGAGAGCTACGTTTTGCTGAAAGAACCAGAGTCCTAGCTATCACCATTCAAAAGATACAGCCTCCCAAAGGCGACGCAATAAATGCCAACTTTGACCCATCTACGCTCAATATTTAGCGAGATATTTGCATTTTTGTGATTTCAAATGAAAATTTCCGAAAATGGGTTTTGAAAAAGTCGATGTTGAGCACATTGAGAGCTACGTTTTGCTGAAAGAACCAGAGTCCTAGCTATCACCATTCAAAAGATACAGCCTCCCAAAGGCGACCCAATAAATGCCAACTTTGACATATCTACGCTTAATATTTAGCGAGATATTTGCATTTTTGTGATTTCAAATGAAAATTTCCGAAAATGGGTTTTGAAAAAGTCGATGTTGAGCACATTGAGAGCTACGTTTTGCTGAAAGAACCAGAGTCCTAGCTATCACCATTCAAAAGATACAGCCTCCCAAAGGCGACCCAATAAATGCCAACTTTGACATATCTACGCTTAATATTTAGCGAGATATTTGCATTTTTGTGATTTCAAATGAAAATTTCCGAAAATGGGTTTTGAAAAAGTCGATGTTGAGCACATTGAGAGCTACGTTTTGCTGAAAGAACCAGAGTCCTAGCTATCACCATTCAAAAGATACAGCCTCCCAAAGGCGACCCAATAAATGCCAACTTTGACCCATCTACGCTCAATATTTAGCGAGATATTTGCATTTTTGTGATTTCAAATGAAAATTTCCGAAAATGGGTTTTGAAAAAGCCGATGTAGAGCGCATTGAGAGCTATGTTTTGCTGAAAGAACCAGAGTCCTAGCTATCACCATTCAAAAGATACAGCCTCCCAAAGGCGACCCAATAAATGCCAACTTTGACCCATCTACGCTCAATATTTAGCGAGATATTTGCATTTTTGTGATTTCAAATGAAAATTTCCGAAAATGGGTTTTGAAAAAGTCGATGTAGAGCACATTGAGAGCTACGTTTTGCTGAAAGAACCAGAGTCCTAGCTATCACCATTCAAAAGATACAGCCTCCCAAAGGCGACGCAATAAATGCCAACTTTGACCCATCTACGCTCAATATTTAGCGAGATATTTGCATTTTTGTGATTTCAAATGAAAATTTCCGAAAATGGGTTTTGAAAAAGTCGATGTTGAGCACATTGAGAGCTACGTTTTGCTGAAAGAACCAGAGTCCTAGCTATCACCATTCAAAAGATACAGCCTCCCAAAGGCGACCCAATAAATGCCAACTTTGACATATCTACGCTTAATATTTAGCGAGATATTTGCATTTTTGTGATTTCAAATGAAAATTTCCGAAAATGGGTTTTGAAAAAGTCGATGTTGAGCACATTGAGAGCTACGTTTTGCTGAAAGAACCAGAGTCCTAGCTATCACCATTCAAAAGATACAGCCTCCCAAAGGCGACCCAATAAATGCCAACTTTGACCCATCTACGCTCAATATTTAGCGAGATATTTGCATTTTTGTGATTTCAAATGAAAATTTCCGAAAATGGGTTTTGAAAAAGTCGATGTAGAGCGCATTGAGAGCTACGTTTTGCTGAAAGAACCAGAGTCCTAGCTATCACCATTCAAAAGATACAGCCTCCCAAAGGCGACCCAATAAATGCCAACTTTGACCCATCTACGCTCAATATTTAGCGAGATATTTGCATTTTTGTGATTTCAAATGAAAATTTCCGAAAATGGGTTTTGAAAAAGTCGATGTAGAGCGCATTGAGAGCTACGTTTTGCTGAAAGAACCAGAGTCCTAGCTTTTACCATTCAAAAGTTACAGCCTCCCAAAGGCGACCCAATAAATGCCAACTTTGACCCATCTACGCTCAATATTTAGCGAGATATTTGCATTTATGTGATTTCAAATGAAAATTTCCGAAAATGGGTTTTGAAAAAGTCGATGTAGAGCGCATTGAGAGCTACGTTTTGCTGAAAGAACCAGAGTCCTAGCTATCACCATTCAAAAGATACAGCCTCCCAAAGGCGACCCAATAAATGCCAACTTTGACCCATCTACGCTCAATATTTAGCGAGATATTTGCATTTTTGTGATTTCAAATGAAAATTTCCGAAAATGGGTTTTGAAAAAGTCGATGTAGAGCGCATTGAGAGCTACGTTTTGCTGAAAGAACCAGAGTCCTAGCTATCACCATTCAAAAGATACAGCCTCCCAAAGGCGACGCAATAAATGCCAACTTTGACCCATCTACGCTCAATATTTAGCGAGATATTTGCATTTTTGTGATTTCAAATGAAAATTTCCGAAAATGGGTTTTGAAAAAGTCGATGTAGAGCGCATTGAGAGCTACGTTTTGCTGAAAGAACCAGAGTCCTAGCTATCACCATTCAAAAGATACAGCCTCCCAAAGGCGACCCAATAAATGCCAACTTTGACCCATCTACGCTCAATATTTAGCGAGATATTTGCATTTTTGTGATTTCAAATGAAAATTTCCGAAAATGGGTTTTGAAAAAGTCGATGTAGAGCACATTGAGAGCTACGTTTTGCTGAAAGAACCAGAGTCCTAGCTATCACCATTCAAAAGATACAGCCTCCCAAAGGCGACCCAATAAATGCCAACTTTGACCCATCTACGCTCAATATTTAGCGAGATATTTGCATTTTTGTGATTTCAAATGAAAATTTCCGAAAATGGGTTTTGAAAAAGTCGATGTAGAGCACATTGAGAGCTACGTTTTGCTGAAAGAACCAGAGTCCTAGCTATCACCATTCAAAAGATACAGCCTCCCAAAGGCGACCCAATAAATGCCAACTTTGACCCATCTACGCTCAATATTTAGCGAGATATTTGCATTTTTGTGATTTCAAATGAAAATTTCCGAAAATGGGTTTTGAAAAAGTCGATGTAGAGCACATTGAGAGCTACGTTTTGCTGAAAGAACCAGAGTCCTAGCTATCACCATTCAAAAGATACAGCCTCCCAAAGGCGACGCAATAAATGCCAACTTTGACCCATCTACGCTCAATATTTAGCGAGATATTTGCATTTTTGTGATTTCAAATGAAAATTTCCGAAAATGGGTTTTGAAAAAGTCGATGTAGAGCGCATTGAGAGCTACGTTTTGCTGAAAGAACCAGAGTCCTAGCTATCACCATTCAAAAGATACAGCCTCCCAAAGGCGACCCAATAAATGCCAACTTTGACATATCTACGCTTAATATTTAGCGAGATATTTGCATTTTTGTGATTTCAAATGAAAATTTCCGAAAATGGGTTTTGAAAAAGTCGATGTTGAGCACATTGAGAGCTACGTTTTGCTGAAAGAACCAGAGTCCTAGCTATCACCATTCAAAAGATACAGCCTCCCAAAGGCGACCCAATAAATGCCAACTTTGACCCATCTACGCTCAATATTTAGCGAGATATTTGCATTTTTGTGATTTCAAATGAAAATTTCCGAAAATGGGTTTTGAAAAAGTCGATGTAGAGCGCATTGAGAGCTACGTTTTGCTGAAAGAACCAGAGTCCTAGCTATCACCATTCAAAAGATACAGCCTCAGAAAGGCGACCCAATAAATGCCAACTTTGACATATCTACGCTTAATATTTAGCGAGATATTTGCATTTTTGTGATTTCAAATGAAAATTTCCGAAAATGGGTTTTGAAAAAGTCGATGTTGAGCACATTGAGAGCTACGTTTTGCTGAAAGAACCAGAGTCCTAGCTATCACCATTCAAAAGATACAGCCTCCCAAAGGCGACCCAATAAATGCCAACTTTGACCCATCTACGCTCAATATTTAGCGAGATATTTGCATTTTTGTGATTTCAAATGAAAATTTCCGAAAATGGGTTTTGAAAAAGTCGATGTAGAGCGCATTGAGAGCTACGTTTTGCTGAAAGAACCAGAGTCCTAGCTATCACCATTCAAAAGATACAGCCTCCCAAAGGCGACCCAATAAATGCCAACTTTGACCCATCTACGCTCAATATTTAGCGAGATATTTGCATTTTTGTGATTTCAAATGAAAATTTCCGAAAATGGGTTTTGAAAAAGTCGATGTAGAGCGCATTGAGAGCTACGTTTTGCTGAAAGAACCAGAGTCCTAGCTTTTACCATTCAAAAGATACAGCCTCCCAAAGGCGACCCAATAAATGCCAACTTTGACCCATCTACGCTCAATATTTAGCGAGATATTTGCATTTATGTGATTTCAAATGAAAATTTCCGAAAATGGGTTTTGAAAAAGTCGATGTAGAGCGCATTGAGAGCTACGTTTTGCTGAAAGAACCAGAGTCCTAGCTATCACCATTCAAAAGATACAGCCTCCCAAAGGCGACCCAATAAATGCCAACTTTGACCCATCTACGCTCAATATTTAGCGAGATATTTGCATTTTTGTGATTTCAAATGAAAATTTCCGAAAATGGGTTTTGAAAAAGTCGATGTAGAGCGCATTGAGAGCTACGTTTTGCTGAAAGAACCAGAGTCCTAGCTATCACCATTGAAAAGATACAGCCTCCCAAAGGCGACCCAATAAATGCCAACTTTGACCCATCTACGCTCAATATTTAGCGAGATATTTGCATTTTTGTGATTTCAAATGAAAATTTCCGAAAATGGGTTTTGAAAAAGTCGATGTAGAGCACATTGAGAGCTACGTTTTGCTGAAAGAACCAGAGTCCTAGCTATCACCATTCAAAAGATACAGCCTCCCAAAGGCGACCCAATAAATGCCAACTTTGACCCATCTACGCTCAATATTTAGCGAGATATTTGCATTTTTGTGATTTCAAATGAAAATTTCCGAAAATGGGTTTTGAAAAAGTCGATGTAGAGCACATTGAGAGCTACGTTTTGCTGAAAGAACCAGAGTCCTAGCTATCACCATTCAAAAGATACAGCCTCCCAAAGGCGACCCAATAAATGCCAACTTTGACCCATCTACGCTCAATATTTAGCGAGATATTTGCATTTTTGTGATTTCAAATGAAAATTTCCGAAAATGGGTTTTGAAAAAGTCGATGTAGAGCACATTGAGAGCTACGTTTTGCTGAAAGAACCAGAGTCCTAGCTATCACCATTCAAAAGATACAGCCTCCCAAAGGCGACCCAGTAAATGCCAACTTTGACCCATCTACGCTCAATATTTAGCGAGATATTTGCATTTTTGTGATTTCAAATGAAAATTTCCGAAAATGGGTTTTGAAAAAGTCGATGTAGAGCGCATTGAGAGCTACGTTTTGCTGAAAGAACCAGAGTCCTAGCTATCACCATTCAAAAGATACAGCCTCCCAAAGGCGACCCAATAAATGCCAACTTTGACCCATCTACGCTCAATATTTAGCGAGATATTTGCATTTTTGTGATTTCAAATGAAAATTTCCGAAAATGGGTTTTGAAAAAGTCGATGTTGAGCACATTGAGAGCTACGTTTTGCTGAAAGAACCAGAGTCCTAGCTATCACCATTCAAAAGATACAGCCTCCCAAAGGCGACCCAATAAATGCCAACTTTGACCCATCTACGCTCAATATTTAGCGAGATATTTGCATTTTTGTGATTTCAAATGAAAATTTCCGAAAATGGGTTTTGAAAAAGTCGATGTAGAGCGCATTGAGAGCTACGTTTTGCTGAAAGAACCAGAGTCCTAGCTATCACCATTCAAAAGATACAGCCTCCCAAAGGCGACCCAATAAATGCCAACTTTGACCCATCTACGCTCAATATTTAGCGAGATATTTGCATTTTTGTGATTTCAAATGAAAATTTCCGAAAATGGGTTTTGAAAAAGTCGATGTAGAGCGCATTGAGAGCTACGTTTTGCTGAAAGAACCAGAGTCCTAGCTTTTACCATTCAAAAGATACAGCCTCCCAAAGGCGACCCAATAAATGCCAACTTTGACCCATCTACGCTCAATATTTAGCGAGATATTTGCATTTATGTGATTTCAAATGAAAATTTCCGAAAATGGGTTTTGAAAAAGTCGATGTAGAGCGCATTGAGAGCTACGTTTTGCTGAAAGAACCAGAGTCCTAGCTATCACCATTCAAAAGATACAGCCTCCCAAAGGCGACCCAATAAATGCCAACTTTGACCCATCTACGCTCAATATTTAGCGAGATATTTGCATTTTTGTGATTTCAAATGAAAATTTCCGAAAATGGGTTTTGAAAAAGTCGATGTAGAGCGCATTGAGAGCTACGTTTTGCTGAAAGAACCAGAGTCCTAGCTATCACCATTCAAAAGATACAGCCTCCCAAAGGCGAACCAATAAATGCCAACTTTGACCCATCTACGCTCAATATTTAGCGAGATATTTGCATTTTTGTGATTTCAAATGAAAATTTCCGAAAATGGGTTTTGAAAAAGTCGATGTAGAGCGCATTGAGAGCTACGTTTTGCTGAAAGAACCAGAGTCCTAGCTATCACCATTCAAAAGATACAGCCTCCCAAAGGCGACCCAATAAATGCCAACTTTGACCCATCTACGCTCAATATTTAGCGAGATATTTGCATTTTTGTGATTTCAAATGAAAATTTCCGAAAATGGGTTTTGAAAAAGTCGATGTAGAGCGCATTGAGAGCTACGTTTTGCTGAAAGATCCAGAGTCCTAGCTTTTACCATTCAAAAGATACAGCCTCCCAAAGGCGACCCAATAAATGCCAGCTTTGACCCACCTACGCTCAATATTTAGCGAGATATTTGCATTTTTGTGATTTCAAATGAAAATTTCCGAAAATGGGTTTTGAAAAAGTCGATGTAGAGCGCATTGAGAGCTACGTTTTGCTGAAAGAACCAGAGTCCTAGCTATCACCATTCAAAAGATACAGCCTCCCAAAGGCGACCCAATAAATGCCAACTTTGACCCATCTACGCTCAATATTTAGCGAGATATTTGCATTTTTGTGATTTCAAATGAAAATTTCCGAAAATGGGTTTTGAAAAAGTCGATGTAGAGCGCATTGAGAGCTACGTTTTGCTGAAAGAACCAGAGTCCTAGCTATCACCATTCAAAAGATACAGCCTCCCAAAGGCGACCCAATAAATGCCAACTTTGACCCATCTACGCTCAATATTTAGCGAGATATTTGCATTTTTGTGATTTCAAATGAAAATTTCCGAAAATGGGTTTTGAAAAAGCCGATGTAGAGCGCATTGAGAGCTATGTTTTGCTGAAAGAACCAGAGTCCTAGCTATCACCATTCAAAAAAAACAGCCTCCCAAAGGCGACCCAATAAATGCCAACTTTGACCCATCTACGCTCAATATTTAGCGAGATATTTGCATTTTTGTGATTTCAAATGAAAATTTCCGAAAATGGGTTTTGAAAAAGCCGATGTAGAGCGCATTGAGAGCTATGTTTTGCTGAAAGAACCAGAGTCCTAGCTATCACCATTCAAAAAAAACAGCCTCCCAAAGGCGACCCAATAAATGCCAACTTTGACCCATCTACGCTCAATATTTAGCGAGATATTTGCATTTTTGTGATTTCAAATGAAAATTTCCGAAAATGGGTTTTGAAAAAGCCGATGTAGAGCGCATTGAGAGCTATGTTTTGCTGAAAGAACCAGAGTCCTAGCTATCACCATTCAAAAAAAACAGCCTCCCAAAGGCGACCCAATAAATGCCAACTTTGACCCATCTACGCTCAATATTTAGCGAGATATTTGCATTTTTGTGATTTCAAATGAAAATTTCCGAAAATGGGTTTTGAAAAAGTCGATGTAGAGCGCATTGAGAGCTACGTTTTGCTGAAAGAACCAGAGTCCTAGCTATCACCATTCAAAAGATACAGCCTCCCAAAGGCGACCCAATAAATGCCAACTTTGACCCATCTACGCTCAATATTTAGCGAGATATTTGCATTTTTGTGATTTCAAATGAAAATTTCCGAAAATGGGTTTTGAAAAAGTCGATGTAGAGCGCATTGAGAGCTACGTTTTGCTGAAAGATCCAGAGTCCTAGCTTTTACCATTCAAAAGATACAGCCTCCCAAAGGCGACCCAATAAATGCCAGCTTTGACCCACCTACGCTCAATATTTAGCGAGATATTTGCATTTATGTGATTTCAAATGAAAATTTCCGAAAATGGGTTTTGAAAAAGTCGATGTAGAGCGCATTGAGAGCTACGTTTTGCTGAAAGAACCAGAGTCCTAGCTATCACCATTCAAAAGATACAGCCTCCCAAAGGCGACCCAATAAATGCCAACTTTGACCCATCTACGCTCAATATTTAGCGAGATATTTGCATTTTTGTGATTTGAAATGAAAATTTCCGAAAATGGGTTTTGAAAAAGTCGATGTAGAGCGCATTGAGAGCTACGTTTTGCTGAAAGATCCAGAGTCCTAGCTTTTACCATTCAAAAGATACAGCCTCCCAAAGGCGACCCAATAAATGCCAGCTTTGACCCATCTACGCTCAATATTTAGCGAGATATTTGCATTTATGTGATTTCAAATGAAAATTTCCGAAAATGGGTTTTGAAAAAGTCGATGTAGAGCGCATTGAGAGCTACGTTTTGCTGAAAGAACCAGAGTCCTAGCTATCACCATTCAAAAGATACAGCCTCCCAAAGGCGACCCAATAAATGCCAACTTTGACCCATCTACGCTCAATATTTAGCGAGATATTTGCATTTTTGTGATTTCAAATGAAAATTTCCGAAAATGGGTTTTGAAAAAGTCGATGTAGAGCGCATTGAGAGCTACGTTTTGCTGAAAGAACCAGAGTGCTAGCTATCACCATTCAAAAGATACAGCCTCCCAAAGGCGACCCAATAAATGCCAACTTTGACCCATCTACGCTCAATATTTAGTGAGATATTTGCATTTTTGTGATTTCAAATGAAAATTTCCGAAAATGGGTTTTGAAAAAGCCGATGTAGAGCGCATTGAGAGCTACGTTTTGCTGAAAGAACCAGAGTCCTAGCTATCACCATTCAAAAGATACAGCCTCCCAAAGGCGACCCAATAAATGCCAACTTTGACCCATCTACGCTCAATATTTAGCGAGATATTTGCATTTTTGTGATTTGAAATGAAAATTTCCGAAAATGGGTTTTGAAAAAGTCGATGTAGAGCGCATTGAGAGCTACGTTTTGCTGAAAGATCCAGAGTGCTAGCTTTTACCATTCAAAAGATACAGCCTCCCAAAGGCGACCCAATAAATGCCAGCTTTGACCCATCTACGCTCAATATTTAGCGAGATATTTGCATTTATGTGATTTCAAATGAAAATTTCCGAAAATGGGTTTTGAAAAAGTCGATGTAGAGCGCATTGAGAGCTACGTTTTGCTGAAAGAACCAGAGTCCTAGCTATCACCATTCAAAAGATACAGCCTCCCAAAGGCGACCCAATAAATGCCAACTTTGACCCATCTACGCTCAATATTTAGCGAGATATTTGCATTTTTGTGATTTCAAATGAAAATTTCCGAAAATGGGTTTTGAAAAAGTCGATGTAGAGCGCATTGAGAGCTACGTTTTGCTGAAAGAACCAGAGTCCTAGCTATCACCATTCAAAAGATACAGCCTCCCAAAGGCGACCCAATGCCAACTTTGACCCATCTACGCTCAATATTTAGCGAGATATTTGCATTTTTGTGATTTCAAATGAAAATTTCCGAAAATGGGTTTTGAAAAAGTCGATGTAGAGCGCATTGAGAGCTACGTTTTGCTGAAAGAACCAGAGTCCTAGCTATCACCATTCAAAAGATACAGCCTCCCAAAGGCGAACCAATAAATGCCAACTTTGACCCATCTACGCTCAATATTTAGCGAGATATTTGCATTTTTGTGATTTCAAATGAAAATTTCCGAAAATGGGTTTTGAAAAAGTCGATGTAGAGCGCATTGAGAGCTACGTTTTGCTGAAAGAACCAGAGTCCTAGCTATCACCATTCAAAAGATACAGCCTCCCAAAGGCGACCCAATAAATGCCAACTTTGACCCATCTACGCTCAATATTTAGCGAGATATTTGCATTTTTGTGATTTCAAATGAAAATTTCCGAAAATGGGTTTTGAAAAAGTCGATGTAGAGCGCATTGAGAGCTACGTTTTGCTGAAAGAACCAGAGTCCTAGCTATCACCATTCAAAAGATACAGCCTCCCAAAGGCGAACCAATAAATGCCAACTTTGACCCATCTACGCTCAATATTTAG
The DNA here is from genome assembly GCA_949715475.1 of Microchrysa polita. Classification (NCBI taxonomy): domain Eukaryota; kingdom Metazoa; phylum Arthropoda; class Insecta; order Diptera; family Stratiomyidae; genus Microchrysa; species Microchrysa polita. The sequence continues at coordinate 7,458,507 of OX454421.1, forward strand.
CGAGATATTTGCATTTTTGTGATTTCAAATGAAAATTTCCGAAAATGGGTTTTGAAAAAGTCGATGTAGAGCGCATTGAGAGCTACGTTTTGCTGAAAGAACCAGAGTGCTAGCTATCACCATTCAAAAGATACAGCCTCCCAAAGGCGACCCAATAAATGCCAACTTTGACCCATCTACGCTCAATATTTAGTGAGATATTTGCATTTTTGTGATTTCAAATGAAAATTTCCGAAAATGGGTTTTGAAAAAGCCGATGTAGAGCGCATTGAGAGCTATGTTTTGCTGAAAGAACCAGAGTCCTAGCTATCACCATTCAAAAGATACAGCCTCCCAAAGGCGACCCAATAAATGCCAACTTTGACCCATCTACGCTCAATATTTAGCGAGATATTTGCATTTTTGTGATTTCAAATGAAAATTTCCGAAAATGGGTTTTGAAAAAGTCGATGTAGAGCGCATTGAGAGCTACGTTTTGCTGAAAGAACCAGAGTCCTAGCTATCACCATTCAAAAGATACAGCCTCCCAAAGGCGACCCAATAAATGCCAACTTTGACCCATCTACGCTCAATATTTAGCGAGATATTTGCATTTTTGTGATTTCAAATGAAAATTTCCGAAAATGGGTTTTGAAAAAGTCGATGTAGAGCGCATTGAGAGCTACGTTTTGCTGAAAGAACCAGAGTCCTAGCTATCACCATTCAAAAGATACAGCCTCCCAAAGGCGACCCAATAAATGCCAACTTTGACCCATCTACGCTCAATATTTAGTGAGATATTTGCATTTTTGTGATTTCAAATGAAAATTTCCGAAAATGGGTTTTGAAAAAGTCGATGTAGAGCGCATTGAGAGCTACGTTTTGCTGAAAGAACCAGAGTCCTAGCTATCACCATTCAAAAGATACAGCCTCCCAAAGGCGACCCAATAAATGCCAACTTTGACCCATCTACGCTCAATATTTAGCGAGATATTTGCATTTTTGTGATTTCAAATGAAAATTTCCGAAAATGGGTTTTGAAAAAGCCGATGTAGAGCGCATTGAGAGCTATGTTTTGCTGAAAGAACCAGAGTCCTAGCTATCACCATTCAAAAGATACAGCCTCCCAAAGGCGACCCAATAAATGCCAACTTTGACCCATCTACGCTCAATATTTAGCGAGATATTTGCATTTTTGTGATTTCAAATGAAAATTTCCGAAAATGGGTTTTGAAAAAGTCGATGTAGAGCGCATTGAGAGCTACGTTTTGCTGAAAGAACCAGAGTCCTAGCTATCACCATTCAAAAGATACAGCCTCCCAAAGGCGACCCAATAAATGCCAACTTTGACCCATCTACGCTCAATATTTAGCGAGATATTTGCATTTTTGTGATTTCAAATGAAAATTTCCGAAAATGGGTTTTGAAAAAGCCGATGTAGAGCGCATTGAGAGCTATGTTTTGCTGAAAGAACCAGAGTCCTAGCTATCACCATTCAAAAGATACAGCCTCCCAAAGGCGACCCAATAAATGCCAACTTTGACCCATCTACGCTCAATATTTAGCGAGATATTTGCATTTTTGTGATTTCAAATGAAAATTTCCGAAAATGGGTTTTGAAAAAGCCGATGTAGAGCGCATTGAGAGCTATGTTTTGCTGAAAGAACCAGAGTCCTAGCTATCACCATTCAAAAGATACAGCCTCCCAAAGGCGACCCAATAAATGCCAACTTTGACCCATCTACGCTCAATATTTAGCGAGATATTTGCATTTTTGTGATTTCAAATGAAAATTTCCGAAAATGGGTTTTGAAAAAGTCGATGTAGAGCGCATTGAGAGCTACGTTTTGCTGAAAGAACCAGAGTGCTAGCTATCACCATTCAAAAGATACAGCCTCCCAAAGGCGACCCAATAAATGCCAACTTTGACCCATCTACGCTCAATATTTAGCGAGATATTTGCATTTTTGTGATTTCAAATGAAAATTTCCGAAAATGGGTTTTGAAAAAGTCGATGTAGAGCGCATTGAGAGCTACGTTTTGCTGAAAGAACCAGAGTCCTAGCTATCACCATTCAAAAGATACAGCCTCCCAAAGGCGACCCAATAAATGCCAACTTTGACCCATCTACGCTCAATATTTAGCGAGATATTTGCATTTTTGTGATTTCAAATGAAAATTTCCGAAAATGGGTTTTGAAAAAGTCGATGTTGAGCACATTGAGAGCTACGTTTTGCTGAAAGAACCAGAGTCCTAGCTATCACCATTCAAAAGATACAGCCTCCCAAAGGCGACCCAATAAATGCCTACTTTGACCCATCTACGCTCAATATTTAGCGAGATATTTGCATTTTTGTGATTTCAAATGAAAATTTCCGAAAATGGGTTTTGAAAAAGTCGATGTAGAGCGCATTGAGAGCTACGTTTTGCTGAAAGAACCAGAGTCCTAGCTATCACCATTCAAAAGATACAGCCTCCCAAAGGCGACCCAATAAATGCCAACTTTGACCCATCTACGCTCAATATTTAGCGAGATATTTGCATTTTTGTGATTTCAAATGAAAATTTCCGAAAATGGGTTTTGAAAAAGTCGATGTAGAGCGCATTGAGAGCTACGTTTTGCTGAAAGAACCAGAGTCCTAGCTATCACCATTCAAAAGATACAGCCTCCCAAAGGCGACCCAATAAATGCCAGGCTTTGACCCATCTACGCTCAATATTTAGCGAGATATTTGCATTTATGTGATTTCAAATGAAAATTTCCGAAAATGGGTTTTGAAAAAGTCGATGTAGAGCGCATTGAGAGCTACGTTTTGCTGAAAGAACCAGAGTCCTAGCTATCACCATTCAAAAGATACAGCCTCCCAAAGGCGACCCAATAAATGCCAACTTTGACCCATCTACGCTCAATATTTAGTGAGATATTTGCATTTTTGTGATTTCAAATGAAATTTCCGAAAATGGGTTTGAAAAAGTCGATGTAGAGCGCATTGAGAGCTACGTTTTGCTGAAAGAACCAGAGTCCTAGCTATCACCATTCAAAAGATACAGCCTCCCAAAGGCGACCCAATAAATGCCAACTTTGACCCATCTACGCTCAATATTTAGTGAGATATTTGCATTTTTGTGATTTCAAATGAAAATTTCCGAAAATGGGTTTTGAAAAAGCCGATGTAGAGCGCATTGAGAGCTATGTTTTGCTGAAAGAACCAGAGTCCTAGCTATCACCATTCAAAAGATACAGCCTCCCAAAGGCGACCCAATAAATGCCAACTTTGACCCATCTACGCTCAATATTTAGCGAGATATTTGCATTTTTGTGATTTCAAATGAAAATTTCCGAAAATGGGTTTTGAAAAAGTCGATGTAGAGCGCATTGAGAGCTACGTTTTGCTGAAAGAACCAGAGTCCTAGCTATCACCATTCAAAAGATACAGCCTCCCAAAGGCGACCCAATAAATGCCAACTTTGACCCATCTACGCTCAATATTTAGCGAGATATTTGCATTTTTGTGATTTCAAATGAAAATTTCCGAAAATGGTTTTGAAAAAGTCGATGTAGAGCGCATTGAGAGCTACGTTTTGCTGAAAGAACCAGAGTCCTAGCTATCACCATTCAAAAGATACAGCCTCCCAAAGGCGACCCAATAAATGCCAACTTTGACCCATCTACGCTCAATATTTAGCGAGATATTTGCATTTTTGTGATTTCAAATGAAAATTTCCGAAAATGGGTTTTGAAAAAGCCGATGTAGAGCGCATTGAGAGCTATGTTTTGCTGAAAGAACCAGAGTCCTAGCTATCACCATTCAAAAGATACAGCCTCCCAAAGGCGACCCAATAAATGCCAACTTTGACCCATCTACGCTCAATATTTAGCGAGATATTTGCATTTTTGTGATTTCAAATGAAAATTTCCGAAAATGGGTTTTGAAAAAGTCGATGTAGAGCGCATTGAGAGCTACGTTTTGCTGAAAGAACCAGAGTCCTAGCTATCACCATTCAAAAGATACAGCCTCCCAAAGGCGACCCAATAAATGCCAACTTTGACCCATCTACGCTCAATATTTAGCGAGATATTTGCATTTTTGTGATTTCAAATGAAAATTTCCGAAATGGGTTTTGAAAAAGCCGATGTAGAGCGCATTGAGAGCTATGTTTTGCTGAAAGAACCAGAGTCCTAGCTATCACCATTCAAAAGATACAGCCTCCCAAAGGCGACCCAATAAATGCCAACTTTGACCCATCTACGCTCAATATTTAGTGAGATATTTGCATTTTTGTGATTTCAAATGAAAATTTCCGAAAATGGGTTTTGAAAAAGCCGATGTAGAGCGCATTGAGAGCTATGTTTTGCTGAAAGAACCAGAGTCCTAGCTATCACCATTCAAAAGATACAGCCTCCCAAAGGCGACCCAATAAATGCCAACTTTGACCCATCTACGCTCAATATTTAGCGAGATATTTGCATTTTTGTGATTTCAAATGAAAATTTCCGAAAATGGGTTTTGAAAAAGTCGATGTAGAGCGCATTGAGAGCTACGTTTTGCTGAAAGAACCAGAGTCCTAGCTATCACCATTCAAAAGATACAGCCTCCCAAAGGCGACCCAATAAATGCCAACTTTGACCCATCTACGCTCAATATTTAGCGAGATATTTGCATTTTTGTGATTTCAAATGAAAATTTCCGAAAATGGGTTTTGAAAAAGTCGATGTAGAGCGCATTGAGAGCTACGTTTTGCTGAAAGAACCAGAGTCCTAGCTATCACCATTCAAAAGATACAGCCTCCCAAAGGCGACCCAATAAATGCCAACTTTGACCCATCTACGCTCAATATTTAGCGAGATATTTGCATTTTTGTGATTTCAAATGAAAATTTCCGAAAATGGGTTTTGAAAAAGTCGATGTAGAGCGCATTGAGAGCTACTTTTGCTGAAAGAACCAGAGTCCTAGCTATCACCATTCAAAAGATACAGCCTCCCAAAGGCGACCCAATAAATGCCAACTTTGACCCATCTACGCTCAATATTTAGCGAGATATTTGCATTTTTGTGATTTCAAATGAAAATTTCCGAAATGGGTTTTGAAAAAGTCGATGTAGAGCGCATTGAGAGCTACGTTTTGCTGAAAGAACCAGAGTCCTAGCTATCACCATTCAAAAGATACAGCCTCCCAAAGGCGACCCAATAAATGCCAACTTTGACCCATCTACGCTCAATATTTAGCGAGATATTTGCATTTTTGTGATTTCAAATGAAAATTTCCGAAAATGGGTTTTGAAAAAGTCGATGTAGAGCGCATTGAGAGCTACGTTTTGCTGAAAGAACCAGAGTCCTAGCTATCACCATTCAAAAGATACAGCCTCCCAAAGGCGACCCAATAAATGCCAACTTTGACCCATCTACGCTCAATATTTAGCGAGATATTTGCATTTTTGTGATTTCAAATGAAAATTTCCGAAAATGGGTTTTGAAAAAGTCGATGTAGAGCGCATTGAGAGCTACGTTTTGCTGAAAGAACCAGAGTCCTAGCTATCACCATTCAAAAGATACAGCCTCCCAAAGGCGACCCAATAAATGCCAACTTTGACCCATCTACGCTCAATATTTAGCGAGATATTTGCATTTTTGTGATTTCAAATGAAAATTTCCGAAAATGGGTTTTGAAAAAGTCGATGTAGAGCGCATTGAGAGCTACTTTTTGCTGAAAGAACCAGAGTCCTAGCTATCACCATTCAAAAGATACAGCCTCCCAAAGGCGACCCAATAAATGCCAACTTTGACCCATCTACGCTCAATATTTAGCGAGATATTTGCATTTTTGTGATTTCAAATGAAAATTTCCGAAAATGGGTTTTGAAAAAGTCGATGTAGAGCGCATTGAGAGCTACGTTTTGCTGAAAGAACCAGAGTCCTAGCTATCACCATTCAAAAGATACAGCCTCCCAAAGGCGACCCAATAAATGCCAACTTTGACCCATCTACGCTCAATATTTAGCGAGATATTTGCATTTTTGTGATTTCAAATGAAAATTTCCGAAAATGGGTTTTGAAAAAGTCGATGTAGAGCGCATTGAGAGCTACTTTTTGCTGAAAGAACCAGAGTCCTAGCTATCACCATTCAAAAGATACAGCCTCCCAAAGGCGACCCAATAAATGCCAACTTTGACCCATCTACGCTCAATATTTAGCGAGATATTTGCATTTTTGTGATTTCAAATGAAAATTTCCGAAAATGGGTTTTGAAAAAGTCGATGTAGAGCGCATTGAGAGCTACGTTTTGCTGAAAGAACCAGAGTCCTAGCTATCACCATTCAAAAGATACAGCCTCCCAAAGGCGACCCAATAAATGCCAACTTTGACCCATCTACGCTCAATATTTAGCGAGATATTTGCATTTTTGTGATTTCAAATGAAAATTTCCGAAAATGGGTTTTGAAAAAGTCGATGTAGAGCGCATTGAGAGCTACTTTTTGCTGAAAGAACCAGAGTCCTAGCTATCACCATTCAAAAGATACAGCCTCCCAAAGGCGACCCAATAAATGCCAACTTTGACCCATCTACGCTCAATATTTAGCGAGATATTTGCATTTTTGTGATTTCAAATGAAAATTTCCGAAAATGGGTTTTGAAAAAGTCGATGTAGAGCGCATTGAGAGCTACGTTTTGCTGAAAGAACCAGAGTCCTAGCTATCACCATTCAAAAGATACAGCCTCCCAAAGGCGACCCAATAAATGCCAACTTTGACCCATCTACGCTCAATATTTAGCGAGATATTTGCATTTTTGTGATTTCAAATGAAAATTTCCGAAAATGGGTTTTGAAAAAGTCGATGTAGAGCGCATTGAGAGCTACTTTTTGCTGAAAGAACCAGAGTCCTAGCTATCACCATTCAAAAGATACAGCCTCCCAAAGGCGACCCAATAAATGCCAACTTTGACCCATCTACGCTCAATATTTAGCGAGATATTTGCATTTTTGTGATTTCAAATGAAAATTTCCGAAAATGGGTTTTGAAAAAGTCGATGTAGAGCGCATTGAGAGCTACGTTTTGCTGAAAGAACCAGAGTCCTAGCTATCACCATTCAAAAGATACAGCCTCCCAAAGGCGACCCAATAAATGCCAACTTTGACCCATCTACGCTCAATATTTAGCGAGATATTTGCATTTTTGTGATTTCAAATGAAAATTTCCGAAAATGGGTTTTGAAAAAGTCGATGTAGAGCGCATTGAGAGCTACTTTTTGCTGAAAGAACCAGAGTCCTAGCTATCACCATTCAAAAGATACAGCCTCCCAAAGGCGACCCAATAAATGCCAACTTTGACCCATCTACGCTCAATATTTAGCGAGATATTTGCATTTTTGTGATTTCAAATGAAAATTTCCGAAAATGGGTTTTGAAAAAGTCGATGTAGAGCGCATTGAGAGCTACGTTTTGCTGAAAGAACCAGAGTCCTAGCTATCACCATTCAAAAGATACAGCCTCCCAAAGGCGACCCAATAAATGCCAACTTTGACCCATCTACGCTCAATATTTAGCGAGATATTTGCATTTTTGTGATTTCAAATGAAAATTTCCGAAAATGGGTTTTGAAAAAGTCGATGTAGAGCGCATTGAGAGCTACGTTTTGCTGAAAGAACCAGAGTCCTAGCTATCACCATTCAAAAGATACAGCCTCCCAAAGGCGACCCAATAAATGCCAACTTTGACCCATCTACGCTCAATATTTAGCGAGATATTTGCATTTTTGTGATTTCAAATGAAAATTTCCGAAAATGGGTTTTGAAAAAGTCGATGTAGAGCGCATTGAGAGCTACGTTTTGCTGAAAGAACCAGAGTCCTAGCTATCACCATTCAAAAGATACAGCCTCCCAAAGGCGACCGAATAAATGCCAACTTTGACCCATCTACGCTCAATATTTAGCGAGATATTTGCATTTTTGTGATTTCAAATGAAAATTTCCGAAAATGGGTTTTGAAAAAGTCGATGTAGAGCGCATTGAGAACTACGTTTTGCTGAAAGAACCAGAGTCCTAGCTATCACCATTCAAAAGATACAGCCTCCCAAAGGCGACCCAATAAATGCCAACTTTGACCCATCTACGCTCAATATTTAGCGAGATATTTGCATTTTTGTGATTTCAAATGAAAATTTCCGAAAATGGGTTTTGAAAAAGTCGATGTAGAGCGCATTGAGAACTACGTTTTGCTGAAAGAACCAGAGTCCTAGCTATCACCATTCAAAAGATACAGCCTCCCAAAGGCGACCCAATAAATGCCAACTTTGACCCATCTACGCTCAATATTTAGCGAGATATTTGCATTTTTGTGATTTCAAATGAAAATTTCCGAAAATGGGGTTTGAAAAAGTCGATGTAGAGCGCATTGAGAGCTACGTTTTGCTGAAAGAACCAGAGTCCTAGCTATCACCATTCAAAAGATACAGCCTCCCAAAGGCGACCCAATAAATGCCAACTTTGACCCATCTACGCTCAATATTTAGCGAGATATTTGCATTTTTGTGATTTCAAATGAAAATTTCCGAAAATGGGTTTTGAAAAAGTCGATGTAGAGCACATTGAGAGCTACGTTTTGCTGAAAGAACCAGAGTCCTAGCTATCACCATTCAAAAGATACAGCCTCCCAAAGGCGACCCAATAAATGCCAACTTTGACCCATCTACGCTCAATATTTAGCGAGATATTTGCATTTTTGTGATTTCAAATGAAAATTTCCGAAAATGGGTTTTGAAAAAGTCGATGTAGAGCGCATTGAGAGCTACGTTTTGCTGAAAGAACCAGAGTCCTAGCTATCACCATTCAAAAGATACAGCCTCCCAAAGGCGACCCAATAAATGCCAACTTTGACCCATCTACGCTCAATATTTAGCGAGATATTTGCATTTTTGTGATTTCAAATGAAAATTTCCGAAAATGGGTTTTGAAAAAGTCGATGTAGAGCACATTGAGAGCTACGTTTTGCTGAAAGAACCAGAGTCCTAGCTATCACCATTCAAAAGATACAGCCTCCCAAAGGCGACCCAATAAATGCCAACTTTGACCCATCTACGCTCAATATTTAGCGAGATATTTGCATTTTTGTGATTTCAAATGAAAATTTCCGAAAATGGGTTTTGAAAAAGTCGATGTAGAGCGCATTGAGAACTACGTTTTGCTGAAAGAACCAGAGTCCTAGCTATCACCATTCAAAAGATACAGCCTCCCAAAGGCGACCCAATAAATGCCAACTTTGACCCATCTACGCTCAATATTTAGCGAGATATTTGCATTTTTGTGATTTCAAATGAAAATTTCCGAAAATGGGTTTTGAAAAAGTCGATGTAGAGCGCATTGAGAGCTACGTTTTGCTGAAAGAACCAGAGTCCTAGCTATCACCATTCAAAAGATACAGCCTCCCAAAGGCGACCCAATAAATGCCAACTTTGACCCATCTACGCTCAATATTTAGCGAGATATTTGCATTTTTGTGATTTCAAATGAAAATTTCCGAAAATGGGTTTTGAAAAAGTCGATGTAGAGCGCATTGAGAGCTACGTTTTGCTGAAAGAACCAGAGTCCTAGCTATCACCATTCAAAAGATACAGCCTCCCAAAGGCGACCCAATAAATGCCAACTTTGACCCATCTACGCTCAATATTTAGCGAGATATTTGCATTTTTGTGATTTCAAATGAAAATTTCCGAAAATGGGTTTTGAAAAAGTCGATGTAGAGCGCATTGAGAACTACGTTTTGCTGAAAGAACCAGAGTCCTAGCTATCACCATTCAAAAGATACAGCCTCCCAAAGGCGACCCAATAAATGCCAACTTTGACCCATCTACGCTCAATATTTAGCGAGATATTTGCATTTTTGTGATTTCAAATGAAAATTTCCGAAAATGGGTTTTGAAAAAGTCGATGTAGAGCGCATTGAGAACTACGTTTTGCTGAAAGAACCAGAGTCCTAGCTATCACCATTCAAAAGATACAGCCTCCCAAAGGCGACCCAATAAATGCCAACTTTGACCCATCTACGCTCAATATTTAGCGAGATATTTGCATTTTTGTGATTTCAAATGAAAATTTCCGAAAATGGGTTTTGAAAAAGTCGATGTAGAGCGCATTGAGAGCTACGTTTTGCTGAAAGAACCAGAGTCCTAGCTATCACCATTCAAAAGATACAGCCTCCCAAAGGCGACCCAATAAATGCCAACTTTGACCCATCTACGCTCAATATTTAGCGAGATATTTGCATTTTTGTGATTTCAAATGAAAATTTCCGAAAATGGGTTTTCAAAAAGTCGATGTAGAGCACATTGAGAGCTACGTTTTGCTGAAAGAAACAGAGTCCTAGCTATCACCATTCAAAAGATACAGCCTCCCAAAGGCGACCCAATAAATGCCAACTTTGACCCATCTACGCTCAATATTTAGCGAGATATTTGCATTTTTGTGATTTCAAATGAAAATTTCCGAAAATGGGTTTTGAAAAAGTCGATGTAGAGCGCATTGAGAGCTACGTTTTGCTGAAAGAACCAGAGTCCTAGCTATCACCATTCAAAAGATACAGCCTCCCAAAGGCGACCCAATAAATGCCAACTTTGACCCATCTACGCTCAATATTTAGCGAGATATTTGCATTTTTGTGATTTCAAATGAAAATTTCCGAAAATGGGTTTTGAAAAAGTCGATGTAGAGCACATTGAGAGCTACGTTTTGCTGAAAGAACCAGAGTCCTAGCTATCACCATTCAAAAGATACAGCCTCCCAAAGGCGACCCAATAAATGCCAACTTTGACCCATCTACGCTCAATATTTAGCGAGATATTTGCATTTTTGTGATTTCAAATGAAAATTTCCGAAAATGGGTTTTGAAAAAGTCGATGTAGAGCGCATTGAGAGCTACGTTTTGCTGAAAGAACCAGAGTCCTAGCTATCACCATTCAAAAGATACAGCCTCCCAAAGGCGACCCAATAAATGCCAACTTTGACCCATCTACGCTCAATATTTAGCGAGATATTTGCATTTTTGTGATTTCAAATGAAAATTTCCGAAAATGGGTTTTGAAAAAGTCGATGTAGAGCACATTGAGAGCTACGTTTTGCTGAAAGAACCAGAGTCCTAGCTATCACCATTCAAAAGATACAGCCTCCCAAAGGCGACCCAATAAATGCCAACTTTGACCCATCTACGCTCAATATTTAGCGAGATATTTGCATTTTTGTGATTTCAAATGAAAATTTCCGAAAATGGGTTTTGAAAAAGTCGATGTAGAGCACATTGAGAGCTACGTTTTGCTGAAAGAACCAGAGTCCGAGCTATCACCATTCAAAAGATACAGCCTCCCAAAGGCGACCCAATAAATGCCAACTTTGACCCATCTACGCTCAATATTTAGCGAGATATTTGCATTTTTGTGATTTCAAATGAAAATTTCCGAAAATGGGTTTTGAAAAAGTCGATGTAGAGCGCATTGAGAACTACGTTTTGCTGAAAGAACCAGAGTCCTAGCTATCACCATTCAAAAGATACAGCCTCCCAAAGGCGACCCAATAAATGCCAACTTTGACCCATCTACGCTCAATATTTAGCGAGATATTTGCATTTTTGTGATTTCAAATGAAAATTTCCGAAAATGGGTTTTGAAAAAGTCGATGTAGAGCGCATTGAGAGCTACGTTTTGCTGAAAGAACCAGAGTCCTAGCTATCACCATTCAAAAGATACAGCCTCCCAAAGGCGACCCAATAAATGCCAACTTTGACCCATCTACGCTCAATATTTAGCGAGATATTTGCATTTTTGTGATTTCAAATGAAAATTTCCGAAAATGGGTTTTGAAAAAGGCGATGTAGAGCGCATTGAGAGCTACGTTTTGCTGAAAGAACCAGAGTCCTAGCTATCACCATTCAAAAGATACAGCCTCCCAAAGGCGACCCAATAAATGCCAACTTTGACCCATCTACGCTCAATATTTAGCGAGATATTTGCATTTTTGTGATTTCAAATGAAAATTTCCGAAAATGGGTTTTGAAAAAGTCGATGTAGAGCGCATTGAGAGCTACGTTTTGCTGAAAGAACCAGAGTCCTAGCTATCGCCATTCAAAAGATACAGCCTCCCAAAAGCGACCCAATAAATGCCAACTTTGACCCATCTACGCTCAATATTTAGCGAGATATTTGCATTTTTGTGATTTCAAATGAAAATTTCCGAAAATGGATTTTGAAAAAGTCGATGTAGAGCGCATTGAGAGCTATAACTTGCTGAAAGAACCAGAGTCCTAGCTATCACCATTCAAAAGATACAGCCTCCCAAAGGCGACCCAATAAATGCCAACTTTGACCCATCTACGCTCAATATTTAGCGAGATATTTGCATTTTTGTGATTTGAAATGAAAATTTCCGAAAATGGGTTTTGAAAAAGTCGATGTAGAGCGCATTGAGAGCTACGTTTTGCTGAAAGAACCAGAGTCCTAGCTATCACCATTCAAAAGATACAGCCTCCCAAAGGCGACCCAATAAATGCCAACTTTGACCCATCTACGCTCAATATTTAGCGAGATATTTGCATTTTTGTGATTTCAAATGAAAATTTCCGAAAATGGGTTTTGAAAAAGTCGATGTAGAGCGCATTGAGAACTACGTTTTGCTGAAAGAACCATAGTCCTAGCTATCACCATTCAAAAGATACAGCCTCCCAAAGGCGACCCAATAAATGCCAACTTTGACCCATCTACGCTCAATATTTAGCGAGATATTTGCATTTTTGTGATTTCAAATGAAAATTTCCGAAAATGGGTTTTGAAAAAGTCGATGTAGAGCACATTGAGAGCTACGTTTTGCTGAAAGAACCAGAGTCCGAGCTATCACCATTCAAAAGATACAGCCTCCCAAAGGCGACCCAATAAATGCCAACTTTGACCCATCTACGCTCAATATTTAGCGAGATATTTGCATTTTTGTGATTTCAAATGAAAATTTCCGAAAATGGGTTTTGAAAAAGTCGATGTAGAGCGCATTGAGAGCTACGTTTTGCTGAAAGAACCAGAGTCCTAGCTATCACCATTCAAAAGATACAGCCTCCCAAAGGCGACCCAATAAATGCCAACTTTGACCCATCTACGCTCAATATTTAGCGAGATATTTGCATTTTTGTGATTTCAAATGAAAATTTCCGAAAATGGGTTTTGAAAAAGTCGATGTAGAGCGCATTGAGAGCTACGTTTTGCTGAAAGAACCAGAGTCCTAGCTATCGCCATTCAAAAGATACAGCCTCCCAAAAGCGACCCAATAAATGCCAACTTTGACCCATCTACGCTCAATATTTAGCGAGATATTTGCATTTTTGTGATTTCAAATGAAAATTTCCGAAAATGGATTTTGAAAAAGTCGATGTAGAGCGCATTGAGAGCTATAACTTGCTGAAAGAACCAGAGTCCTAGCTATCACCATTCAAAAGATACAGCCTCCCAAAGGCGACCCAATAAATGCCAACTTTGACCCATCTACGCTCAATATTTAGCGAGATATTTGCATTTTTGTGATTTGAAATGAAAATTTCCGAAAATGGGTTTTGAAAAAGTCGATGTAGAGCGCATTGAGAGCTACGTTTTGCTGAAAGAACCAGAGTCCTAGCTATCACCATTCAAAAGATACAGCCTCCCAAAGGCGACCCAATAAATGCCAACTTTGACCCATCTACGCTCAATATTTAGCGAGATATTTGCATTTTTGTGATTTCAAATGAAAATTTCCGAAAATGGGTTTTGAAAAAGTCGATGTAGAGCGCATTGAGAACTACGTTTTGCTGAAAGAACCAGAGTCCGAGCTATCACCATTCAAAAGATACAGCCTCCCAAAGGCGACCCAATAAATGCCAACTTTGACCCATCTACGCTCAATATTTAGCGAGATATTTGCATTTTTGTGATTTCAAATGAAAATTTCCGAAAATGGATTTTGAAAAAGTCGATGTAGAGCGCATTGAGAGCTATAACTTGCTGAAAGAACCAGAGTCCTAGCTATCACCATTCAAAAGATACAGCCTCCCAAAGGCGACCCAATAAATGCCAACTTTGACCCATCTACGCTCAATATTTAGCGAGATATTTGCATTTTTGTGATTTGAAATGAAAATTTCCGAAAATGGGTTTTGAAAAAGTCGATGTAGAGCGCATTGAGAGCTACGTTTTGCTGAAAGAACCAGAGTCCTAGCTATCACCATTCAAAAGATACAGCCTCCCAAAGGCGACCCAATAAATGCCAACTTTGACCCATCTACGCTCAATATTTAGCGAGATATTTGCATTTTTGTGATTTCAAATGAAAATTTCCGAAAATGGGTTTTGAAAAAGTCGATGTAGAGCACATTGAGAGCTACGTTTTGCTGAAAGAACCAGAGTCCGAGCTATCACCATTCAAAAGATACAGCCTCCCAAAGGCGACCCAATAAATGCCAACTTTGACCCATCTACGCTCAATATTTAGCGAGATATTTGCATTTTTGTGATTTCAAATGAAAATTTCCGAAAATGGGTTTTGAAAAAGTCGATGTAGAGCGCATTGAGAGCTACGTTTTGCTGAAAGAACCAGAGTCCTAGCTATCACCATTCAAAAGATACAGCCTCCCAAAGGCGACCCAATAAATGCCAACTTTGACCCATCTACGCTCAATATTTAGCGAGATATTTGCATTTTTGTGATTTCAAATGAAAATTTCCGAAAATGGGTTTTGAAAAAGTCGATGTAGAGCGCATTGAGAGCTACGTTTTGCTGAAAGAACCAGAGTCCTAGCTATCACCATTCAAAAGATACAGCCTCCCAAAGGCGACCCAATAAATGCCAACTTTGACCCATCTACGCTCAATATTTAGCGAGATATTTGCATTTTTGTGATTTCAAATGAAAATTTCCGAAAATGGGTTTTGAAAAAGTCGATGTAGAGCGCATTGAGAACTACGTTTTGCTGAAAGAACCAGAGTCCGAGCTATCACCATTCAAAAGATACAGCCTCCCAAAGGCGACCCAATAAATGCCAACTTTGACCCATCTACGCTCAATATTTAGCGAGATATTTGCATTTTTGTGATTTCAAATGAAAATTTCCGAAAATGGATTTTGAAAAAGTCGATGTAGAGCGCATTGAGAGCTATAACTTGCTGAAAGAACCAGAGTCCTAGCTATCACCATTCAAAAGATACAGCCTCCCAAAAGCGACCCAATAAATGCCAACTTTGACCCATCTACGCTCAATATTTAGCGAGATATTTGCATTTTTGTGATTTCAAATGAAAATTTCCGAAAATGGATTTTGAAAAAGTCGATGTAGAGCGCATTGAGAGCTATAACTTGCTGAAAGAACCAGAGTCCTAGCTATCACCATTCAAAAGATACAGCCTCCCAAAGGCGACCCAATAAATGCCAACTTTGACCCATCTACGCTCAATATTTAGCGAGATATTTGCATTTTTGTGATTTGAAATGAAAATTTCCGAAAATGGGTTTTGAAAAAGTCGATGTAGAGCGCATTGAGAGCTACGTTTTGCTGAAAGAACCAGAGTCCTAGCTATCACCATTCAAAAGATACAGCCTCCCAAAGGCGACCCAATAAATGCCAACTTTGACCCATCTACGCTCAATATTTAGCGAGATATTTGCATTTTTGTGATTTCAAATGAAAATTTCCGAAAATGGGTTTTGAAAAAGTCGATGTAGAGCACATTGAGAGCTACGTTTTGCTGAAAGAACCAGAGTCCGAGCTATCACCATTCAAAAGATACAGCCTCCCAAAGGCGACCCAATAAATGCCAACTTTGACCCATCTACGCTCAATATTTAGCGAGATATTTGCATTTTTGTGATTTCAAATGAAAATTTCCGAAAATGGGTTTTGAAAAAGTCGATGTAGAGCGCATTGAGAGCTACGTTTTGCTGAAAGAACCAGAGTCCTAGCTATCACCATTCAAAAGATACAGCCTCCCAAAGGCGACCCAATAAATGCCAACTTTGACCCATCTACGCTCAATATTTAGCGAGATATTTGCATTTTTGTGATTTCAAATGAAAATTTCCGAAAATGGGTTTTGAAAAAGTCGATGTAGAGCGCATTGAGAGCTACGTTTTGCTGAAAGAACCAGAGTCCTAGCTATCGCCATTCAAAAGATACAGCCTCCCAAAAGCGACCCAATAAATGCCAACTTTGACCCATCTACGCTCAATATTTAGCGAGATATTTGCATTTTTGTGATTTCAAATGAAAATTTCCGAAAATGGATTTTGAAAAAGTCGATGTAGAGCGCATTGAGAGCTATAACTTGCTGAAAGAACCAGAGTCCTAGCTATCACCATTCAAAAGATACAGCCTCCCAAAGGCGACCCAATAAATGCCAACTTTGACCCATCTACGCTCAATATTTAGCGAGATATTTGCATTTTTGTGATTTGAAATGAAAATTTCCGAAAATGGGTTTTGAAAAAGTCGATGTAGAGCGCATTGAGAGCTACGTTTTGCTGAAAGAACCAGAGTCCTAGCTATCACCATTCAAAAGATACAGCCTCCCAAAGGCGACCCAATAAATGCCAACTTTGACCCATCTACGCTCAATATTTAGCGAGATATTTGCATTTTTGTGATTTCAAATGAAAATTTCCGAAAATGGGTTTTGAAAAAGTCGATGTAGAGCGCATTGAGAGCTACGTTTTGCTGAAAGAACCAGAGTCCTAGCTATCGCCATTCAAAAGATACTGCCTCCCAAAAGCGACCCAATAAATGCCAACTTTGACCCATCTACGCTCAATATTTAGCGAGATATTTGCATTTTTGTGATTTCAAATGAAAATTTCCGAAAATGGGTTTTGAAAAAGTCGATGTAGAGCGCATTGAGAGCTACGTTTTGCTGAAAGAACCAGAGTCCTAGCTATCACCATTCAAAAGATACAGCCTCCCAAAGGCGACCCAATAAATGCCAACTTTGACCCATCTACGCTCAATATTTAGCGAGATATTTGCATTTTTGTGATTTCAAATGAAAATTTCCGAAAATGGGTTTTGAAAAAGTCGATGTAGAGCGCATTGAGAGCTACGTTTTGCTGAAAGAACCAGAGTCCTAGCTATCACCATTCAAAAGATACAGCCTCCCAAAGGCGACCCAATAAATGCCAACTTTGACCCATCTACGCTCAATATTTAGCGAGATATTTGCATTTTTGTGATTTCAAATGAAAATTTCCGAAAATGGGTTTTGAAAAAGTCGATGTAGAGCGCATTGAGAGCTACGTTTTGCTGAAAGAACCAGAGTCCTAGCTATCACCATTCAAAAGATACAGCCTCCCAAAGGCGACCCAATAAATGCCAACTTTGACCCATCTACGCTCAATATTTAGCGAGATATTTGCATTTTTGTGATTTCAAATGAAAATTTCCGAAAATGGATTTTGAAAAAGTCGATGTAGAGCGCATTGAGAGCTATAACTTGCTGAAAGAACCAGAGTCCTAGCTATCACCATTCAAAAGATACAGCCTCCCAAAGGCGACCCAATAAATGCCAACTTTGACCCATCTACGCTCAATATTTAGCGAGATATTTGCATTTTTGTGATTTGAAATGAAAATTTCCGAAAATGGGTTTTGAAAAAGTCGATGTAGAGCGCATTGAGAGCTACGTTTTGCTGAAAGAACCAGAGTCCTAGCTATCACCATTCAAAAGATACAGCCTCCCAAAGGCGACCCAATAAATGCCAACTTTGACCCATCTACGCTCAATATTTAGCGAGATATTTGCATTTTTGTGATTTCAAATGAAAATTTCCGAAAATGGGTTTTGAAAAAGTCGATGTAGAGCGCATTGAGAGCTACGTTTTGCTGAAAGAACCAGAGTCCTAGCTATCACCATTCAAAAGATACAGCCTCCCAAAGGCGACCCAATAAATGCCAACTTTGACCCATCTACGCTCAATATTTAGCGAGATATTTGCATTTTTGTGATTTCAAATGAAAATTTCCGAAAATGGGTTTTGAAAAAGTC
This sequence comes from Microchrysa polita, assembly GCA_949715475.1. NCBI lineage: Eukaryota > Metazoa > Arthropoda > Insecta > Diptera > Stratiomyidae > Microchrysa > Microchrysa polita. Next base: position 7,476,513 of record OX454421.1, read on the forward strand.
GATGTAGAGCGCATTGAGAGCTACGTTTTGCTGAAAGAACCAGAGTCCTAGCTATCACCATTCAAAAGATACAGCCTCCCAAAGGCGACCCAATAAATGCCAACTTTGACCCATCTACGCTCAATATTTAGCGAGATATTTGCATTTTTGTGATTTCAAATGAAAATTTCCGAAAATGGGTTTTGAAAAAGTCGATGTAGAGCGCATTGAGAGCTACGTTTTGCTGAAAGAACCAGAGTCCTAGCTATCACCATTCAAAAGATACAGCCTTCCAAAGGCGACCCAATAAATGCCAACTTTGACCCATCTACGCTCAATATTTAGCGAGATATTTGCATTTTTGTGATTTGAAATGAAAATTTCCGAAAATGGGTTTTGAAAAAGTCGATGTAGAGCGCATTGAGAGCTACGTTTTGCTGAAAGAACCAGAGTCCTAGCTATCGCCATTCAAACGATACAGCCTCCCAAAGGCGACCCGATAAATGCCAACTTTGACCCATCTACGCTCAATATTTAGCGAGATATTTGCATTTTTGTGATTTCAAATGAAAATTTCCGAAAATGGGTTTTGAAAAAGTCGATGTAGAGCGCATTGAGAGCTACGTTTTGCTGAAAGAACCAGAGTCCTAGCTATCACCATTCAAAAGATACAGCCTCCCAAAGGCGACCCAATAAATGCCAACTTTGACCCATCTACGCTCAATATTTAGCGAGATATTTGCATTTTTGTGATTTCAAATGAAAATTTCCGAAAATGGGTTTTGAAAAAGTCGATGTAGAGCGCATTGAGAGCTACGTTTTGCTGAAAGAACCAGAGTCCTAGCTATCACCATTCAAAAGATACAGCCTCCCAAAGGCGAACCAATAAATGCCAACTTTGACCCATCTACGCTCAATATTTAGCGAGATATTTGCATTTTTGTGATTTCAAATGAAAATTTCCGAAAATGGGTTTTGAAAAAGTCGATGTAGAGCACATTGAGAGCTACGTTTTACTGAAAGAACCAGAGTCCTAGCTATCACCATTCAAAAGATACAGCCTCCCTAAGGCGACCCAATAAATGCCAACTTTGACCCATCTACGCTCAATATTTAGCGAGATATTTGCATTTTTGTGATTTCAAATGAAAATTTCCGAAAATGGGTTTTGAAAAAGTCGATGTAGAGCGCATTGAGAGCTACGTTTTGCTGAAAGAACCAGAGTCCTAGCTATCACCATTCAAAAGATACAGCCTCCCAAAGGCGACCCAATAAATGCCAACTTTGACCCATCTACGCTCAATATTTAGCGAGATATTTGCATTTTTGTGATTTCAAATGAAAATTTCCGAAAATGGGTTTTGAAAAAGTCGATGTAGAGCGCATTGAGAGCTACGTTTTGCTGAAAGAACCAGAGTCCTAGCTATCACCATTCAAAAGATACAGCCTCCCAAAGGCGACCCAATAAATGCCAACTTTGACCCATCTACGCTCAATATTTAGCGAGATATTTGCATTTTTGTGATTTCAAATGAAAATTTCCGAAAATGGGTTTTGAAAAAGTCGATGTAGAGCGCATTGAGAGCTACGTTTTGCTGAAAGAACCAGAGTCCTAGCTATCACCATTCAAAAGATACAGCCTCCCAAAGGCGACTCAATAAATGCCAACTTTGACCCATCTACGCTCAATATTTAGCGAGATATTTGCATTTTTGTGATTTCAAATGAAAATTTCTGAAAATGGGTTTTGAAAAAGTCGATGTAGAGCGCATTGAGAGCTACGTTTTGCTGAAAGAACCAGAGTCCTAGCTATCACCATTCAAAAGATACAGCCTCCCAAAGGCGACCCAATAAATGCCAACTTTGACCCATCTACGCTCAATATTTAGCGAGATATTTGCATTTTTGTGATTTCAAATGAAAATTTCTGAAAATGGGTTTTGAAAAAGTCGATGTAGAGCGCATTGAGAGCTACGTTTTGCTGAAAGAACCAGAGTCCTAGCTATCACCATTCAAAAGATACAGCCTCCCAAAGGCCACCCAATAAATGCCAACTTTGACCCATCTACGCTCAATATTTAGCGAGATATTTGCATTTTTGTGATTTGAAATGAAAATTTCCCAAAAAGGGGTTTTGAAAAAGTCGATGTAGAGCGCATTGAGAGCTACGTTTTGCTGAAAGAACCAGAGTCCTAGCTATCGCCATTCAAACGATACAGCCTCCCAAAGGCGACCCGATAAATGCCAACTTTGACCCATCTACGCTCAATATTTAGCGAGATATTTGCATTTTTGTGATTTGAAATGAAAATTTCCGAAAATGGGTTTTGAAAAAGTCGATGTAGAGCGCATTGAGAGCTACGTTTTGCTGAAAGAACCAGAGTCCTAGCTATCACCATTCAAAAGATACAGCCTCCCAAAGGCGAACCAATAAATGCCAACTTTGACCCATCTACGCTCAATATTTAGCGAGATATTTGCATTTTTGTGATTTCAAATGAAAATTTCCGAAAATGGGTTTTGAAAAAGTCGATGTAGAGCGCATTGAGAGCCACGGTTTGCTGAAAGAACCAGAGTCCTAGCTATCACCATTCAAAAGATACAGCCTCCCAAAGGCGACCCAATAAATGCCAACTTTGACCCATCTACGCTCAATATTTAGCGAGATATTTGCATTTTTGTGATTTGAAATGAAAATTTCCGAAAATGGGTTTTGAAAAAGTCGATGTAGAGCGCATTGAGAGCTACGTTTTGCTGAAAGAACCAGAGTCCTAGCTATCACCATTCAAAAGATACAGCCTCCCAAAGGCGAACCAATAAATGCCAACTTTGACCCATCTACGCTCAATATTTAGCGAGATGTTTGCATTTTTGTGATTTCAAATGAAAATTTACGAAAATGGATTTTGAAAAAGTCGATGTAGAGCGCATTGAGAGCTATAACTTGCTGAAAGAACCAGAGTCCTAGCTATCACCATTCAAAAGATACAGCCTCCCAAAGGCGAACCAATAAATGCCAACTTTGACCCATCTACGCTCAATATTTAGCGAGATATTTGCATTTTTGTGATTTGAAATGAAAATTTCCGAAAATGGGTTTTGAAAAAGTCGATGTAGAGCGCATTGAGAGCTACGTTTTGCTGAAAGAACCAGAGTCCTAGCTATCACCATTCAAAAGATACAGCCTCCCAAAGGCGAACCAATAAACGCCAACTTTGACCCATCTACGCTCAATATTTAGCGAGATATTTGCATTTTTGTGATTTCAAATGAAAATTTCCGAAAATGGGTTTTGAAAAAGTCGATGTAGAGCGCATTGAGAGCCACGTTTTGCTGAAAGAACCAGAGTCCTAGCTATCACCATTCAAAAGATACAGCCTCCCAAAGGCGACCCAATAAATGCCAACTTTGACCCATCTACGCTCAATATTTAGCGAGATATTTGCATTTTTGTGATTTGAAATGAAAATTTCCGAAAATGGGTTTTGAAAAAGTCGATGTAGAGCGCATTGAGAGCTACGTTTTGCTGAAAGAACCAGAGTCCTAGCTATCACCATTCAAAAGATACAGCCTCCCAAAGGCGAACCAATAAATGCCAACTTTGACCCATCAACGCTCAATATTTAGCGAGATATTTGCATTTTTGTGATTTCAAATGAAAATTTCCGAAAATGGGTTTTGAAAAAGTCGATGTAGAGCGCATTGAGAGCTACGTTTTGCTGAAAGAACCAGAGTCCTAGCTATCGCCATTCAAAAGATACAGCCTCCCAAAAGCGACCCAATAAATGCCAACTTTGACCCATCTACGCTCAATATTTAGCGAGATATTTGCATTTTTGTGATTTCAAATGAAAATTTCCGAAAATGGGTTTTGAAAAAGTCGATGTAGAGCGCATTGAGAGCTACGTTTTGCTGAAAGAACCAGAGTCCTAGCTATCACCATTCAAAAGATACAGCCTCCCAAAGGCGACCCAATAAATGCCAACTTTGACCCATCTACGCTCAATATTTAGCGAGATATTTGCATTTTTGTGATTTCAAATGAAAATTTCCGAAAATGGGTTTTGAAAAAGTCGATGTAGAGCGCATTGAGAGCTACGTTTTGCTGAAAGAACCAGAGTCCTAGCTATCGCCATTCAAAAGATACAGCCTCCCAAAAGCGACCCAATAAATGCCAACTTTGACCCATCTACGCTCAATATTTAGCGAGATATTTGCATTTTTGTGATTTCAAATGAAAATTTCCGAAAATGGGTTTTGAAAAAGTCGACGTAGAGCGCATTGAGAGCTACGTTTTGCTGAAAGAACCAGAGTCCTAGCTATCGCCATTCAAAAGATACAGCCTCCCAAAAGCGACCCAATAAATGCCAACTTTGACCCATCTACGCTCAATATTTAGCGAGATATTTGCATTTTTGTGATTTCAAATGAAAATTTCCGAAAATGGGTTTTGAAAAAGTCGACGTAGAGCGCATTGAGAGCTACGTTTTGCTGAAAGAACCAGAGTCCTAGCTATCGCCATTCAAAAGATACAGCCTCCCAAAAGCGACCCAATAAATGCCAACTTTGACCCATCTACGCTCAATATTTAGCGAGATATTTGCATTTTTGTGATTTCAAATGAAAATTTCCGAAAATGGGTTTTGAAAAAGTCGACGTAGAGCGCATTGAGAGCTACGTTTTGCTGAAAGAACCAGAGTTTTAGCTATCGCCATTCAAAAGATACAGCCTCCCAAAAGCGACCCAATAAATGCCAACTTTGACCCATCTACGCTCAATATTTAGCGAGATATTTGCATTTTTGTGATTTCAAATGAAAATTTCCGAAAATGGATTTTGAAAAAGTCGATGTAGAGCGCATTGAGAGCTATAACTTGCTGAAAGAACCAGAGTCCTAGCTATCACCATTCAAAAGATACAGCCTCCCAAAGGCGACCCAATAAATGCCAACTTTGACCCATCTACGCTCAATATTTAGCGAGATATTTGCATTTTTGTGATTTCAAATGAAAATTTCCGAAAATGGGTTTTGAAAAAGTCGATGTAGAGCGCATTGAGAGCTACGTTTTGCTGAAAGAACCAGAGTCCTAGCTATCACCATTCAAAAGATACAGCCTCCCAAAGGCGACCCAATAAATGCCAACTTTGACCCATCTACGCTCAATATTTAGCGAGATATTTGCATTTTTGTGATTTCAAATGAAAATTTCCGAAAATGGGTTTTGAAAAAGTCGATGTAGAGCACATTGAGAGCTACGTTTTGCTGAAAGAACCAGAGTCCTAGCTATCACCATTCAAAAGATACAGCCTCCCAAAGGCGACCCAATAAATGCCAACTTTGACCCATCTACGCTCAATATTTAGCGAGATATTTGCATTTTTGTGATTTCAAATGAAAATTTCCGAAAATGGGTTTTGAAAAAGTCGATGTAGAGCGCATTGAGAGCTACGTTTTGCTGAAAGAACCAGAGTCCTAGCTATCACCATTCAAAAGATACAGCCTCCCAAAGGCGACCCAATAAATGCCAACTTTGACCCACCTACGCTCAATATTTAGCGAGATATTTGCATTTTTGTGATTTGAAATGAAAATTTCCGAAAATGGGTTTTGAAAAAGTCGATGTAGAGCGCATTGAGAGCTACGTTTTGCTGAAAGAACCAGAGTCCTAGCTATCGCCATTCAAAAGATACAGCCTCCCAAAAGCGACCCAATAAATGCCAACTTTGACCCATCTACGCTCAATATTTAGCGAGATATTTGCATTTTTGTGATTTCAAATGAAAATTTCCGAAAATGGGTTCTGAATAAGTCGATGTAGAGCGCATTGAGAGCTACGTTTTGCTGAAAGAACCAGAGTCTTAGCTATCATTTTTCAAAAGATACAGCCTCCCAAAAGCGACCCAATAAATGCCAACTTTGACCCATCTACGCTCAATATTTAGCGAGATATTTGCATTTTTGTGATTTCAAATGAAAATTTCCGAAAATGGGTTCTGAATAAGTCGATGTAGAGCGCATTGAGAGCTACGTTTTGCTGAAAGAACCAGAGTCTTAGCTATCATTTTTCAAAAGATACAGCCTCCCAAAAGCGACCCAATAAATGCCAACTTTGACCCATCTACGCTCAATATTTAGCGAGATATTTGCATTTTTGTGATTTCAAATGAAAATTTCCGAAAATGGGTTTTGAAAAAGTCGATGTAGAGCGCATTGAGAGCTACGTTTTGCTGAAAGAACCAGAGTCCTAGCTATCATTTTTCAAAAGATACAGCCTCCCAAAAGCGACCCAATAAATGCCAACTTTGACCCATCTACGCTCAATATTTAGCGAGATATTTGCATTTTTGTGATTTCAAATGAAAATTTCCGAAAATGGATTTTGAAAAAGTCGATGTAGAGCGCATTGAGAGCTATAACTTGCTGAAAGAACCAGAGTCCTAGCTATCACCATTCAAAAGATATAGCCTCCCAAAGGCGACCCAATAAATGCCAACTTTGACCCATCTACGCTCAATATTTAGCGAGATATTTGCATTTTTGTGATTTCAAATGAAAATTTCCGAAAATGGGTTTTGAAAAAGTCGATGTAGAGCGCATTGAGAGCTACGTTTTGCTGAAAGAACCAGAGTCCTAGCTATCACCATTCAAAAGATACAGCCTCCCAAAGGCGACCCAATAAATGCCAACTTTGACCCATCTACGCTCAATATTTAGCGAGATATTTGCATTTTTGTGATTTCAAATGAAAATTTCCGAAAATGGGTTTTGAAAAAGTCGATGTAGAGCACATTGAGAGCTACGTTTTGCTGAAAGAACCAGAGTCCTAGCTATCACCATTCAAAAGATACAGCCTCCCAAAGGCGACCCAATAAATGCCAACTTTGACCCATCTACGCTCAATATTTAGCGAGATATTTGCATTTTTGTGATTTCAAATGAAAATTTCCGAAAATGGGTTTTGAAAAAGTCGATGTAGAGCGCATTGAGAGCTACGTTTTGCTGAAAGAACCAGAGTCCTAGCTATCACCATTCAAAAGATACAGCCTCCCAAAGGCGACCCAATAAATGCCAACTTTGACCCATCTACGCTCAATATTTAGCGAGATATTTGCATTTTTGTGATTTCAAATGAAAATTTCCGAAAATGGGTTTTGAAAAAGTCGATGTAGAGCGCATTGAGAGCTACGTTTTGCTGAAAGAACCAGAGTCCTAGCTATCATTTTTCAAAAGATACAGCCTCCCAAAAGCGACCCAATAAATGCCAACTTTGACCCATCTACGCTCAATATTTAGCGAGATATTTGCATTTTTGTGATTTCAAATGAAAATTTCCGAAAATGGGTTTTGAAAAAGTCGATGTAGAGCGCATTGAGAGCTACGTTTTGCTGAAAGAACCAGAGTCCTAGCTATCACCATTCAAAAGATACAGCCTCCCAAAGGCGACCCAATAAATGCCAACTTTGACCCATCTACGCTCAATATTTAGCGAGATATTTGCATTTTTGTGATTTCAAATGAAAATTTCCGAAAATGGGTTTTGAAAAAGTCGATGTAGAGCGCATTGAGAGCTACGTTTTGCTGAAAGAACCAGAGTCCTAGCTATCATTTTTCAAAAGATACAGCCTCCCAAAAGCGACCCAATAAATGCCAACTTTGACCCATCTACGCTCAATATTTAGCGAGATATTTGCATTTTTGTGATTTCAAATGAAAATTTCCGAAAATGGATTTTGAAAAAGTCGATGTAGAGCGCATTGAGAGCTATAACTTGCTGAAAGAACCAGAGTCCTAGCTATCACCATTCAAAAGATACAGCCTCCCAAAGGCGACCCAATAAATGCCAACTTTGACCCATCTACGCTCAATATTTAGCGAGATATTTGCATTTTTGTGATTTCAAATGAAAATTTCCGAAAATGGGTTTTGAAAAAGTCGATGTAGAGCGCATTGAGAGCTACGTTTTGCTGAAAGAACCAGAGTCCTAGCTATCACCATTCAAAAGATACAGCCTCCCAAAGGCGACCCAATAAATGCCAACTTTGACCCATCTACGCTCAATATTTAGCGAGATATTTGCATTTTTGTGATTTCAAATGAAAATTTCCGAAAATGGGTTTTGAAAAAGTCGATGTAGAGCGCATTGAGAGCTACGTTTTGCTGAAAGAACCAGAGTCCTAGCTATCATTTTTCAAAAGATACAGCCTCCCAAAAGCGACCCAATAAATGCCAACTTTGACCCATCTACGCTCAATATTTAGCGAGATATTTGCATTTTTGTGATTTCAAATGAAAATTTCCGAAAATGGATTTTGAAAAAGTCGATGTAGAGCGCATTGAGAGCTATAACTTGCTGAAAGAACCAGAGTCCTAGCTATCACCATTCAAAAGATACAGCCTCCCAAAGGCGACCCAATAAATGCCAACTTTGACCCATCTACGCTCAATATTTAGCGAGATATTTGCATTTTTGTGATTTCAAATGAAAATTTCCGAAAATGGGTTTTGAAAAAGTCGATGTAGAGCGCATTGAGAGCTACGTTTTGCTGAAAGAACCAGAGTCCTAGCTATCACCATTCAAAAGATACAGCCTCCCAAAGGCGACCCAATAAATGCCAACTTTGACCCATCTACGCTCAATATTTAGCGAGATATTTGCATTTTTGTGATTTCAAATGAAAATTTCCGAAAATGGGTTTTGAAAAAGTCGATGTAGAGCACATTGAGAGCTACGTTTTGCTGAAAGAACCAGAGTCCTAGCTATCACCATTCAAAAGATACAGCCTCCCAAAGGCGACCCAATAAATGCCAACTTTGACCCATCTACGCTCAATATTTAGCGAGATATTTGCATTTTTGTGATTTCAAATGAAAATTTCCGAAAATGGGTTTTGAAAAAGTCGATGTAGAGCGCATTGAGAGCTACGTTTTGCTGAAAGAACCAGAGTCCTAGCTATCACCATTCAAAAGATACAGCCTCCCAAAGGCGACCCAATAAATGCCAACTTTGACCCATCTACGCTCAATATTTAGCGAGATATTTGCATTTTTGTGATTTCAAATGAAAATTTCCGAAAATGGGTTTTGAAAAAGTCGATGTAGAGCACATTGAGAGCTACGTTTTGCTGAAAGAACCAGAGTCCTAGCTATCACCATTCAAAAGATACAGCCTCCCAAAGGCGACCCAATAAATGCCAACTTTGACCCATCTACGCTCAATATTTAGCGAGATATTTGCATTTTTGTGATTTCAAATGAAAATTTCCGAAAATGGGTTTTGAAAAAGTCGATGTAGAGCGCATTGAGAGCTACGTTTTGCTGAAAGAACCAGAGTCCTAGCTATCACCATTCAAAAGATACAGCCTCCCAAAGGCGACCCAATAAATGCCAACTTTGACCCACCTACGCTCAATATTTAGCGAGATATTTGCATTTTTGTGATTTGAAATGAAAATTTCCGAAAATGGGTTTTGAAAAAGTCGATGTAGAGCGCATTGAGAGCTACGTTTTGCTGAAAGAACCAGAGTCCTAGCTATCGCCATTCAAAAGATACAGCCTCCCAAAAGCGACCCAATAAATGCCAACTTTGACCCATCTACGCTCAATATTTAGCGAGATATTTGCATTTTTGTGATTTCAAATGAAAATTTCCGAAAATGGGTTCTGAATAAGTCGATGTAGAGCGCATTGAGAGCTACGTTTTGCTGAAAGAACCAGAGTCTTAGCTATCATTTTTCAAAAGATACAGCCTCCCAAAAGCGACCCAATAAATGCCAACTTTGACCCATCTACGCTCAATATTTAGCGAGATATTTGCATTTTTGTGATTTCAAATGAAAATTTCCGAAAATGGGTTCTGAATAAGTCGATGTAGAGCGCATTGAGAGCTACGTTTTGCTGAAAGAACCAGAGTCTTAGCTATCATTTTTCAAAAGATACAGCCTCCCAAAAGCGACCCAATAAATGCCAACTTTGACCCATCTACGCTCAATATTTAGCGAGATATTTGCATTTTTGTGATTTCAAATGAAAATTTCCGAAAATGGATTTTGAAAAAGTCGATGTAGAGCGCATTGAGAGCTATAACTTGCTGAAAGAACCAGAGTCCTAGCTATCACCATTCAAAAGATACAGCCTCCCAAAGGCGACCCAATAAATGCCAACTTTGACCCATCTACGCTCAATATTTAGCGAGATATTTGCATTTTTGTGATTTCAAATGAAAATTTCCGAAAATGGGTTTTGAAAAAGTCGATGTAGAGCGCATTGAGAGCTACGTTTTGCTGAAAGAACCAGAGTCCTAGCTATCACCATTCAAAAGATACAGCCTCCCAAAGGCGACCCAATAAATGCCAACTTTGACCCATCTACGCTCAATATTTAGCGAGATATTTGCATTTTTGTGATTTCAAATGAAAATTTCCGAAAATGGGTTTGAAAAAGTCGATGTAGAGCACATTGAGAGCTACGTTTTGCTGAAAGAAACAGAGTCCTAGCTATCACCATTCAAAAGATACAGCCTCCCAAAGGCGACCCAATAAATGCCAACTTTGACCCATCTACGCTCAATATTTAGCGAGATATTTGCATTTTTGTGATTTCAAATGAAAATTTCCGAAAATGGGTTTTGAAAAAGTCGATGTAGAGCGCATTGAGAGCTACGTTTTGCTGAAAGAACCAGAGTCCTAGCTATCACCATTCAAAAGATACAGCCTCCCAAAGGCGACCCAATAAATGCCAACTTTGACCCATCTACGCTCAATATTTAGCGAGATATTTGCATTTTTGTGATTTCAAATGAAAATTTCCGAAAATGGGTTTTGAAAAAGTCGATGTAGAGCACATTGAGAGCTACGTTTTGCTGAAAGAACCAGAGTCCTAGCTATCACCATTCAAAAGATACAGCCTCCCAAAGGCGACCCAATAAATGCCAACTTTGACCCATCTACGCTCAATATTTAGCGAGATATTTGCATTTTTGTGATTTCAAATGAAAATTTCCGAAAATGGGTTTTGAAAAAGTCGATGTAGAGCGCATTGAGAGCTACGTTTTGCTGAAAGAACCAGAGTCCTAGCTATCACCATTCAAAAGATACAGCCTCCCAAAGGCGACCCAATAAATGCCAACTTTGACCCACCTACGCTCAATATTTAGCGAGATATTTGCATTTTTGTGATTTGAAATGAAAATTTCCGAAAATGGGTTTTGAAAAAGTCGATGTAGAGCGCATTGAGAGCTACGTTTTGCTGAAAGAACCAGAGTCCTAGCTATCGCCATTCAAAAGATACAGCCTCCCAAAAGCGACCCAATAAATGCCAACTTTGACCCATCTACGCTCAATATTTAGCGAGATATTTGCATTTTTGTGATTTCAAATGAAAATTTCCGAAAATGGGTTCTGAATAAGTCGATGTAGAGCGCATTGAGAGCTACGTTTTGCTGAAAGAACCAGAGTCTTAGCTATCATTTTTCAAAAGATACAGCCTCCCAAAAGCGACCCAATAAATGCCAACTTTGACCCATCTACGCTCAATATTTAGCGAGATATTTGCATTTTTGTGATTTCAAATGAAAATTTCCGAAAATGGGTTCTGAATAAGTCGATGTAGAGCGCATTGAGAGCTACGTTTTGCTGAAAGAACCAGAGTCTTAGCTATCATTTTTCAAAAGATACAGCCTCCCAAAAGCGACCCAATAAATGCCAACTTTGACCCATCTACGCTCAATATTTAGCGAGATATTTGCATTTTTGTGATTTCAAATGAAAATTTCCGAAAATGGATTTTGAAAAAGTCGATGTAGAGCGCATTGAGAGCTATAACTTGCTGAAAGAACCAGAGTCCTAGCTATCACCATTCAAAAGATACAGCCTCCCAAAAGCGACCCAATAAATGCCAACTTTGACCCATCTACGCTCAATATTTAGCGAGATATTTGCATTTTTGTGATTTCAAATGAAAATTTCCGAAAATGGGTTTTGAAAAAGTCGATGTAGAGCGCATTGAGAGCTACGTTTTGCTGAAAGAACCAGAGTCCTAGCTATCACCATTCAAAAGATACAGCCTCCCAAAGGCGACCCAATAAATGCCAACTTTGACCCATCTACGCTCAATATTTAGCGAGATATTTGCATTTTTGTGATTTCAAATGAAAATTTCCGAAAATGGGTTTTGAAAAAGTCGATGTAGAGCGCATTGAGAGCTATAACTTGCTGAAAGAACCAGAGTCCTAGCTATCACCATTCAAAAGATACAGCCTCCCAAAGGCGACCCAATAAATGCCAACTTTGACCCATCTACGCTCAATATTTAGCGAGATATTTGCATTTTTGTGATTTCAAATGAAAATTTCCGAAAATGGGTTTTGAAAAAGTCGATGTAGAGCGCATTGAGAGCTATAACTTGCTGAAAGAACCAGAGTCCTAGCTATCACCATTCAAAAGATACAGCCTCCCAAAGGCGACCCAATAAATGCCAACTTTGACCCATCTACGCTCAATATTTAGCGAGATATTTGCATTTTTGTGATTTCAAATGAAAATTTCCGAAAATGGGTTTTGAAAAAGTCGATGTAGAGCGCATTGAGAGCTATAACTTGCTGAAAGAACCAGAGTCCTAGCTATCACCATTCAAAAGATACAGCCTCCCAAAGGCGACCCAATAAATGCCAACTTTGACCCATCTACGCTCAATATTTAGCGAGATATTTGCATTTTTGTGATTTGAAATGAAAATTTCCGAAAATGGGTTTTGAAAAAGTCGATGTAGAGCGCATTGAGAGCTACGTTTTGCTGAAAGAACCAGAGTCCTAGCTATCACCATTCAAAAGATACAGCCTCCCAAAGGCGACCCAATAAATGCCAACTTTGACCCATCTACGCTCAATATTTAGCGAGATATTTGCATTTTTGTGATTTCAAATGAAAATTTCCGAAAATGGGTTTTGAAAAAGTCGATGTAGAGCGCATTGAGAGCTACGTTTTGCTGAAAGAACCAGAGTCCTAGCTATCACCATTCAAAAGATACAGCCTCCCAAAGGCGACCCAATAAATGCCAACTTTGACCCATCTACGCTCAATATTTAGCGAGATATTTGCATTTTTGTGATTTCAAATGAAAATTTCCGAAAATGGGTTTTGAAAAAGTCGATGTAGAGCGCATTGAGAGCTACGTTTTGCTGAAAGAACCAGAGTCCTAGCTATCGCCATTCAAAAGATACAGCCTCCCAAAAGCGACCCAATAAATGCCAACTTTGACCCATCTACGCTCAATATTTAGCGAGATATTTGCATTTTTGTGATTTCAAATGAAAATTTCCGAAAATGGGTTTTGAAAAAGTCGATGTAGAGCGCATTGAGAGCTACGTTTTGCTGAAAGAACCAGAGTCTTAGCTATCATTTTTCAAAAGATACAGCCTCCCAAAAGCGACCCAATAAATGCCAACTTTGACCCATCTACGCTCAATATTTAGCGAGATATTTGCATTTTTGTGATTTCAAATGAAAATTTCCGAAAATGGGTTTTGAAAAAGTCGATGTAGAGCGCATTGAGAGCTACGTTTTGCTGAAAGAACCAGAGTCCTAGCTATCGCCATTCAAAAGATACAGCCTCCCAAAAGCGACCCAATAAATGCCAACTTTGACCCATCTACGCTCAATATTTAGCGAGATATTTGCATTTTTGTGATTTCAAATGAAAATTTCCGAAAATGGGTTTTGAAAAAGGCGATGTAGAGCGCATTGAGAGCTACGTTTTGCTGAAAGAACCAGAGTCCTAGCTATCGCCATTCAAAAGATACAGCCTCCCAAAAGCGACCCAATAAATGCCAACTTTGACCCATCTACGCTCAATATTTAGCGAGATATTTGCATTTTTGTGATTTCAAATGAAAATTTCCGAAAATGGATTTTGAAAAAGTCGATGTAGAGCGCATTGAGAGCTATAACTTGCTGAAAGAACCAGAGTCCTAGCTATCACCATTCAAAAGATACAGCCTCCCAAAGGCGACCCAATAAATGCCAACTTTGACCCATCTACGCTCAATATTTAGCGAGATATTTGCATTTTTGTGATTTCAAATGAAAATTTCCGAAAATGGGTTTTGAAAAAGTCGATGTAGAGCGCATTGAGAGCTACGTTTTGCTGAAAGAACCAGAGTCCTAGCTATCACCATTCAAAAGATACAGCCTCCCAAAGGCGAACCAATAAATGCCAACTTTGACCCATCTACGCTCAATATTTAGCGAGATATTTGCATTTTTGTGATTTCAAATGAAAATTTCCGAAAATGGATTTTGAAAAAGTCGATGTAGAGCGCATTGAGAGCTATGTTTTGCTGAAAGAACCAGCTATCACCATTCAAAAGATACAGCCTCCCAAAGGCGACCCAATAAATGCCAACTTTGACCCATCTACGCTCAATATTTAGCGAGATATTTGCATTTTTGTGATTTGAAATGAAAATTTCCGAAAATGGGTTTTGAAAAAGTCGATGTAGAGCGCATTGAGAGCTACGTTTTGCTGAAAGAACCAGAGTCCTAGCTATCGCCATTCAAACGATACAGCCTCCCAAAGGCGACCCGATAAATGCCAACTTTGACCCATCTACGCTCAATATTTAGCGAGATATTTGCATTTTTGTGATTTCAAATGAAAATTTCCGAAAATGGGTTTTGAAAAAGTCGATGTAGAGCGCATTGAGAGCTACGTTTTGCTGAAAGAACCAGAGTCCTAGCTATCACCATTCAAAAGATACAGCCTCCCAAAGGCGAACCAATAAATGCCAACTTTGACCCATCTACGCTCAATATTTAGCGAGATATTTGCATTTTTGTGATTTGAAATGAAAATTTCCGAAAATGGGTTTTGAAAAAGTCGATGTAGAGCGCATTGAGAGCTACGTTTTGCTGAAAGAACCAGAGTCCTAGCTATCACCATTCAAAAGATACAGCCTCCCAAAGGCGACCCAATAAATGCCAACTTTGACCCATCTACGCTCAATATTTAGCGAGATATTTGCATTTTTGTGATTTCAAATGAAAATTTCCGAAAATGGGTTTTGAAAAAGTCGATGTAGAGCGCATTGAGAGCTACGTTTTGCTGAAAGAACCAGAGTCCTAGCTATCACCATTCAAAAGATACAGCCTCCCAAAGGCGACCCAATAAATGCCAACTTTGACCCATCTACGCTCAATATTTAGCGAGATATTTGCATTTTTGTGATTTCAAATGAAAATTTCCGAAAATGGGTTTTGAAAAAGTCGATGTAGAGCGCATTGAGAGCTACGTTTTGCTGAAAGAACCAGAGTCCTAGCTATCACCATTCAAAAGATACAGCCTCCCAAAGGCGAACCAATAAATGCCAACTTTGACCCATCTACGCTCAATATTTAGCGAGATATTTGCATTTTTGTGATTTCAAATGAAAATTTCCGAAAATGGATTTTGAAAAAGTCGATGTAGAGCGCATTGAGAGCTATGTTTTGCTGAAAGAACCAGCTATCACCATTCAAAAGATACAGCCTCCCAAAGGCGACCCAATAAATGCCAACTTTGACCCATCTACGCTCAATATTTAGCGAGATATTTGCATTTTTGTGATTTGAAATGAAAATTTCCGAAAATGGGTTTTGAAAAAGTCGATGTAGAGCGCATTGAGAGCTACGTTTTGCTGAAAGAACCAGAGTCCTAGCTATCGCCATTCAAACGATACAGCCTCCCAAAGGCGACCCGATAAATGCCAACTTTGACCCATCTACGCTCAATATTTAGCGAGATATTTGCATTTTTGTGATTTCAAATGAAAATTTTCGAAAATGGATTTTGAAAAAGTCGATGTAGAGCGCATTGAGAGCTATAACTTGCTGAAAGAACCAGAGTCCTAGCTATCACCATTCAAAAGATACAGCCTCCCAAAGGCGACCCAATAAATGCCAACTTTGACCCATCTACGCTCAATATTTAGCGAGATATTTGCATTTTTGTGATTTGAAATGAAAATTTCCGAAAATGGGTTTTGAAAAAGTCGATGTAGAGCGCATTGAGAGCTACGTTTTGCTGAAAGAACCAGAGTCATAGCTATCGCCATTCAAATGATACAGCCTCCCAAAAGCGACCCAATAAATGCCAACTTTGACCCATCTACGCTCAATATTTAGCGAGATATTTGCATTTTTGTGATTTCAAATGAAAATTTCCGAAAATGGATTTTGAAAAAGTCGATGTAGAGCGCATTGAGAGCTATAACTTGCTGAAAGAACCAGAGTCCTAGCTATCACCATTCAAAAGATACAGCCTCCCAAAGGCGACCCAATAAATGCCAACTTTGACCCATCTACGCTCAATATTTAGCGAGATATTTGCATTTTTGTGATTTCAAATGAAAATTTCCGAAAATGGGTTTTGAAAAAGTCGATGTAGAGCGCATTGAGAGCTACGTTTTGCTGAAAGAACCAGAGTCCTAGCTATCACCATTCAAAAGATACAGCCTCCCAAAGGCGACCCAATAAATGCCAACTTTGACCCATCTACGCTCAATATTTAGCGAGATATTTGCATTTTTGTGATTTGAAATGAAAATTTCCGAAAATGGGTTTTGAAAAAGTCGATGTAGAGCGCATTGAGAGCTACGTTTTGCTGAAAGAACCAGAGTCATAGCTATCGCCATTCAAAAGATACAGCCTCCCAAAAGCGACCCAATAAATGCCAACTTTGACCCATCTACGCTCAATATTTAGCGAGATATTTGCATTTTTGTGATTTCAAATGAAAATTTCCGAAAATGGATTTTGAAAAAGTCGATGTAGAGCGCATTGAGAGCTATAACTTGCTGAAAGAACCAGAGTCCTAGCTATCACCATTCAAAAGATACAGCCTCCCAAAGGCGACCCAATAAATGCCAACTTTGACCCATCTACGCTCAATATTTAGCGAGATATTTGCATTTTTGTGATTTCAAATGAAAATTTCCGAAAATGGGTTTTGAAAAAGTCGATGTAGAGCGCATTGAGAGCTACGTTTTGCTGAAAGAACCAGAGTCCTAGCTATCACCATTCAAAAGATACAGCCTCCCAAAGGCGACCCAATAAATGCCAACTTTGACCCATCTACGCTCAATATTTAGCGAGATATTTGCATTTTTGTGATTTCAAATGAAAATTTCCGAAAATGGGTTTTGAAAAAGTCGATGTAGAGCGCATTGAGAACTACGTTTTGCTGAAAGAACCAGAGTCCTAGCTATCACCATTCAAAAGATACAGCCTCCCAAAGGCGACCCAATAAATGCCAACTTTGACCCATCTACGCTCAATATTTAGCGAGATATTTGCATTTTTGTGATTTCAAATGAAAATTTCCGAAAATGGGTTTTGAAAAAGTCGATGTAGAGCACATTGAGAGCTACGTTTTGCTGAAAGAACCAGAGTCCTAGCTATCACCATTCAAAAGATACAGCCTCCCAAAGGCGACCCAATAAATGCCAACTTTGACCCATCTACGCTCAATATTTAGCGAGATATTTGCATTTTTGTGATTTCAAATGAAAATTTCCGAAAATGGGTTTTGAAAAAGTCGATGTAGAGCACATTGAGAGCTACGTTTTGCTGAAAGAACCAGAGTCCTAGCTATCACCATTCAAAAGATACAGCCTCCCAAAGGCGACCCAATAAATGCCAACTTTGACCCATCTACGCTCAATATTTAGCGAGATATTTGCATTTTTGTGATTTCAAATGAAAATTTCCGAAAATGGGTTTTGAAAAAGTCGATGTAGAGCGCATTGAGAGCTACGTTTTGCTGAAAGAACCAGAGTCCTAGCTATCACCATTCAAAAGATACAGCCTCCCAAAGGCGACCCAATAAATGCCAACTTTGACCCATCTACGCTCAATATTTAGCGAGATATTTGCATTTTTGTGATTTCAAATGAAAATTTCCGAAAATGGGTTTTGAAAAAGTCGATGTAGAGCGCATTGAGAACTACGTTTTGCTGAAAGAACCAGAGTCCTAGCTATCACCATTCAAAAGATACAGCCTCCCAAAGGCGACCCAATAAATGCCAACTTTGACCCATCTACGCTCAATATTTAGCGAGATATTTGCATTTTTGTGATTTCAAATGAAAATTTCCGAAAATGGGTTTTGAAAAAGTCGATGTAGAGCACATTGAGAGCTACGTTTTGCTGAAAGAACCAGAGTCCTAGCTATCACCATTCAAAAGATACAGCCTCCCAAAGGCGACCCAATAAATGCCAACTTTGACCCATCTACGCTCAATATTTAGCGAGATATTTGCATTTTTGTGATTTCAAATGAAAATTTCCGAAAATGGGTTTTGAAAAAGTCGATGTAGAGCACATTGAGAGCTACGTTTTGCTGAAAGAACCAGAGTCCTAGCTATCACCATTCAAAAGATACAGCCTCCCAAAGGCGACCCAATAAATGCCAACTTTGACCCATCTACGCTCAATATTTAGCGAGATATTTGCATTTTTGTGATTTCAAATGAAAATTTCCGAAAATGGGTTTTGAAAAAGTCGATGTAGAGCACATTGAGAGCTACGTTTTGCTGAAAGAACCAGAGTCCTAGCTATCACCATTCAAAAGATACAGCCTCCCAAAGGCGACCCAATAAATGCCAACTTTGACCCATCTACGCTCAATATTTAGCGAGATATTTGCATTTTTGTGATTTCAAATGAAAATTTCCGAAAATGGGTTTTGAAAAAGTCGATGTAGAGCGCATTGAGAGCTACGTTTTGCTGAAAGAACCAGAGTCCTAGCTATCACCATTCAAAAGATACAGCCTCCCAAAGGCGACCCAATAAATGCCAACTTTGACCCATCTACGCTCAATATTTAGCGAGATATTTGCATTTTTGTGATTTCAAATGAAAATTTCCGAAAATGGGTTTTGAAAAAGTCGATGTAGAGCACATTGAGAGCTACGTTTTGCTGAAAGAACCAGAGTCCTGGCTATCACCGTTCAAAAGATACAGCCTCCCAAAGGCGACCCAATAAATGCCAACTTTGACCCATCTACGCTCAATATTTAGCGAGATATTTGCATTTTTGTGATTTCAAATGAAAATTTCGGAAAATGGGTTTTGAAAAAGTCGATGTAGAGCACATTGAGAGCTACGTTTTGCTGAAAGAACCAGAGTCCTAGCTATCACCATTCAAAAGATACAGCCTCCCAAAGGCGACCCAATAAATGCCAACTTTGACCCATCTACGCTCAATATTTAGCGAGATATTTGCATTTTTGTGATTTCAAATGAAAATTTCCGAAAATGGGTTTTGAAAAAGTCGATGTAGAGCGCATTGAGAGCTACGTTTTGCTGAAAGAACCAGAGTCCTAGCTATCACCATTCAAAAGATACAGCCTCCCAAAGGCGACCCAATAAATGCCAACTTTGACCCATCTACGCTCAATATTTAGCGAGATATTTGCATTGTTGTGATTTCAAATGAAAATTTCCGAAAATGGGTTTTGAAAAAGTCGATGTAGAGCACATTGAGAGCTACGTTTTGCTGAAAGAACCAGAGTCCTAGCTATCACCATTCCAAAGATACAGCCTCCCAAAGGCGACCCAATAAATGCCAACTTTGACCCATCTACGCTCAATATTTAGCGAGATATTTGCATTTTTGTGATTTCAAATGAAAATTTCCGAAAATGGGTTTTGAAAAAGTCGATGTAGAGCGCATTGAGAGCTACGTTTTTCTGAAAGAACCAGAGTCCTAGCTATCGCCATTCAAAAGATACAGCCTCCCAAAGGCGACCCAATAAATGCCAACTTTGACCCATCTGCGCTCAATATTTAGCGAGATATTTGCATTTTTGTGATTTCAAATGAAAATTTCCGAAAATGGGTTTTGAAAAACTTGATGTAGAGCGCATTGAGAGCTACGTTTTTCTGAAAGAACCAGAGTCCTAGCTATCGCCATTCAAAAGATACAGCCTCCCAAAGGCGACCCAATAAATGCCAACTTTGACCCATCTGCGCTCAATATTTAGCGAGATATTTGCATTTTTGTGATTTCAAATGAAAATTTCCGAAAATGGGTTTTGAAAAAGTCGATGTAGAGCGCATTGAGAGCTACGTTTTGCTGAAAGAACCAGAGTCCTAGCTATCACCATTCAAAAGATACAGCCTCCCAAAGGCGACCCAATAAATGCCAACTTTGACCCATCTACGCTCAATATTTAGCGAGATATTTGCATTTTTGTGATTTCAAATGAAAATTTCCGAAAATGGGTTTTGAAAAAGTCGATGTAGAGCGCATTGAGAGCTACGTTTTTCTGAAAGAACCAGAGTCCTAGCTATCGCCATTCAAAAGATACAGCCTCCCAAAGGCGACCCAATAAATGCCAACTTTGACCCATCTGCGCTCAATATTTAGCGAGATATTTGCATTTTTGTGATTTCAAATGAAAATTTCCGAAAATGGGTTTTGAAAAAGTTGATGTAGAGCGCATTGAGAGCTACGTTTTTCTGAAAGAACCAGAGTCCTAGCTATCGGCATTCAAAAGATACAGCCTCCCAAAGGCGACCCAATAAATGCCAACTTTGACCCATCTGCGCTCAATATTTAGCGAGATATTTGCATTTTTGTGATTTCAAATGAAAATTTCCGAAAATGGGTTTTGAAAAAGTTGATGTAGAGCGCATTGAGAGCTACGTTTTTCTGAAAGAACCAGAGTCCTAGCTATCGCCATTCAAAAGATACAGCCTCCCAAAGGCGACCCAATAAATGCCAACTTTGACCCATCTGCGCTCAATATTTAGCGAGATATTTGCATTTTTGTGATTTCAAATGAAAATTTCCGAAAATGGGTTTTGAAAAAGTCGATGTAGAGCGCATTGAGAGCTACGTTTTGCTGAAAGAACCAGAGTCCTAGCTATCACCATTCAAAAGATACAGCCTCCCAAAGGCGACCCAATAAATGCCAACTTTGACCCATCTACGCTCAATATTTAGCGAGATATTTGCATTTTTGTGATTTCAAATGAAAATTTCCGAAAATGGGTTTTGAAAAAGTCGATGTAGAGCGCATTGAGAGCTACGTTTTTCTGAAAGAACCAGAGTCCTAGCTATCGCCATTCAAAAGATACAGCCTCCCAAAGGCGACCCAATAAATGCCAACTTTGACCCATCTGCGCTCAATATTTAGCGAGATATTTGCATTTTTGTGATTTCAAATGAAAATTTCCGAAAATGGGTTTTGAAAAAGTTGATGTAGAGCGCATTGAGAGCTACGTTTTTCTGAAAGAACCAGAGTCCTAGCTATCGCCATTCAAAAGATACAGCCTCCCAAAGGCGACCCAATAAATGCCAACTTTGACCCATCTGCGCTCAATATTTAGCGAGATATTTGCATTTTTGTGATTTCAAATGAAAATTTCCGAAAATGGGTTTTGAAAAAGTCGATGTAGAGCGCATTGAGAGCTACGTTTTGCTGAAAGAACCAGAGTCCTAGCTATCACCATTCAAAAGATACAGCCTCCCAAAGGCGACCCAATAAATGCCAACTTTGACCCATCTACGCTCAATATTTAGCGAGATATTTGCATTTTTGTGATTTCAAATGAAAATTTCCGAAAATGGGTTTTGAAAAAGTCGATGTAGAGCGCATTGAGAGCTACGTTTTGCTGAAAGAACCAGAGTCCTAGCTATCGCCATTCAAAAGATACAGCCTCCCAAAGGCGACCCAATAAATGCCAACTTTGACCCATCTGCGCTCAATATTTAGCGAGATATTTGCATTTTTGTGATTTCAAATGAAAATTTCCGAAAATGGGTTTTGAAAAAGTTGATGTAGAGCGCATTGAGAGCTACGTTTTTCTGAAAGAAGCAGAGTCCTAGCTATCGCCATTCAAAAGATACAGCCTCCCAAAGGCGACCCAATAAATGCCAACTTTGACCCATCTGCGCTCAATATTTAGCGAGATATTTGCATTTTTGTGATTTCAAATGAAAATTTCCGAAAATGGGTTTTGAAAAAGTCGATGTAGAGCGCATTGAGAGCTACGTTTTGCTGAAAGAACCAGAGTCCTAGCTATCACCATTCAAAAGATACAGCCTCCCAAAGGCGACCCAATAAATGCCAACTTTGACCCATCTACGCTCAATATTTAGCGAGATATTTGCATTTTTGTGATTTCAAATGAAAATTTCCGAAAATGGGTTTTGAAAAAGTCGATGTAGAGCGCATTGAGAGCTACGTTTTGCTGAAAGAACCAGAGTCCTAGCTATCGCCATTCAAAAGATACAGCCTCCCAAAGGCGACCCAATAAATGCCAACTTTGACCCATCTACGCTCAATATTTAGCGAGATATTTGCATTTTTGTGATTTCAAATGAAAATTTCCGAAAATGGGTTTTGAAAAAGTCGATGTAGAGCGCATTGAGAGCTACGTTTTTCTGAAAGAACCAGAGTCCTAGCTATCGCCATTCAAAAGATACAGCCTCCCAAAGGCGACCCAATAAATGCCAACTTTGACCCATCTGCGCTCAATATTTAGCGAGATATTTGCATTTTTGTGATTTCAAATGAAAATTTCCGAAAATGGGTTTTGAAAAAGTTGATGTAGAGCGCATTGAGAGCTACGTTTTTCTGAAAGAACCAGAGTCCTAGCTATCGCCATTCAAAAGATACAGCCTCCCAAAGGCGACCCAATAAATGCCAACTTTGACCCATCTGCGCTCAATATTTAGCGAGATATTTGCATTTTTGTGATTTCAAATGAAAATTTCCGAAAATGGGTTTTGAAAAAGTCGATGTAGAGCGCATTGAGAGCTACGTTTTGCTGAAAGAACCAGAGTCCTAGCTATCACCATTCAAAAGATACAGCCTCCCAAAGGCGACCCAATAAATGCCAACTTTGACCCATCTACGCTCAATATTTAGCGAGATATTTGCATTTTTGTGATTTCAAATGAAAATTTCCGAAAATGGGTTTTGAAAAAGTCGATGTAGAGCGCATTGAGAGCTACGTTTTTCTGAAAGAACCAGAGACCTAGCTATCGCCATTCAAAAGATACAGCCTCCCAAAGGCGACCCAATAAATGCCAACTTTGACCCATCTGCGCTCAATATTTAGCGAGATATTTGCATTTTTGTGATTTCAAATGAAAATTTCCGAAAATGGGTTTTGAAAAAGTTGATGTAGAGCGCATTGAGAGCTACGTTTTTCTGAAAGAACCAGAGTCCTAGCTATCGCCATTCAAAAGATACAGCCTCCCAAAGGCGACCCAATAAATGGCAACTTTGACCCATCTGCGCTCAATATTTAGCGAGATATTTGCATTTTTGTGATTTCAAATGAAAATTTCCGAAAATGGGTTTTGAAAAAGTCGATGTAGAGCGCATTGAGAGCTACGTTTTGCTGAAAGAACCAGAGTCCTAGCTATCACCATTCAAAAGATACAGCTTCCCAAAGGCGACCCAATAAATGGCAACTTTGACCCATCTACGCTCAATATTTAGCGAGATATTTGCATTTTTGTGATTTCAAATGAAAATTTCCGAAAATGGGTTTTGAAAAAGTCGATGTAGAGCGCATTGAGAGCTACGTTTTGCTGAAAGAACCAGAGTCCTAGCTATCGCCATTCAAAAGATACAGCCTCCCAAAGGCGACCCAATAAATGCCAACTTTGACCCATCTACGCTCAATATTTAGCGAGATATTTGCATTTTTGTGATTTCAAATGAAAATTTCCGAAAATGGGTTTTGAAAAAGTCGATGTAGAGCGCATTGAGAGCTACGTTTTGCTGAAAGAACCAGAGTCCTAGCTATCGCCATTCAAAAGATACAGCCTCCCAAAGGCGACCCAATAAATGCCAACTTTGACCCATCTACGCTCAATATTTAGCGAGATATTTGCATTTTTGTGATTTCAAATGAAAATTTCCGAAAATGGGTTTTGAAAAAGTCGATGTAGAGCGCATTGAGAGCTACGTTTTGCTGAAAGAACCAGAGTCCTAGCTATCACCATTCAAAAGATACAGCCTCCCAAAGGCGACCCAATAAATATCAACTTTGACCCATCTACGCTCAATATTTAGCGAGATATTTGCATTTTTGTGATTTCAAATGAAAATTTCCGAAAATGGGTTTTCAAAAAGTCGATGTAGAGCGCATTGAGAGCTACGTTTTGCTGAAAGAACCAGAGTCCTAGCTATCACCATTCAAAAGATACAGCCTCCCAAAGGCGACCCAATAAATGCCAACTTTGACCCATCTACGCTCAATATTTAGCGAGATATTTGCATTTTTGTGATTTCAAATGAAAATTTCCGAAAATGGGTTTTGAAAAAGTCGATGTAGAGCGCATTGAGAGCTACGTTTTGCTGAAAGAACCAGAGTCCTAGCTATCACCATTCAAAAGATACAGCCTCCCAAAGGCGACCCAATAAATGCCAACTTTGACCCATCTGCGCTCAATATTTAGCGAGATATTTGCATTTTTGTGATTTCAAATGAAAATTTCCGAAAATGGGTTTTGAAAAAGTCGATGTAGAGCGTATTGAGAACTACGTTTTGCTGAAAGAACCAGAGTCCTAGCTATCACCATTCAAAAGATACAAGAACAACGAGAACAACGAGAACAAGATTTTTGAAAAAAGGCGATTTTCAAACTGTTATAACTCTGGAGTTTTTTATCGTATCCTCTTGAAATTTTCTACACTTTGTAAGACGGCGCGAGCGACAACGCTTACCGAATTTGAAGACTCAGGACCAACCAGGGTCCGAGCTACAGAGGTCCGAAAACCCGTACTTGTTCCGTCGTAGTCGCTTCTCACTTTTTATTTGTTCAAATTTCTTCGTTTTTCTCTGGCGTGCGGGACGCTCCCGCGTCCCTAGATTAGTGGCTTCTCACTTTTTATTTGTTCAAATTGCTTTGTTTTTGTTTGGCGTGCGGGACGCTCCCGCGTTCCTAGATAACCGAAGAAATTGTCTTTTCACGGTTTCCGAAAGTGGAAGTTTACGAAAACGCCAGAGGGAAGATTGAATTAAGGATTACGCGGAAACTTCTCCGAAGCGAAGCAACCACTATGACTTTTAATCAAAATTCCTTTCGACTGCTAGCGGATCTCCCGTGAAATTTGTGCGATGTCGACCCGGTAAACAATTCAGCGTCTGTGACCACTTTACCCAAAAAGGCGAAAATTCCACCAATTGACAAACAGATCGTGATTCGATCGAGTCGTAATGGGTAGCCTCAAAATAATACTTACGGCCGCTAGACATAAGCTATTCCTTGACAACACCGAAAATATTGAACGTACGTAGTTAGAGGAGGGAGAGGGGCGCTTCCCTAAACCGAAAGGTATAACAGTAGATGCTCGAAAATTAGAAAAAAAAGTTTCGGTCAATTCTAATTTCTAAGACTCTCTAATTTTCAAGCGTTTTTAAATAAAGGCAAAAAGTGCCCGAAAAATTAATCAAACTGGACCGCAATACAGATTAAGAAACGAAATTCTGTGCTAATTTCAATAATCGAATTGCTTCCCAAAAGCTACAATTTTTTGGTAGCATATTTTCGACAACATTCTTCTTCTTCTTCCTTGCCTCGTTCCTTATACCGCTTCATGGTTTCACGTCGCTCGACCTGCGGTGTAGGCAAAACGGGCAGGCGGTAATATATCAGCATATTTCTACAGGCAGCTCTATCTTGGATCGTGTGATCGCCGAGATCAATGCGTTGTTGTTGCTTTTTCATTTCACACAACATTATCTACTGTAATATGCCCAGGATAGGTCAACCATCGTATTTCCTCAGTTTACATCAGAGGGGGCTAGTGTCGCTAACGAGAAATAGTGTTGACGTATTGCATTATACAACAACAACGATTTTCCGGAAGTCCCCGGAAAGTGCATCACCGAAGTTTCCGGTACAGTGGAAACAAGTATTTAACCCTTTCATGCCCAAATTATGGATTTTAAGCGGAGAATTTTTCTAACAACATTATGTCGTTCAGTAGGCATCTTTTATGATATTTTCTTCAAAAAAAAAAAATTTAAGCGCTATATTTAACAAATTAGAGCATGATGCCATATGGCATCATTGGGACTGAAAGGGCACTTAACAAGTTCCGTGTGAAAAATTAGATATTTTGTCGGCGAAACTCCTTCATGGGATTTTTTTTGCAGAATGGTTGGTGACGACCCCCAGATTATGGGAAAAAAAGTCCGAACCGTTTGGGGGTCCGCAACCTTAAAAAAGGGGGAAAGGGGGAAATTGGGGTCATTTTTCGGTTTTTTTGCGAGTATTTCAAAAACGACAAAAGATATAGAAAAATAGTCTGAGAACGAAAAAAACTACATAAAATTATCTTTGCAATGATATATAACACATTAGAGATCTATTCAATCATTCGGCGCTAGCTTAAAAATAAATTAGAACTTTTTCATTTTATACCTTTTTTAAAAGCCCCATAACTCTTGAAAGAATGTTAGTTCAGCCGTAAAATTTCCATTTGAATTTGGCGAAAGGAAATGCCCATAACTCCCCCCAAAATTAGAGCAGAGTGCTAAATTTTGGTTTATTGCGATTGAAGCTCATAATCACCCCCCCACCAAAAATTAGCTCATTCGGATAAAAACTAAGGGTGCCTTCCATACAGCAAGCAACTAGCATTTATATGAATAGGGGACTCGCTGATTTGCCTTTCACGCCCAATGATGCCATATGGCATCATGCTCATGCAAACCCACTTTATTGGGGTTTCCTAAAAAAAAAATCGAAAAATCTTTTGATTTTCTCTTACAGCAACCTCTTTACAAAATAAAACCATTGAAATGATTTGCATAAAATGATTATTATTAGGAAATATGGGGAAATGGATAAATCAGTTTTTCGGCATTACGACAATCGGCAAACCTTCTCTAAAATTTCATTAAAAATAACATCCCAAACCCAAAAATTTCACGCTGGAAAAAATCAACTAGGTATTACACTATTGGGAGAGTCTAATATCACACTAAAAGTTAAAATTTATTTCTTACATTTTTTATGAAAAATCATTAAATTTCATGATGCCATATGGCATCATTGGGAGCGAAAGGGTTAAGGGCGTCGCGTCGTCGTAGTTTTAGCCGTGACTAATGTCGGATCATCTGACTTATTAAGCTCATCACCAGCCTTACAACACCCTTCTGGCTCATCTATAGCACCGATTATTACGAACACTTCTTCTAGGATCGAGTGGGAACTGACCTCTTTCTCTGTTTCAGCGCCAAGCGCATCTTCGAAAATGAGGAGGTGAATGTTTCCATTTCCAAGCCAAAACGATCGACCCTGCGACTATGATACTACTGGTGCGAGCGAATCGACATTGTTCCGTTAGTTCAGTAGATAAACCTTTCGACGATCTGAAACCACAAACTGAGGACAACACACCAACTCGCATTAGCGTTCCAACCTCCAACCTTCTCTACCAAATAAAAAATCGTCTCAAAAAAATCAATATACAGATTGTAGGATCTACTGCTAATACACGCTTAAAATCTCTTTTAGGTAGCGAAAAGGACCCACTCAAGAAAGACGAGCTGAGCGGAATCTACAAAATCGCATGCAAGGATTGTAACAAGGAATACGTAGGACAAACGAAGAGGCTCATCCGGACGAGATTCAACGAGCATGAGAAAGAGGCAGAAGCAGCAGCACGAAGAAGCAACGCAACAATCAAATCAGCGGTCGCAGCCCACATTGTAAACGAAGGACACGCCATAAGCTGGGAGGATATCGAGATATTACGTAAAGTCAATAAACCCTCAAGACTGGATGCATGGGAAAGCTTGGAGATCATGAAGATACCAGGTAGTAACCGCCTCAACGACGACGAAGGAAATTGCCCATCACGAATTATTAAACTAGCCGCGCAGGTGCGATAAAACTGGATCCACTTTTCAGAAGAACCCCTTTTTTCTTACCTTTTAAGCAGGTAGCTGTAGCAAAAAATTCTTATAATAAATTACCATGTACAAGCCATCTAAACTTCAGAAACACTCGCACTGAAGAAGAATGCAAGTTGCATTCGAAATATATATTTGCAAAACGAAAAATAAATTGTAGTAAGGAAAAAGTGTTTTTGATTAATATAAATTAAAAATAAGCTACAAACAGCGGTGAAACCGATCAATAACATATCTATGTTTGGTGTCGTTGTTGGATTGATCGACACTGGTGCCTCAGCATCATGTATTTCATCGGACTACGCACGAAAGTTTGTCGAAGAAAGCACCCCTGGAAGCGTTTCCGCCCCTCACTTACGACAGCTGACGGTACACCACATTGCTTTCTGGGGAAAGCTACAGGTTCACTTACCCTTAGAGGTGAAACTAAAATCATGTCCTTTCTGATAATTCCCTCGCTTAGCCGAAATCTATACTTGGGCGTGGACTTCGTTCTCCTGTTTAGGTTGGCCCCAGGTTTATTTTCACCGAGTGGGCCAGTAATTTCCACGAATATTAGTGAGCTATCCGATGGAATTAGTAAACACATTTTTTCATCTCAGGAAGAGATCATCACCAGTTTTCCATCCTACTCTGAAGAAGGCTTAGTGCAAACAACTATGATCCACCATCATAGTGACACAGGTGATAGCAAGTCGATTAAGCAACGGCACCTTTCTGTTTCACCGGCCGTGGAGAAGTTGTTGTTTGCCGAAATAGATAGGATGTTGAAGATGGGTATGATAGAGGAGTCCAAAAATAGCTGGGCTTCTGCAGTTCCTGTGGTCGTGAAGCCAGGAAAAATTCGGACGTGCCTCGATGCGCGAAAGGTAAATAGTGCCACTAGAAAGGACGCATACCCACCACCACCCAGTCGATGGTATTCTCAGTCGGCTCCCTAAAGCCAAATATGTAAGGAACCTTGATCATTCACGGTACTTGGCCGACCTCTTTATCATTTTGTCACAATACCCTATATAATGCTCCTCAGACAATGCAACGTTTGATGGACAAAGTTGTTCCAGGAGACGTGCGGCACCAAGTTTTCGTATATTTGGATGACCACCTGGTTGTGTCCGAAACGTTTGAGGAGCATTGCAACTTGCTAAGACGACTTGCCACCTGCTTGCGAAAAGCTGGACTCACACTAAACGTGGAGAGTATTCACTTCTTAATGGAGGAGGTCAAATATTTAGGCCATATAGGTAAAATATTTGGGCCCCTATACAAACGGATAGTAAAGTACATAATTACTAAAATTTTAAACCGTGTACATCCGTGTTATTTATTATTGTGTACGCGAAAATCGGTCGAACCGACTGAAACGGAGGAAGTGGGAAGTGGGATTTTCAAGTACGTGGTAGTGTAACTCGTGGGCGGAATATACGACGGAAAATTGCGGAATAGTTCGCGTTAGAAAGTTCTGGAAAGTGAACTTAAGCGCTTGTGTCGGACTAGGTGGACAGATCTGGTAAACCTTAAATTGCGTGTGTCGAGTGCATTCAGGACATTGTCAGGAGAGTTTATCTCGCGTAATATTTCGCAATTAACAGCGGCCGAATTGAAACGTTAGCTGGCAAAGCAGAATCTTTCGACTTCAAGGAAGAAAGCACGTTGCTTGCTCGACTGATGGACGCCTGGAGGGCAGAGGGACAGGATCCCGACACGGTGGAATTTCGGGACGAGCAAGATCCTAGTGAGGCCAGTGGAGAAAAGACACTGACCCAATGATCCAGTTGCTCAGAGCGATTTCGGAACCGAACAGCGATCGGCTAAGATGGAGGAATCGTTAAAGTCCGAACTAAAGGATCAGGTTGAAGGGTCGGTGAAATCAAAGGAGGCACTTATAATATTAACTGAACGATCAGCCAAGACTGAGCAGGCACTTATCGAACAAATTTCGAGATCGGAGAGTTGCATAACGACAAAAGACGAAGAAGCGTTCAGCCATTTAAAGAACAGCCCCGAGCAACAATTTGAAAAACAGAAGTCCTGAAAATAATAGACGAGAAGTCTCGAGAAAATCAAGACGGTGGCTGTTCGAGCAATTGAACACCAGGACCTGCAACAAAAACGAAGAATAAATGAGGTTCACTACACATTAAATTCCGATCACTCACTTGCCTATTCATTGCTCGCTGTCAGCACCCTACCCACGATCCACCGACCTCATCATGTCCAGCCCAGATTATTCGGTAGCCCGTCCTGCTACATCTTGGAAGCTGCCTACATTTATCACTTATACGTACCATCACCAAATGTAAACAAACACGAAGCAACACAACACAAATGACGGCCCGATTAGCTGATGACATCTTGTAGATAAGTAACATAACATCCAACATGCTGCTCTGCAACATGCACTCAGATGCATTGTTGTATTTGCAAAGTTAGTATACATACATATATAAGAAGCATAAAAGTTAACCTTGAACTTGTATGTTATACATATGTGCATAGTTCCCAAAAGAACAAGAATATAACGAGTCAAGTAACAAGAACATAAAGCGGAACTTCGATTCGAGAAGACACGAGTAGACACATTTGTACTTGGATTTACAAATTATGAATTTAGACTTTTTGTATTTGGAATTGTACATTGTATTTTAGTACCATTAAATTGTTCAAATGGTAAAGAATGATCTGGAACGTTTAAAAACATCGAACGTAAACCATTACCAGCAGAGTTGTATAGTTAAGGAATTCCAGAAGTAAAATAACGACCGAAAAACATCGAGAAAAAGTGAAGTACTTAAAACTGGCTCGAGTATTAAAAGTCTGAAAGTGCCGACTTTTGATGGACAAATGTCTTAGAATATCTTAAAGACACAATTTGAGGATGCTGTGTTTGTAAATGGTTGGTTGAACAGTGAACGTTCCACGGCTCTTATTCTAGCGTTGAGAGGACCTGCCGCTGAAATCCTGCAATCTATTCCTGTTCCACTGATCACTGCAGACGTCTTATGTGGAGTTTGTAAAGACGATGGATGTATATACAATACGGAGACGAAAACATGAAGCAAATATATCGACCACAGCTTCGAAACCGGACACAGGACTCAGGAGAAACATTGCAGCAATTGGCTCCAGAGATTGAATGGCTGTTTTTTCTTTTTCTCATACCGAACCTCGACACCTGAGATAGCAGTGAATGTGTTCACTACGGCTCTTCTGGTCTGGACCGTGAACTACAACAGGCGTTACGGCTAGCTGGCAAACGGACAACAAAGGACGCACTAGCATACAGCCTGACATTCGATGCTACGAAGCAAACCGCCCGTAACTGTGTGTTCGAGAGTGTGTGGATGAGTTTTCAACGGAAATACAATTCAGTGCTGGAACTGTGATGGAAAGGGTAATCTGCAAAGGAACTATCGTCAGCCGAGAAAGGCAGCAACATTCTGCAAGAGATGTACGCAGCGAACAAGAAAAATGGTTTGGCAAAGTGCGAACCAACCCGCTCCTACAGCCTGTGAGTCGTCGAAACATTTAAAAACCCATTTCAAGGGGCGGAGGTTGACTTGTGGAAATGATGCCCCCAAAAACTACCATCATCGTTTTACGGGTTCATCGTAGAAAGCGCGGTCCATGGCACTTGGACGAAAGCACTGCGCTCGATTGGAAGAGCATGAAACCAAAAATATTCGACGGCTGACAATGTTCTCTGTGGAACGTTGGAGTCCGAAGAAAACACGAAAACCCCTGCTGAATGACGAGGAGATCGGTTCAATACTCGTGTGGAAGGAGTCCGGAGAAAGGCACAGTTGGAACTAGGTGTCAACCTTTGGGTGAATCACGAAAAGCTATTGGGCTCAGTGAAATTCTCTTCACGTTGCAAATGGCATTATGAAACGAAAATGGGTGTAGCGGACGGAACGTCAAGTATAAAGCAGGTGAAACGACCACGGAGCAAAGTTGACGAAATGCTACGGAAAATCCTCGAAGGAACATCGGGAGGACATCTTGGCGTCAACAAAATCTAGACGAAAGTGCGCAAACAATTCTACTGGGTTCCAGCTCGAGGTGACGATGAGGAGTGGTGCCGCAGGTGTACGAGCTGTGCAGCGGTTAAAGGACCAGCGAGGAAGCTGAGAGGAGCTATAAACCAATATGTCGTAGGTGCGCCGTTTGAAAGAGTCGCTTTGGATAGCGCAAGGCCATTTCCAGAAACCGATTGCAAAAACCATTAGACATTCGTAGTGGCTGACTATTTTAGCAAGTGAACGGAAGTATATGCAATCAGGAAGCAATAACGGTGGCGTCGAATATTGGGTCTGTCGATATGGAGTATCT
This sequence comes from Microchrysa polita, assembly GCA_949715475.1. NCBI lineage: Eukaryota > Metazoa > Arthropoda > Insecta > Diptera > Stratiomyidae > Microchrysa > Microchrysa polita. Next base: position 7,508,745 of record OX454421.1, read on the forward strand.
TGTGAGCTACATTCTGATCAAGGTCGAAGATTAGATTAGATTAGATTGTGGGGGGGGGGGGGGCGCGAACCCGATGGGGGTTCGTAGCACTGAAGCCGAAGGGCCTATTGTACTATCGCCCTGTTCATCTGTGGGCAGGACTAGTCCTGACGATCGAGCTTGATCGTGCTAAGAAATGAGCTGAGTTTGCTGATTGACGTCGACGCTATGTCGTCCGTGTCTGGATAGGCCACTCCAAATTGTGTCCAGCGGCATTGGGCCAGAGCATCACATTCGCATAGGAGGTGGGTCGAGGTCTCGTCATCCTCTTCGCAGAATCGGCAGCTCGCGTCTTGTACGAGCCTCATTGTGCGCAGATGTGATCTTAGGCAGGAGTGGCCTGTAAGAATTCCACATATGATACGTACTCTATTTCTGGTTAGCTGAAGTAGCTCAGCCGTTCTTTTATGGGAGTATCCTGCTATGAACAATTTGGATTGCCTGAGCCTGGGTAGATTATCCCAGCGCTCAGATGCTTTAATTTGTTCCTGGTCCTTGATTAATCTTTTTACTACGCATGTAGAGATGCTACTAAAGGGTTCTGGGCCGCATAAATGGGTTGCTGCGGCTGTGCGTGCTAGCTCATCCGCCTGTTCGTTCCCCGTGATGCCTATGTGACCTGGGACCCAGAAGAGTGTTAATCTATTGTTTGCGCCTAGTTTGTTCAGTGCATTCAGACAACACTGAACCAGCCTTGACGTAACGGTGTACTTGGTGATTGACTTGATAGCCGCTTGGCTGTCTGAGAAGATCGCTATTCGTTTATTTACATAGTTAGCACGCAAACATAGATCGGCGCAGGTTGCAATTGCATGCACTTCCGCTTGAAAGACAGTAGTGTGTTGTCCCATAGGTATAGAAACCGTGTGAGCTGGACCCACCACACCTGTTTGGGACAATATAATGAATGATACTCACCTATGATGTTTCGCATGGTCGTGGCCGCAATTGTTATCATCACTAACGACCTGAAAAAGGTTTACACAAAGTATCACAACTTTATGAATAATACCAAGAATACTTATCTGACCACCGCACAATATCGCAACTTCATATTCGCACCATTTGTCGTCTCTTCTGATTCATCGTTTCTGCATCATCTTTCGGAACGTGGCGGAGCACCATCATCGATCATCTGAAATTGAACATATTTGTTATTAATCGAATTAATTAACTTTGAAATTATAAATTACTTACCTTTGTATTGTTTACATCTTGCTAGTTGTCACGGTCAGCTGATTATGTTGTACATTATGTATTTGACCCAGGCACGTAGCCAGGGGAGGGGTCCAGGTGGTCCGGACCCCTCCCGAAATGTTTGCAGAAATAATCGGAGTCAGCGTTTTGATAACATAATTTTGAAAAAAATTGACGTCTTCTTAGCTCCGCTATTTTTTCTGACATCATTACTCATTCACCTAAATAGCAGTCGATTTCAGAGTTTAAATATTCAATATTTTCAAATTGTTAGCTTAGTTGAAAGTGCCGCTAGCAGTGATGCGGCTGAGCACTACTAATTATGTGTAGAAAATTACTATTCGCATTCGGTACAGAATTCTCGTTATTATTTATCCTAATTTGCCTAAGAGTTTGGTGTTTTGAACTCTCCGCTGCTGAGGTTCTAAATGTTGCTAAGAAATAATTTCAGAACGCGATGAACAATAGTTTAGCCTAGAAAAGCCTAGAAAATCCAGAATGCAACATAGTCGAGATTTCCAGCTTACACCTATGGCTAAATTAATATATGTATTAGTCATTTGAAAATGTGCATGGGATAGGGTGGCCTGTGCTCCCCATTTCAGCCCGTTCGAATTCCGGATTTCTTCCCACGATTCCTTAATAAAAAAAAAAACAACCGCAGATAGAAAAACATCCATTGTAGCCGCGCCACATTCCGAATTCAGTAAGCTTAAAATATTTAAGTTTGACGGTGGTGTATCATGGATGCTCTTGGAAAGTATCGAGGCCTTAAATGCGAGCCAAATACTACTTTTTACCACATTGATGTCAGGAAAACTCGGCATTAAAATCATGCTGATGACCAACATTGTGAAACACGCAGCCACAATCAATAATTTGCCGTATTATTAGTTGGAGACAGTGGCGCAACAACGGGAGGGGTAGACCGAGAAATTTTGAAAGGAAAATATGAAAATAAGAACTACACAAGTTTGAGTTTTTAATTTAGAATCTTTGCTATTAAATACCGTACCGTTCTATCAAAAGAACTTTAGTAACACGTATTTTACAAAATCACACTGTTCATTTCGAAAAGGAATTCCCCTTAATTTTTTTCGGGACACATGGAATCTTGTGGTAATTGGTGTACCACCCTGTTAAAATTAACCTAATAACACAGACCATAATTTAAATTTGAAGATTAAAATCGTTTTCATCAACTTTATAGAAAGCAAAAAAATAGTACGGGGGGCAATATTTGGACCCCTCCCGAAACAAAATCCTGGCTACGTCCCTGATTTGACCCAATTTTGAAATAAGCATAACTGATAACTTCCGGTAGGGTTGGAATCTAAGATAAATATTAAATTTGGATTAAATATTAACTATTGTTACGATTTTGATAATACATAATTTGCATACCACAACAATGAATACATATATGATAGATCACTGGCCTTTAACCTTGAACTTGTAAAGTAATGTTACTATCGTTCGATACGAGGTTTCAAGGGAAGTGAAAAAAGAAATAACGTGAACTTTTTTGAAGCCGTATTCGAGAGCGCAACTATTGTAATAATTTTGATCGTGATTTAGCCGCTAGCCCTTGCATTTTGATATTGATTTTGATTTTGGAACTCTTTGTATGGAATTGTGTTCGTGGAACAATATATTTATATGTTACTTTTAAAAATTATCGTGTTTAATTTTTCGAGAAACATATTGGTCCGTCGAGTTTATTTTATACGAAACAACACCTGCTGCTGAACCTTCGGTTGTTTTGGAAACGTCAGTAAACCACTTTATGGTCTGTGGGTGCAGCTTAGCGAAATTAGACTGCCACTCCTCTCTGCTCCATGTTTCAGCCTGGAAACGGCGACCACATGAGATCTCCTTTGGAAGGTGATCGGAAGGCATGTTCGCAATAGTTACGTTGTTGTGAGATTTAAGCTGCCCCTTGGTAAGCTCCAAATTGGCATCGCTCGCGATGAGTCGTGCCAATGCCAGTTTTGCCTCAGTTTCGAGGTGTATGTCAACTTGGTGTAGGTGAAGTAACACCTCTAGAGCGCTGCTAGGGCAAGATCGGAGTGCACCGGTGGTAATGAGACATGCTAGCCTCTGTACCTTGTCTAACACAGACTTACCTTCCGTAGTCAGGGCTCTCTTCCACCAGACCACAGCACCGTAGTCTAGAGTGGGTCTAACTATTGCTCTGTAAATCCAGAGCATAATGGAGGGTTTCATAGCCCAGGTTTTCCCTATGCATTTTTTTGCATGTCCACAGGGCTTTGGTGGCTTTTTCAGCCGCCGCTTCGACATGCTTTTGCCAGTAAAGTTTACTGTCGAGTATTACCCCGAGGTATTTGACTTGATTCCCAATTGGTAGATGGGTGTTGTACATTGTCGGGCGTCTGAGTTCAGCCGGATTTCTATTCCTGGAGAATGGTATAATGATCGCTTTGGATGGGTTAACTCGGAGCCCGTTCGCATTACACCATTCTTGAACTATTTTTAGTGCTGGTTCGAGTAAGTCAGGTAGTGTTTCCTCAAACAAACCCTTTACCACTATAACCACATCGTCGGCGTAACCTTGCACGGAAAAACCATTGGATGTGAGCTTCCACAAAAGTTCGTCCGCAACCAGGCACCACAGGAGGGGCGAGAGTACGCCCCCTTGGGGGCAGCCTCTAGTAACCTCAGCAAGGAGAGATAGCTCGTTGATTTGGCAGACGACTTTTCTGGTGGAAAGCATCAAGGTCGAAACTTCGAGTCTGAATCTGAAGTGTTCAGCGAGATGTGCCGCTTATTGGGAATACGGAAAACTAGGATTACGCCTCTTCACTCTCATTCCGATGGAATGGTAGAGCGTTTCAACAAGACATTGAACGAACACTTAGCCAAAGTTGTTTCAAACATTCCGCAAACATGGGATCAACACATATAACTATTCCTGATGGCATACCGTGCAGCCGAACACAGTATAAAATCGAAAATTCTGTTCGAAAGGACAATACGGTTACCCGCGGATGTGAAATTCGGAATAGCGCCAGCGGAACAGTCGATATCAGTTCCTGAGTATGTGTACGACCAAAGGCAACGTTTGGACAATGTGCTTAAGTTGGTGCGAGGACGATTACGATTGAATGTATGTCGTATTCAACGAAGCAGATCTCGTTTGTTTATACAACGCTCGTCGGAGAAAACGAGTATGGAGAAGGACCGCACGAACTTATCACTCGACTTAATGAAACGGAAGTTGTTTACTTGATGCCACCATAGTTACTCAAGATGGACCCAGAAGATAGTCGTCAACGCACCATGCTCCTCGTTAAAACCCGGCTAATTGTTAAAATATTAACAAACAGGTACAACCGCGAAAACGTAAGTGTCCATTGAAGGATGGAAAAATATTATGCACTTGAAAATGCCTCTTAAACGGGTAAACAAAATCGTAATAGCTCTTCGGCTATTTTCTTTATGACTCCACTTATTCAATCGCATATTCGTCCATTCATAAGCACTTGAAAAATATTATCGACAAAAACTTTTCACATTTTCCCGCCATATGATGATTTTCCCCCGAGAAGTTTCTGCAAAATTGCAATTTCAATACGAATTGATTTCAACTTTTCCAAATAACTTGAAGCGAACAGCGCGCACAAGTCGAAGGCAAATGTTGACTTTCGGCAGCCTCAACCAACAACGTCGGTTGAGAATGCCAGGACCTGGAATTCATAATATTGGATACGGCAGCATGCCACGGCGACGGCAGCAATACAAGAATCGAATAAAAAAAAACAGGACTCGTTCGTTGCAACCTGCAACGAAGCGAATAAAAGCGTGTCGGTTGGGAAATATTAAAACAGCATCATAAAAATGGCAAAATGGACAGATATTTTGCCGAAGTATGTTTTGATCAATGGTTTTCCTATACACATAAAGTTTCATTGGTGGTTCGACCTGTTCTCATATATTGGACCCTTGTTGAAACAAAACGATACACAGCCAGTGTGGTTTGCTCTGCACCCTGCACCCACCGTTCTGAATTTGTTACGTCCTTGTTATGCATTTTGGTTGGGAAATATCAGCTGAAGAATAATCAGAAAACCACAACGTGAAAAATTATGATACCTACACATGAGTTTCGTAGGCGGTTAAGAATCGACGGAGAATCCCTCTCTTCCTTCAGGCGTTCGCTATGATTTAGTAACTTGCAGTTGGCTTGATAAAGTGCGGTCCTGTCGATACTATGAGTTGTGTGATGTGCTATGTCCTTTCAACGATACCATCTTAATTGCACTAAGCTTTAATTAGCAAACTGTCGTGCAGAAACTCTCATCGTTCATCAGTCATCACGTTCAGGGATAGGTTTGGGGACCGAAAGGTTTTACGACACCATTAAATTATCGCACGAACTATATATAACGGGCATTTAGATAAAGTTTTCGGTGACAGCAAATTTTACGGATGAATTTTCTTTAGCGAAGTTACAGTAGAGAATTCCAGACCAAGACCACCGATTTCTACCGCATAGTTTCACGAGTGTTATAAATTGTTTTGCATTCTCAAAACGGCAATAGTCCGGAAGAAGTTATGACATTTAGCACGAATCCTGAATCCTTGACACGGTGTGTGTGTCGGTGTATAGTGTTGTGCTCTATGGTGTGGCCATTCATTCACTCCAAGTCATTCGCAGCGCTTTATAGTTTTGTGTGACTTTAACGAGCCATCGAGTCAAGAACTTTGAACGAAATGTTAGGAAAACTATAGTAAAGATGATGGGAAAAGTTTAAAGAAAATGACCGTCAATTTTCCCCAGAATGAATGACTTCAACTCGGTTTGGAGTGATTTATTTGTTTTTGTGGTTGCACCTGTTTGTTAATATTTAATAATTAGCAAATTCTTGTCGGGTTTTAAACGAGTTTCTCTTGTTTTGTCCTAGTTGCGTGACGAGCATGGTGCGTTGACGACTATCGTCTGACGTCTGGGTCCATCTTCAGTAACTAAAGCTAATTATCAATGGCTACGTCTACACTTGTGTATCTTTTTCGTCGTTGTTCTCGTCATCAAGTTTCATTTCTTCTTTTTGCAGCATTGAACTTGACATTGATTGCTTCAAGTGAACAGAAGAGATGAATGCCACATTAGTCCATCATATTGAATACCTTTCTTCAATAGCGCAGATAATCCAAGTTTGAATTGTCAAATTAACGAAAACGAACGAAAATGAAAAGAGTCTGGGCAGGCTCAATGGTGAGGCTGCTTACAATGTTGTTGCCAATGTTTTGGCAGTTAGATCCAAATTTCAAAATGTTTTTATTAGCCATTTATGCAAAGTTAAAATTTTGGTTTCTTGGTAGAACTTCACGGTCCAATAGAAAACCGGTTTGCTCGTTAGATGTTTCTGTTTCGTAATAAATACTCGACGGACCAATTATGAATTAAATATTAATTAGATCTTCTTCTTCTTCTTCTTCCATGCCTCGTTCCTTATACCGCTCCATGGTTTCGCGTTGCTCGACCTGCGGTGTAGGCACATCGCCCGTTTTGATGGTAATATCTCTCTATCGCTATCTTGAATCGTGTCATCGCCAAGACCAATGCGTTATGTTGCTTTTTCATTTGACATATCCAGGTGTTCTTCGGTCTCCCCGCAGAGGGGTCTGGGTCCTTGTGACATCAGTCAAAAAGGCTGTGTAGTGGAACATAGATCTTTGGTGAGTTGTGACACCACGTACCTAGCAGCGCAGGAACGCCCCTGGTATGGTTGATACGCCATGGCGTGGATCTGTACAAAGACCATTCGGGCGATAACGTTCCCGAGCTCCCTAGTTATGTGCGGGTAGCTCTTGGCATAACCGACCTCCTCCCCTGACTTACGGGAGGGAAGTCATATAAAGGCCGAGCACGATAAACGGTGTTCCCTGGTGGGGGGGGGGGTTAATCGTGTGAGCTTCGCAGCTGGCGGCTTCGCATAACCCGAGCCTCGAAGGGGCTAGTTAGGAAGAATGGCCTTTGTGGAAGATGCCTACGCGCCTATATCTAACTAGTTTGTGGATTGATGACCACACGGCCTGAATCGCATTGCTGACTAGTACACTGAAGGGGCGCCCGGGTGTGAAAAGCAGCGCTATGAGTCTGCTATAAGCAGACGAGTAGTCAGAGGTCCAAAGAGCCTGGGATGTGCACATCTGAATTCTTACGTGAGGCTTAACCAATAGGGGCCCGAATGAGGATCACACCTGCTATAGACAAGTCTTTAACGAATAGTGTACCTCGGGGATGGGTGTGCCCAGGGGACCATGGTCCTTGCCCATCAAGATGTTGACCTCGAGGTGGTTGTAGGTTGTTACCCGAGTCATCGAGCTGGTGATGCAACCCCGGGGTGGGGTTTCTGAAAGTGAGTTCATTCACTCGATGGAGAAATCCCCATCTGACAATAAGACCATATCAGTAAAACGCCGAAGGTCCGAGCCGCCCGAAGGACCGGGAGATAAAGGCCGAAAGGCTAGGTGATCTTCTGACGGTAAACCTCGTAGATGGTAATCTTTTTCTTCGGTCTGCCTCTGCCTCTTAATTAAATCACGATTTCAAAATTTATCTTACACTTTCAAACACGGTTTCAATGGAAGTGAACGTTATTTTAAAATTGACTTTCCTCAAAAACTGGGGGTTGGTGAACCGCAGAAACGTTAGCTAAGGGCTCCAGTAAACAGTCATATTTGGTAATATTTCTATTATAATATGCTTAAGCCTACTTGATTTCGCTTCCTGCACGTCTAAAAATTTATACTGAATGAATCGAGTAGGCTTAGGCATATGACATACATATTATAATATAAATATGACTGTGTAATGGAGGCCTAAGTTCAAGGCTAACCATTTTCAAGAATATTATCAACGCCATCTATATATACAAGCTAGATTGTCATGTGACTAAAATGAATCCGTCACTGGTCATGCAAATCAAGGACTGCTATAATTTAGGATCAAAACTGCCATAAGTCACGCCATTACAATCCACATAAAATCCACAATCTAAAAGTCAATGGCTGTCAGCCTGTCTAATCACCAAAATTTCCCACCGACAATTGATAGACCAGGAAATTTGACCAAACTTCGGAAAAATTAGAGGAAACCTGGATTTTTGCATGAGCTTTCCTTTCGAGGTCCTAAACAAGACCCCTAAAAGTCCCCGTCTCTACGAGTGCAGCTAGCGGTGCTACAGAGGGTCAAAGACCTTCGAAAACAGGTTTTTCTGAATAGCTCAACAACGGTAGCGTATACAAAAAAGTGGTGTATGGCAAATTTCAAGCTCTTGTGCTTCTTCAATAAACGATGGGAATACCGAATACGTTCGGGCACTTCTAACGGTGCCAGGAGTTCTAACGGTATTTTTAACAATGTTTCACGAAAACCTCTATAACGGTAACTCGTACTTAAAACTTTTGTATTGAAAATGTGTAGCCTATGGAGTTCTGAAGAAAGTGGCCAAATTTCATATCAACACGTGCAGCCTTAAGGGCGGTATGGGGGTTAAAACCTTAAAAAAATGTGTTTTTTTTTTTTGGGTTGTTCGTGAATGGCGCTAAGACCGTGGAGTGTGCTCTATGGTCTTCTAGGAGAAATTTGTAGCTTCTGCGGATGTTAGTTAGATGCCGAAAACTTTTATATGGCAAATTTGTAGCTTATATAACGCTTAATTGAATATCCGACTTTCAAATTGATGCGTGCAACGCTAAGGACGCTACGAGGGTCCGAACCGTACAGTAACGGTTTTTTTCATTATTTCGTGAATTTTTTCATAACAAGAATGCATTCGGGAGGGACGCCTGTAACAATTTTTTGCTTCTGTAACCTCAACTTAAAATGCGAAAACAACTCATCTATTCGGGCACTCCCAAGGAACCTATGAGGGGTCAAAATTAAGCAAAAAACAGTTTCACGGAAATTTGCCTCCGGTATACGTTACCGTTACAGAGATTTTCAGGAAAATAACCAAAAATACCGAAATTGTATGGTTCGGAGTTCGGACCATCATAGCGCCCTTAGCATAGCGCGCATCAATCTGAAATTCGCATATTTAATTAAGCGTTGTATAAGCTAAAAATTCGCCGTATTACAGTTTTCGGGGCACATTACGGTTATAGAGATATTCCCAAAAAACAGCTTATTTGGATGTTTGGACCATCGTAACTTCCCTAGGGGGGCTTCCATCGTTGGGGCCTTTTGGCATCTTACGAACAGCCAAAGGGGCTACAAATTTATTTCAGATTGATTCTCTCAAGAGGTTCCCGTTATTATAAGATTTCCGAGAAACGTTTTTTATTTAACTTTGACCCCTCATAGGTTCCTTGAGGGTGCCCGCATATATGAGTTATTTTGGCATTTTAATTTAAGGTTACAGAAGCAACAAATTGTTACAGGCGCCTCTCCCAAATGCGTTCCCGTTATGAAGAAATTCACAAAATAACGAAAAACACCGTTACTGTACGGTTCGGACCCTCGTAGCGCCGTTAGCATTGCACGCATCAATTTGAAAGTCGGATATTCAATTAAGCGTTGTATAAGCTACAAATTCGCCTTATAAAAGTTTTCGGTGTACGTTACCGTTATGAAGATATTCCCCAAGAACTGCTGAATTGAATGTTTGGACACTCATAACTTCGTTAGGGAGGCTCCCATCTTTAGGGACTTTTACCGTTTAAGTAACAGCCGCAGAAGCTACAAATTCTTCCTAGAAGACCATAGAGCACACTCCCTGCACGTGTTGATATGAAATTTGGCCACTTTCTTCAGAACTCCATAGGTTACAAATTTTCCATCCAAGAGTTTTTAGTACGAGTTACCGTCATAGAGATTTTCGTGAAACATTGTTAAAAATACCGTTAGTACTCCTGGCACCGTTAGAAGTGCCCGAACGTATTCGGTATTTCCATCGTTTATTGAAGAAGTACAAGAGCTTCAAATTGGCCATATACCACTTTCAAATTTCAAGGCTCTAGCTGTCAAGGTCCAGAAGTTTCAACCGTCGAAAGATGCAATTTAAGGTGTTAAGTTTGACTCCTGTACGATCGATATTTAGCTAGATAATCGCACTTTTATGTTTGGCAATCGTTTATTTTCGATAATTCGGGCAAACTTTGACCGATCTTTCTAAATTGGCACAATTGTAGTTTTTATAGCTATTTGGCGCTCACATTTCCTTCAAACTTCAAGGTCATACTTATCCGCGTTCGGGAGTTACAGCTGTCCAAATCGTACTTTTGTGTTTTCTAATCGGAAATTGTCCATAGCTCGAAGCGAAAATTTTTAAAATTTGTCAGATTTGTATATAGCATCGCACTGACCATAAAAATTTCAAGCCTGTTCAGCTGCCAAGGTTTCGAAGTTACAGCCGTGGAATAAAAATTGTTAAGTTTTCACAAAACAATCGAAAAATCACTGTACTTTATCCGATTCTTCTATGAACCTCTATACGGAAATGCATACTAGACGACTCTACAAAGGCTTCTTGATAACGTTTTTTCCCACAATATATCCATAAAATCCAAAAAGATAGAGCCAAGAGCCCAGGGACTGGCATGGCATCACTGGTATAACCACGAAGGAATGCATACTTTCCTCCAAAAACATCGCCACCGGGATAAGTCACCCTTCCTCTGGAGGTTCTCCTCGGACTCCAACGAAGTATCAGTTTATCTATTGCAATAAACAAAACGAAGCTCTTAAATAAGTAGGTACGAAGAGGGCTGCTTTACCACCACTTGCCTCCGAGATCTGGGCTAAGCTACGCCCTAGTTTCTTATAGCTTTGCATGTTAAAAAATACATTATTTGTACTTCACAATCTGATGATGTTTTATCAACTAGGAGATTGTGAACTTTAGGGCGCTTTTATAGATCCTGTTAAGTATCAAAAGAAGTTGCTTGCTTTTCCAAGCTTCGCCACGTATTTCTCAGAATATCGGCTACTATTCTTTATCAATTCTGATATGATATGAAGATATAACTTATGAAAGGAAGGCGAATATGCGGTCGTTTTATGGCATGCATCATAGTGGTAGCACCTTGTTTTGCCCTAACTCCTGGAACAGCATGATCACGGCCACATAGCACCTCGTGGCATATTATGCTTTTTCCAAATCGGCGTGAAGGGTGGGGGAGAAATAGTATGATTGAGGGTTTCCCTGAAAGCCGGATTCCGCAATGTGTACAGCATTGGACCTTCACCTTAATCCCAGAAAAAACATTCATATTCTCTCAAATCCCCACTAAACATGCTTGGGAGACGATTTTCTTGTAATTGATCGCAAGTTTAAGCCAATTGTAAAGTTGCGGCTTTCCGGTATTCAACATGAAGCTTCTCCGTATAAAAAATAGTAGCTTAAAAATGTTTTGTTTCTATCCTGGTCTCTGCAGCTGACTTGCGTTTTTCTTTTAGATTAATAAAAGTGAATTTCTTTACAACTGTTAATCAAGGATCTGTCTAAAAAAAACTCTTTATATTTTCGGCTTTGGGGCCCGTCTTCCACTGAACACATGGAACACCGTACGCCACTGGTCCACAATGAGGAGATTTTTTTGGAACCAACGGACATAGCACCATGAAGGGAATAGCGCATGAATCAACCGAAAGTCTGTAGACTCACTTTTCGTAACAAAAGCATCTCGACATGCGACACACCTATTGAGTTACTAGTCACTGCCATCCATATTGTAAAGGGATGGAGCGCACTACGTCAACCTATATTGTTAAATTATAACCTCCAGGAACGGATTTAGAGGAAAACCTAACCTCTATTGACACATGGATTTGTTGCCCCGCACCTAGCCAAGCGAAATTTAAAATGTACATTTTATGTGCCTGATTTGAACATTTACAAATAGTTTGGTCTGAATGTGGTCTTATTAATGATGAACCAAACTCACAAACTGTTAAATCACAATGGCTTCAGAATGCCAACGCACAATGAATTAATTTTGACAAAATCAAATTCGTATAGACTGCGTGCAAGCATACTTTTATCGAAGCTTCTTATCTTATCGCAGCCCTAAAATAATTTCATGCCACTGCCTCGCCATTTTCGCAATCTCAACTCAATGTAAATTCATCGCGACACAAATAACTCATAAAACATATTTAAACAATTGCCAACTTTGTCATAACAAAATTCGCGTGTAATAAGTTTAAATTGTATGTCAAATGGAGCCAATAAGCCATCAATCAAAAATGTATTTGAAATCACTTACGTTAGGGGGAGAGGAGGGCACATCACATCACATCGTGTCGTTTCCGTTCCGTCACATGCCAAAAATCATCGTCATATCGTCCTGCGAGCGAGAGTGGCGAGAAGATGTGAGCTGAGAGAAGTCACGAAACAAAACCTTGAGGCACCGCAAAACCATTAACCGGGTCGTAGATTTTTCGTTAGAAAATATTCTATTAAGCTATAGATTGCCATACGCCGCCATACCATGACACGTGTTTGCTGCATAGGGATGAGACTTCACTCACCGGAGTAGGTAATTCAAGAAGTTTTGACTTGTTTAGTGACATGTGTGCTTTAAAACCCTTTAGGGAATCGCGTGGAAACAAGAAAAGGAAAATTCCAAAAAACCAACCGACATTGTGAAAGTCATTGAAGATGATGTATACGAAATGGATTGATTTCCTTGCGTTTATCCTTTGATGCATATTGTCTGTGTGGTTTTATTCAAATCTTTAGACATTTGCAAGCAATCGACTTTGGAGGGAATACATTGATTCGGAAGGCCGTGATAATGGCGTTGAGACAAATCAGCCATGCTGATGCTCTCTCTACACTTTAGAGAATTCCAAATGTATTGAGGCGGCTGTCAGCTGTAATTCAAAGATTCAATACTCGGCTTGATTTGATGGTATTTATTCTGAAGGGGCATTCGTATTAATAGAGCACAGGAACAAAGAATGCCAAGTGAACCAAGTTTGCTGCAGCCATAGCCTTTTAGTGGACATTATGAACTTTGCTGTCTTGATGCTGTGAGGTGCCATCGAGTCTGTTTTACATTAAAAGGACAATCCTGTAATCTGTAATGTCTATGAATAAAGTAGTCCCTTACACAACATTAAAATTATTAAAATTATGTACATGTGACGAAACTACGGAGCGTGAACTGATTAGATCCACGTGAGCACCTAGCCAAAAAGTAGGTTCACATTTCTGACATGATCATTTTACTGAATGAAGTTATTTTCCTCAAAAACAAAAGGGTACCTATGGATCACTTATTCCCAGAATTTGATTCATCGCACAAAAATATATGTATAATTCTATTGAACTTTACACCCCCTTCCTATATACAAAATTCACGTACAATACTTTACTCTTTTGTGTTATTTTCACGGTTATGTTGGACAATCCCCAATAAGGGCGCACCGTACTACTCGTACAATACATAAATTATTATGCATTGTGTTCTGGCTGTCTGTGTATTATTTTTCGCTCATTAATTAGCGACTCGACACGAAATAATTAATCAGATTATGATTCGAAAATAATTTCCATTGTCAAAATATATGCTCAAAGGATAAAAGCATTTCGTTGGAAAATATGAGCCAATATATTGCATCGTACCGCTGTGAGTGCGTATAGTAAGGAAACAGGATTCTGACATGTAAAAGTTCCTATGGCTGAATAACAGAGTATCAGAGATGCGTGTGTAAATCTGACAAAAGGATCTGAACGAAACAACAGAACGAAATGAGTGATTGATTTTCGATTATGGTTTTTTTTATTACGACACGGGAGATTAATGGGTGTAAAATGATGTGCTAATTGGCGGCTTGCGTATCATGGCTTTAAAACAGTTTTGGCACTACACACAGAAAATATAAGAGATGCCAACAATTTTCGACGTATGATGCACTTTTTGTAAAAAAAAAATTAATTATCTCATCGAATCCATAGGTAAAAGCTACACAAAAATATTAAAACGAGACCGAGGCTAAATTCGGGCCCGGCCGTAATTTGGATACAATTCGCTCTCCTCAGGCTGAAAGTTTTTTTTGGGGCGTATTTAATCCCCCTCCCCTACTTTCTTTTCCTTCCGTCTTCACAAAAGTTCCATTGCGTCGACAAAACAATATTTGTGTGGGGTTTGGTTGGAATAAGTGGGCAAATAAAAATATTTACTCAGAAAATTTTATTGGGGAATGCGGGAGCATGGCCCCATAGTACGATTCCATTTGTTTTGACTGTTTTTGTTTCTTTGATAAAGACACATTAATTCAAGGTTTTGTGAAATTGGTGTAAAAATGTTTCTTAGATGAACCAAAATGAGAGGTTGGGTTTGTATGGCAGCCGCATGACCCCATGGTCTGATTAGATCCATTCTTGCGTATGTTTTGTGTCATCGATAGAAACAAGCTTTTGTGTTTGGTTTGAAATGTGCACAAAAATAAAAAAGTTTTTCTTACAAGAACTTAATTTGGGAGGTAAGGTTTCTATGGCAGCCCCATGACCCCATGGTCCGATTTTATCGATCCAAACATACAAACTGCCTGCAGCAAAAATAATCATTTGTGCAAAATTTCACCTTCATTCGTTTTAAATTGGGCGAGTAAAACGCGTCGCAACAGACGGACAGACAGACGCCCAATCGACTCCCCAAGTCATGCTGATCATATATGTATACTTTTTATATGGTCGGAGATGCTTCTTTCAATACATGGGCGTAGCCAGGATTTCGGTCAGGGGGGGGGGGGGAGGTGACAAGCCCGAAAATTTTTCAACATCATGATTTTCAAATTGTCGGTCACGAAAATATTGTTATAGTCCAACCATATTAGCTTTTCAAATAGAAAAAAAAAGGAAGACCATTTTTTGTTCTTTTTAAATCAGTGGGCTTCCAGGAATCTAAAACTCATTTCACAAAAAAAAATTTTGATCGGAAAGGTCCGAAAAAGAACTAAAAAGGATACTCTTTAATCCTTGACCGGAGCTCGGCATGCGGGGTATCATAAAAAAGGGGACGTCGAGTACATTACATATCCGGTGTTTGTTACCTCAACGGAATAAATCGAGCTTAAATGGAAAATTTTCGTGTTTCCCATGTATCTTTCAAAGCCATAACTACGAAAATAATTCAAGTTGTCACTACTTTTATCACTTTTTATAATCTATAATAGCTAACGATTCTACCATTAAATTTGCTAAGAAAAAAATTGATCGGGAAGCTCAGAAAAAGGACACTAATTGCACACCTTAGTCGAACGTGGGAATGTGGCGTGTCATATCGAAGAGGATGTCAACTACATTCCATATCCGGGATTTGTTACTTGTACCAAGGACTCTCAAGGAAAAATCTGTATCTGTATCTTTCTAAAGCAGTAATTTTCCATTTAAGCCCGAATTATTTTATTTAGTGTCCTTGAAACAGGAAACAAGCATTGGATATCCAATGGACTCGACGTCCTCTTTGATATGACACCCCACATGCCTACGTTCGATCAAGGTGTATAATTAGTGTCCTTTTATGTCCTTTTTTCGGAGCTTTCCGATCAAAATTTTTCTTAGCAAATTTAATAGCAGAATCTTCAGCTATTATAGATTCTGAAAAGTTATAAAAGTAGTGGACAACTTAAAGTATTCACGTATAGTTATGGCTTTGGAAAGATACACGGAAAACACGAAAATTTTCAATTTAAGCTCGATTTATTGCGTTGAGGGCCCTTGGAACAGGAAAAAAATACCGGATACGTAATGTACTCGACGTCCCCATTGATATGATACCCCGCATGCTGACCTCCGGTCAAGGATTAAAGAGTATCCTTTTTTGTCCTTTTTGGGACCTTTCCGATCAACATTTTTTTTTAGCAAAATCAGTTTTAGGTTTCTGGGAGTCCACATATTCAGAAACGACAAAAATTAGCCTTACTCTATTTTTTTTCTGAATTGGGATATTTTGACTGGACTATTATGCAAATTTTAGAGTATTCAGTGCACAGGGTCACGACCCATCTGACGGACTATGATCTTTATGATGGGGATAAATAACATAGCTGGGTGTGCTGTTGATCTCAACACCTCAGCAAAAAAAGCAGTAAGATCTTGGAAATTGGATGTCGCATACACATCTGTGTGGTCCAAAGATGGACTGTCACGTCTGTTTTTTATTTTTTATTTTAAAGCCAAATTTTAAGAAAGGACAGTCGAGATTAATTTTCTACTCCATTTAACGAAAAACGACCCTGCACGTGTTTAGACATTCTCTGGTGATTCTGACCACCAATTTCTGCGTTTTAGACTGTAGTTCGTCTATATTCAGAGCTACTTCTGTCTCTCGGACTGCATATTCCACTTGCGAGATCTAAATTTCACTGCTGGTATGATTTAGCTACAAAATGAATCTTGATTAAATAACTTGAAAGACAAGGAAATGTGAAATTCGTTCTTTACCAGGGACCTAACTGGGCAAAGCTGTATATAATTTTTCACTAAAAATCCCTTTAACCCTTGGTTTGCATGGTGGTGAAAACTACCTTTAAGTGTATGGTGGAGTCCCAGGGACTCCTTATTTCAATCTTATTAAAAGCAAAACTAATGTTGTTTTCATAAAATTTATCTATAAAATATTGTCCATCAACAATAGATTTTAACTTACATTAGGAACTTGTAAGGAGTTTATTTTCTATAACTTCCAGTTAAATTTACAGTCTCGAAAATCGCATAAAAGAGTGCTCACTCCTTAAAAATAGTAAAATTTAAACTTTCAATCAAAATAATTTCCCTTTTTTACTAATTTTGAATAGATAAACAAATCCAATTATAAAATAAACATAAATCTTCTCAAATAGCATCTAAATAAAAAAACAAACGTGCATGGCTTCAATGTTCTGTGAATTTTCTTCATGCTTTTCTGATCATGATGGGAATATTGGTTTGTAATAAGAGTTGCGAATATAAATCGTCTTCCTCCATTACTTGTTTCAGCTTGAGAAACAGTATATTCTCTGATTCCGAGGAATTTATCACAACTCCATTATCAATTTCATCAGTTAGAAGGTTTACCTTTAGGGTTTCTAATGCTGTGAGCCTGTTGTTCTGGGCAACATTGTATGGATTGTACATACGTGAAGTCAGATTAGCTTTTTTCAGTTGTGTAATTCATTGTGTCAGGAACTAAAGTCTTTTTAGTTTTAGGCATACATTTTAAGATTAATTGAAGACATAGGGATTGATTCCACAAATGTCGGAAATAAGAAACATAACTACTATAGGTCATCGAAGAGTACGACGGCTGCATGAAAAAACAGTGTACATTTCGATTGCATCTACTTCACCCTTAGTGTAATATACATAATTATAATTTCTGGTTAATTTGTGTCAGAAACAAAAGTGTGGTCATGGTGTACCAAAGAACAAAAAAAGACAGCCTTTCTCCATGGGCGTAGCCAGGATTTCGGTCAGGGGGGGGCAAGCCCAAAATTTTTTCAAAATCATGATTTTCTTAGGAGTATAAATTTCTGGTCGCAGAAACATTGTTAGCCAATTTCAGAGTAGCCTGGCTTATGGTTGGATCGATGCATAGGGTCATGGATTCCAGACTCACCGTGAATGAATTCATTTTATGGTGTTTTCCGAACTCACGACCTACGTGACGGACTATGATGTCGCTCAGATTGTAAACAAGTATCCTTTTATGGCGATAAATAACATTGCTGGGCGTGCTGTTGATCTCAACACCTTAACAAAACAGCAGTTTAGATCTTGGAAATTGAATTTCACTCACACATCTGCGGCCCTAGTTTACTGGTGAACTGCCACGCATGTTATTTCTTTTTTTTGCTAATTTTAGAGTCAAATTTTTAAAATGTAGATGAGAATGATTTTCTTCTGCATTCTGATTACAAATCTGCCTTTTTGAGCGTAGTTTGTCTATTTTCAGTGCATTTTTTGCATCTCGGACTGCATATTCCACTTGCGAAATCAGTTTGTTTCGTCTGTCACTTTCAACTTAGCAAAGTAGCATCGTCAGAATATTTATAAATCCTTTATTGATTGACATATGGTTAACGGTTTTAATAAGATTTCCTCTAAATTTATCAAAGTATTAACAGTGGCTAAATTTTTTTGCTGGAATGATTAGAAAATAAATTTTGATTTAATAACTTGAAAGACCCGCTCTGTGGCTCACTTGGTTGAGTCGCACTCTACGATGCTAGTAATCTAGAGGTCCGGAGATCGAATCTCGGCGTGGTCCAAAATTTCCGTACATGTGAATGGAAATATATAGTGCTTACAACATTATATACACTCCGAAATGATATGCAATGTAACGTTGACTCGAAATTGCCTATAAACGGCTAAGTTAACGCACCATGGCCCCACAAGGGGCTATACGGTACTGAGAAGAAAAAGAAGAACTTGAAAGGCACTGAAATATGAGACCCGTTTCTTTACAAGGTCCTTAACCATAGAAGGTCATGCTTATTTTAAGTACGGAAAGGTCATGGTTCGTCGATTCGCTCAACTTTGACGCCTCATACAAATCACCCTTTCTCAAAATATTTATAAAATTTGACAGATTTTCAATCGTTAGTTTATTTAGACGAGGAAATCCCCGAAGATTGGCGCAAAAGCATAATCTGCCCAATCCACAAAAAGGGTGACAAGCTGAAGTGTGAGAATTACAGGGGCATATCATTAGTTTGTACGGCCTATAAGATATTATCTAAAATTCTTGAAAAGAGAATTAATCCGTACGCAGAACGAATCATTGGCGAGTATCAAGGCGGCTTCAGACCTGGTCGATCAACGACCGATCAGCTTTTCACAGTGAAGCTACTACTCCAAAAGTGCTGGGAATATAACATCGACGTATACCAAATCTTTGTCGACTTCAAGCACAGTATCGATCGAAGTGTACTGTACAACATTATGCTGAATTTTGGTATACCGGCAAAGTTAGTGCGACTCACAAGGATGACGATGACTAATACCGTCTCGCAGGAATCGACTCACTGACCTATTTGAAACTCGTACTGGACTCAAGCAGGGCGACGGGCTGGCGCCGACGCTCTTCAACCTTGCTTGGGGGTATGTAATTCGAGCCATGAATATGGACAGCAGCGGAACGCTACTCATCAAGTCGACTCAATTAGTAGCGTACGCCGACGATATCAACATCATGTCTCGAAGGTTGGGTGATGCAGAAAGCCTTCTGCATAACCTCAATAACGCCGCAAAGGAAGTTGGACTACATATCAACGAAAGCAAAACAAAGGCCATGATGCAATCGAAAACAAGGGCGCCAGCAAATTCAAGCATCACAGTGGGGGACCTTAATATCGAGTATGTAGACAACTTCAACTATCTGGGTTGTAACTTATCAAAGGACGCCAACGAAACCGACGAAATTAAGCGACGGATACAACTAGCCAATAAGACATATTTCTCGGTCCTCCCTATAATTAATTCGAAACTTGCGCACAGGAACACGAAGCTCCGCGTGTACAAAACGATCATCCGACCCGTGCTATGTTATGGCTGCGAAACATGGACCCTCACCCAAGCCTCCGAAATTTTGCTAGACCGATTCGAACGAAAGGTCCTTCGGCGAATTTTCGGGGCCGTTCGCGAGCGAGACCAATGGCGTATCCGGTACAACCATGAGTTGTATCAATTGTACGATGAGCTGGAAGTATCGAAAATCGTGAAGCTTCAACGTTTGCAATGGGCGGGGCATGTACAACGGATGGACGATAATCGCATGCCAAAGAAAGTGATGAACGCACAACGAATCGACGGAGCGAGGATGCGTGGACGACCGAGAGCTCGCTGGGAGAACTCCGTAGGTGAAGACGCCCACCAGCTGCTGGGCTTCCGAAACTGGAGGACGAGGTCACGTAACCGCGACAATTGGAGGTCAACGATTCAGGCGGCCAAGGCCCGACGTCGGGCTATCGTGCCACATTGATGATGATGAGTTTATTTAGAATGGAAAAACGTCGATTTTGGAGCCGATTTTTATGAGTTCGGAATGCAATCTTCCTAAAATGAGGAAGAATTTTGAGACATTTTCCTGATTTGTCCTATTTTTGTCCTAGTAAATTTTTTTCCATAATTTTTGAAAAAATAGGTCCCACATTTCAAAAATAAAAATATTTGTTACGAGCTAGTTGTATGGCCACAGACTTATCGTCGAATCGACAACCAGCCATAAGAGATACTGGAGTTCTAAAAGTTACACAAAGTTCATCCTTCGTCGTTTCGACGACGACAATTTCCAAAAATCCAACTTACCCTGCTTACTTCGTCTAGCCGCAATGTACCCGGCAAGTACATCGGCACGGTAAGTGCTGTACGAAAACTTAGCTCCAAATAATGAAATTGTCACGAAAAATGGGATAAATTTGATGATGCGTAGTCGATTCGACGAAGCATGACCTTCCAGGGCTAACAAAGCAAAGCTGTATACCATTTGTCACCCTTTCAGATGAAAATAAGTTGAATTCCACTAACTTCCCGAAGGGACCTAATGTTTGAAATTGTGTACTCCAGCTCAGAAGCCATGAAATCCACGCAGCCACAGAAGCACACTCTCAAGTGAAATGTGTGTGCTGGTACGCAGCCTCCGTCAGTTACGAGGGGCGACTCGCAGTCATCTATTTGCATGTGCCTCCTGACTGCAAACTGTCCCGATCATGGCTTCTCCGGCGGGACTTGGAGTGGTAAAGAAAGCATCGCCAGCAGCAGAAAATTTTTGAAAATGCTGTATAGTTCAGCGATTTTTTTACTACATCGATAAGGATTTTTCTTACCATCTTCATCGACCAGGGGGGGGCGACCGCCCCTCCCTGCCCCCCCTTGGCTACGCCCATGCCTTTCTCTATTCGGAAACATAACTAACCAGTGTGCTATCCAAATAATGACTTCTTCCAACCATTGTGTCGGAGCACTAGCAGGATTCTATTTCAAAACAATGATATGGGTAATATTACATCGGTTGGAAGCCATGAAAACAGCTTATTACATTAAAAAAGTTTGATAAAGCACAATACGAAAATCGACAATTGCTCTCATTGCATAACACAAAGTGCATGATGGAGTCCCACGGACTCCTTCTACCGTTATTACTCACCGAAGCAAATAGCGCAAGCACACGTCGTCTTCTGTCCAAGTCCACCGCGCTACTGGAGGAAGGTACTAAAACGCACTGAAACGTATTTGCCTTATTTTATAAGTTATTGATAAAAGTAATCTGAGGAGGAGTCCCTGGGACTCACCATGCAAATTAAGGGTTAACACAATTTTGAAAATATATCTTTAGAGAAATTTCGAATTTGATTTTTAATTGAATATTTTAAAAACACTTTTATAACTTTTATAACTTTTAACTAATGAATCGGCAAAGTTGCTTGAGTCTGATTGCTTTCGAACTGCATGTTTTTACTCTTCACATTGGTAGATTAATCAATTTTGGAAGAACAATCTTCTAAATTAAATTAATTTACTGGAAATTTTAACTTGAGTACATAATTTATGGTAACTATCAGCATTTATTTCACCCGTATATGCTCAAAATATTTTTTTCACGACTATTTCACTTTTTTGTTTATACATTTAACAAAAAAGTTAATATTCTATCCAGAGTGGACGAAAACGGATTGATTTCGCCGTACGTTTTCAGAAATCACCGAAAAGTGTTCACAGTGCACTGTTTGTAATTTCATATGACAACCGACAATAATATTTTGCCTATAAATCGTTCTAAGTTTAAAATTGTGCTGGTGCAGTCATCGATAGTCATTTCTCATTTACAACATATTTCGTCACTTCAAACTGACCGTCCATTCTCTTATCATGGAGAAATTAAGAACATTGGCAAACACACGAAACTGAACAATTTGGTCGGGTGTCAGTTAAAATATTGGAGTGAGCCGAAATGTGCTGACTAGGGGAATTTAGGTTTGAGACCTGGGTGCTTACACGTTTTCATTTGAAAAAAATCAAGGTTTCATAGAAAACACGCAAAATAACGTATTTTTAATGTGTCAATTTGTATGGGAATTGAAATGTTTTCGGGCGGTTTTCATACGAAAACAGGGAAAACAGGAAAATAGCCCCAAATTACATGATTTCGTTCACTGTGAACAAATTAAAGGTGCGTGTTCGTAGAGACAATTCGTGTGATGATCGCTCAGCGATCGTAGTTTTGCATCCAATTTCGAGCCGTATTTAAATATTTTTTGAATGGTTCTACTTAGTAGTATCGACTATGGACTAAGGGAACATGTCTGTATAGAAAATATACCCATATAGTGCTGAAAACCGGTGGTTTAATTTCGATCGCTGAGCGATGATCTCATGAGTCGTCTCTACGAACACAACACAACACAGCCGAATAAATTGAGTGCACTCTCATTATTTGAAATTCCATGTTCATTGAAATAATTTCGGGAGGGGTCCAGACATCCCTGGCTACGTCCCTGGTACACGTATAATACTTGCCTGTACAATACATTCTAGAAAATTGATATGTATTCTCGTGGGCACAATCTATCCAAGCGTATATCTTTTCCATTCAACTTTTTGACAGCAATTGTATTCATGTTAGCTCAAACTCGTATAGAGCATTTAATGAAGTTTTAAGAATCAGTACACTATACAAAATTTGTATAACGTATCCTTTAGCAGTTTGTTGTAGACGTGTATGGCTGCCAAAGTTCATGTGCATCCTCTTTATTTCCTTTCATACATACCTACACTGAAAATAAAATCTTCATAATATTAATGAACTAGGAGCATAGACTTTTTTCATTACCATGATGAATTAGTTCATAGTAAATAAACCTTCTCTTCCTTAAAATAATACAAAGTTCATCTATTTTAGGAAACACCGGTCGTTAGTATAACGAAAACAAAACTTCAACTTAATGTAAAGCGATCATGAACACAATGAACTTCCAGTAAAATCTAATGCATTGTACATTCCGGCTATGAACCCATATATTAGCCGCGATGTAAGTAAATAAAACAAAATTTGATGTTATTGTTCATTAATTACATGACATCGTTCATAGAAATATGTACTACTATGAACGATGTCATTATCGCTTTAAGTGTATTTTATAAACCTTCATCACGTATAGTCTGCGTGGTGTAGTAGGTAGGGCGTCTGTCTTCAAATCATAGGGTCCCGGGATCGATTCCGACTGTAAGTAGGTAGGTAATTTTTATGGCATTTCAGAGCAGAGGTAAAATGTAGAATGAATGTCGTCAACACTTATGAACCTGGATGCCGGCGTGCACCAGTTTATTTTTTTTTTTAATTGATAAACTCAGTAATTACATATATCAATGAACAAGTTGTTAATTTTATGAATTAGTTCATAATTTTAATGAACTTTTTGTTCGTTGTTTTGATTACAACTAATTCAAAAGGCTGGTGAAAGCCGTCTTCGGTGGGATATGGGTGAAAATATTCATTACTTTAATGAACAATTTCATTGTTTCAGGGTACCTTTTTTTTCAGTGTATGGAATGGAATGGATGGAAGATGGGTATGCGTGTAATTTGATAGAATGTATGCACATATGTTTGAGCAAAATAGTCAGAAATTTAATTGGCCGTGTGTAGAGCTCCATTTACTTTTAGTGAAAGAAGCAAATTTCTGCTTGGAACGAAACTTGAAGAGTTCTGAAACTAATTAAAATTTCACGAAAAAGCTTATTGTGTCAGCTCAAGATAAAAATGTTAAGATATTCACACGAGCTGAATAGTGTGATGTTGAAAGGTTCTGATTAAGATATTATTTTGATACGGTTTGTGATGCTCAGTGTTGCAAATTTAGCCGTTTTCCGGCTAAATTTAGCCGGAAAATAGACTGTTTAGCCGGAAGAAATTACTAAATCCGGCCGTCATTTATAAGCGCTATAAAAGCTTGATGAGAAACGAAAAAACGGCGCATCATCGTAAGACATAGTATGTAAACTGTTTCAAGATCCAAAATTAAACCTCTTCAAAAATTAAGATTGATTTCACAGTAAATTCAGCTACACCTTAGGCATAATAGCTCGTAGGCGACGACAGAAGGGTTAATAATTGCATCGACAATATGTTGACGTTTGAATTATTTCGTGGAGTGTAGTGTAATAAATTTGGAGTCACACACATATGGGTTGTGTGATCACATAGCCATTCTGGACTAACGCATGGCAAGGGTTACTATATATGCTTTTTCTAAGATTACACTACACTCCACGAAATAATTCAAACGTCAAAATATTGTCGATGCAATTATTAACCCTTCTGTCGTCGCCTATGAGCTATTATGCCTAAGGTGTAGCTGAATTTTCTGTGAAATCAATCTTAATTTTTGAAGGGGAAGGGGTGGAAAATATTGTTGAACGATATTTTCCATCAAGATATAGTACCAATGGTCAGTCTGGATCTATACGCCAACATAAGGGTTAAATATCACGTTGGCATTTTAAGAGAGTGTTAAATATTACGCGGATTTCATATTCTCAATTGTAAACAAAAAATTGACGTTTGAATAAAATTTTCACGCATACTATGGACTGCAATACTGTGAAAACGGTGCCATTTTTATTTTCTGATGGCCACTCTGGACTTACGCATGGCATGGGTTACTATGCTTTCTCTAAGGTTTGTTTTGATTGGTATTTTTTTATTTTCCATGTAAACATTCGCTTGCTTACCGTATACATTTGCATGTCCAAAGTAGGCATGGGTGTATAATCACGACAAATAATTTCCCCAATTTCGACTGTTTACAGAACATCGAAAATACGGAAATGCATCCATACAGGTCTGTTCGATACTCTGATTTCAGTACCGGATACCGGTTTTTTTTCAACACCCGGTACCACACCCGGTCCACCGGCAACCGCAGGTCTTTTGCAACACCCTGGTGTTTTTTGCTGTACCGTTTTTTTTAATCACGAACCTGTTTTTTGTCAATCACTTTTTTTTTTTGGTTTTTTAGTACATGTTCAGTATCGGTTCTTTCAGGTTTTTACAGCACTTGTTCAGTATCGGATTTTTTTCAGGTTTTATTGGCATCTGTCAGTGGCTATCCTACGTAGGGGTCTTAGAGATTCAAACCGAAATTTTTTGATGAACTAATATTTTAAAAATACAACAATGATTTACAAGCATACTCATGCCTTATTAGAAAAGGTGGACGGAAATGTCCTGCTATTGTGGGAAATCACACCACAGTTTTAGCAGATAAAAATACCGGCGTACAGAGGGCTGCGCCCGCAATACAAAGGTTTTTTAGAATTTTAATGCATAGTGAATATTTTTGTGTGTACATATATTTTATAAGCAATAGATAAGAATTGTGCACAACATTAACCCTTCTGTCGGCACCTACTACAATATGCATATTCTATACCCAATAGGTCTGGCTGGACCTACTGAGAAAAATTTTTTATTTTTTAGAAAAAGTAAAATTTTTAACGGTAGAATCATTCTCCCCTTTCCTTACAACCATTTATAAACAATAAAAGCATTAAAATCGTTTTTGTAGATATACTGGAAGCGTTTTTAAGTAGACATATTTTGAGGTGGTATTAGTACCAACACGTTTCTCCCTTATTTTCTTCTTTTTTTGATTCTCTTCTTTCATTGCGTATCCGTACAGAAAGTTTGATCGAATTTTCTGATTCCAATATCTGTGGGGACGTATTTAGCGCTTTGTTGGTAGATTTTACCCCCATATTAGTCTGCAGATTTGGGTAAATAGATAGAAAGAAATAGGGAATTTTCAAGCGCAAAAATAATTTCATTCTAAATTTTCCGTAAATAACTCAATTAAATCTTTTTAGAAACACGTTTGTAAGTGACTAATACTTAGTTCTTACTATTACAAAGAAAATAAAACTCTTTTGAATTCCCTAGAATCAAATCTCAGTTGATTAGGTGATGTTATAAGATGTGATAAAATTAGGCGTACCCAATTTACGAACTTCACGGCTTTTAAAGCAAAATCTCAGAAAATTTTATCGTTTATCGTACAAATTGAATTTTAATGACATTATTACATCATAAATAGAAGAATTTTCGGAGAATTTTATATTTTCACTTTTTACCTTGAGACAAAAATGGAGGGGAACACTGTAGGTCTAGCCAGACCTATTGGGTATCAAAAAGCACTATAAATTGAAAATCATTAAAAACATACTCACAACTTCAACCGATTTTTTCAAATTTTTGCAAAATGCTTCTAAACATATTATTCTAGGATATCATGAAATATGAAGTCGCTGCGATTTCATCTTCTATACTTTTTTCACCAGAATATAGTGCCAAAGGTCTGGCCAGACCTTCGTGCCGACAGAAGGGTTAATGAAATGCTTCCTGTTTTATTTTTGGATTGGTCTAAATAAACACCTTTAATTAAACAAATCCAAAAATAGATTTACTATTTACCCAGTTTGTATAAAAGTACTCCAAGGCAAATCTACAGGCAATTTTCGATTTCAGATTTTTGATGGCCTTTGAGCAAAAATAAACTCAGGCAAACGTAAGGATGGCTTGGCTTTATACAGGGTGTCCCGCATTGGGTGGTCAATACTGTAAGGGTTAATAGCGCAACTTGTTTCAGCAAGAAAATTACCAATACAATCGGAATTTTTTTTACCGTTATCTTGTTATCGCTCTTTTTGTGAAAGTCATCGAAAATCGTTACTTGTCATACAAAATCATGATTTGCAGCCCTCCTGATGGCTTAATCCAAGATTTGATTTCAGTTTCAGAAACTACATAAAATTTTACAAAAACTGAAGTTTTTCCTGTTGCCAACATTATCGCCACTTTCAAGATACAGTTACTCAAACTCAATAGAAATTTTAAAATACATTTTTCATCGAAAATTCAAACGGTAATTTCATAACGGTGCTTTATACGTACAACTATGCAAAGTTGATAAAAGTTGCTTCAACATGTTGGCTTTCCAACGGTATATCACTTTTCATATTTACATTGCAGAATTTTAGAGAAACACGCATTTAATGGTAAAAATCAAGGCTTCAGTGGAATCGCTAACAATTTTCCCTTTACTCGAAAAAAGACAAACAAAGGCTATTATAATTCGGGATAGAATCTCGCTACATTATTTTGACCAGAACTGTAAGATATTTGAAAATTGTACATTGTTTGGCAAATGCAACGAGTAGAGCAGGACTTCAGCTGGATATTCATCGGATGACGATCCAAAGGACTCTTCAGTCAGACAACCGGTATCCGTACCACCTTACGCAAGTTCAGGAATTACTACCGAGCGACTGTCAGAGGAGGATAACATTTTGCAATTGGTTTCTTCAAAAAATCCGGGAAGACCGTGATTTTCAAGCAAAAATAGTGTGGACGGATGAAGCCACGTTTACACGTAGTGGCGTTTTCAACACCCGGAATAATCACATCTTGGCTCAAAGCAATCAGTTGCGTGGCCTGCGAGAAGCCCCGACCTTACTCCACTAGATTTTTATCTATGGGGTAACTTAAAAAACATTGTCTATTCCAAGCCGATTCCCTCTCGGGAACACTTGCTGCAACGAATTAACGATGCATGTGACAACATAAAGGTAAACTCTCCTGAAATCCTTCGGACCGTTTCTTCCATGAGTTGAAGGTGTCGAGTCTGCATACAAAATGGTGGAGCCGAATTCCAGCAGCATTATTCCAATTCATCAAACAGACCCATTTAATCATTAGTTAATATTTTTAGTTTATTGGTTTACTTACTTTAAATTGCAGAATTTTAGAGAAACAATCATTGAATGGTAAAAATCAAGGTAATTATTTTCTGATCGGATTATTCAAACTGAAAGTAAATGAAAAGTGATATACCGTTGGAAAGCCAACATGTTGAAGCAACTTTTGTCTACTTTGCAGAGTTGTACGTATAAAGCACCGTTATGAAATTACTGTTTGAATTTTCGATGAAAAATCTATTTTAAAATTTCTATTAAGTTTGAGTAACTGTATTTTGAAAGTGGCGATAATGTTGGCAACTGGAAAAATTTCAGTTTTTGTAAAATTTTATGTAGTTTCTGAAACTGAAATCAAATCTTGGATTAAGCCATCAGGAGGGCTGCAAATCATGATTTTGTATGACAAGTCACGATTTTCGATGACTTTCACAAAAAGAGCGGTAAGAAGGTAACGGTAAAAAAAAATCCGATTGTATTGGTAATTTTCTTGCTGAAACAAGTTGCGCTATTAACCCTTACAGTATTGACCACCCAATGCGGGACACCCTGTATATGAACTGAATTATTAGCTGTAAATCTACTGTTACTGTTTTTTTAATCAAGGAAAAGCAACTTATATGAAATGATTCCATTGTGTTCCCTGACCATATTGCCCACGCAATCTTTCCTATGAGCATTGAGCAAGTATATACTTTTGCAGCTATTCAGGGACACCCTGTTAACTTGGTCCTACAAACTTCAAAAATATTTGTGGCAAAAACTATTACCATTCTATGTATTTCCACCAAATTTCATGTTCATTGTTTCATCAAGTTAAAAGATATGCATTGAAGAAATGCTTAAGAGGCTTCCCTTGCATTGTGAAAGGCCCTTACTAAATACTTACTTGGCTATATTTCCGGTTTGGATACAGTTATTCGCATGAAAATTCGTAGACATATTCCCTATGAAATTTTCTAAAAATCCTTAGCAGAATTTTTACCGTTCTTCGAAACTGGAAAATTTTGACTGATATGAGATGTACTCGTTTATATCTTTGATTTAAATACCCATACGTCAATCTCCGATAAAAACTAAAAAAGTCGACTTTTTTCAAACGTTCGGGACACCCTGTTGTCTTCTTCCTACCAACTTCTAAGGTATATGTGCCAAAGACTGTAACCATTCTACACATTCCTACCAAATTTCATGACAAGCAGTTGAGCCGTTCGCGAGTTATTTAGTGAACAGACGGACGGACGGACAGACAGACGGACGGACGGACGGACAAAATCGATTTCACAAGGGTTTTTTGAAAAAATTCTAAAAAACCCTAAAAAGTGTATCTGGGGTGCAGCTGCACCCCGGTCGGTCCTATGAAGGATAACAAAGACTGAGTTCTTATGCTGCCCATTCTCAGACCCAGATGCACCAATTCCAGATGCAAGCTGCGGCTATCCAGCACAAAATAATATGCTGCATTATTCAAGTCAAATCATAAGAATCGAATGTCTAACACATCCACAATTCACTAAAAGGAATGTTCCATAAAAATATAGGAAGTTCCTGTCAAACTTGTATAATTCACTTCCCCGTTTTTGGCATGAACATCTAATTGTCCTAGTTAGTCACTAGTCATCATTTCATCACATTAAACTCTAATCTATGCTTCAATATACATGATAGACTTTCGCTGGAATCAATGAGTAAATCTCAATTGACAGGGCGTGTACACTTTTCATTAAAATTTTAAAGCAGTGAAATGAGAGTTTAATTGAGATGTGATGTCAACCAACTTCTTACATCATTTTAAATTACAGGTATCCCTCGACTTAGGACGCTTCGACTTAGGACATTTCGACTTACAACGCGCTAACAATTTAGACCATAACTCGAGTTACAACAATTTTTGTTTCGACTTACAACGCGATTTGAAAAAAAAATAAATATTCGTATAAAATCACACGTTGAAGTATTAAGACAGAATTTTCTTTTCTGTTTTTACTCAGTTTCTTTCCTGGTGCATAAAGCTTCTAATTTATTTGTTGAAATGATATCTGAAGAAGGAATTTTGTATTGTATTATAGTATTGTCACACACTCAGTTTAACACAAATGTAGGTGTAATTTTTACACCAAAATCGTAATATTACATGAAAATAAAGTAATGACACATCTTTACACCAAATGTGATATAAAATTACAGCGAAATAGAGTAATATTAAAAAATCTGTGTAATATTACACTATTTTGTGGGTTTACTCGACATTTTGTTAAAAAATAAACGTTTACTGTAATTTTGCGAGAAAAAAAGGTGTAAGATTCAACGAGTTTTCGATGTAAAATTCAACCTTGTTTTTACAGTGTGCATCTTGAAATCGACCTCCATAAGCAATACGGTATTTTGAACTCCTTTTATATTTTCGAAATTAATAAGTGACTGTATGCTGCCTGAATGTTTTTCAATAGCAGGGGCTTAACCTTTTACAATTGTGTTGACTTTTACCTTGAGCTCGAACTAAACTGCTAATAGCACAATTTAGCATCCATATTTTAAGCCATGGTGATGAGAATTTTTTCTTGAAATATAAAACGATCACCTCAACAAATAATAAGAAGTTTTCTATACCAGTGTTTTCTAAATTAGATTGTTAGATACGAAAAGATAATTCTGCCTAAATACTTATGTCATGACAACAATTGGCCCGACGTCTTCGTCAGTTCACAATAAGAGAGCCTAAGAAAGGATATGAAAAGTATTACGCAAATTAGTTAATGTTGATGTGTAGTTGGGCCGCATCTGGCATCATATTTTATAAGGACATTCAATAGCTATACCATTTGATACAAATTTGAAGTTTTTCGCAACATTTTATCAAAAGATATGGCTAAATATATTTTTTATCGGAGGTAGGGGTAGGGGTAGTCAGACCACTTTCATCAACTTCAAGCATATGTCACAATTAGGCATTGACGAAAATTTCAGGCCGCTAGCAATATTCTGTCGTAAGTTATGGACGAATTAAAATATCATGGAGGAGTAATTTGTACGGGAGGTAGGAGAATCCTTAGTCCAATTTGTCTCATTTTGAATACCGTCCAAGTTTTATCAAAACAAACATCTC
Source organism: Microchrysa polita (assembly GCA_949715475.1). Classification (NCBI taxonomy): domain Eukaryota; kingdom Metazoa; phylum Arthropoda; class Insecta; order Diptera; family Stratiomyidae; genus Microchrysa; species Microchrysa polita. The sequence goes on from OX454421.1 coordinate 7,539,794, forward strand.
ACCTAAATTTAAAAACGCTAGCTTCATTATTTCGGGAGTTATCGTGCGAACTGATAGACACACGGACGGACAGACAGACGGACATGGCTTATTCGAATCAGGGACCGACCCTGATTATTTATATACATATATACTTTGTCATACCTCCGGTGGCTCCTTAGAGGTGTAACATAATATCGCGGGTAACAAAAAAATATACCCTATACGATTTTATGGGTATAGGGTATAGAAAGTGCCGAGTTTTGAGTTGTGACCGTGTTCTTGCGTACGTGCAATATGGTTATTCGACTTACAACGTTTTCGACTTAAGACGCATTTTCCTGGAACCAATTAGCGTCCTAAGTCGAGGTATGCCTGTATTTACTTTATTCCTTTACTGATACAGATTATAACTTAATCGCCTAGCGAAACTTTCAACTTAATTCTTAATTATTATCATCTCATATTTAATTCTCGTGATAATTCACCGGTCTTTCGATTTATTAATTCATAACTGAATCCCACGAGAAACATTTATAAGCACAAAAAGCTTCAGATACCTCGAAGGTAGGTACTTTCCAACACATTATCTATTTCAATTATTCGCAATAAATCACCGGTTAAAATTGAAACTTGGTGGAACTATTTCCACCATTCATAGATTTTCATTCTTTTCCACGGTTGTAGTAACTATACAGTCGAAGGCAAAAAGGACGTGATTCTTTCCGCGCTGGTCCTGATGGTATATTCTCGTATTCCTAGTATTGTGGAACCATTCAAAATCTGACAAAGATAAATTTTCCTTGTTTGTTGCAAGGTATTCGTATTCTGGTCGAAATGGATTTGAACTCAAATTATGATACTAATAAGGGAATAGTACTTTGCTACAGAAGGAAACTAGGTGCAGACATAAACAGCAATAATAATAATAATAATTACTTTGCTGAGCTGAGATATGAATAGAAATAAGAACGAAGGAATGAGGATGATTAGTGCGCGAACATTCATAAATGTATTTCGAGATGTTGTCTAACTAATGAATGCCGAAGATTGATGAGTTTTCTTCAGGAATGCCTGCGCTCTTTTGTCTTGTAGGGTTAGAATTTTCACGAGACATTTTAATAAGAATACTAAAGTGGCAGAAATGAATGAATTCGTTGGGAATTGAATAGAGAAGTAACGTGTACCAATTGTTTAAATTGTTTATATGGAAAACGCATAGGTATGTATTTATGTACTTGAATGAATACACAATAATTTTATTCTTAAATACAAACGAAAAAATTCCACATTTTACGAGTACATACTAACTTCGGCATACTCCTCTTTTTTTATCAATTGTCATACATAAATAGGACTTTTTTTCGCCCGCCAGTACAACTAACCATAGGAGCTAACATCTTTCATATGTGCCGCTCAGTCGAGCATAAAGCAAAAGTAAACATTGCGGTTGGTGCATATATTCATGCTTTATGCGAGATAAAATTTAATTTCATTTCATATACATACCTTGTGCTGCTGCAGTCTTTGCCATCAGGAATGTAATTATTTCAATTCCTATCTTCACCGTTGCCATATGTATACCGGAGTACACAGGACTCCACCGTGTTGTGCATCCTGACGAATTATGGAAATGGAATGGTGGAAATAGTCAGCAAAACTTTATGAACAAGTAATATAAATGCACTTCAACGTGGCCAGGATTTTCGAGGACATGGTGAAGTCCTTTTCGTATGTGGATGGATATGTGACGGGCTGTATAGTTGATATACATAGAAAAGAAGCCTGTGGCAAATAAGGTGCGATTCATACAGAATATTATTTTACTTTACATTATAAACTATATCCTACGAACATCTCATTTCATTTTGTTTGTGTGTGTGTGTAGTGGATGTGCACTCATCACACGCAGCTCAAATGAAATTTTGATGAATTAGTTCAGTAAACAGAGAGAAGGAGCAACGAGAGCTGGTTTTTTTATATTCGTCACTATGTGAAAGGGTATATTAACTTTGTCATGAAGTTTGCAACACACAGAAGGAAGCACCTCCGACTATACAGGGTGTCCGGAAACTGCCACATAAACGCACCGGATTGTGATTCCTCATGTGATTTCTAGCAAAAAAGTTGTACGGAACATACCCCCTCAGCTTAACCCTTTAGCTGCCACAGGCATTTAAAGATTTTTGAAAAAATAATTTTCTTGCACGACTTGCCTAATATCTCCAAAGCTAGACCAGCTACAATAGTGAAATAAAATGTTTATTATAGCCAACAAATTTACCTATAAAATAAAACTAACCGCACTAAAATCGGATAAGACGTTTGGTTTCTACAGAGCTTCAAAGTCAAATTTGCGTGATTTGACCAAAAAACTATCTTTTTTTCCATCTTAATTTTCTCCAACTTCTGCCAAGGTGAGGTGCTTGTACGATTCTTTTAAAAATTGGCGCATAGTCTTACATATCATATCATATCTTTCTTACATCATTTTGATCTAGCTCCATTACATCTAACAGTTTTTATACGTTAAGTGTAGAAAACTAGGGTTAATTTTAGCTCGAATTCAATGCAATTCAATTCACACTGCCCCTAAAGATCTGCAATTTGTTAAAATCTTATTTAAAGCATGTCAAATCGAGCCAAAATTAACCCTAGTTTTCTGCACTTAAGGTACTAAAACTGAAATAATGGAGCTAGAATAAAATGATGCAAGAAAGATATGATCATAAGACTATGCGCCAATTTTTTAAAGAATAGTACAAGCACCTCACCTTGGCAGAAGTTGGAGAAAATTGAGATAGAAAAAAAGATTGTTTTTGGGTCAAATCACGCAAATTTGACTTTGAAGATCTGTAAAAACCACACCTCTTATCGGATTTTACCGTGGTTAATTTTATTTTACAGGTAAATTTGTTAGCTGTAATAATAATTTTATTTCACTATTCTACCTAGTCTAGCTTGGGAGATATTAGGCTTTAAGTCATGCAAGAAAATTATTTTTTCAAAAATCTTTAAATGCCTGTGGCAGCTAAAGGGTTAAGCTGAGGGGGTATATTCAATACAACTTTTTTGCTCGAAATCAACTGAGGAATCATAATCCGGTAAGTTTATGCGGCAGTTTCCGGACACCCTGTATAAAGTATACATATATTGATCAGTGTGACGAGAGAAATCGATCGTCTGTCCGTCTGTTGCAACGCAAACTAGTCCCTCAGTTTTGAAGCTATCGGGCTGAAATTTTGTATCATCATCAATGTGGCACGATAGCCCGACGTCGGGCCTTGGCCGCCTGAATCGTTGACCTCCAATTGTCGCGGTTACGCTTCCTTGCCCTCCAGTTTCGGAAGCCCAGCAGCTGGTGGGCGTCTTCACCTACGGAGTTCTCCCAGCGAGCTCTCGGTCGTCCACGCAACCTCGCTCCGTCAATTCGTTGTGCGTTCATCACTTTCTTTGGCATGCGATTATCGTCCATCCGTTGTACATGCCCCGCCCATTGCAAACGTTGAAGCTTCACGATTTTGGATACTTCCAGCTCATCGTACAATTGATACAACTGATGGTTGTACCGGATACGCCATTGGTCTCGCTCGCGAACGGCCCCGAAAATTCGCCGAAGGACCTTTCGTTCGAATCGGTCTAGCAAAATTTCGGAGGCTTGGGTGAGGGTCCATGTTTCGCAGCCATAACATAGCACGGGTCGGATGATCGTTTTGTACACGCGGAGCTTCGTGTTCCTGTGCGCAAGTGTCGAATTAATTATAGGGAGGACCGAGAAATATGTCTTATTGGCTAGTTGTATCCGTCGCTTAATTTCGTCGGTTTCGTTGGCGTCCTTTGATAAGTTACAACCCAGATAGTTGAAGTTGTCTACATACTCGATATTAAGGTCCCCCACTGTGATGCTTGAGTTTGCTGGCGTCCTTGTTTTCAATTGCATCATGGCCTTTGTTTTGCTTTCGTTGATATGTAGTCCAACTTCCTTTGCGGCGTTATTGAGGTTATGCAGAAGGCTTTCTGCATCACCCAGCCTTCGAGACATGATGTTGATATCGTCGGCGTACGCTACTAATTGAGTCGATTTGATGAGTAGCGCTCCGCTGCTGTCCATATTCATGGCTCGAATTATATACTCCAAAGCAAGGTTGAAGAGCGTCGGCGCCAGCCCGTCGCCCTGCTTGAGTCCAGTACGAGTTTCAAATAGGTCAGTGAGTCGATTCTGCACTCTGACCTGCGAGACGGTATTAGTCATCGTCATCCTTGTGAGTCGCACTAACTTTGCCGGTATACCAAAATTCAGCATAATGTTGTACAGTACACTTCGATCGATACTGTCGTATGCCTGCTTGAAGTCGACAAAGATTTGGTATACGTCGATGTTATATTCCCAGCACTTTTGGAGTAGTAGCTTCACTGTGAAAAGCTGATCGGTCGTTGAGCGACCAGGTCTGAAGCCGCCTTGATACTCGCCAATGATTCGTTCTGCGTATGGATTAATTCTCTTTTCAAGAAATTTAGATAATATCTTATAGGCCGTACAAACTAATGATATGCCCCTGGAATTCTCACACTTCAGCTTGTCACCCTTTTTGTGGATTGGGCAGATTATGCTTTTGCGCCAATCTTCGGGGATTCCCTCGTCGTTCCATATTTTCAGCAGTAGCACATGTATAGCGTTGGTCAGGCACGTTCCACCATGCTTCAGCAGTTCTGCTGGGATCTCGTCAGCGCCGGGCGCTTTATTATTTTGGAGCGACTGTATGGCAAGACTCACCTCCTCTACTGTTGGGGGTAGAACGGGAGGGCCTGGTTCGGCTAACTGCTCAAGAGCTAGCTCCGCGGGGGATGTTGATGATGCATTGAGGAGCTCTTCAAAATGCGAGGCCCATCGTTTGTTGACGCTTTCGATGTCGCTGATGATGTTACCATCCTTGTCCTTACATAGGCTTGTCCTGGGTTGATATCCGTTCTTGATATTATTTATAAGTTTGTACGCCTGTCTAGTGTTCTTACTGGCTAATCTTTGGTTTATTTGCTGTAACTGCTCGTCAAAATGTTTGCGTTTCTTACGTCTAATTAACGCCGAAGTTCGTTGTATTTTTCTTTCTTGGCTCGGGATGCACGTTGTGTGTATTGGCGATAGGCTTCATTTTTCGCCTCAATCAAGGCTCTGCATTCGTCGTCGAACCAGTCTGCTCGTCTGCGCCGGCCTTTATAGCCCACGACCTCTTCTGCGACCCCCTTGATGCTGTCTTTGAGCTCCTCCCAGAACTCATGGATGCCTAGATTATTGATGTTATCAAGCATGGGCGACAGTTTTTCCTCAAGTGCTGTAGTATACGCAGCCGCCGTGACATCATCAATCAAATTGTCTACCTCGAAGATCTTGGCAGAAGAAGAGACTCTGCACCTGTAGGTCGTCTTCACCAAATAGTGATCGGTGTCGCAGTTGGCTCCTCGATAGGATCGAACATCTAGGACATTAGAAGCCCATCTCTTGCTGATCAGTACGTGGTCGATCTGGTTCACGGTGTATTCATCTGGAGACTTCCAGGTCTGCTTATGGATTCGTCGATGAGGGAAGCATGTAGAGCTTATTACCAGGTTTCTGCCGCTCGCGAAGTCGATAAGTCGCTGACCGTTGTTGTTGTTTTCGTCGTGGAGGCTATGACCTCCAGTAGTTCCCCTATGCCAGCTTTCGTTTCCGACTTTGGCGATAAAGTCACCTAGCAGCAGCTTGACGTCGTTTGATGGAAGTGAGTCGAAGAGTGTTTCTAGGTCGTTGTAGAACTCGTCCTTAATCGCGTCTTCTTTTACTTCTGTAGGGGCATGCGCATTAATGAGCCAGAGATTAGCGAAGCGGGTCTTAATGCGGATCGCACATAGCCGCTCGTTGATGGGTTTGAAGCCGATATCGTGGTCTTTGAGCTGCTTATTCACGATGAAAGCTACTCCAATTTTTTATTTTATTTAGTTATAAAATTTGAGCACAGTCAACCTTATTCCTAAAACCCCTTTCGAAATATTTTCTTACGTTCGCCCCTGTCCACACAGAAAATTTGTAAAAAAAGAGCTGACTGCTTCTCTAATTTTTCCTAAGAAAAGGGGTGCATGTTTCTGTTTCTAACATTCACAATCCCAAACTTTTCATTTGAATTTCTCGAAGGCCACTTTTCAACTTCTTAAATAACACGAGTCCTTTAATCAACAAGAGGCAAAATTACGTCTCAAGCAAAATTAAACTGATTTTCTATAGTACAAAAATTAAGTCAACCTTTGCAAATTCGAAAAATGAAACAATTGGTGTGTTTTTTGGTTATCCCGTGTAGGTTTGGGTAACGAAACTCCATATAAAAAATGCCAGCTGTCGGCTTATTTTTCAGATGTGATGCATTTTATCACAAAATATTTGCAAAATCTTTTCTCGTGATGACAAAAACTCTCACGTTTGGTTTGAAAAAACAAATTCCCTCATATTTCCCCTATGCGTCCGCCATCTACATTTGATTCATCTAAGCTCTATCCCGTGTAGGGTAATTGCACGCGTGAACTTTACCTGTGTAAGTGTCTTTTTTTATATGAAGTTCTACCCAAACCTGCACAGGATAAACACAATAAAACGTGCCTAATGCCAAATAACCATTAAATGCATATTGAATTGAAGTTAGCTTTGGTAATTTTTTCTGAAACGGTCATACTAGTGTGATAGCCAAATATACCTTGGTCAAACAAATCACCCAAAACCAGACTGACTACGTCATTGGCCAGCCAAAGTGGTCATTTGTTTGTCCCATAGTGTAATAGGTCTCGAAAAACATTTTTGGTCATTGCAAAAGTTAGACAAATTTTGTATGACCCACTGGACAGACTTTATTTGATAGTGTAACACCACCTTTAGTTTCGTTCAAATGTGACGGATATTCAAATTTCGGCTGCGCCCGAAATTAGCCTCGGTCTCGTTTTTTTTTTTCAAATGTCGATAGTCCTTCGGAATATTATCGTCCGGTAATCCTACTTGTGCGCGTCTCGTTTTTCTTTTCTTTGGCGTGCTGATCACACCGGGGATACTATCACCACATGTAGGCAATGATCTGATATCCCATTTACGTGATCTCCTCGGTATTTCGTAGAGGTGGTGAGATCAGTTCAGTAGCATGCTCTGCCGAGTTATCTATCCCCATAACTGGGAACTTGTTTAACATCTGAATGAGATCATAGTCCGTCATAATTTAAAAAGCATAGTTCTGAACGTATGTGCAGAGTACACATAATGTGGTAATATTTAATTGCATTTTATTTCGTTTCTATTTAACTGAACAACCGTAATCACTGTCTGCACTCTACCACTTAGTTTCGAGATCCTCTCTATTTCAGAGGCAAAAAATAAAAAATAAACATTTTACCAACCGCGGCGGAAAACATACTACAAAAAAATACTTTCCTTTGTTGTATTGTTATGAATACATTTCTTAAAACATTTTTTTATGTCATTATAAATATTTCCATTTTTGTTGCTTTTTTCGCACGCTCGTTCACCTCCCTCTGCAATCCTTAATATCTTGAAAAATTGTCCAGCTCCATGAATTGCATCTTCTCGACTTGGACTTCGTTCTCTATAATGTCCTCTTACAAAAGTTTAGATGAAGGAAACTTGTCTGTACGCGAGTACAAGAATGACTTTTGTTCGGATGAATTGCAGTAGAGTTTTGAAAAATGGAAATAATTAAATTGCAAAACTTTCTATTCTTGTATGGTAGTAGCCGCGGCGGTGAATCTTCTGTATATGTGACCGGGAAAGTTAAAAGGGGGCTATCTGGTAAAAACAAACAAGCGAGTAAACGGCCGATAAAGAAATCAAGTCGGTGCATAGTGTTTAAATGATTTGTCGTGATCTGATTTTTATGAAACTTGGTATCTATATACTTTCGATGATCCTGATTCGGATACTGTTACCGAAAATGTAATTAGCGGGTAATATAACAGTAAATCTAAATGCATCAAAAGGTCCTTTTTTGCTAAAGAAGTCCAATATGAGCAATATGGATATGAAAATACAACACTTGGTGAGACAAGCGCCCCGAAATACTATTTGTACATTTTTGAAATCTTCGGAAAGGATCTTCTCTTCTGAAAAGGACATTTTTGGAAAATTGGTTGTGGATAGGCAAGATGGGTTTCAAACGATAGGAACAGATTAGAAGAAGTCATTGAAATGGTTTTGAATATTTTTTTTTGCATTTGGGTACACCAGAATATCGCGATATTCTAGTTCGAATCAAGAATATTTTATTCACATTATGTACCTTTTGTTTTAGATTGCGATTTCCATGATATTTACTATCGGTACAGCAAATATTGTCGGCTATATCTGATTTTACAGCCGACTGATATAAGTCTGGATCTTCCTTTCCCCACTGCGAAAAGAACTTTATCGCAAGAGTATTTTACACTCAGAAAAACATCCATGAATTATATTTTATTAAATAAAAGTACATATACAATCAGAATTCTGTCTGATTGTGACTCGAGGCAATGGCCTTTTTAAGACAAAGATGAAAGTGTTTTTGGTATTGTGGATTGAATAGATATTTAATTATAGTCGTTTCTTTCTTGGACAGACAGGATCATTGTCCAAGTAAAACGCAAACGGATCAAAATTGTCCCCTTCAGTAACAGCTTACTATTGTGTCATCAGTCCCCAACGCGATATTTTGAATTGGAACTCGCATTTGATATTATGCGCCGTGCAAGATTTAATTTAAAGGAAAATATCCCAGGAAATTTTAAAATGATTGACTTTAACCCTAGAGAGATAATCTACGTCGAATCGACGTACAGAAATTTTTCTTTTTATTATATCTCATTAGTGAAGCTTCATAATTTGTTGGTTCCAAGATTTAACTTAATTCATGTCTGCAGGCGTAATTACGTGGCAAAATTATTGGCTTGGGTGCCACACCGCCTAAGATATTGGGGGTCATAAGTCAAATATACGTCGAATCGACGTATGATTATCTTTAACAAATTTGTACTGAAAAATATTTTAATTGCCCCGAATTGACATTTTTATAAATCTTCATAATGTGAATGTGTATTCACTTGGATATAACCACTAAAAGCCTGTTTCGATAAAGATATCCTTTATTTTAATCTATTGAAAGGACAGTCCACTTTCTCCTAGTACCACTTTTTTAAAATTAATATTATATAAACAAACAAATGATAATTTTGCAAAACCACGAGTTTAACAGATTAATATTAAATACAAATGATTATATATCTACCTTTTAACAACATGTTACTCTTAACAAAGAAATTATAAGGATGTTAACTAGCAACACGTCGAATCGACGTATGATTATCTTTTCAGGGGTAAAAAATATGATTATCTCTCTATGGTTAATGATTAGAAACCAGATAAACTAAAAAACAAAATTACACGGGAAATTTTAGGGAAATTGTTTGCGGAGGCATCTGGGAGATGGCATCGCAGATGATCCATGCCATAGCTTGGATCAATTTTACAGATTTTCGTTTTGTATGGGAATTCCAGTAAATATGGAAATCCTCCACAAAATCGCACTTATGACAATAGGCGCGTTTTTTACCATCGCGATTTAAAAGAAAAGATTAACGCGTGATTTAAAAGAAAAAAAACGCGGGTAACTGCTCATACGACTGTTCTACATTTTTGTCTCACTGTCGTCGGCTTATTTTTTAGATTTGACCGTTTTCGTCACATAAGACAATGATTTATTTGAAAAATCAAAGTACCTCAATAAGAAATATTCGCTGTTTTGTTTTGAATTGTCATTTTTTTAAAGGTACTCAAACTTAAACAACGATATTGCCATATTTTTTCCCCTATTGTATAGTGGCACGTGCGAAAATTAACTAGGTAGATGTATTTTTTTTCCATGGAGTTCGTTACTCAAAATTACTCGAGATGATCAAAAAAACGCAACTGATGGTATTTTTCAACGAACCATCGTAGAAATTCTTGGTCAAAAACTGAAAGTTTTTTATGGGATGTAAGCTTATACTTCCACGTTATGTGTCGACGTCGAGGACTTTCAAACCAACGGTTGTCCTTAAAACATGTAAAGTACAGTAAAGTTCCAGCGGCACAGAACTCGAAAGAATTACTTCCAGTCCCTAAACTGGGGGTTTCTGTAAGGATGCCTTTTAGCATTTATTTTATTATTAAGAAAAAACCCGAGGAAAAAGATTTTTTAAATTTTTGTCAAATGGGGCATATTTTTTTGTGTTTGTTTGTTTGATTTTTCCTAAGCAAATATAACGATAGAATGTTGAGATATTATGAATTCTAAAAAATGAAAAAGGCAGTGGCAAATTGAATTATTTGCGTAGTTATGGCTTTGGGAAGAAACACGGGAACACGATAATTTTTAATTTAACCTTCCGGCGGGCGCAATACTAATCCTAACACGATCGGGAGCAATGCATCTGACAGATTAAGTGCAGAAAAAGGGATGAAACTAAGTTTCTGTATATTTTAGACTCTTATTTATTGTTGCATTGTCTTTTTAAAATAGTTCTACGAAATTTTAGAAACAAAAACTGGCTCACAAAGTTTGATACCCTTCACATTTTTAATTTTCTAAGAATATTCCGCTTTCAATGGCTTCAATATTTAAAAAACCTCCAACAACTCGACCGCTTAAAAAATGTGAGCTTATTTTACTAAAAACACACTATTGAACGATTTGGTGAACCTAAAAGTCAACACAACGTTATTACGCAATGTGAAGAGTATAACATGTGCAAATTTTCATAGAAAAGGAGAAAATAACACAATCGGGCGGAATACATCTGAGAGATTATTTCATCCCCTCCCGCCCCTCAGACATATGGTAGATAGAAACTGAAAACTGCTTTGGGTAGTTGATCGATAAAGATTAAGCTACTGTGAGTTTCAGATCTCTCTGTTTTCATATCGCTGATTGGCGCAACAAAAACTGGCCACTTAATCTGTCAGATGCATTGCGCCCGCCCGAAGGTTAAGCCCGGTTTATTTCGTCGAGGTTTCTTGAAATAGGAAACAAACACCGGATATGTAATGTACTCGACGTCCCCTTTCATATGATGCCCCGAATGCCGACCTCCGGTTAAGGAATAAATAGTGTCCTTTTTTGTCCTTTTTATGACCTTTCTGATCAAAATGTTGATTTGTTTTGATGAAAGCTGAGCTAACTACCGTGTAGAGTAGGAAAAATACTTTCGAATGCAATTCATAACTCAATTTCGTATAAAAATGGAAGAAGCGAGTTCTGCCGCGCACCGCCTCAAATACAAACATGGTCATTATGAGAGACTCTGACATTAATCTTTTATACGTGCAAGAATGAAATATATTAACGGATTAGAATGCACTCAACGTCTCCTTTGATATGATATCGCACATGCCCGTTCCGCATTAACGACATTTCTGTGTCCTTTTTGGTCCTTTTTAAAATCAAAATTAATTGTTGACCTAGCTTGATATCTAGCACCCAAAATATTATAAAACAAAAAAATTACATTTGATTATGTTTTCTATTGATCATTAAAAAAGAATTCCACTATTTAAAATTCTGTATAAAAGTCTACTTTATATAATTTGATAATAAATTATAACAGTAAAATATCATTACTTACATTATATACAATAATGCCTACATCTCATAAAATTTAGAAACTTATAAATCTAAAATTTCCTGAAAATGTTATATTCGATACTGCATTTTTTGTTTTCATGCCGCTCCGTACCTCAACTCATACAGACTTATATGATTTGCGGTATTGATTTTTACTTCCAACTTAGTGAATGGGACGTGTTGAAAATTTGGGTAAATTTGCTTTAGCGGTTGAAAAGATATTCAGAAACACACAAAATTTCAATTTCACAATGGATTTTGATGACTTGATGGCGAACTTCAAGATCGATTTTAGGACCCATTTTTTGAATTTTGGCAACTGCGGTTTTCACCATCGGGAAGAGTACATTTTTTTCTGTGGAAATCACTAAAAAAGTGAAAATCGAAATTTTTACACGATAGCCCCTTTTTAACTTTCCCGGTCACATATGTTGAATGTTGTACGAAAAGGTGGTCTGGAGACTTGTTTGTTGTTTGGCTGTCATATTATGTATTATTGTCCTTGCTGCCGGGTAAACGATGGCCGCAAGTAAGTTTGACAAATAGCCAGGCATGCGGGATCGTTGCCTTTGTATATTATAAAGATGGTATGAAGAATGACTCAGTATGCGACATGGTGTCTTTTGTGAATAATTTTTTTAAGTCGTCTATATATTTTATACGTTAAGAATAACGCTGAATGCACCTGCTGGAAATGCATCTATTAAAAAAAAACTGCAGCAAAAAAAAAATACCTAAATGACTTATGGCCTCCTTTGTACATATTTGTTTTTGTATGAATTACATAATAATTTGCATTTGATTCTGCTCTCGAAATACATACTTATAGATAAAATTCAACTGTAATATTTTCGCAGAAATAAATTTTTCCAAAAATATGTAACAAATTCAGTAGTACATAAGATAAAAGCTCAAAAATATGCTTTGAAAAACAAACCTTAATTCCCATATACTGTTTACAAAATTTAAACAAACTTTTATCATAGACTTACGTCACACCTCACCCTCATTTCCCTGAAAACTTTTAACATATTCCCGTTTCTCAAAATCGTATGATATGCACATTAATCTATCTACATATCTTAAATCTTAAATTTCCTCCCGGGGCTTACTTCCAGCAAATTGTTATACTCAATTAAAACTCAACTATTTACTTATTCATGAAACTCACTCGCACCCTCAACCCCCATGCATAATAAAGGAAGACAAACGTATCTTCGCCATGCTCCATGCTTCCCGGGGCCTTACTTATTGTTTTGAAAATGATAAATGACTTTCCATTGTTGCTTTTACAGACTTTAATTCATCTCTTTAAGTTAAGATTATAAACAATGTTTCCACATATAGAACATCGGCTTGGCTTGGCTCGTCCTTGCGGCAAGCGTTCGTCGTCGTGTCTTTTGCAATGAATTTATGATCCGATATATCCACAAAACATGACCAATTGTCCATACCTCGTAAATCTTTCCGAAGAATCCCCAAGGTTGCCATTAAGTAATACTTGTGACCTCTATCCGCTCTATGGTGGGGAGCTCATATTTGCTATATAGTAAAAGCCCAAAGAGTCGATCCTAGGAAGAACGCTCAAGAATTTTCGGAATCGTTCCAGGTTTTGATTCTGTATAGGTATATGGTTCGACTTCGGGGAAAATTTGCAAGGAGCAGTGTACCTAGCCTATGTAAGGATGTAAGTAGATGCTGTTTACTAAGTTTGGATTTGGAGTGGTTTCTAATGCTTTTCGATGTGATTCGACTCTGGTTCCGGAGTGATTGATGGGCTCTCCTGTACGTACGCGCTTACTGGGGAGTCTATATGTATTTTTTGGAAGTTAAACACGATAAGGTGAGATGGTGGCAAGTGAGAAATTCCATTCCTGGCCTATACATTTGTATTGAACTGACTGGCGGAAATAGATATCGTTTCAAACGGAGTGCCTAACCGTTGCGAAGAGATTTATAATATTCGGTGATTTCGCGTGAAGTAAAAGTTTTTCCATTTTTACGTCGCCGGCATGGGAAGTCGAGTGCAATTTGGATAAATTCAAATTTATGGGGATTTTATTTTTGGATGTGGAAATATGTCTTTCCGACGGTATCATCACAGCCTGGTTGAAATTCCGAAGTACATATATGTAACACCACAATCATCCAGAGCTATATACCGACTGGACATGCAGACTAGGCTGCATCAAGGGAAGTATTTTACCGGCAATTTTGATAGGGCTTCCATGGGTGACAATAAAATTGTTAATAAGGAATAAAACGAAATACTCGGTGCTGATAACTCATGGCCAATCGTGAGCTAGGTGGTAACTGGCACGAAACTGGCGAAATATTAGTGGATCTCGGAAACGCTTCTCATTTGCGACCCCATATTTAAGCTTTAATGATTCCACTTTATCTCTCATAGGCTTCTTCACATGGCAGAACTTAGAACCAGATTGACTATGATCACAGACAAGCTACATCAAAACATTCCAATTGGAAAATAAGTGCTCTAGAAGACCTCTGCTTGTCCGCAGAGGTAAGCGCTTCTCAAGAAGCGGTTTACATGTTTTTCTTTAAGGAACTGCTTTCCAAGAAGCGCAATCGCGAATGGCACTTCCCTAAAGCGTCATTGCAAATTAAAAGGAAGCACAGCAAAGCTGATCCAGTGGGAGCGCTTCCCCAGAAGCACAATTATGAATGAAGAGAAAGCGCTGAAAAGCTGTTTCTGGTGCTTCCAATTTTTCCGATTGGGATGAGCGTAGATTTGAATTTCAAACTGAATCCCCGCCATACATTCACCATTAAAAGATGATATGGCACCGGAAGATGTCAGGGTAGTAGTGGATTGAGTATTTGGATTACAAATAAAGTGGAATGTGTCTTTGCTGAAGAGCTTTGAATCACGAAATATTCAATATTGGATATTTTGCGGTCCGGGGTCATCCTAAACACATGGTTTGTGAAAAACCAGAGACACCTGATCACTTACAGTAGTGGACACGGAGATAGGAAACACGAAACACAGATCGATTACCACCTCTACTTCGATTTTATGAGAAGGTGGGTAAAAGACTGCAAGGTGATCTTGGGTGAATCTGTCGTTAGCCAACATCGTTTGCTCTTGTCAGAATTTATTTTGAAAGTAGAAGGATAAAAAAATTGAGGAACTCCCAAGCCTGTCGAAAAAATCAAAGTGCACAATCTCACAAACGACAACTTTAAACCTGTTGTAACTCCATTCATTGATAAAATGACGGAGTGATTTCAAAACAACACAAACTGCACCGAGCATAGTTTCGCTGAAATGTCAGTAGGTGAGGCGGAAAAGGCACTTGGAGTTTCGAAAGGTCCACTCCACACGAAGAAAGAAACATGGTGGTGGAACACCGAAACTAAGGAAGCAGTGCAAGCCAAATCGAACGCATTTAAGACATGGACAAAATGTGAGTCAAGCAGTGAAGCCGAACGGGTTCAACTTCGCGAAAATTATATGCAATGCCGGAAGGAAGTAAAGCGCTTGGTAGTTCAAGCTATAGCGAAGGCCAAGAATTAGAAACTCAGACTGCGACCGAAGGACCGTCTTTACGCGAGAGACCTAAGCACGACGACAGGATATTTAGGGTCGCAGCCCAAAGAAGAAGGAACGCTCGGGAAATACAGGCGCCAAAGTACGTGGAGGATTCACAAGGAATGTTGCTGATTGACGATACGGCAATTTGTAGCAGGATGCGAGAGTATTTTGACGAACTTTTAAATGAAGAATTTCCTCGAGCAGCTTTTCGAGATGTTGAGCCGAATACCACAAATATTGAAGATATCTCAGAGGAAGAGGTGATGGAGGCAATGCATCAGATGAAACGCGAAAATGTCGGACATGTATGATGGAGCTACGACTAAGGTTAGCTGCACAGCCCGTGAATCAGAAGAATGTCCGGTGAATGTCGGAGTACACCAGGGCAGTGTATTGAGTCCGTTGCTCTTCGTCATCATAATGTGCTACTTATTAACACGTATATCCGACGGCCTAGAAATATCTCTTCTTTTTGCCGATGATATAGTCCTTAGTAGCCCAAACATCGTTGCCTTGCAAGCTGCTTACAAAATGGTGTGACATTCTGGAGGAGCATGGACTGAGGGTAAGTATAACAAAGACTGAGTTCTTATGCTGCCCATTCTCAGACCCTGATGCACCGATACCAGATATGTACGTCAAAGGAGAGCAGCTTAAGTCTTGTACCAAGTTCAAGTACCTTGGCTCGATGGTGAACAACGGAGCTACATACGATGATGACATCAAACATCGCACAAAGGTTGGGTGCATGACGTGGCGAGAAAACTCTGGAGTTTTCTGCGATAAGAAAATGCCACTGTAGCTAAAGGGCAAGTTGTACAAAACGTTTGTACGTCCGGCACTCATGTACGGATCAGAATGCTGGACCATGTATGAAGGTTACGCGAAACAAATGACAGCGACTGAAATGAAAATGTTACGCATGTCAGTTGGTGTAACGAAAAGGGACCACATCAAGAGTAGCTACATCCGAGGCAGCTTCTCCATAGACCAACCAATCACCGAAAAGCTCGAAGACCGACAAATGGATTGCTATTGCCATGTTCAACGGCGTCCGCCTGAGAACCCCCCAAAGAAAGCGATATCAATGCAAGTTCCACTTGATGGACCCAAGGCCAGAGGCAAACCGAAGAACACCTGGATGTGTCAAATGAAAAAGCTACAACAACACATTGGTCTCGGCGATGACACGATCCAAGATAGAGCTGCCTATATATGCTGATGCTGATATATTACCGCCAAAACGGGCAATGTGCCTACACCGCAGGTGGAGCAACGCGAAACCATGGAGCGGAATAATGAACGTGGCAAGGAAGAAGAAGAAGTCACGAATTTTGCGTCGCGAATTCGCAAATTTTTTAGTGCCGACACCGGGGCACGTAACTATGCAAAGTAAACATTCAATTCAATAGAATATTCAAGCTTGTATGTAACTACTATACTACTACTACAACTAGCTGGGTTGTAACTTATCAAAGGACGCCAACGAAACCCACGAAATTAAGCGACGGATACAACTATCAAATAAGACCTATTTCTCGGTCCTCCCTATAATTAATTCGAACATTGCGCAAAGGAACACGAAGCTCCACGTGTACAAAACGATCATCCGACCCGTGCAATGTTATGGATGCGAAACATGGATCTTCACCCAAGCCTCCGAAATTTTGCTAGACCGATTCAAACGAAAGGTCCTTCGGCGAAAGTTCGTGAGCGAGATCAATGGCGTATCCCATACAACCATGAGTTGTATAAATTGTACTATGAGCTGGAAGTTCCGAAAATCGTGAAGCTTCAACGTTTGCAATGGGCGGGGCATGTACCACGGATGACGACAATTGCATGCCAAAGATAGTGATGAACGCACAATGAATTAATGGAGTGAGGTTGCGTGGACGACCGAGAGCTCGATGGGAGAACTCCGTAGGTGAAGACGCCCACCAGCTGCTGAGCGTCTGAAACTGGAGGACAAGGTCACGTAACCGCGACAATTGGAGGTCAACGATTCAGGCGGCCAAGGCCCGACGTCGGGCTATCGTGCCACATTGACGATGAAGAATTATTTAGACTCTTTCCATACTTACATTGAGAATAGCGTTCTTGCTGTTACGTTTATTAAATTAATGATTTCACCTACAGTTTTTTTTTGTTATTTTATAATAACTGGAAAAGCTCACGCAGCCCTGAATTGACGTCTATAGGCGTCGGCGACATTTAATTCCCCTCATTACGCTTCGAAAATTATCTGCTTATAGTGGAATTCGATCCCGGGAGCCTACAGGCTGTACATGATGAGTCGTAGCTTTCCTGCGAAAAATGTCTTTTACTATTCACTGGCATAAGATTGCTAACTACGCTATGGTACTAAGTACCACAAAATAGACATTTCCTTTATTTAGGTGAAGATCCTAGTTTCGTAAATTTTTTGTATAAACTACCACATCACGCTCGTGGCCCCAGCCAGTTCGGTCTCTACTACACGATACTAGTGTAACTCATTTCAGATGTTACACGCCGTAGCTCAGCCTGAGAAACATAGCCAGGCGTTGACTTGGTAAGCCTCAAAGTGGGCTGGAATTGCATCCGGTATATGAATGACTTAGAAAATATAGAAGAGACTTTTTTCAACCTTAGAAGAACGTTCTTTGGTGAAAATTTGAGGATCCAGCTTTAAATTTTAGGATAATATGCTAAGGGATCTGGTGAAAATCAATTTAGCACTTGGTTTGACTTTGAAAACTGTATATCTCTCCATGCCAACAAAAAAATTCTACGTAGTTTTCAGCAGTCGTGCTGTTTTTGTGGTTCAAGAAATCTTTCATGTGGCTTTTGGGTCCCTAAATTTCGTTTAGTCACAAATACGTACAATTTACATTTACTCTGAAACTGATCACACTATTAAATATGTTGATTCAACAAAACAAACCATTAGCTCACTGCCATTTCAATAGAAATATACGAGAAGTACTCGAATATGAAATTTATTTCATTTATACAAATACAAATACACTGTGAAAACGATGTCATCAAGTGATAGTAACAATTTGCTTCCCGGTACATACGTATATCGGGAATCGGGAGGTCCTACTTCATTATGATAATGAAATTCTCATCCAACATTTCACACCACAATCGCGTACACACAGGCACAACACTCGCATACATGCACGGTGCACATATATAAATAGATCTTTGCTCTAATTGCAATTCGCATACCACATTTGCATAATTTCAATTGAATTGCATTTCGATAACTAGACTAGTAGAGTAGTGCATACAATGTTTGAGTACATACTCGTAAATAGTATGGAGATGTGCATGCAAAAGATAGGAATAGGAAGATAGCCACGTTTAAATTTTAATATGGGTATAACGTACCATTAGATTGTTTTGAACAACTATACTCGGAAATTAATAAAGTATTTCAATGAAATGATTTTCAAGTGTTGAATATGTGGTTCACAAAATATAATTTTCATTTTAACCCTTCAGTGGGCGCGCGGGCTACGATTGTAGCCCACAGTTTCTTAAATGGCGATCATTTTCAGGATATAAACCGAATTCATTCGAACTGCTCAGTAGCTGTTAAAATGTTGCTTCTTAATCGAATAAGAATATTTTTGATATTTATTAAGCCTAGAAACTAATATTTTTTGCGATCAAAGTCCACTGGGCTACAAGTGTAGCCCGTGCGCCCAATCATGTTACTTTTTTGGTACTCATAGATATACATTAAAATAAAAATATTATTATAAAATATTGTAGAAAATAGGAACAGTAAAATGTTTGACAAAAAAAGGGCTTCAAGATAAATGTACAAAAATTAGATTACTATTTTAGCGAAAAACCTGGAGTTAAAGTCAAAGTCATTTCTCACAGCGTGGATATGTTACCTGTTACTAACATTACTTAGTTTCTGGGTGAAATTTTAATTAATTCTAGCGTAACTATTGCGAGAACAGTTAATATGAATATTGTGAGTAAAATTCAATCAGTTTAACTCACTATATATTTAGCTTTCTAGCAAGAAACTGTACTCCCAGTTTAAAAAATTGTGAATATTGGGTACCCAAAAATGGGCTAAGTTTGGAATTCCACAAACTGGGCATTTTTAACCGCATTCTCTCGCTCAGTGTTCCATTTCGAAGATTTTTTGTTGATTTCTGAGAATATACACTTTTTTGTGGTTTTCATTTTGAAAAGTAGCTATTTTGTTCACCTAAGTAAGTTAATGTGAAAAAAGACTAAAAATGGGACTAATATGCATTTTGCCCTCTTTTACTATATATATGTTAATAAAAAATTAAAGATTTTATATTTTTTAATCTGTACAGTAATCAAGAGACCACAGACTGAGCAAGAAAAAAAAATAAATTGAACAATATTTTTTATATAATTTTAAATTTGGGCTACAATTGTAGCCCGCGCGCCTAACCACGTGACAAATGGGTGCGCGCCTAACGAAGGGTTAAGTGCATAGCAAAGGAATAATTGATTTTGGATTTTTTTAAGGTTTGTTTTGATTGGTATTTTTTCTTCTTTTCCATGTAAACATTCACTACGTATACGAAACAGTACATCATCATTAGGCATGGGTGTATAATCACGACAAATAATTTCCCCAATTTCGACTGTTTACAGAACATTAAATATACGGAAATGCATCCATACAGGCCTGTTCGATACTCCGATTTCAGTACCGGACACCGGTTTTTTTTCAACACCCGATACCACACCCGGTCCACCGGCAACTGCAGGTTTTGACATGTAGTTCCAAAAAACTTTTTATGGCGTGGCTTAGCCGTCCGCCCGATGTGATTAACAATTATTCAATTTCTAGATCTTTGTTTACATTTTGCAATTCTATTTCATTATTCGTTACATAAATGTTATTTTAATTTTAAATACAAACATACATATATATTTTTAATTATTTGTTAGCAAGAAGAAAAGAAAAAAATATACAGATATTTTAGCATTGTTATTGTACTTATTACATACATCCGCTTATTATACGCTTCCGATATTTAAGGGCGATGTCGCAATATTGGTAGAGGCTCTCCCAGTTTCATCCATTCAGCAAATCGTCCACTTCACATTCGTTAAGCATATTTTTCCCAAAACAGGATCTTCTTACTTCCTTTAGAATAGGACATATTCCCAGGAAATGTCGCGTATCTTCTCTGGTTTTTAGATTACATAGTTCGCATATAATAGGCAGTTCATGTCGATGTGGGATGTAGTTAAGCGGTAATAGTTCTCCTCGAGCTTTGAATATTGTCGATATTTTTCTCGTACTGAAGCTGTTTTGAAAATAAGTATTATGCTGAAGATCGTGGTTCAACTTAGGATATATTTCCCGATGCTGTGATGACGCCGCATTTTCCTTGGTTGTCGCGATTTCCGATTGCCTAACTCCACATACAAAGCTTCGAAGCAGGTAACAGGATTCCATATTACCGTCCCAATTCCAATGTACCCCCATTTCACTTGCGAGTGTCTTCAGTTCTGCATAACAACCCGTATTGTTTTCAATGCAATAATTCAGCATCACTTTCGGCATTCTGTTGTCATTCATATTGGCAACCTTGTCGATGAACTTGATGTGAATTTGCAGGATCCCCAGAAATAGCTCTGTAAGTCCAGTTTCTTGGAAAAGCATGTAGTTAGGTGTCGTAACGGGTAGATAAAAAGTGCGTTTCAAAAAATATCGTTGTAGCTTTTCGACCTCTTCATACTTTTGACCACCCCAGACTTGCGCACCATATAATAGAATTGCTTTAGACACCGCTTGGTAAATATTAAATTTTACAGTATGACATATATGCGGATTATTGAAGCACTTTTTCCAAATCGCATTCATTGCCCATTTCGCTTCACCGAGCTTCTCTTCAAGGTGTTTATTCATATGTAAATTGCTGGTGATTAGAATACCAAGATACTTATATTGTGTTACTACTTGAATTTCCTTCTCCTCATACGTCCATTTTTCATCTCTAGCCAATATATGCCGTTTTTTAAAAACCATAACTTTCGATTTCGCCAGGTTCACTGTGAGCTTCCAATCTTTACAGTAAGTTTCAATGCGATCGATCATTTTCTGTAAGTCTTTTGGCGATTTTGCAAAGAACACCATATCGTCCGCATACAATAATCCCTTTAATGTTGTCCCAGCCAACTCCACACCACCAGGCATATCATCCAAGATATCGTTAACGTATACAGCAAAAGCATCCGGACTAATCTTACATCCTTGTCTCACTCCAGCGTTTGTACTAAATTTTGCTGACATATGGGATCCATTCCATATTACTGCCTTTGTATCCTCGTATAGTTTTTCCAAGATATAGCCAAATTTCGACGAGATACCGATATTATATAATTTGTAGAAGAGTAACTGACGATCTACGGTGTCAAAAGCAGATTTGAAATCCACAAAAAATGCGTAAAGCTTACGACTTTTCTCCAAAAATTGTTTTGCCAAATTGTATAAAACAAAAATGTGATCATTTGTGGAGTACCCTGGTCGAAACCCCGCTTGATATTCAGAGATGATTTTTCGTGAGCACATCCATTTCGCAAGCCTTGTTTGAAGAATTGTCGTAAAAGTTTTTCCGGATGCATTTAAAAAAGAAATTCCTCGATAAGATGCGGGATCATTCACGTCACCTTTCTTAAACAGTGGGAAAATTACCGCTTCTTTGAATTCTTCTGGAACATCTCCGCCATGTAATATTCGATTAAATTCGACACACAGTAATTCCAGCAGCAATTCCGTTCCGTACTTATAATATTCGATCGGTATCCGGTCAGTGCCTGGGGCTTTTTTGTCTTTGCACTTCGCTAAGGCAGATATAACTTCCTCTTTCGTGATTACCGCATCTAGAACGTCGTCATTCCAATTTGGTCTTGCATAGTGAACTCCGCCTTCACTGCCGTGCCTTTGCAGATTATTTTTGAAGTGCATTTCCAACAAGTTGACATCGATTCCGCTTCCGATCGTATAATTGTTGACACCGTTGAGATACTTTGCTGTTCTCCAGAACTCCTTTGAATTGGTGCATATTGTCAGTCTTTCAGCCTGCTCTTGGTCAAATTGCCGTTTCTTTTCTCTGCAGCATTGCTTATATCTCTGGTTTGCTCGAACATACATATCACGCGAGTAGGAAATGTTATCTTTCCGAAAATTTCTGAGCCATGCAAAAGAGTACCTTCTCAATTTTTCACATTCGCTATCATACCAAGCCTGTTTAAACGGTTTCTTAAATTTGTTCGTCTTCTGAGCACTCATAGTGATAATATTCGTTAGTGCGGTTATATTAAGATTCGTTGCTTGCAGTAAGTTAAGTTAAGTTCAAATTTACCTTATACTGTGCGGCGTAATCTTCTCTCCATGCCAGTTTAGGGAGTAACTCCATTGGCTTCGCTTTTGTACTACCGATGCAATCTAACCCAATCGTTGCAATAATTGGGAGATGATCGGAGTACTGCTTAGTTTCAACCATGAAATCCGTTACGAGGGGCAACCAGTCCCCTCCGGCCAGGCACATTTTTTTTTGACATGTATTATATGTCTTTGCGGAGGCTACCTGGGAAATACTGGGTGTCGTTCCGCGAAAAAGCGTCACGAAAAACTGTAACGAAAACGTTTAACGCTTAAAGTCCACCTTCCCGTAGTTCGATCTTCACCAAATTTGGTATACATTATCCTTTGATCGCTCTGACTCAGAATCGACAATCACAATTTCGATAAGTTGCGGGAATAGCGGTAAATTCGCCATTGAAGCGAACGAAAATTTATCTTTCAATTGGTTGTCCTGGCTCTCTCCGTGGACCGATGTCGACGAAACTCGGATGGAAGTTAAGTGGTGCGATCCTTAATATTTTGGTGCCAGCACTTCTTATGAGGAAGATGTCCTTGGACATAAAAGGTCCTTTTTTCTGTGGGAATGCATTATAGACGCTATGTATAAGGATATGGATATCAAAATACAGAATCCGTTGCGACGAGTCTTGTAAAATCACGACAAGTTGATTTTGAGTTTTATGAAAGCATATTACCACCAAAAAGGACATTTTTCTAACATAGGAAACAGAGTATGGGCATTATGGGTGTCGTGATATTTGAGGCACTGTATGTGATCGGTTTCAAAAAATACATTTTTTTTTTTTAAAGAAAAAAATCTGATGTCCCAGGGGGGTTCAAACCATGGTACAAACCGTCGTCAATACCTTCCAAAAAGTCAACAACGACCACCAAAACGCATTGACCACACTGCGCCTTATCAGTACGAATAAACTTAGTGATCATCATCATCTGGTCTATAGTCATCATATAGTAAAAAAGAGGCATCCAAAATGCATACGATTTATCGCGTAAATTTACAAAGAGTAGAAAATCAATAGTCGTTTTAGTATGATCACCAAAATCAAAAGAATGTTCAGGTAACTAAATAAAAAAGAAAAAAATTAACGCCTCTGTGGCGACTTGAAAACGTCACCCCACGCACCAAACTATCATCTAACCTGCTCGGCTATGCCAACCTCGATTTATTTATTTATTTATTTAAGAAAACGCTGAACAGGGTGAAAACCCCAAAAACTAGCATTATAAATTTACAATATGAGTACATAACAAAGAGACAGTAAAATAAAATCTACTAAGTAAAAAGAATATGAAATAAAATACATAAAAATTGAAAGAAGATATAAAAAGAAACAAAAATCATAAATTAATACATAAGCCTATATAGCAACAAAGTAAAAGAACATTGAAATACAAATAAAACATTACGTTAGGTCAGACAGTGAAACTTTATCAAGAAGCAGTTTTTTAAAAGTAAATAGCGAAGCAACTAAAGGACCGAGCTCCAGACGATCATATTTACGCATCATACGAATGAGAGGCGAGTTCATGTAAAGCAAGAGTTCAGTAGTGGGAGGATCGAAGATATAATTTGATCGAGTGTTGTAGGATGGAACTCTGAAGATGATGTTCTCTTGCGCTGACGAGATTAATAAGCCACGATACAATTTGTAAAGGAAGCACTCATCCAGAAATACACGTCTTCTGCGCAGGGATAATAGGTTAAGGAATGAAAGGCGCTCAACATAGGGAAGGTAGGGATAATTAAATTTATATAATAAAAAGCGAGTAAATCGGCGTTGAACCAATTCTAAGGAATCAGAGGCAGAGGAACACGAAGGAGACCAAACCGGAGAGGCATATTCAAGGATACTACGGACTAAGGAAATAAATAAATTAACACAAGTAGTAATTGATCGAAAGTCACGAGAGCATCGTAAGACGAACCCAGCTAGTTTAGATGCCCTGTTAATGACCTCAGAATAATGCTCATTAAAGCGAAGCCGGCAGTCGAAAGTTACACCAAGATCATTAAATTTACTTACATTTTCAAGACAAACTGAATTGACCTTGTACAAGTACGAAAGAGGAAAGCGTTTGAGAGAGTATACCATCACTTTGCATTTACTAACGGTAAGTTCAAGTTTGTTAGAACGGCACCAATCAGATAGACGATCGACATCAAATTGGAGGGCTATACAGTCTTCTAGACAGGAGACGGACGAAAATAACTTACAATCATCAGCGTAGAGCAGGCACGAGTTTTTCAGGATAGATGGTAAATCGTTTATAAAAAATACGAACTGAAGCGGGCCTAAGATCGAACCCTGAGGAACACCAGATGAAGGACAAAAAGGGGAAGAGACGGTGTTGTTAAATATGACACTTGAGGAGCGACCACGAAGATAGGACGACAGCCATGAAATAAGACCTGGAGGAAAGTTAAGAATAGACAATTTTTCCAGCAGAATGGAGTGCTCAACCTTGCCAAACGCCTTAGAGAAATCAGTATAAATGGTATGGATATCTAGATGCTTATTGAGGGACATAGCTACAAAGTCGACGAATTCCACCAAATTTGTGACAGTGGATTTTTTTTTTACAGAATCCATGTTGATTAGGACAAATTACATGTCCAAAGCATTCACATATATAGTCATAGGCGATACGCTCAAGAATTTTTGAGAAGTTGGACAGAAGGGCGATAGGACGGTAATTAGAGGCTAGATTAGAGTCCCCTTTTTGGGAATAGGCACAATGTATGATGATTTCCAACGAGAAGGAAAATTACCCTCCTGAAGACTTTTGTTGAAAATTATAGCCAGTGGATAGGATATGGCACTCTGTGTATTTTTAATAAACGAATTAGGAATGCCGTCATGCCCCGAAGAAGAGCTGCGTTTCAAGGATGCGATAAGTGACTCCACATAGGAGGGGTCTATTGGCGAAAGCGGATAAGGGTAGGTTGGTGTACACGAATCGGAAGTCGCAGGAGATCCTGTCTGACGATACACACTAGAGAAATATCGTGCAAACAGCTCGCTAATATCGTTAGGTGAATTGGCAGTAAGGTTACCGTAAGAGATCGATGAAGGACTGGAGCTCAAAGATCGCATATTTCTGACATATGACCAAAACAACTGACTCTCATTATTCCTAACACCATGTTCAATGCTGGCAAAATAAGCGTTACGAGCCGTTACTGTGGGACGTTTCGCATCAGCACGAAGTTGACGAAATAAAATGAGGTCATAGTGACATTTGAAACGTTTCAATCTAAAATGCACCTGTTTTTTTTTCCTTAGGATTTTATAAATTTCGCGTGTAAACCAAACAGGACCCTTGCGGGGTCTAGAGGAGTGAAGAGGTACATACTCGTCAATGACAGTCTGCAGAATATCGTAAAAAGTATCAACAGCAAGATTACAATTGAGACGTAGAAGAATACCTGACCAGTCAACTCGACTAAGTGCCTCTGAAATCGCTACATAGTTAGCTTTGCGAAAATTGAAGTGAGGATTCATGCTGTGATTGTTGGATTGCTGCGATCGTATTTTCGCCTCAAATTCAAAGGAAGGATGATACGGGTCAGGAGGGACGTAAGGGGCAGATGCAATAGTAGTAGAGATAGCAGACAAGGGGAGATTGCTAAGAACAAGGTCTAGCGTTCTATTCATGTAGTTACGAACTATATTGAACTGCAAAAGATCACAGAACTCCATAAACGAGGAGAGCGTCAATGCCAAAGCAAATGAGGAGGAGGCATAAGGGAGACCAGGGCAAGGCGGCCAACTGATGTTGGGGAGGTTGAAATCACCACAGATAATGTGTGTTGAGTCTGGATGTGTAATGTTGATGATGTTAGCGAAATGCGAGAACAGACTCTCGAACGTTCGAACGTCGAAATAGACGAATCACAGGGAATATATACACACGAAATAAGAAGCTTGGCAGAACTGGATGAGTTAACTTGAACAGTAACGCAATCATAAGGTTCCGCAGTTGTAATAGAAAGAAGCGACGAAGGTATGTTCGAGAGTTCAAAAAGGTTTCAAAACGACAAATCTTAAAACTCGACGGACCGTATAAAATGTTCAAATAACAAAACACAACTTTTAAACTTTACAAAATGTACAAATTTATTCCGTGGCAAAACATTCAAATCGTATAATCAAATCAAAGTCCTTAAAAATTCGCGAAGTCAAAAAATCAAATCAATCAAATCAAATTCCAAAATCGAGGTTAACTAAACGGCTTTCGTAACGAGAGTGTCCGTTCTTTGTACGTTACTTTCCTCGTAAACTACGGGTGGGTGAACTACCCAATACGTTACCCGCAGTTCAAGGCCAATGCCAATTTCAATTATATGTAATGTTGTGCGTAACATACTAACAAATTCTAATGTTTCTATGTTCTAATACGGTTTATGTTTATGATTATGGTTTATGTACTTGCTAGATCTATTACATGATAAAATTGTACTAGTTTTTTTCAAAAGTAGGTCAATGCAAAACGATCAGCTGATTAATTGACAGTATTTACATAAACAATCAAATCGAATTCGAAGGTAAGTTCGTATATAATTCAAATTTCAATTTAATTCAAGTTTTAATTGTATTCCTTTTTACTTTTTTCAGATTTACGATGTTTGATGACGCTGGTGACGACGATGAAGGCGAAAAACCGAGATCCAGATAACATCATAACATCAGATAAGTATTGAATGAGTAAAGTTCCGATGCTTTGTGTTGATTTTATTGTGTTATTACAGGTCGAGTGTGATGAGGCCGTGGCAGTGCCGGCAATGGCCAAATAAGCAATTGGGGCGATCTCAAACAGGTATGTTATGTCGAACCGCAACAAGAGAACCACCACCGAAGAGCATCCCAGAGACTACTGGATTGCGATCACAACGATAAATAGCAAACTCTTCGAGAAACTCCCCACTAAAGAAAGAGGAATTAAGCCATGTTTCGGATAAGCATAACACGTCATGCTGTCCAGACAACGCAGAAAGATTAAGTACAGGAAGCTTGGTCCTTAAGCCGCGAACATTTTGATAATGAAAGGATAGTTTAAGGCTTTTATTTATTTTAGGGTGCGGGAAGATGGTCGTCGCCGAAAATTCCGATGAACAAAGTCCTTAACAAAAGTACCATCCGGCCAGAATGAGGTATTCAGTGGGGACGATAACTCCTTGGGAAGAGTTAATTTGAAAGATGACACAACCTTATTCGGAATGTTCTCCTTAGTTAGTTTGCGGCAAATTAGTAATGTAGGAGTAAACCCAAGTTTCTCTACGACGTAGTTGTGGACTTCGGATTCCGTCGTGTCATAGGCAAGTCTGCTGACGAACAATTGCCTCGGAGGAGAGCAAACTCGAAGCGTCGCTTGGCTGGAAGAGAGATCAGATGTTGTGATTGAAGACGGTTGGACTGCTCTTAGTGCAGGCTGAGGTTGAGACTGAACATCAGACCGATCAGACGCAGGTATAGATGGTAGCTGTAGTGAAGAATCACTCTGCAGCGATGGAGAAAGCGGTTGGTGACGATGAAATGGCTCAAGAGAGAGCTGTTGTATTCGGGGAGTAGATCCTTCCACTGACCCAAGATTAGCCGGTGATGATTGAGGCTGTTGTTTTGCAACATTATGTTGGCCTGTTTTGGCCGCTCGTTGCCTGGTAGTAACTCGGGACGATTCACCAGCAACATCAGAAGGCAGATTAGATTCCGAGTCATCGATCAAAGAAGTCACCACATCCAGTGTTGACCGAATCTTAGCCGCATGGATGCTAAGCTCCGATAACAACAATTTCAGCGAATTCTGAACATGTTTCAATTTGTTAGCACGAGAAATACACTTCGGGGCTTTGCAAGAACTCATCATGAATAAGTATTCACAGGAGACACTGTACTGATCTGTTATGAGGAAAGTAGACAGGCGCGCTGTACTGTTCTGTTTAGTGTACAACAAGTTCACAGGTGAATCGGTTTATCCAGGTTCTCCACTTATACCAAAGACACAAACCGGATGTTTTGAAATACAAATCTACCATAAAGTGGCACATTTCCAATAGAATCCAACATTAAAGAACGGCCGAATATAATGAGAGGGATCATTTCAGTTTAAATGTAAGTACCTTCGCGCGGAGTCCGTCCGGACCCCCTGGACGCCTCCCCTGGCTACGTCCCTGAAATAACTCATGAGAGGTCCTACCGGCATGGACTTATTTTTCTCATAATCACGGGCCGCAGATGCAATTTATTTCATCCGAAGCGTCTGAAATAGATGTGAAAAGTTTTGTGAGTAACATTATTCGTATATTCACGATCATCAACATTTTGACAGTATTTGAAAGGATTTAAAGAGGAACGCCGATGTTAGTATACTTTAATTTCTCTATAATAAGGCGGGTAAAGTTAAGGATAAATTCGTTCATATCGGGCATACATATAGATATTTTCATATCGTCTCAAAGTGTACCGTTATGTATTGAGGATAATATTAAAAATGTCAACTGAACCTTATCGACATGCAACTTTTAAAGCATCCACTTAACACATCACACTATATCCTTCCAATATAAGGACACTCTGTCAACTTTGATTCTATTATCCTTGGCCCTGAAGCCTGAAGTTACAGAAGAAGAAGTGAATTGACAAACATTCACTGCTGCTTGCTATATATCCAGCACATACACACAAACATCATAGACAGTGTTAGAGCTTAGGCGACTTTTTATCAATCCAGTCTTTCTCATCGATTCCATCCTTATCGCTGCACTCACCATAGTATTATCAATACATTGACGAAACATGAGAAACTTTCTACACTCTCGGGAAAAAAAAAGCCAGACACTTACTTACTTTTTTATACCCTTCGCTCATAGAGTGCTTCTTTTTGCTGCAGTCAGTTTGTATGTTTGAATCGGTAAAATCGGACAACGGGGTCATGGGGCTGCCATACAAACCCAACTCCTCAAACTAGGTTATTCTAAGAAAAACTTTTTTATTTGTCCACCAATTTCAACCAAATTTCACAAACATGTATTTCTATTGATGACACAAGGCACATGTAAGAATGGATCAAATCGGACCATGGGGTCATGGGGCTGCCATACAAACCCAACCCCCAATTTTGGTTCTTCTAAGAATCATTTTTACAACAATTTCACAAAACCTTGAATTAATGTTTCTTCATCAAAGCAA
Source organism: Microchrysa polita (assembly GCA_949715475.1). Classification (NCBI taxonomy): domain Eukaryota; kingdom Metazoa; phylum Arthropoda; class Insecta; order Diptera; family Stratiomyidae; genus Microchrysa; species Microchrysa polita. The sequence continues at coordinate 7,569,563 of OX454421.1, forward strand.
CTAAAAAGGTCACAAATGGAATCGTACTCTGGGGCCATGCTCCCGCATCCCCCAATAACATTTTCTGAGTCAATATTTTTATTTGCCCACTTATTCCAACCAAGACCCACACAAATATTATTTTGTCGACGCAACGGAACTTTTGTGAAGACATAAAAAAAATAATGGGTGGGGGGGGGGATTAAGTAAAAGTTGAAGGTTCGTCCGAAAAAACTTTTAGCCCGAGGGGAGCGAAGGGCCGCGCCCGAAATTAGCCTCGTTTTAGTTTCTTTTACCCTATTATAACGAAATGTCTTAACCACAAATAAATTGATAATGTAATTTCCCTTCTTTCTTCTGGTATAGCATTACCCGCCCCTCCCCGCTGAAATTGAATTTCGGGCAGATTTAATTCAGTACTGTACATAAACGGCCATTTCGATAAGCTACATCTGGAGAACGGAGTTGAATATGGGAAAAAGGAATTGGGATCCATTGATTGGGTTGGGAGTCGAGACCTTACGATTGGCACCAATTTCACTAGACGTTACGGAAACAGTAATTTCGATTTGGTCCCACCCATTATTGAAAACGGTCGTTTTGAGGGGCTGTAGAGGGTTACCCCGGGATTCAGGATTTCAGATTATTTCATTGGCCTTACGTAAAATACGGTAATATGACAAATTATGACTGAAAAACAGTGTCCGGTTTAGATGACTACGAGTGTATAATAGTCAAGACAGCTAGGAAAAAAGTACGTAAAAGCGCACATAAGACGATCACGAAGAACCGCCAGACGATATAGTGTTTCTCACTGCATCATAAGAAAGAAAAAGTATACATACACACAACCTATGACAGGATGCTTCAAGGATTGCCAGAGGTAGTGTCGAACCAAACAATTTCGAACATGATTTATACATTAATATACGTTTGTGTGTGTATGTGTTTGGGTGCACGAACAATATTTTTGTCTTCATTGTTGCCGTTCGTCGTCGTCCTGAATTTAGGTCGACATACTTACAAGAGACAGTCTCGTTATCCTTATTGAGTTTTCGGGCAATACGAAATGGCACAAAATCCGATTTCGAATGGCTTTCAAAAGATAAATTCATATCGTGTGTGAAATATACAAGGTTACGTGAATCGGAGCTCGAAGGACGCAAGAACAAGAACGGAAATCATGAGCGCAATGGAGGATATTGTTTCACACCATTGCCACGCGAAATTGCCAAAAATGATGATACATATCTATATTTCATAGAAGCGAAGAAAGATGTTGGAACAATAAATGGGTTAGTGCTGAGCAAGTTTTGCGTGAGAATCAGATGACATTTGTGGTCTATAATGCTCACAAGATGATTTGAATTTTATATTAGTGTAGATCGAATTTAAAATAGTCGTTAAGTTATTTGAATTTGAAATTGATAACCGTCATTCTGTAGTCGAATTTAGTAGTTGGTAGCACTGCCGACAACTGTTGAATATAAATGTCACGTTGGATTGAGCTCTCTCTTGTTACGACTGTCGAAGCGACTACATCGAGAAAATAAAGTTAACCTGAAAATTTAAAATTATCACGTCTTTTACATCTCAGGTGTGGGGTTAACTCATAAAACCCTCTACAGTTCAATTTGATTCGATTAGTTGTCGAAAATTTTGAAATGCCACGATTAAACCGAGCCGAACTTGTGGTAGCGCTGGAGGAGGCGAACATCAATTTTCCACCAAATGCGACCGTCGCCAATCTTCGAGCATTGTATGAGCGAGAGGTGGTTGGGCAGTTATCCGGGGAAGCCAGCTCAGACGAAGGTGAGGAAAGTGCGCAGCACCCTGCCGAGGAGCGAGTTGAGGAGGAACTTGTTCAAAACCATGATGACGAACCACGTGCAATCCGCAATGATAACCGCAACAACGACCGTAATATCCGTGAGGAAGCCGACAACGTCCGTGTGGAAACCGACAACGTCCGTGTGGAAACCGACAACGCCCGTGTGGAAACCGACAAGGCCCATGTGGAAACCGATAAGCATGGTAAGGAAACCGATGAGACCCGTGATGTCCTTGATCGGGAACTCGAATTACTTCGAAAAAAACGCGAGTTATTAGCGTTGCGTGCTGAAGTCCAAGCTCTTGAGCAAACTCTTAATTTGCCAACAACCACGCAAACCCGACGTGTTGATTTGTATGAGTTGGATGGAATTCCGAGATTTTCGGGAGATAATGCGTACGGAATAAAGAAATGGATGAACGATTTCAATGATGCTGTGAATTTGATGAAGTTGGACGAGACTAGCAAATTATCATGTGCCCGTAGATTACTGGAAGGTTCAGCAAAAGTATTACTGAGGAGCATTACTGTACGCACGTGGGACGAATTATGTGCCCACTTACTTTGTGAATTTGGACAGAAAATCTCAAGCCGAGAGGTTTACGAGCAACTGAGCCGTCGTCGGTTGCAACGCGACGAAACCATCCACCGTTATGTGTTAACTATGCAGGAAATTAGCTGCCAAGCCGATATTGACGAATTGGACGTCGTCCAAGCTATTATCGATGGACTTGATGACCGGTCTAGCCACGTGCAGATGCTATATGGTGCTCGAACTCTACCCCAGCTTAAAGATTTGTTACGTCTCTACGAACGCCGTCGAAACCGTCAGATCCCCACGTTAGCTCCTGCACGCCCCCCGATGCAACCCGTCAACCGCTCACTTACGACTCCGTCAACCGTTCCCCAAAAAGCATCCCCGACCGTCATGACCGGAGCCCCGCCACCTCGGTGCTTTAACTGCCGCGCCCACGGACATCATGCATCGCAATGTAGCAAACCCATTAGACCGGACGGGTCTTGTTTTACCTGCCATGAAATGGGTCACTTTCATCAGAATTGCCCCAGGAGACGTCGAGTGGGAGCTATCACTTCTCTCAACCTGCCGATGGAATCGAGCCTTGAAGTACCCGAATTGGGCGAGGGAGGAGCTTCAGCATTAGCCGATGATCTAGCTGCCATACAGATGGTGAGTTTTTCTATTAGTGTTGGTGTAAACAGACTAGTAAAAACTAATGTTCTCGCGCTTTTTGACACCGGTAGCCCAACTAGCTTTGTTCATCGATCGACGTTGCCCGACGCGTATTTTGTAACCGACCTCAAACCATCTGGATTTTCGGGAGTAGGCGGTAAACAAATATATACCTACGGTACGGTTGTTTTGACTTTGAAATTTCGAAATGTAGAACACGATCTAACTGTCCTTATTATTCCAGATGATGTCACTCCAACCCCATTACTTTTGGGGCGCGATTTTCTCCATATTTTTGGTATTGGGCTCTACGTCAAAATTAATATTGCACCTAAGAAAACTGAATTACCGCACCGAATTAATGTCATTGAATCAGACCTAATAAATTTCAAATATCATTCTATCATACAAACACTGTCTGTTTACACTAACCCCTCTCCACTCAAAAATGTAAGTGTCCGTAAGCGAGTAACCGAATGTGGGTCCGATTTCTGTTTAGCAAATAAATTTGATATATCCGAGTTGGTTGAGACCTATGAGAGTAACGTACTGGCCATAGGAAAGACTCTTGATCGCGAAAATATTGAAGATGCGGAAGTCGGTTTTGGTTTCGGTGTAGAATACGCAAATCGTTGCCGTACATTGATTGATACTAATTACATTAATGCGACCCGCCCTGACAGCGATTTGCCTAAACTTCGCATGAAATTGAAACTTATGTCTGATACACCGTTCTCTTGCCCTCCTCGGCGTTTGTCGTATGCTGAACGTGAAGAAGTTGCTAGAAAAGTTGACGAACTGCTAACGAGAAAAATAATACAGCCCAGTAACTCCCCTTATGCATCCCCTATTGTGATGGTTCGTAAGAAATCCGGTGAAAAACGAATGTGTGTTGATTACCGTGGAATCAATAAGTTGACAGCCCGCGACAATTACCCCTTGCCACTCATAGAAGACTGCCTCGAATATCTCGAAGGAAAGAAATGTTTTTCACTACTCGACTTGAGAAATGGGTTTCATCAAGTCGAAATGGATCCAGAATCCGTGCAGTACACGTCATTTGTAACCCCCTCTGGGCAATATGAATATACTAAGATGCCATTTGGATTGAAGAATGGACCCGCCGTGTTTCAGAGATTCATCTCGTTTATTTTTAATGACTTAATCCGGGCTGGGAAATTAATTATCTACATTGATGATATTCTTATTGCAACTGTCACCCCCGAAGAACACCTCGAAATTTTAAAACGTGTGCTTGATTTGCTAATCTTGTATGGATTAGAGTTGAAATTGTCTAAATGCCGTTTTTTACAGTTAGACATCGATTATTTAGGTTACACCGCGACCCAAAATGGAATCCGACCGAACGATACCCATATTGAAGCCATTAGAAAATATCCAATGCCCACTACTCTTCGAGAAACACAATCTTGTCTTGGACTATTCTCCTATTTCCGTAGATTCGTCCCAAATTTTTCCCGTATTGCTGCCCCGTTACTGGACCAGGCCAAAAAAGACAAAACGTTCTCGTTTGACCAGGAATGTGTAGATGCTTTCCATAAATTAAGAGACTGTCTTGTAACTGCTCCTGTACTGGCTATTTATAACCCGTCCTATGAAACCGAATTGCATACGGACGCAAGTTCGCAAGGTTTTGGTGCAGTCCTGTTGCAAAGACCACCTGGTGGCAAACTACACCCCGTTTCTTATTACTCACGTCGTACTTCGCCCCCAGAATCACGTTATCATAGTTTTGAGCTGGAAGCTCTAGCCGTTGTTTACGCTCTACGCCGTTTCCGTACGTATCTTGAGGGCATCCCATTTAAAATCATTACCGACTGTAACGCGTTGACGTTGACATTATCAAAACGGGTACTCAATCCTCGTATTGGTCGTTGGGCCCTGGAATTGGAGCAATATAATTACTCGATATGTCATCGTCCCGGTAATAAAATGACTCACGTTGATGCATTAAGCCGTAATTTCCCTGTATGTGTTATCACAGCCGAAGAAACTGATCTACATTTGCAAATATCACAAAGGCGTGACCCTACTATTGTTGACCTACGCAATAAATTGGAAAAAGGGCCGGTAGCGAATTTCTGCTTGGAGGATGGTTCTGTTTACCGACTATTATCAGAAGATCACCGTGCTTTTTATGTCCCCAAGGAGATGCAGACTAATATTATTCGACTTATCCATGAAAAATTAGGTCATTTGGGCATAGAGAAATGTTACAACCAACTCGTTCGGAATTATTGGTTCCCACTTATGAGGCAAAAAATCACCGACTATATTCAAAATTGCATTCGCTGTATTATGCATACCGCTCCAAAACGAATAAATGAACGTATACTTCATAGCATTCCGAAGAAGCCCATTCCATTTGACACTCTCCATATAGATCACTATGGTCCCCTACCTTGCCTCAAATCTAAAAGGAAGTATATATTGGTAGTAGTTGATGCATTCACGAAATTTGTCAAGCTGTATGCTGTTAATACCACGAGTACCAAAGAGGTTTGTGCTTCCCTACAGAAGTACTTTGACTACTATAGTCGACCCGCCCGTATAATTTCTGACCAGGGTACGTGTTTTACTTCTCTAGAATTCGATAGATTTCTGTTAGACCGAAACGTTCAGCACATCAAGAATGCTAGTGCTTCTCCCCAGGCAAATGGCCAGGTAGAACGTGTAAACCGAGTACTCACGGCTATGTTGGGCAAATTGACCGAGCCAGTAAATCATTCCGATTGGACCTCTATGTTGACTCGTGTTGAGTACGCTCTAAACAATTCAGTACATAGTACTACCCGTGTTTCTCCGTCGGAACTGCTTTTTGGCGTTACTCTCCGTGGACCGGAGGTAGATGACCTCACCGAATACCTAGATGATAAGTTTTCAGATCATGGCGAACGAAATCTGTCAAAAACACGCGAGCGCGCTAGTATAGCTATTAAGGAGTCCCAGACCCGTAACGAAATTCAATACTTGAACCGAAGCCGACCGCCGCCCATCTTTAAAGAGGGACAATTCGTTGTCCTCCGTAATGTTGATACTACCGCCGGTACCAATAAGAAATTAATCCCTAAATATCGCGGGCCTTACGTCGTTCATAAGGTCTTACCCAATGATCGATATGTCATTCGTGATATCGACTACTGTCAGATAACTCAGTTACCTTATGATCGGGTTTTAGAAGCCTCGAGGCTACGCGAGTGGACCAAAGCATTCGATGAGAATACGGACACTGACCTTGGAGAGGAATGGAAAATCTCGCCAGATCGAGGTCGACCTGCTGGTCAGGTTGGACGAGTTGTAGATCGAATTTAAAATAGTCGTTAAGTTATTTGAATTTGAAATTGATAACCGTCATTCTGTAGTCGAATTTAGTAGTTGGTAGCACTGCCGACAACTGTTGAATATAAATGTCACGTTGGATTGAGCTCTCTCTTGTTACGACTGTCGAAGCGACTACATCGAGAAAATAAAGTTAACCTGAAAATTTAAAATTATCACGTCTTTTACATTAGGAATGTCAAATCCTCAGCATACCTACTTGAGTATTTACTTGTTCAATATAACACTTTAACAAAATTAGAATAATGAAATAATTAACACATTCACTGTCTATGAGTCACATGTTACATAGCGATCCTCCCCATTCGTGCGTATGAGTCACATGCGACTTATAACTAGCATTTTTAGTAGCGATAACGTAGACACCACTCCAATATTGCCTTTGAGAGTAGCAAATACTTTCAATCGTTTCGTGATATGGACCTTTTTGTCACTGAAAAGTCACTAATGTGGGGAATGAAAAGTTTGGTGACCAGGGCCCCTTTGCCACCAGTAAGTTGCAATGTGATTGGAACTCACCAACCAAGTGCCATTGTTTGTCCAACCACGCGATTGGGACTTTATTGGCCCCGTCTTCGCACACAATCATAGTTGTGAAGATGTGTTGGTAAAAATCGACCAAATTTTAGTAAACATAATTGAATGTATTTACATGTACATATACTTGTACACATTTGCTAAAGTTGTGTTTTTTTAGCTTGTTCAATCAACCAAACAATATACATAATCTGAAAGAAGTTAATTGAGTGATTACATAATATGTTATCATTTGCCAGCTCGTTTGATCAAGAAAACTTCGTGCCACGCCAATTTCACTGTAGAAGTGGATATTCTACTTAGAAAAAAAGGGATGCCCTCTCATTTTTCTAATGATTTCATGAATAAATTGTCAAAACATGACCCAGCTAAAGTCAGTTTTTTCTTTAACTTTTTAATTGTATCGCTCTATATATTCAGCAAACCAAATAGTTACTTAAAACAAAGAAGTTGTAATTGTTTTATCTGGAAAATAGCTACTGTTTTGTGATGGGTAGATAATGATTTTGTGAAACCTTTGGAAAATATGGCGACAAGTATTTGACAGTTCCAAATGGTACTTTAAGGTCCCCAATCGGACTTTGTAGTAACACTAGCAACTATTTAGGTCCTAATTTTACTATAAAGTAGCAAATCCTTCGAAGTTACAAAAAAATTATACTGCTACGGTTTCGCCCCTTAAAAATATTACTTTAGAGTTACTCATTATGTAGTAGCAAAGTGGGGTACCAAAACCGTAACATTCCCCTGTACTTGCCGAATATGTAGTAGCAACATTTCGTTCACTACAAAGTTCCAACTGCTACCATCCTAGAACGTCCCAAAAACTATTTTACAGGATTTGTTACGATGAAGTTAATATTTGGGTGTCAAAAACGTAACCGAAACTTAATAAAGTGGCAGAACCAAAAGCATTAGTTCTTGCTACTAAAAATGTTGCTTGGGTTAGTAGTGGTAATACTGGCGCAACCATAAGCTGCAAAAGTATTAGCGACATCCCATTTACACGATTTTGACGGATTTTTGTAGAGATGAGGAGAGCATGATCAACAGCATGCTCTGCCGAGATTTGTATTACGATATCATAGTCCGTCATATGGGTCGCCAATTCGAAAATCATCATAAACTGACTCCGATTATAGAGTTTTGAACACACAGTCCTGTGCCTGGAAAGCGAGCGCGCTAACCACTATAGCAAACAAGAGTATGGAGAAAAAAATTTGAAATTGATAATTTTTCTTTTTGAGTAGATATTGTAGAGGATGCTCAAAATAATCCCCGTTTCCAGGACAGGAGTATCATGTTAATTGTAAACAATACTGATGCAAGCTTCATTCGCTCGAACAATAGAGTTTTCATCTCACATAATACATGTCGGAGTCTATAGACTCAACATATATGTTGATCCATTGTTTAGTATAGACATTTCCCGGGTAGTACCGGGTAGCATCGTAGCAAGCAATTCACATCAAGGCAATGAGAATGCTACGATTACACAATATTCTGTTACTGGTCTAAGTAAATTCAAGAGTTTGTTGCGACTATTTGCTCAATGTACTTTGCACTAGGCTACAGGAGAACTACATTGAACCAAAGTCCAAATAGCATAATCCTTGGTGCAACATGCAGCTTCGGGAGTATGATGAAAACATACGACCCGCGTCCCTATGAAATTATAGGGGCCTCCATGTAGGAGTATATATTAGGTAAATATTAAGGGACATGACAGGATTCAAAACACCACAGCATGGCTCCATAGTGGGTTGTAATGTGGAAGAAATATGCAAAGATTCAGGTATCAGGTACTTGAGCAAAGTAACGAAAGTGTCTTTGTGCTTATTTTCGGTTAAGTGCCGTATTATGACGGTACAGTAGAGGTTACACTTTAATGATTCCAAGCGATGCAGGAGAAAATATGTGTGAGGTTACATTTGATATAACATTTTTGGTATTATGGTCACCTCAAAGCAGAGCATAGAATTGAAAATTTACTTAATGCCTGGCTGATTTTAGAAGGGAAGTTGTTACGTAATATTATGCTGGTTATGTGCATCGTAGAGCACAAGCCTGTTTAGTAAAGCTCGTAGAGACCATGTCCAGATCCACGCCCTTCATTATCTTATGCTGCTGATTTGACATCCTTGAATGCGTTACTCCTATTCTACGCTTTCTTACATGGAGATGCAGGGAAGGACACAATACTTAGGTGCCACGGGATTGGGTGTGAAATTTAAGCTCATGACTGAGGAGAGAGTACACCTGAGGAGTTCACGATTCAATACTTCACTTTGCTCCTTTTATTGCAACCAGTGAACTGCGGGCTACGGAGTATGGCGATCTATTAAACTAGTGGAGAAGCCTTGCATGCCTGGCATCAAGGAAGCCTACGAAACTTTCGGCGGGAGGCAAAAGTCGTCTAGTTCGCGGCCCCAATGGAGGAAAGGACGGACAGATCGTTTCGACACTTCTATCGGGGAATGTATCAGCGGGAGGCGTAACGCTGGCAGTTGCCTTGGCTCTGGTCCGAGAACGGGAAACCTAAGCCTGAAGTATAAATGATATCAAGAATGGAAAACTTCAAAGACATTCCTGAATTTGACTAAACGATTTTGGAAGCAATGAACATCGAAGAGTCGCAAGCCTGGGAGAGGTTAATCTCTGAATGCATAGCCTTGGTGTGCGAAGTTTCTGAAGGAACGGACAAACGAAGCGTCGAAAATCGTTGAAAGGCTAGCTCAAGCAGTGTCTCCTTAGAAGGGCCCTATCGCTGACTCTAACTTGAAAAGCAGTTAATGAAGAATAGACGAAGGACAGAGAAGGAGACCGCCGGGAAGATGTAAAATCAACTTGGTGAGTCGATGCAGGAGGAGAAAACTCCTGAAAGGACAAGGCCGTAAAAGAAATTTAAGGGCGTAAACCCAGGAACATCTGAGCCGAACCAACCACCAAAGGAGAAGGAGCTCAAAGTTAGAAGCCTGTTTCGTCGGAAGGCCCTGTTATAAAAGAGGTTAACCAGGCAGGCAGAAACAGAAGCCTAACGAGGGTAAGAAATCTTTCGCGCAGACTGCCAGAGGAGATCTCCTCATCCTGGGTGTTACCGACGCGTCTCGTGAGGGTTCTCTTGATATCACATATCTGAATGTCTTCAAAGCATGCCTTTTATCTGCTCTGGATGACCTAAGCCGTGATACCGGAGACATAGGCTTTATGGGCAACGCTCAAGTGGTCGATGGACTCATTACACTAACGTGTAAGAATCAATCGATCAAACACGCGTTGTCGGCATGCACGAGAAGCTGAACAATGTACAGGAAGGTGCCAGACTGCGGGTGCATGGTTTGCGAATCGTACGGAATGAGGTGAGATAGATTAAAGCCTGTGTAAAGGTCACTTTCAAGTGGAGGGCCACTCACACACAGACTTTTGGAATTGCGGAAGACGGCGGTACGACGCTAACTGTCTGGTGTCCAAACAAGGGGGGGAGGACGTGTATTCAGCTGCGGTCTTGAGCAAGTCGTCGTGAAATTCCAGAAGAATGGACAGTGAGCAACGGCTTGTTAGTAGCAAATACAGAGATGTCTTCCACTTTCGTTGGTGCACAAAAGGGGCTCTGTCAATATGCTACATAGAATTCACAACAGGAGAGTGCTGGACAGGTTAACCATGTCTGATAACAGGGCTCTTCAGTTTGTATTTGTGCGAAGGAATACGGAGCGTCAAGAGGGCTATCTGTACTTTTGAGCCATATAAGGCGGCTGGAACTAATGGAATATTTACGGCACTATTACAGTGAAGCGGCCGTGCTAGACAAGATGTTACGGGTTACTTTTGTGACGGCTAGTTGTAGGAACTATCGTTGCAGCATGGTACGTCGAGAGTATCCGGCCGGCTCAACGGAGACGTGCGTCGCGCCACTCGTTTCTAAGTTTATAATCCGCGGCCAAAACGCGAAGAAGTCGCCAAGGATAAACTCGACCCGACAACAGTGACAGCGCAAAATTTGGGTCGCTGGCTTAGCTCGCAGAACTTGACTCGTAGGGCTTGACTCGCAGGATTTGACTCGTAGGACTTGGCTCGCAGGACTTGACTCGTAGGACTTGGCTCGCAGGACTTGACTCGCAGGACTTGACACGTAATACTTGACTCGAAGGACTTGGCTCGCAGGACTTGAATCGCAGGACTTGAATCGCAGGACTTGAATCGCAGGACCTGACTCGCAGGACATTACTCGCAGGACCTGACTAGCAGGACTTTACTCGCAGGACTTGGCTCGCATCACCTGGCTCGCAGGACTTGGCTTGAAGGACTTGCCTCGCAGTACTTAACCCGTAGGGCTTGGCTCGCAGGACTTAACTCGCAGGTCTTGTCCCGCGGGACTTGACTCGCAAAACTTAGCTCGCAGTACTATGGCCAGCAGAACTTAACTCGTAGGACTAGACCTGTAGAACTTGGCTCGCAGGACTTGACTCGCAGGACTTGACTCGCAGGACTTAGCTCGCCGGACTTGATTCGTATTACTTGACTCGTAGGACTTGGCTCGCAGGACTTAACTGGCAGGCCTTGGCTCGCAGGACTTAACTGGCAGGCCTTGGCTCGCAGGACTTAACTCGCAATACTTAGCTCGCAAGATTTGGCTCGCAGGACTTTACTCGTAGGACTTGACTCGTAGGACTTGGCTCGCAGGACTTGACTCGTAGAACTTGGCTCGCAAGACTTGACTCACAAAGCTTGATTCACAGGACTTGACTCGCAAACTTGAATCGCACGACTTGACTCGCAAAGCTTGGCCCGCAGGACTTGACTCGTAGGTAGCCCATGTCTGGAAGTGGCATGAGGCAAGCTCGCAGAGCAACTGAAGAACGAAATAATGAACAATAGCCAAACATGAATGATAAATGCTAGCAAATCAAGCACTATTGTTTACCGTCGAAAAAGGAAAGAAGTAGAAATAACTCCCATGCTGCTTTTTTGTTCGGAGATAAGGGAATCTAAGGAGGTGAAGTATTTAGGAGTAGATTTAGACCCCAAACTTACTTGGAACTCTCATGTTGACGAAAAGCAGCGAAGATCTTACATCAGTAAAAGAGAGTGCGTGTACGTTGGTGGGGAATCTAACCGAAATTGGCATACTGGATCTATACAATGATGGTTAGGCCAATTCTATCCTATGCAGCAATCGTCTGATACGAGGCAACGGTTAGATGGGTTGCTTACAGCAATAAGAATGTAAAGGGATGGCAATTTGGCATCACTTTGGTAGCATTGGAGCAGCAGAGTTAAATGGGATGGTTCGATGTGTGTGTGTGTGTTGGTTTTCAATAGATATCGAACTCGATGAAACTGTTGCTCCTGATGATTTTTAAGTCTGGGAATGGCAGCTTTCCGTTCTCTTCTGTCTCTATGGTGAACTGTATTTTCCAGGGATCTCCTTACCCACCTCCTTGTCCTTGTTGAGGTTCGCTAACACGTCATCCATATATCGCAACTTTCGCCTTCATCTCCTCTTCAATCTTGTTCATCTCACAACTATAATTTTCCCCAAAAAGTAATAGATAAGCCTCTATCATACATACTGTTGCTAGTCTGATGAGCGAATTGACCTCCTTTTTCCAGCCACTCTTCAGAGAGAAAAGAGCCTCTTTCACCGGGATACTGGAAAATAGCGGTTGACGTCGAATGATACCAGATGCTCGTCCGTTGAAATTGAAATCGTATTCGTTTGAATTTAATGGCTTTTTTCAACTCATATTCATTTGCAGAACGCAGTTAATGTTCTTTTTCAAAAGAAAATTAATGACAATATAAATTTTATTTGCATTCATCTAAAGTCTTCTAGATTTACTGTACATAATAGCGAAATTTACAAAATAACTCTGCCGACCACGCATTCACCATATGCTTTCAATGGAATCAAAGCAATATTTATTTTCTGTTCTACTCCAACGTATGCTCTTGACAGACATCTTTCTTCCAATCGAAACCGCCCCCCGAAGAACATTATCATAGTCATAGAGCTCGTAATGTGCTTTTCAACTTACCTCTCGGCCATAACATACCTTTCCCAATCAAATATAAATGTCAATTGATATTCTCTCTAGAACGAAACCGACAACAAAATAGAGTCGTATGCCACGACACGACAAGATTCTGTTATGGGCCCATTTATAGGCTCTAGTGCGTCCAATAAATTTCAAAATATACTCCCACTTGCACTAATACTCCGTGACATATATTCACATCTAAAACTGCCAAACCGAAATCATAACCGAACCGAAACGAGAGAAAAAAAGAAAATACGACAAACCAACATCCTTTTGAGGTCCTTGTGTCGTCGGGATACAGAAACGTCCAATATCATTTCGCATGGATATAGCAGCATCGCTCCACTCAAAACATTTGGTTGATGGCTACACAAAAAGCAGCCGTGTCGATGTCGTAGAGCTGCTCACTCCCCTGGCCGGCGCGGGGAGGGGACGAAAAAAGCCTTTTAATTTTGATATTGAAGATTTATTGATAACGTATAGTGGTTGCGTCACCTGTTCCGTGCCAATTTATTATTTTGTTATGGAGGACCAACGGTGTGCTATCCAGGATCCAGTCGAACGGCTGTGTTGAGCTAGACCTAGAAGTATTGAAAAGGTGTTAGCAATTCATGTGTACGGCTATATTTTTTGACGGTCTACTCGTATTGGTAAAGAAGGGGTGCGGTGTTGTTAGTTTCGGTCGTTTCGGTCTTCAGGCTATGAAAAAGTCCATTTGGGATATGGACCAAATACATATTGTTGTCCCCGGGATATTTTCAATTAAATTTTTAAAGAAATGGATAAGTCAAGTGGAGTTTTGGAAATGGATGAATGGAGAATGACGCGGAACAGGTGATGATTGAATGAAATTTATGACTCCGAGGTGGATCGTCTAAAGAATATTGTACTGGTCATAGCAGATTAAAAAACGTCGTAACAGTACTACGAATTCGCTTTGGTCCGATAGTTTTGGAAATACATAATTGATTCTAAACATATTGGCAAAAAGTTTGCCCCGACCACAGATAAAAAAAAAACACCCTCGACACACGGTAGGTAAATCTCGGCGTTCATATAAAGGATTCAGCCTCGCTAGTGAAAAAAAGTTTCTGGCGGTAAATAGTCCCCTAACACCGGCCGCACCGGATGGTGTGAGGCAGGATCTTCCAGCTGCTACGACGGATTCAACGGCTAAGACGACAAGACAGGAAAAGTGTCAGCTGACGTGGTCATTGCCGCTATTGTCTTACTGAAGCCTGCAGCCAAAAAGCCTGCGAAAGCGTGAGCAGGACGATAAGACTACGGCAGAAGGAAAGGCCTGCATGGCGTCACTTCCACACACTACTTCGTAGAAAATAGTGAGTGAGTCCTTGATGTCCATGCCTTTGTTAAGTATCCACACGTGGTTCTGAAAGATGTTGATTGCGTCATCGCGACTGATGCTCTTATTAGATATACGAGAAAAATCTCTCCAATATAGCAAAATTAGAGGATTAAATCAGAGGAGTGCTTTTTTTTTAACTGTCCGATTAAGGAGTGCCCAGCCCAGATTTCCCGACCTGCTGGAAGTATATCAGCTTCCATCTTTTGGTACAGTGCTGCAAGGGTAAGGCAGCCGATGCAGTGGACAGGAACATCGTGCCCGAATCTATCAGAAAGGTCCTTCGAAGCGGCACTGATATTTGAGTATGAGTGTCAAATAGTGCCCGGGTTCCGCGCAGGGACGACATGCCTGAGGTATCTAGCTGGTACACCAGGCAAGCAATCTGGGCACTATTTAAGACTCGAATCTGGTGTCTGAGCGTGTCGGCCAATATCCGAGTTCTCGCGTATGAATGTGCATGGGCGGTGGTGGACCTGGGAGCTGGATGTGAAGAATTATTCGGAATTATTTTCAGCTGGCCAAGGCAGGCGTGCCGTCATGCAGACGCTGTTGCTTTTCCTTCCGGCGGGTCAGGAGTCAATACAATTGCATTATGGCAAAGTGTAAGAAGGTTGATTGGAGGCGCTTTGTTAGCAGCTCTTCGGGTGACACCTGGGAAATGCATACAGGTTCTTAAGAGGCAAACCGACACGGTATGAAGGGCTCTGTCTCGTCACTGAAACTGGCATGACGCATACGTGAAAGGGGAATATCAAGGTTGTTTCTGACAGTTTCTTTCCTGCAGCTGCTCCTACTGATGCTTTGCTTCAAATCAAAATCAGGCAGGTGGCAACCCTATTTGTGAGCGGGTTACAGGTCAAGAAGAAATCCCTCCTCTGTAATTCGCTAAGGTCGAGGATAGCATTGCGGGGCTCAGGTGCAGGAAATCATAGCCAGATCTCCAAAAGCATCATGCGTTCATCGAGAGCCTATTTGCATTTGGGTCTTCTTTTCGAGCTCATATTTTTCCTATGAGTTGGGAATTGCTGAAATGCACTGAGAAGATGCCAACCGACCCTTCATCCTACTAAGGCATCAGTCTTCTTTCAGTACTTTGAAAAGTTCGAAAACAAATACTAGTAAGTAGAATGGCTCATCGGATTGAAGATCAGGTGTCGGACACACAGAGCATGGCTTCCGTAAGAAAAGATCTGTTGAGGATGCGCCTCTCCTCGTCCAGGGAGCACTCAAGGACAGAAGTGTCAAACGGATCCATGGAATCTTTGAATCTTTTTCATCAGAATCAGTTGCGGAGTGCCGTCTTGCACAAGCTCGAGGTTGCTGACTGTCTGGATTTAGCTCTGTGGAAGAGCTATTTCTCGAAAAGAGAGCCTCTTATCGTAGGTGCTTATGACTTTCTTAGAAGTGTGGTTCGGAGATGCCCACAGGACTCCATCGTAGGGCCGTTTTTCTGAAACTACATGACCATGTTGGGGTTACGCGAACGAAATCCTCCTCCTAGCGGAGGGCATATCGCGGCATACGCTTGAATAGAAGGGTTCCCAACTCATGGACATTGTCCATACGTGGGGCCCACATGTACGAATTGCATTCTAAATCCAACAATCGGTGACAATAAGGCTGAGAAAAAGCTCATTTTCAATGAGCCGGCTCCCGATTGTACAGACGGGGCGGAGTCACCCTCAAATGCGTGACACAAATCAAGTATACTATGGAAGTAGTCGGAAACACAGTTCAGCCGTTCAGCAGACCATAATATATTTATGTATGTATCTCTGTATGTACAGTCTCCACTGACGCAATACAGGTATTTACCGGTGTCCACCCTCTTTATCTGAAGGTAGTCGTCGGGGAAAAGGCCTTCCATAACAGGAGGAAGCTCTTCCAGCTTGGTCATGCCACTAAAACCTCCTGCTCGTGGTGTGGCGCTAAAGAGAAGGACTCGGGGCAGGTGCTCTTCGTGTGCCCGAGGTACTTGGTTATCCGCAATCTAGATCTCTTTCGGCTTCTCTTTAACAATGGAGTCGTCGACGTCACTGAGTGTTTGTGGAGAAAATAATGAGTTCGACGCCAACATGCCCTCGCAAAGGAGGCGTTCGTTCGGTCTTACTACAGGTATATTTTGCATTTTGCCTTTTTAGGTTTCACGCTTCCAGCCATGGATACTTGCTGCCTTCAGTAACTCTCCGCTGCGACAATAAGGTAGACAATTTTGGGATGGTGGCTGGGATTTCACGATTGGCGTGGAGTTGCGCATCAACTGGGAGCCTAGAACGGCAGAGGCCGTTTTCGCATCCAGCAGTACCTCTACACTGTTAGAATGGACGCTACGAACTCCTTCCCCTTGGACAATTCTATCAACGTCTTCAGAAGCGAGCTTCCTCACCTTTTCTGACGCTTAGGGCTCAATAAGAGGAAAGGCGATCATATGCCTAATAGAATACCAAATTCAAACCAACCTCAAAACTTAGAAAAAAAGGCAATCTTTAAAATTTAGAAATATATTTAGCAAATTTATCAGTAACACATAAAGCCATAAAGTCTCTTTCATTTCATCAACCGATAAAGGTAAAGTCAAAATTTCACAATACCATCCCGAAAATTTTGTATTCCACACACGGGATTACATGTCCTGCCATTCACATTTTTATTTTAGCCGAAAAGGGACCCCTGTGTCACTTTATTTTTGTTTCCCTTTTTGTAGCCCCCCTGAAAAACTTGTCCCACATTTTTTTGTCAACTATAAATAATCCCATAATGACACGGAAATAAATTTTCCTTGATACATTTACCTACGTGTCGTATTCACATCGTTGCCCGTTGAATATGGTCTGTTTGGGATTTCAAACTAAAACACAACACACACATATCGTCTCCATCTTTAGTTTATCCTCTGAAATACACACAGCTCCCGAGTAAAAAAAGGATACGACTTTGACAACTATACACAACACACGATTGTTTCAAAAACACTAATTCTATAAAGTTTTCGGTTTTCCCCGAGTAGTATTATGGGGTCAACGCCAAAAAGGCTCTTCCTGCTCGTGTGGAATATCAAATGTGCTTATCGGCACCGAACGCGAGCGGTTTTGCCGAAAATCTACACACATTCATACACACACACAGGCGCGCACAGAGGATTTACGGGGCCCGGGGCATATAAATAAAAGTGGCCCCTTTGAGAAAAAGAACATTTGTCCTTGGAAACTCTATAAATGTTGTTCCTGCTACAGGATGCTGGTACCTGGGAGAGCGGCATTAGGGTAGATAGATAGGGCGCTCGTCGTCGAATCACAGGTTCGCGGGATCGAATCTCATTGTAGGCGCAGGTAATTTTCTATGCTTAAACATCACTAACACCTATAGAGGTCAATGCTGCGCTGCGTGAGCATTTTTATTAAAAAAAAACAATTGATGAAATCATTAATTTAATAAACGTTACAACAAGAACGCTATACTCAATGTAAGAATGCAAAGAGCCAAAGTATCTCTTAGCAAAGTTACTTTAAGTACGATGTTCTTAATTTTAGTAGAAAAACTGTAACGTCGAAATCATGTTTCAAAATACTTGGTTTAAGATCGGTCCACACTTTTCAGTCATCAGTCGCAGTCACAGTAATTTCTCATACAAATTGACAGATTGTCAGTCAATCAATTAATTTGTATGGAAAATGACTGTGACTTATGACTGAAAAGAGTGGATCGACCTTCAAGAGTGTTTTCGATTGATTTCACTCTACTTTTGTTCTCAGTGTAGGGGGCTCACTCAAGAAGTTGGCGGGAGGGCCCAGAGTGAAGTTGTTCCGTCACTGCTGATGGCATTGCGAAAATCGAAATTCTTGTCTCTTCATAAACGTTACTAAGACCGAGTGTGCCATAGGAGAACGACAGTCTAAAACCAAACCAGTAGAAAACGCTGAGAAATTTTGCTAGTTCGAGAGAATATAGTTACAGATAAGACTACTAGTGTAGTTCCGAGGTGATTTCAGATTGCAAAGTGCGGTGGAGAATTTTTTTTTTGTTTCTTATGTTTTTTGGGGTGCTGAGCTCGAATCCGGAGCTTCCCACCAAAATTTCGTTGCGAAACAGGATCAAAACCGCGAAAAAACCCAAAATTTTCGGAGTCTTACAGTTTTTTTCTTTATAACTTCGAAAGTGTACATTTCCCTGACAACCTGTCCATGAAAATATTAAAGAAAACATAACTGCGGGTCCAACGCGCCATTAATCATTAAAATGTGTTAAGCGGTATTGCTACAATTGATTGTAATTTTTTGGCGTTTTTTGCAATTTTGACCCTGTTTTGCAACGAAATTTTGGTAGGAACTTACAGATATAGGTTCTGCACTCCAAAATACACAATGTATGTACAAGATAAATGCAACTTTTACGACCACAAATGAAAAACCGTTCAATCTAAAAAAAATTTTCATAAAATGGAACTATGTTAAAAATGGCAAATTTAAATTATCCACTGTAGTAATACCGCTCAACAGATTTTTAATATTTATGTCTCTTTGGACGCGCAATTATGTGCTCTCTAAAATATTCATGGAGAGTTTTTCGCAGAAATAAATAGTTGCAGAATTAGGGGGCGAATAACGGAAAAACAGCAAAAATTTTACACACGGTAGTCATCAACGCACCATGCTCCACTAGGAGTTACGGTAATGAAAAAGAAAATAAGAAATAGTCATTTAAAGGGGCTTCCATCGTTTTCAGTTTCTTGATTAACACTTTCTCTATAAAACACATATATAGTTCGAGGACACACAGATTTTAAGGGAATTCCGATTAATTAGAGTGTGCTGTTGATCTCAACACCTAGAATATATCAAGATCAGTGCCAATTTTAGATTTAGCAATTTTAATTGAAACTAGGGGGCTTCGCCCCCTGCTCGCTACGCTCGCCAACCCCCGGGGCCGAGGCTAATTTCGGGCGCAGCCGAAATTCGGATACCCTTCGCTTGGGCTAAAAGTTTTTTCGGGCGTACCTATGACTTGTATTTAATCCCCCTCTTCATTCTTTTTCTTCCGTCTTGACAAAAGTTTTGGGCTTGGTTGAAATAAGTGGGCAAATGAAAATATTTACTCGGAAAATTTTATTGGGGTTGCGGGAGCATGACCCCACAGTACGATTCCATTCGTTTTGACCTTTTTAGTTGCTTTGATAAAGACACATTAGTTCAAGGTTTTGTGAAATTGGTGTAAAAAAATGTTTCTTAGAAGAACCAATATGGGGGGTTTGGTTTGTATGGTAGCCCCATGACCCCATGGTCCGATTTGATTCAATCTTACATATGTTTTGTGTCATCGATAGAAATACATTTTTGTGAAATTTGGTTGATTTTGGTGCACAAATGAAAAACTTTTTCTTAGAAGAACCTAATTTGGGGGGTTGGATTTGTATGGCAGCCCCATGACCCCATGGTCCGATTTAATCCATTCTTACATATTTTTTGTGTCATTAATAGAAACACATTTGAGCGAAGTGAGGTTGAAATTGGTACTCAAATAAAAAAGTTTTTTTCAGAAGAACATAAATTGTGGGGTTAAGTTTGTATGGCAGCCCCATGACCCCCTTGTCCGATTTAAGCGATTCAAACATACAAACAGCCTGCAACAATAATAAGCATGTGTACAAAATTTCAGGTCTCTAGCTGTTATAGCAGCCGAGAAAAACGCACTGCAACAGACGGACAGACGGACAGACAGACAGACAGACAGACAGACGGACATCGCCCAATCGACTCCCCAAGTCATGCTGATCATATATGTATACTTTTTATATGGTCGGAGATGCCTCCTTCAATGCGTTACAAACTTCATGACAAAGTTAATATACCCTTTCTCTCATGAGCGAAGGGTATAAAAAGTAGGTGAACGGATATCCTATAGGGTCCTAGAAATGCTTTGAATAACGCAAAACAAGACAAATAGAGATTTAAATAAAATTTATCTGACATCAATTCGTGTAATAATTTTGCAGACGTATGCGCACTACGAGACCACTGTCTCTGCGGGGCCCTCTCTAACTCGGGGCTCGGGGCAAATTGCCCCTTTTGCCCCACCCTCTGTGCGCGCCTGCACACACAGAACGAAAGAGAGCGGTTAGTTGATAGAAAGGATTTTGATATGTGCGACACAGAAAACCAAAAAGTTTTGGCGACATTGCGGTAAAATGGTTCAGTTCAGCGCCTCGGCATGCTTTCATAATGGCGTTTCCTCGATCATATAGCGAACAGAGAGAGTGAAAATCAAAAGTCCTTTTGACCCGAAATCCCAAAACGTACATTTGAATTATGGACTCGGAAAAGGAGACTATGCATATGTATGTCCTGCACTCCATAGTAAAATTCGAACCGCTAACTGTTTTGCAGAGGATATGAGAATTTCGTGAGTAATAAATTCCGGAAATGAGCAGTTTATGTTTTCGAAAGTGAGATATGGTTTTATGATTTTTGATATTGTGTCGTTCCGTTGTCGGCGACGTGTTGTGATTGCTGCCTTTTGCTATGGAAACTTGCGGTCTGCGATTGGGATTTTCTCTGTGTGGATGGAAAGTTTTCAATTTCAGAGGTAATGATGGGTTTAATGTTATTATAATGTTAAAAGGAAAGTTTCAGGTTTTCCCGATGACAGCTAAATGGTGATATGTTTATTCTTCCGGAAATGGGTGAAAAAACCGAAAAAATCCCCAGTCGAAAGTTTGATATATTTTTATATTTAATAAATTCTCTGGTCTCCTATATCTACAGCTAGGTATGGCGGAACGCCCTAGTGTGAATAGCAAAAGGACCAACCGGGTCTCCAAGAAGGGTCTTCAGGGACATCTAGTTTTTGGAAATTTTAGGCGTCTAACTCATATGAAACCATCGAGTGTCTGTTCGATACGCATTTTCCTGGAAGCTTAGCTGTTGACTCATCTGACCTCTAGAGTCATTCGATACGGCATATAAATATACTCGACCGTAAGAAGCCTCTAGCCGAGAGCACTTTTAATCGGCTGGACCTAATGACATTATCCCTGCGAAATTACAAAATTGCTTGGAAATATGACATACGAAAAGCATGCCTAAATTTGGTTACTTCCTCGTATACGAATAGAAGTGAGATGTGAGACTTGTACCGAAGTGCAGTCGAACGAAGCCCTAAAAGCCGTGAAGGCAAATCAAAAATTCAAAAGATAAGAAACTTCTCTGCGTTCTAAGCAGCAACACGTGCTTACTGTAGCTCAGGCTCGGAGGAGCGCGCAGGGTCCTTCAGCTCGCAGAATATAATGTCCAATACATATTACCAGGGGGTCTTGCGTCTATAGGTAAATAAAAACACACTGTAGGAAGTAAAAAAAGTGGAGACTCTCCTTCCGCACATTCCAGGGCTCCATGGCCAATTGTACCCACATTATAGGAAAAATGATTCTCGCATTTTCAACAAAATGTGCGCCGCAACATACTCTACATCCGCCAATTTTGCATTGGTCTAACAACTTTCAATGCGTCCCAAATGAATCGACAGCTCGTCCAATGGATTCGGCAAATGCAGGACCGTATTTCCTATATGGTAACCTGGGCGGGCGGCAATTTTTTAAGTTACGGCATATTTTGAAAACTTTTTTTTTATGTGGAATGCATTTCTAGATCTCAAGAAGCAGATTATACCTAATTAGAGAAAATAAATTAAACTCTGAACAGCGGTCTCATTCCTTCCAAACTTACAAATCTAACTGGTCTATCGACATTTACTCTCTACAAGTTTTAAAATCTGAGTAAAATCTGGTTCCCGAATTTTTATTTTTTAAACAAGAGGCGTTTAATAAAGTTATAATAGCGCCCCTAAAACTAACCGTCCTAACCTTACTCAACGTCAGACTGCCAATCGAGCATGGTCTTTGGTGGATAATAATTGTGGCAAAAATCTGGTAGTTACAAATTGTAACGCTGCTGCAAATATCGTATGTGGCATTTCGAAAAACCCAATAGATGTTAAAATCTTACTAAATTCTCGGGAAATTATAAGATTAAAGGTTTGTGTTCATAGAGACGACTTATGTGACGATCGCTCAGCGATCGCACTTAAATCATCGGTTCTGAGCACTATATGCGTTGGCTGCTCCAACGATAATCCGATTCGAGTTCGTAGCTGGAACCATCGAATTAACTCAGAAAATCGAAATTATCCGGCCGACCGATTTGACAGCTGCTGTGGTACAATCAATGTTACTCGGGAGCGTGTTAAAGCAAACTACTTCGAATTCGAATTGAAGGTAAACATACAGCTGCGAGACGGTAAATATCGTCGTCTCATTTCACACAATCTTTGCGAGTAATAGTAACTGCGAGTTCTCCGAAGAAAACAATCGTCAACGTATTCTCTTTGTTCTACTTGGCATTTGAGTAGTTTTCGAGTTGAGTGAAATTTTCGTTGAGTTGGAGTAACGAATTGACAGATCGTATATTCATTTATTACCCCAGTTGGAAATTCCATCATTGTACGAATATGTCGGTAGTAAATTTGTTGGGATGCACGATTTGCCGAAATATTTTCAACCCCAACGAAGATCATTTTACCTGTGAAGCTTGCAAAAGACCTCAACATGCTGATTGCGCTGGATTATCGAAGACACAGATTCGTGCTCTAAGAACAACAAGTACTACTAAGAAAAACGCGTTTTTCTGTACATTTTGCACGTTGAGTGAAGTGCAAAATAGTCAAATTTCGGAACTATCAGCACTAGTTAAATCGCTTAGGGAGGAAATTAATGACTTGAAACAAAATTTTTTAAGGAAAGACTTGGACTCTGAATCTTTATCAATGGAAGATATTATTTCAGAAATTGATGAACGTAGAAATCGATCAACCAACCTTATTATTCAGGGAATCCGCGAGTCTAATCCTGAGGAAGACATCAAAAAAGCATTGGATCTTATCAATCGCACCCTGCATCCTAATAATATCGATGCCTCGGAAATAAGAATTGTTCGTATGGGCAAACCCAGCTCCGATAAATGTCGCGTCATGAAAGTTATAACAAATGATTCTGTCTTACCGCTTCGTATTGTAAAGGGGAAAAAAATTCCAGCCGTGAAAGATTATTTGAAAAAAAACAACATCAACATATTCATGGATCAAACAACTCGACAAAGGGAGCATTTTAAATCTTTGAAAAATCAATTAGAAAATATTAAAACAACTGAACCACATGCAACAATCAAATACATCAATGGTGTTCCTCGCATTGTTCGAA
This sequence comes from Microchrysa polita, assembly GCA_949715475.1. Taxonomy (NCBI): domain Eukaryota; kingdom Metazoa; phylum Arthropoda; class Insecta; order Diptera; family Stratiomyidae; genus Microchrysa; species Microchrysa polita. The sequence continues at coordinate 7,593,116 of OX454421.1, forward strand.
ACAAGACAGCTACAAAAAACTTAAACCCAAATTAACAATTTATTATCAAAACACGCGTGGTATTTGTTCAAAATTGGATGAACTGCGAATTTCATTGGCGACCCTAGAACACGACATCATAATCTTAACGGAAACTTGGCTTAATCCTTCCATTTTATCATCCGAATTAGGATTCGTAAATCATAAAATATTCCGATTCGATCGTAACATCAACACTTCTGATAAACGAAGAGGTGGCGGTGTATTAGTAGCTGTTAAAAACACATTCAAAACATTTGAGATCGAATATCTTAATCATGATGTTGAACAACTAATTTTGTGCATTCAAACCGGTCGTGATAAGATAATTTTATCTACGGTCTATCTTCCACCTGATTGTTCACCTGACAAATATTATAAACACGCCAAGGAGATTGCAAACTGCGCCAAAGTCTATACTCCAGGCGTTTGGTAAAATCAGACTGCATGCCAGGCACTGTCTGAGATTATTTTATAAATCGGTAGGGGCTTAGTCCTAAAGCTTAAATTTAAGTTTGCACCACTTGGAAAATTTTCTAACGGTACTTATCAGGGTTTTTGTCTTGTTTGGGTTTTTTGTGTATATCTCCGCTCCTGATGATTGGACTTTCAAAAGAAAGACACTAAATTGTTCAGTACAAAATTGCCTTAATCTTTTGTATACTGACTGTTCATCTCAAAGCAGTAGATAAAATGCTACAGCGTGTCAAAGTGGAAAAACCCGTTTTGTTCATCAGTTTTTGGCAAATAAGTCGATAACGGTGAATTTTCACTAAATAATTAATCATAGTTCACTTGTAGCTTATTGAATTCCCTACAATCCAGAAAAAAAATTAAATCGATACGATCATCCACAACCGAGATATGCCCAAGAGAAAGTCGACGATCTGAGATAGCAATACATTCTACGGGTATGTACTAGGGATGTCAAAAACCAGCCCATGACCCGATTTTCGGGTTTTTCCGTTTTTTTTTGCAAAGCCGGTCAGGTCAGACCGTCCAGTTTTAACCGGTCTCAAAGTACCGGTTTTCAGGTTAACCGAATCTTTTCAAACATGCGTACACACTCGTATTGCTATACAGTAGAGCGTCGAATATCCGAACGTCGATTATCCGAACATTCGATTAACCGAACCAGGCAATCAGCTTCTTTTTATATGACAGACATCGAATTAAATGAAAAATCAAGGGTTTGAAGGCAGCAATCTCTCATCTGCATCGCTTAATTACCTCGAAATATTTATTTTTGCTCAGTTCTAGTCGTTTTAAATGTTTTCAGTTTGTCGCGTAATTTCACATTTGTGTTATTTTTTAATTTGTCCATGGAAGCTCGATTAATCGAACTTTCGTTTATCCGAACCACCCTTGCCGACATTAGTTCGGATAATCGACGCTCTACTGTAGTTCGTATCGTATGCAAAATTAAATCAAAGCTACAAGGAGAAGTAATTTGACGAAGCGATGGTTCTACGAGTAATAGCAATAAGGAGAGTGTTCGAAAATATGTTTAAGGGCTGGAACTTGGAAACGAAATTTTTCATTGGGGACAAGTAATAGAATTGCATACGGAAAAATCAAGAAAATATAAAAAATTGTATAAATTTGGAAAGAATTTTTGTCCCGGTTTTAACCGGATGGACAACCAACCGTCCGGGTTAAAACCGGGAGGAGGAAAAAACCGAAAAAAATGGTTAACCGTTCTGAAAGTACCGGTTTTCGGACTAACCGTCCGGTTTTTGATATCCCTAGTATGTACCAACATTCAGTTGGGCTTTACTTGGCGGCCAGTTGTCTTTCGCTGCAGATAGAGAGAGATATGTTCATTACGCGACACGCTTGCGAACAGTGACTCCATTAGCGGTATTTTTTGTAAATGAAAGTCAATTTGACAAACTTCGTTTTTTTTTCGAAATAGTTTTGTTTGTTTGTTTAGTTTCGCCATGAGTTTTTGTTTTGTTTGTGCAAAATCCTTAAACGAAGGTGACGTTGTATCCGTACATTGATTGAGAGATGCATTGACGTGGTCTAGGGAGCATGAAGAAATTTTGGGAAATGTGAATAGTGTTCTAATGCATCAATCATGTTGGAAACTTCAACAATTCAACAGTCAGCCGAATTTATTTTTGAGTAGACCACAATCTTCAGAGGTATGAAGCAGGAGGCATTGTTGGCCAATTACCAGAATTTGTTGATATACTGCAAAATTATTTAACGAATCATGGTTTCTTAGTATCCCAGGCTGTAGAGGATGCGGATACACAAATTGTTCAAACGGCTTTAGGCATGTCGTCCAGGTTTGACTCAATTTTCATCGTTGGAGAAGACGTTGATCTGCTGGTTATATTGTCAGGTATTGGATATCATGTCTAGAGCGTCTATTTTAAAAAATGGAGGATCCGAAAATACAATTTTGTACTCATCAACAGGTTTAAAACACCAAACTCTTTCAGAGGATATACTTTTTCTTCACGCCTTCACAGGGTGTGATACGACTTCGGCCGTTTTTAGATATGGAAAAAGTAGGCTTCTCTCCTTTTTAAAGAAGAAGGAACATACTCACGTTTTACAATCGCTCGAGGTTTTTAAAGCAGAGTGCTCAGATGCAAACACTATATGCACTATCGGAAAGAATGTTTTCATTGCCTTGTATGGAAGTACACGTAACGACACATCACTAAGCAATTTCCGTTTCAAACTTTTTGCTCGCGCAGGAACGCGCAGGTGGGATTGGAGCGTGTGATGATTTCGGGAGAAATTATCCCTTCATACCTATTAAATATTATTTCGTGCTCTTGTAAAAAAAACTGTGGGACAGCATGTGGTTGTAAGAAGGCTGGACTCACATGTACCAATATCTGTAGAACGTGTTGTGGCAAAATATTCTCAAATGTCGCAGTCATAACTGAAGACATAAATGATGAAGACTGCTACGATGACATTTATGATATTCCAACGTTGGTCCCCCTTCCACAACCAAGTAGATCTGTATATCATATTCAGGATTTTACTGAAGAAAATAATAAAAACGTACCCTCATCACTAAATAAACCATCCAAAATTAAAAGAAAGTAAATTAGGTACTTTATCCCATTAGTGAACTGCCAGGTTTTAGGAAAACCTTACTTTATGGGGGTGAACCTATTTCAATTTCCGCTACTGTATTACAAATATCGGGTGAGTAAAACGTCCCTTTCCGATGAGGAGGAAAGATTTTTGGAAAATTTAATGATGAAAAATGCTAACATAAAATGGTTACCGCAATCGCCTGTTCTGATGGCTTCAGACTTTTTTCCCTCAAAAAGAAGCTATACGTCAACAAACTACAGACTTTAACAGTGTTAAAATAGAATATTTGAGCAGAAATTGCGCAGATCACAGCGGTCGCACTCCAACTTGTTTTCCAAAATGTCGTGCAAAGACCCGAAGTTTCACCATCCTAACTGCATCTGCAACAAATTACACCTAAAAGTATGTACGAATATAACGCATAGTTACTTCGGAATGCTCACTTTCTTTCGGGTATATCTCGGCTGCAGCTGATCGTATCGACTTAATTTTTTTTCTGGATTGTAGAGAATCCAATAAGGTACAAGTCCACTCTTTTTAATTTTTGCGCGAAAAATCACCGTTATTGACTTATTTGCAAAAACCTGATTTGAAAAACTGTTTTTTCAACTTTGACACGCTGTAACATTTTACCTACTGCTTTATGGTGAACAATCGCTATGCCAAAGATGAAGAAAATTTTGTACCAAACAATTCGGTGGCTTTTTTTTGGAAATGCTACCATTGGGAGCGGAGATATACGCCGGAAACCCAAACAAGACAAAAACCTTCATAAGTACCGTTAGAAAATTTTTCAAGTGGTGCAAACTTAAATTTAAGCTTTCTGACTAATACCCTATCGATTTCTAAAATAATCTCAGACAGTGCCTGGCATGCACTCTGAAGCCCGATTTCACGACCGATCGCCTGGAGTACTACCCCTACGCCAATTTCGTTGTAACTGGTGATTTCAATCTGCCGTTTGTTAACTGGAGCCGCGAATCATGGACACAAAGTTCTACTAATTTGAAAAGCTCACATGTTGTAGATTCCTTCTCTTTTCTAAATTTTTACCAGTTTAATCATATTTTTAATCATAGCAATAGTTTGTTAGATTTAGTTTTCTCTAATTTAAATGATGTAGATGTTTCGCGTAATCAATTACCTATTTTGCCGATTGATAGCTACCATCCACCTTTGGATATTTCCATAAATGTAAACTCAAACACAGATATTTGTAAAAATTCGCCTATTGACTATCTTGATTTTAAACATGTTGATTACAGTCTAGTTAATAATGCACTAGACCTCAAAGAAGATGTTCCTGTTGTCAGAAAACATATGGACAATTTCCCAGTATGGTTTTCGTCTGATCTAAAAAAACTAATTCGTGAGAAAAAGCAAGCTCATGCGTTATACAAAATTACTGGTAGCTTAACTGATTACAAAGACTTTTCAAAAATTAGAGCTGCTTGTAAAGAAAAATCGAGGATTGATCTTAAATTATATAATTGTAAAGTTGAGTCGCAGATACCGAATAATATGAAATATTTCTGGAATCACGTGAATTCTTATAGAGCTGGAAATATGTTGCCTGATGACTTGCATTTAGATGGGCTTTGGAGCTCAAATCATATGGAAATAGCTAATATGTTCGCAACCAATTTCGAAAAAAGTTTATAGAACCGACAACAATACTTTCAATCCTCCTCTAGTTAAATCTACTCTAAATCTGTCAAACGTCTACATCAATTTCGACACTCTTCAGAAAAAGTTAATAGAACTTGATATCACTAAGAGTTCTGGACCTGATAATATCCCACCTATATTTCTCAAAAACTGTGCTAATGCTATAACTCATCCCTTAATATCGTTATTCAACCGATCTTTAGAATGTGGTGATTTTCCCAGTTTATGGAAATCTTGTTATGTTGTTCCTATTTTCAAAAAAGGTGACAAGAGTGACGTTCGTGACTACCGTCCAATAAGCATCCTTTCTTCTATTCCCAAAATTTTCGAAAGTATAGTTACTGATATGATGACTCCGTCCTTTAATCATACATAATCAACATGGCTTTCGAGCGGGAAAATCTACCTCTACTAACTTGGTTTGTTATCACAACTATTTATCTAATGCTTTTTCACGATTTCAACAGGTTCATTCAGTTTATACCGATTTTACAAAAGCATTTGATGTAATCAATTTTGACTTACTGCTTAAAAAACTTATTAATATCGGGATTCATGGTCCATTGCTGTCCTGGTTAGACAATTATATGCGTGGTAGATCTCTAACTGTTAAATTTAAAAACAGTCTGTCAAAAAAAATTTTTTCCACTTCAGGTGTACCTCAAGGATCCCATCTCGGCCCACTTCTATTTCTAATTTTTATTAACGATATTAACTTGATATTTGAAAACGTTGAATTTTTGTTGTTCGCTGATGATTGTAAAATCTACAAAGCAATCTCATCGGTAAATGATATTAAAACTATGCAATCCAATTTGGATAGTTTTTATACATATTGTATCAACAACAGCCTTATACTAAATACAGAAAAGTGTCATCTAATGATTTTCAACAGAACACAAACTGTTTATGATCATTCCTATTCAATAAATGGTACTCCATTGGCTGAAGTCAAGACAGTTCAAGATCTCGGAATCACATTTGACTCTATACTGAGCTTTGTGCCTCACATTGAACTCGTATCAGAAGATGCTAGACGTATGTTGGGTTTCATTACCAGAAATACTAGAGATTTTTCAAACATTATTGCCCTCAAAACGCTTTACTTTACACTAGTCAGAAGTAATTTAGAATATTGCTCGGTTTTATGGAATCCACATTATAGTACCTATTCTGATAAACTCGAAAAAGTACAAAATAAATTCTTACGATACATTGCTTATAAAACCAATGTATCAAGAGAAAATATTCTGTATGCGAACATATTATCTATGCTCAACACACATACGCTAAAAGAAAGAAGAACGTGTTTTGATGGTATATTTCTTTATAATTTATTGAATAACAAAATAGATTCTCCTGAACTACTGTCTGAACTTACATTTAGAATACCTATAATGAATACTAGATTAAACAACGTGTTTCAACTAAAGTTTAGTAGAACAAATTACCTGAAATTTTCTCCTATTGAAAGGTTAAAGGCTGTTGGGAATATAGTGTCAACATGAGCCGCTCAGAAGCCAATGTGTCTAAGTCCATTTTTAAAAATTTTCGTTTTATTTTAAATTTATACAAAGTAAATGGTGTTCTTTCTTATTATCAAACAATTTTCTAATTTTTACTTCATTTGATTATTTTATCAGAATATTTTTTATGGCTTCAGAAAATTTAAAAAAATTATTTCAGAAGCGATTACGGCTAAGTCCACTATTTTGTTGTCTAAAATTTCTACTATTGTAACAATTGAAATTTGCCAAGACTGCACAAGCTATCAAACAAAAAAAATACTTAAATTACCGTTATTTTAATAGGAGTTAAATTTCGTTGCATGTATCGTGCACAGGGTGACCCATTTAAATAGATATGACTTGAAGTGGTCATAATTTTTATTTTTTTTTTAATTGCGAAGAATAAACTAGTCACCTGGGAGTTTTTTTGGCTTGATTTTCAGTAGGTTGGTAATATTACGAAGCTTAAAATAATAAAACTGATTTTGCACTTGAATTGATTCAATAAAAAAAAAGTTAAAAGAAATTAACCAACATTGGCGTAATCAACAGTTATGAAAAAACCTAACATTTTTGAAATTCAAAAAATACAAATATGCAAAATAAAATATTTACAGCATTATGCTGTATTTAACGGACGAATATTATTTTAAGATGTTTTTTTTAAGATTTTCATAGGATATATTCGACATGTAATTTCCTAATGTTAATCAATATTTACAAACGAAGAAATCATGATTAATTTTATCGAAAATAATGATTCTATTTTTAATAGTTTCTAATCAATGTCCTATTTACACAATGTAATGAATGGTAATGACTCGCACTCAGCGTGTGACGTTTTTTAAAACTTAACTTTTTGCAGCAGTTCCCCTTCAATTCGAACCGGTGTCTAGTTATATTTTGGCGTAGTTAACATTCCATTCCTTGGTTAAAAGTGTCTCCGTTGGTAAGATGGAGCAGCGGATGATTGGACAGAGGGAAAAATAGAAGGAAGTTACCAAAACCGATTCTGCAAGTTAAGTGATGAAAACGGGCACCATTCTTATTGGCACGGCATTTTTTACAATAGAGTAATCTAAAATTCCAGTATTTGAACACAAATTTGCACATTTTTTTTACGAACGTATTAAATATTTTCTGATTCCCGTGTGTCAACCTGTACATATTTTTTAAATTTTAATTTTTAAGTAGCCTAGAAGGGTAGGTAGCTCTTGAAAAGTACGTCGAAACCCTGAGTGCAACCTAACAATGGTAATCATTTAGCTATAAGCCACCCGTTCACCGTTATAAATAGGAGTTCGGCGGTAATTGCCCAATTTAATGGTATCAATGGACAAGAATTGAATGGATAACTCTGATCAACTGTTAAAATTTCAAGCTCAATAGCTTTTATAATTACTGTTAATTAAAAAACTGCTGGCTTCAACCGAAAAGCTACTCGAAAAGTTAGACGCACCTACTGTGTTAATACATGTTACGATTTAAACCAGGACAAGAAACAGCGAATGTGCATATCGTTTAATTGATGTTTTACCAAACCGAAAGATAATTTTTTAGAGTCCGCGATCTTGCAGTAATTGACTTAAAACATACAGGCTGGATTTGCTCAAATTATTGCAACTTAAACGGTAGAAACAGTGTTTATAAATACTTTCTTTTGTTTACCGTTGTTTGCACACAGTTGATTTTCATTGAAATGAGGAATCAAATGTTTCTTACTACAATTTAGTTTTATTTTCCCATATATGTATTTCAGGGCTACTTGGTCCCTTCTTCAGTAGAATTTTGTTTCTGAAAAAGAATAAAACTAAAATTGTAGTAAGAAATATTTGTTTCCTCATTTCGATAGTGTTCATAGTATATCTGTTAGTTTACAAAAAAATTATGAAATTTTTCTCGCTTTGTGTGAAACTATTACAGGTAAACAGATTCTCTGAAATTACTACTTCTATATTATTTATGTTTTAATGCCCATTAAAAGCGTGGTTTGACTTATTATATTAGTCAGTGGAGTGGCTGAAAACTACCTACTAAAAATACTTGGAAACGTCACGCATTCGCTACCATTTTCATGTATTATCTGCCACTGCCATAAGAATATAACCTTTTAAATTAAATTGTTGGTATTCAAATATTTTAAGTAATCGGATCAAATTTACTGCGGATATGACGCTAATCCAGACCACAACGTGGTTTATTTTTTTTTTTTTTTGAAAATTTTCGTTGACCCTAATTTGTTTATAGTCAAATGGACTGCGGACTACTTTTTGTACTAATTGATCCAAATGATCAAGTCAAGACTGAATTGCTAGTTTTTTATTCGAATAAGGTTAAGTCATGTTCACGAAAGTCCTTATCAGAAGGGCAAAGGGTTATGAGCGTAATCTTGGGAACACCGGATGTTACATTTACTTTACCGAACGGTCACTGATTCCACCTTCTAGCCACTGGTCAACACCATTATTCTGAAAACGTTTTTTTTTTAATTAAATAAAGGCTAATCAATTTAATTCTGAATGAACTCGATCATAATTTTCAGAAGCCAAAAAATATAAGTCCATACATTTTAAGGCTAGACGGATTCTTCCTTAAAAATATTTATGTTTTTGTTCAGAAAGCTTTGTGAAATATATTCTATTGGATAGCCTACATCCTAAATATTATTTTCGTGTGCCATTCTAATCGAAAAATTTAGCAAATAATTTACCATAGAAAGTTTTGTAAAATGTTAATTTTCTCGATTTCGACAAAAGTGGACTTAGTCACTTTGGCAACTGAGCCACTCTATGTCGATTTGTTTAATGACAACATAAATATAGTAAGAAATGCTTTGCTCAATTTATAGATTATATTTTTATACCCTTCGCTTATTAAGCGTAAAGGGTATATTAACTTTGTCATGAAGTTTGTAACGCATTGAAGGAAGCATCTCCGACCATATAAAATATGTATATATATGATCAGCGTGACGAGCTGAGTCGATTGGACGATGTCCGTCTGTCCGTCTGTCCGTCTGTCCGTCTGTCTGTCTGTCTGTCTGTTGCGACGCGTTTTGCTCGGCCAGTTTAAAAGCTATGGAGCTGAAATTTTGCACACATGCTTCTTTTTGTTGCAGGCAGTTTGTATGTTTGAATCGGTAAAATCCGATAAGGGGGTCGGGGGGCTGCCATACAAACCTACCCCCAAAATTAGGTTCTTCTTAGAAAAACTTTTTCATTTATGCACAAATTTCAATCAAATTTCACACAAATGTGTTTTCATTGCAGACACATAACATATGTAAAAATCGACCAAATCGGACAATGGGGTCGTGGGGCTGCCATACAAACCTATTCCCCCAAATTAGGTTCTTCTAAGAAAAACTTTTTTATTTTCTCATCGATTGCAATCAAATTTCGTGCAAATGTGTTTCTAATGATACCACAAAACATATGTAAAAATGGACCAAATCGGACTATGAGGTCATGGGGTTGTCATACAAACCTAGCTCCCCAAATTAAGTTCTTCTAAGAAGTTTTTTTTTATTTATACACCAATTTCAACCAAACTTCACACAAATGTGTTCCTATTGATGACATAAAATATATGTATGAATAGATGGAGTCGGACCATGTGGTCATGGGGCTACCATACAAACCTATCCCCCCAAATAAAATTTTTCTAAGAAAAATGTTTTTATTTGCACGCAAATTTCAACCAAACCTCATGGAAATGTATTTTTATTGATGTTACAAAACATACACAAAAATGAATTAAATCGGACCATTGGGGCATGGAGCTGGCATATAAACCCAACCCCCAAATTAGGTTTTAAGGTCTTTGAAGAAAAACTTTTTTATTTGTCCACCAATTTCAGCCAAATCTCATAGAAATATACGTATGTTTTAATTGATGCCACAAACATACATACATGCCCCCCTCCCTTTTGTTTCTTCTAAGAAACCCACGACCCCCGCTTTCCCCAATAAATCTTCACCGCGGCACTAATGTGAAAATTCAAGGAAATGCATGGAAGCGGGGAGAATTGAACACAAGTCATAGGAACGCCCGAAAAAACTTTTAGCCCCGAGTGGAGCGAAGGGTATCCAAATTTCGGCCGCGCCCGAAATTAGCCTCGGTCTCGTTTTTATCATACAAATTACTATTAGTTAGTATTAATTTAATTTAGAATAATTAGTTTTAGTAATGAATTTTAGCTATTATAAACAAATGTCGAATTTTCTATATTATTATTGTAATAATTAGGTATTAATTAAGCATTTAAATTGTAATTATATTAAGGATTATGTCCGTTTATTGAATAAATAATAATAAAAAATAATAATATTTTTTTCTACAGACATGTTCCTTTAGGTCATAGTCGCCACAAGGAAAGTACTACCATTGTAAAACTATGCAAATATCGCTCGGGATTGGATGCAAAATTAAGATCGCTGAGCGATCGTCCCATGAGTCGTCTCTACGAACACGTACCTTAACCCTTCTGTCGGCACAAAGGTCTGGACAGACCTTTGGCACTATATTTTGTTCATAAAAGATTAGAAGGTGAAATCGCAGCGACTTCATATTTCTAGATATCCTAAAATAATATGTTAAGAAGCATTTTGCAAAAATTTGAATAAATCGGTTGAAGTTTTGAGTAGGTTTTTGATGATTTTCAATTTAAAGTGCTTTTTGATACCCAATAGGTCTGGCCAGACCTACAGTTTTTCCCGCCATTCTTCTCTTGAGGTAAAAGGTGCAAATGTGAAATTCTCTTAAAATTCTCCTATTTATGATGTAAGAATGTCATTAAAATTCAATTTGTACTATAAACGATAAAAATTTCTCAAATTTTTCTTTGAAAAGCGGTGAAGCTCGGGAAATAAGTATGCCTAATTTCATCACGACTTATAACATCATCTAATCAACTGGGATTTGATTCAAGGAAATTCAAACTAGTTTTTCTCCTTTGTAATAGTTAGGACTAAGTATGAGAGACTTACAAACGTCTTTCTAAATATATTTGATCAAGAAATTTACGAAAAATTTAGAATGAAATGATTTTTGAGCTTGAAAATTCCCTATTTCTTTCCACCTATTTCCCTAAATCTGCAGACTAATATCGAGGTAAAATCTACTAAAAAAGCGGCAAATATTTGCCCAAAGATATTGGTATTGAAAAATGCGAACAAACTTTCTACTAGATATATGCCATGAAAATAGAGAAGCGAAAAGAGATAAAAATAAGGGAAAACATGTTTATAATAATACCACCTCAAAATATGTCCACTTAAAAACTTTAGTAGTGTACCTACAAAAATGATTTTAAAACGTTTATTGTTTAAAAATGGCAGTAAGGAATTGATAGAATGATAGCGATAAAAATTTTACCTTTTCTAAAAAATAAAATTTTTTTCTCAGTAGGTCCAGCCAGACCTATTGGGTATAGAATATGCATATTGTAGTAGGTGCCGACAGAAGGGTTAAGCAATTTCAATTTCAATTTCAACTGAGTGACTGAGACATAACACCGTTTAGTTTTAGAGGGAGACAAAATTGTACAGAAGTGTAGTTTCGCTAATAAATCATTCAGGACAATTTGAAACAGCTTCATGTGTGTGGCCCGATGCAGTCATAATGCGCAAAATTTCGAGTGGTAGCAGTAGCATATGTTAGTCCAGTTTACTACGACGGACCACTCCTTTGACAGGAGAAATAAGATTCACAAACACTTTTTATGTCGCGTTTAAAGACTATATTTAAAGGTACTAAAACACAATGTCCAATACAAAAAGTCCACAACAGTAAAAATCTAATTAAAAAGCAAAGAAAAGGGTCTAGTCAATAATATCATCAAATTGGCAAAACTAAGTATACTTGAAAGATGTCTAGCGCGCAACGGCTTCCTGAATTTAAGTGAACGTTATTTTATCTGTCATTTATTTGTAACGTAATTCAAGTTCAAGGTTATGCTTCTTCTATAATAGCATTGCAATTGCAATAATGCATCTGGGCGTATGTTGTGTTACTTATGTACAAGATGTCATCAGCTGATCGTGCTGTCACTTATGTTGTCTTGTTTCGTGTTTGTTTACAATTTGGAGAGTGGTGCAATTTAAGATCTGATCAGCATAGATTTATCCATATTGTCTTTTATTTCAGGATACTTCGAGGATTACAGCGGGGCGGAAAGACAATATGCTCTGGGTGCAAGTACATGGCAGATCGTGAATCCGATGATCACGGCAAGCGTGTTACATGTTGTGTTACTTATGTACAAGATGTCATCAGCTGATCGTGCTGTCACTTATGTTGTGTTGTTTCGTGTTTGTTTACAATTTGGAGAGTGGTGCAATTTAAGATCTGATCAGCATAGATTTATCCATATTGTCTTTTATTTCAGAATACTTCGAGGATTACAGCGAGGCGGAAAGACAATATGCGCTGGATGCAAGTACATGGCAGATCGTGGATCGGATGATCACGGCAAGCGTGTTACATGTTGTGTTACTTATGTACAAGATTTCATCAGCTGATCGTGCTGTCACTTGTGTTGTGTTCTTTCGTGTTTGTTTACAATTTGGAGAGTGGTGCAATTTAAGATCTGATCAGCATAGATTTATCCATATTGTGATTTATTTCAAGGTACTTCGAGGATTACAGCGGGGCGGAAAGACAATATGCGCTGGATGCAAGTACACGGCTAATCGTGGATCGGCTGCTGACGGCTAACGGTCAATAGGAAGATGAGTGATGAGAATTTGCTGAACTTCATTAATTCTTCCTATTTGCAGATCCTGTTTTGTGTTGTCTAGCTTTGTGTTACTAGTCTGTGTAGGTTTATCTATTCTAACTAATGAACACTATTGTTTACAGAGTTCGTGTACTAATCACCTATTGACCCTACAATTCAGGTGTCGAATTCTAGTCCTGCGGTTATCGTACGTCAGTCTTACCTTTTCATGTGGTGCATTGCTCGGCAGATTACAGATTACTGGCTCTTGGTACTTAACTAGGTACACTACAACTTAATAAATTTATTGCCAGCACTTGCTGGATCCAAAAAACTGCTTCTATGTAGTAAGTAACAAAAATCTTGGCTCTTACAAGCGTTGTTGCTGCTCTTTAAATATGGAAATGAATCGAAAACTATTGAATCATTTGATGCAAAAACCACAGAAATCATCCAACCACATTTCCTGTTTAATCGGAAGATGTCCCATATTTTTCCCTGATTTGTATAATTACAAAACCATGAAGCTTCTGTGAACCCTTTTTTATTCTATGCTCTTTACAATTTTCTTTTTATTCCTTATTTCCACCACACTATCGATTGCATTCATACTATCAACAGAGGCACACTACCAGCAGAGTATAGGTATATTATCCCAGTCGGAAAAAGAACGCTCTAGAAGGCCTTCTGGAGCGCTCCGATAGAAGCACTAGAGCCCTTCTATATCCCATTCCGCTTCATCTGGATTTTAGTACTGCACGTCCGTAGATGTAAGCGCATCTCAAGCAGCAGTATGGTAGAGCTTCCTAAAAAGCGGGTTAAAAGCGATTCTAGTAAAAATTGATATGGATCACTTCAACATGAATCTGGATAGAAAGTTAGTTGTGTAAACTTTTATCCACGGGTTAAAGTTTCGGAAATATAACGGGGTGTTTCCCCGGAAGCGCAATTACGAATGGAGACGAAGCACTTCAAAACTTTCAAGTTTTTTTTCCCAGAACTGCAAAGTTGCAAAGGAATAGGAAGCGCTGCTAAACTGCTCCAGCAAAAGCGTCTTCCGCGAAGCAGCACAATTGCGAACGAAGAGGAAGCGCTTCCAATTTTTCCGATTGGGATAGCTTACTGCCATACGGCAATGAGCAGCAAATTTAAAAAAATCCATGACTAAGAAATCAGGGCAGATTTATTTTCATTTTACGATTTGTTTCGATGACATTTTCATTGTAAATCTGTCAGAGGATAATTACACTGGTAAACTATGGTAACTGGCAAAACAATAGCAAATTTACAGAAACTGAAATCGAGGACTCCATTCGTATTAGTAGCAGATTCTAGTCATCGTAGTACTCGGTATGTTGTTGGATTTAAATGGTTGAAGTGGGGAAGTTTTTCCTTTTGTTTCGTTGATGTATGTGTAATTAGAACTTCCGCAGCTCGTAAGAGTAAAAGGACATAAACATTGAATGATCAATGTGGGAAGGACATGGACATCACTTACTTATGTGGTGAACTATCAATGTGGATGATATTTATGTAAAACGCTAATTGCTTCTTGTCCATTCTTATAACGTTGAATCGAAAAATTGATTTTCAAATTTAAACTGAGTTCTAATTGTGCGAATAGCACGATGAGTGCATACCCTTTACCCATGGACACACCTACAAGGCATGCGAAACCCCAAAGAAATGTGCGATATCAATGGCCATTGATAAACTGTTCTTCCCGAATCAAGGCGCACAGAAGAAAGCTCAAAGCAGTACGTTTTCTCCTAACGATATAAAAAATGATTTCAAGAACATTCTGAACGCAAAATTGAAAGAACATTCTCATGGGTGTTACCCGAAATCTGCGTTCGCTCCGATTTACTTGTACAGGTTGATGTGTCCTTAAGACAATGAAGTGACATACCATACGTATGAACAATAGCACAAATGAAGTCAATTTTCTAAACACAGGGATTTTTATGGTTTTTACAAAGTACACGCACACAAGGAAACATTGTTCGGAAGCACTTGAGATGATGAACATAATCTAGAGTAGAAGCTGTTAGAAATTCACATAAGAAAACCATTAATCATGTGTTCTACTTGCAAGAAGTAATGATTTCACTACTCCTAACATCATATTTCCGGAGTCAGTTAATATATTGTCCTAGCCAAGAATGTGTCTAACATACATAATGTGATATGTAAGGATACGTGTATGCGAAATATTTATCAGGATTCACGGATTTTCTGGCATAGACAAGTATATTGGTGAGAAGGAACATAAATAGCCGGATACTGGGTCACATGTTAGTAAGAACTAAAATTCAAATATTTAAATTGTATGTTTTGATTTGATTTGATTTGATTTGATTTGATTTGATTTGATTTGATTTGATTTGATTTGATTTGATTTGAATTGATTTGATTTGATTTGATTTGATTTGATTTGATTTGATTTGATTTGATTTGATTTGATTTGATTTGATTTGATTTGATTTGATTTGATTTGATTTGATTTGATTTGATTTGATTTGATTTGATTTGATTTGATTTGATTTGATTTGATTTGATTTGATTTGATTTGATTTGATTTGATTTGATTTGATTTGATTTGATTTGATTTGATTTGATTTGATTTGATTTGATTTGATTTGATTTGATTTGATTTGATTTGATTTGATTTGATTTGATTTGATTTGATTTGATTTGATTTGATTTGATTTGATTTGATTTGATTTGATTTGATTTGATTTGATTTGATTTGATTTGATTTGATTTGATTTGATTTGATTTGATTTGATTTGATTTGATTTGATTTGATTTGATTTGATTTGATTTGATTTGATTTGATTTGATTTGATTTGATTTGATTTGATTTGATTTGATTTGATTTGATTTGATTTGATTTGATTTGATTTGATTTGATTTGATTTGATTTGATTTGATTTGATTTGATTTGATTTGATTTGATTTGATTTGATTTGATTTGATTTGATTTGATTTGATTTGATTTGATTTGATTTGATTTGATTTGATTTGATTTGATTTGATTTGATTTGATTTGATTTGATTTGATTTGATTTGATTTGATTTGATTTGATTTGATTTGATTTGATTTGATTTGATTTGATTTGATTTGATTTCACACCTACTCAGTTAGGTCTCTCTCACTCGCTCTTTTCTAATACGGTATTCATAATGCATCGACATCAATCAAGAAAAAAATATTACCCACAACTTTAAACTCTCCGAACGACACTATACCTTGAAAGAAGGACCTCGTCCAAAGCAACAGCAGGATCAACCGCGTCAAGTGCACTTTCGACAGCCGCGCATATTTCATCAAATTTCCATCATAAATCACGCTTGAGCAGTAACAGGTGTCGTTGAAGTTTCTGCATTGAATTTTCATCCTGAATATCGTCCTTTCAAACGGATAATAAATTTCTTTGATTTCAAAAGCTCGCGGAGGAAATATTTCACTCGTCGCATCAATATTACAAACAGGCGGAAGTAAGATGAATACGAGTAGTATACTCTACTTGAACACCAATGGCGACGACCATGATGAATTCAAATACATGCATAGAACGCGATTGAAGTTTTTATAAATACACTACCAACGGGAATACGCTATGAATCTGGCGAACGAAAAAAAGGACAAAGAATTCCACTATCAGACTGCTAATAGCGAAAAGGCTTAGAACAAGAACACCCTCCACACGCTAGTTGAGCCAACTACATAGTTCCGAAATAAAAGGTCAAAGGGATAAAAATAGGATACAGACAAGCAACGAGAGGATTTACCACGATGTAGTTTAGCAGAGCGTTTTAAGTGTGCGGGTCAGTGATTGGAATTCGGTTTGAAATTAATTGAAAACGTTTTCAGCAAAATGATTTGTGGAAGACGAAAAAAATTATTTTCGCGTTTTTTTTATGTTATTTGTGTGATGTCTGTTTGTATGAATTTAATTGTGATTTTGTTTGCTTCTACAATTTAGATGTATTTACGGTTTCGTACATTTTTGAACATGATAAGAGAATCGACGAAATATTTTAGTTGGGATTTGTGATTCATTCACCGACACATTTTATTATTTATTCTCAATGTGATTTAAGCAAAGACCACTCAGAATATGTAATGAATGATGATTTTTTTCATTAAAATTGACCGAATATAATGCATCTTTCTAATTGCTTTTCAAAATCCATTTAATAATAAAAGACTAAACATAATATAAAAATATTCTGTTTGGTTTTATGCAATTTGTATGTATTTTGAAAGCCCATCAATTGATCATGTTTGTAATTGCATCATCACGCTAATGGTTATTGAGTGCTTCAATTTATGTAAATCCTTCATGATTTCGTGAACAATATGCCAATACATATAACTATGCACGGACATATGACTAAAAATCCATATCAGAGGGCAATTAGAAAACTATTGGATGCTTTTGCAGCACTCTAATAAAGCAATAATGATTTAATCAAAATTTTATTTCGAATCGATTTGGATTAATTTGAGCTTTATTGCAATGAATCTAACAAATTGCCGCTATACATCAAAGTTTTATTAATTATTGAGAAATAATATTTTTAAATGGGTATTATGTATGTACGAGTATGTATGAAAGTGTTATGAATTTGGGCTACGCTTTGAGGTCTCGCGATAGTAGCGCCATTTGTGGATGATGCGGCGGCTAAGTGAAAATTCACACCTTCCGTGTCAACTGATTCTCGACCATGCACTGATACCGTGATGACGCTCTTGTATGAACTCATTTTAAAAGGAGCTTAATCGTCTTTTACGTCAAAGTGCCATGGGTGTGATAATATCACCAAAGATACAAACCAATGTACCGAATATGGCCGACAGGTGGCGCTAGAATCGTTAAGAAGAAAGCGGATCTATGAAAGTCCCGGGAAACTAAAAAAATCCTTCGCCAGTAGTCGGCTTACTTAATTCTCAAAAGAAAAAACATTAAGGTATGAGTTTTTCTTCAAAGAGCTAAATTTGTGATGGCATTTTTTAAATAAAAACAAGAAAGGCAATTGTTCTTTAGCAGAAAAGGAGCAAGATTAGTTTTCGAAAATGTTAGCATTGTACACTGCATTGCCGAATTACGAATTAAACCGATACACTTTCGAACGGAGACAGCTAGGACTCTAAAATTTGCACTGAAAAGGGTATATTACGCTTTCAGGTCCCCAAGGGAAATTTTTCTTGTTCTTCTTATCGACACTAGCGACACTTATCTTACCGTCCGCCATATAGCGGACACATAGCGGAAAATATCGGAAACATCAAAAATTTCCCTTGGGGACCTGAAAGCGTAATGTACCCTGAAAAGTCCACCCAGGCATACTCTACGTCGCACCATTCAAACATTTTCATTTTCGCTAAAAACAAAAATTTCGAAAAATAGACCCCCATTGTTAATACTTCCCTCAATGGATCGACAGCCGTCTTGGGTCGCGTCTTTGAACGGCTGTAACTTTCGAACGGAGAAAACCAGGAATCTGCAATTTGCAGTGAAAAGGCTTCCCAGACGAGCTCTACGCCGCCCCATTCAAACATTTTCATTTTCGCTGAAAACAAAAACGATTGCAAAGTCATTTTTCTTTTCAGTTCCGTTCTCCCGCTGCAGCTCCACAAAGTGGCTGTTTCGCTGCTTGGCGAGAGACGTCATAGCAGTGTGTTGTGAGGAACACAGGCCCCAAAATCAGAGAAACTCCAAAAACGAAAGCAAAAAAAAAAAAACTTGTGTTGAAGCAGCGGATAACGGTTTAGAAAAGAACATGAAAATCTCAGAACTAAAAAATCGCATTACTTACCTTGTCATTGGCCGCTCGCCATCGGCATCCTGTCCACGATTTGCTGTGCGCATTGCGCCCAACGGGCATCGTCCTTCAGCACGTCTTGGAAGTTGCTTGAAATAAGAAACAATAGAGTTTTAGCATGTCGTAGAAAATAGTACGACATAGATTGACATTCGCTTGCTTAATGTACACGAAACAGTATATCATAATTTTGCTTGTACCAAGTAGTCATGGGTGTATTTAGGTATATTTGATGTTCTGTGAATAGCCGAAATTGGCGAAATTATTTGTCGTAATTATACACCCACGCCTGTTTTGTGTACGGTAAACAAGCGAATTTTTACATGGAATGTCAAACTATGTCGTACTATTTTCGACTACATGCTAAAACTCTCTAATAATATAATTG
The DNA here is from genome assembly GCA_949715475.1 of Microchrysa polita. Classification (NCBI taxonomy): domain Eukaryota; kingdom Metazoa; phylum Arthropoda; class Insecta; order Diptera; family Stratiomyidae; genus Microchrysa; species Microchrysa polita. The sequence goes on from OX454421.1 coordinate 7,612,314, forward strand.
ATGCTAAATCAAATCAGCAATCGTACCATCAGCAACCGTAAACAAACACGGAACAACACAACATGATCATCTCGACCAGCTGATGACATTTATGTACATACACACAATATGCATCATTGTTGCAATGCGAGTATATAATTAACTACATAAAAATAACCTTGAACTTGAGTTACACTATAGTATGTTAACCCCAAGTTATCTTGGGAAATGACGGTTTTTTTTATCAAAGTGAACGTTACACTTCGATTAAGAAGCCGTTGCGAGTAACACAGTATCATATGACTGAATGCTGTGTGTGACGCAGCCTCCGCAAACCACGCCACTTGCGTGGGGCTCTTCTATTAAGATACAATCTCAAGAGCCGTGTACTGCCACGATCAACAGCCACAGATGGAATGTTCATGCTTCTTATATATAGTGCGGTCGAACCTTTCTGCTGGCGAATCACTTCAATGTCAACTGCTGGTGAACTGCCGCATGAAACTCTACCGACCCGCATTCTCTCTCGATTACCGTAACTGCTAGTGGAGCATGGTGCGTTGATGACTACCGTGTGTAGTCATCAACGTTACAGAGACAACTGAATTCGGAGTGTGATACGGTTGTCAGCCATACCACTTCCTAGTCGCATTGTTAGTTTATTATTCTAATAATGAGAATATTTCTTATCATCTTCTTCTGAATAATAAACTTGCGACGAGTCGTGCCGAGTTTGGAAATTCGTTTCTCTATGAGTGTCTATTTCACAGAGTGGCGACCGAACGATCACGGCCACAGAGCACGACGACCCGCATTACACACACATGTTTTCGGCTTTGGGGTAATGACACATTCAAAGACTGAATGCACACTACGCACTTGCGTGGATCCCTCGTGTGAAAAGCACATGACAAATTACAGTAAAACACGCGAATTTCAAAATTTATTAACTCAAATTATGGAAATGTAGAAGAGGGAAGTCAAATCTAGAAAAAGTGGGTATTGTTGTGGGCAGTGTTGCCAATTTAGCCGGAAACCGTGCTGTTTAGCCGGAAGAAATTTCTAATTCCGGCCGGCCGGATTTTTAGCCGGAATTGATTTTGTTCGGCCGTTTTTCCGGCTAAAATTTTTTTATGATTTTTTTTACGTTGAAACTAGAATCAATTTTTCAATATTCACAAACAAAATAATTAATCGCCGTTATTTCTACATACACTTATTTTCGTGTAATAGGGTAAGTACCTACCTATACTATGTCCACCTAGACGAACACTTGCATTTATGTCTCCCGGGAAAAATTTGCCGCGGAGAAAAATTTTTTCAATAAATTTAGGGTAATGGGTTTCACGTAAACTGACGATATTAGTACCTAGTCTAAGCATGTAATTTATTAACTACCAATATGCTGGAAGACAGTTTCTTAGATAAAATTCTTTGCTGAGCAATTCTTGTTCTTCTTGTTCGACACTAACGTTGTGCAAGTGCCTAGCCCAGTAAACTACAAAAATTACATTTAAGTGTGTATATGTTTCGGGGGCAACTTACCCCTTCTTCAACACAAAAGCTAAATGCTGAAGAAGGGGATAAGTTACCCCCGAAATATATACTCACTTAAATGTAATTTTTGTAGTTTACTGGGCAAGCTACTTGCACAACGTCTGACGATTCTTAGAAGCTACACATTTTCGTAGGCATTACATTTTTACAAATTTATCAAAAATCTATACCATTTCCCGGGCAAGCTCATAATTTTGGAGTATCAATTTCGTATCTTTGGAGCATCAAATTCGTAATTGCGGAACATCAATTTCGTAATCGTAACTATGGAAAATAAAATAAAATTTGGAGGGCACAAATTCGAAAATGAATAACAAGCTTTAAACACATATTTTCGAATGACGAAAATTTATCATCATTAGCACGAGTTTCAAATTACGCATTTGGACCATCATTTGCTCAATAATGACTGGGGACGCCATCCGTTGTAAAATTGAAGAACAAGAATGTTTACAAAAATATCAAATTTGTTATCAATCTTTACACATTTCTATTCAAATTCTTTAAGAAAAGTGTGTCCTCAAACTATTGAACTGAATATTCATCAAAATATCGCAATTGTGAGGGACATTTTCACCATTTACATAAACATCAAAAGTAAATGACAAATCCTAATGACGAAAGCATATGTGACACTCCAATTTCGAACTTTCATCATCATGATGGATTATCGTCATGGCGATATGGATATGTGTCTTGGGCATAAAATGGTTAAATTTTAATTAAAATATAAGATTGTTCAGGTGCGATGATGGAAAGATATCCATACATAAATGCGTTTGCCCTTGCCCATAGTTACGCATTGGAAGTTCCTTTTACGAATTTTATTTCCACAATTTCGAACCTAATGTGGTTATGGACTTGACCGAGAAATTGTACCTGTATACAACAATTTTGACTAATTGAGCTATCTAATTCCGAACAAAATAAATTTTGACTGTAATGCCAGCGATTGGAGCATATATGTAATCAAACTAAGAAATCTGCCTAAAGGATAGTTTACGGGTAGTACTCCAGAAAAGAAATAAAATTATTAAAATCAGTTTTTTACTATATTTTTTCGTAATGTGACTGTTTTGTATGATTTAGCCGGTTTTTTTTGCCGTTTTTCTGGCTGAAATTTAATTAGCCGGGTTTTAAGCCGTTTCTAAAAAAATATAGCCAGTTTTCCGGCTAAATTTAGCCGTTTTCTAAATTTCCAGTTGGCAACACTGGTTGGGGGCATAACGTACATACTTCCTCATCTGAGCTTCGTCCTTTGGTGGTAACACAATGGCAGGGCTGCACCAATAAGATCGTCGTCAGCTTGCCATAAAAAGGGTGGAGTTTCGCAAACATGGTGAGAGTTTTAAAATTCATAAATTGTAATTGAAAATGTAAAAAATTAAATGCAGATCGCCAGATTGTGAGATCTCATGACTCGTGCGATACATTACAATCATCGCTGGCATCAGAGTGAAAGGAATAAGGTAATTTTCAGTTTAGGGCAACGCATTCAAGTGACGTCCCGGAAGCTTACAAAAGGCTACTCGATTTAGCAAAAAGTCCCGTAGAACAGTTCAGAAACATTGATGTTGGATGCTCATCCTTACTCAAAACACGCGGAATGTAGCAATCAACCGTTAATTTGTTAATGGTAAACCAGGAATTGGTTGCGCTTTAGATGGACATTTAAGATTACCACATTTGCAATAGTTGTTGACAAAGGAATGTTTTTTACGAAATAGATGCACATTTCGGCGAAAACTGCTCACTTTTGCGAATAGATGCAAAATGTTCTAACTTGTACTTTTTCACGAAAAAAAGTATTTTTTTTTTTGTATAAAAAAAAATAATTGTGGAAGATATTTTTCTTTTATTTCAGATTAAGTTTTTTTTTTCAAAAGTGTCCCGTTATTGAGAATAGAGACAATTGTAAATGCAGAAAATTCGCAAAACCACGAGCACGATTGATTGCCAAGCATCGAACAAGTTCTTTATTCGGGGTTTCGATGAATCAACCTTGTTTTCTGCACTGGGGAATGAAGAGTTTTCTCGTTGTTCGGTGAGCTCCGAGGTTGACGTGCCTTAAGAATTTCTCTTTTTAGTGCAAATCCTTGAAAGCGACATTCGACAGTCAAAAATGTTTCTGCAACAAATAAATTCGGAGTATGATGCAATTGTCAGCCACACCATTTCCTAGTCGACTCTCTGCTTATTAGGTATATTCAATATTTTTGCAGTGCTCTCTTTTACTCCGAAAATTATGCAGATGCAACAATAAAACGTTAAAAATGTTTTTATAGGAATTTTAGCAAAATTTTTAGTATTCAAAATTTGTTTATGCGAAACTCCTGTGTATTTGTGAAATTACCGTATCTCTATAAGTTTTATACGCCAATACATTATGAAGAGTTTGTCCCGCCTTTTGTCAGCTTTGAATTATTGATCGTCCAAAGCCAAACCAGGGTTGTCCACCTCGTTTCTTATTGGTTCTGTGCTGGATTCCGTATCATTGTGTTCAGTGCAGTATGATCACAAAAAATCATTAAAAATTAAATTGAGAACTACAATTTCCAATAATTTTTTCTTGTTGAAATTTTTAGTTTTTACAGTGAACACATACTCAATGTTACGAAATCCATCTTAAAAGACCATTTGGTTGGTTTGAATAGTTCCCAAAAACTGGTTTCTGTTTAGATCCTAAAAAAAATAACAATAAATTGATGTATCCCTAAGCTTAAATCGCAAAACATTTCGCATTGGCTATTGAATTGCTATGTCCATTGCAGTAGCACATTTTTGTAAACTCCTTGAGTGTCCCCTTCATTTGATTTTAGCAATGAGGGAAATAGAGATGATTTTAAATGATCATTTTAGCTGAGATGGGTACACTATACGAATTGGACTTTTCTTGGCTCTTTTGATGAGAATTGATTTTGAAATAAATTGAGTACGACTAGTATAGGTACGACGAGTCCCGAACTACATATTAGGATCACCTCCTAAGGAAATATACAAACCTAGTCAAAAGTATTTACACAAAGTGCATTTTTGTGCATGCTTCACAAACGGCGCACAGTGGGGCGAAATCGATGATTTTTCGGACATCGCATATTTGCGAGGATGTCCTGCTGCAAAATGCACCATGTAAAGAACTATAAGTTGAATTTTTTTGTGCTGAATCGAATGGTGGATTCCGTTCTCAAATATGTCCTGTTCGAAAGAACATATAGCGGTTTTAAGGATGCTTTTACCAACCCCATAGTATAGATAATGTACCGTTTCTCCTTTCTGATGTTACAAATGATGCTAATAGATAGTACACCTTATATAGAGTAAAATATTATATGGCCATATTGCTTTCTCATTTACCGTTACAAAGCTGCACCCTTATTTATGAAATCTTTAGGAAAGCTAGAGTTACCAAACAAAACCCAAAGTTATTCCGTCTTGCTTTGTGCAATTTAGTATTTGGGTTGGGGTCCTAGAAATACATACATTTGTTGTAATTTCACTGCTCCCCCGTTTAAAAACTCACTGTTATTTCGAAGATACAGTAGTTCAAACTTCGAAAAACTACAAAATTCATGCGACATAGAAAATGCGCACGCTAATATCATAACGGTTCTTTGAACGGATAAATCTGAATAATTCACAAAAGTTACTCTTTTATGTAAGCTTTTCAGGCGTTTATAACAAATTATCAAAATTATGCAAATATCGAAACAAACGACTTTTCCCCTTCACGAATTACGAGCAGCTAAGACCATTTTTCTGGTAAAGTAAGATAAATATCTTATGGTGGAGGTTGTGGAATATTGGATTTAATCGAACCTACATTTTGGTCCTGTCGAAGGGTATTCGATTTAAAACTTATTAGAGTAACTTGACCGAATTAGCTTAATTTAGCGAAGAGTTATTACTAATTTAATATGTTTTCTACGTACAATTTGTAGGGGAGGTGCGGGACCTGTTGCTCCGATTTACCCTATTTTCAGAATCAGATAAGCTTATAACATTGCTAACATGTAAACACAATTTAAAGTCGAAAGCTACATTAGAGTGGAAGTTATTATGCAAAAAGTCAAACATGAAACAACAGAGGTTAGTCGATAAAAATAGCTACTATAGCCGGGGTCGCAGGTGGTCGCAGCCAAACTCTGTGGTTGTATTGACTGCATTAATTGCAGAATAATATGGTTCAATTCATTTCCCGGCCAACTAAATTTGATGAATTAACAAAAATATCATGATTTTTGGCTTGTATCTTTGAATTTTACCGTTATGTTCCTTGTTAGATACGCAACTACCATAAAAGGGCCTTCCTATCCAAAGGCCTAACGTGAAAAGTATATTTATGTGCCATTGTATTAAGTAAGGTGGTTTTTACGGGTATTTGAAGTTTTCGTGGAATATGTTAAAAATGCATTTCTTATTGAACAAACATGTCTGTACAATTAATACCGTTACAATTAAAAAAAAATTAACAACGGGTTTCGATAGCTTATACTTTACAGTGTAAAACCATAGTAGTCAAATCTGCAATATTTAAATTTAGTTTATTTGCCCATGTCCCAATTTTTGTTCTAATCGCCCCACTGTGGGCAGCTTCTGCAGAGAGTATGGGGAGGTGAAATGCAAAAAAGCTTTTGTTTTCGCAAAGTTTAGCATATGCGAAGCCAGATGAAAGAAGAATTTAAAAAATAACTGTTCTTGTTCTAAAAATAGACGCAAATGAACTGATGCTTATCAATTGTCAAAAGTATTTACACACGATTTCTTTGCGTCAAAAGTATTTTCACAACGGACATTTGCCATTCATATTTAGTTTGCAGTGACAAGTGCAGGTTCGTTTGTTCTAATAATTATAATCCATTTACATATAATTTGATTTAATAATTTAACTAATTACAGTTATTTAATAAAATACCGAAAACAAAAGAGTTAACCGTTGAGCCCCCAGCTGAAATTGTTGCTAGGTTTAAGACCGGTACCTCCGCAGTCGAAATAGCTGAATTGTATCAAATCTCACGAAAAACTGTGACCAACTTAGTAAAAAAGTGCGATACAGTTGGAAGCTTGGAAAATCATAAAAGATCAGGCCGAAAACCTGTGTTGGACCCAAGACAATGCAGGCACATACTAGGAGTTGTAGCAAATAATCCAAGTGCAAGTCCTGTCCAAATTGCCGCACAGTAATAATTGGCAAACAAATTAGTGATGCTACACTGCGACGCAGGCTAAAGGAAGCTGATTTTAATACCTATGTTGTCCGTAAAGTGATTGACATCACACCAACCAACCAGACAAAACGTCTTAAATTTGCGTTGGAATACATAAAAAAGCCTCTTGACTTCTGGTTCAACATTTTATGGACAGGTGAGGCTGCATTTCAGTACCAGGGGTCATATAGCAAGCATTTTATGCATTTAAAAAAAAAGCATTTGGCAGCCCAGCCAATCAATAGGTTTGGTGACGGCACAGTCATGTTCTGGCGTTCTGGGGATGCCTTTCCTACTATGGCTTCGGAGACCTGGTACCGATAGAAGGGACATTAAACCAGATCGGATACCTCCATATCATAACCATGCTTTCACATCAGGAAACAGACTTTTTTCAACGTGTGACTGGATTCTGCAGCAGGACAATGCTCCATGCCATAAGGGTACCCACCATGCCATAAGGGATACCCACAAAATTTTTTAATGACCTTAATCAGGCGGTTCTTCCTTGGCCCCCGCAAAGCCCTGATCTAAATATTATTGAAAACGTTTGGGCTTTTATTAAAAACCAGGAGCCCATTGATAAAGATAGAAAACGCGAGGGAGCCATTGCTGAAATTGAGGAAATTTGGTCCAAATTGACCTTAGAATTTGCACAAACTTTGGTAAAATCAATACCCAACAGACTACAAGCTGTCATTCATGCCAAAGGTGGTATAACTAAATATTAGTAATGTTTTTTTATTATAATTAAGAAAATCTTTTGTTAACATTAAATATTAAACTGAAATAAATGAAATTGAGTTGTGTGTAAATACTTTTGACGCAAAGAAATCGTGTGTAAATACTTTTGACAACTGATAAGCATCGGTTCATTTGCGTCTATTTTTAGAACAAGAACAGTTATTTTTTAAATTCTTCTTTCATCTGGCTTCGCATATGCTAAACTTTGCGAAAACAAAAGCTTTTTTGCATTTCACCTCCCCATACTCGCTCCAGAAGCAGCCGTTTGTGAAGCATGCACAAAAATGCACTTTGTGTAAATACTTTTGACTAGGTGTGTAATTACCTTTGCTTGCATAAACCGAGAAAAAATGCATTTAAAGTTTTTTTTGTTATTATTCAATAGTTGTTTAACTTTTGCCTATTCTACAAAATAAAAAGTCATACAAAATCAGTTAATATCACTATTTGCATTTAAGCTTCGTAAATGAAAAACTTTGCACGGAACACTAATAAGTGCACAACACGCATAAATACACGAAAAAATCGTGCTTTATCGATGTGTACTTATCCGTGTTTTACTGTACATGATAAGAAGTGTATTGAGAATAATACTCCCGTTGGCATAAGAATACATGCGTTCTCCGTATGTGCGCGATCTATGGAAGCTATACATTACCTTCACCTATACACACCAATTTTAAATGAGAAACGGAAATACACGTTACATTCTGAAATGCATCGTCATAAAACTAACATCACCAATTTCAATAAATCTTTTTATCGGACACCAAACACTTTTCATGCAATTCCGAAACGCACGAAATCCCAATCAATGAGAAGTGACTGCTGGCTATCCGATGTATGAGTCCAAACAATAAATCTCTCCTTAAATTGGATACATAAAAGATTCATCAAAATCCATTCACCTCATAAAATAACTTTCACAAAGCATACTACCATTTTCAACACTCTTCAACAATCAGAAGTTCTCTCGTTCGTTGTATGAGAGTTCTATATGCGACTATGTGTATTTCTATCATAAAAAGGATAAAGAAATGGACGAAGAAAATAAAAGAGAAAAAACAGAATAAAAAGAAACGTAAAGTGAATCAACACTCAAAATTATCGAGCTCTTGTATCTAGAGTCAGGACAGGGCTTAGGAGCAGCAAGGATAGACTAAATCCTATATTGGTATCTCTTTGGAAACTTTGTCTTAGTCCTTGATTTTTTTTTGTGTTGAAGGATACTATATAAATATTTTACTCCTATCGTCAGTCAATTTAGAGGTTCGTTTTTTTTTTGCGCACCATTGGACTGCATTTGGTTTTATGTGATACGGAACGGATGTCGAGTGGAGGCACAACAATATTTTCATCGCAATATTTGATCGTTTTGAATCTCATTCTGCATGCTTTCAAGTGAATGGAGAATGCTCTCGTCAATGGAAGTTTTTTTTTCTGTGGATTGATTGGAAAACTTTTTTCAAAACTAGAAATTTTGAGATATTGTGTAGTTTTAGATATTTGCATATGGTGCATAGCAAAATATTAATTTATCAGCGGATGATCCTTTCGTTCATCAAGTGATAATAGAAAAAATATCTTACAATAGTACCATTCTCGTGCCAGAAGATAAAAACAGTTTAAATTATCCTTTCCAAAATTCAGAGAGGAGAAGAATAATTTTGAAGTCAGCATGAGAGAAATGTAAAAATAATATTATTCTTTGCATAGGTGAAACTTGCATTGCGTTCCTGCGGATATCCTTTTTGTTCAGGATCCCGAACGATGCCATGATAAAATGATAGTCAACGTATTCCAGAAGCAAGTGACACGAAGACACAATAATTACAAACCTTACAACATCAGAAAGCCTATGCATGTTGCTGTGGCGTTTGGCTTTGTTAACAACATGCAACCAACTTCAGAGATAGTTGTTATCATCGCCCGCCCATTCCAAACACTTATTCAATTAAGTCGATTCAAACACACTGGAAAATTGAAATTCCTCGGGCAAATATCCTATTTCGCATGCTTCAAGTGTTAATTTCAAAACTAGGACTACTATAGCCTCAGCCTGATATGTGTACATTGACAATGGTGACAAGCAAGCTCAGCATATCGAAGGAAAGTTCTCAGCCCAAAACTCGATCCAATATACAACAGTGTTGAATAGGAAGCCTCTTATTTGCATAAATTTTATGCAAGTTCTATAACATTGCTGCTAGCGCTACTATCGTCTTCCTTTTGAGGACTATACATAACGGTGCACATACAAATGTATTGTTGCCGCTTTTTGGCCATATAAAATATATTTCGAGCGATACATACATAAATTCATGCTTCGCAACCGTCAAAAGTTCAAACGGAATTCACGACGAAGGGACGATACTCGTGCCGTATCGGATGCATGTTTACAGGAATTTTAGTTGCTTTATGACTGGTTAGTCCTTTTCCCATGTGCGTATGAAAGAGGAATGAGATTTAAGTTTGAAATTATTGTGTACAAGAAACTGCTGTGATATCAACCGTTTACTCAGTGAATTAATTATTATGGGAACAGGGTTACTAGAAAAAAGGATGTCGAGAACCTAAGCAAATCAAGGAGTGTACAAAAGGTTGTCGTCGGCACTATATCCATGCCAAACACTAACCACATTTATTATATGTTTTTAGACATTGCTCAATGATATAATGTACATATGTCCTTAATCCCCGCGGTGTCATGCGGCCAGCTAAACGCAAACAAACATCTCCAAAGGAGCAGCCCGATACCTGGCACCCTTCGTGCTACCTAGCCATGTCACGTCTTGCGTCTCTGGTTTGGTTGACCCTTTTTTCTCTAGCTACCCGAGCACAACAAAACCCGTCTAAATGAGGTCGCCTCAGACTCAGACCAAGAGGCACTTGTCTTAGACTTTGCTCCAGTGACAATTCAAAATTCAATTCCTACGCGCCGCACCGCCACTTCACAATTCAAAATTCAAAATTCAAAATTCAAAATTCAAAATTCAAAATTCAAAATTCAAAATTCAAAATTCAAAATTCAAAATTCAAAATTCAAAATTCAAAATTCAAAATTCAAAATTCAAAATTCAAAATTCAAAATTCAAAATTCAAAATTCAAAATTCAAAATTCAAAATTCAAAATTCAAAATTCAAAATTCAAAATTCAAAATTCAAAATTCAAAATTCAAAATTCAAAATTCAAAATTCAAAATTCAAAATTCAAAATTCAAAATTCAAAATTCAAAATTCAAAATTCAAAATTCAAAATTCAAAATTCAAAATTCAAAATTCAAAATTCAAAATTCAAAATTCAAAATTCAAAATTCAAAATTCAAAATTCAAAATTCAAAATTCAAAATTCAAAATTCAAAATTCAAAATTCAAAATTCAAAATTCAAAATTCAAAATTCAAAATTCAAAATTCAAAATTCAAAATTCAAAATTCAAAATTCAAAATTCAAAATTCAAAATTCAAAATTCAAAATTCAAAATTCAAAATTCAAAATTCAAAATTCAAAATTCAAAATTCAAAATTCAAAATTCAAAATTCAAAATTCAAAATTCAAAATTCAAAATTCAAAATTCAAAATTCAAAATTCAAAATTCAAAATTCAAAATTCAAAATTCAAAATTCAAAATTCAAAATTCAAAATTCAAAATTCAAAATTCAAAATTCAAAATTCAAAATTCAAAATTCAAAATTCAAAATTCAAAATTCAAAATTCAAAATTCAAAATTCAAAATTCAAAATTCAAAATTCAAAATTCAAAATTCAAAATTCAAAATTCAAAATTCAAAATTCAAAATTCAAAATTCAAAATTCAAAATTCAAAATTCAAAATTCAAAATTCAAAATTCAAAATTCAAAATTCAAAATTCAAAATTCAAAATTCAAAATTCAAAATTCAAAATTCAAAATTCAAAATTCAAAATTCAAAATTCAAAATTCAAAATTCAAAATTCAAAATTCAAAATTCAAAATTCAAAATTCAAAATTCAAAATTCAAAATTCAAAATTCAAAATTCAAAATTCAAAATTCAAAATTCAAAATTCAAAATTCAAAATTCAAAATTCAAAATTCAAAATTCAAAATTCAAAATTCAAAATTCAAAATTCAAAATTCAAAATTCAAAATTCAAAATTCAAAATTCAAAATTCAAAATTCAAAATTCAAAATTCAAAATTCAAAATTCAAAATTCAAAATTCAAAATTCAAAATTCAAAATTCAAAATTCAAAATTCAAAATTCAAAATTCAAAATTCAAAATTCAAAATTCAAAATTCAAAATTCAAAATTCAAAATTCAAAATTCAAAATTCAAAATTCAAAATTCAAAATTCAAAATTCAAAATTCAAAATTCAAAATTCAAAATTCAAAATTCAAAATTCAAAATTCAAAATTCAAAATTCAAAATTCAAAATTCAAAATTCAAAATTCAAAATTCAAAATTCAAAATTCAAAATTCAAAATTCAAAATTCACAATTCAAAATTCAAAATTCAAAATTGTTGTAGTATTTAGAAAATAGAAAATAGAAAATAGAAAATAGAAAATAGAAAATAGAAAATAGAAAATAGAAAATAGAAAATAGAAAATAGAAAATAGAAAATAGAAAATAGAAAATAGAAAATAGAAAATAGAAAATAGAAAATAGAAAATAGAAAATAGAAAATAGAAAATAGAAAATAGAAAATAGAAAATAGAAAATAGAAAATAGAAAATAGAAAATAGAAAATAGAAAATAGAAAATAGAAAATAGAAAATAGAAAATAGAAAATAGAAAATAGAAAATAGAAAATAGAAAATAGAAAATAGAAAATAGAAAATAGAAAATAGAAAATAGAAAATAGAAAATAGAAAATAGAAAATAGAAAATAGAAAATAGAAAATAGAAAATAGAAAATAGAAAATAGAAAATAGAAAATAGAAAATAGAAAATAGAAAATAGAAAATAGAAAATAGAAAATAGAAAATAGAAAATAGAAAATAGAAAATAGAAAATAGAAAATAGAAAATAGAAAATAGAAAATAGAAAATAGAAAATAGAAAATAGAAAATAGAAAATAGAAAATAGAAAATAGAAAATAGAAAATAGAAAATAGAAAATAGAAAATAGAAAATAGAAAATAGAAAATAGAAAATAGAAAATAGAAAATAGAAAATAGAAAATAGAAAATAGAAAATAGAAAATAGAAAATAGAAAATAGAAAATAGAAAATAGAAAATAGAAAATAGAAAATAGAAAATAGAAAAGGGCGAAGGGCGAGGTCCCTCAAGAACTGATCGCAAAAAGGCACACTGAACAAGTTTAAACTTAAATAAAACATGTTTAGATGGTTTAAATGTTTTTTAATCAATTTTATTAATTAATTTTTAAGTTTTTTTTAAACCTTTTGTAAACTGAATCTGTCATTTTTCAACCATTCAAAATATGATCTATGAAGATGGCATCATAAGGGTATGACCTAATGGGTGTAGCCTTCTACTGCCTGCGTATGACAACACATCATCATCAATGTGGCGAAACTATAATGTATGGAAGTTGTAAAGGGGTACTATTGAACTACTGTCGCTATTTTTAGAGACGAATCTACAAAATCTTTCAAGAGGGGACACGCGGCACAATTTAATGAGATTCAGGGGCCTTGGAGATCCTGGTGTTTTTGGTTTGGTGGTATAGCTACTTTGCGACCAAGATGGATGAATATTTTGAGCCTTTACTTGGAACAAACTTGGGTGAAGTTTGGTGAAGATATTTCATAGAGAAAAAAGTTTTTTTTATATGAATTTAATTTTGGGTTGATTTCAATGGCAGTCCCATTATGCAATGATCCAAATGCATTCGTTCCGTCATATGTAAATACAACGTACACTAGAATGAAACTTGTGGATAAAATTTCAGCCCGATTGCTTCAAAACTAAGGGAAACAAGGGTAGAAACAAACGGACAGACAGACAAACGGGCCTCGGTCAATGGATTTCTCTCGACACAGTGATCAATAATAATTTTTACAGTCGGAGGTGCTTTCTTCTGTGCGTTGCAAACAACTTTTTGACAAAGTTAATGCACCCTTTCACATAGTGACGGGTAGAACAAAAAATAGTAATTGTTGTAGTATTTAAACGATTTATTAAGGCCACGTTTAAACGAACTTTTCACGTTCATCTGTACGTTGACTCACAGAATTTGTGCAATGAAATTCTCTAACTACGAGTACATACAAACAAATTGAAAAAAAAAACAAATTCTAAAAGTAAATTTCAAATATTTTATTCTAAATACTTTTGCTATGACTCCGTCGAAATCCCCTTTCTTTAATATACACACAACAATCTCCATACTATGAAATCAAAATGCTGCAGCGTATGGATTTTCCATTTTCGTAGGAAAATGGAATTTTATACATTTTTTTATTATTACTTTACGTAAACAATGTTTTTACGTAACGTATGCACATGAGCTTCAGTCGGCCACAATATGTGTCTTGTCTACCGTACTCCCATTTATACTCATCCTCCGCAGTAGAGCAAAAAGGACCCCAAAGCACATGCAAAACAAAATCAACGAATGAAAGGATTACTGGGTAGGATTTTCCTGGATAAGTTTTTGTAATATTTTCGGAGAGAATGGAAGAAAATGTAGTCCTGGTCCTGGAAAAATGTCTACCTTTAGCAGGTGGTGGTAGTTTTATGGAATATAGGTTTGTATGCCTCTGTGACATGCATTGTACCTGGTAAAGGTATATACGTGAAATAGGCTTTTTCTGCATGAAATACCCCCACAAAATATGTTCGTTTATATTACAATAGGTGGATTGACGGACTGAAATGGATTTGTGAAATTTCATGTATGGCCAATTGCAGTATGTACATACATTGTACATATGCATTGAACGAGTCTTGTGCTTTTTTTGCGAAAAGAATCTTGAGCCATTATTGCTTGTACTGACGATTGTATCGATTTCCAGGTCGATAAGGTTTTAAAAACATAAACAACGAAATTTCATCAGCTACAAGCAGTACTGGGTCGAGTAATATAGACACTCATACTGAGATATTTTATTATATTCAAAATATATCCCCCGGAGATTGAAGGATTAATTATAATGAGGATCGATTTTGTATTTCGCGTGTATTTTTACCCCGAGTAACGAAAAAGCCCAAGCAACAATTCGTTTGCTTTAAAGAAGCACTTCACACTGTAGCAACCATATAGTACCACGGAATTCATTTATCGTGTGACATCGCTTAAAGTAATATTTTGATCCGATAAACCATCCTTAAAGTATTTTCCGGAAAGCTTCTGTCATCATTATGGAATAAATTCAAAGATTGTGGTATAAAACTTCGATAAAACTGTCACTAAACGTCAACCTAAAAATGACACTCCGTTAAATACTCCACTCTTGTGTTTTATTGGATGATACAGCACACACATGCAATAGTCTCTCTAGTTAACTCACACACATGCATATATTCTTCTATAGCACAGTCGGTGTCATTTTTATCGTGTGACATTCGTATGGTCATCCAATAAATTGTTCAGCCTAGTTTTATTGAAGGATGGACTTTGTGATTTATTGAATTGACACTTATGAAGTGCTCCGGAATACCACGTTTCTTGAATTGAATTCATTGAAATATTGCATGAAACTAACATTTCCTCACTCTTTGTTAACTTATGAATCAATTAAGATAATCTCAGCGCAGAAAATGTCTGCATTTTTTTGATGAATGTGTGGATTTATTCAACTTCAATTGACATATAAAGAAGAAGGTGCAATGGAGAAGAGTCGATAAAGAAGTGTTGAGCATTTGTAGTGTTTGCGAGCAATGTTAACTATATGTGAGGTTGGCCGAGTGGTTAGGGCGTCGGACTGGCGTCCGAAAGTCGCTGGTTCGACGCTGGCTGGGGGAATTTTTTTTTCTTTTTTCACGAGAAAATGACAGAGAATGATGACATAACACATTGATGTATGTCTTTTTCAAAGCTTAGTTCAGTGCTACAATAAGGTGCAATTGGATCTAAAAACGGCGCCAAACGCCATTATTGGACTATTATTCAGAGTTTATACCCTGTAAAGTGCCCCTATTGTCGTTAGAAGATAATATTTTACGAAGTTTTATAGGGATGAAATTGTTACTTGGGAGGTACAGATATGGTATGAAGCTATAAGTATGTCCATTATTACGTTCGTTCCGCTAAAAAGAAAAGTAAAACAACATAGGGAGTTAGTATTAGCTTGGCAACGATTAGGGGGATGGCATACTCTTTACGTCATCTAACTCATACGCTCGCAGGAACCACTGCTTTTGTTCGCCTGCCGCTTCTACCATCATTTATCGGGTTGATACAAGGCTGGATTTGGTCATCGGGTCCTCATTTCATCGATCCGGCCGTATGGTTCGTTGGCCGCTTCCAACTGTTGCACCAAATCGCTTTGCTCCTCCTGTCTTGTTCAACAGATCATTGGAATTCTCGATATCGGACGGGGCGCAGCAACATGCAAGCCGGCAAATTTCTCGCTGCCCACCACGGCGGTTGTTGTGTCTTTGTCGACGCGGCTTCACGACTTCGTTGTCACCGTCGCCACGTGTGTTCAGACACGTCTTCGAGGCGACCTCCTGGCACCCAATACTATCACCCATGCAGGGCCGGATTTAGCATCAATGGCGCCCCTGGGCAGTAACGAATTTGCCGCCCTCTGCCACTAGATAAGCTTGAAGCTGGCAGTTGTCACCTCACAAAGGAAATGTAGGCAAAACGCTAGCGGGCGTATGTGAAAAATTGAAATTTTCATATTTTTTACTATACTACTAAGCGTATTTTGATTGCTTGAAAATTTTTTATGTTGCTTCCCAAGAGAGGAATCCAGGTGTTCCGTCCACCTCCCAAAGTTGTTTCAGGAATGATTGAAACTACAATGATAACATCAGTGGCGTAAAGTTTTCTGAATTTCTTGTGTTCGAAATTGGAGTTGGGCCCCACATACGACTTTTTAGCCGCAGGAAATATTGACGCATTTTTGCCTTAAGGCAAATTTAATATTTATGGCTTCAGTTAAAAGTATTAACACAAACATTCTCCAAATAGACGAATTTCCATGACGAATTGGCAAACTCAAAAATTATGTTGACGAATTGACCAATTTTCGTGTCCTAGTGACGATGTTCTATATGTTAAATTGATGAATTTCAAAATATTGTGAAGGAATTTCCGATACAAGTTGACCATCCCATATTGACAAATATCTTGAGAAACCAAGACTAATTTGAAATGTGAGTCCGTCAATTTTATCTGGAAGTTCGTCAAAACGATTTGACAATTCGTAAAGTTGACATGGAAATTCGTCAACATGATGTTGAAGTATAACAATTTAAAATGAAAATTCGTCAATTTAATCTGGAAATTTATCAATTTGTAATTGAAATTCGTTAACACAACTTTTAAATTCGTCAATTGAACATGGAAGCTCGTTAATTTAATTTAGGAATTCGTCAATTTGATCAGGATGTCGCAGGAGGGGTTTCTATGTCAAGACAACACAAACATTCATGGTGACAGTGGGATTTCAACTATGGAAATCGAAAATGTGACTGCACAAAAAAAGGAATCCCGATTTAAGTTTGAACACAAAGATTTTCAAAAACGTTACGCTACTCTTCGGAATGTCTTGTCTGTATATGTTAGATTCTGCAGCTGGTTTGTGTCTTGCAAACTAATCAAAATAAATATCTTGAAAAGAACAGTTATCAAAAGATCTGAAAAAAGAATATTCTTTATATTTTCGGCCTTGGGGGCCATGTTCCACTGAACACATGGAACACCGTACTACGTTACGCCCCTGTATAACATAGAAAACTGTACAATTCTTATTACATTCGGGTTTTCACTTTCTTTAGAAATGCGTTCATGTCCTTTAAATTTTTTTCTTTGTCGATCGTTTTGAAAATAATTTGCGAATTACCCCAACTAATAAAATTTCCTATACATATTAGCAACATATTCAACCATATAAAACGTCATACCGAAAAAAACCCAAAATTAAGAAAGCTTGCGGTAAATTTTGAACACACCTTGACCTAATTTGTTTTTGGTGATAAAGATAACGAAAACGAATTGCGAAAGCACTTACTGATGTTATTAAGGAAAAGTCATTCGGTGCCTAAAAAGTTCTAGATTTTCCTGATTTCAACTATTTTAAATTATTTTTTTATTTTCGGTGGAATATCCCGTTTTTTCTGAACAAAAAATTGCAAATTCGAAAATTTAAGCGTAAGAGTTCTTAAACGTAAAGTTAAAAATATTTTTTTTTTTTAAGTCTGGGGCAATTTATATCATCTAATATGTCTTCAGGCATAATGTTTAAGGTGAAGCCAAATATGATTTATACTCCTACTCTAATTGAACTAAAGGCCACGCCATTTAGAGTGAATGAGTGTGTGCTTCAAGCAAAATTTTGCGTAGTCCCAATTTTTGAAGGCGGAATGACATTGAGTTGAGGTTGCGATTAAGTGCTTTGGATTAAGACGAATATGTACATCTAACTATAGAATAAATTAAAGCAAAATATTTTCTACAATTATGTTTGAGTTTTCAAAATCCATCTTTCCCATAATTTTAAACCAATGAAAAAATTTAAGAATTTGCCGCCCCGGGCAGTAGCCCAGGTTGCCCATATGGGAAATCCGGCCCTGCACCCATGACTTTTGGAAGCGTATCCTCCTTGCTTATCACCGCGCCGTCTGCACAGTATCCATTTGCACAAATCGTAACAGAGCGAAACTCTCATAAGAAAACGGGGATTACTTATTATAACACTTTGTACGGATAATTGTTACGCACACACACTGAACGTCGCTATCAATTAACCTTTGGGCGGGCGCAATGCATCTGACAGATTAAGTGGCCAGTTTTTGTTGCGCCAATCAGCGATACGAAAGGGGAGAGATCTGAAACTCACAGTAGCTTAATCTTTATCGATCAACTATCCAAAGCAGTTTTCAGTTTCTATCTACCATATGTCTGAGGGACGGGAGGGGATGAAATAATCTCTCAGATGCAGGGACGTACCGAGCAAATATTTGTTGTGGGGGTGAATAGTAAATTTTGCCGACTACATTTGAAAATTCACCAATTATACAGGGTTTCCCATTCATGGTGGAGAATATTTTAATGGAAGGTAGCCTGGCTCATTTGGGGAAAATTAATGTACAACGGGACCCCTCTATTTTTAACCGTTACTATGTAATAGCATTTTTTTATCAAAATGCCCAACTTCCTGAACAAAATCAAAATTTGCCACACCATCAAACATTTCATCTGAGATATGACTTCACTTTCTGAAACTACATAAAATCTCCAATAAAACGACACCTCGCCCGTTACGAAGTTGCTCGTATCTTCCGAGATACACCCATTCAAATTTTAAAGAAATTTTAAAATTGGTTTCTCATCAAAATCAAATCAAATCAAATAATAAAATTGTATACGTACAATTTTAAAATTACTTTAAAGTTTGAACGAGTGTATCTCGGAAGATACGAGCAACTTCGTAACGGGCGAGGTGTCGTTTTATTGGAAATTTTATGTAGTTTCAGAAAGTGAAGTCATATCTCGGATGAAATGTTTGATGGTGTGGCAAATTTTGATTTTGTTCAGGAAGTCGGGCATTTTGATAAAAAATGCTATTGCATAGTAACGGTTAAAAATAGAGGGGTCCCGTTGTACATTAATTTTCCCCAAATGAGCCAGGCTACCTCCCATTAAAATATTCTCCACCATGAATGGGACACCCTGTATAGAGGTACGGAAATTTAATTTTATCGAAATAGATGCGATTTTCGGCCAAAAATGCTAATTTATGCGAAATGTTCTAATTTTGACTTTTTCTACAAAAAAGTTGTTTTTTGTCAATATCAATTATTGAAAATAATTTCTCATCACAGATTTTTTCAGAGGTTTTCCGTTAATAAGAATAGAAAAATTGTTAAAACCAGAGAGTTCGCTGAATCACGAGCACGATGGCTTGCCGAACACCGAGAAGCACTCTAGTTGGAGGTTTGATGAATGAACTTATTTTCTGCAATGCGATTTTTTAGTGAGAGTTTTTTTCGTGGTTCGGCGGGCCCTAAAATTGAAATGAACTTTGCAAAGATAAAAACCTAACGATATTAGCGGCAAATGCCTCAGCAGTTTCTCGTTTTACCATTACCGTAACTCCTTGAGTAGTGGTCTTGTCGACTAGTATATGTGTGTTGTCTAAATTCGAAGTATGATGCAGTTGGCAGACACACTTCATACTGAATAATAAATTCGCGACGTTTTTTTGCAACGCGAGTTTTGAAAAGTCGTTTAACTGTGAATCTACAGAATTTGTAGAGTTATAGAAAGCAAGCAAGCAAATTTCAGCGAAGTTTCTAATATTCAAAATTAGTTTATGTGGAATTCCTGTTTTTATTTCCGAAATTTCCGTACCTCTAATTATAATATATTTGTTGAGTGTTCATGTGAAAATCGAAAAATACAAAGACAGAAACACGAAGGATTGTATGAATATATAGATATGTGATTCAACCAGTTAAGTTGTGACCCGTTGTAACTTAATTTTGGACCATCGCTACAAAATTCGATGGAAATCCATCTTATCAACAATATCCTTTCGCAGAAAACATTACCATCAAATTGTCTGAACGTTCAACCCCCATTAACGTTCTTAAATTATTGATTATAAATCTTAATTTACTAAATGATCGTTCGCTAGAAGCTGATACCACTGGACATGTAAAAATAAGCTGAAAAAATCTTGCAAGCTTTCGATCCTTAGTTTGAAAGCCTCTCTCGCTATCTCCCCAAAATGTTGACACTCGGAGCAGTTATCAAGAAGAATCTGAATTTCAGCATGAAGGCATTCAGGGATTTCCCTTGAAATATCAAAATAAGAAATATGTCTTGAAAAGGTTGGAGCAGTTTGGCTATTTTTTCCAATTCTTCTGTGGACTTTCAGATAAAAACGTCAAGAAAGATTTTGAACTCTTTTCGGTAAAATGTTGCAAAGTTTATTTGGGCTGTAGTTTGAGATGATTCGTCCAATTTTTTCGAAGCCCGACTAGTTCGGTGTTTTTTTTTTTTTTTGAAGTCCGATTCAGGGTCAAAATCTAATTTTCTTGAGAAAATCATGGAGCTTGCACTAACGCATTGATTTCGCTGTCTTAGTTAATATCTTTGCCTTGCAAGCTGCACTTACAAAATGGTGTGACATTCTGGAGGAGCATGGACTGAGGGTAAGTATAACAAAGAGTGAGTTCTTATGCTGCCCATTTTCAGACCCAGATGCACCGATACCAGAAATGTACGTCAAAGGAGAGCAGCTTAAGTCTTGTACCAAGTTCAAGTACCTTGGCTCGATGGTGAACAACGGAGCTACATGCGATGATGACATCAAACATCGCACAAAAGTTGGGTGGATGACGTGGCCAGAAAACTCTGGAGTTTTCTGTGATAAGCAAATGCCACTGAAGCTAAAGGGCAAGTTGTACAAAACGGTTGTACGTCACGCACTCATGTATGGATCAGAATGCTGGACCATGTATGAAGGTTACGCGAAACAAATGACAGCGACTGAAATGAAAATGTTACGCATGTCAGTTGGTGTAACGAAAAGGGACCACATCAAGAGTAGCTACATCCGAGGCAGCTTGTCCATAGACCAACCAATCACCGAAAAGCTCGAAGACCGACAAATGGATTGGTATTGCCATGCTCAACGGCGTCCGCCTGAGAACCCAGCAAAGAAAGCGATATCAATGGAAGTTCCACTTGATGGAACCAAGGCCAGAGGCAGACCGAAGAACACCTAGATGTGTCAAATGAAAAAGCAACAACAACGCATTTATCTCGGCGATGACACGATCCAAGATAGAGCTGCCTGTAGAAATATGCTGAGATATTATCGCCAAAACGAGCGATGTGCCTACACTGCAGGTCGAGCAACGCGAAACCATGGAGCGGTATAAAGAACGAGGCAAGGAAGAAGAAGAAGTTAATATCTTTTAAAGACTTTATTGTATATATAATATATTACGAATGAGTTTCATGGCATGAATAATGTTAAGGCATGGGCGTAGCCAGGATTTCGGTCAAGGGGAGGGGGGGGGGCAAGCCCAAAATTTTTTAACATCATGATTTTCTTAGAAGCAGAAATTTCCCGTCGCAGAAATATTGTTAAAAAATTTTAGAGTAGCCTGGCTTGTGGTTGGATTGATGCAGAGGTTCATGGATTCCAGACTCACCGTGAACGAATTCATTTTATGGTGTTTTTCGAACTCACGACCTTCGTGACGGACTATGATGTCGCTCAGATTGTAAACAAGTATCCTTTTATGGGGATAACTAACAATGCTGGGCGTGCTGTTGATCTCAACACCTCAACAAAACAGCAGTTCTTGGAAATTGGATGTCACACATCTACGGCCCTAGTTTACTGGTGGACTGCCACGCATGTTATTTCTTTTTGTTTGCTAATTTTAAAGTAAAATTTTTAAAATGGAGATGAGAATGATTTTCTTCTGCATTCTGATTACATTCAACTGGCCTCCAATATCTACCTTTTAGAGCGAAGTTTGTCTATTTTCAGTGCATTTTCGTATCTCGGACTGCATGTTCCACTTGCGAAATCAGTTTGTTTCGTCTGTCACTTTCATCTTAGCAAAGTAGCATCGTCAGAATATGTATTTATAAATCCTTTATTGATTAAAATATGGTTAACGGTTTTAATAAGATTTCCTCTTAATTTATCAAAGTATTAACAGTGGTTAAATTTTATTGCTGGTATGATTTTGATTTAATAACTTGAAAGACCCGCTCTGTGGCTCACTTGGTTGAGTCGCACTTTACGATGCTAGTAATCTAGAGGTCCGGAGATCGAACCTCGGCGTGGTCCAAAATTTCCGTACAAGTGAATGGAAATATATAGTGCTTACAACATTATATTTATACACTCCGAAATGATATGCAACGTCATGTTGATTCGAAATTGCCTATAAACGGCTGAGTTAACGCACCATGGCCCCACAAGGGGCTAAACGGTACTGAGAAGAAAAAGAAGAACTTGAAAGACACTGAAATATGAGGTCGTTAACCCTGGAAGGTCATGCTTATTTTTAGTACGGAAAGGTCATGCTTCGTCGATTTGACGACCCTCAACTTTGACGCTTCATACAAATCACCCTTTCTCAAAATATTTATAAAATTTGACAAATTTTCAATCGTCAGTTTATTTAGAATGGAAAGACATCGATTTTGAGTAATTTTGTACGGAAATTGATTTACAATTAAAATTTTCTTAATTCAATGTTATTTCGCCCGAAATATAAAACACTAAATTTAAAAATGAGATAAATAAAAACTTAATGTTGATATAATTCAAAAATTGTGCTCTAATCATAAAATACATATTCTAAACGTACTAGGAAATTGGGTTTAATGAATGAAAAGCTCATGTATATACAAAAGGCACACCGATCCATTTTGGGGTCCCAACACGGGTTTTCTTTCACTTTATCTATTGCAGTTTTAACAGTGGATTGTAGAATTATTTACAGTAAATTTTGGAATAACTCCTCCCCGAGTTCCCTTGATTAATTCTATGTACGATGTCTAATTTTGACATTGAGTGCCACGGAGGGAGTCGATATTTTTGAGTTCGAAATGCAATCTTCCTAAAATGAGGAAGAATTTTGAGCCATTTTCCTGATTTGTCCAATTTTTGTCCTAGGAAATATTTTTTCCATAATTTTTGAAAAAATAGGTCCCACATTTCAAAAATAAACATATTTGTTATGAGCTAGTTGTATGCACACAGATTTATCGTCGCGACCGCCTCTCCCTGCCCCCCCCCCCCTGGCTACGCCCATGTGTTAAGGTCCTGAGCTTGCAGATTATCAGTTATATTTTTCAATTTAAACATTAGCTTTATGTTTTTATGCCGAATACATCTGTTAATAAGTATGTACATTCAATTACATACTTTCAATATTGCAACTTTCAAATGTTTACATAAGTATATCCTTAAACATCGACAGGTATTCTTTTGTAAATTTATGAATGCCGAAAATCGCAATCCTACTTATTCCTACTGAGGTCGAGTTTGCCGGCTGCAGATGAAAATTGAAAAAGTTAGGGGGGGGGGGGTGAGACACCCCCCATACCCCACCTTAGCTACGTCCCTGCTCAGATGTATTGTGTTATTTTCTCCTTTTCTATGAAAATTTCCACATACTCTTCACATTGCGTAATAACGTTGTGTTGACTTTTAGGTACACCAAATCGTTCAATAGTGTGTTTTTAGTAAAATAAGCTCACATTTTTTAAGCGGTCGAGTTGTTGGAGGTTTTTTTTAATATTGAAGCTATTGAAAGCGGAATATTCTTAGAAAATTTAAAATGTGAAGGGTATCAAGCTTTGTGAGCCAGTTTTTGTTTCTAAAATTGCGTAGAACTGTTCAAAAATACAATGCAACAATAAATAAGAGTGTAAAATATACAGAAACTTAGTTTTATCCTATTTGCTGCACTTAATCTCTCAGATGCATTGCGCCCGATCGTGTTAGGATTAGTATTGCGCCCGCCGGAAGGTTAAAATCAGCACTATTTGGAGAATTTGTGGAATGACAGCACAACATCATGTGACATTTAAATGTTCCGTTAACGACAGATGTCAAAAGGAAGCATACTGCAGTGTCGGGATTCACATATAATATAATTGCCAAGAATTCCCCGTTGGGACAGATGTTATAAAAGCAAGAACTATCCAACGGGAACCCTCTTTGTCTACTTTTTGGACTTTGCGAAGGTGGGTTCCCAATAAAGACATGGAAAATACTTTTATTACGGGAAATTATGGAATCTTTTTCTTTTTTGTCTACTTTTTGGATTTTGCGAAGGTGGACCAAAAGGCATTGAGTGAGCGGTGGATGTCTCGGCTGGAGGAAGAAACGAGATAAGAAAGAACGAGGAACGAGTTGCAAGAGAACAAGAGCACGAAGACGAAATAATAGAAGATGGTGGTTGTCATCGATAAGTCGGAAAGCTCATTGAGATCGAGGAAAAGGAGTATTAGATAGTGAGTTGCCACCCTAGTTAGTTTAGATTTAATTTCTTTTATTATTACATTTTTAATATTACATTTCATTTTTGATTTTGTGCGGATCGATCTCTCGTTAACGTAGTGCGGAATTTATATAAATAATACCTTGTTTTTATGGTGTAATAAACGCGGCTTATCATTACATCTTTTTGAACCGTGTCATTTGGTTTTTAAACTAAACGTCTAACGATTCGTTCTTGCGGGGGACGTTTTCGCGGAAGGCTGAATATAAGTACGTGGCGCCCACTACCCTTCTTTGTTGAGCTGGTCGGTCGGCCGTAAAGAATAGTTTCGCAATCCTCTCCACGACGATGGAGAAGCGTAACACCATACCTCAATAAGTTCCATCACATGCTCCATATTTGAGGAATTTTTAATATTAATTAATTGAAATGTTTATACTTCAATTGTATAACTCATATGGAATTTCGATTTCTCCAAATTCTGCAATTAAATGAATAAAACAAAAATTAAAAAAATTGATAAAAATTTCCCTTTGTGTGCAAATTCGAATTCAACAAAATTGTTCAATTTTGCTTTATTATCACTTCATCTATCTGTGAACAAAACGTTATGAAATCGTTTTATGCGTCGAAGTAATCCCTAATTGTTTTAACATAGCAAACCACTAACTCCATATCTGTCTTTGCCAAAAATCTAATTTATTATTTCCCTTTGTTTCATCCCCAACATCAACAGAACTTCACAAGGATCTCTTCTATAAATATATCACGATTAAGAAATCCTTTGAATTCATTGTCAAACGCTCTCACCTTGGTCGCTTCCGGGCAAAACAATAAGGACTCCGCTTTCGACATGGTCATCTCGTGGCAGATGTTATTATTATTATTGAATTCATTTATCCGCCCAAAACAACAACAATTCTCCCGACTCCGTTTCGCCACGAGCCATTTCAATTTCCTCAAGTGCATTTTACAAACAAACGCCATTTGCCCAGTGAACTATGAAAATATAAATCCTTTTTGTGAAAACTGCTGAAAATCTCAGTATAGTGTACCGGTTGGTGGCGGTCTGATTAATAGCCTTTTCATTGTTTTTGGTCAAATAAATAGGCGAATATTGGATACGCTATATCCTGAAACAGGAGAGTAGTTGCATATCCGACTAGTAGGCGATATTTATAGGTAAGCAGCTCTGTCGAGAGAGAGATTTTACTCAGGGCTTTGACTGCCCTTTTCATTATCCGAAAATGAATTGAATCAATAGAATGCCTGCTCTTGTCCTACAGTTATATATTATGCAAAAGGATTTCAGTTTGTTGAAATGATGGCCTATTAAACATGATCCAAACTGAGGCCGCCGCTGGTCGGCAGTTTGGCCCATGTTAACGTGTGCGTTGGGCCGTTGGGGTCGAAAATTCTGAACAAGCAGATTTAAATGACCGGAAATAAATCATGAAAAGGATCATGTAATGTTGTTGAGTGTGCGGCTATTAAATTTTGAGGACATTATAAAATTGAACACTGTTTGTGTTTTGGGAAGATATTTAATGGAATTGGTGGATTAGCGGGGGGGGGGGGGGGGGGGGGGGGGTTTAGTGAGGCATAGCTGAAAATTTATATTTGGCTTCAAATCAGGAACAATCAAACAAGACAATTTCGCATCCTTTGCAACTCCCTTGCATTTGGGATATTCTGGTGAATAGTCCAGCCTTAACCGATGCAAATATTACCCCTCTGTGGCCTGCTAAGAACTGGGTCATATAGAAATTTACATCCCCGTGTTTTTTGTCTGGGATGAGGGTATGTCTCCATCGACCAGTTGGAGCCTCATCCCTTCCGATCTGCCACCTTCTCATAGACCAACCTTTCATTGCTTCTTCACCTCGGGTGCATTTACGCTTTGGCGGCCGTTGTACAGACTACTGATATCGTCCGCTAGAATCTTTCGAGGCATATCTATTATAATGGATTTTACCATTACCATACTCGACAATAGCAGCCTCCTACTTGTTCTCGGCTCGAATCACCTATGTTTGGCACACGGTCAATCCATGAATTGCAATCAAATCTATAAAATGGATTTTCGTTCTATCACATGAACCCATAGACGGGCGGATTTGGATTTTAATCCAATTAAATCCATGGATTGCAATCGATCGATCGATTTATATTTCGACCAACTCTGTGTCCCTTGCAAATGCTAAGACTGCTATGTCGTCAGCGAACCTACCACTGTCACTCCTTTCGGCATAGCGAGCTCCACGATAGCATTGTGCGTAATAGTGCTTAAAATTGGGCCAAGAACAGATTCTCCTGGTACCCCTGCAGCTACCATGTGGTGAATACGAGATACAACTTAAGGGCTGGATCCCGGATTCAACGAAAGGGATCTCGTTTGATTATACAACCCTTGTCGGAGAAAAGGAGTATGGATCGACTAGCACCCTATCCAGGCAACGATACGGAGGAGACCAAGGCGAGTTCTGCTCGCAACGGACAGGTTTAAAGATGGGGTAATGTATTGTGTCCAGGATACTGCAACAACAAATTGTAATTCCGTAGTTTAGACCAGAGGGCGCCAAACGAGAAATATCACGGATACATATTGTATAATCTAATACAACAACAATGACTAGTAAGAGGTCAGTGCATCGCCTATATATATATATATATATAAGGACATCGACTAGTGGCGAATGAAGAGTCCAGCTTTAGCTGTGAATGGTATCGGATCAGTAGGTAACTGTAAAATTGTAAACCTTGTATATCAGTGAGTAGCAATAAATAGTGTTACAGTAACGCGAGTGTAATTTTAGTGTACACGAAAATCTGTCGAATCCACTGGAACGTATATAACGTGATTGCGCATTGCAGTTTTTAATGACTTGTTTGTTTGAAGTTGGAGGTTGGAGAATATGCCACAATCATTCATTGACCAAAATTTCAGGTCACTAACGGCATTCACATAGCAACGGGGTGTTAATTGTACGGGAGGTGGGGGGTTCTATGATCGGATTCGGCACATTTAAAAAAAAATGTCATATGCTTCTTTTGAAGCCGAAATTAATTGTTTAGAAATCGCCTAACCTTCCTCAACATCAGTGACGTGCACTCCATAGAGGCATAAAAGCACTAACTATTGCGGCAGAATTTAAAAAAAATATACATAAATTCACTTCAAATCTGGAACTTCATTTCAATTTCATTTGAAGCGCTACGTTAATTTGTACGTGCACTGTCAATCATTTAAGACTAATGCAGACAATTCAATGTATCTTTCCATTATTTTACAACCGATCGCGGAATACATTGCGTTCTGTTAAATCGCGTGATCATCCAACCCAATATATAATATATAGGTTGTCTCACGACTCATGGTACAAACAATATTGGATGATGGTACAGCTCATTTAGGTAGAATTAATGTTCTACATGGTAATTAACCGTTATAAAATTTTAGCATTTTTTGTAAATAATATAAAAATCACTAATGTCCCACGCCCAATAATTTAAGCCGAGATTTGACTTCACTTTCTGAAACTGCATACAATTCTACATAAAAAAAAACTCTTTTCCCAATTAAATTTTAAAACAATCGTGAGACACCCTGTATAATCTAATGAGCAGGACAATACCACCATATCTTACTACTCAATTTATTGACGGATGTGAAAAACAACAAAAGACGGATATAATAATGAAATACAGCGTAATTTGGTGAGCGCGGGGAAAAAAAATTTAAGATCGCGGACGCAGTTCGCGTTATGTGTGACGGAGCACACGGCGAATTAAATTGAATTTCCCCACCAAGTCATTGGGTGAATTTACATTGTAAGACGAAACCGGACGGGTAAACTTGCAAGACAAGAACCATCTTTCTTACAATGTGAAATGCACAATGCTTGTCTGCTGGCCACTACAAAAGCTCTCGCGTTCCGTTTGTTTGTGATAATAAACGGACGGCGAGAGCTTTTGTAGTGGCCAGCAGACAAGCATTGTGCATTTCACATTGTAAGAACGATGGTTCTTGTCTTGCAAGTTTCCCCGTCTGGTTTCGTCTTACAATGTGAATTCACCCATTGTCTTACGAAAGCGTCAGAATCGTCACACATTGATATTAAAGGGCTGAAAGCAACGCCGTCTAGATATTAAGGCCGCAATGTAGAATCTTAGACGTCAAAATCAACTTATAGTTTTAGGTTATGTTCGCCAATGTTGCACTGTTTTGTTTTTGCTTTTTATTACGTCACTACTTGTTTTTGTTGTTTGTTCGTGTAAATAAAAAATTTAAGAGCTAAACTATGACGGCATTGTCCAGCTGAGTTGCGGCTATGATATATCTAGATGGCGTTGCTGAAAGGTGTGCACGGATACGAACCATTTCTACGTAGAGAAAGCTCATTGCAGCCTGAGGTATGGGAAAAAAGGCATGTATTTCGCTCGGTTCGTTATTTCACAGCAATCAAAGACACGGGGGGCGAAATTTTTCTCTACTCTGCTATGCATGGATTTTCATCAGAGCTCCCCTATTCAAAGGCAGGAACTAGAAAACGCTCATACACTTTGACAGAGCCGTGCGAAGAAAATTTGGAACCCGGGGCAAGAAACAAAACGGGTGCCCCTCTCGTCCTATGCCAACATATGGGACAGTTGTAAGTTTGAATGCGAAATATTTTTACTTGCTATAAGGCATTTTTAACAGAATATTCGCTCCGTATGATCTAGTGACCAACCCAGTCTCTTATTTGCTATACCTGTTAATGAAACGTTAGAAAGCCATAAATCAAAGAAATGTAAGTGCTTCTTAGACATTTTTGCTGTGAATGTGGCTCATCACTCTTGTTACACATGCGCAACAAGAGCGAGTAGTGCAGTTGAACATCTTGAATTAAATAAAAAATGATTATGCCTTCATTAGGCTTCTGCTCCTTCTGATGCGCAAACATGGCTTTTTTATTAACTCATTGCCGGACACAACGCCAAAATTTGACACGATTTGTATGTCAAATGCTCAAAATTGGACGTCTATAGACGTTCTGTCCGGGAAAGGGTTAATTAAAAAAATCCTTGCAAAGGTTTTGTTTAAGGGTCTTTTGTTTGCCTTAGTTTTTATCAAACATGTTGCTTCCTATTTATTATACAGAAATGCGGAGAACAATTTTTATACTTGGAAGGGTTCTTCTACTTTAACCCATTCACTGCTAGTGTGCCATATGGCATCGTTTTCAAGTATCCTATTAAATGGCGTCTAAATATTGAATACGAATGCATTCTTGTGCAAATTACACTGATATCTGTAGTAGACAAGTTTAACTTTCATGTCTAACGTAAATTGTGCCAGTATTCTTATAGAAGCCAGAAATATCAGATCGTAAAAGTGAACAAGTTTTTGGAATCTGAAAAAAAGTGAAAAAATGTCGTACCGCAAAATTTAAGTTGAGTTTTTAAGGTTTCAAACTAGTTTTTTCTCCTAGAACTATTTCTAATACGAAAAGTGACTCCATTCATGTTAAATTAGAAAAAAGAAATTAAGTTTAGTATCTGAAATTTTGATTCGAAGTTGGTTGATGCCATATGGCATCATCGTTGGTACAGACTACAAAGGAAATTTTATTGGCAATTGAAATTTATTAGTTTTTTTTCGTATTTGTAGGGGGAAATTGCATTAAACATTAAACTATTTGGGCAGTCTGAATGCCGATGAAGGCGTTGAAGACGAACAGTCAGCTGCAATTTTCCTACAACCCACAGACGCTGAGTTTGACTTAGCCGAAGATGATTGCAACGGTAACGAAATAGTTCAAGTTATGGGCTTACACCATAACCAACTGCAGCACGTAGTTGAAGTGGAATTTGTTGGTTGGCGAGATTCCGATCAGATTGCGTACGAGGTTGGCATTCAGAACCAAGGCGCCGATGCACCAATGGAAATGGTGATGGAAGCAGAGGTGAATCCAAACTTCGTCTTCTTCTGTTCCGAAGTGCCAACATTGATACAAAATTATAAATGGACTTCTAGCAAGTTTCGCAGTAAACAATCCATATTTCCCATTCTATATCTATTACCGGAAAAAATCCAAACTATTGGAGAACTTAAAGGGTTTATGGGTATCAATTTTTGATAAACAGGAACATTGATCACGAGATAATGATTTGCATATTAATCCTTCTAATCGAGCCCAGAAGACAGCTCTAAATCCTCACGTTAAAATGTGGAAATTGGGTCTGTGTCTGTCAGTGTTTAAATATACATGAGGGTTATTTATTGTCCTTTTATGTCTATCAAGGAACTAATCCAATAAAAATAAATGTCTGACAGTAGCATCTTCGCTTTATGGAAAAAAGCAATGATGCCACTCGTTTTTGTCTAACTAACAAGAAACGTATTCCAAACAATCGTCCAAATGTTATTAAAACCTACAACTTTGCATTACTAGCGATTGGTTTTTAAAATATTACACACAATCCTAAAGAAATAATAATAAATATCGACAAATATTATAATAAAATCATGGGAAATATTTTCGTTAACTTTTCAAAATATCATTGAATTGTTATTTTTAATATGAAATAATATACTTCAGCCAATTTGTCTTTGTTAAAGCAAAAAAAACTTTGTATTTCTATAATATTTCCAAATGATGACTTCAAAAGTTTTTATAACTTGAACCTGCGCTGATGCCATATGGCATCACTTAAATACAGCTAAACTAAAAAGCAGATTAAAAAACGGACAGCAGATTCGTGCTCAGGAGGCCTTATTCACTATATCTTTGAAGTTTCACACGAAAATTCGAAAAAAAAGTCTCCCGCAGGTAATGGGTTAAGTGAATTCTCCTTGTGCTTGTAAAATAGATTCACGAGGCAGCTTTCCGGAGAGGAGGGGGATCATTTTACAAAATTATTTCAGAATAACAATTTTCGCGTTTATTACACTTCAAATTAGCAGTTTGTTTTAGTGAATTTTGGTGCAAAATAGATAGCGATTTTGGCATTCGAAAAAACTGAGTCCTGAAAATATTGCATCGAAAATTTTGACTTTTTTACGGTGAGTGTATCCACAGTATTCCAATTTTCGTACAAATTTTCCCTACTGTGATTGCAGTGGCGCAACCAAGTTTTTGTCCGGGGGGGGGGGTTAGATATTCATATAACCTGTCATTTTAGTTTGCCTCCGGTGGTTGAGTGATGGTGCTATTTTCCAGTAATTACCATGTAGGGTGATGTTGTAAGCTCCCATTGCGTCCATGCTTATTTTCTATGAGCCCAAAACGTTAGGGCGACGTTTCACTAGTAAAGTTCAGGGGCGCAGCTGGGTATTCTGGCACAACACGAGAATTATTATTTTCTATGAACCCAAAACGTTAGGGCGACGTTTCACTAGT
Organism: Microchrysa polita; assembly: GCA_949715475.1. NCBI lineage: Eukaryota > Metazoa > Arthropoda > Insecta > Diptera > Stratiomyidae > Microchrysa > Microchrysa polita. The sequence continues at coordinate 7,644,284 of OX454421.1, forward strand.
AAAGTTCTGGGGCACAGCTGGGTATTTTGGCACAACACGAGAAATGTAGAAATTTAGGAACAAACATTATCTGGGCCAAAGTTGAACTAATTACGTTGTAATAGTAGGTATGTTTTTTTGGTTATCCCGTATAGGTTTGGGTAACGAAACTTCATAATAAAAAAATGACAGGTGGGTCAGTTGGCATTTTTTTTATATGGAGTTTCGTTACCCAAACCTACACAGGATAACCAAAAAAACACACCTATTATAATTATTGTTCCAGGGAACCTTATTTTATCAGGATTCTATCTAGCAAAGAACCAATTGAAGTTTAATGTGGATTACTGCTGAATGGCGGCTAATTATGTTATGATCAAACGTCGAATGATACACACTTCTATCTAGTTCATATTTCGTTACTAGAAAATGATTGAACAACAACAAAAATATGCGATTTTACGCATTTCGAGACATTTTTCTTGGGCAAAAATCACTTCAAAAAATGTCTCTAAACACCTATTAAGGATGATCTTGCACAAGTCATCAAAGTTGGTGAAATAGGCTCCTAGAACAATTCATATTTTTATAAAATCTTCAACGAAATGAGCTGGTTCATATTTCATTCTGCAATTTTTCCATTTTCAATTTCTGGGTCTGGGAGAGGCTTTATCCGCCTTAGCCCCACCCGTGGTTGCGCCACTGTGTGGCGTGGAATATCAAAGCTGTACATTGGGTTAGATCAGTATGGTTCCCATTCCCAATATTTTCGGCGTCACGTAACACCTAGCATCGTCGCTTTTCTGTCCGGAATAAAAACAGGGATTAAAATAAATCATGTAGTTATATGTACAGAAAAGGAAAATTGTGAAGACGAGAGCTCGTTTGGAATGCCCAGTGTATGTACATAAAATGCAGCTTCTGTGTTTTTAAATTGAAATTTTTCGATAACTCAGAAATCCGTGAGTAGATATTTCTAAAATTTTTCAAACTTGTAGGACACCGCAGCAGCTTCATAGATTTTCTATAAATTTCGAGGCCCTAGCTATCAGACAATTGATTGAAAAGAATACTAAAAGTGTGAGCAGAACCTAAAATTTGGACTTCTAAACATTCGTTTAAAAAAAAAAATCATCGAAAAGTTTTGATTAACACAAATTATAACCCCTATTTTATTTGCGCCTTAATTTAAACCGCAAAATCCTCGTCACAAACGCTGTGGACATGCTTTAGGTATTTTCCGGTACACAGTACTTCCATTTCAGATAGTAGAAAGTTGTAAAAAAAATCAGTCGAGTCTCTGATGCTGGTCAAATATTTTACAAGTTGATTTCCGGGACAGTGTAGCAGACTAAGCTTCGGAATTTTAAAACTTACAAACATTTGTTCGAATGCATTGTTATTGTTTGATTTTTGCTTTGATAAGCTCTTTCCACATTTTTCCAATTTTTAGATATCCTCGCGAAACGCCTGAGAGATCTTCACGGAAGCCCAGGCTACCGCGTAACTCCGTTTCTTTGTATCTTAATTTATTTTCGAATTACTGCCTGCATAAGATTATGTATCTTTTAATTTTGGAAATTCATAAATTTTTATTTGTAGAGGATTTAGTTGAAAAAAAAAATTAACCCTTTTTATTGCTTTGAGTGTTCTTCGTTTTAAATTCAATAAAATTGCGAACAACTAGAGGATGTCAAGACTTGCTTTGCTTTATACGATAAAACCTTTCATCAAATTTTCACTTACAAAAAAAGAATAAAGATTGTTGATGTTTTTCCTTTATTTGCATTAGTAGTTTTCCACTCGCCTGAAGAAATCTTTATAATCTTATGTACTGTATTTCCCCCATTGACAACTCCGCTTCTGTGGAAAAGCACCCCGTATTTTAAAAATTTTGAACTGAGCATTAAGATTTTCCGGCAGCAAATTTTCAAATAGTGCTTGAATAGGGCTTGCCTGTGCGATACTCCACATCCAATGTGATGAAGTAGATGAACGTATACTTTCTATTGCAGTTCTGAAAATGGTTTCACGTTTTTATGAAACACTACACCCGTTGAATAATTCCATCATTACTTTACTTTTGCGTTGTTTTACTAGCCTAAAGTAATGATAAAAAATGTGTGATCGAGGGGGAGGGGGATTGATCCCCTTAATCCTCCCTTATCTACGCCACTGTCACGAGCTCACAGATCCCCTCCCTCTCTGGAAAGCCATATGCGCCACTGGTAAAGCTACTAGAATGGAAGCGAGTGTAGAAGCACATGAAAAAGAGGATGTCAAAATTAACTTGCAACTAGTAAGCGAGAGCAGCAATCAGATCACAGTCATTTGAATTGCCATTAAATGCACTTTCGATAGATATAACTTTCATTGTTGTAAGTTCCATACTTTTTAAGAAAATTGAATTTGAGTTCCAAAATAGCGAATGGCCCGATTTTTGTGAAGCCGAGTGTATAAATAACGACCCATGCTCAACATAAACCACTATAAAACCCAAATTACTGTTCACTCAGGACGAAGTACTGAAAATATTGAAAATTACCGCTTGTAACGAGAATGAGATGTTCAAAAATGTGGTTGTATGTAATTGCATCAGAGGGTTAACAGTTCACAGTTGTGGTATCGTTGTAAGTCTTGTCTCACAGATTCGAATTAATTTTCATGTTGAGGAAACAAAGTGGAGATAATATCTTTGAGCAGTACCAGACAGTTTAGTTGGGGAGCTCTCTGTCCAATTTTTTTCATGATCGTTCCCCACGGGATTTGAGCACGCGTAAAGCAATGTTATTTGCTTCTTTTAATTGCAAATTGTGGAATCTACGAGCTTATAAGCTTTTGGAGCAAAAACTTGCAAAAAAAAAACATCTGCAGTGTAAGCTAACAGTTGGACTGTTGCGCCACTTGTTTAAGGATAATTTTAAGTTGCACAAAATAAAAAGGCCTTCAGCACAATAATATTCACTACGTGAAACTCTAGTTGAAAAAACATGTTCACCAACATGAGACTTACGTGGGTCTGGGTACACCATCACGTCCCTTTGCCGCATCGACATCCCGCAGTTGGTTTTAATCGTTTAAAGCTCACTTCACTCCTGTCTGTTAGAGATACTACTCTATTCTGAACGTAGAAATACATCTTCCTCCTTCAATCCCTTACAACAACACGAAATGACTTGCAACGCTTGTATCCAGTCGACCAGATGGAATTGTAAATAATTCGCAATGGCAATGCAAGTACTGAAGCGTGTATATTTCTTCTGCCACTATAGGACGAGTGTACTGGACATCGTCCTTGCCTCGATACGGGCCGAAAAGAACGTAATACAACACACTACGAGGCACCTTTTTTTTCAAAAAAGAACAAATAGCTATAGTGAAAAGTTCATCCCGTGGATAAGAACAAAGCGAAGGGAGCGAAAAAAAAAAATCACAGAAAAATGCATTGCACGTCCCTTATTTTTTCCACCTCTGCACTGCAATTGGCAGTGAATGGAGAGAAACATAAAATGGACCTTAGAATCTATCGTACTCGAACCCGTATAAACACAACGATATAGTCGGAAACGAAGCCAGCATGGGATAAAGGATTGTGTTGTTCCTTTTTATTTCTTTTCTTTTTTTCTGTGCTTTTATGTGTTTTCCACCAGATGGAAGGTTGCAAAAATCTTGGCTTGTGTATTTAAAATTTAAACGAATTATTTGCAGGTTTGGTTTTGATGAAGTAGTTGACGAAAGAGGGTAGCTCTTAAGTGTGGTTAAGTCACAGGAAGCTTTGTGACGATTAATAAAACAAAACTAGATTTTTCTAGAATTTATATCCGGTGCAATTATTTGTACATATCTTATTGTTAGAATAATTTATACAAATGAATAATAAATAATACTATGCGACATATTTACGAATAGATGGCACTGCGGGCGGAACTCAGTTCATTGAAAAGAAGGCGGATCCGCATCCGGATAGTCGGTCTTGCTCGAGAAGGTGTCGTCGGTAGTATGTAGATCGCAATTATGACGTGTTTTACTCAATTCGACAAATACGAGTATTCCAACATAATGTTAATGTGACACTCAAACTAGTGTAACCTTTGAGTGCGTAAAGGTCCCTCTAGATTAGCAGCCAAATGGCTGCGCGTCCAAAAACTGGCATCGCGTGCAGCCATTTGGCTGCTCCTTAGCATCCACACTAGCAGCCAAATGTAGACAGAAAATGACATAGCCAAAATTTCATTTTGGTGATTTTTTTAAATTCAATTATCAAAATTGGACTCTGCGTGTTTGTATTATTACACGGCCATTCAAGAATTATTCATTTTCACACAAAAGAACAAACAAAAGTTGGAAAATTGTCACTTTGAATTTGACAAGCGGTTGTCAAAGCGGTTCGTTGAGTTGCCATATTGAATATCAAAACTGGACGCACAGCCAAATGGCGACATGTTTGGACGGAATGACAGCAGCCATTTGGCTGCTAATCTAGAGGGACCTTAAAGAAGAGAGGGCAGTGCCGGATTAACCTCGTGGCAGAAGGTGGCAAATGCCACGGGCCCCGCGCCTTGAGGAGCCCCGCGCTGGCCTTAAAAAACTTAATAATAGTAACTAAAACGAGTAGTTGTATATTCAATATAAATATATTCATACAGACACACAATGGGACGTTTCATACTGTAAGACGAAACCGGACGGCTAAAGGAGGTATTACACTATCAAATAAAGTTTGACCAATGACGCAAAAAGTTTGTCCCACTAGTGTAATAGCAAAATAAGTGACCAAAAATGTGTTTGACCAAAAGTGAATGACAATCGTGGTCATTCATTTCGGGTCAAACATATGACCTTAGTGTAATAACAAAACAGATCTTTGGTCAAATTTATTTTGCAGTTTTTGGTCATACAGTCATTCCAAAATTAGCAATTTCTTGTGTGACCCATAGTGGTCAAACGAAGTGTTTCGATTGGGTGCATTTAATGATCAATATAAAAAATAACGACAATTTTATACTTTTTGCAAACTGTGGGATATTGGAAAATTCAAAATTTAAATTAATCCGTGGAATTACATCGAAGAAAATGTTTTTAATAAACTTTCAGTAATAGCTTCGACTGGAACAATCTGCGTGTTCAGGACACAACTCTAGTTTGGCGATCTCATCTCTATCAAAAAATGTTGGTAGACGCACGCCATTTCAATCATATTCTCGAATTTTTATGGTTCTAAAAGTTTCTTTTTTTTCTCAACAACTTGGAACCTCTTGGCCATAGTGTCAACAATAAATTAAATTGCAACTAGTAATTAGTAATCCACGATTTATAAATGAAGTTATCTCTTTTTCCGGTGGAAACACATATTACATATTTCCCATTAAAAAATGTGGAAAAAATTGAAAGGACGAAAAATATTGATTTATTTGTAAATTGGGGTTTACCTTTAGGCAACTGGTAGATATTGTATCTTATTACCAGATTTTGGCAATAAATCGAGAACGGAAATATGAAACTATCGCTGTCGCTCTTAAAGTCACGATAAAAACGTTCCCGTGCTTCAATAATTTCATTCAGGGTGGCACTTTGATTTTTTACATGGTCTAACGAACTCACAATAAATGACTTGAAACTAGTGTCGATCCTACATATGGGTTTGGGGGTTCCAACCCCCTCCGAAATTTGGTGATGATATTTGGATGAGAAAGCACCTTAAAATAAAACACGCACCGCAACTTCAAAAGCACAATGTCCAAGTTTCGAACCCCGGTGTTTCTCCACTAGCTTGAGACTAAGATCCGCAGTTAATTTTGAATTTGTTAGCTTTGGTCATTTTTTTAAAACGGTCATACTAGTGTGATAGGGAAATTTGCCTTGGTCAAACAAATGACCCAAAACCCGACTGACTACGTCGTTGGCCAAACTAATTGGTCATTTGTTTGTTCTATAGTGTAATAGGTCTCCAAAAACACTTTTGGTCATTGCAAAAGTTGGACAAATTTTGTGTGACCCACTGGACAAACTTTATTTGATAGTGTAATACCACCTTAACAAACGTAGAGCTTTTATAGTGGCCAGCAGACAAGCCTTGTGCATTTTACATTGCAAGAACGCGTCTAACGAAAGAAAAACAATCGTGATAGGGCCAATTCAGACTGTACGAAAACGACCGTACGATCAAGCTTTTACAAAAACAAACAGCATGGGTAATCGTTATGTATGCGTCATATGACCGAAAAACAATTGCACGTACGCTGTTTGTTTCTGTAAAAGCTTGATCGTACTGTCGTTTTCGTACAGTCTGAAATGGCCCATACGATTGTTTTTCTTTCGTATAAATTGTATGAACGAATTACAACCGGACTAACGATAGCATCCCCCGATCGTTGATGTTTTTCCTGTGACAATAAGAAACCTATAATGCGGCTAGTTGTTTTACTTTCATTTTGATCTACTTGTCGACTCGACACTTCATTTTCATTCTACACTAACTTTAAAGCGTGCATGGACACATTTGCTTTATTATAATTATTCGCCCGTCCGTGTTTTGAGCGGATAGTGTGAAATGATCGCACGTTCGTTCTTGTCGTGCAAGTTTACCCGTACGGTTGTTTTCTTACAATCTAAAACGTCCCAATAAGGTTTCTCTATGGTAATAATAACTAATAACTCTTGGGAAAAATGCCTCTATTTTGTCATAATTTTCCATGACAACTTTGCATGGACTCGACTGAATTTTGTTGCCGATACCGCGAGGATATTTATAAGTGGCATATGTACAACGAAAAAAGACTCTTTAGGTCCCTTTGCAAATCAACTATCTTAAAACATTTTTGGTGATATGTAGTACATACCTTTTCCAAACTTTCGAACTAAATTCCAATCCACTTTGTCATGAACTGTCAAACACGAACAAAATAGTTTGAGAGTGGTACTAAACTTAGGTCAAACTAGTTAGTACGCCCTATATATATCGTTGAAGATTAAAATATTTTATCTTGATTGCGGTGTATATAGGTCATTAGGTATGTGGTGCAGAGGCCACATTTGGTTTGAAAGGAGTATTGCCAAGATTGCTGTGTTGAATTTAATATTAAGTACAAACGTTCTTAAAATTGAAGGATTCAAATTAGAGCCCACTTAAATTTAAAGCTTAAACAAGGAATAGGGTTGCATTAATAACGTGCCAATTTTTCAATTGTCTAGCAAGTTACAAGCTTAGGCCGCCCATACACGAAGCTTCCGAATCCATTTTTGGGATTCTTCGTTCTGTCAAATTAATACATTTTCTTCGATTTTGAGAGATCAAAAATTAAAAAAAAAAAGGATAAGGATTGACCGTGTGTGTGCGTTATTAGGGTAGATAGGGCGCTCGTCTTTAAATCATAGGTTCGCGGGATCGAATCCCATCGTAGGCGCAGTTGGCTTGTTCTGTTATCCGTTCTCATAAGGAGAACTTTTATGTTTCCGATATTTTCCGCTATATGTCAGCTATAGTAAGGTAAGTGTCGCTGGTGTCAATAGAAAGAAGAAATTTTCTTTCCAGAGCTAAGAGCGTAATGTTCCTACGAATGCAGAGTCAAAGTAGCTCTTAGCAAAGTTATTTTAAGTATGACGTCCTTAATTTTAGTAGAAACACTGTAACGTCAAAATCATGTTTCAAAAGAGTTGGTTTAAGGACGTTTCACACTTCTTAGTCATCAGTCAGTGGAAAATGTGGATCGACCTTCAAGAGTGATTTCGATTGACTTCAATCTACTTTTTTCTCAGTGTAGGGGGGCCCACTCAAGAAGTTGGCGGGAGGACCCCGAGTGAGTTGTTCCGCCACTGCATATAGCCCGTGAAACAATCAAATTCTTGTATGAGACATTTGTTTTCGGTTATGAGAATTTGCCCTAGATCGCGTGGTTTGACACAGGTGATGTGGCTATAAGGCATAAATAAAAAAAAATTTGTTATAAATTATGTTAAAACATAATTATACATAACTAGGCCAACAACAGGTACAACCAGGAAAGACAAATGGGGATCAAAGAGAACAACTATCATACGATAATTCAAACTAAACACAAATTGCTCGTTTAGTGCCTAAAGTTCAAAGTCTTCAGTCCAACAAAGGGCAATATTTTTCTGTCGGACTACAGTAGTGTCGCTATCATTATTATCAATGAACTAGGGACACACAACCCGAGTACTTATGATTTTATGGTAAAATTGACTGATCAATTCGGCTTGAATAAACGTTTGTCGAAATGAAGGAGAAGCTGGTCAGAGAGTGACAATACATTAAGCATTTGTTTTGACGTCAGAAGTGTCACAGTCCAATTGTACCATCCACAGGACATACTAAAAATATTTCACACAGGAAAAATTAGATACGCTAAATTTTTTTTAGATATTTTACATTAGGTAAGCTTAATGAATAAATATAGATGCGAGTGTTTAATTTTGCGTTAGTTTTGGAACACGTTTTTAGTTGGACTTAGCGAGGTTTCAGTGTACTCCAAACAGAGTCGGCACTTGATGGCACGGAGAGCCCGCGTGGCTTAGGGCGCACGAGAATTAGGGGCCACACAAGCCACAAGAATAATTTTGGAACCGTAAAAAAATATGACTATAAAAAAAAGCTATTTTACAGCTCCGGTACTTTTTTGTAGACACGAGAGATGTTCCTCTTCTCCCTAGCTAATCCTATGCGTGTAGAGAACTTAATTTTACATTAGCCCCGAAATTTGAGAAGGGTCAAAATATATACAAAAAAGCCTAGAAAAATCCATTTAAATCGAAAACTGACCAGACCACCTCCATAAAACCATGGTAAGTTGAGCGACTATACTAGTGTATTTGTGGTGCGGAGAATAATTTCTATCGATGTGCTTATGATTTCGAATTTTAACAATTAACCCTTAAATGCATGGGGTCTGAACCCAGTATCCTAACTGACCTCCCTTTATGTAAAATCGGTCACTGAACACGGAATCAGCTTTTATTTTCCCAGGAAATAGCCCGTTTTCCCAGAAAAGCGAAAATAGTAGAATTTTCATTGTGTACCAAATATGGTACGCCATGCATTCAGGCCATATGTTGTAAATGAAAGACATTTTTCAAATTTTATTTAATCTGCCTCTTACATTAATATAAACATTGCAAATAAGAAAGGATAATGATTACTGAGAGTTTCGATCGAAATTGTTAGCAAAGTGTATTGAGCGAGACTAACTTTTATTGCTATACAGTTGAGTATACAAATCAAGTACATAGTTACATTACAGCATTGCCAGCATTGTATAGAAATTAATTAATATTTAAGTAACAGCTGACATTTCAACATCCCTTCTTAATCAAGTGTATAACAAGTTATAATATAAAATACAAAATATAAGAATTCAATTTACGATACCCATTTGGTTTATACAAAATTCATGTTTTTCGATGGATACCGCCTTGGTTAGATTATCGGCAATCATGCTTCCTGTCGCTAAGTATTTCAAGACTATTGATGATTTTCGAACTAGCGCCCGTACGAAATGATGCCTGATATCAATATGTTTCGATCTCGCACTATAAATCGCATTTGTACCAATATCGATAGCGCTCTTGTTGGCGCAGTAGATAACCGTTGACGTCTTCGCTTCGCCAGTCAATTCCATTTTGAGTTGCATTAGCCACAACACTTCTTGGCAAGTAATCGACAAAGACATATACTCGGCCTCTGCTGTTGAAAGAGCTACCGTTCGTTGTTTTTTGCAAAGCCAAGAAATCGCGCTTCCTTGCCACATAAACACGTAGCCTGAATAGGATCGCCGGTCGTCAACATTTGATCCCCAATCGGCATCACAATAACCTTCGATTTCTGGCGATTTTTCTTCTGAAAAACACAATTTGTAATTAATTGTCCATTTGATATAGCGAAAAATGCGCTTAACAGCGTTCCAATGAGCCTTTCCAGGATTATGATTATATTGACTGACATTACCAATAGCATAAGATAAGTCAGGCCTGGTGCATTGCGATAAATATAAAATGGAACCAACAGCTTCACGGTATGGCACATGTTTCATCTCTTCGATTTCTTCGTGTGTTCTTGGTCCCATATGAACAGAAAGTTTTTGATTTAGATCAGCTGGAGTTTTGACTGGATTGCAATCACTCATATTAAATCGCTTCAAGATATCTTCGGCATACTTTCGTTGATCTAAAGTGATGGTTTTTCGCATCCGGTCACGTTCAACCCGAATTCCAAGAATGTTCGACACTTCACCCAAATCTTTCATGTAGAATGTAGATGACAATGTCTGCTTCAAATCGTTTTTCCATGTATTATTATTTGACAAAATCAACAGATCGTCGACATAAACAGCAACTATTACCATTGATTTGTTGTTTCGACGGACATAGATACATGAGTCGGTTTGACACTGTGTAAAACCACAATCGATTAAAACACGACTTAGTTTCAAATTCCATTGTCGCGATGCCTGCTTTAAGCCGTAAATTGACCTACTCAGTTTGCATACACGACCCGTGCCATCATCAAACGCCTCTGGCTGACGCATGTATATGAGCTCTTCAATATCTCCTTGCAAAAATGCTGTCTCTGCATCCATTTGTTCGATGTCCAGATTGTATTTCACAGCTAAAGCCATCAGAAAGCGTATCGATGAATAACGCACAACAGGCGAAAAAGTTTCGTTGTAGTCGATGCCTGCTCTTTGACTACAACCTTTCGCGACTAAACGAGCCTTGTGTCGCACGATGTTTCCATTCGCATCCGTTTTCAATTTGAAAACCCATTTACAGCTGATAGGTTTGCATCCGGATGGTAAATGGACTAGCTCCCATGATTTATTCTTGGCATGTGAATCGAACTCGTCATCCATGGCCCGTTTCCATGCGATCTTGTCGTCACTAGCCATCGCCTCTCGCACGGTCGTCGGTTCAAACACACGTCCAGCCGCTAATACGCACAAACCAGCGGGATACCGTGTTACTGGTTTAATCTGCCTGGTCGTTCGACGTATATTACCTTCAACTTGTGGAGTTGCAGAATCATCACACTCCGAATCGGTTTCGTAAAGCGATGATTCGCTCGATGAGTCTTCCGGCAAATTCGCTGACGTCTCGTCTGCAATCGATAATTCGTCTGTTTTGATTTTATCAGCATCGACCATGGTGTTATTACTCGATGTGCTGCTACCATCGTCCTCACTTCCGTCGTCGACATCAACATCATCAACAGCTTTTGCTTTACTTGAATCTATCACTGGAAACTCAACAAAATTGCTATTATCAGTTGATTCCAAAAATACAACGTCTCGGCACTCGATTATCCCCTTCGTTTTTGGATCAGCTAGACGGTAACCTTTCTTTTCGTCACTATATCCTACGAAGATATATTCTTTTGATTTCGCGTCAAACTTTCGTCTCTTCTCGATTGGAATATGAGCCATTACACGACAGCCAAAAATTCGAAAATGACTGACGTCGGGCTTTTGACCAGTCCACATTTCCATTGGCGACTTGTTGTTCAAAACTTTGGATACAACTCGATTCTTTATGTATGCAGCGGTGTTCATTGCTTCGCCCCAATACTGTTTGTCCAAATTCGCATCATACAGCATACAGCGAGCTTTTTCGGTTAGAATCCTTATTGTTCGCTCGGCTAGACCATTTTGCTGATGACAATACGGAGTTGACGTTTGGTGAACTATCCCTTCTTCGTTGAAAAATCTCTTGAGTTTCGAGTTTACGAATTCCGTCCCATTATCAGACCGAAAGTTAATCAATTTCTGGCTACACTGTTTTTCGATCATGGTTTTGAAAGCACGGAATTTGTCGAATGTTTCATCTTTCGATTTCAAGAAGAAAACAAATACACGTCGACTGTAATCGTCAACAAGCACTAAGCAATAACGACTTCCACCAATCGATGTCGTCTCCATCGGACCGCATAAATCGGCATGCACAACTTCCAAAATTTTCGACGCACGCTTTCCTTTCTCGTTGTATGGTTTTCGCGAATGTTTCCCCTTCAAACATGGAACACATTCTTTTAAAGAGGCTGAGTCACTGTAGCTAACTCCATCAACAGCACCGTTCTTCATTTTTGCCAAATCTGTCGAATTCAAATAGCCTAATCGACGATGCCAAGTAACACTCGTTGTATCTATCGCCTTCGTAGCCAAAGCAAAAGTCGTAGCACCATCTAAACGATAAAGTCCATCAATTTTAGCTGCAATCGCCACCAAATTACCTCGACTGTTGCGAATTTCACAGCGATTTGACAGAAATTGCACTGAATTGCCTTTCTCCGTTATTTGGCTGACTGACAAGAGGTTCGCCGCAATATCAGGAACACATAGAACATTTTCGATGTTGACATCTGACATTTGATTGCCGTTGACACACACAGAAAATTTCGATGAGCCGGCACATTTCACCTTCATCAGTGCCCCATTTGCAGCTGTTGTCTCTTTCACACACGCATTTTTGACGTCATTAATCCAATCACTATGCATCGTAATATGTCGTGTTGCCCCCGAATCGATGTACCACGAATTCTTGTTAAACTGCCCGCTCAAAAAAATAGCACTGAAAGCGACTGTTTGATGCGCCGCCTCGGTTTTCGTTGCAGTTTTCTTGGTACATTGATTTGCTTTGTGGCCCTTTCCTTTGCAGGAGTAACAAATGATCTGGTTTCTAGGCTTTTTATTGACAATTTTATTGCTTTTAGCCACCAACGCACCACCATTTGCCGAAGTTTTGGACTGCTGTAGTAATTTTGCTTTGATGCTATCGCTTTTCAACTTTGTGCCAGAATTTTCCAGTGCCATTATCATGGGCTTAAACTCCTCGGTCAATCCGGTCAACAAAAATATAGACAGCCAATCATCAGGAACAATGAAACCAATTTCCGTTAAATCGTGTGCGGCTCCTATTATTTGGTTAACATACGAGTCCATAGAGTCACATTCGTCGAGCTTAGTATTCACGATTTTGCGAATTAGATCAACTTTTCGGCACATTCCCGAGTCTTCAAACGATTCCTTCAATTTACACCAAACTTCCTTTGCAGTTTTTGCATTCATGATGTGGACGAAAATAGTTTTATCCACCGCCAAAACCAAATACGTTTTCGCCTTTTTTGCTCTGCTTTCCTCGCCTGCCGGTATCGAAGCACATGTCAAATAAGAATCCAATTCTTCATTTTCTAGGAAATTTAACATCGCGAATTTCCACGTTACATAATTTTCGCTTCCCCGCAGCTTCTCAATCGACGCCAAAATTGTGTTAGACATCGCGGATTATGAAGATAAACTCCGATGATGAATTCAATACTCGGTCAAAAATGTGATGAAATTCTCGATGAGTCCGCCCACGTCGTTTTATCGCACACAGTTTTTCGTAATTTCCGTACACAACAGATAATTATTGAAAAAATCGATTTGCTTTTTATTAGCACACAGCGAAAAGAATAAATCGACCGATATAAACGATTGAAAATATACCGAAAAAATCTAAATTCCGATATTACTGAGCTACGCGATGAGGGTCCATAACCTGTTAGCAAAGTGTATTGAGCGAGACTAACTTTTATTGTTATACAGTTGAGTATACAAATCAAGTACATAGTTACATTACAGCATTGCCAGCATTGTATAGAAATTAATTAATATTTAAGTAACAGCTGACATTTCAACAGAAATTATAGTAGAAACTCGATGTAAGGAAAGGTTGTCATTTCGATCGAAAATCGCGAATATTCAGTTTTTTAAAGGGGAGCTCGGGTAGGTCCGTGATTAGTTTCCTTTTCCTTATTGAAATTTGTATCGATGGCTATTTGTGACATATCCTGGAAGTTGATGGAAAGTCGGATAGGTCTTACTAACTCTACATCCGCTACAAACCTAAGTTTAGCCATATCTTTTGATAGAATGTCGCGAAAAACTTCAAATGTGTGTCAAGTGGTGGCTGTTGGATGTCCTTGTTAAATATTAAAAGTGCGCCAGATCCGACTCATATACCCCTTCCACCCCTACAAAAAACATGGAATTGATTATTTTGGGTTTTGCGTGTCGTCTAGCTCTTTACATGGGTATAGGATAGGGTATGCACTCAATATGCTATTAGACCGATTAGAACTCGGTCTCGTTATAAAATAAATCATTTATATAATAGTTCGCTACAAACATGTTCCACTGTTAAACGTGTATTTCGAGACTTCTTTTGACTTATCATAGCTCATGGAATCTTGAAAATTTATTGAAAAGCATATTGATTGGATTGACTTTGCTAGGATATGAATATGGAAATGAACTGCTGGCTGCTTTATAGCCCAAATTTGTGCAGGTCCCTGGACCTGTCCACAAGAATTACATCCATGTAATTTTTTGTTTATCGAATGTGGTACTCCACATAGTCTTCCATATGGAATGGTTGACCCTAATAGCATATTTTTTGAGGATCCTGACCGTGAACTTCCAAGACAATACTTGTCATAATCAAATGGTTTAAGAAATTGGATATCAAGGCGCAGCTTCTTGAGTCCTGGTGAAAGTCCAAGCATTTTACTAAGTTGTTAAGCACGGAAGTTCGGTTTTTAGTGGCGTGTCCTAATGACAAAACAAATGATGTGAACAATTTTTACAGGATGCTTGCCAGCTAAAAAGACTGGGAATATAAGAAGCAGCTACAGAAAATCTAAGCCCTGACCGGTGTGCTATAGAAAATAAAATTACAAAAACGATCGTTCCAAATCAACTACGACAGCTCCGTTTTCTTCGATCCTGAGCAGGAATGATTAACCTAGCTTTCATAATAAAATGGCAGTAAATGTCCTGGAAAAATGGATCGGTGGCATAATTTGTATGAAAATTTAAATTATTTGGACCTGTTCTGGGCCCAATAAAACGCACCATAATGTTGAAAGAGCTGATAATTAAAATGTTATGAACATATCCTACCCTTCCGAAGACTAAAGGAGGATAATTTCATCAGCTAAGAACGATCGGAATGTATGTATAGATATTTCCGAATATGCCCCAATGCATGGTGTACCATATATGGTACGTCGCAAAATTGGTGCAAACAATACCTTTGGTGACTTTTTTTGGCCAAAATCTCACAAGAACCTCAAGGACACACTCCAATTTACTCACCAGTATTTTTCCTTTTCCAAATAACAGTAAATTTCGCCAATTTTTTAACTCTAAAGAATAGCTTTTAAAATTCTACAAAAAGTAACATTCGTCCACTTTTCCGGTGCACTGGTAATTCAGGGAAAGCTTCGGGAAGCCAAAATTTATTTTATTTGAAAGCTTGTTTTGTCTACTTCGGGAAAAAGTAAAAAAAAATCAAAAATTGAATAATCCCTTGACTTTTACAGGAAAATAGCCATGTACCATATATGGTACGCTATGCATTTAAGGGTTAAACTACGAATTTGTCTTCAGTTCGAACTATCGTGAGGTAGGGGATATGTTTCATCCCCGTTGAAAGTTGTGCCGGTGCGTTGCCCAGCCTTTATACCACCAGTGGCGTAGATAAGGGGGGGATTAAGGGGATCAATCCCCCCCTCGGTTACACTTTTTATACCCTTCACTCGTAGAGTAAAGGGTATATTAACTTTGTCATGAAGTTTGTAACGCATTGAAGGAAGCATCTCCGACCATATAAAATATGTATATATATGATCAGCATGACGAGCTGAGTCGATTGGGCGATGTCCGTCTGTCTGTCTGTCCGTCTGTCCGTCTGTTGCTACGCGTTTTACTCGGCCAGTTTAAAAGCTATCGAGCTGAAATTTTGCACACATGTTTCTTTTTATTGCAGGCAGTTTGTATGTTTGAATCGCTAAAATCGGACCGTGGGGTCATGGGGCTGCCATACAAACCTAACCCCCCCCCCAATTTGGTTTTTCTAAGAAAAACTTTTTCATGTGTTTACTAATTTCAACGAAATTTCACACAAATGTGTTTCTATTGATAACACAAAACACATGTAAGAATGGATCAAATCGGAACATGGGGTCATGGGGCTGCCATACAAACCTAACCCCCCAAATTAGGTTCTTCTAAGAAAAACTTTTTCATTTGTGCACCAATTTGAACCAAATTTCACACAAATGTCTTTCTATTGATGCCACAAAATATATGTAAGAATAAATGGAATCAGACTGTGGGGTCATGGGGCTGTCATACAAACCCAGCCCGCAAATTGAGTTTTTCTAAGAAAAACTATTTTATTTGTCCACCAATTTCAATCAAACCTCATAAAAGTGCATTTCATTTGATGCCACAAAACATGTTTAAGTATGAATGGAATCGGACGATGGGGTCATGGGGCTATCATACAAAGCCAACCCCCTAAATTGAGTTCTTCTACGAAAAACTTTTTTATTTGTGCACCACTTTCAACCAAAACTCGTAAAAGTGCACTTCAATTGATGCCATAAATAATCGGACTATGGAGTCATGGGGCTACCATACAAGCCCAACCTCCCCATTTTGGATCATCTAAGAAACATTTTTTTCTACACCAATTTAAAAAAAAACCTCACGTCTTTATCAAAAAAAAAAAAAGTAAAACAAATGGAATCGTACTATGGGGCCATGCTCCCGCATCCCCCCAATTAAGTTTTCTGAGATATTTTTTTTTATTTTACCACTTATTCCAACCAAACCTCACACAAATATTGTTTTATCGACGCCACAGAATTTGTCAATGTCAAATATTATGCGAAAACAGAAGGAAAAGAATGGGGAAGGGTTAAACACAAGTCATAGGTTTGCCTCAAAAAACTTTTAGCCCGAGGAGAGTGAAGGGTATTTAAATTTCGGCCGCGCCCGAAATTAGCCTCGGTCTCGTTTTTCTTGTTACTTTAGGTACGTAAAACAAAGCAAAAGTAAATTTTTTGCTAGAATTATTCAAAGTGTGCAGTGTTTCAAAAAAAACCTGAAACCATATTCAGAACTGCAATAGAAAATTTAGCACTTCCTCGAATTTCAATTGTATAATAGAAGCGTGTAGACAGAATAGAAAACTTCAGCAGAGGGCTTTACGTTCATCTATTTTTCCAAAATGGATCTAGAAGTGCTGCCGGAAAAATTAAATGTAAGCACTGATTGAAAATTTGTCGCCGGAAAATCTTAATGTTCCGCTCTTCCACAGAAGCGGAATTTCCAATGGTGAAATAAACTGTACATAAGATTATAAAGATTTCTTCCGAATAGTGGAAAGCTAATGCGAATGAAGAAAAAACGCTGTAAAATTGCTTCCAATTTATAAGCATCCTTTACTGCTTGAGTTTATCAACATTCTTTTTTTTCTTAAGTTAAAATTCGACGAAAGGTTTTATCGTATACATATAGCAGGCAAAGTAATTCTTGACTATCTCTTTAATTTAATACGGAGAACTCTCAAAGCTATAACCAGGATTAGTTTTTTTTAAACTAAAAATATAAATAAAAATAAATTGTAGTAATTCCCAAAATTGAAAAATATATAGTCGTATGCAGGCAGTAATTCGAAATTAATTAACAAACAAACAAACGAAATTCCGCGGTGCCCTAGGGTTGATGATCTCTCAGGGGTTCCGCAAAGATATTCAAAAATTGAAAAAATGCGAATAAGTTTTAAAATTCCGAAGCTTAGTCTGCTACACTGTACCGGAAATCAACTAAACTGTAAAATATTTGACCAGCATCAGAGTCTCAACCGATTTTCTTTTACAACTTTCTACTATATCAAATGGAAAAGGAAGTATGTAGTGTGTACCAGAAAATAAACCATATATTGTAATAATGCATTTGTGACGAGGTTCTTGGGATTTAAATTAAAGCGAAAATAAATAAGAGGATTAAATAATGTGTTAATTAAAACTTTTCTACGATTTTTTTAAACGAATGTTTAATGTCCGAATGTCCGAATTTTAAGTTCTACTCACATTTTTGGTATCCTTTTCAAACAATTGGCTGATAAATAGGCCTCGAAATTTATAGCAAATATGTTTAACAGTCCAAATTGTAAGTTCTACTCACATTTTTGGCATCCTTTTCAAACAACTGGCTGATAGCTGTCAAGTTTGGAAATTTTAGAAATATCTACTCACGAATTTCTGAGTTATCGGAACATTTCGATTTAAAAACACAAATACTGTACTTTATCCACATATACTATGCATTTCCAACGAGCTCTCGTCTTCACAATTTCCCTTTTCTGGACATATAACTATATTATTTATATTAATCCCTGTTTTGAGGTGTTTCCGCCTGAAAAGCGGCGATGCTAGGTGTTCCGTGACTCCGAAAAGTTTGGGAACCACTGGTCTAACCCAATATAAAGCTCTGATACTCCAATCACAGAAGGGAAAATTTGTACGAAAATTGGAATACTAGCCGTAGTAAAAAAGCCAAAATTATCGACGAATATTTTCAGGACTCAGTTTTTTTCGTATGGCATAATTGCTATCTATTTTGCACCAAGATTTCAATTTGAAGTGTAATAAATACAGAAATTGTTATTCTGAAATTCAACATTTGATAACCGTGAAGGTGTAAGCAATCTTTGCAAAATTATCCCCCTCCTCTCCGAAAAGCTATCTACGCCACTGCTAACCACATAGGTACATGGAAAACTATCACGCCGAGGATTTATTTATAATCAGGCCACCAAATTACTGGATATCGTGGAGTCGTGACCGATCTAGCTGGGTTAATACCTCGTAAAAAAATTATGGAGCTGTCCCGAAATAATTAGACGATATTCTACTTTTAATAATAATAGTTAAACTTAATTTCGAATACTAAAAGCGTTCTTGTCAGAAAAAATCGATGGGCAAAAGGCAACGAGTTATATTAGGGGGATCACTCACGAAGTTGGCGGGAGGGATCTGAATCAAGCTGTTCCGCTATACTGACTCCAGACATGGGCACCTAATGCAAATCTAGGGGGCCCTGCCCTTGACTCTTGCCACGGGCCCCGCGCTTGCTTAATCCGGCACTGAGAGAGGGTGTGCAATAATGTGGCATCCAAACTTTTACCTACACTTTTTTTGGATGTTTGGGTCTAGAGCTAATTGCACTATACTATACGTGCTGTAATACATCCTGTTTTTCCGTCAAGTGCATTTTAGTTGGAAACAATTTCATTCTTGCTAAGTCTCGCGTTGGCCCATAGCTTCGAACAGCTGCTACTTCCAACTGTTGACCCGCGCGCAGCAAGTTCTTCTATTATCCTCCTTGCCTTTTGTTAATTACTTAGTCCTCGTAAAGTAAATTGCTGAGAAATGCAATTAATGTATTTCGTTGAAGCATTGCTGCATTTCAACAGTATACAGGGTGTCCGGAAAATGCCGCGCAAGCGCACCGAAAAATGATTCCTCAAGTGATTTCCAGCAAAAAAGGTGTACGGAACCTTTAGCCCTTTAGCTGCTATAGTCATTTGAAGATCCTTGGAATAATTCATTTATTTTACACGGCTTACTTAATATCTCCAAAAGTAGATTAGCTAGCATAGCGGAATAAAATGCTTATCACAGTCAACAAATTTACAAAAAAAAAAAACTTAACAACCTAACCGCACTATCTAAATGGAATGTGTGGTTTGGTTTTAAGTGAGCTACAAAGTAAAATTGTTGTGATTTGACCCAAAAAAACCAAATTGGTATTAAAACAGTGAGAAATAATGGAGCTAGAATAACATGATGCGGCACTTTCTGGACACCCTGTGTGTATACGAGTACATCAGGATTCGCGGGATAATGGTCGTCGTGATGTCTAACGTTGTCTCCTTATTTTTGCTCAGACACGAATAGCTAGTGCAATTTTAATTGGGAGTGGAGTGTGAGTGTAATGTCATTCAAAACGATTGAAATGTTTTATAATTATAATAAAATGGTTATTAAATTTAGAAAACTGGATTTTGCGCAAATGAAATTTATGTATAGTTGACAATTTGAGTTCGAGATGGTATTGAATTATGCTGACAATTCACTGATTTTAGTTTTCTGTGAATTTTTAGTATATTAGTAGTTTGATTGGGGAACAATACGAAATCACCAAACGAAGAAAAATCCCCAAAATCAAAATCCCCATATTCAAATTCCCACTAATCATAATACCCATATACAAAATCCCCAATCATAATATCCCTAAACACTGGTAAATGGAATGTATGGATAGTAGATGGTAAAAAATGGTAGATGGCTCTGGTAGATGGATGGAAAGATGGTGGATGGCAGATGTTAAATGGTAGATGATAAATGGCATTAAGAGGATGGTAGGTCGATACAAACTTATTTATCTTTTTGATTGACACAAACATAATGTTCGAGTACATATATTGCATATATCGTCCTTAACGTCCGAACGAATTTTCGTGGAAAACTTAGTCGGCTTATTGTTGGAACCGATTGCATATTTAATCGCATGCAGATTATCTGCTGTTGTTCTGTTACTTCAATGAGTTTGCTGTTATTTAGCATATATCAGTCCACGTCGGTAATTTTTTTTTATTGCATAGTCGGACTATTACAATTAAAATAGTCTAAAGAAATCCCATTTACCATCTACCATTTACAATTTACCATTTGCCATTTACAATCTACCATTTACCATCTTCCATTAACCATTTACAATCTACCAGCCGTCTACCATTAACCAGTTACCATTTACTATCTGCCATTTACTATCTGCCATTTACCATCTAAAATAGTCTAAAGCAGTACTTCCCAACCGGTGGGGCGTAACGGTCGACAAGGGGGGCGTGGGCTCAATTCGAGTGCTGATGTGAACGATTTTATTACAACGGCCATAAGCTGCTAAGATTCTCGGATTCATGAACAAAATTTCTAAATCGCTGCAACCACAATAAAATATATTAGCGAGAAGCCTCTTTCACAAGGACTGTTTGATGGTGATCGCTGAAATTGTTTTAGGAATATAGACCGAGGGAAAACCCAGGAGGTACCTGTTAAACTTGAATGAAATTGAAATGATGCTTCATAATATACATATAGTCCCAATGACTTCCAATTTTGCTTGTTGACGCACAGCTGAGCTGAAAAAAAAAGACCTCGCCCGGAAAAATGAGTTTTTGCTCTAAAACCAGATCTTCCGGAAGCACTTTCAACGCGCCATAACCATCTTATGATCATTTATGATCATGCAGCCTCAATTCTCGATCCAATGTAGTAGGGATGTAGGGACAAATCTAGGTCTCCCGGGAATGCCCAATCCAGCTGTTTACTGGCTGTTATGGCTGCTACGTTTTCTTCATACAGCCATGGTGCGACGAATTGCCTGCTCATTGAAGCCATATTTTATAGTTTAAGTGTGGAATCAATTCAATATTCAAATGAGATAATAAGTCATTAGGTGATTTCAGTTTGCAAAATGTGATGGAGAATTTTTTTTGTTCGAGTCGGGAGCTTCCTACTAAAATTTCGTTGCAGAACAGGGCCAAAACTACAGAAAACTCCAAAATTCTCGGAGTTTTTCCGTTTTTTTGCTTATATCTCCGAAAATGTACATTTCCGCAAAAACATGTCCATAAACATGAGAAAACATGTTTGCGGGTTCAACGCGACATTAATCTTTAAAACGCGTTGAGCGGTATCGCTACGATTGACAGCCATTTTTTTGTGGTTTTGCTATTTAGACCCTGTTTTGAAACGAAATTTTGATGGAAAGCTACGAATTTTGGTTCAGCTTTCCAAAATTCATAAAAAAACTAGAAAATGCAACTTTTGTGATCGAAAATGAAGAATCGTTCCATCCTAAAATTTATTTCATAATATGGAACTTTGTTAATTATGTCATTTATGTCTTTTTGGACGCGGAATCATGTGCTCTGCTCTCTAACACATTCCTGGAGAGTGTTTCGCAGAAATTAACAGTTTCAGAGTTTGGGGTCAATAAAAAATGGAAAAACAGCGAACATTTTGGGGTTTCGCGAATTTTGACCCTGTTCCGCAGCGAATTTAAATTGCGAAAATAGAATCCAAGCTGATTTTGATTAGTCAAAAATTTTGTTTCATTATTTGTCATCGTGGCGAATTCTTAACAAAAGAAAATGAATGAGCTGTAAAATGCCTTGTACCCGTCTAGACCGAAGATTCTGCTAACCTTACAAGGAGGGCATGCACTGAAAAAGGTTGGGAACCCCTGGTCTAAAGAAAATCTTCATTCGCCATTTGAGGAGTCATCTTAGAACGCGCGCATTCTTAGATCACACCTCAAATGGGTAATGGGGATTTTCGTTTGGGGATTTTGATTTTGGGTATTTTGATTTCGGGGATTTTGATTTCGGGGATTTTGTTTTGGGGATTTTGGTTTGGGGATTTTGTGACTGCCGATATCGTATCCAACCCGTTTGATTGACTATGATCAGAAAATTAAATAAGAACTTATTTTCAGATATTTTCCTTTCAATTGCAATTGTTATGGATTTTTTTTTATGGAATCAATCGTTTGAATGAAATACAATTGAAGGAAGGCGAGGCTGAAGAAGAGGGAAATTTGTTGTTCGAAAATATCTGAAAAACTATTGTTCGGATCGTAAAATGTCCTAAAAACGAAATAAACTACATTTAATTTCCTTTGCAATTGTATATAATACTCCGGACCTTTTCTTGGAAAATTATACCCTAGACCCAAAAGTATTATGTGGAATTTACATTATTTTATATTTACATTTGGCACTGTAACTTTTAATAGAGTAAAGGTAGAGTGATAAGAATCGTTGCTGATGCTATCAATTAAATGTATTTGATTCAGGGACGTAGCCAGCATTTTGTTTGGGGAGGTGTCCAACTCTCCATATTAGAAACGCGGCATTAGCTGTACATTTGTTTCCGTAACTTCGCTTCCATCGATTGAATAAGCTTCAAACAATTTCTCAGAATTGTTACAATTTTTTTAAATGGCATTTGTCATGCTCTGTGGCCGCGATCGTTCGGTCGCCACTCTTCGAAATAGACACTCATAGAGAAACGAGTTTCCAAACTCGGCACGACTCGTCGCAAGTTTATTATTCAAAACAAGATGATAAAAAATATTCTTATCGTAGAATAATAAACTAACAATGCGACTGGGAAGTGGTCTGGCTGACAACCATATCACACTCCGAATTCAGTTGTCTTTGTAACGTTGATGACTACACACGGTAGTAGTAGTAGTAGTCCACTAGGAGTTACGGTAATCAAGAGAGAGATTTGGTTACTTGGACATTTTTGGCTTCAAGAAATAAAATCTAAATGCAAAAATATAATAAGTTTTCACCGAAAACAAAACTATTGCGCTTCAGAATAATGGAAACCTCAAAAATGCTACTAGATATGGTCTAAAAGTACCTTCTTCAAAAATATACGGAAAAAGAACAAAAAATTGCTGTTCGTTCTTTGCTTTGAAATAGAACTAATTATCCAGCTAGATTTCAGTACCGGATACAGGTTTTCTTAAACACTCGGTACCACACCCGCTGCACCGGCACACGCAGTTTTTTTATTCCAACAACCCGGTTTTTTCAGTACTGTTTTTTTTTCAGCCAAGTACCTGTTTTCAGTTTACTAGCACCTGTACAGTATTTGTTTTTTTTTGTCAGATGTGTAAGGGAATGGACAGGCACCAAGTCCTATTGAGGTCGAAGCCCTTACGGCCATGCAGGCAAGTTAAAATATAAAAGAGAAAGGGCTTTTCTGCGAGGTAAGCAGCGGCATGTGCAAAGTGAGCGGGGTTTTTCCCGCTCGCAGCCTCAGGTTCACAAATATTAAAAAGGTAATCACATGGTAAGACGAACACAAACACAGGGAGAAAAAATTTGGAAATTGTAGTTGAACGCAGTCGGCCAGTTCAAATGCCATTCCTTTTTTGTGCTCCAGGGCCCCGATGGCGTTGAACCCTGGCCGTCTGAACCCACAAATCAATAGAAAAAATCCAGTCCAGTCCAAAATCCCCCATGGCAAAGGAAAATTTAAAATGGGGGGCCTCCCTCAAAATTCAAAATACGCCCCTGGAATGGGGATTAACGAAATTACACTAAACTAAACACTGAACATTTCACAAAATTTGGGGTAGCAGAGCTACTTAGTTCAAGCACCATGGCGACATAACCTCACGTGTGGCACTGGGACGCTGCGACACTGTGGCTGTTAATTTTTAATTCTCCTCGAGTTTTCGCGTTGTCCCGTTGCCGTGACATGCTTTCACTCACGCTATGACACGGGGCGGATCCATACCGGCCACTCGGGAGACTTCTTTGATGACGACACCGATCAAGCATAAGTTTTGCATACAATGCACTGTATTTGATCGGGTCGTATCAAATCTTCGTTAGTGTATTAACGTGACGTTGAAATCCGTCGACACACAACCAAAATAAATGCCACTCTCTCGAGTGTTACAGGTGTTTTTAGTACCTGTTCAGTACCAGTTTTTTCAGCACCTGTTTAATACCGGTTTTTTCAGCACCGGTCTTTTTCAAGTTCTTAAACACCTGTTCAACACCGAATGAACTTATACTGATAGTAAATTACCAGGTTTTCTCAGGGAAATACTCGCCCAAACGGCGTAATAACACTAAGGTCATTTTAGATCGCTCAGTCGGAATTTGACGCTAAAACTAAAAACAATTTTCCAACAAACAATTCCTGTTTTTGACCTCAAATTCGGAGTCAGCGACCCAAAATTATTTTAGTGTTTCTGCCACGCCGATTGGACGAGTATTGTCCTACGAAAATCGGGGTTCCTTTTTGAATGAATGAAATTGTCGAACAGATGAACAACGAATCGTGGCTTAAAGAAAAAACTTGAAAAAAAAAACATGCTAAAATGCTGTACAAAAGAACCTAAAATTCAGTTCATTCGGTGTTAAATAGGTGCTAAGAAAACCTAAAAAAAAAAGCGATACTGAACAGGTACTGAAAAAAAACTGAAAAAGAATGGTACTGAACAAAACCGATACTGAACAGATGCTGGTAAAAACCGGTACTGAACAAATGCTAAAAAAACCTGAAAAAGTGAGCAGGTGATAAAAAACCTTGAATAAAAACATGCACCGGGATCGGCCCATGGTGAAAAAAAAACGGGATATCGGTACTTCATAAGAACATACAGTACAGCATAAGAACGTTCCTATATCGACTTTTTGCCCTGAACTGTAGTCTTCAGAGCTAAGTCTCTGCTTATACTATTCTAAAGTCGACTCGCTGTTTTGTAAGGTTATTAACTTTAATGTAAAACTACCTTAAAAATCATTGGGAAAATGATTGGGCAGTTTTAAAGTTTCAAAAATCGATCATTTTCTACTAGTATTTTGAAGGCAGATATACCACGGCTTCGGACCTGAACCCCTCCCCTGGCTACGTCCCTGATTTGATTTATACCAAAATTGAGCTTGCTCCGGCCAATAACACCTCCATGGTCCTGTTAATATTTCTCAAGAAGTAACTATTCTCAAAATTACGCCAGGCAAATAAAATTTCGTTGAGATCTTAGGGCAAGCCCCCTTCATTGTCAATGAATTAACACAATTAACGACTTTTGGAATCCCTATTTTCGATAGCTAGGACTTTGAACTTTTCAACCAAACGTAGATCTCGATACGTTCTACATTGACTTTTGGAACCAAATTTCAGAAAATTTTCATATGAAGACACAAAAGTGCGACAGGTAAGGGTGAATCCGGCCCTCAATGCAACGAATAGAAAATACCAATAAAAAGCACTTCCAGGAAAGAATATCGCACAAATAATGTACACAATGTTGAATTTTAACATTTAACAGCAAATTTCCGTTATGCCCGCGCCGTGTGCACTTTTGAAACAGCTAATAAGCGGCGTGCAAATTTGCCAACTTAATTTAACTGTTAAAAAGTTTTCACACTTCGCGTCATGGAATTGCCACACCACATCGCACTATGCTGCCGTCGTACCCAAGCGACGCCGTTATGGTATTAAGGTACGTGTTCGTAGAGACGACTCATGAGATGATCGCTCAGCGATCGTAGTTTTACATCCAATTCCGACTCGTATTTGCATATTTTTTTGAATGGTGCTTCTTTCCGTGTGTCGACTATGGCCTAAAGGAACATGTCTGTATAGAAAACATACGCATATAGTGATCAGAATCGACGGTTCAACTGCAATCGCTGAGCGATCATCCCATGAGTCGTCTCTACGAACACAAACCTTTAGAGGAAAAGTGCTAGCCATGAACTAAAGAACTTTTACTCAAAACCACAAAGTACTATCTTTAATATTTTAAAAGTTTAGTTTCGCTTCGAAAAGGATTCAAATATACATCTTGGCCGCAAATAAAGTTGACTGAGTGCGCTTTGTATACATTTTGCATTAGTCACTCCTTGATGCGGAATGTTCCAGAGGAATGTTTGCTTAAAGTTTGTTCGCAACACAGATTTCGTGTTTATCGGTGTGAAATTCAAAAACCCATCACAGCGCGTTACTATATGCAAATAGACAAACACAAACAGGACAACAGCAAGTGTACCGTACCGTGTCGTGAAACGAACAAAAAAAATGTTGTAAGTCATGAAAAACACTCCACTTAATTTTGCCAGTGTCCAGAATGTCCTTTTTTCTTCATTCTCAATGTTTGCCAAAAAGATTTGCATTCAAGATTGTCCGGTGTAGTTCTAGTGTATATAGGTACGTTCACAAGCAAAAAGCTTAACTCTTGGACACCGTCATGGATACCGCCCCTGTTTCCAACTTTTTAGGGTTTTTTAGAAAATTTTTTTCAAAAAACCCTTATGAAATCGATTTTGTCCGTCCGTCCGTCTGTCCGTCTGTCCGTCTGTTCACTAAATAACTCGCGAACGGCTCAACCGATTGTCATGAAATTTGGTAGGAATGTGTAGAATGGTTACAGTCTTTGGCACATATACCTTAGAAGTTGGTAGGAAGAAGACAACAGGGTGTCCCGAACGTTTGAAAAAAGTCGACTTTTTTAGTTTTTATCGGAGATTGACGTATGGGTATTTAAATCAAAGATCTAAACGAGTACACCTCATATCAGTTAAAATTTTCCACTTTCGAGTAACGGTAAAAAAGTTATTGGCGTTTAAAGTTAAACTTCCTTTTCGAGCTCCGTTTTTCTAAACCGTTCTAGGGATCGATATGAAACTTTGCACGAAGATTGGTCGGTAGGGCCTTATATACGTTAAATATTAAGACTGTTGACTTTTGCAAAGGAAAAGTAAATAACAGTAAATTTGTAAAATTTCAATTTGTTCGTGTGTAGCCCCTCTTAGGTTTCCAAATATGAAAATGCTGCTAAGGGTTTTTAGAAAATTACATATAGAATATGTCTACGAATTTTCATTCGAATAACTGTATCCAAACCGTAAATATAGCCAAATAAGTATTTAGTAAGGGCCTTTCACAATGCAAGCCTCTTAAGCATTTCTTCAATGTATATCTTTTAACTTGATGAAACAATGAACATGAAATTTGGTGGAAATGCATAGAATGGTAATAGTGTTTGCCACAAAAATTTTTGAAGTTAGTAGAACCAAGTTAACAGGGTGTCCCTGGAGTGCTTTTATACAAACTGGGTAAATAGTAAATCTATTTTTGGATTGGTCTAATTAAAGGTGGAACAGAATGAAAGGCGCTAGCCTTTCATTCTGGAACGCGTTTATTTAGACCAATCCAAAAATAGATTTACAGGAAGCATTTCATTAATGTTGTGCACAATACTTATTTATTGCTTATCAAATATATGTACAAAAAATATTCACTATGCATTAAAATTCTAAAAAAAACCCTCGTATTGCGGGCGCAGCCCTCTGTACGCCGGTATTTTTTTAAAATAAATTCACCCGTCCGACTGGGGCTATGAGGAAAAATACTTCTACTATAAACGGCCTTTAATTAAAATGATAGTGTTGTCCCTGTGTAATTAGGCGCTGATAAGGCAAAAGATTTGCTCGTTGACTATACAGCTGCTTGTTTTTTTTTGTCTCGTCCTTACTGCCAAGCTGTATTGGTAGTTTGGCGCAGCCCTTACATACCTATACCAAAGACAGCTCTGGGAGTTGTAATAAATATTTTAAACGTATACAATGAAAGCATTCGGTAAACGGTCTATCTTGGCATGTTGAAAGAAAGAAATCCTGAACAGTAAACACACGGAATGGAAAAAGAAGTGGATGTCAAGGAGATGGTGTGCGATGGTATCCTTACAAATTACTAATTTATGTAAATCAATTTAACTCTTCTCCCGTCATTGTGTCATTTGTACGAATACTACATGTACCTTGGGTTCCCGAAGTGCTGTGCACTACGAATTGTAGTGACTATCTGCTTCAGGGGACTTGATTCCTATAGAATTAAAGGACCAGTGGCTGGTTGGGTTGGTTCTTTCTTCTGTGGAGTGTTCGTCCTTGGCGAATTGGATGGTATCCTTCAAGCTAGCTCTTTTTTTGTGTATCCATAACTGCAGAACGAATATGACTCGCGGGAGAAGCGTTTTCAACTTGATTATGTCGTTTATATAAAATATGGAGTTTTCGAAGGTCCAAGTGCTTGTGTTGAAATCATCGGAGAAAACTTTATGCGATATGGAGATGAGTAAACTGCTTGTAATTTGTTATATAATTAATAAATGGATGAGAAATGTTGCAAACAGCGGATTCGGGGTCATGCTAGAGTTAGTTTGGATAAATTAGAATTAAATTCGCTCTGCATAAATGGTAGGAAGAGAAGGTGGATGGAACGTAGAAAGTACATACTTCATGTATTATTGAAAGCATGAACTCATTAAATAAGGGTGTAAGCCAAGGCCACCTATATCACCAAGCCGGGAAGTAGCAAGAGAAACTGTGTAAATCAGCCCATGTCTGCATTTGTAAACACGTCCAAACGGTTTACAAATGTCCTGGAAAATTGTGCGTTCCGGGTTTCAAACACGCGAAAATCCACTAAAACTAAATATTTCTCGCGTTTTCTTTTTTATTTCATTTCACTGTTCTCACAACCTTTTGTTGCATAACATATTTACTTTTGGCAACGCAAATCGACCGGGAACTATTATTTATCGTGTTTAGTTTGTCGCGACACCGTCCGATTACCCTTTAACTCAATGTAAATTTGGAATCTTCTAGAATGATACAATTTGAAAGAAAGAAACCGTTTTTCCTGCTGCAAATAGTTTTTTATTTTGGCATATGTACATTTCGGAAGCAACTCGCTTCCTTCTTCAGTGCCTATGCTCTTCAGAGGAAGCATAGGCACTGAAGAAGGAAGCGAGTTGCTTCCGAAATGTATATATGCCAAAATAAAAAAACTATTTGCAGCAGGAAAAACTGTTTCTTTCTTTCAAATTGTGTTAGAGAAGCTGCAAACAACGGTGAAAAGAATATTATTCTAGAATGATATTATAACAACGCTCCCAACAGAAACTATGGATTTTCATCAAATCAGCTGAAAACCAGCCTCACGATTACACAACAGCACCGCAAAGCAAAGCAACGTCCCGCTAGCACGCACCGTACAGTACGAGCATAACGATCAACAGCAAAACAGCATCAGCATGCGGCATCACCACTCAACAGCAGGATGAGTCTATCTACAGACTAGAGATGTAAAGGATGTCCGCATCCGCATCCGCAATCGCGGATTATTCGCATAAAAATTAAACTCCGCATTCTCATCCTCATCTTACCAATATTTACATCCGCATCCTCATCCGCAATCCTCATTTTTGTATGCAGACAATTAGCGGATATTTGCCACTCACGTGCACGTTACATTGTTACAGCCCATTCACACTCCGGGCGACGCGATGCGATGCGATAAGCTTCCCATCGCAAGAAAAAAATTTCTTAGCATTTAAATAGGAACCAGCACGAGCCTGCTTGTACCATTCAGACTGCTTGCGATGCGACGTCGGGTTGTACGATGGAGAACTTTTCCATGTCGAATCATCGTGCTTTCAGCAGTTGCCGCAAGGTGCCTTGTCGCCGATGTGAGCGACATGGACGATGCGATTTGTGTTTGGATCGGGTTCGTAGTGGCATGGTGTATTGTATGTATGTAATCGTACATAGAGAGGCTGGTTTCGTACTGTTTGATGCTGATAGGGAGATATCTACATGAGAGGCATGCTTTGTGCAGATCGAGTTGCATTACCATTGGGAATATTTATATACATATAATACATAGGTGACGTGTTGTATAGTGTTAGAGATTTGTAGATATTAAATGAAGCGATAGAGCCGTATGTAGGTGATGTAATAATGGATTGGTCTACTAAATAGCCTTTGTGGAAATTTACAGTGCTGTCCAACCCCGATCGTAGCGTACCTGTACCCCCAAAAAAGGGTGGTATTCGGATTTGACAGTTGTGGTTGTATCTATGAATGGGTCAAAGAAGTCAGATTTGTGGTAATATGCAGTGCAGCACAACCCGGTTTGTGGCGTACGCTTACGTATAAGAAAATTTCGTACAGCGCATGTATTTGCAATGAATTATTAAAGGCAGCGGTAGATAGTTCAGTTGTGGGAACATACGGTGATGTGAAAACCGGGGTACCATTTTTGGGGCGAGCAACCCCGAGATTTTTTTCTTGTTTTGACCTCAAATTCGGATTTAGCGACCCAAATTTACCTAGTGTTTCTGCCACGCCAATTGGACGAGTATTTCCCCGAGAAAACAGGGGTACAATTTTGGGGCGGGCAACCCCAGAAATTTTTTTTTTGTTTTTGACCTCAAATTTGGAATTAGCGACCCAAATTTACCTAGTGTTTCTGTCACGCCGATTGGACGAGTATTTCCCCGAGAAAACAAAGGTTCAATTTTGGGGGCGGGCAACCCCGATTTTTTTTTTGTTTTTGACCTCAAATTCGGAATCAGCGACCCAAATTTACCTAGTGTTTCTGCCACGCCGATTGGACGAGTATTTCCCCGAGAAAACAGGGGTACCATTTTGGGAGCGGGCAACCCCAGAAAATTTTTTTTTGTTCTTGACCTCAAATTCGGAATCAGCGACCCAAATTTACCTAGTGTTTCTGCCACGCCGATTGGACGACTATTTCCCCGAGAAAACAAGGGTTCAATTTTGGGGGCCGGCAACCCCAGAAAATTTTTTTTTGTTCTTAACCTCAAATTCGGAATTAGCGACCCAAATTTACCTAGTGTTTCGACGACGAGTATTTCCCCGAGAAAACAAAGGTTCAATTTTGGGGGCGGGCAACCCCATTTTTTTTTGTTTTTGACCTCAAATTCGGAATCAGCGACCCAAATTTACCTAGTGTTTCTGCCACGCCGATTGGACGAGTATTTCCCCGAGAAAACAGGGGTACAATTTTGGGGGCGGGCAACCCCAAAATTTTTTTTTGTTTTTGACCTCAAATCCGGAATCAGCGACCCAAGTTTACCTTAGTGTTTCTGCCACGCCGATTGGACGTGTATTTCCCCGAGAAACGGGATTGCAATTTTTTGGCCGGCAGGCTCAAAAAAGTGCGCGTACGCTAGAGACTGGGTTTTAT
Source organism: Microchrysa polita (assembly GCA_949715475.1). Taxonomy (NCBI): domain Eukaryota; kingdom Metazoa; phylum Arthropoda; class Insecta; order Diptera; family Stratiomyidae; genus Microchrysa; species Microchrysa polita. The sequence continues at coordinate 7,675,755 of OX454421.1, forward strand.
TGCACTGCATGTTTCCAAAAATTACCTATTGCACCCATTCATACATATTTGAACAACAATTAACACCAAATCCAAATGCCGCCCGAAAATTGTTTTGAAACGCTTAAGCTAACACTGCAATTTTCCAGAAAGGTTACCTACGTCTTTCAGTCATTCATCATTACATGACCTACCTACAATATATCTACAACACTACATAGCCATACGGACAAGTACGTATGTATATAGAGAATACCAATTACATTATTATTACCCACGACAATCCATTCATTAATACCCACAATTATCTACAATACTACATAAATATACCGACACGTTTGTATGTATATTGAAAATATCAATGGTAGAACCATCGAAGTTTATGTCACGAACTCGATCTGAAATCATAGCCTTAGCAGCAGATCGTACGAGCCAGCGCCGTATGAAACCCCCTTGAAAAATTTGTTTTTCTTGCCATAGAAAGAAACCGCGTCGGCTCGCAGCAAATCGCATCGCATCGCATCGCCCGGCCCGGAAAAGCTCGGCGTCGCACTGTATGTGTACGCGGCCTTATGCTTGAAATACATATCGCGCAGAAGCAGCAGCATGGGCATAATTTCATAGCTGACAAATATGCTGAATGCCGAGCTTTCTGACCAGCATTTTTGTCAGCAATATAGAATAGAATGCATTGCGCTTGACATTTCGCGATGCTGCTGCTGCTGCGTAATATGTATTTCAAACATAACTATAAAGACATGCATTGAGACAAATTGTATTCTGTATCGTATACACACACAACTGAACTTCAGTTTGCCGGTCAGCTCAGCAGTTCGCAGTTTTGTGACTAGTGTTTGAGTGGTTTTGTTTTGAATGAATTGGGCTGAGGGGGGGAAGTGCTATTTTTTTAAGGTGTAGCGAAGTAAGGACGTATGTAACTTTTTTATTTTTAACCACACTAATAAGAGGAATTTAATTTTTTTCCATCTTCATGAAAAGTATGAAACCTAAACATTTTTTTTTACATATTCGATCTTATCCTCATCCGCACCCTCATCCGCTTCCTCAAAAATGTCTCCATGAATATCCGCATCCGCAACCGCATCCTCAATCTTATACTATTTTGCATCCGCATCCTCATCCGCTAAACAACATCCGTTACATCTCTACTACAGACATCAAAGTGTACGCACATGGTATATACGGAAGACTTTTTTCTTGCGCTTTTATCGTTACAGATTGAAGAACTTTGACAATGTCAACGAGCAACGTGATCGAGAGGCAGGAAAAATGAAGAGGATGCTTACGCCTCTAATCCCTAACACTGCGGAAGCGGTACCGGAGCATTTGAAATCGTTTTTTGAGCAGCAGGCGGTGTTAATTGCTGAACTGCGTGCAGAGATGGCCGAACTGAAGCTTGAGCAAAGCCAATCGAGTTGCTGAGAGAGGAGATCGCTAGTCTGAAGGGGAATCCGAAGAAGACAGAGAAGAAGCCGATTGTGAAAATGGATCGGGGCCGGGTGGCCCTTCTATTCGAGAGTCCAATTCACCACTAGTCTCTCCATCTCGGAGAGGGATGACGAATCAATTTGAGCCGCTTTGTGAGGATGAGTAGCAAATGGATGCCGAGGATGTCAATGTTGCCGCCGTACAATTGGCCGACAGTGAACGACAATTTTTTGAGCCGGAAACGGACGATATTTTCACTTTTGTTCGCTGCCAGCCCAGACGACCGAGGAGTTCAGTGCGGTTGAGTGCTGCCAAGGTGAGTGTTGCCCCTAATGTTCCACCCCGTAAATATAGAGTCCCTCCCGTTAGGGCCTTTGACGATATAATTTTTAGGTAATGAAAAGTCGGGCTCCGCCTTTCGTCGTTTCTCCGGTCCCGGCGAAAAACCGGGGGACTATGATATCTGTCAATCAAATCCTTACGCCCTGCGCAATTTTCTAATCAGCTAATCAGATTCTACACGATCAGGAAACGTGAAATGGAAAGCTCAAGGCTAAAAGCTCACACGTATTCTTGAGCTCCAAGAAAATCATAATTTTGTCGTGTGTGTGTGTATTCATTTTCAATGCCTGAGATCGGGAAATTTTCAGATTTTCAACTTAGTATGTAAGTTATGTAGATTAAACTTTCATGGAACACGGAAAGGCGGAAAAGTGTTAACATTTTTTTTAGGAAGATAAACCTCGCCAGAACTTATTGTATGACTTATTGTATGCCTTGGTCACCTCGTCGTGTACACATTTCCATAAGATGAAAACAACATTATTCCACTATAACGACATGACCTTTAAAACAACTTGAACCTCAAGCAATTTGAATCAACGCCAAATCGCTAAAAGGATAATAAAACATACCGAAACGAATGTTTTCTACTTATTTCCACATTTGTCCAGGATTTATTTATCATTTCCATTTTCGAATGAGTTTCGTATAATAACATCAGTGCGCACAAAACTGGGAATAACGTCTAGTAAATCCTCCAACAAGGCTTGCATTTTTCTCGTAAACATACTCCTAGAATCAGAACCATATACAGTTCCGTTCGTATCCGCATTATGAATTTTGTGAGAGAAACTATTTCCTTTCCGTTTCTTGTTCATATAATAATTTGAAATTACGGGTTTTCACAGAATTTTCAACTTACACTGCTCTGTGTGGCCATAAACGAGTATAGTTTAACCGGGCGCGGTATAGCCAGAATTGAAAGCCTTCTCTATATGTATTGGCAACTTCCGAAGGACACCATCGTGGCTTATGGCATTTGAATGGTATTCGGAAAACTCTTGAAATTCCAATAAGTTTTGTGTTTGCATTTCTCCGTGTAGTTTTTGAGGGAAAACTGTTGGCATTGCAATTCTGCCAATTTTCCATCTAAACAATTTAAATTTTACGTAGTCAAAGCCAAACGGAAAGATCGGAAATGGAGTCGGAAGTATCGAGCGTGAGGGAACTGCTTAGTGTTTTCTTGAAAGATGACAATAGGGTATAAAGTTTGCCTGAGATTCAAGGAATTCAAGTTTCAATATGTGAAATGTTTCCAAGGAGTGCATTTAGTTATTTAGACAAGAAAGATATAGCGATTACTCTCCCATTCCTTGACACTTGCTAATGTTTGTCTGCGTGCCGTTGTCAGACCCCATACTTTTTTGACACCAGCATAAACAAACTTTTCGCGATATCTTCCGCATTTTTTTCCATTCTGCACGTTTGCACCTATTCTATAGCCATTTCATATGCTTTGTTCTTTGTACATAACATGACTTTCCATTCTCACTAGCATATCTTGCCGAGGCAAAAGTGCAAAACATATGAATATGGTACGAGTCTATACTACATAGAACTGCAACTGCTATCGAATCTCAAAGCTTCTGGATACTGCTCTGCCTGCTCTGACCATATACGTACACATTTCCAAACAATAAACACAAAACTAGTGCAAGTCCTTGTTATCCCGAAAATTCTCCATAGAGTTTTTGGGAAATTGGCTCGGAGCCAGATAAATCCGAGGAAAATGTCGTCCAACAACTTCACTCGTATTGCATTCAATTTCTCAGTTCATGTATACGAAATACAAAGCACATCCAGCAAAACACTGAAAATGGAACAACAATACAGAGAGAGAGAGAGAGGAAAAACAGGCGAAAAAAAATGTAAGGATGCAAGTTCGACGCGGAAGTAAAATTTTAGGTTTCACGATTCCGGAGCTAGCCCAAGCTTGCCTGTGCCATATTTGTGTAGTTGTAGTTTTAGCAGCCGCGGCGAATGGTTCATATTTTAAACGAACCATGCAAGGGCGAACCCAAGGGGGGGATTTGGGGGATGAAACACCCCCCGAAATTTTAGAATGAAAATTATAGGTATGAATAAAGTTCACACAACATATCTTTATTGATAAATCAAATACCTGTGTGATGATTTTCACTATGCCCGACGTCAGACTATCGTCTTAGAGTGCCCATTGACCTTCCAATCGATTGAAGCAATTTTTTGATTGCCCGATAAATTGGAAGGTGTCTGTGACCATCTAATCGATTTTTTTATTGGACGTGTGGAACATATTGCCATGCAATTTTTCATACAATCTGTCATGAGTGCTGCGCCTGAGTGCTGTATTTACATCTGCAGCGTCTCAGGTTACTTAATGTGATAGGTGACAGAAACCGTCTAACTCAACCACTAAAGCAGCATCTTCGAGGCACGCCCATGATGGCCTTTACTAAACGATTAAACCCTATCATGGTTTAGCGATGTGCCGACAACTTATCCTAAGAAAAACTTCAAGTCGAGAAACCTGAAACAAAAGCCTCGGATTGGACGGATACAAAACAACGACGACCCCGCAAACGAACAACTGATTACTCTTTCGAATCCTGGAATGTACGCTCCCTGAACAGACCGGGGGCCTTAAGGGCCCTCCTGGATCAGGTAGAACAATACAAGCTGAGCATAGTTGCAATCCAGGAAACTAAATGGCTTAAAAGCGAGATTAACGACCTCAATTCGCACACTATATTTACGGCTTTTCAGGACAGATTAATGATCAATTCTTTCGTTAATAGTATGAATAGATGGTGAGTTGTTGACATATTCAACATTTGCAGTCGCGTTCAAGAATAAATACCTTCCTTAAATAGCGCAGACATCTCAAGTTTCAATTGTCAAAATGACGAAGACGAACGAAAATTGAGTGTCTAGACAGGCCCATTCTCCATTGAAAGTAGCAATGGATCTTCCATCGCCACAAAATATATAATTTTCGCTATGTTGTGTTGTCTCGTGTGGACCGCGAGATTGTCATTTCAGATTGCGCGATAAATTGCATAGTGTATACGTATCTTGACTCGCTGGTTTGTCGACAGACATCTGTTACATGATTTCTTGAGTCCGAATTAAAAAAGTAAAGGTTTTCTCATTTAAACCTTTTTGAATGTTCTTAGTAACTGTGGTTAGCCATTCCTATCAATAGGTCATCCTATATCCTTTATTCAACATTGTGAACAAATTTTTCTAAGCTGAGCAATCAATCGATATTTAAATACTCTCCAATAACTGGATTATGGGCAGCGCCCGCTCTAGCACTTACGCCGCCCCTGGCAAAACTGCCGCACCTAAGATTTGTTTTTTGAAAATGTTCATGGGATGTGTCGACTTTATTTTACCAGGAAGGATGCTTTTCTGACACATTTTGAGTTATTTGAATCCCACTTAGAAATAAGTTTTCCATTCTTAAGATTCCATACGAAAACAGAAAAGAAACCGGAAAAGAAGAGTCGTTCCTATCCAACTCAACCGTTATGCTCATCGAGTGCTGAATGTAAACTTTTTTATCACTATGAACTTGAGCATGTCAATCTAGACTGCAATTTCCCGAGGAAGACGTATTGGTGATGTAGTAGTCGTTAAGAAATGCGCCTAAAAAGTTTTAACGATGAAACACTATATTACTGACATCCAAAAGGTGGACAGCTTACGTCCCTAAGATTGCAGTAATGCCAATTTGATCCCCCTATAGTGCCTCAATATCGGTAATCTCACGGAATACTACTGAGTGAAATGAACTGAGACGAAAAACCAGGGTATGCCAAGAAGCAGACTTCAGCTTTAATGTAGTTTTCCGTCTATGAAGTACTACCCAAAATACCGGCGCTCGCTAGAGCGGGCGCTGATTATTGGCCCAATTTTACGCAAGAACCTTCAAAGAGCATTATGAGCAAAAACCTTTGTAATTTATGGATTGTTCTGATGACTGTTGAGTTAAGTTGCGCCTCTTTGGTGCAAACAGAGTATAATACTTAGAGATCCCAGCTTGACCATACCCAAAATTCTATAGCTCACTAAAGGTTTGTGTTCGTAGAGACGACTCATGGGATGATCGCTCAGCGATCGTAGTTTAACAACCAATTCCGAGTCCTATTTACATATTTTTTGAATGTGGCGACATACCTTGTATCAACTATGGCCTAAAGCAGTGGTTCTTAACCTTTTGCACACGAGGGACCACTTGATCAAACTCGTTAGTTGTTGCGGACCACCAAATTGCAATTGTGATAAGAACGATACAAAACATGAAATCTTGTACCGAAGACTACTTCTTGCGGTGACCGTACTGCACCTTGGTAATATCAATAGGGTAACTAATAGAATTAATTCAATTTACCTTTGGAACACAACTTATTGTTATCTTGTCGTTGACGTTTTCGATTAGAAAAATGTGGAAATAACGCCAAAGGGATATTGCTGCTTTTAAGACCATCATCCAGAAAAAGTCGACTGACAGAGATTGTTTTGCAAAGGACTCTGGGTGTGATTTTGCTAAGTCTAAACGAATTTCAAAACCCTCATTAATTTTTGTAAAGGGTACGCTTTGTTTCATCCAGAGATGGCTCATAATTTTTAAATCCAGTTTTGATTATCAGATTATAAAGCCCTTCCTTACAGTTCTTACTGGAAGAACAACAATTTTTACATAAACTCCTATAAATATGGCATTGCTGGTTCATGTTGCACCAACAGAAACCTGAATTATCTTAATTCAGCAATGTAAATTACCATTGTGATCTGGCCGGAAAAGAATAGATTTTCAAAATATTCATCATCTTAAACACCTGAACTGTTTACCTACAATTATGACAACCCTCAAGTCTATAAAGACACGTAGCTACTGCACATAAAGTGACCATTCCTATCAAGCTCTCGGCCGTCTCGGCTCATCGCAATCATCTTGCGTTCGTCATATAAAAAATAAGCATATAAAACAAATTTTGACGGTATTTCATTTCATCGTACACTGTAAAAACAAGGTTGAATTTTACATCGAAAACTCGTTGAATTTTACACCTTTTTCTCGCAAAATTACAGTAAACGTTTATTTTTCAACAAAATTTCTAGTATAACCACAAAATAGTGTAATATTACACAGATTTTTCAATATTACTCTATCTCAGTGTAATTTTACACCATGTGTCATTACTAGAGACCGGATTATATGCAAATGCATAACTGCATATGCATTTGCATGTATTGCCCATTTTACTGGGTTTTTGCATATTATATTGATAATGCATTGATGATGCATATTTTCTAGTATAATTCTCGATTTGCACATTTGAAAATAGAGAAAAAGAAAGCATTACCATCAACTGCGAGTACTCAATTCTATGCCAACCTTGAGAATGTAGCATCTCCTAGTTAAAAGACTCCATCCAACTAATGAAAAGTGTACAAAGATTGAACGCTGAGCTACCCGCTATATTCGCAGAAAAACTCAAGGAAAAGTTTCACAAGATCCTTGATAACAACCCTGGAAACGAAGAAATATGTGAAATTGACAATTATATCAACGGTACCGGCAAAACTTTACCTGGCAAAAAATCTGCTAATATGGCGCCTAAATTTAAATATTGTCCAGTGACATCGGCTGATGTTGAACGTTCCTTCTCAAATTAAGACAATTAAATGACAGGAGACATTTTGTCTTTTGTCTTACTACGGAGCATTTCCTAAGTAACAATTTTATTCCTAATACTTCGTAAAATACTCTCTTGTAACAATAATAGGGGCGTTTTACAATGTATAACCACTGAATCTTCTTCTTCTTCTTCCTTGCCTCGTTCTTTATACCGCTCCATGGTTCCGCGTTGCTCGACCTGCGGTGTAGGCACATCGCCCGTTTTGGCGATAATTTCTCAGCATATTTCTACAGGCAGCTCTATCTTGGATCGTGTCATCGCCGAGACCAATGCGTTGTTGTTGCTTTTTCATTTGACACATCCAGTTGTTCTTCGGTCTGCCTCTGGCCTTGGGTCCATCAAGTGGAACTTCCATTGATATCGCTCTCTTTGCGGGGTTCTCAGGCGGACGCCTTTGAACATGGCAATACCAATCCATTCGTCGGTCTTCGAGCTTTTCGGTGATTGGTTGGTCTATGGACAAGCTGCCTCGGATGTAGCTACTCTTGATGTGGTCCCTTTTGGTTACACCAACTGACATGCGTAACATTTTCATTTCAGTCGCTGTCATTTCTTTCGCGTAACCTTCATACATGGTCCAGCATTCTGATCCATACATGAGTGCGGGACGTACAACCGTTTTGTACAACTTGCCCTTTAGCTTCAGTGGCATTTTCTTATCGCAGAAAACTCCAGAGTTTTCTCGCCACCTCATCCACCCAACCTTTGTGCGATGTTTGATGTCATCATCGCATGTAGCTCCGCTGTTCACCATCGAGCCAAGGTACTTGAACTTGGTACAAGACTTAAGCTGCTCTCCTTTGACGTACATTTCTGGTATCGGTGCATTTGGGTCTGAGAATTGGCAGCATAAGAACTCAGTCTTTGTTATACTTACCCTCAGTCCATGCTCCTCCAGAATGTCACACCATTTTGTAAGCGCAGCTTGCAAGGCAACGATGTTTGGGCTACTGAGGACTATATCATCAGCAAAAAGAAGAGATATTTCTAGGCCGTCGGAGACACGTGTTAATAAGTAGCACATGATGATGTTGAAGAGCAACGGACTCAATACACTGCCCTGGTGTACTCCGACATTCACCGGAAATTCTTCTGATTCACCGGCTGTGCATCTAACCTTAGTCGTAGCTCCATCATACATGTCTCGTATCATCCTGACGTATGCCTCAGGGACATTAAGTGCTCTCAAGGCCAACCATATTAGATCACGAGGTACTCTATCGAATGCCTTCTCCAAATCGATGAACACAAAGTACAAGTCCTTTCGTGCTGCTCTATACTTTTCCATCGCAATACGAATGCACTGAATCGCATCGACCGTAGATCGACCTTCAACAAAGCCGCATTGATTGTCATTCAACCGCACAATCTTTCTCAATCGGTTGCAGACAACTCGCTCGTAGATCTTTAGTGTATGAGGTGTTAACTTTATAGCCCTATAGTTGTTGAGTTTGCGTGAGTCTCCCTTGTTCTTATAGAAAGGAAGAAGAAAACTTTCCCTGAAAGCATCAGGCATCGGTTGCCCACCTTTGATTTTGTTGAAGAGAACTGTGAGCCAACTAAGCCCGACATTTTCCATTTTCAACCAAAATTCCGCGGGGATTTTGTCCGGTCCGACTGCCTTTCCGCGTTTCATCTGATGCATTGCCTCCATCACCTCTTCCTCTGAGATATCTTCAATATTTGTGGTATTCGGCTCAGCATCTTGAAAAGCTGCTCGAGGAAATTCTTCATTTAGAAGTTCGTCAAAATACTCTCGCATCCTGCTACAAATTGCCGTATCGTCAATCAGCAACATTCCTTGCGAGTCCTCCACGTACTTTGGCGCCTGTATTTCCCGAGCGTTCCTTCTCCTTTGGGCTGCGACCCTAAATATCCCGGCGTCGTGCTTAGGTCTCTCGCGCAAAGACGGTCCTTCGGTCGCAGTCTGAGTTTCTAATTCTTGGTAGAATTTCTCAGCTGCCTTCGCCTTTGCTTGAGCTACCAAGCGCTTTACTTTCTTCCGGCATTGCATATAATTTTCGCGAAGTTGAACCCGTTCGGCTTCACTGCTTGACTCACATTTCGTCCATGCCTTAAATGCGTTCGATTTGGCTTGCACTGCTTCCTTAGTTTCGGTGTTCCACCACCATGTTTCTTTCTTCGTGTGGAGTGGACCTTTCGAAACTCCAAGTGCCTTTTCCGCCTCACCTACTGACATTTCAGCGAAACTATTCCACATTTGTGTTGGACTGTGCTCGGTGCAGTTTATGTTGTTTTGAAACCACTCCGTCATTTTATCAATGAATGGAGTTACTACAGGTTCAAAGTTGTCGTTTGTGAGATTGTGCCACTTGATTTTTTCGACAGGCTTGGGAGTTCTTCTACTTCTTGCTCCTCTTGCTTTCAAAATAAATTCTGACAGGAGCAAACGATGTTGGCTGACGACAGATTCACCCAAGATCACCTTGCAGTCTCTTACCCACCTTCTCATAAAATCGAAACAGAGGTGGTAATCGATCTGCGTTTCGTGTTTCCTATCTCCGTGTCCACTACTGTAGGTGATTAGGTGTCTCTCGTTTTTCACAAACCATGTATTTAGGATGACCAAACCATGCGATCTGCACATGGTCAGAATAGCTTCACCTTCGTCATTTCTGACCGTTGAAGGGCTACCCTTTCCACCATGGCAATCCTCGTAATCATAATTTGATTCACCCACATGGCCATTTAAATCTCCTCCCAAGAACACCAATTCGGTATCTGGAATGGTCTGAATTAGGGTGTCAACGTCGTTCCAAAATGCCTCTTTTTCTTCTGGTGGCAGTCCCACTTGGGGAGCGTAGGCACTTATTACGTTCCACACCCTTCCGCAGATAACCAATTTGATGCTGATCAAGCGGTCACTTCTCTTCGCGACACTTATTATACTGCCAAGTAAAGACGACGCCAGAATAATGCCAACTCCGTATAACCACTGAATAATAGTCCAATAATGGCATTTGGCGCCGTTTTTAATCCAATAGTACCTTATTGTAGCACTAAATTATGCTTCAAAAAAGGCGTACGTCTTTTGCTTTATATCATCATTTTCTGTCATTAAACGAATTTGCAAAAAAAAATTTAAAAAAAAATTTCCGCAGCTAGCATCGAACCCGTGTCTGTTGATTACCCGTCCTACAGGCTACCACTCAGCCAACCTCACATATAGTCAGCATTGCTCGTCAACGCTACAAATGGTTAGTTGATTCTATAGAAATGCTTGACAATTCTTTATCGAATCTCCTGCAATGCACCCTATATCAATCAGGTGACGTTGATTAAATCCACACAGTTCTCAATAAAATGCAGTCAATTTCTCCGCAGAAATCACCTTAATTGGTTCCGAAGATAACAATGAGTAAGTGTTTCATGCAAGATTTCAAGGATTTCTATTGAAGAAATTATGTATTTCAGAGCACTTCATAAGTGTCAATTCATTAAAAAATCAGAAAGTCCATCCTTCTATAAAACTACGGTGAAAAAATTATTGGATGACCATACGAATGTCACACTATAAAAATGAAACCGACTGTGCTATAGAAGAATATATGAATGTGTGTGAGTTAACTTAGAGAGACTATTGCATTTGTGTGCTGTATCATCCAATAAACACAAGAGTGGAGTATTTAAAGAAGTATCTTTTTAGGTTAACGTTTAGAGACAGTTTTATCGAAGTTTTATACCACCATCTTTAAATTTAGTCCATAATGATGATAGAAGCTTTCCGGAAAATCCTTTTTGGATGTTTTATCGGATCAAAATATTTATTTAAGCGATGTCACACGATAAATTGATATCGTGGTACTATGTATATGATTGCTACAGTGTGAAGTGCTTCTTTAAAGCTAACGAATTGTTGCTTGGGTTCCGAAGCAACAATTCGTTTGCTTTAAAGAAGCACTTCACACTGTAGCAACCACATAGTACCACGGAATTCATTTATCGTGTGACATCGCTTAAAGTAATATTTTGATCCGATAAACCATCCTTAAAGTATTTTCCGGAAAGCTTCTGTCATCATTATGGAATAAATTCAAAGATTGTGGTATAAAACTTCGATAAAACTGTCTCTAAACGTCAACCTAAAAAAGACACTCCGTTAAATACTCCACTCTTGTGTTTTATTGGATGATACAGCACACACATGCAATAGTCTCTCTAGTTAACTCACACACATGCATATATTCTTCTATAGCACAGTCGGTGTCATTTTTATCGTGTGACATTCGTATGGTCATCCAATAAATTGTTCAGCCTAGTTTTATTGAAGGATGGACTTTGTGATTTATTGAATTGACACTTATGAAGTGCTCCGGAATACCACGTTTCTTGAATTGAATTCATTGAAATATTGCATGAAACTAACATTTTCTCACTCCTTGTTAACTTATGAATCAATTAAGATAATCTCAGCGCAGAAAATGTCTGCATTTTGTTGATGAATGTGTGGATTTATTCAACTTCAATTGACTGACATATAAAGAAGAAGGTGCAATGGAGAAGAGTCGATAAAGAAGTGTTGAGCACTTGTAGTGTTTACGAGCAATGTAAACTATATGTGAGGTTGGCCGAGTGGTTAGGGCGTCGGACTGGCGTCCGACAGTCGCTGGTTCAACGCTGGCTGGGGGATTTTTTTTTTCTTTTTTTTCACGAGAAAATGATGACATAACACATTGATGTATGTCTTTTTCAAAGCTTAGTTCAGTGCTACAATAAGGTGCAATTGGATCAAAAAACGGCGCCAAACGCCATTATTGGACTATTATTCAGAGTTTATACCCTGTAAAGTGCCCCTATTGTCGTTAGAAGATAATATTTTACGAAGTATTATAGGGATGAAATTGTTACTTGGGTTTGAACACTATATAATCGTTAATTACTAGAAAAACAACCAATCTTTGGCTGGAACCAACTAAAATGTGTTTTCCGTGCTCTAGAGTGCTAATAAAGACTGAATAATAAGTCTTTTCTTTCATTTTATATTGCATATTTTGTCATTTTAGTTGCATATTTCAAAGGTTTATTATGCATATTTGCATGCTTATTTCAGCCTTTTTAAGTTGCATATAATCCGGTCCCTAGTCATTACTTTATTCTTGTGTAACTTCACATTTTCAGTGTATATTTACCAATTTTGGTGTAAAAAATACACCTACATTTGTGTGAAACTGACTTTTGTGAATTATTGCATTTGTTCTGTGTGCAGTTAGTCTGTTCCGTCCGAAGTGCGTTCGTGTGAGCATCATATTATTGTTGTGTTGTAGCGCTTTTTTGCTCTTGAACCGAAAGGGGTGTGGCAGCTCTTGGCCGTTGCAATAACGGGTAGCTCCAGGACGATTTACACCGAAGAACGGGCTGCCGTAAATATTATTATAAACCCGGATGTAAATTTACATATTTGCCGGTGTAAATTTACATTTTTTTCGTGCAAATTTGCTTATTTCTGATTTAAATTTACTTAAGTCTAAGAGTAAGTTTACTTATTTACGTGTGCAAATTTACACCAATTTTGTAGTAAATATTTACACCGTAAAGCGTAAAATTGCTCTCGTTCATATAGTGGTGTAAATTTACTACTATAATAGAAGGAAAAAAAGTTTCCTCCTATTATTGGAGTAAAATTTTTTTAGAGTGTAATAAGCTCACATTAACTAACATTTCTTTTTGCGACCAATACAATGCATTACACTTAATATCTTACACAGTGTACAACGGTCAAAATCTCAATGAAAACAGTCCTGCTTAGTCAAAACGGACTCCCATCCGCTTCCAACATTAAAGTTTCTATTAGAAAGTTAAGTTTGAGCTGCGTGAAATTGGAGAATTGTCGTATCGGATTATGAGGGAACCACAAACGGCTTAGCGGACCACCTAGGGTCGCCTCAGGGACCACCAGTGGTCCGCGGACCACCGGTTAAGAACCGTTGGCCTAAAGGAACATATCGGTATAGAAAATATACGCATAAAATGCTAGGAACCGATAGTTTAAGTGCAATCGCTGAGCGATCATCCCATGAGTCGTCTCTACGAACACAAACCTTTACGCATTTTTCTGGCATATTAGTAAAAATGAATGTCTTTTGAAAGAACAGTTACCCGAAGATCTATCAATCAAAATGTTGTTATGATTTCGGATTTGAGGGCCCCTTTGGCTTGGGGGCCCGTGTTCCACTGCCCACATGGAACACCGTACGTTACGCCACTGATGGGCACTCTTAAGCCTAAGGTCTAAGAACATCTAAAGCGTTGGATTTCATGAGCCACTTTGCAAATACAAATCACCCCCCGAAATAAATTCCTGGGTTCGCCCCTGGAACCATGTATAGATTGCATCCATAAATTATGTTTGTGAACATATTACGACCGGGCTCTGGGTGAAAATAATAGAAACATGTCAGCATGTACGCTCGAGTTGTGAATGGAAAATTATGAAATTAGGGCAGCCATTTGTAGAGTACCTATATTAAAGTTTTTAGTTGTTTCACCCGTTTGTATAAATATATCCTTAAGCCCGTCAGAGTTTGGTTTATTACCGAATTTGCTCAAACAAGGACTTAACGTAAGCTGACCATACGTACAGCATTTCGCTGTACAGTACAGCATTCATACCTATCGTACAGCATTGAGAAGCGTACAGCAAAATGTACAACATTACTGACGACCTCTCTTCGTGACGTCCTCGGAAGTCTGGTCGTGGTCACTACTCACTGAAAAATTATATTTTCTTGGATTTCAAGAAACTTGGAAGAAATCGATCCCAAACTATAGACCAAACTCATAATAAACAAATCAATATCCTTAAAAGTAAATTTGTTCGTTATTGACCAGAGTCAGGGGGCAACGAGACACAAAATCTAAAAAAAGCCTAAAAAGAATTCTTTCATTCTGGAAATCCTGCTGACTGATTACAGTATTCGATTCAGGTGCAAAACTTCAAAAGTAATATCCTCGGTCGGGCGCACCCGGCCTGGTAGGCCACCCATCTATTTTGGTCCTTTTTTCTAATACTTATACTACTATACATGTCACAAATACTTTCGGAATTTATTTATTAGTATCTGAGGAAAGCAATATTAAACTAAATTCAATACTAAGAAACATATGAAGAAACAGAATAATACCCAAACAAAATTGTGGATTTTCTAGAAAAAGCGAAGAAAGAAGATTTTAAGAACCAAGCTCTATAAAAAAATTGAAGTGAATGAAAGGCAGGCAGTCGTTATTAGGAACATTAACATACCCCTTGAGGCTCTAAAATTAAATGTAGAAGAACATCCTTGATGTAGCGCTTTCTCGGAGGTTAGGCACACTCTAAATTGTATCGCGATGAGGGCAGGCGCCCTTTTAAGCCAGACCCCCCAGACACAACTGTCCAAATGTCCATGGAAGACTGGAGGTAGGCGTTTTATGAGATTCTTAAAGTTAGACCAGTAAACGGAGTTGTAAAGTTTTGGACCTCTCTACCATTGAATTTGGTTGTGACCTGTATAGTAATTAAATTCCAGACTGGTCCGCAGATAGCTACGGTTTGGGAAACGCAGCTATAAAGATAATGCGAATTTTCTAAGTCGATAGACTATTCTGTGTTGTTTTTGGGACACCATTTATTATGGAAAACTGGGCAATAATACTTTACCATAAAGGAGTACAACGAACTCGAGATTTGTGCATTGTTTCAACTCTTTTAGCCGAAGAAAAGTAAGCCAAAATATGGCCATCGAACGGCAAAAATCCTGCATCGCTGGATTTTTGCAGGATGGTTGGGGATGGCCCCCAGGTTATGGGAAAACAAGTCCCCATCGATTGGAGGTCCGCAACCTTATAAAAAGGGAGGAAGGGGGTATTTTTTCCGTTTTTTTTTTTTGTGATTATTTCAAAGATGGCAAGAGATACAGAACTTGGGGGCGAGGCTAATTTCAGGCGCGGTCGAAATTTGGATGCCCTTCGCTCTCCTTGGGCTAAAAGTTTTGTCGGGCGTACCTATGACTTGTATTTAAACCCCCTCCTCATTCTTTTTCTTCCGTCTTGACAAAAGTTGTGGGCTTGATTGAAATTAGTGGGCAAATAAAAATATTTACTCAGAAAATTTTATTGGGGTTGCGGGAGCATGACCCCACAGTACGATTCCATTCGTTTTGAACTTTTTTCTTGCTTTTGTAAGGTCACATTAATTCAAGGTTTGGTGAAATTGGTGCAAAAAATTTTTCTTAGAAGAACCAAAATGGGGGTTGGGTTTGTATGGCCACCCCATTACCCCATGGTCAGATTTGCTCAATTCTAAGATATGTTTTGTGTCATCAAGAGAAACACATTTGTGTGAAATTTGGTTGAAATTGTTGCACAAATAAAAAAGTTTTTCTTAGAAGAACCTAACTTGGGGGGTTAGGTTAAGCTGACCAGACGTACAGCATTTTGCTGTACAGTACAGCATTTTGACCGGTCGTACAGCATTAGTAAATGTACAGCAAAATGTACAGCATTCTCAATGCATATATAAAAGAAACCTTGGTGAGGCTTGTTTTGTCTGTTTTAAAGGTGTTTTTAGCAAGATAGTCGCACTTTCATTTGCCAAATGTTCATTTAAGTCAACTCGGGAACACTTTGATCGATCGTTCTGAAACTTAACACACTTATAACTACTTGGAGCTCATATTTCCTACCCTCCGCGTTCGACAGTTACAGCTGCCTAATTCGTACTTTTGTCTATTCTAATCGAAAATTGTCCATAAAAATTGTCCAATAAATTTGAGATTTGGCAGATTTTTGTAGCAGCACACTGTTCACATTTGGTGAAAATTTCAAGGCACTAACTGTCAAGATTCAGAAGGCAAAAAATGCGACTTAAGGTGTAAAGTTGGACTCCTGTACGATCGATATTTAGCGAGATTCGTACTTTTATATTTGCCAATCGTTTATTTCCGATAATTCGGGAACACTTTGACCGACCTTTCTGAATTGGAACAGTTATAGTTTTTTAGAGTACTTGGCGCTGACATTTTCTATCCGCGTTCGTAGGGCCGAATTTCCCATATGTGCAAACTGGGCAACTGCACCGGGCAGCAGATTTCAATGGGCGTAATTATTTTTTAATCCTGCTATTGGCTTTAAATTTTGTGAATGATGCATTTTGAAAATTCAGCGGGGTTTGTTTTAATTTATTCTAGTTACGTGTATTCGCCAATCCAGGGCACAACTTCACCTGAAATTGTAAAGGACCTTCAATTGTACTGTGCGTAAAGCAGCTCAGCTAGAAGAATTCACTCCGAACCGCCTACTGGCGGCGGGTAATTAGGGTAGAAATCATCTTCGTAACGCATTAGCTTCACTTAAACCTTCCGGCGGGCGCAATACTAATCCTAACACGATCGGACGCAATGCATCTGACAGATTAAGTGCAGAAAATAGGATGAAACTAAGTTCTTGTATATTTTAGACTCTTATTTATTGTTGCATTGTCTTTTTGAAACAGTTCTACGAAATTTTAGAAACAAATACTGGCTCACAAAGTGTGATACCCTGCACATTTTCAATTTTCTAAGAATATTCCGCTTTCAATCGCTTCAATATTTAAAAAACCTCCAACAACTCGACGGGTTAAAAAATGTGAGCTTATTTTACTAAAAACACACTATTGAACGATTTGGTGCGCCTAAAAGTCAAAACAACGTTATTACGCAATGTGAAGAGTATAACAAGTGGAAATTTTCATGGGGAAAATAACACAATCGGGCGCAATACGTCTGAGAGATTATTTCATCTCCTCCCGCCCCTCAGACATATGTTAGATAGAAACTGGAAACTGCATTGGGTAGTTGATCGAAAAGGATTAAGCTACTGTGAGTTTCAGATCTCACCGTTTTCATATCGCTGATTTGCGCAACAAAAACTGGTCACTTAATCTGTCAGATGCATTGCGCCCGCCCGAAGGTTAAACAAGGAATATCCCTGTCCTATATGCATCCGTCACATTTTTTTTTTTATTTATAGAAGGCCTAGACGAGCTTTTGGCTGTAACAATCAACTAAGTTTTGAGCCTACATTAAATGGTGGATATGTTTTTAGTACACTAGCACTTGGCCGAGAACTGATTCTCCGACTACAAGCCTACACCTAATACCCCCGAATTGGAAAAAATAGTAATAATGTCTTTGTCATAACGATCCTTACGATTATAAATTGGCTTCAAGAAAGTAACTCATCTAAGCACATACACTCTTCATATTGGGCTTGGTCACTTTCTTAGGTTTTCCCAGCGCCCGCTCTAGCACTTACGCCGCCCCGGGGAAGAGAACAAATTGCCACCCCTTAGGTGAAATACCAGGCAGATTGATTAGATAGCACATGTTATATCGTTGTTGTTGTAGAAGCGATTTAAGAGACTTTTTATTCTTGAATCGACTGATTTTGGCAGCTCTTGGTTGTTGTAACACATCGGTTCCACAATGGCTGCCGTAGTATCACATCAACATCAACACAAAAATTCATAGTCACGCTATAGTAATTCAGAGAATAAAATGTCTACCCACAGAGAAAGCCCAGATAGTATGTAGTAGAAACCAGTTCCGACATCATTCATACTCTTAAGCGCAATTCATTTCAGTTCAGCAAGGCCTTAGAGAGTTTGTCTGAAATTCCAAAATTAAAGCTAAGTAGTAGGGATGTCAAAAACCGGACGGTTAATTCGAAAACCGGTACTTTCAAAATGGTTAACCGGTTTTTTCGGTTTTTTCATCCTCCCGGTTTTAACCCGGACGGTCTACATCATCTATTAGTGCAGTCATATTAGCATTTCAAATAGAAAAAAATAGTGTAAGGTTAATTCTTGTGGTTTTTGAATCAGTGGGCTCCTAGGAATCTAAAACTTATTTTGCTAAAAAAAATTTTGATCGGAAAGGTCCCAAAAAGGACAAAAAAGGATACTCTTTAATCCTTGACCGGAGGTCGGCATGCGGGGTATCAAATCAAAGGGGACGTCAAGAACATTACATATCCGTGTTTGTTCCATGATTCCAGGACCCTCAACGGAATAAATGGAGATTAAATGGAGAATTATTATAATAATTATTGTGTTTCCCGTGTATCTTTCCGAAGCCCTAATTACGAGAGTAATTCAAATTGTCACTAGGTTTCTCACTTTTCCGAATCTATAATAGCTAAAGATTCTACCATTACATTTGCTAAGAAAAAAAAATGATCGGAAAGCTCTCAAAAAGGACACTAATTACAAACCTTGATCGAACGTGGGCATGCGGGGTGCCATAGAGGACGTAGAGTAAATTCCATATCTGGCGTTTATTACTTGTTTCAAGGACCCTCACAGGAGAAAATTGGGATCCAATGGAAAATTTTCATATTTCTCGTATATTTATCTTTCCAAAGCCGTAATTTTTCGTTTTAGCCCGAATCTTTCCATTTAGTGTCCTTGAAACAGGAAACAAACACCGGATATGCAATGCACTCGACGTCCTCTTTGACATGACACCCCGCATGCTCACTTTGAATCAAGGTTTGTAATTAGTGTCCTTTAATGTCCTTTTTCAGAGCTTTCTGATAATTTTTTTCTTAGCAAATTTAACGGTAGAATCTTAATCTATCATAGATTCGGAAAAGTGAGAAACGTAGTGACAACATGGATTATTCTCGTAGTTATGACTTTGGAAAGATACACGGAAAACACAAAAATATTCGATTTAATCTCGATTTATTCCGTTGAGGGTCCTTGAAACAGGAAACAAACACCGGATATGTAATGTACTCGACGTCCCCTTTGATTTGATACCCCACATGCTGACCTCCGGCCAAGGATTAAAGAGTATCCTTTTTTGTCCTTTTTGGGAACTTTCCGATAACAATTTTTTTTTAGCAAAATGAGTTTTAGATGCCTGGGAGCTCGCTGATTCAAAAACTAGAAAAAATCGCCTTACAATATTTTTTTCTATTTGGAGGCCTGAAATGGGATATTTTGACTGCACTATATGCATTGTCTAGCAATAAAACTCAGTTAACTATTTTTGAAACATTATGAATACTTCTGACAATTTTATTTGATTATCTTTTTTGTTCAACATGTTTCCCTTTTAGGGCTCCATTACACAGTCATATTTCTATACGAACATCAGCTTAACGAGTGTGTATGCATTATTTTGCTGAAATTCTAAGCAATTCAATGAAAAACCGGTTAACCGAAAACCGGTACTTTGAGCCCGGTTAAAACCGGACGGTCTAACCGGCTTTGCAAAAAAAACGAAAAAAACGAAAACCGGGTTATGGGCCGGTTTTTGACATCCCTACTAAGTAGGTATTGAATTTCCCGAGCACATGCTATTCACCACCGGCAAAAAAAATAGGGACGTCAAACCTTGCGGAATTTAGAATGACGTAAGAAATTGAAAATTAATGGGAGCATTTGCTTTCCTCAAAAACACTCAACACGACAACACATTTTAGAAAACTCCGCTCTCGAAAATGGTATGCCAAAAAAATGGTGGAGCGGATAATCATAAATTAGCCGGGTCTCTTCGTTGGCGAGTTTCTTCAGTGGTTTAAACATGGGTGGCTTGTTTTCATAATGGCACCATTTCGCGAGTTGTTATAGAGAATAAGGTTAGAGGTTAGCTAAATCGGCGGAGCCAAGCAAAATCCTGATATTATCATGTCCGGAAACATATTAGGGAGGACTGCTATTGCGGATCTGGCAATGTGTACATCCCTCATTTTGCTGGAATCCAAACTACCTTGTCCTAATTTTGACAACTCAATTCTTGATGAATCATGAATTAAAGTTGAAATGCTGCCAAATCCGAAAAGAAATTGTGTTGAAAACGGTGCATTTGGGCAAGAAATTTCTCAAAGAAGATTTTTTTAACGCTTTTATGTGCTGAGCGTATATTCACTACTTATTTCTAATTTCTTATGGTTTCTCCGGAGGTTCAATATTTACTTAGTGGACGAGATTTGACGCAACAGACTGAATAAAAATATTAGGACGCAACCACACTGATCGGGGTTTGCAAAACCGCGAACAAAACATGAAAATTGTGGACAACACACGCCGGTTAGAGACTTTGGGGAGATTAATTTTGTAATTTGTTCCGTTCGGTCAACTGATAGGGAGTATTTATGCTATCAGCTCTCAAAAGAAGAATTTTTCTTTCTTTTTATCGCCACTAGCGACACTTTCTGAACCATTTAACGAACATGTAGCAGAAAATAACAGAAACAAAAAGTTATCCTTATGAGAATGGATAGCAGTCCAAGCCATTTAAAAATCAGGAAGCCCTCCCTTTGACAAGAATTAGGGATAATGCAAGCAAATCCTTAATTCTCACGAAAAGAAGAGGAACTAATTTTCAATTGGAGGACGAAATCAGCACACCATTTTCCAATAAGTTTCTTTTTAAAGAAGAACTTAATTAGCAAATAGCTTTGCGAGCATCACAGACGTAAAATTTAGGCAAATGTCACTAAACATTTTAAGATTCTAAATGCAGTACTTCGTATATCAATTGTATGGGCTCTTCAAAGCCTAGCAAGAACTTTGCATCTTTAAAATACATCTTTCAAAACAGAACTAATGATACAGTTGATAAATTTAAAAAGTAACGCGTTTCCTAAAGAAGCAATTGTTGTGCTTCTTTACTTTTTTTCACAAAACGATGGAGATGATGAATTTTTGAAAATGAAAACAATGAGAACTTCAGGGCTCCTTTATGGGTCCTATTTAGTATCAACAGAACCTTACTTTCTCAAGTTATACCACCAGAAATATTATGATTGAAGGTTTGTCTGAAAACCGGATTCTGCAACGTGTACAGCATTGGGAGTCTGGTCACCTTAGGCTAGGTTTGTATGGCAGCCTCATGACCCAGTGATCCAATTTCGGTGATTCAAACATACAAACAGCCTGCAATAATAATAAGCACGTGTGCAAAATTTCAGCCCCGTAGCTTTTATAGTGGCCGAGAAAAACGCGCTGCAACAGACGGACAGACGGACAGACAGACAGACAGACGGACATCGTCCAATCGACTCATCTCGTCATGCTGATCATATATGTATGTATACTTTTTATATGGTCGGAGATGCTTCCTTCAATGCGTTACAAACTTCATGACAAAGTTAATATACCCTTTCACTCTATGAGCGAAGGGTATAAAAATAGTCAGAGGACGAAAAATTTTCCTTTGCAATGATATAAAACCCATTAGAATTTTATTGGAAAATTCGTCGTTAGACTAAAATAATTTGATTATTTTAATTTTAGACCTTTAAAGCTCTATAACTCATGAAAAAATGCAAGTTTAGCAGTGAAGCAATGAGCCGCTCCGATCAAGGACCCTCTTTATCCCCCCTTTTGGATTTGTCAAAACGGCATGTCCATAACTCCCCCCAAATTGGAGCAGAAAGCTACATTTTGGTTTAACGCCAATATACGACCCACCAAAAATCAGCACAATCAGGAGTTTGTTCTACGCACTACTCATTTTATAAACTGAAGAACGAAATTGTCTTGGGTCACTTTGTATGGGAGTTTTTATCCGATTGAGCTGATTTTTGGTGGGTGAGGTGATGATGCCCTCCAATGGTAATTAAGCAAAATTTAACTCTCTGCTCCAATTTTTGGGGTAGTTATAGACATGCCGTTTTGCCAAATCCAAATGCAAACGGGGGGATAATGAGGGTCTTTGATCGGAGCAACTAAACTACAGAAAAAATCATCTCCAACTTAGTGCGAATACTCACACAAAATTACATGGCTAAACCTGCGAATTTTCAAGAGTTATGTAGCTTTGTTAAAAGGTCTAACATGAAAATATTCGGTAGCGATGTAGGATTTTCGCCAACCAAATAACGTATTCTTCTTTGACTATTTGAGGAGCGACAACCAAGCGACGATTCTCTGGAGAGGTCAAATCGATTTTCGTCATCAGGAATGGAGGAGTCGAGGGGGAGGGCTGTTTCAGTCAACATTGTGTAGGTACAGCATTTAGCCCACAAGCATCTGGTCACCTTAACTTAACGTAAACAAAGGAAGACACTGCTGAAATTCGTTCGTAGAATGGCCTAACTCTGAATTCTTCTGCAAGACTGTGGTACCAGTCCGTTAAGAATATAGACGTCCGACTTTGCCATAAATTTTTGTTAACACAGAAGATCTCTAAAATGTGAACTTCAACCTAAATCGAGTTTTTTTTTCACAAAATTTTAGTCTATGAATTGAACCCTTCACTGTATCAATCTATTCTCGGCTTCAAAAAAATCGGGCCACTCGCCACTTTCGAACTCAAATTCAATTTTCTCGAAAAGTATGAAACTTACAACTATGAAAGTTATATCTACAGAAAGTGCATTTAATGGCAATTCAAATGACTATGATTTTTATCTGAAGTACCGTTAACTCACGCAACAAACACAATGGCCGTGTTTTTTTTTTACATCGGGGGCAGGTTTGCTTACCCAGACGCGCAAAAAAAAACTATCGAGGGTAGCATCCAGGTTAAATTTCAAATTGTCACGTAGGCATTGCCATTAATTTCAAAACATTGCTCAAAAATATTAAAGCCCCGTTTTCACTTTACAAACGCAAAAGTTAACATGTAATTTTTTTTAATGAAAACATATTTTTATGTAGGAATCATAATTTTGTTAGAATAAGAATTCGACGAACAACATTTTTAACATGAATTTACAAACAAAAACTATATTTTTTGCACACACTTGTGTGTTGCATGTAAACTATACCTTAGAGCTTTTCATTTCAAAATTTAATTTTTGCTAGTCATTGGAAAACGTACTAGAAAATAATTGGGATTGCATACATTTAGGCGAGTTTTGGAAAGCTCATTAAATCTGGATAGCAATATAATTTCTAACCCGAATAAAGTCACAGGTTAGTTGTATGAAAATTACCCCGGATAGTGTAGGTTAGCTAATTAAAAAACACGGCCAATGCCTGTTTTGATTAGAGTTCGCGCTTACCATGTGGCCCGGTTACATTGAAGCTCAGTGTATATAAAAACTCTGCATGTAAATATCCGGTAGACGTACTCTTATATTTAAGAGGAAGCGAACTGATTTGAATGACATAGGAAAAGGTTTTAACCTGGATGCTACCCTCGATAGTTTCTTTTGCGCGTCTGGGTTAGCAAACCTGCCCCCGATGTAAAAAAACACAAAGTAAGTGCTCGAAACGGTATACAAAACTATACTTTAGTAAGTATTAGTACATATTAATATTTTGCTTCATGCTTCGAAACCAATTCAACCCATTTATCTCGATGAATAACATTTTCCTCCAAAAAGTTAATTGATCGGTTACCACATAAATAAATAAAAAGGTTGACATGAATCCAATACCAATGAAACTACCCGATAGTACTTCCTAACTACACTTCAATGCAATTAATTGAAAACTTATTCCGTACAAAAGAAAACAACAAAAAAACTGTGTTATCTCTCCACGACAGAACACAACGAGGACGAAAAGTTAATTTTTCAATTGAACGAAAAACTTTTGCAATATCTATAGAGCATCAATACAAATGGGACTTTTCATTGTTCTATAAGGATCTAAGTAAACTATATGGTAGCAGGAGGAAGTGATCTATAATGGTTGCACTTCTGTCGTCGGGTAATCGAAGACGATGATAGTGAAGTCGGTATAGGCAGTAAAAGTTCCATTCATATAAATATAAGCTCCACTTTCCGTCAATTTTCTATTCACTTTTGCCAATTTATCATCGGCTTATAGGTAGACCATGTTGAAACGAACAAAAACAAAAATTCTATTCGCCGTGTATTGTAATAAATATTTGATTTGGTCTTTATCATTTTATAGAGCTTTAAGTTCTAAGGTGATTATAGGGTATGGTGTGGAACAGTGAACAGTTGCGAGAAGTCTAGCTAAGAGGCGCCACAGACCTTCCGATCGATCGGCCAAATTTTTTGATTGCGAGATAAATCGGAAGGTGTATGGGCACCGCCGGTTATATATTAAGGCCGCAATGTAGAAAAATCGCCTACTAAATTTGCACTGTTTTGTTGTTCCTTTCAATTACGTAATATGCTTGTTGTTGTTGTTTGTTCGTGTAAATCCAAAATTTAGTAGGCAAACTATGACGGCATGGCACAGCTGAGTTACGGCAACGCCATCTAGATACATCAAGGCCATTCCAAGGCTCCATTCGTAGCCGGATGGTAAGGGGATGTTCTGGTTCGTTGGCATCCTAACATCTTCGACAACGCTCGGAACAGCGAAGATTCAAATTGCGTTGCTTGGTCTAAACAAAGCAACAAAAACATTGTTGTTGGACGGTGGATGTTGCATGCTCAAAAAATGATTTGAGTTGGTCTGTTGTTACCACGGCTGGTGCGCCAAAGCGAGCGAACCAGTTGTCGTAAAATGCCTTTGCCACTGTGAATGCCGACTGATCAGAAATCGGTATGGCCTCTGGCCATCTTGAAAACCGATCTAGCATTGTACGGCAATACCGGAATCCTTGTGATGGTGGAAGAGGGCCGATGATGTCCAGTAGAAGCTGGTGGAAGCGTTTATCGGGAACTGAGAACGGCTGATAATCGTTACGAACGTGTCTACTAACCTTTGCTCGCTGACATGAAATGCACGAGTGTGCCCAGCTATGGATATCTTTCCGCATGCCTGTCCATACGAACTTCCGAGCTATCATTTTAGCCGTGGCGCGGCCACTTGGGTGTGATTGTCCATGGAATATATCGAACACCGTTTTGCGTAACGCGGCTGGAATGAAAGGGCGAACATGTTTGGGAACTGAGGCATCACAAAACAGTTTCGTGCTGTTACCACAAGCTATCGCCTTAAGTTTCAAGGAAGTCGTGTTGATTTCTACGATGCTCCGCAATTCCGGATCTTCAGCCTGCTGACTGATGAGTTGCTCTAGTTGAATTGTTGTCGGCATTTCGATGGCATCGACTCGAGAAAGAGCGTCGGCGACACAGTTCTCCACTCCTTGAATGTGCCGGATGTCGATCGTGAACTGTGATATGAAGCTGAGCTCCCTTGTTTGACAGGACTGGAATGACTGGCTTTTTGCTGGAAAGCGTATGTCAGCGGCTTATGGTCCGTTTCGACGTGGAAGATGGCGCCCTCCAGAAAGTGTTGAAAGTGCCGGATACTGCAGTAAATTGCGAGGAGTTCGCGATCGTATACGCTGTACTTTGCTTCTGCCTTGTTGAGTTTCCTTTGAAAATATGCAAGGGGTACCCATCCGTTGGACTGTCTTTGTTGCAAGACGGCGCCTATAGCGACATCAGACGCGTCGGTGACAAGGGACATCGCGGCGCCCGGTTGGTAGTGCACTAGCAACGTTGCGTCAGCCAGACTATTCTTGCACTTGTTGAAAGCCAGTACTGTTTCGTCGGTCCACTTAACCTTATCACCTTTCTTGGATCCGGTGAGACAGTTATTTAGTGGGGCCTGGATGGTGGCGGCATTACGGCTGAACCGTCTGTAGAAATTGATTGCCCCAAGGAAGCGGCGTAGTTGGCGGATGGTCCTTGGCAGCGGAAAATTGCGGATCGCCTCGACTCGGGCAGCTGGGGGTGAAATGCCGTCTCTGCTGACAATGTGACCGACGTACTCCACTTTCGGGACATCAAAAACGCATTTTGCGATATTAATTATTACGCCGTATCTGCTGAGTCTTTGGAATACTTAGCGAAGATGCTCGAGGTGTTGTTCTTGGGAGTTCGAAGCGATAAGTATATCATCGAGGTAGCAGTTGCAGTAGTCTAGCCCCTCAGGACCTCATCCATGAATCTTTGAAAACTTTGTCCGGCGTTTTTTAATCCGAAGAGCATTGCCGTAAACTCGAACAACCCGAAGGGCATTATGACGGCTGTTTTTGGTATGTCTTCTTCCGCCACCGGTATCTGATGAAAGGCCCTTAGGAGGTCGACCTTCGAGAACACCGACTTTTTTGCAAGGTTTGTCGTGATGTCAACAATGTGGCGCATAGGGTACTTATCCGGCTGTGTCACCGCATTGAGACGGCGATAATCGCCGCAGGGACGCCACGAGCCGTCTTTCTTTGGCGCCAGGTGCAACGGGCTGGCCCACGGGCTTGATGAAGGCCGACATAGCCCTTTTCCTATGAGGTAGTTAAACTCAGCCTTTGCGATCTGAAGTTTTTCTGGTGTGAGTCGACGTGGGCGGTCGTACACTGCTGGTCCCTTCGTAACTATGTGGTATTTCACCTAGTGTGGTGGACGTGTTTCACCAAGGCAGGGTTTGTCAGGCCCGGGAACTCTTTTAAGAGCTTTGTATAAGGGGTGTCCGTCGATAATGTACTGATGCGGCTATTGTGACGACGAGTTAGCGCACAGGAAACAGTAATGTCTGAAGAGAGGTCTCGGACTGTTTTGTTTCAGACGTCGACTAGTAGCCCGTGGTGTGACAGGAAATCAGAGCCCAAAATGGGGCGAGCAACGTCCGCGATGACGAACTTCCACCAGACAGACGGGCCGATTGCGGCCGAGTGTGACCTTAAGACATTTAGTGCCGTAGGTATTAATTTGGCTGCCATTGGCCGCATACAACTTGAATGGGTGTGGCTTTTTTCGGCTTAACGGCCGGGTGTACGGAATGACGGACACATCGGCCCCTGTGTCGACTAGGAAATGCAAGGCGGAGTCGCGATCGTAAATCTGCAGGCAGTTGACCAAATTACTGCTAGGTGCCTGCGCGTCTAGCAGTCGCTTACGTTTCCCGATTCGTCGGTGATAGAAACATACGGTGTCATTACTATTATCGCGTTGAGTCTCTCGCGACTTGTCCCGCTTTTGCAGCTTGCGCACTGTGGCGCGCAGTTCCACGATTTCTTGTGACAACTGCTCGTTCTGCACGGTGCTTGTGTTTTGGTCCACTTGCGAAATCACAGTGACGCAATTGGGGTCGCGTACACCTAACACGTGGTCAGCAATTTGGGCAAGCTCGTCGAGTATCGCTGTGGGGGACGCTGCCAATATAGCTTGGACGTGCTTCGGAAGCCGCTGCAGCCACAACACTTTCAAAAAATCCTCTGGGATTCCAGGGGCGGCGAGGCATCGCATTTTCCGCAAAAGGGCAGAGGGTCGCTGGTCGCCCAACTCACAGCCATGCAGTAATTGATGCGTTTTTTCATATTCGGAAGTAGCAAGCGTGCTTTCAATGTACTGTACTTACATTTTTCGGGCGGCGACTCAATCAAATCGGCTACCTGTGCTAATATCGTAACGTCCAATTCGCCGATGACACGATCGAATTGCGCAGCATCCGTCGTAATACGGTGTGAGCGAAACTGCGCTTCGACTCTGGCAAATCAGAGTGATGCGTGCTGAGGCCAAAATGGTGGAAGTTTCACAGACGCCACGCTGCATACAACGGACGGGGCGGATGTCGCTGGATGCTCCTGTGCATCGAGGAATGTATCCTCCGTTGCCATTTTTCAACGTGCCAGCGTTGCGGGGTCACCAATTTAGCGAGTGGTCAATGATCAAATAAACACTGATAATTTTACGAACAACTTTTATTTGCGCGTCTATTCAAGATACAAAGATACAAATTCTCTACCGACTGCTTCTTCTTACTTCTCATCAAATATCATGTGTTGTTTCGGAACGCTGAGCTTTTGCGAGACGTTGCCTATGATGATGATAGACCAAAACCACCTTCACTAGAAGCCGGGAAGCAGCAATACATGCACACAAAACGAGCCTATGAACATGTCGTATATACGTTGCACGATGCACTAACACAAGCACAGCGCATGTAAAAAAACCGTGTCTGCTCTGATAAAAATCGCGAAAACATGTGGAAAATTCACTTTTTGTCGGGATTTTGTTCTTTCACTGCATTCTAGACACTTTAATTCACGACACATTCCACTTTTCGCGACGAAAATCGACCGGGAACCAATACTTTTCGTGTAAAGTTTGTCGCGACCCAACCCGATTTGCCTTTACCGCAATGTAAATTTTCGATCTGAACAGGCCTATGATTTGGCGCTTAAGTATATGAACGTGTTCTGCTTCCGGGCTTTGTATAAAGATGGTTTTGTGATAGACGGAAGTCGCTACACTCAGAGAAAAAAATGCACATTCATATTAAAAGCTCCACATTTAAATTGAACGCAGTATTCGTTTGAAAAATCTCGTTTGATTTTAACGAGTTCTCATTTACGCTAAGAGAAATTCGTTTAAAAAAAAAGAGCAGCTAAACCCCAAACGCCGGTCGTTTAAATCAAAAGATTCCGCATTACATAGTAATGTGTATACATTCCTTTGCGTAACAAATACGCATACCTACATCCCTAACTCGTTTTTTGCCATAAATGCGTGTAAGTCAATTTGTGTATTGATAAAATACATTCTCTCTCTACAAAAAAGGACGCGATGCCAAAATATCATTTGCTTCAATGTAGTACAACAGTTGTTAGTAAATACTTCTGGCCGGTCTGATGAGTCTCGCGTGTTCATATTCATTCCAAACAAGTGTGTAGTGTCTAACAACAAACGCGTATGTCATTAGAATCGATGTTTAGAAGTATTTTTGAGAATGTTCTTTTGCATTCATCTGGAGGAATGGACGCTTGCACACGTGCAATTTAAGTTTAGCGGGTGTTAAAATCAGGGATTTGGAGCGACACATTTTTTCGCTCCGCTCCCGCTCCGACCAATTTGAAACCGCTCCGCTCCAGCGCTCCGCTCCGACTAAAATTTTTTCGCTCCGCTCCGCTCCACGCTCCGCTCCGCTCCATTACAAAAATACAACAAGACTTCATTGTTCTTAGTAAATATTTATTATTTTCCGCGAATTATTCAATTTAACGTATATCTACTCACGTATTATAGAATATGACTTAACAGGTGCGTTTTATTTGATCAAGTACAGAACAGGATAGCACCAATTTCGTAATCCGGATCAATTATTGCAAGGGGTAATCCGGATCATTGGAACATCGGGATTAGCGCAATCACTTTTTTCTAGGAAAAACAATCCAAACAAATAAAAAGGCGGAACAAAAGTCCATAAATGTTTTATTTGTTAGAAATTAGCCAGCATCATGTCAATTGCTAAACAGTCCCGTAAAAAAGTACGAGACCAAATCTACCATTTCACACTGAAAATCTCAAATATCCGGATTTTAGAGTCAACATTGCTGCCGAAATCCGGACTATAGAAGACATAGTGGAAATATTTAGTCGTCCGGATTAGCGTGATATCCGGATTAAAGGAGATCCGGATTACCGAGTCAAGACTGATTATTAATGTCATTTCCAGCAAAATAGGTGCTGAATTCTTAACTCCTTAGCATTTAAAGATTTTCCAAAAATGCTACCACTAACACCTCCGTGGGAAAAAAATTTATATGCAGTAAGATCACAAAATTTTGTCTTTGAAGCTGTGTAAAACTGTAAAAACTAAACTGCTTATCCAATTTTTATGGGGTTTATTCTCAGGAAAAATTGTTGGGCCCAACCGAAAGAAAATATGTATATGTAAAATGTTAAATTTTTAAAAAATCTTTAAATGTCTGTGGAAGCTGAAGAGTTATTAATTTTTTTATACTCCTTTTTGCTGGAGGAATCATATTTGGGTGCTTTTATGCGATAGTTTCCGGACATCCCGTATAGAACGAGATCTCTCAAATGGTTATGAAAGCTGCGCTGTCCTGTACTCCATCCAATAAAACACACCTAATAACTAATTTAAATTAAAAAGGGCGTTTCATTTATCGAGTACAGGACAGAACTTTCCTGTCCTGGATGATCTTGAATTTCCTAATAATGAAGAGTGATGATTATGACTAAACGCAAAACCTCTTTTATCACAATGAATTTCACAATAATACGAAATTTTGCAAGTCTCTCAGCGAATTCTTCGCCTTTAAATAGCCCAAAATCATCAATTCGTTCCATAAAATGAAAAATTTCGTCGAAAAAAATCCTTTTTTTTTTTCTCGGAATTTTTTGATTTTTTACATCGGAGCGGAGCGGAGCGATCTTCAAAGCAAAATTCGCTCCGCTCCAGCCTGCAAAAAATCGCTCCACGCTCCGCTCTTTCGCTCCGAAATTTAAGGTCGCTCCGCTCCGCTCCGCATCCCTGGTTAAAATAAAAGTGAAATATATTAATCACATTTTTTGAAGTTTTCATAAGTTTTATTTTTTATTGATTTGCCAAACCAGGTAACAGTGAGTATCTAATCGAATGGAGAATGGACAATCAAACGGAATGTTTTATTTTATTTTAGCAGAGCTTGCTTTTATTTCCATATAAAACTCAATTATTTTGAATGGAGTAATTTCTATGAAATGAAAACGGGATTCGTTACTTTCGAAATACATACCGTTTCTTTAAAAAGAATGCTTAGTTTAATTTAAATAACAAAAATGTTCAATATAAAAACGGAGACGTTTGATACAATTGCCTTTCATTTATTCAAAATGTGTTACCCGTTTAAAATCAAAGAATAAGTGTTGTATTTCAATGAAGAATACGTTTAAATCGACTGGCTTCTTCTTTCCAGGTAAACGCAAATTCTTTTAATTCAAATGCTTTTTTACAACTCATAATGCTTTTGAAAGAAACGCCACTCGTTAGAATTAAACGCATTTGCTTGTGGAGCCAAATCAAAAGCGCAAATCGTTTGAATTAAATATATTTCGTTCCATATGAGTGAATATTTCTCTGAGTGTACAATGTGTTCTCAGTTGCTGATTTTTTGACATAAACCTGTGGTCGTTCTTTATGCTCTTTTTGTAGCGGTCATTCTGCATCAAAGTAGCAATGGATGTCCATCTTCCATCGTCAAAAATGGTATAATTTCCGCAATTTTGTGTTGTGTTTTGTGGACCGTGAGACTGTCTATTTCAGATTGCCCGATAAATTGCCTAATGTATGTATGCTGTACGGGCGGCAAATCGATTGTGGACAATCGATTGCCCAATCAATTGGCCGAGAAATCGTCAGGTTTGTGGCGTCCTTAAGACAACTTCTCCGACTTTTCGATGCTGTCGTCTTAGCCGTGCGGAAAAGATGGTGACAAAGTGAATACATTGAGCGCGGTGAAAAGTTGTTTCCATTGTTGCATTATGTATAAAATAAACTTTCTACACAACTTACAGGATTTAATTTTTACAATCAAGTTCAATGCAAATGCATTTTCAAGGAAGAGGACACATTGTGAACACTTCAATCAAGTTTTTGCTCGACTTGGTCTAATCGATTATATTCGTTTCAAATGCAAACTAACTAACCGCACTCCCGACGGAGGCACCTTTCATTAGCTGCGCTTAATGTGTATCGTTTAATTTGAATGCGATAGTATCTAAAGGACGGGCACTTACATCCTGAAAGCCACAAGAGAATATCTAATGCTCTCGCTGTGGAAAAAAACCGCACGGTGTGCAAACTACGAGCACACACCACACACCGTTGAGTGAAATTAATCCATGCCTTATTGAATTCATTAATTCAAATGATTCGACATCATTATCCAGACTACGAAGCGACGTCATTGAACCGATATTCACGAAGGATCTTCTTTCTGCGCAAACGAGGACTGCAACTAAGTGTATGTATACGAATCAACGAAGCTTAATCTTGTGATAAGCGAATCGCATTATCCTTTATTCGTGCTCCAATACAGGAATTCTAGGAATTCTTCAATTTTTTTTTTCGTTCTTTTAATTCCTATCTGGTGCTTTATTGGTAAAAGGATTTCCAAGAAATGAATCAATTGCATGCATACATTGTGCTTTTGCATTGAACGTATATAGAATAGAGCATCCTTGCGTTCAGCTTTAGTCGTGTGCGGTTCGGCTGCAATGTTGAAGACCAGAAAAGTTGAATTTATAAATTACGTGGTCACTGATTCGGATAAGTAATACTGAAAAGTTATCCAGCGACTAGTAGACAAGGCACAAGGCAAGGCAGGCCGGGACAGGCATCCACTTCATAATCTCTGTAAATGGAGTTATATGTAGATGTTCGTCGTTCTCATTATATATGGAAAGTTGAAAAGAGAACTTTTTCCGTATAGCTAAAGACACAACGAACGCGGGAGTTAATCACGAAATGGGCACACATCCTTGAGCGGTCGAGAGGATTTTTGAATTGCAATTTGAAATTAGGACTTTTCTAAATGGCAACATTTGGTGGTTTTGGTCGGAATCGCGCGGTTTTGGCTATAGATAAGTTTATATGTATACGAAAGTATGAGCGTCATACTTTCCAAGGACTCTTATCTTCAGAAGACTTCTTTCATTAACTGATAAGCTTTTTACAGCGGGGTTCTATCCAAACTCATTTCTTATTATTTGCATAGTGGCAGATGTTTTATTTTCTGAAATTTCTGCGTTATCATAAGCCGAAGTTCAGTTCAATTTGTCTAAATGATAATGCAATTTAGTGGCGTTCGCGTTTATTAGTTCTGTCACGAATGCAGCGAACTAAATGTCTAAATTAGTGGGTATTGTCACTTGGCAAAATGTCACAAATTTAAACCTCAAGAAGGACTTCTTTACAGAATACGGAATTTTCATTTTTTTTATCCTTCTCTGCAATTCCGTCGAACAAGGACGAATATTATTATTATAACCTTAATTACAAGCATGTTCTCGCAAATTCCTCAGGCCCATAGTAGTCGTCTTGACTGTAATGAATTTAATCACATTCCAATGCCAGGCCGTACACGAACAAGCTCAATAGCGACATCGTGTTCGTAACTACCGTAGTTGGCGGTGGTGACAAATAATATCAAAATCCTTTTCACAGCTTCCTTTTTTTATGCCTGTGCAGTCTTTCCGATGAATAGGTTTGGCAGAGATGAGAGAGCCGCAATGAATAGACGACGACAACGACAGCAAGCAAAGCAATTCAGGAAGTCGCAAAGTGAAGCCTTTTCGGACATGCATTCTCATCATACCACCCGTACACTCATGATGCTTGACGATGTGATTCGTTCATTCTCATGATTCTCATTTTCGCTGGCAATGCTCCAGGATAGTGTCATATATATGGATGTAGATATGCACACAGTAAAAAGCCTTGCCATGTCGAAAATTGTGCCATGATAAATGGAATGTTCTTAGTGATAACATCCGTGATTACCGAGTGGTACTACCCACACGTAGCCATTGTTAATCATGGACTTAAATCGATTTATACTAT
The DNA here is from genome assembly GCA_949715475.1 of Microchrysa polita. Lineage (NCBI taxonomy): Eukaryota > Metazoa > Arthropoda > Insecta > Diptera > Stratiomyidae > Microchrysa > Microchrysa polita. Next base: position 7,709,421 of record OX454421.1, read on the forward strand.
GCCGGAGATAGAGAGAGAGACTATACGCCTACAGCTAGGGCTCGAGCCTGAGTGCTCGTCTCGAAGGTTTCCGTAATAGTCATATCCTTTGTTCGGGTGAAAGGAAAAATAATAATTGGTCAATGTCAATGAGGGTGCGGTGCAGTGGGGTGGCGTATTGTGATGACATAGACACGGTAAAGGAAATGAGTAATTAACCAACATTTCGGTTAGGTGTTTGTATGAATTATCCCTGGGACATCAATGTGCTGTGCTATAGTTTGGTTCGATACGATCTTATTGGGAATTGGACATAAACGTGCTGGCAAAATGGATTGTTTGATGTGGTTGCTTTGTGAGGAGAAGTAAGCGTGAGAAAGCATAATGAGTTATGATTAATCAAAGGATACAGGGAATGTGCGTCTCGATGTGCTCTACATTAGCTCTCGGAAACTTTTTATTGAAAGCTGGTAAGCTGGACAATGGTGCCAAGCAAGCTTTTTGTTTTTACTTACTTTTGTTTTTTCCATCCAAATAAAAGTTCTGGTGGGGAACCGTCGTGGGCCACCAGCTGCAAGGAAGTCTCGTCTAGAGCTGGCAACGCAGAATGGATTCGAAAAAACAAATGCTTTAAGGGTCCGTGACTATATCTCGAATATCGAGGAGTGTCCAAGGTCCGACAAGCAAAAGAAGTCGCTCGCGTGGTCTCTGGGCGTTATGGCGGATCTCCCAGTTAAAAGACGTGTCGTTAAGCGACAACGCTCAATGGAGATCAGACAGTAGGGGAGAAGGAACAGAAAGTTGCACCCCTCAGTGATTCAACCCCATCGCGGATACGCGGAAGTGGTAAGGGGGTGGATTGAGCTGGCGGTTGTCGACCGAAAGTTTGACGACAACTGCATTCTTGTCGAGAGAATTCTGTCCTTCAGCTACCAGAGTGTCATGGAGACCTTTACAGGTCCGCCTCCAGGGTGCGAGGAGGGAGACTGGTTTCAAGGCGTTAAACTGGCGAAGTTCGCCCATGAAAGAGCAGTCTGCAAATTTAAGGGTTGCTATTGGTAAGGCGGGAGAGGTCTTTTTTTTTTCTGGGTAGAGATGAGGAATCTTCATAGATACTGCATGCCGCGTAGCAGAAAACCTCCGGCATGCAATTATGTCGGATTTCTACCGACTAAACCTACACCTCTTTTTCACCGCTTGACCCCGCGGGACAACCTTTCAGCATTACTTCACAGGGCCAATTCCGGCTAATCAGCCATCACCGGGTACCAGACTTTCGTCTGCGTTCCTCTCTCTGTAGCTCCATGTGAATGGCACTAACAGCCCTGCATATTGAGTCCCGGTTATCCGCCGATAGTAGCATTAGAGCCACTAGATTCTGGGCGCTTATGTTGTCTCCCAGCTCTGCTTCTAGTTGGCTGCGGATATGTCCAAATCTGGAGCAATCAAACACAACGTGTTTGGCATCTTCCGCAACTCCCTTGCAACTCGGGCATTCTTGCGAATCGTCCAGCTTAAACCGATGCAAATACTGTCGGTATCGGTACCCTCCGTGACCTGTTAAAAATTGGGTCATGTAAAAATTCACATCTCCGTGTTTTCGATTAACCCATATGGCTATGTCCGGAATAAGGGTATGTGTCCATCGGCCAGTAGATGCCTCATCCCATCGAACCTGCCATCTTCTCATAGATTCCACCCTTTCATTGTTTCTTCGCCCTGGGTGCATTTCCTGTGATTCGCCTTGGCGATCGCTATACAGTCTGCTGATCTCGTCTACAAGGATCGGCAAAGGCATCATTCCAGCCACCACGTAGGCCGCTTCATGCGATGTGGTACGAAACGTAATGCACTGGCCCAAACTGGTGAGGCATATATAATGATAGATGTTACCACTCTTGACAGTAGCAGCCTCCTACTTGTTCTCGGACCACCTATGTTTGGCATCATTCGTGCTAGTGCTGCGGTGGCAGTCGCCGCCTTGTCACCTACATACCTTATGTGCTCTCCAAAGCTTAGCCTCGAGTCAATCATGATTCCCAAATACCTAACGGCTTGCTTAGAGGCTATGTCATACTCTCCGACTCGGATCTTGAGGGAACACTTTTTTCTCCGCTTGCTAATTAGAACTGCTTCCGTTTTCTGATCAGCGAGCTCTAATCCAACGGTTTGAAGCCACAGCTTTATAGTTGTAATCGCCTCGCCCGTGTATATCTCGACCAAGTCCGGGTCTTTTGCGACCGAAACGACAGCTATGTCGTCAGCAAAGCCTACCACTGTCACACCTTTTGGCATAGCAAGCTCAAAAATAGCATTAGACATGATGTTCCACAGAAGTGGACCAAGAACGGATCCCTGTGGCACCCTGCTGTGACCACGTATTCCTTGCGTCCCGCACTAGTGTCATAGCTTAAGACGCGTTGCGAGAGGTAGCTCCTAATTATAATAGCTAAATAGTCGGGAACAAACATTCTTTGTAGAGCTGCATGGATACAAACCCAGCTCGCAGAATTGAATGCATTTTAATGTCTAGAGTTACAACAGCGCAACAAGTGCTGTTACGTAATGACTCCATTGCAATAGCAGTTACCATGGTAATTGCGTCCACCGTAGATCGTGCTCGTCTGAAACCGTATTGGCGGTCCGATAAACGCCCCTGTGCTTCCACTACATCCGATAATCGGTTATATATGATTCGCTCGAGCACTTTTCCCGTTGTGTCTAGCAAACAAATAGGGCGGTAGGAGTTAGGCTCACCAGCAGGCTTATTGGGCTTTGGAATAAGCACCAATTTTTGTCTTTTCCATGGTTGTGGGAAAGTCCGTTCTTCTAGGCATTTTCCAAAGACGTCGATAAACTTTGCTGGCGTCGTCAGAATGGCCGCCTTCAACGCCCTATTAGGGACACCATCAGGACCTGGTGCTTTACCGTCCTCAAGCCTTGATGCTGCTTTTAAAAGTTCTAACTCTGTAATCGGTGGAATTATATTGATATTTGATGTAAGTCCTTGTGTCGCTGGTTCCAAATCATGTTGCAGAAACAAAGTGGAGACAATATCTTCGAGCAGAACCGGACATTTGAGTTGGGGAGCTCTCTGTCCAATCTTCTTCATGACCACTTTATACGCCGTTCCCCAAGGGTTTGCGTCGGCGTCCTCACAAAGCTGTCTGAAGCAATTTTGTTTGCTAGTTTTAATAGCCTTTTTGAGTGATCTACGGACTGCTTTATAAGCCTCGAGTAGAACATTGTACGTCGTTGATCTGATGGAGCGTTGACAAAGGCGTCGAGCTTTTAAGCATTCACGTCTCTTATTGGCAATCTCCTCGGTCCACCAATAGTTCTCTCGGCGATTAGTGATCGAACTTTTTCTTGGCATGGAGGCATCGCATGCTGTTGATAGTTGGTGGATCAATTGCAATGCCTTCTCTTCGGCTGAGCCGTTAGTTGTACCTAAACTGGATAGGGTTTCTATGAACGAATCTTCATCGAAGCGTCTGGTAGACCATCTCTCAGTTGGAGCTGTCGTTGTACTCATGTGTGATCTATCCGCTATCGAGAATAGAATTGCCTGGTGGTCGCTGTGCGTATAGTGCTCATTAACTTGCCACTCCGTGGTTGTGACTAAAGAACTGCTTACGAATGTAACGTCGATAATGGACCCCGTATTTACCCTCCTAAAGGTGTTAACGTTCCCCGAGTTCATTAGAACGATATCGAGCCGGGAGAAAGCGTCTAAAAGTGTCCGTCCCCGCTTATTTGTTTCGCGGATGCCCCATTCCCGAGCCCACGCGTTAAAGTCTCCCGCAATTATCACGGGTGTGTGAGTACTTGCGTCGTGCACAAGTGCGTCCAAAAAACACTCGAACTCTGTGTCACTCCACCGTGGCGGAGCATAGCAGCTATACACATAAACGCCGTTGATCCTAGCTGTGATCACCCCATTTAACTCTCCCGATACACCCTGCTGGAACGCATAACGTCCACAAGTTCAAATTGCTACCTCGTTGTCCTTGTCTGCGATCCAGACCGAGCTACGTAGATTTTTATATTGGTCGCAGATAATTGTGACAACAGATCTTGAGCTGCCTGGCAGTGATTCAAGTTAAGCTGCAAGAACCTCATTTAGGGATCATTTTGATGGCCTCCTGATATACTGGGCATTTGACGCATCCAGTTTGGTGCTTGTAGTTGGCCCTAGCTGCCTCTTTGCAGAAAATGCATTTGGGCTCTTTGTCGCAAGATGCCGCTTTGTGGCAATCCTCACCACACTTGAAGCACATGTTGGACCGATCTTGCTGGCTATTACAGTCCCTCGCAACGTGGCCAAATGCCAGGCACTTGAAGCATTTCTTCGGAGAGATTTGCCATTTTACCCTACAGATCGTCCATCCCACCTTCAATTTGCCCACTTCTACAACTTTGTTGGCCACATCTGTAGGCAAGCTTATAGTTGCTTTTTGCGTGCCACCGTATGCCTTCCTCAACGACTTCACGGCGTCGTAAGGAATCTCCACTTCCAATTTCTCTACGAACGCCGCCCGTACGTCATCCCTTGTTGTGATCTCATCGAGATCAAGAACCTCTATCCTCTCCACTAGGCGGGAGAGGTCTGGCCTGGTGCTAAGCTGGAAGTCGTGACCAAGGACACAATTCCACCGCGAACTAGGCCTCGTGTATGGCAGCCACCATTTATGTCCGACAAGGACCAAATTTTGCAGATGATCCGTACATGTAAAGTAGACATTCTAAACCGACAACTGGCGAATCGCCCGTGGACAATTGCAGTTGGTCGGCTCTACTCATCAACAAGGACCAAGGAGTGACTGGCCCCGTTAAGCAAGTCAAGTGGAGATTCGACTTCATCAAACTAAAACTTCGCGTGTATAAAAGCGACATCAAAAAGGCCCTCGAGCCTGTATCCTTAATCACACAATCAACGGAGTGATCGCGGCTGACAGTCTGGCTCTCGCACAGTCAAGGTCGACAGATCGATCGAGGATGATGACGGCTTATCGCTCTGTTAGGTTTTGGCCGCTCTGTATACCACCACTCAGCCATCTCAGATTCTAGAAAACCTCAAAGGAGACAGACATCAATGCCATTGAGAGAGAGGCATCCTGCTAAGGTTTCTCCGAATTAGTCTTCACCACTCAAAAGCAACTTCGGCTGCTCTTATTATTCGTTTATCACAAACAGAAGGAGACATTGTTTTGGCTCAGTAACCCTGGTTGAGAGACAGCCTTGTTAAGGGTGTGAGGTGTCCTGATTATACCGTTTTCTATGTTACTGGACGGAGGAGACCACGATCCTGCCTTTTTTGTTAGCAAGACCATCAAGGCTTTCTTACGACCGAACTTTAGTGACAGTGACTGTGTTTTAGTCTGCTTAGAACTACGAGGTAGGGTGTATTGGGTCGGCAACCATGCCTTATGATTGCGATTACTTATCTGCGACTAGTTTAAAGGAAGTCATATAGCGGCAGCAAAGGCGTCAGAAACTGATCTGATTCTATAATGCGACTCTAATGCGCAGTTCCTTTAAAAAAGAGGTAAAGGTACATTTTCCTCGACACGACTGCATGACAGCGACTCACTCAGTCCATATAAAAACTCGTTTTTAAAATGAGAGAAAAACGAGTTTTTATATGGAATGAGCGAGTCGCTGTCGTGCGGCCTCGTCGAGGACAATGTACCTTACGAGCGTCCAAATGCAATACGTCGCAAAGGTTTTGCGAAAGTATCGAAGGGTCATTTATGAGACTTCAAGATTTATGAAAATTATGGCATCTAATTCATCTATGCCCAGTTACCTTCAAAATGAAGATGGGTCGTGGACGATTGAGTGTCTGCTTGACCAGGCACGTAGCCAGGGGAGGGGTCCATGGGGTCCGGACCCCTCCCGAAATGTTTTCAATAATACCCGAATTTTTAGTGATTACAGTATAAAATATAAAAAAATCAGTTTTTGCCATATTATTCTGTGGATTCTGTGTAACCGAATATTATAAAAAATATCCCATATCGCATAAGGATAAGGAAAGTTGTTTTTCAAAACTGGATAAATCCGAATATCAATACACAGTTCTCTGAACACAACCCTTTTAAATAAATTGTGCGGAATCTATGCAAAAACCTATGGAATGTCTGGTGTCGAAAATTATTATTCAATCTCATTTTATTATTGGACGTATGGGCGCGCTTGCATGTGTGTTTGGAGCTTTAAACTTTCCGCTGCGCAGGTTCTGAGCGTTGCTACAAAAATAGAGAATGCGATAAAATAATTTAAACAGAGCTTTTTTTCAGAGCACTTATTGGAAACGCAAGATATTCGCCTGCCTTGATAGGCTGTGCAAATAATGGTTATGTAGCTGTTAAGCCTTTGTGTTGTGAACCTATAATTTTGCAATTTATCTGGAATGAAAATATTATCTATCGAAAAGCGCATTATAAAGATGGCCTTGAGGGAGTGTAAGAGTGTAGTCTTCTGCTGCCTGCTTATGACAAAACGCTCAAGTTTTAACGAAGCAAAACAATTTTAAAGATACAAACGGTACAAAAAAATTGAGTTTTTCCAATTAGTCTGCCCCACACTGTATGCATTTTTGCCACCTCCCCGCAAGCTTTTGGATATATTTTTCGTAAAAATCTCGCGGCGTCCTATGGACCCATTCGCGCACAAACAATTCCACATCTTCATAGCTTTTGAAACGTTCAGTAGACCGAATAACTAATAATCATAGGGTGATAAGTCTGAACTACATATAGAGATTTTTCCAGTCATCTCAATTCGTTCAATCCTGTAGAAGATACGTACAAACTTCCCAGCTCTTCCCCAGCCATGTTGCGTACACTACTTCGTCGGTCATCCAAAATAAGTTTTTCAACGGTGGCGGCGCTCACGTTTTCATCGGTGACACTGGGTGCCGCGCATGTGGCAATTTTGCCTCAACTTTTCGGCCTTTTCAAAACATTTATTCACATGGGTTATAGAGAGACACTTTACATTAGATTTGACTAAAAAACGAATAATTTGTCGCGCGTCTGAAAATTCCGGGTTATACTTGAACCGCCCTTGAATTTCAGCGTCGTTGGACCCCTCCCGAAACAAAATCCTGGCTACGTCCCTGTGCTTGACCCACATTTCTCGGGAAGTTTGGTAACTGCACCACCTGAATACCCTTTGAGTCACACAACGCCGTGGGCTAGTGAATCGATTTTATCTCGGAAAAATATATTATGGGCGATATCTATAGTTAAACCGTTTGAATCTGGGGACCTGCAGCAATGCTTAGATATTACCTATCCATGGATAGAGAGCATACTAACGGCATGTCTCAATTTATTTTATAGTCATCGCGTATGGAAAGAGGAGCAGGGAAATTCCAATTATTCCAAAAACCGGCAGAAGCTCGCACGCACGACCCAATGGGCGGAATGACGCTTCTTCAGTTCGTCGAATGCATCCTATCTAAGCCCAGACATAGTGAAAATGATAAACAGAAAACAAGCCAAGGTGAATCCTACCTTAACCAAATTCTTAACGGACCCATGTGTAAAGGAGTGGTGGAAGATGCGGAGCACTCTTAGAGCATCTGATAGTGATGCTCTATTTTCGAGCAGAATTTTGCGGGCTGTTCACGAACAACAAATCGTAAAACTACTACGATTGCAAACTGGCAGAAGAGCAACATGTACAAAACCATGTTCAACGATTAAAAAGAGATGTAGAGTGCATGGACGACCGAGAGCTCGATGTGAGCAATCAGCAGGTGAGGACGTCTCATATGCTATAGGTTTCAAAGATACAGTCGCCTAAAGATCGTGTAATAAATGCTCATTTTGAGGACGCTCCTAAATGCAAGAAAATCGCACTTTGAAATTTGGGGTTGCTAAAAACGGCCAAGAGCTGCCAAGACCCCAGGGGCGGCGCATAAGGGCCCGCAGAGAGATATACACTTTTCGAAGTCAAAACAAATGCTAAATTTAGAGTACCTCTTTCACCAGGTCCCTTAGATAAACAAATTCAATATTGTCCTCAAATCTTTGGAAGTTCAAGTGACAATCCGGATCCTCAAATGGCATGGCTAGCCGACCCACCTCTTCCTTTGCTAAGTACCGTATGGGCAAAAAGATTCTTTAAGTCCCTCTGCAAATAAACTACACTGTGCGCCAGAGAAACTTACTTATTTGAAAAAAATCCTCTCGAGCAGTGAGCTGGCCGGGTAGAGGGGTGGGTGGGACGCATCTGGAGAGCGAGTCGCCAAGTTTGTTTCACATTCTAGTCAGTTGCCATCATACTCTGGTCTATAGAGCAGCGGGCCTTCGCCATCGAGACAGGGACGTAGCTAGGGGAGGGGTCCATGGGGTCCGGACCCCTCCCGAAATGTTTTAAAAAGTCATTGAAACTCGTTTTATCATCATAAGACTGTGGTATCATTGTACATTCACCAAATGGCAGTTAAATTGATTTGTTGTTTGTCGAAGAAAACGTACAAAAATAATCAATAACCGCATTAAACGGATACAATTCACTGGAAAAACACCGTAATACGCTCCCCCAATCTATACGCGAAATGAATGAGAATCCAATTGAAAAGCACTCTTCTGCTACTTTTCTCGCTCTTTGAATGCACTAACAGATGCTATATTTTCGATTCATAAATTTAGTTGTTAGTTGAGTCGCTGGAAGGGGCCAAATCCTCGAAACTCTATTAGTATTTTTTTAGGAAAATAAATACTCATTCAGAACATACTTTTCTTCATAATTTATTGGAAATATTTTCCAAACTTACGAAGCTCTAAGGAACTTTCCGCTGCAGAGGTTCAGAGTGTTGCTAAGAAACGCGGAATAGTTCAGTAATATCGTGTCGATTTAGTACCATTCCGTGAAAAAAATACAGAAGTTTTTTTCTCACTGTTTCTTTATGTATTATGGGGCGCTGATTCCGAATATGAACTTTGCACCCTAAAAAAAGTGCCGCAACCTTTAAAAAAGGGGGAAAGGGGGGCATTTTTTTGTTTTTTTGCGATTATTTCAAAAACGGTAAGAAATACAGAAAAATTATCTGAGGACGAAAAAAAACTACATAAAATTATCTTTGCAATGATATATAACACATTAGAGTTTAATTGAATATTTCGGCGTTAGAATAGAACATAAATTAGAATATTTTCATTTTAGACCTTTTTTAAAAGCTCCATAACTTTTGAAAGAATGTTAGTTCAGCCGTTAAATTTTGTATAAGTACTCATAATAAGTTCAGGATCATTTTAAGGTAAACATTGAGGCGCTCCGGTCAAGGACCCCCATTATCCCCCCATTTAAATTTTTCAAAACGGCATGTCCATAACTCCCCCCAAAATTGGAGCATAGTGGTAAATTTTGGTTTGCTGCGATTGGAGGTCATAGTCACCCCACCCACCAAAAATCAGCTCATTCGGATGAAAACTAACGATACCTCCCATACAAAGTGACCCAAGACAACTTTGTTCTACAGTTTATAAAATGAGTAGTACCTACTCGTACGTAGAACAAATTCCTGATGGGTCACTTTGTATGGGAGGTACCCTTAGTTTTTATCCGAATGAGCTGATTTTTGGTGGGTGGGGTCACTATGAGCTCCAATTTCAACAAACCAAAATTTAGCACTCTGCTCCAATTTTGGGGGGAGTTATGGATATGCCGTTTTGAAAAATTTAAATGGGGGGATACTGGGGGTCCTTGACCGGAGCGACTCAATGTTTACGTTAAAATTATCTTAAACTTGTTGTGAATATTTATACAAAACTTTACGGCTGAACTAACATTCTTTGAAAAGTTATGGAGCTTTTAAAAAAGTTTTAAAATGAATATATTCTAATTTATGTGCTATTCTAACGCCGAAATATCCAATTAAACTCTAATGTGTTATATATCATTGCAAAGATAATTTTATGTAGTTTTTTCCGTTCTCAGACCATTTTTCTGTATCTTTTACCGTTTTGGAAATAATCGCAAAAAACCGAAAAAATGCCCCCCTTTCCCCCCTTTTTTAAAGGTTGCGGCACGTTTTTTAGGGTGCAAAGTTGATATTCGGAATCAGCGCCCCAAAATACATATAACAAAATTGAGAAATAAACTTCTGTATTTTTTTCCTGACGAAAATACGATATTATTGGACTAGAACGCAATAAAAGTCTGCTTTGGACATGGTTAGCACACATCGCTCTTTAGGTGAAAGTGTCGAAGTTTTTCACTTTGTGTCTCCCATTCCAGCCGAACAGCACCGCATGCAAGCTCGATTTCCGCTGAGTGTTTTTATCCTTACAAATACACGACTGCAGACAGCAGGTCTTCCGTTGGGACCTCGCCTGATTCTTACCTTATTCAACTATGAAATGTTGACGGTGGCGCATCATGGCTCACTCGAGTTGGGCCAGTGAAAGAAGTGGCGATCCTACGTAGGGTTGGGGGGTTTAAACCCCGCCCAATTTTTTTTTGATGTAAACTTACCTTAAATACATTTCATAGTGTCCTTTGACGATTTCAATGCTTTGGTCGCGTTTGGCGGCTATGGAATAATTCATCCGCGTTGAATTTCATGGAACTGCGAAGCTTTTTCCTTAAGCCTGTCTTGAATAATTTTCTGCGTACGTCTGTGCCAGGAAAAAGTCATGGCTTTCCTAAATTACGAAAAAGGGTAGTGCGAGGAAAATGTAAACTCCGCACTGAACAATAATTTTTTTATGGAAATTGGACGGTAACTGGGTCTTAGCCAGAGGCGGCTTCAATGGGTGGCGTGCCGGATGATAGCCCAGGGCCTCGCGCTGGCAAGTTGGACAAAAAATAACAACCAAAAGTAAAATATTTCAAATCAATTACTTCAACAGGATTCGTGTAAAATATGATTTTTTTAAGTGCCATGAAAGTCGAGCCAAAAGTTCCGCTTTCAGCCTTTGACATTCTTGAATTCAAAATGGTTTTGCTCTTTTAATATGAGCATATTCTTCAACTGAAATTTTGTGAGAACATACAAAATATCAGTGACTTCGAAGCCGACCTTTCGAGTTTTATTGATTTATTTTTTTCCTGTGGAGTACCCCTAAAAATGTAAACAATTCGCGGTAAATATTGTATTGTATATGAAATTGTGTGCATCTACCAACACTTCCAGTTTTTAAAGTAAATAATATCGGGTAGGACTAGGACCCTGAAGAACGCTGAAAATTTCTGACAGCCAGGACTCTGCAATTTCAGCAAATGCGCGACATAGCATGCTCTACATCAGCACTTGAATCTCATCCTATCTTCGAAATTTTCGGAAATATGACGTCTTGTGTGGTGGTTGTCCCCCTTTTCGAAAACGGAGAGCTAGAACTGTAAAGTACGATGAACAGGATTCCGACATCTTATAATTTTGTGGAACTGTTGTTGAGTGACAATCATGACTGCATACTTATAAAGGTACCCCAGAATATAAATTAACTAGCATGCGCGCAAGAGTCCAGACTTTAGGACCTTCAAACAAAATGTGGATTTTATCTCTTTTCTCAGTTAGTATCTCAACCTGAATATAGTAGGAAGGTTGGGGTTTTTACGGGAATTCATTAGACTTTAAAAGTAACGTCAGTGTCGTTACTTATTACTTTTTTATCCAAAAATCGGTCGCCTGGGTCTGCGCAAAAGCTAAGGCCGCCCCTGGTGTTAGCCTAATAAATTAAATATTAAACCGACAATTTGGTAGTACGGAGAAATTTAGACCCCTCCCGAAACAAAATCCTAGCTACGTCCCTGCATCGAGAACTTCTTCTCTAACGGTCGCTCACTTGGAACATGATTGAGGAATTTTTTTTCCAAGCTTCGAAAAAATTAACGTTAGGAACGTGTGGTTTAAGCAAAATGGAGCCACAGCACGAGGGTCAATGAATTTGTTGCGGCAACATTTCCCCAACCGTCATCTCTCTCAGAGGCCGGCACGCTCTCCAGATGTGGTTCCATGCGGTTTTTTATGGGGTATTTGAAATCCCTGGTTTAAGTCGATCGACCACGGACCATAGCTGACCTCAAGAACAACATAATGATTGATATGCTGCAAAGAGTGGAGACGAACTAAAAAAATCGACTGGAAGTCGCCATTTAACCGATGTACTTTTTAAGACTGTATGAAAAAAAGCTCGCATATTATATTCTCAAACAGAAAAAGAATTGAAACAATAACTGAAATACTTTTGTTATTATTGACCTTTTAAACAAGTTTCTCTGGCGCACCCTGTATCTTAAAACATATTTGGTGACACAAACCTTTTCTAAACTTTCGGACTAAGTTCCATTCCACTTTGTCATGAACTATCAAACACGAACAAAATACATGGTTTGAGAGTGGTACTAAACTTAGTTCAAACTAGTTAGTTCGGCCTGCATATGTCGTTGAAGACTAAAATATTTTATCTTCCTTGCGGTATATACACGGTTACTAGGGCTGTGGTGCATAGGCCACATTTGCTTTGAAAGGAGTCTTGCCAAGATTGCTGTATTTAATTTAATATTAAGTACAAACGTTCTTAAAATTGAAGGATTTTAATTAGAGCACACATAGGGAATAGAGTTGAATTAATAACGTGTAGTTTTTTTCAATTGTCTAGGAAGTTACAATTTTAGGCCACCCACACACGAAGCGCCTGAATTCATTTTTTTTTTTATTCTAAGCTCTGGCAAATTCCTACATTTTCTTCAATTTTGACAGAACGAAAATTCAAAAAAAAGGATTCGGATTGACTGACCACCACCAACACCCATAGATGTCAATACCGCGCTGCGTGAGATTGATAAAATCATTACTTTAATAAACGTTACAACAAGAACGCTATTCTCAATATAAGAATACCAAGAGTCAAAGTATAGCTCTTAGCATTTCCCATACAGATTGTCAGTCAATCAATTAACTCACAATCTGTCAAGATGTATGGAAAATTACTGTGACTGATGACTGAAAAGTGTGAATCGACCTTCGAGAGTGTTTTCGATTGTTTTTGCTTTTTTCTCAGCGTAGGTGGGGGGAGCACTCAAGAAGTTGGCGGGAGGGCCCCAAGTGAAGTTGTTCCGCCACTGCAAGACCCCCTTCGATTCAAGAGAAAAAAAAATCTCTTGAATCGCTACACCAACAAGAACCGTTTAAAAGATACAGCCGCCTAAAGATGGGGTAACAAATACCCATTTTGACCCCCGTAGGACGCTCCTAACGGCCAAAAAATCGCACTTTTTTGTTTTCATATGAAAATTTTTGAAAGGGGGGGGGGGGGTTTGACAAGCCGATGAAGGGGACTCCAGACCTACATTTTTCTAAAAAGTCCTGAGCTATCACCGTTTAAAAAATACAGCCGCCTAAAGATGAGGTAAAAAGTACAAATTTTGACCCCCGTAGGACGCTCCTTTAGCCCAGAAAATCGCACTTTTGTGTTTTAATATGAAAATTTTCGAAAGTGGGGGTTCGAAAAGTCGATGAAGAGGGACTCCAGACCTACATTTTGCTGAAAAGTGAAGAGTCCTAGCTATCACCGTTTTAAAGATACAGCCGCCTGAAGATGGGGTAATGAGTGCCCATGTCGACCCAGTAGGATCCTTCTAAAGGCCAGAAAATCGCACTTTTGTGTTTTCATATGAAAATTTTCGAAAGTGGGGGTTCGAAAAGTCGATGAAGAGGGACTCCAGGCCAACATTTTGCTGAAAAGTCCAGAGTCCTAGCTATTACCGTTTAAAAGATACAGCCGCCTAAAGATGAGGTAACAAATAATCATTTTGACCCCCGTAGGACGCTCCTATAGCCCAGAAAATCGCACTTTTGTGTTTTCATATGAAAATTTTCGAAAGTGGGGGTTCGAAAAGTCGATGAAGAGGGACTCCAGACCTACATTTTGCTGAAAAGTGAAGAGTCCTAGCTACCACCGTTTAAAAAATACAGATGCCTAAAGATGAGGTAAAAAGTACCCATTTTGACCCCTGTAGGACGCTCCTGAAGGCCGGAAAATCGAACTTTTGTGTTTTCGTATGCAAATTTTCGAAATTAGGTGTTCGAAAAGTCGATGAAGAGGGGCTGCAGACCTACATTTTGCTGAAAAGTCCAGAGTCCTAGCTATCACCGTTGCCTGCGTAACTGGCAGACGAGGTCGTGCGTGATCGCGAAAACTGGCGATCATCGCTAAGGGTGTCGGAAGATCGAGAGACCGAGTCAGCACCTCGGACTCGGTCTCTCGATCTTCCGATAATATGCCACAATAATAGAGTAGACTCAATAAAAAACGTAATGGTGCATTTGAATCCTTGGCTTAAATAGAAAACTAATTTTCCAAAAGTCAATCAACACATCCGCTTACGTCCCCGAACCACTTGGAAAATATATTCATAAATTGCTACTCAAAATTCCTATTTTGCAGCTCATATCTGGACGTTCAATTTCAAGACTAATAATAGTGCTTAAAACTAATCACTTTGAAGTAAAACGTTTAAGAGTACCACACCACACACCCATAATATCGCTATAAACCGCAGATTTTGGCTTACGTTTATCATACCAGGATCAAGCTAATTCTGTAGAAACTCAACGTCACATTCAGACGATAAATCTGCGCTAGATTCACTTTGTTCACTCATCATCAAGTTGGCAGAGGTAAACCAGTATGCAGCAGTAGTAGTAGGAAATCCGATAATCCACCCTTCCGGGATGAAAACCCAATCACTCTGCCACTGTGCATGCTGTGCCGTTTCAGCATAAACGCTCGCCGTGCGGTATATGAGTCCAGCCCCCGATTTTAGGAACGACTTTTTGGACTGATGAAATCGAAACGTGTGCGGCCGGCCGGCGGTGGTACGAATGGTATGGATTACTTGCATTTCAACAATTCGTACCTACCTGCTGCGGGCAATTTTGCATTAGCTAATTCCATTTGATGGAGTCGAATATCGGATTGACATTAATCTTTGATAAGAACTGCGGAGACAGAGTGTAGTGCCGTGAATTTGGAGCTTACGCGTCGAAAATCGTTTCAAGGATAGCAATCAATTTTATTGATGACTTGAAAATTTCGAATGAGGCAAAAGCGCAAAGCTTTCCAACCAGGAGTGTCGTCGGATTGCGTGGTAATTGTCTGAGAGGAATGTAGCATTTTTCCGGATTTTTTTCGTGCAGTGTCATCATCAAATGGTTTGATTAAAAACGTCAAGTGAGGTCGAATTCCTTTCATAAACTTTTTAGCTAAAAAAGGCCACCAGAAATAAAGTGGCAATTCACACTGAAGTGAATTTTCTTTATTTGTCGGAAAACTTTTTTTTTATCCAAGAAGAAGATACAGATCCATATGCATTATTCTATTGAAAAGCATCCCATACACAATGTCTTTTAAATCAATTTCAAACCTGCGTAATCTTCAAAAGTCATCCACTTCATTTCCACAACACCATAATAATCACCAAAAACCTTAAGAAACTTGCCAATTCCATTCACTTACGGCACGTGACACGCACAATATGCAAGTGACTAGGCGCAAAAATTTCAAGCCAAATCCATAGCTTTTCCATTCAGCATCCCAACGCCCAGCCAGGACTCGTAGTCCTGGTCGTCGAGACTAACGAGCCGATACAGAATACCTGTTTTCCAAAAAAGTCCTCAATTGCAATTATTTCCCTAGACCGAACACCATATATCGACAAGGTGGTAAATTTGTAGCCGAACATGACTACGTATATTTGCGAGCGTTCGGCAATATCCTGAGTCATTTACACCTGAAGGATTCGCTCGCTCTCGTCCTATTATTCTCGGCTAAATGTTCCTTTATCACGCCATCTACTAAACGCACTTTTGTGAGCCTCTTATACGAGTACTCTTGCGGTCATGCTTTATTTGCAAGAATGGTTTATTTGTTCCGATTTTGGGGTTTTTCGCTCTTGGAAGCTGTAGCCTCTCCTCGTCACTTTATTTGAATCTTCGTGCAAAGGGTTCGTATGGATGTCTGTTGGAGTCGGGAGGGATTTTTTTCACTCTATTGTCCTGCTGGTACAGTCTTTAGGTCTCTGATATTTTTCTCGTTTCCAGGAACTATACGACGAAAAAGCAATGATAATTGGTTGGAGGAATTGAAGTGGGTGTGTGTGTTAGATCTATTCGGTTTATTTGAAGCGTGACACGGAAGCTCCTGTTACCAGGCTGGATAAAGGTGGGAGGTCATGCAGAGTAGTTACGATAAATTGACTACAAAAAAAGATTTATTAGGGAATTTTTGCAGAATCTGGGTTGGATACTAAGCGGTAATTTAATACATACCTACAAGTAAAGCTTAGGTCCCGATGGTAAAATTCTAAAATTGGCTCGTATAATCTGCTGGTCCTCCGTAGCGATCGGGAGAATGACATTTGCTTGGGAGCCCTGAATGAATCTCATGGGACACGTGGATGAACAATATGATATCATCTGTACAATATAGGTACTAGCAGCTTAGCTAGACCAAGGTCAAACTAGAACTGTTTAGCCAAAACAAAACATTAAGGGCTTATTAATCTTCACATCAGTTGATGCGATTTAACAGTTATTTTAACAAAATTCCAGATATGGGAAAGCTGTATATCTCTTTGGTTTAAAATAGTCCATGAAACTTCAACATTACTGGAGTATAGCTGGAGGGAGTAGGTATCTTTCTCACCCTGTAGTAACTCAATCCTTCTATAAAAAAAAAAGTGCGATACCAACGCACGGCAATATGCAATAACTTGGCTTTTCCTAGCTCAAAAAATTAGCGCAGGAACAAAACCAACCTCTCAGAGATTTTTAGACGATAGATTTGGAAGAAATTCATATAATGTCGGGCCAAACACCAAATGTATCGTCGATGAGCTCGGAGAAGGAGCTGCACCATCACGATTTAGTCGTTAAAAAATCATGGAAGTAGCTTTCATCGTCAAAATAACTCCTTAGCAACGTTATTTTAAATACAACACAATTTTAGTATAGAAACACTGTAACGTCTAAGGCCCGTATTTATGAACATTGAGACCTTGAGTCAAGGATGCCGAAATTCCAAAAAATTAAATGTCATTTCCCAGACTTTTTCATAGAAATCATTTATATTCAGGAGTCAATGCATCCTTGATTTAAGGCGAAACTCAAGGAGACCTTAAGTTTTCAATAGACTTGAAATAGTAATATTTCAAGGTTGGTAGGTAGCTACCTTGACTTCCAGTGAGGTTGACTATAGAAAATTTCAAGGTCTCCTTGAGTTTTTCCTTAAATCAAAGTTGCATTGACTCGTGAATATAAGTGATTTCTATGAAAAACTATGGAAAATGACATTTAGGTTTTTTAATTTCGGCATCTTTGACTCAAGGTTTTCTTGAGTTAAGGTATGTTTATAAATACGGGCCTAAATCACGTTTAAAAGAGTTGATTTAAGCGTTTTTTGATTGATTTCCCTTTGCTTTTCGCTCAGTGTCGGGGGCCCACCCAAAAAGGAGGCGAGAGGGTCCCGTGTGGAGTTGTTCCGCGACTGAGCAAAATGTTTGATTTTTAGGGTTTTTTAGATTTTTCAAAAAACCCTTATGAAATCGATTTTGTCTGTCCGTCTGTTCACTCTCGCACTCGCGAACGGCTTAACCGATCGTCCTGGAATTTGGTAGGAATGTGTAGAATAGTAACAGTCTTTGGCACGAAATACTTAAAAGTTGGAATGGCAAAGATAACAGGGTGTCCTGGTCATTTGAAAATTTATTCACTGAATAACTCGGCTTAACCAATCGTCCTGTATTTTGGTAGGAATGTGTAGAATAGTAACAGTCTTTGGCACGAAATACTTAGAAGTTGGTAGGGCAAAGATAACAGGGTGTCCCGGAGATTTGACTTTTTTAGTTTTTATCGGAAATGGACGTATGGCTACTCAAATCAAAGAACTCGATGCCCCCGTACAGCCCTCTGTCTGTACGCCGGTATTTTTATACCCGTCACTATGTGAAAGGGTATATTAACTTTGTCATGAAGTTTGCAACACACAGAAGGAAGTATCTCCGACTATATAAAGTATATATATTATTGATCAGTGTGATGAGAGAAATCGATTGAGCGATGTCCGTCTTTCCGTCTGTCTGTCCGTCTGTTGCAACGCCAACTAGTCCCTCAGTTTTGAAGCTATCGAGCTGAAATTTTGTATACAAGTTTCTTTTTAGTGTACGCATATGTCGGAATGAGTGGGATCGGACCATGGGGTCATGGGGCTGCCATACAAACCAACCCCTGAGAATTAGGTTCTTCTAAGAAAAACTGTTCTCTTTATGTACCAAATATGTTCCTAGTAAAGCCTCAAAACATATCTAGGAACAGATGAAATCAGAACATTAACTCAAAGGGCTGCCATACAAACCAATCTCTGAAAATTAAGTTCTGCTAAGAAAAACTTTTTTCCTTTTGAATCCGACATTAACCAATCTTTACCCAAATGTGGTCCCAGCAAAGCCTCAAAACATATCTGGGAACGGATGAAATTGGAACACTACGTCATAGGGCTGTCATACAAATAAACCCCTGGAAATTAGGTTCTTTTAAGAAAAACTTTTTTCTTTATGAACCAAACTTGACCCAAATGTGTTCCCAGTAAAGCCTTAAAACATAGAATGGATGAAATCACTACTGTCAACTGTCAGAGCGTTTACCATCTATACTAGCCGCCGCTTGCTAATATTGCAAATTATCGCATTCAAACTTTGCATTTGTGCAATTGTCAATAGATTCGTCCCTCGCCGCTCTATCGTGTTATAATAATCTCCGTTATATCAGATGTGCAGTGCAAAACTGTTCCCGATCTGTCATCTACATCTGATTCATCATCTGGATCTTTTTATACTGGTGTTATACTAACCCTATACCAAAACCTTTAAGTGTTATATGACTTCCGGTGTGTGCTTTTGATTGTTATTATACTACTTTGTACACACACTTTTTGTACTCGGAACAGTGCGGTATAGTGCAAGTGCAAAAATAACATTTTGTGTCAAAAATTAATACTAAACAAATGTGCCTTTGTGCTTAAAACATTCATAACCGTTCTTTTCTGCGATTCGATCTTTACTGGTATTTTGTTTGTTTCTATAACTACAACATGGTCATATGCCGTGCCACTTTGTGTAATGACAAGGCTAACAAATCGCCCTTCATAAAATGCTCTGGATTCTGTGGTAAGCCTTACCATTGTAAGTGCGTTAATATAACGAACTCAGTAGGCGAAGCTATCAACAGCTCTGACTCAAATGTTTATTGGCTCTGCAGTTCCTGCAAATCGATGTCGACAGCATCTTATGTTGACAGGCTGAAGAATGCAAGCCATGTTCTTGCAAGTGCTTTAGTGGAATTCGAAACCAGCAAGTCAAAACTAAGTTTGGCCATGGCTGATGTCTCTCCACTTTTGAATCCGGCTGAACAACCCACGGATTCCAACAGCAACATTATGGATTCAATTGGTGTAATGACGCGATTACAACTTAAAACCAGTCAAAACCAGTCGTCGCCATTGCATTCGCCACTATTATCAACGCAACATGCAATGCAGCTGTCATCTCTTTCGCCGGCTCCACCTCAGCTGCAACAGCAGTCTAAACGAAGACAGCATCAAGGTGATTCTATCACAACCAACCGAATCACTTCTGGATCCTCTGCTGCTGCAACTCGAGTTACTTCACCTCCTACAACGCCCATCATCTACAACGATCAAAACGAGCTTCAACCACCTCCAGTTCAGGTTGACACATTACGAGTTTGCTCTCCACCTAAGCAAATTTTTATCTCTAAGTTGACTTACGACACCACTGAGACGGAAATAATTAACTATGTTATCGGAAAGCTCGGTTACAGACCATCCGTTCTCATCTGTTCGAAGTTAACTAAGGAAAATATTCCTAACAAGGTCGTGTCTTCTTTTAAAGTTACCCTACCAAATGACCTACAAGCTCCTTGCGAACAATCCTTCTGGCCGCCTGGGGTGCTACTCAAGGACTTTGTGAAGCGAAATTTTTAACGACGTCGCATCGCCCGATTACCGAAATAAAAACGTTTGCTATTTCTTCAAATTTTTCTTTTTACTATCAAAATGTTCGTGGCCTAAGAACCAAGTTGCAAGATTTAAATCTCTCTGCTCTGTCTAACCAGCACGATGTCATTTGCCTAACCGAAACTTGGTTAAACTCTTCTTTTTATGATGGCGAACTCATTGAAGGCTATGACATTTTTCGCTGTGACCGTAATAATGAAATGTCTGGAATGTCTCTTGGATGTGGCGTCCTTATTGCAATACGGCGCGATCTCGATTACGAACGAGCTATAATTTCAACATCTTCCAATTATGAATTTGACTGTGTAACAATCAAATTGCGCTCTTCTAGTAGTACTCTCCTGCTTATTTCTTGTATCTACGTTCCTTGCAATTCCTCTTTAGTTGTCTTTGAGAAACTATTTACCTACTTATCGGATATTATAAATATCCTCCATCCTAATTCTCCTATAATTATATGTGGAGACTTCAATCTCCCCAGTATCAACTGGCCAAATGAATCGGGTCTTCCCACATCTTCTTCCACTCCGTCGATGTTTCTATCACTTACCTCTTTCATGGAGTTTTGTGGTCTGTCACAATTTAATACGAATCGAAACTTCATGCATCGTACACTCGATCTTGTCTTAAGCAATATTTCTGCTGACTGTATATCAGTCTGCCTTCCTACTTCCGAATATGTTTGCATTGACCCTTACCATCCGCCCTTTGAATTCGATGTTACAATTTCTCTCCAAAAAACTCAGGCTCGTGCTAAGAACCCCCATTACAACTTTCGCAAAGCCAATTATAGTGCCATTATTCATTATATAAGTCAAACTGACTGGCCGGGTGTTTTGCAGGGGCTAGACTGTAATCTTGCTGTGACTACATTTTACAGCATTTTGCAGTGTATTATCAGCGAGTTTGTTCCTCTCTACACCCCGAAACATCGCAAAGGTCCGATTTGGTTTACTCCAAAAATACATAAGATCATCAATAGAAAGAACCGCATTCATTCCAAATATAAACGTTTTAGGCGTCAGTCAGATCTCATACTTTTTCGTCTATTACGTACTGAAACTAAACGGCTCATCCGTTCTGCTAGAGCTGCGTTCTGCTTGAATCTATTGAAAACAGTGTTAGAAATAATGAAAACCAGTTATTTTTGTCGTATGTAAAGAATATGCGTTCGTCCAGTTCTAACCCTGCTTCTATTTCCTATGGAAATTTGACTGCCAACTCTCCAGATGAAATTGCAAAGCTTTTTGCATCTTACTTCTCCAGTACTTTTCGCCAATCAAACACTTCCAGGCTTGTAAATGACGTGCCACCGAATATTATGTCAAGTCTCTCGCCGATAGATCCAGCTTGTGTCGAGTCCGTCATCTCTTCTCTTAAACGCAGCTCATCATCAGGTCCAGATGGAATTTCCAACGATTTTCTTAAGAAAACTAATAAGGCGATTTCTATTCCCCTTGCCATATTATTCAATAAAAGTCTGCAAGAAAGTACATTTCCTTGTGAATGGAAACAGTCGTACATTGTACCTTTACCTAAAAAAGGTGATAGTAATATGGTCTCTAATTATAGGCCCATTTCACTTCTATCAAGTTGTTCCAAGCTCCTCGAACGTCTTATATTTGAATTCATTTACGAATCTTTTGGGTATCTGATTTGCCCCAATCAATATGGTTTCTGCAAGCAAAAATCTACAGTCACCAACTTGGCAGAAATAACAGATTTCATCGCAAGATCGTTTGACAAGCATTTAGATGTTCATGTAATCTATACGGATTTCTCTAAAGCTTTCGATACGGTCGACCATGGGATATTACTTGATAAATTACTATCACTTAATTTCCCGTATTATCTCGTATCGTGGCTTTCTTCTTATCTCCTCGGACGATCTTCTCGTGTAGTATTTAATAACTCACTTTCTCCGACGTCCTGTCCCTCGTCTGGAGTTCCTCAAGGCTCTATTTTGGGGCCCCTGCTTTTCAGTTTTTTCATAAATGAGTTACCTACTCTTATGAATAACAATTGTTTGTTATATGCTGATGATTGCAAGCTTTTCGCTTCAATTTCTGGCCCCGATGATTGTTTATCATTGCAATCAGATATAAACACACTATCAGCGTGGTGCGGCTCCAATCATCTTGAACTTAACGTTTCAAAATGCAATGCGATGATATATTCACTAAAACCCATGCCCTTGTCTTTTCCCTACAATATCGACACAACTGACCTATCTTTCGTCTCTCTTTTCAGTGATCTTGGAGTCATTTTTGAGAGTCGACTGAAATTCAATGAACACTTTTTCACTACAATTAAGAAAGCATCTAAACTCGCAGGTTTTGTTTTGCGTTGCTCTAGCGACTTTAATTCTATTAATTCTTCCATTAAACTGTTTGTTTCCTTAGTACGTAGCTGTCTAGAGTATGCTTCATTTATATGGTCTCCCACAACGTCCACATATACTACCGCCTTGGAATCCGTCCAACGCAAACTCACAAGGGCTCTAATTTACAAGTTCAATCAACCTTATCTACCGTATGCTGAACGTCTTGGTTGCTTAAACTTGTTATCCCTTCAAAAGCAGAGAGTATTCCTAGACGAGTGCATCCTTTTTAAACTATGTCGTGGTCTACTAAAATCATCGATTACTGAGTATATAATTTACCGTGTCCAGTCATATAATACGCGCTCAACTCTAGTTTTTGACCCACCTACAGCCGAGCTTTCAGTTTTCATGAATTCGCCTCTCATTCGTTCCATGCATAATTATGATAGATTGCAACTCGGTCCGTTAGCTACTTCGCTTTTTTCTTTTAAAAATGTATTACACAAAAAACTGTTAGTAACTGACATTTTTGGTGAATTTTAATCTTTGTTCTTCGCATCCTTTTCTTTTAAATATTTAATTTTAGCTTTTTTTTTCATTTTATATTATTTCATCACATTGTAACACTATTGTTTGTTAACTTACTTAATTGCTTTTCCTTAATTTTTGTTTTTCATTGATCAATATCTGAATTCAAACTCTTGAGTGTGAATTTGTTAAATTGTACCGTTTATGGATTATATTTTCGTGTTTGGGTATCTTG
Organism: Microchrysa polita; assembly: GCA_949715475.1. Lineage (NCBI taxonomy): Eukaryota > Metazoa > Arthropoda > Insecta > Diptera > Stratiomyidae > Microchrysa > Microchrysa polita. The sequence continues at coordinate 7,732,540 of OX454421.1, forward strand.
AATAAATAAATAAATAAATAAATAAAATAAAACTCCCAAATATTAAGTTCTTTTCGAATCGTAACCAAAATTCTCATCTAAGTGTTTTCCTGAATTAGCCTCAATGCATCCAGGAACAGGTAGAATCGGAACACGTCATAGGGCTGCGATAGAAACTGTTAGCGCAAAAAGAGCTTAAGTTTCATTCAAATCTGACGGGTATTCAAATTTCGGCCTTGCCCGAAATTAGTCTCGGACTCGTTTTTATTTACATTCGGCTGTATACATTTTATTCAGAATGCGCTCAGAATGTTGCGATTTTGTTTGAATTGTTACAGTTCCCAACTGGTTGGGAACCACTGTAAGATTTCCTACTTAGGCTGTCATCAGTTATACGAACCAACAGGGAAAAAAGAAATACAGGGGAATTAGAGCTGTTGACACTGTTCTTGGATTAACTTAACGGTCGCGGATTTTCTTGATATGGTTTATTAAAGCACTAAAGAGTGGAGCAGTCAAAAAGTTCCTACATAATTAAAGGTTTCCTCTGGATTTGAAAAATTATCTACCTTAAAGAGTCCCGTATTCCAGAGGTCTAGTAAGACTAATGTATTGTATACTCCAAGTTTGCGAGTTGTGAACTACTAGCTCATGCTATTAGTAAGGACTAAAATGTACCTCGAACATTCACATGGGAATCAGTTGATTGCAACGATTGAGCACACACATTCGGTGAATCTATGGATTCGGATCCATAACAAAACTTCATATAAAAAATGACGGCCTTGTATCAGGAAAGACTATTTTCGTGCTTAGTCAGAAAATGCAAAGAGCCACAGGCTGTTACCAGCTTGTTCACCCGGGAAAAAGACAAATTGACACTGTTCGCAACGCTCTTCTGAAATTAAACAGACAGCAATTGCAACTTACTCCACCGAGATCGAATAAAACAGCTGGAAGTTAAAAATTGAAGAGTGTGTCAATACGTACACAGTCTGTGAGCCATATAAGATCCCTTAACGTCTATAAGTCACATGTGATTTATAAAGCAAAGGAAAAACATTTGTTGGGTGAACAAAAGGTTAGCTTACTTAGCTGTCTACGCTTGACGTTTGTAAGCAAGTCTTCAGCAGTCTGGTGATCTCAGTGATCGCACAGTAATAAAAGAAAGATCGGCTTGCCTTGGCATCACAGGTGGTATGCGAACATGACCGAGGGATGTCCCAAATGCAAAACCTACTGCGGTCAGGCTCAGTTGTGTCATTCGATTGTTGATGAGTCTTGTATTCTCTGGAATACCTTCTGATACCGCCTTTCCAGTCATGCCAGATAGGGCTAATTGTCGCTTGCAATTAAGAAGGCATGTCACGCACGCACTCGACAACATACGCAACAACCAGACTGGTACCAGTTTTCGGTTTTGTTTTCAATACCCAGTAGCTTTGCACCAGCAGGGTTTTCCAACACCCCGGTTTTTTTACCGCCGTTTTCTTCAAACATGGGCTGGTTCTCTTTTCAAATTTTTTAGCATCTGTTTTCTCGGAATACTTCGCGAAAATCGGCTTACCATTCCAAGGTGGCCAACCCCATTTTGTTTTACCGCAACTTTAGAATCAGCGACCCAAAATTAGCTGGCATTCGCTTTATTCGTTGTAGAGCAGGTGCTAGGAAAGCCTGCAAAAAAAATCAGCGTTGAACAAGTCCTAAAAAACTGAAAATCCGGGTACTGCTAAAAAAACGGAAAACAGGTATTTCGATATTGGTGTTGATTAAACACCAATTTAAAACCGATGTACCGGTGTTCTAGGGACAGGCACACCTCCGGCCGGATGGTATTAAAATAAGCTGACCAGACGTACAGCATTTTGCTGTACAGTACAGCATTTTGACATGCCGTACAGCATTGGGAAATGTACAGCAAAATGTACAGCATTCCCCATGCCATACAATGAAACCTATTTCACTACACTTCTCGGTAAAGCCTGCGATCAGCCTTGCCAGCTTTTAAGGTGTAAAATTTGACCCCTATACCCTGTATGATCAATATTTAGCGAGATAGTCGCACTTTCGTGTTAGACAATCGTTCAAATTTGATAACTTAGGAACCCTTTCCGATATTTCTGAAATTTGCCACATTATAGAGCTACTTGGCGCTCGCATTTCCTCCAAATGACGCGGTCCTACCTAACCGCGTTCGGAAGTTACAGCTGCCCAAATCTGAATTTATGGGGTTTTCATGGAAAATTGTCCATAACCCGAAATTTGTGAGCGAAAAATTTTGAAAACTGGTGAAAATTGACACCCTTGTAGGGCTATTTGACTTGACTTCAAGTTTCAATCGAAAATAGCTTATAACTTGTGATTCTTGAGCGGAGTTTTGAAATTTGGTAGACTTGCAGAGCACCGCAATGTCCATATTTGGTCAACATTTCAAGGCTAATTTATTTTTCCTATGACAAAACGATGGAAAAATCAGCCACCATATTCCATCGGATTCCCGTATCAACCTCTATAAGCAAATGCATACGTTCTAAAGAAAGGACTCTGCAAGGTTTTTTAGATTAAGTTTTTTCTCACAATATGTCCTTCGATTCCGTTAAAATGACGTTACGGCAAAGCATTGCTAGTGTAAACATGGAGGGATGCATACTCTCCAACAGAAATATTGCAGCCAGGATACGCAACCTTCCACTGCTCTGGAGGTTCTCCTCAGACTGTACTCTGAAGGAGCTACATTGAAACTGTCCCTGGAAAGCCATCACCAGCTTAAGAGTTCTCTGATGCCAGATCATACGACTGTCCTTACAGAAATCTGAAATTTATGAAATCAATCTTCTATTTTATGTGTAGAATCTTATTTCTTCCTTGCTAGCTTTTTGTGTTAAAACATACGTTTGCGCTTTACATGCTTCTTAAGAAGAACCAGTGGCGTAGATAGCTTTTTGGAAGGGTGAGGTGATCAGTGTTATCAGAATTATTTTTTTTTGTTCAGCACAGGGAAGTGCATTAAAATAACGGGTTTTAAAAAAGGAAATCAAGGAATAGTAATCATCATCAATTGTTTCTATCTGCTTTCTATCAATTACACAAATCTTTTAGTCGTTTGAGGTAGGCATGTTCGGTACTGAGTATCGGATACCGGTTTTCTTCAGTACCCGGTGCATTGTTGAAAAAAAAAACAGGATATCAGTACAGTAGAGTTTCGATTATCCGAACTAATGTCGTCAAGGGTGGTTCGGATAAACGAAAGTTCAGTTAATCGAAATTCTATAGAAAAATTAGAAAATAGCCCAAATATGAAATTAAGCGGCAAACTGAAAACATTTGAAACGACGAAAACTGAACAAAAATAAAAAATTCGAGGTGATTAAGCGATGCAGATGAGAAATTGCTTCCTTCGAACACTTGATTTTTCATTAAATTCGATATCTGTCATATGAAAAATTGCCTGGTTCGGTTAATCGACGTTCGGATAATCGACGCTTTACTTTACTTCGAAATATTGTTACTGATTAAACACGGTTTTTAAACCGATGTACCGGTGTTAGGAACAGGTCTAGTTTGAGGTCTGCTGCCAAGATCGAAAAATTGGCTGTCGCTTCAAGCTTTTAAAATTGTTACATTTCTACTTGATTAACTGAGTTTCCCGAGTAATAGGTTTGGCACAGCGAAGCAATTTTTGTACGTCGAACAAAGCTCTAGAGATCGAATGTAGATTTTCATAATCCCCACCTTAACCTACTTTATATCGAAGTTAGACTCCTGAATGATACGCGGGAGCTTAATCCAGGTGACAACGCATCTCAGGAAGAACTCAGAAGTTTATAGAATCGCCTAAAGATTATACCTAAGTACGCTCTACGCCTTGAAATTTTCATCCTGGAAGGATGTGAGGTGAACTTAAAAAACAACGGTCACCTGCAAATACCGAGCGCAAATGTTATGAATCGTTCGCGCACAGGAGATGCATACGGTAAAAAAGGTCGGAATGAGTGGTTTGTATGCAGCCATAATACTGATTTTCGCTATTATGCAAATTATATAAAACCGAATTCTGCAATTGTGTACAGCATTGGATCTTCGGGAGTCTGATCACCTTATATTAAAATCGGTAAGGGCAGCTTCTAGGCTTGCTGGGCGATGTGAAACTTTACGCGCCAAGTATGGGCTTTTGCCGAGTCTCGTCTCAACCACCTCTTATACTAACCAACCAATCAGATAAATATTTTTTCAAACTCACTGACCGTAAATTAATAAAAATTTGCAAATACCTGTGCTGAACCATTTTAAATTCAGCCAAAATTATGTTGTTTTCCAAAAAATAGATAAAAAAAAATTCAAATTTGCTTTAATATTTCTGTAAACGAGAAAGTCACGAAAAACATTTCTCTAGAATATTCTTAAGTTTCGGGAACCCGACGTCTTGCGGTACACCGCAACCACGCGCTCTCAACCAAAGCAAAAGGAAGTCGAGCATTCAATTTGCCATAGCTACACTAAATCCCAACATTTTTCATCCTCCGATATACCGCCCTATACGCGACGTGGCCTTGCCATAGCTTATTCCTTCCAGCTTATGCCATCCTACAGATAAAATCTCATCTTTTTAAAGTCGCCATAATCTTCTAATTAGCGACTCCATTATATTTTGCTCGTTTTAGCTTTTTACGCGCCAAAAGTTACTTTTTCGAAAAGTCAGAATACAAAAAAAACAGGCGCAGTGGAAGATGCTGTGATAACAACAATTATTCGCGGTTGCGAAGACAAATATACGTACGGAATAATGTTTATAAATGGGACGGAAGTCAGCGCGATAAGAACGGACAAATGGATGAGGAGAATTATATAGAAACTGTTTTGAAAGTAATATCAAAAGATTTGAATTTATATTATTCGTTTCCTGGGATTATTAAAGCAAAACAAAAATCGTCCTTTGGTTTTGCCAACGCAGAATGTGGTGTTTAATTGATAAAACTTATTTTGTGGTTGCAATGTCAGGCGATGAGACACACAAGGGGAAATGTTTTAAAGGGTTTTAGTCAGGCTAATAAATAGGGGAGATAAAATCTGTAAATTTTATTAATTCTTCGCAGTGGATTTGTAAATGTTCACTGTACAGTGAACAACAACACGCACTCTATGTGCCGTTAAAGTACCTCATCTTGGCAGAAGTTGGAGAAAAATTGAAATGGAAAAATAAATTGGTTTTAGGATTTTGTCCACCTTTTGCTTTTGCATTAGTTTTCGGACTATCAAATATGGCGAATTGACAGTTTTCTACTCCTCCAAGTCATCGTCGAAAAAACTATAGCAGAACAGGCACAATTGGGACTGATTTTCAAATACGCAAACATTGATAAAACATTGTATGCGTTTTTTCCAATGTGAAATCACTTATTTATTTTTATAACAAAACGGGAATCATTTCCCAAAGCGTGCAATGTAAAAAATTCAAAGTTAGGATAAAAACGAGACCGAGACTAATTTCGGGCGCGGCCGAAATTTGAATACCCGTCACATTTGAATGAAACTTAAGCTCCTTTTGTGCTAACAATTTCTATCGCAGCCCTATGACGTGTTTCGATTCCATCTGTTGCTGGATGCTAGTCCAGGAAGACACTTGAAGGGGCTGGTTTTTATTACAGCCCTATGACGTAATGTTCCGATTCCATCCGTTCCGAGATATGTTTTAAGGATTTACTAGGATAAGGTGACCAGACTCCCGAAGACCCAATGCTGTACACATTATGTTCTTGCAACTCGGTTTTCAGGAAAATACTCAGCCATATTCTCGCCACCCTATTCGCGCCTATTTGGAGAAATAATAACATTTCACGAGGTCATGATGCATGCTCGTATATTTTTTTCGATAAAATCAGGACAAGCGCAGCAAAAGTCGTCGTTTGGCAGGACAACCAGAAACACAAATGCGTCTGTAATATTTGTGAAACTTTCGAATTTTTCAGCATTAAGTGTAGATTTTTTGGAAACTGAAAGGCTTGTTTGGTCTAGTTTTATTAGAGGAGAATTATATTTAATACTCATGCATGTTTGGGCATTAATCTTAGGAAACTGCATATCCTCACCATGTCTTCAATATCCTGTTCCATAAATAGTATTTGTCAAGAATGCTCCTGGACTAAGTAGAGCAATAATCGCATGGCGATGCAAAGGAGGGTTTCGCAGCGCTTGGCCCTTTTAACAGTGGTTAGCTCCGCGACGATTTACATCAAACAACCGACTGTCGTAAAAGCCAATTTTTTTATTTGTGAATTTCCTTAACATTTAAATGTACACAGCAGAAAATCCGGTGTGAATTTAACTCCGAAAATTGTCGAATAGGGTCCCTCCGTTTGGATAAAATATTGTTTTATCCAAATGGACGAACACAAAAGTGTACTTCCAGTTACACCAAAAGGAGTAATACTCGATATTTTTGGGATAAAAATAAAACACAAGTTTCACAGAACATTTAACTCATAAATGAGTTTTGTATAACTAGCATTTACCTCTCTATAGGTGTTGGCGACATTTCATTTACCTCTTTACGCTCTAAAAATGCATAATAAAGTACCTGCCTACAGTGGGATTCGATCCAGCGAACCTATGATTTGAAGACTAACGCCCTACCTACTACACCACACATACTATACGGGATGACGTTCGTAATTTGCACCATATATTACGTGCGGAATTAACTCCATTTTAAGTAAATTTTAACACCATATAAACAAAAACTGATATAATTTCGAATAAAAGTTATTATTTATCCAAATGAATTTTATTTTGAGTGTTTTATCCTAATGGATAAAAGGAAAATGTTATACTCGGGACGGAGTGAAATAAATGTATTTAACTCCATAGGTATAAAAAAATTAAACCTTTTTGGATAAATTTTGGTTCACACCGCCTGATTTTTTGCTGTGTAGTCTTCATTAAACTAAGTCATATTCGTCATTTGCTAAAATGTCATTTCGATGTCCAAAAACAGGACAAAACCGGACAAAATCAGGACTTTTAGCGTTTTGGCAGCAGGACGACAGGTTAAAGTTGAAAAGACAGGACTGTCCTGCCAAAAACAGGACAGATAGGATGAGCCGAGACCCGAGAATTTTTAAGCTGGTGGTGGCTTTCCAGGCAAAGTTTCAATGTAGCTATGGAGTCCGAGGAGAACCTCCAAAGCAGTGAAGAGGTGGCTAACCCTTGTTGCGATATTTCTGGAGGAGAGTATGCATTCTGTACTCATGTATGGTAATATAGGCTGGTCCCCTGGTGTAAACAAATTTTAACGGATTCGAAGGACATGTTGAGGGAAAAACCCCGATCTAAAACTCATACAGACTCCCTTCTTTAGTGTGAATTTTCCAATAGAGGGGATAAGGGAATCGCATGCAGTACAGCGGGGGGTTTTTCATCGTTTTGTGATAGGAAAAATAAATTCAAATCGCATCTTTTGACGGCTGTGACTTCAGAGTCTTGGTATCAAGCCGCGAAATGTTCACCAAATAAGGACAGTGCGATACTCTACCGGTCTGCGAAATTTAAAAATTCCGCTCAAGTTATGGATAAAATTTCAATTAAAAACCACAAAAGTGCAATTTGGGCAGCTGTAACTTCCGAACTCAGATAGGTAGGACCTTGAAACTTATATAGGAAATGTGCGCCAAGTAGCTCTACAAATGTGCCAATTTCAGAAATTTCCGTTGGTTCCCGAGTTATCGAAAGTGAATAATTGAAGTGTTATTATATCGCTAAATATCGATCGTGTATGAGTCAAACTTTACACTTTAAATCGCAACTTTCGACGGCTGTAAGTTCTGAACCTTGACAGCTGGAGCCTTGAAATTTTCACCAAATAGTGTACGGTGTTTAACAAGTTTTCTGAATTTCAAAGTTTTCCAAATTTTCGAGTGATGGACAATTTTCAAACAGAAAACTCAAAACGCGGATTTGGGCAGCCATAACATTCGATTGCGGATAGGTTGAGCCATGTAATTTGGAGAGTGAGCCAAATTTCAAAAAGGTTGGGGAACGGTTCCCGAGCTGTCGAAAATGAGCGATTACCAAATATTAAAATGCGATTATCTCGCTAAATATCGACCATACAGGGGCCCAATTTTGCATCGTAAAATCAGGCAAGACTGATCACAGGCGTCACCGAGGAATGATTTATGTTTCATATTGTGGCATGGAAAATGCTGTACGTTTTGCTGTAAATTTCCCAATGCTGTACGACAAGTCAAAATGCTGTACGTCTGGTCAGTTTATACTAAGAACCCATTTCCATTTAAAAGGAAAAAGTTTTTCTTCATGGGTTGGACAGACGATCGATTTCTCTCGTCACACTGATCAATAATATAGTGTGCTTCCTTTTGTGCGTTGCAATCTTCATAACAAAGTTAATATACCCTTTCACATAGTGACGGGTATAAATATAATGTAATATCGTACTTATAAAGGTAATGCAAAAAAGAATTAAAAACGAGACCGCGGTTAATTTCGGGCGCGGCCGAAATTTGGATACCCTCGGGGTAAAAGTTTTTTTCGGGCGTACCTATGACTTGTGTTCAGTCCTCCCCGCTTCCATGCTTTTCCTTGAATTTTCACATAAGTGCCATGGCGAAGATGTATTGGGGGAAGCGAGGGACGTGGGTTTCTTAGAAAAACCAAAAAGGGGGAGGGGGTTATACGGCAGCCCTATGAAGGCATGGCCTTTCCATCAATTTTTACGTATGTTTTTGGCATCAATTAAAACACATTCCTATGAGATTTGGTTGAAATTGGTGGGATACCTACATAATCCCGAAAAACAAAATCCCGCCCGTTCATAATCCCGCTTTTTCCAAAAATCCCGCTTTCCGTTATCCCGACATTACAAAATCCCGCCATTCCAAAATCCCGCCATATCAAAATGCAGCCACCTCAAAATCCCGCCATTTCAATATCCCGCTATTGCATAAAAAAAAATCTCGTCAAAATACCGCCAATTTTTTTTTTTTAACAAATCAATTATTTACATTAGTTTATTCGCCAATTTTTTAAAAAAATCCGTTTTTTCATAGTCCTCTTTAGTTGAAAGTAACTGCAGGATACGTTAAAGACCTTAGTTTGCTTTTGGATGCGACCTACGGATCGGGACTGCTCCCCTCGGTTTTTAGCTAGGAGCAATTCTTTACCTCGGTATACCACCAGCTGGTACAGACCGATATGGCTTTTCCTTGTGATAAAGTTTAATCGTCTGTGCAAGCCTCAACATGATTTGGTATTTTTCCCATGGATATAATTAATTCCAAACCAATCTGCTATTTTTTTGGCATCTCCATCCTCCAAACTTCGTGTAAATTCGGAAAAATACATAGGTATTTTCACTAATATTGAAATTGAATATCACCACCTAACTGATAAGAGAATACTAACTAGCTTTCACTTTCCAATCTGTATAGCAGTATCAGTATTTTAACGGGATACCTACATAATACCGAAAAACTAAATCCCGCCCGTTCATAATCCCGCTTTTTCCAAAAAAATCCCGCTTTACATTATCCCGACATTACAAAATTCAGACATATCAAAATCCCGCCATTCCAAAATCCCGCCATTTCAAAATCCCGCTGTTAAATAATAAAAAATAATAATAATAATAATAAAAAAAATCCCGCCAAAATACCGCCAAATTTTTTTTATTGCTAACAAAACATATAGATATGCGTTCGACTTATCAATTATTTACATTAGTTTATGCGTCAAGTTTTTCAAAAAATCCGTTTTTTCATAGTCCTCTTTAGATGCAAGTATATTCCTTAACTGCTGGTTACTTCTAAAGACCTTTTGGATGCGACCTTCGGATCGGGACGGCTCAACTCGGTTTTTAGCTAGGAGCAATTCTTTACCTAGTAATTCCACCAGCCGGTACAGACCGATATGGCTTTTCCTTGTGATAAAGTTAAATCGTCTGTGCCAAGCCTCAACAATATTTTGAGTTCTTGGAAAATGTGCTGCAACTGCGTCAGCAATACTCCAGCACTTAGGCGGGTACCATGGTTTTCCTGGCTTTCCCGACTTTCCCGCTTTTCAATGTCCCATCACAATAGGTAAGTATTCTTTCAAAAATCGCGCGCACGATACCTTTTGTGACGGGATATTGAAAAGCGGGATTTTGAATAAGCAGGTTATTGAAATGGCGGGATTTTGGATTGGCGGGATTTTCATTAGACGGGATTTTTAATTGGATTTTGAAATGGCGGGATATTGAATGTCAGGATTTTAAAAAACGGGAATATAATGGGCGGAATATCGTACCCAACCCTATTATAACGGCAAATGTGATGTAGTAAGAAGGTAAGTATTATTTTCTGCCCCGCCTTTCAATATCCCGTCACAAAAGGTAAGTATTATTTCATAAATCGCGTTTTCAATATCCTTTTGTGACGGGATATTGAAAAGCGGGATTTTGAATAAGCGGGTTATTGAAATGTTGGGATTTTGGATTGGCAGGATTTTGATTAGACGGGAATCTAATTGAGCGGGATTTTTAATTGGCGGGATTTTGAAATGGCGGGATATTGAATGTCGGGATTTTAAAAAACGGGAATATTATGGGCGGGATATCGTACCCAACCCGAAATTGGTGGACAAATAAAAAAGTTTTTCTTCGAAGAACCTAAATTGGGGGGTTGGGTTTATATGCCAGCCCCATGATCCCATGGTCAGATTTAATTCATTTTTGCATATGTTTTGCAACATCAATAAAAACACATTTCCATGAGGTTTGGTTGAAATTTGTGTCCAAATAAAAAATTATTTTTTAGAAGAACCTAACTTTGGGGGTTAAATTTGTATGGCAGCCCCACGTCCCCATAGTCCGATTTTATTTATTATCACGTTTGTTATGTGGCATCAATAGAAATATAATTTTCCGAGGTTTGATTGATTGATATTGATAAAAACGTTTTTCTTAGAAAAGTTTGATTTGGGGGGCTAGGTTTGTATGGTAGCCCCATGACCCCATGGTCCAATTTGGTCCATTTTTCATATGTTTTGTGGTATCACTTCTTCTTGTTCTTCTTCTTTTAGCGGTGCAGACAGGTATGGGTACGATTTATGGTTCATCAATGTTTGTGTCCGTGAGGTCTAAGGACAAAAACATAGCTGCTGCGATACGGTTTTCCCACAGCGATATAGGGGTAAGATCAGTGGGCGCAGCGAAACAAATGACCCACATCGTGAGGAGTACCATCGCAGTTTGGACAGATATTTTGGATGTCCGGGTTTATGCGAGAAAGGTACGAATTAAGGCGTGAACAAAGGCCCGACCGAAGTTGAGCTAGTGTTACTATAGTGGCTCTCGGGAGCCTAATCTCCTCAGGCGAAATTGGGCGCTCTGGGAGGACTCTATTCGCACCTAAACTCGCGATAGACCGATTCACTTCTTCAATGTGGATCGCTGCAATGGCGGCTCGGTATGTAACTTCATCGTAAGGGTCCCGTTTTTATCCCTGGACCTCTCTCAAGGTCTCGTAGACCACGCCTGACATGTCGTGGTGGAGGAATTCGGTCCATGAGATGATTATTGGGATGATCCTCACGGTAGCAACCAACCAGATACTGTTTTGAGAGTAGGAGATTGTGATCACGTATTGGCATCAATTTTGTCTCCTGATGTAAGTGATCCTGGGCAGACATCAGAAGGCAACCTGTCGCGATGCGTAGAGCGGCATTTTGGCAGACCTGAACTTTGGAACAGTTTGTGTCACATAAACTATGTGTCCAAACTGGGGCTGCATAATCAGCAGCCGCTCGACCCACCGCTTTATAAGTAGCTAGTATGGTTTCTTTATCTTTTCCCCAGGTGCTACCAGCTAGAGCTTTTAGGATGTTGTTCCTACTGCGCATTTTTTCACAGACTGAAGCTGCATGATTCGCAGACGTCATCATGTAATCTAGGTGAAGCCCGAGAATTTTGGGGTTTACTACAGTAGGAACAGAATTGTTGCCAATACGTATATCAATCTCCCATCTTTTATCCTTCCATCAAGTGGTTAGAAAAGTCGCAGAAGATTTGGACGCAGAGATGGTGAGGTTTTGGCTTTGGAAAAATGCCTGTAATCGTCCTAGATACCGATTAATTTGGAGGCGCATTTCATCCTTATCGCTCCCTGTGGCGAGTACGGTGCAATCGTCAGCATTGGAAATCACCTCGATTCCTTCAGGTGGTGTGGGAAGGCCGGACATGTAGATTTTAAACAGAGTGGGGGAGAGTACCGCTCCCTGTGGAACACCTAATTTGATTTTCCTAAGCTTAGAATGTTTGCCTCGAAACTCGGTGAAGGAGTGCCGACCAGCTAGATAATTGGCAAATCAAGGAATCTCTTGTGCAGGAAGATCCATATTCAACAGGTTTGCTAAAAGCATTGAATGATTAACCTTAGCAAAAGCATTTGATAGGTCAATTGCCACCAGAATGGTTCTGTGACAACGACGGCGTTGATTTAGCCCATCACGAATGCGTGTAGTGATCGCATCGAGGGCAGTGGTGGTACTATGCATCTTCCTGAAGCCATGCTGGTGAGGTTCTAGCTTCGCATGTGCAACAAGAGTGGGGTGAATAAGGGCCTCCAGCGTCTTTGCGACCGGAGAAAGTATCGTAATGGGGCGGTAGGATTCCCCGAGATTTGCGCTCTTCCCTGGCTTGATACAATTCGACCTGTTTTCCGGATTTCAGACATGGCAAGCGTGGACATCGACAAGTTAAAGGCGGCCGTGAGATACTCAATGGCTGGAAGGTCGAGATGTTTCAACATGGTCATCGAAATGCCATCTGGTCCGAGGGCCTTGGAGTTTTTAGCATTCTCGATGACTTTTTTAACCTGGTCCGCGGTAAAAGATGGTATGGTGTCAACATTCCGGCTGCGAATCCGTCTTCTAATTTTGCGCTTGAGGCCGTCGGACTTGGGATGTTCAATAAATTGTTTATTGAACAGGCTCGCACACGCAGGTTTTTGTGTTGCCAAATTCAATGGCGTTGTTGCCCTTTTCTTTCCGAGGATTGGAAAGGGCGCGGACGGTAGACCATAATTTGCTGACACCTTCATTGAGGTTACATTCATCGAGGTGCTGGTTCCATTTCGCCCTCCTTAACTTGTCGGTCAATTTCGGAGTTAAGCTCCGTAATTCTGGGATCATCAGGGTGAGCGCTTCTGATCTAATCACGTTCATCGGCTAATCTGGCGGCACTAGTGGGGAAGTTAGGCCGAACTTTCGGGATACGTCCTGCAGGAATAAAACGTGCCGCGGCTGTGGTAATAACGTTCCTAATATTTTTCTCGGCGCTTATGAATGTTGGTAGGTGATGGTAGCTCGATGAAATTCGCCGACGAGTAAGCTTTGAAACCATCCCAATCGGCTTTCTTGGTGATTGACAAACGTTCGCTTATCAAACTTAGTTATGTTCGCTGGTTTGTCAATTTTTATAATGATTGGGAGGTGATCTGATTTGAGGGTGGTACGTACTTCCCATCGGGAAGCCGCGATTAGGCTGGCACTGACAATAGTTACGTCAGGAGAACTACTGCAAGTGCCCACGACTCTAGTCGGCGAGTCTTCATTGAGTGAACAGAATTCTGAGGCGTCAAGTGATTCGGCGATAGTTATACCCCTGGCATTGTTGTTGAGGTCCGAATGCCAGAGCTCATGGTGCGCATTAAAGCCGCCAAGGATGACCCTGTGCTCTCCGGAAAGGAGAGGACCAATATCGAAACGGTAGCCTGAAGGGCAACTAGAATGAGGTGGTATATTAAAAATTTCGATATTAGTTAGTACTCCCTGATGGAACTGAGATGGCTTGAATTTCCGCCGTACCGTCAGCAACTACATCTAATACACAGTAATGTACGGACTTGTGTATGAGGAAGGCAAGTCCACCTCCAGGGTGAGAATCATCCGTGGCGGCCGGTCGATCTTTCCGCAGTATAACATATTCGCTATGGACGCTTAGAGACGAGTTTGCGTGAAGCAACGTCTCTTGGATGGCGGCGATGAGAATTCTGTTGGAACTCAAGAAGTGTGTGATCTCAGCGATTTTTCGGTGGATGCCATTACAGTTAAACTGCAATATAGATAGTGCAGTGAAAACTGCTGGAGGAGGAGGGCCAGGCGTAAGACTGGGTCTGGCATTCCTTATCATATTGTTTGGCGGTGTAGGGGGCAGTGGTGGAGAAGGTGGGCTGGGAGCAGCCCTGGGTTGCCCAGCATTTATACAACCTGCCGCAACATAGGCTAAGGAGTGTTACCCTTGTCTTCGTAAACCTGAACACCTAAAGTGAACCCATTCCAAACAGCAATTACACTGCACTGATCTGGCATTCGAACCGATACGTTGGTTGCAGACACTACAAATCCATACCTCTGGGCCTGGATTTGTTTCAACACCGGCGCGAATTAGTAAAATTGAGAGCAGCCGCGCCGAGATGTAATGCTCCCAATATGACGAAAAAACACATATATCGTACCCACACATATACACAGACAAACACAACCTTCCTGCATCAAACCTTCAGGGCTCCTGCCAGGGCTCTTGCCAGGAAGGCATATTGGCAGCTTTTGGCCGTTTTGCAATACAAAATGGGTGTGGTCCGCCCCGTAGAGGCAGTTGCCGTAAGACCACACCTTTTTTTTCTACAGTGAGGGTTTAGGATATTTTTTATAATTTCTTTAGTTGTTGTTCATTGCTTTTTTAGACACGTGTATTTTTGCTACGATCGCCGTCGTGATACGGGCACACCTAGGGCTACATCAGCGGCAGATGATCGTTATATCCAACTCAATGTTCTGCGAAATCGACTCCTCAACGCAGATCAAGTCCAACAAAAGCTGCGTGACGAACCCCAAGTGGTTAAAAGTTCTTCTACCGTTAGAAGGAGACTTGCTGGGCGGAACCTGACTCCAAAGAGAGCTGCAGCAGGTCCAAAATTAACGGCAGCTCACCGTCGAGGACGACTTGAATTCGCTCGAGAGCAATCCCTATGCTCGTTAACGTTACAAGAGTGGGGTAATGTACTCATCACTGATGAGACCAGGGTGACTCTATATCAAAGTGATGGACGTCAAAGAATATATCGTCGCCCTGGAGAACATTACTCTCAGTGTAGCATCGCGGAATCTGTTGCTTTTGGAGAAGGATTTGTAATGGTCTGGGCGGCATCTCGCTAACCGGACATACAGCCTTAGTTTTCATCTAACCCACGACGGCGACACGGGCCGTAAACGTGGATTGACTTCAAATCGCTACATCAATGAAATCCTTGCAGTCCATGTGATCTCTTTCGCAGATTATATCGAGCATAATATCCAGTTGATGCAGGATAATGCACGGCCTCATGTTGCTGATGTGGTAACCCAGTATCTACAGGACGTCGGCATTCGTCCGATGGACTGGCCACCTCAAAGCTCGGACTCGAATCCAATAGAACACTTATGGGATAAGCTGAAACGTCGGATTCGAGCCCACGTTCCAGCTCCGACAACGCTTCCAGAGCTGTGAATCGCAATTGAAGAGGAGTCGAATGCGATTTCCTAAGACTTCGTCATCAGCCTCGTGAGGTCTATGAATACAAGGATGCTAGCAGTTATTCGAGCAAGGGTAGGGGTGATCAGTTCGTGAGAAAGCAAGACGAGGTTGCTATTATCACGGGAAGTGCTCGCAGTACCTCTACGCGGTGGCCACTAGTAACTTCACCCCGGTGAAGGCCAAACTGTGAGGGCCGGTTGCTCTGGGGTTCCTCATTCAGACAAGGCTCATTTTAGAGCCGGCGAATCTGTAACCTCAGAGCCACTGCCATACATTCGTGCCAATGACTAGCTACATTTATTATATGTTTTTAGACTTGGCTCCTGAATGTTAGAGTTGTCTTAAATCCCCGGGGTGTTAAGCGACCCGTGCCCATCGGGGGAAGATGTCCAGGGACGCAAATGGACATCTCTAACGGAGCAGCCAGATACAGGGCGACCTCCGGTGCTATCTAGCCTTACCACATCAAGCGGGGCTCTGGTGTGGCGGACTCTCTTTTCCCTAGCTGCTCGTGGGAATCACATGAACTTAAACAACAACAAAAACACAAACAAAAAACCAAGCTCCGATCCGACTGAGGCAGCCTCAGACTCGGATCAAGAGGCCCTCGCCTCAGATTTTGTTCCAGCGGAACTTTATTTGTCGCGCGTGGATGAACCACACCGACCTACACGGGTTACTTCCTGCACGGAAGCCGTAGCGGGCTCCAGCGAGCGTACCGCAAATGAGGGGAAGCAGAAAGCTGGGCTTCCACCCAAATACTCTCCGGGTGGTCTTCGGGATCCTTTGCGTAAAGGACTTGGAGTGGCGGCCTGTAAAAGGTATGTACGCTTCCTCGCACAAGGACATGCTCCCGAAAAAGCCAGGGCACTTGCGATTAACACCAACCGCAATGCCCCCCCACCCAAACGGCAACGATCGGAGGAAGACGGTGCTCCCAACTCTGGGAAGCAAGCCGCTTCCACCAAGAAGCAAAGGACGGCAGAAATCCCTTCGCGGAATGCCGTACCTAGACCAAGCACCTTAGCGGCATGTGGATTCAGGGTACCTCTGGTGACCTCTGCTGGCTCATCCCGACTAGTGTCCACCCCTACGACTATGGAGAACAGGAGCAGGAGTGACCGTACGGGAGCTCCGGTAGCATCAAAGGTTACCCCTCAAACTGTAGTCGCTAGGAGCAGGAGTACTCACCCACAAAATGCCAACACACGCGACCCAAATGTACACCTGGTGGCATCGGCAGGCCCGTCAAGGTCAGTCGTCACCCCTCTGGCATCTGCCAGCAGGAGTAGGGGTACTTACTCACAAGTGGCATCATCTGTGAGGGTTGCAATCATGGCGTCGAGCTACCCGGACGGACTGCTAACCCCAGATCCGATGTCCACGGTGCAAGACGCCATCATCCAACATATTGTGAGCATCCCGCCCACCAACGTCTTTCCGGAATTCGGCAGCATCCGTTTCCGCCCCGGATTCCTTTTGGTCGAATGCGACAATGAGGCTACTGCCGAATGGCTTTGTAATATAACCCCCACTCTCAACCCTTGGGAAGGAGCCACGCTACGTGCCGTAACTGGAGACGACATTCCCAGATCACGGAATCGGCACTTCAGAGCTTGGTAGAAGAGATCGAGCTAGCCATGTCCAATAAGGAAACAACACTATGTGCATTCCTTGACATAGAAGGCGCCTTCGGTAACACCTCCTTCAAATCCATAGAAACGGCACTACGAGCCAAAGGAGCCGACAACACGATCAATACCTGGGTGCAGCGTATGCTCTCGTCAAGAATAATCTTTACCAGTATAGGCAATACTACCCTCTCTGCTTTAGCCACTCGTGGCTGCCCCCAAGGAGGGGTACTATCCCCCCTCCTGTGGTGTCTGGTAGTTGATGGATTGATGTGGAGACTTAGCTCAGCTAGGTTCTCCACACAGGGGTATGCGGATGACCTGGTTATCACGGTTAAAGGCAAAACCGAGGAGGTCCTACCGGATGTCCTGCAGAGTGCTCTGCATAAAGTCCAGGAGTGGTGCACAGCAAACGGGCTGCGCGTCAATCCAACAAAGGCCGCCGTGATACCATTCAGTAATAAAGGGAATCTCCAAACACTGGAGTGTCCCTCCATGTATAATTTTCTGTGTATATGATATTTTAATAAATAAATAATGCACGCCTAACAATGCCGGAAACTGTCAAGTACTTGGGGGTCACACTTGACAAGAAACTGCTATCGAAAAAACATCTTAGTCTGGTAGCAGAGAAAGCAGTTAAGGCCTTGTGGATCAGCAGAAGCTATGCGGGGAAGGCATGGGGTATTAAGCCTTACATAGTTCTGTGGATCTACAAGACAATTGTTAGACCTATTGTGGAATATGGGGCGGTCGTGTGGTGGAGAAGAGCAACCACCATAGACGGAAGACGGTGTCTCGAGAAAGTTCAGAGGCTGGCCTGTCTTGCTGTCCTTGGGGCCTTCTTTTCGAGCCCCACTGCCGCCCTGGAGGTCCTGCTAAACTTACCACCTCTCCACATACACATCGAGGCAGTGGCAAGATTAGCTGTCATTAGGCTCGTAGCATGTGATGCGGCGTCTCCACTGAACTCAGTTCAACAAGGATGGTTAAGTAACAACAAATTACTGGATATGCCATCAGACCATCTGGTAAAAACTCTCCATTTTGACCCTTCTTAGAGTGCAGAGATATGGGAAAGGGTGCGGGACTGGACTGACAGATTCAGATCACTCCACCCTAGCACCATCAAATTTTACACGGACGGCTCCAAGACCGATACAGGATCTGGAGCTGGAATTACTGGCCCGAACACTAATACCTTTATTCCTATGGGAATACATCCGACCGTGTTTCAGGCGGAAGTGCACGCAATCGAAGTGTGTGCAAGATTATGCCTTGACAAAGGTTACACCAACAGGAAAATAGCAATATTCACTGACAGCCAAGCAGCAATAAAAGCGAGCTGTACTGTCACATCTAAGCTGGTGTGGGTTTGTCAGGAAATCCTCCAACAGGTGGGCAATCTCAACAATCTCACCCTTTTCTGGGTACCTGGGCACTCGGGGTTTCACGGCAAAGAGAGACCGACGAGCTCGCAAGAAGAGCATCCACCACTCCCTTCTATGGCCCAGAACCTTACTGTGGGTTACCACTCTGTATCTGCAGAAATGTGATTAGTGAGTGGGAAAAAGCCAAAGCCACCACACACTGGGAAGCTCTTCCAGGGCTTAGGCAGTCAAAACTCTTTGTCGCCAACTACTCACCCAATCGTACCCTTCTGTCTGTCTGATGAAATTGAGCAGAAACAGGGTTAGGATCATATGCGGGCTCCTTACGGGGCATTGCCGTTTAAATGGTCATTTAAAGCGCTTGCGCATTGTTACCGACGCCATCTGTCGCTTCTGTGAGGCTGACGACGAAACTGCTTCTCACATCCTGTGTGAATGTGAGAGGCTAGCAAGGCGCCGATTGGAGTGTTTCGGTATCGCTTTTCCCTTGGAAGAGGATATCGCCACTATCAATATGGCCCAGCTGAATCGATTTATCGAAGGCAGTCGGTTAGATGAGTTCATCTAATCCATAGTAGGGGCAATGGTACAATAGACCACCGGTCGCAGTGCCTAGGGCAACTCTTGTTGCCTGTGCCCTCAATAAATCTAATCTAATCTAATCTAATCTAAGGGTAGGGAACACTGAATGCTGACCAAACACTTAATTTTAAATTTTTACTTTGTTTTCAGCATAAATTTGTAAAGTTGTAACTTTTATACTTTTTGAGAAAATTGGGTTAGAGTTCGAAAGTTGCGGGTGGCCCGATACTTTTTACGTCGAGTTTACATACTTGGCTACAGGGTGATAAGAATAGTTCGTTTTGGTGTACTTATTTTTTTTTATCATATGTGTATATTACTAATACCTTTTTTCGATTTATTTAAGCTCAATTTAATTTTGATATTTCAAGAACAGCATCAAAATTCCTTGTAAAAAGGGCTTTTGTCAAAAGATATTGTGCCTATAATAATAACATAAATATTTTTCATAAGAATATACTATTACCAATGAAGTCCTTTGCCTGACATCAACTCCCAATTACCATCAGTTCTCAGAATTCAAGAAAATCTTTTCTTTGATAAGTACATCTATTATTTCATATTTTCCAAGAACTGCTCCTTAAATACTTGAGCAGAAGATTTTTCTTTATTTAAGCATAAATCATGCCAACCGAACAAGGTATAGGTAGGTACATACTTCCATAAAAAAGCATAAACTTTGCATGTTCAATATTCCTGAAATAATTCCAAACCTACTTAAATCATCTAACCGCACTTCATATCCATTCATTTTTCCATTGGCAGGTTTCAAAGATTTTTCTTTTCTATTGTTGACCATACGCACATAGCGAAAAGTTGTTGCTTTTCAATAGAACGAAAAAAGAAATTCCCTACTAACCATACAACTCCTCCACCTGTTCGTCCACTCAAGGCTATGATTCAAGTTCGGACCTCATCGTGTGTTCGGGGTTGATTTATTCGCCCGCAAGCGTCCAATATAAATCATCAACGCGGTCGTTCATGGCGAAAAATGGCCGGACTAGGATAAGGTATACAATCTGCCGAGAAGACATACCTACTCCCAAGTTCAGCACAATTGCGAAGAAAAAGCAAACAAACAAAACACACAGCTTTCTCCCAACAACCCAATCCTTTTCACCTTCAGGCCGTAACGGACGAAGACAGAACGTGCGAGCTACATCCCCATACATCACTTCGGGTAAAATCAGAATCCAACAACAACGGAAAGGAAAACTTTTTTTTTATTCAATTTCGATCCAAACATTACGAATCGCGCAAACTTTCACAGCAGACCTAATGAAATTTATCGAATTTGCGATGAAAAAGTTTCTGTGATACTCGTAGCGTCACAAAATGAACGACAAGGATCCATTTAAAAAAAAAATCGAGGCAAAGTGATTATTACACGTGACATTACTTTTGCGTTTGCTTTTTGCAATTTGTCCTTGTTCGCTTGCAGCAAACATTCATAGCGCACTCGACACATCCACCACATGGCAAGATGGCCTCGGGGAGTATTCTTGACCGCTTTTCCATAGAGCACCGCGTTCGTTCGCATATCCTGCAATATGGAAACCTACTTTTGTCGAATCGGGCCAAAAGGATAATGAGTGCACGAAGTAATGGAGTATGTAGATCAGAACGAATGCCGCGCTATACTGAGAATTCGTAATGCTATAGCTGCGAAGGGACTAGTATACTAGCGTGATGTCGTCCTGGGGACGACCGCACAAATCCCGCGGGAGATGGGGTAAACAGCATCCGAAATTGTATGTGGAACGTGAGCGGAGAAAAATCATTTTCGAAAATGAGGGGGAAAGTAGACATGCGTCAAGATGGAGGAAATTTTGTGCAGACTAAAGGATGAAGTGTAGATCCTGACTATGCCAAGAATTTGACTATTAACTTCAAAACTGTTATACAAAAGCTCCAAGTTCTCGTTCAGTTTTAAAGAGAGCCACGTCCTGGCTCTTTATTTCAATCTTTGAAAAAAATCTGCGAAAATTCTGCTCAATCAAATATTCTGTACAAAAGCCAAAAATTGCCATTACTCAATTTTATAGCAGCCGAAAAGCTCATACTCTCTGGCGGAAGTGATTAACGTGGCTTAATTCAAGGCAATGCTAACCAAAATCAACCGAAAGCACCCACCACGTAGCGTACCTATTCGTAGCCTCCTAGCCATTGAAAATGTTTGATTACTGCCTATTTACAAGATTTATACGATGCTATCGTGCGATTATCTTCGTAGGCAGGTGATGGAATTCGTAAGGGAATTAATCGCTAGGATATTTACGGCATCATTAGCACGTAGGAAAAATGACTGCAAAATTACACAACATACAAGATACACGTGTGGTTGTGTATCAGGATTAGATTAGTCGGTGTTGTGTGTTGAGCCTTTTTGGCTAATACTGAAGGATTCGTAATCGGAAAGTAGGAATCTTATTAATGACAACAGTTGTATGCTTCTTTGCACCTTTCTTGTGAAGGTGGGCTGATGGAGAAGGAATGTAATTAATTTCAGTGATTCGAATCATTGATTATCTCGATAAAATCGTCCCTTTATGGGTTGTCCAGTGATGGCGACTCTTCATGGTCTAAATTTGATGGAGCTCGACATACGGGCTCAGAATATGTAGTCTAAAGACAAGGACTGACAAATAAAAAAATGAAGTTACTCGATCAAATTATAAAGAACGGAACGACAGCAAGTGCCATTGCCATAGGGGAACAAAGCTCTGAAGGCCGTACAGGCAGCTGAAAACACAAAAGATAGGAAGCATAATTTGAGGTGGCAATGATTTTAAACAGTTTTCTTATAAATTACGCTTTTATTGCGATAATCAACGTATCAGTTGTAGGTAACTCTATGCAAATAACCTACTAAAGACTCTAGCCCTCCACGGCCAGATAAGGAACACTAAACATACATTTCTGTCTGTTATATTTTATATGATTCTCTATAGCACTGTTTCCAGGTGGTCCGCGGACCGAAGGTGGTCCGTGAGAGACCCGTAAGCGGTCCGCGAGATACTATGGGGACTACATACGTCTGACGAAAGTAGTTTTAATCGTGATTAATTGAAATAACAGGCATCAGCTTTGATAAATTTTATAGTATAAAAAACTGAATACTTTCGCTACTAGGTATGTGGTCGATCTGAAAATGCGATGTACAGACCTTAAGATAAGTTGCAAAAAGCTCGGTAGTCTCAGTCTACATTGTACCGGTGATTTTCCTCGCATAATGTGACACTATTGTCTGTACCTAATTGTTTTTACTTCTTAGATTAATTGGCACAGTGGCAGCACAGTGTCCAAATTTTGCCAGTATCATTTGAAGACAAACCATGTTAGAGTAATCAATCACTTCAATCCTTCGTTAAAAAAGTTAAAATTAATCCGGTAAAACCGCATCCAATGAATTATTATCGGACAAAGTTAGATGCGTTCAACTCTGAAAGTTATAGGTGTGTCTGTCCTGTTCTGAAGAACCTAAAGAACTGCCGATGTTACTGCCTGTGCCTATACTTTAATTTTAGTAGTTACTACGGTAAACTCTTCACCCATATTCATTTTGTCGAAGGTATAACAGAGTAATCGAATTTTATCGTCATTTGCGTGGTTCAGTGAATTCAACCCGCTGACGGTTCGTTGATCTTTTGAGCGTGGTTCGACTGAAATGTTGCGCGTGGTTCGGACGAACTTTTTCGAGTATGATTTGACAAAGCCTAAGTAGAGTCTGCTTAAAATTATTTCAATACGAGGCGGTCACTGAGGAGGAATCTGGTGTTTCCATTTTTTTCATAAGGTGTCCACTTTTTTGTCGTAAAAAAAAATAAAAAAGGTCTAAACCCTTGCGAAAAAATCGCGAAATTCCGTTTATTACAAAATATGGTGGTCCGTAGTGATTCGTGTTCACGCAAAGTGGTCCGCAGACATTTGCGAGTTGGGAACCACTGCTCTATAGCAATAAATAACTTATGAATAACACGGGTGCTCGGATGATCATTTCACATTTCACACTAGATCCAACATACAACACTCTAACATTTTCTTTACAAATTGTTCGTGAACGTGATCTTGTCTGTCTATTGTTCTTGTTAGCAGGGATGTTCGGTACTCTGATTCTGATTCTGACCTTAAATACTGTGACCGGATGTCCTCTTCTCAGTGGCAATTTGTGGCCCTCACTGGGATCTACAAGTATTGCTGGAGTTTAGCCTTTTGTTGTTTACCTTCAAATGTAGTTCTGAAGATAATAAATACTCTGGACGTGCTATGCCGCAAATAAGTGAGGACAGCTTCGGATTTTATAGTATTTCCCAATTGAAAGAATCCTTATCCCAAATGAAAAAATCCCTATCCCAAATGAAAAACTCCTTATCCCAAAAGAAAAAATCCTTATCCCAAATTAAAAATCCTTGTGTCTGAATTAAAATAAAATGAATTTAGGGGTGTTTTAAGTTGTTTCTTGCATTGAATTATAAGGTGTGGTTGATGTTATTAATGATATGAATAGGATTGGCTTCGTGGGGTTGGCTAATGCAATTGCCGTGGTTGGACATTTATGCAATTTTCTACTCGTACGTAAAGTTCCTTGTGTGTAGCTGGCTTTTGATATTCTTCACATACGCATACCGATCGTCATCAAATTTGGTAGGAATGTAGAATGGTAACAGTCTTTGGCACGAAATACTGAGAAGTTGGTAGGACAAGGATAACAGGGTGTCCCGGAGATTAGAAAATTTATTCACTAAAAAACTCGCGAACGGGCCTACCGATCGTCATGAAATTTGGTAGGAATGTTTTGAATGGTAGCAGTCTTTGGCGCGAAATACTAACAAGTGTGTAGGGCAAAGAAAACAAGGTGTCCCGGAGATTTGAAAATTTCGTCACTAAATAAGTAGCGAACGGCAGAATTTGATAGGAATGTGTAGAATGGTAACAGTCTTTGGTACGAAATACTTAGAAGTTGGTAGGGCAAAGATAACAGGGTGCCCCGAAGATTTGAAGTCGAAGTAGATTTTTTTTAGTTTTTATCGGACATGGACGCATGGGTAGTCAAATCAAAGAACTCGAGTACATTTCATTTCAGTTGCTTCTTTTCAGTTTAAAGTAACTGTAACGGAGTTATGGGGGTTTGAAGCTAATATTTCTTTTTCAGTTCTTTTTTTCTAAACCGTTATAGGCATGGGCGTAGCCAGGGGGGCAGGGGGGGGTTGCGACCGCTCCTCCCTGGCCGGTGAAACTTTTTTTTTTTGAATTGAATATTAATAATACTGAAAGAAAAAAAAATATTTCAGGGATAATTTTTTTCAGATTCACTTTTTCGCATTTTCGTTTGCAGTTTCCATGTTCCGAAAACCACACAAACATTTCCATATCAATTTATTACAAGCCGTTCTTCTTCCTTACATAGTCATCTACATAGATACATATGGACATACCTAATTCTATTCGATTTCGTCCAGATTTACAGCAATCCTGAGCGCTATGGATAGCTCTTTTCATGTCTATGCAGTAGACTCGGGTAAACGTGTACTTCGCCAAACGTGAAGGTGAACAATTTTATGTGAGCTACTACTCTGAAACGTTAACAAGTCTTGGAAGCCCTAAAACATGAACATTAAGGGAGGAATTCATAGTCCTCACTTAAGGAATACGGATTCCCTTAAGGAATAATTATAAAGGAATGCTTATTGGGACAAAACGTCACTTTTAAATGCATTACCTCATTCAATTAAATAATTTAATTCGGAAGCCTAATTAAAGTAACTGACAAATAAAATATAAAGAAGTATCTAGTAGCTGCAAAATTTAAATTTATTTTTCAAATACGAGCGACTATGAACTGTAAAATTTATAAGGATTCCCTTATAGGTCAGTCAATTTATGATTTTAGGTCGCAAAAAATAGCTCGGCTCTGTTTTTTGGGATACTGTTAGGGTAGATACCAGAAGTGTACCACCAAGTTTGCAACTTCGAAAACCTATCCTAACCCCGTGACCCTCAAAAAACCTAAAAATTTTCTAAGGTTTTTCATATTTTGGTTTGTGATTTCCAAAAGTCGTCTGCTTGATTCTCAAAGCTAATGAAACCTTCTTTAATTTGAGTCCAGCTTTGTAGGTGCAAAGGATCTCAAAATACTCGTACAGCACTTTAAACATTGTTTTTTTTTCTTGTAAAAAAGTTCGAAATGCTGTATCTTGGGATCCTTTGTACCTACAAAGCTGGCGTTGCACTCAAACTAAAGAAAATTTTGATAGCTTTAAAAGTGCAGTGGACGACTTTCTTGTGCCTTACAGGCCTTCTACATCTGCAACTTCGTTGCCAACCTAGGTTGCGGGTACCTAACTACACACTTGCAACATTCCGGCAACCACGCCATTCACGTTCTTGCAACCTGGTACTGCAACCTGCACCATGCCTACAAATGACTTATTTTCCGTTTTTTTTTTTGCGTGTTACCAACTTAGGTTGGCAACCAAGTTGCAGGTGTATAAGGGCTGTAAACCACTTGTGGAAAATAGAGAATCGACTGCACTTACGTCCCATAACGTATACGGTTTCTCGCAATGCGTCATAATTTGACCACAGTTTTTCAGTCGAACTCTATGCATTCAGAGAACTAGCGTGAAATTTTTTCGGCCTGTTTGCATTGACCAGTAATTTAGGTACGCTCTCCAAGTACTGCTCCCTTTCAACAGCTTTGGTTTTTACAATTTGGTTTGCAAAATTTTGGACAAGAACTTGACTGTGGAATGCTCTTGATACCGCCATCCGCGGAAACGATATTGTCTAAATAGATGAATTAATATTTATGGGGGAGTTAAATTCTCTTTCAGACTAAAGGTACGTTGTCCTCGACGCGACCGCACGACAGCGACTCGCTCATTCCATATGAAAACTCGTTTTTAAAATGAGAAAGAAACGAGTTTTTATGGAATGAGCGAGTCGCTGTCGTGCGGCCGCGTCGAGGACAACGTACGTAAGCTGGACTCAAATTTAGCACTTTGGTCTTGTTTAATTTTTTCTTTAAGTCGACTGCATTTGACTCCTTCTCGAGATCCAGAGCTATAACGATCAGATCGTTGATTTTGTTCGAGAGTACTTAATTGTCAAAACTTCATCATGCAAGCTCCACGGCGCGTCCCGGCAACTTAAGTCGAATGAGCAAAAAACTACCATCAGAATGGAATCCTGCCCAACTTCGGTTTAAACTTTACTATGGGATTCCGTTCTGGGGAGGGTTAGCTAGGACTCCCAATGTTATTGTAGTGTAGAGGAGCAGCAGGAGAGTTAAGCAGCTAAAGAGGGCTCTCAGTGGAATAACTGAGCGCTTGGGCTCCTATTTGGAAAAGGAAAAACAGCTTAAGAGCTCCATTGGGCTCCTATTTTAAGGAAGTGGAAAAGCATGTACCCCTAAATGTCTCCAGCCGACTGTCGGATAATGTTTTTTTCTATGGATGCTGTGGATGTGAGATAAGAGGCTTCTCGGTATGTTTCAGCAGGAGATGCGATCCTGTAGAACCAAGCAAAGCCAGATTTCAATACGGACATTGATGTCGCAAGTGGAATATGCTGCTGCTGAATATAAACGAGCTACGGTCTAAAAAGGAGAAACGGAGGCCAGTTGAATGTAATCAGAATCACCAGTAAAAGTCTAAACACTTTCAGGGGCAATTTTTCTTTAAATGGTCTTGAAAATCATTCTCGACTGTCCTTTCCTAAAATTAAAAAAAAAAAACAATCATGAATGGGTACTCGTTTAACATTTTGAGTGAGTTCATAGTTCGTCACAAGGGGCGTGAGTTCGAAAAACAAATTAACTGAATTCGTTCACGGTGAGTCTCGAACCCGTGTGCAAAGAAGGTGCGGCCACTAACCATTACACCAGCTAAAATACTCTAAATTTTGCCTAACAATATTTTCGCGACCAACGATTTCAAATCCTATAAGAAAATCTGGATATTGAAAAAATTTCGGGCTTGCCCCCCCTAACCGAAATCCTGGCTACGCCCATGATTGGATTGGTAACATTGGGAACTTGCTTTTTCTCGATGAGGTTGGAGTCGATACATCGTCCATTTCATAACTTCCACTGGTAGCGCCAATTGTATTTAAGGGTTTTTCATCGATTGGATTCCTCCCGCTGCCCTATACTGTTTATTGCGAGACCCTTGCAGCAGATATTAAATTCATTGCATCCGCTCTTTTGACAATTAACGGATCAATTATAGGATTTTTTCTGACTCGGTTTTATCCTGCAATGTTTGCTGTCGGAAATAAATAAATAAGTATCCCTGCCGGAATCCATTTATGGTGCTGAAAACATGGATTTAAACGCGAAAAAAAAACAAACCAACAAAACAATGAACATTTCAGGGCACAACACCTGTCACCTGTGGGTAGAATGATAACAGTCTTTGCCACGAATACTTTAGAAGTTGCTATATAGGGAAAAGATAACAGGGTGTCCCGAAGAGTTGAAAAAATAGATTTTTTTTTTAGTTTTGATCGGAGTATGGGTATCAAATCAACGGACTCGACGAGTACATTTTATATCAGTTACGTTCTTCAAGTTCTGAGTAACGGTAACGGAGTTATGGGCATTTGAAGTTAAGCTTACGTTTTCACCTCGGTTTTTCTAAACCGTTATGGGTACCGATATGCAATTTTGCATAAAGATGAAAGGCGTTAGCCTTTCATTCTTGAATCAATATGATATCATATAGTGCGTTTTTTCCATACATCTATAGAAAATGGTGATGAAAATGTCGATGTAGAGTATGCTCGAGCGCACATTTGCTTTAAATTTTAGAGTCTAAGCTCTCTGCGTTCAGAAGTTGCAGCCAATCAAAAAACCTATTTAGGGAATCATTTTAATTCAGTGATTAATTACTGGTTATTTCAAAACAGAAAAATCAGGTCTTCACCTATAGAGTTATATTCAGGTTGAATACGAAATTTTGCATCACTTAAACGATTCATTAGTGTGCCTGTGCACTATCATTAATCAACGTTATCCTTATGTGTCTTTCCCAGACAACCGTTAGACTTTATTGTCTAAGGCGCGTATATTGTTGAATGTTACTCCCATCCAATTGCGATGGAGTTGTTGTTTTATATCCTCAATTTCCTGCCCATTTGAATAGTCTAGGGCTGCGATTTATCCCGCGTTCTTGCAGCGAGTATGTATATGCATAAACTCCATATTCAACCATTTGTAAAATTTGCATAAACAAAAAGGAAAGGACTCTTCGACGTATACGCGAGTACATGCAAGGATTCGTGCGGGAAGACCCATAACACAACAATAAGTTCAGCAACAATTGCTCGGTTCGCCTAATGAACCCATCTCTCCTTGCACTGTGTGAAGCCTTCACACGCTTCATTTGTATTCCTAAATGGGATGTTGCGAAAAGTCAATCTAATGGTCCTTACAGCGCCTGGTTCGTCCGCGTTTTCTTTTAAATGGGTCATAGTGTAAGGAGTTGGCAGGAGCATTTTGCAGAATATATGCGACGTTTCTGTATGGGTGTATGAATTGCAATTAAGAGCACCGCGACAAATTGAGACTAATTGCGTATGCTGTATTGTGAGAGCATATTGATGAGTACTGAAGTCGTTTAGACAATTTAGGCGTTTGTGAGGCATTCATTTGGAGACTAAGGCTCGGACAACTTGAGCTACATATTTCGACATGTTGCGATGTTCGGATATATTCAAGACAAAAAGTAATTTTGTTTTTACTTAAGCGTAAAAATGTAGTTCAGTTCAGAGATTGTAATGGAAAATAAATTTAAAAAAAAAATCAAACAACAGATCAAACATGTGACAATCAAACCATACAAATTTCCCCATAAACATTTTTTGATTTCAAAGAATTTCCTGTCTGAAAAACGTAATTTTGCTTTAACAATTCAACATAGCAACAAGGAAAAAAGATATGCTGTAACTATTTATCTAAGAACTTCATTTCTACGTGTCCTGCATTGAACACCATACCTCCATATCATTCACTGTTCACTGACAACCTGGTTGACAATAGACCGATTGTATATCAGGGAAATCAGAACCAGCCAGCCAGTGATTGGTGATACCAATTTCTTGAGTCCTTTTTACAAACAAGCAACGTGTGCTGCCTTTTGTGTAGTCTCTCTCGGTGCGCTCTCTTCCAACTTGTATGGAATGGACATAACAATTCAATTTTTAACCGCGCGCTACATTTCATCTCAATTGTATACAATATAAAACGTGACTTTCTGAGTTTAGACTTCTTTGTCGTCCTGTCGACATGTAATACCTTTTTTTCGAAAATTCGTGTCTGACGGCAAATTGAACTGAACACGAGATTTGAAAACTTGATTTCACTCCTCAGACAAACCAATGAAGCTTTCATTTTTCTTATCATAGAGCTGTCGTCGCCGTTGCAGATTTTCCACACCTCCTGATCAAGAAGACAAGGAATTTTCTTCTTTTCAATCAATATTTGAATCATATTTTCCCAAGCGCTCGTCTATCACTCATGTTCTTGTCAGTTTGATGGAAAATTTTCAAGCTGATACGTTACACAATCGCATCATGTTGTAATAATTGTTCTATGCCGCCGCTGCCACACCGTTACAAACGTTTTGAAAGCCATTCTCATTTCCTATCCTTCAGCGATAAAAAGATTGCCATGTTCAATGAATCAGAAACACGGAAAATTGAAAATCTTTGCAGGTTGAAACATATCGGGCCGTGAACAAGATTTCCATAGGAGAGGCTATGACCGAAAAAAAGTTCATACAATTGTTCGAATTCTAACAGATACGGGCAAACTTTACTGATATCAGTGATATCTGCTTCTTTAAAGGAGAATGCCTTTAAAGAAAACGAAAAGAATCTTTCCGGGTATTTAAATGGCACAAAGGACATGGATATGCTATACGCTACCGGGCTCTATACCAGGTGGTTGAATCGATGCATTACAGATC
This sequence comes from Microchrysa polita, assembly GCA_949715475.1. Classification (NCBI taxonomy): domain Eukaryota; kingdom Metazoa; phylum Arthropoda; class Insecta; order Diptera; family Stratiomyidae; genus Microchrysa; species Microchrysa polita. The sequence goes on from OX454421.1 coordinate 7,762,655, forward strand.
CTCCACAGGACAATGATATTATAAACGTGCTGTGTAGCTGGAGATATCTCCTGTTACTCAGATGAGTAGTTCTTTCGTGTAGTAGATATCCACAATGTGTAATATGATACCAAGAGCAGATAGTGTGGAGCAGAGCAATTTCAAATGGGAACGCCATGGGATAGGCAATAAGAAGGTCAATTCAGTGCGATACCGAGTCGTCTTATGTACCCTCTGGAGAGGCAGATTGTCCGGAGTATTTCTTACGATTATGGTTATGACTGCAGCGCACAAGTGCACATAGATAAGGACTTTTCATATTACAATGGCATGAAGGACTTAATTAATTTAAAGCATAAGAGAATATGTTATTTGTTGGTGATGGTGCGGTGCACATATTGAATAGAATATCAGTTTTTTTGTAAGATAAGTTAAGAATCTAGGCAATCGAAGAGTAATACAACTGACATTTTATTATTCTGTAATTTTCAGAAAATATGCGCCGCAACACGCTCATCGACCCTTTAATTCTTTTTCTTTTCAAAGCAATGGGAAAATCGACAACGTTTGCGATTGCTCCCCCTTTGCGAGTTTTCTTTATTGAGTCGTATCGTTGTAACTTCTAAGCGGAGACACCTAGGATACTGACAGGTTTCTCATACCAACTCTCAAGCATGGTTTACATCTTCTTCTTCTTCCTTGCCTCGTTCTTTATACCGCTCCACGGTTTCGCGTTGCTCGACCTGCGGTGTAGGCACATCGCCCGTTCTGGCGATGATTTCTCAGCATATTTCTACAGGCAGCTCTATCTTGGATCGTGTCATCGCCGAGACCAATGCGTTGTTGTTGCTTTTTCATTTGACATATCCAGGTGTTCTTCCACTTGATTTTTTCGACAGGCTTGGGAGTTCTTCTATTTCTTGCTCCTTTTACTTTCAGAATAAATTCTGACAGGAGCAAACGATGTTGGCTAACGACAGATTCACCCAAGATCACCTTGCAGTCTTTTACCCACCTTCTCATAAAATCGAAGCAGAGGTGGTAATCGATCTGCGTTTCGTGTTTCCTATCTCCGTGTCCACTACTGTAGGTGATCAGGTGTCTCTCGTTTTTCACAAACCATGTGTTTAGGATGACCAAACCGCGCGATCTGCACATAGTCAGAATAGCTTCACCTTCGTCATTTCTGACCGTTGAAGGGCTACCCTTTCCACCATGGCAATCCTCGTAACCATAATTTAATTCACCTACATGGCCATTTAGATCGCCTCCCAAGAACACCAATTCGGTATCTGGTATGGTCTGAATCAGGGTGTCAACGTCGTTCCAAAAGGCCTCTTTTTCTTCTGGTGGCAGTCCCACTTGGTGAGCGTAGGCACTTATTACGTTCCACACCCTTCCGCAGATAACCAATTTGATGCTGATCAAGCGATCACTTCTCTTCGCGACACTTATTATGCTGCCAAGCAAAGACGACGAAGTACAATTTGTACTTCTTGGAAATCGTAAGAAACCGGGCTCTGTCGATATGCGTATTTCTCCACTTCGTCTCCTGCACGCACATAATGTCTATCCGCCTCCACTTCATGAACCTAATTTCGAACCTAATGTCATGTGATTATGGACTTCACCTAGAAATTGTACCTCTATACAACAACTTTGACTAGTTGAGCTATCTAACTCAGAACAAAGTAAATTTTGACTGTAATGCCAGCAATTGGAGCATATATGTATGTAATTTTACATAATTATGTCTGTCAATTTTAATTTACGAGTAATTCTCCAGAAAGAAATAAAATTATTAAAATCAGTTTTTACTATATTTGTTCGTAATGTGATTGTTTTGTATGATTTAGCCGGTTTTTTGGCGTTTTTCTGGCTGAAATTTATTTAGCCGGATTTTTAGCCGTTTTTGAAAAAAATAAAGCCAGTTTTCCGGCTAAATTTAGCCGTTTTCTAAATTTCCAGTTGGCAACACTGACATACACCTTCCGATTAATCTCGCAATCAAAAAATCTCCCCAATCGATCGGAGGGTCTGTGGCGCTTCTTAGACACCTTTTTGAAGGTGTTCGAGCCGTTGATAAATACATACGATTGATCGGCTCCACTCAAATTTATTTTGTCACAGAGTGTATGTCTAATTGACACGTGTGAATCATCATATTGCCGACCATACATTGCTCCAATATCGACAAAAAAAAACCCTAAAAATACATTCATAAAAATATTCTTGAATGTGCTCTAATTATCGATTTTCTTTTTACTTTCGTCTAATAGTGCAGTCATATTAGCATTTCGAATAGAAAAAAATAGAGTAAGGCTAATTCTTGTGGTTTTTGAATCAGTGGGCTCCCAGGAATCTAAAACTCATTTTGCTAAAAAAAAATTTGATCGGAAAGGTCCCAAAAAGGACAAAAAAGGATACTCTTTAATCCTTGACCGGAGGTCGGCATCAAATCAAACGGGACGTCAAGTACATTACATATCCGGTGTTTGTTCCATGTATCAAGGACCCTCAACGGAATAAATCGAGATTAAATGGAGAATTATTGTGTTTCCCGTGCAGTGTTGCCAATTTAGCCGTTTTCCGGCCAAATTTAGCCGGAAACCGTGCTGTTTAGCCGGAAGAAATTTGTAATTCCGGCCGGCCGGATTTTTAGCCGGAATTAATTTTCTTTGGCCGTTTTACCGGCTAAAATTATTTGGTGAATTTTGTATACCCTTCGCTCATAGAATGAAAGCGTTATAAGTTTGTAACGCATTAAAGGAAGAAGAAAGTATACATACGAGTATATGATCAGCATGACTTGGGGAGTCGATTGGGAGATGTCCGTCTATCTGTCTGTCTGTTGCGACGCGTTTTACTCGATGGGTATTCAAGCTAGCAGGTTGTTTGTATGTTTGAATCACCGAAATTGGATCACAGGGTCATGGGGCCGCCATATAAACCGAGCCCTCCAATTTAAGTTTTTCTGAGAGAAACTTTTTTGTTTATAAACCAATCTTAACCAAACTTAATAAAAATGGATCCCTATGGATATTAGAAAAAATACATATGTTAAAATGGATCGGAATTGCTTCATATCATAATTTTCTGTCATTGAACGAATTTGCAAAAAAAAATAGAAAAACAAAATTTCCGCAGCTAGCATCGAATCCGTGTCTGTTGATTGCCTATCCTACACGCTACCACTCAGCCAACATCACATATAGTCAGCATTGCTCGTAAACACTACAAATGTTATCGAATCTTCTGCAATGCACTCTAAATCTAAACATTTATCAATAAAATAGAGTCAGTTTCTGCGCAAAGATCACCTTAATTGGTTCCGAAGATAACAATGAGTGAGTAAGTGTGTTTCATGCAAGATTTCAAGGATTTCTAGTGAAAAAATTATATATTTCAGAGCACTTCATAAGTGTCAATTCATTAAAAAATCACAAAGTCCATCCTTCTATAAAACTACGGTGAACAATTTATCGGATGTCTATACGAATGTCACACTATAAAAACGAAACCGACTGTGCTATAGAAGAATATTATGCATGTGTGTGAGTTAACTTTGAGAGACTATTGCATGTGTGTGCTGTATCATCTAATAAGTATTTAAAGGAGTTTCCTTTTTATTTTTTTAGAGACATTTTTATCGAAGTCTTATACCACCATCTTTAAATTTATTCCATAATGATGATAGAAGCTTTCCGGAAAAAGCATTAAGGATGTTTTATCGGATCAAAATATTTCTTTAAGCGATGTCACACGATAAATTGATTTCGTGGTACTATATGATTGCTACAGTGTGAAGTGCTTCTTTAAAGCAAACGAATTGTTGCTTGGGTGGGGCTGCCATACAAACCGAACTCCCCAAATTAGGTTCTTCTAAGAAAAACTTTTTTATTTGGGCACCGATTTCCACCAAACCTCATGAAAATGTATGTATACCCCCCGAATTAGGTTTTTCTAAGAAAAACTTTTGTATTTGGGCAACAATTTACACCAAACAGAAATTGTACCTGTATACAACAACTTTGACTAAATCTAACTCAGTAAATTTTAACTGCAATGCCAGCGATTGGAGCATATACATATGTAATAAAACTAAGAAATCTGCCTAAAACTATGCTTGCTATGCTATGGGTAATTCTCCAAAAAGAATTTAAATTATTAAAATCAGTTTTTTACTATATTTGTTCGTAATGTGATTGTTTTGTATGATTTAGCCGGTTTTTTGGCTGTTTTTCTGGCTGAAATTTGTTCAGCCGGATTTTTAGCCGTTTAAAAAAAAAATTCCGGTTTTCCGGCTAAATTTAGCCGTTTTCTAAATTTTCAGTTGGCAACACTGTTCCCGTGTATCTTTCCAAAGCCATAATTACAAGAGTAATCCAAATTTTCACTACGTTTCTCACTTTTCCGAATCTATAATAGCTAAAAATTCTACCATTAAATTTGCTAAGAAAAAGATTATTGGAAAGCTCTTAAAAAGGACATAAAAGGACACTAATTACAAACCTTGATCGAACGTGGGCATGCGGAGTGTCGTATCAAAAAGGACATCGAGTACATTCCATACTTGTTTCAAGGACCCTCGCAGGAGAAAATTGGGATCCAATGGCAAATTTTTGTGTTTCTCGTATATGTAATGTAGGTATCTTTCCAAAGCCGTAATTTTACGTTTAAGCCCGAATTATTCCATTTAGTGTCCTTGAAACAGAAAAAAAAACACCGGATATGTAATATGCTCGACGTTCCCTTTGATTTGATACCCCACATGCTGACCTCCGGTCAAGGATGAAAGAGTATCCTTTTTTGTCCTTTTTGGGACCTTTCCGATCAAAATTTTTTTTAGCAAAATGCGTTTTAGATTCCTGGGAGCTCGGTTATTCAAAAACCACAAAAAATAGCCTTACTCTATTTTTTTTCTATTTGGAGGCCGAAATGGGATATTTTGACTGCACTATAATATGTCTCAACGGAAATAAATCTACAGTCGTTAAGTTAACACCATGAATGACACACCACCGACCACCCTATACGAACGTTCTTTCTTTTCTATGCTGAGCCTCAGGTCCGCCCATGAAAGAACGTTAACAACAACTGATACTGAATCAATTTTCAATAGGAAATTCTTCTATGTTGTATCTTATCTATACAGCACAGATGCCCGGCGAATCTTTCGATGCGTGTTGCTGACTGGTATGGTTGGTGGTTCTATGATTTGTGCATGACTGTACGAACGAAGGGTGAGGGGATGAATATCTTTTCTGCGGGTAGTATGTAGGTACATTGAAATTCTGGTCGCGATAGTTGACCTTCATTCAATAAAATATTTTCTATAGTGTGTCGACGTCGTTGAGTGTAGTGTACTCGCGCGTATGAAGCATTTATCATAGACGCCGGCTCGGCACATTTCAATTCATTTGCATTGCAACTTGGTCGCGAAATAAGACGCGATTCGCGAGTGAGTATAGTACACTGGCCGGTTCGTACAATCTTTTACAGTGGCAGGCAAATATTTTAACAGCACATCGAGTCCGAGATAAAGTGCGCAATCTCGTTTCTCCGGTCTGAACTCGCGGACTCGTCCAGTCGTTCCTCTCCGGTTTCAGTGGCAGAAAGTGTAAATTTGAAGTGTTGGAAAAATTTATTCTTTTGTGCTCCGAATTAAGACGACTGGATAAGAAATTTGTCTTGTACAAAAAAGATACTGGCTATAGTGCCGCAATTGTGAATAAAAAGATAACGCGAAACGTGATTTAATCGGCTGATTAATGTGTCTCTTGTGAATTTCGGAGTGAGAGTGATAAATCGACGGCTGCTTTTTCACAGGTGGTCTGATCTGGATGGAAGTTTGGCCCCTGCTTACCTGCCGCACCTTTGAGAGTGAATCGACCGTTGCCACGTGCTATTATTTACAAATTGTGTGACCGCCGGGGTCTTTGACTGTGCAAGTTAGAAAAAACAAGGCGAGATAAGACCGCGAGACGCGAACGAGCGCAATCTTATAAAATATTCATGAGATCGTAAATTGTGATAATAAAGACGTCGCAGACTGTTGTAATAAAAAGTGTTGATAAACTATAACCGACCTACGACATTGTAGGAATTTTTCCTCGCCAAAGGCATAGTGCGTTCTACTTGTACTGTCCATTCGTATCAGTGGAACAGACCGCAATTTTCATAGAAATTGCACACGCGGTCGGTTTCCAAGTGATTGAAGTGTGAAAAATCGTACGATTCTGAGGAGCGCGCATGCCACTACGAGGAAGTACATCTCCGAGTGCGAGTGTCCTTAACAAGTGCTGCGATAACACTATAGACTATAGTGCATCCCTTTCCCCTCCCCTGTTGACTGGAAGTGTAAAATCTCGACATGGCGTACGACGATATCATTGAACATTTAGGCGGTTTTGGCCGTTATCAAAAGCGAATCTTCTTCTTACTATGCCTTTCTGCCATTCCGTGTGCCTTTCACAAACTGGCCGGCGTATTTTTACTCGCTAAACCGGCCTTCCGATGCATAATGCCCTTCGAGAATGCATCGACCGTTACATACGAAGAACTTCCCCTCAACTTATGGAACGTGTCCTATCCGAAGGATGCCTTGACGACGAAATATTCCATGTGTCAGTATCTGGATGCCAATTTCACCGAAGAGTATTTGAGCAGTGGAAATCCGGCTAACGGAACCCGGCAGTGCGAAAAGTGGGTTTACGACAAATCCCGCTACGAAACGAGCACCGTAACCGAATGGAATATGGTGTGCAACTGGTCGTGGCTAACGGCAACATCGGATGCTATGTTTATGGTCGGCGTACTTCTAGGAAGTATCATCTTCGGCCATCTGTCGGACAAGTTCGGCCGGAAGCCAATTTTCTTTGCCTCGCTTGTCATTCAGCTGATTTTCGGCGTAACGGCTGCTATATCACCGGAATATATCACATACACATTGTCCCGGATAATAATTGGAGCCACAACGTCGGGCGTATTTTTGGTAGCCTATGTAATCGCCATGGAAATGGTCGGACCGAGTCATCGTCTCTTTGCCGGAGTCGTTACGATGATGTTCTTCTCCATCGGATATGTCCTAACAGCCGGATTTGCGTATTTCTTCACCAACTGGCGGTATCTACAAATTGCTCTGACTCTTCCCGGAGTTCTGTTCATGTCGTACCACTGGTTCATCCCGGAATCGGCCCGATGGCTTCTATCCAAAGGACGAAAACAAGAAGCTTTTGCCAACATTCAAAAAGCAGCCAAAGAAAATCAGGTAACCGTTCCCAACGATGTTCTGGACAGCCTCTTGGCTGATACGGAGGAGAAAAAGCCCGAAGTTGAAGTCGAAAAACGCGAGGCATCCGTTTTCGATCTGTTCCGCTATCCAAACTTACGCCGAAAGACCCTCCTAATCTTTTTCGACTGGTTCGCGAATAGCGGAACCTACTACGGCCTCTCGTGGAACACAAACAATTTGGGCGGAAACGATTTGGTCAACTTTGTGATATTCGGTGCTGTAGAAATTCCTGCATACACATTCCTGCTTTTCACCCTAAACCGATGGGGACGTCGAACAATACTTTGCGGTTGTATGCTTTTCGCCGGGACAATGCTTCTGGCGACCATTTTCGTGCCCGAGCAACACAAATGGCTGATTGTTGTCTTCGCTATGTTGGGAAAGTTGGCCATCACGTCGAGTTACGGAACAATTTACATCTTCTCCGCGGAACAGTTCCCTACGGTGATACGAAACGTCGGCTTGGGTGCAGCGTCGATGGTAGCGCGAATAGGTGGTATTTTGGCGCCGTATTTCAATTTATTGGGAGAAATTTGGACACCGTTTCCGTTGATCATTTTCGGAGCGATGGCATTTGTGGGCGGACTGTTGTCGTTGTTGTTGCCCGAGACGCATAACAAGCCGATGTTGGAGACGATCGAGGACGGGGAGAATTTTGGTAAGCGGAAAACTGTTGATGCTGAAGTAGCTGTTAAGAATGAGGATTAAGTTTAGTTGTTTAAGGTATGATGCAGGTGCAGATGTTGTAGATTGTAAGCTTTCAAATTGAAAGGTTAGATTGAAGAGTAGAGTAGAAAGGATATTTCTATTTTCGTAACTACTTTTATACACATTGATACATATTGCACAAATCGTGATATGCGATAAGGATTACAAAATAAGTAGCTTGATTTTTTTTAAGATGGAATCATAAGTACATATACACAAAATTGTTAAAAAGCAATCTAGCGATGTGTATTTTATATTTACATGTTTTTCGTTCGTTATTTGCATTTCGCATGGCGCTTATTAATCATTCCTTGGACCCCTAGTAAGTAGTTCTAGATAGTATTGTCAATCAATCCTAGAAATCCTTTAAACTAATGGGTATTCGACCTGCCGAATTTTTGGCGGTTCCTTCACCTATGCTGACCGCCTCAAGGGTGCAAAAAATGACCCCTACCTTCCTCATAAGGTAACCGGCTGAATTTATGTTCTAACAATAGATTTTGCTTAACCGTATCGAAACATAGTGGGCTGACTGCTCTGAACCGGTTCCTAGACCGGTTTTAACCGGTTGAATATATTGAAAATGCCTTCGTAAAAAATGTATTTTTGATCATACCTGATTAGGTAACCAGGCTGGATTTGTATTCAAATAGTAGATCTCAATTCGCCTGTGTCGAGAGTACTGGTAAGCGCAGACCAAACCGGTTCCTTGATGCATTTTTACCGATTTGATCTTGCATAAGAATATTTTCGGAATCGCTCCTTTGCCTGAATTTAATCGTGGGCCGGATTGTGACCCGCGGGCCGTAGTTAGGTTGGACCGGCCCGGCCTAGAATTAGAGACCCACTCAGGTTTGTCTTTAGTTTACACGATGGTGGGGTATAGTTGCTCTCATAATCGCCCTATTTGCCGTCCCTGTCTGTGCCTCTTGCGTTGACCCAACCATGTGTCATTATTTTCTAACATAATTTTGATAAATTTGTGCTTCCTAACACCCTTTTGCATGGTATGAAAAATTATCTCTCCGATAATTAATCGATCGAACGTTAACCTTACGAAACGAAAAATGTGTGAAAATTTGTGTTCGTAGAGACGACTCATGGGATGATCGCTCAGCGATCGCACTTAAACTATCGGTTCCTAGCATTTTATCAACGCCGTCTAGATATTAAGGCCGCAATGTAGAATCTTAGACGTCAAAATCAGCTTATAGTTTTAGGTTATGTTCGCCAATGTTGCACTGTTTTGTTTTTGCTTTTTATTACGTCACTACTTGTTTTTGTTGTTTGTTCGTGTAAATAAAAAATTTAAGAGCTAAACTATGACGGCATTGTCCAGCTGAGTTGCGGCTATGATATATCTAGATGGCGTTGATTTTATGCGTATATTTTCTTTACCGATATGTTCCTTTAGGCTAAGCTGACCATACGTACAGCATTTTGCTGTACAGTACAGCATTTTGACCTGTCGTACAGCATTTTTAAATGTACAGCATTCCCCATGCCACACAATGAAACTAAGCTCCTCGATGAGGCCTGTGATCAGTCATATCTGCTTTTAAGGTGTAGAGTTTGCCCCTGTACCCTTAGCTGTCGATATATTTAGCGAGATAATCGCACTTTTGCCAATGGTCCATTTTCGATAACTCGGGAACCCTTCCCGATCTCACTGAAATTTGGACAATTGTGTAGCTACTTGGCGCTTATACGGAGGGCAAGTAAAAAATAAGGTTCCCAACGCTGTACACTCGCCGCGCGATGCTAGGTGAAATCCAGCAACACCGCCTTGATTGTTGGTCCCCCACTCCATTCCCACTACCGGGAGCGATCGCTGCGACGCTCAGTGCCGGTCTAACAGCCATCCGCAATGGAGCCGGCCACCAGGTGTGAAATCCGAGATCGGAGAGTAACGCTTCGGGAGCTGGCTGACCAGCTTCCTGAGGTTTACGAAAAAACCATGGACAACATTTTGACCGAAAAGCTTGGTTATCGCAAGGTGTGCGCGGTGGGTCCCGCACATGCTTTCAGAAACCCACAAAGACAATCGCGTAAAGTGTGCCGAGGGGTTTCTTCGAAAATGCGCCGAGAATACCGAAGAATTCTTAGACTCCATTATTACGGGAGATGAAACGTAGTAGTGACACTACGTCACTCCGGAAATAAAAGAACAGTCGAAACAATGGCGCCATCCCGGATAGGCGGAGTAGCGGCGGAGTTCTTCGAAGCGGGTTTTCAGAAGTAGATAACTCCTCAGGAAGCATGTGTAGAAAAATCAGGTTACTATGTAGAAAAGTAGTTTAAAGTACAAGCTTTCAGATGGTATACTTATTGCAATAAAAAATGCCTTACACCTGAATAAAATGTGGAAACCATATTTTTTATTTTCTCCAAATTTCACGGTCCACCTATCCGCATTCATAAGCTTTAGCTGCCCAAATCGCACTTCTGTGTTTTCTAATCAAAAATTGTCCATAATATTGCAAATTGGGCTGAATTTAGAAATTTGGCAAACCTGTAGGGCATCACACTGCCCATATTTGGTGAACATTTCAAGACTCTAGCTGCAAACTCAGCCATCAAAAGATGAGATTTTAAGATGGAAAAATTATTCATTGTACTCCATCTGATTCCTTTATTAACCTCTATAGGAAAATGCATACTAAAGAAAAGACTCAGCATGGATTTTAGATAAAGTGTTTTCCCTAATTGCCTTAGAATCCATTTAAAACGTCCTGGGGAACGGTATGACATCACTAACGCACAAGGGTGGTCTGATAAGCCTACAAAAGAAAAACAAAAATTTTGGAAAAGTGGCGATTTATTTTTCAATATAGTGTCCTTTTAGCTCGATACACTTGATCTAGCGAAGCTCAAACTTCTTTAACCCGTCTGAATAATACGTTTTTTCGAGGCCTGCAAAGTGGGCCTCCGTGGCGGCGATGACCTCCTCATTCGACTGAAATTTCTACCCGGTGAGTGACTTTTTCAAGTTTAGAAACAAAAAGAAGTCGCACGGGGTCAAATCTGGAGAATACGGTGGATGGGGCAGCAGTTCGTAGCCCAATTCGACCAGTTTGGCGTTGGCGGGCGGAGGTGTGAGCCGGTGCGTTAACATGGTGGAAGTGCATTTTTTTTCTTTGCCAAGTGGGGCCGTTTTTTCTTCAATTCGGCGTCGAATCGGCCCAATAATTCGGCATAGTACAGCCCTGTGACCGTGTTGCCCTTCTGCAGGCAGCCGATGTGGATCACACCTTGTGAATCCCTGAAAACACTGGCCATCACCTTTCCGGCCGATGGGACAGTCTTCGCCTTCTTCGGAGCACGTTCGCCGGGTGAACTCCACTGTTTCGACTGTTTCTTGGTCTCTGGTGTGTACCAGTGTATCCAAGTTTCGTCGACTGTCACGAAACGACGCAGAAACTCCTTCGGGTTGCGCTTAAACAGCGTCAAACACTGCTTTGAAGTGGTCTCACGGTTGAGCTTGTTGTCCGGAGTGTGCAAACGCGGCACCCATCGCGCCGACAGCTTTCTCATGCCCAAAATTTTATTCAGGATATGACCCACGCGATGTTTTGAAATGCCTACTGTCTCAGCTATCCCTCGCACCTTCAATCGGCGCGGCGGTTTGCCAATACGAGATCGTTGATTTTTGTCACGTTACCCTGCGTGCTAACCGTTTTCGGGGCACCTGGACGCGGCTCGTCAAAAACCGACGTGAAACTAGTTACACCAATTTTTGACGGTCGCCATCGAAGGAGAAGAGTCACCGTACACAGCATCCGAATGCTCTGCGCGATTTCCCTTCCAAAAACAAGAATCGAATCACCGACCGATATTGCTCTTTTTCCATTTTTCTCAAATTGACCGACACTCCAGCTTTCACACGCGGCCAAAGCAAAACTACGAGTCTGATCCGGCTGAAATTTGGTCAGTTGCCGTCTAGAAGAATGTGCTACACGATAGTAAATTGTTCTTGCAATACTGACATCATCAGGCGGGGTGGCTGGGTACTTATCAGACTACCCTCGTAACCATGGAGAAATGCATACTCTCATCGAGAAATATTGCAAGCAGGTTTAGATAAGATTTAGACCTCTGGCTCATCCTTTGGTTTACTTTAATTCGGTGACTCACCCTTAGCTCCGCTCAGATCTCGCACTGTCAACATTTTTGCGACGCAGTGCTGTTGCGAAATAGGATAAGGCGAAGTGGAATGTAAGGCAATTCGTTGAATTTAGATCCCTGACTCGCCCATACATTTACTGAGATCAGATCCTGGGGTAAAATATAGACCTTTGGCTCGTCCTTAAGATTACTCAGATCCTACAGCTCGCCCTTTTCATAATTCGCCAAAAAGTTGATATGTAGTGCTGCTGGGAAATAGGATGAGGCGAGCGCAGCGAGTGGTGAGTTAATGTAAGGCCATTCGTAGGATTTACATCTCTGACTCGTCCATACGTATATTCAGACGTCAGACCCTGTACCTCGCCCTTCACTCCGCTCAGACTTCGCTCTGTCTGCCAGTATTTGCAACAGTTGTGCGACGTAGTGCTGTTGCGGAACAGGATAAGGCGAGGTGCGAGTCCAGCGAGCGGTGAGGCAATGGATGGCAATTCGTGAAATTTTCGTCCTTAAGTTTACTTAAATCATGTGCCTTGTCGTTCGCTTCCTCCAGACCTCACCATGTCTGTTACGCTTTTCAAAATTCGCCTAAATTTGCGACGCATTGCTGGTGATGAGAATGATAAGACGAAGTGCGAGCGAAGCGATCGGTAAGCCATGGATGCACTTTCGTGAAATTCAATCCTATGACTCGTCCGTATGATTACTTAGATCCTGTAGCTCGCAATTCTCTGCACTCAGACCTGTCTCTGTCTGCCGTGCATTAGAGAATCAGCCAAAATTTTTCCGACATAGACCTCGAACCTGGAACCTGGACGTATGGCTCTGAATTTGCTTGAGAACCGAATTCCGCAAGTATGTGTACAGCATTGGGCTTTTGGGAGTCTGGTCACCTTACTTTAGGCCATAGTTGATACAAGGAATGTCGCCACATTCAAAAAATATGTAAATAGGGCTCGGAATTGTATGTTAAACTACGATTGCTGAGCCATCATCCTATGAGTCGTCTCTACGAACCTTTAATTGACAAAATGAAGCGTCTTGCCTGAAAAAGAGTCAGTTACGCCTAGATGCTTCAAAGGCATCAAGTCAGAAGCGAATAGAAAGGCCTAGATGACAACCGAGCTTACTTGAACAATAAGCGATAATAGAACCGTTTAAATGGAAAGTCACCGACGCCGCCACTAAACTTTACACTCCATATTTTTTCCCTCGATGCGAGTAAGCTCACTGTATTTTTTTAATATATGTAGATATTAAAGACACTTTAACGGATGTACATACAATTAGGGTGGCCAGATGCCCCGTATTTTACGGGTTACCCCATTTTTCGGGCACCGAAAGTCCAAAAACTCGTAATCCAAAAAATCAAATACGGGGCAAACAATGGATAATTTAAGAAAATGAGGAATTATGAAGAATTTTGTGTAACTTCGCCCCTAATTAATAAATATGTACAGGAGACGAAGAAATGCCGATGAAATGATAAACCCTGACACACGGACAAAATTATTTAAAGCTATCAATAATAGCAGCAAAATATGATTCCATTTTTGAAACTGGTCTTTTCTATCTTTAAGCGTCTGGGCAAACTGAACAAGGGTCAGTTTTTCCAGACGCAGGTGACGAAATCGATCATCTTTTCTAGTGGCTAAGTACCAAAAAACCCTTATCGATTTCGTTTCCTGAAAGTGGACGAGCTCGCATAGGGTTTCCAGTACATTTTATGTCGAAAACAGGCAAAAACTTGTTCGAGCTGAAAAAGGGGGTTTTTGGTGTTTTTGACGTAGAATGTACTCGACGTACAGAGGACGAAATCGATAAGGCTTTTGGGTAGTTTTGCCACTAGAAAGCTCAACGATTTTGTCCACAAGCAGGTGATGAACTGAACAAGGTTTCCTAAATACTCGTCTTGGCAATTAATTCACTGGTCGAGAGAATATTCTCGCTTTGCGGTAACGCATGGACAGATAGCCGGAACCGACCAAATATTCACACTGTCAAGGGTGAGCCTAAAATAAAATGCAATTTTTAAATAACATGTAAAAATAACGGCATCACATTTTTTTTTATTTTTGCCCCGTAAAAAAAATTGAAAACCCGTATTTTATACGCTAGTGACCCGTAAATCGAAGGCAAGCAGGTGGTCACCCTACCATACATATATTATGATTCCATAGCAACAATCAAAATATCAAGACGAAATTGCACATGCACTTTAATTGTGTTCTACAAAAAAAAAATCATCTAATTTCGCAACAACATTTTCTCATTTTTCTAATTTAATTATACATATACGCTTATCAGTTGAAAGACAAAAAATGCACTAAATTCCTTGTATAAATAGCCGCATCTTTATCATGAAAATAAAGTGAATATCAAATAATCCCTCACATCTGCCCACTTTCAAACACACATGCTTATACTTTTATTAATACATTTTACTAGATTTTAAGATAACAATAAGATAAATCGCAAATTCCAATAGAGATAAATATTCCGAAAAAAATAAGAAAATATCTCAAAAATTACACAAGAAGTATTCTATATTGTTTCTTTTCTATATATTCTTGTATGTAAATACAAATGCCAAACATGCAAAACTGTGAATTATTTTTTTTACTAGTTAATTGGTATTAATCTAAGATTCTGTATACTATTGTTAAGAAAGATATTTCTTTAGATACGATTATTGATATTACATTTATGTAATAAAACTAGATGAATTTATTTAAAAAAAAAAATATTTTATAATAACTAAATGTATGTACTTTTGTATCGGCACACTTATTTAGTTTAGATAACTTATATATCTTTATAGTGTTTTGTAATTCGACAAACTGTTGGCTTATGCTTTTCTATATTGAATGTTTTCGAGGGATTATACAATAAAATATAAAGACAAAAAAACCTGGATAATAAATTTATTGAAACAGAATTGTTTGAAGTGTTTTCTACATTTATCCTTCTTTACAGTTTTTATCTCGCTACTCGTGTTTTCGTCACCAATTTGCCAGAAATGAGAATCTACATTCTCATAGTTTTGTGTAAAAACAATTTAAAGTTGAAATTTTCTCTGAAAGATCGAAATATTCATCTAGCCCCGTTTTCGTCACTTAACCTTTGGGGCTCTTTTTCGTTTCCTTGCACTCTTCGAAAAAGTTCAACTTCATTTCACCCATCTCCTCACAGATGCATTATTTCAGTTGTTCAATTGAATTCAGAGGACAAACTTCAAACAAAGAGGTTTCAGCAGGACTGAGACCCAGTCTTACGCACTGCGTGATCATCAAAAGTCCATGATCTTTTCGTAGGTGATTAACGAATGGAGGCTATCCAAATAGAAGATGTGAAAAGCATACACCCAGAAAAAAACGTGTAACGAAACCAATGAAGTATTTGATTTACTTTTAATAAGCAGACAATTTCTTTAAACGTATGAAGTTTGAATATAATTAATTAAAAATGCCATTGGGTCAAATACACTTGCATAGAATTTATTAGGCCTGTTCGGTACCGAGATTTCAGTACCGGGTTTCGGTTTTTTTCAATACCCGGTACCACAAGCGGTTTCCCTGACTCAGGTTTTTTTTCAGTACCGACGGTTTTTCTAACCATAAGCCGGTTTTTTTGAGTACCGGGTTAAAAACCGACTCAGGTTTTTTTCAGTACCGACGGTTTTTTTTAACCATAAGCCGGTTTTTTTGAGTACCGGTACCAAAAAACCTGAAAAAAACCGGCTCATGGTTGAAATGAATCGTTCTTTTTAACTCGGTACCAAAAAACCGACTCGTCGGTCGGTTTTTTTTAACTCGGTACCAAAAAACCGGGATATCGGTACTTTAGAATATCGGGTCCGGTACCAAGTGAACACCGGCTTTGTACCGGGATCCCGGTTTTTGGAACAGGCCTAGAATTTATGATGTCAGTAGTAATAGGATTAAAACATGCCCACATTCAACAAATGAAAAAAATTACTTAGAAATAAGTATGTAAATGAATCTAATACAAAATTTATGGGAAATATGATTATTTTGCATATGAAATCTTAATCTATGAAATATTTTTTTTAATTCAATTTTATTTGTATTGCACTACGTGTCAAGTAGCTCAGATTTTAGAAACGTTGACAACATTCCACTTGTGGTCTCATGGCAATGTGAACGAACTGGCACGCAGGCGGACCGGGTTCGAATCCAAGTTTCGGCATATGTTTTTTACGAAAAAAAAATATAGAAATTTGAAATGAAATAAAATCACAATTAAAAATAAAAAATAAATCTTTTCTGTTGTTTTAATAAAATTCAGTGAAATTCTTACATAAAATCGGTGAAATATTCAATATTCACTTCATATGTTCAATGATATTTCTATCACTATCCCAAAAAGGCTATTTCATCGGCTCCAAATCATGGCCAAAATTTCATACGTATCATATGAGCTTGTAGGAAAGATCGAGCATAAGGATAATTTCTGGGCGAAGGCTGCCAACAAATGAAATCGTGTGACCACTTCATGTAAAAGTAAATTTTTCTGCCCGGTTAGTGACCGTACAAGATGCGAATGAATGCACCATTTACCAGACTGAAGCTGATTTGGGTCCCAAACATGAAGTATTGGATAGGGGAAAGTGGTTCACGTGTTCACTAATATTGAGCTAAAATGCTACACTTTTCATGGTTGAAACCTCTTTGAAAATCGGCCGTCTTTATTTTAGTACGAGGTGATTATTTTTTTTAATTAAAAGTTATCAATTTATGAGATTTATAGCGTTTTCCCTATCTGGATTTTAAACATTGATTTCTTTTGCTTATATTTTATGGAACTGACAAGAAACCGGGATCTTCAGTACAAGAAAAGGAAAAGGAAAATCATAGTTTTGTTGGTCTAATTTAATAAAACAATATGTTTTTCATTAAATCTAATGAATTTTATAGAATTTTGACCAAAAGTTACACTTTTTTTAGCATTTTTTCAGATTGCTTACTTTTTGCGGTCATGTAATCGTAACAATAACAGTTAATTTGTATGTCTAATCTGTAAAAAAATTGATTCTTTGTTTTTTTTAGTATCGAGTATGGCCTCCACTTATTGATATGCAGTCTCGAGGCCTGGACGGAACGCTTTCAATAAGCCGATCGACGCTTTCTATTGATATCTCTTCCCAACACATTTTTAGCAATTGAATCAGCTGTTGCTGATTGTGTATGTCCTTTTAAGCGGTCCGCATCCGGTGTATTAATTGATCCCAAAGATGTTCTATCGGATTTAGGTCCGGACTGTTGGCAGGCCACTCCATGACCTCAATATTGACCTCCTCGAAAACAGACATTTAGTTCAGTAATATCGTGTCGATTTAGTACCAATCCGTGAAAAAAATACAGAAGTTTTTTTCTCACTCTTTCTTTATGTATTATGGGGCGCTGATTCCGAATATGAACTTTGCACCCTAAAAAAAGTGCCGCAACCTTTAAAAAAAGGGGGGAAAGGGGGGCATTTTTCGTTTTTTTGCGATTATTTCAAAAACGGTAAGAGATACAGAAAAATGGTCTGAGGACGAAAAAAACTACATAAAATTATCTTTGCAATGATATATAACACATTAGAGTCTAATTGAATATTTCGGCGTTAGAATAGAACATAAATTAGAATATTTTCATTTTAGACCTTTTTTAAAAGCTCCATAACTTTTGAATGAATGCTATTTCAGCCGTAAAATTTTGTACAAGTATTCACAATAAGTTTAAGATCATTTTAAGGTAAACATTGAGCCGCTCCGGTCAAGGACCCCCATTATCCCCACATTTAAATTTTTCAAAACGGCATATCCATAACTCCCCCCCAAATTGGAGCAGAGTGCTAAATTTTGGTTTGTTGGGATTGGAGGTCATAGTGACCCCACCCACCAAAAATCAGCTCATTCGGATAAAAACTAAGGGTACCTCCCATACAAAGTGACCCATCAGGAGTTTGTTCTACGTAGGCCTGTTCCAAAAACCGGGATCCCGGTACAAAACCGGTGTTCACTTGGTACCGGACCCGATATTCTAAAGTACCGATATCCCGGTTTTTTTGGTACCGAGTTAAAAAACCGACCAACGAGTCGGTTTTTTGGTACCGAATTAAAAAGAACGATTCACTTCAACCATGAGCCGGTTTTTTTCAGGTTTTTTGGTACCGGTTTTTTACCCGGTACTCAAAAAAACCGGCTCATGGTTGAAAAAACCGTCGGTACTGAAAAAAACCTGAGTCGGTTTTTAACCCGGTACACTCAAAAAAAAATGTTGTAAAATTAACAAAAACTATACAAGATTGACAATTTTTTCCTGTTGATTCTCAGCTAATTAGTTCGCTGTTTCAAATGACATGAACAAATTTGTTGAAACGAAAAGCAAATATCCTTGTTGAAATAACATGCCTTTTTATATAAATTGAAAGTATTCATGTTATTACAACAGTTATTTTAAGATTGAATAGACATGAACATATTATTAAAATGACAATTAAAGTTGTCTAAATAAAAACGGCTTCTAATTGAAATAATAGTGCTCTTTTGGTAATATCAACAAGGACAACTTGTGAATTTGATTTTAGCATGTTGTTTTTACCTCACGACTATCGCTCAGAGAAGGTTTTGTAAATCAAAAGCGGTTTATTACTTAACAAAGCATATTTATTTGTTTTAAAATTAACAGTAGAAAAACTTAGCTTAAAAATAATAAATAAATACAAATACATTTCATATTTGATTTTTTTTTTTACAAAATATTATGAATTTTTTTTTTTTCTTATTACATTTTTTGGTTGGGAAGAGTGTAAACAAAATGTTTAATTTCTGTTTCCCTTCCAATAATATGAACAGTATTTTTAATAACAATAAATTCAGTTACATTTCAAACAGCTTGTGATTTAGTATGTATTACGGAAAACCCTTTCTTATACGCCTTTCCTTTAAAAATTAACTGAGCGCAAATGGTAAAAACATCACTGGTGTTATATATAAGGCTAGTGCACAAGTATTTACTCAATAATTGCATCGGTGAGCAGCTTTTGTTGTTCATCGAAAAGAAGCTTATACTTTTCGAAGTGCTTGACAACCACAGATACGGAGACGGAAGCAGATAAGATTTTCTTAACACTTGTGTCTATTATCTGGAAAAAATATGTATTAGGATCATCATACAAATTATTATTTTTATTTCCCTTACGTTTTCATTGGTCTCGTATGTCTGTATTTTATTGGATGTCGTATGTGCACATTGCTTGGTTGATTCGCTTGCGGATGCGTCTTCAACCTAAAAAATATTAGTAATTAGTTATGTTATCAGGGACATAACATTCAATGTTAACACTCACTTTATTAGACCTCCACTTTTTTAGCGCACTTTTAAAAATTATTCTTTCAGCAAGGTGGTCCAATGGGATTAAGTTGTTAATTTCTTCAATAACTCGAAGATGTCGTACTCGAACTTTGTTTGCTAAAATTAGAAAAATATTATTTTTGCAACGATTTGTTATTTTATTTGCAAGCCACTTACCCAAACATTGCTCATACACAAATTGGAAGTTATCCTAGTTGAATGTTGTCACCAATTCTTTCAGTTGGATGTCGTCGGAAATAGTAGGAACACTATCGAACGTATTGAACATATACTCGTAATCTGCGGTATCTTCCATTTTGAACAAACTTACAACCACGAAATTTAAATTCGTTCTGTCAATTTTATAAAATTAATGCCAAATACGATTTATTTTGACAATTTTTCTTGTTAGTTTGACATGATTTTTTATTTTCCCTGTAATATGAATGGTGTACCATGTTACATTTATCAGTTCAATGTATTTGGCTTAACCAAAATGATTTGTTAATTTAACATGTTTATTCTGGAATTCCTGGTTGAATCAACAATTTAACCTTGTCGTTTTGATTAATATAACATGTATTGTAATTTTAAATACAATGCATTATTTTAACATTGATCCTTGTTATTTTAACATGTCGTTTGGGAAATTCAGCTTGAATCAAAGTGTTCAACTTGTCATTTTGTATGCAATGTTTGAATTGACATAATTTTAACAATTGATTTGAAGATAGTGACTGTTTGTTTAAACATGAAAAAATGCTTATAGCAACATTTTCCAATGTTGAAGTCACATTTTCATGTTAACTTCACATGAATTCGAAGGCTTGTTAAAATAATAGTTCAAACTACTCAATTTCACATGTCATGTTTTTTTCAGTGTACTCAAAAAAACCGGCTTATGGTTAAAAAAACCGTCGGTACTGAAAAAAAAAACCTGAGTCAGGGAAACCGCTTGTGGTACCGGGTATTGAAAAAAACCGGAACCCGGTACTGAAATCTCGGTACCGAACAGGCCTAGTTCTACGTACTACTGTATGATTTGTATATGGTAGTACGTAGAACAAACTCCTGATGGGTCACTTTGTATGGGAGGTACCCTTAGTTTTTATCCGAATGAGCTGATTTTTGGTGGGTGGGGTCACTATGACCTCCAATCCCAACAAACCAAAATTTAGCACTCTGCTCCAATTTGGGGGGGGGAGTTATGGATATGCCGTTTTGAAAAATTTAAATGTGGGGATAATGGGGGTCCTTGACCGGAGCGGCTCAATGTTTACCTTAAAATGATCTTAAACTTATTGTGAATACTTGTACAAAATTTTACGGCTGAAATAGCATTCATTCAAAAGTTATGGAGCTTTTAAAAAAGGTCTAAAATGAAAATATTCTAATTTATGTTCTATTCTAACGCCGAAATATTCAATTAGACTCTAATGTGTTATATATCATTGCAAAGATAATTTTATGTAGTTTTTTTCGTCCTCAGACCATTTTTCTGTATCTCTTACCGTTTTTGAAATAATCGCAAAAAACCGAAAAATGCACCCCTTTCCCCCCTTTTTTTAAAGGTTGCGGCACGTTTTTTAGGGTGCAAAGTTGATATTCGGAATCAGCGCCCCAAAATACATATAACAAAATTGAGAAATAAACTTCTGTATTTTTTTCCTGATGAAAATACCATATGATTGGACTAATTGTCGCCCGGGCAGTATGTGGTCGTGCATTATCCTGCATGAGGATAAAACCATCCAACGCCTGTTGTGAAAAAGGAATGATATGTGGCCTAACAATCCTTTCAATATAACTTTCGGACGTAATTGTCCCGTTATTTAGGATAACAAGGTTAGTTTTGCCTTGCAAGCTAATTCCGGCCCAGACCATCACACTGGGACCGCCTTGCCTCTCAATTTGATTAATGGAAGGATCCAAAAATGCTTCTCTGGTTCTCCGCCAGACTCTTATGCGTCGGTCGTCACTAAAAAATTTTACTTTGCACTCATCCGAGAAGAGCACCTTGCGCCATTGTTGCATGTCCTATTGGATATTTCGACGAGCAAATCTTAAACGATTCGTACGATGCGTCCTGCCCTGTTCTGTTCTGGTAACACGTTTCCTTGACCACTGTTAGTGTTCGTGCAAACGATTTCTGATTGTTTGAGGGCTAACAATGGTCCCAGTCGTCCTTAATAGCCTACTTTGTAGTCTACGAGCACTAATGGTACCATCCCGTCGCGCACAAAGTCTCACATATCGGTCTTCTGCGGGGGTGGTTATTCGAACTCGGCCTGAACCATGACGACGGGAGACATTTCCTGTCTCCTGGTAACGGTTCCAAAGATTTTAAATGGCTCTTCGCAGATACCCTGATTGCAGGGCCACAGAACGTTGCGAACGACCTTCCTACGACATTTCTAAGGCTCTGGACGAAGCATTTAAATTTAAATGGCGCCGAATTGTTGGTATTTTGTATTTTACAGATTCTTCTTATCGTTAAAAGTGCAACAACTAATGTTGCATTTAAAGAACTTGGCGAAAACTAATTCTTAATCAAAATGAGAAATAAACAAAACTACCAAATGTATGACTCGTGACCCCAAAAGTACTGTTTAAGACAGTTCCGTTAAAGCTAATGTTAACGAATGATACTGTGATAACTCACATCACATTCAGGTACAGAATGGCATTTTTGAAAATAATTATCACACTAAAAATTCGCCAAAAGACGTTGTTAAAGTCAACGGACATAAGTGGCCCTTATTTTGTTTTGAGGAGTATATGTTAAAAAGGTTGTACCAAGGCGTACGCTACAAGCATCAAAAAATTGGGATTGAAGGTCAGTGATACCAGTTCTAAGGCTATTTGCGAATATTTCGAGTAACGTGTACTAGCAACCTTCAAACCCGATTTTTCGTACTTGTAAGGCACGTTCTGGTACAAACTCTTGGATATACATTCAGAAGACTACAGTTAACTGTTATAAGGACGTTCTAAGAGATAATTTTTTTTAATTCTATTTTAGATAAAATTTAGAAGTGAAAAAATGTGAAATTTGTTAGAAATTTGATTCACTTTGTATGGGGGGTAGCCTTAGTTCTGATCGGATGGTAATAATTTTTAGTGGGGAGCATAATGGAGCATAGCCTAGGCACCCCACCAAATTTGATCAGCCTGGCTCAATTTAAAAAGAAGCTACAGGCATGCCTTTTTGAAAAATGTTAGGAGGAGGGAGGGGGCCTCAATGGTTGGAGCATTCCAGTTTTTGGTATAAATTAAATAAATTTCGTTAGCAATATATGGACAAGATCTTATGACCGAAGGTCTATTCTATCAAGAGTTATAGTGCGAAATGTTATTCACTATAATACTTTTGGGTCTAGGGTATAATTTTCTGAGGAAATGTCTAGAGTGTTACATTTGATTGCAAAGGTAATTTTATGTAGTTCGTTTTGTCCTCAGCACATTTTAAGGTTAGACTCATAGTTTTCCAGATATTTGCAAGAAAATGAATTTTCACCTCTTTGCCACCCCCTCTCCACTTAACCCATGGCGCAAATTAGTGTAACTTTTTACTGCATTTATTAGGCAGTGTATTCAACAATTTGGCGTCAAAAATTTCTTTTTCTTTTGGATGTTTAGGTTTGGGGCTGTTTTGAACCAATTGTACTGGACTAATTAAGTTGTTGGTGTTTTTTATTAATGTGTTTAACGTAAAAAAAAAATATTTGTCCCGAATTTGCCGCCCCCGTAAAATCTGCCGCCCTAGGCTCCAGGCTACTCAGCCTACTGGTAAATCCGCCACTGAGCTTAGTGAAGGGGATGTTGTGCAGCGCAGAGAGCTGTCCGTAACTTTCAGGAGAGGATCTAAAATTGTATCCCGCAAGACGGACGTCATCACCATGACATTATTTTTCGAACATAATTAAAGTATGTTTATTTCAAAACTGTCGTGCTCTGTGGCCGTGATCGTTCGGTCGCCACTCTGTAAAATAGACACTCATAGAGAAACGAGTTTCCAAACTCGTCGCAAGTTTACTATTCAGAAGAAGATGATAAGAAATATTCTTATCGTAGAATAATAAACTAACAATAAGCGTGTTTTTTTGTAAAAAAAAGGTGCAGGTTAGGGTATATAAGCACAAAAAAACGATTTGGGTTAAAAGCTGTTTAGATCTATTGCACCAACCATGAACTTTGTAAAAAGCTGAAGGTTCAAAGTTGTGATAAATAAATAACCAGTAAATTAACATGTTTTACAAAAACAACAATAAACATTTAACCAATGGTTTTGGTATTAGCTCATGCTTTTTCGTGTTAGAGCGCCTCTGGTTGTCACATCTGTAACAATTCTTCCGGGTTAACTTTGGTCAGAGTACGTACCCTCGATACATTACTGGGTTTATCTGGGTTATGTTGTTGTTGTAACCCCATGTAGTTACCCTAACCTAACCCACACCCGAGCACAAAAAAACACGCCTAATGTGACTAGGAAGTGGTATGGCTGACAACCGTATCACACTCCGAATTCCAGTTGTCTTTCTAACGTTGATGACTACACACGGTAGTCACCATGTTCCACTAGGAGTTACGGTAATGAAGAGATATTTCAAAACTGCATTAAAAATTCAATTACTTAATGCTTGTTCTTATTAATTTTATCGAACCGTTTCCCAGTCATTCATTACTGAAAAACATGCGTTTCCTCTGCTCCACCCTGTAGATTCGTCATTGCATATACTGCGAGGTGCAAGGTTAAAAATCACATTATCCTAAAACCGCTAATTCGGTAGTTTCGCGGTTCTGGCATATTGCGGACGATATGTAAAATATGTAGGTATACGCTACGCACAGAATCTGCGGCAGAAATTATCTTTGATTTAAACAAGTGCGGCCCGAGTAAAACTTGACATACATTATACGTATTATTTGAACAAATATATGCTTTATTTTTAATTTCACAGTCAAATCTCTCTAACTCGAATTACGACAAGAATTTTGTAACTAATAAAGACAGCAAATACATATGTAATAACAATATTAGACTCATAGGTTTTCAACATCATACACAAATGTGACACCAAAGAAGTACAGACAAGTCCAAAGATGCACAGAAACAGGACTATTACTTGATCCAGAATCGCAAAATGACGTCATCAACCTTTAATACTTTTCTTAAATTTATTCAAACAATAACATAATATGTTTCCAGATAGGGGAAGAAAGTAGAAGTATAAAATATTGTTTCGAGTTAAAGAGGTAATTTACTTGAGGTTGGCTTTTATACCGGAATCTGATAGGAACGCCATAGTAAACCCCTAAATTTGTTTGAGATAAGGAAAAAATCTACTTAGGAAGGTTTCGGCTTAAAGAGGTTTAACTGTATTATTAAAATGACAGTGGAAAAATCTCGGAGCGCTAACAAGACTTTTTATTTTTTTTCTTCACGCACATTTAATTTAAAGACGCCAGAGTGCAAGCAATTGAAATTGGAACATCAACAATGATGCTGATGCTTTGGTTTTGCAACAATAGGCACGTTTTATTGTGTTTATCCCGTGCAGGTTTGGGTAGAACTTCATATAAAAAAAATGACACTTACCCAGGTAAAGTTCACGCGTGCAACTACCCTACACGTGATAGAGCTCAAATGTAGATGGCGGACCCATAGGGGAAATATGAGGGAATTTGTTTTTTCAAACCAAATGTGAGAGTTTTTCTAATCACGAGAAAAGATTTTGCAAAGAAATAATCATCTTTTGTGATAAAATCCACCACATCTAAAAAATAAGCCGACGAAGGTGAGTCAAAGATGCGCAAAAACTGTCAAATGGTCTTAACCGGGATATTACCCGCGATCGTTTTTTTCGAGTCAGATTTACCCGCGATGCGAAAAAAACGTCGCTTATATGGCTAAATGGTGAATTACGATGCAGGTATGGTACGTAGATGTAGTAGTATCACTTCGCATTGCAATCTGTGCTAGTGAAAATCAACCTATACAGGGTGTCTTACGACTCATGGTACATAGAATTCAATGGGTAGAATTAATATTCTACATGACCCTTCTATCGTTAACCGTTATAAAATTTTAGCATTTTTTTGTAAAAAGTGTAAAAAAGCACGACTTGACGAGCTTGCCACACTCTCAAATATTTAATCTGAGATTTGATTTCACTTTCTGAAACTGCACAAAATTCTACTTAAAATACATAACTCTTTTCCCAATTCAATAATAATTTAAAAACCTTCCCATATACTAAAACCCTAATTTTTATTTGTCGTTCGAAAGCTAACAAACTTTTGTCAATTTTGTACATTTGTCAGTTCAAAGTACCGTTACGATTTTACAATTTGAATTTTCAATGAAAAATATAATTTTGAATTGCTTTAAAGTTTGAACGGTATCTCGGAAGCTACATAATTTTTTTATTTGTGAAAAGAGTTATTTTAAGAAGAATTTTGTACAGTTTCAGAAAGTGAAGTCAAATCGTAATTAAATTATATATGTATGTGGGAGTGTGGCAAATAATACTATTTACAAAAAATGCTAAAATTTTATAAAGGTTGAATTAGAACATTAGATTAGATTAGATTTATTGAGGGCTCACGCAACAGGAGTTGCCCTAGGCACTGCAACCGGTGGTCTATTGTATCATTGCCCCTACTATGAATTAGATGAACTCATCTAACCGACTGCCTTCGATAAATCAATTCAGCTGGGCCATCCCATATTGATAGTGGCGATATCCTCTTCCAAAGGAAAAGCGATACCGAAACATTTCAATCGGCGCGGCGCCTTGCTAGCCTCTCACACTCACACAGGATGTGAGAGGCAGTTTCGTCGTCAGCCTCACAGAAGCGACAGCTGGTGTCGGTAACAATGCGCAAGCGCTTTAAATTACCGTTTAAACGGCATTGCCCCGTAAGGAGCCGCTCAATTTCATCAGACCAAGGGTACGATTGGGTGAGTAGTTAGCAACAAAAAGTGTTGACTGCCTAAGCCCTGGAAGAGCTTCCCAGTGTGTGGTGGCTTTGGCTTTTTCCCACTCACTAATTACATTTCTGCAAATACAGAGTGGTAGCCCACAGTAAGGTTCTGGGCCATAGAAGGGAGTAGTGGATGCTCTTCTTGCCAGCTCGTCGGCCTGCTCATTGCCGTAAAACCCCTAGTGCCCAGGTACCCAAAAAAGGGTGAGATTGTTGAGATTGCCCACCTGTTGGAGGATTTCCTGACAAACCCACACGAGCTTAGATGTATAACAGTACAGCTCGTCAGCGCTTTTATTGCTGCTTGGCTGTCAGTGAATATTGCTATTTTCTTGGTGGTGTAACCTTTGTCAAGGCATAATCTTGAACACACTTCAATTGCTTGCACATCCGCCTGAAACACGGTCGGATGTATTCACATAGGCATAAAGATATTAGTATTCGGTCCAGTAATTCCAACTGCAGTTCCTGTATCGGTCTTTAAACCGGCCGTGTAAAATTTCATGGTGCTAGAATATTAGGTGTGTTTTTTCGGTTATCCCGTGTAGGTTTGGGTAACGAGTTTCGTTACACAAACCCACACGGGATAACCAAAAAAACACACCTATTGTAATGTCAATATGTAAAATTGTTATGTATTTGATACGAATATCTTTGAAGTAGGGAAATGTTAAGAGGGTGTCCCAAACGAGGTGCAAAAGTAGATTATTTTATTTTTCTTGGGAAAAGGGTGTACACTGAAAAAAATGGTTTAGACTTTTTATCTAAAGTGAAGTATTTGACTTAAATTTAGATAGTTTTACCAAAGAAATAGCTGATTTCTCTAATCTTCGTAGCTGAAAATACCATTAAATTCGTTCATTTAACCACGCAAGATTAGAAGAAAAAGTTTAGTCAATTCTTCCACAAAAGTTGTTGATTGTACTATTCAAATATAAAATTTAACTAAAAACAATCGTTCTTTTTTCTTCAACACAATTTAGCTATCCAACATTTAACAATTTATAGATAATGAATAGCTGTCTTTACAAATGAATTAATTGAATTTGCAAATATAGTAGATGTTTCAACTAATGACGAATAGACAAATTATCCATATCTTCGTAACTGTTTCAACTACATAGAATCATAAGCTGAAAATCAACGCGAACTTTAGATGAATTCGACTATTTCTTTAGATAACCATTCTAATTTTTTTCCTCTGTGTATATGGACATGAAATTCAGTGTAAATATGTAGAATGGTAGGGTAATTGAACCAAATACCTTTGAGATTAGGAAATGTTAACAGGGTGACCTAAACTAGGTGCACAAGTAGATTGTAATCGACAATAAATTTAGTGTGAATGTTTGAAATGGTAGGGTATTTTCTACGAATACCTTTGAAAATGGGAAATGTTAACAGGGTACCCCAAACGCGAATGCACAGCAAACAGTCACTTTTTGTGAATGTTTTCTGTACCCGCAGTTTTTTCGAATTTTTGTATTGTGTTGTTAGCTATTGTTTTTTGGGTAGGCCGATTATGACCACTTTTGCACCTCATTTGAGAGACCCTGATAGCATTTCCCTACTTGAAAGGTATTCGTGGCAAATACACTACCATTATACACATTCACACTAACTTTATTGCCGATTACAATCAACTTTTGCACCTCGTTTAGGACACCCTGTTAACATTTCCTAATCTCAACGGTATTTCATTCAAATACCTACCATTCTAATCTTGAGTGCACTTCAAAGATTTTCGTAGCAAATACCCTACCATTTTACATAAGGTGACCAGACGCCTGAAGCCCCAATGCTGTACACATACTTAGGGAATTCGATTTACAGGCAAAACCTCTTCTAGGTCCGAAATCTGCATAAGAAAAAAGTTTGGCGAAATGTCTAATGCGCGACAGAATGAGCAAGGTCTAAGCCAAGCGAAGGGCGAGTTATAGGATCTAAGTGATCATACGGACGAGTCAGAGGTCTGAATTCACGAAAACTCCCTTCCGTTGGCTCACCGCTCGCTTCGCCCGCATCTGGCCCTACCACTCTTTGCAGCAGCCCTGCATCGCATAAATGTTGGAAAATTCTAAAAAGCGCGACAGACAGGGCAAGATCTGAACGGAGCGAAGAGCGAGCCACGGGATCTGAGTAAACGTATATGGACGAACCAGAAGTATAAATCCTACGAATTGCCTTCCATCAAGTCACCGCTCGCTTCGCTCCCACCTCTCCTTATCCGGTTCCCATCAGCCCTGGTCGCAAGGATGTTGGCGAATTATGAAAAGGGTGACAGACAAAGCGAGGTATGAGGAGAGCGAAGGGCGAGGCACGGGATCTGAGGAAAAGCATGGACGAGCCAGAGGTATAAGTTTTGTAATTTGCCTTTCATTGGCTATTTCCTAGCAGCGCTACGTTGCACAAATGTGGGAGAGTTCTGAAAAGAGTGACAGACAAGATTTAAGTAGGTAAACCTAAGCATGAGCCAGAGTTTTAAATGTTACCAAATTCAAGGCTAGCTACGCGATTTAAGTAAATTTAAGTGCGAGCCAAAGGTCTAAATCTTACCAATTACCTTGCATTGGCACACTGCTGGCTGCCATTCCATCTCGCCTTATCCAGTTTCCACCAACACTGGTCGCAAGGACGTTAGCGAATTATGAAAAGCGCAACAGACAGAGCGGGGTCTGAGCGAAGCGAAGGGTGAGCCAGAGGATCTTAATAAACGTATCGACGTTCGCTTAATAAACGTATCGACGATCGCTTAATAAACGTATCGACGCTCTAGTGCGAGATCTGAGTGGAGCGAAGGGCGAGCCACATGATTAAAGTAAACCCAGCGAGAAGACAGATGTCTAAATCGTACCTATAAATCTGGTTGCATTATTCCTGGAGAAGAGTATGTATTTTTCCGTCGTTACATTGATGATGCCATCCCGGTCCCTTGGGCTCCACCGTTTTAAATAGATTCTAAGGCAACATTTCAGAGATATCGGGAAATACGGTTGCCAAACTTAAAAGTACGATTTTTTCGCTAAATATTGATCGTAAAGGGTAGAGGGGTCGAACACCTTGAAAGCAGGCAAGTCTGATCACAGGGACAATGATTCCGGGCCCACCTCTCTATACGATAAAAAATTATGAATCGAACAAACATTTTTTTTACATATCGGTCCTTAAACAAATTGTACAGTGGAATCTCTATAATCCGGCCTCCATCTAATCCGGAACACCTTATAATCCGGCGTCCTCACTGAATCGGCTCAATATAAAGTTTTCTAATCGGAAGCCTCTATAGTCCGGCATCAGTACGATAAATATTTGAAGAGAGTTTTAACCCTGGAAGGTCATACTTCGTCCAATCGACGACGCATCATCACATTTATCCCGGTTTTTCTTGACAATTTTAATTATTGTGAGCTGATTTTTCGTACAGCACTTACCGTGCCGATGCAATTGCCGTGTGCATTGCGGCTAATCAGAGTAAGCAGGGTAAGTTGGATTTTTAGACATTGGCGTCGAAGGATGACGCCAAGGAAGTAGTGGTCCTACTGGCAACCATTGCTATTGCATTATTATTTTGCAGTTGCAATACGCCTCTTCGGGGCGGACCACACCCGTTTGCAACAACAAACGGCCAAGAGTTGCCAAAACGCCTCCCTGGCAAGAGCCTCGAAGGTCTCGATGCAGGAAGGTTGTGTATGTCTGTGTATATGTATGGACTCGTTATATATGTTTTTTCGTCTTATTGGGAGCATCACATCTCGGCGCGGCTGCTCTCAATTCTCCTTTTACGCGCCGGCATTGAAACAAAT
The DNA here is from genome assembly GCA_949715475.1 of Microchrysa polita. NCBI lineage: Eukaryota > Metazoa > Arthropoda > Insecta > Diptera > Stratiomyidae > Microchrysa > Microchrysa polita. The sequence goes on from OX454421.1 coordinate 7,792,909, forward strand.
CCAGGCCCTGTTTTGGTATGGATGTGTAGTGTCTGCAACCGACGTATCGGTTCTAATGCCAGGTCACTTCAGTGTAGTTGCTGTTCGGAGTGGGTGCATTTTAGATGCTCCGGTTTGAGAAGGATGGGTCATTACATAGAAGGGACATTTGTTGCTCCAGGCTGTAGGAATACTGGGCAGCCTCGGGTAATACCAGGCCCCTCCCCTCCACCAACGCCCCCTACTCCCCCCAATAATGTTGCCTTGAACGTAAGACACAGCTTGACTCCCGCCCCTCCGCCAGCAATTTTTACACCGGTGTCCATATTGCAGTTCAACTGTAATGGCATCCTAGGGAAATTCCCTGAAATCACAAGCTTCTTGAGAAAGTACAGAATCCTGATTGCAGCCATCCAAGAGACGAAACTCCACGCGAATTCACCATTCAACGCTGATGGTGATTATATCATCTTACGCAAGGACAGAGAAGGCGCCACGAATGATTCTCACCCTGGAGGTGGACTTGCCTTCCTAATACACAGGTCCGTACATTACCGTGTATTAGATGTAGTTTCAGACGGTACGGCGGAATTGCAAGCCATCTCAGTTTCATCAGGGAGCACCAATATCGAAATTTTTAACATCTACATACCACCACACTCTAGTTGTACAAACTACCATTTCGATATTGGTCCTCTTCTTAATGGAGAGCACAGGATCATTCTTGGTGACTTCAATGCCCATCATGAACTCTGGCATTCCGCGCTTCACAACGATGCCAGGGGTCAAGCTATCGCCGAATCTCTGGACGCATCAGGTTTCTGTACCCTCAACGAAAACTCCCCAACCCGTGATGCAAACAATTGTATTAGCTCACCAGACATTACAATTGTCAGCGCTAGCCTAATTAGTGAGACCTCCTGGGAAACACTTACTGGTCTTCCCTCTGATCACCTCCCAATCATAGTCAGAATTGACAAACCAGCTGACCTGACCAAGTCAGAGAAGCGAACTTTCGTCAATCACAAAAAAGCTGATTGGGAAGGTTTCAAAACATTCACGTCATCGAAGTTCTTCGCGCTTCCCTCTCCCACCAATATACATAAGGCCGAACGTAACATTAGGAGCGTCATTGCCAAAGCTGCGGCACGGTTCATCCCTGCAGGGCGCATTCCAAAGGTTCGTCCAAACTTCCCAACAAGTGCCGCAAGGTTAGCTGATGAACGTGACAACATTAGGCGCGCTAACCCTGGTGACCCCAGAATTCGGGAGCTCAACATCCAAATACAGCGACAAGTTAAAGACTACAAGAAGGCCAAATGGAACGAGCACCTCAATGACTGTAACCTTAAAGAAGGTGCAAGTAAGTTATGGTCCACTGTCCGTGCCCTTTCGAACCCCACAAAAGATAAGGGCAATATAGCCATAACCTTCGGCAAAAAAGAAACTAGCAATCCTCTTCAGTGTGCGAGCCAGTTCAATAAACAATTTATTGAACATCCCAAGTCAGATGGCCTCAAGCGCAAAATTAGAAGACGGATTCGCAGCCGAACTGTTGACTCCGTACCAATTTATACTCCGGACCAGGTTAAAACAGTCATTGAGAATGCAAAAAATTCTAAGGCCCTTGGACCTGATGGCATTTCAATGGCCATGCTCAAACATCTCGGTCTTCCTGCCATTGAGTACCTCACGGCAGTCTTTAACTTGTCAATGTCTACGCTCGTCATCCCCGACATATGGAAACAAGGTCGCATAGTCCCATGCCTTAAACCAGGGAAAAGTGCCAAAATAGGAACTTCCTACAGACCGATTACGATCCTGTCACCTGTAGCAAAGACGCTGGAAGCCCTCATCCACCCCACACTCGTTTCACATGCAAAGCTAGATCCCCATCAGCACGGATTCCGACGCATGCATAGTACAACCACCGCTCTGGACGCGATCACTACACGTGTAAGAGACGGACTAAACCACAGTACACCCTGCCATAGAACTATCATGGTGGCGATTGACCTATCAAATGCGTTTGATAAGGTTAATCACTCCATGCTTCTGGCAAATCTCCTTAATATGCATGTTCCGACTCAAGAGGTAAGATGGATTGCCAACTATCTAGCTGGTAGGCAATCCTTCACCGAGTTTCGAGGCAGTCGTTCTAAACTCAGAAAGATCAAATTAGGTGTTCCACAAGGTGGGGTTCTTTCTCCCACCTTGTTTAACATCTATATGGCCGGTCTCCCAACACCTCCGGACGGCATTGAAGTTATTTCTTATGCCGATGACTGCACTGTACTCGCCACGGGTGCGGATAGGGATGTCATGCGTGAAGATATCAATAGATATTTAGCGCGACTAGAAGCCTTTTTCCATAGCAGAGGCCTAACCATCTCAGCGTCCAAATCGTCTGCGACCTTCCTTACCACCTGGTCAGGTGATTGTAAGTGGCCGGTTGGGGTACGTATTGGCAACAAACCAGTTCCTGCTGTTGCAAATCCAAAAATTCTCGGGCTTCACTTTGAGAAAATGATGACTTCAGCTCATCACGCGGAAGCGGTATGCGAAAAGATGCGCAGCAGGAACAAAATTCTTAAAGCACTGGCTGGTAGCACCTGGGGCAAAGATAAAGAGACAATGCTAGCCACTTACAAAGCGGTGGGTCGAGCAGCGGCTGATTTTGCGGCGCCAGTTTGGTCGCAAGGTCTCTGTAAAACAAGCTGGAACAAAATCCAAGTCTGCCAAAATGCTGCTCTACGCACAGCTACAGGATGCCTTCTGATGTCTGCCCAGGACCACCTACATCAGGAGACACATTTGATGCCAATACGTGACCACAATCGACTACTTACAAAACAATATTTAGTAGGTTGTTATCGAGAGGATCATCCTAATCGTAACCTCATGGACAAAATTCCCCCCCCCACGTAACATCAAACGTGGCCCTCGTGACATTGAGAGAGAAGTCCAGGGTTACAAAAGGGATCCTTTCGATGAAGATTCATACCGGGCTGCCATCGCAATGATTCACACTGAGGAAGTGAGTAGGTCTATTGCGAGTTTAGGTACGAACAGAGTCCTCTCAGCGATTCCACCACCTATTTCGCCTGAGGAGATTAGGCTCCCGAGAGCCACCAGAGTGACTTTAGCCCAACTTCGGTCAGGCTTCTGCTCACGCCTAAATTCGTATCTATCTCGCATAGACCCAAATATGCTAAACGTATGCCCAAACTGCGCTGGCACGCCACACGATGTAGCCCATTTGTTTCAATGCCCAGCTGCACCCACTAATCTCACCCCCCTCTCACTATGGGAAAACCCCATTGCAGCTGCCACGTTTTTGTCCCTGGAGATTGCGGACGAAAACGATGACGAACTATAAAACGAGTCCATATAGATACACAGCGGTTCACACCTTTCTGTACCGCTAAAAGAAGAAGAAGAAGAAGAAGGATGACCTTTGTGTAACTTTTAGAACTGCAGAATTTCTTATGGCTGGTTGTCGATTCGACGATAAGTCTGTGTCAATACAACTAGCTCGTAACAAATATGTTTCTTTTTAGGACCTATTTTTCAAAAATTATGGAAAAGAATTATTAGGACAAAAATAGGCCAAATCAGGAAAATGGCTCAAAATTGTTACACATTTTAGAAAGATTGCATTTCCAACTCATAAAAATCGCCTCCAAGGCACTCAATGTCAAAACCAGACATCATACATAGAATAAGAATCAATCAAGGGAACTCGGGAGAAGAAATTCCTAAATTTATTGTAAATAATTCTAAAAACTGGAATAGGCGAAGTGAAAGAAAACCCGTGTTGGAACCCCAAAATGGATTGCTGTGCCTCTTGTATATAAACGAGCTTCTCATTAACCCTTTCATGCCCAAATTATGGATTTTAAGCGTAGAATTTTTCTAACAACATTATGTCGTTCAGTAGGCATCTTTTATGAGATTTTCTTGAAAAGAAAAATTTTAAGCGCTATAGTTAACAAATTAGAGCATTATGCCATATGGCATCATTGGGACTGAAAGGGCACTTTCAAGTTCCGTGTGAAAAATGAGATATTTGGTCGGCAAAAATCCTACATCGGATTTTTTTTGCAGAATGGTTGGTGACGACCCCCAGATTATGGGAAAAAAAGTCCCAGCCGATTGGGGGTCCGCAACCTTAAAAAAGGGGGAAAGGGGAAATGGGGGTCATTTTTCGTTTTTTTTGCGAGTATTTATAAAACGACAAAAGATATAGAAAAATAGTCTGCGAACGAAAAAAACTACATAAAATTATCTTTGCAATGATATATAACACATTAGAGATCTATTCAATGATTCGGCGCTAGCTTAAAAATAAATTAGAACTTTTTCATATTATACCTTTTTTAAAAGCCCCATAACTCTTGAAAGAATGTTAGTTCAGCCGTAAAATATCGTACAAGTATTCCCAAACGGTTCAATATTATTTTGGGAGAAAAATTGAGTGGCTCCGATCAACGACCCCCATTATCCCCCCATTTGAGTTTGGCGATAGGAAATGTCCATAACTCCCCCCAAAATTAGAGCAGAGTGCTAAATTTTGGTTTATTGCGATTGGAGCTCATAATCACCCCACCCACCAAAAATTAGCTCATTCGGATAAAAACTAAGGGTGCCTTCCATACAGCAAGCAACTAGCATTTATATGAATAGGGGACTTACTGATATGCCTTTCACGCCCAATGATGCCATATGGCATCATGCTCATGCAAAACCATTTTATAGGGTTTTCCTAAAAAAAAATCGAAAAATCTTTTGATTTTCTCTTACAAAAACTTCTTTACAAAATAAAACCATTAAAATGATTTGCATAAAATGATTATTATCAGGAAATATGGGGAAATGGATTTTCGTTTTTCGGCTTTACGACAATCGTCAAACCTTCTCTAAAATTTCATTAAAAATAACATCCCAAAACCAAAAATTTCACGCTGGAAAAAATCAACTAGGTATTACACTATTGGGAGAGTCTAATATCACACAAAAAGTTAAAATTGATTTCTTACATTTTCTATGAAAAATCATTAAATTTCATGATGCCATATGGCATCATTGGGAGCGAAAGGGTTAATTTAACCCAATTTCCTATTAAGTTTAGAATCATATTTAGGATTCATATCCAAGCACAGTTTTTTGAATTATATCAACGTTAAGTTTTTATTTATTTAATTTTTAAATGTAATGTTTCATATTTTCGGCGAAATAACATTGAATTGAGAAAATTTGATTCGTAAATCAATTTACTTACAAAATTCCTCAAAATTTATGTTTTTCCGTTCCAAATAAATTAAGGATTGAAAATCTGTCAAATTTTATGAATACTTTGCGAAAGGGCGATTTTTATGAGGCCTCAAAGTTGAGCGTCGTCGATTCGACGAAGCATGACCTTTCCGTACTAAAAATAAGCATGACCTTCCAGGGTTAAAGCGGTTTTCTGCGCATTCAGGTGCATTTGGAGATTTAAGTTCTGAGGTAAAATTATGGGTTTTCAGAAAAATACGAATTGTAGAAAAATAAAATAAAAAACTGATACCGGATAAGCCACTTGCCAAAAAACTGACAGAAACTGAATTCATTCCTGAAGCATTTTTACATACTAAACTCACAAAAAAACGGGGTTGACCGGATTGTTCATCACTTGTGTGTTTTTTTTAGTCCAGTATATTTTAAAGACGGTTTGAGAGTTGATTGAACATTTTAAGGAACTATACGTATTAAAAAAGGTTCCTTCGTTTTACGTGCATTTTTGGGTAACGAAGCTTCATAAAAAAGCGACTGCTTAAAGGGACAAGTTTCTAGTATGAAGTTTCGTTACTAAAATCTGCCCGTGATGATAAAAATCTTAATTATTGAATGGTCGTGCCCTTTACACAATATTCGCATAAAACGATACGATTTGAAGACTATACGGATGAGATTGTTTCAAGTGTTCATTTTACAGATGAATAATAAAGGCTGTACTACACGCAAAAAGGAAAGTGTATAATGCAATAAACTAGGCAAATTTATTTCTGTGCACCAAGTACATACATACCGCCAATTCGCTACGCTTATGGTTTTTTTTTCTATGTAAGAAGATTTTTCAAAGGAAACAGCTGTGGTTTAATATGTACCTCAACCCTTACATAGGTTTTAGGAAAACAAGGCGGATATACATAGTTCACAGTTCTAACAAATGCTTGGGGAGCTCAAATCTGTAATTCATTAGCACACTCGCAGTGGCCCCGACTGTTGGCCGTTACACTATAAAATTGGCTTTCGAAATGCACACCGAATTTACAAAGTATCTGTTTTCCTATTTTACTTATTCCGTAAGCCGTTCGCGGTTTTCTCTAGTACAGAAAAACCATAAATTTTTTGTTATCGTGTTGGCGAGTACTGATAGATATATAGATAGATTGAAATTAAGATATAATAATTTAAGGGATCAACATCTGGGTGTTGGTACCTTGAAAAAAAAATTTCATTAGTAGCAGCAGTACGTACACCAAATATTAATTGCCCGGAAAAGTCCTTCTAGAAAAAACGTCGCTGTACAGAGCTCCTATTTTCACTTCGAAAACAATTTTTTCGAAAAATGGTATGCTACTGGATGAAGAAGTCGAAATTAATTGTTTATGTATAAAATCATGCATGCACTTTCGAAAGGCGAGGGCAGATTGAATTTAGAAATTTAGTAACGAGACGATCATGTTGTTTGTTGAAGCACAAGTTTTGTGTCAAAATCCGGGCCCCCTTTGAATTCCCGGGCACGGGGGGAATCACCCCGTTCCTCCCAGCCTCTCTACAGGCCTGGTCACCCATTTATATGACACTGTTTCGTTATTGACGACGTCGTCACCGTGGAGATTTCCCGCATGAAACTTACTCGCTGCACTAGTAGCTAGTAATTAGCAGCGTCTGACTGTAGTTTAAGAATTTGCAGTTGGCTAGCGTAGGTTACGCAACCGCCACTGTTAGTGTACGAATGCTTTTATTTCGTATTATTTTCACGTACGATTAAAAGTACCGCAGCAACCGAAAATTATATTAAATTTTGAATTATTGCGATGCAAAAAGAGACATTTGGTTTGAGTCAAGGAAAGTTATCCGCGATAGTTTTTTTTTTAGTCAGAGTTATCCGCGATGAGCAAAACAACGCTCTAAATATCAAACTTTGAGGCAAATGTCATAACATGAATAAAAAATGACCACTCATCCGATTCTTATTCTAAAGTTAGTCAATTCAATTTTACGTAACTTATGTGCATTGCATTTAAAATTTCGTAATCAAATCCAATGGACTTTAATCACATTCAGACCACCGCTGACCATAAGCTTTTATGTACGTACAACACGGCCGTATACGTTCACCCAATTATTTTTGCATATGAATTCGCGCAATATACATACATATGTACATCGCGGTATTCGCTTGACGAAGCAATTCTAAATTTAAATGAAAATATAAGTTACGGTTACGATTCCTATTTCTGTAGTTTGTTGAATAGAATATTATGACGTCATAGAGAACCAATAACTTTGGTTTGAGTTGGAAGTATGGATGCATGTATCTATTTCCTTGGCGCTATTATAGGCCTTAGTCTAATGCAGTTGAAATGATTTATTTAGTATCAATTGATATTGAATTAAGCTACAAATTGAGGGCGATGTTTTAATAAAAAAAATTTAGTTTCATTTCATTCAAATTGATTTAACACGAGCGCGAGAATCATTCGATGATGACTGGATGCCGATGGGTTATCAAATAATGTACGCTACGAGCTACGCTACGCTGAAATTGTGAGAATAGAAGGCTACATGAAACGTGATTACAACATGTGCCCCTATATTTGACGAGACCGTTGAACTTTGATACTCGGTATTTTTGTATCAGTATAAATTATTCTGCTCCGTCAGATTGATAATGAAACTGTTTTCTAATTGTCATGTCATGCTTCAAACTGCTTTATTACATATTAGGTCGTATGAAGAAAAAACTACTATGCTTAATACTTGGCTAATGAAGCCCGAAAAACAACAATTTACATTCAAATCGACTGATTTAGCAAAGCATTAAATAAATAAATAACAGGCGCGACAGTCCAACATTGGACTAAGGCCGCAAATGTGTTAGTGACATGCAATTTCCAAGATCTTAACTGCGTTTTTGTTGAGGTGTTGAGATCCCCATAAATGGGTACCTGGTTTAACATCTGAGTGAGATCATAGTCCTTCACAAAGCACAGCAATATTTTATTCACACGACCTATTTTCCTCTGCATGTAGATAATAAAAGGCTATGCGGTCTCTAGGAAGCAACGATCTAGCTAAATTACTAAATTAATAAGTCTTGAAGTCTGAAAACTTACTTGAGGCTAAAATTGTTCCTATGTTCTAGTATCATTACTCAAAGAAGTCTAGGGTAATGTAGAGGATATGTAGACAAATGTAATTCTCCCAGTTTGGCGGTTCGCGTCAATCTATTTGTTTGCCAAGTGGTCCCTCATGAATAAAAGGTTAAGAATCACTGGTCTAGACATATCATTCTGTATAATATGATTAAGCAAAGCTCAATCTGTTGTTTTGCCGGAACCTGTCGTTCACTATGTGGTGATGTTTTGTGTTGCCTCCTAAGGTGAATGGTTCGCGATAGTTAAAACAATGTTTTGTGCAGTAACCAATATATTTCAGGCCGTTTTAATTGAAAAATAAATGTATAAAAAAATCATTAAAATATGAAAAACAAACTTTAAATTGAGATTAAAAAAACGTCACAAAACGTTTTGGGTGGTTGATATTTTCTGAAAGATACAAGTGTCTACTTTAATTTAAACTAGTATTGGTTTGCCTTTTTTTACGCAATTGGCATTTTTACTGAACTAGTTCTTTGGAAAATGGCAACTGGGCTATTTCTAAAGTCATTAAAAGCGATAATTTTAACATAATTGTAAGCTTTTACACACTTTTCCGATAGAGGAGATAATTAATTTCAAGCACGAACAAAAAAAAATATTATAAATGGTTTTAATCAATTTTTATTATTAAAAAATCGATTAATTCAAAAATACATAAAAATATAAATACATAATGCATATGTTTTTTTATGGAATTTGATTTCTAAAGTCCAGTGTAAACCATATCATGAAAAAAATATTTATAATAATATAATAATAAATTGTTATTAATTGAAAAAATCGTTGAACATCTATAAAATACGAAAAAACTTTCGTTTTCGGCGGCAGTTTTTCCGCTTGTTTGGTGTCCACGGACTATTTTCCTTGTTGCTCTTGGCTATTCTTGACCCCGTTTGGTAAGAAAATCCCTCGTTTTTGGCAATTTATCGAAAGGTGTATTGTTCGCTATTGATTAGACCGCAAATATAGGCTTTATTTTCAGGGGAAATGTCCTTATTTTTGCCCATTTTGGTTTTCTTGGTTTCCCATACGACGTCTGCTAATACAAAAACAACAACAAATACTTCTAACTGGCAAAAAACAGTATCTGGTATTAGCAGGTTCACTTATAACTGCTGTATACTTTGAAATCAATAAACGCATGATGTACGCTTCAAAATGCAACCCTTTAAGTTGTCCTTTATCAGGACTCAATAGGTGTGTTTTTTTGGTTATCCCGTGCAGGTTTGGGTAACGAAACTTCATATAAAAAAAATGACAGGTGCGTCAGCTGTCATTTTTTTTATATGGAGTTTCGTTACCCAAACCTGCACGGGATAACCAAAAAAACACACCTAATGATTACACCCGAATATGACAAAAATTGGGTTTAGTCGTCGTATCCAGATTAAAAACAGGAAAAATAAAAATTCGTTGACTAATTACTATGCATATATAATTGTCCTTCTACTGCCATAACCTATTTTTTATGTAAGGATCATATACTGTTCGTTTCGCAATACTAATTGGGGAAAACCCACATTTTTGTGAGTGGTCCTAATTCAATGGCCAGGGGCTGTAGATCATCATCATCAATGTGACACGATAGCCCGACGTCGGGCCTTGGCCGCCTGAATCGTTGACCTACAATTGTCGCGGTTACGTGACCTTGTCCTCCAGTTTCACCTACGGAGTTCTCCCAGCGAGCTCTCGGTCAATTCGTTGTGCGTTCATAACTTTGTTTGGCATGCGATTGTCGTCCATTGTACATGCCCCGCCCATTGCAGACGTTGAAGCTTCACGATTTTCGATACTTCCAGCTCATCGTACAATTGATACAACTCATGGTTGTATCGGATACGCCATTGGTCTCGCTCGCGAACGGCCCCGAAACTTCGCCGAAGGACCTTTCGTTCGAATCGGTCTAGCAAAATTTCGGAGGCTTGGGTAAGGGTCCATGTTTCGCAGCCATAATATAGCACGGGCCGGATGATCGTTTTGTACACGCTTCGTGCTCCTGTGCGCAAGTTTCGAATTAATTATAGGGAGAACCGAGAAATGTGTCTCATTGGCTAGTTGTATCCGTCGCTTAATTTCGTCGGTTTCGTTGGCGTCCTTTGATAAGTTACAACCCAGATAGTTGAAGTTGTCTACATACTCGATATTAAGGTCCCCCACTGTAATGCTTGAATTTGCTGGCGTCCTTGTTTTCGATTGCATCATGGCCTTTGTTTTGCTTTCGTTGATATGTAGTCCAACTTCCTTTGCGGCGTTATTGAGGTTATGCAGAAGGCTTTCTGCGTCACCCAACCTTCGAGACATGATGTTGATATCGTCGGCGTACGCTACTAATTCAGTCGGTCCGCTGCTGTCCATATTCATGGCTCGAATTACATACTCCAAAGCCAGGTTGAAGAGCGTCGGCGCCAGCCCGTCGCCCTGCTTGAGTCCTGTACTAGTTTCAAATAGGTCAGTGAGTCGGTTCTGCACTTTGACCTGCGAGACGGTATTAGTCATCGTCATCCTTGTGAGTCGCACTAACTTTGCCGGTATACCAAAATTCAGCATAATGTTGTGCAGTACACTTCGATCAATACTGTCGTATGCCTGCTTGAAGTCCACAAAGATTTGGTATACGTCGATGTTATATTCCCAGCACTTTTGGAGTAGTAGCTTCACTGTGAAAAGTTGATCGGTCGTTGAGCGACCAGGTCTGAAGCCGCCTTGATATTCGCCAATGATTCGTTCTGCGTACGTCACTCGGAGAAATATTCACTCATATTGAACAAAATATATTTAATTCAAACGATTTGCGCTTTTGATTTTGCTCCACAAGCAAATGCGTTTAATTCTAACGAGTGGCGTTTCTTTCAAAAGCATAATGAGTTGTAAAAAGGCGTTTGAATTAAAAGAATTTGCGTTTACCTGGAAAGAAGGAGCCAGTCGATTCAAACGTATTCTTCATTGAAATATACACTTATTCTTTGATTGTAAACGGGTAACACATTTTGAATAAATGAAAGGCAATTGTATCAAACGTCTTCGTTTTTATATTGAACATTTTTGTTATTTAAATTAAACGAAGCATTCTTTTAATGAAACGATATGTATTTCGAAAGTAACGTATCCCGTTTTCATTTCATAGAAATTACCCTATTCAAAATAATTGAGTTTTACATGGAATTAAAAGCAACCTCTGCTGAAATAAAATAATACATTCCGTTTGATTGTCCATTCTCCAATCGATTAGATAATGGTACTGGGCTGACAAATCAATAAAGAATAAAACTTATGAAAACTTCAGAAAAACACTTTATTTTTTATTTAAGTCTAATTTTAATATGATTAATACATTAATGGAATGGAATGGAGCAAACCGAGTAGTACATAGTCTGCTATTTTCTCTCAAAGGCAAACTCAAGAATTGAGCAGGTCGAGTCGAGACCGAGAGTCGAGTAGTGCACGGTGTGATATCTGCGCCCGTTCAAGCACCAGGCTCGAGCAGGCCGAGTTGTGCACGGTGTGATATGTGCTCCCGTTCAAGCACAAGAATCGAGCAGACCGAGTAGTACATAGTCTTTCATACTTTCAAATGAAGGCGCAAGAGTCGAGCACGCAGAGTATTTTAGTGTGTTATGTACTCTTATGGTCTGATGGATGCGCTGCAGTGAACGATACGATTTCTTGTTTGATTTGAACGACGCATATCTGGAAAGAGATTTTTATGGCTACTTTAAGAGAAGAGCGTATGCATTATTGTCTCATGTTGTCTACATTTCCCATATTTCGTCAATTGTTTTCTCGTTGATTGCGAATTAAGTATACAAAATTGTCGGAAATATTGCGATTGTTGCTCCAGACTGAATGCATGTCCAAGATGTAGGGTTAATGCTTTTCGTAAATAGGAAAGAATAGAAAAATAAGAAATCAATTCAAACAAGTAAAATTCGTTATTTGAATTTTCACTTGTTGTGCAAACTGTCCTCTGTTAATCGCACTAATTAAAGAATTGGAATGTCTCAATCGTCGAAAAAGGTACGGTATGGATTCATTTTACCTCCATTTCGAGGGAGCTCGCAAAATGCAATATTTGTAAGGGGAGCTACTCCCATAAAGGGGGTACAACCGCCAACGTTCGGAAACATTTGAGGAGTAGACACCCCACATTACTTATAGAAGAGAATACAGGAAGGATTTCGATAGGAAAGATTGAAATATACTTTCAATTGAATATATACAATTTAACAAATATCTGAACTTAGCTCGATCACCAGATGCTGAAGCACAAACAAGTACATTAACACTTCAGCAGCCAGCAAATGATCCTCAGAATCTAATAACAGCTGAAAAAAGTGCGGCCGAAAGTAATCAAGTGGCTTCAACATCGAGGCAAGAAGGAGTATCTACATCCAGGCGTACGCGATTGGTTCCTTTGACTACTTATTTAAAAAGGCCACTTTCTTTGGCAAGGCAACAAAAGATTAATCAACTAGTCCTGGATATGATAGTGATGATTTGCAACCGTTTTCCATCATAAACGACAGAGGATTCAGAAATTTGCTTGCAGAGCTGGAACCATCATACAAGCCTCCAAGCCGTGCTACATTTACTTCATCGCTTTTGACCAAAAAATATGATGACTTAGTTGATAAGATGAAGAGAGTATAAAATATATGCGGCTACAACAGACAATGCCTCAAACATGGTGAATTCTATTCAATTATGTGGATTCGCTCATATACCCTGCTTTGCCCACACACTAAACTTAGTTGTTCAGGACGGACTGCGACAAATTGAAACAATTCGTACAGAGGTCAAGCGTATTGTTGAACATTTTCACCGAAGTTCGCAAGCAAACCTACAAATTTTTTCGATTTAGAGGCAAATCTCTCCAGAGTCACAGCCATTGAAGCTATTAAATGACGTTGTCACTAGGTGGAGTTCGACATATTATATGTTTGAAAGAATAGTACAAAAGCAAGAACCACTAGTTGCCACTTTAGGATTATTGCACAATCCTGTTCCATGTTTGTCCCAGTTAGATTGGGATATTCTAAAAGAATGCGTGTTAATTTTAAAGCCCATTGAAGAATTAACTCAAGAGATGAGTTCGGAAAAATCTGTAACTTCCTCGAAAATTATTTTACTAGTACGGGGACTTCAATCGGTGCTTAACTTATTAAGGACGACACTAGTAAAATTGCCTGCGAAAAATTTGCTTGAAAAAATGATTGAATCTACTTCAAATAGATTTTCGTTGGTGGAATCGAGTTCCTCATTTTCCCAATCTAGCTTCTTAGACCCAAGATTCAAATATAGAGCATTCAGTTCCTCCAGTATATTAAACGCTGTGAAAGAAAATATTCGACATGAATTGATTGCAGTTTTGGATCAACAAATGGACACGGACGCAAATGCTACCCATACTGCTAACATTATTAGTGCATCAAATCTTGAGGTAACATATGCGATATGGAATGAATTCGACAGGGGATCCGCCAATTTAACCAATACAAGCTCTTGTGCGAAGGCAGATGTTGAGCTCAAAACATATATGGAAGAACCATTTCTAGAACGCCAAAATAACCCTTTATCATGGTGGAAGACAAGGGAAATTTTGTACCCGGGTTTAAGCCGCTTGGCTAAAAAATATTTATCATCAGTGGCTACTTCGGCTCCTTCTGAAAGGCTTTTTTCTAAAGCGGGGCAAGTAATTACTGAGAAAAGAAACCGTTTAAAAGGAAAACATGTCAATCAAATTTTATTTCTTCATTGTAATCAGCAGCTCTTGTAAAGTTTATAATTTATGGCATAATTACTTCAAAATAAAATAATAAATTTTAAGTGTCTATGCATCCAGTTGTTTTTATTATACGATTACTAAGTAACGATTACCAAGTAACGATTACTCTAAATAAAAGTAACGATTATCACCGATTACTGAAATGTAACTAAAATTGACAACACTGATGTCCACTGTTGTTAGTCCGTCTGTCCGTCTGTTGCAGCGCGTTTTTCTCGGCCACTATACAAGCTACGGAGCTGAAATTTTGCACATATGCTTATTATTGTTGCAGGCTGTTTGCATGTTTCATTCACCCCAATTGGATCACTGGGTCATGGGGCTCCCATACAAACCTAACCCCCAAAATTAGTTTCTTCTAACCAAAACTTTTTTATTTGTGCACCAATTTCAACCAAATTTCACACAAATGTGTTTCTCTTGATGACACAAAACATACCTAAGAATTGAACAAATCGGACCATGGGGTCATGGGGCTGCCATACAAACCCAACAACCCCAAATTAGGTTCTTTTAAGAAACACTTATTATTTTTTATTTGTGAACCAAATACATTACATTACACTTTTATTTTAACACCCGCTAAACTTAAATTGCACGTGTAGAAGCGTCCATTCCTCCACATGAATGCAAAAGTACATTCCCGAAAACACTCTTGACATCGACGAAGATTCTAATTACATACGCGTTTGTTGTTAGACACTACACATTTGTACACAATGAACATGAACACGTGAAACTCATCGGACCGGCCAGAAGTATTAACTACCTGTTGTGCTATGTTGAAACAAATGATATTTTGGCATCGCGTCCTTTAGGTATGTGTATTTGTTATGTAAAGGAATGTATACACATTACTATGTAATGCGGAATCTTTTGATTTAAACGACCGCCGTTTGGGGCTTAGCTACTCTTTTGTTTTAAAAGAAATTCTTTTAGCGTAAATGAGAACTCGAGCAAATCAAACGAGATTTTTCAAACGAATACTGCGTTCAATTTAAATGTGGAGCTTTTAATATGAATGTGCATTTTTTTCTCCGAGTGGATTAATTCTCTTTTCAAGAATTTTCGATAATATCTCACAGGCCAAATACACCTGCAACTTGGTTGCCAACCTAGGTTGCAGGTACGTTACTACACACTTGCAACATTCCGGCAACCACGCCATTCACGTTCTTGCAACCTGGTACTGCAACCTGCAACATGCCTACAAATCACTTAATTTCCGGTTTTTTTGCGTGTTGCCAACTTAGGTTCGCAACCAAGTTGCAGGTGTATAAGGGCTGTTATAGGCCGTACAAACTAATGATATGATATGATATTTGTGGATTGGGCAGATTATGCTTTTGCGCCAATCTTCGGGGATTACCTCGTCGTTCCATATT
Source organism: Microchrysa polita (assembly GCA_949715475.1). Lineage (NCBI taxonomy): Eukaryota > Metazoa > Arthropoda > Insecta > Diptera > Stratiomyidae > Microchrysa > Microchrysa polita. The sequence continues at coordinate 7,808,484 of OX454421.1, forward strand.
TTCAGCAGTAGCACATGTACAGCGTTGGTCATGCACGTTCCACCATGTTTCAGCAGTTCTGCTGGGATCTCGTCAGCGCCGGGCGCTTTATTATTTTGGAGCGACTGTATTGCAAGACTCACCTCCTCTACTGTTGGGGGTAGAACGGGAGGGCCTGGTTCGGCTAACTGCTCAAGAGCTGGCTCCGCGGGGGATGTTGATGATGCATTGAGGAGCTCTTCAAAATGCGAGGCCCATCGTTTGTTGACGCTTTCGATGTCGCTGATGATGTTCCCATCCTTGTCCTCGTTTTTATATTGTCGTTATAGATACATATGTAAATATATATTCACATACCATTGTAAATGTTTTTGTCCTTTTTTTCACTGTTCAATTTGACAATTACAACAAAACCTTTGTGCAATATTGTTCCAAAGATTTTTTTAAAAATTTCTTTTTTGGTTACATCAACAAGTTTTTGAAGGTATGCATTATATTAAATTAAGATAACTTTTTAATTGAAACATTGTTAATTATGCAGACTGTAATAACTCTGAAGATGGGCCCACCGCCCTGAAATATATTGGTTACTACACAAAACATTGTTTTTGTTTAACTATCGCGAACCATTCACCTTTGGAGGCAACACAAAACATCACCACATATCATTCTGATTAATATAAGCTGACCAGACGTACAGCACTTTGCTGTATAGCACAGCATTTCGACCTGTTGGACAGAATTGGTAAAAGTACAGTAAAGTGTACAGCATTCACCATACCACACAATGAAACCTAATTCACTACATAACGAGCTCCTCGGCGATGCCTGCGATCAGTATTGTCTACCTTTAAGGTGTAAAATTTGACACCTGTACCCCGTACGATCGATATTTAGAGAGATAATCGAGCTTTTTTGTTAGGCGATGTACCGAGGATTGTGACATACCGAAGGATCATCGAGTCGGTTTCATTCTCGAACTCACACAATTTGATCAGTTTTTGAACGTCATCTAGAAATACGTGGAATGGAAATCCTCGCCCGCCTTTTGCTTGCGTGAATAAAAAATATACCGCTGCTATATTATATTTCAAAAGCTTCAAAAACTTTACTGAAATCACGTTTTACATGTTTTCTCTCAGTCTATTAAGCGGAGAAACTTCGTAGAGACTTCTTCTTGCTCGGCCTGCGGTGTAGGCACATCGCACAACTTACCTTTTTAGCTTCAGTGGCATTTTCTTATCGCAGAAAACTCTTAGTGTTCTCAATACTACAGCCACCTTTGTGTGATTTTTGATATCATCATCGCATGTACCTCCTTGCTTTACCGCCGAACCAAGATACTTGAGTTAAGCTGCTCACTCCACATTGGCGCTTGCCACATTTAGGGCGCTATTACACAGTCATATATTGGTAATATATATTATAATAGATATTATCATATCCTTAAGCCTACTCGTTTTCGTTTAGTGCACGTCTAAAAATTTATACTGAATGAATCGAGTAGGCTTAGGCATATGGTATACATATTATAATATAAATATGACTGTGTAATGGAGCCCTTAGGCTATTATCCACCATCTCGTGTCACTAAAGTCAAATCTACTGCCACAAAAGAAAAGAACCCGTGAATTGAAAGAAAACCAATCTTCATACTTTCTTCTAAATAATTTTATTTATTCAAATCTAGAAAAATATTCTATCCGTCATTCAAATTTCAATAGGTACATATGTATACGTTTTTTCATCATAGGTAACCAGTAGAATGGTTTTTCTTTTCATTTTTTTTTATTTCTTTTGTTTACATTAAAAAAAAAACGACAATTCGTCACTGCTAATCTATTACGAACTCGCTACTCGCTCTACGCCAAAATTTACTCAATTTAATTTTCATTTTCAGTGCATTATTTTCACAAATCATCGAACTTTTTCCTAATTGTTTCTTTTTTTAAACAAGCCCTACATATGAAATTCCACACGAAAAAAGAACACATCAAACGACCATCAATGGCTTTAGAAAGAAAAAAAGATAATCAACTTTACAGAAATACTCGTATATTTTCCAATGCGTCCAGCGCAATTGTTTATTTTAGCCATACAACTAGGAACGAAAAAAAGAAAACGATAACACTCATGCATGTATTATGTATTTATCTCCTTTATTCATATTCGTTTTTTTTTCTTTTTTTTTTTTGTTTGTAGTGAGATTCAAATTCATTTGTAAGTATATTATAAAAAATAGAATTTTTGACAACGTAATTTTTGCATCCATATTTCGTAACGTTTTTTTTTTTTGTTTTTTTTCTTTTTATATGATAGAAAAATAAATGTATTGATATTTGTACAAAATTTATACATACACATCGTTCATAAGAATGCATATATGTTTCGTCCTATTTTTGTTTTGCTTGTACTGTAGAAAATTTCTTTTTACTTTCTTGAAAAAAAAAAAACAATATTTGTTAATACATAGCAACTTTTGAATTTCATTCACACGTTTTCCGGATCAGTATTAGTTCGAATTGGCAAGATTAATTTTTTGAGTTTTTGTTTTTGAGCACCTTTTTTGGAAAACTTATTTAATCAAATCATGTATTTGTATTTAGAAAATAAATGTCGATTTTTTCGAAAAACAATTTGTTCAATGCTCTTTTTCGTTTCTAGTAAAAAAAGATAGGCCAACATTTCAAAGTAACGGAAAAGTTGCCGTTAGTTAATTGACATGCACTTTCCAAATCACAACTGTCAACTGTCAAAAAATGCAAATAAATTAACTAACTGTTCGTTTTATGTTACTGTGAAGTAATGGCCCATCATATAATTTAAAAAAAAATCAACTAGTAATTTATATTACTATAAAACTAACTAATGAAAAAAAATCAGTGACTATCTAACTTCTATATTCTATCCACCTAACTGTACTAAAAAATAATTAGTAGCCTCTTTCGTTTTTTTATGAACACTTCTTGTACTTTTTGATCACCTCTACACTCCTTCTTGGCTAATACTTTGTTTTTAATAAAATATTTCAAGTGAATGGCACACACACATTATTCCTCTTCACATATCTTTCTCAACTATAAGATACTAAATGGAGCAATTATGATATTTTTTTGGTTTCTTTTCCAATTTAAACCTAAAGTCCTTTTTTTTTCTTTTGTTCTATCACCATACACCCTCGAAGAAGTTAATGTTCATAAAATCACTCAGACCCGCGTCTCAGCTACAATCACAACTGCTATCGTTGAACTCAACCTCAGAATTGGACACAATACGTCGCTGATTTGTATGATAAGAACGCGATCGCGACAATGGCGTCATTGTAGTTGATGATGTCTTCGATGAACTGTTTCGACGCGGCACGTTGCTAGGACCATCACTTCTACGATAATCGTCAGTATCACTCTCGATATCCATCGTTTCTTCCTCTTGTGTGGGCATCAGACGACGCAATTGCTGGCGCAGGGGCTCAATGGATGACGTGGCCGGCGGTAGATAATTGTAAATCTCTAAAAGATTTTTCAGGATCAAGTCCGGCTTGGGATTGAGACTATTCACATCGTAATCGTTTGAGAGTGGTGTCCATATGGTTGCGCCCAATTTAGCTTCTCGACCACCCTATAGTTTTTTTGTGGAATATATTGTTTTTGGATTGTCACACACACACACAGGTGCGTGCGACAATGCCAGAGAGTAAAAAAGGATGGTTTATAAAAAACGGAAAAAGAAAGAGAAAATTCATCGATTCTACAACAATTAGGTTATGTTAGGTATTTTAGAGAGAATATTATATTAATTTAAAAGAATATGAATTATTATTTTAGAAAATATTATTTATATGGTATCAAATATCATTCATACAAAATTATTCGTCAGACACTTACAAACATAAACGTACAGTAAACAATCACACGCTATCGAAAGATGCAGCGATTTAACGATGCGAATGGGACCTCATGCCGTGATTATGACCGTTATATGCTCAAAAGCGATGACGTTTCCACGCAATGGCAGCGAAATTGATTTATGAAATCATAAGGCCTACCTACATTAAAATCAAAGTTATTTAGTATAAAAAGTGAGTTTTACGACATGTTCCTATCAGTCATTTTTAAGTAGAGAATAATAATACCAAAACAAAGCTGTTGTTTTTCGAAATTATTTAACATTTTGCAAAACTAATTTCCATTCCGTTTTTAAAAGGTCGTATCAGTAGTAAACCGTAAAATGCCGTTGGGGAACATGTTCAACGAAACCAAACCGAACAGGATTCGTAAAACCGTTCTGAGGCGATCGAAACGACGTCGATAAATATTTTTTCCATTTTAGATGGCTTCTGAAAAGAAGAAAATGTGCAATTTGGCAGATTTCGGGTTCACTTTGTATGGGAGGTACCTTTAGTTTTGGTCCGAATGAAGTAGTTTTTGGTCGAGAATATATGGGTGCTTGCTCTAGGGCTAGGCACTTAACCAAATTTTATATGCTACTAATGACAAGTACTACTATCAAAAGCAGAAAAGCAAAGAAATATTATTTCAAGAAAATATTGACTAGAAACAAACGCTGTCAAAAGTCTATGAAATTCAGGAAAAGAGGATTTAATTAAAAAAAAAACACCTTGAGAATGTTTGTGCTGACAAGGACTGATGTAATTCCGCAAACGGGTGATTTTTAGCGCTGAATGAGTTTTCCTAATTGCATCAGTGATGTCAATTTTAGTTACATTTCAGTAATCGGTTATATTCGTTACATTTGTTTCGAGTAATCGTTACTTAGTAATCGTTGCTTTTAAAGAAACACATAGAAAACTACAACGACAACCTACTCGAATGCGATAGTTCTCTTATTCACGGTTCGTCGCCGACATAGTAGAGATGGTATGTATGTTTTACACAATTAAATTGCAAGACAGGCGGAAACCCAATCGTATCGCTCGGCCGCAAATTGTAAAGATATCGACCATTTTCTAATGTACCTATACATGGTACGAAGTTAATCGTCAATTGCTGTGGTCTGCATCTTGCCTGACGGTTATCTCTGACTGCACTAACGGGTAAAAGGCTTCGACATCTCTAGGCAATTGTGTGGGGATTCCGCTGACATATTGATCGTGTCGCTCCACTAAAGCATTGCAGAGATATCGACGAATCTCCGAAGTAGTACGAAGTTGACTGTAGAATTGCTGTTGCCAATATTCTATCTATCTCTTACTACCCTGTACACTAATCGGGAAACAGGCTTCGACACCCTTTAGGTAATTTTGTGCCGAGTCCAGCAACACCTCGATTCTGTCGCTCCCCCAAAGGGTTGCAGAGATATCGAGGGATTTCCGCACGAATACAAAGTCGATCTTAAAATTGCTGTGGCCAACGTCTAGGTTGACAAGATACGTTTTGCGAATTATTGTACTTTGACAGTTATCCCTGACACCCCTGTGAGTTGCGCGGGGAAAATGCTTCCTTAGAGAATTTTCTTTGGAGTCCAGCGACACCTTGATCGTGCCGATCGGCTCAAGGATTCCAAAGATATGATCGGAATTCGGAAGTAGTACGAAGCTGATTGTGAAATTGCTGAGTACCAATATCCAGTTTGACAGTTATGTCTAATCGACATCTCTAGGCAATTGTGTGGGGATTCCGCTGACATATTGATCGTGTCGCTCCACTAAAGCATTGCAGAGATATCGACGAATCTCCGAAGTAGTACGAAGTTGACTGTAGAATTGCTCTTGCCAATATTCGGGTTGACGGCTATCTCTTACCACCCTGTAAACTAATCGGGAAACAAGCTTCGACACCCTTTAGGTAATTTTGTGCCGAGTCCAGCAACACCTCGATTCTGTCGCTCCCCCAAATGGTTGCAGAGATATCGAGGGATTTCCGCACGAATACGAAGTCGAACTTAAAATTGCTTTGGCCAACGTCTAGGTTGACAAGATACGTTTTGCGAATTATTGTACTTTGACAGTTATCCCTGACACCCCTGTGAGTTGCGCGGGGAAAATGCTTCCTTAGAGAATTTTCTTTGGAGTCCAGCGACACCTTGATCGTGCCGATCGGCTCAAGGATTCCAAAGATATGATCGGAATTCGGAAGTAGTACGAAGCTGATTGTGAAATTGCTGAGTACCAATATCCAGTTTGACAGTTATTTCTAACCCCCCTGTGCGCTGACCAAAAAAGAGGATCCGTTGACCCATTGCCATTAGACAATTTTGTGGTGAGTCCAACGACACCTCTATCGTGTCGTCACGTCAAAGAATTGCAGAGCTATCGACGGATTTTCGAAAGAATACGAGGTCAATCGTTTCGTTCATTAATAGTATGCGATAGGAAATCGTGCTGGCTCGATACTTGCGCACTGCGCTTCTACCTACTACTACTCGGTCTGCTCGATTACTTGGACTGGTCAATTACTCGGACTGCTCGATTACTCGGTCTGCTCGACTCTTTATTATTGATGGAATGTAGATATAAGACAGTGTATACTATTCGATCTACTCGATTTTTGCGCTTGTAGCTTGTACTACTCGGCGAGCAGCACACGGTATGATTGATATCTACTCTCAGGTAGAAGCGCAAGTATCGAGCAGACCGAGTAGTGGGTAGAAGCGCAGTGCGCAAGTATCGAGTCAGCACGATTTCCTATCGCATACTATGAACGAAACCGCGTAATCTTTCGGAAATCCGTCGATATCTCTGCAATCCTTTGGCGTGGCGACACGCTCAAGGTGTCGCTGGACTCGCTACAAAATTGTCTAACGGTTTGATCCTCTTTTTCGGTCAGTGCACAGGGGGTCAGAGATAACTGTCAAATTGCATATTGGCACACAACAATTTCACAATCAGCTCCGTACTACTTTCGAAATCCGTCGATATCTTTGCAATCTTTGTGCCGATGGACACGATCAAGGTATCGCTGGACTCGCAACAACATTCTCCAAGGGAGCATCTACCCCGCGTAACTCACTGGGATGTTACTGATAACCGTCATGATTAGATATCAGACTCTATACTACTTGGTATGCTCGATTCTTGTGTTTGTGCCAGAGTTCATACATAAGAGATTGCTTTGTTTGTTTAGTGTTCGGTACATATGTAACGACTACTTACTTCCGATATTTATTAGTAACGACTACTTAAGTAACGGGTAGTTACTTTTTTGACATCTCTAATTGCATATCGTTGCCTGCATGTCAGACTAACGAATCTGACGATTTAGCGACTTTGAGAAAATTCGATATTTGAACATTATTTGCGGAGCGGTGCACGCAAAACGAGTCCGTCCTGATGTTTTCGATGTAATGCGAAAATACTTCCTTTTTATTTAAATATTCTCGCCGAAAATGTGTGCTTGCATGTGTGGTTTTCGCCTTTCGCGAGACATACGAAGATACTAAGCACACACTTTAAGTATTAGTTACAAATTCCATTTCGAGAGTGGAAAATTACCATAAACCAGCTCCCCTATTGGCTCCCCAGGCTACGAAAAAAGCACAGCGAGACGGCCCTCAATACAGTTTCCTGTGAATCCACTATGACTATAGGTATACATTGAAAATAACGAACCATGTCTCTAAGAGCTAAGCGGCATGTTTCGACAGTTATTGATGTAGTCCAGACTGATTCTAGAGATTGAATCGCAGCCTGGCAGTTAGTGCATACACAGTGGCATCCTTCACAGCGACGACATGATATAGCATCCATTATCGCCGAAATTTCCGCTTGGAGGACAATACAGCAGCTAGGCAACTAACGCTCGCCATTTACTAGTTTCACGCCGAATAGATCTAGCCGGAACAAATTAAACCGAAGACTTCTGTAATGACAACAGAAGCCATTCTATGTATTTTCACGAACAATTTATATTAGGCTGTTTAACTAAGTGCCGAACACAAGAGAATATGAGTGAATATTCCTGCACAAATATGGTGCTATGGTGCTATTCACCGAGTCCGAGTCATCTATTCCGACCGAGTCAACAGAGATTTTCTCAGTTTGTTGAAATAGACAAGGCATTCTCTAGCAGTCCACTACGGGTTCCGGGTTCTGTACCAACAAATGAAGAAATCGTCAGCATATGCAGTGACCTTGTATCAAATTCTTTTGAGACCCACAAGCAATTGATTGATTGCCATGTACCAGAGTAGAGGAGAGAAAATAATTCCTTACGATGTACGGTGTACCCCTACAAACATACATACCTACCTACGATTAACCCAGTGTCGGTATAGATGTGTCTAGATTTTAATAGCGTATTACGAGAGTGCAGATAACCCTTCAACGTGGAGACACCGAAGCTCGTCGGTAATCGTCCCAGGTCTGATATTATTATTAAAAGTAAATTTATTATCTAAGAACACGATCAGTAGCGCCAGTGCACTAAAGGGTTAACGATTATTGAACGCTGAAAATGTTGCGATATGACATACATATGCGAAAAACTAAACTTATATGAGTTTCGGTGAAAATTTGTGTTTAGCTAACTTACAGAACAAACAACAGAGTCAAGGACACGATATACTGAGAGTGTTGTTGTTGTTGTTGTAGCGATTCAAGCGATTTTTTATTCTCTTGAATCGAGGGGGGTCTTGGCAGCTCTTGGCCGTTTTAACAACAACGGGTAGCTCCGGGACGATTTACATCGAAGAACCGGCTGCCGTAGGAGCATTTTTATGGACAACACAAACATCCATGGGCCACAGTGGGATTTGAACCCACGCACCGGCAACTCAGAGATAGAGTGACATCTCTGCCACTGAGCCACCGAATGCCACTACTGAGTGTGTCGAAATATGAGCTTCGGGGATGGGCATGCCAAGAGGATCATGGTTTCTACCCATTACTCGAGATGAGATTGCTAGAGCTTGCTGCTTAAGTTAACCAGTTTGAATTGCAATCCTCTGGGTCGGCTTTCTGAATTATTATGATTTAATAAGAGTAATAAGAGTAAGAGCAAACATAATACAATTATGAAAATCTTAAAATTAACTCAAGCGATAGTTTCCTAGGCCTCCGGTTTATTCTCAAGAACTTCGTAACATCGGTACCATAAGAGCACCGAAGAGAAAGTTCAACGGATCGTGAGGTAAGATCGCAAATCCCTGGACGACGGTCCCGTTGATGTCATACCAGAGTACAGGTTTACGCTGATACGAAAAATAACATAAAGCAGATCGTTAGCATACTACAAAGGACGGCGCTATTCGTGGCGTGGCATGGGGCTGCAAGGAATCCAGATTACTGCCAAGCAAGCAACAACAACGCATACAACGTCGCATGGATCTGATCAAGCTGGCTGAAGAAATTAGTTGAGAAGTTGCCGCTGCAACGGTTATCTGTCAAATAACGGAATAATGTTGGCTTCCAAACGCCTGAATTGTAACTATCTTCCCGGCGAATAGTTTCGACTAATGTGTATGAAATTAGTTCACAAAATTACAAAGTAAAATTAGCTGGATGGCCAACCAAGAGGGTGTGTGACTTTTTATCAGCAGCGCCAAAGTTGTCCTTGGAATCTTTACAGATTTCAAGAGTGCATTTGACCACCTGCAGTTGGATGCAATTTTGCATAAAGTCGAAGCAGTTGGCTGTCTAGAAATTGATCTATGGATGAGGTATTTCACTGATAGATTCTCTCCCTGTCCATTGGGTGCTTGAGGCCATGGAGAAGCGTGCGATCGTGGTGTCTAAATTGTCTTTGAATCTGGTTGTTAAGCTCCGGAATTCTCGGATCACCTGTATTGGTGCTTCTTATATTGTACCGTCCATCTGCTAATCTAGCGACACTACATAGTTGGAAAATTTGATCGAACTTTTAGGATACTTCCTGCAGAAGTAAAACGTGCCGCTGCTTTTGCAATGACGTTCCTAATATTCCGTTCGGCCTTGTGAGCATTTGTTGGAGTGGGTAGCTCGATAAACTTCGCCGAAGTGTATGCAGCGAAAACATCAATCTGCTTTTTTATGATTGACAAACGTTCGCCGTTCTGATTTGATCAGTACAGCTGATTTTTCAATTCCTAATATGATGGGGACATTGTCTGAGTTTAGAGACTTATGTGTCTCCCAACGGGTTTCACTAATCTGGCACTTAAAGGGCAGCAATAGTACACATGGACTGCATGCTTACCGAGCGTCAGATGACCTTGAATACAATTTGGCTATCCGTACAAGAGACTCTCGCGGATGTTTCTGTGGGTTGTCCCATAACCCCCTCGAACTGAGATTAGTGGATGCAGCGGGTCATCGGAACAGGTGGTCCACATCATGAGGCGCACCACCGCAGTTCGGACAAATATTTTGGAAGTCCGGGTCTATTCGAGATAGGTAAGAATTGAGGCGCGAGCACCAGCCTGACCTAAGCTGGCCTAGTGTCGCTCTTGTGGCTCTCGGAGCCTAGTCTCCTCAGGCGAAATGGGTGGAGTGCTGAGAGGAATCGTAACTAATCTCCGTATTCACCGATTTACAACGGTTGTGTGAATATCTGCGATGGGCGGATGCTGTCTCATCAAATATATCGGGAGGTACCCGTTTGTATCTTTGGACATTTCTCTCGAGATCTCTGACTCCACTCTTGACATGTCGTGGAATGGGAGTATTGTCAATGAGATGATGGTTTGGGTAGTCCTCTCGATAACGACTGACCAGATATTGCAGAGACAGGAGAATATTACGATCGCGCATTGGTAACATGCAGGTTTCCTGATGAAGATGATCCTGGGACGACATCAGGTGGCAACCTGTAGCGATACGTAGAGCAGCATTCTGGCATGCCGGGATCTTATTCCAGCTTGTGTCACAAACGGTTTGTGACCACATCGGTGCTACATAGCCGGGGATTGCTCGACCTATCGCTTTGCAAGTTTCTTTGTCCTTGTCCCAGAAGCTGCCTTTAGAACGTTGTTCCTACTGTGCATTTTGTCGATTACGTCCTTGACATGAAGGTTCGACTTCATCATGGTGTCAAATAGATGCCAAAGATCTTAGGATTTGTAACAGTAGGAAAAACGTCGTCATCAGTTGGATACCAGTACCAGTTGGATCATAAGCTCCTCCGACAATTTCTGCGTCCAGGTTGTTTAGACGGCGATATGACTAGGTTGCGGATATTGCAAAACTCCACTAATTTTTCAACGTAGTCATTCAGTCGGGCACGCATACCTTTTAAATAATTCCCCGTGTTGAATACGGTACAATCAACTGCATAGGAAATTAGTTCCATAGCTTCCGGAGGTGTTGGAAGGCTCGCCTGGTATATGTTAAACAATGTAGGAGAGAGTACACTACCTTTTGGAACTCCATGCTTAACTTTCCTATGCTTTGAGCAACTCGAAACTCTGTATATACCGTGAAAAGTGAAATTTATTGCTGGTATCATCGGCGTTACCAGTAACACAATTAGACAGGCGTACAAACTTATAAATAATATCAAGAACGGATATCAACCCAGGACAAGCCTATGTAAGGACAAGGATGGTAACATCATAAGCGTCATCGAAAGCGTAAACAAACGATGGACCTCGCATTTTGAAGAGCTCTCAATGCACCATCAACATCCCCCACGGAGCCAGCTCTTGAGTCGTTAGCCGAACCAGGCCCTCCCGCTCTACTCCCAACAGTAGAGGAGGTGAGTCTCGCCATACAGTCGCTTCAAAGTAATAAAGCGCCTGGCGCTGACTGCTGAAACATGGTGGAACGTGCCTGATCAATGCTATACATGTGCTATTGCTGAAAATATGGAACGACGAGGTAATCCCCGAAGATTGGCGCAAAAGCATAATATGTCCAATCCACAAAAAGGGTGACAAGCTGAAGTGTGAGAATTACAGGGACATATCATTAGTTTGTACGGCCTATAAGATTTTATCGAAAATTCTCGAAAAGAGAATCAATCCGTACGCAGAACGAATCATTGGCGAGTATCAAGGCGGCTTCAGACCTGGTCGCTCAACGACCGATCAGCTTTTCACAGTGAAGCTACTACTCCAAAAGTGCTGGGAATATAACATCGACGTATCCATATACCAAATATTTGTCGACTTCAAGCAGGCATACGACAGTATCGATCGAAGTGTACTGTACAACATTTTGCTGCATTTTGGTATACGGGCAAAGTTAGTGCGACTCACAAGGATTACGATGACTAATACCGTCTCGCAGGTCAGAGTGCAGAGCCGACTCACTGACCTATTTGAAACTCGTACTGGACTCAAGCAGAGCGACGGGCTGGCGCCGATGCTCTTCAAATTTGCTTTGGAGTATGTAATTCGAGCCATGAATATGGACAGCAGCGGAACGCTACTCATCAAGTCGACTCAATTAGTAGCGTACGCCGACGACATAAACATTATGTCTCGTAGATTGGGTGATGCAGAAAGCCCTCACCCAAGCCTCCGGACAGATTCGAACGAAAGGTCCTTCGGCGAATTTTCGGGGCCGTTCGCGGGCGGGATGAATGGCGTATCCGGTAAAACCATAAGTTGTATCAATTGTACGATGAACTGGAAGTATCGAAAAACGTGAAGCTTCAACGTTTGTAATGGGCGAGGCATGTACAACGGATGGACGATAATCGCATGCCAAAGAAAGTGATGAACGCACAACGAATTGACGGAGCGAGGTTGCGTGGACGACCGAGAGCTCGCTGGGAGAACTCCGTATGTGAAGACGCCCACCAGCTGCTGGGCTTCCGAAACTGGAGGACAAGGTCACTTAACCGCGACAATTGGAGGTCAACGATTCAGGCAGACAAGGCCCGACGTCGGGCTATCGTGCCACATTGATGATGATCATCGGCGTTTCCACAAGATACTGCCCTGTTGGAGAGTACCTTAAAAGGCTTCGACATTAATATAACGATCTTAACAGAAATTGTGAAATGGAGAAGGTGGAGAGTATTTTCAAAGAGAGAAAAGAACATTCTTGAGACACATTTTTGGCTATTGGGGATTTCGTAAAACGCTCAGGTCATGGTAGGGATTACCTCCGAATCCGCAAGGCTCGAATCCATGCTACATCAAGGGATGAAAGTAAATGCGTTAGCCCACCGAGTAAAATCCTAATTTTTAATGCTTAAGTCATCTTAGATTCAGAAAATTATCAGCGGATTGGCTACAGTAGATATGACAAACGTGAGACGAAAGCAATAGGGGACCCAAGGGAGAACTCGCCTGTTATTGAGAGAAATGTGAACCTCGGAGACGGAGAGGTCCAGATAAAGTCACCGGAGGGTCTGCTATCACAAACCTTATCGGAGCATGACACTAATGAAGTTGTCCATTCTGGGACTATTTTTTAAAACCCTGAAATTTTGTTTTGAATAAGAATAAAACAGTTTCCGCAAGGGGACCCAAAAATACACTGGTTGTTGGTGTGGTAGCTAGCACGCTTGAATAACATGATCGTGGGCTCAAACCCCACTATAGACGAGGTGAGTTTGTGTTTAATTTTCACACATAGCTACCACGGGCATTTTATGGTTGGTAATCTGTCAATTGGCATGGAAAATGAGATGAGATGAGAAATTCTTACTTTGTATATGACCTTCAAATCAATTGAAAATTTCTAGAGTTTCATTAGCAGGGGATATGCAATTACCCAAACATACGCGCCATTGACAAATGACGTTTTGCTTGATTCCCGTGAATAATAATCGCTATATTTACGTTCTACAGTTCGAACCTCAGAAGTAAAACTAAATTTTTCGATTCTAAAAGACGGATTTTGGGACGAAGAACCTAGCCCCTAAAAAGAGAGGATGCATAAGCCAATAATGAAAAATGAATGCTTCTATTCATCTGTGAAAAAATACACTGTTGCTAATCTATATCGGACTGACAAAATGAAAAGCTGCTGGACAATACCTTATCGCGGGCATTTCTGTTTAGAAAAAAAATCACATATCCTTCAGGAACATATGCAGAAGATTTCTCATATAAATAAATTTACCGTTAACCAATAATTTTTTAGGCTGTCGAAACTATCAAGTTATCATTAATTTTTGTAAATTTCAATCAAAATTTGTCGACTAATCAGACAAGCTCCATCCTACAGCAAATATTCATATCATTCACATCAAAAAAGCATCATTCGCACACCAACACTTTCGCTCAAAATCAGCAAACATTCACGCAAACATTCGCACGAATAAGATATACATAAAAATATGAATATTAAAAAATATTCTTTTTTGATTTTGTTTGTTTTTCAAAATTTACCCAACAGATTCTGGGTGAAGAGTGAGCGAACAAGTTATGCACGTCTAGTACAATTGTAAACATAGTCGGTCGCCTGGATTTCACACCAAATGGAACGCGAGCGCATCTGTTCATTTCATTGTGTTACTACATGGGAGGGTTAAATATGCTCGGGCTATAAAAATGTAAACTCAAACAAAAAACACAACAAACACTTTTTTTGTTGCTGTTTCAACACAATTTTCAATAAAGAAATTGCGACAACAATTCAGTGCTTTTTGACTTTTAGTTTTAGTGCTTTTGGTCGAATATTAATATTATAATAAAAAATTTCTTTTTTTTTTGTTCAATGATATCAATGTCTTATATATATAAAAGTTTTCATGTATTTATGTAATGTAAAGTGGTGTTTGAAAAAAAACGAGCGCGCAACAAATGCGATGACTTAATATTTTTTTTGCTGTCGCCGCTTTTCAAATAAATTTTGGTAACATACCTGAATGTCCGTTTGTAACTTATCGCCAATCATAAGACATTGTTCCGGCTTGACATTCAACAAATTGCAGGCGGCTAGAAATATATTTGGATTTGGTTTCTCCCATGGCATATCGGCCGAAACGAGCACACAATCGAAATATTGACTAACATTCAGCCGGTTGATCTTCTCCCACTGGCCGTTGGACGGGCCGTTCGTGATCAGACCGAGCAAATAGTGTTTTCCTAGTTTTCTAAGCATATTTTCATATTCGTTTGTTATCGCCAAGTAGCGATAACGTAATTGTAACCAATTTTTGTATATAATTTCGGTTAAATGTTTATAGTTATGTGGAAGAGCCTGTGACCATAAATACGAACGCCACGAGTCCAACGATGTTTGCGGATTGTCCGGACAGGAACGGAACGAACGCAGAAATTTGTCGGTAATTTGTTCGCCTTCGGTGCGTGCAATGCCATGTTTGTTTTCGAGAATTTCCACGAGCTAAAATGTAAGAAGATGGAAGAGAAATTAGTATAAAATGTAGAACAGTGAAATAGCATTGAAATTTAAATCTACCGGAAATTATGAATATATAAAACTCATTCAGATTCGCCGTTTTGTTCAAAATGTATTTAAATACTAAATAAGATGTCCTATAAATAAAAAAAATATAATTCGGTGGCAAATAGCCAGCCACTAGTTTATATAAACAGAATTTTCTCTTGTATTAATCACTCACAAATATTGTGCAAACATGTAGAAAATCTATTTAATGTAAACAACGAATTTGAACAGATTTAAAATGTTTCCGTTCTGTTTGGATAGATCTCAGTGTTAAATAACCAATAAAAATAAGATAATAGTAGCAACAATGATTCGGTGACGCAAAATTATTTTTTTTTTACGAGGGTGGTTCAAATATGATCGAGACAAACGCTGTAGATGGAGCGCATGTATGTTTTGAATGTCGTGGCTTCAGTATATGATAGATGGGTCCCTTACGAACAGAGTGAACTCGGCACTATCATTGGTAGTGTAGAGTCTCTCATCCATGAACACCTTCAATATCGCAAAATAACGGCGCGATGGATTCTCAAACTGTTGAACTTCTCCAGGATTACGCGAGTCCTCATACCGCGCGTCTTACGCTCGATACAATATCGGAATTGGGGTGAGAGGTACTGGAGCACTCCCCCTACAGTCCCGATTTATTACCCTGCGATTACCATATGTTTGGACCTCTGAAAGAAGCCCTCGGAGGTCAAAAAATTCAGCACCGACGATGAGGCAGAGCTCTAACCAAACCTTCGAGCTCTAACCCAATTTTATAAAAAAAGTATAAAAGTTACAACTATGACAGTTATATCTACAAGAAGTGCATTTTATGACAATTAAAATGAATGGAAACACATTGGGATTTATTAATTTATTAAGCGTTTATTAAACATTTTACAAATAAGAGTCGTTTCCAGTCGTTTTCCGGTCTTGTAATCACCAAGTGAAAAGCTCAAATTTAAGCTGAAAACAAAGTAAAATTTAAAATAAACTGTTTGGTCAGTATTCAGTGTTTTCTCCCCTTGGCCGAATAACTGCTAGCATCCTTGTATTCATAGAGCTCACGAGGCTGATGATGAAGTCTTGGGAAACTGCATTCCACTCCTCTTCAATTGCGATTCACAGCTCTGGAAGTGTTGTTGGAGCAGGAACGCGGGCTCGAATCTGACGTTTCAGCTTATCCCATAAGTGTTCTATTGGATTCGAGTCCGAGCTTTGAGCTGGCCAGTCCATCGGACGAATGCCGACGTCCTGTAGATACTGGGTAACCACATCAGCAACATGAGGCCGTGCATTATCCTGCATCAACTGGATATTATGCCCGATATAATCTGCGAAAGATATCACATGGACTGCAAGGATTTCATTGATGTATCATTGTTAAGTCTATCCACGTTTACGGCCCGTCGCGTCGGTTCAATGAAAACTAAGGCTGTATGTCCGGTTAGCGAGATGCCGCCCAGGCCATTACAAATCCTCCTCCAAAAGCAACAGATTCCGCGATGCCACACTGAGAATAACGTTCTCCAGGGCGACGATATACTCTTTGACGTCGATCACTTTGATATAGAGTCACCCTGGTCTCATCAGTGATGAGTACATTACCCCACTCTTCTAACGTCCAATCCCTATGCTCTCGAGCGAATTCAAGCCGTGCTCGACGGTGAGCTGCCGTTAATTTTGGACCTGCTGCAGCTCTCTTTGGAGTGAGGTTCCGCTCAGCAAGTCTCCTTCTAACGGTAGAAGAACTGTTAACCACTTGGGGTTCGTCACGCAGCTTTTGTTGGACTGGAACTGCGTTGAGGCGTCGATTTCGCAGAACATTGAGTTGGATATAACTACCATCTGCTACTGATGTAGCCCTAGG
Organism: Microchrysa polita; assembly: GCA_949715475.1. Lineage (NCBI taxonomy): Eukaryota > Metazoa > Arthropoda > Insecta > Diptera > Stratiomyidae > Microchrysa > Microchrysa polita. Next base: position 7,825,559 of record OX454421.1, read on the forward strand.
TGTGCCCGTATCAGGACGGCGATCGTAGCAAAAATACACGTGTCTAAAAAAAACATAGTTGTAAGTTTTATACTTTTTGAGAAAATTGGGTTAGAGTTCGAAAGTTGCGGGTGGCCCGATACTTTTGACGCCGAGTTTATTTGAACCGCCTTCGTATTATCGATGGATTTTTACATCCATTTGATTCAGTGCAAATATTAATGTGAGGACAAAACACAGCTTAAGCAAAATGCAAGAACATACATACTACATTAAAAAGAAAATCTCGAAAAATATAAAAAAAAAAATTTCTGAAAATGCAGTCCACCTCGATTATAACGAAGCGGGGAAAAAGCGAGAACTCGAAAATAATGAATTATCAATCAAAGTTTCATCTAAATTCCACTATTTTCCACACAAACTGTACCGAACTCGATAAAATGAATTTAGAAATAATCAAATGTTTGTATGTACAATCGCTAGCCAGCTAGCCATATAATAACAGTGAAAATGTTTTATCCCAATATTTTAGACTCCCATTCAAAAGCCAACATCTCGATATATTTTAAGGAACGACAGCAACAAGAGGTTTTCAAGCTTATCTATCTTGGCACTTCCACGATTTTATAGCTGTTTAAAAAATGAACGAGACCGATAAAAGTTGTTTGGTACTTTGCCCCCGAAAAGCTGAGCTGGCATTCTGTAAGGCGACGTACCCTTTCTCATGCTAGCAAAAGAGAACAAACCAAATGCGTCACCGGGAAAAAGCCTCGATTCTTTTTTTGCCTCCTGAAAGCGAAAAATAATTTAACGCTCCGCAGGCCCTAGGTCGATCACCATTTTTCTTCATCAATTGTACGAATAATGTGAAAATTACCATCATAAAAAGAAAATTATAGACTTCCAGAAACTAGTTTTCATTGAGGAAAAGTCGAAATAGATTTTCATTAAATAAACCAAATTGCTCACAGTGGTAAAAAATGTAAAAAGCAGGACATGTCTCTCTAAAAAAAAGGGGGACGTCTGGCCACCCTATCTCGTGGGCTATTGAGGGATTTGTATAACCGATCTGCCATGAGTTGGAGAACGAAACAAAACGAAACCACGCACCCGGGCTCAAGAGAAACTAACAAAGCACAGCAATAACTTCGGAGAACCGGACCCCAAATAGATGGTACCGAAATGTACTGAAAGAATGAATGTACATGCACATGCACATTTATTCGTTCGTTGTGCACACGCAATATCTACGCCAGTCATATCCTACAAAAAAAGCGGTCCAACATTGCAAAAATTTCGGGAACCTCAATTTTTTGGTATGTTGTTTGGGTCCAACTATACACTATAAATCTAAATTTGCAGCCCTGAAAATGTTATGCAATCGGAGATATAGGCTAAAAACTGCGATCATTTTTCCAGTTTTTTGCAAATAAATCAGCATGCTGACGAAAAAAGTTAATAAATACTGTTTAAAGGAAATAAAATTCCCTACAATTTACGTTATACAAAATCAGTGTGGCTCTAATAACTACTGAGATACGGTTTTCTAAATTGGGTTTATGTTCCCAAACGGGAAGACTGGACAATACCAAGACAGGACAAAACATAAAAACAAACACAAAACAAAACGAACATACGAAGGGGGTAGAACAATAGCAACCCGCCCAAGCTAAAGGCAATGGTTCATCCATAAGGCAAGCAGCCAAAGGTGGGTATGTCCCAACCCTCGACAACACCCTTTTATGGAAGTGCTTTCTGCACAAGACCAGAGAGGTCTGACGTGGCAAACACAACGACGAAAAGGGCCAACTAACCCTAAAGAACAAAAACCCAACGCTTTCGGGAGCTCAAGACGGAAAATCTCATTAAAAAGGCGAAGGAAAGGGTGAACCCATCAGGCCGCGACAAAAGCGTACCCATGGCAAATCCTAAGACCTGCCCGCGGGGTCCAAAAACAACCAACCCTCTCGGAGTCTTCTTCTGCTTATAGCGGTGCAGAAAGATGTGAAACCGCTGTGCATCTATGTGGGTACGATTTATGGTTCGTCAATGTTTGTGTCCGTGAGGTCTAAGGACAAAAACATAGTTGCCGCGATAGGGTTTTCCCACAGAGGGGTAAGATCAGTGGGCGCAGCGGGGCATTGAAACAAATGACCTACATCATGAGGAGTACCATCGCAGTTTGGACAGATGTTTTGGATGTCCGGGTTATGCGAGAAAGGTACGAATTAAGGCGTGAACAAAAGCCCGACCGAAGTTGAGCTAGTTTTACTCTAGTAATCTCCTCAGGCGAAATTGGTTGAGGGCGCTCTGAGAGGACTCTATTCGCACCTAAGCTCGCAATAGACCGATTAACTTCTTCAGTGTGGATCGCTGCGATGGCGGCTCGGTATGTAACTTCGTCGTAAGGGTCCCGTTTGTATCCCTGAACCTCCCTCCAAGGTCTCGTAAACCACGCCTGACATTTCGTGGTGGAGGAATTCGGTCCATGAGATAATGATTGGGATGATCCTCACGATAGCAACCAACAAGATACTGTTTTGAGAGTAGGAGATTGTGGTCACGTATTGGCATCAATTTTTTCACCTGATGTAAGTGATCCTGGGCAGACATCAGAAGGCAACCTGTGGCTGTGCGTAGAGCGGCATTTTGGCAGACCTGAATTTTTGGACCAGTTTGTGTCATATAAACTATGTGTCCAAACTAGGGCTGCATAATCAGCGGCCGCTCGACCCACCGCTTTGTAAGTAGCTAGCATGGTTTCTTTATCTTTGCCCCAGGTGCTAACAGCTAGAGCTTTTTGGATTTTATTCCTACTGCGCATTTTTTCACAAACAGATGCTACGTGCTTCGCAGACATCTAGGTGAAGCCCGAGAATTTTGGGGTTTGCTACAGTAGGAACAAAATACGTACATCAATCTCCCATCTAATATCATCCCACCAAGTGGTTAGAAAAGTCGCAGAATATTTGGACGCAGAGATCGTGAGGTTTCGGCTTTGGAAAAATGCCTGTAATCGTCCTAGATAGCGATTAATTTGGAGGCGCATTTCATCCTTATCGTTCCCTGTGGCGAGTACGATGCAATCGTAAGCATAGGAAATCACCTCGATTGCTTCAGGTGGTGTAGGAAGATCGGACATGTAGATGTTAAACAGAGTGGGGGAGAGTACCCCTCCCTATGGAACACCTAATTTGATTTTCCTAAGCTTAGAACGTTTGCCACCAAACTCGGTAACGAGTGCCGACCAGATAGATAGTTGGCAATCCAACAAATCTCTTGTGCAAGAATATGCATATTCAACAAGTTAGCGAGAAGCATTGAATCATTGACCTTATCAAATGCATTTGATAGGTCAATTGCCACAAGAATGTTTCTGTGACAAGGACGACGATTTAGCCCATCACGAATGCGTGTAGTGCGCATTGAGGGCAGTGGTGGTACTATGCATTTTCCTGAAGCCATACTGGGGAGGTTCCAGCTTCGCATGTGCAACAAGAGTAGGGTGAATAAAGGCCTCCAGCGGCCTAATTTCAGGTATGGCAAGCGTGGAGATTGAGAAGTTAAAGGCAGCCGTGAGATACTCAATGGCTGGAAGGTCGAGATGTTTCAACATGGCCATCGAAATGCCATCAGGTCCGAGGGCCTTGGAGTTTTTACCATTCTCGATGACTTTTTTTTAACCTGGTCCGCAGTAAACGATGGTATGGTGTCAACATTCCGGCTGCGAATCAGTCTTCTAATTTTACGTTTAAGGCTGTCACTCTTGGGATGTTCAATAAATAGTTTATTGAACAGGCTCGTGCAGTGAAGAGGATTTTTACGGCCAAATTCAATGGCGTTATTGCCCTTTCCTTTCCTAGGATTGAAAAGGGCGCGGACAGTTGACCATAATTTGCTGACACCTTCATTAAGGTTGCAGTCATCGCGGTGCTGATTCAATTTCGCCCTCCGATAGTCCTTAACATGTTAGTCGATTTCGGAGTTAAGCTCCTGAATTCTGGGATCACCAGGGTGAGCGCGTCTGATGTTATCACGTTCATCAGCTGAGCTTGCGGCATTAGTAGAGAAGTTAAGCCGAACTTTCGGAATACGTCCTGCAGGAATAAAACGTGCCGCAGCCTTGGCAATGAAGTTCTGAGGCGTCAAGGGATTCGGCGATAGTTATACCCCTGCATTGCTGTTGAGGTCCGAATGCCAGAGCTCATGGTGCGCATTAAAGTCGCCAAGGATGACCCTGTGCTCTTCGGAAAGGAGAGGACTAATATTGAAATGATGGCCAGAAAGGCAACTGGAGTGCGGTGGAACATACACATTAAAAATTTCGATATTAGTACTCCCTGATGGAACTGAGATGGCTTGTATTTCCGCCGTACCGTCAGCAACTATGTTCATCTAATACACAGTAATGTACGGACTTGTGTATTAGGAAGGCAAGTCCTCCTCCAGGGTGGTGTATGATCTCAGGTGATTACGGTGAATTACAGTTAAACTGCAATATGGGTAGTGGAGAGAAAATCGCTGGAGGAGGAGGGCCAGGAGTAAGACTGGATCTGGGATTCCTTATCACATTGTTGGGCGGTGTAGGGGGCTGTGGAGGAGAAGGTGGGCTAGGTGCAGCCCTTGATTGCCCTGAATTTAATACAACCTGCCGCGACATATGATATGGAATGCTGACCCTGTCTTCGTAATCCCGAACACCTAAAGTGAACCCATTCCATACAGCAATTACATTGCATTGATCTGGCATTGGAACCGATTCGTTGGTTGCAGACACTACAAATCCATACCCTTGGGCCTGGATTTGTTTCAACACCGGCGCGGATTAGTAAAATTGAGAGCAGCCGCGTTGAGATGTAATGCTCCCAATATGACGAAAAAACACATATCTCGCACCCACACATACATATACACAGGCAAACACAATATCGAACCTTCAGGGATCTTGCCACTTTGTCAGGCAGGCATAATGGTAGCCCTTGGCCGTTTTGTAAAAAACGGGTGTGGTCCGCCCCGTAGAGGCAGTTGCCGTAGGACTACATTATTCCCTGTTCTCAGCAAGGTATGAATAAATGTCGTTCATAGCTTCATTTATGTGCTCAGAAAGCGGGCGAACTGTCTCTTGGATCCGACAGGTGTCTTGTATAAGTTCTATGACAAAACCATGGTATCTAGCTTCAGCAGCGACCAAGTTCACTTTGTCACAAGTGAGGCGATTCACAATCGTCTCCACGACGCTTGGATAGTTCTTCATCGAAATTTTCTCTACAGTGCGTACTGTATGACGTCTTGAAACGAGTAATTTCATCTGGGCATCCAACAAATCTTTGGTGATTTCCTTCGCTACTATTTTTACCGTTAGAATATGGGAATACTATGTCAGGATAATTGAAATCAGGATTTTTTGTAAAGTTCAGTATTATGAACGGGCAGGATTTTGTTTTTTTCGAGATGATGTCGATATCCCGAAAAATTATAAGCCGACACACGTCTATCCAGCAGAAAAAAAAACGCTAAGTGTAGCATTCAATTCTACGGCTCTAGGATACAGCCAATGGCAATGAAGGGAGGAAGCGCCAAAGGAGGTTAATCTCCAAAAATCCGAGACACTTTGGATGACTTGCGGTACAATTTCGGGAGGATGTTCAATGCGAGACAGACTTGTTAAATGCGGTGTTGTCCCAGGACGGTTCTTCGCCTTCTACTAGAACCAAGGAGTGTATCCCTCTTTAGATAATGCCACTGCCACGTGGGTCAGTTGGGAAATGTTGACTTTGCAGTAAGCGACGCTGTGTTCCGTGCCTGTGATCGTTTGGTCGCCAATCATTTCGATCTGTCCACACCTCTAATTGACTCATCACATCTACAAATTTTTGGCTACATCATAATTACAAATTAGACACACACAGTTTTGTCCACCTAAACTATCCGTGACCCTCAGAATAGCGCCCGTAGAATGAATGTCACCCAATCGTGGTGTGTGCCAAAGACGCGTTGTGTCCGTTGTCATCTATAATTAGGCGAAAAGGTGAATACACCCTACACACTACACTACATCCATTCTACGGTCTAGAGAACAAGGAACACCGCGCGTCGGAGTGCAAGTACGCATTTTCTCTAAACCATTAACCCAAAAAACGTCTTAATTTAGACGCATCGCAATAATAAAAACAAATAATCATGTACCAAGTACTCTGATTCAATTTGTTATTTAAACAAAAGAGAATTGCACTGAAATCAAAACGCTGAATGCCATGATTTGGATTTTATTCGTTAGTGCGATGGACATAGACATGTGTGTACCTACGTACCATTTGGTCATTCATAGCACACCGCCAATCCGTTTGATTTATTGAACAAATGTTGCGTTGCAGTATTCATCGACTTGAAGTTGCTGTACAAGCAACGGCTGCAAACAAGATTGTTCACACCTCGCCTGCATGGCGCGATTTTCGATTTTGATTTTCTTTTTAATGAAAACGGAGAAATCAGAAATAAACAAAATAGAAAATGTAACGAACATCTCCTGTGTGTGTGTGCGGATACACATTCTCGGCTACGCTCGCGATTGCCACAATTCTATAAATAAAACTCTGAAATTTTCAGTTTTCGTTCCTAGTCAACAATTTTATTCCAAAGAACATTCTTTCTTTTTTTAATAGAAAATTGATCATAGTTTTTATATAAATTATATAATTTGTGATTTTTAACACGAAACTTAAAGAGAGAGAGGCGTAAGTTAGTTTAGTTCAGTTCGTTGCTACACGAAGTACAAAAACAAATGAAAAATGAGGATAGAATTCATAAGGCAAACAGAAGGGACACGAGGGTTGCTCTTAATCTCCGAAGAGTTTCTTGCCCAACTCCATCATTCTATGATTGCGACACATGCGCAGTGCATCAGCCTTCTTCAACACAGCCACCACCTCGGGATTGGCCTCGACCAATTGTCCCAGGAAGTCCTCGTAGGCGGACTTGACGTTCGCCGGCAATGTTCCAATTTTGACTTTACGCAATGTTTGGACGATTCCTTCCGCCCACCCGCTCTCAATGGCAAAGTCCGAGATCCAGGGGATTTGTGGCAGCACGCCACACATCGTTTGCATTCCAAGGAACCACAATTCGGAAATTTCCATCCAATGCTCCTTATAGGCCATGGACACGACCAGGGCGGTGGGGTCGTTAGACTCGTCAATATTGTAGGCGTCCCACAGGAAACGAATGGTGGCCTGAATGAAGCGACAAATCGTGAAATCGTTCTTGTTCACCTTCTTGGCTTTTTGCTTGAGCAGGAGCAGCCCCAGAACGGCCAAATGTCCATGCATGACCAAATTTTCGGGAATATCCTTCAATTCTGGTAAATTTTCAAAGACGAATTTCATCAGGGTGGCAAAGAGTGTGCTCTCCTCCACCATTTTGCATTCGAGGACGGTGAGGTTCATGAAAATGTTGCAGAGGCTCACGATGGCCGCGCGGGCGTCCTTCATGTCCTCCTGTTGCTTGGGCGTCGGAATCGGATCGGGCTCGTTCATACGCTTGAGACGCTCCGCACGTGGGATGGGCGGACGTTTGTAATGGGCCACGGAGAAGTACGATTGCATGGCCTCGAACAGAATGGCTTCTTGATGATTGTCCAGGATGACTTTACGGGCCGGATCCTCAACGGTCAAATGGCATAGGGCGGGAAGCATGAGGCGAAGGATATCGACTGGTTGCTCGCCCTCTCGCTTTTCCAAACGGAAATGATGAGCCTCGCGGAACGACTCGTTGGCCAACTCGAACAAGTAGGGGAGGATCTTGTAAATCGCCGGACGGAGCGCTGTCGTGTCCTGAGCCAGCCAGGCCGACAAAACGCGAACGATCGAGTAGGCGAAAGTTCTGTCATTGGGCGACAGAGTCTCTCGCATTTTGTCGTTCGAAAGACGCGTAATCACGTTCATGACCGAGTTGAAGGCTCCCTTCAGTGCCGTGTAGATCGACTGCTTCTCCTTCTGATCCAGATCGAGCACATCCGTGTTCATGTAGTTGATCGACTTCTCCAGAATGATGAAGCAGCACGTGATCAGCTCAGCCTTGCCAAAAGTTGCTTTCATGTTCTTGTCGTCCATTTGCATGCGCACTTCAATTGCAGCCAGCTGCAAGAGCAGCAAGAAGAACTGCTTCGGCTTATCGACATCCATAAAGGTAAATTCGATGCCCAGCACGTCCAGCGCGGCCGCAGCCAGCTTCAAAGCCGGCTCCCGTTGCTTGGCTCCAATCTTACTCTGCAGAATGTCATTCAACGATTTGAAAATGCTCTCGGGCCAAATCTCCCCAACCAGCGTATCGGACACAATTTCCTTGCGACAGCTCATCAAAATTGCCGACAGAACCGTGCACAACTCGAACTTTCGCTCCGTATGATCCGTCTCCATGTCGAGTGCGATGCGCTGAACGAGGGCGTGGAACGGTTTCGGATCCTCGTCCCACGATGCTGTGCCAAATTTGCTGGTCAGCATGACGAGCAAATGCAATGCCTCGTCCGTTTGGAAGCTCTGTTGCGAGTAGATTTGCGACATTTTTGGAATGGCCCCGATTTGCAGAAGGGCATTTTGTCCTGGCTCGTATCGAGCGATGCTTTGCAGACAGCTGTAGGCTTCGCTGACAACGATCAAGTTGTCGTCGTAGTCGTCATTGTCGGCCGTTTGGACAATGTCCAAAAAGATGGGGATGTTGGTGATCATATCCTTGTGCGTGGCCAGAGCCTCGTCATTGCAGAAGCAGGTGAGAATCGACAGGGCGACACTTTTGTACACAAGTGGCGGACAATCATCTGGCAAGTCCTTGGACAGCAGCAACTTTTTCAAAAAATCAAATCCAATCGCCTCGAAAAGCACCTTCTTCGCGGCTGACGTGCAGTCCTTTCCCTTCACCAATTTCGTCACCATGAAAAGTGCTGCAAACTTTTCCGTGTCGCTACGCGATGCACTCAACATTTCCGCACATTTTTTCACCGAATCCGGTATGCTTCCCGACGCCATTGCAATATCCTTTTTCTATGCACAATTCCCAGCACAATTTCTTCAGCGAAAATTTTTCCAATTCACACGCTCGAACGTTACACTACGGACTGACTGACTGACTGTGCGACGGGCGATGACGAAAGTCGTGTCGCTTTCCAAATTTTCCTCGAAAGTCACGAAAACGTTTGCAAGACGTACATTCTTCTTGGATGCTCCTGCTGGTCGAGATGTCGTCGTAAAATTTCGACAAATTTATTTTTAGGAAACATTCACCACCAGAGTGTGTGAGAGAACGTGTGAACGGCTGTTTGGATGTTGGGGCGCGCCTGGCTCTGAGAGGAGATGAATTTTCCCTCCTCGACCGATCGACGATCGGATCTAAATCTGGAATTGGGACGTGTGCGGCGACTTATCTCCAGATTGTAGCGGCAGCGAGATGTCGACAACGAGATGAAGAGTGTCACGCAAGGTATATTTAGAATTGCCTGTTGAAATGTAGCTGAAGCTCAAGTGTGCAGTATCAAAACATTGAGCGGAAGATGTGTTCCAAAGTTCCCACGGTGCACTTGTTGTTTTTAGGTTACCCGTGGATGATGCGAATTATCGTTCAGCGCCAAACAGTTCGGTGGAAATTTATATAAGAATATAGCAAATTAATGGCTTTCTTTGATGGAGACTTGTCACGTATTTTTGGATTATAAGAAGCGTGAATTTACGCAATAAACAATACACCGCGGATTTGCTGCTGTCAATTTCAGTTTGACAGAATACTGCACATGTCATATGGAAACAGTCGAGCACAAAATTGATATGAGTGGCTCTCAAACTGTGCGACTCAGATAAAATAGCGTTGCCATAACAGACGAAATAAAAATGTTTTCAAATTTTAAAGGTCCATCTAAACTGGCATCGCGTACAGCCATTTGGCTGCTACTTAGCATCCACACTATAGCAGCCAAATGGAGACAGAAAATGACAACCAAATTCACATATTGGTAATTTTTTTAAATTTAATTACCAAAATCTAGTCTGGCTGGTCGAGCGGTTAGTGCGCACAACTTCGGTGCACAGGCTCATGAGTTCGAATCTCACCGTGTTCCATTGTGTTTTTCGAACTCACGAGCTTGTGACAGACTATGATCTCACTCAGATGTTAAACGAGTACCCATTTATGGGGATAAATAACACTGCTGAGCGTGATGCTGATCTCATTACCTCATCAAAAAGCAGATAAGATCTTGGAAATAGGATGTCACTAACACATCCTGCGGCCTTAGTCCAATGTTGGATTGTCGCGCCTGTTATTTATTTTTTATTTTAATTACCAAAATCAGACTCTGCGCGTTTGAATTATTAGACGGCCATTCAAGAATTATTCAATTTCACACAAAAGAACGAACAAAAGTTGCAGTGGTCTTACGGCAACTGCCTTTACGGGGCGGACCACACCCGTTTTGTTTTGCAAAACGGCCAAAAGCTGCCAAAATGCCTTCCTGGCAAGAGCCCCGGCAGGAGCCCTGAAGGTTCGATGCAGGAAGGTTGTGTTTGTCTGTGTATATGTGTGGGTACGATGTATGTGTTTTTTCGTCATATTGGGAGCATTACATCTCGGCGCGGCTGCTCTCAATTTTACTAATTCGCGCCGGTATTGAAACAAATCCAGGCCCAGAGGTATGGATTTGTAGTGTCTGCAACCAACGTATCGGTTCGAATGCCAGATCAGTGCAGTGTAATTGCTGCAGGGAATGGGTTCACTTTAGGTGTTCAGGGTTACGTAGACAAGGTCAACACTCCTTAGCATATGTTGCGCCAGGTTGTATAAATTCCGGGCAACCCAGGGCTGCTCCTAGCCCACCTTCCCCACCACTGCCCCCTACACCGCCAAACAATATGATAAGGAATGCCAGACCCAGTCTTACGCCTGGCCCTCCCCCTCCAGCAGTTTTCACTGCACTATCTATATTACAGTTTAACTGTAATGGCATTCACCGAAAAATCGCTGAGATCACACACTTCTTGAGTTCCAACAGAATTCTCATCGCCGCCATCCAAGAGACGTTGCTTCACGCAAACTCGTCTCTAAGCGTCCATAGCGAATATGTTATACTGCGGAAAGATCGACCGGCCGCCACGGATGATCCTCACCCTGGAGGTGGACTTGCCTTCCTAATACACAAGTCCGTACATTACTGTGTATTAGATGTAGTTGCTGACGGTACGGCGGAAATTCAAGCCATCTCAGTTCCATCAGGGAGTACCAATATCGAAATTTTTAATATATATGTACCACCTCACTCTAGTTGCCCTTCTGGCTATCGTTTCGATATTGGTCCTCTCCTTTCCGGAGAGCACAGGGTCATCCTTGGCGACTTTAATGCGCACCATGAGCTCTGGCATTCGGACCTCAACAACAATGCCAGGGGTATAGCTATCGCCGAATCACTTGACGCCTCAGAATTCTGTTCACTTAATGAAGACTCGCCGACTAGAGTCGTGGGCACTTGCAGTAGTTCTCCTGACATAACTATTGTCAGTGCCAGTCTAATTGCTGCTTCCCGATGGGAAGTACGTACCACCCTTAAATCAGATCACCTCCCAATCATTATAAAGATTGACAAACCAGCGAACATGACTAAGTCAGAGAAGCGAACGTTTGTCAATCACAAGAAAGCCGATTGGGATGGTTTCAAAGCTTACTCGTCGGCGAAGTTCACCGAGCTAACATCACCTATTACCATTCATGAGGCCGAGAAAAATATTAGGAACCTCATTACCACAGCCGCGGCACGTTTTATTCCGGCAGGACGTATCCCGAAAGTTCGGCCTAACTTTCCCACTAGTGCCGCCAGATTAGCCGATGAACGTGATCAGATCAGAAGCGCTCACCCTGATGATCCCAGAATTCAGGAGCTTAACTCCGAAATTGACCGACAAGTTAAAAGACTATAGGAGGGCGAAATGGAATCAGCACCTCGATGAATGTAACCTCAATGAAGGTGTCAGCAAACTATGGTCTACCGTCCGCGCCCTTTCCAATCCTCGGAAAGAAAAGGGCAACAACGCCATTGAATTTGGCAACACTAAAACCTGTGATCCTCTTCAGTGTGCTAGCCTGTTCAATAAACAATTTATTGAACACCCCAAGTCTGACGGCCTCAAGCGCAAAATTAGAAGACGGATTCGCAGCCGGAATGTTGACACCATACCATCTTTTACAGCGGACCAGGTTAAAAAAGTCATCGAGAATGCTAAAAACTCCAAGGCCCTCGGACCAGATGGCATTTCGATGACCATGTTGAAACATCTCGACCTTCCAGCCATTGAGTATCTCACGGCCGCCTTTAACTTGTCGATGTCCACGCTTGCCATCCCTGAAATCTGGAAAACAGGTCGAATTGTTCCCTGTCTCAAGCCAGGGAAGAGCGCAAATCTCGGGGAATCCTACCGCCCCATTACGATACTTTCTCCTGTCGCAAAGACGCTGGAGGCCCTTATTCACCCCACTCTTGTTGCACATGCGAAGCTAGAACCTCACCAGCATGGCTTCAGGAAGATGCATAGTACCACCACTGCCCTCGATGCGATCACTACACGCATTCGTGATGGGCTAAATCAACGCAGTCGTTGTCACAGAACTATTCTGGTGGCAATAGACCTATCAAGTGCATTCGATAAGGTCAATCATTCAATGCTCCTAGCAAACCTGTTGAATATGCATCTTCCTGCACAAGAGATCCGTTGGATTGCCAATTATCTAGCTGGTCGGCACTCCTTCACCGAGTTTCGAGGCAAACGTTCTAAGCTTAGGAAAATCAAATTAGGTGTTCCACAGGGAGGGGTACTCTCCCCCACTCTGTTCAACATCTACATGTCCGGCCTTCCCACACCACCTGAAGGAATCGAGGTGATTTCCTATGCTGACGATTGCACCGTACTCGCCACAGGGAACGATAAGGATGAAATGCGCCTCCGAATTAATCGCTATCTAGGACGATTACAGGCATTTTTCCAAAGCCGAAACCTCACCATCTCTGCGTCCAAATCTTCTGCGACTTATCTAACCACTTGGTGGGAGGACATCAGATGGGAGATGGATATACGTATTGGCAACAATCCTGTTCCTACTGTTAAAAACCCCAAAATTCTCGGGCTTCACCTAGAGAACATGATGACGTCTGCGAATCATGCAGCTTCAGTATGTGAAAAAATGCGCAGTAGGAACAACATCCTAAAAGCTCTAGCTGGTAGCACCTGGGGCAAAGATAAAGAAACCATGCTAGCTACTTATAAAGCGGTGGGTCGAGCGGCCGCTGATTATGCAGCCCCAGTTTGGACACATAGTCTATGTGACACAAACTGGTCCAAAGTTCAGGTCTGCCAAAATGCCGCTCTACGCATCGCGACAGGTTGCCTTCTGATGTCTGCCCAGGATCACTTACATCAGGAGACAAAATTGATGCCAATACGTGATCACAATCTCCTACTCTCTAAACAGTATCTTGTTGGTTGCTACCGTGAGGATCATCCCAATAATCATCTCATGGACCGAATTCCTCCACCACGACATGTCAGGCGTGGTTTACGAGACCTTGAGAGAGAGGTTCAGGGATACAAACGGGACCCTTACGATGAAGTTGCATACCGAGCCGCCATTGTAGCGATCCACACTGAAGAAGTGAATCGGTCTATCGCGAGTTTAGGTGCGAATAGAGTCCTCTCAGAGCGCCCACCACCAATTTCGCCTGAGGAGATTAGGCTCCCGAGAGCCACCAGAGTAACACTAGCTCAACTTCGGTCGGGCTTTTGTTCACGCCTTAATTCGTACCTTTCTCGCATAAACCCGGACATCCAAAACATCTGTCCAAATTGCAATGGCACTCCTCATGATGTGGGCCATTTGTTTCAATGCCCCGCTGCGTCCACTGATCTTACCCCTATATCACTGTGGGAAAACCCTATCGCAGCAGCTATGTTTTTGTCCTTAGACCTCACGGACACAAACATTGACGAACCATAAATCGTACCCACATAGATGCACAGAGGTTACACACCTTTCTGCACCGCTACAAGAAGAAGAACAAAAGTTGCAAAATTGTCACTTTGAATTTGACAAGCGGTTGGTTGAGTTGCCATATTGAAAATCAAAACTGGACGCATAGCCAAATGGCGACTAGTTTGAATGGAATGACAACAGCCATTTGGCTGCACATGACGCCATTTGGCGACTAATCTAGATGGACCTTTAGAAACGCCACAGACCCTCCGATCGATTGGCAAGATTTCTTCATTGCGAGATAAATCGGAAGGTGTATGTGACCATTGGATTCAATTTTTTGATTTTAAGTGTGGAACGTATTGCCACGCAATTTTCCGTACAAGCTGTCATGACAATCATGTGTTCTCAGTTGCTGATTTTTTTACATAAACCTGTGGTCGTTCTTCATGCTGTTGTTGTGTCGGTCATTCTCCATCAAAAGTAGCAATGGATGTCCATCTTCCATCGCCAGCAAATAGATAATTTTCGTTATGTCGTGTTGTGTTGTGTGGACCGTGAGACTGTCATTTCAGATTGCGCGATAAATTGCATGTGTGTGTGTTGTACGGGAGTGAGATTGTAGCATTCCACCACACGTCGACGATCAATTGTGAATTCGAACGTACAGCAGACACGGCGAGTGGAATGCAGCGAAGCGAACAAATGAGTCATTTCGAGATTAGTGCGTAGTACCGTCCGCTTGTCTTTTGTATTTTGCATTATTTAGTAATTAGAAAATATATAACCATTATAACGAAATACGTTCGGTTTATTTTCATTACGCTAAAGTGGTGACCCCGATATGTCAACACAAGACAAGTTTATCGACGCTGAAAGCGACCCGTCGTCGCCACCAGAAGGAGTTTCAACTGCACCGATTGAAATGGAATCAGTTTCGTCCTGCAAGCTTCCGCCATTTTGGCCCCAGCATGTTAAGTTATGGTTTGCAAAAGTGGAAGCAGTGGATCGCATCGAGTTTCCACACTGCCATCTAGATAGACAGGCCGGATTATCAGCTGATCTGTCAGTCGTCATGCAACACAAGTACTGCCATGGTGAGTCATGGTCCGCGATTAGTACTGCCAAAGTACCGCTCGGTACAATCCACAAATTGTCCACAATCCAAATATCAGTGGCTGTCAGCCTGTCATTTCGTGTGACTTGCTATGATATACACATGCCAGTGCGTTGATTTTTGAGATAAATATGGTGAGTACGATGTTGATGTATACTATTTTACCACTTGCACATCAAAAACACACGAAAGCAAACCATAACCTTTGTTTCGTAATAAACGCTCGGCACATTTAAACTTTTGGGTTCCGAAGCACTGGTGTTTGTGAGCTCTAGAAATGTCAACTGTCACTGGTCACGAACGCACTTTGTCCACTCGTGGACGAACAAATTTCTGCAGTTCGGCCTGTCTATCTAGATGGCAGTGGTTTCCAGCGACGCTGCACAGTTCGACCGAGTCATTGGAGAGTTGGACGTTTCCGCCCTCAGTCAGGTAGCCGACTTAATAGAATCTCCACCGAAAAGCAGTAAGTACATACAACTTAAGGCGCGCCTTCTCTCCACGTTCGGCACACACGCTCATGAGAAAAATATTCAACTTCTGCATGGTTTCGAACTGGGTGACCAACAACCATCTCAGCTTCTTCGGCAATTGCGTTGTCACGCCGGCAGCGATTTCCCCGAGGAATTTTTAAAAACCATTTGGCTCGATCGTCTGCCTAAGAGCGTACAGGCTATACTCGCGGCGTCAAACGCCTCCTCCCTGGACAATCTCGCGGAAATTGCGGACAGCGTCTTCAGCGTACATGAAGTTTCAAATATTGCCGCGGTATCAGCCAATCCAGGCGCCGGCATTCCGAACGAGAGTGTTTCACAAGCGCAAGAGATCTCAGAACTCCGTGCAGCAGTGCGAAAACTGCAGATGCAATGCTGCGACCGTTGTAAGCGCTGCCAAAATGGCTCTAATACCGACAAGTTGTGTTATTTCCATCGAAAATTCGGTGCAAAGGCGAGGCGTTGCCGCTCGCCATGCAGTTTCAGTCGTTCGGGAAACGAATCCAGTCGTTAGGCGCGCAGGCACCTAACGACGCTAGAAGCAATCGCCTGCATGTCTACGATCGCGACAAGAGGCTAAATTTTCTCGTAGACATCGGCGCAGAAATATCCGTCCTGCCGTTCAGTGGCCCAGCCAAGCTTAAAAGTCCACAGACATTGAAATTGTTTGCTGCAAATGGTAGCACAATAAATACGTACGACACAAAGCGTTTCAAAGTGTCACTCGGTGCAAAACGTGTCGTTTGGTGGAAATTTATCATCGCAGATCTCGCTCGGCCAATTTTGGGCGCTGATTTCTTAAATCACTACGGTCTTCTAGTAGACATCAAAAATCGGATGATTCGCGACCCCACATATAATGCGGAAATCTCGTGTTTTTTTAGTAACGAGCCGCAACGTACTGTATACACTGAATCGGCTAGAGCGCAATTTCAAAATCTACTGAAGCAATTCCCAGATCTTACCAACCATACTTCAGTAAAGAAAGATGTACCCCATGGTGTCCAGCATCATATAATAACGAAAGTCCCGCCTATTGCCGACCGACCGCACAGACTCTCTCCAGAAAAGTTAAAGATCGCGAAAGCTGAAATACAGTACTTAATTGATAAAGGTCCGTCTTCTAGTCCATGGGCCAGTCCGCTTCATCTAGCCCCTAAAAAGGATGGTTCCTGGCGACCCTGTGGGAATTATAGAAAGCTGAACTCCGTCACTAGGCCAGACAAATATCCTATGCGACACATTTTCGATATTACTACCAACCTGGCGAGCAAGTCGATATTTTCGAAAATTGATTTATTAAGAGCTTTCCATCAAATTCCCGTGGCTGAAGAGGACGTGCCTAAAACTGCTGTGACAACGCCATTCGGCTTATACGAGTTCACAGCGATGACGTTTGGTTTGAGAAACGCGGCACAAAGTTTCCAGCGATTCATGGACGAGGTTCTACGGGGACTCGAATTCTGCGCGTGTTACCTCGACGACATTCTTGTCGCGTCAGATTTACCAGAACAACATGAAAAGCATTTACGCATGGTCTTCGAAAAGCTGACGAGCTACGGCGTAATCATCAACGTTTCAAAATGCGTATTTGGCGTTCACAGCGTCGAGTATCTGGCGTAAGCAAAGATGGTATTTCACGACCAGCAGCACGCTTCGAAGCCGTTCGAAACTTTCCGTTGCCCCAAAACTTACAACAACTGCGTCGATTTTTAGGGACGTTAAAACTTTTATCGCCGGTTTGTCCCTAGGGCTGCCGAAATACAGGCACCGTTGACTAATTACCTGGCGGGTGCCAAGAAAAATTCCAAAACCCCAATTAATTGGACTCCGGAAGCAAAAAAGTCTTTTGAAAACTGTAAAAAAAGCCTTGCAGATGCAACTCTCCTAGTCCATTGCCAGCCGGGTGTACCGTTGTCTCTAATTACCGACGCCTCTGATACTGCCATCGGAGCAGTTCTCCAGCAACGACAACACGGTCGTTGGCTGCCCCTTGCTTATTTCCAAAGGAAACTTTCACCTGCTGAGAGCAAATACAGCGCGTACGATCGCGAGCTTCTGGCTGTATTTTCTGGAATACGTTATTTCGAGCATTTTTTGGAAGGCTCGTCGTTCCACGTCGAGACAGACCATAAGCCATTAATATATGCGTTTCAACAGAAAGCCGAACGGGCATGCCCTCGACAACTTCGTCAGCTAAGTTATATATCGCAGTTTACAACGGACATTCGGCATATAAAAGGGTCTCAGAACTGCATAGCAGATGCCCTATCGCTTGTAGAAGCAATTGACATGCCAAGCTCCATCAGTCTTCAACAACTTGCCAGTAATCAAGCCAGGGACTTAGAACTTCAAAAACTTTTGTCCGATAATACAACATTGTTGAGTCTAAAATCTGTTCCGGTTGCTGAAAATATTAATTTATACTGCAATGTTTCTATTACCAACAATATCCGCCCGTTCGTTCCTACTGCAATGAGAAGATTGGTGTTCGACACGTTCCATGACCCATCTCATCCTAGTGGTCGCGGCACACTAAAGGCTATAGCGCGAAAATTCGTATGGACAAATATGAAAAAAGACATTCGCAGTTGGTCCCGTACATGCGTGCCCTGTCAACGATCTAAAGTTACACGACACCAACACAATGCTTTGCAACCGATTGCTATGCCTTCGGCAAGATTCGAACACATTCATTTAGATCTTGTAGGCCACCTTGTTCCTTCGCAAGGCTATAAATACTGCCTCACGATTTTCGATCGATTTACCAGATGGCCCGAAGCGATACCACTGTCAGATCAAACAACACAATCTGTAGCGAAAGCATTTTTCAACAATTGGGTTGCCAGATTTGGAGCACCTCGAACTATCACAACGGATCAGGGGACCCAATTCGCGTCGCAGTTTTTCAAAGAACTCGCAAATTTGATAGGATGCGAACGAACCCGAACGTCACCATACCACCCGGCGTCAAATGGGATGGTGGCACCGTTCGTTAAAAGCCGCGATTATGTGCCACGAACGTAGCCTCGAGTGGGTAGATGTTTTACCTACAGTCTTACTCGGTCTTCGAAATAGCTTTAAAGAAGACCTTGGGACTTCCAGCGCAGAAATGGTGTACGGCACTACACTCACTTTGCCGGGAGAACTACTCCTCCCTGATCATCATTCTGCCGGACCGCACGCCTTCCTCCACACCTTACGTCAAACGATGTCTCAACTACGCCCAACAGCAATAAACCATCGAAATCCACGAACCATCTTTGTCAACAAAGACCTGCAAAACTGTTCACATGTCTTTCTGCGTTCAGATGCCGTACACAGGCCTCTTATACAGCCGTTTTCGGGGCCACACAAAGTCGTTAAACGAATCTCATCAGTACTTTTTGCCATCAAAGTAAACGGCCGAGTCACAAACGTATCAACGGAACGGTTGAAGCCCGCTTACTTAGAAGCAGTTTCGAACCAACCAACGATTCGACTAGTCTTCGCAGATTGCTCTCTCGCAATTCGACGACATCATAAACCAGTCACGCACCAGCAACCAGTGAAGATCATCAGTCAACACCGGATGCTCAACCATCGAGTTTTCTACCAGGCATTCGTCCAACCAACAGCTTCGGAAACGTGCCTCAATCGCCCCCATTATGTTTCGAGAGGTCTTCTAACATCAGGACTTATCCACCTAGCAGATTCGCTCGTCCGACGTCCTCACTAAGGGGGGAGCACTGTAGCGTTCCATCACACGTTCCACACCATCCACGATCAATTGTGAATTCGACCCTACAGCAGACACGGCGAGTGGAATGCAGCGAAGCGAACAAATGAGTCATTTAGAGATTAGTGCGTAGTACCGTCCGCTTGTCTTTTGTATTTTACATTATTTAGTAATTCGAAAATATATAACCATTATAATGAAATACGTTCGGTTTATTTTCATTACGCTAAAAGATCGATTGTGTGCAATCGATTGCTCAACCGATTGACCAAGAAATCGTTAGGTCTGTGGTGCTCTTAACGCAAATTAAATTTAGAAATGATCAATCATAAAATATGATATGTGTACATAATGTACATACGATAATATCGAGAATGAAATGAACGAAATGACACCGAATAAACAATTTGTTTGAGGCGCACATTCTTCTGATGATTTAATAAAAGATCGAAATTTTGCGATTCGTTGCTCGTTTATACATAAATCAGTCGAGACGATTATACAAGTGCGATGTGCCTTGTGAACAAATAGTGCACTGCTACAGATAATTTTGCCTAATCAGTTAGCTCATCTGCCAATTCATTATCATCCAATCATTTTTTATGACATACTAAACATCAATGACTTTCAAAACGCGCGACCTGATAAGTACTTTCAATGAACTTGGTGCGTCATTGTAACCGTAATAATAATTCTTTAAGTCTCCTCAACCGTCTGATTTGACTAATAGCGTTGTGAGTCTTATCTAAATATATATTTCTGTTTCATAAGCATTCCACAATGTTACGGCCACGCTATTCTTAGGCACAATATTATTATTAGATAAATTGGGAGTTGTAACAAATAGTATTGGATAATTTTCGCTATGTGAATATGTAATACGTAGGCTACTAAAAAAGTTTTTAGAATATGCATGTTCTAGTACGTTTTCGTCAAATATGTTATTTCCATAAGAAAGTTTGGCCTTTTTTAGCATATACCTGCTCAGAACACTTTGATGACAAGTGATACTCGTGTAAGTTACAGTTAGTTAAAGTAGTCAATTTAGCAAAAAAAATGGAATTAACGGGAAACCTACATTATCCCGAAAAACAAAATCCCGCCCGTTTATAATCCAGCTTTTTACAAAATCCCGTTAACGGCATTACTAAGTCCCGATACTTTAAAATCCCGCTATTATAAAATCCCGCCATTACAAAATCCCGCCATATCAAAATCCCTCCAGCTAAAAGCCCCCATAGAAGGTAAGTATTCTTTCAAAAATCGCGCGCGCGATTTATTAAAGAATATAACGGGATATTGAAAAGCGGAATTTTAAATAAGCGAATTATTGAAATGGCGGGATATTAAATTGGCGGGATTTTGATTAGACGGGATTTCAATTGAGCGGGATTTTAAACTGGCGGAATATTGAAATGGCGGGATAATGAATGTCGGGATTTTGAAAAACGGGACTATGATGGGCGGGATATCGTAGCCAACCCGCAATTAACACGTGAAAATTTTCGTGCAATGATTTTCTACGATTTTAAAGTTGGATTTTCAAAACAACAGTGTTTCGTTCGATCGGCTTCATTTTGCATTTGGAGATGAAGCACCATCTCGCCCGAGAATTTATAACTGGTTTAACGAGTTCAAACGTGGGCGTAATTCGCTCAAGGACGAGTTTCCTGAAGGTTGTCCAAAAACAGCCATTGTGCCGCAAAACGTGGATGCTTTGCGTGAAATGATTACGCAAGACTGGCATGTGACATACCGTGTATATGCACAGTGGTGGAAATTGGAAAAGGTTCACCTTGAAGGGATCCCAATAAACTCATTTATTTCCGTTACTTAGCAAACAAACACAAGTCAAACCACCTTAAAGTAAATATTCCACAACACTGCCATAACGGTATTTGCCATATGCCAGTTGTATTGAATTTACTCGTCAGTTCTTCTTCTTTTAGCGGTGCAGAAAGGTGTGAAACCTCTGTGCATCTATGTGGGTACGAGTTATGGTTCGTCAATGTTTGTGTCCGTGAGGTCTAAGGACAAAAACATAGCTGCTGCCATAGGGTTTTCCCCACAGCGATATAGGGGTAAGATCAGTGGGCACAGCGAGGCATTGAAACAAATGACCCACATTATGAGGAGTACCATCGCAATTTGGACATATGTTTTGGATGTCCGGGCTTATGCGAGAAAGGTACGAATTAAGGCGTGAACAAAAGCCCGACCGAAGTTGAGCTAGTGTTACTCTGGTGGCTCTCGGGAGCCTAATCTCCTCAGGCGAAATTGGTGGTGGGCGCTTTGAGAGGACTCTATTCGCACCTAAGCTCGCAATGGACCGATTCACTTCTCATGTGTGGATCGCTGCGATGACGGCTCGGTATGTAAATTTATCGTAAGGTATCCCTGAACCTCTCTGTCTCAAGGTCTCCTAAACCACGCCTGACATGTCGTGGTCGAGGAATTTAGTTCATGAGATAATTATTGGGATGATCCTCACGATAGCAACCAACAAGATACTGTTTTGAGAGTAGGAGATTGTGGTCACGTATTGGCATCAATTTTATCTCCTGATGTAAGTTATCCTGGGCAGACATCAGAAGGCAACCTGTCGCGATGCGTAGAGTGGCATTTTGGACCAGTTTGTGTCACATAAACTATGTGTCCAAACTGGGGCTGCATAATCAGCAGCCGCTCGACCCACCGCTTTATAAGTAGCTAGCATGGTTTCTTTATCTTTGCCCCAGGTGCTACCAGCTAGAGCTTTTAGGATTTTATTCCTACTGCGCATTTTTTCACAAACTGAAGCTGCATGATTCGCAGACGTCATCATGTTCTCTAGGCGAAGCCCGAGAATTTTGGGGTTTTTAACAGTAGGAACAGAATTGTTGCCAATACGTATATCCATCTCCCATCTGATGTCCTCCCACCAAGTGGTTAGAAAAGTCGCAGAAGATTTGGACGCAGAGATGGTGAGGTTTCGACTTTGGAAAAATACCTGTAATCGTCCTAGATAGCGATTAATTTGGAGTCGCATTTCATCCTTATCATTCCCTGTAGCGAGTACGGTACAATCGTCAGCATAGGAAATCACCTCGATTCCTTCACGTGGTGTGGGAAGGCCGGACATGTAGATGTTGAGCAGAGTGGGGGAGAGTACCCCTCCCTGTGGAACACCTAATTTGATTTTCCTAAGCTTAGAACGTTTGCCACGAAACTCAGTGAAGAATGCCGACCAGCTAGATAGTTGGCAATTCAACGAATCTCTTGTGCCTGAATATACATATTCAACAAGCGAGAAGCATTGAGTGGTTGACCTTAGCAAATGCATTTGGTAGGTCAATTGCTACAAGAATGGTTCTGTGACAAGGACGACGTTGATTTAGCCCATCACGAATGCGTGTAGTGATCGCATCGAGGGCAGTGGTGTAACTATGCCATTTCCTGAAGCCATGCTGGTGAGGTTCTAGCTTCGCATGTGCAACAAGAGTAGGGTGAATAAAGGCCTCCAGCGGCCTAATTTCAGGTATGGCAAGCGTGGAGATTGACAAGTTAAAGGCAGCCGTGAGATACTCAATGGCTGGAAGGTCGAGATACTTCAACATGGCCATCGGAATGCCATCTGGTCCGAGGAGCTTGGAGTTTTTAGCATTCTCGATGACTTTTTTAACGTGGTCCGCGGTCACACTTAGGATGTTCAATAAATTGTTTATTGAACAGGCTCGCGCAATAAAGAGGATCGCTAGCATCACTGATGCTACTTGGTCTCCTACCTCGATCCAATCTTCCCACAGTCACTTCGCCACATGAAATAAAAGAATCCTTTGCAAAATTCCATCTATCTTCAATTGTAGGATTCTGAATAGATGTAGCTGAACAAGCTTTTTTTCGCGCAAAGCGGTAGAATATTCACGTCGAGTTGATGATGATTTTTTAAGGTCCATCTAGGTTAGTCGCCAAATGGCTGCGCGTCCAAAAACTGGCAACGCGTACAGCCATTTGGCTGCTACTTAGCATCCACACTATAGCAGCCAAATAGAGACAGAAAATGACATAACCAACATTTAATTTTGGTGATTTTTTTAAATTTAATTATCAAAATCGGACTCTGCGCGTTTGAATTATTACACGGCCATTCAAGAATTATTCAATTTCACACAAAAGAACGAACGAAAGTTGCAAAATTGTCTCTTTGAATTTGACAAGCGGTTGTCAAAGCGGTTGGTTGAGTTGCCCTATTGAATATCAAAACTGGACGCACAGCCAAATGGCGACTAGTTTGGATGGAATGACAACAGCCATTTGGCTGCACATGACGCCATTTGGCGACTAATCTAGATGGACCTTACGCTTTTGCACATTAAAACATGGCAAAATTCGTGCATTGTAAGACCGTTGGATCGCTGCCGTTCGTAAGCGAAATTTCGCAATAACAAGATGGTAGTCGTTGCCAATATGAGCCTTACGCTTCGACCTGACGTCTCCATGAAGTTGATAGGTGGCAAGGTTTGTGCAAACAAGATGCCGCCAATGCCTAGTTGTCGAGAGTTACAGAACTCCACGAACATTACGGAATTATTGTTCCGGCCGCTAAGCCCATGATTACCCATAAGGTGTTCCAGGTTCCAAGCCTAAGTTATCAGTGCCGACTTTGGCATTGAGATCCCCCATAGTAATTTTAATGTCATCCCTGGGAGCCCTCTCAAAGGTGTTACCTCATTTGGTGATTGACCTGCAGGTTCAGTAGGTGCGTAGCACTGAATAATTGTAATGTTGCATACTCTGGGTTTGAATCTGGCTGTAATTATACGAGCGGAAATAGATTTCCAGTCGATTAGGGATCGGCGTGCATTCCTTCTTCTTTTAGCGGTACAGAAAGGTGTGAACCGCTGTGTATCTATATGGATTCGATTTATAGTTCGTCGTCGTTTCGTCCGTAATCTCCAGGGACAAAAACGTGGCAGCTGCAATGGGATTTTCCCATAGTGAGCGGGGGGTGAGATTAGTGGGGGCAGCTGGGCATTGAAACAAATGGGCCACATCGTGTGGCGAGCCAGCGCAATTTGGGCATATGTTTTGTATATTTGGGTCTATGCGAGATAGATACGAATTGAGGCGTGAGCAGAAGCCTCACCGAAGTTGGGCTAAAGTCACTCTGGTGGCTCTCGGGAGCCTAATCTCCTCAGGCGAAATAGCTAGTGGGAGCGCTGAGAGGACTCTGTTCGTACCTAAACTCGCAATAGATCCACTCATTTCCTCAGTGTGAACCATAGCAATGGCAGCCCGGTATGAATCTTCATCGAAAGGATCCATTTTGTAACCCTGGACCTCTCTCTCAAGGTCACGAAGGCCACGTTTGATGTTGCGTGGAGGGGGAATTTTGTCCATAAAGGTCACGGTTAGGATGATCCTCTCGATAACAACCTACTAAATATTGTTTTGTGAGTAGTCGATTGTGGCCACGTATTGGCATCAAATGTGTCTCCTGATGTAGGTGGTCCTGGGCAGACATCAGAAGGCACCCTGTGGCTGTGCGTAGAGCAGAATTTTGGCAGACTTGGAATTTATTCCAGTTTGTGTTACAAAGACCTTGCGACCAAACTGGCGCCGCAAAATCAGCCGCTGCTCGACCCACCGGTTTATAAGTGGCTAGCATGGTCTCTTTATCTTTGCCCCAGGTGCTGCCAGCCAGTGCTTTAAGAATTTTGTTCCTACTGCGCATCTTTTCACATACCGCTTCCGCGTGATGAGCTAAGAAGAGTCATTGAGTCATCATTTTCTCGAAGTGATGCCCTAGAATTTTTGGATTTGTAACAGTAGGAACTGGTTTGTTGCCAATACGTACCCCTACCGGCCACCGACAATCACCTGACCAGGTGGTAAGGAAGGTCGCAGACGATTTGGACGCTGAGATGGTGAAATTTCTGCTAAGAAAGAAAGCTTCTAGTCTTGCTAAATATCTATTGATATCTACGCGCATGATTTCCCTTTCCGATAACTTCAATGCCTTCCGGATGTGTTCGGAGACCTGCCATGTAGATGTTAAACAAGGTGGGAGAGAGAACCCCACCCTGAGGAACACCTAATTTGATCTTTCTGAGTTTGGACGAATGCCTCGAAACTCGGTGAAGGATTGCCTTCCAGCTAGATAATTAGCAATCCATCTTATCTCTTGTGTCGGAACATGCATATTGAGGAGGTTTGCCAGAAGCATGGAGTGATTGACTTTATCAAACGCATTTGATAGGTCAATCGCCACCATGATGGTTCTATGGCATGGTGTACTATGGTTTAGTCCGTCTCTTACACGTGTAGTGATCGCGTCCAGAGCGGTGTCGTACTGTGCATGCGTCTGAATCCGTGCTGATGGGGATCTAGCTTCGCATGTGAAACGAGAGTGGGGCGGATGAGGGCTTCCAGCGTCTTTGCTACAGGTGACAGAATCGTAATCGGTCTGTAGGAAGTTCCTAGTTTGGCACTTTTTCCTGGTTTAAGGCATGGGACTATGCAAACTTGTTTCCAGATGTCGGGGATGGCAAGCGTAGACATTGACAAGTTAAAGACAGCCGTGAGATACTCAATGGCAGGAAGATCAAGATGTTTGAGCATGGCCATTGAAATGCCATCTGGTTCAAGGGCCTTAGAGTTTTTTGCATTCTCAATTAATGTTTTAACCTGGTCCGGAGTATAAATTGGTAAGGAGTCAACAATTCGGCTGCGAATCCGTCTTCTGATTTTGCGCTTGAGGCCATCGGACTTGGGATGTTCAATAAATTGCTTATTGAACTGGCTCGCACACTGAAGAGGATTGCTTGTTTCTTTTTTGCCGAAAGTTATGGCTATATTGCCCTTATCTTTTGTGGGGTTCGAAAGGGCACGGACAGTATACCATAACTTACTAGCACCTTCATTAAGGTGATTATGTGATTCAGTCATTGAGGTGCTCGTTCTATTTGGCCTTCTTGTAGTCTCTAACTTGTCGCTGTATTTGAATATTGAGCTCCCGAATTCTGGGGTCACCAGGGTTAGCGCGCCTAATGTTGTCACGTTCATCGGCTAACCTTGCGGCACTTGTTGGAAAATTTGGACGAACCTTTGGAATGCGCCCTGCAGGGATGAACCGTGCCGCAGCTTTGGTAATGAAATGACGCTCCTAATGTTCCGTTCGGCCTTATGTATATTGGTGGCAGGGGGAAGCGCGAAGAACTTTGATGACGTGAATGTTTTAAAACCTTCCCAATCTGCTTTTTTATGATTGACAAACGTTCGCTTCTCTGACTTGGTCAGGTCAGCTGGCTTGTCAATTCTGACTATGATTGGGAGGTGGTAAGAGGGAAGACAAGTACGTGTTTCCCAGGAGGTCTCACTAATTAGGCTAACGCTGACAATTGTAATGTCTGGGGAGCTAATACAATTGTTTCCATCACGGGTTGGCGAGTTTTCATTGAGGGTACAGAAATCTGATGCGTCTAGAGATTCGGCGATAGCTTCACCCCTAGTATCGTTGTGAAGCGCGGAATGCCAGAGTTCATGAAGTGCAATGAAGTCGCCAGGAATGATCCTGTGCTCTCCATTAAGAAGAGGACCAATATTGAAATGGTAGTTTGTACAGCTAGAATGTGGTGGTATGTAGATATTAAAAATTTCAATATTGGTGCTCCCTGATGAAACTGAGATGGCTTGCAACTCCGCCGTACCGTCTGAAACTACATCTAATACACTGTAATGTACGGACCTGTGTATTAGGAAGGCAAGACCACCTCCAGGGTGAGAAACATTCGTGGCGCCTTCTCTGTCCTTGCGTATGATGCTATATTCACCTTCAGCATTAAGTGGTGAATTCGCGTGGAGCTTAGTCTCTTGGATGGCTGCAATCAGAATTCTGTACTTTCTCAAGAAGCTTGTGATTTCGGAAATTTTCCCTAGGATGCCATTACAGTTGAACTGCAATATGGATACCGGTGTAAAAATTGCTGGCGGAGAGGCGGGAGTTAAGCTGTGTCTTACATTCTAGGCAACATTATTGGGGGGAGTAGGGGGCATTGGTGGTGGGGAGGGGCCTGGTATTACCCGAGGCTGCCCAGTATTTCTACAGCCTGGTGCAACAAATGTACCTTCTATGTAATGACCCATCCTTCTCAAACCGGAGCATCTGAAATGCACCCACTCCGAACAGCAACTACACTGAAGTGACCTGGCATTAGAACCGATACGTCGGTTGCAGACACTACACATCCATACCAAGACAGGGCCTGGATTTGCTTCAATAACGGCGCGTAGAAGAAGAATTAAGAGCAGCCGCGCCGAGATGTAATGCTTCCAATAAGACGAAAAAACATATATATCGAATCCATACATTACACAGGCATACACAACCTTCCTGCATCGAGACCTTCGAGGTTCTTGCCAGGTAGGCGTGTGGTCCGCCCCGGAGAGGCTTGGAATTCCAATTGCAATATGCAATGGTTGCCAGTAGGACCATGCGTGCAATTTACCTTACATGCGTGCATTCCTAGTCAACAGGATTCCGACACCCGCTTGCCGAGGTGAATTATCGTCTTCACTTCCAGAGTAGAGCAATACAGTGCGAGAGCTTGGTGATAAAGTCGCCCCCATTCCGAGTCATCTTGTTTCGCTCAGTCCTAGTATAGCGATGTTGTATGCGGTCATTTGCTGTTCGACTTGTGTTATTACACTCACCCCATCATCCGAAAGTTCCAAAAACCGATCGTAGTCCGTTGTTTATAGCCAAAAGTCGTTGCCGTTGAATCAGTCCGAGGTATCCGAGCCTCGTTTAATGTTTCGAGTGTATGATAGATTTCAGATACGCGGAATACAAGCCTACACACCCTACCCCTGAAGTCGCCGGAATCGCTGTGGTATAATTCTAACGCCAAACCACAGGGGCCAATTTTTGTTAAACTTCCAAGTTTTTTACTACATTACATAAAGTTTTAATATAAATAGAATTTCAAGAAGATCGCCAAAAATGTTCAAAAAGAAATTCTTTAAATACGTAACCAATTACGTATGATGAACAAGTGAAATTGCAATTTCCCCCCTGTGGTCCACTTTTTGTACGGTGAGAGTTTTTCACATTTTGTTCAAGAATCGCTAAATATCTGACAAATGCAAAACATGCCAAAACATATTTCGCCAAAATTTATTGCTATTGCGGCGCGAGGCGTCTTCTCGCTCGATAGTCACGGCAAACACTCAATTCAGAAACTGTCACTGCTGGCTAACAAAGCGCCCACAATTCGCGCTCTTATGGCCACTGGCAGTCAGTGGCACTATAATTAAACTAATTTATATCTTCTGAATCGTTCGGTCGGTGCTATCTTTAGATACCTGAATGGCCTTCATTTCCGCAAACAAAGCCGACACAAAACTTAAAAACAATCATTTGGCGTGGTGGAAAATTTCCGCACAACAGACGAGTACATTGTAGCGAACGAGCAACTTTGCCAGAATTTTGCAAAGTGCCAAGACACAACACGAAGCACCCCCGTGCACCCGGACATGACCTTTGACATTTAACGTGTCAGCGCCAGAGCAAGTGCATTTCCCTGTTGCACTTGCCCTTCACCCGTGGTGGTCGGGGGTCATTTTCAAGTTTTCACTTACCTTTCTGCAAGCTTTCGAATCACCTTTCCGCGTCGGAATCAGAGTATTGTCCAAATCGAAAAAGATTGCCACAAGGTTCTTCAGGCAACCTGTTTTCTGTGCTGCTGTTGCACTGCTGCTTGAGCCCCGTAAAGACGATGCCAGTGTCGTCGACGTCATAATTCTTCTTGGAAAATATTCGAATAATCAGGAAATTATATAAAGGCAAACAAACACTCGGAAGAATGTAACGATTGGGAATTTCACACGTAAAGGAAGCGATCAGCAGCACAAATGCAAAAATTTCCTCGCTTCTAGGGGTCACACGTTCGGATTACACACGTCCGTCAGCGTCAACTATGGTATGTCGCGCGGATTGGCTGTATGCTGTGTGGAGGTGCTATATTGCTCATGAGCAAGTGCGCGTCAAATGTCGGACGATTCGTGGAATTTCGTCCATTTCGTCTGGGTTTGTCATTGGGTTCAGCTGTTGTCAAACTGTAAAGAATGTCAATGGTGTTTGGATTAAACGAAAATTATTTCTAAAACGGATTTGTAGGCTAAAATTTTGCGATTGTTTCTATCAGAATAAAAGTTTAGTGCATAAATACGGCTTAAAACCGACTTGGACTAGTTTTTAGTCTGAATTGTGCGGCCGCATCGATAAATCAGAAAAAGTCCCCGCAATCAGCTGCGCTCATGCATAGTTGATTAGCATTGAACGTACTCACACAATTAACTGTCAGCGAGAACTGTAAAGAGTCTGTAAACAACACAACACTCTTCTATTAGAGGCAGTAGGACGAGAATCAGGACCCAAATTCGTAACGAAAAGATGGAACGAAGTAATTTCCCACCGTTTTTATCCTCCGGAAAAAACGTTTAATTTTTATTTCGGCCTATCTTTCAGCACCAAAACGTGAAACCAAACCCGAATCCCTTCTATCGGCCGAAAAAATAGATCGTTCGTCGCCGGATCTATGGCAAGAAAAACGTAAGTTTTCGAATTAAATTTTACAATAGCTTCTCATGCTTTAATTCTACCCACATTCAGTTCCCGGTGTTTCAAATTTCATCCATCAAAGTGCCACACCGATAAATACATCACCCCCGGCATGGACGAGAGGACTTTCGCAAGAGGATATTAATTCAATGCATCGTAAGTCATGCTGGCAGTACCAGGCCAAAAGAGGACAAAGTGGCTTCCATATCTGAGGCGTGAAATAGGCTCAAAAGTCACTCAATTACAATTCAGCAAGTCCATTTTATCGGGTCGAGTACAGAACGTGACAACTGCAGAAATTTGTCATAAATTTTTCTATAGAACATCAACTGTCAAGTTTGCATGAAAGTTGTGCTGTTCTGTCCTGCATTCGACACAATAAGGACCTGGTGTGACTGATATGGAAATCGTCCTGAGGCCCCTGACTTCTTTTTCGTTTCGTTAGATGGATTTATTAGTATTCACCAACTCGTTATTGTTTTTCTTAGAATTAGGTGTCCTCTCCCCAAACGGACTTATAGGCGAAATCCGCAAGCTCTACGATCAGGCATATCAGCTAGGACTAATGGAAGCCAAAGAGATGACGAGAGGAAAATATCTGTCGGTATTCGGTAATGCGAAAAAGAAATAGACTGTAATTGGAACTCTTATGACTAGCGATAAGGAATGCAAATTTTAATAAAGATGCTTTTTTTATACGGGTTTGATGTACTTTCTTCCCCTACACTTTTAGGGACGATTTCCTGTTGTTGAGGAATAGGAATCCGATTTGTGCTATGCTATGGCTACCGAGCATGGAGGCTAACTAAACTCTGAAGATCTGTTGGATACAAAGAGGTATCATGCCAAAGTTCTGGGTGAGCTCCGTTGACGACGTTATTGCCATAGTACCAAGAAGCGAGGTGGAGCGAATTTTCACCGGCATCAATCAAATAACACAAAAACATAACATTCACAATGGAGCGAGAACAGGACTAGCTCTACGCCCTCCGAACAATACCACGCACATCGAACCATACGTTCCTACTGCGACCGGGTCTACGTCCCGAAACGACCCATGGCCCAGGCATGGCCAAGAGTCGCAAAGACCCCCTTCGAAGCAAGAAGGGGTCGGATAATTTGTATAATCATTCATTCACCGTTTTTTTTCATTTGTGGAGCAGTTCTGGCCGGCCCAGCTGCTCCGCATTCTTCTAATACGTGCCGGCATCGAGACGAATCCTGGTCCATGGATGTGCTCGGTTTGCGCCAACAGAATTTGGTCCAATCGTCAGTTGAGTGCACATGCTGCGGACAATGGGTCCACCTCAAGAACTGCTCGGGACTCACCAACACCAATCAATGGTCAACATCTTACAGAGCGATCCGGTGTGGAAACAGAAGGCAAAGCTCATCCAATCACCAGCTGCCTAACCAAGGTTCCCAACTATCATCACCTTCCACCCCTGCAAATTCTGTGAGGCCCGCTCCACCCAATTTGACCCCAGCTCCACGTATCGTCGATGCAAACTACACCAGCACGAGGATAGTCTAACTAAACTGTAATGGACTCCAGCACAAGATCGCTGAACTAACAGCACTCATGGACAGACACCACATCCAAATAGCGGCAGTACAGGAAACCAAACTCAACTCTAGTCACTCACTCAGGTCATATGGGAACTACAACGTCATCAGACAAGACCGTGATAGGAACGCATCTCATCCACAATAATTTGCCATACAGCGTCGTTGATGTCACTTCCGCCGATAACACCTTGGAGCAGCAAGCGATAATCGTCAAATCAGGAAATATTGACTTTGAAATCTCTACAACATCTATATTCCACCTGTCTCCAGCTGTACCACCGGTTACAAAGTCAATATCAGCCCTCTATTAAACGGACAATATCACCTCCTACATGGTGATTTCAACGCCCACCACGATTTATGGCATTCCAACCTTCAAAACGACACTAGAGGTAACATCATCGCCGACCAACTGGATGATTCGGATTTCTGCCCTTTAAATGACGTCTGGCTGGTCTAGCGGTTAGTGCGCGCACCTTCGGTGCACAGGGTCATGAGTTCGAATCTCACCGTGGATCATGGTGTTTTTCGAACTCACGAGCTTGTGACGGACTATGATCTCACTCAAATGAGTACCCATTTATGAGCGTGATGCTGATCTCATTACCTCAACAAAAAGCAGATAAGATCTTGGAAATAGGATGTCACTAACACATCCTGCGGCCTTAGTCCAATGCTGGATTGTCGCGCCTATTATTTATTTATTTAAATGACGAAAACCCGACCCGTATCACTGGATCCTGCACAAGTTCACCTGACATTTCCATCGCCAGCCCTGGACTTATTAATGACATCTCATGGGAGCCAATCCTCACAACATCATCTGATCACCTGCCAATTATACTGACTCTGGATATGCCGTCGAAATTCATCCATCCCGATAAGAAGACGTACACCAACTTCAACAAAGCTGACTGGGACAGCTTTAAAAGGTTCACCAACGAGGCTTTTGCTAGTCTCACCGCCCCAAGTGATGTATGTATGGCTGAAGAATTATTCTCACTGCAGCTAAGAGATACATTCCAGCAGGCCGCATTCCCAGCCTAAAACCCAACTTCCCAACATCTGCGGCTAAATTGGCAAAAACTAGGGATCAACTCAGAAGTGCAGACTCAAGTGACCCACGGATAAACGACCTTAATGACATCATAGTCAAACAGGTCAACGACCACAGGAGAGGCATATGGCAATCACATCTCAGAAAACTAAATTCAAACACTGGTGTGAGCAAACTCTGGAGCACGGTTAGAAACCTATCCAACCCCACTAAAACTCAAGGGAGGGTTTCTATCAAGTTTGGTAACTCAACCGTGAGCGACGATAATAAATGCGCAAACCTATTCAACAAACAATTCGTCGAACATCCAACTAAGGATAAACTCAAGCGCAAAATCACACGAGACATCCGAAACACTAAAGTTGATGAACATCTCCAAATCACCTCTACAGAAATTGCAATGGCCATAAAGAATGCCAAAAATTCAAAAGCACTTGGTCCAGACGGTATAGCAATGATCATGCTCAAACACCTCGACACAGGGGACATAGAGTATATCACTGCCACGATGAGCCATTCGTTACGAACATTCATCATACCAGAAATTTGGAAGAGAGGCCGTATCATACCGTTACCCAAACCTGGTATACAACACTCCTTAGGAGAATCCTACCGACCAATCACGCTTTTATCCCCTGTGGCGAAAATATTGGAATCGCTGATTCACAAGACTTGCAGGTGCATAGGAGAAGGGTCGATAAAGAAGTGTCGTGCACTTGTAGTGTTTACGAGCAATGTTATCTATATGTGAGGTTGGGCGAGTGGTTAGGGCGTCGGACTGGTGACGACAGTCGCTGGTTCGACGCTGGCTGCGGGAATTATTTTTTTCTCTTTTTTTTGCAATCGCGAGAAAATGACAGAAAATGATGACATAACACATGGTGTACTATGTCTTTCTCGAAGCGTAATTCAGTGCTACAATGAGGTTCTATTGGATCAAAAAACGGCGCCAGATGCCATTATTGGACTATTATTCAGTGTTTATACCCTGTAAAGTGCCCCTATTGTCGTTAGAAGAGAATATTTTACGAAGTATTATAGGGATGAAATTGTTACTTGGGGCGACGCACATACAACTCGCTAATCACCAACACGGCTTCCGAAAAATGCACAGCACCACCACTGCACTAGACCGAATCATGTCTAAGGTCTTCAATGGGATCAACCAACCCCCGCCGTTTAAGCGTACCATTCTTGTGGCTTTAGATCTGTCGAAAGCGTTTGATACGGTGAACCACTCGCTCCTACTGACGGATCTCCGCAATTCATCCACACCGCCGCATATAGTCAAATGGATCGCAAACTACCTTGCCGGACGTCAATCCAGCACCGAGTTTAGAAATGGGAAATCTAAACTAAGAAGGATAAAACAAGGCGTACCACAAGGTGGGGTACTTTCCCCCACCTTGTTCAACCTATACATGTCAGGGCTTCCCACCCCACCCGAAGGAATAGACATGTTGTTGTTGTTGTTGTAGCGATTCAAGAGATTTGTTTTCTCTTGAATCGATTCAAGGAATAGACATTGTATCCTATGCTGACGACTGCACCATAATGACATCTGGCAACGACATTCCCGACATGTGCGATCTCATCAACGGTTACTTGGAAGAGCTCAACCTTTTCTTCAACAACAAGAACCTAATGCTATCAGCGCCCAAATCTTCGGCCACCCTCTTTACCACATACAACAAAGAATTCAACCAACGGCTTAACATCAGAGTAAATGACACTGAAGTTCCCACTATCCGTCACCCCAAAATTCTTGGCGTCACAATTGATAATCACGGCCTATTCAACACCCATGCCGACAACATTAGTGACAAAATGAAGGGCAGAAACAAGATCTTGAAGTCCCTTGCTGGCAGCAAATGGGGCACTGATAAGGAGACTTTACTCACCACCTACAAAGCCGTCAGTCGTTCTGTGGTAAATTATGCAGCACCGATATGGACAAATAGTTGCAATCCAGGAAACTAAATGGCTCAAAAGCGAGATTAACGACCTCAATTTGCACACTATTTTTACGAGTGGTAAAGAGGAGGGCAACAAGGAGTTTGGAGTAGCTTTCATCGTGAATAAGCAGCTCAAGGACCACGTTATCGGCTTCAAACCCATCAACGAGCGGCTATGTGCGATCCGCATTAAGACCCGTTTCGCTAATCTCTGGCTCATTAATGCGCATGCCCCTACAGAAGTAAAAGAAGACGCGATTAAGGACGAGTTCTACAACGACCTAGAAACACTCTTCGACTCACTTCCATCAAACGACGTTAAGCTGCTGCTAGGAGACTTTAACGCCAAAGTCGGAAATGAAAGCTGGCATAGGGGAACTACTGGAGGTCATAGCCTCCACGAAGAAAACAACAACAACGGTCAGCGACTTATCGACTTCGCGAGCGGCAGAAACATGGTAATAAGCTCTACATGCTTCCCTCATCGACGAATCCACAAGCAGACCTGGAAGTCTCCAGATGAATACACCGTGAACCAGATCGACCACGTACTGATCAGCAAGAGATGGGCTTCTAATGTCCTAGATGTTCGATCCTATCGAGGAGCGAACTGCGACACCGATCACTATTTGGTGAAGACGACCTACAGGTGCAGAATCTCTTCGGTGCACCTAACGAGAATCAACCCTGCCAAGATCTTCGAGGTTGACAATTTGATTGATGATGCCACGGCGGCTGCGTATACTACAGCACTAGAGGAAAAACTGTCGCCCATGCTTGATGACATCAACAATTTAGGCATCCATGAGTTCTGGGAGGAGCTCAAAGACAGCATCAAGGGGGTCGCAGAAGAGGTCGTGGGCTATAAAGGCCGGCGCAGACGAGCAGACTGGTTCGACGACGAGTGCAGGGCCTCGATTGAGGCGAAAAATGAAGCCTATCGCCAATACACACAACGTGCATCCCGAGCTAAGAAAGAAAGATATAACGAGCTTCGGCGAGTATCTAATAAGTTAATTAGACGTAAGAAACGCAAACATTTTGACGAGCAGTTACAGCAAATAAACCAAAGATTAGCCAGTAAGAACATTAGACAGGCGTACAAACTTATAAATAATGTTAAGAACGGATATCAACCCAGGACAAGCCTATGTAAGGACAAGGATGGTAACATCATCAGCGACATCGAAAGCGTCAACAAACGATGGGCCTCGCATTTTGAAGAGCTCCTCAATGCACCATCAACATCCCCCGCGGAGCCAGCTCTTGAGCAGTTAGCCGAACCAGGCCCTCCCGTTCTACCCCCAACAGTAGAGGAGGTGAGTCTTGCCATACAGTCGCTCCAAAATAATAAAGCGCCCGGCGCTGACGAGATCCCAGCAGAACTGCTGAAGCATGGTGGAACGTGCCTGACGAACGCTGTACACGTGCTACTGCTGAAAATATGGAACGACGAGGTAATCCCCGAAGATTGGCGCAAAAGCATAATCTGCCCAATCCACAAAAAGGGTGACAAGCTGAAGTGTGAGAATTACAGGGGCATATCATTAGTTTGTACGGCCTATAAGATATTATCTAAAATTCTTGAAAAGAGAATTAATCCGTACGCAGAACGAATCATTGGCGAGTATCAAGGCGGCTTCAGACCTGGTCGCTCAACGACCGATCAGCTTTTCACAGTGAAGCTACTACTCCAAAAGTGCTGGGAATATAACATCGACGTATACCAAATCTTTGTCGACTTCAAGCAGGCATACGACAGTATCGATCGAAGTGTACTGTACAACATTATGCTGAATTTTGGTATACCGGCAAAGTTAGTGCGACTCACAAGGATGACGATGACTAATACCGTCTCGCAGGTCAGAGTGCAGAATCGACTCACTGACCTATTTGAAACTCGTACTGGACTCAAGCAGGGCGACGGGCTGGCGCCGACGCTCTTCAACCTTGCTTTGGAGTATGTAATTCGAGCCATGAATATGGACAGCAGCGGAACGCTACTCATCAAGTCGACTCAATTAGTAGCGTACGCCGACGATATCAACATCATGTCTCGAAGGTTGGGTGATGCAGAAAGCCTTCTGCATAACCTCAATAACGCCGCAAAGGAAGTTGGACTACATATCAACGAAAGCAAAACAAAGGCCATGATGCAATCGAAAACAAGGACGCCAGCAAATTCAAGCATCACAGTGGGGGACCTTAATATCGAGTATGTAGACAACTTCAACTATCTGGGTTGTAACTTATCAAAGGACGCCAACGAAACCGACGAAATTAAGCGACGGATACAACTAGCCAATAAGACATATTTCTCGGTCCTCCCTATAATTAATTCGAAACTTGCGCACAGGAACACGAAGCTCCGCGTGTACAAAACGATCATCCGACCCGTGCTATGTTATGGCTGCGAAACATGGACCCTCACCCAAGCCTCCGAAATTTTGCTAGACCGATTCGAACGAAAGGTCCTTCGGCGAATTTTCGGGGCCGTTCGCGAGCGAGACCAATGGCGTATCCGGTACAACCATGAGTTGTATCAATTGTACGATGAGCTGGAAGTATCGAAAACCGTGAAGCTTCAACGTTTGCAATGGGCGGGGCATGTACAACGGATGGACGATAATCGCATGCCAAAGAAAGTGATGAACGCACAACGAATTGACGGAGCGAGGTTGCGTGGACGACCGAGAGCTCGCTGGGAGAACTCCGTAGGTGAAGACGCCCACCAGCTGCTGGGCTTCCGAAACTGGAGGACAAGGTCACGTAACCGCGACAATTGGAGGTCAACGATTCAGGCGGCCAAGGCCCGACGTCGGGCTATCGTGCCACATTGATGATGATGATATGGACAAATAACCTATGCAAAACCAACTGGAAACGGATTCAAACATGCCAAAATGCAGCCATGCGTACCATAACTGGTTGCGTTCGCATATCATCTCAAGACCACCTGCACCAAGAAACCAAGCTGCTAGACCTCAAGGCACACAATGATCTCCTGGCTAAGCAATATCTTGTTGGTTGTCATCGAAGCCTACACCCAAATCATGACCTCATGGACAAAACCCCACCACCACGTCATGTAAGACGTTCGTTAAGGGACATGGAAAGGGAAGTCCAAAGGTTTAACCCTTAAATGCATAGCGTACCATATATGGTACATGGCTAGATTCCTGTAAAAGTCTATCGATTTTTAAATTTTTGATTCTTTTTTTACTTTTTCCCAAAGTAGACAAAACAAGCTTTCACATGAATTCAATTTTGGCTTCCCGAAGCCTCCCTTGAATTGTCTGTGGGTCGTCAAAGTGGACGATCGTTATTTTTTGTGGAATTGTAAAAGCTATTCTTAAGAGCTAAAAAATTTAGCGAAATTCACCGTTATTTGGAAAAGAAAAAATAGT
Source organism: Microchrysa polita (assembly GCA_949715475.1). Classification (NCBI taxonomy): domain Eukaryota; kingdom Metazoa; phylum Arthropoda; class Insecta; order Diptera; family Stratiomyidae; genus Microchrysa; species Microchrysa polita. The sequence continues at coordinate 7,863,450 of OX454421.1, forward strand.
GGTGAGTAAATTGAAATGTGTTCTTGATATTCTTTTGAGATTTTGACCAAAAAAAGTCACTAAAGGTATTGTTTGCATCAATTTTGCAACGTACCATATATGGTACACCATGCATTGGGGCATATTCAGAAATATCTATACATACATTCCGATCGTTGTTAGCTGATGAAATTATTCTCCTTTTGTCTTGAGTAGAGTAGGATATGTTCATAAAATTTTAATTATCAGCTTTTTCAACATGATGGTGCGTTTTATTGGGCCCAGAACAGGTCCAAATAACCTAAATGTTCATACAAATTATGTCACCGATCAATTTTTCCAGGATATTTACTGCCATTTTTTATGAAAGCTAGGATAATCAGTTCTGTTCAGGATCCAAGGAAACGGAGCTGTTATAATTGACTTAGAAGGATCGTTGTTGTCATTTTGTTTTCTATAGCACACCGGTCAGGGCTTAGCGTTTCTGTAGCTGCTTCTTATAATCCCAGTCTTTTTAGCTAGCAAGTATACTGAAAAAATTGTTCACAGCTTTTGTTTTGTCCTTAGGACACGCTACTAAAAAACCGAGCTTCCGTATTTGACATCTTAGTAAGATACTTGGACTTTCACCAGGACTCAAGCAGCTGCGTCTTGATATCTATTTTCTTAAACCATTTGATTATGACAAGTATTGTCTTGGAAGTCCACGGTCAGGATCCTCAGAAAATGTGCTTCTGGGGTCAACCATTTCATATGGAAGACTATGTGGAGTACCACATCGGATAAATAAAAAATGACATGGATGTTATTCTTGTGGACATGTCCTGGGACCTGCACAAATTTGGGTTATAAAACAGGCAGCAGTTCATTTCCATATTCATATCCTAGCAAAGTCAATCCAATCCATTTACTTTTCAAGAAAGGAATCCCATGAGCTATGATAAGTCAAAAGAAGTCTCGACATATACGTTTAACAGTAGAACATGTTTATAACGAACTATTGTATAAAATATTTATAACGAGACCGAGTTCTAATCGCACTAATAGCATACATACTCTATACCCATGTACAGAGCTAGACGGCACGCAAAGCCCAAAATAATAATTTCCATTTTTTTTGTAGGGGATGAAGGGGTATATGAGTCGGATCTGGCGCACTTTCAATATTTTATAAGGACATCCAACAGCTACCACTCGACACACATGTGAAGTCTTTCACGACATTCTATCAAAAGATATGGCTTAATTTAGGTTTGTAGAGGATGTAGGGGTAGTCAAACCTACTCCACTTTCCATCAATTTCCAGGATATGTCACAAATAGGCATCGAGACAAATTTCAATAAGGAATAGGAAACTAGTAACGCACCTACCCTAGCTCCCTTTTAAAAAACTGAATATTTGCCTTTCCTTTAATGAAGAAGGGTTCATTATATCGAGTTTCCACTATAATTTCGATCAAAACTCTCAATAAACATTATCCTTTCTTTTTGCACTGTTCCTATTAAAGTAAGAGGCAGATTAAATAAAATTTAAAAAATGTCTTTCATTTACAACATATGGCCTGAATGCATGGCGTACCATATTTGGTACACAATGCAAATTCTACTATTTTCGCTTTTCTGGGCAAACGGGCTATGTCCTGGGAAAATAAAGGCTGATTCCGTGTTCAGTGACCGATTTTACATAAAAGGAGGTCAGCTACGATAATGGATTCTGACCCCATGCATTTAAGGGTTAAACGAGTTCCTCTCGACAACTCCAACATATACAAGGCGGCCCTAAATCAACTGCACACCAGCGAGGTATCCAAAGCCACAAATAAGCTATCCGTAAACCGCGTCCTTCGCGCTCGACCACCCGACATCTCAGCCGACGAACAACAACTACCGAGAGCCACACGAGTGTAGTATTGGGCATGCCCTTAACTGAAGTTCAGATACTTTCAATGCGCATGCGTTGACCGTATAAGAAGATTCATCGTGTCTCTATGTGCTATGGAATAGCTATAGAATAGATTGATGGTACATGTGGGCAGAAAGGCATTCTGCCCATAGGTTGAGTTGAGATGATGATGTTGATATGATAAGCAGATACATGAAGGAAGTATGAATGTGCGCAATGAAATGTACATAATGGTTGGTGATTCACGCGTGCGCTTCTTATAATGATTCAATTGATATCAATATGAGCTTTCGCTTATGTAGAGGAGAGGAGTTTTTTATATTGGTAACTTAATCGTGATTAAGTACTAATGAATGGCTATTGTCATTTTAAGGAAAGTTACGTTACGTTAAGTTAGATATGCATGTAGGTACCAACGTGAATCAATTATGTTCAAAGAAATAATTTTTATATCTTTTATCCGAATGAGCTGATTTTTGGTGGGCGGGGTGACTATGACCTCCAATCGCAACAAACCAAAATTTAGCACTCTGTTCCAATTTTGGGGGGAGTTATGGATATGCCGTTTTGAAAAATTTAAATGGGGGATAATGGAGGTCCTTGACCGGAGCGACTCAATGTTTACGTTAAAATTATCTTAAACTTGTTGTGAATACTCATACAAAATTTTACGGCTTAACTAGCGTTCTTTCAAAAGTTATGGAGCTTTTAAAAAGGTCTAAAATGAAAATATTCTAATTTATGTTCTATTCTGTGTGTGTTATATATCATTGCAAAGATAATTTTATGTAGTTTTTTCGTCCTCAGACAATTTTTCTGTATCTCTTACTGTTTTTGAAATAATCGCAAAAAAAACGAAAAAATGCCCCCCTTTCCCACCTTTTTTTAAGGTTGCGGACCCCCGATCGGTTGGGACTTTTAATGCCATAATCTGGGGACCATTCCCAACCATAATCCAAAAAAATTTCCGATGTAGGATTTTTGCCGACCAAATATGCCATTTTTCTTAGACTATATAATATCGGTGGCTTTGGTTTTAATGCAATGAGAACTGCCAGCTGGTAGCAAATTTGGCATTAGTCTGCATGGACCAAAACCACCTTCACTAGAAGCCGGGAAGCAGCAATACATGCACACAAAACGAGCCTATGAACATGTCGTATATACGTTGCACGATGCACTAACACAAGCACAGGGCATGTAAAAAAACCGTGTCTGCTCTGATAAAAATCGCGAAAACATGTGGAAAATTCACTTTTTGTCGGGATTTTGTTCTTTCACTGCATTCTAGACACTTTAATTCACGACACATTCCACTTTTCGCGACGGAAATCGACCGGGAACCAATACTTTTCGTGTAAAGTTTGTCGCGACCCAACCCGATTTGCCTTTACCGCAATGTTAATTTTCGATCTGAACAGGCCTATGATTTGGCGCTTAAGTATATGAACGTGTTCTGCTTCCGGGCTTTGTATAAAGATGGTTTTGGCATGGACCCTCAGTTCAGGCTTGCCAGATGCCGCGATTTTTCGCGAATTGGGCTACTTTTTTTCAATTTTGCGACAGAAAATTTGATTTTGCGATGGGCGCCTTCCGTGGGCTACTTCTGAAGCTGAAATTGCGACTATTGCGATTTTCAAATACGCAAATATTGCGATTTTTTCAAAATCACTTTTTACAAAGTTCAAGATATTAAATACGTATTGTGAACCCTCCCCATCGGAATTGAACGAATTACATGTCATTCACGACCATAACTTCACAGTAGGATTAACAGCTGAGTGATATGATCCTGCTTGAATTGCCATATAGCGAAATTTTCACCAGGTTTCATGCTTCCGTCTTCTTCTCAGTACCGTAAATTAAATTAATTTTCATGCTCCAAAACGAGTATCTAGCTGGATGCTACCGGCATCTATTATTTTGATTCTTAGGCCGACTGCACATGACGCAACTTTTCTGATAATCATGTTTCAAACCCGCATGAAACTTCTTGATTTGTAACCTTTCCCATGCATGCCAGAGGATGAACTAATTGCAAACGGGTGTGAAACTACCTTCCAATGCGTACTTAATTTGTTTTCCCATTTCTGCATATGACGAAAGACACAAATCAAAAAGTTTCATACGGGTTTGAAACGTGATTCTCATAAAAGTTGCATCGTGTGCAGTCGGTCTAAGAAAGAAACTAATTGATATTTTGTGTTTTTTTTTTGCGAAGATTTTTCTGGGACCCTTACTCTGTTCTAGAATTTTTTAATTGTCAGATTTGCTGTGTACATAAAATCTGCTTTGATAGGGCACTCCATTTGATACAGGCAATCCACGTGCCAAGAAAATTTCATTGTTTTTTGTTTTTATACCCTTCGCTCGTAGAGTGAAAGGGTGAAGGGTATTCAAATTTCGGCTGCGCTCGAAATTAGCCTGCTTCTCGTTTTTTCAATTCTGTCTGGTGAAAATTATTTGAAACAAATTCATTTTCGGAGTCAGGGAACACTATAGATTTTAATAAATGAAAAATAGACGTATGCTATTTATTTCTATTTAAAATCTCAATTGATCCAGCCGTAGCATCCAGATAAGTACTTGTTTGCTGTTTTTGCATCTAATTTTCCGGGACCACCACGCGTATTTTCTCTCGTGTATGGAAGTGTTTTTGTTTTTTTTATACACTGAGCTTAAATGAAACCGGGCCACACGGTAAGCGCGAACTCTAATCAAAACAGGCAAATCGTTTGTAATGTGAGTTAACGGTACTTCAGATAAAAATCATAGTCATTTGAATTGCCATTAAATGCACTTTCTGTAGATATAACTTTCATAGTTGTAAGTTGCATACTATGAGAAAATTGAATTTGAGTCGAAAGTGGCGAGTGGCCCGATTTTTGTGAAGCCGAGTGTAGATTATCTTAGTGACAACCAATTTATGCATCCACGTGAGCTTTTTTGCTCCGCATTTACACCATGTGTATGTTGCGCGATTTTGGGCTACTTTTTTAGCTCAAACTTGCGATTTGGGTTTTTCAAAATCTGGCAAGCCTGCCTCAGTTTATCATCATCACGCGTCACGTCATACTGGCAATACCGAGTCGGCATAATCAACAAACGTTCTACGTTCTTCTGTTTTGCTCCATCCTGGTGAAATTTCATCATTTCAAAGTTAGTTTTCGTCACGGCAATTTGTTGTGTGTTTTGTGGATTTTGTGATACGCAAAGTAACAAAAATTAAATAATGTCCGATCCACTCCTGAAAGTGAGAAAATTGCTCGGAATCGACGACGGTCGATTTTGTAAGTTTTTTTCTACACTAAAATCTTATATTGTAGAGTGAAAGTTCATATTAGTTCTTTTTTGCCAATCTTACCTCTCCTGAAAACCGCATAAGTCGTATTTCTCATCTTGTCTCGAATGCATTCGCAAAATACGACAAAAAAGAAAACGGACACTTCTTCAATTATTTTCCATAATACAATATTATAGCGAAAGGTCGTTAGCACGATTCAACTTGTTGTCCAACTTTTGAGCATTCAAACAAGTTGGAAGACTTATCGTACGTGTGAACAGAAGTTGGGCAACAAGTTTGAAATTGAAAGAGCATTCAAACATGTTGGACCGTCTGACCCGAGGTTGGACAACTTGTGTGAGTTCGAACACGTCCACTCTGCATACATCGACCTCATCGACTATAGTGGGATCGAAATCAACAACTTTTTAATAATGAAGAGTTAATTAACCGAACGGGTTTTTTCATTTGTTTTGTAAACTGTAACAGGCCAAATACACCTGCAACTTGGTTGCCAACCTAAGTTGGCAACACGCAAAAAAAAAACGGAAATTAAGTACATAATTTGTAGGCATGTTGCAGGTTGCAGTACCAGGTTGCAAGAACGTGAATGGCGTGGTTGCCGGAATGTTGCAAGTGTGTAGTAACGTACCTGCAACCTAGGTTGGCAACCAAGTTGCAGGTGTATTTGGCCTGTAGGGGTTACATTGGGTGAATTCAAATTGTAAGACAAAACCGGACGGGTAAACTTGCAAGACTTGTTTGTGCCAATAAACGGACGGCGAGAGCTTTTGTAGTGGCCAGCAGACAAGCATTGTGCATTTCAGATTGTAAGAACGATGGTTCTTGTCTTGCAAGTTTGCCCGTCCGGTTTCGTCTTACAATCTGAATTCACCCAATGGGTGAATTGGGTTTCCAAAACGGAACAGTTGCGTATATTCCGCAAACATGTTTTCCATTCTAATCCCCATTTTGCGGATCAGGAATAATCTCCGGTTCTTTTGCTTTGGCTGCCTTTGTGAAACATGTTATCGAAAAGAACTGGAGATGATTTCTGATCCATAAAATGGCAGTTAGGGTAAGCTGACCAGACGTACAGCATTTTGCTGTACAGTACAGCATTTCGACCTGCCATACAGCATTGGGAAATTTACAGCAAAGTGTACAGCATTCGCCATGCCACACAATTACTCACTACGGTATATAATAAGCTCTTCAGTGAGCCTGTGATCAGTCTTGTCTGCTTTTAAGGTGTAAAATTTGACTTTTGTACCCTGTACGACATTTAGCAAAATAATCACAATTTTATGTTTGGCAATCGTTCATTCTCGGAAACCCTTTCCGATCTTTCTAAAATCCGGAAAACTTGTAGAGCTAATTGGCGCTCACATTTGCTCCAAATGACACGGTCCTACCTATCTGCGTTCGGAAGTTACGGCTGCCCAAATCACAATTTTGAATTTTCTAATCAAAAATTGTCCATAACTTGGAAATTCCTGAGCGAAATTTTCAAATTTGGCAGACTTGTAGAGCACCGCACTGTCGATATTTAGTGAACATTTTAAGGCTCCAGCTTCCAAGGTTCAAAAGTTGCAGACGTCAAAAGATGCGATTTTAATTTATTTTTCCTATCAAAAAACGATGTATAATAAGCCACTGTACTCCATCCGATTACCCTATCAACCTTTATAGGTAAAGCATACTAAAGAAAGGACTCTGCCAGGGGTTTTTAGAAGTTTTTTTCCACCATATGTCCTTCGAATCATGTTAAAATGGCGTCAGAGCCCATAGAACCAGTGTAACATCACTATGCAACCATGAAGAACTGCATACTCTCCTCAGAAATATCGCAACCGCAGGATAAGCAACCCTTCCACCGCTTTGGAGGTTCTCCTCAGATTATACTCCATAGCTTCCGTGTTATAGCTTTTCGTGTTGAAACATTCGTTTCTGCTTCAAATTCTGATGATATGTTGTCAAGGACAACCAGTGGCGTTGATAGCTTTGCAAAGGGGGAGTGGAGCAGTGGTCAGGATATTTTTCTTTTCAGCACAGAGAAAAAGCATTAAATTGAGAAGTTCTAAATAAGGAATTTAAAGTATAGTCACCAACATATTGTTTCTATGCTTTTTCAGTGCAGCGAGTCCAGTCCCTTCGGGCTCACGCCCGAATATAAATTTCCTTTAGTCGTTTGAGGTCTGCTGACGAGATCGAAAAATGGGTCGTGGCTTCAAGTTTTTGAAGTTGTGTCAATTCTGCTTGTTTAGCTGAAATTCTGAAAGAATAGGTTTGGCACACTGTACGTTGAACAACGTGGCACTATGAACCGACCGTGAAAAACGGGAGCATTGGTCCGACAGGGTCATTAACAATCAGTGAACTTAGGTCACGCATACTTCGCCCGTGGAAACCAGAGTGGTCCCCCCAAATTGAGGACAATCATGGCGAAACCTTACGAAAAACTGTCGGTTTGTGTCACTACTAATTGAGAAAGAAGATAAAGAAGAAAATTTACTTTCCCTTAAATATATTTTTCAAGAACAACGAGCCGTAAGGGCTAAATTCTATCACTAGCAATTAGTAGTGACACAAACCGGCAGTGCAGATCTATTAGAACCAAAAAACGCAACCCAGTGGATTGAATTCAGTAACTTCTAGCATATCAATAAATATCTTGGCGTCTAGTTCTAGGGTTCTGACGTTTTTTGTGATCCAAACTAATAAAGCTATCAGTATAGTAACTACATTGGACCCTCCATATTCCAAAATGGTTCGGACTGGACCCAATTCGGATTACCGAGTTGTTTGAATTTTTGAAATGCACTGTACTCGAACTGTATTCGAAGTAGGTATGTCAAACAGCGGACCATAACTCGGTTTTCGTTTTTTTTTTCGGTTTTTCGCATAGTTGGTTATACCGTCCGGTTTTAACCGGGCTCAAAGTACCGGTTTTCGGGTTAACTGAGTCTTTTCATTGATTTGCTTAGAATTTTTGTAAAAACATGCATTTATACTCGTATTCTATTGTTCGTATCGTATGCAAAAACAAATCAAAGATACAAGGAGAAGTAATTTGAAGAAGCGATGTTTCTTCGAGTATTGCTATTAGGAGAGTGTTCGAAAATATGTTTAAGGGCTGAAATTTGGAAATAATTTTTTTTTTCAAAGGGGACAAGTAATAGAATTGCATACGGAAAAATCAAGAAAATATAAAAAATTGTATGAATTTTGAAAGAATTGTCTACGCGGTTTTAACCGGATGGACAAACAACCGTCCGGGTTAACACCGGTAGGAGAAAAAAGCCGAAAATAACCGGTTAACCGTTCTGAAAGTACCGGTTTTCGGACTAACCGTCCGGTTTTTGACATTCCTAATTCGAAGTATACATTCCATCAAGTTTATAGAGCAGTATGCAATAATTAACTATAGAAAAGCTCAAAATTTTGTCAAAAATAAAACAAAATTGGACATTAGTCCATATCGGGAATATCGACATTCCGGATTTTGTGGGTCCAGAAAATCGGGGTTTTAGTGTACATTAGTTTTGAATAGAAAAAACGCCTTTCCTATCTTTAAATAAACATTTATGCAAGTTTGGAATGCAATTTTCTTCAACCGTTGAGAGGCCTGCATAGAAAATTTCGAGTCTCTTATAAGTGGACACAAGATATCGTTTTCCGCCAATGGTTGGTCAACGAACCATTAAGTTTCGAGTCGAATTTATTATCATTTTAAACAAAAATTATAGCTTTGTATCTAATATTCGTCATTGACAATTACTTAGCTACATTTATTAAAAACGAGACCGAGCCTAATTTCGGGCGCGGCCGAAATTTGAATACCCGTCACATTTGAATGAGATTTAAGCTCCTTTTGTGTTAAAAATTTCTACCGCAGCCCTATGACGTGTTCCGATTCCATCTGTTCCTGGATACGTTGGGGTTAATCCAGGAACATACTTGGATGTATTTTAGTTAATATTCAAAAAGAAAAAAAGTTATATATGCAACATTTGTGTTGCCTCCTATTTTTGACCCGATGAATAAAACCAAAAGTTTTTTGTTTAGCCTATATATTTCGAGCCGGATTGGCTCATCTTCAGGGCTGGCCCTAGGGGTGGGCGAACTGGGCGGTCGCCCAGGGCCACCACTTTCAAGGGGCCACCACGCCATGGAACCCTTACTTTTTGGGGGGCCACCACTCGGAAAGTACATTACTCTGTAGGGGCCTTCACGCAACAAAATAAACAAAACATACCTGATCAAAAATTTGCCTACTATAAGCACTCCGATATGTTTATCGATAATGAGCATAACACACGCAAAGATACAAAAACTACAGGAGCGGATTTTAAAGTCTTAAAAAAAAATTGGTCCAGTCGCTGTATCACTGCTTTTCCCTCGTCAAACATTCGAAATACCATCGATTTGACGGATAGTATTCCAAAAGTATGGCGAGGGAAAACCTGTGATACAGCAACTCGACCGATTTTTGACTACATAATAAACAATTTGAAACAAATAAAAATCTGGTGACCTAAAATTGGGATGGTCTTTCATAATGCAAACTTCAACTAATTTCGTAAGACTTCATACAGGCTACACAATAAGAAATAAAATATTTCCCTGTAAGAATGAACTCATTTTTTTTGAGCCGTGCGAAGGGAAGGCAAAAGCAGCACGACGCGTGCACCGAATACGCGATCGTACTTTCCATAGTTCCATAGTTGCTGCTTCGTGCATATACCATGGCAGGGACGTAGCCAGGGGAGGGGTCCATGGGGTCTGGACCCCTCCCGAAATGTTTTCAATGGGCTTTGAAATTTCAGCGATGATAACATAAAAACTGTTATAATGAACATGTCAAAACGTTCGGTTAGCTGGAAATACGTTTTCTAAGAGATATTGGCTATGAATCACGATTACTGCAAAGAAGTCAAAGTGTGTTAGAAATTAGGAATGAGTTTATTTGAGTCACCGCGCAGTTAACATTAGATTTTCTTGTCCTAATTGGCTCTGTCAATAAATTACCCCATTTTGAAAAGTAATCTCTTCTCTCAGTTCTCTCACAGTTAATTTATTTTAGATATGCTAAAGTTGTTCCTTTGTTAGTGATATATTTTGTTAAATTTCTACAATGCCCGGAGGACAAAACCGAGAAAACCTACATTGAATCCGATTTTGCAGAAAGTATTGGTTTTCAAGAACAGCTTCATATTTTATCACTCAAGGTGTTTGATCGACCGCTGTTCTTTCTAACCAACTATGAAATGAAAACGTTATGTATGTTAATTTTTTGTTGATATAATTTTCCTCCAATTTGTTTAGTTCTCAAGTCTCCAATTTTTTCCCCTCTGAATAATTTAAAAAACACCAAGATTCTAAAAAATATATATAAATTGATTTGACTTCTTTAATGACACCAGCCCAGATGATTTTTCTCAGATTTGTTCAGAGAAATTTGCGCAGAAAAAAAATAAGGTATCACCTTTCATTGCTTATTATATTTATAAATTCCAGTGTTGAGAATAGAGTGATTGGTTAATAATACAATCACTCTATTCTCAACACTGGAATTTAAGCTATGTCTTGCCTCGTGCCAATACTTAAAAATGGTGACAAAGATGAGACTGAAAATTATCTACGAACTAGCATTCCCTCGTCAATGCTTCAATTATTTGACCTGGAGGATGACCAGGGTTACATGCTTTACACCTCTAGTTCGACCACTAATAATTTTAGTTTTCAAGAGGTAAATCTACTACTACAAATCTTATATTAAAATTACACCTTAAAGTCTCTCAAAAATTGGTCCCACTTTACCAAACCGATTCATAAATTTAAATCTAACCTTTTACTGTAGTTAGACTAAAAACCTTTCACTTCATTAACAGAATAACCAGGCAATACCGTTCCGTGATTGTAACCATAACTTTACCTAATTTAAATCAATTTCCACCAACATCAGGCATTCCTCAGGGATCATATACGTTGATCCACTTTTGTTTTAATTTGTTTTTTAGATATTCAGAAATTGCTTAAATCCCCTATGTAATTGGAGCGGATGAAATCAATCGGTATACATCGAATAAAAAGGCATGAATGTCAACAATTTTTTTTAGTGATGTATTTTTTCTGTATCATCAAAAACATAGTAAAACAGTTCTTTACTAGCAACACAAAAAAAAAAAATGATTTAAAATTAAATTTCTGAAATCGTAATTTGGACCCCTCCCGAAACAAATTCCTGGCTACGTCCCTGTACCATGGCCCTCGAGCCCTTCTATAATAATTATTGTACAGAAAAGAAGTCTTTGGCGTTGTAGACGTGGCACTGTCTGCATCCGATGATAGCGGAGAAATTAAGTAATCGTGCGTGCTATCGTGCTCGCCCAGCCTCGTCAAGCGATAAAATTGAATTCGACACAGGAACAGTTGGACAGGAAGCATATTATGCATTGGGGCAAACCGCCGAAACTAGTGTCTACAATATTAACAACAAGATTCTAATAATGTCATAATTTCAGAAACCCAGCTAAATCCTGGCTACGTCCTTGCAAGGTTCTGTTGGTACTAAACAAGACCCAGAAAAGATCCCGCAACTTCTAGATGTTCTCATTGACGAAATATCATCAGAATGTGAAGTGCAAATGTATGTTTTAACACGCAAAGTTATAACAGGCATGGGAGAAGTGTAGCCAGGATCTCATTTTTCATAATCCCCACCTTAATGCGGGTATACCTACTTAATCGAAGTTAAACTAGAGACTCCTGAATAATACGCAGGAGCTTGATCTCGTCAGGCGACAAAGCATCTTACGAAGAACTGAGAAGTGTATAGCATCGCCTAAAATTTATCAGTATGCAAAATACACTCTAAGCTTTGTTCGATACTGGAAGGTTGTGGGTGAACTTAAAACTGAAGGTTCATCTGCAATATCGAGCCCGAAAGTTAAGAATCGTTCCCGCACTGGAGTTGGATGTGGTAAAAATAGGCCTCAATGAGTGGTTTGTCTGCAGCATACAATAATGCTCTGCAGAACGAGGAAGCAGGACGTAAAAACGCTGAGACGGCCTTTGTGAAGTAATATGGAAAGATGGTCCGGCGAATGAATGATCGATATGGTTGTGATTTTATTCGAGAAAATCTTACATAACTGCATACCTGGAGGCACGATGCATAGTATTGTTCAAGCATTTTAGTACAACATGAACGGGTGCCGTAATTACGTTCAATGAAAATCCCATTGTATCACTAGATTATCTCACAATACAGATTTTCCGTACAGCATTGGGTCTTCTGGGGTCTGGTCAGCTTAAGTTAGGGGATCAGAATGGCAAACATGTTTGCAGAACATACGCAACTGTTTCGTTTTGGAACCCCACCCATTGATGGCCCTGGTAATCACATCATAAAATATGTACTTCTCATATATATTTAAACGGAAATGTTACCTTCAATGCTTTACAAATCAAGAAAAATGAGCGAAACAACAAATCAATTTTTCTTATACTAATGCGTATTGAAAAAGCTGATAACATCTTACGATACGACCGCATCAACTTCTGTTCACACGACAAACAAGTTAAATGAGAGTTGACGAGAATATCGTATCGTGTGAACAGCCTTCCAACTTGCGACAAGTTGGAGGGAAAAGTTTGATCATTGATCAAACAAGTTTGAAGTCGTCCGGACGCCCCATAATGCGTAGTGAAATTGACGGCACTTGAAACTTCTCAACTCCCGGCTATGTCCACACATGTGCACTTTCGTCTTCCCTATCGTCTGCAAGCTCCGCTTCCACATTCAACATTGAACTTATCATTGATTGCGTCAAGTGAACAGAAGAGATGAATGACTCATTCCATCCAAATCAGTTTATTTATTTATCGTTTGATATGTGTCGCGGCTTTATGCAGGACTGTTAAATGATAAATTCTTTCGTTAATAATATGAATTAAGGTGACCAGACTCCCGAAGGCCCAATGCTGAACACATACTTGCGGAATTCGGCTTTCAGGCAAATGCTCAATTTTACTACCATGGTAGGGTGATTTCATTATTTAAGCTTAGGGTTCCATACGAAAGGAGGTTAACGTGAGAATCTGCGTATGTCTGTGCAGCTCAAAAAGTACAAAAAGGCCCTAATTGAATGTCCGTTTTTTTCGTGAGACAGACATTATCAAAGCTTACATCAAAAGATCAACAGTCTTAATATTATTTGCACCGGGCTCCCAAAAATTTAAAACCGACCTTGCTTAAGCTGGTGGTGGCTTTCTATAGGCATGGTTTCAATGTAACTATGGAGTGGAGTCCGAGGAGAACCTCCAGAGCGGTGGAAGAGTGGCTTATCCTGGTTGATATATTTCTGGAGGTTACATTAGAGATGTCATGTCGGTCTTCTGAGTTCTTAACCCAATTTTAACGGCTTTAAAAAGCCTTGCAGAGGGAATCGGATGAAGTACAGTGGCTGATTCTCTGTGATAGAAAAAATAATAATAAAAAATGCATCTTTCGACGGCTGTAACTTTAGAACCTTAAAATAGCTAGAGCCTTGAAATGTTCCCCAAATATGGACAGTGCAATACTTTACAAGTCTGCCGAATTTCAAAATTTCGCTCAAGAATTTCCAAGTTTTAAGCAATTTTCAATAAGGAAACACAAAAGTGCGATTTGGGCAGCTGTAACTGCGGAACGCGGAGTAGTAGGAATCTTCAAACTTGGAGGAAATGTGCGCCAAGTAGGTCTACAAGTGTTCCCAAATTTTTTCGGTCAGTTTCCGAGATATCGAAAATTGAACGATTGATAAACAAAGTGTTATTATCTCTCTGAATAATATCGATCGTCCATGGGTCAAACTTTGCACCTTAAATCGCAATACTTCTAAACCTTGCCATAGCTTGACATTTTCACCATTTTTGACCGGTGGATGGATGGATGGATGGATGGATGGATATGGCGCTGAGATAGGTTGGGCTGGTTGCGCCCGATACTGCAGCCTGCTGGCTTATTGTATTACCCATCTAAGCGAGAAAATTTCAGGTTATGAGCTCTGTCCTACGTAAAAGGCTTAGAAGAAAGCTAACCAGGTTTACTTTGGGTGCGCCCATACTGGTGGTTTGAGCCCCAAAGAAGTTTTGTCTCCAGCTCATAAGAGCGGGACATTCGAAAATAACGTGCGAGGCTGATTCCTCATCTTCGTTACAGAGGCGACATAGTGGGTCTTGTGTGTAGATCCCTATTGTATGCAGATGTTTCCGTAGGGTGCAATGACCGGTTATAAGGCCTGTCACTGCCCTGAGGTTCGTTTTACTAAGACTGAGGGCTTCGGTGCAGCTGGTATGCCAGTTAGATTCCAGCATGCGCTTGCTATGCCTGAGCCCTTCAGCGAGTCTCCATCGGTCTTGGAATTTATCCTCGGTCCATCGTCTGGCAACGGTTCTGGCAGTAGATTTACTGATCCCGATTGCAGGTTCAGGACCAGTTAAGGGTAGTTCGGAACCCTCTCTTGCGAGGGCATCCGCTTTCTCATTTCCTTCGATCCCCTTATGTCCTTTCACCCATTTCAGAGTTACTTTGTTTCGGATTGCTAGGTTTTTGAGATTTTGTTGGCATTCCCAAACCAATTTAGAGGTTGTTTTGGGATTTGCAATTGCTTTCATAGCAGCTTGACTGTCGGAGAGAATATATATGGTCTTATTGGTATATCCCTTTCGAGTACTCTCCCCTGCTGCAAGGTTTATGGCTATAAGTTCTGCCTGGAAGACAGTTGTATATTGACCTAGGGGTTTGGAGATACTATAGTTGTTGGTTTTAGTATAGACTCCTGCCCCCGTTCCTTCGTCTGTCTTCGACCCATCAGTGTACCACACAATGTGATTTGATAGATGGTTGTCGTTCCATTTACTCCAGTCTTCCCTAACCGTTGAGGTTTGGATGTTGGAGTCGAAGGTGTACATGGCCGGGGTATAGTCGCTGCCCATATCTAGGATTGGGTTTGCAATGATTTCTGTGATCGTACAGTGTCCTATCCTTTGTGGTGTCCACATGTTCGATGATTGGAGTCTGTACGCTGCGAGTCTAGCCTCTTCTGTGATTTTGAGGTCCAGTGGTGGCAGGTCTAGTAGTTTCTCTAGAGTTAAAGTTGGTGCACTGCGCATGGCGCCGGTTATGCTTGCGCAGGCCAGTCTCTGTACTGATCCCAACTTCGCTGCTGCTGTTTTTTGCTTGATTTTAGTCCACCAGACTATGGAGCCATAGGTCAGACGGGGTTTGACCACAGCTTCGTATATCCAGTGTATCATTCGTGGTTTTAACCCCCACGTTTTTCCTATTGCTCTTTTAGTAGCATATAGGGTCTGTTTGCCTTTTGATATTGTGTTTTGCAGCTGCTTGTTCCACGTGAGTTTGTTATCAAGGGTGACTCCCAGATATTTTACCTCCGTGGTAAACTGCAGTTGTTGGTTGAATAATGTTGGAGTGTTGAGCCCTTCCAAGTTGTATTTGCGACTGAAGGTTATTAATGTTGTTTTGGCGGGATTGACCGATAGGCCTACCCTCCTACACCAATCCTCCACTTGGGTTAGAGCTTGTTGCATGAGTTCAGAAATAACTCCTGGATATTTTCCCCTTATAAGGATGCTGATGTCATCGGCATATCCTAGGGTATAGAAGCCAGTATTATTTAGCTGGACCAGTAGGCTGTCCACTACAAAGTTCCACAGGAGGGGTGAAAGTATACCCCCCTGTGGGCAACCTTTGAGGACAGCTGTATACATCGTTTCACCGATTAATTTTGCATGTACTTGTCGTCCTTGAAGCATTGATTTTATCCACCGACATAGGGTGTTTTGAACTCCATGACTCGAGGCGCCGTGTACAAGAGATTCAAAGGAAGTGTTGTCGAAGGCCCCCTCTATATCTAGGAAGGCCGCGAGCCCTATTTCTTTGATTTCTAATGTGGTCTCAATCTTCCCAACTAGATGGTGTAGTACTGATTCACATGATTTCCCTGTCTGATAAGCATGTTGGTTTGGGTGCAACGGGAAAAGCGACAGGCACCTTTCCCTGATATGTTTATCGACGAGCTTTTCCAATGACTTAAGTAGGAAGGAGGTTAGACTTATTGGTCTATACGATTTCGCTAGGGTTTGGTCACGCCCCGGCTTTGCCAGAAATGCTACGTTTACCTGCTTCCAAGTGATTGGGATGTATCCTAAGGCTATACTGGCTATGAATAGTCTTAGTAAAAGCGGAGCCAGGGTCGTAAAACCCTGCTGAAGCAGGGCTGGGTAGACACCGTCTGGTCCTGGTGATTTGTAGGGTTCGAAAGAGTGGATCGCCCATTCCACCCTATTATAAGTTACTATTTGGTTCGCAATCCGCCAATCGTCTTTATTAGCCCTGAGAAAAAGGGAGTTGTCATCCAACTGGTCTGTGCGCTCCGATGTTATCGTTGATCCAGGTACAATTTTCTAAATTCAAAATTTTTCGCTCACGAATTTCCGAGTGATGGACAATTTTCAATTAGAAAAAAATTGCAATTTCGGCAGTTACAACTTCCGAACGCAGATAAGCTAGGACCATATGATTTGGAGGTAATGTGAGCGCCAAGTAGCTCTGCAAATGTGCCAAATTTCAGAAAGATCGGGAAGGGTTCCCGAGCTGTCGATATTAACTTATTATGAAGTGAATTTGGTTTCATTATGTTGCATGGGGAATGCTGTACATTTCCCAATGTACAGACTAGAAATCAAAATGCTGTACTGTACAGCAAAATGCTGTACGTCTGGTGAGCTTCATATGAATAAATGGTGAGTTGTTGACATCATCCAACATTGTGCCTGTTCAGACACTTTCAATTTTCGTTCGTCTTCGTCATTTTGACAATTGAAACTTGAGATGCCTGCACTATTGAAGAAAGGCATTCATTCTTGAACGCGACTTCAAATGTTGAATATGTCAACAACTCTCTATCAAGGCGTAACGTTTTTCGAATTTCTTGTGCTCGAATTTAGAGTGGAGGCCCCCCACGTACGACTTTTTAACCGCAGGAAATATTGACAGCAAGAGCCACGAAAATCTTCTGTTAAGCAACATGTTCCAACATTTTATAATTTGACAGAAAATTTCAAATTTAAATAAATATACTGGAGAACTTGTAATGATCATCTACATTTCCTATTTGACTATTTATCACTTAGCTAAATAGAAGCTACTAAAAAACACCACCTCCAGGAGTGCGCCTACATGTTCGTATAACTGTCATTGATAAGGCGAGAAGTATTTTTACCCCAAATCTTAGGATGAAGCCAGCTAGCTCACAGTTCTGACGTCCTGGCTAAGTTAAGTCGTTGGCGTATCCATGGCGAATTTCATCGATTGAAATAATATCCATGGTGGAGTTCCTCCAAAATAAAATGCGTCCTGTAGTAGAAACGACTTATCTGTTGTCTGGCGGCACATTGACAGCAGCAACAGAATCCCCCCCGAATACTGTCATATCAGTCGAGTTTCCAACCAGCTGACCAACTGAAAACCGTTAATTTAGGAGGGTGTAGCGTTCATGAGGGATCAAAATCTTTCGTTACGGTTTGGAAAGTTGGTTCCTGTTAACCCCTTGTGGGGCATAGGTCATCAACAACGCATACTTTCTTGTTAATGAAACAGCCTCGCTATCAACCGATTTTCTCCACGTGAAAAAAACCTTTACGAAAGCCAACCGTTCATTAGTACTATCAGCTCGTTGTTGTAGGTGTAGCGGTGCTGAAAGGCGTGAACCGCTGTCGTTTCTTTAGAAAAACGGGTGTGGTCCGTCCCACACAACGGGGCTGCCGTTGGGAGTCGTCGCCAGTAGGACCACTTACAGACAGCTAGAAGTAGGTGGCTTGATTAACTTGAATAGTAAGCCGCATCATAGGATTCTTCTTGAGCGTAAGTTCGATACCGACCGATTGGCGTCACTGATAAATGGTCGGTCTACTCATGATTAATGATTCAAACTTCCTATGATTGCTTCACCACACGGAATGAAAAAATCCTTTGTAGCATTCTATCTCTCTTGAATTGTGGGATTCTCAAAGGCTGGAATTTCAAAAGCTTTTTGATGCAAGGCAGTAGAATATGCTGTGTGTGCCATGTGGCCAGGGTTAAGAATAGTGCCACCGCTTTTCCCCGGCGTCTTGTAGAAGGCGACTAAAGGGACAGGGGAGAATACAAATTTCCTGGGTTTCGTACAAATCTATACATCGGAGGCTTTTGCAGCGGTCTTCGCTCAAACAAGCGTTACCGAAGTATCGTCTGAGGAAAAAAGCTCACAATTGACGGAACAGATAGGAATAGCTTCCGACGCTTCCATGCCTAGGAAAGGCTTTGCGAAGGGACGGCGAGAGAACTACTGGTGGACAGAAGAAATTGCGGGTTTGCGCACAAAATGTTTTAGAGCCCGTCGGCGTAGTCAACGAGCCGTGGACTCACTGGCATTCAGCAATCTGCCGCAGTCATAGAAAATCGCGCGTAAGCTGCTAAAGATTGCCATTGTAAAGAGCAAGCGAGCCTGCCTTAGGCAGCTCTGCGACGAGGCTGACATCAATCCGTGGGGGATGGCGTATAGGGTGGTGATGAAGAAAGTCGGACAGAGGGCGCCATCACTTAAATGTCCCGTAATGCTCGAAACAATTGTCACATCTCTTTTCCCTCGGCATGAGTTGGAGCCCAGAGAAACCGGGGCTACTCTACTCTATAGCAACATCCCGGCAATCACAGAAAGTGAGCTACTTCAGGCCTCATCCGGGCTGGAAGATGGTAGGTCACCGGGACCAGATGGCATTCCCAACGCTTCAAGCATTGCCCGGGAAATTTATTGAGGTTTTTGAGACCTACCTGGAAGAGTAAACCTTTACGAAACGGTGGAAAAGGCAGAACCTGGTTCTAATCTCAACCGAACAAGCCGGCTGGCCAACCAAGTTCGTAACGTCCCATTTGCTTGCTGGATACCACGTGGAAACTCTTTGAGCGGGTTATTTTCTGTCTGTCAGCGGTACTGGAGGAGGAAGGGAAACTTTCGACAGTATGGCTTTCGTCGAGTGCGTTCCACAGTGGACGCAATCACTCTGGTCACTATCTTGGCAACGGACTCGCTCCGAAAGGGTACCTGCTGCGCTGTGGTGACATTAGACATGAGGAACGCTTTCAACTCCGCTAACTGGGAGTGCATCCACATCGCGCTGCAAAGAATGGGTGTGCCCGACTACCTCGCAGGAATCATCAAATACAATAATAGTGAACGAAGGAGTATGCGATAACAGCAGGAGTTCAGCAGGGATCAGTGTTAGGTCCCCTACTGTGGAACATAATGTACAATGCCATCCTGAAGCTTCCCATGCCTAAGTGAGTGACGGTGGTTGGTTTTGCAGACGATATCGCGGTGGTCTCGATCGGACTACGTTGAGATGTACGCTAGCGGGGCGATAACAACTATTAAACTGTGGCTGGAAACAGTAGGGTTTGAGCTCGCACACAATAAAACGGAAGCTGTACTGATTAGTAAACGGAGAAAAAAGGCGTCCCTCAAAATCAGAGTTGGGAGTTCAATCATAACATGCAAGCCCGCCGTCTCAAGACTGAACTATGGGAGATTCTCGTCGATGTGACCAACAGCAATTTGGTGGATCAAAGCATCCAGAGGTTGGAGTCCCTGAATAGGTGGCAACGCAGATGGGAAAACGCTGCCTCAGATCGATGGACGCATACTCTAATCCCAGCGGAATGGGTAAACATGAAGCATGGCGAGGTCAATGACTCAGTTCCTCTCGGATCTCGGAGGTTACCGGCAATATCTGCACCGCTTTAAATTAGATGACTCTCCCGAATGTCCCAGATCCAAGGGGGTAGTAGAGGATGCGAAGCATGTATTTTTTTAGTACCATAGTTATTTTGGTTTTTAGCCAGTAAAAATCTTGACATACCTCCTGCTTCGGCGGAGAATCTTATGAAGATTTCCCTCACACCTACACAAATAAAATGGTAAGTTGTCGAGAGTTACCAAACCCCTCGAACATTTCGCAATTTTTGTTCCTGTCGCACAGTCTCTGATTGCCCATAAAATGTTCTAAGCCTATGTTATCTGTTCCGACGTTGGCGTTGAGGTCCCCATAATAATTTTAATGACCTCTCTGGGAGCCTTATGGAAGATGTCGCCTAGTCGCTGTGAAAAAACGTCCTTTGCGGACGGGTTTACAGGTTCAGTCGGTGCGTAAGACTGATGCTGATTCTGATGTATTCTCGATTTGAATCTTGCTGTAATGATACCATCGGGAATAGGTTTCCGGTCAACAGGATTCCGTCGTCCGTTCGAGAGCTTGGTGATCAAGTCGCCTCCGAATCGAATCATTTTGTTTAGCTCAGTCCTAGTACAGCGATGTTGCATGCGGTCATTTCCTGTTCGACTTCTGTGACCCGTGCGTTATTACATTCGCCGCACATCGTCCGGACGCTCCCAAAAACCGATCGTGGTCCGTTCTTTATAGCCAAAAGTCGTGGCCGTTGAATCAGTCCGAGGTATCCGAGGTTTGTTTAATTTTTCAAGTGAAAGGTAGAACTTCATTTACGCATGGTAAATTATTGTGTAATTATACGATGTTTCCATAAAAATATTGACCATGTAGTTGGCTATGAGTTGTACTATGTATATGAACAGCAACTGTTAAAATTTGTATGGAAGTGTGCTTTTCTGTCCTGTATGTATTAGACGCAATAAAACGGACCTATACGTTAAGCGAATCAATGTCACCGAATTGTATTGTAAAACAAAAAAAAATATTTTAGATTACCGGGGAATTCTTAGCGGACCGTATTATACAGTTAAAGACAACATCGCATACAATCAGCGTGAGGAGCCGATCCACTCCTTATATATTGGTCGTATTCCGCCACATGTGAGTTGCAATTTTCGATTCGTTAAATAAAAAAAAAAGAAATTATAATCTAATTTTAATTATCACTCTTAGATGGCTGAAAGTGATTTAAGAGATGTATTCGCTACATACGGTGCTATCGAGTCCTTCTATACTATCACTCAGCCCTACTACTCTGGAAAGGATAACAGATACGGATTTGTTCGCTACGATAATGCCGAGTCTGCTTATGTGTAAGTGTTGGAAAATGTTTTATTTTATTATTATTTTTAAATGTGTTTGGTTCACATCAAACATGAAATTGTTTTACACATTGCAGTCACAGTCACCGTGATTTTTCTTACAAATTGTATGACTGCATGACGCAACATCTGGCGTGATAGTCTTCATCCACGGTAATAACAGATTAGCGGTGTGTAGCAAATACTTATGCCTTTCGAGAAGGCGTATTGCGGGATCGATTGAAAGCTGTCCATGCGTACTCACTAGGCAACACATTGAGGCGACTGGCAGGACTGACGACGTTTGGGCTATCGTGCCACATGATGATGACCAACTGCCAATTTGTAAGTGGAAATCTCGGTGACTGCGTCTGATGACTGACTGTATTGTGTGAATCCAATCATTATACGATACGCAGCATGGAGGCGTGTACTCCTCTTCGTTAAGTTAAAGAAAAAGATTCGGCTTTTATTTTATATGTATTTGATCTTTTTTCAGTGCTTTACGGAATAGAGTAACATTTGAACTGAAAGGTCGACCAATGGTCTTAATGCCAGCCGATCGTCAGCCCTAAAATGCCATTTTCTAAATCGGTCAAACATACAACACCACCAACACGACTCGAATTATAAAACATACAAAAATGTTTCCTTCTATATTTGGTTATCACAATAATTTGTCCTAATTTTGAAAAAAAAAAAAGATACTGAATTTGCTTGTTTTGATTGTGTAATTATACGATGTTGAAAGTATTTTATGTCTACTTTGTTTTATTAGTTAAGGTGTTTCGACACTGACTCCAATTGGCAGCTCGTCAAAAAAAAAACTGGCGTCAGCTCGTTCCTACTGCGACCGGGTCTACGAATCGGAACGACCCATGCTATCGACATGGCCAAGAGTCACAACGACGCCCTTCGACGCAAGAAGGAGAAGAAAACTATGTGTCGTCACATTCTTATCGTTTTTTCTCTCGGAGAGCAGTTTTGGCCCAGCTGCTCCTCACACTACTACTACGTGCCGGTGTCGAATCGAACCCAGGTGCATATATTTGCTCAGTCTATGGTATCAGGATTTGGGTTCACCTAACGAACTTCTCGGGACTTACCCATCATAATCAACGGCGACCAACTTATACAGCGAGTCGGTGTAGAAATAGAGAGCGATGCTCATCATCCAACCCTCAACAGCCGCCCAACCAAGGTTCCCAATCATCACCTTCCACCCAGGCAAACGCTGTACGACCAGTCCAACCAAGACCAAATTTGACCCCAGCTCCACGAACCATCGATGTTAACTACACCAACACAAAAATCGTCCAACTAAACTTCAATGGACTCCAGCATAAAATCGTCGAACTTACTTAATTCATGTACAGACACCACATCCAGATAGCGGCTGTTCAGGAGACTAAACTCAACTCCAACCATTCGCTCAGCTCACATGGGAACTATAAAGTCATCGGACACGACCGAAAAAACAATGCTGGAGGGGGTTTGGCCTTCCTAAATTACAACAATCTACCGTACAGCATCGTTGATGTCACTTCCGCCGATAACACCATGGAACAAGAAGCGATAACCGTCAAATCAGGAAATATTGACTTTAAAATCTACAACATTTATATTCCACCCGTCTCCAGCTGTCCCGCTAGTTACAAAGTCAATACTAAACGCCCAATATCGTCTTCTGCTTGGTGATTTCAACGCCCACCACGATCTATGGCACTGCAACCTCCACAATGACACCAGAGGTAACATCATCGCCGATCAGAGATTTCTGTCCAATAAACGACGATAAACCGACTCGTATCACTGGATCCTGCACTAGCTCACCTGATATTTCCACCAATCCTCACTATGTCTTCTGATCACTTACCAATTGTATGCCGTCCATCCCGACAAGAAAACGGACACAAACTTCAATAAAGCTGACTGGGTTCACTATCACCCCCCCCCCCGCAATGTACCCCTTCTTCTTCCTTGCCTCGTTCTTTATATCGCTCCATGGCGTCGCGTCGCTCGACCTGCGATGTAGGCACATCGCCCGTTATGGCGGTAATGTCTCATAATATTTCTACAGGCAGCTCTATCTTGGATCGTGTCATCGCCGAGACCAATACGTTGTTGTTGCAGTAATGAAATATACGTATTGATGAAAAACAACTTAGACGTATAATTCTCACTGCAGCCAAGAGATTCAGCTGGTCGCATTCCCAGCCTAAAACGCAACTTTCCAATATCCGCGGCTAAATTGGCTAAAACGAGGGATCAGCTAAGAAGGGCAGACCCTAGTGATCCACCCATTGGTAACCTTAACAATATCATCGTTAAACAAGTCAATGACCACAGGAGAGGTATATGGCACTCACACCTACGAAATCTTAATACCACTACAGGTGTGAGCAAACTATGGAACACCGTTAGAAACCTATCAAACCCCACTAAAACTCAAGGGAGGGTCGCTATCAAGTTTGGCAATTCTACCGTGAGCGACGACAAGAAATGCGCTAAACAGTTTATCAAACAGTTCGTCGAGCACCCACCCAAGGATAGACTCAAGCGCAAAATCACACGAGCCATCCGTAACACCAAGGTAGATGAATATCTTCAAATCACCACCACTGAAGTAGCCAATGCCATAAAGAACGCCAAAAATTCAAATTCAAAAGTTGCTGCAGTCGTGTCGAGGAAAATGTACCTTTAAAGTATCACTGCCACGATCAACCTTTCACTTAAAAAATTCATCATACCAGAGATTTGGAAGAGAGACCGTATCATTTCATTACCCAAACCTGGTAAATAACACTCTTTAGGAGAATCCTACCGCCCGATCACGTTTTTATCTCCTGGTGATACATAAAACACTTGCGACGCACATACAACTCGCCAATCACAAACACGGCTTCAGGAAAATGCATAGCCATAGCACCACCACTGCATTAGACCGAATCATGTCCAAGGTCTTTAGTGGAATGAACTAGCCAAGCCGTTTAAGCGTACCATCCTAGTGGCTTAAGATCTGTCGAAAGCGTTTGATCTTCGTAACTCATCCACACCGTCGCATATAGTTAAATGGATCGCAAACTACTTTGCCGGACGTCAATCCAGCACGGAGTTTAAAAATGGGCAATCTAAACTAAGAAGGATCAAACAAGGAGTACCACAAGGTGAAGTCCTATCCCCCAACTTGTTTAACCTCTACATGTCAGGACTTCCCACCCCATCCGAAGGAATCGACATAATATCCTACAACTGTACGATACTGACATCCGACAAGGATATTTCCGACATGTGCGACCTTATCAATGGTTACTTGGAAGAGCTCAACACCTTCTTCAATAGCAAGAATCTGAAGCTATCAGCGCCGAAATCCTCGGCCACCCTCTTTACCACATACAACCAGGAATACAACATACGGCTAGTATTAAATCCTCCTTGGCTAGACATTAAAGTAAATAATACCGAAGTCCCCACTGTCCGTCACTCCAATCGACAATCATGACATCTTTAACAGCCACACTGACAATATATGCGACAAAATGAAGAGTAGAATCAAGATCCTAAAATCTCTTGCTGGGGAACAGATAAGGAGACGTTAGTTACCACTTATAAACCCATCGGTGGTTCAGTGGTAAACTATGCAGCACCCATATGGACAAACAGTCTCTGCAACACCCAATGGAAACGGATTCAAACGTGCCAGAATATAGCTAAGCGTACAATTTTTGGATGTGTACGCATGACATCACAGGATCAGCTCCACCAAGAGACAAAGCTGCTAAATCTGAAAACTCATAACGAGCTCCTCGCTAAGCAATATCTTGTTGGCTGTTTTGTTATCGTAGTCAGCACCCGAATCACGATCTTATAGACAAAACCCCACCACCACGTCATGTAAAACGTTAAGGGACAAGGAAGGGGAAGTCCAAAGATTCAAAAGAGTTCCCCTCTATAACACCAACACCTACAAGGCTAGGCGGTTCTAAAGCAGTTGCATACAAGCGAGGTAATAAAAGCCACGAATGATCTATCTATAAACCGTGTCCTTCGCGCTCGACCACCGGATATCTCCAATGATGAACTACAGCTACCTAGAGCCACACGTACCACCTTGGCTCAGCTTCGCTCTGGATAGTTCTCCAGACTTAATTCATTTTGGTCCCGCATCGACATCGCCCGCCATTGCAGACATTTGTTCAGCGTGTGGTGCCAGGCCGCACAACGTGGACCACCTTTTCAATTGCACTGCCGCACTAGCGCACCTAACACCCGTTGTGCTTTGGGAAAATCCCATTGAAGTGGCAATCTTCGTAGGTCTTGAACTTGAGGAGAGGATACCAACCATTTATGAATAACGACACTAGTTCCCCCCCCCCCTTACCTGCGCCGCTACAACAACAACTAGCCAATAATTTCTCGGTCCTCCCAATTATTAATTCGATGCATGCACTCAGAAACACGAAGCTCCGCGTGTATATAACGATCCGTCCCGTGCTATGCTGTGGCTGCGAAACATGAACCCTCACCCCAAGCCTCCGAAACAGGAAACAGGACAGCTTCAAGCGAAAGGTCTTTCCGCGAATTTTCGGTACCGTTCGCGAGCCAGATCAATGGCGCATCCGGTACAACCACGAGTTGTAACAATTGTACCGATGAGCTAGAAGTATCGAAAATAGTAAAACTTCAATGATTGCCATGCGTGGGACATGTATGTACAACGAATGCACGATATTCGTATGACGAAGAAGGTGATGAACTGACATAGCATTGACGGAGCGAGAGCTCGCTGGGAGAACTCAGTAGGTGAGGAGGCCCACCAGAGCTTCCGAAACTGGAGGACAAGATCGTGTGACCGCGACAGTTGGAGGTCAACGATTCAGGCGGCCACATGGCGAAATTTAACTTCAAGCATGTGGCACTATCTAGCACGAATACAACAAAGAAATTCCAAAAAACTGTTTTTTTTTTCATTTAATTTTCCTCTTTAGAAACAAAACAATTTCATCATACAAAAAAAAAAGCAAACGACTGACTCTTCTCCAAAATTCACGAACTTGGCACATAACCCCACGGATCCAATTTCTGATTCATCAATGCTAGCGATGATTCGGCAATTTTCGACAAAGTCTCGGCCAATTTGTGTTTTGGGTAGACCGCGTAGAGTTGTCGTTGTTCCGATGCAATTTCGTCGGCCAATCGCAAACACCCCTTGTAGTCCTCGGACAGATGAAGGACCTTGTGCAACAGTAAAACTATCTCGGGAATGCAAACTTTTCGTAAATTCTCCATTTGTACAGTTCGATTTTCCCAGGCGGCCAAATCGTCGTCATGAATGTCTTTCATTGTGTCGGGATCGACCAGCCAACCCTTGTCGGGAAAGAGAAGGACATTGTAGAGCAAATCGCGGGTCACTGAAATGGAAGATCATGAAATGAGTGTGTTGAAGAAAAGTGTCAAGACCTTGCATACCTTGCGTCTGTTCGGCCAAATGACTTTTCCATCGCTCCAATTCCACTTTGTGCTGTTGCTCTTTGTGTTCGGACGCGATACGCTCGGTGAAGTTGCCGCTTTCCTTCGCCACCTGCGGCGGTTTCGGACGATTGTGGAACAGATGTGTCCACTCGTTGAAGCCATCAATCGCAGCCATATACGTCTGATGACAAAGATACTCCTTGATGCTGCACTCCTCCTTGCACGGCAGATTGTCTTTCGAGCCGAACGTGGCAATTGTCTGGCCAATGGAATCGGTCGGGACCATTTTAAATGCTCTTCGCATACACTCAACTTTGCCCTCGGCCAGAAACGTGCGTATCATGGCGTTGGCTTGCCACAGCAACTCGCCACGTTGTTGCGGATAGAATGTGAGCCATTCGAGGGCCAAGACTTTCTCCTCGTCCGTCGGTGAAATGGCCGTTTGAAGTTGTTTTTCAAAAGTGTCGGCCCGATTGCGAATCGTTTCGACCGTGTAGGTGGTGATGGTTTCTACGTCCAGTCCGCCGACAAGAGCCTCTTCGAGAGCGGCCTTCCGAGCCGGGGTTTCTTTGATGCATTCCAAATATTGTGAGTAGAGGAGAATTTGCAAATCGCCGGGCAGTGCTGCTGTGTAAAATGCCACCAATTGGGGATCGTGCATTTCGATTAGACATTCGACGTAGGATTTGATGACTCGATCGGCCACCTCCTCTTGACACTCCTTGCCCAGCTGTTTCATGAAGAGGACGACGTGTGTGAGGAATCGCAGCATATGCGGTCCGGGAATTTTCTCGTCCAACCATGCGCCGATTTCACGCATCATTTCGGGGATATCGTCAAGAATCAAATACTTCTGAATGACGTGCGTGGCATCGCGTGCCGTTTGTTTGATGGCGACATTCTTGTCCGCCGACAGCTCATCGAAAATCTGCTCCAACGACATTTTCCCGTTCCAATACTTGTCCGGCAACGGCAGATAGTTGCGCATACAACACGACCGGATTTCACTTTCCACCCGAATGTCGATTTGAACTTTGAGATAGGCCCACAAAAGATCTTCCCATGTCGAGCTCACCGGTCCGACTAGACTCTCCAAGTGTCCGCAATAGACGCCCGCAATAGCTCGCGTGAAATCGTCAAATTTCTTACTGTCCGCCATCATCCAGGCGCATTTTTTCCAGATGTCACGACGCGGATTGCCCTCGATGGGGAGCTTGTGATCGACATTGGACGATTCGTAGTTGGGATCTTCGTGCAGGCGCCATCCTTCGAGAATGGCCGCGCGCCATGGCTGACCACAATGCTCGCACAGTGCTTGGGCCTCTTCGATGCGACCCTGACGAATTTCGAGAAAGATTTGTTGCGAGAGACGTGCCTCGTCCTCGGTGTCCAAGTCGTGGAGAGGTTTTCGTTCACGGATTGGTGCGTCCGGGTCTAGGCTCGTCACCGTGGCACGCTTGCTTTCGAATGCCGTCTTTTCTGGATTTTTCAATTGGAGCAAAGTATTTTCCCAGGTTATGGTCCGATCAGTGAAGTGGCCAATTTGGAGGGTGTTGTTTTCCAGGGCGCACAATTCGAGCCAGTCGACAATCAGTTGGTATTCGCGCAAGTTGGCATTGTCTGGGGAAAGAGAGAACATTTTAATGAATGTGGAGAGCAAATTCAAATTTGATGCTACTTACTCGAATACAAATGCGTAATCACTTCCTTCTCCGAACCGTCTAACGGCGGCACGTCGCAATCCACGTCTTCCTTCTGCAACGTCGTCCGATCCTTATACAAACAATACAACAGCCGCCACGTATTCCGTTCATCCTGCAACCAAGCATTGCTCTCCAAACGATACTTCTCATTCACCTTCCGCCCGGACTTGACAATCTCATCCAACGTATCCGAGCACGCTTGAATCATATCCTGAACGACATCAAACACTTCCGAATCATTGGTCCGACTGTGAAGAATCTCCAAGAATTGCGAGTACAAAACTTCCGTCTTCTCCCTGGCCGCACTTTCGTCTGGCGCGCCGTGAAATCGATCCGTTTCCATAATCGAAGTGCCCAACAGCCGGCTCACTTGGCCAATTGATGTATCCAATGCCGTCGCACTGGATGTGTCCATAAGACGGTGAATTTCCGACGGTGACATGGTAATCGAGAGATCCATGTCCATTTTGCCGGCATTTTCATTGCGCGATTTTTGTTCACCGCCAGGAGTACGGATGAGACCGCGACGCGATATTGAAGTTTCGTGGAGGAGCGAACGATTCATGATTGTAAGATTTGAATGAAAAGCGTCACAGAGTTGAACTATTAATTCAAGAAATAATCACAACAAATCATAGTGCAAAGCGGGTGTATAACCTCGCCAACCAACGACAAAAACGGCGGCTCGGTTAAAACTTGACGTTGACATTTGTCCTATGGATGGTCGGCACCAAAATGAAATTCAACATAGGAATGTTGGGCCAGTGGAACACTCTCAGCTCCGTGTTTGCTCTGTTAATGCAATGTTACTTACAGCAGGTTTTGCTGGGTTTTGCACCAAAGCCACCTTCACTAGAAGCCGGGAAGCAGCAATACATGCACACAAAACGAGCCTATGAACATGTCGTATATACGTTGCACGATGCACTAACACAAGCACAGCGCATGTAAAAAAACCGTGTTTGCTCTGATAAAAATCGCGAAAACATGTGGAAAATTCACTTTTTGTCGGGATTTTGTTCTTTCACTGCATTCTAGACACTTTAATTCACGACACATTCCACTTTTCGCGACGAAAATCGACCGGGAACCAATACTTTTCGTGTAAAGTTTGTCGCGACCCAACCCGATTTGCCTTTACCGCAATGTAAATTTTCGATCTGAACAGGCCTATGATTTGGCGCTTAAGTATATGAACGTGTTCTGCTTCCGGGCTTTGTATAAAGATGGCTTTGTTTTGCACTTTCACTTTGCAATGCACTAAATTTGACAGCTTCACATTAGTTTAACAGCTTATCGCTGGTCTAGTCTTTCAGTCTTTGCTTTGGTTGCCGGCGACCTGGAAAATATTTTTTTATTTCCAATTTATTAGTGAATTGGAGGACTTTTGGGATCAATATGATTAAGACTGCGGTGAAATTAGCAGGTAAATAATGGTAGCGATTAGTTCAAAGGTTTTAGCTCGTTAGTAGCTTGAATGAATACACCCGTGGGCAATTTTTGTTTATGTCCACGAAGTAGTAGTTATGGGAGTTTCAGTTTCGGAATGATTGGCAAAAAAGGAATTTGTTGTTCCGATAAGGCTGCAATTTTGTTATCTTGCTGACATACCTGATAATTTGCTTTTAACAGAATAGTATTCATAGGAGGCGTAATTTTTCATGCCCTGTGGTGTGGCATGAGTCAAGGATAGTGCCACATTTTTTTCCGGCGGGTCGTAGAAGTCTGGAGTCTACCGACTGATGTAAAAGACGAGTCCATAAATTTACTTTTCTACACACTAGTGCCCAAATACACAACTTTTTTTCAGGAAATGTACAACAATTAAATGTCTAATAGACGTTCACGCAGGAATAAGTGCCACTACCTCTGCTATGCAGCTGAGTGATCCCAGGGCGAATTTAGTTCGTGTCAGAGCTCGACGGATTCCGGGGGTAAGCAATATGAGGCAGTCCAACTATACTGTGGGGAAGCTGAGGGTTGTGAGCTGGAACGACGGTTCCATGACGTCCAGGAATGAGGAGATAAAAGATATAATGTAGCGAAGAAAAATAGACATGCCCCTACATAAGTAAAATAAGATGCGATTAAGGACGAGTTCTATAACCACTCTTCGACTCGGTTCCATCAAACGACGTCAAGGTGCTGGGAGACTAACGCCACAATTGGAAACGAAAGCTGGCATAGGGGAACTACCTGAGGTCGCAGCCTCCACGATAAAAGCAACAACAATGGTCAGCGTCTTCGCGAGCGGCAGAAACCTGGTCAAAAGCTCTTCATGTTTCCCTTATCGACGCATCCTTAAGCAGACCTGGAAATCCCCAGATGAACCCACCGTGAACCAGATCGACCTCGTACTTATCAGCAAGAGATGGGCCTCGAATGTCTTAGACTATTTGGGGAAGACGACCTACAGGTGCAGAATCTCTTCGGTGCACCCAACGAGAATCAACCCTACCAAGATCTTTGAGGTTGACAATTTGGTCGATGATGCCACGGGGCGGCTGCGTATACCACCGCACTTGAGGAAAACTGTCGCCCATGCTTAATAACATCAGCAATTCAGGCATTCATAGATTCTGGGAGGAGCTCAATGACAGCATCAAAGGAATTGCAGAGATCGTGGGGTATAAAGCCCGGCGAAGACGAATAGACTGGTTCTTCTTCTTCTTGTAGCGGTGCAGAAAGGTGTGAAACCTCTGTGCATCTATGTGGGTACAATTTATGGTTCGTCAATGTTTGTGTCCGTGAGGTCTAAGGACAAAAACATCTGCTGCGATAGGGTTTCCCACAGCGATATAGGGGTAAGATCAGTGGGCGCAGCGGGGCATTGAAACAAGTGACCCACATCATGAGGAGTACCATTGCAGTTTGGACAGATGTTTTGGATGTCCGGGTTTATGCGAGAAAGGTACGAATTAAGGCGTGAACAAAAGCCCGACCGAAGTTGAGCTAGTGTTACTCTGGTGGCTCTCGGGAGCCTAATCTCCTCTGGCGAAATTGGTGGTGGGCGCTCTGAGAGGACTCTATTCGCACCTAAACTCGCGATAGACCGATTCACTTCTTCAGTGTGGATCGCTGCAATGGCGGCTCGGTATGTAACTTCATCGTAAGGGTACCGTTTGTATCCCTGAACCTCTCTCTCAAGGTATCGTAAACCACGCCGGACGGAATTCGGTCCATGAGATGATTATTGGGATGATCCTCACGGTAGCAACCAACAAGATACTGTTTTGAGAGTAGGAGATTGTGATCACGTATTGGCATCAATTTTGTCTCTGATGTAAGTGATCCTGGGCAGACATCAGAAGGCAACCTGTCGCGATGCGTAGAGCGGCATTTTGGCAGACCTGAACTTTGGACCAGTTTGTGTCACATAGACTATGTGTCCAAACTGGGGCTGCATAATCAGCGGCCACTCGACCCACCGCTTTATAAGTAGCTAGCATGGTTTCTTTATCTTTGCCCCAGGTGCTACCAGCTAGAGCTTTTAGGATGTTGTTCCTACTGCGCATTTTTTCACAGACTGAAGCTGCATGATTCGCAGACGTCATCATGTTCTCTAGGTGAAGCCCGAGAATTTTGGGGTTTTTAACAGTAGGAACAGAATTGTTGCCAATACGTATATCCATCTCCCATCTGATGTCCTCCCACCAAGTGGTTAGAAAAGTCGCAGAAGATTTGGACGCAGAGATGGTGAGGTTTCGGCTTTGGAAAAATGCCTGTAATCGTCCTAGATAGCGATTAATTCGGAGGCGCATTTCATCCTTATCATTCCCTGTGGCGAGTACGGTGCAATCGTCAGCATAGGAAATCACCTCGATTCCTTCAGGTGGTGTGGGAAGGCCGGACATGTAGATGTTGAACAGAGTGGGGGAGAGTACCCCTCCCTGTGGAACACCTAATTTGATTTTCCTAAGCTTAGAACGTTTGCCTCGAAACTCGGTGAAGGAGTGCCGACCAGCTAGATAATTGGCAATCCAACGGATCTCTTGTGCAGGAAGATGCATATTCAACAGGTTTGCTAGGAGCATTGAATGATTGACCTTATCGAATGCACTTGATAGGTCTATTGCCACCAGAATAGTTCTGTGACAACGACTGCGTTGATTTAGCCCATCACGAATGCGTGTAGTGATCGCATCGAGGGCAGTGGTGGTACTATGCATCTTCCTGAAGCCATGCTGGTGAGGTTCTAGCTTCGCATGTGCAACAAGAGTGGGGTGAATAAGGGCCTCCAGCGTCTTTGCGACAGGAGAAAGTATCGTAATGGGGCGGTAGGATTCCCCGAGATTTGCGCTCTTCCCTGGCTTGAGACAGGGAACAATTCGACCTGTTTTCCAGATTTCAGGGATGGCAAGCGTGGACATCGACAAGTTAAAGGCGGCCGTGAGATACTCAATGGCTGGAAGGTCGAGATGTTTCAACATGGTCATCGAAATGCCATCTGGTCCGAGGGCCTTGGAGTTTTTAGCATTCTCGATGACTTTTTTAACCTGGTCCGCTGTAAAAGATGGTATGGTGTCAACATTCCGGCTGCGAATCCGTCTTCTAATTTTGCGCTTGAGGCCGTCAGACTTGGGATGTTCAATAAATTGTTTATTGAACAGGCTCGCACACTGAAGAGGATCGCAGGTTTTTGTGTTGCCAAATTCAATGGCGTTGTTGCCCTTTTCTTTCCGAGGATTAGAAAGGGCGCGGACGGTAGACCATAATTTGCTGACACCTTCATTGAGGTTACATTCATCGAGGTGTTGGTTCCATTCCGCCCTCCTATAGTCTTTAACTTGTGGGTCAATTTCGGAGTTAAGCTCCTGAATTCTGGGATCATCAGGGTGAGCGCTTCTAAAAAAACAAAAAGAAACTCCGGCGAGTATCTAATAAGTTAATTAGACGTAAAAAAAACGCAAATATTTTGACGAACAGTTGCAGCAAATAGACCAAAGATTAGTAAGTAAGAGGAATAGACAGGGGTAAAAAGTTATCAATAATATCAAGAACGACTATCAACCCAGGAAAAGGATGGTAACATCATCAGCGACATCGAAAGCGTCAACAAACGATGGGCCTCGCATTTTGAAGAGCTCCTTAATTCACCATCAACCTTCTTCTTCTTCTTCTTTTAGCGGTGCAGAAAGGTGTGCAACCGCTGTGCATCTATGTGGATTCGAGTTATGGTTCGTCGATGCTTTCGTCCGTTATGTCAAGGGACAAAAACATAGCTGCTGCGATAGGGTTTTCCCACAGTGAGATAGGGGTTAAGTCAGTGGGCGCAGCTGGGCATTGAAACAAGTGACCCACATCGTGTGGAGCGCCAGCGCAGTTTGGACAGATGTTTTGAATGTCCGGGTTAATGCGAGAAAGGTACGAATTGAGGCGTGAACAAAAGCCCGACCGAAGTTGAGCTAATGTCACTCTGGTGGCTCTCGGGAGCCTAATCTCCTCAGGCGAAATGGGTGGAGGGCGCACTGAGAGGACTCTGTTCGCACCTAATCTCGCAATAGACCGACTCACTTCTGCAGTGTGAATCTCAGCGATGGCAGCTCGGTATGCATCATCGTCGTAAGGGTCCCTCTTGTATCCCTGGACCTCTCTCTCTAGGTCTCGCAAATCACGCCTGACATGTCGTGGTGGAGGAATTCGGTCCATGAGACTGTTGTTGGGATGATTCTCACGGTAGCAACCAACAAGATATTGTTTGGACAGTAGGAGATTGTGGTCACGTATTGGCATCAATTTTGTCTCTTGATGTAAGTGATCCTGGGCAGACATCAAGAGGCAACCTGTGGCTGTGCGTAGAGCAGCATTTTGGCAGACCTGAATTTTGGTCCAGTTTGTATCACATAAACTATGTGACCAAACTGGGGCTGCATAATCAGCAACTGCTCGACCCACCGCTTTGTATGTGACTAGCATGGTTTCTTTATCCTTGCCCCAGGTGCTACCAGCTAGTGCTTTTAGGATTTTATTCCTACTGCGCATTTTTTCACAAACGGATGCTGCGTGATGAGCTGACGTCATCATGTTCTCTAAATGGAGCCCGAGAATTTTAGGATTTGCAACAGTAGGAATTGGATTGTTGCCAATACGTACATCAACCTCCCACCGACAATCCACCGACCAGGTGGTAAGAAATGTCGCAGAAGATTTAGACGCGGAGATGGTGAGGTTTCGGCTTTGGAAGAAAGCCTGTAATCGTCCTAGATAGCGATTAATTTGGAGGCGCATTTCATCCTTATCCTCCCCGGTGGCGAGTACGGTGCAATCGTCTGCGTAGGAAATCACCTCGATTCCTTCCGGTGGTGTAGGAAGGCCGGACATGTAGATGTTGAACAGAGTGGGGGAGAGTACCCCACCCTGTGGAACACCTAATTTGATTTTCCTAAGCTTAGAACGTTTGCCACGAAACTCAGTGAAGGAATGCCGACCAGCTAGATAGTTTGCAATCCAACGGATCTCTTGAGCAGGGATATGCATATTCAGTAAGTTAGCGAGAAGCATCGAGTGATTGACATTGTCAAAAGCACTCGTTAGGTCAATTGCCACAAGAATCGTTCTGTGGCAAGGACGTCTGTGGTTTAGCCCATTACGGATGCGTGTAGTGATCGCATCGAGGGCTGTGGTGGTACTATGCATTTTCCTGAAGCCGTGCTGGTGAGGTTCTAGCTTAGCATGCTTAACAAGAGTGGGGTGAATAAGGGCCTCTAGCGTCTTTGCGACAGGTGAAAGTATTGTTATGGGTCGGTAGGATTCACCGAGACCAGCGCTTTTACCCGGTTTGAGACAGGGGACAATCCGTCCTGTTTTCCAGATTTCAGGGATGGCAAGCGTGGACATCGACAAGTTAAAGGCTGCTGTGAGATACTCAATGGCTGGAAGGTCGAGATGTTTCAACATGGCCATCGAAATGCCATCGGGTCCGAGGGCCTTTGAATTTTTAGCATTCTCAATGACTTTTTTAACCTGGTCCGCAGTATACGATGGTATAGTGTCAACATTTCTGCTGCGAATCCGTCTTCTAATTTTACGCTTTAAGCCATCGGACTTGGGATGTTCAATAAATTGCTTATTGAACAGGCTTGCGCACTGAAGGGGTTCGCTGGTGCTCTTATGGCCAAATTTGATGGCATTATTGCCCTTTCCTTTCCTAGGATTGGATAGGGCGCGGACAGTAGACCATAGTTTACTGACACCTTCATTGAGGTTGTAGTCATTTAGGTGCTCGTTCCATTTCGCCTTCCGATAGTCTTTTACTTGTCGGTTGATTTCGGAGTTAAGCTCCTGAATTCTGGGATCACCTGGGTGAGCGCGTCTGATGTTATCTCGTTCATCGGCTAATCTGGCGGCACTGGTAGGGAAATTAGGTCGAACTTTCGGGATACGTCCAGCAGGAATAAAACGTGCCGCTGCTTTTGCAATGACGTTCCTAATATTTCTTTCGGCCTTATGAACGTTAGTTGGTGTGGGTAGCTCGATGAACTTCGCCGACGAGTATGCTTTGAACCCCTCCCAATCGGCTTTCTTGTGATTGACAAACGTTCGCTTCTCAGACTTAGTCAGGTTTGCTGGTTTGTCAACTCTTATTATGATTGGGAGGTGATCGGACGAGAGAGCAGTGTGCGTCTCCCATCGAGTAGCACTGATTAGGCTGGCACTTACAATAGTTAAGTCAGGAGAGCTACTGCAAGTGCCTGTGACTCGAGTCGGCGAGTCTTCATTGAGTGGACAGAAATCTGAGGCGTCTAGAGATTCGGCAATAGCTATACCCCTGGCATCGTTGTTGAGGTCAGAATGCCAGAGCTCATGGTGCGCGTTAAAGTCACCAAGAATGATCCTGTGCTCTCCAGATAGGAGAGGACCAATATCGAAACGATAGCCAGAAGGGCAACTAGAGTGTGGTGGAACATATACATTAACCATCAACCTCCCCCACAGAGGCAGCTTTTGAGCAGTTAGCAGAACCAGGCCCTCCCGTTCAACCCCCTACAGTAGAGGAGGTGAGTCTCGCCATACAATCGTTTCAACGATTTCAACGGGCGTTGTCGAGATCCCAGCAGAACTGCTGAAGCACGGTTGAACGTGCCTAACGCTAACCAACGCTATACATGTGCTACTGCTGAAAATATGGAACGATAAGCTAATCCTCGGAGATTGACGCAAAAGCATAATCTGCCCAATCCACAAAAAGGGTGACAAGCTGAAGTGTGAGAATTACAGAGGCATATCACTAGTTTGTACGGCCTATAAGATTTTATCGAAAATTCTGAAAAAGAGAATTAATCCGTACGCAGAACGAATCATTGGCGAGTATCAAGGCGGCTTCAGACCTGGTCTTTCAACGACCGATCAGCATTTTACCGTGAAGCTATTACTCCAGAAGTGCTGGGAATATAACGTCGACGTATACCAAATCTTGTCTTGTCGACTTCAATCAGGCATACGCCAGTATCGATCGAAGTGTACTGTACATCATATTGCTGCATTTTGGTATACCGGTAAAGCTAGAGCGACTCATAAGGATGACCATGACTAATACCGGCTCGCAGGTCAGAGTGCAGAACCGACTCTCTGACGTATTTGAAACTCGTACTGGACTCAAGCAGGGCGATGGGCTGGCGCCGACGCTCTTCAACCTTGCTTTGGAGTATGTAATTCGAGCCATGAATATGGACAGCAGCGGAACGCTACTCATCAAATCGACTCAATTAGTAGCGTACGCCGACGACATTAACATCATGTCTCGAAGGTTGGGTGATGCGGAAAGCCTTCTGCATAATCTCAATAACGCCATGATACAATCATAAACAAGGACGCCAGTAAATTTAAGCATCACAGTGGGGGACTTCAATATCGAGTATGTAGACAACTTCAACTACCTAGGTTGTAACTTATCAAAGGACGCCAACGAAACCAACGAAATTAAGCGACGGATACAACTAGCCAATAAGACATATTTCTCGGTCCTCCCAATTATTAACTTGAAGCATGCGCACAGGAACACGAAGCTCCCCGTTTATAAAACGATCATACGACCCGTGCTATGATATGGCTGCGAAACCTGGACCCTCACCCAAGCCTATGAAATTTTGCTGGACAGATTCGAACGAAAGGTCCTTCGGCAAATTTTCGGGGCCGTTCGCGAGCGAGTTCAATGGCACATCCGGTACAACCACGAGTTGTATCAATTGTACGATGAGCTGGAAGTATCGAAAATCCTGAAGCTACAACGTTTGCAATAGACGAGCCATGTACAACCAATGGACGAAGATGAGGTGATGAGCGCACAACGATTTGAGCGAGGTTGCGTGGACGACCGAGAGCTCGCTAGGAGAACTCCGTAGGGTAAAACGCCCACCAGCTGCTGAATTTCCGAAACTGCAGGAGAAGGTGACGTAACCGCGGCAATTGGAGGTCAACGATTCAGGCGACCAAAGCCCGACGTCGGGCTATCGTGCCACATTGATAATGAACTCTCTTTCTCTCGCACAGAAAGTAGAAAAAATGCAGTAAAATCAGAAGATGTCCGATCCCTGACACTAGAGCGATTGGGTTTATGTCACGGACCGACCCATGCTTCTCAAGTATGACCAAGAATCCCTACAACTCTCCCCTACTGGAGAAACAAAAAAAAAAGCAACACACATCACTCGCTCAGTTTTTATCTCTATGAAGCAACCTTGACCGGCCCAGTTGCTCTGAATTTCACTCATACGCACCAATATCGGAATAAATCATGGTCCACGGATCTGCTGTGTTGGCGGCAAAAATATTTACACAAACGTTCAGTCATCTGTGCAATGTTCGTGCTGAGGCGAATGGTGCCATCTAAAATGCCAACGAACGGATTAGAACCTTGTGGAAATAGCGGAGAACGGTCGTGACTTCTTAGCAACAAACCAACCACCAGCTACTCCGGCAGTTTCTACTCGTTTCGCTACAGCACAAAATAATTTACCACCACCACAATTTGTCGTAGACTATACTGCCACCAGAATAGTACAGATGGAAATTTCTTCATCCAGTGAATGCACTCACTTTCAGAAACCCAACACGAGGGTCACAACTCTAGCTGGTTGACTTGATTAACAAACTGCAATAACCTCGAGTCCAACGCCTTGATGGGCAGAGACCATGGACATACCCATGCCCGAGGTACACTATTCGCTAAAGACTTTTCTATAGCAGGTGTGATCCTCCTTCGGCCCCTAATGATTAAGCCTAATGCAAAATTCAGACGTGCATATCCCAGGCTTGTTTGACCACTGCTTTTTACATCCGGGCGGCCGGCCCCTTCAATTTGATTCGGGCCGTGTGGTCATCAATCCACAAACTAGTTAGATATAGGCGCGTAGTCATTTTCCAGCAAGGCCATTCTCCCTTACTAGCCCCTTCGAGGCCAGCTCCGAAGGTCACACGATTAAACATATGGTGACTACTCCCCGCCAAGGAACCACCTTTATCGTGCTCGGCCTATATATGCCTTCCCTCCCGTAAATTATAGGAGGAGGTCAGTCATGCCAAGGGGTACCCGTACATAACTAGGGAGCTCAGAAACGTTATCGCCCGAATGGTCTTTGTACAGATCCACGCCATGGCGTATCAACCATACCAGGGACCACCCTGCGCTCCCAGGCACGTGGTGTCGCAACTCACCAACAATTTTTGTGTCCCACTACACAGCCGCGCTGTGTCACAAGGACACAGATCCAATACACAGCGGTAGATCAAAGCTGTTCCTGGATCGATTCTCAAGCTTTTTGGCATAAAAGGATACAAAACAAGAAGTGACGCTGAATCATGCGAGCCAAAAAAAATGTCAGTGCAGCATATGGACGAAAATGGTAACTATGGTTAGGCTCCGTATCAACAAGTGGTAGTGCTGCAGTATTAAGTGTAAGGCACTCGTCCAAATATTGCATTTACGGTAAACGCTGTTGTTGCTTCAATACCCCCGAGGGAAAGCTACATTGCTGTCAAACGTATTCTTCGATATCTCAAGGGAAAAATCAGTACTAGCGGTTCAAGATTTTTTTCTCTCTCTTAAATAGAGAGGGCTCGGCTGCTCTGGGCCGTTGAAGTAACACTGGTTAGCTCCGGAATAATTTTATCGAAGAATTGGCTGTCTTAGGGGCATTTTAAAGACAACACAGACATCCATGGTCTCAGTGGGATTCGAACTCATGCTCCGGCCACCCAGAGACAGAGTGCCATATCTACCACTGAGCCACAGAAAGCTCGAACTATCGAATTCTCCGCGCTACGGTAGGTGTCGAATTAACTGGATATTCGGACTTGAATTCGGCATCTGGGATTGACAAACGTCGCTCGTTGCTAATGTTTTCACATTCAGCGACGGTATGAGATGACCCAGATTGCGTGGACGACAGATAGCTCGCTGGAAGTACTGAGTCCTAGTGAATCTGCAAAACATCGACTCGTGAGATTTTTTATATAACGCCTGACGGTAAGCAATGGAAGGATATTAAATAGGTCGGTTTACCTCGGATAGCAATGATGCGGAGTGAGACGCGACGCCATCGAGCGGTATAAATACCGAGGCAAGGAAGAAAAAACCTCGGATAATCCCATAAAATAAAGCTTCTTTCGCTATTCACTATCCGGATGCCCCTTTTCATTAGATCAAACACTGATTTTTAACTATTTTAAAAATTCCTTTGGCGAACAAAAAAGGTGCTAGTTAAAATCAATTTTGCTCTTGCATTCCAGGTTCGCCTCTATGCAACTTTCTCAGACACAACTTCTCCACGTCAGCACTAAGGAATGCTTCACCACACACGGCAATTCTTATGCTCAATATGGGTGGACCTCAAACAACGGATCAAGTTGGTGACTATTTGCTACGCATTATGACCGATCGCGATATGATTCAATTACCGGTGCAAAGTAAATTGGGACCGTGGATTGCACAACGCCGTACGCCCGAAGTTCAAAAGAAATATCAAGAAATCGGCGGTGGATCGCCAATTCTGAAATGGACTAATTTGCAAGGTGAACTAATGTGTAAAGAATTGGATAAAATTTCACCGGAAACAGCGCCACATAAACACTATGTTGGCTTTCGGTATGTAAATCCGTTGACGGAAACTACACTGGAGCAGATTGAAAAGTAAGTGATTTTGCACAATTACATTCAGGATACATTAAAATTGCATGCTGATGGTTGCTTCTTGTATTTACAGAGATAATCCTAAACGTGTTGTAATTTTCTCGCAATATCCACAATATTCTTGTGCAACAGCCGGATCCAGTTTTAATTCCATTTACACTCACTATAAGAAGAAGTATGCTCAAAACTCATTCTAACTGTACATTTTGTATGACGATTAACATATTCACGATTTCCTATCAGGAACTTTCCATCGCATGTTAAATGGAGTGTA
Source organism: Microchrysa polita (assembly GCA_949715475.1). Taxonomy (NCBI): domain Eukaryota; kingdom Metazoa; phylum Arthropoda; class Insecta; order Diptera; family Stratiomyidae; genus Microchrysa; species Microchrysa polita. Next base: position 7,904,327 of record OX454421.1, read on the forward strand.
ATTGACCGTTGGTCTACACACCCACTCCTGGTCAAAGTATTTGCGGAACGCATAAAGGACGAACTAAAACACTTTCCAGCCGAAAAACGTGATGATGTTGTCATCCTATTTTCAGCGCATTCGTTGCCGTTGCGAGCCGTTAATCGTGGCGACGCATATCCGTCGGAAGTTGGTGCCACTGTGGAGCTGGTTATGCGAGAGTTGGGCTACTGCAATACTCATTGTTTGGTTTGGCAATCTAAGGTTGGGCCGTTGCCTTGGTTGCAGCCTGCTACAGATGATGCCTTGAAGGTTAGTAGTGCTTGGTCCAATAGTCAAAAGTAAAGAATTAAGCGTTAATTTCATTTTTGGGTAGGGATTTGTTAAACAGGGAAAGAAGAATTTTATTTTGGTGCCTATTGCATTTGTCAATGAACATATCGAAACATTACACGAATTGGATATCGAATATTGCGATGAATTGGCCAAGGAGGTATTTATTTCTTTGTTATTTCTTGGCTTATTCGGAACTTCGTTGAATAAGAAAATTCAAAGATGATACAGCTACTTTACTGTGGAGAGTGCAGCTGACTCTTATTTTATATGAAAGTCCGAATAAACCGATAGCGTTGTACCGTTTTTACAGAAAATCAAATTTTAATCACACCCGATTGTATTTCAGATTGGCATCGAACAAATTCGCCGAGTGGCCACTCCCAACGATCATCCCATTTTCATTCAAGCTTTGGGTGATATTGTGGCCAAACACTTAAAGGATGGCAAGCCATTGAATCCGAAATTCTTAAGTCGATGTCCGAAATGTGTGAATTCACGTTGTATGGAGAGCAAGAAGTGGTATAAAGCTAATATGAGTGCCTAATTCATCAGAAATATCAGCGAGAATGATATAAGATATTAAATTGAGTCGAATCGCTATCTAGTTAATGTGATTTTTCCTATCACACTCACTGTGTGGAATTGTGTGTGTGTGTTGATGCACAAAGTGTGTTCAATGCATAGTTAATTGTTTTCATATACATGTAATGGTATGATATTTTTTTTTATACGTGCTGGTAGTGGCAATAAAATTATGATAATAACTGAGTTGATAATCAGGTGATTTCTTGGGATTTTTGTTATATTTCCCCTATACTAATCATGGTAGCGTAGTCTGGCTGGTGTAGTAGTTAGTGAACGAACCTTCGGTGCACAGGGTAATGGGTTTGAGGCTCACCGTAAACGTATTCAGTTTATGTTCTTTTTCGAACTCACGAACCATGTGACGGACTATGATCTCACTCAGATGTTAAACGAGTACCCATTTTGGGGGACAAATAACACTGCTGAGCGTGCTGTTTGTCTCAACACATAAAAAAAGCAGTTAAGATCTTGGAAATTGGGTGTAAACATCTGCGGCCTTAGTCCAACGTTGGATTGTCCCGCCTGTTATTTTCATTTTTAATTATGGTAGTGGCAGATCGGATTTGTCCAAATTCGGCGTTTGTAACTATAGAGCCATCATGTCGACGAAATGATATCTAACGGTAAATAAAAAAAAATTGCAATTACAACGTTGGTTTCGCAATCCTCAATTCCCTAAGAGATTCAATTTGTGGCCGCCCTAACAATAATTTCAACATACCAAGTACGAAAAAAAAGAAAATTTAGCAGCTCGTCTGTTGCAGTTGCAGACGTCGATATCAATCTGATAGATGCGATCAAGATCAAGAACATCATGGGTAGCGTGTTTGCGTCATACATACGATTATCAAAAGGTCCAAAAAAAAGTTGTACTTTTAAAGACATTTTTTCTCTTTTCTGAACATATTACAGGAAAATTTAAAACATAACCACAGATAAGAAAAACTACCAGATGTCTTATCGGTATTTTGGAGCTTAAAATTCTTCAGCAGTGCCATCTAAGTTGGAACAATTCAATTAAAGTCCAAAAGCTCGTTTAAAGCAATGGTTCGTGTCTACAAACCATACTATCCACATCAAAAGCAGCCAACAGATGGACGACATAGAGCCTTTACGAGCTAACCTCTTTCTGAAATTTGTGTTTTGTCGCATGTACCTACCTATATGTATTCAAATGCGCTGCACTTGGATGCGCGAGTAGAACACACCAGTCCGCATCCAGCCACACATGTAGATCGAATGTCGAATGTAACGAACCATCTCAAGACCATAAGTAGAAGGTCGAAGCGTATCTTTGAAAAATGTTCGAGCAGTGTTTTAGAAGAGAACGATATGTGTGTAGTGTGCATGTATGCATAGCAGTTAGAGATTTAGGAAATGATGCATGCACCGAACCACGGTAGGCGCAACAGGGCGGCGGCGGAGTCCGAGCAAATGATTACCCAAAAGGATCGAGAACAATTTTCTGTTAGAGATACCTATTACAGAGAACTATTTTTTTAATTGTTGTATCTTTTGATTTAATTAATTGTACATACTTATTTAAAATGGAAATTGTAGGAATGTTGTTGTTTGCATATAATAAATTCGGGAATAATGAAATCAGTCATAGATTTATAGAATCAAAATTTATAGATTCGAAATCCGTTTTTTAATTTTATTTATTTTTAATTTTGCTAATACCCATACTCTAAAATTTTTATACCGTTCGATTTCTAAGTGAAAGGGTATATTACGATACTTTGTCATGGAGTTTGTAACGCAGTCTCAGACTATATAAAAGGGTATATAAATTGATCAGTATGACGAAGGAAGTCGATTGGACGATTGTGCGTCTGTCTGTCTGTTGCAATGCGTGCAGTGCTTATTTCTATTGCAGACTGTTGTTGTTGTATTTTTGGATCACCAAAATCGGACAATAGGGTCATGGGCACGCAATACAAAACCCAACTCCAAAAAGCATTTTTTATAAGAAAACCTTTTTCATTTATACACGATTTTCAAGCTAAGTTTACACGCATATGTATGTATTTCTAAATAAACATCGAAACAAATAAAAATGGATGGAATAGGACCATGACATCCAAGCCTATCCCCTCGAAATTATGTTCTTCTAAGTCATTTTGTTATTTGTTCACAAATTCTAATCAAACCTTACATCGAAACTACAAAAACAAACAGAATCCTACTGTGGAGTCAAGGTAATCAAGGGCCATACAGACCCAATCTCCCCAATCTGAGATTTTTTGTTACCTGTGTACCTATCCTAACAAAGCTTCACACAAATATTGTCCTACCGACGTCACCGATACTATAGAAAAGATGGAAGATGGAGCTGTCATTGAAACCACACCCACAAAGCAAGTTACAATAATTGCTTAAGAACGGACGGAATCCGAATTTAATCCATTAGAAGACAGTTTATCTTTTTGGCGTATGAATGTACTCGTCGAGTCCTTTGATTTGAGTACCCATATGTTCATCGCCGATCAAAACTAAAAAGTCGACTTTTTTCAACTCTTCGGGACATCCTGTTATCTTTTCTTTATCAACTTCTAAAGCAGGAGCTCCCAACCTGTGCGTCGCGACTCCCTGGGGCGTCGCGAGGAAATCTTAGGAGCGTCGTGGGACGCCCACCATACCGGTCGCCTTCACACACCAAATTGCTGAGTATCGTACCCAAAGACAAATTATATTTACTAAAATCCCTTCGCGATAAAAAGATAAGACACTGGTTATTAAGGTCCATCTAGACGTGTCGCCAAATGGCGACACGCGCAGCCAAATGGATGTTGTCATTCCATCCAAACGTGTCGCCATTTGGCTATGCGTCCAGTTTTGATATTCAATATGGCAACTCAACCAACCGCTTTGACAACCGCTTGTCAAATTCATAGTGACAATTTTGCAACTTTTCTTCGTTCTTTTGTGTGAAATTGAATAATTCTTGAATGGCCGTGTAATAATTCAAACGCGCAGAGTCCGATTTTGATAATTAAATTTAAAAAAATCACCAAAATGAAATTTTGGTTATGTCATTTTTTGGCTGCTCGTGTGGATGCTAAGTAGCAGCCAAATGGCTGCACGCGATGCCAGTTTTTGGACGCGTCGCCATTTGGCGACACGTCTAGAGGGACCTTTAGGTTGTACCGCCACAACAGCATTTATGACGAGTTTGTAGTGAAAACTTTGTCGTTGATTTGGTGTGAAAAAGGTAGAAACAGGAACGAGACCCCCATATTCTCAGAATTTGAAACCACACTTGTATTCACCGGTACAAAGTAAAGACAGAGACACACTCATTCTGTTAAATATTTCAACACCTGCTGCTAAAAACATATCACCAGAATTAAGCCTAGTGATAGACATTACTATTACAGTTGTAAACTTCATTTAATCAAGACCCGTGAAGGTAAGGTTCTTTCGTCAGCTTTGTCAGGACTTGGGAGCTGAGCACACATGCTTACTGTATTATTGGGTGCCAAGAGCAAATGTTCTATCACGGGTACGGGTATACGCATTAAAAAATGAATTTATGAGTTTTTACTGACGGAATCCCATAATGATGCTGAAAAGTTTCAAGACACTGACTTCTTAATAAAACTCGCATATCTGTGTGATATATTTGAGAAATTAAATGCTCCTAATAAGTCATTGCAAGGAAACGAAACACATATTCTTCAACTTTCAGATAAAGTTTCAACATTTTTCAAAAGAAGCTGCTTTTTTGGAAAGGAAAACTGGAGGAGGGACAGGTAAATTGTTTCCCAGTTTTACAAGGCTCGCTGCAGGAAACATCTATTAGTAATTTAAGTCCAAACTTAAAGTTTACATTTATCCGACATTTGGTGACTTTATAAAGGCATTTTGAACAGTATTTTCCTGATAAGTTTGAAGAATACAATTGGGTTAGAGATCCATTTCAATCGACTCCACCTCCATCTTCACTTCCTACTGCCGAAGAAGAGTAACTACTGTTAGAGCTATCATGGTGATACCAGCTTAAAGTTACGGTTCGACAAACACAAGCTTTTTGAATTTTGGGCCAACGTATCGTAAGAATACCCTGGGCTCAGCTCGACTGCTTTGAATATTCTTTTGCCATGCGCAACATCATATTTGTGTGAAACTGGTTTTTCTGCCAATGCAGCCATTAAATCAAAGTACACGTCAAAACTTAATTTAGAAAAAGAGGTAAGAGTAGCAATTTCGAAACTTCAGCCCAGGTTTGAAAAGATGTGCTCACAGAAGCAGGCTCAACTATCGCACTGATTAAATTTCACTCATCGGCATTTTTGAAATTATATTTTTACAGTTATAAAAAAAACTAAAGTAATAATTTACGAAAAAATTTGAATGAACAGTTTTGATTTTAATATTTTTATTATAAGCGAAGCTTTGAATTAAATGAAAATTGTGTTATTTTTATTTGAATTACACGAAAAATTTAATTTTTTATTTTTATTGAATTAACGCAAGATTTGAATTAAATGAAAAATATTTGTTTTATCGTTTCTTTTTTCTATGAAGTCAAAGTACACTGAGAAGGCTTATGCTTGGAATGACACATTGAGCAGTAAGCACCGTATTACTGGCACATTTGATGCAGTAGAGTGCTTATGGCCTTCTTGAAATAAATCTTTGGCTGCAAATTTATATTTTTCTATGTCAATTTTCTTTCAAAATGAATATTTATGCATGCTCACTTCATCCCTAACTCTTCTGTTTATTTTCTATAATGAATTGATTTCATTATGACAAATTTGTTGTGTTTGAAATGTCTGTAATTTTCACCAAACAACGCACTCCCTCCTTCCTCAGATAGTAAAGCCAACTATAACCACACAGAAAACAAAATGTCTTACTAGAGGTGCGTCGCGAAAAATGTTAAGCTGTAAAGGGAGTCGCAGCATAAAAAAGGTTGGGAACCTCTGTTTTAAAGTATTCATGTCAAAGACTGTTATCATTCAACACATTCCTACCAAATTTCATAACGATCGGTTGAGCCGTTCGAGAAGCTATTTAGTGAACAGACGGACAGACAAAATCGATTTCATAAGTGTTTTTTCCAAAAATTCTAAGAAACCCTAAAAATTGTTGGATTTATATCCAATACAATTTAGATTGGAATTTTTTCACGCATATTGCTTACTTGGAGGGGGATGCTGTCGTAAACATGCGCTCGCAATTGAATGTCTTCGACCCTCCACGCGCATCCGTTCGACCACGACAAAAAAAGCAAAAAAAAACAGATAGTGTATATCTAGGTTCTAGACTATAAGACTAACGGCACTACATTCTCTCAGAAGTCGGTTTACTTATCGCTTTGTTTTGCAGGTAGTGCAGGAATAAATTTTCTTGAATTCGGTGATTTGTCCTACTTCCCAAATAAAAGGGACCGATCGGAAAGCTTTGCGTAAGATCCATCCTGGTCCGTTAGATGTGACCACTACAATTCACTATGTAGCTGCAAGATACGAAAAGGAAGAATAAAAACTCAAGTAAATCCCGCGATCTCTAGAACTCACTGTTAGCATAGTTCGAGGACTTTGTTGGATGTTTTGTGTTGCTCTTATTGTGATCCATCTATCCATTCGATTCCGGCAAATACATGTAAATTAAAATTTCAACATATTATATGTATAGAAATTGTAGGACCAATAAGGCATATTCTGTCTAAATTCTCATGTTTGTGTAATCGGTTACAGAGAGATATTTTGCGACCTCGATAACTCAAGGTGACCCCAGGGTATAGCCATCGCTACTTTCAACGAAGAATAACGAATAATTGTCAATCAATCATATGCCAGATTGTACGAAAATTGTATGGGAATATCTTCCAATACAACAGAGCGATTATTTCTTAGTCTCATAAGATCTCAAAAACATATCAACAAACCGCACGCGCACGATATCAGCGGCTACCTGGGTCATCTTGCGTGTTTTTTCTATATGCAGTTTTTTTTGCGCAGATACCGCGTACCGCCACTTCATTGCATTTGCATAAGCCACGTGGCATAGGCAATGCACGCACGACATCCTGATCCGGAGCGGCCTCAGCGGCAGCCTGCATCATCTTTCATGTTTTTTCTATATGAAATTTTCGCAGGCACATCTACCGCATGGATAGGTTTGCGTAAGCCACGCGGTATTACATGTCTGCTGAGAAAGATGCACTAATGACTTCAAAACATCCCGATGGGAAAATAAGCGCTCTAGAAGGCCTCTGCATGTCCGCAGAGGTAAGCGCTTCTCAAGAAGCGGTAAACATGTTTTTTTTTACGGAACTGCTTTCCAAGAAGCGCAATCGCGAATGGCACGTCTCTATAAGCGTCATTGCAAATTAAAAGAAAGCGAAGCAAAGCTGATACAGTGGGAGCGCTTCCCCAGAAGCACAATTATGAATAAAGAGAAAGCGCTGAAAAACTGTTTCTGGGCGAAGTGCTTCCAATTTTTCCGATTGGGATGAACGTAGATTTGAATTTCAAATTGAATCCCCGCCATACATTTACCATTAAAAGATGATATAGCACCGGAAGATGTCAGGGTAGTAAGTGGATTGAGTATTTGGATTACAAATAAAGTGGAAAGGGTCTTTGCTGAAGAGCTTTGAAAGAGACTTTGGTTTGAATCACGAAATATCCAATATTGGATATTTTGCGGTATGCGTCCGGGGTTAATATTTTGTATGGCGTGAGAGATATGGTAGTTATTAGTATGTGACATAACATAAATTTAACACTATATTCGGAAGATTATATCTTTGAGGTGACGTCTGCTACTTGCTTCGCAAGGCCGAGCCCTTTCCAGCGTATTCTCCATTACATTTGGCAATGTCTCTCGCTGTATAGCCCCGAATTCCGATCGGATATTTTCTTTTAATGCCGCAAAATTTTGTTGGTTTATTAGCATAAACCCTTTCTTTTAAGTAAACCCATAAATAAATCGGCAGGTGTTAAATCTGGAGATCGAGTAGGCCAGTTTATTGATGCTCTTCTTGAAATACTTCTTGTCCCGAACAGTTCAAATTAAATGTCCATTGTGGCTAGAGCCGCATGGCAAGGTACTCTCTGTCTTGCTGAAACCACATGTTTGACATGTTCTGAGCAAAGGGTCAGATCCAAGTGGTCAACATTTATCGATAACGGTCAGCGCCGGTCCTAGGTATTATGGCTCCCTGTTCATATAGTAAAAAGTCGCCCTTCTATACAGGGTGTCCGGAAACTGCCGCATAAACGCACCGGATTGTGATTCTCCAAGTGATTTCCAGCAATTCTTAAGCCTTTAGCTGCCACAGGCATTTGAAGATTTTTGAAAAAATCATTTTTTTATACGACTAAATCATCAATATATCGAAAGCTGGACTAGCTAGAATAGCAAATTAAGATGATTACTACAGACGAGACAACAAATATACCTAAAAAATAGAACTAACCGCACTCAAATCGGATAAAAGGTTGGCTTTTCTCAATGAAAATGTATGCTTACTTACTGGAATATGTGGGAAATGCTGGGGAATTCCATAAGCTACATCCGAAAATTGTCCCATAATTTTTCTCGGCCATTTAAAGTATTTTTCGATTCCCCGGTCATTAGATATTTTTCACGATGAAATGACCGGGAAATGAAAAAAAAATACAATGGCCGAGAAGAGTTATGAAATAATTTTCGGATTGTAGCGTATGGAATTACACTGCATTTGCCACATATTCTACGACCATAAGTATACATTTTCATTGAGAAAAACGTAGCGGACAAACATCTCACTCTCGAGGTCTATCCTGCGCTTAATATGGCTTGTATAGAAAAATGCATGCATAAAAAATTTGCGCGGTAAAATCTCTTCCTACAAACTATACAGTACATCCTACAAAACTCCTCTATCGCCCACTCTCATCAATTGAAACATCTACTCCGAGCTGAGACTACGAGAATCGAGAATGAGCCATCAAGTGAATACGCACATCTCACCTACAAGCCTGCAAATCAGCTATTCCCTTCTTTTGCAGAATATAGGGGTGTCCGCTACAATAATTTCTTATGTGCACAATTGCTGCAATGCACAACTTTTCACTTCTGCGAAGCATACAATCTATGAAATCTATCGCCCATCCCGCATATGAAGTGTATGGATTAATTGGAGCATGTTTGCAGTGATGCAAGTACGAGATATGCGAAGCGTTTTTGAACGCGGACGGATGGAAAGACATCTCTCGCTCTTCCTCTGTTAAGTCGACGTTATAATAGGGTCAAAATGCAACAAAATGAGGCCATAAATGTTAGGCCGATTTTCAATGGTCACTGAGATATGTATATGAATTTTTAGGTTTTTTTGAAATAACCTAGAATTTTGCCATTTAAAGTAAGAATTAAAAAAAAACTACTAAGGTAATGGGCTTAAACTTATTTTTGGATTTTCGTCAACACTATAGCAGACATTCCTTCTTCTTCTTCTTCCTTGCCTCGTTCTTTATACCGCTCCATGGTTCCGCGTTGCTCGACCTGCGGTGTAGGCACATCGCCCGTTTTGGCCGTTGACGAAATGATGGTCACCGAACAACTTGCGGCTAGCTGTTTCAATTATTTCAAATATTTGTATTGACATTGACACCTTTTTGGAAAGCTGACAACACGCGTAAGTTTTTCCAGTGATCTGCAGACTCCATGTCATATAATTTTTTTTAGTAATACTACATTAAAAAATATCTTTAAAAAAATTTAAGATTTTTTTTTTATTTAAAATTAAAAATTTCGAATTGTGATGGGTTTTTGAAATTTTAAATGATTAAGAAATGTCTGCTATAGTGTTGACTAAAATCCAAAAATAAGTTTAACCCCATTACCTTAGTAGTTTTTTTTTATTCTTACTTTAAATGGCAAAATTCTAGGTAATTTCGAGCGTCTTTGCAACGGGTGATAATATTGTGATTGGACGGTAGGATCCGGCGAGTTTCGCACTTTTAACGAGGTTTTAGGAGGGGGATGATTCGATCCTTTTTCCAGAATTCAGGGATGGCAAGCGTAGATATCGACAAGTTAAAAACCATCGTTAGATATTCGATGGCCGGAAGATCTAGATGTTTCAGCATGATGAATGTCTGATCCAATGACCTTTGGAGTTTTTAGCGTTCTTGATTGCTGTTGAAACTTGGCCCGCTGTATAGGTGGAGATGATGTCAACCGTTCGGTTTCGAATCCTTCTCTTTATTTTGCAGTTGAGCATCTTGGTATTGAGATATGTTCAAAAAATTGCTTATTGAAGAAGCTCGTGCACAGTATCGGATTTGTGGTGGTTTTCTTACCGAATCTGATGACTGCCCTTAGTTGGATGAGACAGGGCGCGGAACGTAGCTCAAAGTTGGCTGATACCTTTCGAGATGTCGCAGCTTTCCGGATGCTCATTACATTTCTCTTTTTTGAAGGTGTTGACTTGTCGATTTAATTTGGAGTTTAGATCCTGCATTCTGGGATCTCCCGGATTTGCGCGTCTTATGTTGCCCCATTCGTCGGCTAACCTTGCGGCAGTAGTTGGGAAATATGGCCGAACTTTGGGGATACGTCCTGCCGGAATGCAGCGAGCTGTCGCTTTTGACAATGACTTTCCTATTCCCTATATATTCTTTTCGGCTTCCCTGGCATTGGAGGAGGTAGCGTGCCGAACTTTGTCGTAGTGAACGCAGTTAAGCCCTCCAAATTTGCCTTTTTGTGATTGATAAACGTACGCCGTTCTGACTTCGTCACTTCCGCTGGTTTATTAATATTAATTAGTATGGGGAGTGGATCGGATTGAACCCAACGGGGTTCACTTATAAAACTGGCGCTCGCAAGAGTCATGTCAGGAGAACTATGGCAGATGCCAGCGACGCGTGTAGACGAAATTCCATTGAGTGCGCAGAAATCTGATGGTTCTAATTTGGACGCGATGTCTATACCTCTGGCATCGTTGCCGAGGAGAGAGTGCCAGAGTAGTAGGATCCTATGCTGTCCTGTGAGGAGTGGACCAATGTTGAACTTATAACACTATTCATTTAACGACCTGTACTTTATTACTTTAGGATGACTCCTTTTTCTGCCTCTTTGGGAAAAGTGGGTTCCATCACATAACGCGTATGTACGTAAGGCATTGAGATTCAATTCGCCAGTAGACAGTAGATAACTGCTTTGCCATATTTTGGACAACACATCTAATGCACAATTGGTTTGTTTGATGCGACTAGCGATGACCTTGAGGCCGCCTTGTTACAACTTTTGTTCATATTGTCGAAATCCAGCTTCTATGATTTAATGAAGTTATTCATCTGTAAGATCTGGTGCTGCTTGGTATGGCAAAGGACGCCATACTGCCGAACCCTACCTTAAAAACTGACATTAGATGGATCACAGAAGACTTTACTTGGGGGAATTGATCGTATGCGTGCGATTTATTAGACAAGATATGAGGAGAGTTTTATCTGCTGTTATACAGTGTAACCGAACAACGAACTGTTCTTTCCAACGCCTCAATTGGTATTCGCCTTGAAGGCTACTTATTTCCATCATTATCCTTAACCGAGGTTAATATTAGCTATGACACCCTTTACCTTCCTTCCCCGTTTAGGACGCTCCTCAATGCCAAGAAGTGATGTTGCCAACAAAATCAATGCTCCGTTCGATTTCTGAAATATCATGAGCTTAGAGGAATTTGCAGCTAAATTTCTCCCTCTGCTCCTCCTCTCACAGGCATTAAAAACGGAGTGTTGGCAGCAGGCATGCTTTGAGCTTTAAAATATCAAAAAGGGCCTTACATTTTCCAAGTTTATTAATCGTAGTGTATACATATTAATTAATTATATATTAGGAAATGGATCCCAACGGATACCTGGTCGAACAATGGGGTCCTCCACTTACCTTACTCACCGCAACGAATTCCCATTGCTTACGGTTTCGTCGCTGGATGATAAGAGATGGGCGAAATAAACGTCCTGCGTGGCATAGAACCATTCTTTATAATCATTCGATGTTTCTCGCAAATCTACTGAGTATGCGTATTTCTGCACAAGAGACTCGATGGACCGCCAACTTTCTAGCTAGTAGGCATTATTTCACTGATTTTCGGCGCAAACGTTTCAAGATTAGGGAAATCAAATTAGGAGTTCCACAGAGAAATATTCTCCTAACGACGGATGAGAAATCAGCCACCCCTGAGTGGAAGCAGTCCTCTAATAACTGCCATCGAATAATTCAAACCAATGTCAATATCCATCACTCAAACGCAACTTCTATCATAACTTCTTCCTTTCTATCATGCTGGAAGTGTATATTACTCCAGTTTCGAGATAATTATTAAGTAGAATATTAAACCTTCAAAATACCAATTAAGATCAATTCAAAATCCATGCAAATTGTATGTAGAAATAAAATGTAAAATTTATTTTTATGATCGGTTTTTGTTTTCTCGAAAAATTTCGGCAAGTAGCCCCTTATGCTAACTGCGTTTGTACAAAGTCTTAACTTGAACCCATTATTTCTGCTGACACATAGACAATCTTTGGAATTTTTCTTTTATTGTACATACAAATGAATACAAGAGCATACCGAAGTTGTAAGTCTCTGCTCTGATAGTGACAATTTCTAAATTATTTAAAGTTGTCTAGAAGCACCCATATTCTCATTGATTAGTGATAACGGAAGACTAACGAAGAAGACCGAGAGAAAGGTCATTTTAGATTTCTTATTCGACATACTTCCATACTCTTGGCACAGTCTACAACATTAGGAGGTACGTATACTAAAAGAGTTCTCAGTATCTGCGCTTACGACATAAATGCGCTAGCTAGTCAGTGTTCAGTGAGTGAACAAGATTGAATAAATTCCGTGACGTAGTAGACACTATAGACAACACATATGATTTCATGATTGCACAATTCAGTTACGACTTAGCGAGAGTCCACATGTTTCAAGAAGTGGTGATTTGTGATTGTGAGTGGCCAGCCAGCCAGATTCGCGAGTACTCGGTGCTAGTACGTGGTTTTTAGTGTAAAAACAACCAGAGATAGGTGACATTTTTCATCTAGTAAAGCAACGTTGGAGGTGGCTTGGTGGAATATTGAGGTAAGAAAGGTGGGCTTGTCATCAATGAATGTAAGCAAGATAAGACATTCGGTAAGGGGGTTATAATAATATTGACGTACGAGTACATACTTACATGTGTATGGGTTTTTGTTTTTATTCATTAAATGGGCCTACGAGACATCATGGTTCATGGTAGTACATAAGAACAAATAAATGGATCTAAAATATTGTCTTATCACTAGCACGTGAATGTGAGACGTTTCGTCTATAAATAAAGTGTGAAGTGGGGAAATACAAATGCTTGCTGGACGAACAACTCGTGCAAATGTTTTTGAATTTCTGATAGCATTTTTTCTAATTTCTCAGTGAAAATAAGAGCATGAGTAAGTTGCTGAGAAAGTGAGACAAGGTTGTACTTTGTTGAATACTGACCTGACCTTGTTGATACACATTACTGTACATATTTTATTATTTTCACAGCCCTAGAGAAAATAATTTACATAGGTGCTTACATCAGAACAGAGAGTTATAAGGAACCGAAACACTACGTGAGAGATGAACGAAATCGGCTGAGGAGTGGAGACGTGAAGTGAAGTGCAGCGATAAAGTTGCTAAACTGGATTTTGTATGGAAGTTTGAAATATTGTTTTCTAAAACGTAAACATTCTAATTGGACCAATATTGGACCAGACCGGTTTTAAACGAGCATTTGACATATTGTCCTCTCAAATGTAAACATGCTTATGTAGGATTGTGGATCGTGCGGGTGTTGCGACGCAGTGTGTATGCAGTTGCGCATGTATAGGAATTCTATCGCCAAGCTACCATGGGAATGTATGGGCATTGCGCCTCCATACTTACTCAATGGTGCTTACAAATGTCTAAGTCCACATATCTTGTGCTCCTCCTCTTTTTTAAATTTGGAGGGGTAAATCTGTCTACCTAGTCGTAGAGGGCAATTATTCTAACTGGAGATTCATTCGGGCTCTGTGGCCGTAATCGTTCGATTGCCACTCTGTGATTTAGAGATTAGTAGAAAAACGAGTTTTCAATACTCGGCATGGCTCGTCGCAAGTTTATTATTCAGAGGAAGATAAGAACACACGGTAGTCGTCAACGCACCGTGTTCCACTAGGAGTTAGGGTAAATCAAGAGAGGGAACTGGAGAACTGGCCGGCAAAGTTGGGGCACACGAGGCACATGCGGCTCTTTGGATCATTCAGTACGGCTCTTCAATTACTCAGTCTTTGAAGATATGAGAAGATTAGAAAATAATTAAAAAATCTTTTGAAAAAATTATATTCACCATCTTTTTAAAGTGTAATATACAAAGCACCGAACGAGTACAATTGAAAAAGTGTCCCTGACCCATACAGGTTATTACTTCCGTTTGACATCGAATCAATGATTTGAGGTAATTTAAAGATATCTCAACCCATCTCTTTGATTGCCTCTATGCTCTATCAGCTGACTTTTGTCCTCGAATTGTCTGCCATCTTCGTAAACTTTTCGCGTCACCCATCCCCAAACGTTTTCCATTATGTTAAGGTCTGGGGAGTATGAGGTCACAGTGGCGTATTTAGAAAATTCTCAAAGAGGGGGCACAGAATACGGGGCTAATTTGTTACATAAAGATTTGGTGTGGGGATACCCGAGAGCAGCTACATAGGAAAAACTGAGGGTTCGTTGATCCTTGATCCTTGATTTAAGGCGAAACTCAAGGAGACCTTAAGTTTTCAATAGACTTGAAATATAATATTTCGAGGTAGGTGGGTAATGTAAAAAAATAAATAATAAAGCTGATACACAAGCTATTTATTCAAAAATAAATTAATTTCAACAAATCCTCACTTATCCCAATTTATAATTTTCATAAATCGATTGCTTCTTCTTCTATCGTTTGTGGAGATGTCTTTTATTGAAATTCTCTCTGCAAAAAAAATTGACTCATTTTTAGTCTTTTTAACGCAACAAATTAATCAAAATAGGCACATACTCGTACACACATTGATTTGCTTAACAATGTGATGTATCTACAAATAATAATTTCCATGAACATTTTACTAAACAATATGAACGGGTAGTATACTAAATACTAAATTGATACGATACGAATACGAGTGCGATTTATGTGTCTGGCTTCTTTGATCGTTGTCAATTAGCATGCAAAATGTATGAAACGATTTTCCATTAATGTTTAATAAACATTGGTCAATGTCGCCAATTGTTTTACATTGTTTGTGATTTTTACGAATATGTATTTCAATTCTGATTACAGATTAGGTGCAACAACTATTATCTTAGTGGTGTGTATTGAATTAATGTTTTAAAATTTAAATGAACAATACAATAAGTTCGTTTTAAAAATGTAGCTCTGAATGCGCTCTACAATAAGCTGACCATACGTACAGCATTTTGCTGTACAGTACAGCATTTCGACCTGTCGTACAGCACTGAGAAATGTACAGCAAAGTGTACAGCATTTCGAGTGTCACACAATGAAACCTCATTCACTACAAAATAAGCTCCTTGGTGAGGCCTGTGATCAGACTTGCCTGCTTTCTAGGAGCAAAGTTTGACCCCTGTACCCCTTACGATCGATATTTAGCGAGATAGGAACACTTTTATGTTTGGCAACCGTTCATTTCTGATACCTCGGGAACCTTTCCCGATCTCTAAGAAAATTTTGCACACACTTGTAGAGCTACTTGTAGAGCTCATATTTTCTCCGAATTTCACGGCCCACTTATTCGCGTTCGGAAGTTACAGCTGCCCAAATCGCACTTGTGTGTTTTCTAATGGAAAATTGTCCGTAACTTGGCAATTATTGAGCGGAATTTTGAAATTTGGCAAACAAAGGCGCTGTACATTTCAAGGCTGTAGCTGCCAAGGTTCAGAAGTTACAGCCGCCAAAAGATGCGATTTTAATTTATTTTCCCTATCACAGAACGATGAAAAACAGCCCCCGTACTCCACCATCCAATTCCTTTATCAACCTCTACAGGAAAATGCATACTAAAGAAAGCACTCGGCATGAGTTTTCGATAAAGTTTTTTTTTTTTCAACAACATTGCCTTAGAATTCATTTAAAACCGTTTTCAGAGCCGCGGTCTCCTCGGCTCGGATGGCATCATCAATGTAACGACGGAGAAATGCATACTCTCCTTCAGGAATAATGCAATCAGATTTAGGTAAGATTTAAACCTCTGGCTCCTCCCTAGATTTACTTTAATCCTGTGGCTCGCCCTTCGCTCCACTCAGGTCTCGCACTCTCTGTCGCGCATTAGAGAGTTCGACAACATTTTGGACGTAGTGCTGTTGCGAAATAGGTGCGAGCGCAGCGAGCGGTGAGTTTATGGAAGGCAATTCATCTGACTGATTAAGTGAGCAGTTTTTGTTGCGCCAGTCAGCGATATGAAAAGTGAATGAACTGAAACTCACAGTAGCTTAATCTTTTTTGATCAACTACTCAAAGCAGTTTTAAGTTTCTATCTACCACTTGTGCGAGGGGTGGGAGGTACGAAATAATCTCTCAGATGCATTGCGCCCGATCGTGTTAGGATTAGTATTGCGCCCGCTGGAAGGTTAAATCTTGTCTGTCACGCTTTTCAGAATTCGGCCACATTTTTGCAACGTAGCGCTGCTGGGAAATAGAATTAAGACGAGCGCAGCGCGCGGTGAGCCGATGGAAGGCAATTCACAAAACTTAAACCTCTCTTACACAGATCCTGTGGCTCGCTCTTCGCTACGCACTTACCTCGCTCTGCCTATCACGCTTTTCATAGTTTGCCAACATCCTTGCGACCAGCGCTGATGGGGACCGGATAAGGTGGGGTGGGAGCGAAGCGAGCGTTGAATTGATGGAAGCCAGTTCGTAAGATTTAGACTTCTGGTTCGTCCATACGATTACTCAGATCCCGTGGCTCGCTCTTGGCTTCGTTCAGACCTTGCCCTGCCTGTCGGCGAGGTGCGTGCGAAGCGAGCAGTGAGCTAATGGATGACAATACGTGGAATTTAGACAGACCTATGACTCGTCCGAATGATTACTTAGATCTTGTAGCTCGCCCTTCACTTGGCTTAGCCCTTGTTCTGTCGGTCGCGCATTACCGAATTCGCCAACATTTTTGCTTACGCAGGTCTCGGACCTGGAAGTATGGCTGAGGATTTGCCAGAAAACCATATTCCCTAAGTATGTGTGCAGCATCGGGCCTTCGGGAGTCTGGTCATCTTACTCTACAACGACTTTTTCAAAAAACATTTCCGAAAATTTTCACTTGAAAACACAAAATTGCCCATATATCCGTAAATATTGACTCTAGAGCGGTCAAATTTTGAATGAAATGTTCGCCACCTTTGAGCGGCTGTATCTCGGAAACGGTGATAGCTACACTCGAAAAAAATTTACTCCAATAATAGGAGGAAACTTTTTTTCCTTCTATTATAGTAGTAAATTTACACCACGATATAAACGAGAGCAGTTTTACGCTTTACGGTGTAAATATTTACTACAGAATTGGTGTAAGTCTACAAACGGTAATAAGCAAATTTATACTGGAAAAAATATAAATTTACACCGGCAAATACGTAAATTTACATCCGGGTTTATGTAATCAATTGATAATATTTACGGCAGCCGGTTCTTCGATGTAAATCGTCCTGGAGCTACCCGTTGTTCCAACGGCCAAGAGCTGCCACAACTCCTTCGGTTCAAGAGCAAAAAAGCACTACAACAATAACAATAATATGATGCTTACACGAACGCACTTCGGACGGAGCAGACAGAACAAGTCACTTGTGAGATACAGGAAAATGCAATAATGCACAAAAGTATTGTCACAAATTACAACTTCCAATTGGTAAATATACACTGAAAATGTAAAGTTACACAAAAATAAAGTAATGATACATCTTTACATCAAATGTGGTGTAAAATTACACCAAAATAGAGTAATATTAAAAAATCTGTGTAATATTACACTATTTTGTGGGTTTACTAGACATTTTGTTTAAATATAAACGTTTACTGTAATTTTGCGAGAAAAAAGGTGTAAAATTCAACGACTTTTCGATGTAAAATTCAACCTTGTTTTTACAGTGTAGGACCCTGGTTGTTTCACCAAAATGTAGCTCTAAGTGCGCTCTACATCGACTTTTTCAAAACCCATTTTCGAAAATGTTCACCTGAAAACACAAAATTGCCGATATCTCCGTAAATTTTGACTCTAGAGCGGTCAAATTTGGCATAAAATGTTGGTAACCTTTGGGCGGTTGTATCTCAGAAACGGTGATAGCTAGGACCCTGGTTGTTTCTCCAAAATGCAGCTCTAAATGCGCTCTACATCGACTTTTTCAAAACCCATTTTCGAAAATTTTCACTTGAAAACACGAAATTGCCCATATCTCCATAAATATTGACCGTAGAGCGGTCAAATTAGGCATGAAATGTTCGTCACATTTGGGCGGCGCACAGTGCGTCGAATGTATGGAGTGGGTGGTCAAAAATCAATATCTTGAGAACGCGTTTACCGATTTTGATGAAATTTAGTGGATGTGTTAAGCTAGTTAGGTTCTCAATTCTGTATAAAATTCAAGATGAATAAATGATGGATTTTCGAGATATTGATAAAAATGCGAGGAAGATAAATGGTATAAAGATAGGCTATAATATAAAAAATCGTAACTTGGTAACCGGTTAACCAATTTTCTTGAAATTTGGCTATTATTTAAAGTAAAGAATAAACTTTAGTTGGTAAAAAAATTATTATCCGGGAACAACTGAGCTCTGAGATATTTATGAGAGAAATCTATGAATTTTACCCATTTTTGGGGGCTTTATAAAATGCCTAATATCTTTCAAGAACCCAAATTTAAACTTAATATTTTGTCACTCTGACATTGCTCAAGTGTCACTATTTAAAATATATAAATTTCAAAGAAACGGAGTTTTGCGATTTGGATATATAGTGGTTCAAAAAATTAAATAATTCAGTGATACGCATCCTCCGAAGTTGTGTTTCGATAAAACATTTTTTTTTCGTTTTTAATTTTTTTTTATTTTATAGAATAACAATTATATTAACAAAATACATGCTTATAATTTATTCTGACTCATCGTTGCTTTCCAAATCCAGCAAACTTCCATCAAAATTGGCAATGGGAAGTATAATCTAATTGGTTTATATATGAATTGACTTCTGCGTCTATATGATGTTGTTTCTTAATTTTCGGAGTCCGCAGGGACGCTAGGAAAGGTTCCGACGTTAAGAAGAGCATTCACATTAAATCCTTATTGGAACTGGTTCTGGAAAACTTACAAGTGTGAGACAATCGATTCCTTGTAACTTACTTATGCAGTGCCTCCTAGGCATCCTCAGATAAATTTCCAATTGGCAAATGGAAAGAATCAATTACCTCAACTCCGTGCACTAGAATCTTGAGCAAACTATTGAACACGGGTATAATTCTAAATATAACCCTTTGGTGTGACCTAGAAGGTCTCCAATTTTTTCTTTATTGATGTTTTGACCACTCGCCCGTACCCTTAAAATTATCGAAAAATTTTAATAAATTTGGCTGAATAAAAATACAAATTACATTAAAAAAGCAAAAATAATTGTAGCTGCTCTAAATCTTTCGATGCGTATTTTTTAAATCTCACTTTGAAAGTTTGTTCGTATTTTATAGATTTTTAACGATTTTTTCAACTAATAACAATTTATTATTATATTATTATAAATATTTTTTACATGATATGGTTTACACTGGACTTTAGAAATCAAATTCCATAGAAAACCATATGCATTATGTATTTATATTTATATTTGTTAGGTATTTTTGAATTAATTGAATTTTTGATTTAATTAATTAATTAAATTATTTTTTTTTTGTTCGTGCTTGAAACTTATTATCTCCTCTATCGCAAAAGTGTGTAAAAGCTTAATATTATGGTAAAATTATCACTTTTAGTGACTTTAGAAATAGCACAGTTGCCATTTTTCAAGGAACTAGTTCAGTAAAAATGCCAATTGCGTAAAAAAAGGCAAACCAATACTAGTTTAAATTAAAGTAGACACTTGTATCTTTCGGAAAATATCAACCACCCAAAACGTTTTGTGACGTTTTTTTTTAATCTCAATTTAAAGTTTTTTTTTCATATTTTAATGTTTTTTTTACATTTTTTATTCAATTAAAAGATTAAAGATGGTAGTCTGGCTGGTCTAGCGGTTAGTGTTCGCACCTTCGGTGCACAGGGTCATGAGTTCGAATCTCACCGTGTTCCATGGTGTTTTTCGAACTCACGAGCTTGTGACGGACTATGATCTCACTCAGATGTTAAACGAGTACCCATTTATGGGGATAAATAACACTGCTGAGCGTGATGCTGATCTCATTACCTCAACAAAAAGCAGATAAGATCTTGGAAATAGGATGTCACTAACACATCCTGCGGCCTTAATCCAATGTTGGATTGTCGCGCCTGTTATTTATTTTTTAAAAGATTTTTAGAAAAAAAAATTATCTGAAAAGTTTTAGTGGAACATACTTATTCTAAAAAATATTATTATGGTTGCCAAAAACTTGCGAAAAGATCGGAAATCGAAGTTAAAGTACAACCTATTTTTTTGAATTTTTTATATTTTTCAACTTTAGTCCATAAAATAACATAAAAAAATAAAAATTTTTTTTTTACATATTCGGATACTCCAACATGATATTGGCTAACTTTGATTCCGGGGAAAAATAGTAAATTTTTTTATTTTATGGAACGACGCACTGTGCGGCGGCTGTATCTCGGAAACGGTGATAGTGATAGCTAGGACCCTGGTTGTTTCACCAAAATGTAGTCAGTCACATAGTCACCTGTTTCAATCGACAATATTTGAATTTAATGGAAATATTTAGTTGTCACTGAATTAAAAACCGTGTAACTCCGGTAAATTGTATTCAAGGTGATTACGTTTTTGCGTACGTACGTTGCATTGTGATACTCATTTATATTTCGATATTATTTGGAGGACTTATTTAAAGTATAGAATGCTTCTTCTTCTTCCTTGCCTCGTTCTTTATACCGCTCCACGGTTTCGCGTTGCTCGACCTGCGGTGTAGGCACATCGCCCGTTTTGGCGATAATTTCTCAGCATATTTCTACAGGCAGCTCTATCTTGGATCGTGTCATCGCCGAGACCAATGCGTTGTTGTTGCTTTTTCATTTGACATATCCAGGTGTTCTTCGGTCTGCCTCTGGCCTTGGGCAGCGCCCGCTCTAGGACTTACGCCGCCCCGGGCAAGATTACAAATTGCCGCCCCTGGTGATATACCAGGCAGATTGATAGTAGGTAATATGTACGTCGTTGAAGTAGATGAGTAGTTTCCCATAACATCCTTGCAGACTACGCAGCCGATCAATTTCAGTTAGCCGGACTTCTTCAGTGTGGAAAGTCCGTGATTTATTTTCATAAATGCGACATCTTGAAAATCATAGGTGTAGCCCAGGAGGTTGGGGAGGCAGGGCGGGGAGTGTCGCTTGACCCTCCCTCCCCCTGTCTGGCGGTTGATCAAGGATAAATTTTTTTCTTACTGCTGTATTACCTCATAAAAAATCGATGCTCTACGTATGAAAATTGCAGTGCTACAAATCTGCGTGTTGGTGGTGTCAGTTGGCGCCTGATCTCAATCGCAATTTTAAGAAAGATTTCAGTCTGGTGGTCTCGCTTATTCCAAAACAGGGATTCTAAATGTATATCATCCGCACAATTCTATTGAGACTGCAGTTTTAGGCATTTAATATCCGAAACTTGAACACCCACATGTAGGTGTCATGAACATCATCATATCCATATCCTATCCGCGTTTGCGTGACCTAGCCTTTCGAAACTTAAATTATGCCCCAAGTGACATCCTAAGTTCTCTTTGTGAGCATCCTAACCACCTATGATTCCGATCATGTTGGCCAACCAACCTCATTCAAGAAAATATTTCGCCGCCAAAAAGCCTTATTGTCCGTGTTTCATCACTCCATTACTTCTGGCCTTAAATGTATACTTTTTGCTGTCCGCCATGTTTTAATGTTAGAATAAAGGCCTCCTCACACTAAGTTTCCTTTGGGAAGTTAATCGATTTAAAAACATTTCATCTGAAAGGGATAGTTTTGTGACAAAGGTCATGTGATGTATTCAAACGCCATTTATCGTTAAAAGGAAAAAGGCCGCTCTCGATTTATCTTTCTCAAATGTTTAACCATTTTTTTTTTAAATATTTTTGTTGTCATATAGTTTATTGGGAATGACATACCCTCCGACCCACTAAAAAAATTCCGGGCTAGGGGCATGATGTTGACAAAATATTTATGCCTTCAGGAAATCCAGCCTACGCCCATATTGAGAATTTTTATAGATAAGAAGTTCAGAGCTAGCTAAATCGGGGGAATCAAGCCAAGTCCTTATTTAGCATGTCCGAAAAACAGGAAGTACTGCAACTGCTACTGCGGCTCTGGTAATGTGTACTGTGATTCCATCCCTCATCTCATCTTGATGAAACCCAAACAACTTTGTTCAAAATTTGTCCTTTAAATGCTAGTTGAATCAATGCAATGGCAACCAGCTGAGGCGATCCATCCACGAGAAGATCGGGTGAATTGAAGTCAAATTGCCGCCAAAGGTTTATAGAAGTTTCCAAAACTCCTGCAGGGGAATGAAATTTCTCTCAGGAGACTTTGTTTTAATCGCTTTTATGTATTTAGTGTGTATACGAATCATTCTTTCTCATAATATCAATTTCTCCGGAGGATTAATATTTTTTTTAGGGAACGTGCTCTCCTCCGATTCAATAGACTAAAATAAAGTTTTAGGCCTTACTTCCGGAAATTGAAGTGCGACGCTCCGCATATAAACTCAATAATAAGACTACGTTCTATAGGTACTTTCGTCCTCTATTTAAAAATTAGAAGGATCTCCCCTTTGGTAAAACTAAGGGATCATGCATAGAAAGATCCAATATTATCCTTAATGCTGGTCAAAAGCAGGGGTACTAGCAGTTTTAAAGTAGAACTTGAATAGCGCATAGCTTCGGAAGTAGGGCGGGGGCTAGCATCACAGACGTACAATTACGCAACTCTTACTAGGCAAGCATGGATCTCCCCTTTGGTAAAACTAAGGGATCATGCATAGAAAGATCCAATATTATCCTTAATGCTGGTCAAAAGCAGGGGTACTAGCAGTTTTAAAGTAGAACTTGAATAGAGCATAGCTTCGGAAGTAGGGCGGGGGCTAGCATCACAGACGTACAATTACGCAACTCTTACTAGGCAAGCATGGTAGGATTCTAAATGCAGCACCTTCTATCAATTGTTGGCTCTCAAGGACTTTGCTTCTTCAAAACACACCTTTCAACTATTTATTTCATCTGAAGGTTTCGTTTCCACTTAATGGAAATTGATATTGAATTTTTCATTCTGGCTTTTATTTTTTTTTCTTCGAGTTTTAGCCAAAAAGCCGCCCCTAAAATTTAGCGCCCCGGGCGACCGCCCGGCTCGCCCCCCCCTAGAGCGGGCGCTGGCCTTGGGTCCATCAAGTGGAACTTCCATTGATATCGCTTTCTTTGCGGGGTTCTCAGGCGGACGCCTTTGAACATGGCAATACCAATCCATTTGTCGGTCTTCGAGCTTTTCGGTGATTGGTTGGTCTACGGACAAGCTGCCTCGGATGTAGCTACTCTTGATGTGGTCCCTTTTGGTTACACCAACTGACATGCGTAACATTTTCATTTCAGTCGCTGTCATTTCTTTCGCGTAACCTTCATACATGGTCCAGCATTCTGATTCATACATGAGGGCGGGACGTACAACCGTTTTGTACAACTTGCCCTTCAGCTTCAGTGGCATTTTCTTAACGCAGAAAACTCCAGAGTTTTCTCGCCACGTCATCCACCCAACCTTTGTGCGATGTTTGATGTCATCATCGCATGTAGCTCCGTTGTTCACCATCGAGCCAAGGTACTTGAACTTAGCACAAGACTTAAGCTGCTTTCCTTTGACGTTCATATCTGGTATCGGTGCATCTGGGTCTGAGAATGGGCAGCATAAGAACTCAGTCTTTGTTATACTTACATGCATGTAGAATGAAATTGGAAGTGCAATGTGTCCTCGATATTTATCTTCCGGGACAAGATTTGAATATGACGGAAAGTTAAATCATCTGCCACGCTGTTCTGGAGCCAAAGAAACCCATTTTTTCTGTTATAAATTGAATTTATTCTGTTTTTATTTTGTTACCATATGCTTCACTGATTTGAAATTGTATCATTTCCGATCTGTTTGAACAATTTTATTTGCTTTTCTTTCAATCGCCCGTTTATTTATGAAGCAAGCATACGAGTAGTTTGTTAGGAAAAACTGTGAAGTTCAGTATAGTCAGGATCCTCGTTAGGTTAGAGACGTTTTGCTGTGGCAGCTTCTTCCTGAGTTGAGGTATTCGGTTCCTAACTCATTTCATCAGTCTGTTCATTGGAGTTTTCTTTTGATGTTTGTAGCTCGTCGACTCTTGTCGATACATATTTGGTTTGGTTTCAACGCGCTATGTGTTTTTGCATACTAAAGAATACCTTATGCTTATTTTTTAAGAGGACATATATTTTCCCTATATCAAAAGTGTCGCTGGCGTCCTGAAATGCATTTAGCATCAAGGAAGAGTTTAGTTTCTGAAAGCTGAAAGTTAGTGGATTGCTCCCTGATACATAAATACTGATAGTCCGGGTCTTCTTATTTCAACTAATAAATACCGTGCGTCTGCAAATCTTTCAAGAATTTATGGTTTTTTTTTTATTGCTATAGTCAAATCACATCATACTCGTCTTTAACATCTATCGAAATTAAACCAAAAAAAAAACATTGTTTATTTAATTCAAGCGCAACAACCTCACCTTATCTCCATTACCACAATTTTGCCTCGGATTTATTATTATTCATCCCAGAATGTTTGCACTTAGCAATAACAACAATAGGTTAGCTCTGTTGGCTTTATTCAAACAAATTTCGTCACTTATCATTATGATACTATCCACACACATAACAAATTAATTCGCATTAATTATAATTATTATTATTATTTACTATTGCAGCCAGCCAAGTCCAAAGGGATCGCCATCAGCGGCGACGTTATCTTAACAACCCATAAGCGCACACAATCTCGTTTATATGAAATAATCTCAACAGTCATATAAAATAATAATGGATAAGGGAGTCAACTTATTTGGAAGATATGCAGAAAGCACGAATCATTTCAATGAATTCGATCGCGTCGGAATATCAAGGTAAACTACTCGACACTCGTGTATAGCTTAAGCACTTTTGCATTAAACGCATGGTTTTTCTTTATAAATTTGTACACTTTCTTAAATTAACATCAGCGAAAAGACAGTTAGTGTGTTCGTTGACATTGTTTGGTTAAGTTCGCGTAACCGGTGACAAAAGTGTGTTTTTGTTATCATTTTTTTAAATTATACAAGCGTTTTGCATTGTGTAAGATTCGATTTAATCTTTTTATTTGATAAATATATTTTATACACATACTCCTATAATAGAAGCAACTGTTGGAGAAAATTCTGTGCAAAATTGGTGCAAATATTTGTGTTTATGAGAAAGAATGGTTATTTATTATCTGGTGGGTGACTTAGTGGTGATTTTTTATAGAGTTCCACTCTTCTATCTTGAATGAAATAGTCACAAAGTGCTAGTTTTTGAAAATGAAAAAAAAAATAAAGTTACATACTCAAAACGCCAGCTGCCTCAGTAACGTTTGGTTTGTGTTCTGGCAGTGTTAGCATTCAACGAGATCTCAAATGGATAAGTCTTCTCCCTTCAAGTTTTACCGCCACGTTAAACGAGAAATCTCCAAAAGGGGTGGAACAGCATTTACTCCCCGTATCATCAGGAAGTAGCCATTGATATACATATGTCCATAATTTTAGTTTATTATACGCATTTCTGCTATTGAGCTATATATTTTATTATTTTGTCGATTTTTCTCTGTTCATCCAGTTTACTAACAAAATTGAAAAAATAGCAGTTATGCTACTTTTAATAATTAGTTTTTTAAATACAAGTTTGATTGAGAACAGAGTTCAGCATTATGTGATCATTACAATTTCTTTTACATATTTAAAATATCAATGTTGTGTGTAATTAAAAAATTTTGAAAAAAATATCGTGCGATTATTCAGATTTCCATGTGGCACATTTGGCACAATTGTAGAAAATACATATACCGAATCCAGAAACAACAACAACGCAAACATTTGTTTGTTTTTTTTTTTTTGTTTTTAATCAAATATGGTCCAATATTGCATATAATAATTATCGTCATCAATATGCCAGAACTGCGAAACTACCGAATTAGTGATTTTGAGATAATGTGATTTTTAACATTTATATGCAATGACGAATCTGTGTTTTGGTATCTGAAAGTTGGTAACTCTAACAGTTGCAATTTAATCCGAATTTAAATTTTTCGAGAAATAGCTGCACTGTTAATGCGATTTGTCGAGCGCAAGTAGTGTTTGGTCAACGCCATCTAGATATATCATAGCCGCAACTCAGCTGTACAATGACGTCATGGATCCGTATTAGATTGTTGGTCGGACACAGGCAAACAACAACAATGTCAGGAGAAGCAACAACAATGCAATGCAATTTAATCTGCGGATTTGACGTTTACGAGTCTGTATTGCGGCCTTAATATATAGACGGCGGTGGTTTGGTTCGTTTCTAACACGAAAAGGATCGTTCAGCGCTACAGTTACAGCAATAGTAACGTATATTCTGTAAGCAATTTCAACATTTGGGAAGACGCCAGACAAATCATTCTCCCGAAAAAAAATTTATATGTGGAATTCGTTTAGTACGACACGCCGTTTATAATGACGTTCCGTTTTAGAGACTTAGACGCAGCCACAAGTTTGGTTTTCATACAAATAACTGTGAATATATATCCGTTTAGTACGACTCCTGTTAAAACGACCAACCGCTTTGAACGAGCTAGTATACCGAGAATTGTCCGGTTATACCGACGTGTGGGTCTAAGAAATTTATAATTTCATGGAAACTGCGCCGTCGGTCGTCCTTCCCTCTTTTCCACTCTTGTTAGATTATCCCCATATACCATTTAGTGTTTTGTTATCTCTTGATCAGTTACTGTGCACAGTTACTGGTGCACAGTGGAGTGAGACTAGGTTGCATTTTGTCACCTATTCTTTTCCTCATAGCCATTAACGATGAACTAGTGAGCGCGCTTCCAAACCAGAGGAAAGGTATTAGATGGAAAATGTTTGATTTCTTACCAACACCGTGACTATGCTGACGATATTTGTCCGCTTTCAAATAAAAAGGAGGATGTAGCTCAAATGGCCGATGCTCTGCATTGCGAAAGTCGTAATGCTGGGCTCAAGATAAACGCTGCCAAGACCAAGTACTTAGTCTCCGATCGTGGGGGACAAAGCGGAATTTGTGTTTCGGGCCAGGCAGTCGAAAAAGTTGACGAATTCTGCTACCTGGGAAGCATAGTCACAGCAGATGGCGGCGCCGACGCTGGTGTACAATCGCGTATCAATAAGGCTAGGGCAGTCTTCTTCACTTTGACTCCTTTCTGGCAAAATAACAACATTTCCAGGCGCACCAAAATCTGAATCTTCAATTTTATTGTAATATCTGTGCTTCTTTATGGCTGTTCAACTTGGAAGGTGACCAATGAGATAACAACTAAGCTGCAAACTTTCGTAAACCAGTGTCTACGGCGCATCCTACAAATCCGCTGGCCGGAGATTATTTCCAATGATGATCTCCTGAGTATCACAGGCCTGGATTGGATAGGCACTTCTGTCAAAAGGCGAAAGTGGCAATGGATAGGTCATACTCTTCGAAGAGGGCCAACAAACGTTGCAAAGCAGTCCCTAGATTGGAACCCTCAAGGAGCCAATGCTAGACGCCGTGTTAGACGACCAAGAAACACGTGGAGAAGATCGGTTAATAGCGGGCTGCTTCATTAAACAAACAGTGGTCAGACCTAAGGACGATGGCACAGAACAGAACGAGGTGGAAAGTAGGCGTAGTTGCTGCCATATGTCCCACAAGGGGTTAACAGGAACCAGAAAAATTTACCAGTAGTATGTGTCGAAATGAGTTCCGTGAAACGAAAATCGTTCTCTATTCAAGAATAAGGTGCAATGTACAACGTTTAGAAGCTGGTGAATCTAACGTAGCCATTGCTAAGGAGTTCGGTGTATCTCATTCAACAATATCGACGATCAAGAAAAATAAGCACGTTTTTAATGCAAATGTCTTGCAACCTCAACGCTTGAGTGTGTCCTCTCAAGAGGAAATCGAACAAGCACTGCTAGAATGGTTTAAGCTGCAGCGTAATCGGGGAATTCCCGTAAGCCCATGCTTCAGGATAAAGCTAATTTATTCGCTCGGGAATTGAAGTTAATATCCCGAACTACAATTGCTCGGTGAGTTGGATTAACCGTTTCAAGGTGAGGCACAACCAGTGTTGCCAATTTAGCCGTTTTCCGGCTAAATTTAGCCGGAAACCGTGCTGTTTAGCCGGAAGAAATTTCGAATTCCGGCTGGCCGGATTTTTAGCTGGAATTGATTTTCTTCGACCGTTTTTCCGGCTAAAATTATTTTTCAATATTCACAAACAAAATAATTAATCGCCGTGAAATTTTTTCTGCATACACTTATTGTCGTGTATTAGGGTAAGTACCTACTATGTCCACCTAGAGGAAAACTTGCATTTATGTCTCCTGGGAAAAATTTGCCGCGGAGACTTGCCTTTTTTCAATAAATTTAGGGTATTGGGTTTCACATAAACTGACGATATTAGTACCTAATCTAAGCATGTAATTTACTAACCACCAATATGCTGAATAATTTGCAAAATGGAAGACAGTTTCTTAGATAAAATTCTTTACTGAACAATTCTTGGAGCATGGGGGTGGTACCTGAACATTTTTCCATTTTCAAAGTGTCAGCAATTCTTTACCACAGATAACGTAATCATGCCAGATAAAGTACAAGGGTGGGAACCTTTTAGCGCGACTCTTAGATGTTGATGTTGATTGCCCGAACTTTGTAGTGTTCAACACTAACGTTGTGTAAGTAGCTTGCCCACACACAAAGAAATTTTCAATCTTTTTTGGATTACATAAAAGTCCGATCCAAAATTGTATTAAATTTTAATATATGCTGTTTATTAAAAATAATAATAAAATTAAATATTAAACTGTAATCCAACAAATATTGGAAAATTTAATACGCGCAGATTAGATTTTAATACAGAAGTGTAATATTTTTTTAATATTGAGTTTATTTAATAGTAACCTATTTCTTTATTGATTTTCAATCTGCTACTGGATTGAATTGTAATGCGCACCTTATTCCTTTAAAGGTAATCTAGGATTGCTTTTCAACCTAATTCCAGTTTAATTTTTAATATGCTTTTTATTAAATGATAATCCAATGTATGGTTTCATTATCATGTGTTCCTATTAAACTCTACTTGATTAAATAAAACTCGTGTTGTTTTTAATGAAATGTTTATTTGATCAGATATATAAATAAAATACAACTTACTCCTAAAAAATTATTGAGTTCCTACATAAATACAAGCACCAATATTTCAGTATTCGCGATTCCGTACCTAATGTGATTACTGTGACTGTGGCATATATTTCAACCAAAATTGTCAAAAATTATCTAAAGAGAGGAAGAATATAAAATATAACGATTTTTATGTAGAATTTATGAAAAAAAAATTAATAATTTCAGTTAAAAACAGTAAGATTTTTCTTTACCTTTGTTTTTGCTGATGGTTTTGCTGTTTTTTTTCCAAAAGCATGGATTTTCATTTATAGGAACTTCTCGAGAAATTGTTCTGTTAAACTATGAAAGACCGGATCCCTTATGTGGAATATACTGGCTAGAGCTCTTGAACGCTGGAGCACTGAAAAAGAAGGAATTAGACAGAAATCAATTTGTTAAAAAAAATATTATAGTTTAATGCCTGATACTTACTCGATAAAAGGACTCCCAATTTTAACATGTTTTTTCACTTTACTTCACACACACACTGTCCAATAAATAAATGAAATTGAAATATGAACTGAAAATATGTTTCCGTATAATTTTGCACCGTCGAACTCAACAATATTGGTTTTAAATCCAATTTCTATTAAAGTATAATATTCATTTGATTGATTCCATCCATGAATTCATCTTAAAAAATGCAACAAGTGGGATAAAAGAGACATCATTCTTATAATATAATAATTTAAATATTAAATTCAAATACTAAATGCATTATATATACCTTACTAATTTAGAGTTTTATTAAATTCTAATATTTAAATATATTGAATGGTAGTTGGCCTTGACATTCTTGAACTGATAAAAATGTCTGTACTTTGTTTAATCCATTTGGGATTAAACAACAATCTTAAGACTTAAAATATAAGACATAGTGTATTATACTTTAATACAAGAGCCACGAATAATCAAAGACGTATTATATTTTAAGCCCATGATATTAAAATTTAACATAATATTTGAGTATTATTGTATTTTAATATAAGAAAGTTTCAAATATCGTTTAATCCCTTCACTTGGATTGAAAATGAGTACAAAATTTCTCTGTGTGCAGTAAACTACAAAAATTAAATTTAAGTGTGTATATATTTCGCGGGAAAATTACCCCCTTCTTCAGCAAAAAAAGCTAAGTGCTGAAGAAGGAGGTCAGTTGCCCCCGAAATATATACTCACTTAAATCTAATTTTTGTAGTTTACTGGTCAAGCTACTTGCACAACGTCTGACGATTCATAGAAACTACACATTCTCGTAGATGCATTACATTTTGTTGTGGGGTTTATCAAAAATCTATACCATTTTCCGGCCGAGCTCATAATTCTTGGAACATCAATTTCGTATCTTTGGAGCATCAAATTCGTAATTGCGGAATATAAACAATGGAACATCAATTTCGTAAAAATGGAAAATATAATAAAATTTGGAGGGCTGAAATTCAAAAATGAGTAACAAGCTTGACACACATATTTTCGAATGACGCAAATTTATCATCATTAGCACGAGTTCTAAATGACGCATTTGGACCATCATTTGGTCAATAATACCTTTACACAGTTTTATTCGAATTCTTTAAGAAATCCTCAAATAATTGAACTGAATATTCATCAAAATATCGCAATTGTGACGGACATGTTCACCATTTACACAAACGTCAAAAGTAAATGACGAATTCTAATGACGAAAGCATATGTATCTCCCCAATTTCGAGTTTTCATAATCATGATGATTTGGATATGTGTCTTGGGCCTAAAATGGTTAAAATTTAATCGAAATATAAAATATATATTCAGGTCCGATGATGGTAAGATACATAAATGCGGTTGTCCTTGCCCATAGTTACGCATTGGACGTTCCTTTTACGAATTGTATGTTCCACAATTTCGAACCTAATGTGGTTATGGACTTGACCGAGAAATTGTACCTGTGTACAACAATTTTGACTAGTTGAGCTATCTAACTCCGAACAAAAGTAAATTTCGACTGTAATGCCAGCGACTAGAGCATATATGTAATAAAACTAAGAAATCTGCCTAAGGCCGCTATTACACAGTCATATATTGGTAATATATATTATAATAGATATTATCATATCCTCAAGCCTACTAGATTTCGTTTAGTGCACGTGCAAAAAATTAACCGAATGAATCGAGTAGGCTTAATTATATGACTAGAAATATGACTATAAATATGACTGTGTCATGGAGCCCTAAAGCATAGTTTACGGGTAGTACTCCAGAAAATTAAAATCAGTCTTTTACTATATTTTTTCGTACTGTGACTGTTTTGTGTGTTTTAGCCGATTTTTTGGCCGTTTTTCTGGCTGAAATTTATTTAGCCGGATTTTTAGCCGTTACTGAAAAAAATTTAGCCGGTTTTCCGGCTAAATTTAGCCGTTTTCTGAATTTCCAGTTGGCAACACTGGGCACAACATCATCGCTGGTAAGATTGCTGGAGAATCTTTGTCAGTTCGACAGACTGATATGAATAATTCGATAGGAAACCTATGGTCTACTTTGCGCGCGCAATTCGGTGATGATGAAATCTTTAATGCAGACGAGACTGGCGATTCGCGATTCTGGCAAATTGGTGACGATATTTCATAATATGGATTCAAACATGTTTTGAATACTTACATACACAGTATGTACGTTTCTTAAGAAATGACATCTGGCACAATAATGCGGGAACATTTTAAGTTTGATCTATTATCTACTCACGTTTCTGCGACTACATTATACATATGTATATTTAAGTTAAACAAAAACCTAACAAAAATATTAAAATTGTATTTTTGTGTTTTTTTCTTTGTCTTATTTTTGTTTTAAAATTTAAATAAATAAGCGAAAATTATGACTCGAAGACAAAGTCTTTAAGGTCGATCCACACTTTTCAGTCATCAATCACAGTAATTTTCCATACAACTTGATAGATGGCAAGTAAATCAATTAACTGACAATCTGTCAACCTGTATGGAAAATGACTGTGACTGTGACTGATAAGTGTAGATCGACCTTTATAGTGCCCATAATGCACATTGAACACAACAAACACTTCATATTGACACAAGTGCATGTGAATACAAAATAGCGTCCTTGTACGATAAGCTGATGTGAAATGAAATGCATACATAATACAATATGGTTGAATATCTTAATAAAACGACATTTTCAGCGGTATTTTATCAAAGATAAAAAAACGAGTTCTAATCGTGCGAATAGCACGATGAGTGTATACCCTATACCCATGTACAGACCTAGAAGGCACGCAAAACCCAAAATATTCAATTTCATATTTTTTGTGGGGGAGGGAGGAGTAGATGGGTCGGACCTGACACATCTTTATTACCTTGTCAAGGCATCCAACGGCTGCCATTTGTTACTAATTTGAAGTTTTTCGTTACATTCTATCAAAAGATATGGCTGAATATAACTTTGTAGGGGAAGTAGGGGTAGGGGCAGTCGGACCTACTCCACATTCCACCAACTCAAAGTATATGTCAGAATGAGACATTAATCAAAATGTCAAGTCGATAGCGATATCCTACCGAAAGTTGTGGCTGAATTAAAATATCAAGGAGGGGTAGTTTGTATGGGAGGTAGGGGAACCCGTGGTCCGATTTGGCCCATTTTCAATACCGTCCAAGATTTTAGCAAAACAAACATTTGACCAAAATTTTCAAACCGCTAGCTTCATTATTTCGGGAGTTATCGTGCTAACAGACAGACACACGGACAGACATGGCTTATTCGATTCAGGGACCGACCCTGATCATTTATATATATACTTTGCCATACCTCCGGTGGCTCCTTTGAGGTGTTACATAATATCGGCGTAACAAAAACAATATACCCTATACCATCTTATGGGTATAGGGTATAATAATCTCTTCCGAAGATCCAAAGCAATATTCCGTCTATAGTGAAATTAGTATCTGGTGAACTTGATCTTTAATATAAAACGTTTATCTCTTTATTGTGAAAAGAAAGTAAAATTTAGTGTTGAAAATTCGTTAGTGCTTTTGTGATACGAGTAAGACTAATAATTTATAGAAACAGAAGAAGAAATTCTTTTATTATATGTAACTACATACTCGTTTTTATAAGTATTTTTCATAATATGGTTCACGGACTGTTAATTTATTAATAGACCAAACAAGAGAGCGTTAAGATTCGAAGTCCATAATGAGTACCGACCCATTTATTTTTGTGTTAAATTGTGAAATTGTCAATGAACTTTGACTGCTTTTGGAATCAATATGCTCCATTTATTCTAAATGTAAACAATGTTCGTCTTAAATTAGCTTGTAATAGGTACACTTCTGTTTTTGGAATCCAGAACAGAACAGTATAACCTAGAATCCATGATATAGATTTCACTGTTGTAGTTCTATATAGGATCATCATCATCAATGTGGCACGATAGCCCGACGTCGGGCCTTGGCCGCCTGAATCGTTGTCCTCCAATTGTCGCGGTTACGTGACCTCGTCCTCCAGTTTCGGAAGCCCAGCAGCTGGTGGGCGTCTTCACCTACGGAGTTCTCCCAGCGAGCTCTCGGTCGTCCACGCAACCTCGCTCCGTCAATTCGTTGTGCGTTCATCACTTTCTTTGGCATGCGATTATCGTCCATCCGTTGTACATGCCCCGCCCATTGCAAACGTTGAAGCTTCACGATTTTCGATACTTCCAGCTCATCGTACAATTGATACAACTCATGGTTGTACCGGATACGCCATTGGTCTCGCTCGCGAACGGCCCCGAAAATTCGCCGAAGGACCTTTCGTTCGAATCGGTCTAGCAAAATTTCGGAGGCTTGGGTGAGGGTCCATGTTTCGCAGCCATAACATAGCACGGGTCGGATGATCGTTTTGTACACGCGGAGCTTCGTGTTCCTGTGCGCAAGTTTCGAATTAATTATAGGGAGGACCGAGAAATATGTCTTATTGGCTAGTTGTATCCGTCGCTTAATTTCGTCGGTTTCGTTGGCGTCCTTTGATAAGTTACAACCCAGATAGTTGAAGTTGTCTACATACTCGATATTAAGGTCCCCCACTGTGATGCTTGAATTTGCTGGCGTCCTTGTTTTCGATTGCATCATGGCCTTTGTTTTGCTTTCGTTGATATGTAGTCCAACTTCCTTTGCGGCGTTATTGAGGTTATGCAGAAGGCTTTCTGCATCACCCAACCTTCGAGACATGATGTTGATATCGTCGGCGTACGCTACTAATTGAGTCGACTTGATGAGAAGCGTTCCGCTGCTGTCCATATTCATGGCTCGAATTACATACTCCAAAGCAAGGTTGAAGAGCGTCGGCGCCAGCCCGTCGCCCTGCTTGAGTCCAGTACGAGTTTCAAATAGGTCAGTGAGTCGGTTCTGCACTCTGACCTGCGAGACGGTATTAGTCATCGTCATCCTTGTGAGTCGCACTAACTTTGCCGGTATACCAAAATTCAGCATAATGTTGTACAGTACACTTCGATCGATACTGTCGTATGCCTGCTTGAAGTCGACAAAGATTTGGTATACGTCGATGTTATATTCCCAGCACTTTTGGAGTAGTAGCTTCACTGTGAAAAGCTGATCGGTCGTTGATCGACCAGGTCTGAAGCCGCCTTGATACTCGCCAATGATTCGTTCTGCGTACGGATTAATTCTCTTTTCAAGAATTTTAGATAATATCTTATAGGCCGTACAAACTAATGATATGCCCCTGTAATTCTCACACTTCAGCTTGTCACCCTTTTTGTGGATTGGGCAGATTATGCTTTTGCGCCAATCTTCGGGGATTTCCTCGTCGTTCCATATTTTCAGCAGTAGCACATGTATAGCGTTGGTCAGGCACGTTCCACCATGCTTCAGCAGTTCTGCTGGAATCTCGTCAGCGCCGGGCGCTTTATTATTTTGAAGCGACTGTATGGCAAGACTCACCTCCTCTACTGTTGGGGGTAGAACGGGAGGGCCTGGTTCGGCTAACTGCTCAAGAGCTGGCTCCGCGGGGGATGTTGAGGGTGCATTGAGGAGCTCTTCAAAATGCGAGGCCCATCGTTTGTTGACGCTTTCGATGTCGCTGATGATGTTACCATCCTTGTCCTTACATAGGCTTGTCCTGGGTTGATATCCGTTCTTAACATTATTTATGAGTTTGTACGCCTGTCTAATGTTCTTACTGGCTAATCTTTGGTTTATTTGCTGTAACTGCTCGTCAAAATGTTTGCGTTTCTTACGTCTAATTAACTTATTAGATACTCGCCGAAGCTCGTTATATCTTTCTTTCTTGGCTCGGGATGCGCGTTGTGTGTATTGGCGATAGGCTTCATTTTTTACCTCAATCGAGGCCCTGCATTCGTCGTCGAACCAGTCTGCTCGTCTGCGCCGGCCTTTATAGCCCACGACCTCTTCTGCGACCCCCTTGATGCTGTCTTTGAGCTCCTCCCAGAACTCATGGATGCCTAAATTGTTGATGTCATCAAGCATGGGCGACAGTTTTTCCTCTAGTGCTGTTGTATACGCAGCCGCCGTGTCATCATCAATCAAATTGTCAACCTCGAAGATCTTGGCAGGGTTGATTCTCGTTAGGTGCACCGAAGAGATTCTGCACCTGTAGGTTGTCTTCACCAAATAGTAATCGGTGTCGCAGTTGGCTCCTCGATAGGATCGAACATCTAGGACATTAGAAGCCCATCTCTTGCTGATAAGTACGTGGTCGATCTGGTTCACGGTGTATTCATCTGGAGACTTCCAGGTCTGCTTGTGGATTCGTCGATGAGGGAAGCATGTAGAGCTTATTACCAGGTTTCTGCCGCTCGCGAAGTCGATAAGTCGCTGACCGTTGTTGTTGTTTTCGTCGTGGAGGCTATGACCTCCAGTAGTTCCCCTATGCCAGCTTTCATTTCCGACTTTGGCGTTAAAGTCTCCTAGCAGCAGCTTGACGTCGTTTGATGAAAGTGAGTCGAAGACTGTTTCTAGGTCGTTGTAGAACTCGTCGTTAATCGCGTCTTCTTTTACTTCTGTAGGGGCTTGCGCATTAATGAGCCAGAGATTAGCGAAACGGGTCTTAATGCGGATCGCACATAGCCGCTCGTTGATGGGTTCGAAGCTGATAACGTGGTCCTTGAGGTGCTTATTCACGATGAAAGCTACTCCAAACTACCCTGTTGCCCTCCTCTTTACCACTCGTAAAAATAGTGTGCGAATTGAGGTCGTTAATCTCGCTTTTGAGCCACTCTTGATTGATACGTCTACAAAATTAATTCATTCTTGCTCAAATCGTGGAAATAATACCTAAATCCATATGAACCGTTGAGATTTAATTGTTTTCGTCAGTGGTTTGTCCAATCCGTATATGTCCTGGATTGGATAGGCACTTCTGTCAAAAGGCGAAAGTGGCAATGGATAGGTCATACTCTCCGAAGAGGGCCAAATGTAAGGGGTTTTCCAATAAGAGGTGTTATTTTGAATAGCCCGCTATTGGGGTAGATGTCACTTTTGAAGCTGTAATTTTTTTCATTTGACAAGTAGAAACTACGCCATTATTAACGAGACCGAGTTCTAATCGTGCCCCATACCCATGTACAAACCTAGAATGCGCGTCAAACCGAAAATATATATTTAATTTCATTTTTTTAAGGGGGGACGGGGGAGATTGGTCGAACCTCGAACATCTTATAGCGGCATCCAGCAGCTATCATTTGCTATAAATTTGTTTTTCGCGACATTCTATCAAAAGATATGGCGGAATATTGTTTTGTAGGGGATGTAGGGGATGTAGGGATAGGGGTAGTCAGATCTTCTCCACTTTCCACTAACTTCTAGCGTATTTCACAATTAGGCATTGATGAAAATTTCAGGTCGCTAGCGATATTCTGTCGAAAAATATGGCCGAATAAAACTATCACGGTCGTTTGTATGGGAGGTAGAGGAACCCTTGGTCCGATTTGGCCCATTTTCAAAACCATCCAAGCTTTTATCAAAACAATCATCTGACCAAAATTTCAAAACGCTAGCTTCATTACTTCGGGAGTTATCGTGCGAACTGACAGATACACGGACGGACAGACAGACGGACATGGCTTATTCGAATCAGGGACCGACCCTGATCATTTAGAATATGTACTTTGCCATACCTCCAGTGGCTCCTTTCAGGTGTTACATAAATCGTCCTAACAAAAACAATATACCCTATACCATCTGATGGGTAAAATATAACGATACACGGTTCAACAACGCATTGAAATTATAAAAATTCACTATAAAAATGGTGAAAAATGGATTGCGCTATCGAGAGATTATTAATGATTTTTTATGGCCGAAATTGGATGATATTGATCTGGACAACGTTTACTTTTAAGAAGCCGGCACTACGAGCCACCCATGCAACGAAACCATTGATCTTTTACGGGAAAAGTTTTCGGAACGTGTTATCTCTCGAAGAGGTGATCACAATTGGCCACCGAGATCTTGTGATTGAACACCTTGAGACTTCTTCCTTTGGGGCCACGTGAAAGATAAGGTCTACGCCAACAGCCCAGCGTCGATTCAAGACCTCAAAGATGGAATTCGCGAGTACATAGGGCAGCCACTTTGCGATTTGGTTTGGAAAATTTCATGAAAAAGATATGGTCCTGTAAGTGTGGTCGTGGTGGCCATTTGGCTGATGTTGTCTTCCAATATTAACGGCATACTTCTTCTTTATAATGAAGTAAACATGCGATCGTTTATCTCAAAAATGCTATTTTTCTTTGAATATCAAAATAAGACCTCTTTTTGGAAAACCCTATAGTTTTAAAATGGAGGTTCAATATCTTGGAATGGAACTGTTGAGCTTATGGAAATTAGAGTTATTCAGGGCGCCCAGGCTTATAAAAATATTCTTCCTAACGTAATGCCTAAGGTAACCGATGCAACTCCTTTCTGGTTTTAACAAGATGATGGCCCACTCACAAAGCAATGCTGATAAAATTTCGGTTTCGAGGCCAATCCATTAACGTTATGAAATGACCACCATACTCACTAGATCACTGTTCCCCAACAGGTGGTCCGTGAGAAACCCGCAGGTGGTCCGCAGGGAGATTCGGGATACTCCTTACAAAAAAAAATTAAATTTTCTTATGACTAATTAAAGTCACATACCAAACAGGCGCTCTCATTATCATATAATTGATTATCCAGTAAATACTTTGCTACTAGGTCTGTGATTATGGGAAGGCGATGAGTTGCTAAGGTGTTCATTTCCGAAATTATTCAAACTATTTATCAAAATTAGAACTCGATTGCTAAAACTAAAAGGTTTTTTCGGCCTAAACATTGTCACAAATCCGAGTCCAAAGACCGAGCTATACCGTTTACTGGATAACTATTAATCGAAGTTAGCACTTCGAGACCGGAAGACATCAATTCCTGTGCGAGAAAAAATTTCAGCTGGTGAGGCAAGTTTGGCAAACATGCAAACCTTAAATCATGCTTCCTACAGTTAGTATAAAAATTCAAGCCCACTGCGCCTTCGGAAAGATGGAAGCCGGACCAAATTTAGAAAAAAATCATCATAATCGGATGCGAAGGATTTTTATATGTTTTCCACTTTATTTTTAAGTAGGAAATTACAAAAAAAAATAATAAGGGCAATTTGTGATGGGAGATACAGCGTGAGCTTTTGAATACAGTACCTCGACAAAAAAACCGAGACTTTAATTCGTTTCGTTATTATTGAATGGTGGTCCGTCGAGATCCATGCTGTGTGGTCCGCAGACGTTTCTGAGTTGGGAACCACTGCACTAGGTCTAAATACGTATCATCAAAAATGTTTGGGGAGGGATGACAAGGAAGATCGATAACGTTAGTCGATAGTTTAACAATACTGAAACGCTTCTGTAAGCAATTAGGGGAGCTTGGGACAAAATTAACTTAAATTACCTTCAAAACCTATGCAATTCTTCCCCAGATTGACTTTTTGAGTTCAAATTACTTAAAGAGGAAGTTCTGCTCATTACTAACCCAATGATCCTTTTGAAACGTTATTTGATGTTTTTTTCTCTGGAACTATCTTAATGACTTTCACATTTGTACTGATCTTAAGAATTCTTGTTATAAAACCCTAACGGGACTCCAGATCTGCGTCCTTGTGCATACTATACAATACAATAGCAATACATATATATAAACTCCAAACTAGTCATATCCCGATTAGCGCCATTGACTTGCTATTTAATATATTTACTACCCACTTACAACTACAATGCATATGAATTGGATTTAACATTCCAACGAGTCATTTGATTTGATAGCTGATTATAGCCTATCAATATATTTCAATGCTCTTGTTGTTATGTGTACTATATTATTGATTTTTCAACATTATTCTCTTCAATTAAAATTGGCCATTGTCCTTTTAGTATAAAACTTGCTTTCTTGCTCATATACAAAAACATTAACACGTACTTTTCCCTAACTCTCATTTCAGCTTAAATGCCCCAGATAAATTAGCCGAAACCTCATCATTACTCAGGAACAGAATGCATTTCAATGTCTCGAAGTACAAAGCCGCCCTTAAGAATCGAAGTCTAATCGTCGACGTATTATCCATACTCTTCGGCGTTGCAGCATGGATAGGCGTCAACTCAATTTACGTACAATTCCCGCTTCTGGTCGAAAAAGCCCCGGAATACTGGAGCCTGCCCTCGTATCTTGTCGTAATCATTCAACTAGGAAACATCGGACCACTGCTATATACACTCCTGCAACGCTGTTCAGCGAACGGAACAATTAAGGACTCCTATCTGATATATGCCGTACTGTTGATCGGAACTGTAGCAACAATCTTGACATCGTTCTTTTACGGCGAAACGGCCGAAATTGATGGACAAAAATACAGTATAGCACTATTCGTATTGGTGTTCTTCCTCGCACTAACAGGATGTACAAGCTCCGTGCTATTCATGCCGTATATGGGACGATTCCCGGAAACGTATCTAATTGTGTACTTTGTCGGCGAAGGATTGAGTGGATTCTTGCCAAGTATTGCAGCGCTGATACAAGGAGTTGGCGGTAATGCTCAATGTATTCCGAATAATTCTACGACAGGATCAGGATTTGATAAATACGTGCCGCCACCACGCTTTGGAACGGATGCATTTTTCCTTTTTATATTTGTCATGATGGTGTTCGGAACAGTCGCTTTTTGTCTGCTGGATAACTTGAAAACGTGTAAAAAGCAGTATGCTGCAGTCAGGATAACCAACGGTAACAATTACGAGTATGAAGAATCCGAGACGAATACAAAACATGGAACGCTGCCGATGCCGAAACTTTTGTCGCGCAAGAACTACGGGTTCTTGTTGTGTTTGATGGCGGTCGTGTGTATGTTCGGCAACGGGGTCTTCCCTAGTTTACAGTCCTATTCATGCTTGCCGTATGGAAATGTTGCATATCATTTGGCCGTCTCGTTGAGTTCTATGGCGAATCCTATTGCATGCTTTATGGCCATTTTCTTGCCGCACACCAGTATTCGCTCGATCTTAATTATGATCAGCGCGGGGGTGGTGTTCACGTGCTATGCGCTCACTACGGCTGCAATGAGTCCTAGCCCACCGTTGGTTGGTACAGCGATTGGTGAGGCGTTGGTGGTAAGTACACACAAAAATACCTTATCATTCTCGAAATAAAATGATTTTCTGATTTTTTTTTTCAGATTGTTTGCTGGACAATTCTGGTCGGATTGGTCAGTTATATCAAACTGTGCATAACGACTGTGATGAGATCACAAGGTGGCAAATCTC
This sequence comes from Microchrysa polita, assembly GCA_949715475.1. NCBI lineage: Eukaryota > Metazoa > Arthropoda > Insecta > Diptera > Stratiomyidae > Microchrysa > Microchrysa polita. The sequence goes on from OX454421.1 coordinate 7,945,681, forward strand.
TGGTGTGGGTTGGTGCTTTTGGACAAATTGGATCTGCTATTGGTTCAGTTATAACTTTTGTTTTAGTCAATTATTTTTATCTATTCGAATCATATCAACCTTGCTGACAGTATTGTTAAAGTATGTGTGTGTACTTAAAAGAGGAAGTGAGATAGTTAGATTATTGTACCTAATGGTTAGTTAATAAACACTTTCATAGGATATAATGTGATTTTTGTTTTATGTTGAATTAATTCACAGATTTGAATAGTCGATGATTGGATAATAAGTCAGGTCATACTTGAGAGCAAGTCTAAAATACTTATACGGTAAATTAAGTCAAATAGAACTAGACGCGAAAGTGATATATTTGAAACTCGCACGACGCCTCCACCCGTGTGAATTTGACTTAATATACGAAGACATACTCGATGATGTGAAAAGTCGTGCCGATCCGAAAAAAAGAGACTTTAAATAACAAGTTAAAAAAATTAAAAAACGAAAAGTTTATTAAACAGAAACGTAGAAACGAAGAACTAAAATCGAACATAGTATGTGAACCTGTCAATTTTGTGAAGAACTTATCAACCCAAACGTTCACCCCCGAGGAACGAATATATTCATATTTTCGCCATGCTGGAGGGGGATTTTTCATTTCATCCGAAAATTATCCAAACTGAAACAGATAACTATGCAATTTTTGCCAATATTGTTGATGATACAGCAACCGCCTCAAATAGGGAACAAACGAAAAAACGTCACTAGTTATTTTAAGACGTTTATTGAGTATGACAAACTTAAGTTGTTAGTTAGTCAGGTATCTTGGGAAAATACACATATGGCCAAAAAAATAAGTACCATACGCATTTTCCTTATCACCCTATAGCCAAGTAGTTATTTGAGTAAATAAAATCTTATGGAAAGATTTAAATACTTAATTGGTGAGGAATCAAATATATTAGACCAAGCAATTAAAAAAAAAATTATTTTGGATATATTTACAATAGCAGCTAAATTTTGTAGCAATTAAAGAATAATAAACAATTCATTATATATGAAGGTGTGTATTTTTATTGGTAAATCTTAGTAATTTCAATGAGTATTGACTTATTAGAAATTTCATTCTGTTTTAGTGATGTGAAATGCTTGTATGTGTAATTGATCTTCTATAAGTGTAGACGAAAGTAACGAAGGTTTAAGTTAGCCTCTACGGACCTGGTTATTCTTTTGGATATAAAAACTGGGCAAGAATTCGGGACTGCCTCCGAATTGTTTCAGATCTGTGTACTTAGTCATAATCAAGGATAGGCCAGTGACTAGTGGTATCTGTAGACTGCGTTCAGCCAGTATTTTTATGAGTGGATTTTGGTGATGAATCCACTTTGAGGTTCTACTAATAGATAGAGTGGACATATATTGTAAAAGTGGTATTATTTCAGCCTTTTTATAGAGTATAGCATTTTTGTAATAGCGTTTGTCGGGTTTACGGTATAAGGAAGTACAGGCTCTTAAAATTTTCCTTTCGAAGATTTGTAACTCGTTTCCTACACATGGGGAGATTGTTGTCCAAAGTGGGAAACAATATGTTATTATACATAGGTCTAATAAGTGCTTTATATATAAGCGTTTTGGTACGCTGAAAGACACATCTACGAGACATATTTTTTTAAGCGCAAACGCAGCTTTTTTGGCTTTGGCTAAACGACTTTTGGCATGAGGATTAAACTTCATATCGTATCTGAATTGAATACCTAACTGCTTAATGGATTCCTTGCGGGGAACAGACACACCGTTGATTTTAATATCAATGGCTTTACTTTCAGCTATTACACCTTTTTTTAATTTTTTCCCAGTGTTTCTGAAGCAGATGATTACAGATTTCCTAGCGTTAACTTGAAGCGCCCATTTCTTTAGAAAGTTAACGCAGCGGTTTGTTAGGGATTGTAGAATGCTAGCCGCTTGGAGTGGGCTATCATGGCTTGCGAAGACTATGGTATCATCTGCATACATTAAACCTCCAGAAGCGGCGAGATGGGGATATGGAGGGCAGATGTATTTCACCGGGGAATCATACATGTACAAGTTAAATAGTAGAGGGCCCCAGATTGAGCCTTGGGGAACACCAGACTCTATCAGTTGTGGACGTGATGAGTTTGAAAATTAGTCCCATATGCCATACCGAGTCGAAAGACTTAGATATATCCAAGGAGCAAGCAACAGTATACTTTTGTTTTCGAAGATTTGAGATTATGTGGTCGTGGAAGAGCGTTAGTTCATGTTCGGTGGAATGTCCTGTTTTGAAGCCAAATTGGTGATGAGGTATAAGTGCGTTAGAAAGGGAATTGAATTGTCGCAAGAGCACACGTTCTAATAATTTTCCCAGGTTGGAGAGCAAGGATATCGGCCTGAAGTCATTAAGATCGCCACGGCAACCTTTCTTGGGGGTAGGAACAATCGTAGCCACTTTCCATGCACACGGGAAGTAGCCATTATTAATGCAATGATTAAAAATTACATTGAGATGTTTGGCTATAGAGCTCACAGATTTTTTTATAATAAAGTTGGAAATTGAATCAGGACCGGAAGATTTTTTTGAGTTGAGGGATACGATGTTTTCCTCAATTTCCCCCAATGAGGTAAAGGAATCGTTAAATTGGTGGCTGTTAGGGTTCATGGCGTTATTCCATGGAGTAAAGTGTGTGAGGTATGAACCTTCGTGGCCCCCTATGTGAGAGTGAACAGCACTAGTTATTTCGTTTGCCCATACCGAGTCACATGGCGGTAATAGAGGCAAGCATGGAATTTAATGACAGCTATTTAAATCTTTAGTTGGGCTTTACACATATAGCTGTGCCTCGGCCCGAGTCGTTTCGTATAATTTCGTAGTTTTTCAAGTGTATTTTATTATTTGGGGGAGCCTCACCCAGCCTTGTTTCCGTAAGAAGTGCGAAATCTGGAGAGTTCTCCAGAAGTAGGTTATTAAGCGCGACCATTTTCCCGTGTGATAAAAGGGAATTAATGTTTGCATTAAGGACCTTAATTGGTTAAATTAACAATGAACGATAGATATGCCATTTTTTCCCCTTCTGGAGTGAGAGAACGGATTGAGCTCCAGAATTCAGATATGCGCCGAATTAGATTCTCAAGTGGCATTCCAAATAATTCTATTATTTCTTTGTGGAAGTCATGTAAAACTGTAAATTAATTGCCAGTAGAGCTCACTGCGTCAGCATACGAGGGCTTATAGTTGGGAACCACGTGATTAGGAACAAAGTGGTTAGCTGCGGTGAACGAAGCATGGGCCCCAGCTGAGATATAATTTTTGGGCCGGGACGTTTTCCGATGGTCCAGCATTATTTTATATCGAAGACGCGCAGGACATTTCGAATAACTTTCTGGGTGACCTATTTCCCCGCAACTAACATACTTGAGGGGCGGTAAATTAGGCTGATCCACATTATGATGGCCCTGTCTGGGACAAACGCTACCCGCACACTTCACACACTTGGCCGCACACTTCACACACTTGGGCGAAGAGATACAATTGGCGCACACATGGCCAAATTGCTGGCAATTGTAGCATTGTGTAAGGTCGTTTTTGTTAGGACTTTCCCACCGTACCCTCTGAGCTAGTAGCGATTTAATATTGATGACTTTGTTTAGAGTCTCACGGTCATCCGCTGTGACTCTGTATAGATCGAGATGGATTGCATTGGTCCTAACCAAGGAAGTCGTATGCCTGGTCTCAACATAGATGTAAACTTTCGGTTTGACTTTAGGGTAAAAGAGTATCCTTCTAGTTGGGCGGCCCTACAGGATACCAACAACTTAAGATGCGTTGCAGCGTCATCTACGCGGACCTTATGGGAGCCTTCCGACGAATTTGTCATATCGATCTTACAATTGGGGTTTATTTTATTTAAACAGTGATAGCAGATCTTTAGTCGATATTTCGTGTATTATGATTGGGGGGCAAAATTTTGCTTTCGCATCTTCACCGACTTCTAACGAACCCGATTGTTTATCATTATTATTTCTAGCCAACGAGGTGAACCGATTCGAATTTTGTTTCACTTGGTCATTATTAATGACATTTTTCTTGTTTTTTTTTTGTAAATTCATTTTCCCTTAACGAGGAGGAATTCATTAGATCTTACAGCTAAATCACTTATTTTTATTTTTCCTGGGTAACGATGATTCTGCTGCGTTCATCCCTTCAGCTAGATTGTCGTTGAGAGATAACAGGACGTTGGCCGCCATGGCCTGGTTTTCACAATCCAAATCTGTGACGGCTGATTCGAGGCTATGCTGGAAAGTTTCGTTGACCACCTGCGTTCCCTCAGGCACAGGGCGTTGTTGTTTCTCGAAACTAGATGACTTAATCGTTTTACAGGTATCGCTTGTAATCACATCACAGTTTCGCTTCATATTACATGGAAGCATGCGTTGGTCACTAAGTTCACACAGTTGATTGTGCTCTAGGCTCTGTTTGAATTTTTCGGTGACAAAATTGGCTTTCTCAAATTTGGGCGAATTAATCGTTTTACGGCTATCTTTCGCGTCCAAATCGTCGATCCGTTTCACATTATATGGAAACTTGTAGATGTTACTACGTTTATTCAGATGATAGTGCTTTCTTTGTAGGACCGTTACATTTTTTGTGAAATGGGGCTCTTTGATCCGTTACGTTATAACGGAACCGGCCACATGGCCATTCCGGGAATGATTTGTAATTCCAATATTTGGAAAACTTCCGGCACTGTCACAATCAAATATTTTGTATCTTACAGTTTAATTTATTGCACTAACGACGGCGCGCAAGAAAAAACAAAATAAATTTTCCTTTTTTTATAGATTTCAACACATGAGCTATTGCGATGCGCAAAAACGATGTGTATGCAATGGCTGAATGACCGGGGAATCGAAAAATAATACATAAAATGGTCGAGAGTTACGATATAGGGATCAAACCCCATGCATTTAAGGGTTAATACTAGGAATATAGTCAAATAACTTTGTCTCATCACTGTATCGCATCGTACTTCAACTGCCTGTAACTATGCAATTCACAACTGAAATTCACCTGACAATAGGCGTCAATAACACCCACAGTGGATATTGTTTACCCCTCTGCAAAATTCCCCAAGTCTCAACCAGCTGATTGCCACGCAACACCAACACCCTCGCACAATTTATGAAAACAAATCGCACACGTACGCACCCACACATTGTCAGCCGTTCAATCGCTTTTCATCGCCAAGCAACTTTGCATTTACGCGAACGGGAGGATGCGATGGCTACCCTACAGCAGCAGCAGTCGAGGCAGACTTGTGTTGATTTTTGTTGTTTAGTTTGAATCGGAATCGGCCTATCGCCATTGTCGTCGCTATAAAAAAAAACTTGTCGCCGAACTCTCTGCCTGCAGTTCGTCGTAGCAGCAAATGGATAAGTGCAGTGCCAGTGGCAGTGAATTTGCAAGGATCGTTCCTTGAAAAAACAAAAAGACACAGAGTGATAAAATTGCCCAAAAAAGGAAGTCTCACAAATAAACACAATCGCAACGAAAATTTACTTTTAGCAGACCTGTTTGACAGACGATGAAGAAAAAAAGTTTTCGAAACGAGACACATAAAAGTTGGGACGACCAAGCATAGATACGTCAAAAAAAAAGTTTTCCGATTCCACCGCAGAATGACGGAAACTGCGTGACAGTTTCGTGAAGTGATTTTTCAGTGCTTGTGCATCCGAAACAATCGGAAAAATAGACAAAAATTCAATCCCACAAATGTGTCCGTGTAATTGCACTTTTTGTTAAATTTCAAGTGCGTGAAATCATTAGTGCAAGAGTCGTGAAAGATTGCAGGCAGGGCACAATCGCGTATCTCTGTTTTCACAAGAGGAGGGTCGGGTGTTGGGATTTGACATCGCACAGACAAGTACAAGTACGACAACCGTGAGTGAGTGAGGCTGGCTCTGGCTGGCTGGCTCTTGACAAAGGCAAACGCATCATATCGAAAACCTACAAATCGATTATGTCTGGCTCGGGAGGACCCAATTTGACCAGGCAGCTCCAGCAGCGGCTGTCCGAGACCAATATCGTTGAGTTTCGGGCCAATTTATTTCGCGAACGATTTCGTATCGCTCGAAATTTGTACAAGTACGATCTGATCTCGCATTATGGGTGTGTGAATGCCATCGAATTTTCCAATGGAGGTGAACTGCTCGTATCAGGTAAATGATTGACAAATGGTCGTCGTTTTTGTAAATCCTTTTAGGAATTTGCTTATTGATCAGAATGTTCGACAGTGTATTCGGCTTATATTTACAAGGAAGATGAAAATTAAAATTTGATTTTTTTGCCGTAAAGTTTTGGTGTCCAGACCGTATGAGAAATACGGGCAAAAGCTTATTTCTTTAATGCCAATTACCTTTCGATATCATTGCACTCAGTTATCCCTTCCCGGGACAGGAATCTTACTATGCATATCGGTAAAACAATGTAGGACGGGAAGTGGGAATATAGAGGGTCGCCCCTGCAAATCTAGAAGACTGTAGAATTGAATGGTGTGCATAATTTCAATTTATTACACTTATTTCATTTCTTTCAATTTGCATCGCATATTTTTATTTACATCAATTACACTCGGTGCCAACAAAAACCAGACACCTTTTTTTGCCATAATTTTCAATGATACCCTATTACATAGAACGAAAGGTGTCTTGACCCTCAATGAACGGGTCTGAACTTTTTCTCCTCTGGGTTATCTCTGTTTGTCTAAGAAAATTGGACCAAAATATGGTAATCGAACGGCAAAAATCCTACATCGGAATTTTGTTTTTGATTATGGTTGGGGATGGTCCCGAGATGATGGCATAAAAAGTCCCAACCGATTGGGGGTCCGCAACCTTAAAAAAAAGGGGGAAAGGGGGTTATTTTTTCGGTTTTTTGCGATTATTTCAAAAACGGCAAGAGATACACATATGGCCAAAAAAATAAGTACACCCATAGGAATTTTTCTTATCACCCTGTAGCCAAGTAGTTATTTGAGTAAATAAAATCATTCGATACCTTAAAGCACAATAGTGCTAAGTCCATTTTTTTCGATTTTGAGATTTTTGCATCGTATTATTTCTTGTCAAGTTATCCATCGAGTAGTTAATCTTGAAACAACATTTACCGAGCTAAATCCAAGGAAATTGACATTTACAAGAAATGCTATGTCCTAGGTTGATCGAAAAAATTTTGGACAAAAGTGCTAAGTCCAGTTATAGCGCTATTTTGCGCTAAGTCCATACTTGGAACAATTAGAAAGTTAAATTTGTGGTAGTAACTTCCATAAAACGAATAAATGGTAAATACCATTATGAAACATAAAAAGGATTAGCCGGAGTTGCTTCCTGATTCGAATAGGCCGGGTTTTTATGCTGGATCACTGGATATTGGGATGAATTGTTTGGAAAGTGTTTGCATTGGCATATTCTTTCTTTGAATGGTATTAAAATGGGTAAAAACTGACTGAAGGATTGTCTACCTCCGGTACAAAGGTTCAAATGATCACTGGTTGTCAATGTAAGCCCTTACATCAAATAATTTAATTTGGATTCTCTATTTTCTCCACAAAAGGAAACCTCCATAACATACATTGGGGTTTCAGTTAAATGCCTGCTTACATTGAATTTAGTGTAAGGCCATCCCTCTCTAAAATCTACAGTTCAGCGTGAAATCTGGCATTCGCATGTTCAACGCGTTGTAACGACATATTTTGATCAGCTATACTCAACCACTGTGCTCCAAAAGATATACTTTTCAAAAGAGCTGTTGAAAACAGTTTGAATAAAACCATACTCCAGAAAATTAAAATTTGTTTTAGACCCAAGAATTGCTTACTATGTCCACAAACAATTTTTGGAAGCTCTTCATCATGCAGGCTGAAACAAGGGTCCTTCGGGTATTAACAAAACCAAAAAATAAACTTGCATTTATAACAACCGGAAAGGTACGATTTTCATCTAAATATCAAATTGGATTTTAACAGAGTTAAACAGTGGTTGATACAGTGAATAGTGTGCTCGCCTTCGAAGCACAGGGTTGCAGTTTATGGTAGTTTTCCAATTCACGATCCAATTGGCGGGATATGGTCTCATTTAGATGTTAAACAAGTGCCAAATTATGGGGATAAAAACCTCTGCAGAGCGAGCTGTTGATCTAAGCAGTTTAAATCTTAGGGATTAAATGCGAATGGCAGCTATTTATTTATTTACGATTTGACGGAATCGACATATCTCGAGACTAAATTGAAGCTGACTGAAATCAAAATCGCGATCCAGGAAAAAAGGACTAATTTGAAAAAGATCTGCCAATTAAAAAAAGTAAATGTATTACTATTGATATACGTGCTTAATCCTAATGAGTGTCTTGCGTTTGCATTTCACCAGCTTATGCATGCAGAGAGTTAATACTATTCGAGTCTAAGCTAAACTGCATTCAAAAGAAAGGGGATGTCGTTTGGGACTTATTTATGGGATATCTGTGTGCATTTCTAGCTCATTTCCCTATTATTATCACTACCACCTGGTGAAATTAAAGAATTTGAATCTTTCTTCTAGTTTTCATATCACATATCATACGATTGCCTGAGAAGCTTAAAGTCCACCGAGGTTACTCCCAGCATAAATAGAAATAGGTCCGAATGAACATTTATTAGTTGTTTCAAACGATGTGATTTTGGCAATCTTATTAAATTCACATCTCTAGTCGCAATTCCACTGCAGGAACTTTTGGGTAACACCTAAACATGCGGCACTTGTCCAACGGGCAATGGATCTGGGCAACACACGTGCGTTTAACTAAAAAAAATTATATCTTATATCGAAGAATCAAATCAAATTTTGCGGCCGTTGACAAAGAAGCAACGTTTCTTGTGGCATTGGCTTCACCCAATTGAATGACGACTTAAGATGATCCGTGTCATAAAAGTGTGCCTAGTGTCGAGCAATGACAGAACAGTTACATCACCCTCTCTTCAACCTCACAACTTCTGTATAGTAGTAATTTTGATGAAGTTAAGTCATGTCCTCCTGTCGAGCTTCATAATATGTAGGGCCATGTCCTGTTGTGTCCCCCAATTAGCTTCCTGTTAAATGACAGTAGTAAGATAGAAAGGACAACGTCCAATCTTGACCAGATCATCCTTTGGTCATCACGTGATGATGAGACACATTTGCTTCATGGATACGAACTGGTGGAAATACAATAAATTGCTTGCGTCTCATGGTATGTACGTATTAAAAATATTCTCACTTCATCCACATTTTACAATATTGTAAGTAAAATACGAACATTCTTCCGTCAAGTCCATGGTTGGTATAAAATGAAGTGCTCAATAGTGCTAAGTCCGTACTTTCCTCTTTTTTTTCTAGATTTTCCTTCGAAATTATAACGACTGATTGCCAGATTTTAATATAATTATCTTTTTGACAGTGTAACCTGCTTAAAAAGCTTAACAAATTTTGCAAAAATTAAGTTATCTAAGATGGGAACAAGGTTTGAAACTTTATTTTCGCGTTTTCTCCAAATGTTGAAAAATGGACTTAGCACTATTGTGCTTTAAGGTATCGTATGGAAAGATTTAAATACTTAATTGGTGAGGAATCAAATAATATGTAAATTAGCATATTTTAATAAATAACAGCTTTCATCTACCTTGAAAAAGTACGAACTGACTAAAATAGGCTGGACAAAATAATAAGTACATGTCAGTTAATTTGATTAAAACTGGTTTTAATTAAAATATTATGTTCTGCATCGACAAAAATTTGATTTATTTTATTATTTAAAAGTAAATGATCCATTCTTTTAAAAAAAAAATTTTTTGTTGGCCCTCTGGTGAAGAATTACTCTTAAGTTCCCATACATCCATACATCCAGTTTCTTCCAGGAAATTCCGTATTTGGTCCGTTTTGTGAAAACTTTGTTTCTAGTTCATTGATTCAACTCTCCCTAAACATTCTGGATTCAATTTGACTCTAGTAACAACGTGATTTGGTTGAAGCGGATCCTTGACCAGTTTGTGAGGTATGGTTAGGGTTAATATCCTGCTGAAATCCCCATTTAATGTGTATGGGCTCATCAGTAAAATATTCTGGGACTATCAACTAACATTTCTTATATGGAAATTGCCTCATTGTAACGGTTATTAGGTATATTTGAACGAAACTAAACTATGAAAATTAAACCATAGACCACGTTTTTTTCGCCTCCATGGGAAATAGTCAGTAGATGTAGCATATATTATATTAGTTTTTTTCTGAATGAAGAATATTACGTTAAGAGTAGTTTCCAATCAAATTTATTACGATCTCATAAATAAAACAGAATATTCTGTGAGTTTTCATTGTTCGGTCTGGAACAAGAAAAAATATCCCTCCCAAATTTTCTTGAACCGTCAACACTTTTTGACGTCGCCATGGAAACTTCCAAACTTTTTGTCAAAACTGCTTTACTTCTTGTATTCTTCGATTAACTTTTCAAAGGGATTCTATATTTTAAATATTTGCCGCGAAAATCACCAGGAGAACTTTTCTCGCCATAGTGATAATGAGACCGACAGTTGTCCGTAAGGACCTTATATGGACTTAACTGTATTTGAGACTGTTTATATTTACTTTTTAATGAATTACACAGTAAATACAACTGGCTGGTTTATTTCGTTATTGAGAGAATAATTTTTCCGCTATATCAAAGTTTCGAACTTAAACTTCTTTTTTCGTACCTACCATGCGTTTTTCGCCCCCTTAAGTATTTTTGTTTGTTTTTAATTTAACGCTTCTTGCATACACCAATTAATAAAAAAACAAATCCTTACGGAAAATAGCAACTTGTTGTCAAAAGATTAAAAAAACCGATGGTGTACTTATTATTTTGACCAAGCTGAAAACCCACTTCAAAGTTAATATCGGGAGGGACTAAGAAAATAGGGGGATGCCATTTAGTTTTTCGGTTCCGTTGGCATTGTAGTATCCTAATTGTTGTAATGACTATCTATTTGGAGTAATTCAATTTTAAAAAGGGTATGAAAATTTGGCATAAAAAGGTACATGAGGGGTGTACTTATTTTTTTGTCCATATGTGTATGTCGTGCTCTGTGGCCGTGATCGTTCGGTCGGCACTCTGTGAAATAGACACTCATAGAGAAAAGAGTTTCCAAACTCGGCACGACTCGTCGCAAGTTTATTATTCAGAAGAAGATGATAAGAAATATTCTTATCGTAGAATAATAAACTAACAATGCGACTAGGAAGTGATATGGCTGACAACCGTATCACACACCGAATTCAGTTGTCTTTGTAACGTTGGTGACTACACACGCGGTAGTCATCAACGCACCATGCTCCACTAGGAGTTACGGTAATAAAGAGAAAGAGCCTAACAAAATAAATTAGAATATTTTCATTTTAGACCTTTGTTAAAAGCTCCATAACTTTTGAAAGAATGCTAGGTCAGCCGTAAAATTTTGTATATGTATTCACAATAAGTTCAAGATCATTTTAAGGTAAACATTGGGTGAGGTTATAAAACACAACGTTCGCGCAACGTTACCTTTAATTTCAAATCAGAAACTTCTCCCTACAAACAGATTCCCTAAGCGCTTAGGGGATCTGTTTGTAGGGATAAGTTTCTGATCCGTAACGGCCGGTTGATTTGAAATTAAAGGTAACGTTGCGCGAACGTTGCGCGAACGTTGTGTTTTATAACCTCACCCATTGAGTCGCTCCGGTCAAGGACCCCCATTATCCCTCCATTTAATTGTTTCAAAACGGCATATCCATAACTCCCCCCAAAATTGAAGCAGAGTTCTAAATTTTGGTTTGTTTCGATTGGAGGTCATAGTCACCCAACCCACCAAAAATCAGCTCATTCGGATAAAAACTAAGGATACCTCCCATACAAAGTGACCCAAGACAACTTTGTTCTACAGTTTATAAAATGAGTAGTACGTAGAACAAACTCCTGATGGGTCACTTTGTATGGGAGATACCGTTAGTTTTTAACCGAATGAGCTGATTTTTGGTGGGTGGGGTGACTATGACCTCCAATCGCAACAAACCAAAACTTAGCACTCTGCTCCAATTTGGGGTGGGGGGTTATGTTCATGCCGTTTTGACAAATTTAAATGGGGGGATAATGGGGGTCCTTGACCGGAGCGACTCAATGTTTACCTTAAAATGATTTTGAACTTATTGTGAATACTTATACAAAATTTTACGGCTGAACTAGCATTCTTTCAAAAGTTATGGAGCTTTTAAAAAATGTATAAAATGAAAATATTCGGAACATTACGCTATCAGCTTCGCAAGAAGAATTTTCTTGTTCTTGTTATCGACACTAGCGACACTTATCTTACCGTCCGCCATATAGCGGACATATAGCGGAAAATATCGGAAACACAAAAGTTCCCCCTATTAAAGCGGATAGCAGAACATGCCAAATATTCTAATTTATGTTCTAGTCTAACGCCGAAATTATCAGTTAAACTCTAATGTGTTATATATCATTGCAGAGATAATTTTATGTAGTTTATTTTCGTCCTCAGACCATTTATCTGTATCTCTTACCGTTTTTGAAATAATCGCAAAAAAACGAAAAAAGCCCCCCTTTCCCCCTTTTTTTAAGGTTGCGGACCCCGGATCGGTTCGGGCTTTTAATGCCATAATCTGGAGACCATTCCAAACCATAATCCAAAAAAATTTCCAATGTAGGATTTTTGCCGACCAAATATGCCATTTTTCTTAGACTATGTTCCCATTCCGAAATTACAGTTTCTGGGGGAGGGATGGGGTATGCGGTATCAGGAGAAAGTGAATTAACCCACGGAAAAGGACTACAGATCCGTTTATTGGAAACCTTTTATTTTAAAAGGCTTTTATAGAAAATGAAAAGTAAAATTTTCCGACTACATTTTAGGCCAGTCAATAAACCGTAATATAAGGCGTTAGGTCGCAAAAAGTAGCTCGGCTCTGTTTTTTTGGGATATTGCTAGGATAGATACCAGTAGTGCACCACAAAGTTTGCAACTTCGAAAAACCTGTGCTAACCCCGTGACCCTCAAAAAAAATCTTTAAATTTTCGGCCTTTTTTCATATTTTAGTTTGTATTTTTTAAAAGGTGCTTCCTACAAGAAAGTCGTCCACTGCACTTTTAAAGCTAACAAAATCTTCTTTAATTTGAGTGCAACCCTAGCTTTGTAGGTACAAATGATTCCAAGATACAGCATTTTAAAAGATGTTTTTTTTTTGTAAAAAAGTCCGAAATTGTAATACGACGAACTCTACGTGTTCCGATCCGATTCCATCTGTTCCTGGATGCATTGAGGCTACTCCAGGAACACAGTTGGATGAATTTTGGTTAAGATTCCAAAAGAAAAAAAGTTTTTCTTACAAGAACCCTATATTTAGGGGTTGGTTTGTATGACAGCCCTATGACGTAATGTTCCGATTCCATTCATTCCTAGATATGTTTTGAGGCTTTACTAGGAACACATTTGGGTGAGGTTTAGTTAAGATTGGTTCATAAAGAAAAAAGTTTTTCTTATAGAAGAACCTAATTTCCAGAGGTTGGTTTGTATGACAGCCCTATGACGTAGTGTTCAGATTTCATCCGTTCCTAGATATTTTTTGAGGCCTAACCAGGAACACACTTGGGTGAAGTTTGGTTAATATTGGTACATAAAGAAAAAAAAATTCTTAGAAGAACCTAATTTTCAGGGGCAGCCCTATGACCCCATGGCCCGATTCCATATGTTCCGACATATATACAGCTAAGTAACTGTTAAACAAGAAAGGAATAACTGGTATGTAACTTCGTGTCACATGACTTTCTCCGTAGAATGCGCATTTAGTTCGGAAGATGACTAAAATTACAATTTCGAACTTTTTTACAAAAAAAAAAACAATGTTTGAAGTGCTGTATCTTGGGATCCTTTGCACCTACAAAGCTTGAGTTAGACGCAAGTTAAAGAAGGTATTTTTGGCTTTAAAAATCCAATAGACAACTTTCTTTTTGGAGGCACCTTTTGAAAATTACAAACCAATACATGAAAAGTCCGAAAATTTTGAGGTTTTTTGCGGGTCACGGGGTTAGCACAGGTTTTTCGAAGTTGCAAACTTGGTGGTACAATTCTGGTATCTCTCGGTTGGTTAATTGGTAAAAGTGGCGGCTTAGGCATAGGCTAGCCAAAAGCCCAATTAGCGCATAAAGCGCCGTTTTGAAACCACAAACTCCGTGAAACTTAACTAGTGTATATGGTGAAGGTTAGGTAATGAATTTAGGAGTGGGGAGGTGCCTTGAACCAGCCAGTGTTATTTAGGAATACAGCAGCTCCCCTAATTTCACATTAGCTGCATCCTCCAAGCCTCCCAGAAAAGCCCTACTGAGCGTCCTATACCGGGTTCTGGCAAGACCCGGGCATTCACACAGAAAGTGAATTAGGGTTTCCCTCTCATTTTCATTACCGCAGCTGCGGCAATGCGCGTTGTAGGGGACGCCCAGCCTGGCAGCGTGGATCCCCAATGGCCAGTGCCCCGTGATAACAGCAGTAAGCTTGGCAATATCTCTACGCGGTTTAGTCAGAATCTCAGACGTTCTTTTCCAGTCGTAGGAGGGCCACATCTTCCTTGATATAACGCAAGTCCTCAGATTTCGCCAGTTGGAATTAGCAGCCCTTATATAGTGGGTGGATATCTTACTCTTAACAGCTTCCATCGGGACGCAAACACGCTCCGCATGAGAGCTATCAAGAGTGGCACCCATTTTGGCTAGTTCGTCAGCCATCTCTTTACCCTCTATGTTCCTGTGTCCGGGTACCCAGAGTAGGGTGATTCTTTGTCGTGTGCCAAGGCTGGTCAATGCTTCCTCACATACTTCAACAACCTTGGAGGTCGTCTTCACCGATTGTAAAGCCATGATAGCCGCCTGACTATCTGAGCAGATAGCGATATTCTGGTTGTTTTGTATGTACCTGAGAGCATGACAGGCCTTCATGATTGCAAGCATTTCTGCTTGAAAAATGCTGGCATGATCAGGAAGACGGTAATATTCAGAGATACTTAGTGATCTGCAGAAGATCCCAACACCCACGCCACAATCCATTTTAGACCCATCGGTGAAGAGCGTGATGTCAAAATCCTTGACCACCTCACTCTCTTTCCATTCACCTCTAGTTGGGAATCTGACATCAAAGTTCTTCCCAAAGCTTAGTTTGGGCACTTTGAGATCCGTTACAGCCTTGCGTACGTCTTGTGGTAGCTGGTTTAGAATATTGCTGTGCCCGTATGGCCTAGCACTCCAGCAGCTTAACGCTTTGAGTCTGACTGCACTACATGCTGCCAGTTGGTTGATAAACAGATCGATGGGTAGAAGATGCAAGATGACATTCAGCGCATCCCTCGGGCATGTTCGCATGCCCCCTATGATTCTAGGGCAAGCCGATCCCTGCACTCTACCGAGTTTTGTTACATTGTAGCCTTTACTGAGCGCTGCCCACCAGACGAGTGACCCATATGTTAGGATGGGTCGTATCACCGCCGTGTACACCCAGAGTACCATGTTCGGTTTGAGACCCCATTTCTTACTAAATACTGTCTTGCAGGCGTAAAAACGGATACAGGCTTTTTTAACGCGCTCCTCAATGTTCAACTTCCAGTTGAGCTTTGAGTCCAGAATAACGCCCAAATACTTCGAGCTGGGCGATAGTTCCAGTTGATGTCCATTTAGTTTTGGGAGTGAGAAAGACGGTATTTTTGTTTTTGTAGTGAACAGCATCAGTTTCGTCTTCCCCGGGTTTACGCCCAGGCCACAGCTTGTGGCCCATTTACTGACCAAACCAAGGGCTCTTTTCATGATCTGACTAATCACGGAAAGACACATTCCTGATACTGTAATCGCTATATCATCCGCATATGCAACCACCTTAATCATCTCCCTGTCAAGTCTGGCTAGGATCTTGTTAATAACTCCTATCCACAGTAGTGGAGAGATAACACCACCCTGAGGTGTTCCTCTGCACACGAATTTAGTCAGGTGACTGCTTCCTAAGTCACCATGAATTACTCTGGTCGTTAGTAGTGTTACTATCCACGACCCAAGCCGTGGCTCAACTCCTAAGTCTGAGAGGGCCTCATGAATAGATTCAATACGAACATTATTGAATGCACCCTCTATGTCTAAGAAAGCGGATAACGTGTATTGTTTGTACTCCAGGCCTTGTTCGATGATACGGACAACTTCGTGGAGAGCCGTTTCTGTGGAATTTCCCTTCACGTATGCGTGCTGGGACTTCGAAAGTCCTGAGTTCTCAAGACTTTGTCGGATGTGTAAATCTATTAAGCGCTCTAAAGTTTTGAGTACGAAGGAGGATAAACTAATCGGCCTGAAATCCTTCGCGGTCTCATGCACTCGTTTGCCTACCTTCGGAATAAAAACGACTCGAACCCGTCGCCACGACAGGGGTACGTGGTTGAGTAACAGAAGGCTTATGAAAATTATAAGCAGCCGTGGAACTACCAGATCCTGCGTTTTCTGAAGCATAATCGGTAGTATGCCATCTGGTCCTGGCGATTTACAAGGGAAGAAGCTGTTGATTGCCCAGGTAATCTTCTCCTCAGGAATCATGATTACCGTAACTCCTGGTGGAGCATGGTGCGTTGATGACTACCGTGTGTAGTCATCAACATTACAAAGACAATTGAATTCGGAGTGTGATACGGTTGTCAGCCATACCACTTCCTAGTCGCATTGTTAGTTTATTATTCTACGATAAGAATATTTCTTATCATCTTTTTCTGAATAATAAACTTGCGACGAGTCGTGCCGAGTTTGGAAACTCGTTTCTCTACGAGTGTCTATTTCACAGAGTGGCGACCGAACGATCACGGTATCTACCCTAACAATATCCCAAAAAACCAGAGCCGAGCTATTTTTGCTACCTAAAATCATAAAATGACTGGCCTATTTGAAAATTCAGCAATTATATTTAATTAGAGGTACGGAAACTTAGTTTTTAGGGTGTTTTAGATTTAAAAAAAAAAAAAACTTATGAAATCGATTTTGTCCGTCCGTTTGTCTGTCCGTCCGTCCGTATGACAAAGATAACAGGGTGTCCCGGAGATTTGAAAATTTGTTCACTGAATAACTCGCGAACGGCTTAATCTATCGTATTGAAATTTGGTAGGAATGTGAAAAATCGTAACAGTCTTTAGCACGAAATACTTAGAAGTTGGTAGGGCAAAGCTAATAGGGTATCCCGGAGATTTGAAAAGTCGATTTTTTTAGTTTTTATCGAACATGGACGTATGGCTACTCGGCACGATTTCAGTATCTGCGGCGCCAAATTTTAATGATGCCACTTCATTAATATTGACCTGAAACGACCGAATCTGCAATCCTTTGTCGCGAAATCTTAACGTTTCTGCATATATTAAATGTCAAAATTTGACATTTACATGGGGTAGTTCAGTTTTTAATGGGAAATTGGGGGTATTTTTTATTACATATTGATGTGAATCAATAGCATTGCACCGAAAATAACATTTTAAATTTCATTGGCCTCCCTGACTAGCAAATTTTACAATGCTTGCTCGCAAATATATTTCGAAATTCCATATTATTAAGATCTTTGCCAAATTGGTAAAACTTACTATTCTAGTGGGACTGATAAAAATTAAAACGTATGAAATGGCTTCGCTGAGCCCGTTGCCCACCCAAAGCTTTCTTATGAATTTTGGGAAAGTAGACTTTTGCAGGTATTCAGAGACACCATGTTAATTTGGTACTACAAACTTCAAAGTGTTTGAGGCAAACACTATCACCATTCTATGTATTCCCACCAAAGTTCATGTTCATTGTTTGAACCAGTCAAAAGATATGCAGTGCACAAATGCTTCATACGCCGCCCTGGCTTCATAGGAAAGTCAGACTTTGACATTGAATATCTGGAGAACCGTTACGATTTCGCGAAAAAGGACTACAGATTCGGTCGTTTCAGGCCAATATTAATGAAACGGCATCATCAAAATTTGGCGCCGCAGATACTGAAATCGATTCGAGCGTACACTAAAAAGAAACTTCTATACAAAATTTCAGCTCGATAGCTTCAAAATTGAGGGACTAGTTTGCATTGCAACAGACGGACAGGCAGACAGACAGACGGACATCGCTCAATCGATTTCTCTGGTCACATTGATCAATAATATATATATATACTTTATATAGTCGGAGGTGCTTCGTTCTGTGCGTCGCAAACTTCATGACAAAGTTAATATACCCTTTCACATTGTGACGGGTATAAATATTAAACAAACGTGATCCTAAAATTGACCCTCGGGGAACACCTGATGTAGGGCAAAAAGGAGAAGAGGAGGAGCCGTGTTAGATAACCCGACACTCGCGGCTATATAAGTACGACGAAAACTAGTTTAGAAGGTTTCCCCTAACACCAAACTCCTTAAATTTGGCAAGTAAGATGCTGTGATCAACAGTGTAAATGCCTTTGTCAGTGTACACAACGTCGAATTGACACTGATTGTCCATGATCCGTGCCACAGCGTTAGTAAAAGTCATAAAATTCGTGCAAACAGAACGAAACCGTTTTGCTGCTTTGTGAAAAGCGTAGAAACTGTTGGGTAGAGTTTATTTTGGACGATACGCTCGAAAATTTTAGTCAAGCAGAATAAAAGTTGTATTGAACGGTAGTTCGATACGGAGGACGTAATGGAAGTTTTAGGAATTGGCAGGATATTTCCAGGATTTAGGGAAAACGCCACAATTGATGCTCAGTTTAAACAATATGGACAGGGGAGCACCTATAGAGGAAGACAAGGACTTAAAAAACATATTAGGTCGGGACCAGAGCCACCAGCCTTTAGGGTTTCAATAATAGTAACCACGTCAAAGGGACTTGTTGTGAAATCGGGAGCTTGGAGTAGCAAGTTAGAGGGAGAAAAAGTAGCTGGAATAAAAAATTCGGCAAACAATGCAATACAGAGTTGCAAGTCCTCCTTCTAATTTTGCGCTTCCTATCGATTTGGAAATGTTCAACGATATGTTTATTGAATTGATCCTTCCGTTATACATTACATTGGCGCTTAGAGACGAATTTTGGTAAAATTTCATCTCCTGGATGGTTGCTATCAAAATTCGAGGCTTGTTCTGCTATCCGTTCTCATAGGGGGAACTTTTGTGTTTCCGATATTTTCCGCTATGTGTCCGCTATATGGCGGACGGTAAGATAAGTGTCGCTAGTGTCGATAAGAAGAACAAGAAAATGCTTCTTATGAGAGCTGATAGCGTAATGTTCCAAATTCGATATGCACTCATGAAGTAGGTAATTTTGCTAACCTTCTGATGAAAGCCGTTACAGTTGAACTGCAACAAGGTCAGTGGAGTGAAAAGCCATATTCGGGGTGCCGGGTGATGTTGAGTCCAGCATTTCTTGCCACAATATGTGCGGGTGGCTGAGCAGGCACGATCGGCGGCTGGCCCGCATTCCTAAACCTTGGGACAATCTATGAACCAAACTAACCCATCCTAGCCATCCTAATCAGCGAAAGTGGATCTAATCCTAGCAGCAACTACACATCACTAATCAGCCATTTAAAAAGATTCTTCTTCGCTTTTTCTCATTTGAGAATTTTAGAAAAAGTCCTTTTATCTTCTCTTGACTTCGACATAAAGGCTGCCAACGCTTTAGCAGCAACTCTATTTTTTTTACCTTGTCCTTATCTTTTGATTGCCTTCTATATATAAAAATGTTAAATTCGGAAAATGGCGTTTTTATTCGTGTTCTGATTGGCTACGACGAGTCCCGAATGTACGTACAAGTATATACCATACGAGAACGAAAAACAGTCAGTCAGTGCCGCGAGCGCGCAGAGCGCGAATGGTGGGTTGTTGAGCGTAGCGAGCAAGGGGCGAAGCATCTTAGTTTTTTACAAAATACTAAGTACTCGGGACTTCCAAGCTCCTCTTGTAAAAAGATTTGGCCTTAGAAGGAGTGCTACAGGCTTCTCCTACTTCTGTACCAGGGTGTATTACAAAAACAGTACTATAATACTCTGATCGAGAAGGAAACTGTCTCCGAACCCTTGCAAAGTTTATGTGAATTTCGCATATTACGTATTTGGTTTTCGTGCATGGTTTTCATCCCTTAGTCTAACTAACAGGCAACTCCCTCATTTATGACATTTTATAATCTTCCAGGTGGCGATGACAAACGCGTTCTACTATGGAACATTGAAAAAGCAATAGCTGGAAAAGGTCATCCCGTGGCCATGGAAAAGGAACACCAAAGCAATATATTTTGTCTCAGTTTCAACAATAATAACTCGAAAATTTTCTCAGGGGGAAATGATGATGTCGTCATAGTTCACGATGTAGCAACGTAAGTATCAAGTGAATAACCATCAGAGGCCTATAATCCTAGTTGATCGCGTGCACTTTCAGTGGAGCCGTCAGTGATGTGTTCCTACACGCCAAACCCGTGTACGGACTATCAGTGGATGCGATCAATGACAATGTATTTGCCACGGCCGGCGAGGATGGTCACGTACTGTTGTTCGATACACGAAAAAGTAGTCTCATCATGTCATTGGGCAAATATCGTGGACCATTTCATGCCGTTCAATTTCATCCACAAGATGGCAACTATTTGGTTACGGCTAATTCAAAGAAGGGTGCAGCGTTCTGGGATATACGCAAGCCGCAAAAGTAAGTAAATTGGCCAATTACCTCAAGCACCTTGCCTGCAATAATGTTTGTATTAATTCTGTCTCCAAATTGTGGGATCAACTTACATTGGCTAATTTTTAATACAATTTCAGTCCATTGATTCATTACGGCGGCGAAGAGAATACACAAAGTTGCATGAGTATTCGTTTCAATACGCACGGCAGTCAGGTGTTGGTCCTGCGACGACGTCTGCCACCCATTTTGTACAATACATTTTCACAAACGCCCGTTTGCCAATTCTATCATCAAGACTACTACAATTCGTGCACGATGAAAAGTTGTTGCTTCGCCGGCGAAGATGATGAGTTTGTTCTGTCCGGATCGGACGATTTCAATTTGTATGTATGGCGTGTTGGAGATGTGGACCGTAAGAGAAATACTCGAAAAGGGAATTCAAGATCTGAACTAACATTCATTTTTTTTCCAGCTTATCTAACTGACCAGTGGATCGAGCAAACACAAATGGTCCTTTACGGTCATCGATCGATTGTGAATCAAGTGAGATACAATCCCCAAAAATGTCTGCTAGCCTCGTCGGGCGTTGAGAAAATTATTAAGGTAGTTTTCCTCGTTTAAATGTTGTTTATTCAATAAGCAGTATTTCGTTTAACGTGCAGCTGTGGAGTCCGTTTGAACAAAAAGGTTGGACTGGCCGCCTGACGGAGGAAGCAACCGGCCCGGAAAATCCACGAGAAGTTTTCTCCAATGACGCGTACTATTCGCTCATCCACTCAAACTGGAACGACATGACGCACGACTATAGCAATCAGAATACACGTGAAGATCCTCGCATGATGGCATTTTTCGATTCACTGATTCAGCAAGAGATTGAAGGATGGAATTCGAATAACACGAGCGATACGGATGAGTCGAGTAATCGCAGCACGGAGAATAGTACACGACAAAGTTCAACGGAAAGTTCGGATGAAGTTGATTATTTTGTACATACGCGCGGTACGGGTGTTGGGCAATGGGAATTTTAGGGAAATTTCTAATTGGGAGTTTGTTTTGCAGATCGTCATCGTCGTGGGGGTAAGAACACAGCGATCAAGCCACAAAGAAACAAGTATGCAAATCGAATTGCATATTTGATTGCCACAAAGCGCAATACGCTCCGACGTTTGGCATTGAAAGGAGCCGCACAGTCGAATCGACGTCGTCAGAAAGCACTGAAAGGAACGACGAAGCGTAAAGCACATCCTAGCCATCGGTCGGTGCCGAGGACCAATCGTAGTGGTACGGGATTGAAGCGAATCGGACGATTTACAATTACCACTAGGCACAAGACTTTGCAGAGCAATCTTTCGCATTTTCGTACGACGCGCCGGAAAAATTGTCGCACTAATCGGTCGATAGGTGAGGAAGAAAAATTTAGTTAATATTCGGACCGGAGCATAAGTCTAAAATTTGTTTGTGTTGCAGAACATTTGGACAGCTCCTCAGATGATGATGACGACTCGAATGACGACGACCCGGCCGGAAATGCAAATAGTAACGGCGGCACGTCGTCATCGTCGGCAATTGCAGTGCCAAGCACCAGCACAGGAATCACGTCAAACGGGAAAGGTAAATTTGTTTGTGATGCTTTCAGTTGCAGTTGTGCTTATTTTTGTTTTCTAGATATCATACATTGCCTGCGGCAACAACAAGTGGACTCAGACGACGACAACACCCCTCCAAATAGTGATAATGAAAGACCCGCCTTGCGTTCACGCGACGGTCCCATTTTGCCAATCAACGGTTTTCATACCACCGAGAATGTCACGATAGTAAACGCCGTGAACTACAACATCCAACAGCACACAAGTGGCGAACCCACTAGCAGCACCGCTCGAAACAGACCTCAATCATCGGACGTGGACGAAGATCGTTACTCGAATTCGCCTAACGTGCGTCGACGCCGTCACACAAACTCAATGGTCGAATACGACATCTACTCAAGCCATTCAAACTCAAGACTTTCAAATAGCAGCTGTTTGGATCATGACGATTCGAGCAGTGACGAGAGCTTAGACTGTTATCGTAAAAGGCAAAAAATCGTTCCTAGTAGTAGCACAAGCAACAACAACAACCACTACAATCGGCCCGGTCACAGCCGCCATCATCATCCAGTGGAATCGAGCAATAATCGATCGCCTCATAACGGTTCCGCGACACTGGAAATAGCCGAAGTGAAAACGCCCAATAATTCCAGCAGTCATTACAAATCGAATTATGCCTACACACCGGACAGTGGAATTAGCAATTCAGCACCCGGTTGCAGTTCGTCCGGCAGTGTGGCAAGTCAAATTGTTAGCGGTAGCAATAATCATAGCAATCATAGTACTAGCAACAATAACAACAATTTGCCAACAAGTGGTGAGAAATTCTCGTCGAAATTGTTTTTGCAGAAATTGTCGCGTGTTCGACGTAACTATCGTAATAAATTCGGCGATGACTCCGAAAGTGATTAAGCACAGAGAGAGAGAGAGAGTCTCTCACTGGAAAAAAGAAAATCAAATAAAATTAACGATAGACCGTAGGATTGTCGTAATTCGTATATTGTATATATTTTCATTAATTTTTTGTTATTAATCTTATTTCTCATTTTATGTATATTCATACAAATTCAAAATTATCTCGTTTTGGTCGTTTTCAAAACAAGCAAATGGAAAAAGAACGCATTCACACAAAGAAATCTAACGGGATTGTGAGAGAAAAAAGCTGCTTTGAAATTAACCGCAGCTGTAGTAATAGTAGTAGTGTTGAAACAGATTTTTTTATGAAGAAATTGATAAAGGGGAGAACGCCATTCAATTATGATTGATTGTGTGTCGTTCTCGTCACTTCTGAATTTCGTGAATGTTGCAAGGCACGCCGGCGAGCTATTTCATTCATTATAAGTTACAATATTTGTTATTTTTATATAAATATTTAAGTACCGTACTTTAATCAGAAAACAAAATGAATAATGCAAAAAAATCATGTGAAATGGAAACAAATCAAATACATGCATTCATAATCATGAAAAAATTGTTTGGTTTTCATTGATGTTTAGAAATTCGCGATGGGTAATATATTTTTCTATTTACTTAACACGGAAATCAAGCTGCAATGGGCGGGAAAAGTACAACGAATGGATGAAAATTGCATACTGAAGAAGGTTAACAGCGCACATCGAGCCGACAGAGCCAGTTTGTGTGGACGACCTAGAGCACGCTGGGAGTAGAGGTGAGGATGCCCACCAGCTCCCGAAACGAGGAGGTCAACGACCAAGGCTCGGCGGTGCGCTATCGTGGATGGTGATTTACTTGTCGCAATGTCGCGGTCTTCGTCTTATCGCCTACGTACTTCAAATGTTCTCCAAAGCTTGGTTTGTCCAATATCGTCGGTGCTTGCCCGTGCAGTACCGTAAAATCTTCCTTTCAAACCGCGAAGCGAGCTCTACAAATGATTTGGAGCAAGTAAGCCAAGTCGGGCAGGCGTATGTTAAGATGGGGCGTAGGAGAGTTTGGTAGGCGATAATTTTGACCCTCCCGGGATAGCCCTATTGGTCGAGAGAATAAAAACCAAATTTTATTGAAATTTAAATAGGCTTTTTAGGGTTTTTTAGATTTTTCAAAAAACCCTTATGAAATCGATTTTGTCCGTCCGTCTGTCCGTCCGTCTGTTCACTAAATAACTCGCGAACGGCTTAACCGATCGTCATGAAATTTGGTAGGAATGTGTAGAATGGTAACAGTCTTTGGCACGAAATACTTAAAAGTTGGTAGGACAAAAATAACAGGGTGTCCTGGACATTTTAAAATTTGTTCACTAAATAACTCGCGAACGGCTTAACGGATCGTCATGAAATTTGGTAGGAATGTGTAGAATGGTAACAGTCTTTGGCATGAAATACCTAAAAATTGCTATGGCAAAGATAACAGGGTGTCCCGGACATTTACAAATTTGTTCACTAAATACCTCGCGAACGGCTTAACCGATCGTCATATATTTTAGTAGGAATGTGTAGAATAGTAACAGTCTTTGGCACGAAATACTTAGACGTTGGTAGAATAAAGCTAACAGGGTGTCTCGGCGATTTTAAAAAGCCGACTTTAGTTTTTATCGGACATGGACGTATGGGTACTCACATCAAAGAACTCGATGGGTACATTTCATATCAGTCGCTTTTTTCCAGTTTGGAGTAATGGTAACGGAGTTACAGCTAATATATCCAGTTAATATAAGTAGCCATGATACATAGTAAATCGTTAGCCTTTCATTCTGGGACGCGTTTATTTAGACCAATCCAAAAATAGATTTACGAGAAGCATTTCATTAATATTGTGCATAATGCTTATTTATTACCTATAAAACATATGTGCAAAATTATTAACAATGTGTGTATCCAAAATCTAAAAAAACCCTCGTATTGCGGGCGCAGCCCTCTGTACGCCGGTATTTTTTTATTATACTTTTGACGTGGGGATTGAATTTCAAAAATTTATTGAAGAGGACTCCTAAATATTTCAGTGAAGGTGACGCGCAGGTGGTACTATTTCCGATTTTAACGATCGCTTTATTCGCATTTTTGTTCAATGATTGTAACCAACATATTTTCCTGGGTTCATAAAAACACATAGTTGTGTCTTGTCCTCATTAATTCGGATGCCCCAGCTTTTGAAATAGTGATCCAATTGAGCCAAGTGGTCACTAACCTTATCGGCTGCTATTTGGGGCTTTTTATCGGCGGCGTACACGAGTGTGTCGTCTGCATATTGAATAATTCCCATTTGTGGATCTGTCGGGGTCGGGATATCTGCCGTGAAGATGTTATAGAGCACCGGACCAGCGATTGACCCTTGTGGGATCCCCGAAGAAACTGGAAAGACATCGGATTCATCGTCTGAAAGTGCAACTAGGAATTTCCTATTTTTGAAAAAATTAATTGCAATTCGAATAACCGGAGGAGGAAATCTGAACTTTATTAGCTTATATACGAGACCTTCATTCCACACGGAATCAAAGGCCTTCTCTAGGTCTAGAGCACAGACTACTGTGGTTTTCGTTGTCGAGATTCTCTAGCACAGTATCGTGCAAATAGGCGAGAGCATGTTGGGTGCCATGTTTTGCTCGAAAGCCAAATTGATGTTCTGGTATAATATTAGCTTCTGCGCAGTGTTGTATGATACGTTCTAGCCAGACTCTCTCAAAAAGTTTGCCCACATTTGAAAGCATGGAAATAGGACGAAAATTACACGGTTCGTAACTTTTGCCCTTTTTATGTATTGGAACTATTTTAGCAATATTCCATCAATCGGGGAAGTATCCATTGTTAAGACAGTTGTTGAATATTACTACTAGCAGCATAATTGCTGCCCCGGGTAATCTTTTTATTACGAGATTAGAGATGCCATCCACACCAAAGGATTTCTTGTTGTTCAAGCACGTTATAAGACTACTAAGATAATCCGAAGAGATAAATATATCACTACTGTGGGGGTGGCTTGATTTGTTTTGGGGAGAAAATATACAGATTGTGTTCGTATTCGCATTTTCGAAATTTGATACTGCTACTGCTAGTCTTGCCTGCGCAGTGGTTTCAAATGTTTCATCAGGGGTGGTAAATTGAGTTGCCTCTGAAATTTTTCCGTGAAAAGCTTCAGCTACTCTTCTTTACTGTTCACCTGAGTCCCATTGATGATGACCTTGACCTCTGGAACATTGAACTTTCCGGAAAGCGAGTTAATTTCCTTATACATTTGAGGCCCGGGTTTGACGCACGAAAGTCGGTGCGTTATTTGTCTACTATGGAAGGATGTTATATTGCCTGAAATTATTTTGCTCAAAATATTAATTTCTTCCACGATGGATCGGTATTGATCAATCATCCTGTTGCCGTACCTATGATATGAATTTTTGAGCTTGCGTCTTTTTAATTGCCGGATTTTCAAAAGTAGGATAAGCTCGGGAGGAAGAGGATAGTGTTTTAACCTGGTGGGAATGATGCGGGTTGTATTGTCTTCTATCGCCTTAGCTACGGAATCGTCGAAAATCGTGATTAAGGAATCAATCTCATCATTGGTCAAATTTTGATTGACTGGAAATATTGTTGGTCTTAAGGCTCGTCTAACACTTTCTCCAAATGAATTCCAGTCTGTGTTTTTATATGATAAAAATGAGGAGGGAGGTCGCTGGAGCAACTCCGTGAAGAAAGCTGTTGCCAGGTTTAGTATAACTGCTAAATGATCAGACATACCAGGGCTGGTAGTACAAGTGTTGGATAAGCTAAGGTGAGTCAGATCGTGGGAACTTAGGAAATAGTCAAGAATTGACGAGCTTATCATTCTAGTTGGTGTCATAGGAGAAATGATAGAATATTCGGTTGGTGGAGTAGTATCATTGAGCCATTTGAAAAGGACTTTGCCGTTAGCATTGCAAATTGTATCACCCCAAGATGTATGTCGAGAATTCAGATCTCCTCCTACTACGATATATTTAAATTCATCGTGCAGATCGTTAAGCGTCTTGAGATCATGTCGCAACTGGCCTGCAGTGGTATCAGATCGAATATAGAGTGATACTATAAGAATTTTTCTGTTATCTCTGGTCTTTAGAATGGCTGCACAACCCGTACTAGACGTAGAAACGCGTAGAAATCTTTTATTAAAATGGCGGATCCACCATTTTTGTCATTACGAACAATGTTATAATTTGTGAATCGTACAACGTGGTTGCTCCTCAAATGTGTTTCTGTGATGCAGAAAATATCAGCTTTAATGGAATTAATTAGCTCTTGACAAGTTGCTCTTTGAGCGTGTGATATTAGATATCTCGCATTAAAGGCCGCAATTTTAAGCTCCATTGGCGGAGTTTAATATGACCGCAATAGTGGCCAGCTTAGTTCCTCGGTGAGGTCTGTGATCAGTCTTGTCTGCTTTTAAGGGGTAAAGTTTGACTCATGTAAGATATTCATTCATTTTCGATAACTCAGGAACCCTTCTTGATCTATCTGAAATTTGGCACCCATGGCGCCCGCATTTCGTCCAATTTAAACGCGGTCCTATCTATCCGCGTTAGAAGTTATGGCCGCCGAAATTGCAATTTTGGGTTTTCTAACGAAAATTGTCCATTACTCGGAAATGCGTGAGCGAAAATTGTTGAAATTGTAGAGCATCGCACTGTTCACATTTGGTAAAATTTTCAAGGCTCTAGGTGTCAAGGTTAAGAAGTTACCGCCGTCGAAACATGCAATTTAAGGTGAAAAGTTTTACCCATAGACGATGGATATTTAACCAGATAATAACACTTCAATCGTTCATTTTCGATAACTCGCCTTAAATTTGGCACACTTGCAGAGGTACATTTCCTCCAAGTTTCAATGTCCGCGTATCCGCGTTCCGTTCGGAAATTATACCTGCTCAAATCGCATTTTTGTGTTTTCTAATCGGAAATCGTCCATAACGTGGAAATTCTTGAGCTGAATTTTGAAATTTGGCAGAATTGTAAGGCATCGGCACTGTCCATATTTTAGTGAACATTTCAAGGCTCTAGCTATCAAGGTTCTAAAGTTACAGCCATGGAAAGATTCGATTTTAGTTGATTTTTCCTATCACAAAACGATGGATACTCTACATCCTATTTTCCTATCAACCTATATAGAATTCCGCAAGTATAGCATTGGGTCTTCGGGAGTCTGGTCACCTTACATAACCCATAACATAACGGCCTGCTTGGAGGTTATGGTCCTCTCCAACGCAGATTTTGAGAGAACAATTTTTTCTGGACTTGTGGATTACGACCAATGGCTTACATGCTTATGGTTGTAATCCCCACGCTTGTTCGCATTTCGAGTCCCTGGCAACAACTACGGCTGCCACATGGTTACCAAAACCGTAACTCTTTCGGCATTGCAAACTTCAGCGCTGTACCTATGTATTTCACAAAAGTGGACCGAAATCAGATCCTTGCGGAGCTCCTGCAGTTACCATGTATTCCTTTTGTCCGTTCCCAGTGTCGTGACTTAAAGCGCGGTGTGAGACTTTGCCTCGCAGGTTTCAGTTCGTGTTGAGGAAACAAAGTATATAGAAACAATATTTCGCTCTACGCCATTCTCCACAAGTTTGTGTTCGCGTCCTGACAGAGCTATTTAAAGCAAACCGGTTTTGAAACATTTGTCTCGTATGCTACATTTGTCTTAACGTGCCCAGCAAACTTTGCTCTCCTTTGGCAGTTTTTCCGCAAGTTGCAAGGCCCTCTGATTCGTTAACATGCGTCAATTGCACTCCATAGTTGGAACCAACTATGAATGTAAGATCAATGCCGAACCCTACATTTTTTTCTAAGGTGTTAGCGTCCACTGAATTCATTAGAACGATATTGAGCCGATGGATACTTTCCGTCGCCCTCCGATTCCTGAGTCCGCTACTATCATGTGTGTGGAGTGTGGATATTCGCGTCGTACACAAATGCGTCCAGAAACAGAAATAAAGTGTAGGCTGTTGGTTTTCTCTATAACCACTCCATTTACCAACCCCCCCTCCCCCCATATTCCTTGCTTATCATTGTAAGATCGTTAATTTCATTTGAATGCAAATATTACGCATGTCAGTTGGTATAACCAAAAGGGAGCAGATCCAAAGTAGCTACATACGAGGCAGCTTGTCTATAGACCAAACCAACCAATCACCGAAAAGCTCGAAGACCGACAAATGGATTAGTATTACCATGTTCAAAGGCGTCCGCCCGAGAACCCCGCAAAGAATGCTATTTCAATGGAAGTTCCACTGGTTCCACTGGATGGATCCAAATCCGGAGGCAGACCGAGGAACACCTGGATGTGTCAAATGATAAAGCAACAACAACGCATTGGTCTCGGCGATGACACGATCCAATATAGAGCAGCCTGTAGAAATAGGCTGAGACATTACCGCCAGAACGGACGATGTGCCTACACCGCAGGCCCAGCGACGCGACGCCATGAAGTGGTATAAAGAACGAGGCAAGGAAGAAGAAAAGTTAATTTGATTTGCGAAATTGTTAATTTCATTTGATGAATTGTTAATTTGTGCCGAGGAAAAGGTGAATTTGTCTTGAAAATTGTATATACATATACAATTGTTACGAGCAAATAATTGTTTCAAATACAGCTGCAAGGATATAAGATCTTGAGAATTTATATACTGGCCAATTGATGCCTCCAGTTTGGTGCTTATAGTTGACCCTATCTGCTTCCTTGGACAGTATGCGTTCGGCTTTGTGGGACTTCTCCGCACGAGAAACACATAGTTGATCCGGCAGGGGGAATACATATTAGCGATTGGGGTAGAGCCTCCGGTGGTATTTTAATAGGAACCAAAAAGTCGTGCGCGTGGCTGCGTGTCGCAAGCATTGGCTCCATGACATTGTCATTAATTTTGTGCCACAGAGCACCGTTAAGTTAATTATCGTACCCGTATACCTAAACTGCACTGCAGTTATGCAAAAATTTATATGGAAATTTCAACGACTTATAAGCTTTAACTTGTCCTTTAACCCTCATCCAGCAATATAGGTACAAATGCCCCTTTTTCGTAATGCGTTCCCTCGTAAGCCACTGAACCGATAGGCTGAAATTTGGTGTGTATAGGATCCTTGATATTGCGGGACTCCAATATGGAAGGATACCTGTTGTAGGTCATAGGGCTGTCATAGAAATCCAACCTCCAAAAGTAGGTTTTTCTAAGAACCGATTCTAAACAAAACTCACATGACTGTAGTCTTACGGAAAACGGAGCAAGGGCCGAGCATTAAATCATGCGACTCGAATTGAAGCCCTACCACAAAAATAGGTTCTTTCTAAAAAAATACTTTATCTTCATGGATTCACCTTAACCAAAACTCACATAAGTGTGTCTTTATCGAGTTCACAAAATTATGTGAAGGGAAGAAATGGAAACTGGGGGTGATGGGCTCCAATAGAAACACCACCCAAAAAAGTATTTATTCTATAAATCCCTTTATAAAGGGTGGTCCAACGTGAATGCACGAAGTTAATTGTTAATAAAACAAAAAGTTTTTAGAGAATTATCTAAAAAATGTTATTATGATAGAAGGATCTATGGCAATTATGTTTGAAACAAAATATCGGCCAAATGCTCGCCATGACTACCGTGGCATACTTCTATCCGATGGTCCATATTTTCAATGACTCTGAGACATAATTGAAGTTGAATATCGTTAATGTGCTGAATTATCTCATCCTTTAGCTCTTGAATTGTTTTTGGCTTATTGACGTACACTTTTTTTTAAATATCCCCAGAGAAAGAAGTCCAACGATGTCAAATCACATGATCGTGGCGGCCAATTAACATCGCCAAGACGAGAGATGACACGGCCATTGAATCTCTCGTGCAAAAGAGCCATTGTTTCGGTGGCTGTGTGGCAAATGGCCCCCATCCTCTTGCAACCACATATCGTCCAGGTCCATATCCTCGATTTCTGGCCGAAGTCCGTTATTTGGTCGATTATGTTGACCAAAAAAATCACGAAGTGAACGAAAAGCATTTTGATTTGAACGTTCATTTTCGTAAAAGGCTTCAACGACCTTAACGCGCTGCTCAATTGTGTACTTCTCCATGGTCGAATTTGCCAAACACAAACACTGAAGCAAAGAAATGTCTAATAAAGTTGGGCGAAAAACTTACCGTTAAGGTGTGACACTCAATTAACATCGTGCATTCTAGTTGGACCACCCGTTATAATAATTAAACATCACATAAATATGTCTTAAGATTTTACCGAAAAATGATGCGGGAATGGAAGGAATGTCATGCTCTGTGGCTATTTATTATTCAGAAGAAGATAAGAAATATTCTTATCGTAAAATAATAAAATAACAATGCGACCGAATTCAGTTGTTGAAATGTTGACGACAACACACGGTAGTCGTCAACGCACCATGCTCTACTAGGAGTTAGGGCAAATCAAGAATGGAAGGAATCACAATCCTTTTTACTTGAATTTGCGACTTTGTCGAAGAGTGTTTAATGCGAGCGAAGTGAGTGAATGAATTTTGTTAATTAAAACTTAATCAGAAACGACCCTTGCTTGTCAATATTACAAACTGTCGCAAGACCCTCCAACGCAAGAAAAAAATAGATGTGTTATATGCTACACGTTAAAAAGTAAAATACTTCCGATTTTAACTTAGAAAATAACTCACTGTATTTGAAATTAAACAAAAATACAAAATTAAAAACGCCTTAATTTACATAGCGTACATAAATCCAGTTTTAAATACATTTTCAATCAATATCAAAAATGGTGTTCACATACTCAAGAAATTATCAACATCAATTGACGTGTAGATAATTCCCTCCGTTACCAGGAACTCAAGAATTTCCCTGAAAAAAAAAAATCCAAATAAATCATGAGTATAAAATCAACAAATACGTTTTCGATAAAACTCACTTCAATTCATTGTTAGATATATAATTAAACTTCTTCTGAAGTTCTCCAAAATTAATTCCACAGTCGGAGCCCTTAAAATTTTTAACAGCTTGTAAAACGGCAGATTGATTGGCCGTGAGACCCGACGTAGCACCATTGTCGTCATGTCCTTGATTTGTTGACATAAAATCGGCCGGTCCTTTCTGCAAAAAATATTGAAAACATTTTTATTACGCCAATAAAGAGAGAGAGAGAGAGTCTCTCACTGGAAAAAAGAAAATCAAATAAAATTAACGATAGACGGTAGGATTGTCGTAATTCGTATATTGTATATATTTTCATTAATTTTTCAGAGTTCAACAAACTTCTGAAAATGAAACAAATCATGGCAAGGGCTAGCGAGAACATTATATTCCTACAAATATGTAGACGACGCGGACTAACTCCTAAAAGCCACAAAGTTAAAATTAAATCAGGACAACCGGTAAGGAACCAGGATAGAAAGGACTTAGAGCTTAAATTAATCGACAACTCAATAAGGAGAGCCTACGCTAAATTGGATATGACAACGTTGAAAGCATACCACACACATCTTAAACTAGCACACATAACGACGCAAATAGGCGAATCTATGGACATTATTGGTCACAAAATCAGAAGAGCATACGAAATTGAAAAACTAAGGAAAAGGAAAATTCTGAATAGGAAATTAAGAAACCTGAGAGAAGCCGGAAGCAAAAATCATCCTATAGCAGTAACTCAGATAGAAGACATAGTAGGTACGTTTTATTGTGTTTATCCCGTGCAGGTTTGGGTAGAACTTCATATAAAAAAAATGACACTTACCCTGGTTAAGTTCACGCGTGCATAACTACCCTACACGGGATAGAGCTCAAATGTAGATGACGGACGCATAGGGGAAATATGAGGGAATTTGTTTTTTCAAACCAAATGTGAGAGTTTTTCTCATCAGGAGAAAAGATTTTGCAAAGAAATAATCATCTTTTGTGATAAAATCCACCACATCTAAAAAATAAGCCGACAAAGGTGAGTCAAAGATGCGCAAAAAGTGTCAAATGTCAGCTGTTTGGTCTTAACCGGGATGTTACCCGCGATCGTTTTTTTCGAGTCAGATTTACACGCGATACGAAAAAAACGTCGCTAGTGATAAATAAATCATCGATCACATACACCACAGAGGAACTGAAAATGTTAAACAACGGACTGAGTTTCGCATTGCCGCCCCAGCGATTTGCTGAGGACACCATAATCAATATTGAAGCAGCGATCAAATGGAAGCCAATTGACGAGAAGGAGGATATACGAAAAGCGACAAGCAAAATCATCAGAAACCAACATCATCAAAAGATCAGCAAAAATGAAAAACAGACATTGAAAAGCCTTCGAGAAAAGCCAGTATACTAGCTAAAGGCAGACAAAGGGAACAAAACGGTATTCATAGATAGAACCACATATGACGAAGCAGTTATGGAAAAACTATCAGGTGAAAATTTCTTCAAACTTCGTGCAGACCCATTGCCGGAAAGCATAAAACGAGTAGACAAAGCCCTTAGAGAAGCCAGTCATGTTTTCGACGACATCAGCAAACTACGAATGCCCAACCCATCACTACCTAGGATTCGTTGTCAGCCGAAAGTACACAAGCCGGGAAACGAACTTAGAGAAATCATTGCCGATACATGCTCCCCCACATATAAAATAGCGAAATGGCTAGTGGAACAGTTCCAAAAGCTAGGTGACACACAAAGCAAGCATTCAGTACAAAACTCACTAGATCTAATGAATAGATTAAAAAACATTGGGCCCCTGAAAGAAAATGAAGTTTTGGTCTCCTTTGACGTAAAAGCCCTATATCCAAACACACCGATCAGGCAAGCGATAGGCCAACTTAGTGAGTGGCTATCGAAAATTGATGAAACCCCGAATTGGATAAAGAAAAAGAGGCACTACATAAAATTGGCGAACTTATGCATGATCGAAAATTACTTTAGCTTCCGTGACCAATATTACAGAACAACCTCAGGGGTCGCGATGGGAAACCCGCTATCACCACTTTTAGCTGAAATGTTTATGACATACGTAGAAACTATTATCGAAGAAAAAGGAGCAATGCCACGAATTTGGTACAGATACGTAGACGACGTTTTCGCAATAGTGGATAGAAACAAGATTGGCGATATCAAATCATCGATCAACCAAATTCACAAGAACTTATTATTCACTGCCGAAATTGAGGAGAATGGAGCACTACCTTTCCTGGACATTGTTATTCAGCGAGAACAACAAGCAGTAACCTTCAGCATTTACCGGAAAAAGACTGCGACACAGAGAACAATCCCGAATACATCACAACATTCCTATCCACAAAAAATGGCGGCTTTCAATAGTATGATACACCGACTGGTAACGTACCCATTAACATCAGCGGGATACGAGCGAGAGAAAGAGTATATATTCGAAACGGCAAAATTAAATGGCTACACACATCATGAGATAGAGAAGATCCTAAGGCGGAAACTGGTGCAAATTGAGAAAAATGAATACTCCACGTTTTTCGAACAACGAAAATGAAACTAATACCAACATCACTCGAGTCAGTATCCCGGTATCAAACATCTTCTACAGGCTTAAGAACAAATTAGCAACCTTCGGAATACAAGCAGTGGGAACGAGTTACAACTCCAGGTTAAAGACGAAATTCAGAAGCGAAAAAGACCCATTAAAAAAGGAGGAGAAAAGCGGAATTTATAAGGTGGAATGCCCCGAATGCGAAATGAAGTATATTGGCCAAACGAAACGCTTAGTGAAAGTCCGATTCAATGAACATATCAGAGAAGCAGAAAATGCGAAAAAGAAAACGAATTGCACAATAAGATCAGCTGTTGCAGCACATATTATCAGCGAAGGACATCAAATCGGGTGGCAAAACGTGGAAGTAATAAAACAGGTTGACAGAATATCTAAGCTGGATGCACAGGAAAGCCTCGAGATAGCGAAAATCCCAGGTAGGGAACGATTGAACGAAGACGAAGGAAATTGCTCATCGGGACTTATTAAATTACTTTGCGATAAAAGGACGCAACAACCACATGCCAGGTAGTGCAATCAGGCTTAAAAGTAACGCAATAAATTAGATTATGATGTGGGACTAGTCAGATGTGAGTATGCCCACCAGCTGCTGGGCTTCCGAAACAGGAGGTTAACGATTCAGGCGGCCAAGGCTCGGCAGTTGTTGTAGCGATTCAAGAGTTTTTTTTCCTTCTCTTGAATCGAAGGGGATCTTGGCAGCTCTTGGCCGTTTTTTTAACAACGGGTAGCTCCGGGACGATTTACATCGAAGAACCGGCTGCCGTAGGAACATTTTATGGACAACACAAACATCCATAGGTTACAGTGGGATTCGAACCCACGCACCGGCAGCTCAGAGATAGAGTGACATCTCTGCCAATGAGCCACCGAATACCCCGGCTTCAGGCTCGGCGGTGGGATATCATGCCACATTGATGATGATTTACTTGCCGCAATGTCGCGGTCGCCGCCTTGTCACCCACATACTTCCAAGTCTTCTCCACCAAAACTAAGTTTCGAGTCAATCATAACCCCTTAACGACGTGCTCGGAGGTTATGACACTCTCATAACCTTCTACATCGTTACCAAAACCGTCACTCTTTCGGCATTGCATACACATGATATGTATTTCAGATCAGATCCCTGCGGAACCCATACAGTTACCATGCATTATTTTTGTCCCTTCCCAGTGTCGTGACTTAAAACGCGGGCTGAGTCTTTGCCTCTCAGGTTTCAGTTCGTGTTGAGAAAACAAAGTATGTACATGGAAACACTATTTTTTTGGCAACACCGGACATTTGAGTTGCGGCGGCGCTCTACGCCATTCTCCACAAGTATGTGTTCTCGTGCTCACAGAGCTATTTGAAAGAAACCGGTTTTGAAACATTTGCATACATTTCTGTCAAAATGTCTCATCAAGAGCATTGACATCTGGTAGTCAGAAGGACCCGTTGAGGGCTTCCTCCCCCATCGGTGCAAACACGAGTAGCTCTGACAAGAGTACTCGTGCATCGGGAAACCGCGACGCAAAGGAAGTCTAGTCAAGAGCTTCCGAACGTCAAACTCTTTGCAGGTCTGTGGCTTTTATTAAGCCGGGACCCAGTAAACCAGAGGCACTGAATAATATTGCCCCATCAAGGACTCAATCGCGAGTGATGAGAAGTACCTTTCGTCGCCACGGCAAACGAAACAGTTCCTTCATACGCTAAAGCGACAAAGCGCTGCATCGAACTTGCCATCGTCGACCGAAATGACGCGAACGGTGGCATTTCGCTAGAGAAATTGTGTATGGTCAAGGGCATTCTTACCATAAATTTCCAGGGTGCTGTGGAGGCTTTTCCAGGACCTCCTCCGGTTTGTGAGGATGGAGGCTACGTTCAGGGTCACGTGTAGCTGAAGTTCGCGAATCAGATATTGGCCTTCATGTTCAAGCGAAGCAGCAGAACCTTGGCCTGGTGCCAAGCTGGAGTTTGTGGTTAAAGCCGACATTCCCGCCGACAAGGACCAAATCCTGCGCATCATTCGGTTGTGCAATCCTAGTATTCCAACGGACGATTGGCAAATCGTCAAGTTGGAAGATACCGTCTATAACCGCAGATGTGCGGTCATGTTAATTAATAAGCCATCCCTGGATCCACTCATTCAGCCGGGCGGAGTAGTGAGCTTTGCTTCCATTAAACTAAAGCTCAAGGTCTACAAGGGCGATATAAAAAAAATCTAGAGATGTTGCTTCTCGAATATCTTCTGGGAACTAATCTCCTTATCTGCAATGTGGGTCGTGAACCTACTTTCGTAAAAAAAAAAAACAGACAAGAGGTGCTGGACGTCACACTTGCATCGGAGGATGTTATGCGTTTAATCAACGACTGGAGAGTGTCGGGGGAGCCCTCCTTCTCTGATCATCGGTATCGGCAAATCAGTCTTGCTGCACGCTCTGATGTGACCCCGCACACTCTAAATCTCAGAAAGTCAAACTGGCCTAGGTTTCGGAATAGTCTTCTCGTAGACCTGGCTTCGCTTCCAAATACTCCATACAATGGACGACAACTGGACGATATGGTGAACCGCTTCACAACCTATGAAGGCTGCGACTACTGCATCATGTGAGATACATACAGGTAAGAAAAAAAACAACTTGGTGGAGTTCGAAGATTTTCGAACTAAAGAGTCGTCTGTAAGAGAAGCTTTAATAAAGCTAAGGCCTCAATGCTCGAGTCGGATTGGTTCTTTTAAAAAAGAGCTAAGAGGTGCTAACCGCAACGCTTGGAGAAGTTTCTGTGACCAAATAGAGGGGTATTCCGAGTCGTCTAACCCATCCGTGCCAAGCTTTCTCTAAAAAGAGCAGCCGTCAGGCAGCAGGCTGCTGCTATTGGACGTTTTTGGTCAACGGATGGCTGCATGCACGGCCTAACGCCTACGCGAAACTGGCCTATGGCGAGCGCTGGATCACAATCTATACTGATGGCTCTGTTGAATTTTGATTTGCATCCTTTCTAATTTCTTGAACGCACTCTCTTTGTGTTGCATTATTCACATTCTGTCATTTAATCAGTCGCTTCAAAACCGTTGTACTATTCACTACGAGAAATACATACTTGTTTAAGCACTCACTGCTTTCTTACTGCGCGCTCAATATCCAACAGGTTATGAGCCCAGTTAACACCACATAACTAGTCGCGCGGCAACAGTAGTTTCTTTTCGGAATTAATTTTCAAATTTGCGAATTTCGTGTGTGCACTATGGAGGCGGAATCTTTGAAAATCGAGAAGCTGCAAGACGCTTCGCAGTTTACAAGCTGGAAATTTCAAGTGCGGATTGCGTTAGTTGCACGGGAGCTGTTTGATGTCGTCAACGGGGACTTGCTAAGGCCAAAAATGGAGGCGGGAGCAACGTGTACAACGGCAGTAACAGCGACGGAAAGGGCAATTTTGGATTGGGAAAAGAAGGACGCGAAGGCTCAGCATATTATCGTTGTTGTTGTTGTAGCGGTGCAGAAGGGTGTGAGTCGCTGTGCATGTCTGTGGACATGTTCTAAGTTTCGTCGTCGTTCTCGCCTATTGTCTCAAGCGACAAGAACGTAGCAGCTGCAATAGGGTTGTCCCATAACGCCCTCGGAGTGAGGTTAGTGGGTGCAGCGGGGCATCGAAACAGGTGGTCCACATCGTCTGGCGTACCGCCGCAGCTTGGACAAATGTTCTGGATGTCCGGGTCTATTCGAGATAGGTAGGAATTGAGACGTGAACAAAAACCCGACCTAAGTTGGGCTAGTGTCACTCTTGTGGCTCTCGGGAGCCTAGTCTCCTCAGGTGATATGGGTGGTGGGGGCACTGAGAGGACTCTATTCGGACCTAATCTCGCTATTGACCTATTCACAACGATTGTGTGAATATCTGCGATGGCCGCATGGTATGCTGTGTCATCAAATATATCAGGAGGTACCCGTTTGTATCTCTGGACGTCTCTCTCGAGATCTCTGACTCCACTCCTGACATGTCGTGGAGGGGGAGTATTGTCCATGAGATGATGATTTGGGTGATCCTCTCGATAGCAACCGACCAGATATTGAAGAGACAAGAGGTGATTGTGATCACGCACTGATAACATGCTGGTTTCTTGATGATGACATGAGATGGCAACCTGTGGCGATACGTAGAGCAGCGTTCTGGCATACCTGGATCTTATTCCAGTTTGTGTCACTGACAGTTTGTGACCACACCGGTGCTGCATAACTAGGGATTGCTCTACCTATCGCTTTGTAGGTGACCAACATAGTTTCTTTGTCCTTTCCCCAGGAACTCCCGGCTAATGCCTGTAGGACGTTATTTCTACTGTGCATTCTATCGACTACGTTTGTGACGTGATTTTTCGACTTCATCATGGTGTCTAAATAGACACCAAGGATCTTGGGGTTGGTTACAGTAGGAACAACGTCATCAGCATGCTTACCAGTACGGACCCCAAGCACCTCCGAAAATTCCTGCGTCCAGGTGGTAAGAAGTGTTGCGGTACATTTAGACGGTGAAATGACAAGATTGCGGATATTGAAAAACTCCACCAGTTTCTCAATATAGTCATTTAGTCGAGCATATTATCGTGACGGCTCTTGGCTCGAAAACCTTAGTGCATGTGATAAATTGTCTGACATCGAACGAAATGTGGTATAAATTAATTTCGATTTTTGACCAACGACTGAAATCAGTAAGTCTCAGCTGCAGCAAAAGTTTTTTCATTTGCGAAAGATCCGGCGGATGATATGGCCACTCATATATCGAAAATGGAAATAATTATTCATCAAATGCATAATTTGAACATAACAGTTGATGAGAAAATGGTTATCACAAGGCTGCTAATGACACTACCACAAGAGTATCGCCATTTTGTAAGTGCATGGGACCACTGCCAGTGGTAGATGGCAGTGATGGGACTCAACTCATGATAGTATGCAAACACTCACGATTTGAAGAATCGGTTGATGGTAGAGGAAAGCCGTTTGCTGAACAGTGAAAACGATTCGAGTGCCGGTCTTTTTGCAAGAGGTAATAAAAGCAGGAAAGCCAACAGTACTTCGAAAGGCAAAAAGCAGAAAGGTTGTTTCAAGTGTGGTTCCATGGAACACTGGAAACGGGACTGCAATGCGGGAAAGAGCAAATCTAGTTCGAAAAGAGACGAAGGACCTGTTGCAAAAGCATTTTTTAGTATTGGTGACGTTAACACATCGATTGAAAATTCTTGGCACAGCGATTCTGGAGCAACAGAGCACATGAGCAAGCATCGACATTGGTTTCGGGATTACGTCGAATTGGACACTCCAAAGAAAATTACTCTTGGCAACGGAAAACCGATTTATGCTATTGGTCGCGGTAATATTGACATTTTGTCATTCGACGGAAGAAAATGGGTTAAAAAGATACTGTCAAATACATTGTATTCACCCGAATTGTACACCAATTTATTCTCGGAGCTCAGCGTACTTGATCGTGGGTACGAGATTCATTCGAAGTCGAAACAGTTGCAGTTTTAGACAGTGGACATACAGTTGCAGTGGGAGCCCGTCAAGGTAATGGTGGCTTATTCAGAATGATGTTCAAAGTGATTTCACCAGACGAATCGGTCGCGAATCTAGCTGTCAAAAAGGAGTCGCTGCAATTATGGCATGAGCGACTCGGACATCAAAACCTGACGCATGTTCGCGAAGTGCTACGTAAAAACGCCATTGATTTTGTCGACGAAAGTTTTGACTGCAGTGGATGTGCGATGGGAAAGTTGCATCGAATGAGCTTCAGTCTAAGGAAGGAACGAGCATCTGTCTGTGGTGAGATAGTCCATGCCGACGTATGTGGACCATTTTCCGAAATTTCGCTGGGCGGCGCAAAATATTTTTTGCTGTTCAAAGATGACTTTTCCCACTTTCGTAAAGTGGGTGTTTTCGAGAAATTCAAAGTTTTCTTACATTGGACTGAAAAGCAAAGTGGTCATCCATTGAAAATAATGAGAACCGACAACGGTGCGGAGTTCGTTAATTCATGCATGAAGCAGTATTTAGACGAGCACGGTATCGAACATCAACGAACTGTAGCATACACCCCAGAGCAAAATGGTTGTGCCGAGAGAGATAACCTAACGATCATGGAAGCAGCACGATCAATGATCTACGCTAAAGGACTTAAACCGAATTTGTGGGCAGAAGCGGTTAATTGATCAGTATTCATTTTGAATCCAACGGGAACGAGCACGGTCAAACAAAACACTCCATACGAACTGTGGTATGGCAAATCGGTAGAGATAAATAATTTTCACGTTTTCGGAGCAGAAGTCTTTGTTCATTTACCCGAGCAACGTCGTCGAAAACTGGATCGTAAGGCCAAGTGTTGCATCTTTGTGGGCTACGATGAAAATGTCAAAGGATTTCGTGTTTTGGACACCAATAAAAACAGAGTAGAAGTCGTGAGAGATGTTAAGTTTTTATTGAATGAACTTTCTAACGCTACTCCGGAAAAATTTGAGAGCGAAGGCGAATCGGCAGATAACAATATAGTATCGATTGACATAAGTGGCGAAGAACTGTCGGAACAGCAACAACAGGATCGAATTGAACCACTGGAAGATACGCCAAGTGAACGAACATCTGATGGATATACACAGCGTCGAGATTTGGTCGGTTTAGATGAAAGGAACATTTTGGCAAATCGTTTACGTGTACGAGATGTGCGAAATACATTGATCCCCATGGCGATGTTGACAATTTCCGGAGAGCCAAGTACATACGAAGAAGCGATTTGTTCTGGCGACAAAGATGATTGGATGGCTGCTATGAAAGAAGAGTATAACTCACTTCTGATCAATGATACTTGGACTTTGGTTGACAATCCGAAAAATCAGAATCAGTGGGTGTACAAAATAAAGAGAAATCCAGATTCTTCGATCGAACGGTACAAAGCTCGACTGGTTTGTCGCGGATTTCGTCAAGAATACGGCGTAGATTATGATGAGACCTTCAGTCCGGTCGTCCGTTTCACATCAATTCGTACAATTTTAGCGATTGCAGCACAAAATAAGTTCAAGCTGAAGCAGTTCGATATAAAAACCGCATTTTTGTATGGCGAACTTGAGGAAGACGTTTTTATGAAGCAACCCATTGGATTTGATGATAACACAGGCAGAGTGTGCAAGCTTCGAAAGAGTCTCTACGGTTTAAAGCAGGCGTCAAGGTGTTGGAACATCAAATTCAAAACGTTCATCGAGAAATTCGGCTTCGTAGTTACCGATTCGGACCCATGTGTCAGCGTATATACAAGTGCTAGCGGAGATGACATTGTTATCCTGGCGATTTATGTTGATGATGGGCTCATCACAGGCAACAACGAGAATATCATCAATGCAGTCATATCGCACTTGAAGCAGGAGTTTGACGTGAAGACAATGAATCCAGGTTGTTTTGTTGGTATCGAAATTGAACAGCAGGATGATGGTTCGATCTTTGTTCATCAAGAAGCCTACGCCCGACGAGTACTGGAAAGGCTCAAGATGACTCAATGCAATGCAGTTGCCATGCCGGCTGACCCCAATCAGATATTGCTTTTGCAGTTGGCAATGTGAGTCGCTTTCTCGAGAAACCCACAGAAGCACACGTAACAGCAGCAAAACGTATTTTGAAGTACATAAGAGGAACGATTCGACATGGAATTTTGTACAGCAGCGGAGGTTATCAGCGCATTTCTGGCTACAGTGACGCTGATTTTGCTGGAGAAACTACAACGCGAAAGTCAACAACGGGATACACTTTTTTGATTGGAAATGGAGCTGTTAGTTGGTGCAAAAGCTGCAAAAGTCGACGAGTATCTCAACTATGGAAGCCGAGTATATTACAGCCTCAGAAGCTACACGCGAACTTGTTTGGCTAGATCGTTTGGCGAATGAGTTGACACGAAATAACTTTGAAGTACCAAGCCTCAGCGTCGATAATCAGTCAGCGATCAGCTTAGCTAAGAATCCAGTTAATCACAAAAGGAGCAAACACATCGATGTTCGCTATCATTTCGTGAGAGAAAAATTAAACGAGGAAGTCATGACTATCGAAGACATCAGAAGTGATGATCAAGTAGCTGATGTTTTTACTAAAGCCTTACCAAAGTCACGATTTCAGAAGCTACGATCTAAACTCGGAATGAAGGAGCTGAACACAGAAAAGAAATAGATTAAGTTAGTAATTTTTTATTTACAGAAGAACTAAATTTTTGAATACAATGTTTTGGATTTAGAGTAAAGTAGAAATTACAGTGATTCTGTTACTATTATAAATTGATGCAAATAGTGGGAGTGTTGAATTTTTATTTGCATCCTTTCTAATTTCTTGAACGCACTCTCTTTGTGTTGCATTATTCACATTCTGTCATTTAATCAGTCGCTTCAAAACCTTTGTACTATTCACTACGAGAAATACATACTTGTTTAAGCACTCACTGCTTTCTTACTGCGCTCTCAATATCCAACAGGCTCCAAGACGGATGCGGGAGTTGCTATGGGAATTCACTTGGATGAATTCCCATACTGGGTTTATGTGAGAAAGGTACGAATTGACGCGAACAAAAGCCCGACCGAAGTTGAGCTAATGTCGCTCTTTTGGCTGTTGGGAGCCTAATCTTCTCAGGCGAGATTGGTGGTGGACGCCCTGAAAGGACTTTATTCGCACCTAAAGTCGCAATAGACCGGCTCACTTCTTCAGTGTAAATCGCTGCGATGGCGGCTCGGTATGTATCTTCATCCCTGGACCTCTCTATCTAGGTTTTATGTAGGATACTTGATATTGCGGAATTGTTTCAGACTCCAATATGGAAGGATATGTGCTGTAGGCCATAGGGATGTCAGAGAAACCCAAACTCCAAAAGAAGGTTTTTCTAAAAACCAGCAAGATCCGAGCATTAAATCATGCGGTTGCCATTGAAACCCTACTTCAAAAGTATGTTCTCTCTAAAAAAAATATACTTTTTCTTCATGGACCCACCTTAACCAAAACTCACATAAAAGTGTCTTTATCGAGTTCACAAAATTATATGAACGGATGAAATCGAAACTGGGGTTCATGGGCTGCAATAGAAACATCACCCAAAAAAGTAATTCTTCCAAACCCTTGCTTGTCAATATTACAAACTGTCGCAAGACCCTCCAACGCAAGAAAAAAATATATGTGTTATATGCTACACGTTAAAAAGTAAAATACTTCCGATTTTAACTTAGAAAATAACTCACTGTATTTGAAATTAAACAAAAATACAAAATTAAAAACGCCTTAATTTACATAGCGTACATAAATCCAGTTTTAAATACATTTCAATCAATATCAAAAATGGTGTTCACGTACTCAAGAAATGATCAACATCAATTGACGTGTAGATAATTCCCTCCGTTACCAGGAACTCAAGAATTTCCCTAAAAAAAAATCCAAATAAATCATGAGTATAAAATCAACAAATACGTTTTCGATAAAACTCACTTCAATTCATTGTGAGATATATAATTAAACTTCTTCTGAAGTTCTCCCAAACTAATTCCACAGTCGGAGCCCATAAAATTTTTAACAGCTTGTAAAACGGCAGATTGATTGGCCGTGAGACCCGACGTAGCACCATTGTCGTCATGTCCTTGATTTGTTGACATAAAATCGGCCGGTCCTTTCTGCAAAAAATATTAAAAACATTTTTATTACGCCAATAGTTTACTTTGTTGTACATGAAAAACAAAATTCTCACCTGAGAATATTTCTCTGCTTTAAAGCGAGCTGTATACACTTCCAGCATGTGCGTCGTAAGCTCATTTGCACCCGATAGTGGCATCATTTTGAAAATCATCAAAGTCTTATTGCCACCATGTTGCCGAATCGATCCGTAAATACGCGAATAGCCATTAACCATGGCGTCGGGCGATTTTGACGGATTATCCTCCTCCAGCCAGTAGTGAGCTTCAATTTGTCCGGTATGATCTTCCAGTGTGTAGGTGATTTTCGTCGAAGACGTTTCCATGTTACGTACAATTCCTACCACGGTTACCATATTGAATGTCATGCCCCACATTTGGAAATTGCCCTCCGGTGCTTTGAGGATTTGTTGAATAATAACCGGAACGACACCCTTTAAAA
This sequence comes from Microchrysa polita, assembly GCA_949715475.1. Taxonomy (NCBI): domain Eukaryota; kingdom Metazoa; phylum Arthropoda; class Insecta; order Diptera; family Stratiomyidae; genus Microchrysa; species Microchrysa polita. The sequence goes on from OX454421.1 coordinate 7,990,558, forward strand.
AAATGGGAAGAAGAAATTTCCTGTATTGCAGATGGTAAGATCAGAGATGATCAACTTCTTTACTTCGAGTTCAATCATTATAAGAAATACCTACAGCTAGTACGTATAATAGACGCGACATTTGCCCAAAACATAACTAGTTACGATCATTTACATACAAATCATATACTGAATAAATTGGTGAGAAATTTTCACGAAAATTCTTGTATCCTAATAATATTCTTTTCACCGTTGTTTGCAGCTTCTCTAACACAATTTGAAAGAAAGAAACAGTTTTTCCTGCTGCAAACTATTTGCAGCAGGAAAAACTGTTTCTTTCTTTCAAATTGTCTTGTATCCTGTTCTGGACCAATGAAAAGCAACTACATACTGGTATTATTTTGAATATTGCGTCATTTAAAACCAAACTACAAAAATATTCCAGAAAATATACGAAAGCAGAACAAGTACCATAAAATAAAAAATTGAATTGCCGTATTACCTGCATTTTTACAATAGACGTCCTTGCTTTGGAGGATAAGGTTTTAAGGTTTACACAAACAGTTTGTACGGGTTAAGAAAAACATTAATGCACATTTCACACCCACATTAGTAATGACTACAGAATTAAATAAATTATACGAGTACATAAAACATATAATAAATGGTCTGTACATGGCGGATTCAAACCGAAAACAATCAACATTACTCATTTAGCAATTGTTTGCACAGAATAAAGGGAAAAAATCCCTTGATAGTGGCAACAAAATACAGATAAGACTCCAAACTATTTATAGCAATGCAGAATTCCTAACTAACGTAAACATTCGATATTACCAACCGCGGTTACACATTTTAAGATACATCCATACAACGTGAGTCTTCACTCTTATTCAGAAAGACTCAGTAAAAGAAACTCAAAGAATAAAAAAAGTAAAAAAAAACGTTCTTGTTGTGCAAAAAAAGCAAGTCATCGCCAGTCTTATGGAATACTTGAATGAGACGAAAGAGGAGGGAAGTACACTGCACCATATGTCATCTCACAATGTGCGATAATCAGCCAGCAGAGTAAGCAAACAACTGGAATGCATAAGCTTGGATTGAGATTAAAATTATTAGAACGTTTATGTGAATTCGCACGATTGCAATTTTATAACACAACGAGACCGAGTTCTAATCGTGCGAATAGCACGATGAGTGTATACCCTATACCCATATACAGACCTAGAAGGCATACAAAAACCAAAAATTCAATTTCATATTTTTTGTAGGGGAGGGAGGGGTAGATGGTTCGGACCTATCACATATTTAATATTATATCAAGGCATCCACCAGCTACCATTTGATACTAATTAGAAATTTTTCGCGACATTCTAGCAAAAGATATGGCGGAATATTGCTTTGTAGGGGATGTAGGGGTAGGGGTAGTCAGACCTTCTCCACTTTCCACTAACTTCAAGCATATGTCACAATTAGGCAATGATAAAAATTGCAGGTCCCTAGCGATATTCTGTCGAAAAATATGGCCGAATTACACTATCACGGAGGGGTCATTTGTATGGGAGGTAGGGGAACCCATGGTCCGATTTGGCCCATTTTCAATACCATCCAAGCTTTTATCAAAAGAATCATCTGAGCAAAATTTCAAAACGCTGGCTTCATTATTTCAGGAGTTATCGTGCGAACTGACAGACACACGGACGGACAGACAGACCGACAGACAGACGGACATGGCTTATTCGAATCAGGGACCCACCCTGATCATTTATATATATACTTTGCCATACCTCCGGTGGCTCCTTTGAGGTGTTACATAAATCGTCGTAACAAAAACAATATACCCTATACCATCTTATTGGGTATAGGGTATAAAAAAATTATGTCACAACTCTAAAAGTACTTAGAAGCATTTGACTTCAAATCAGACATTGTATAGCATTGTACTCAAATGGATACTTCGTTGAAATAATATTTGATCTAGACTTGGCATATTGAACCAATCGATCGCTTTTGTTTTACAGGGGCTCATTCGCGATCCATTTGGCAGTGGTTCAGTGGGGTCTGTCAGACCCCAACGAACTATTTACGTATGTAAAATTTACCTGAACCATCCGAAATTTAATTAACGACTTCATCATCATCATCATCAATGTGGCACGATAGCCCGACGTCGGGCCTTGGCCGCCTGAATCGTTGACCTCCAATTGTCGCGGTTACGTGACCTTGTCCTCCAGTTTCGGAAGCCCAGCAGCTGGTGGGCGTCTTCACCTACGGAGTTCTCCCAGCGAGCTCTCGGTCGTCCACGCAACCTCGCTCCGTCAATTCGCTGTGCGTTCATCACTTTCTTTGGCATGCGATTATCGTCCATCCGTTGTACATGCCCCGCCCATTGCAAACGTTGAAGCTTCGATACTTCCAGCTCATCGTACAATTGATACAACTCATGGTTGTACCGGATACGCCATTGGTCTCGCTCGCGAACGGCCCCGAAAATTCGCCGAAGGACCTTTCGTTCGAATCGGTCTAGCAAAATTTCGGAGGCTTGGGTGAGGGTCCATGTTTCGCAGCCATAACATAGCACGGGTCGGATGATCATTTTGTACACGCGGAGCTTCGTGTTCCTGTGCGCAAGTTTAGAATTAATTATAGGGAGGACCGAGAAATATGTCTTATTGGCTAGTTGTATCCGTCGCTTAATTTCGTCGGTTTCATTGGCGTCCTTTGATAAGTTACAAGATAGATAGATAGATAGATAGATAACTGTTTTATTTTAACCATTTTCTTTCGTGCAACAATAATTGATTACAAAAACAAGAAAGGGCATGGCATATTGCCGTCTGCCAATAGTTACAACCCAGATAGTTGAAGTTGTCTACATACTCGATATTAAGGTCCCCCACTGTGATGCTTGAATTTGCTGGCGTCCTTGTTTTCGATTGCATCATGGCCTTTGTTTTGCTTTCGTTGATATGTAGTCCAACTTCCTTTGCGGCGTTATTGAGGTTATGCAGAAGGCTTTCTGCATCACCCAACCTTCGAGAGATGATGTTGATATCGTCGGCGTACGCTACTAATTGAGTCGACTTGATGAGTAGCGTTCCGCTGCTGTCCATATTCATGGCTCGAATTACATACTCCAAAGCAAGGTTGAAGAGCGTCGGCGCCAGCCCGTCGCCCTGCTTGAGTCCAGTACGAGTTTCAAATAGGTCAGTGAATCGATTCTGCACTCTGACCTGCGATTAATTAACGACTTACATGCTAATAAATTTGAGTGGCCCTATAACAACCGACCAAATATTCTTCAGACAGAAAACATTGTGCTCGCGTATAAGCAAAATGTAGAATTCCAGATCAAAGTGGTACCAGGACGACACCTGTTGCAATACGTAGAGTAGTGTTCTACCATCTATCTCTCTCTCTCGCAGGATTGTTTAAATACACTCTATGACAAAAAAAGACACTTGTTATTATATTATAATTTTCCATAATCAAAAGACGCAAGAGCGTCTTTTCCGCCAAAGAAAAAAAAACGAGAAGCGAACAAGAATTGTGATTCCCGAATCGAACCTGGTTATGGGCATACCGTTTTGCCAAATTCAAATGGGAGTATTAAGCGACAGTGATGTCAACTATAGTTACATTTCAGTAATCCGTTATATTCGTTACATTTGTTTCGAGTAATCGTTACTTTGTAATCGTTACATAGTAATCGTTGCTTTTAAAGAAACACATAAAAAACTACAACGACTACAACGACAACCTACTCGAATGCGATAGTCCTCTTATTCACGGTTCGTCGCCGACATAGTAGAGATGGTAGGAGGGCTTGTACTCATCTTTTGTACTGTTTTACACAATTAAATTGCGAGACAGCCGGAGACCCAATCGTATCGCTCGGCCGGAAATTGCTGGCCGAAAATTGTACAGATATCGACCATTTTCTAATGTGCATGGTACCCAGCCGAACGATCCGCGAAGGTCTTCAACGACTCCGTTCCTTTGTTGCTCTGTTGAAGGAAGCGGGGCTAACTCTACGGTTGTCTAAATGCAATTTTCTCGCACGGGAAACAACATTTTTAGGACACCGGATAGCTGGAGATTTGTTGAAGCCGGGTTTGGAAAAGACACTAGCCATCGAAAAGTTTCCAACTCCGACTAACGTGACCGAGGTAAGACGCTCCCTCGGATTAACAGGATTCTTTCGTAAGTTCATCCGCGACTACGCAATCGTTGCCCGACCACTCACCGCATTGCTGAAGACGACAGGTAACCCAACATTTTCTTGGAAGGAGGTGCATGAAGCCGCATTCGAAAGCCTGAAACGAGCTTTAAGCAACGAACTAGTCCTAACACGGACGCTAGTTCTAAGGGACTGGCAGGAGTACTCATGCAGGAGACCGAAGGTGGGGTATGGAAGCCAGTATTTTTCTTCAGCCGCCAATGCAACGAGAGGGAGAAGAACTACCACAACTTTGAACTCGAAGTTATCGCAATAGTCGAAACGCTTGACCGATTCCGACTCTACCTATTGGGGACGAAATTTCGAATTATCACAGACTGCGCCGCTGTTACCACAATGAGGATGTCGAATCCGATGATACCAAGAGTGGCTAGCTGGCTCCTAAGATTGCAAGAGTACGACTATGAGATTCACACCGTCCGGGAAGCGCAATGCCACACGTTGATGCGCTCAGCCGCTCACCTGTCGAAAAACCGAGTGACGCAGTCAACGTAGCCGATAACATGATGCGTATCGAAGACGAATCATCAGGGGAACCCTCTCATCACGAATTTTCTGAATCCGCCGACAAGGTCGAACTTAGGGAACTAGGTCAGGCCAACCACGTCGCAAACAACATGACGCTGTTAATGTTGTTGTTGTTGTAGTAGCGGCACAAATGGGGAAACATTCAGTCTAAGTTGCACATTATCATTCGAAGATGGTGGGCATTCCATCCTCGAGGTCAAGATTTAGGAAAAAAGCTGCTTCGATGGGTTGTGTCCATAACGCAAGTGGTGTGAGGTGCGTGGGAGCAGCTGAACAATCGAAAATATGGTCCACGTCATGTGGACTGGTTCCGCAGGCTGGGCAGGTGTTGGCGACTTCATTGTTTATTCGTGACAAATAGGAGTTTTGTCGCGGGCACCAGCCGGATCGAAGTTGAGCTAGGGTGGTACGGGTTGCTCTTGGTAGTGATTCTTCGTCTGGAGATATGGCAGGAGGTTTAATGCCAAGTACACGGTTGTTCGTGAGACTTTGAGTAGCTTTATGAACTTCGGATGTGTGTAAGTCTGCAATGGCCGCCTTGTAGTCGGAGTCATCGAAAGGAACTTTTTTGTAGCGCTGGACTTCACGCTCTTTGTCCCTGATTGAACGTCTGATACGACGTGGCGGTGGTGTTTTGTCCATGAGTGGGTTGTTCTGGTGGTTTGTTCGATAACATCCGACTGGTCCTATTGGCAACCATTGTATATTGCATCTTGCAGTTACAATACGCCTCTCCGGGGCGGACCACACCCGTTTCCTACAACAAACGGCCAAGAGTTGCCAAAACGCCTCCCTGGCAAGAGCCTCGAAGGTCACGATGCAGGAAGGTTGTGTATGTCTGTGTATATGTATGGACTCGTTATATATGTTTTTTCGTCATATTGGGAGCATCACATCTCGGCGCGGCTGCTCTCAATTCTTCTCTTACGCGCCGGCATTGAAACAAATCCAGGCCCTGTCTTGGTATGGATGTGTAGTGTCTGCAACCGACGTATCGGTTCTAATGCCAGGTCACTTCAGTGTAGTTGCTGTTCGGAGTGGGTGCATTTCAGATGCTCCGGTCTGAGAAGGATGGGTCATTACATAGAAGGTGCATTTGTTGCTCCAGGCTGTAGGAATACTGGGCAGCCTCGGGTAATACCAGGCCCCTCCCCTCCACCAACGCCCCCTACTCCCCCCAATAATGTTGCCTTGAACGTAAGACACAGCTTAACTCCCGCCCCTCCGCCAGCTATTTTTACACCGGTGTCCATATTGCAGTTCAACTGTAATGGCATCCTAGGGAAATTTCCTGAAATCACAAGTTTCTTGAGAAAGTACAGAATTCTGATTGCAGCCATCCAAGAGACGAAACTCCACGCGAATTCACCATTCAACGCTGAAGGTGAATATATCATCATACGCAAGGACAGAGAAGGCGCCACGAATGATTCTCACCCTGGAGGTGGACTTGCCTTCCTAATACACAGGTCCGTACATTACCGTGTATTAGATGTAGTTTCAGACGGTACGGCGGAATTGCAAGCCATCTCAGTTTCATCAGGGAGCACCAATATTGACATTTTTAATATCTACATACCACCACATTCTAGCTGTACAAACTACCATTTCGATATTGGTCCTCTTCTTAATGGAGAGCACAGGATCATTCTTGGTGACTTCAATGCCCATCATGAACTCTGGCATTCCGCGCTTCACAACGATGCCAGGGGTCAAGCTATCGCCGAATCTCTGGACGCATCAGATTTCTGTACCCTCAATGAAAACTCGCCAACCCGTGATGCAATCAATTGTAATAGCTCACCAGACATTACAATTGTCAGCGCTAGCCTAATTAGTGAGACCTCCTGGGAAACTCTTACTGGTCTTCCCTCTGATCACCTCCCAATCATAGTCAGAATTGACAAACCAGCTGACCTGACCAAGTCAGAGAAGCGAACTTTTGTCAATCACAAAAAAGCTGATTGGGAAGGTTTCAAAACATTCACGTCATCGAAGTTCTTCGCGCTTCCCCCTCCCACCAATATACATAAGGCCGAACGGAACATTAGGAGCGTCATTGCCAAAGCTGCGGCACGGTTCATCCCTGCAGGGCGCATTCCAAAGGTTCGTCCAAATTTTCCAACAAATGCCGCAAGGTTAGCCGATGAACGTGACAACATTAGGCGCGCTAACCCTGGTGACCCCAGAATTCGGGAGCTCAATATTCAAATACAGCGACAAGTTAAATACTACAAGAAGGCCAAATGGAACGAGCACCTCAATGACTGTAACCTTAATGAAGGTGCTAGTAAGTTATGGTCTACTGTCCGTGCCCTTTCCAACCCCACAAAAGATAAGGGCAATATAGCCATAACTTTCGGCAAAAAAGAAACAAGCAATCCTCTTCAGTGTGCGAGCCAGTTCAATAAACAATTTATTGAACATCCCAAGTCCGATGGCCTCAAGCGCAAAATCAGAAGACGGATTCGCAGCCGAATTGTTGACTCCGTACCAATTTATACTCCGGACCAGGTTAAAACAGTCATTGAGAATGCAAAAAACTCTAAGGCCCTTGGACCAGATGGCATTTCAATGGCCATGCTCAAACATCTTGATCTTCCTGCCATTGAGTATCTCACAGCAGTCTTTAACTTGTCAATGTCCACGCTCGCCATCCCCGACATCTGGAAACAAGGTCGCATAGTCCCATGCCTTAAACCAGGGAAAAGTGCCAAACTAGGAACTTCCTACAGACCGATTACGATCCTGTCACCTCTAGCAAAGACGCTGGAAGCCCTCATCCACCCCACTCTCGTTTCGTCGTTCCAAACTTAGAAAGATCAAATTAGGTGTTCCTCAAGGTGGGGTTCTCTCTCCCACCTTGTTTAACATCTACATGGCCGGTCTCCCAACACCTCCGGAAGGCATTGAAGTTATTTCTTATGCCGATGACTGCACTGTTCTCGCCACGGGAGCGGATAGGGATGTCATGCGCGAAGATATCAATAGATATTTAGCGCGACTAGAAGCCTTTTTCCATAGCAGAAACCTAACCATCTCAGCGTCCAAATCGTCTGCGACCTTCCTTACCACCTGGTCAGGTGATTGTCAGTGGCCGGTTGGGGTACGTATTGGCAACAAACCAGTTCCTGCTGTTGCAAATCCAAAAATTCTCGGGCTTCACTTTGAGAAAATGATGACTTCAGCTCATCACGCGGAAGCGGTATGTGAAAAGATGCGCAGCAGGAACAAAATTCTTAAAGCACTGGCTGGTAGCACCTGGGGCTAAGATAAAGAGACTATGCTAGCCACTTACAAAGCGGTGGGTCTAGCAGCGGCTGACTTTGCGGCGCCAGTTTGGTCGCAAGGTCTCTGTAACACAAGCTGGAACAAAATCCAAGTCTGCCAAAATGCTGCTCTACGCACAGCTACAGGATGCCTTCTGCTGTCTGCCCAGGACCACCTACATCAGGAGACACATTTGATGCCAATACGTGACCACAATCGACTACTTACAAAACAATATTTAGTAGGTTGTTATCGAGAGGATCATCCTAATCGTAACCTCATGGACAAAATTCCCCCTCCACGCAACATCAAACGTCGCCCTCGTGACCTTGAGAGAAAAGTCCAGGGTTACAAAAGGGATCCTTTCGATGAAGATTCATACCGGGCTGCCATTGCAATGATTCACACTGAGGAAGTGAGTAGGTCTATTGCGAGTTTAGGTACGAACAGAGTCCTCTCAGCGCTCCCACCACCTATTTCGCCTGAGGAGATTAGGCTCCCGAGAGCCACCAGAGTGACTTTAGCCCAACTTCGGTCAGGCTTCTGCTCACTCCTCAATTCGTATCTATCTCGCATAGACCCAAATATACTAAACGTATGCCCTAATTGTGCTGGCACGCCACACGATGTAGCCCATTTGTTTCAATGCCCAGCTGCACCCACTAATCTCACCCCCCTCTCACTATGGGAAAACCCCATTGCAGCTGCCACGTTTTTGTCCCTGGAGATTGCGGACGGAAACGATGACGAACTATAAAACGAGTCCATATAGATACACAGCGGTTCACACCTTTCTGTACCGCTAAAAGAAGAAGAAGGGCGACGATGAACTCGGGACGCGTTCAAATTCAGGATTGGCCGAGCCGTGAGAGCACACACACACAAACAACATAGCGGGTACATTTGAGCGACAAACACCCGCGACAGGCAGTCGATATCCGTCCGCGTAACATATCGAACGAATAATAAACTACTGAATTTGTTAGCATAGCGGCGTTTTTTTTATTCCGCGTCCACTCCGTTCGAAAAATCAGCCGCGTCGTTCTCGACATAGGGTACCAATTTCACCGCGGTAAACAGCTTCATCTGCCTTCTTCGCTAAAGTGTAAGTTTGCTTCTTACATCTCATACTTCATCTCTGTACTCCTTTTTGTAGTGGACAGTGTTCGGCTTTGAAGCTGAAGTGGTTTTTCCTTAATTCTCTTTAATGCTAAGATGAATGACCAAGAGACCCTTATGCAATTAATCTATACGTCACAAGAAAGTCAAGACTCCTTAGCGACATTTTACCTCTTCGATTATAGCACTCTGAGCACGGGTCTAATTAATAGACTCTGAGAGTTTTGCACATTAAATTAGGATTTTCGCTGTTGTTCGTAAGCGAATTTTTGCGATGTGAAGATAAATTTGGAATCTGGTATACAACGAATTTCTGAAGCAATCTGAGAAGATCTCCTAAGCTTGAATTATTATCAGCGCCGAATTTGGCGTTGAGATTTACATTATAATTTTCATGTTGGGGGGTTTTGTCCAATTGCTGATAAAATACGTCCTTTCCAAATTGATCTGCAGGCAGGCTATGGATGCATGGATGCATAGCGCTGGAAAATTGTAATATTTCATACTCTGGATTTGAATCTGAATAGGTTTCCAGGCGATTAGGGAGTTTCTCATTTCAATGCCTGGTTGCTGAGGAATATCGTCTTCAGTTTCAAGTTTCGCTCAGTCTTAGTAGGCAGCTAATAGTGTTATTAAAAATCAAAATCTCATGGTAAATTAGTTAAGGCCGCTATTACACAGTCATATATTGGTAATATAATAGATATTATCATATCCCTAAGCCTACTTGATTTCGCTTCCTGCACGTCTAAAAATTTATACTGAATGAATCGAGTAGGCTTAGGCATATGACATACATATTATAATATAAATATGACTATGTAATGGAGCCCTAAGATGATCGCACTTGATTCTCCAAATTCGTGCTGAATTGTGGGCGTTTTAGTTTTTTTTTTTTTAAATACTACTTTGAAACAGATTTGAGCCCATAGTTTAGGGTTCAATTTTTGTCTTTTTTGAATAATAAATTTATAAAGAAATAAATTAATCGGTAGATATACGAGAAATATGCTCATATCCAGAATGCAGAATTGTTTTTGTTGTGTTGGCTTTCAACTTTTTTACATTAACCAAGCAAATAAAATGATACATGCTCTAGGTGCTAATTAGAAATTAATTTAAGGACATGAACCTTTCAAATAACTAATACAAGACTAAAATCGTTCATCACATACCTCCGACTTTTGTTCAGTTGCCGCTCCTCCGGCATTCGTTGTTGTGTTGAATTGACTACCAACTGGAAAATAATGAGCCAACACATGAATTACACAAATTTCTAAACAAAATGAATTTCCACAATAATACTTACAACTGTCGTTCATGATGAATTAATTTCGACTTTCTGAAAAACAGGTAAACACACGAGGACTGAGAAGAATCACAGGCAGACCAAGCAAAATTTCAACGTTTCGCGCAACACTTTTAGCTGAATATGTCAAATTCCGGATGGTGTAAACAATTTTGCCGCCAACATGTTTTGTCAGCGCAACATTTTCATTTGACACTTGTGCCGGAGTACGTTCAATGCGCACCAAAATGTATTTCGATTTGTTTTCAGATTTTTGTTTGATTCCGATTTATTACAAATTATTCAAATTTCACTGATATTGGCTTTTGAGGAATCTCTAAACTCTAAATGAATAAATTTGAATCCAGCAACAAATTCCAGCTGTAACGTTTTTGTGTACCTATGTTGGCACGACTGCAAGCAATAGAAAATCGCGCGCAACGACAGTTTTTTCGTCGTACTTTCAAGCAAGTCGATTTGTCTATTAATTTTTGGAGAATTTATTTCCTTTGTGAATATTTACTGACTACTATTTTGTGTTTTATGATTATATTTGAGAATTCACCATAATTTCCACGTAAATCGATCACAACATCATCAGCTGATTTCTTAACAATTTTCAAACAATCCATCGGACACTGCACACACGCGTTCCACCATCCACAACACCCGATTCGAATATCCGACTGTATTCAGCCCGCGCGCGAAGTCGCGCAATTGTCCAAATCCTCTCTGGCGGCGAAGAAAAGTTGGCGCGTGTGTCCAAGAAGAGGCTACGAAAAATCCTTTCACGCCGTGTTTTTGTCATTGCGGAATGTTGAAACAAATCTCCAGTGTATTCGCTAATAAATTGTTTGTGTATTTGCATCAATATCCCGCTAGAACTGTAAAATATCTTTGAAGCATCGCCGCGAGAAAAGTGTGTCCCAAGTGCAAGTGCTAACTCGGGCGCCAGGTGCTCCGCAAGCGTGAAGTTTGGCGGACACGACACACGAAGAAGTTGAAGAAGAGAATCGGGAAAGAAAGAAGAAATAAAAAAAAAACGTTGCGCGAAAGGGTGTTCGGTTTCCCTCCAAAAACAATTTGTTTTGAGACGCATCACATTTTGTCGTGTATTGTTTGCACAACGCAGTGATCGTTGTGATAATAAAATTCATTGGACAGGGAAACGGATTTTTTCCTCCGAGCAGCGTCTGCGAACTGCTGAAACGTTCCCGGGCGCTTTTTTTGTTGTTGGTGTTGGGAGTGAAGTTCGTGTCCTGAATATCGTCCCGAATTGACACGACACATTTACGTTGGTAAAGTGCGATTGTACACAAAGTACTCAAAAACGTAAAATTCAATATTCAAAGTGGAGTCCATATAGAAGTCAGACGGAAGCACGATGCCCACTTGCTCACGACCTGGCCTAGACAAGAAGGCGCAACCCTTGACGGGATTCAAGCCAAACGATAAGGTGTTCTACTGTGAGCTGACCAAGGAGGTGTTTCGCGATTATGAGTAAGTACAATGCTCTTCAGCTAACATTTTGCTGTTTTCGATTTAACTGTCATTGCGTCTTCGTCTTGGGTTTTTCTTGTGCCCTGCCACCACATTTCATGACATCGTAGTAATCCGACGCTCACAGTTCTTTGCACTCGATGTTCAGCACAAATTCAGCCGTTCGGCGAATTCGACGTTGAATTGAGACAAGTGGCGCGAAATTGTCAGGTTGAGCTCTGTGGGCATTTGAAAAGCGTGTGGTGAACTATTCAAAGATATTTGGATAGGATCGTTTCAAAAGTTCTAGGTCTGATAAAGGGGGCTGTACAGCGCAGACCATATTTATATGGAGTCTTAACATTTAGAGAAGAATGTGGTCAATTCTCTAAGCAGCAACCTCCAGTAACAACATCAACTGAGAAGGTCTTCAAGAATGTACAAATGTTCCGTCCAACGTAACCTATCTGGATCGCCTATGAATTCTTACTATTGGAAGAAAGGTTTTCAGGCGGCCAAGGAAAGGTTAATAGCAACTTGGAAAATTAAAATCTAAACTAGGCACCGGGGACGCAAAGCCCATAAAACAGACATTACGCTGCCCTTCCTTTGGTTCAGAATTTGATATGAACAACCCCATCGAATGTTGTCTCTGATGGTGATTGAATAAAGCGATAACTCCAGTAGTTCTGCAGTGATTTTGGTAGAAAACCGGACAAAGTGCCTCGATGGCGGTTAAATGATGGTAGCATTAAGGATGCGTATCCCCTCCCACTCATTGAGGGATTACTGGTCAGGATGCGATCTACAAGACTCATCTCGGCTGTCGATTTAACAAATTTCATTGGAGGAGGGATCTTCTTCAAAGACTTGATATTTGCAATGCGCCGCAGACCGTGTGCAGGCTCATGCATAAGGTCATACTACACGAGCTACAAAGAAGGGATGGCTTGGATGATTTGAATCCCTTCCTCGTCATCAGTTTCATTTTTGAGGAATATTTGGAACCACTGGTAAAAGTTGCTTATTGATCAAAGCGGCTGAATTGTACAGGAGATAAAATACCTATGCGGTGAGTGATGGTGTTTTTACGACTGATCTTGACAAGGTCTCTGGTATCGTTGAATATGCACAGATCAAAAGTGCAAAAAAAGTGAGGAAATTAATGTGTATAGAAGAATGGTATCGGCGTTTTATCTTGAATTTTTCGGCCATCACAGCCACTCTGACGAATTGGTTAAAAGGAAAGCATTGGTTCAAATAAACCGCTGCCGCCTGTAATTCCTTTGAACGAGTAACGGAGCTGTTGGTTTCCGCTCTAGTGCTGGTCAACGCTGACTTTACAATGCACTTCCACATTGTGTATGACGCAAGTAACACTGAAGTTGGAAGTGTTTTTTTTTTCCAAACTGATATCAACCAAATCCTAATGTCTGCTCTGATTGAACCGCTAGGGTCTGCCATGGGTCACAATTATCAATGAGAATCTAACCAAATCGGATGTTATCAGGCAACATTCCTTCGGCTAACAAACCTTTATCTAAAACAGCGAAGTTGGTTATCAAAACAAACATAGGACATACTAGTCTAAGAAAAATAGCATATTTGGTCGGTAAAAATCCTACATCGGAAATTTTTTTGGATTATGGTTGTGAATGGTCCACAGATTATGGCATTAAAAGTCCCAACCGATTGGGGGTCCGCAACCTTAAAAAGAGGGGGAAGGAAGGGGGGGTCGTTTTTTCGATTATATCAAAAAGAGTTAAGAGTTCCAGAAAAATGGTCTGAGGACGAAAAAAAACTACATAAAATTGCAAGATATGTGTGTTGGGACGCAGCCTCCGCTTCCCACGAAACAGCCGTTGAGCCCTCCGCTGCCGTCCCTGTTCCCATTCAGTGCGGGTACACTCAATCATACATACATACATACATACGACATTGTTAAGAATGTTGCTCTCCGAGCGATTTCCCGATTTACGGGCATATCGACTCGGAGAGTGCAAAAAATTGACATTCGTCGGTTTTGATCGAATGCATATGACACAGCACTCTCATCAGGTGCCGTCGTGGCTGTGTCATATGCATTCGAGGACGGCACGATGAGAGTGCATCTGATGAGAGTGCTGTGTTATATGCAACATGCAAACATGTATACATAAAATTATATTTGCAATGATATATAATACATTAGAGTTTAATTGAATATTTCGGCGTTAGACTAGAAAATAAATTGGAATATTTATACCCATAAGATGGTATAGGGTATATTGTTTTTGTTACGCCAATATTATGTAACACCTCAAAGGAGCCTCCGGAGGTAAGGCAAAGTAAACTGCTGGCCAAAATAATAGGTGTACGCATTTTATTTTCCAAATATGGTTGGTTATCACATATTTCTTTATTATTCCACAAAAATTCAGTTAGTTTAGAACTTCAGCATACTTCATTGTTGCACCAAACAAAAATGAGTTTGAAAACTGAATGAAAACTTAAATTTTTTTTAATAAATAAGGCATAACAATTTTCGACTGGTCATAATAATAGGTGTGATTACAGAATTAAGTAATAAAATTTTATTTCGTCCCTTATTATGACAGTTAATGTTAGTTTTGGTAGACCACAGTTAATACCCAGAATATCCGCCATTATTCTCCATGACCTTATCAATTCTTCTGGGCATAGACGATACCAACTTCCGGCCAAACCTTTTGGATATTTTCCCAGAATTGCTTTTTATTTTGGCAATCCGTTTTTGACACTTGCCTTTTAAGCTCACCCCAAAGGTTTTCTATGGGATTCAGGTCGGGGGACTGACTTGGTCACTCCAAAACGTTAACACTTTGCTCCTCGAACCCAGCTTTGACCAATCGTGATTAGTGCTTCGGATCGTTATCCTGCTGAAATGTCCACAAAAGGGGCACATTATCCTCAGCGTAAGGCAGCATAATAGTCTTCAGGAGATTCGTGTAGGCAAATCTGTCCATAATCCCATCGATTCGGTATATGGGACCGACAACTTGCCACGAAAAGCAGCCCCATACCATTATGTTGCCTCCGCCATGTTTCACAGTCTTTTTTTCTTTTTTGTGAACCGAATGTGAAATTCTTTTGGACGACGAACGTTTCTTCCTGCATCGTTACCAAATATAATGATTTTCGTTTCATCGCTGAAAAGGATATTCCGCCATTTCTTTTCGCCTTGTGGACCGCACCATGTTTTATGAGCCGACGCGAAATTTTTCCTCTTCTTCAAATTCACGGATCTAAGCAGAGGAACTTTGCGAGCAATCCTACCGGGCAAATTTGAGCTTGCCAATCGGCGTCGAACGTTTTGTGATGAAATGACATTCCCAATCTCGGTCGCAATTGTCCTTGACGATTTGAATGGATCGCGTTTGGATAATGTAACGATTCGATGGTCGGTCACTGGTGAAGATTTTTTAGGTGCCCCACGAGTTCCTAGAGTTTTTTCTGGTTTCAGGACATTGGTTACGAAATGTTCGGACGTTCCCAAAGATGTGGCAATAAATTTGTAACTTCTTCCTTCATCTCGGAGCTGACGAACAAGCCTTCTCCTCCTCTAGACTGCAGTGACGTCCTCGACCCATCTAATGTTAGTTTCAGTTTTTAAATTGCATTAGAGTATGGTTATAATGCCTTCATTTGATTTATTTTTCTCAATATCTCACCTTCTACAACCGAATAATTCTTAAAATGGATATTCTGTATAAAGAAAACAATGCACACCTATTTTTCTGTCCAACTCAATTTGAAGATTGAGCAAATGAAGGAGCCGTTACCTATGACAACACACGGTTTCCGCGTGAAGATTCCTCAGTTTCATTCAAAACATAGTGCTGCTTGATTTCCAAATTGATATTTTTCATAGTAAAGAATATTGTTGCTGTTTTTACAATTTTTTTCGAATTTTTTAGTTCACACCTATTATTTTGACCAGCAGTGTATATATATAAATGATCAGGGCATTGAATTTATAGAACATGGAATACGCTTAGACCAATTAAAAAGGGTCCCAACATCATCGAACTTCTAGACTATGGAATACGCTTAGACCAATTAAAAAGTGTCCCAACATCTGGGTAAACTTCTCTGGTCTAAAACATATAAATCATAGCATTCACTGGCCGAACCGTCAAATTTGACAATTTCAGCTGTCTGTGGTATCCACACAGGCTACCAATTGGTAGCTCGTGACGTCAATTGGAAGCAGTCATCGCTTCAACACCAGCAACATTCTCACTTGCTGTCAAATTATACATCCAATTTATTTATGCAGTGGTGTATCATTCAGTTGTTAATTGTACAGCGGTGATCATTTTATTCAGTACATATTAATAATTTTGCAACTTTTGTTACTTTTTTGTTTGAAACTTATAAAGTTTCCGAATGACCTAACATTAACACAAGCACAGTGTCCGATTATAATAAATACTTACTTACTTAAATAATAACTTTCAAAATAAAATTTTGATTGCATCATTTTCCGGCTGGCATTTGGCAGCCCGTGTGGGTGATGTTTTAGTACGAAAAGTGACATTAAACACCTCGTCTACTAGTATACATTTGAAAATCTGGTCTAAATATTCAAAAAGTTTACCCAGATGTTGGAGCCACTTTTTGATGACATTTTCATATTGAATGCGCATTCCATGTACTAGAAATTCAATGACATCTGGGTAAACTTTTTTGGTCTAAATTTTCAGTGCAATGACTAATCAATGAAAGTTCAATGAAACTGTGTCATTGACTAGTCTAAATATCCGAGCATTCTAATTGACAATTTCAAATTGACAATTTCGGTCTGTCAGTGAAATTTTTGAAATGTTTTTGGTCTTGAACGTAGTCGCGGCTCGCGTTTCGTCGTCATTCTCAATGAAAATGTATACTTAGTGTCGTGGAATAATGTATCAATTGCTGGGAAACTCTATAAGCATTAATTTGAAAACGGTTCCGTAATTTTTAACGGCCATTTTACGTATGTGTTTTTTGGTAATCCCGTAAAGGTTTGGGTAACGAAACTCCATATAAAAAAAAATGCCAGCTGATCCACCTGTCATTTTTTTATATGAAGTTTCGTTACCCAAACCTACACGGGATGTAGTAAAAAACGAACCAATTTTTTGATTTTCCGGTCATAAGATATTTTCAACGATGAAGTGAAACGTTTTCGGATTGTAGCTTCTGAAATTCCGATTCCCCAGCATTTGCCACATATTCCACGACAGTAAGTATACATTTTCATTGAGAAAATCACAGTGGACAAAAAATTCACTCGCGAGGTATATTCATCCCTATAGTCTCAAGCGACAAGAACGTAGCAGCTGCAATAGTCCCATAACGCCCTCGGAGTGTGGATAGTGGGTGCTCAGCATATGATAGAAGGACGGGGTAGATGAGTGCTTCGAGCGTTTTCATTCGGCAAGTTTCACGCTTTTATCGGGGTTTAGAAAGGGAATCATTAGATATGAGTGCATTCAGCGAGCACATATTGGAAAGAGCTACTGGAAAGTGTTCTCTCCCGGCGTCCCACTCACCCGCTAATCGGTCCACATGCGATGTATCGAAAATTTCCCCTATATAGCGTTGAATTGGAATGCTACATTTAGATGTGTAGCTGCTACTTGGACTGCTCGATCAACTGTCACGCACAGCTGCTCGACCATCCATACTGGAAATTGTTTATTCACAGTTCATCTGAAAAATGTCATTTCTGAGCCAGGTTTCAGTGAACGTTATAATATTGTGCGATGAGAGTACGTATTTTGATTAAGAAAGTTGCAGTTTTAGTTTTTTTGAATTTTTGATTGCCGCAATGTCTGCGGATGTATCAGCTGATTAGAGAGAACTGACATTTTGTGTAGCAAGTCCATTCAGCGAACACAAACTTAGCAGTTTTCCAATTTCTTGTGGTGGGGATATGTAGCATATCCCAATATGTGCTCGCTGAATGCACTCATTTGTTCAAAAGCATCGTTAAACTTTCTTGAAGTCCAATGTAGTCAAAAGGATAGTTTCCTGATTGACGGTGGTGAAATGGGTGCCGGGAAATCAAGCACAGATGGTATCATAGGAGATGATTCTCCTCTCTCTCTCTCTTGGAAAGGAATATGAAACTATGTAATCGATTTCTTTAGTTTCTAACCAATTTATATTTACATGTACATATATTATGAAAACAAACAAATAAAAAAAAACTATTGATTCGAAAATAAAACAAGCCTTGTGTTAATACTTCTTAAATAATGTTCAATATTGCTTCTTCTTTCTTCTTCGTGATGTATCCGTATGGTAACATACATATTAACTATAAATTCTACCAGCGAAATATAATGTTCTTCATATTGATTTCTTTTTCGCCTAACAACTCGTTGCAAACCTCGTTTTTTCTTACGAAGTTTTTTAATAGTTTTCAGAGCCATATCATAATATTTTCTGGCTCTTCGTGGCGTTGATAAATGGTGACTGCCTATGTCCCCAGGAAAGCGTGGGGTTCTACAAGCCCTCATCTTCTGAATATTCCAATCAGGCTCCCGTCCGTTTACGAAGTCTGGATCCGTCAAATTGTTGGACATACTTCTAGCACTTGAATTGACGGTATTGACACTAAATATGAATTTTTGACGATGACAATTCGATGAGTGACGTTAAACGACGCGCTAACTAGTAACGTTTGAAAATCTGGTCTAAATATTCAAAAAGTTTACCCAGATGTTGGAGCCACTTTTTGATTGCTTTTTCATAGTGTAAGCGCATTCCATGTTCTATAAATTCAATGGATCAGGGTCAGTCCGTGATTCGAATTAGCCATGTCTGTCTGTCTGTTCGCACGATAACTCCCGAAATAATGAAGGTAGCGGTTTGAAATTTTGGTCAGATGTTAGTTTTGATTAAATCTTGGACGGTATTGAAAATAGGCCAAATCGGACCAAGGGTTCCCCTACCTTCCATACAAATTGCTCCTCCTTGATATTTTAATTCGGCCATAACTTTCGATACAATATCGCTATCCACTTGAAATGTTGATCAATGCCTAATTCGGAATTATATACTTTAAGTTGATGTAAAGTGAAGTAGGTCCGGCTACCCCTACCCCTACCTTCCCTACAAAGTTATATTCAGCCATATCTTTTGATAAAATGTCGCGAAGAACTTCAAATTAGTATCAAATGGTAGCTGTTGGATACCAGGGTGCCAGGTCCGACCCATTTATACCTTCCCTCCCCTATAAAAAAATGAAAATGAAAATTTTGCATGTCTTGCACGATTAGAACTCGGTCTCGTTTTTTTAGGCTTCTTTTAAAAGCTACATAACTTTTTAAAGAATGCCAGTTCAGCCGTAATTTTTTTTATAAGTATTCACAATAAGTTCAAGATAATTTTAAGGTAAACATTGAGTCGCTCCAGTCAAGGACCCCCATTATCCCCCATTTTAACAAAGGTCTAAGATGAAAATATTATAATTAATTTTTTTTAGGCTAGCGCCGAAATATTTATTTATGCTCAATTGTGTTTGATATCATTGGAAAGGTAATTTTACTTAGTTTTTTTCGTCCTCAGACCATTTTTCTGTATCTCTTGCCGTTTTTTAAATAATCCCAAAAAAAAAACGCAAAAAATACCTAATGGAATGATGATTTTTATCAGAAAAAAATTAAGTAGGTTGACTGGCCAAACACAATGCTTATGGGCTGTCCAAAAGCGCGAAGAATAGTAAAATAGAGGAGTATTGCCACTGCAACTCGACTACAACCATTTGAAAAAAACAACCGTTTATAAAAAAATTTAAATTCCATTTTTATGCAAAATAGACAGTCACACTAAGGACTGACTTCAATCAGCCACTGCTGAGCAGGCCGGAGCGACCAGTTTTCATTCCGTTTTCTGGTGAAAGTTTTGAAGTTTTAAAAGATATCCAGCATAAGCTTACTTTAAAACTGACGTACGGCCAACATTAAGTGTGTTCCTATATCCTTTTTATACAAACAAATTTAGGAAAATGTATAGATAATGTCTAAGTAAAATTTTTATTTTCCCAGTTTGATTGCCAGCGATAATCAAATGATTTGTCAAGTGGTCCCTCATAAGTAAGGGATTAAGAACCACTGCACTAGGGGGTGACGAAAGCCCTTTTCGCATGTATTACACCTACGTCGTAGAATCTCAAGATAATGAGGATTACCACCACTGGTAAGCATGTAGTCCATATCCGAATCCATTTGTTGCACAAACAAGGATTCGTGTATCTTTTGAATTGGGCCCCAACCCAAACGCAATCCTTCCTAACTACAGTGGTTCACCACTTACAAATTTCGATATTGATCAAGCTACCCCTGAGCAGCATCGTATCACACTCCGAGTTTAGTTGCCGTCGAAACGTTGTAGTCTCAATGCACTCTGCTCTTCAAGGAGTTAGGGCACACCAAGAAGAAAGATAGGCGCAGCACTTGCACTGGTCAAGTGACTTCATAGATTATCCATGACTAGGTTCCAAACAAATGGGCCTAGGATGGAGCCCTGCCGACATCCACGCGATGCACGTTTGAGCAACACTTCGTACAAAGGACATATAAAAATTTTGTCTTATAATATCGCGGGACTAAAAAGTAAAAGCCTATTTCATGATTTTTATTAATATTTCAGCAAGTTTGATATATATTATTATATATTAGAAACTTTTGTTTTTGAAAACTATGACATATACGAGAAGAAAATGAAAAATTTTGAATTAAAATGGATTCCAGCAGAAAAAAGACGTAATAAAGGTAGAGCTAGCGGGGGAGTACTTCTTGGTTATAAAACACAGTTGAATTTGAATAAACAAACATGCATATTTAAAGAAATTAATAACTGGATATATTTAACGATGTCAATTGAAAACAAGCACCTGATAATACTTCCAACATACCTCAACTGCAACGATTGGACTAACAATTTCAATAAACTAGCAGATATCATAATACAATTGGATAGTAATGATATACTTGTCATGGGCGATGTTAAGGCTAGAGTGGGCACTGAAGTACCAATTGCTAACAGTATGGAGGGAGCGATAAGGAAAACCAAAGACCCAACAATCAACAGCTACGGACGTAAACTGCTTCAACTAATGGACTCATTTGGTCTAAAACTAATGAATGGCTGTACCAAGGGCGATGAGGTCGGTGAATGTACCTATATTGGGTATAATGGACATACTGTCATCGATATGTGCCTGGCCGGAGGGGACTGGCTGCCTCTCATAGCGGATTTCATGGTTGATAGTAAAACGTTCTCCGATCATCTCCCAATTATAACAACGATTGGGTTAGATTGCATCGGCAGAACGGAAACGAGACCGCTGGAGTTATTGCCAAAAATTGTATGGAAGAAAAATCTTGCACTCCAATACAAAACCACTCTAGATCGACGCATTTCCGAAAATAATATCACGACCATCAAGCAATTGACCGACGCAATTACCGACAGTGCTCCAAAATCAACAAAGCCGAGAAAAGCATTTAAGAGCCCATGGTTTGATGAGTGCTGCGAAAAAAGCAGAAACCGCTCGTTTTCATGTTTAAAATTGTTTAAAAGATGCGGCACGGAGCTAACAAGGAAAATGTACGTCCTTTCGAATAAACGATTTAAAGCTGTATGCAAGGAAAAGAAAATAAAGTACTACCAAGAGCAAGCCAAGTCACTGGGAGATTGCACAAACTCTACAAATTTCTGGCAAATAGCGAAGCAGCTGAAAAGAAATGAAACGTTTACAATTGGAAGCAGCTTACATGTGAACTCGCTGAGAACTCACTTCTGTCAAATTTTGCAAGCTGTTTTTGATGAAAACGCTATCCAGTATGCAAAGCCAAATTGGAGTCACCCGATACTTGATGATACAATAACCGTGAGCGAGGTACGAGATGCCCTACAATCGTGTAAAGACGGTAAAGCACCGGGCAATGACAGAGTGCCAGTGGAGTTTTATAAGTACGGAATAGAGAATATTGCGCATATCCTAACTAATGAATATAATCGAATTTTCCATAGTGGCGATGTACCCGAGGAATTCAAAGATTCAATTATATTCCCTATATTCAAAAAAGGGGACGTGAATGACCCGGCATGCTATAGAGCAATATCGTTTTTAAATGCCTCGGGAAAAATCTTCACGACACTACTTCAAAAAAGGTTTTCGGAATGGTTGAGCAGAGAAAATATTGTATCGGAAAATCAAGCTGGCTTCCGAAAGGGGTATTCTACATACGACAATGTCTTTATACTTTACAACTGGGCTCGACTATTTCTGGATGAAGGTCGCAAACTTTATGCTTTTTTCATCGATTTTAAAGCAGCGTTTGACACGGTGGATCGTCGGTCCCTGTTTTATAAACTTTATAACAAGGGAATGTCGCGTAAATTTGGAGATGTTTTCGAACAGCTGTATGAAAATACGAAAGCAATGATATGGAATGGAGAGCAATTGTCAGAATCGTTTGCAACAAATGTAGGCGTTCGCCAAGGTTGCAAGCTGAGCCCGGAAGCCTTTTCTGTTTATGTCGATGATATACTTGAAGATATGCCTGGTGGTGCGAACGCATTCGACATGGTGCTGAAAGGGCTAATATACGCAGACGATATTGTGTTGTTCTCCGAAACGCCGCGTGACCTACAAAAAATGATTAAGCACCTTGAAATATATTGCACACAGTGGAAGCTTAGTGTAAATCTGGAGAAATCCAAAATAATGGCTTTCAAGAAACGGCACATACTTGCTCAAAATGAAAAGTGGTTCTTCAATGGGCAGGAGATCAAAGTGGTCGAAACCTACAAATATCTGGGCGTGCTTATTTCAAGCAACTTATCTATGGAAAAGCATCTAAAGGAAAAATTGAAGGAGGCGAAATGGGCCATGAGCTCTGTATGGCAGAAGTGCTTTATTATCCAGCCAGCATTTAACACATTTGTAATCATTATTTCATGCAACACGCGTAAGCACATATTGCTTATTCATTCATCACGTTTTCATGCAAGCAGTATATGACGATGTCCCCCTATTTCATGTATATATGCATTTGCGCCTTATTACGGATAAACATTATAAAATCAATATTCGTAAACATTATGTAATAGTTCTTCTTCTTCTTTATGGCACGATAGCCCGACGTCGGGCCTTGGCCGCCTGGATTGAAAACCTCCAATTGTCGCGGTCACGCGACCTTGTCCTCCAATTCCGAAAGCCTAGCATCTGGTGGGCGTCCTCACATACAGAATGCTCCCATCGGGCTCTCGGTCGTCCACGCAATCTGGCTCCGTCCACTCGTTGCGCGTTCATCACCTTTTTGGGCATGCGATCGTCGTTCATCCTTTGTACATGACCCGCCCATTGCAATCGCTGCAATTTCACGATCTTCGACACCTGTAGCTCATCATACAGCTGATACAACTCAAGGTTGTACCGGATGCGCCATTCACCTCGTTCACGAACGGCCCCGAAGATTCGTCGGAGAACCTTTCGCTCGAATGTGTCCAACAGGTGTTCAGAGTTTTGAGTTAGGGTCCATGCCTCGCAGCCATAGCACAGCACAGGTCGGATGATGGTTTTATACACGTGGAGCTTCGTGTTCCTGTGCACCAGCTTCGAATTCATAATTTGGAGGACCGCAAAGTAACACTTATTAGCTAGTTGTATCCGTCGCTTTATCTCATCTGTTTCGTTGGCGTCTTTTGACAAATTGCAACCCAGGTAAGTGAAGTTGTCTACATATTCTATATTGAGGTCCCCCACTGTGATGCTTGAATTTACTGGCGTTCTAGTTTTTGATTGCATCATGACCTTGGTTTTAGACTCGTTGATATGTAGCCCAACTTCTTTGGCGGCGTTATTGAGATTATGCAGAAGGCTTTCTGCATCACCCAATCTTCGAGACATGATGTTGATGTCGTCGGCGTAGGCTACTAGTTGAGTCGATTTAATGAGTAGCGTTCCGCTGCTGTCCAAATTCATGGCTCGAATCACATACTCCAGAGCCAGGTTGAAGAACGTCGGCGCCAGCCCGTCGCCTTGCTTGAGCCCAGTACGAGTTTCAAATAGGTCAGTGAGTCTGTTCTGAACTCTGACCTGCGAGACGGTATTCGTCATCGTCATCCTTATGAGTCGCACTAGCTTAGCCGGTATTCCAAAATGCAGCAAAATGTTGTACAGTACGCTTCGATCGATACTGTCCTGCCTGCTTGAAGTCAACAAATATTTGGTATACGTCGATGTTGTATTCCCAGCACTTCTGGGGTAAAAGCTTCACTGTAAAAAGTTGATCTGTCGTCGAACGACCAGGTCTAAAGCCGCCTTGGTACTCGCCAATGATTTCTTCTGCGTACGGATTAATTCTATTTTCTAGAATTTTAGATAAAATCTTATAAGTCGTACAAACTAATGAGATGCCTCTGTAGTTCTCACATTTTAACTTATCCCCTTTTTTGTGGATTGGGCAAATTATACTTTTGCGCCAATCTTCCGGGATTATTTCGTCGTTCCATATTTTAACGATAAGTGTGTGTATAGCCTTAACAAGGCTCTCCCCACCATGCTTCAGCAGTTCAGCTGGAATCTCGTCAGCGCCCGGGGCTTTATTATGTTTTAGTGCTTGCATGGCGAGATCAACTTCTTCTACTGTTGGGGGTTGAACGGGAGGGCCTGTTTCAGCCATCAGCTCCGGAGCTTCTTGTGTGGGGTTGTTCGGTTGAACATTGAGGAGCTCTTCAAAATGTGAGGCCCAGCGTTTATCAACGCTATCGGTGTCGCTAATGATATTGCCATCCTTATCCTTACAGAAGCTGGTCCTGGGTTGGTATCTACTTTTAATTGAATTAATCAGTGTAATAGTTAAGTATCATATATATTCAATGCATAATTTAAAAAAAAAAAACACACGTGTGACGGTGAGTCTCGAACTCATAACCCTATGCACGGAAGGTGCGCGCCGTAACCACCGTAACCACTACTCTAGCCAGACTATACGAATGATCATGTTTTATTCGTGATTCTAATCACCCCAGCAACAAAAATCACACTTGAGGAGAAAACCATTATATTTCCTATATGCATGATCCGTCGACATTCCTTCAGCTGACCATCATGTATCTAACTTTCAATGCGTCCTATCGATACATAATGCTGATTCGTGATTCATGAAGTAAAGCTTATTTGTGGCTATGTTCACGGTATATGACGCCGATGCTGGCTGGGTAACCCGGATATATGTCACACGGCTAAGTATAACATATTCAAAGCGGCGTCAAAGTCCATTTTGTTGTATGCAGCGCAAGTGTGGGGAGGACAACAATACGATGAAGTCGAGAAGCTACAGCGATTCTATTTGAAAAGGGTTTTCCATCTCCCCATGACGACACCGAATTACATGCTTATACGAGAAACGGGGCTGGATCCACTTTTCATAGGCACACTAAAAACGCATGTGAACTATCTGCTGAAAGTTTCGAATATGGAAGACAAACGACTACCAAAAAAGGTACTGATGCAAATAGTATCCACAAAGAAGACACTTATTAGCGACTTACAAGAGCTAGCTTTCGAACATGGGACGCAACTCAACTGGAATGGGACATTCGAATCGGCGAATGCACTTTATATGTTAACAACCGAAGTAAGGAATTCAATTTTAAGATCCAATGCGGAACATGCGATATCGTCACAACATAGAGTAATCTATCCACAGCTAAATCATGACTTGAAAGCCAACACTTATTTCATGAATGAAAACTCAGCAAAGAAAATATCTTTAATCTTTCGAGCACGTGGAGAGCTGCTGCCTTTAAATTACATACCACATCGAGAGGACCTACCTATTTTATGTAACCTATGTAACTTGATGGTCAGGGAGGATATCTTCCAATTCGTGGGATCGTGCCCAGTTTTTAAGGAGATTAGGCGAGAATGCTTTAGGAAAAACACACTAACGGAGGCGGAGGTGAAGGACATCTTGAATGGGTCAAACTGGAACCGGCTATACGATTTTTGCAACACAGCGCTGTCATATCGATTGAAAATTATCAACGAAGCATTTTAAATATACCACTAAAAACAAAATGATGGTGAATACTGGGTAGATAAACATGCAGAATATGGAGTTGTGTGAACTTTATCACCCAGCATTCAGCTCATCTTAATGAATTCACTTAATAATGAATGCAACAGGTCCTAATTTAAAAAAAAAGTAATTAATAATATAACTTAATAATAATAAAAACTAATAAATTAGTGAAGCAAAGCATGAATTTATCAATATAATAATACAACTAAATGTAACATAACGAGTCTTAAATGTTAATCTGTTCGGGCAGACGGCTTATTGCCATGCCATACCTTTGTTTTATATGCAACTATTTATGTACATTTACAATGAATTTATCAATAAAACCTTATCTATCTATCAAAGGACTCTCTGTCGGAGAAGTAGCTCCTACAAAAAGGCAACTCCGGGCAACCAACTGCCTTGAGCTTGCGTAGGACTGCATCCCACAGCAAGTTATCCAATGTACCCTTGAAGTTGATGAAGAGTCCACGGACGTATTAAAATGAACTGCGGGATGAAGAGCCACGCCGGTGGGAGGAACTAAGTTCGGGTAGATTTATATGTTGGCCCTGTAAGCCTCTTCGAAAGTCAGCTACCTCACTATTTTTGGCGCTTAAGTCATTAGTCCACCATTTGACATTTCTTCGTTCCACGGTGCTGTGAAATCCAAGAACCATATCATTTACGACAGCCATAGACTCGACCACGAAATTATTTTTAACATTTAAAGGGGCCAATGAGAACTCACACAAAAGAGAGCGTTCGACCGCTTCCTTTATTCTCATTGACTGCCCAATTACACACAGTTTGAGACCAACGCCTAAACAAAGTATTTTCCACCACCATATCCCGCGAAACACCCATCAGAACTGCCACCGCCATCACCCGAGCGACCCTTCTTCTTCTTCCTTGCCCGAGCGACCCTAAGCATCATCAAAGGTCATACGAACTTCAATGATGCTGTGATCGCTCATACTGTGAGGTATGACCTTCCAGTCAAACTGGAAGATTCAAGCTACACTGTTTACACATGAAGCATCAATATCGCTACTACCCCTGGACGATTGGAACGTATACACTTCAGACGGGACATTGAGGACGGACATACAATTAGACAAGAGGCGTTCTCTGGTTCCGCAGCTCTATATCTGCGTACTGCTGAACCACAGAGGTGAAGTTCCATTCACATCTGCATCTAGGATAAGAAACCACATCAACGGGAGCAATTTTGAGTTTTGGATTTATACTGACCGACCATGTGGTTGAAGTCAATGCACTGGTAGCAGTAGGAGATGCGCTCCATGACCCTATAGCTGAACCACTTAAAGTAGATCTTCTCACCTGCTTCTAGAATCAATAATTTTCTGGGTGCCCCCCAGTATATTGTTGCTTCAACACCCTCTTTCAAGGTTCAGCTAACAATCCGCAGAACCTTTTGCAAAGCAGGTTCTGATACAACATCTTTAAGTTGTTCTCATATATGGCATTCATAGAGTCCTTGCGCTAAAATGGAACAGTCCACTTTTGAGACAATGGCCCTTGGACCTAGTTTTTCCTGAATTCAGACCTCGAGGCCTCAAACTTCCTATTGGCGGCCAGTTTTTGCCTCCCCGATTTGGGGGGCACACGTATTGCCACATCCCATTTTCAAAGGTTTGAGCTCGTGACGTCCATTGTTGGACAAACCTCCATTATCACAGGTTCATTAACTTCCTTGGCCGTAGCAGTTTCGGCTGGCTTTGTAGTCGACAAAGGCAAGCTGCAGGGCAGGTGGCTCTCCGCCTGGGCAGAACCGATCGCCTCCGCAAAAGAAGACGCCCTTTATGGTTTTCATGATTTTGAAAAGATCTCTCTCGCCGACATCGTTCAAACTGTCATCTTTCTTGTTTTTGAGACTCAATTTAATTTCAATTTTCCATGCTTTCTTATGTTTTAGACGGGTTCATCAAATAATTAATCAATATCCGCTTCTCTCCTATTTCAGGGACTACTTTCAGCGTGTTATGCTGCTCAACTCTACAATATGGTCATGCAATGAAACTGGTAAACAAAACTTGACATATGCCGAAGCACTAAAAAGTGAAAAGCGACAACGCAAACTCGGCGACAATCTCAGTGAATTGATTCGCGGAGTCGTTCTATTGCTTATCGACAAACAACAACAATCATCATTTCGAATTCTCATCTCAAAAGCGACCCTCTTCTTTAAGGACAGATTTTTCAAAAGCGAAGAAGTATCCGCTAACAAAGGCAAATATCACTATGTTCCCTGTAAAGTTGTCGACATAATTCTGCCAAAAGATAAACCAGCTGATGGCGTGTACGATCCAAAAACGCTTCAGTATAAAGTACAGCGAGACGGCAATACGACGGAATCATGGGTGACAACATCAGCCAACATACGACGCGGGCGATCGCGGATGGGTTTGGAAATTATCAAAAGTTTCCTAAAAGAACACATAGTCACAGATGCTAATGGCTTTATATCAGCAAAACCTGAATCGTATGATAAATATGTAACAAAGAAAAACCTGACATTCGAATCATGCTTTATCGGCGAACTGCCCAAATGGGAGCCTGGCAAACGGTCCAAAGGATTGGTCCAGGTATCGATGGGCAATTTTGTCACAAACAATCCGGAAAATAGCCGCAAAGAACTGGAATCGTTGAAAGAGTCTATGGAACGATTGCGTCGTGAAAAGGAAGAAAAACAGGCAGAAGCCGAGCGAAAACGGCAAGAGCTGGCGGCCAAAGTGGAGGAAGAATTTGCGATTATCTACCAAAAATCGGAAGATCTCGAACGAACCGACCAGAAGCTCCTGCCTCTCTTCAAGCCGATCAAATCACTGGTTCCCGCAAAATACTTTAGTGAATTTCTCAAAATTCAAGAATTTCTGCACGCGTTCGCTCCCATGCTGGCCGCTTCGGACGTATTTCGTACGAATATCACGTTTCAGCAAATGTGTCGGGCATTTGTCGTGCGCGAAGTGGCCGGACCACTTAGTGAAATTCTACAAGTTCTGCTTAGTACTTTATTTACCATGCACATTGAGGAGGACAATGACTGTCGCGTGAAGTATACGAAGAATTCCAACGCTGGACTTTTGTGGGAAACTTCGAATAGTGCCGTCGAAACACATCAACACGTGCAGCATTTCTTCTCAACCGATATGGTCGGGCTGCCAATCGATGCACAAACACTGTCCGAAGTTCTTCGATTGCATTTGTTAGCATCGGGCGCGACGACAGACGAGAAATCTCAATCGTGGCGCTATCAGTATCGGAATGGTTACTCGGTGACCGAGGATCCGGGTCTTCTGTTGCGTCTCCGATTCCCGAATATTCTTCGATCGCTCAAAACGCACACAATTTATCAGTTGCCGTTCAAGGATATTCTCAAGGTGATCGATTGTCTTATCGATCAAATTCTGACGCATAACACTCCGATTGCTTGTCTGGAAGAACGCCAGGAGAATGAGATGAGAATACGGGCCGATTTGAGAAAATTCATCGTAAACGAAAACAAACGTGTGCAAAGCGTACAGAATACCAAGAAGGTCATGTCAACGGACTTACAAGTGCAAATCGCTGAATGTAAGGATGATGCCAATAAAGTGGCCGAACTGCAGAGAGTGTTCAACAAAAAAATTAAAGACTTGGACGATCAGGACTTGAGGCTTAAGGGCAATTTTGAGTACACTCTGGATAAAATGAATGCCGAGCTTTTCGATTATTTAACGTTGTTGGGATCGGATCGTGCTTACCGTAACTATTACGCGTTCGAGTCGTTACCCGGCCTGTTCATTGAACATGCCGCGACCGAGGAAGTCGTACCGTGCCTCGAGAATCCACCCAGAAATGACGAGGCGCTAGCAGCCTTTCCCAAGGATAGACATCGACTGAAAACTTTCTTGCTGCAACGTCACAAGTTGAGCGATAAGGAAAATGTAAACAAATCGATGGAGGCCGCCAAAACCCCAGCCACTACTACCGTGAACGGAGAGAATGGCAAAATCAATGGCACTTCCAACGGTGTAACTGCGGAGAAAGTCGAAACCAAGACAACGACAGCCACCGATCTTTTCATGTGTTCCGGTGACCTGAAAACGTGTATCGTCCATAATCCAAGAAATCCATCGCGCACACATTGGTCGTACATCAACACGGTGGAAGAATTCGACGCCTTAGTGGAATCACTGAACAGTCATGGATATCGCGAAAGTAGTTTGAAGAGTAGTTTATCGAAATTGCGCAAAGAGATTGTCAAGCACATGTCCAAATGTGCTACGTCACTGATTAGTGTCGATCTAGAAGATCGTCCCAAGGCCATGGATCAACTGCTAACCGATACACAAAAACGATATGCCAACTCTAATTTCGGTAATAGTCCAAACAGCGACATAAACGACGTCATGTGTACGACTCTTGTGAATCAAATTTTGGAATTCGAACAAGACATCACTGTCGGTAATTTGGGCAAATTGAAAGTAGCCGACTTGAACAAATGGCGACAAGATCTGGCCGATGGCAAGTATTCGAGTCAAAGTAAAATGCTCAAGTACGGCCCACCGGAATCGACCAATGACGATGAGAAAGTGACGCGTCCATGGTCGGATCCGGGTCGTAATCTGGGCGATACATTGGACATTGAATCTGAGGACAGTGCCGATGATGATGTTTGTGTTTTGGAATCACCCAGCATGCTGCAAACAGTGCACGAATTGGCGTCGGCTCTGCTACAAATCGAACAAAGCATTGAACAGAAATTCTTGAAAGAACCGTTCGGAGTGAAAAATGAACCGAAAAAAGCGGAAGAGCATGCGGAGAAACTGGCCACCGGAAAGGCTAATTTGGCCAAGTGGGAAGTTTCACTGATGAATTCAACGAGTTATTCGCAAGTATGTTTCAATACTGTCTTAACCTGGTGGAGTTGTTGATAATTCAAGCTTGCGATTGCTTTTGCAGGTTTTCCTACATCTCAACATTTTGTCGGATGCAATCAAATGGAATAAGTCGAGCATGAAATCATCGTGTTTGGTATGCAAGCGTAGAGGCGATGCAGAGAAATTGTTATTGTGCGACGAATGCAATGCCGGTACGCATATGTACTGTTTGAAACCGCCAATGAAGGTAAGTGTTCTTACACTTTTTTTTTTGTAAGAAAGTTGGGTTTATAAAAACGCTCGACGATTACTGAAGCTCGCCATTAAAAATGAAAGCAAAATTATTTTAGAAAATTCTGCGACGACGCGGGCATGAACCCGTGGGGAATGGTGTACAGGGCGACAAATAAAGTGTTCAATATTTACTCGGTCCTTTCCTCTCGACATGAGCCTGAGATGTCTGTGGGATAAGGCCGCCAGAACAGATGGTTCACATTGCTGCTATAACAGACGAGGAACTTTGCCATGCTGCTTCAAGATTAGAGGAGAGCAACGCACCAGGATCAGATGGGATCCCTAGTAAGGTGTTGAAGGCCGCAATTCGTGCTGCCCCTCAGGAGTTCGTTGAAGTTTTTGAAACTTCCTTGGCGGAAGGCACCTTTCCAATATCATGGAAACGACAAAAGTTGGTGATTCTTCCCAAAGTAAATAAACCGGCCGCAGAGTCAAGCTCATATCGCCCAATTTGCCTGCTCGACACCCTGGGGAAACTGTTTGAGAGAATTATCCGTAACAGACTATTATCGGCGGAGGAAGAAAAATGGTGCCTGATAGACCGGCAATACGGGCGAGGTCTACTGTGGATGCAATTGAATTGGTTACCAATTTGGCAAGGGAATCGCTTCAAGTTGGCACATGCTGTTCTGGAGAGACGCTCGATGTCAAGAACGATTTTGATTCCACAAACTGGCCCTCCATTCATGCCACTTTACAAGAATAAATTTTCCAGACTATCTTACCTATACCAACGGTGGACCTACATCGTATAGGGTCACAGCGGGAGTTCCACAGGGGTCAGTGCTTGACTACCATGAATAATAATGTACAACTACATTTTGGAACTTGCAGTTGTGGTGGTAGCAAAGAAACTAGAGTGCATCGAAGTCTACCCCAACGAGGCAATAACAAATATAAAGTTCTGGCTATTAAGGGTTGGCCTCAAACTCGATGAGCAAAAAACGGACGCTGTTCAGTAGGCGCAGGAAAAGTTGCTCTCTAAAAATCAGAGTAGAAGCAATATCATATCCTCCAAAAAAGCTATAAGGTATTTGGGGGTTATGATAGAGATGGAGGTAGATGGAGAGCATTTGAAGTCTGTATGTGAAAAATCGGAGGTCGCCACTTTGGCTTTAGCAAGGATTATGCCGAATATAGGCGACCCTAAATCAAGCAGTAGATTGTTGCTGGCCAAGGTTGTTAACATCCATACTAATGTATGACTTGCCGGTTTGGACTGTTTCATTAGATTCCTCTGGGAACGGAAGTTCAGTTTACCGCAGAGGTGTAAGAGCTGTCAAAACCCAAGTGCTGCAGCAGCACGCTCAGCAGTGTTATTTATCCCCATAAATGGGTATTCGTTTAACATCTGAGTGAGATCATAGTCCGTTCCGTCACATGGGTCGTGAGTTTGAAAAACACCATAAACTGAATTGGTTCACGGTGAGATTTGAACCCACGACCCTGTGCACCGAAGATGTGCGCACTAACCACAACAGCAACCGACGGACTTGGAGAGGCGAAAAAGGTTTGAAAGACAGGAAATCATGAGACAGTGACAACAGCGGTGGGACGGAGTTAGATGGACTTACTCTCTCATACCTCATATTGCAAAATGGTTTAAACTCCAACAAGTGGCAGTGAACCACCTTTTAACTTAATTTCTAACGGGTGGTTATTGTTGTAGCGGTGCGATTCTTAACGGGTCATGGTGGATACCGGCAAAACTTGTACCGATTCAAGCTGGATGACTGGCCAGAGTGTCCTAGCTGCAAAGGAGTTACAGAAGACGCAAGGCTCGATTTTTTTGAGTGTCCAAGCTTTTGCGACGCGCGCAACTGAATGTTGAATTCAGGGAATCGTTAAGCCCACAGAATTTGGTGAGCCGTATGCTGGAGTGCCAACAGAATTCGGAGGCAATTTGTGTGCAGCATCCACAAGAAATTTATAAAAAAAAAAGAAGCTAGACGCAGGTCAGCAACACGGAATGATAGCTAATTAGCCGAAGCCGCCCCTGCGAAGTAATACCGAGAGGTTGTCTCGCAGGGAGCAAGGCGACGGAGGTGAACCTGAACAAGAGCCACCAGAGTGACTTTAGCCCAACTTCGGTCAGGCTTCTGCTCACGCCTCAATTCGTATCTATCTCGCATAGACCCAAATATACTAAACGTATGCCCTAACTGCGCTGGCACGCCACACGATGTAGCCCATTTGTTTCAATGCCCAGCTGCACCCACTAATCTCACCCCCCTCTCACTATGGGAAAACCCCATTGCAGCTGCCACGTTTTTGTCCCTGGAGATTGCGGACGAAAACGATGACGAACTATAAAACGAGTCCATATAGATACACAGCGGTTCACACCTTTCTGTACCGCTAAAAGAAGAAGAAGAACCTGAACATTCGAGTCAAGGGCTGAAGCCCGACCTAGCTCCGCTAGGATTTTGAATCACACATAGTGATTAGGCGTCAGCGCTCTGATGAGTCGACGAAACGCCGCGCATGATCCCACTTCGCTTACCAGCGAACAGGTTGCAGATTGGATACGTCCATCAACCTGCAGTTTGACTTACGTCAAAGAGGGAACTACTTATACTCACTGTTTCGTGTCCCGAGTTGAGAACACTCCTCAGTGGCCAGACAGTTCCAGTCAAGGGCAGAAGCCCGACCTAGCGCTGCTAGGATTTTAAATCCCACATAGTGATTAGGCGTCAGCGCTCTGATGAGTCGGTGAAACTCCGACGAAACGCCACGCATGATCCCACTTCGCTTACCAGCGAACAGGTTGCAGATTGGATACGTCCATCAATTCGCCATGCGAATTGGATACGTCCATCAACCTGCAGTTTGACTTACCTCAAAGAGGGAACTGTTTGTCTGTGTATATGTGTGGATTCGAGATATGTGTTTTTTCGTCATATTGGGAGCATTACATCTCGGCGCGGCTGCTCTCAATTTTATTAATTCGCGCCGGCATTGAAACAAATCCAGGCCCAAGGGTATGGTTTTGTAGTGTTTGCAACCAACGAATTGGTTCGAATGCCAGGTCAGTAGAGCGTAATTGCTGTTTGGAGTGGGTACATCTCAGGTGTTCTGGCTTGAGAAGGGTTGCACTCCAGATCATATGTTGCTCCGGGATGTATAAACTTAGGGCGACCTCGGGCTGCTCCTAGCCCACCACCACCTCCACAGCCCCCAGCACCTCCAAACAATATGATCAGGAATGCTAGACCTAGTTTAACCCCTGCTCCTCCCCCAGCAGTTTTCACCCCGCTGTCCTTATTGCAGTTTAACTGCAACGACATTCACCAAAAAATTGCCGAGATCACTCACTTCATGATTCTGATTTCTGCCATACAGGAGACGTTGCTCCATTCGAACTCGTCTCTTAGCTTCCATGGTGATTACGTTATACTGCGCAAGGAGTACTAATATCGAAATTTTTAAGGTGTATGTTCCACCTCATTCCAGCTGCCCTTCTGGCTATCGTTTCGATATTGGTCCTCTCCTATCCGGAGAGCATAGGATCATTCTTGGTGACTTTAACGCGCACCATGAGCTCTGGCATTCTGACCTCAACAACGATGCTAGGGGTATAGCTATCGCCGAATCTCTTGACGGATCAGATTTCTGCTCACTCAATGAAGATTTGCCGACTCGAGTCACAGGCACTTGCAGTAGTTCTCCTGACTTAACTATTATAAGTGCCAGCCTAATAGTGCTACTCGATGGGAGAAGCGTACTGCTCTCTCGTCCGATCACCTCCCAATCATTATAAGAAATGACAAACCAGCAAACCTGACAAAGTCTGCGAAGCAAACGTTTGTCAATCACAAGAAAGCCGATTGGGATGGTTTTAAAGCATATTCGTCGGCGAAGTTCATCGAGCTACCTACACCAACTAGCGTTCATAAGGCCGAACGAAATATTAGGAACGTCATTGACAAAGCAGCTGCACGTTATATTCCTGCAGGACGTATCCCGATGAACGAGATAACATCAGACGCGCTCACCCTGGTGATCCCAGAATTCAGGAGCTTAACTCCGAAATCAATCGACAAGTTAAAGACTATCGTAAGGCGAAATGGAACGAGCTCCTCAATGACTGCAACCTCAATGAAGGTGTCAGTAAACTATGGTCTACTGTCCGCGCCCTATCCAATCCTAGGAAAGGAAAGGGCAATAATGCCATCAAATTTGGCCGTAAGAGCACTAGCGATCCCCTTCACTGCGCAAGCCTGTTCAATAAACAATTTATTGAACATCCCAAGTCCGATGGCTTAAAGCGTAAAATTAGAAGACAGATTCGCAGTAGAAATGTTGACATGTTAAAAAAGTCATTGAGAATGCTAAAAACTCCAAGTCCCTCGGACCCGATGGCATTTCGATGGCCATGTTGAAACATCTCGACCTTCCAGCCATTGAGTATCTCACGGCAGCCTTTAACTTGTCGATCTCTACGCTTGCATCCCTGAAATCTGGAAAACAGGAAAGAGCGCCAGGGAAGAGCGCTGGTCTTGGCGAATCCTACCGACCAATAACAATACTGTCTCCTGTCGCAAAGACGCTGGGGGCCCTTATTCACCCCATTCTTGTTAAGCATGCTAAGCTAGAACCACACCAGCATGGCTTCCGGAAAATGCATAGTACCACCACTGCCCTCGATGCGATCACTACACACATCCGTGACGGGCTAAACCAGCGACGTCCTTGCCACAGATCTATTCTTGTGGCAATTGACCTATCAAGTGCATTTGATAAGGTCAATCACTCGATGATTCTCGCGAACTTATTGAATATGCATATTCCTGCACAAGATATCCGTTGGATTGCCAACTATCTAGCTGGTCGGCATTCCTTCACTAAGTTTCGAGGCAAACGCTCTAAGCTGAGGAAAATCAAATAAGGAGTTCCACAGGGTGGGGTACTCTCCCCCACTATGTTTAACATCTACATGTGTGGCCTTCCTACACCACCGGAAGGAATCGAGGTGATTTCCAATGCAGACGATTGCACTGTGCTCGCCACAGGGGAGAATAAGGATGAAATGCGCCTCCTGATTAATCGCTATCTTGGGCGATTACAGGCTTTTCCTAAGCCGAAATTTCACCATCTCTGCGTCTAAATCTTCTGCGACATTTCTTACCACCTGGTCGGGGGATTGGAGGATGATGTACGTATTGGCAACACTCTAGTTCCTACTGTAGCTAATCCTAAAATTATCGGGCTCCATTTAGAAAGCATGATGACGTCAGCTCATCACGTGGCATCCGTTTGCGAAAAGATGCGCAGTAGAAACGAAATCCTTAAAGCACTAGCTGGTAGCACCTGGGGCAAAGATAAAGCAACCATGCTAGTCACTTACAAAGCGGTGGGTCGAGCAGCTGCTGATTATGCAGCCCCAGTTTGGTCACATAGTCTATGTGATACAAACTAATCCAAAATTCAGGTCTGCCAAAATGCTGCTCTACGCACTGCCACAGGTTGCCTCTTGATGTCTGCCCAGGACCACTTACATAAAGAGACAAAATTGATGCCAATACGCGACCACAATCTCCTTCTCTCTAAACAGTATCTTGTTGGTTGCTACCGTGAGGATCATCCCAACCATAGTCTCATGGACCGAATTTCTCCACCACGACATGCGAGGCGTGGTTTACGAGACCTGGAGAGAGAGATCCAGGGATACAAGCGGGACCTTTACGATGAAGATGCATACCGAGCTGCCCTTGCAGAGATTCACGCTGCAGAAGTGAATCGGTCTATCGCGAGTTTAGGTGCGAATAGAGTCCTCTTAGTGCGTCCACCATCTATCTCGCCTGATGAGATTAGGCTCCCGAGAGCCACCAGAGTGACATCGGCCCAACTTCGGTCTGGTTTTTGTTCGCGCCTCAATTCGTACTTTTCTCGCATAAACCCGGACATCCAGAACATTTGTCGAAACTGCGCTGGCGCTCCTCACGAACTAGGTCATTTGTTTCAATGCCCAGCTGCCACATAGATGCATAGAGGTCTCACACCTTTCTGCACCGCTAAGGAAAAGAATAGGTGACAAAATGCAACCTTGTCTCACTCCACTGTGCACCGCAAAAGGATCTGAATGCTTACCCTCGTGCAAAACGTGACATTGGGCTGCCTGATAAGGTTCCTTGATGATGGAAATTACTTTATCTCGTATGCTCCTCCTCCGATGAGCTCTCCAGATATACTCCCGATCAACACTATCGAACGCCTTCTCGAAATCAATAAACATGAGGTGTAATGGGGATCTCCATTCAGCGGATTGCTCAATAATAATTCGGAGAATGTTTATATGGTCGCTACATGAAAAACCCTCATCCCTGTTCATTGTTTAACGTACGATTAACTTCAACTTTGATCCGGTTCTAAATAATTTTAGCCATCAGCTTAGAGACAGCTGAAAGTAGGCAAATCCCACGCCAATTATTACAATCCTTAAGGATACCCTTTTTCCATTCGACAGGAAAGGTTTCGGTTTCCCAACACTCTCTGATGAAGGGAAGCAGAATATCCGCTGTAGCATTCGAATCCGCTTTAAATAGTTCGACCGGAATTCCATCTATCCCCGGGGCCTTACCGGCGTCCATAGATTCGATAACCTGCTTTCATTCCGTGTTAGACGGTGGTCTGGAAGTAATACTGTCTACTGAAGGGACGTCTTCTTTTGCCGATGAAGATGCACTCGCAGGCCCAAAGCGGTTGTTTAGGACCTCAAAAAAGTGCTCATTCCATCTCTGAAGCTGCTGTTCTTCGGTTACAAGAAGTGGTTCTTCTTTATCTTTCACAGGATGGTCCGTAGTGAACGATTTCCCAATTAGTGGCTTAATAAGCTTGAACATAATTTGCCTCTTTCGCTAAGCCTTGATGTATGTACGCTTATCACGCCTCACGCTCGGAGTTGTTTTTTGGCTGAATTATCAACAGCGGAGTTAATCTGCTCCTTAACTCTATTGCGTGCTGAGATAAGAGACCAAGTAGCGTCACTGATAAGAGGACTCCTACCTCGATCCAATCGACCCACAATAGCTTCGCAACACGAAATGAATCTGACGTCTAAGGGCAGTTTCTCCATATCCTTGAAACAGCAATATGGTTTTCTGCTTGAACAAGGTTCCGAACATTTCGCCATTATTCTTCCTGTCACCGAGCCCATGATTGTCCTTAAGGTGATCCAAGGCCAAATTATCAGCACCGACTTTGCCATTGAGACCTCCCATACTTTCACCCCTCCTGTGGAACTTTGTAGTGGACAGCCTACTGGTCCAACTAAATAATACTGGCTTCTATACCCTAGGATATGCCGATGACATCAGCATCCTTATAAGGGGAAAATATCCAGGAGTTATTTCTGAACTCATGCAACAAGCTCTAACCCAAGTGGAGGATTGGTGTAGGAGGGTAGGCCTATCGGTCAATCCCGCCAAAACAACACTAATAACCTTCAGTCGCAAATACAACTTGGAAGGGCTCAACGCTCCAACATTATTCAACCAACAACTGCAGTTTACCACGGAGGTAAAATATCTGGGAGTCACCCTTGATAACAAACTCACGTGGAACAAGCAGCTGCAAAACACAATTGCAAAAGGCAAACAGACCCTATATGCAACTAAAAGCGCAATAGGGAAAACGTGGGGGTTAAAACCACGAATGATACACTGGATATACGAAGCTGTGGTCAAACCCCGTCTGGCCTATGGCTCCATAGTCTGGTGGACTAGAATCAAGCAAAAAACAGCAGCAGCGAAGTTGGGATCAGTACAGAGACTGGCCTGCGCAAGCATAACCGGCGCCATGCGCAGTGCACCAACTTTAACTCTAGAGAAACTACTAGACCTGCCACCACTGGACCTAAAAATCACAGAAGAGGCTAGACTCGCATCGTACAGACTCCAATCATCGAACATGTGGACACCACAAAGGGTAGGACACTGTACGATCACAGAAATCATTGCAAACCCAATCCTAGATATGGGCAGCGACTATACCCCGGCCATGTACACCTTCGACTCCAACATCCAAACCTCAACGGTTAGGGAAGACTGGAGTAAATGGAACGACAACCATCTATCAAATCACATTGTATGGTACACTGATGGGTCGAAGACAGACGAAGGAACAGGGGCAGGAGTCTATACTAAAACCAACAACTATAGTATCTCCAAACCCCTAGGTCAATATACAACTGTTTTCCAGGCAAAACTTATAGCCATAAACCTTGCAGCAGGGGAGAGTACTCGAAAGGGATATACCAATAGGACCATATATATTCTCTCCGACAGTCAAGCTGCTATAAAAGCAATTGCAAATCTCAAAACAACCTCTAAATTGGTTTGGGAATGCCAACAAAATCTCAAAAACCTAGCAATCCGAAACAAAGTAACTCTGAAATGGGTGAAAGGACATAAGGGGAAGGAAATGAGAAAGCGGATGCCCTTGCAAGAGAGGGTTCCGAACTACCCTTAACTGGTCCTGAACCTGCAATCGGGATCAGTAAATCTACTGCCAGAACCGTTGCTAGACGATGGACCGAGGATAAATTCCAAGACCGATGGAGACTCGCTGAAGGGCTCAGGCATAGCAAGCGCATGCTGGAATCTAACTGGCATACCAGCTGTACCGAAGCCCTCAATCTTAGTAAAACGAACCTCAGGGCAATGACAGCCCTTATAACCGGTCATTGCACCCTACGGAAACATCTGCATACAATAGGGATCTACACACAAGACCCACTATGCCGCCTCTGTGACAAAGATGAGGAATCAGCCTCGCACGTTATTTTTGAATGTCCCGCTCTTATGAGCTGGAGACAAAACTTCTTTGGGGCTCAAACTACCAGTATGGGTGCACCCAAAGTAAACCTGGTTAACTTTCTTCTTAGCCTTTTACGTAGGACAGAGCTCATAACCTGAAATTTTCTCGCTTAGATGGGAAATACAATAAGCCAGCAGGCTGCAGTATCGGGCGCAACCAGCCCAACCCATCAGCGCCATATCCATCCATCCATCCTTCCATAATAATTTTAATGTCACCCCTGGGAGCTCTATCGCTGATAAAATCCGTCCTGCGCAGATTGATCTGCAGGTTCCGTCGGTGCGTAGCACTGAGTAATTGTGATGTTTCGTACTCTGGATTTGAATCTGGCTGTAATGATAAGGCCGGTAATAGACTTCCAATCGATTGGGGATTGACGTGCATTCGGATTCCGACGCCTGCCTGCCAAGGAGTATTGTCGCCTTCTCTTCCAGAGGACAGCAGTACTGCGCTAGAGCTTGGTGATAAAGTCGCCCTCGACCCGCTTCATCGTGTTTCGCACAGTATAGCGATGATGTTTGCGGTCATCCTCAGTAATCCTCGCGTTACTACACTCGCCCCACATCGTCCGAGCGTTCCAAAAACCTATCGGAGTCCGTTGTTTATAGCCGAAATTCGTTGCCGATGAATCAGTCCAAAATATACGAGGCTCCATGAATGTTTCGATTGTAGAATGAATTTCAGGTACGCGGGATACAAGCCTATGTACCCTAACCCTCTAGTCGTCTTTTTCCACAAACCAGGTGGCTGTGGCATAATTCTAGCCCCATAACCACAGGGGTTAATTTTTTGTTAAGTATCTGGACCTTGAGCGCAAAACAGAGTCTTTTCGCGCAGAATTGCAAAGATATGTATGAAACCGAGAACAGTGTTATTCTCTCCTGTCCCTTTAGTCGCCTTCTACGACACGCCGGAGAAGAAGATTTCCGCCTTAGGCCAATCATTTTCAGACTGAATATTTTAATGATTGAATGTTTTGCACTCCGTAAGGGGAGTAACTTTTCTCAACACAATTCCAGTATTTTTCCGAATATTTTACCAGACAATGAATCTAAAAATATCGAACAACGCTTATGCAAAAAAAAACGATTCATCTCTTTTCAGAAAATCCCTGAAGGCAATTGGTATTGCTTCCGTTGTGAGCTTAAACTGGGTCTTAAGAACACAAACGAAACCAAGAAGAAGAAAAAGAAAATCTTTTCAATGGAAGAAGAAGAAGAAGAACCCGAGACAAAAACAAATGGCAAAAAGTCGAAAAAAGGAAAGAAAAATGCCAAACATGTATCATTGGAGAACGAAGATAGCAATCTGGATTCGACATCCGACGCAAGTGACGATGACTATATGGACGAAAATTATAGCGCAAAGCCGGCACCGCCGAAACAACGTGGCAAGAAGAAAAATGGTCGAATTGCTGAAGAGTTGTTTGATACGGATGACGAGAAGCCAGTGAAAGCGAATGGTTGG
Organism: Microchrysa polita; assembly: GCA_949715475.1. NCBI lineage: Eukaryota > Metazoa > Arthropoda > Insecta > Diptera > Stratiomyidae > Microchrysa > Microchrysa polita. Next base: position 8,032,012 of record OX454421.1, read on the forward strand.
CCAAAAAAGAATGGACGAAGATCAACATCAACAGCTCCCACACCGGTTGAAAGTGATGCCGAGGAGGAGATGGAGGAGAGTGCGATAGACGAGACGCTAAATGAAAGCGATTCAGATGAGTAAGGATTTTGGATTTTATCGCATTATCAGCATGAAAATGAAATGCAATTTGTTTTTTCTTAGGGACAGATGTAAAACTTGCAACACCGACGGAACAGATTTGTCGTGTCACACCTGCAAAGACAGCTATCACTTAGAGTGTACCGGATTGCGACGAATGCCACGCGGAAATTGGGTGTGCAACGAATGTAAGTCGCATGAGAAGGAGAAGAAACGAAAAGCAAGAAATATAGGTACGGCCTCAACAACTTTTTTTAAATTGTATAAAAAGTTACCCGAAATTTTCTTATACGTTTCAGGTTCCGACTCGGAGGATGACGATTACGAGGAAGACGACAGCATACATAATCGTTCGGCAAAACGACAACGTCGCAGCAATACCCGCGATACAAGCCTGGCCACGGACGAAGTTAGTAAGAATAATAACAATTCCAGACGATCGCGACGTACAGACGAATCCCTGAAATTGGATACGATCGTTTTGTACGATTTGCTTGAACAAATTATGAAACATAAAAGTGCATGGCCCTTCTTACGTCCGGTGTCGGCTAACGAAGTACCTGACTATCATACGATAATCAAGCATCCGATGGATTTCGCTAGGATTAAGTCAAATTTGAATATGTGTCGATACACTACGAATGAGGATGTTATGAAGGATATTGAATTAGTATTTCGCAATTGTGATACGTACAATACGCAAGGCAACGAAATATACACGTAAGTTTTGCTAGAGTGAAGAGTTTGATTGAAGAATGTAGAATTTAATTTTTTGTCCGTTATTTATTACAGAGCCGGCGCAACTCTGGAACGATTCGTGGTGGAGAAATGCAAAGAACTCAATTTGAATTTGACGCCAAGTGATATGGTGGCTGATCAGGCGTAATTTAAACGTAGAATTGCATTGAGGCGTACATAAACAGTTATTAGGCATTATTATGAATAAGTTCTAAACGGCGTATTATATAAATATATTTTTCTAAGATTCTTTTGAGTTTGATACGTAGAAATTGTTTTTAGGTAGCAAAATAAAAAAAATTGTAATTTATTCGCACCAATAAAATTTCAGTTGGAAAATCGATACAATTTGTCTTAGGAAAAGCTCACACGGAGATATTTGAATTTCAACGTTTTGTCGGTTCGAGTCGGATGACTTTTCGTTGCGGAGACTTGACTATCGCCGTGTGATAAAGCCTTAGCAATAAGATCGCAATTTCTCTTCTTTTGCGCCGATCTGTTACATTAACACTACGTATTACTGTGATTTACATTGATTTGTATCCGCTTAAACACTCCACACACACACAGTCGTCGATTAGAATGTCCTATTTATATATCCCTTTAAGCCCAAATAGCATTATGAACAATAAAGCATAAAATATACACAAAAACAAAATTAGGAAAAGTTGGAATGCAAAACAAAGTTATTTTATTTTGCCGTCTCTTTTTAGGCTTCATGCACACGACGCGAAAACGGCTCGCAAGCTCGACACATCGAAATGCATTGGCTCTTATGGGAAGCTCATGACGAGCGACAGCAAGCGAGAGCCGTGCACAGTCAAAACACGGCTCGCGAGCCGTGAATTTACGGATTGTGGTGCACGATATATGAAAACACGTCTCGCTAGTTGTGATTTGACAGCGGCACGGCTCTCGCTGTCGTGAGCTTCCCATAAGAGCCAATGCATTTCGATGTGTCGAGCTTGCGAGCCGTTTTCGCGTCGTGTGCATGAAGCCTTATACAGTTGGTATGCAGTTTTAATTGTTACGTTCAAGATTTAGATTTATCGTACTCTACTCTCTATGAAATCACACAATAAATTTAAGACGTAATAAATAGTTTTCTCATTTTACAAGTAAATTTGATATTTATGTTTAGTTTATATGCGCACGGAAAAAAGAGTGTATTGAAGAATTTATTATTATGAAGAAAAAGTTGAACATTTTATTTAAATATTATTGAAGAGTATAATCGTCTACTGATTCGTTCGAATTGTAAACTAAGCATGTTGTAATTTTTCATAAAAAAAAATTCGTCGGTTTATATCTTTTATTTTGTGAATACATACATAGTTTTAATTTTAACTCGTTTAAGGTGAAACTAAAAAAAGAAGAAATAAACGGTCATATTCCGGTAAATTTTGTGTTTTATTTATTTATAGGACCGATGACATACATATGTAGCGGACATTGTTTCAAGGGCTCGTTGTCGTCCAATTACCACTTTTAAAAAACACTTGCATCCACCGTCCATCCATCAGATTGCAATCGTGAACATTAAGAAAGTTTTTTTTTTTTTCAATTGTTTTATACCACTATTTTTCAACCGGTAGACCGCGGACCGATCCGATTCGTGTGGGCTTCTGAAGTGGTAAACGGGAGAATTTGGTGATTTGAAAATGGAGTACATGTGACTAAATTAAAATTGCAGGTTTTGTCGAACGATTGCTGCGTATCGGAGATCACTGGATAGACAACATTGAAGAAATCGACCGCGAACCTAAAGGCTTCTGCAAAGTGCAAACGAATTTGGTACTGCACTTGCCTTCTTCCTCAGCCGGGTCCCCATTTTATCAGTGAATTTTCACTTACATTCGTACCAATTCATACCAGAGTCCAAGCAACAGACCAATCAGACGACTTTCCAGGCGAATCGTTTCCTTAAAAAAACAAAGGGGAAGGTTACGGGGAAATTTAAATGAAGGACCCCATTCGGATCAATTAAAATAAAATACAAAATGTCGATACAATAGTGCTAAGTCCATTTTTCAACATTTGGAGAAAACGCGAAAATAACATTTCAAACCTTGTTCCCATCTCCGATAACTTTATTTTTGCAAATTGTTTTAGCTTTTCAAGCAGGTTACACTGTCAAAAGGATAATTGTATTAAAATCTGGCAAGCAATCGTCACAATTTCAAAGAAAAATCGAGAAAAAAAGAGGAAAGTACGGTCTTGGCACTATTGAGCACTTAATTTTATACCAACCATGGACTTGACGGAGAAATGTTCGTATTGTCGTTACAATAGGGACGTTTTATTGTGTTTATCCCGTGCAGGTTTGGGTAGAACTTCATATAAAAAAAATGACACTTACCCAGGTAAAGTTAACCCGTGCAACTACCCTACACGGGATAGAGCTCAAATGTAGATGGCGGACGCATAGGGGAAATATGAGGGAATTTGTTTTTTCAAACCAAATGTGAGAGTTTTTCTAATCACGATAAAAGATTTTGCAAAGAAATAATCATCTTTTGTGATAAAATCCACCACATCTAAAAAATAAGCCGACGAAAGCGAGTCAAACATGCACAAAAACTGTCAAATGTCAGCTGTTTGGCCTTAACCGGGATGTTACCCGCGATCGTTTTTTTCGAGTCAGACTTACACGCGATACGAAAAAAACGTCGCTAATATTGTAAAATGTGGATGTAGTAATAATATTTTTAATATGTACATACCATGAGATGCAAGCAATTCATTGAGTTTCCATCAGTTCGTATCCATGAAGCAAATGTGTCTCATCAGTTTATGCTTTTCGAAAGTGGTAATGATCGCGAGATGACCAAAAGATGATCTGGTCAAGACTCGACGTCGTCCTTTCTATCCCACTACTGTCATTGACCAGGAAGCTAATTTGTAGTGTTATGAGGGTCATAACAGGACATGGTGGTCCTATTATGAAGCTCGCCAGGAGACTTATGGTAGAAATAGAGTAGAAGCAACAACAGCAGCAGCGCGAAATGTCAAGCACAATGCATTTTAAATTGCAGACAAAAATGCTGAACAGCATTTTTGCTATTCAGCATATTTGTCAGCAATGCAATGCTGCTGCTATTGCTTCGTCTATTCTAATTCTAGCATTAGACTCAACTTCATCACAAAATTACTACTGCAGAAGTTGTGAGGATAAAGAGAGGGTGATGTACCTGCTCTGTCATTGCTCGGCACCAGCCATACTTTTATGACACGGATGATCTTAAGTCGTCATTCCATTGGGCGAAGCCAATGCCACAAGATACGTTGCCTGTTTGTCAACGGCGACACAATTTTAAACTCCTTCAATATAAGATATAGTTTTTCTTTTCGTTAAACGCAAGTCGCCCAGTGCAACATATTGACGAACGAGGCATAGGACGACCTCTTAATTGTCGAATCGTGTTTTCCCAGTGCGATGGCTATGTGACCATCATGTTATGGTCAAAGATGTTGCCCCAAAATTCCTGCAGTGGAACTGCGAATTTAGAGATGTAAGTTAAATATGATTGCCAGAATGACATCTTTTTAAACAACTTATTAATAAATGTATTATTCGGACCTATCTCTGGTCTATTTGGGCTAGGGGTCACCTCGCCGGACTTTTAGAAAGAAATGCATACATACATCCACTGCCATCTAGATAGACAGGCCGGATTATCAGCTGATCTGTCAGTGGTCATGCAACACTAGTAGTGCCATGGTTGGTCATGGTCCGCGCTTGGTACTGCCAAAGTACCGCACAGTACAATCCACAAATTTTCCACAATCCAAATATCAGTGGCTGTCAGCCTGTCATTTCGTGTGACTTGCTATGATATACACATGCCAGTGCGTTGATTTTTGAGATAAATATGGTAAGTACGATGTTGATGTATACTATTTTACCACTTGCACATCAAAAACACATTAAAGCAAACCATAACCTTTGTTTCGTAATAAACGCTCGGCATATTTAAACTTTTGGGTTCAGAAGCACTGGAGGTTGTGGGCTTTACAAATGTCAACTGTCACTGGTCACGAACGCACTTTGTCCACTTGTAGACGAACAAATTTCTGCAGTTCGGCCTGTCTATCTAGATGGCAGTGATACATCCCATAACTCGGGGTACATTACGCTTTTAGGTCCCCAAGGGTAATTTTTGAGGTCGACACTAGCGCCCCTAGCGGCGACTAGTGTCGTTTTGGTTTGAATATGTGGTGCAGGGTTTGTGTCTTCGGTTGAATTTCCCTAATGAGATCCACATGGGGTTCGAGTCTCGGGTTGGCAATCATGGCGCGATCCACACTAAAACAGCTGAGAAACTGAATGTCAACACTGAAAGATTTGGATTTTCGCTTGCAGCCTCTGTGTACATTTTATGATGTTGCCGCGGAGAAGGAAATGGATACCATCATGGTAAGGTAGAGATAAATTATCAATCGTGGAGATATGCCTAATATCCTTTGAATTCTGTTACAGCAACTGCTCATTTCGCCGCCCCATCTGATGTCCTCCCACCAAGTGGTTAGAAAAGTCGCAGAGGATTTGGACGCAGAGATGGTGAGGTTTCGGATTTGGAAAAATGCCTGTAATCGTCCTAGATAGCGATTAATTCGGAGGCGCATTTCATCCTTATCATTCCCTGTGGCGAGTACGGTTCAATCGTCAGCATAGGAAATCACCTCGATTCCTTCAGGTGGTGTGGGAAGGCCGGACATGTAGATGTTGAACAGAGTGGGGGAGAGTACCCCTCCCTGTGGAACACCTAATTTGATTTTCCTAAGCTTAGAACGTTTGCCTCGAAACTCGGTGAAGGAGTGCCGACCAGCTAGATAATTGGTAATCCAACGGATCTCTTGTGCAGGAAGATGCATATTCAACAGGTTTGCTAGAAGCATTGAATGATTGACCTTATCGAATGCGCTTGATAGGTCTATTGCCACCAGAATAGTTCTGTGACAACGACTGCGTTGATTTAGCCCATCACGAATGCGTGTAGTGATCGCATCGAGGGCAGTGGTGGTACTATGCATCTTCCTGAAGCCATGCTGGTGAGGTTCTAGCTTCGCATGTGCAACAAGAGTGGGGTGAATAAGGGCCTCCAGCGTCTTTGCGACAGGAGAAAGTATCGTAATGGGGCGGTAGGATTCCCCGAGATTTGCGCTCTTCCCTGGCTTGAGACAGGGAACAATTCGACCTGTTTTCCAGATTTCAGGGATGGCAAGCGTGGACATCGACAAGTTAAAGGCGGCCGTGAGATAGTCAATGGCTGGAAGGTCGAGACGTTTCAACATGGTCATCGAAATGCCATCTGGTCCGAGGGCCTTGGAGTTTTTAGCATTCTCGATGACTTTTTTAACCTGGTCCGCTGTAAAAGATGGTATGGTGTCAACATTCCGGCTGCGAATCCGTCTTCTAATTTTGAGCTTGAGGCCGTCAGACTTGGGATGTTCAATAAATTGTTTATTGAACAGGCTAGCACACTGAAGAGGATCGCAGGTTTTTGTGTTGCCAAATTCAATGGCGTTGTTGCCCTTTTCTTTCCGAGGATTGGAAAGGGCGCGGACGGTAGACCATAATTTGCTGACACCTTCATTGAGGTTACATTCATCGAGGTGCTGATTCCATTTCGCCCTCCTATAGTCTTTAACTTGTCGGTCAATTTCGGAGTTAAGCTCCTGAATTCTGGGATCATCAGGGTGAGCGCTTCTGATCTGATCACGTTCATCGGCTAATCTGGCGGCACTAGTGGGGAAGTTAGGCCGAACTTTCGGGATACGTCCTGCCGGAATAAAACGTGCCGCGGCTGTGATAATGACGTTCCTAATATTTTTCTCGGCCTCATGAATGTTGGTAGGTGATGTAAGCTCGATGAACTTCGCCGACGAGTAAGGGCGCTATTACACAGTCATATATTCGTAATATATATTATAATAGATATTATCATATCCTTAAGCCTACTTGATTTCGTTTAGTGTACGCGTAAAAAATTAACTGAATGAATCGAGTAGGCTTAATTATATGACTAGAAATATGACTATAAATATGACTGTGTCATGGAGCCCTAAGCTTTGAAACCATCCCAATCGGCTTTCTTGTGATTGACAAACGTTCGCTTCTCAGACTTAGTCATGTTCGCTGGTTTGTCAATTTTTATAATGATTGGGAGGTGATCTGATCTAAGGGTGGTACGTACTTCCCATCGGGAAGCAGCAATTAGGCTGGCACTGACAATAGTTATGTCAGGAGAACTACTGCAAGTGCCCACGACTCTAGTCGGCGAGTCTTCATTAAGTGAACAGAAGGGGAGATTTCAATATCTGTGGCGCCAAATTTTGATGATGCCATTTCATTAATATTGGCCTGAAACGACCGAATCTGCAATCCTTTTTCGCGAAATCGTAACGGTTCTCCAGATATTCAATGTCAAAGTTTGACTTTTCTATGAAGCCAGTTAAGTAATTTGATAAGAAAAGGGGGGTATTTCCGCTTTACACATTGGGGAAAGTATTCGACGCCATAAAATTGACGTTTTAATTTTAATCGGTCCCACTAGAATAGTAAGTTTTACCAATTTGGCAAAGATGCGAATAATATGAAATGTCAAAATATATTTGCGAGCAAGAATTGTAAAATTTGCTAGACAGCGAAGCAAAATAAATTGAAAATGTTATTTTCGGGGCAACGTTATTGATTCACATCAAACTGTGGTAAAAAAATACCCCCAATTTCCCATTAAAAACTGAACTACCCCATATAAATGTCAAACTTTGACATTGAATATCTGGAGAACCGTTACGATTTCGCGAAAAAGGATTGCAGATATGGTCGTTTCAGGCCAATATTAATGAAATGGCATCATCAAAATTTGGCGCCACAGATACTGAAATCGTGCCGAACAGAATTCTGAGGCGTCAAGTGATTCGGCGATAGTTATACCCCTGGCATTGTTGTTGAGGTCCGAATGCCAGAGCTCATGGTGCGCGTTAAAGTCGCCAAGGATGACCCTGTGCTCTCCGGAAAGGAGAGGACCAATATCGAAACGGTAGCCTGAAGGGCAACTGGAATGAGGTGGTACATATATATTAAAAATTTCGATATTAGTACTCCCTGATGGAACTGAGATGGCTTGAATTTCCGCCGTACCGTCAGCAACTACATCTAATACACAGTAATGTACGGACTTGTGTATTAGGAAGGCAAGTCCACCTCCAGGGTGAGAATCATCCGTGGCGGCCGGTCGATCTTTCCGCAGTATAACATATTCGCTATGGACGCTTAGAGACGAGTTTGCGTGAAGCAACGTCTCTTGGATGGCGGCGATGAGAATTCTGTTGGAACTCAAGAAGTGTGTGATCTCAGCGATTTTTCGGTGAATGCCATTACAGTTAAACTGTAATATAGATAGTGCAGTGAACACTGCTGGAGGAGGAGGGCCAGGCGTAAGACTGGCATTCCTTATCATATTGTTTGGCGGTGTAGGGGGCAGTGGTGGAGAAGGTGGGCTGGGAGCAGCCCTGGGTTGCCCAGAATTCATACAACCTGGCGCAACATATGCTAAGGAGTGTTGACCTTGTCTTCGTAACCCTGAACACCTAAAGTGAACCCATTCCCTGCAGCAATTACACTGCACTGATCTGGCATTCGAACCGATACGTTGGTTGCAGACACTACAAATCCATACCTCTGGGCCTGGATTTGTTTCAACACCGGCGCGAATTAGTAAAATTGAGAGCAGCCGCGCCGAGATGTAATGCTCCCAATATGACGAAAAAACACATATATCGTACCCACACATATACACAGACAAACACAACCTTCCTGCATCGAACCTTCAGGGCTCCTGCCGGGGCTCTTGCCAGGAAGGCATATTGGCAGCTTTTGGCCGTTTTGCAATACAAAACGGATGTGGTCCGCCCCGTAGAGGCAGTTGCCGTAAGACCACTATTTTGTCCTTTAAATCCAATTCAGGGCATGCTAAAGATTATCGAAGTGGACAATGAAATTAACTAGCAAGAGAAACGATTTATGGTCATCCCGACTGAAGCTGAGATTCGTTTCAATTTCGGACTTACCAAGTTGTCTAGGAGTGGGAACGGAATAAGGTAAAATACAGTCGTACTTGGGAGTTAGGCTTCATGCACACGACGCGAAAACGGCTCCCAAGCTCGACACATCGAAATGCATTGGCTCTTATGGGAAGCTCATGACGAGCGACAGCAAGCGAGAGCCGTGCACAGTCAAAACACGGCTCGCGAGACGTGTTTTCACATATCGTGCACCATAATTCATGAGCTTCCCATAAGAGCCAATGCATTTCGATGTGTCGAGCTTGTGAGCCGTTTTCGCGTCGTGTGCAAGAAGCCTTAGTCTAATGCCTGTGTGTGTCTGTTTTTTTTTTTGTAGCCATTTGCTGAAATCATGGAATTGACAGATGTTCAGGAAGGGATCATTGTGGATGAAACGTTACGTGATGTAAAAACGACTGCTATGTATTGTAACATCCCGCCTGCGATCTAAAATTTTGTTACTATTTTTCGTTGCCAGAACTGACAGACGAGTGACCCTGACGCGTGCCGGTGCCCGGGCTCAGCTACCGGGATTGTGGGCTGGGTCCACATCTCATGGGGTCTTGTGATCGGCAGTGTTACAAAGAAAAAGTGTTGCACGCGTGATCTGCAATGCCTGTAATCCTTAACTGGAGGCTGAAAAGAAAGAGAGCGACTTCGACGAACAACCAACATTCCTGAAACGAATAAGGACCGCTAGTGGAACGGCTTCATTGACGAACTGGGAAGGGCCATTCGGGAGGAGGAAGGAAAGCAAAAGACGAAGTTTTAACGGTAATTCATAATGTAATATTCTTTTAGCCTGAATAGTTTATACAACAACAAGTTCATTCTTTCTTAAATCCTCTAATCAATCTAAATATTAACGAGATTCAGTCCACACTCATGTCTTCTTTTCTTCTTCTCTATTTTATTTACAGTAATCTATTTCTACTCCTGAAACCCAAGGGTGCGCACCTGATAGGGGAGGGAACTGATATTTAACAATAACCGTGAGATCGAAAAGGAGACCGAATAGAGGCCTGCAACTTAGTGATTAAACTTATTCATAGTGATTATGCATTCTAGTGCCCATTTGTATTGTCTTTTACTTTTCTGTCAAATTCATCATTTATTAAGTGAATATAAAAAAAAAGGAAAAGTAAAAAAAATGTTGAAGATATACATCAAAAAGGTTTAATTAAATTTTGGAAACCGTTCGTCGCAAAGTTAATAATTTCGAAAATTTTTAAAAATCCAAAAAAAATAGAGTATATTCAAGAAAAGTTCGAGACGAATTGTTTCGTAAATTTTTCGAATGTAACTTAATACTTTCTTGCCGATATAGAAGCAACAGGCCCAAACACTAGCGTAGTTGCGAGAGGACATTTAAAAATATTTAAACAAGAGGCAAAGAAAAACTGACGTCTATATACACATATGGCCAAAAAAATAAGTACACCCATACGAATATTTCTTATCACCCTGTAGCGAAGTAGTTATTTGAGTAAATGAAATCATATGGAAAGATTTAAATACTTAATTGGTGAGGAATCAAATAATATGTAAATTAGCATATTTTAATAAATAACAGCTTTCATCTACCTTGAAAAAGTACGAACTGACTAAAATAGGCTGGACAAAATAATAAGTACATGTCAGTTAATTTGATCAAACTGGTTTTAATTAAAATATTATGTTCTGATTTTCAAGAATTTGATTTATTTTATTATTTAAAAGTAAATGATCCATTCTTTTGAAAAAAAAAAAGGTTTTAATTGGCCCTCTGGTGAAGAATTACTCTTAAGTTCCCATACATCCATACATCCAGTTACTTCCAGGAAATTCCGTATTTGGTCCGTTTTGTGAAAACTTTGTTTCTAGTTCCTTGATCCAACTCTCCCTAAACATTCAGTATTCAATTTGTTACTAGAGCACCGTGAAAAGCCACTCGATTTGGTTGAAGCGGATCGTTGACCAGTTTGTGAGGTATGGTTAGGGCTAATATCCTGCTGAAAACCCCATTTAAAGTGTATGTGCTCATCAGTAAAATATTCTGGGACTATCAACTAACATTTCTTATATGGAAATTGCCTCATAGTAACGGTTATTAGGTACATTTGAACGAAACCAAACCATGAAAATTAAGCCATAGACTTAGTTTTTTCCGACTCCATGGAAAATACCCAGTTGATGTACCGTATATCATATTATTTTTTTCCTGAATGAAGAATATTACGATAAGAGTAGTTTCCAATCAAATTTATTACGATTTCATAAATAAAACAAAATATTCTGTTAGTTTTCATTGTTCGGCCTGGAACAAGAAGAACTATCCATACAAAATTTTCTTGTACTGTCAACACTTTTTGACATCGCCATGGAAAGTTCTAAACTTTTTACGAAAACTGCTTTACTTCTTGTATTCTCCGATTAACTTTTCAAATGGATTCTCTATTTTCAATATTTACCGCGAAAATCATCAGTCAAGCCAAGGGAATTTTTCTCGCCATAGTGATAATTAGATCGACAGTTATCCTTAAGGCCCTTACATGGACCTATTTGACGCATTTGAGACTGTTTTTATTTAGTTTAATGAATTACACAGTAAATACAATGTTTAGCTGAATTATTTCGTTAATGAGAGAATAATTTTTCCGCTATTTAAAATTTTCGGACTCTAAACCTCTTTTTTCGTACCTACCATGCGTTTTTCGCCCCTTAAGAATTTTTGTTTGTTCTTAATTTAACGCTTGTTGCATACACCAATGAATAAAAAAACAAATCCTTAAGGAAAATAGTAAGTTTTTGTCAAAAAATTTAAAAAACCGATGGTGTACTTATCATTTTGTCCAAGCTGAAAACCCACTTCAAAGCTAATATCGGGAGGGATGGTAAAAACAGCTGAGACGTAACTTGCTGGAACATCTGTTGCACCGTGTGGGGACCGGACACTTTGTTTGTGACGGACAGGGGACCACTCTGATTGTAATCATGGAGGAAAACGAAACTCTGATTGTAATCTCGGAGGATAAAGACACTCTGATTGTAATCATGGAGGAAAAATGTAAAATGTAATTGTAATCATGGAGGGAAGAGCACACGGATGTGTGCACGACGTTACAGTATCGGTAATCCAACGGTGCAGAGCAAAATGGAAGAGGCCTCGAATACTATTAAACGTGATATTCACCGCTAGCTTGTACACAACTCTGTAAATAAGTTTTCTTTGTACTGTAATTTATAAGAAACAAATATTTTTGCCTTTTCAATATAAATTTTTCACGAAGAAAATGAATTTGTCTTTATCAATTGTCAGTCGAAACCGGTTGAATGCCTCCCCGCAAAGGGAGCAATATTTTCAACACAAACATTTCAGGTTGTGCTATCTTTACTATACGGCACAAGTGGCGTTCCGATCGAAGCCTCCGATTATTTTCTTGCTCTTGACCCATTTCAGCGCTTCAACCTCAAACTTGGGCTGAAGAACCGTTAGCCAACCTCAGTAAAGTTTCACACTTCTATGTCTTCTGCGATCCAAAGCTTGTTTGAAAAAGTAGGCTGCGTTACTTTGGGTCTAGAACAGAATATGGAGTCCGAAACATGGGTCCTATTTTCGAACGCCTCCACGATTTTCTATTGTCTTGTGTGGGATTTGAACCAGTGCTTCTGGAATCCTCCTTCGAATATGCAACAAGGAGAAGGATTTCTTGAGTTCTCATGTGATTCGGGGATACTTGCTGCACAATGCCTGCAAATTCTACCAAGAAACTGAAAGTTTTTGTGAATGCGTGTTTTCTGGCCCGAACCTACATATTTTGAATGAACAACTCCGCCAGTGTACGGGACTTTGGCCAATCGACGAATTGATACGAAGGCGAAAATGGTAGTGGATAGGGACACATGTTTCGATAGAGCGATAACTCTCTAGTATGCAAACTTATCAATGGAGGATTATTAACTCTTTGACAGCTACTTTCCTGCTGCTCCACCTACCAATGCAACCTTTGACCAGGCTCCTGAGTCGGAAGAATTCCTCCTCTTGGGCCTGGGGAGACAGGGGCAAGCATTGTCGGGATGACAGGCTGGATGTTTAAACGCTTCTGGAAGGCCGTCCCAGAATATCCTCACGGATTGCTTCCGAAGACGGCTTATCCCGACGAGTTGGCAGTCCACCCGCCTGGTCATACTTCTGAAGAATCCCGACAAGGTAAAGTCCGATCTGCAGTCTTATCGTGGCATTAGTCTCCTTCCAGTGTATGGAAAAGTACTGGAAGGGATTCTTGTCAGCAGGATGGAGGATCGGGTTGAAGGTCAGGTGCTCGACAGTCAGTATGGCTTTCGCACTGGCAGATGTGCTATGATGACGCGCAAACGGATAAAGTTCTCCTCTTATCCATTTCCATAAAACTTTCAAAATAAAAATCCAAATGAATAAATTTGAAATTGTATGTATAAAGAATTTTATAAATAAAAAATTAATTTTATAAATAAAAAAAGGCACATTACGCTTTCAGGTCACATTGTTCGCATCGTTTAAAAAAAAACGTATTTTATTTTAACCTAAACTTCGCCACGGACATTTTGTACTCAGTCTCCGAGACTTCGTAGACCTTCTCCTCCTTCCGCTTAACAACCGACACATTGTCCGGCAAAGGTTTCTTCGGTCCAATCTTGTAGTTGGGATCCCACGGCAACATGATTTTCACATTGATGGTGTCGGGTGGCTGTCTCCACGTAATTTTTGCACGGATCACCCGAGTGGATCTATTTGGTACGTGACCGCGCAATTGATCCGCCACTACAACTTTGCCACCCTTGGCGCCCGACTCCATGATGAAGCGCAACACACCGTAACAGACACGACGCACAGCCAAACCTCCAGTCAACTTGTACCTCAACGATTCGGCCTGGGCGATGGCACAAAGACCGCGAGTCGCAACCTTTCCGGCGTACAACTCATCCTTGCCGGGTTCGAAGTTGAAACGGTCAACTCGCGAATGCGACGTCCCTTCCCGCCCAGGACACTTTGTGTTTTGGTGGCCGAAGTGACACGGACTTCCACACCGGAGCAGCTATCTTCGGCCAATTCCGGGTCAGGAATCCATCCAATTCGGCCTTGAAGTTGCCGTCAACAAACTGAAATTGAAATGCGAAACGTTAGATAGAAGCCGAATAGTAAAAAAATTAATTAGGGCTTACCAACAAGTGTTCCGTTGACATGATGCAGCCAACATTTGCGACAGACTACGAGGCCGAAACAACATCTAAATAAATAAATTGACATGTAATATGTCAAGAAAACAGATGTTTTCCACACAGCTGTTTTCTTTTCATCCACAGTCTTCGAATGGGAAATAAGTAAAGTGGAACGTAAATTTCTCCACTATCAGCCACGGGTGGCGCGCATGACGGGTGAGTTAAAAGCGTAATATACCGTTCCAAAGCTTACATTTAGCTCAATTTAATATTGAATTGATTCCACACTTAAACTATAAAACAAGACTTCAGTGAGCGGGCGATTCATCACACCCTGGCAACGGGTGAGGTTATAAAACACAACGTTCGCGCAACGTTTCGCGCAACGTTTCAAATCAACCGGCCGTTACGGATCAGAAACTTCTCCCTACAAACAGATCCCCTAAGCGCCCCCTTGCGATGCATAGCTTGATTGATTGACAGAAATTTAGGCTTATTCTGCTTTTAGCAAAATAGGGAGAACTGTGATAGAAGCGCCACTTGTGTATGGTACTGTAACTAAAAGACCATCCACACGTTCCGTTTCGTCTAATTCCACGCATTCCACAAAATGACAGATGTCGTCAATGTTTTGGTTTGTATTAATCGACATTCCAAATATCACTTACGGGTAAATTGAGGGTAAATTGGATGTTTACAAATTCGATAAGTTTGCTAATGCCTTCTTATTCTTCTTTCAGCTGTGACATTGGTGTTTTTCGAACTCACGAGCTTGTGACGGACTATGATCTCACTCAGATGATAAACGAGTACCCATTTATGGGGATAAAAAACACAGCTGAGCGTGATGCTGATCTCATTACCTCAAGAGAAAGCAGATAAGATCTTGGAAATAGGATGTCACACATCCTGCGGCCTTAGTCCAACGCTGGATTGTCGCGTCTGTTATTTATTGCAACCAAGAGGATTACCACCGCGGGCGGATTGGATTGCAGGAATCCCTTGCTGGTAAGTACGATCTGAATTCATAGTGCCTGCTCTTCTTTGCGTCGGTAAAGGAAGGTTGGGAAATTGTAGTAGCGGTGCGGAAAGAGGTGTGGATGTGTTCTACGTTTCATCGTCATTCTCACCTATTGTTTCAAACAACAAGAAAGTTGCGCCTGCAATAGGGTTCTCCCATAGCTACCTCGGAGTGAGATTAGTGGGTGCAGCGGAGCTTCGAAACAGGTGGTCTACGTCATGTTCTTGTTGTAGCGATTCAAAAGGTTTCTCTTCTCTTGAAGGGGCTATTGGCAGCTCTTGATCGTTTTAACAACGGGTGGCTCTGGGACGATTTACATCAATGAACCGGCTGCGTAGGAGCATTTTATGGACAACACAAGCATCCATGGATCACAGTGGGATTCGAACCTACGCATCGCAACTCAGAGATAGTCTAAACAAAAACCCGACGTGAGTTTGGCTAGTGTCGCTATTGGGGCTCGCGGAAGCCTAGTCTCCTCAGGTGGTATGGGTGTGGGGCGCTGAGAGGACTCTTTTCCCACCTAATCTCTCTATTGATGCGATAGCCGATTTGCTATGGTCGATATTCTCTTTTTATTCTTCTCTTAGCGGTGTAGCAACGTGTGCATTTATGGGGATTCGAGTTACGGTTTGTCAATGTTTACGTCCGTGGTGTCAAGGGGCAAAAACATACCTGCTGCTATCAGGTTTTCCCACAATGAGGCAGGGATTAAGTATATGGGTGCATCTGAGCATTGAAGCAAAAGGTCCACATCATGAAGAGCGCCAGCGCAGTTTTGACAAATTTGTATCAGATATGTAACCAAACTGGGACTGCATAATCAACTGGCGCTCGACCCATTGCTTTGTTTTTATCTTTGCCACATCCAGCTAGGGCTTTAAGGGTTTAATTTCTACTTCGAATTTTTATAAACGGCAGGCGCGCGATGTCACTATGTTTTCAGAGCGCAGTCGTCAGCGTAGGAAATCGATGCCATAGGTATCACCTTATTTGAGATGCCCCAGCTTAGAACGTTTGTCACGAAATTCAGTGAAGGAATGCCCACCATCTTGAGATACGGTGCGGTTCGACTTGGGAAAATGCCTGTAATTGTCCTAGGTATCGATTAATTTAGAGGACCATTTCATCCTTATCTGCCCCTGTGTGTAGTACGGTGCAATCGCCAGCTTAGGAAATCACCTCGGTACCGTCGGAGGATGTAGGAAGGCTTCACATATAAATACGGAATAGAGTGGGAGAGAGTACCTCTCCCTGTGGAACAACTATTTTGATTTTCCTAAGCTTGGAACGTTTGCCAAGAGACACGGTGAAGGAGTGCCAACCAGCTAGATAGTTGGCGTTCTAACGAATCTCTTATGCAGGAATAAGCATATAACAGGTTAGCGAGAAGCATTAAGTGATTGAACTTATCAAATGTATTTGAAAGGTCAATTGCCACAAGAATAGTTGTGTCGCAAGGATGACGTTTATTTAACCCATCGCGAATGCGTGTAGTGAGTATACCGGTGTAGTGAGTATACCGGCAAAAATTATATCTAATACACTGTACTGTACAGACTTGGTATAGGTAAGTCAACCTCCAAAGAGAGAATCATTCATAATAATAAACTAAATAAGGTGTTTTAGCAACTCATGGTCATTTCCTTATTAAACGGGTGTGGTCCGACCGAATACAATTACCGTGAAGCAAAGGTCGCCGCTCTGTGGCTCACGTAGTTGTGTCGGACTCGGACTCTATGCTATGCTAGTAATCTAGAGATCCGAAGATCGAATCTAGTCGTGGTCAATTTCCGTACATGTACGGATAGGAAATATATAGTGCTTGCAACATTATATACACTCAGAAATTATATGCAATGTAACGTTGACTCGTTAATAGCCAATAAAAACGGCTAGGTGAACGCATCATGCCCAACCAGGTACAGTTGCGGTACACAGAAGAAAAAAGGTTGCCAGTAAGACCACTCGATCGTCGGTTTCATTGACGTTTACGTCGTGTTCGTTTACGTAGTGCTTTATACCTCTCGACCTCCTCTGTCACCTCTCATGTTAAGTAACTTAAGACGCTGAAGATAGCACTACCACCATTAGGCGCAGCGGTGCTTCTAAGACTGACGAATTTTCATTTGCTTTGTTAAGTAAAAAATTATTATTATCATTAATCATTTATATCAGGATTTTTCTCTTTTCTGTTACAGATGAGCTGGTAGTGCACGGAATTTCAACAGGCGACATTTATTTCCAGGGCCAAAACGTCAGATAAGTTGAACAAAATTCCTTTTCCTGTAGTGTGAGATTCTTTGTGTTCGCTTTTTATTACAGAAGACGACGCATTATATGTAGTTCCTTCAACGAGGCTGCTGTGGAAACAATGGAATGATGCCCCAGTCAGGTATTTTTTTGCAATCATCATCAATGTGGCACGATAGCCCGACGTCGTGCCTTGGCCGCCTGAATCGTTGACCTCCAATTGTCGCGGTTACGTGACCTTGTCCTCCAGTTTCGGAAGCCCAGCAGCTGGTGGGCGTCTTCACCTACGGAGTTCTCCCAGCGAGCTCTCGGTCGTCCACGCAACCTCGCTCCGTCAATTCGTTGTGCGTTCATCACTTTCTTTGGCATGCGATTATCGTCCATCCGTTGTACATGCCCCGCCCATTGCAGACGTTGAAGCTTCGCGATTTTCGATACTTCCAGCTCATCGTACCGTTGATACAACTCATGGTTGTACCGGATACGCCATTGGTCTCGCTCGCGAACGGCCCCGAAAATTCGCCGAACGACCTTTCGTTCGAATCGGTCTAGCAAAATTTCGCAGGCTTGGGTAAGGGCCCATGTTTCGCAGCCATAACATAGCACGCGTCGGATGATCGTTTTGTACACGCGGAGCTTCGTGTTCCTGTGTGCAAGTTTTGAATTAATTATATGGAGGACCGAGAAATATGTCTTATTGGCTAGTTTTATCCGTCGCTTAATTTCGTCGGTTTCGTTAGCGTCCTTTGATAAGTTACAACCCAGCTAGTTGAAGTTCTCTACATACTCGATATTAAGGTCCCCCACTGTGATGCTTGAATTTTCTGGCGTCCTTGTTTTTGATTGCATCATGGCCTTTGTTTTGATTTCGTTGATATGTAGTCCAACTTCCTTTGCGGCGTTATTGAGGTTATGCAGAAGGCTTTCTGCATCACCCAACCTTCGAGACATGATGTTGATATCGTCGGCGTACGCTACTAATTGAGTCGACATGATGAGTAGCGTTCCGCTGCTGTCCATATTCATGGCTCGAATTACATACTCCAAAGCAAGGTTGAAGAGCGTCGGCGCCAGCCCGTCGCCCTGCTTGAGTCCAGTACGAGTTTCAAATAGGTCAGTGAGTCGGTTCTGCACTTTGACCTGCGAGACGGTATTAGTCATCGTCATCCTTGTCAGTCGCACTAACTTTGCCGGTATACCATAATTCAGCATAATGATGTACAGTACACTTCGATCGATACTGTCGTATGCCTGCTTGAAGTCGACAAAGATTTGGTATACGTCGATGTTATATTCCCAGCACTTTTGGAGTAGTAGCTTCACTGTGAAAAGCTGATCGGTCGTTGAGCGACCAGGTCTGAAGCCGCCTTGATACTCGCCAATGATTCGTTCTGCGTACGGATTAACTCTCTTTTCAAGAGTTTTCGATAATATCTTATAGGCCGTACAAACTAATGATATGCCCCTGTAATTCTCACACTTCAGCTTGTCATTTTTTGCAATACAATCCTTATTATAGAATAGAATTGAAGTAGGATAATAAATGCAGCGAGTGAGTGGCTTGTCAGAGGTGTAGCATTTTGCAAGAAACCCTCTTGGTAGCAAATTTGCTTTTTGTGAAATATGAGTTGTATTGTTGCTAAGTACGTACACGTATACTAGAAGGAATGCACTGCTTTTGCGGGCGGCTTGTGTTTTCACGCAGAAATATCGGTTCATCAGTAAGGACTGAACTGAACGACATTTATAAAAGAACGACCGCGTCCAGGACGCTTCCTAACGCCAAGAAGGGACGTTGCCAACAATTTTATAAAGACTTAATTCATTTCTTCCTTAGAAGGCACCGGCTGCAGGAATGTTTTGAGCTTAAAAAAATGAGATGTGTACATTCAACTACACAATCTATGTAATTTGAAATAAAAACGAGACCGAGGCTAATTTCGGGCGCGGCCGAAATTTGGATACCCTTCGTTCTCCTGCGGGCTAAAAGTTTTTCGGGCGTACCTACGACTTGTATTCAACCCTCCCCCATTCTTCTCCTTCCGTCTTCAAAAGTTCCGTTGCGTCGACAAAACAATATTTGTGTGGGGTTTGCTTGGAATAAGTGGTCAAATAAAAATATTTGCTCAGAAAATGTTATGGGGGGATGCGGGAGCAGTTCGATCCCATTTGTTTTCACCTTTTTTTTTTGCTTTGATTAAGACACATTAATTCAAGGTTTTGTGAAATTGGTGTAAAAAATGTTTCTTAGAAGAACCAAAATGGGGGGTTGAGTTTGTATGGCAACCCCATGACTCCATGGTCCGATTTGATCCACTCTTACATATGTTTTGTGTCATCAATAGAAATACATTTGTATGGAATTTCGTTGAAATCGGTGCACAAATAAAAAAAATTTTCTTAGAAGAACCTAATTTGGGGGGTTGGGTTTGTATGGTAGCCCCATGACCCCATGGTCCGAGTTGATCGATTCGCACATACAAACTGCCTGCAGCAAAAAGAAGCATTTGTGCAAAATTTCAGCTTCATAGCTTTTAAATTGGCCGAGTAAAACGCGTAGCAACAGACAGACAGACGGACATCGCCCAATCGACTCCCCATGTTATGCTGATCATATATGTATACTTATTATATGGCCGGAGATGCTTCGTTCAATGCGTTACAAACTTCATGACAAAGTTAATATACCCTTCGTTGACTCTACGAACGAAGGGTATAAAAAATACAGTAAAATGTAGGAATTAAAACCAGAGTACTAACCGTCTTCCAATCCACTAGTCTACGCCGAATATGCTACATTGCGTGTGGCAACTGATTTGTTAAGTAGACATTTTGGTTTTGTCCGACGGTTTGTAGTGTGATAAGTATGTTAATAAAAACAGAATAGCTTGGTTCCAGCACTACAATAAATATTTATTTTGGTATATACCAGTATTTCGGGTGCAACTTGCACCCTTCTTCAGTACAAAGCTATTGAAGTCTATATTGATCTTACTTAACAAACTGATTTGTTTCTACTGGCAAATAAGACTTATATGGCAAATAGATGTAACCGAACTCTGGGAGTGTATGACTGAAAAGTGTGAATCGACCTTTAAAAACCAAATTATTTACAATTTTAGTCAGAATATTTGGTTTATTTTAGATAAATGATGGGAGTCGTACTTTTTTCTCTTGAATCGAAGGAGCCTGTTAGCTTTTGGCTCTTGGTATTACAAGTGGGAGAGAGATCCGGCTGCCATAAGAACTTTTTAAAAACAAAAAAAAAAATCACGGTCAACACTGGGATTTGAACCCCCGTCAACTCAGAGATAGAGGACCTTCTCTAACCTTATGTACTCGTACATATAATATATTTAACAGCTGACTGAATTCGCTGGAAGTTAAACGTACGAGTCATTCAAAATCGTAACGCCAACGGTCACAAGTGTTTTTTAAAATTTTGAATTTTTGAAGTGATTTAAGTGAAATGGCACGTAAGTACGAACGTTTTACGACGTAGGTCCAGTTGTAACAGGTTACCAATACCCTCCCACCGAAAATCTGCTGGTTTCCCGATGAAAATGATCCTGGGATGATATCAGGTGACAACCTGTAGCGGTTACGTAGATCTGGATCTTACTCCACTTTATGTGACCGCGCCGGTCCTACAAAGCTAGAGGTTCCTCTTCCTAGCACTTTTACCAGCATGGTTTCTTGTCCACAGGAGCTAAACGTTGTCCTTTTTCTTTTAGCGGTGCAGAGAGGTGTGAAACCGCTGTGCATCTATGTGGGTACGAGTTCTAATTCGTCGATGTTAGGGTCCGTAAGATCTAGGGACAAGAACATAGCTACTGCGATAGGGTTTTCCCACAGCGATATAAGGAGCGATATAAGGGTAAGATCAGTGGGCGCAGCTGCGCATTGAAACAGATGACCCACATCATAGGGAGTACCATTGCAATTGGGACAGACGTTTTGAATGTCCTGGTTTATGCGAGAAACGTACAATTTAGGCGTAAAGAAAAACCCGAAGGGAATTGCGCTAAACTCACTCTGGTGGATCGCGGGAGCCTAATCTCCTCAGGCGATATAGGTGGTAAGGGCACTGAAATGACTCTATTCGGACCTAATTTCCCTATTGACCGATTCACAACGGTTGTGTGAATATCTGCGATGGCCGCATGGTACGCTGTATCATCAAAACTATCAAGAGGTACTCGTTTGTATCTCTGCACTTCTCTCTCTAGAGAGATCTAGATCTCTGAGTCCACTTTAGTAGAGTATAGAAGATTAATCCTAAGTAACAACTTTACCCATATAATACTACATAGAATATTCTCTTCCAACAGTAATAGGGGCACTTTACAGGGTATAAACTCTGAATAATAGTCCAATAATGGCATTTGGCGCCACTTAGGACCTTATTGTAGCACTAAATTATGCTTCGAAAAAGGTCTACATACTGTTCTGTCTTAAGGGATGGATAAACCTCGAGAGTGAAATTTATTCCGCTGCGATTTTCTCAATGAAAATATATACGTACTGTCGTGGAATATATCGCAAACGCTGGGGAATTCCATAAGCTACAATCCGAAAACGGTCCCATTTTTATTCTCGATCATTTTATGTAATATTTTTCGTCTCCCGCTTCATTGATACTATCCACGATGAAATGAACGGGGAATCGAAAAATAATGCATAAAACGCCCAGCGTTTGCGATATATTCCACGACAGTAAGAATAAATTTTCATTGAGAAAATCGCAGCGGAATAAATTTCACTCTCGAGGTTTATCCATCCCTTAAGATAATAAATAAATTTCACTCAGGGGTATCCATTCCAATATTATATTTTTTCGCTTTTGCAAAAAAAAAAAAAGAGACAAAAAAAATTCCCGCAGCTAACATTGAACCCATGATCAACGTATTGTTAGTCCTACGCGCTGTCCACTCGGCTAACCACCCATTTTCCTAGCAATGCTCGTGACCACTACATGGCAGTGATGTTGTGGATTATATTCCCAAAATTTCCACCTTTCATCCAAGACACACACCTTAAATATCAGATTCCAACCGTTCCGTTCCATTCTTGGCGATACCCGCCACTAGGTGGCGCTAGTGTCGGTAAGAAGAAAAATAAAAATTCTCCCTATGGGAGCGGATAGCAGAACGTTCCATGTATCTGCATCTCGTTTAAAACTGGAAATTTTAATTTACGAGCAAAACGTATCAGCTGTGATGTGTCAATTGTCACATTTGTCACTTTCCGAGAGATGGCGATGGTAACACCAAGTCTGATCCGGATCTATGCGTTTACAGAACACAATAGGAAACGTTTCGGAAAACGCGACACGTTACGCGAACGTTGTGTTTTATAACCTCACCCAACGTTTGACTGATACGAAGTGAAGAAAACGTAGCGGCCACAGCTGAATTTCATATTGCCGGAGAGCTAGATTTGGCCCTTATTTGGCCCTACATCCCTACTACATTGGGGCAAGAATTGAGACTGCATGATCATGATCATAAGACGGTTTTCGCGCGCTGGAAATGCCTGAAAATCCAGTTTTAGACCAAAAACTCATTTTCCCTGGCGAGGTCCATTTTTTTGGCTCAGCGGTGCGTCAACAAGCAAAATTCAAATTGAAATCATTGAGTGACTACATGTATTTTATGATTATGTAATATAACACTGGGGAATAATTTAGCAACTTTTTTCTGTTGACTTTTGGACGGGTTCAATAGTAAAATGGACACGCTGAATCCTGAATCGTTGATGCCTGTTTCTGGCTAACACATCCAGTTTTCTTGATATCTCGATAGCTACTAGAGTTTGGTCTAGTGGGTAGACTATAAAGGATTTGTTTCAAGTGGCAAAACCGTAGATTTCACCCCATCAATGCCACAATGAAAGTAGTAATTTTCGCAAGTAAAAACCCAAGCAACAATTCGTTTGCTTTAAAGAAACACTTCACACTGTAGCAATCATATAGTACCACGAAATTCATTTATCGTGTGACATCGCTTAAAGTAATATTTTGATCCGATAAAACATTCTTAAAGTATTTTCCGGAAAGCTTCTGTCATCATTATAAAATAAGCTTAAAGATGGTGGTATAAAACTTCGATAAAACTGTCTCTAAACGTTAACCTAAAAAGATACTCCTTTAAATACTCCACTCTTGTCTTTATTGGATGATACAGCACACACATGCAATATAGTCTCTCCTAAGTTAACTCACACCCATGCATATATTCTTCTATAGCACAGTCGGTGTCATTTTTATAGTGTGACATTCGTATGGTCATCCAATATATTGTGCACCGTAGTTTTATAGAAGGATGGTCTTTGTGATTTTTTAATGAATTGACGCTTGTGCTCTAAAATACATAATTTCTACATTAGAAATCCTTGAGATCTTGCATGAAAACCACACGTACGCACTCATTGTTATCTTCGAAAGCAATTAGGGTGATCTCTGCGCAAAAATTGACTTTATTTTATTGATAAATGTAGAGATTTAGGGTGCATTGCAGAAGACTCGATAAAGAATTGTCAAGCAACTATCAATTTGTAGTGTTTACGAGCAATGCTGAGTATATGTGAGGTTAGCTGAGTGGTAGCGTGTATCAGATAATCTCCGGTTCTTTTCCTTTGTCTGCCTTTGTGGAATATGTTAACGACAACAACCGTAGATTATTTCTGATCCGCAAAATTGCAATTAGGGGATCAGAATGGCAAACATGTTTGCGGAACATACGCAACTGTCGTCCCACAACCCTGCCCATTTTATAGTTGAAATACATTACACGCGTCAGCAGCAGCATCGGCAGAATTTCATAGTTGACTAATATCACCGCCGTCTATATATTAAGGCCGCAATGTAGACTCGTAAACGTCAAATCCGCAGGTGAAATTGCATTGCATTGTTGTTGCCTCTTATGACATTGTTGTTGTTTGCCCGTGTTCGACGAACAATTCAATACGGATCCATGACGTCATTGTACAGCTGAGTTGCGGCTATGATATATCTAGATGGCGTTGCTAATATGCTGAATGCCAAGTCTTCTGCTCAACATTTTTGTCAGCAATCTAAAATGCATTGAGCTTGACCAACGCCATCTAGATATATCATAGCCGCAACTCAGCTGTACAATGACGTCATGGATCCGTATTGAATTGTTCGTCGAACACGGGCAAACAACAACAATGTCATAAGAGGCAACAACAATGCAATGCAATTTCAACTGCGGATTTGACGTTTACGAGTCTACATTGCGGCCTTAATATATAGACGGCGGTGGCTTGACGTTTCGCGGTGCCGATGCTTCTGCTGACGCGTGTAATGTATTTCAACCATTTATAGCAACGCCGTCTAGATATTAAGGCCGCCATGTAGAATCTTAGACGTCGAAATCAGCTTATAGTTTTAGGTTATGTTCGCCAATGTTGCACTGTTTTGTTTTTGCTTTTTAT
The DNA here is from genome assembly GCA_949715475.1 of Microchrysa polita. Lineage (NCBI taxonomy): Eukaryota > Metazoa > Arthropoda > Insecta > Diptera > Stratiomyidae > Microchrysa > Microchrysa polita. The sequence continues at coordinate 8,056,850 of OX454421.1, forward strand.
TACGTCACCACTTGTTTTTGTTGTTTGTTCGTGTAAATAAAAAATTTAAGAGCTAAACTATGACGGCATTGTCCAGCTGAGTTGCGGCTATGATATATCTAGATGGCGTTGTTTATAGTCGTCAACCTATAACGACGCAATACGGACGGAATCAGCATAATAAACAAACAGTCGACGTTCTGCCGTTGTGTGAGTTCCGAACTATAGTGTAATTTCATCATCTCAAAGTTAGTTTTCTTGACCGCAATTTGTTTTGACTTTGTGATACGTGATTAGTGATAATGCAAACTAACATAAATTCAGTTACTGTGGCCAACTTTGAGGAATTCCGCAAAAGGTTCGGTTTCGAATTGCCGCCGCCGGGTCGATTTTGTAAGGCTTTTTCCCACTAAATTCTTACATTATAGTATCAAGTTCATATTAGTTATTTTTTGCTAACCTTAATGTCCATCTAGATTAGTCGCCTAATGGCTGCGCTCAAAAACTGGCATCGCGTACAGCCATTTGGTTGCTACTTAGCATCTACTTCTACACTAGCAGCCAAATGGAGACAGAAACTGACATAACCAAAATTTCATTTTGGTGATTTTTTTAAATTTAATTAAAAAAATCGGACTCGGCGCGTTTGCATTATTACATGGCCATTCAAGAATTATTCAATTTCACACAAAAGAACGAACAAAAGTTGCAAAATTGTCACTTTGAATTTGACGATCGGTTGGTTGAGTTGCCATATTAGGTGTGTTTTTTTGGTTATCCCGTGCAGGTTTGGGTAACAAAACTTCATATAAAAAAAAATGACAGGTGCGTCAGCTACGGAAACACACCTATTGAATATCAAAACTGGCCGCACACCCAAATGGCGATCTATTTGGATGGAATGACAACAGCCATTTGGTTGCACGTGACGCCATTTGGCGACTAATCTAGATGGACCTTTACCTTTTCTTACAACCGTACAGACGTATTTCTCATCTTACCTCATAAGCATTGGGCCTGTCTACACGGGCAAGAACAAGATGAAAAACCGTTTTTTTAGAAGAGATTCGTGAGGAGCATGGCAAGGAAAAATTCAATTTTCATATAAAAACCGGTTTTGTTCTCGCATATTTGTCCCGTGTAGTTTCACCCTGTTTCACTCATTCGCAAAATACACTCGGAGACAAAATCCGGCTTTCTTTTGTCTCCGAGTGTATTTTGCGAATCCTTATGCTTATACTTTTTTTCTTCCATAATATTCCATAATAAATTATAGCGTTAAGCCCCACAAAAGCAAATCAATGCTATCAAATTGTATTGTAAAACAAATTTCTTTTAGATTACCGGCCTAATCTTTCGATGGACCCCAACACCACCGACTACTATACAGTTAAAGACAACATCGCATACAATCACCGTAAGGAACCGATCTACTCTTTATATATTGGTCGTATTCCGCCAGATGTGAGTTGCAATTATCGTTTCGTTAATTAAAAAAAGAAAAATAATTTATCAAATCGTCTAATTTTAATTCTTAGATGACTGAAAGTGATTTAAGAAATAAATTCGCTGTATTCGGCGATATCAAGTCCATCTTTACTATCAATAACACACATCCTCCAATGGTGAAAAGATACGGATTTGTTCGCTACGAGAATGCCGAATCTGCTTTTGCGTAGGTGTTGGAAAATACATACATACCAAAAACTATAGACTACTAGATCACGCGGATAGCTGTACGAAAATTTTTCGTTCTGCGCATCTACGTCACAATAGACCTATAGTATATGGGTAGTATACGATAATTGTTAAGTTCACGAAAAAATTTGTAAAGAAAAGTGTAATTGCTGTTTATACGGCCGCAAATTTTGTATATTCTGGAGGTGACGAGTTGTTAAGTTAAATGCCTAACGGAAACCCCGGAAAAATGATTGTTCAGCCGTAATACAAATGATTTTGTCGCATGGATTTTTTTCGATTTTGTAGAAAAAAAAAAAACAAATTAAACAAAAAGAGCCCTCGCAAGAAAGGTTCCTTTATCCCTTGTTATACAGGGTGTCGAGAAAGTATCGGATAAACACAGTAGAAATTTTTCCTCATGTTTTCTGGTAACATTATGCAAATATTGCCAAAATGCGCTAATTTTTAAAATAATCTTACAAGCACCTACCTCACTTTGGTGTGCGTTCCGTACACCTTTTATTGGAAACAACATGGGAAATAAATTTCTTGTGCGTTTGTTCGGCTGTTTGCGGACACCCTTTGTATAAGATTAATTTTAAAGAAAAAAACATTCTTATATGTATCTGTTATACAGGATGTCCGGAAACTTCCGCATAAACGCCCCGGATTGTGATTCCTCATGTAATTTCCAGCAAAAAAGTTGTGAGGAATATACCCCCAATTCTTAACCCTTTCGCTGCTTTTACATATTTCTTTGTTATTGCTTTTGAATCATTTAACGGGGACAGAGTGCTGAATGCAAAAAACATATTGGTCCACCCTCTCAAATGAATTGCTATTTTAAATTTATAATCTAAAATAATGGATTATGACGTAATTTTATGCAGTTTTCATACCTTTTTGTAGGTGCTTTCTTCTTTATTTAGTTTCCTGATTTAAAAAAAAAACATTGTCGCTCGAAAGAACAATTTTTTAACCTTAATATTACAATGAATATGGGTAGATTGGTCAATATCCTTTTAAAATAGTATAGTACAATTGGCTCAAAAAAGACCCAAACCCAAACATTCAAAACAAAAAGAAATTTTTGATGCCAAATTGTTCAATACACTGCCAAGTAAACACAGTAAAAAGTTACACTAAATTGCGTCATGGGTTAAGGGGAAAAAGGGCGGCAAAGGCGTAAAAATTCAGGCTTTTTTGCAAATATCTGGAAAACTGTGAGTCTGACCGCAAAACGTCTTGAGTACGAAATTAAGTACATATCTAAAATTATCGCACTATGAGTGTATACCATATACCCATGTACAGACCTAAAATGCGCGTAAAACCGAAAATATTCAATTTCATTTTTCCAAGGGGGAAAGGGGTAGATGGGTCGAATTCGCATACATATTTCATCTAAAGGCATCCAGCAGCTATTATTTGCTATAAATTTGAAGTTTTTCGCGACATTCTATCAAAAGATATGACGGAATATTGCTTTGTAGGGGATGTAGGGGTAGGGGTAGTCAGACCTTCTCCACTTTCCACAACGTCAATCATATGTCACAATTAGGCATTGATGAAAATTTCAGGTCGCAAGCGATATTCTGTCGAAAAATAATTAATTCGGCAGAATTAAACTATTCCAGAGGTATCATTTGTATGGGAGGTAGGGGACCGATTAGGCCCATTTTCAATACCATCCAAGCTTTTACCAAAACAATCGTCTGGTCAAAATTTAAAAACGCTAACTTCATTATTTCGGGAGTTATCGTGCGAACTGACAGACACACGGACGGACAGACATACGGACATGGCTTATTCGAATCAGGGACTGACCCTGATCATTTATTTATATACTTTGTCATACCTCCGGTGGCTCCTTTGAGGTGTTGCATAAATCGTCTTAACAAAAACAATATACCCTATAGCCTATACGATCTTATGAGTATAGGGTATAAAAATATTTATCCTTTAGAACGTCATTATAACAGCTAATTGTAGTCTTCTTCACGTATGTTCAAAAGTTTGTACGTAATGTAATTTTTTGGTGTTGAGCATAATTGGGCTTGGACTAGGCACCACACCAAATTTGATCTGCCTGGCTCAATTTAAAAAGAAGCTACAGGGATGCCTGTTTTAAAAATTGTAGGAGGAGTGAGGGGAGTGTCAATGGTCGGAGCCATTCAACTTTTGGTTCAAATCATATGCATTTTGTTAGCAATATGTGGACAAAATTTAATGACTCTAGGTCTAACAAGAGTTACAGTGCGAAATGTAACACTCAAATGTAAATACACTATTATACTTTTGGGTTTAGCGTATAATTTTCTGAGGAAATGTATAGAGTTTTCTATATCATTACAAAGGTAATTTTATGTATTTCATTTCGTACTTAAGACGTTTTGCGGCCAGACACACAGTTTTCGAGATATTTGCAAAAAAAACTGCATTTTCACCCCTTTGCGTATAAATCAGAATTTTGTATCTTTGGTCTAGTGTGACGTCACAGCACAATAGCCGGGTGTCAAATTCGTATCGGATGGAATAACATTCCTGCGCAATGCATGATCTAGTAGTCTATCGTTTTTGCATACATACATATGTAATTTTATGATTTTTTGTGTTTGACATGAAACGTTCTCAGCAAACAATTTCTATCGCCCGCGATACGAATTCAATTCGCCTCCTAGAAAACATTTTTCGAATTTCATATCGAATTCGTATTAAAGGCGTCACTCCATTCGGGAAGGAATAGTGACCGATAATAATTCGCCAGAAATTCAGGCGATGCTGAACTAATATGTACATAGAAAAATAATTTTTTTATTTTCGTTTTTTTTTTTCTATTTTATTCTTAACTTTTTTACCTTTCTACGCTTTGCTTCTACTGGGTATTGAACCGGTCACCTATCGTTTCGTAAAAAAAAATTGTTTGCTGGGATTAAATTGTTTTACACATTGCAGTCACCGTGAATTTTCATACAAATTGTATGACTCGACATCTGGCATGATGGTCTCCATCCACGATTAATACTCTTACTGATTAGCGATATACCGATAACTTATCCTTTTCGAGAAGGCGTATTGCGTGAACGGCGAAACCAAATTGCATGAATGAGTGAGAGCTGCCCATGCCTATCCACTAGGTAAGGTAGGAGTTGCATATTTCTTCCAAAACTAAAAGAACAGTCCGCGCCACAAATCGAGGTTAATAAACAGGTCTGGCAGGACTCGCGACATTTCGGACTATCGTGCCACATTGATGACGATGACGATCTGCCAATTTGTATGAAGAAATCTCGGTGACTTGGCCTGATGACTGTATTGGGTGAATCCTCCATTCCATATACACTCAAAAAAACAAATACATATCCCTGCAAGAAAGGTACTGGTTAAATAGCCGGCTAATGCCTGGTTAGCCTTTTGGTTAAAATCAACGGTGAGTGCACATACAGCGTCGGGAAAAAATTCACCTATATACTTCACACAGTACTCATCCCTGCAAGAAACGTACTGGTTAAATTACTACTTGTTACCCAGTCAGACTTTAAGGTAAACCACTAGTTAGCGTGCAAAGGCCATCGGGAAAAAACTCACCTATTTACTTCACACCGCATCCATACATGTGACTTCCCCTACTAAATTTCCCTCGTATTATGTATGTCAAATTGATGGTAAATAGTCCGTAATTATAAGTTTATACAATGATTAAATAAACTGATATGGATCCGGTATTTATCGGCTATTCATTGGGTAAAATAACCGAAAATTATAGATTTCCTACGTTGAATTTATTCAAATAATACTTGGAATTCTTGGTAAAACATCTAGGAAGTAGACTCGGTATAATCGAGGTCTGATACTGGTAATTTCCCCTTTACTGTGTGGTTAAAATACCGCGTTCTGTCAAAATGCTTAATTTTTTTGTAGATTTCACTTATAAAATGCACTTCAAACATGTCAATTATGCAAATATTTGAAGTGCATTTTATAAGTAAATCGTCATTGCTGTTCCAAGAAGATCATTTTAACTTTTCTAATTTTGAAACAAATTTAGGAAAATGTAAAATACTTCGCATATTATTACTCCGCCAGACTGCTTGCGAGAATGCTGCATATTGCATTTCACAATACTTTACCTTGTCTGGGGATAAAAATATGGTATTTTGCCGGTATCGATACATCGAAATTGACTATATGCAGAAAATTGCCCGTCTGAAACACCAATTTCCCTGCTTGGGGAAACTGAAAGTATGTAAACAATTTGGTTGTGTGTGTTTTCTCCGACAAAACCTTATATGTGGTTGTAGTTTCGGTTAGCGATTTCTTGCAGGGATACGTGTGACTTCCCCTCACAATCCAATATTGTCAAATTCACAAGACTTTCACTGGTTATTCGACACATAATATCTGGCATTATTTGGGTAAAATGCATGGTGAATATCCTATGCAAACCGGGTATTATTTGGATAAAGTTCGTGGCAAATACCCTACGAAAACTGGTTAATCTTTCCACTTCAATAACCAATAATACGTGGGTAAAATGCATGCAGAATACCCTATAAATACTGAGTAATCCATTAGTCTTTCGATGATTTTACTTATAAAATGCATTTCAAACATGTGCATTTTGCAAATATTTGAAGTGCATTTTAAATGCCAACATAATTCAAGTTGGTTGAACGATTTTATTGAAATTGTACCTATAATGTAAATTGTAAATAAAATTAGGAAACTTTCGAAAAAATTAGCTGCCAGAAAATGACTCAGCCCAACTGCTGGCGAGAATGGTGGATATTGAGTTTCACAATATTCCACTATAAGCACTCGCATGACTAGGGATTCTGCAGGTATTGATACCCCCAAATTAACTATGTGCTGATAATTGCCCGTATGGAGCACCAGTTTCCCTCCTTGGGGAAACAAATATGTAAAATATTTGCTTGTGTGCGTTTTCTCAGACAAAACTTTGAATGTGGTTGTAGTTTCGGTTAGCGATTTCTTGCAGGGATGTACGTATATATCTGTCACAGATATAATAGATGGAGTCATAATATTTATCCATAGCGGATATGTATATTAATTCAAATAAGGCCAACAAAAATATAATGTAGGTAACGTAGATATAATAAAAATATTAGTATAGATATAATTTAGCTTAGCCACCAACAATTTATGCCTGTGAAGAATAGTTTTTAGTTGTGTGGAAAATATTTGTTGCTTCGACAACAAACACTCTATTGTGTGAGCTACTATTAATTTTACGGCCGCCACGGATGATCCTCACCTGGAGGTGGACCTGCTTTTCTAATACACAAGTCCGTACATTACAGTGTATTAGATGTAGTTGCTGACGGTAAGGCGGTAATACAAGCCATCTCAGTTCCATACTACTTACTCAGTACTAATATCGAAATGTTTAATGTGTATGTTCCACCGCACTCTAGTTGCCCTTCTGGCTATCATTTCGATATTGGTCCTCTCCTTTCAGGAGAGCACAGGATCATCCTTGGCGACTTTAATGCGCACCATGAGCTCTGGCATTCGGACCTCAGCAACAATTCACCTTGAGAGAGAGGTTACAAACGGGACCCTGACGATAAAGTTACATACCGAGCCGTCATCGCAGCGATTGACAAAGAAGAAGTGAATCGGTCCATTGCGAGCTTAGGTGTAAATAGAGTCCTCTCAGAGCGCCCACCACCAATCTCGCCTGAGGAGATTAGGCTCCTGAGAGCCACCAGAGTAACACTAGCTCAACTTCGGTCGGGCTTTTATTCACGCCTTAATTCGTACCTTTCTCGCATAAACCCGGACATTCATAACATACATATGTCCAAATTGCGATGGTACTCCTCATGATGTGGGGCATTTGTTTCAATGCCCAGCTGCGCCCACTGATCTTATCCCTATATCGCTGTGGGAAAACCCTATCAGCTATGTTTTTGTCCCTAGACCTCACGGACACAAACATTGACGAACCATAACTCGTACCCACATAGATGCACAGCGGTTTCACACCTTTTTGCACCGCTATAAGAAGAATAAGATAAAGAATATATCCGCTATGGATAAATATTAGATCTCAGTCTATTATATCTGTGATAGATATATTTGTTTTTTGAGTGTACAGATACACAGTAAGGAGGCGTGTACCCACCCTCTACGTTAAGTTAAAGAAAAAGATTCGACTTTGATTTGATGAATTTTTTTAAATTTATTTTTATTTAATCTTTTTTTCAGTGCTTTGGTGGATAGAGCAAAATTTGATTTTAAAAATCGACCAATGTTCTTCTTGCCAGCCGATCGTCAGCCTTAAAATGTGCCATATTCTACATCGGGCAAACAGAAAACACGACGCGAATTAGAAAACAAAAAAATGTTTCCTACTATTTGGTTATCACAATAATTTGCCTTAATTTTGAAATATTTTTGTTTATACTGAATTTGCATGTTTTGATTTTGTAATTATACCATGTTGAACGTATTTTATGTCTAGTTTGTTTTATTAGTTAAGGTGTATCCATTCTGACTCCAATTTGGTAGACTGCAGTGCAGTCAAATTGCCACTTTCTCGTCACTAACTCATTTCGATCAGTCACATTCTCACGAACTCGGAAAATTTAACAAGGAAGTATGCGGTGATGCTAAAATTTTCATTAATTTTATGCGAAAAAAAAATGCAGAACTACCACAATTTGGTTTTTAAAATACGTTGGCTCCCGGCCAATTCAAAGAAAGACTACCTCTGGCATTTTTCTGCATTATCTGTTTTCGCCACAATTATCTACCAAAGCCAGATACGGCATTTGGTGGCTCAGTGGTAGAGATGACACTCTATCCCTAAGTTGCCACTGTGACCATGGATGTTTGTGTGGCTAAACTAAAATAAAACTACTGAATCGCTCCTACAACAACAACCAGAGGCAGATTGGATGGGCATAGGCTGAAGCATATTTTAAGGGCGATCTTTCAAACTTTATTCAAACCCCTCTGCCACCAAGTGAGTACCACCAAAGGAATTCCATTTCACGACCATTAAAATTTTGACAGTATGTATTTGTATGGATTTCACGTTATATGGCGATGTTAGTATCTACTCTAAAAAAAGATTTAATATTCATTTCGATTTAATGGAGAGGAAACCATTGAAAAAAAAAACAAATGAAATAAATCTCTCTAGTTCCTGTCAACCCCTTGTGGGACATAGGGCATTAACTACGCCTACTCTCCACCTCATTCTGTTTTGCGCCAACGGCGCTAGCTGCGACCATGTAAGATTTAGCGCTTTCGATTCGCTAGTTACCGATCTTCTCCATGTGTTCCTTGGTCGTCCAACACGGGCGTCTTGCTCCGGAATCCTGTGGATTCCAGTTTAGGGCCTTTTTTGCAACGTTATTGGGCCCTCTTCGGAAGGTATGACCTAGCCATTGGCACTTAAGTCTTTTGATCGAAGTGCCTATCCTTTCTCCGATCTCCGGCCAACGAATATGTAGGATGCGCCGTAGACACTGATTTACAAAAGTTCGCAACTTATCAGTAATCTCTTAAGTCACCTTCCAGGTTGAACAGCCATATAGCAGCACGGATTTCACATTGGAATTGAAGACTCGTAGTTTGGCGCGTTTGGAAACATTGTTGTTTAGCCGGAAAGGAGTCAAATTGAAGAAAGCCGCCCTAGCCTTGTTTACCCGAGATTTTACATCAGCATCCGCGCCACCATCTGCTGTAACTACGCTCCCGAGATGGCAAAATTCGTCAACTTTTTCGACTGCCTGTCCCGAAATACAAATTCCGCTTTGACTCCCCCCCCCTGGATATGTGCTCAAGAACTTAGTCTTGTCAGCATTGATTTTCAGCCCCGCATTACGACTTGCGCAATTTAGAGCTTCTGTCATTTGAGCGACATCATCCGTATTAGTTGATAGAAGGCAAATGTCGTCAGCGTACTCAAGATGTTGAAGGTGATCAAACAGTTTCCATCTGATACCGTTGTTACGATGTAATTGAACTGCGGAGTCGAGTACATCACTAATGGCAATAAGGAAGAGAACAGGTTGCAAAATACAGCCTGGTCTTACTCCACTGTGCACCTCAAAGGGATCTGAAAGCTTGCCCTTATGCAGAACGTGACAATGTACTCCACTGTAGGATTCCTTAATGATGAAGATTATCTTATCTGGAATATTTCGTCTTCGTAAGGCATCCCAGATGAACTGATGCTCAACACTATCGAAGGATTTTTCAAAGTCGATGAACATGAGATGTAATGGGGATCTCCACTCCGCGGATTGCTCGATGATAATACGGAGGGTGTTAATGTGGTCGCTACAGGAAAACCCTTCGCGAAAGCCAGCCTGTTCCTCGCTCAATTTGCCATCGACTTTTTCCTTGATTCGTCCTAAAACAATCTTAGCTATAAACTTGGAAATAGCACGAAGTAGACAAATCCCACGCCAATTATTACAATTCTTCAGGTCACCTATCTTCGGAATCTTAATACATCATTAGGCCCCTTTTCCACTCTTTTCAGTTTCAGTTTCTGAACACTCTTGGATTAAGGGAAGAAGAATAACCGCTGTAGCGTTAATATCCGCTTTTAAAGATTCAGTCGGAATTCCATCAATCCCCGGGGCTTTACCGGCGTCCATTGATTTGATAGCGTCTGTGAGCTACTTTTTGGATGGTGGACCGGAACTAATGCTGTCTATTTGAGGGACGTCTTCTGCTGGCAACGAAGATACACTTGCAGGCCCGAAAGTGTTATTCAGGACCTCTAAAAAGTGTTCTCCCCACCTTTGCATCTGTTGTTCTTCGGTAACGAGCAGAACACCTTAATTATCTTTCACGGGATGTTCCTTTAGTAAAGATTTGCCAGTTAATGGCTTTATAAGTTTGAAGAGTGTTCCACTGTCACCGCGGAGAGCCGCATCCTCTGCCTCCTTCGCAAGTGCGTTGATATTGTTACGCTTATTACACTCCTTTAAACGCCTTTTTGGAGCGAACGGTATTCAGCTCTGTATCTTTCCTTAGCTGAATCGTCAGAAGCTGAGCTAGTTAATCTGCTCCTTAACTCTCTTGCCTGCTGAGATAAGAGACCAAGTGGAGTCGCTAATAAATGGTCTCCTACCGATCCAATCTTCCTACAATTTCTTCGCCACACGAAATAAATTAATCCTTAGCGACTTTCCATCTATCTTCAATTGTCGGATTCTCATTTGGTGGTAGTGTATTAGCTTTTTCGCGCAAAGCGGTGAAGAACGCAGGCTTAGCTGAGGAAAGTTTGAGCTTCTGCACATTATATCGAGGGCAAATATTTGCACGCTTGGGACGCTGGATTGCTGCCGTTCGTAAGCGCGTTTTTGCGATGACAAGATGGTGGACACTGCCAATATCAGCACCACGTTTCGCCCTAACGTCCAGGACACAGTTGCTCCACGTTTTGGAAACAGAAATATGGTCTATCTGGTTCTCAGTTCTGCCATTTTAAGAGGTCCACGTTGATAAGTGACAATCTTTGTGTTTAAACAGAGTTCCACCAATGACGAGCTGACGAGAGTTACAAAACTCAGTAAACATCTCGCCATTCTGGTTTCCGTCGCCTAACTCATGATTTCCCATAAGGCGTTCCAATCCTTGGTTATCTGTCCCGACTTTAGCGTTGAGATCTCCCATTATGATTTTAATGTCACCTCTAGGAGCCCAATCAAAGGTGTCGCCAAGTCGTTGGTAGAAGACTTCCTTATCAGCTTGATCAGCTGGTTCGGTTGGCGCGTAACACTGAATTATCGTGATATTTCGTACTTTGGATTTGAATCGTGCGATGATAATACGGTCGGAAACTGGTTTCCAATCGATAAGGGATCGATATGTGCATTCCTTGTTAAGAGGATTCCGACGCCTGCCTCCCGAGGAGCATTTTGGTCATCATTTTGAGAGTACAATAAAACAGTATAAGAGCTTGTTACGCCTTTTTCCTGTTCGCCACCTTGTAGCTACCGTAGTAGTTTTTAATTGGGGCTCTCGCGGCGGGACTCTATAACCGGTAGGTCTCAGCGAGACGGGCGTGGGCGCCACACGTTTCAAAACGTCCCTGTTCGACGGACCCGAAACGTGAAGTGGTCCGCCGATTCGCCGAAGCCCCAATCCAACACTCCGACTTCCACACACCTAGCACAACAACGATCGCGGGAGAGGCACCGTACGCTAACCCACCGCACTTCACAACAGTTATAAGACACAAGAAATTCAAACGTTATAATTTTATTAACCAACTAATTACCGGCCGGCGCATCCACCACTCTGTTGCCCCCGACGACGACTCCTTGCGGCGGCACTGACTGTACCACGATGACAATGACGACGACTCGACCCGCCCTTACACGGGCTTGCTACCAACTGCGACTTGTACCACGATGACGACGACTTGACTCGCCCTTGCGCGGGCTTGCTACCACAGCGTGCAACTTGTACCACGATGACTCGACTCGACTCGCCCTTGTGCGGGCTTGCTACCACAACGTGCCACTTGTACCACGATGACGACGACTCGACCCGCCCTTACACGGGCTTGCTACCAACTGCGACTTGTACCACGATGACGACGACTTGACTCGCCCTTGCGCGGGCTTGCTACCACAGCGTGCAACTTGTACCACGATGACTCGACTCGACTCGCCCTTGTGCGGGCTTGCTACCACAACGTGCCACTTGTACCACGATGACGACGACTTGACTCGCCCTTGCGCGGGCTTGCTACCACAATGTGCCACTTGTACCACGATGACGATGACTTGACTCGCCCTTGCGCGGGCTTGCTACCACAATGTGCCACTTGTACCACGATGACGACGACTTGACTCGCCCTTGCGCGGGCTTGCTACCACAATGTACCACTTGTACCACGATGACGACGACTTGACTCGCCCTTGCGCGGGCTTGCTACCACTATATGCCACTTGTACCACGATGACGATGACTTGACTCGCCCTTGCGCGGGCTTGCTACCACAATGTGCCACTTGTACCACGATGACGATGACTTGACTCGCCCTTGCGCGGGCTTGCTACCACTATATGCCACTTGTACCACGATGACTTGACTCGCCCTTGCGCGGGCTTGCTACCACAATGTGCCACTTGTACCACGATGACGATGACTTGACTCGCCCTTGCGCGGGCTTGCTACCACAAGGTGCCACTTGTACCACGATGACGACGACTTGACTCGCCCTTGCGCGGGCTTGCTACCACAATGTGCCACTTGTACCACGATGACGACGACTTGACTCGCCCTTGCGCGGGCTTGCTACCACTATATGCCACTTGTACCACGATGACGATGACTTGACTCGCCCTTGCGCGGGCTTGCTACCACAATGTGCCACTTGTACCACGATGACGATGACTTGACTCGCCCTTGCGCGGGCTTGCTACCACAAGGTGCCACTTGTACCACGATGACGACGACTTGACTCGCCCTTGCGCGGGCTTGCTACCACAATGTGCCACTTGTACCACGATGACGACGACTTGACTCGCCCTTGCGCGGGCTTGCTACCACAACGTGCCACTTGTACCACGATGACGATGACTTGACTCGCCCTTGCGCGGGCTTGCTACCACAGCGTGCAACTTGTACCACGATGACTCGACTCGACTCGCCCTTGTGCGGGCTTGCTACCACAACGTGCCACTTGTACCACGATGACGACGACTTGACTCGCCCTTGCGCGGGCTTGCTACCACAATGTGCCACTTGTACCACGATGACGATGACTTGACTCGCCCTTGCGCGGGCTTGCTACCACAATGTGCCACTTGTACCACGATGACGACGACTTGACTCGCCCTTGCGCGGGCTTGCTACCACAATGTACCACTTGTACCACGATGACGACGACTTGACTCGCCCTTGCGCGGGCTTGCTACCACTATATGCCACTTGTACCACGATGACGATGACTTGACTCGCCCTTGCGCGGGCTTGCTACCACAATGTGCCACTTGTACCACGATGACGATGACTTGACTCGCCCTTGCGCGGGCTTGCTACCACTATATGCCACTTGTACCACGATGACTTGACTCGCCCTTGCGCGGGCTTGCTACCACAATGTGCCACTTGTACCACGATGACGATGACTTGACTCGCCCTTGCGCGGGCTTGCTACCACAAGGTGCCACTTGTACCACGATGACGACGACTTGACTCGCCCTTGCGCGGGCTTGCTACCACAATGTGCCACTTGTACCACGATGACGACGACTTGACTCGCCCTTGCGCGGGCTTGCTACCACTATATGCCACTTGTACCACGATGACGATGACTTGACTCGCCCTTGCGCGGGCTTGCTACCACAATGTGCCACTTGTACCACGATGACGATGACTTGACTCGCCCTTGCGCGGGCTTGCTACCACAATGTGCCACTTGTACCACGATGACGATGACTTGACTCGCCCTTGCGCGGGCTTGCTACCACAACGTGCCACTTGTACCACGATGACGATGACTTGACTCGCCCTTGCGCGGGCTTGCTACCACAGCGTGCAACTTGTACCACGATGACTCGACTCGACTCGCCCTTGTGCGGGCTTGCTACCACAACGTGCCACTTGTACCACGATGACGACGACTTGACTCGCCCTTGCGCGGGCTTGCTACCACAATGTGCCACTTGTACCACGACGACGATGACTTGACTCGCCCTTGCGCGGGCTTGCTACCACAATGTGCCACTTGTACCACGATGACGACGACTTGACTCGCCCTTGCGCGGGCTTGCTACCACAATGTACCACTTGTACCACGATGACGACGACTTGACTCGCCCTTGCGCGGGCTTGCTACCACTATATGCCACTTGTACCACGATGACGATGACTTGACTCGCCCTTGCGCGGGCTTGCTACCACAATGTGCCACTTGTACCACGATGACGATGACTTGACTCGCCCTTGCGCGGGCTTGCTACCACTATATGCCACTTGTACCACGATGACTTGACTCGCCCTTGCGCGGGCTTGCTACCACAATGTGCCACTTGTACCACGATGACGATGACTTGACTCGCCCTTGCGCGGGCTTGCTACCACAAGGTGCCACTTGTACCACGATGACGACGACTTGACTCGCCCTTGCGCGGGCTTGCTACCACAATGTGCCACTTGTACCACGATGACGACGACTTGACTCGCCCTTGCGCGGGCTTGCTACCACTATATGCCACTTGTACCACGATGACGATGACTTGACTCGCCCTTGCGCGGGCTTGCTACCACAATGTGCCACTTGTACCACGATGACGATGACTTGACTCGCCCTTGCGCGGGCTTGCTACCACAAGGTGCCACTTGTACCACGATGACGACGACTTGACTCGCCCTTGCGCGGGCTTGCTACCACAATGTGCCACTTGTACCACGATGACGACGACTTGACTCGCCCTTGCGCGGGCTTGCTACCACAACGTGCCACTTGTACCACGATGACGATGACTTGACTCGCCCTTGCGCGGGCTTGCTACCACAGCGTGCAACTTGTACCACGATGACTCGACTCGCCCTTGCGCGGGCTTGCTACCACAACGTGCAACCTGTCTTAAGATGACGAGACTCACCCTTGCTACCACAGCGTGCAACTTGTACCACGATGCACGAGTGCAGTGAAATCAAGCTAAACAATAACTCTGTAAGTTATTTAGGCGTAAAAATCGACCAACATCTTAAATGGGCAAATCACATTGAATATATAAACGTTAAACTTAGAAAATATATTAACCTTTTTTATTTATTACGTGGAATTCTTACGATACAGCAAATGAAATGTATTTATTTTGCATATGTTCAATCGGTCATTCAATATTGCATTGTCGTTTGGGGAGGGACGTTCGATGTTCATCTCGGGAATCTAAAGGTAACACAAAAACATATCCTCAAACTTATTTTTAATCTACCGCGCTTGTATCCATCAAACAATTTATTTATCAAAGCCAGAGTATTGGGAGTAAAGCGACTATACTTGAAATCAGCGCTATGCCAAACATATAAAAAAGGTACGCGCGTCCCGACAAACCAACCACGGACTACTAGATACAACCAGTGCAGAATGATAGTCCCTTTTTGCTTTAAGACACAAACGCAAAAGTATTTATATTTTATTGGACCTAGATCTTTCAATGAATTACCACATGAAATTAGACACAGTCCCACTTTAGCAACATTTAAATTACGAATAAAATTTTGGCTTTTAGACATAACAAATGCAGAATTCTCAAACCGGTTTTCCTTTTTAATTTAAAATGTATTATACTTTCAACTACTTCTAATGTTGTATTACTAAATTCTCAATCTTAGGGATAAAAACAAACCACATAAATATTTTCTTATTTTCTATTTATATATATATTTTTTTATTTTTATATTGTAATTTTATATATTTTATCATAGATTTTCATTCATTTAAATTTTTTATATTTTAATTTTCTTCTTCCCATATTCATAAAACTGAATTTACTTCAAATGATCATGATGTAATAATTAAAATTTAATACAAATAATAACAAATGTAGCGAAATATCTGAATTTTGACAGAGTAAAAAATTATAACTACAAAATCTCCTTACACAAGCTGATGCTTTTTAGGAGACAGTCTTAAGCACAGAGAAATAACAAAATGTAATATTTAAAATATGTAATCTTATATTGTGAAATAAATTCTTATACTACTATGACTCGACTCGACTCGCCCTTGCGCGGGCTCGCTACCACGTGCAACCTGCTGTACCACGATGACGACGACTTGCCTCGCCCTTGCGCGGCTTGCTACCACGTGCAACCTGCTGTACCACGATGACGACGACTTGACTCGCCCTTGCGCGGACTCGCTACCACGTGCAACCTGCTGTACCACGATGACGACGACTTGACTCACCCTTGCACGGGCTCGCTACCACGTGCAACCTGCTGTACCACGATGACGATAACGACTCGACTCACCCTTGCACGGGCTGTACCACGGTGACGACGACTCGACCTTTGCACGGCTTGCTACCACGTGCAACCTGCTGTACCACGATGACGATTACGACTCGACTCACCCTTGCACGGGCTGTACCACGGTGACGACGACTCGACCTTTGCACGACTTGCTACCACGTGCAACCTGCTGTACCACGATGACGATTACGACTCGCACTTACGCCTTACCTGCGAACTGGGACGAAGCAAAAAGAAAAGAGGCCCGGCTCGCGTTGACACTCGCTTTTATAGTCATCGGACGCCATCATACAGCCTATCGGCAAGTATCGGAACTGAATTTTAGTTAAATTAGTGATCGTTGTCGCTGCTGTCACTAGATATTTGGTTTTTGTATCCGCTATATCGGTCAGCTGATGATGTGATGGTGTATGTATTTAGATTTCGGGCAGTGGCAGGATGGATGCGCGTTATAACAATAATTCAATCTTCTAATATAATAGTCAATAAATGCAATTATAAAATATTTAATTAGCCTATAGCGTGGTGGGTTGGGTAACAAGCTTGGTGATAAAGTCGCTCCTGATCCGAGCCATCTTGTTTCGCTCAGTCCTAATATAGCAATGTTATACGCGGCCATTTCCCGTTCGACTTCAATGAGTCTCATGTTATTGCACTCGCCCCACATCGTTCGAACGTTCCAAAACCCAATCGTAGTCCGTTGTTTATAGCCAAAAGACGTTGCCGGTGAATCAGTCCAAGGTGTCCGAGTCTCGTTTAATGGTTCGAGTGAGTGTTGGGAAGCCCATAGGGGAGTTTTATTCTCTCCTGTTCCTTTAGTCACCTTTTACGAACCGGCGGGAAAAGCGGAAGCACTATTCTAGACCCATGCCAAAAAGCCTACTCGGATAATGCGGGAGAGTAAAGTCCCGTGGAGATTCGTAGGAATTGGTTAGCACCGTTCAGCCTCCTGCATAGCTAAGGGTCCGCAGTTTCGCCAAAACTGAAAAAAAAATATAGCAATCGAACAAAGTCTTTCAACCTATAACTTTCCTCCCACGGGGTGTTTTAAAGATTATGAAGTTTTAAAGTTTTTGCGAGGCATTAGGCGAATAATATACATATATTCACATATGGCAAAAAAAAAATAAGTACACCCATATAAATTATTTTTAGCCAAGTAAGTAAATAAAATTGTTTATTCATATTTTGTTACTTAATGGGAGAGGAATTAAATAGTATGTATATCAATCATTTTAACTAATTAAAAGCTTTAATTTTCCTTGAAAAATATAAGACGACTAAAAAGCTTGGACAAAATAATAAGTGCATTTAAACTAATTTAATTAAAACTAGTTTTAATCTATAAATATTATGATTCCATTCGACAAGAATTTGACTACTTTTTTATTTCTTCTTTTCCTATTCTTTAATTTCTCTCTCTCTCCGGTTCCTTTTAACCCCCAGTGGGGCATAGGGCATTGACTACGCCTCTTCTCCACCTCTGCCTATTAGCAGCCATCGGCGCCTTTAGCTGATCCCACGATTTGCCTATAGATTTTCCCTCCGCCTCAACAGTGTATTTTTGGGTCGTCCCACACGACGGCTAGCATTGGTTCCCTGAGGATTCCAATCTGCCTGTTTTGCAATGTTTTTTGGCTCTTTTCGAAGTCTGTGACCTATCCACTGCCACTTTCGCCTTTTGATGTCGATGCCTATCCTATTTTGGCGAGTAATTTTGAGGAGGTCGTCGTTAGATATTACCTCATACCAGCGAATTCGTAGGATGCATTGTAGGCACTGATTCACGAAAGTTTGCAGTTTGGTGGTAACGTTACTGGTCACCTTCCACGTGGAACACCCATATAAAAGCACAGATTTTAATTGCTTTCGAAGATCCGGAGTTTGGTATTTCTGGAGATGTTGTGGTTTTGCCAAAGAGGGGTTAAACTAAAAAATACTGCTCGGGCTTTATTTATGCGCGACTCTACATCGTTATCAGCTCCACCATCCGCTGTCACTACGCTTCCAAGGTAAGTAAAGTTCTCGACTTTTTCTATCGGTTGTCCGAAGATAGAAATGGTGTTTTGCCCTCCTGATGACAAGCTCATGTATTTAGTCTTATCGGCATTAATTTTTAAGGCAGCACTTCGACTTTCACGATGCAAAGCATCCGTCATTTGAGCCAGATGATCTGGTGTGTTTAAGAGAAGGCAAATGTCTTCGGCGTAGTCCAGGTACATGTCGAATAATTTCCACCTGATACCCTTACTTTTATGGTCGCGTAGAGAATCGCAGATTACGTCGTTGATGGTAGTAAGGAACAGCATTGGTGATAAAATACAGTCTTGTCTGACTCCATTATTCACCTCAAAAGGACTGGACAGTTCACCCTTGTGCAAGACATGACATTAGGCTCCATTATAGGACTCCTTTATGATGGAAATAAATTTCTCTGGTATGCCTCTCCTACGTAAGATAAGCCCGGTCAACGCTGTCGAAACGCCTTCTCGAAGTCAATGAATAATAGATGTAACGGGGATCTCCATTCAGCGGATTGTTCAATTATGATTCGGAGGGTGTTGATATGGTCGCTACATGAAAAACCCTCACCCTCATTGATCAAAGTGCGGTCAATCGTTTTCTTAATCCAGTCCAAGATTATTTTTTATTTTCAATACTTCATGCGCTAATGCCAAGAGAACTTTTTTTTTCGCAATAGAGACCCTTGTATGGAATTGAAAACTTATTTCCTCTTATTTGCACCAGGATTAAGGGTATCGATTTGACCTGCTTTCATGATTCCTAGTTCTTGATAAATTTTAATTTTAAAATAGAGAGCGAAATTATAGCACGTTCCTAATTATGTTTAAAATTTATGCAATTTATAGTACTATTCATCACTATATGTTGAAGTAAAAAGTTTTTTGAATAACAATTGGGAGAGGCAGAATGCAAAAAAAAAATCTTCTTCTTCCTTGCCTCGTTCTTTATACCGCTCCATGGTTTCGCGTTGCTCGACCTGCGGTGTAGGCACATCGCCCGTTTTGGCGGTAATATCTCAGCATATTTCTACAGGCAGCTCTATCTTGGATCATGTCATCAGAATGCAAAAAAAAAATTTCGAATTTTTCTTAAACAATATCAGAAGAACCGTTAGGATTTTTGCATATATGTACCTATGGACATATAAATAGGATATTTAGAAAGCTTTAATGACTACTTACAACTTTTTTCTCTGCGACTCACCGTTTTCGAGATATAGCCCAAAACACCAAAAAATGTTAAAAATTACACCTTTAACCCCCCTCCCCGTGTTAGCTCACCTCTCAGCTCCGGGTAAAATTAGTAGCTTTACATCCTAACTACTCCTAACAAAACACCGAAGAAAAAAGTCGTCACCCCCTTCGATATTCTCTACACCCCCTTTTTATGCATTCATTGATTGGAATATTAGTCCGGTATAAACACCCTATAGAAAAGGTGCTATCTCCAAAAATGTTTTAAAATAGTTTATTTTAGAGACGATATATAAGCGCTCATTGAGTGAGGAAATGTGTCATAGTTGAAATACATTACACGCGTCAGCAGCAGCATCGGCAGAATTTCATAGCTGACAAATATGCTGAATGCCAAGTCTTCTGCTCAACATTTTTGTCAGCAATGTAAAATGCATTCGGCTTGACGTTTCGCGATGACGATGCTTCTGCTGACGCGTGAAATGTATTTCAACCATCATGCCTGATTTCAAAGAATTCTTTAGAAAAAAACTTGATATTCCAAAAAATCACAAAGTACAGTACAAGTTCTATAAAACTACAGTGAACAATTTATCGGATGACAATACGAATGTCATACTATGAACACAAGCAATTTTCTGCTATAGAAGAATATTGCTGGCGTAAGTTAACTTAAGAGAGAAACTATTGCATGTATGTGTTATGTTATCTCATAAACACTATACAGGGTGTCCCACGACTCTTGGTACATACGATAATGGGTGATAGTACAGCTCATTTGGGTACAATTAATGTTCTACATGACCCCTCTATCTTTAACCGTTATAAAGTTATAGCATTTTTTGTTAATAGTGTTAGAAACTTCGACTTGCCGAGCAAAATCACTATTTGCCACACTCCCGAATATTTAATCCGAGGTTTGACTTTACTTTCTGAAACTCCACAAAATTCTACATAAAAAACTGTTTTGCCAATTAAATAATTTAAAACCCTACCCAGATACAACCATTCAAACTTTTAAGAAATTCGGAAATTGATTTTTCATTGAAAATTTAAATTGTAAAATCGTAACGGTACTTTGAGCTGACAAATGTGCAAAGTTGATAAAAGTTGCCTCATAATGTTGGCTTTTGAACGACATATAAAAATTAGGGTCTTAGGATTTGAAAAATTGCATGTCTTACGTGTTAAAGAGAAAAAAACGTGGTTCCAAGAGAAAACCAAAGTAAACGTTTCCACAATTTTTATACGAGTTTTATTTAGTAAACAAGATTTTTTTTTAGTAAAAAACGAAAAAAAAACACGATACCGAGGTTTCACTCTTAATTTCACTCTTCTCGGGCTAATACATTTTTCCGGTGTACTTATGACTTATGTTTAATCCGCCCCATTCTTTCACTTCCGTTTTCACATAGTTTCGTTACCTCGATAAAACATATTTGCGTGATATTTGGTTAGAATAACTGCACAAACGGAAAAAAAAACTTTTTTTGGAGGGAGGGAGATGCCCCCATAGTACGAATATTTTTGCTTTTACATATTTTTGTACTTTCTATAAAGACACATTGCAAAAACAAATACATATATATTCGTATTATGGGCCATCCCCCCTCCTACCAAAAAAGTTTTTTTTTCATGTTAAAACGGAAGTGAAAGGATGGGAGGGATTAAACATTAGTCACAAGTAAGTACACCGGAAAAAAAATATTAGCCCGAGAAGAGTGAAGGGTATCAAAATTTCGACCGCGCCCGAAATTAACTTCGGTATCGTGTTTTTTTTCGTTTTTTACTAAAAAAAATCTTGTTTACTAAATAAAACTCCTATAAAAATTGTGGAAACGTTTACTTTGGTTTTCTCTTGGAGCCACGTTTTTTTCTCTTTAACACGTAAGATATGCAATTTTTCAAATCCTAAGACCCTAATTTTTATATGTCGTTCGAAAGCTAACATTATGAGGCAACTTTTATAAACTTTGCACATTTGTCAGTTCAAAGTACCGTTACGATTTTGCAATTTAAATTTTCAATGAAAAATCAATTTCCGAATTTCTTCAAAGTTTGAATGGTTGTATCTGGGTAGGGTTTTAAATTATTTAATTGGCAAAACAGTTTTTTTATGTAGAATTTTGTGGAGTTTCAGAAAGTAAAGTCAAACCTCGGATTAAATATTCGGGAGTGTGGCAAATAGTGATTTTGCTCGGCAAGTCGAGGTTTCTGACACTATTAACAAAAAATGCTATAACGGTTAAAGATAGAGGGGTCATGTAGAACATTAATTGTACCCAAATGAGCTGTACTATCACCCATTATCGTATGTACCAAGAGTCGCGGGACACCCTGTAGAGAAGTTTACAGAAAGGGGGATTCAGTATTTCATACAATTTTTTTTTAAAGAGAAGCATTTAATGGGGAAAAAAGAAGTATCTTTTTAGGTTAACGTTTAGAGATAGTGTTATCGAAGTCTTACAGCACCATCTTTAAATTCATATTGTTTTGATCTCTTTATAGTGCAAATATTCAATGATTATTGGATAATCGTGAATTGTTTCTATAAGGATGTTACAAGCTTTCCGGAAAATGTGCTAAGTATTATTATTATCGGATCAAAATAATTCCCTAAGCGATGTCACACGTTAAACTGATATTGTGTTACTAATGATTGCTACAGGGTGAAGTGCTTCTTTAAAGCATACGAATTGTCACTTGGGAATGTACTTGTATTATTCAAATTGCAGTACAGTATGGTACAATTATTATTCTCAACCGTGAGCCGATAATTTGGGCGATCACAAGCTTTGATCCCTTTAAATCAGCCGGGCCTGATGGTATTATCCCTGCTGATTTGCAAAAGTGTATAGACATCACGTACCCTTGGATAGTACGCATATTTACTGCATGCCTGAACTTAGTATACATACCTCGCTTGTGGAGAGAAGTGAAAGTCACCTTTATTCCCAATACGGGTAGAAGTTCGCATGCAAGGCCAAAGGATCTCCGGCCTATTAGCCTTTCATCCACCATGCTGAAATCACTAGAACGGCTAATCGACATTCATGTTAGAGCGACGATCCCACAAAACCTATTATCCATGTCACAACATGCATATTGCAAAGGGAGATCTGTCGATACAGCTCTACATTCGTTAGTCAGTTTTATAGAAACATCTATTCATCACAAAGAATACACGATGGTGGTCTTCTTGGATATTGAGGGCGCTTTTAATAATATCAAGCCCACGGCGATTACGGATGCTCTTCGGAATCTACATGTTGACGATTCTATATGTACCCTCGTTAATATGCTACTTACCACGAGACGCATTCAGAGTAGTCTGGGTGCCTCCTCTGTCTGCAGATATGTTTGTAGGGGCACTCCACAAGGAGGCATCCTATCTCTCTTTACTCTGGAATATAGCGATTAACCAATTGCTTCTTAACCTGGAAAGTATCGGATGCAAAGTCACAGCTTATGCTGATGACGTTGTTATAGCTGTTAGGGGCAAGTTTCCTGACACTCTTAGCGGGTTATTAGAGAACGCCCTGACTATCTTAACGGACTGGGCTAACCTCAGTGGCGTGGGAATTAACCCAGCAAAAACGGACTTAGTCCTTTTTACTAGGAGGCGCACGATTCCTACTATTACCTTGCCTAGACTAGGGGGCACACAACTAGAGTTGTCCGACACGGCCAAATTTCTTGGTCTGATTTTAGACAAGAAATTAAAGTGGAAACCCAACATTGAAGAAAGGGTGAACAAAGCTATTGTGGCACTTTACTCATGCAAGAAAGCAATCGGGAAAACGTGGGGCCTGCAACCAAAAGTTGTGTATTGGTTGTACACAGCTATTGTGCGGCCTATTCTACTTTATGGAGTTAGCGTGTGGTGGACAGCACTAAGTACCGCCACCTATTATAACTTGCTCGTCAAAGTTCAAAGGCTGGCTTCTCTCCTCATAACTGGAGCTTTTCATACAACACCTTCATTGGGACTAGAGATAGTCCTGGGACTACTGCCACTGGACGTCTTCGGTCAACGGATGGCGGCATGCACGGCGTTGCGTCTTCGTGAAACTGACCTGTGGCGAGCGCTGGACTATGGGCACTCAACGATTCTTCGCAACTTCAACCTACCCCCAGCAACTGACTACACTGCTCCCAAATACCTATTTGGAAGAAACCATTGTAGCCTGATCCCGTCAAGGGAAGCGTGGGATAATAGCATATCCCTCCCTAGTGCATCCATTGCAATTTATACTGATGGTTCGAAGACGGACGCAGGAGTGGGTATCGGAATATACTCTGAGGAACTGAACATTAACTTGTCTCTCAGTCTACCTAACTTATGTAGTGTTCTACAAGCAGAGGTCTCAGCGATTTTGGAGGCCCTAAATTGGTTGGGTAGGTACGTCGTCACAGGAAGGAACGTTATACTCTTCACCGATAGTCAGGCTGCTATTAGATCACTTGAACCAGTGCTAACCACATCAAAAATCATCGAGAAGTGCCGGTTAGTACTGAGAGAGATGGGTCGTTTCTTCGATATTACGCTATGCTGGATACCGGGTCATAGTGGCTTCGAAGGGAATCGACGCGCAGACGACTTGGCGCGACTTGCGTCAGCTAGTGCCGCTGAAGGCGATCGTTACAACATAAAAACGCCATCTGCTGCTTGTGCAATGGTAATAAAAACCGCTGTTGAACGCAGGGCCAATGCAAGATGGCCCTATGGTTGTACTTGCAAAACGACGAGGTTGATATGGCCAAAGCTAGATTTTGTTCGATCATCCATATTACTGTCTTTGGACAGAAAGCATATTCGGAATGTAGTGGGGGTTATAACGGGGCATTGTCCTATTGGAAATCTTGCTAGAAGGCTCCGAATTCCCCACAATGACTTCTGTAGAAGCTGTGATGACGAGGAGGAGGAAGAGAGCGTACATCACTTACTCTGTCAATGTCCTGCTTTGGCCGAAAAACGAAACCGTTATCTTGGTTCCAGGTATTTTTATGATACGGACGATCTTCGTGATGTGAGCCCAATACTGCTCAACAAATTCATTGTTAGCACGGGGTGGTTCTCAGCTTAATAGGTTATTAGATTCGAATTCTACAGAGGTATCACAACGGACCAAGTCTGGTCTAAGTGCGCTGGGGATAAACTCAGCAGCCCCTTTACCTAACCTAACCTAACCATGGTACAATTATTAAACAAATTCAGGATTTAAGAAATCATGTCGGAAGTGTGGATCCCCTTTTAGAGGGGATTCACACCTCCGGCAGGATTTATTAAATCCTCGATTTAGTTAACAATAGTACTATATTGTACTGCAATTTGACTAATGAATGTACATTATTCGATGTTCATATTTCGAATTTAGTGACATACGATTCGATCTAGTATTCAGGGTTTTGACTGGATTAATTTTAATCTTCACGAGGATTTGTCGGTAATCTGTATGGGCTATTACATTATATACCTAAAAGGGGATTCAGACTATCGACAAGATTAACTAAATCCTCGATTTCGTTAACAATTGTACCATATTGTACTGCAATTTGAACAATGCAAGTACTTTCTCCGAATTTAATGACATACGATTTAATCTTGTACATAGGTTTCGACTCGATTAATTTAGTGGTTTTAATAAATTCTGTCAGTAGTGTGAATCCCCTCTAAAACTATCTGAATTGTTGGTTCCTTTTGACTTGCCCGTTTTGTGGGATAATAGCCGTTAGTTTGTGAGCTGCCCTTGTAACTTGTGGGCCCATTGTGTTTTGCATCCGTTAGCCGACTCGGCACTATTACCCATGTCCCACACAATGTGTTTCTTTCTTGTTGCATCAAGTCATTCTTGCATCCACGGTTATTACAAACAAACAGGGAATGAAATACCATTTCTCGAGATTCCAACAAATATTTTATTTTTTATTGTTATTCAATACAAAACTTGTACAAAATAGGCGAATACAAATGCTTACAATTATTATTGATTTATTAATTATGTTGATGGCATATACACAATTTTAGCTATACAGACATAATCACAACGACGACAACAAATATTAGACAAAAAATAATATCATTTGGCCATGATTTGAGAGCTGCGCTTCTTTTGTGTTTTTTTATTTGACCTAACATAAAGCTTTTACATAAATGCTAGTAGAAACCTTCTACAATTCAGTGTGTTTGCTGAAAATCTTTTCTTCAATTGTATCATGCAATTTGGCCACCTTTTTCGATTGTTTATTGATATGTTCCTCGAGTTCATCGAAGCGAGTTGATTTCGAATTGTCCTTGGAATTCTAAGAATAACGAAAGAAATGTAATGAAAAAAATTATATGGAAATTCTAGAGATCGACGCACTCAGCTGCCTACTTTCAAGCTGTATTTTGTTTATAAATGCATGCGTAAGTTCGGTCATTCAACAGCTTACCAACAGGCACAAAATCATGTTCCAGGTCCACTTACCTTATACTTCTCCTTGTGCAGCGCATGTTCAACGTGTAAATTGCGTAATTTCAACAAACGCGATTCATAATGATGCAACTCCGATTTGAGTGAGCTCAATTCGTCCGGCGTGAAATTACTATTCAATGCTACACGCCACAAACCCTGCACTTTGGGTTCAATGAAATCTTGACTGTTCGGTCCTTTGGACGTGATACGATCCAGTCGATCGTAGCTATCCTTAATGCTACGATGATGATCGCGAAGTTTATTGATGTTATTTTTGAATTCGTGATGTTTGGAGCCGGCTCCTTTGTTTACATCATTTTCCGAATCCTCCATATTGGCGATTTCATTGTAACGATCCAATTCTTCTTCGTCGATGGCATCTGTAGAGAGAGAGAGAGACGGGGAAAATTTCGGTAAGAATTAATTTTCTGTATATTTGGAGAATGTGCAGTCGTCTATACTATACTCTGGCTCGTCGGCCGAGAGTATAGACGAGCTGATGTTCATCTGTCCGTAACTGTCCTGCCCTTGGCAGTGCGACCTTTACCCCCACATGGTGGCGAGCGGAACCAGGCTTATGACATTTTAGGACCTTTTACTCGGACATTTTATAGAAGGCGCTTTCTCTTGTCTTTTGTGCACAATTTCATGCTCAAAACTTGACTTGGTGTGATGGTGGGATGCTTCAGTTGAGGCGTACTTTGGGAATGTACGTGTTACCGGTAAAGGAAATAATGTAATAAGTGCTGATTAAATTTGGTCGGGTGGGAGCGGTATCTCCTTATAAACGTAACCTAACTCCAAGGTGGAACAGCATACGCCGAGGGATGCATGGCCAAGAGGGTGCTTGGTCGCTAGTAGGCGGACTCTGAATACCAGTCAGTCGACCTTCAGTTTCAATCTAGACTTCCGGCGGCAGCCGGGGGAAGTTTTTGGTTACCATTTTTCCCGGACACTCGTGGAAGTCATATGAATACCAGCAACAAAAAGAAACAAAACTTTCGGAGGTGGCACCCAGCACATCCTCCTTCGTAAAGGTACGTTTTGCTCGACACGGCCCCAGCTGCTCTAGCGACTGCGGCTCGCCCTTTGGCCATTGCATACAAAAACTCGTTGTTAGTTGATAATCGCTTGGCATAGCTCCACAATGAATGAACCGCGCGGCTCTTGTTGTATATAATGCCCGCATGAGTGGTGAACGTGGTGCACTCGCTTGTTCGTAGGCTTCGGGCGACGGCTGCTTGGGGTAGGGTAGTTGTTTCGCACAACGGTCGTATTCATTCGGCCGATATACGAATAGCATGTATATAGAAAGCACTCGCGCGGCTCTTGTTTTACATAATGCATGCACAAATGGCGAACGTGGTGCACTTGCTTGTTTATGGAGCTTCGGGCGACGGCTGCTTGGGGTAGGGAACTTGCTCTAGAGCCGCTGGAGTCGCTGCAGCCGCGTCGAGCACAACGTACCTTAACTTCTTATATATTGTACCCAGTGGGCAACTTTTCGTAAGCTGAACTGGCGCTGTGGGATGAACCAAATGTTATGGTGCCCAAATTTACAAGAAGACTGTAAAGCCAGCCCTGGACGACAACACAACCGCCGCCAACGTTTGTGGATATTAGTGTTGGGCAGCAGTGCACAGCGATACTACCGAACAGTCGGAGACAGTTTGGTCACATAGTTTATGTGAAACAAACTGGACCAAAATTCAGGTCTGCCAAAATGCTGCTCTACGCACAGCCACAGGTTGCCTCTTGATGTCTGCCCAGGATCACTTACATCAAGAGACAAAATTGATGCCAATACGTGACCACAATCTCCTACTGTCCAAACAATATCTTGTTGGTTGCTACCGTGAGAATCATCCCAACAACAGTCTCATGGACCGAATTCCTCCACCACGACATGTCAGGCGTGATTTGCGAGACCTAGAGAGAGAGGTCCAGGGATACAAGAGGGACCCTTACGACGATGATGCATACCGAGCTGCCATCGCTGAGATTCACACTGCAGAAGTGAGTCGGTCTATTGCGAGATTAGGTGCGAACAGAGTCCTCTCAGTGCGCCCTCCACCCATTTCGCCTGAGGAGATTAGGCTCCCGAGAGCCACCAGAGTGACATTAGCTCAACTTCGGTCGGGCTTTTGTTCACGCCTCAATTCGTACCTTTCTCGCATTAACCCGGACATTCAAAACATCTGTCCAAACTGCGCTGGCGCTCCACACGATGTGGGTCACTTGTTTCAATGCCCAGCTGCGCCCACTGACTTAACCCCTATCTCACTGTGGGAAAACCCTATCGCAGCAGCTATGTTTTTGTCCCTTGACATAACGGACGAAAGCATCGACGAACCATAACTCGAATCCACATAGATGCACAGCGGTTGCACACCTTTCTGCACCGCTAAAAGAAGAAGAACAGTCGGAGACAGTATCCATCCAGTTTTGTCGTATGACTGCAGCAGCCACGACGATGCCGGCACAGTTACCTACTGTTCTGACTCGGACGTTTCGGGAGGGGACTCTGACAATTCCAGGGTTTCTTCTGTGCGCCCGGCTGTTGGTCGCATGCACTTACACAAAGATCCGAGCTTCCTGCGTTTTCTTCTGCGCAAATTGGAAGATATAGAAAAGCCATTGCCGAAGGTGCCACCTAGGAAAAGGCTATAGAGTCTGCCTTGGCTGGCGAGCGTCATAAGCCCATACGTGAAAGAGAACGCTCGGAGGGGCGATCTCCTGCTTCTGCCTTGGAGTGCACAAGAGCCCCCACGTCTAGCCAGGCATTTTTTCCCATAAAGCTGGGTTTTTGCCCACTTGAAAACCCTCTTTCGAACGATCAGATGGCCCACGTAGAGAAAGCCAAACTGCAGGTGACTATAGACCATAGCCCCAGGGAACACCAAATTATCTTTCTATCCTGTGTCGCAAGATCAGGATGGTTAGTATTTGCTTGTAAGGATTCGCCTACTGCAGAGTGGGTTAGAACTAACAATAAACACATTCGTGCGAAATTTACGTTTGAATATACTTTGGTCGAGGAAGGTAATTTTCCCAAGCTATTCAGAGGTACTTCCCCAGAAGCAGTGAGCCAAAGACCGAAGACATTTTGGCTTCCATCAAACCACAAAACTGGCTACCGAAGAAGAACTGGATTGTTCACAATCGGAAAAATTACGGCCATTCGGTCCACCTCGTTCTCGAAATCGACGAGACATCTTTTATGAAGCTGAAACGGCTGAATAAAAGTATCGGCTACGAATTCACGCAGGTGACTCTGACACTCGATGGCAAAAGCCGTCGTGATAAAACTGCAGCGCGACCCGGAAATCCGACAACGACATCACGAAAGTCGTCGCACAATAACGCCGGTAAAAACAGCTGCCAAGGCCCGACTCCGAGCACAAGCCGAGGGGCGACCCTTCTACTAGCAGGAGCCCTGTTCCCTTCACCAGCCGTGACCATGCTCCGCCTGCTCAGCGAAGCTCAGCATCATCATCAGGATTTCTATCAACGGAAGCTAGTCAAAGCCTACAAGCGGCTTCCGACGGAAGTCATGCACAACCTATCAACCGTGATCCAAGAGGCCCTGCTCCGTTGTCTTTTCGGGGCTCAAGGACGATAAGGGACACTAGATCTAGGGCAGCGCCAAAACCCCACAGCGAAAGCGATTCTCCGTCACCTCAGAGGGAACCAGGACGAGCTTATCACTCGTGGACCAGGGTCAAACATCGCGGCAAAAGCGCTTCTAAACACCGCTGCCCTAAGCGCGGAAAGGACGAACCAGGCGGGCCGTCTCGGCAAGGCAAAAATAGCAGCCTTGTCAACCGCTCCCTAAGCAATAACTGAGTACAGTCACTCCTCGACATACGTAAGGCGGACTTACGTAATTCCGCAAACACAGCCGCGATAGCGCTGATACAAGAACCATGGGTGGCCAAGGGTCGCATCTGTGGACTCAACATTAATCACGGTAAGTTAATTTACGACAGGTCAGTGGTGGATGCAAACCCACCTTCACACCGCATCAAGGGAAGAGGTTCTTGATCTCACTCTTGCCAGTAGACCAATTTCGGAGTTCATCTCTGATTTGCATGTATCAAGCGAGGAATCTTTGTCAGATCACAGGCACATCAGATTCAATCTTGCAGGGAGCTCAATGCTCTAGGCTGCATCCATGTGTCCTAAAAAAACCAATTGGAAATTGTTCAAAGATTTGGTCCTTTCCAGTGTCGATACTCTGTCACTTTTCTTTGAATCTCCCTGCGAGTAGTAGGGAGTAGTAGAGCTTGCTGCAGATCTGCAGATTAATGTACTTATTCCCAATTACAGGTCTACCATTCCCAATTACAGGTCTAATCGTAAGGTCCCCTGGTGGAATGATGAACTCGATCGGAAACGGGCCCAGGTTAGGAGATTGTTCAACGCAGCCAAGCGCTGTGGTCAGTGGGATTCATAAAGGCACACCTTAACAGAATATAATATCTAAATCTAAAAGGAAGTACTGGAAGAAGCAGTGTGAAGCCATTCAGTTTTCACCTGAGTCCGGTCGTCTTCACAAGGCCCTCTCCAGAAGCAACTCCAACGGAGAATTCCCGGACGGTTCGTTTACGGCTGGTCCCAAGGAGACCCTCCAACTTCTTCTTATTACGCACTTCCCTGGATCTATCTCTTCAGACAATTGTCCAGTGCACATACCAGGTTATACAGGGCAGCTGGCTAGACGATTAGTGAGTCTCCCTGGGGTAATCTTCGACAAGGACAAAGTGAAGTGGGCTATTCAGTCCTTTGATCCATTTAAGGCCGCGGGGACTGTTGCGAGTATTTCCTGCTCTAATTCAAAACTGCCTGGATTTAACCCTGCCACATCTAACGGCTCTGTTCAGAGCTAGCTATTACTTCTGTTATATCCCACTTGCTTAGAGAAAAGTTAATGTAACGTTCATCCCTAAGCAAGGTAACAAACCTTAAGACCTACCAAAGTCCTACAAACCCCTGATGTGTTGGACAACAAAACGCTCCATAGTTTTGAGGAGAAAGGAGGTTAGACAGATGGGCGTCTAACCTCCTTTCTCCTTAAAACTATGAAGCGTTTAGTTGTCCAACACATCAGGGGTTTGATGGTGAGGAATAAACGTTTACATCACACTCTTGTAAAGGGCAAGTTATTGTTGTTGTAGCGATTCAAGAGATTTTTTTTTCTCTTGAATCGAAGGGGGTCTTGGCAGCTCTTGGCTGTTTTAACAACGGGTAGCTGCGGGACGATTTACATCGAAGAAACGGCTGCCGTAGGAGCATTTTATGGACAACACAAACATCCATGGGCAACAGTGGGATTCGAACCCACGCACCGACAACTCAGAGATAGAGATAGAGTGCCATCTCTGCCACTGAGCCACCGAATGCCCCTAAAGGGTGACGGTGACGGCGCTGAACAACCTCGTCAATACAATTGAATCTTTAGATGAAAAAATATCGCTTTGTGCGTCTTCTTAGACATCGAGGGTGCCTTTGACAATACTGGCTACGATGCCATTGCCAGATGTGCATCGATATGAGAGGGGTGCCCTTGTCTACCATTAGGTGGATTGAAACCATGCTGAAAGGTAGGGAACTTCACTCTTCGCTTGGGAGTTATACTCTCAATATCAACGCCCTCAAGGCGGTGTATTCTTACCCCTACTGTGGTCTCTGATCGTATATGAATTACTCTCGCTACTTGAAGTACACGGTTTCTTCGCCATTGGCCACGCTGACGATATCACTAGTATGATCAGGGGTAAATTCGAGTCAGTTATTACGGATTTAATGACCACGGCCCTGACGATAGTTAACAGATGGTGCAACAGGGCTCAGTATCAAACCACACAAAACAGTCCTAGTACCATTCACAAGGAAACTTGCTCCTACACCTGAGCTAATCTACCTACTCCAAAGTGGTCCAATTCCTTGGCATCACACTCGACGGTAGATTGAACTGGAATAGCCACTTGGAAAATGTTCTTAGTAAGGCCCCGCGTGTCTTGTGGACTTGCCGGAACTTCTATAACAAGACTTGGGACCTTTCGCTCAGAATGACGGAGTAGTTATACAGTTCACTAGTCCGAGCTGTGATCACGTATGCTTCTCTAGTGTGGTGGCCAAAAACACTGCAACGCAACACCATCGAGGCAAGTCATTGGAGTTTATTACTTCTTCTTCTAAGTACGTACAGCCCCATGTGGGGCCATGGTGCGTTAACTCATCCTTTTATAGGCAATTTCGAGTCAACGTTAGATTGCATATCATTTCGGAGTGTATGTAATGTTGCAAGCACTACATATTTCCTATCCGCACATGTACGGAAATTTTGGACCACGCCGAGATTCGATCTCCGCCGCTTCTAGATTGCTAGCATCGTAGAGTGCGACACAACCAAGTGAGCCACAGAGCGTGAGTTTATTACACTCTGTACGAATTAAGGCGCGAACAAAAGTCCGACCGAAGTTGAGCTAATGTCGCTCTGGGGAGCCTAATCTCCTCAAGCGAGATTGGTGGTGGACGCGCTGAGATGACTCTATCCGCACCTAAAGTCGCAATAAACCGACTCACTTCTTCAGTGCGTTGGCGGCTCGGTAATTATCTTCATCGTATTGGTCCCACTTGTATCCCTGGACCTCTCTCTCTCTATGTCTCGTAAACCACACCTGACATGTCGTGGTGGAGGAATTCGGTCCATGAGATTGTGGTTAGGATGATTCTCACGGTAACAACCAACAAGGCACTGTTTTGAGAGTAGAATATTGTGGTCACGTATAGGCATCAATTGTGTCTCGTGATGTGATCCAGGGCAGACATCAGGAGGCAACCTGTGGCTGTGGGAATAGCAGTATTTTGGCAGATCTGAATGTTGGACCAGTTTGTTTCGCATAGACTATGTGACCATGTCGTGCTCTGTGGCCGTGATCGTTCGGTCGCCACTCTGTGAAATAGACACTCATAGAGAAACGAGTTTCCAAACTCGGCACGACTCGTCGCAAGTTAATTATTCAGAAGAAGATGATAAGAATTATTCTTATCGGTAGAATAATAAACTAACAATGCGACTAGGAAGTGGTATGGCTGACAACCGTATCACACTCCGAATTCAGTTGTCTTTGTAACGTTGATGACTACTCACGGTAGTCATCAACGCACCATGCTCCACTAGGAGTTACGGTAATGAAGAGAGATGTGACCAAACTGAGGCTGCATAATCAGCGGCTGCTCTACCTACCGCCTTGCAATCGGCTAGCATGGTTTCTGTATCTTTGCCCCAGGTGCTACCAACTAGTGCTTTAAGGATATTTTTGCTACTGCGCAGCTTTTCGCAAACGGATGCCGCGTGATGAGCTGACGTCATCATGTTGGGATTGTTGCCAATACTTAAATCAACCTCCCACCGACCAGGTGGTAAGAAATTTCGCAGAAGATTTAAACGCAGAGATGGTGAGATTTCGGTTTTGGAAAAATGCCTGCAATCGCCCAAGATAGCGATTAATTAGGAGGTGCATTTCATCCCCTGTGGCGTCGGCATAGGAAACCACCTCGATTCCTTCCGGTGGTGTAGGAAGGCAAGACATGTAGATGTTAAACAGAGTGGGGGAGAGTACCCCTCCCTGTGGAATTTGATTTTCCTAGGCTTAGAACGTTTGCCACGAAACTCAGAGAAGGAATGCCGACCAGCTAGATAGTTGGCAGTGCAACGGATCTCTTGTGCAGGAATATGCATATTCAACAAGTTAGCGAGAAGCATCGGTCAATTGCCACAAGCATGGTCAATTGCCACAAGAATAGATCTGTGGCATGGACGTCGTTGATTTAGCCCGTCACGGATGCGTGTAGTGATCGCATCGAGGGCAGTGCTGGTACTATGCATTTTCCTGAAGCCATTTTGGTGGGGTTCTAGCTTAGCATGTGCGTCAAGAGTGGGGTGAATAAGGGCCTCCAGCGTCTTTGCGACAGGTGACAGTATCGTTATGGGTCGGCAGGATTCGCCGAGACTGGCGCTCTTCCCTGGCTTGAGACAGGGAACAATCGGACCTGTTTTCCCGATTTCAGGGATGGCAAGCGTGGAGATCGACAAGTTAAAGACATCCGTGAGAAACTCAATGGCTGGAAGGTCGAGATGTTTCAACATGGCTATCGTAATGCCATCTGGTCCGAGGGCGTTTTTAGCATTCTCGATGACTTTTTTAACGTGGTCCGCAGTATACGATGGTATAGTGTCAACATTTCTGCTGCGAATCTGTCTTCTAATTTTACGCTTGAGGCCGTCAGTCTTGGGATGTTCAGGGAGGCGTTGTGGCAACTCTTGGCCGTTTTCGGTTGAAAACGGGTGTGGTCCGCCCCGAAGAGGTTGAGATGGCTGTAACGCAGCAAGGTTGCCGTAGGACTACTACTGCACATCTTCATACGGGAGACTACGGAGCCCTAAGCACTTTGAAAATCCACTTTTCGTCTGATACTCGTATAAGTGATCGGGGACATATGCGTATCCTGCACAAACATTTTCCTGGCCTATCAATCTGCCTGGTATCAGATTATAAGATCACGGAACTGCGCTTCGGCACGAAGTTCGCCTTTCACATCCCGCATCGGGCAGAATGGGCTAATGGCAACCCGTGCATTGATCTCTAAGACCGATCACGGTGTAGGTGCTGGAGTCTTTGGACCCAATACCAGGATCTCGGTTGCAATGGGTAAATGGCCCAGCGTCTTCCAAGCCGAAATGCATGCCATCGGAATCTGTGCCAGGGAGATCCTGGGACGGGGTTATCGCCATTTGGCACACAAGGCGTTATGTTCACACAAGTTTACTTCGAAGTTGGTCAGCGAGTGCTTTGACCTCCTTCAGGATCTCTCCTTCCGTAGCTCTGTCTCAATCCATTGGGTTTTGGGTCACAGATGCGTCGAGGGAAATGAGTCCGCGGGCGAACTAGCAAGAAGGGGTTCATCCTCTCTACTCATCTGTCCTGAGCCCTTCTGTGGAATAAGCTGTCTCGCAAGGGGGTCCTCGTCGTTGTGACACTGATCTTTGGTGAGTTGCGCCACTACGGACCTGAGCAGCGCAGAGAGGCCCCTGGTATGGTTGATACGCCATGGCATGGATTTGTACAAAGACCTTCGGGCGTTGACGCTCCCGAGCTCCCTAGTCATGTATGGGTGGCAAGGCAGGGCAGACTTTTTCCCTATTCCTTCGGAAAGGCAGTCATACAAGCCCACACGACACAGCGTTTCCTCGTAGGGGAGGAACCCACCATAAGCGTATGTGTCTCGCCTCGGAGCTGGTGGCTTCGCATAACCCAAGCCACGAAGGGGCTAGTTGGGGAGAATGGCCAATGCACCTAGCAACTACTTTGTGGATTGATGACCTCACGACCTGAATCGAATTGCTGCCTAGTAAGCGGAAGGCGCCAGTCTGAAGTGAACGGTTAGCAATACGAGTCTGCTTTAAGCAGACGAGTAGTAAACAGGCATAACGATCCTGCGGCTGGCAAGCCAAATTCGTTAGGTCTAACCGAAAGGGGGCCAAAGGAGGATCACACCTGCTTTTGAGAAAAATTTAGCGAATAGTTTACCTCGGGGATGGGTGTGCCCAGAGGACCATGGTCTCTGCCCATCACTTCGTTGGACTCGGGGTATGTGGTGCCCGACAAGTCGACCGTTTTAAT
The DNA here is from genome assembly GCA_949715475.1 of Microchrysa polita. NCBI lineage: Eukaryota > Metazoa > Arthropoda > Insecta > Diptera > Stratiomyidae > Microchrysa > Microchrysa polita. The sequence continues at coordinate 8,092,865 of OX454421.1, forward strand.
TGGTCATCGGGCCTGAGGTTGAACTACTGGCCGAGACACTCTGGCCTAAGAGTTAAAAAAGAGCTTCAGTTACTCCAATTTTAAATGTCTGCTCAGAAAAGAGCTAAGACTTTCTTACGGGTCATTTTGGGCTCCGCTACCATCTCCCTAAAACTGTTTTTATGATTAGGAGATCCTCTCTGAAGGTCCTTCTGGCCTATATTAAGCTGGTTGATAACCTTCTAAATTAAAGGACTATGGCACAATATACCAGCAGTGCCCACCAGCTTGGTAAGGTCTACTATGAAGAAGATGACGAAACCTCCTTCCACGTCTTCCATGCGAGTGCGATGCACTGGCCCAGCGTCGCTGGTCACACCTCGGAGTGGCCTTTCCAGATACGGACGACATAGCTTCGACATCTATACACGACCTGAACTCGTTTCTCAGCACGATCAACCTTGATCGTCAGGCGAAGTCCTGCTCATCTGCGACTAGGGCGATAGCACAATAGGCCCACTAGCTTCAGTGCTGCGAAACCCTTCGGGTTCACGCCCCTCTACAACCTACAAGGTCTACTACTTATTATTATTATTATACTCACTTTCATGGTATTCACTAGGCGTATTGCCTACTGTCTCCAGTAAATCGTAGTACATATCAACCTTATCCTGATGATGTTGGAACTCTTCCTTCAACGCTTGAAGTTCTTCGGGTGTAAAACCTCCAACTTCGGCCTTTTGCCACAATTTGTTCAGCTTCTTGTCCTTGAACAAGCTCTTGTTCAGATGGGTATCAGTGTGATCGTGGAATTTCTATAGAAATGAAACCATTTACAAAATACTTTTAATTCCTACTGTTCCCCCAATTTACCCTGAACGGCTTTGTCTTCGTCGGGTCTTGTGTCTCATCGAAATGCTCCAGCAAATCGTATGTGCTCATAATTCCGACCAACTTCTTCCTTAGCTCGGCCTCCTTCAGACCCTCTTTGTCCTTGTGCTGTGAACTGAGCTGTTTCCATTGAATCTCCTCCTTATCATGAATCTTGAGTTCCATGTACAAAGACTTGAGCTTGGGCTCGGTGAGACGCTAAAAGATCAACAGATAACGAGGGGGATTTGATAGAAGCTAATTGTGAAATGTACTTACATGCACGGCTTTTGACCACACCAAATTCAATTTGGCCATACGAAAGGGTTTCTGTAGCTCCCGTAGTTCTGGCTCATATTTTTCTGTGGTGAACTTTTCGGCTGGCTTACGATTGGCTTCGGCCGAATATTTATTCTTTGGTTTCTTATCACCCGCGCAAGATTGGAGAATGCACAGGCACACGACGAAAACGAGTGCTAACTTTGCCATTTTTAGAGGAAGAACTGCACGACGGCACTTTGATAAATACAGTACGCAGAACCGTTCCTTTTGATCCGAGAAGAATAGAAGTTGTAATTCATACAAAAAGAGAAATGATTTGCTGGAAGACTTTTGTCAGCTGATTTAGTACATGTAATTTGAATCTAGGACATTGCGTACAAGAACCATTCACTATTGTGAATACGCGCGGCAGCGATTTCTGTAAACTCTCTGGTAAAATGACATCGACATCGTCAATTTCGACTGGCATACGGATTGTACGTAAACATGGACCCTAGTTTAGTTTAGTTAATAAATTTACGACAAATAGCCTTCCTCGCGCCATTCAATTTCCCATCACATAATCATGAGACCATACTAGAAACAATGACATTCAATCAAAACATGGCCAGACTGTTGTTGGTCTGTATTTCGTTTTGTTTTGTCACCATATTCCTTGTGCGACTGTTGCCTGTGAATTCCGGTAAGCTCATTCATTTCCCTGGGAATTTCCGTAATTCAGACTTGATCTTGTTATTTTAGAAGAATGTGATTGCATGCGAGACGATTCCCACCCCAACTTCCTGCATCGCGACTCATTTGAACACGGTGACGGCAGCGACAAGCCACTCGGGCGCAATAAGGACGGTCATCGGTTGGCCATACTCGTGCCATTCCGCGAACGTTTCGAGGAACTGCTCCAGTTTGCGCCGCACATGAAACGTTTCCTGGCCAGCCAGGATGTTGACTATCGGATTTTCGTGATCAATCAAATGGACAAGTATCGCTTCAACCGCGCGTCCTTGATCAATGTCGGATTCTTGTACACAAAACCGAACTATGACTACATTGCCATGCACGATGTGGACTTGTTGCCACAAAATCCCAATCTGAAATACTCTTATCCCAAAGACGGACCATTGCACATTGCTTCGCCGAAATTTCATCCCAAATATCACTACGATACGTTTGTGGGTGGAATTCTGTTGGTGCGACGAGAACACTACGAGAAGATGAACGGCATGTCGAACAAATATTGGGGCTGGGGGTTGGAGGACGATGAGTTCTATGTGCGGATACGTGATGCCGGGTTGATGGTGTCGCGACCGGAAAATATTACAACCGGACCGGAGAATACGTTTAGTCACATTCATGACAGGAAGCATCGTAAACGGGACACGGAGAAGTGTTTCAATCAGAAGGAGGTGACGCGGAAACGGGATCGTGAGACGGGATTGGATACGCTCAAATATCGGATCAGTGATGTGCGGCAGCTAACGATTGATGGTGCTCCGGTTACCGTTTTAAATGTACACTTGGAGTGTGATCATAAGTTGACGCCATGGTGCGATTGTAGCAATAGCCTGAAATAGGCAAATGTGTAGTTTTATTTTTTATTGTTTTATGTTGACGTTCCGTTTTTACAGGAGAAAAAAGAGCACATCAATTTATGAGCAGTTTATCAATAAAACAATTCTTTCAAACTAGTGTACATTTTTAATCGCTCTGGAAACTGAAACTTCGTTACTGCTGCGGACGATCCTCACTTCAAGAACCAAACCAAGAGCTTCCCCTTGACACGAGACAGCAAAGCCGGTAAGCACCTTGTCAGGTTATTGATGCATATTAACCAAAGACTATCAAGTAAGAACAGTAGACAAGCGTACAAGCTAATTAGCTCCATAAAAAGTGGATACCAAACCAACCCAGGACAAGCCTCTGTAAGGATTAGGGCGGCAATATGATCAGCGACATCGATAGCGTTGATAAACGCGAAATCTCACATTTTAAAGAGTTCCTTAATATTCAATCCAGCACCCCACTCAAGAAATCTTGTTTGTATGAGTGATTTAGGCAATCCCATCCATCAACATCATATATCGTAGATTGGGTGACGCAAAAACCTTCAGAATAAGATAGACTACATAAAAACGGGGATACAACCAAGGTCATGATGAAATCAAAAACATGAACCCCAGCAAATTCAAGCAGTATAGTGGGGGACCTCAATATCGATTAAGTAGACAACTTCATTTGCTTGGGTTGCACGTAACGAAACGGACAACATAAAGCGATAACTGGCAAATACGACATATTTTGCGGTCCTCCCAATAATGAAATCTAAGCTGGCGCGCTGAAACACGAAGCTCCACGTATATAAAACGATCATCCGACGTGCTATGCTATGGTTGCGAAGCGAGTGGACACTGATTCAATACTCTGAAGATATTTTGGACACATTCGAGCGAAAGTTTCTTCGAAGAATTTTCGGGGCCGTTCGCGAGCGAACGCATCTGGTACAACCACCAGTTGTATCAGCTCCATGATGTGCTACAAGTCTCCAAAATCGTAATCGTAAATTACAACGCTGCAATGGGCGGGGTATGTACAAAGGATAAACGCAAATCGTATGCCCAAGAAGGTGGTAAATTCGTGAGATGGTAGGATGAGGTGCCATTATTACGAGAAGTGCTCACAGTACCTCTCCGCGGTGGCCGCTAGTAACTTCACTTCTGTGAGGGTCGGTTGCTCTGGGGTTCTTCATTCAGACAAGGCTCAATCCAGAGCTGGCGCATCTAAAACCTCGCAACAACTGCCATACATGCATGCCAAGGACTAACCACATCTACTATATCGATGTTAGATCCGTCCTAAATCCCCGGGGTGTTAAGCGACCCGTTTCCATCGGGGGAAGATGTCCAGGGACGCAAATGGACATCTCTAACGGAGCAGTCAGATACCAGCCTTACCACATCAAGCAGGTCTCTGGTATGGTGGACTATCCTTTCCCTAGCTACTCGTGGGAATCACATCAGCAAGAAAAACCCAAAACAAAACATAAATCCTAATTTTGATCCGGTTAAGGCAGCCTCCGACTCGGATCAAGAGATCCTTGCCTCATATTTCGTTCCAGCGGAACTTCATTTGTCGGATGTGGACGAGTCGCACCGACCAACACGGAACACGGACCGTAGCTCTAGCGAGCGCACCGCAAAAGAGGGTAAGCAGAATGCTGGGCTTCCACCAAAATATTCACCGGGAGGCCTTCGGGATCCTCTTCGTAGAGGACTTGGAGCGGCTGCCTGTAAGAGGTACGTACGTTTCCTCGCCCAAGGACATGCTCCCGAAATAGCAAGGGCACTTGCGATTAATTCTAATCTCCCAAAAGCCAACGATCGGAGGAAGACAGTACTCCCAATTCCCGGAAGCAAGCCGCTTCCACCGAGAAACAAAGGACGACAGAGATCTAGATCGAACCAAGATCCAGTATTTCAGCGGCCTGTGGATTCAGGGCACCTCCGGTGGCCTCTGTTGGTCTATCTGGATCAGTGTCCACCCCTACGACTACGGCGAACAGGAGTGACCGCAAGGGACCTCCGGTAGCATCAGGCGCCATCCCTCAACATGTAGTCGGTAGGAGCAGGAGCCCCCATCCACAAAAAGCTAATCCCACATGTGACCAAAATGTACACCCGGTGACATCGGTTAGCGCTTCAAGACCAGCTGTCGCCCCTCTGGCATCAACCAGCAGGAACAGGGGTTGTCGATGACATGTAATTATTGAAATATTATTATTAATATATGAAAATAATCGATATTGCAATTAAGCAAAATTAAGAAGTTGAAAGACCTAGAAATAAAATGTAAGACCTAGAAATAAAATGTAGAATTAAGTCAGCAGTTTTTTTGTATTTAAATTAAATCATCATTCAATAAAATGTCAGTCCGATTTGAATCATTGTGGTTTTATTTTCAGTCGATTGTATTGTCGACAATTTTTGGTCCGTCGAGCTATCGGTCTGTCGTTCCGCGAAAGTATTTTCGCATATATTAGAAAATTGTCCGCGAAAGTATTTTCGCAAATATGTATTAAAAATTGTCCGCGAAAGTATTTTCGCAAATATTAAAAATTGTCCGCGATATTATTTTCGCAAATATTAAAAATTGTCCGCGATAGTATTTTCGCAAATATTCAAAAATTGTTCGCGATAGTATTTTCGCATATCTTAAAAAAAAATTCCGCGAGAGTATTTTTGCATATATTTAAAAATTATCCGCGATTGTATTGTGCCTTGTGTATTGGCTGGAAGTGTTGCGCTGTTTACTTGGAGTATTGCGGCTGTGTACTTGTGTATGAATTTTTCGTACATTTGTTGCGATTTAATTGGAGTTATCCTGCCTTTGGAATGTTGCGGCTGTATACTTGAAATTATCCTGCCATTGAAACTATTGCGGCTGTGTACTTGTGTATGAATTTTTCGCACATTTGTTGCGATTTAATTGGAGTTATCCTGCCTTTGGAATTGTTGCGGCTGTTTACTTGGAGTGATCCTGCCACTGGAATTGTTTGCCAGATAAGTACCAGTTTTAAAACAACAAAATTTTTAAAATTTTGTGTAGATATTTGCATTTAGTTACTTTTTTTCTCAAATTGGGGGCGATAAATTTAATTTGACAATATTTGAATATGGCTGATTCATTAATTAGAGCACAAAAAGAGATCTTTGAAAAATTAAATAACCAATATATTAATGCTACCAAATTAGGGACTTCTCTACGAACGAAGTCAAAATTAACGGCTTTAAAAGTAGATATTCAATCTTTATGGATAACCTTTCTAGATAACGACTCTCTTCTCCAAGAAACTGAAGATAAAAAAATTAATTATTTTGTAGGTAAAAAATTTGAGGAAGCAAAAGAAGTATATGAAAAGGCCATGAACTTCTTAAACACGAATTTATTAGCAGCTAGTGAGGAACCAAGGTCAAATACGGAAAGTTTTAATTCTGTGTCTGTGTTTGAAGACGCGGTTAACAAATTGGTTAACGCGTTAACTAATAATCCTACAACAAAAGAATCGCGCATAAAAATTAAACCGCTAGAAGTGGGCAAATTTAAAGGAGATGTGGGTAAATATAAGTGTTTCAAAAATGTAGTTATTCAAATTCTGAACCAACAGAGCTTAACTGGACTACAAAAACTTGTTCATTTAAAAACGTATTTGGAAGGAGAGGCTCTAAACTTAATTGCTCATTTGGCCTTGGAAGAGAGTAACTATGAGGTAGCTTGGAAGCTTCTCGACGATCGTTACTTGAATCAGAGGCTTTTGGTTGAAACTTATGTATTTCAGTTGCTGGACCTTCCTAGCTGTGTACCTAGGGATGTCAATTCGATTAAAAAATTGTTGGATGGACTCAGAGAGGTTTTACAAAATCTTAAATCTGCTGAGGTAGATATTTCCAACTGGGACCCTTTACTTTTTCCAATTATTTACCGTAAATTGGATGCAGGTTCCAAGTTGGAATTGGAAGATTCCCTTGAAAACAAGAAAAGTATCCCAACTATTTCCGATCTAGACAAATTTTTAGAGGCAAGAATATTAAAATTCGAAAATCTCAGGTTGTCATCAGCAAGTCAACAAAAAGGTACCATAAAAACCTTTACGAATTTGAATCAGGCCAAGAAGAAAAGTTGCCTTCTTTGCAAATCGGAATATCACTCTGTTCTACACTGTTCCCAATTCTTAAAATCTAAGGGAAGAACCAATTTGCTAAAAAATAATAACATTTGCATAAAGTGTGCAAGGCACCCATATAAGTCAAGAAAAGATGACAGGGTTCTGCCTTGTTACTATGGAAATCAATTAAAATGTAGTATCTGTTCTGCTAATCATCTTACGGAATTGCATGAAGACAAAAACAAAACTAAATTAGCAATTAGCAAACCGATTCAGCATTCTGATTCTCGGTCATCAACACTTGACCCTAATACTGCTTCATTCATTCAATCAAATAAGTCATCAAATTCAATTGTAGGTAAATATGAAACAAACAGTATGAATACCTTTACTCAGCATACGCAGGTAATTCTGCCGACTGCAATTGTTTATGCGGAAAACAATCATAAACTTTATAGCTGTCGTGTCTTATTAGATCAATGCTCGCAAAGTTCTTACATTGCAGAAGAACTTGTGCAGAAGCTTAATCTAAAAAAGTTCTCCGCTGCCGTTGAGGTATATGGCATGGGAGGCACTCTAGTTGAAAAAATTGATTCCATGACAATGCTAAAAATACGGTCAACTAAGAATTTAAATATCTGCTATGAGATAAAGGTATATGTAGTTAAACGCGTCTCAAGACGGCTGCCCTACATAACTTCCGATGAGCAACGTATGGACGAGCTTGGAAAGTTTGATTTAGCTGATCCATATTATGCAAAGCCCCAGAATATACAAATGCTTTTAGGTGGTAAGGTATATGCTGAGATTATAGACAGTAAAATTCCACCATTGCATGTGAAAAAACTATTGGTGCAACCATCATCATTCGGGTGGTTGGTTTCGGGCGGAGTTGAGATGAAAACACAATCTGCAGTTTCTTCTTTCGTTACGCAATCGAAGGAAGTAAGGGAAGTTGAGACTAACTTACGAAAGTTTTGGGAAATTCCAGATGATTCTTGCAAGGATGATAATAAATCGGCAATGCAGCTATATGAGAAACAATTTTATAGAGATGATATGGGAAGAATGCACGTACCCTACTTATTTAAGAGTGATCACCTAAAATTAGGCAATTCATTCGATAAAGCTAAGCAAATATTCTTAGCACAAGAGAAAAGGCTTAAAGCTGACTCAAGTAAAAGTGCACAAGTTGAAATTTTTTTGCAAGAGTACGAAGATTTAGGCCATATGAAGTTAGTTGAGGAAGAAGGTAATACTGAAATACGGGATGGATCTGTGTACTATATCCCATACCATGCTATTTTCAAGGTTGACAAAATTACTACTAAAGTCAGAATAGTTTTTAATGGATCCTTTCCCTCAAGCAATGGATTGTCGTTTAATGATTTGGTTTACACAGGACCAAATTTACTTCCCACTGTTTTCGATTTGATCTTACAATCGCGCCAATTCCCAATTTTGATTGTTAGCGATGTAGAAAAAATGTTTAGGCAATTCAGGATGATAAAAGAACAGCAAAATAAACTTAGAATTTTAAGACGTCCTAGACGAGATGGCCCCGTGAGGGAGTATGAACTGTTAACAGTCACTTATGGGGTAGCAAGTTCCCCATTTATCGCCAACTATTCTATGAAAAAAGTTTCAGAATTAGCTCCTACTCAAAAGTCCCAGGAGGCAATAGCGACAAAATTTTTTATGGACGATCTTATTGTAGGATCACATTCCATTGAGGAAGGACGTGCGCTTGCAATCGACATTCGCAATACCTTGGATTCTTGTAACTTACACCTCACCAAATGGTGGAGCAATAAGCCTGAAGTTTTAGAAGACATCAATCCAAGAGATAAATTGATAAATTTTATTGAAGGGGAAATTGATCGCGTTTCTCTAATCGGAGTGAATTGGTTTTCAAAAGCGGATCAGTTGTGTGTTAAGGTGCCTAAGTTACCAGTTACAAAATTTACTAAACGAGGAATTCTGGCTAGAAATTCTGAGTTTTTTGATCCGATAGGAATTATTCTACCATTCATAATGTGTTTAAGAATTATAATGCAGAGAATTTGGTTGACGAAATGTGATTGGGACACGGAAATTTCGCCAAATTTAAAACAAAATATAGCAAAAATATATTCCCAAGTTTATATGATTAATAATATTCGGGTCGATAGATTTTTGGGTAACACTAGGAATAATGTGAGCGATATAATAGGCTTTTCCGATGCAAGCAAAGATGGCATTGCTGCGGTAGTGTACTTACGCTCAAAAATCGAAGGCAACTTTATCGTAACCTTTTTGGCAGCCAAGGGAAAAGTGACACCTCCAGACAATATTTCGATTCCAAAATTAGAACTCGAAGGATTAACATTACTTTCATCACTAATTGCAAGTGTTAAAGGAATATTAATCGACACATCTATAAAAAATATATTTGCTTTTACTGATAGTCAAGTGTGTCTTGGCTGGGTAAGAAAAAATAAGCTACCTGGAAACAAGCGATTTATCAAGAATCGAGTAAATAAAATTTCAAAGGTTCTAAATGCTTCTCAAATATATTACGTGCCATCTGATCAAAACCCAAGTGACATGGGTAGTAGAGGATTAATGCCCTACGAATTTTATAACAAAGTAGACTTTTGGCTAAATGGTCCCACATGGCTAACAATGGATGAATTCCCTAACTTTGAATGTCCAATTAATAGTACATGTGCAGCAACACATACTGAACCCGTTGAATATTTTATAACTGGGTTAATTAGCCGATTCTCATCTTGGTCTAAGTTAGTACGAGTAATGGCATACGTACGAAAAGCAGTACGATTGTTCAAAAAGAAAGATAAGATAGAAAGATATTTTAAGTACAGACTTGTTTTTGTTCCAGATGAACTGAATGAAATAGTAGATATAAATCCAATATTGATAATGGACGAAAAAAATGTAACTTACTTTTCGGAGAACAATGTTGAAAAAATCTCTAAAAATAATTTAATAATTTACAAATCACCCATAATTTCAAAAATTGAAGAAGATTCTTGCTTACAAAATATAGTAATTAAGAATAGAATTATCAAAAAATGTGAAAAGAAGAAATATGATTCACCCACGTATATAAACCAGATCACCCCCAATATTTTAGTCTATAAAGGAAACATCTCAGTTTTTTGTCAAAAAGCAGAACAAACAGTAAATTATTTTATGGGTATTTTAATTCTAGATGCCGACTGTATCGTGGCAAATCAACATTTTAAATATAAAGTACCGAACATTCTGTATTCTAATTTAACCACAAAATTTAACATGATACCTATAAAACTTGAAAAAATAGAAATTAAAGAATTGCCAATTTTTGAAGAAGAAAATATTGCTCTAACCTATGTAAAGGAGAATATCGTGCCAATGACCTCAATTGCTCTTTTATTAATAGTAGTGTTAATTATTAATTGTCTAATTTGCTATTACTTAAATTGTAAAAAGAAAACACAAATAGAAAATAATAACGTAGTTGCTTACAATATGGAAGATTGGGCATCCCCATGTCCCACATAATTTTTTTGTATTGTTAATTTCATACATGTATTACTTTTTTTTGGCTTGGGAGGATGTCGATGACATGTAATTATTGAAATATTATTATTAATAAATGAAAATAATCGATATTGCAATTAAGCAAAATTAAGAAGTTGAAAGACCTAGAAATAAAATGTAAGACCTAGAAATAAAATGTAGAATTAAGTCAGCAGTTTTTTTGTATTTAAATTAAATCATCATTCAATAAAATGTCAGTCCGATTTGAATCATTGTGGTTTTATTTTCAGTCGATTGTATTGTCGACAGGGGTACTTACTCACAGGTGATATCATCTGTGCGGATCGCAATAATGGCGCCATGCTACCCAGACGGCCTGCTAACTCCAGAGCCAATGACTGCTACTGGAGACGATATACCTCGTTCTACAATAGCCACGCTCTACCTGCCTCGAAGCACCGATGACACGAGTGCGGTTACTCTTCTTGGCAGGCAAAAAGAGGGGCTGCGCACCAGCGAGTGGAGGCTACTCAACGCGACGACGGAGGGAGATGGCTTCACATTGATTGTAACTGATGTCCATGGAGAGCTAGGCGCAACTTCCAGGTGTCTTACCGCTCCGGAAAGACCAAGGTGCACCCGAAAAACTGGAAGGGCGCGTATAAGGAAGACGCCACGAAGGCATGACCAACCCAGAACAGTGCGATGGGAAGAAATATTGGCTCTACCGACGCTGACAGGAATCTGCCTGGCAATGTAGCTGAGTCTACAAGCTCCTGTGAGGAGCCGCCACAACAACAAGACCTCTCTGACTCACCGGAGCCGATGGAGGAGGCAGACCTTATACTCACTCCCAATCCTAGGTGTGGGACGACGATGGACAGCTGTGATGCAGATGTATAACTCGAGCATTGGTGTGTTGCAGTGCAATCGGCAATCATGCCATACGAGCCCCGGATGTAGTTTCAACACAGTTCATCAGGTAGGGTCTCAGCATAGCTGTGATCCAGGAACCGTGGCAGCATGACAAGGGCTCTACTCGCCCTAGAGCCTGTGTTGTAGTTAGCAAACGTATTGATTACCTTTGTCTTTCAGAATTCACAAACAGTGATCTAGTGGCCATCGAAATCTGCACCACTAGCGAGGGCAACCATAACCTGGTCGTGGCATCTGCCTACTTACCTGTCGGCACGGATATTCCAGCGGGATGGCTCCAGAAATTGGCCTTCCACTGCAAAGCAAACGGGAAAGGCTTACTGTTGGGCTGTGATGGCAGACGTAGTAGATGAAGATGTTCCACCAATTTTTGTCTTTCTTTAGATCGACTCTAAGAATACCGGAAATTACGATTTATATTTATTACAGATTATCGGAGAGAGGAATGAGTATAAAACGAGACCGAGGCTAATTTCGGGCGCGGCCGAACTTTGGATACCCTTCGCTCTCCTCGGGCTAAATGGGGGTTGGGTTTGCATGGCAGCCCTATGACCCCATTGTCTGATTTTATAAACATACAAACTGCCTGCAGCAAAAAGAAGCATTTGTGAAAAATTTCACCTTCATAGCTTTTAAATTGGCTGAGTAAACGCGTCGCAACAGACGGACAGACGTACATCGCCCAATCGACTCACCAAGTCATGCTGATTATATATACATATTTTATATGGTCAGAGATGCTAACTTCAATGCGTTACAAACGCCAACACAATTTTGTTGCACATTTTTTTCTCCTCTTGTTTGTGTTCGTCAACCTAGGCACGTGATATCATTTTAATATGTGTTGGCCCAGGGGCTGCTAGTGACGAAAAAAAAAATGCCCACTTCTCCGAGCCACAGCTACAGCAAGCAACTGCCGCTGCTTGAATGCATGGCCTTGAGAGCGTCCGCGTCGTCCCCAATGGCACTTCGGTGCCGGTCCTACGTTATAATATATGTGTGATTTGGGGATTTACCGAAGCAGACCTTTTCTTTTTGGGTCCATTTTCGTCCCCTTAGTGATATCCAGAAGTCGACTTCCAGACATAGTCTGCATACATCATCCTCCACGATTTTCATCTTAAATAGCGCTTTAAAATTACCATGGCAGTTATCCAACTTAGGCTACTTCGTGTATAACTGAGTACATGTTTGGCTTTCCTTCCTAATGGCTGGTAATTACGATTCGAACCTGTTTACAAGTGGATAGCCTTCGCCATCGTTGCCGATGTATGGAATCAATCCAGCCATGTATCCTCGCTTCAATCATGCCAATTACCAAAGCAATTTTGGGTTGCGGTCCTTGAATCTTTTCTGCTGATCCTTTTTTTACTAAGGTATCGGCCATTTCGTTCCCCAATGTGCCTACGTGTCTCTTAACCCACATTAGCGTAACTTCGTTGATTGAAGCACACTCATTGAGCCAATTTTGAATTGATGTTAGATGTAGCATGCGCTTGATCACCGATTGGTTGTCGAGTGCTATCAGAATTTTCTTTCCCCAGTATCCGGCCTTTCAGAAGATGATCCAGCGCGTGCAGTAATCCGACCATCTCCTACCTACCTACCTAAAAATTGCGATATCACGTGGATGCTCCTCGTGTAGCCTGCCATCCTCTATGAGAGTAGTGGTCCAAAGGCATAGAGTCTCCCTGACAGTATTATGAACGGTATCCAGGATCTTCTTAGGACCTCCATTGCTTCCAAAATGATGACATGAACCGCACTACAATCACATTTTTTGTAATACATTTCAAGTTTATCTCTCTCCAATGACTAGAGAGGTAAACCTGAATAATCATTTTTTTTTTGTCTTAAAACCGATGCCGAAGTAGCATCATCATTTTTTGTATTATTGTGAAATAAATTTAGTTTTCAAACAACCCCAAAATTTATTTCATATAATTTGTGTCATCCCTTTTCATTTTTATTGCTTTAAGCGCCACACTTTACTTTATAAAAAGATCCAGCGGCGGTACAAACTATCAGATAAAATTTTGATGGCCAGGTTTTTGGCAAGATTGTGAAACTTTACAATAGAGGGTGCACTTCTACGACACCCAAAGAAAGGACACTACGCTATTCTGAAGAAAACAACTAATGGCGACCATGAAATGGTGACGAGAGATCTAAATGGCAACAATGGTTCATCGGCACCAAACTGAGAACTACACCGACCATTTGCGCCTGCCTTATCGATGCTCGTAATAAGAGAACGGGTATGTGATGAGATCACCATCTGACTGACTAATGGTGCAACAAAACGTCGTAATCTGCACACCGCCAAGCTGTAGCACGACAATTTAACGATCAAACAGGATCAACATAATAATGAGGTCTATAGCCTGACTGGAAAAAATATTCTCTCCGTAAATGTCAATGGACAACATGAAGAACACGTGGACGAATTTGGTAGCATGGCTGTGGAATTGTGAAACGCCCATTTTGTGTTTCCATTATCTTCTCAATAGGATCAGTCGCAAAAGGAAACTATGTATCACCCTTGCGTGGAAGAAGACAAAAACTCCACGCATTTATTGTTAGAACTACTGAGCAATTGTCAGGTTTGATGTAGCACTTCCAGCACTAATAATAATTCACGCTGTGACTATGAATTTTTCTAGGAAGACTCGTCTGACATGAAGCAGCAACCCAACCGGCATGCATGAAATAATGGCACTGCAGTTTTCCTCGATGCTTAGTCTATGCGTGCTGCTAGGAGCACTTGGCCTGACGCTTCTCTTCATCTGGAAACAAACCAATATCTGATGAAAACCTCTCGATTACCGTAACTCCTAGTGGAGCATGGTGCGTTGATGACTACCGTGTGTAGTCATCAACGTTACAGAGACAATTCGGGAGTGTGATACGGTTGTCAGCCATACCACTTCCTAGTCGCATTGTTAGTTTATTATTCTACGATAAGAATATTTCTTATCATCTTCTTCTGAATAATAAACTTGCGACGAGTCGTGCCGAGTTTGGAAACTCGTTCCTCTATGAGTGTCTATTTCACAGAGTGGCGACCGAACTATCACGGCCACAGAGCACGACACGACACGTTGATGAAAACCAACGCTTCTTATTCCTTGCCCGCTCTATACTCTTCCGTGGCGTCACGTTGCCGGCCTGTAGTATAGAAACATCGCCCGTTCTGGCGGTAATGTCTCCCCCTATTTCTACATAGACAGCTCTATCCTGGATGGTGTCTTCGCCAAGACCAATGCTTGGTTGCTATCGAAGCATAATAATGTGCATTTATTAATGGGGGTCGTGCTCTGTGGCTGTGATCGTTCAGTCGCCACTCTGTGATATAGGATTCATAGAGAAGCGAGTTTTCAATACTCGGCATGGCTCGTCGCACGTTTATTATTCAGAAGAAGATTCCTACCATAGAATAACATACAAAAATTCAGAAGTGGTATGGCTGACAACCCATATCACACACCGAATTCAGTTGTTGAAACTATGACGACTGCACACGGTAGTCATCAACGCACCATGCTCCACTACGAGTTGGGAAAAATCAAGAGAGAGAGAGAGACTATCGAAATGTCTCATCCCTTCGCTACAAAACACAAAACTATCAATTAGAGAAATTTATTCATACAATAAAATTTATGCATTCGTCTTTGCGTCTGATTCGGCCTCCATTTTACTAGTTTCATCATTGATTTTATTAATATTAGTCGTAGAGTCACTACTGTTATCTGAAGACGCTGACTCCTTACGACTATCTTCATTTTCGCCAACATCTTTCACACTTGAAGCCGTGCTAGACCCTTGCAGGTTCTTTCCTATCGCATTTTCGTCATTCTCATCCTCCGAAGAATCCGTTTCAGTTGTCAATTCTTTTGGGTCTGCTTTCTTTTTCTTCCTTTCCACATCACTTTCTTCATCAGACGAATCAGTTTCGGATGTCGAGCCCAAATCATCGTCAATCCAAAGAGCCGCTTTCTTGGCATTCTTCGAACCGCCAGCCGTTGGTGCCTTTCTCTTGGCCGCTGCTGATGAACCTGTGGTAGACGATCCTGCAGCGGCAGCAGCTTTCCTGAAACCTTCCTCGACAGCTTCGCTAACTTTTTCCGTCATATCAGTTCGTGCACTTTCATACTGGGCATCTTTGAAGTTGTGCTTCGGCACGGCCATCAATTTTTCCAGCTTCTTACGTTTGCGTTCCTTCGCCTCGGCTTCGCGATCTTTTTGCTTGTCCAGCCAGGCTTTCAGACGCTTCTCTTCGTTGATATCACGCAATCGTCGACCGCTTAGATCACGACACGCCTCACGATTTGTGGTCTTCTCAATTTGTGCCCCGATCGCGCGCAGCATGGAGCCGAAGCCACCTTTGCCGCCATTCTGTCGAAAGTGGGCATAAACGTTTTGTGTGATAATTGTGGATGGATTGCTGAGGCGTTTTCCATTGCAAGTGAAATATAGTTCGGATGTGTCGATAAGCTGAAAAGAAATCAATTTTAATTGTGTAGAAATGGGTTCTTGTCGGTACGACGGTTTTGTGTTAATTTGCGCTTGAAAGGTTGCAAAATTGCATACTTACATATTCAGTTTCCAACAGGGCGATTACAGAACATAATTTAAAGTCGTTTTGAATAGTGGCTATCCGTTTGTTAGCTAAAAACAGAGTAGGTTCCATCGCAAACGTAGTGCAAAGATTGTTTTCATACAAACGATGACAATTGAAGTGACGTACCAAGAGAACGTTTACACGAACTGAACGATTGTTGTCAGGTTCACAATTGCCTCTATCGCAGCCAGCATTGCCAACCATGTGATTTTTTGCCTTTTTTTTAGTTCACTTCATTCATGTTGACATTTAATCATATGTCAACAAGCGCATTCCGCTGTGGTGTGTTTTGGATTGTTCGATTTCGGATCGAGTTTGTTTGCCTAGTCTTTTACATTCCATAAATTGTTTATCGCCCTTAACATTACTCAGGACAATTCTATAGACGATTAACGGCAAAAACATGCCTGCATCACGAATTCTACTCATCGCTTGTGGCTCATTCAGTCCACCCACTCCGATGCACTTTCGAATGTTCGGTGAGTCTAGCTCGATACATTGAAAAATGGAAAATCAATTTTATTTCAATCATTTTTCCCCCAGAAATTGCACGAGATCATCTACAACAGAGTGGCATGTATGAAGTCATCGGCGGCATAGTATCGCCCGTACATGATGCCTACGGCAAGAAAGGATTGGCACCGGCTCGACATCGTTGTGCCATGGTCAAAGCGGCTCTACAGTCGTCGTCGTGGATTCGAATGTCCGACTGGGAAGTCAGACAAGATGATTGGTCACGAACGGTGCAGACTCTGAAGTACCATCAGGTAAGATCATTGCGTTTCGACTGTGCAGAGTTTTCAGGTTTTGACTTTCTTTTTAGAATTTTGTCAATAATTTCCTGAACGATATAAACGGGACTGCAAATGAAATACTCCCCGGATGGATTCCAGATGGGATACGTGCGCGTCGTGATCCAATTCAAGTGAAACTCTTGTGTGGCGCCGATTTGTTGGAATCGTTTGCCGTTCCGGGCCTTTGGCAAGACGAGGACGTAAGTTACAAAACGAATCTAATGAAAACTAGTAACAGGGTAGAGGTGGATTGGGTAACTGGGTTCAACTGTACTATAACACAGCGCAAAGTCGCTTCAGCACGGCGTGGAGCAGAGCGACGTTTAGGCTCCACGTCGACCAGAGGTTGAGCTTCGCTTACGGCTGATGCTTTGCCTAATATTTAGGCGATGATGGCTGCACGCACGGATGCAATGGAATCATAGTCAATCATGAACCTTTTTATAATCGTCCACTGTTGCATCAAAGGTTTGTCGAGCGTTTTTCGCTCTATGCAGTAACACCATTCCGGAAGTGACTTGGGAGTCCATAAGAATTTAGATTGTTGGGTCAACTCAATAACAAGAGTCGTGCATTCCGCCAGTTGAGAGGTCTGCTCCGCTTGGCAATAGAAGAAGTGCTGCGCGTATAATACCCGAAGATGTACCATTCTTCACCGTTAAGCATAAGTCTCTGCTGAACTTCATGACGCGTTCCAAAAAGATCCGTTGCTTCCCAGCCTGTATTCAGCTGGTGCGGCCCCTGATAAACTTTCTCAGAGCAATGACAAAATTGCCACCAGACTAAACCCTGATATGTCGCTATTATCACTGTAATATCTTGTAAATGGTGGTGTAGTTGCGATTATCAGGTTGCATAAGATAAAAACAAGACCCACTCTGGAAAGTAAGGTCTGCTTCGAAGAATTTTGGCCATTTGTCGTGGGTAATATCAGCAGATGGTTGAAGAATAAGATCAACAAATGCTCCATTTCTTCCGGTACTCCCTTGGTAGAAGTACTGACCGGAATACACTAAAACTGCTGCCATTGTTATGATTTACACTGAGGAAGTGAGTCTCACCCCCCGCTCACTATGGGAAAATCCCATTGCAGCTGCCACGTTTTTGTCCCTGGAGATAACGGACGAAAACGACGACGAACTATAAATCGAATCCATATAGATACACAGCGGTTCACACCTTTCTGTACCGCTAAAAGAAGAAGAATACACTAAAACAGAAGGTCGCTCCCTTCATCTTATGCCAAAACCAGCGAAACTCACCAGGGCCGAGTTGTCAGTGTCGTTGTATGTACAGATTGTCGTCGTAGTCGTCAGCACGTGCAAGGGCGAGTTGTCGTCGTCATCGCACCAACTGGTCGCACCAGGGCCGAGTTGTCAGTGTCGTTGCAAGTACAGGTTGTCGCCGTAGTCGTCGGCACGTGCAAGGGCGAGTTGTCGTCGTCATCGCCCCATCGGGCTTCACCAGAGCCGAGTTGTCAGTTGTCTTTGCAAGTGCCGTCGTGGAATCGTCAGCCCGTCTTATTAGAAGGTTCGCGAAATAGGAGTGTTGAATTGGGCCTTAGGCGAATCGTCGAAACACTTCACGTTTCGGGTCCGTCGAAACGCTTAACGTCATAGGTATGTCAATTCGCTTCGTACTTATTTGTACGGCACGGCAAAGCAACATTCAGTTCCCTGTTTGACGCTGTGTGTAAGGCGGGAGACGTCACATCACTAAAGTTGACGGATCATTCATTAAATTTGGTAAAGTCTGATCAATCGTGGTTTGACGAATGGAGGGCGAAGGCAATACACGGTGAACACGTGGCTTACTCTTGCCAAGCTATTTGCTCATCTTCACTTGTCGAATATACTTAGTGCAGGGTTTATAGATAGATACAGGCGCTATGACCATTCTCCCAGCCTAGCCCCTTCATGACTCAGGTTATACGGAGGCTTTACACGCTCACCAGGGAAATCATTAGGTACCCACGCACCCATAGGTTAGGTTAGGTGTAGTGGCCGCCAAGTGATAAAACAATTAGCGCACTTAGACCAAAAATAGGTCCATTGTGATACCACCGAGTGTACCTTAAAGTTAACACCTAAGCTGAAAATCAGCCCATGCTGGCAATAAATTTGTTGAGCAATAGTGGGCTCACATCTCGCAGATCATCTGTATCGTGAAAATACATTGAGCCAAGAAAACGTTTGCGTTTCTCGGCCAATGCCGGGCAATGGCAAAGAAAATGATGAACACTTTCTTCCTCTTCTTCGTCATCGCAACTGCGACAGAAGTCGTTATAGGGAATTCTGAGCCTCCTGGCGTGCTCCCCGATAGGACAGTGTCCCGTTATGATCCCGACCACCTTGCCGATATGTTTCCTGTCTACTGACAGTAGGTTAGTTGATCTGGCTACGTCAAGTCGTGGCCAAATTAATCTTGTTGTAGCACATGTGGTGCCGTTAGACCACCTTGAACTAGCCCTGTGCATTACAGTTCTTTCTATTTCCTGTTTACAGGAAGCGATTGGTAATTTTATATTATTGCGGTCGGCCTCAAAGGTCATAGTGGCCGCATTACGAGCGAGACGGTCCGCATTGTAGTTTCCTTCAAATCCACTATGACTTGGTATCCAGCAGAGAACGATGTTAAAATATTGACCCATCTCTCTAAGCGCTGAGCGACAGCTATCAACAGTTTTCGATGTAATCAGCAAAGATTCCAGAGATCGAATTGCAGCCTGACTGTCAGTGTATATGATGACATCCCGCATCGTGACTACATGATTTCTCAACCAGGTTATGGTTTCCATTATTGCAGAAATTTCCGCCTGAAGAATACTACAGTGGCCAGGTAGACAGTGGGCCAAGTTAATGTCTAGTCCATCCGAGTGGATTCCAATACCGACTCCTTCATCTCTCTTAGAGCCATCTGTATAGAATACCAAATACCCTGTAGATAGGGGAGCATTGTTATTCCAGTGATCCCTTGACGGAATCAAACAATCGTGGTTTTTGCCAAAAGCATACTTGGGACTAGTATAATCAGTCTCCAAGGGGAGGTTAAAGTTTCGAAGTATCGTTGAGTGGCCGTACTCTAGGGTTTGCCACTGACTAGTTTCACGTAAGCGTAATGCCGTGTTGGCAGCCATTTTTTGGCCGAATAGATCCAACGGCAGCAGAGCACAGTGTCAAGTCCAGCCGAAGGTGTAGAACGTAAGGCTCCAGTTATAACAATGGAAGCCATTCTTTGTACTTTCGCCAGCAGGTTATAGTAAGTAGTTTTACTGAGTGCCGACCACCATACGCAAACGCCGTAAAGTAGAATGGGTCGTACGATAGCAGTGTAGATCCAATACATTGTCTTTGGTTGTAGGCCCCCGTTCTTTCCTATTGCTTTCCTGCACGAATAGAGTGCTATAGTTGCTTTCTTCACCCTCTCTTGAATGTTGGGTTTCCAGCTAAGCTTTCTATCGAGCAACAGTCCGAGGAATTTAGCCTTTTGAGCAAAAGTGAGATGCCTATCCCGTAGCATGGGAGGGTTAACAGAAGGAATGGTGCGTCTTCTTGTGAAGAGCATCAATTCCGTTTTAGCTGGATTAAGTCCAACCCCGCTGAGGTTTGCCCAGTTTTCCAAAATAGACAAGGCGTTCTCCAATAGTCCGCTAAGAACTTCCGGGAACTTACCTGTCACAGCGATTACAACATCATCAGCATATGCCGTGACCTTGCAACCAATATCCTCGAGATTTACAAGCAATTGATTGATAGCTATATTCCATAGTAGGGGAGATAAAATACCTCCTTGTGGTGTACCCCTGCACACGTACCTACTTACAGATGACGAGCCCAGTGACCCACGCACCCATACCAGGGGCTTGTTTGTACACCTGCTTACAGAGATGAGTAGCGCTGTTTTTCCAGATGGCTCGTTCAGTTTAGTAGTAGTTCGACTGGTGTCGTGTGGCTATCGATCCACAAACTAGCACGCCTAGGTATAGGCGCGTAGGCATATTGCACAGGACCAATCTCCTTAACTAGACCCTTCCGGACTCAGGTTATGCGAAGCCGTCAGCTTCGAGGCTTTACACGAACGCAAATGGAAATAATTCATTCTTTATTCAGCTTAGCATTATACAAATTAAACATTCCGTATAACGGATTCCTCCCCAGCAAGTTAACACTGCGACGTCCAGGGCTTAATATGACTGACGGACCGAAATAAGAGGGATACTTTCTTCTGTCGCAAAGACGCTGGAGGCACATGCGAAGCTAGAACCTCACCAGATGCATAGTACCACCACTGCCCTCGATGCGATCACTACACGCATTCGTGATTGGCTAAATCAACGCAGTCGTTGTCACAGAACTATTCTGGTGGCAATAGACCTATCAAGTGCATTCGATAAGGTCAATCATTCAATGCTCCTAGCAAACCTGTTGAATATGCATCTTCCTGCACAAGAGATCCGTTGGATTGCCAATTATTTAGCTGGTCGACACTCCTTCACCGAGTTTCGAGGCAAACGTTCTAAGCTTAGGAATATCAAATTAGGTGTTCCACAGGGAGGGGTACTCTCCCCCACTCTGTTCAACATCTACATGTCCGGCCTTCCCACACCACCTGAAGGAATCGAGGTGATTTCCTATGCTGACGATTGCACCGTACTCGCCACAGGGAATGATAAGGATGAAATGCGCCTCCGAATTAATCGCTATCTAGGACGATTACAGGCATTTTTCCAAAGCCGAAACCTCACCATCTCTGCGTCCAAATCCTCTGCGACTTTTCTAACCACTTGGTGGGAGGACATCAGATGGGAGATGGATATACGTATTGGCAACAATTCTGTTCCTACTGTTAAAAACCCCAAAATTCTCGGGCTTCACCTAGAGAACATGATGACGTCTGCGAATCATGCAGCTTCAGTCTGTGAAAAAATGCGCAGTAGGAGCAACATCCTAAAAGCTCTAGCTGGTAGCACCTGGGGCAAAGAAACCATGCTAGCTACTTATAAAGCGGTGGGTCGAGCGGCCGCTGATTATGCAGCCCCAGTTTGGACACATAGTCTATGTGACACAAACTGGTCCAAAGTGCAGGTCTGCCAAAATGCCGCTCTACGCATCGCGACAGGTTGCCTTCTGATGTCTGCCCAGGATCACTTACATCAGGAGCAGGAGACAAAATTGATGCCAATACGTGATCACAATCTCCTACTCTCAAAACAGTATCTTGTTGGTTGCTACCGTGAGGATCATCCCAATAATCATCTCATGGACCGAATTCCTCCACCACGACATGTCAGGCGTGGTTTACGAGACCTTGAGAGAGAGGTTCAGGGATACAAACGGGACCCTTACGATGAAGTTACATACCGAGCAGCCATTTCAGCGATCCACACTGAAGAAGTGAATCGGTCTATCGCGAGTTTAGGAGCGAATAGAGTCCTCTCAGAGCGCCCACCACCAATTTCGCCTGAGGAGATTAGGCTCCCGAGAGCCACCAGAGTAACACTAGCTCAACTTCGGTCGGGCTTTTGTTCACGCCTTAATTCGTACCTTTCTCGCATAAACCCGGACATCCAAAACATCTGTCCAAACTGCAATGGTACTCCTCATGATGTGGGCCACTTGTTTCAATGCCCCGCTGCGCCCACTGATCTTACCCCTATATCACTGTGGGAAAACCCTATCGCAGCAGCTATGTTTTTGTCCTTAGACCTCACGGACACAAACATTGACGAACCATAAATCGTACCCACATAGATGCACAGAGATTACGCACCTTTCTGCACCGCTACAAGAAGAAATAAGAGGGAGAAAGTCAGTTGCGGTAAACCACCCTACATGACTTGAGTGCACGGGATAATCAGTGCCCGAAAGTCTTTGTACCGATCCACATCTTGACATATCAACCATACTAGGGGGCCTCTGTGTGTTGTTCGGGTCTGTGGTGTGGTGGTGTCATCAAAAATATGTGTACCATGCACGCATTCTCCTTGCAGGGCGCTCTGAGCTATAGATGTCATTAACGTTTGTTTCTACCGTGAAGGTTTATCATACGGCCTCGAATTAGTCAAATGGAATGATTTTGTGACGACAACCAGCGTTCCTCGAGCGGTGTGAGTTAACCGTTTTTTCTTACCAAGTGTTGACGTTGGCGTTTACATACTGCTAGATGGGAGGCTTTTTTACTATCACTGCTGTTCTAGGGGTCTCGGCACCCGGTTGTAACGCAACTCCACTCCGTTGTAAACCCACAGCCCGCACGATACACACCTTTTGGGGCCTAGCTCATATGTCTGTTGAAGGGAGTTACCGCCCGTCAGTGCCCTTTGGCTTGTTTTCTCGACATCCCGTTCGAACAAATATGGGACCTCTGCTCCGAACTCGCTGAAGAACTGCCTATGCTGCAATGGGGGCGCCTTGCACATCCATATACGACTGGTGACCTAACTATTGCGGGATAGTCTTTTCCCGAAGGTTCCACTGGAGTCGATGCAATGTCTTTCGAGTCAGTGGGTTCTACACCCTACTACTCAACGATGGACAAATACAATTGCCAACGCTAGACAACAGTGTAGCTTTACTAATTTTACGTACCTGCAGCGTTCTACATCTAAATGCTTCAAGAGGAATTACATTTAAAGCCCTAATGCGTTCCTTTCTGGTCAAGCACCCCGTGACATCTGCGACTCCCCAAAGAGGTCTAGACCCCGTACATCTGAGTACCTCGGAAAATTAAGACTTCCACGCTTACACGGACTTCACTCACGTACAATGTCCATGAGTTGGGACTCACGCCGCGAGTGGCCCTCTACTAGGAGGAGGAGGTCATCGGCGTACGCACAGCATTTAACCCTACTCTGAAGAGATACCTGCAAGTCATCCATCATATCTTCTTCTCAGTACCGTATAGCCCCATGTGGGGCCATGGTGCGTTAACTCAGCCGTTTATAGGCAACTTCGATTCGACGTTACATTGCATATCATTTCGGAGTGTATATAATGTTGCAAGCACTATATATTTCCTATTCGCACATGTACGGAAATTTTGGTCTAAACCAAAGACCGAGATTCGATCTCCGGACCTCTAGATTACTAGTATCGTAGAGTGCGACTCAACCAAGTGAGCTACAGAGCGTTCAATACAAACGGTCCTATAATGGAGCCTAGCGGCCTTTTTCTTCTTCTTTTAGCGGTGCAGAAAGGTGTGAAACCGCTGTGCATCTATGTGGATTCTTGTTATGGTTCGTCGATGCTTTCGTCCGTGATGTCAAGGGACAAAAACATAGCTGCTGCGATAGGGTTTTCCCACAGTGAGATAGGGGTTAAGTCAGTGGGCGCAGCTGGGCATTGAAACAAGTGACCCACATCGTGTGGAGCGCCAGCGCAGTTTGGACAGATGTTTTGAATGTCCGGGTTAATGCGAGAAAGGTA
Source organism: Microchrysa polita (assembly GCA_949715475.1). Lineage (NCBI taxonomy): Eukaryota > Metazoa > Arthropoda > Insecta > Diptera > Stratiomyidae > Microchrysa > Microchrysa polita. The sequence continues at coordinate 8,116,952 of OX454421.1, forward strand.
CGAATTGAGGCGTGAACAAAAGCCCGACCGAAGTTGAGCTAATGTCACTCTGGTGGCTCTCGGGAGCCTAATTTCCCTAGCGGCCTAGCCGCATCGCCCTTTTCCGGACGACGTCATTTTCCCCCACAACCAGAACCACTCTGTCAGACAATCCGGACAGTCAGCTACCTCAAGCTTGCGGAGGAGCAGGCTGTCTAACACGCCCTTGAAATCCACAAAGATTCCAGGGGCCCGCTTGGCACCACTGTCTATGACTGCCCCTTGGACAAAGAGAAGTGCATCCTCAACAGACCTTCTCTTGTGGAATCCTTACTGTCTATCACACACTCGATCTCCAATCCGATCCTGAACTACCAAGTAGTGGAACCAATGAAGAGTCAGCTCGGACCTTATCGCGGTCCTTCAGAAGTACTACCATCCGCGCGGTTTTTCAACTCCCGCTCGTAGCTAATTTTCTTTCGCCTAACCGGCACGGTTATAAAGTGCTCCATTACAAGAATCTAGCTGTAAGCGTGCTCTTAAGTATAGGCTTCTAATCAATTAGGGATTGGCACGCATCCTTGTTCAAGAGGATTCCGACTCTAGCGATTTGGTTTCGAATTCTCTAGCAGTGTAGAGCAGCACATCTGGTTGATAAGGTCGTTTCCGAACCAGTCCATCTTGTTTTGCTCAGTTTTATTTTTTCTTGGTCGACTTCCGTGAGTCTCGTCGTATTACACATCATTCGAACGTTCGAAAAAAACCAAACGTAGTCCGTTGTTTGGCAGATAAGCTTGGAATCATAGTCTGCGAAAAATATTTCTCCAAAAAATCGCACTTATCTCCAATTGAGTAATTCTACTACAATTCATGTATTACAGATTGAATCAATACTGGAAAATCACGGACTAGTTGTTGTCTCAAGAAGCGGAGCGAATCCTGAAAAGTTCATTTTCGATTCCGACATTTTAACAGAGCACAGGGTAAGTAAAAAATGTTCATGTTGGTCAACTCGCAGGGAACTTAACTAAATTTTCTAACAGAAACGCATTGAGCTCGTCACAAATTGGGTACCGAACGAGGTCAGTTCAACGCTTATTCGTCGTCTTCTCTCGCGTGGACAGTCGGTGAAATATCTCCTCGACGATCGAGTGATCGATTATATTCTCAAAAACGGACTATTCAATTCCAATTCAACGTAAGTATTCGACGCTTGTATTGTGTTTATGTTCGGTGAATAATTTTGAATGTTTTGGCAATTGATGACTAATTACTATACGTTATTGAAATTGATACCAATCCACTACCAATAGTAGTTGTTTCGTATTAATCACACCCCTGATCAAATTCCTCTCACTCATGCCGCCTCTGTTATGGATATCGCGACAAACGTTACATAAAACACTTTTTGTAGTAAGTACATTCTTTCGCCAAACCAGAACAGCATGATGATAGTGAATCAGAATTTCATCAACGATCAATATACAACACGTACGACGGATACGGAAACCCCGACTAGTGATGTTGAAATTGAAATGGATCAAAGTGATTTGTTGTCGTCATCGTCGCCCCTGAAATCATCAACAACTGTCAAACTCGACAATGATCGAACGAATGTCTTCTGTTGCGGCAACGAGGGAATGAAAATTAAATCGCTACTGGGCCGACCAGGACAGGCGGTTCAAGTTATAACAACATCGCCGGAAAAGACACGCAACGTAAATGGCGATGAGGTATGTGCACTTTGCGACCATGCTAGGATCTTTCTTCTTTGCTGTGTGGACTGTTTGTAGTAACCTTTTAGTCTATGTATTTGCAAAATGCAATACTCTTAATTTTCTGATATAATTTTCTCTTTTATTTTTAATTTATTAATATGTAGTAGTAAGAACTACGATAGTACAAAATTGCATGTTATTTATCACTACAAGTACATTTATGCACATTTAGAAAAATTAATGAAAACTAACACAATCAATATCTAATCCTTATTTATTTTTCTTATACCGTTTCAGGTTAAAAATAAAAAGTTAAAAAAGTCATCGGCATTCGCAGTCTAATTGCCTTTACATACATCTGTAGAAGGAAATTATTATTAATGAACAAAAAGAGAACAATTTGAGAAAAAAATAGTCTTCTTCTTCGTCGAAAAATAATAATGCCTAACCAACGCTTCATTGAATTTATTTAACGTCGTGTGTTCTAAAATATACATAGCTGCTAAAAAGGATATGAAAAGGGTGGCATTGTATAAGCTAGACTAGAAACTAGTTTGATAAAAGAAAAAACTTAAAAATTCTCCCAGAATAGAATTGTTATTTGAATGTAGTGACTTTTTAACACATTGTAGATGGATCGTTCGTAGAATATTTATTAGGTAACGCCGCTTTATTTTGAAAAGTGTAGTTTTATTTATGTTAGAAAACAAAAATAAACGTCTGGAACTGTAGATACAAATAAATAACATATATTTATTACTAGTTGAATTTATTTATTTTAGGACTTTCTTGGCTGCTTGGTGAAAGGATACAATTCATTGTGGACCGCGTTAAAGATATTCATTTGCAAGATATTTACAGCAGAATTACTTTTCGCCACATATTAACACATCTGCAGTCACCCGTTAGCTTTCGAGTGGTCGTTGAAATTGCTGTGGAGTAGCCTTCAATTGATTGCACAAATTAAGAGCAAATATCGTGTTGAGGATTTGTGTCTAGATAAAGTGACTGTGGCTTTATACGGCAGCTCCATGACTTCAAATTTAGCGTTGGATTTGTATGGAAACCCCATAAAATATTAATTCGGAACGGAACCCTAAAATCAAACGAGGGCAATAGAAAAACGAGACCGAGGCTAACTTCGGGCGTGGCCGCAATATGGATATCCTTCACTCCCCTCCGGCTTAAAGTTTTTTCGGGCGTACCTATGACTTGTGTTTAACCCTCCCACTCCATTCTTCTCCTTCCGTCATCACATAAGTTCCGTTGCGTCAACAAAACAATATTGGTGTGGGGTTTGGTTTGAATAAGTGGGCAAATAAAAAGATTAACTCAGAAAATTTTATTGGGAGGATGTGGGAGCATGGCCCCATAGTACGATTCCATTAGTTTTGTCCTTTTTTTTTGTTGTTTTGATAGACACATTAATTCATGGTTTTGAGAAATTAGTGTAAAAAAAATGTTTTTTTTAGAAGAACCAAAATGTGGGGTTGGGTTTGTATGGCAGCCCCATGACCCCATGGTCCGATTTCACCGATTCAAACATAGAAACTGCCTGCAACAAAAAGAAGCATTTGTGCAAAATTTCACCTTCATAGCTTTTAAATTGGCCAAGTAAAACGCGTAGCAACAGACGGACAGACGAAAAACGCCCAATCGACTCCCCTCGTCATGCTGATCATACATATACATATTTTATATGGCCGGAGATGATTCCTTCAATGAGTTACAAACATTATGACAAAGTTAATATACCCTTTTCGCTTAGAATGCGGAGGGTGTAATGAAAGAAACTCGAGAATTTGATAACCACCTATTGGTTGGAAATGCCTTTTCTGGCATCGGTGAAGAATACGCAACAGCAAAAACTTTTTCGTTCCCTCTTGCATCGAAGGGGATTGGTTAGAGTCCAAACATAAATAAAAACGATAAAAACTCAGTGAAGCGACCCTATGACCCTTATGTGTACGTTCCTAAATAATTCTTGTAACTTGTAACTCTTGTCAGCAGCTCCATAAACCTCCCATCAGATTCCTTCCGTTTTTACAGAAGTTGCGCAACGTGCGTCGGTAGAATAACCGTTTTTTTAGGAGTGGTATGCTTAAAACAGATTAGACGCGTTGAATGCTGCCGAAGAAAGCAGCATTCAACTGGGTGACGTCATGTAGGCACCAACATCTATTTTGTAGCTTTATTTAAACCCATTTAAAATGCATTGGGTCGCTGCTGCTGTTGCAGACAGAGGTGAGTCGTTTTTAGGAGGCGGGATCGATGTTCATGGCATGTGGCGACGTTATTGATCCTTTTGATCCAGACGATCCTGAATGCAGCGCACCTCAGTGGCTGCCGAGAATAGACCAATGGGCGAGGGTGTATGGATGGTCGAAGGAGGCGCGAACTGTAATTATGCAGCAGAAGCTGGCGAAGGCTCAACCGACTCGACGACTACGAGTTTAGCTGGGCGGAGTGGAAAATTCGTGAAGGCGTTCCTTATTCGGCCTGACTTCGCCGGAAAACAGGCGAACGAGACGATGACCACCTACTACAGGGCGAAGCTTGAGCTGTGTGTCAGGTGTGACATAACCGACAGCAATGCAGTATCGTGCATCATCCGTTGGCTGCCGGAGGAGCTGATACGAATGCTTATTTGGTGAGGTGTCATACTCCGGAAGACTTGTACAATCGGCTATTGGCGAACTTGGAGTCATATACTATCGAAGTGGCGAGACTCCCAAGTGCGGTTATGATTTGAGTCGAAGACCGGGGGCTAGACGAGCAGGTGATAAGTGACAAACAAAAAATCATAGAATGGAAGTTTCTACGAACTGCGAAAAGACCCCCTCCCGGATTCAATAAAACGAATGGACCGAGCACTTAGGGAAGCAAGTACGACATTTGCAGATATAGCGAAGCTGAAGATGACTAACCCATCATTGCCTAGAGGAAACGATGCCAACCGAAGATACATAAGGAAGGAGGGGAAATGCGAGAAATGATTGCCGACTCCCCGTCGTAACAGTACATCTCAATTCGAACAAAGTTCCATGCTTTGACAACCCACTATCAAAGGCAAAGAGAATAAAGAAGAAGAAGAATTCAACTAAACGCACACGATTTTTTGACACAATTACTACTTTACTGTTAGATGCTTGCTCTCCCATGTATGCGATTCTCGGCACATTTTTGAGCTATCATTTTGTATGGAATTCGTGACTTTCGCCCTCTCCTTCTATTAATACCTGCTCTAAGTGTATGACGTCCTCGCCATAGTCCGGAAGGGCGACGTCATGAACATACTTCAGGACATCAAAAATACAATTTAGTATGGAGAAGGAACAACAAGACTCACTGCTATTTTTGGACGTACAGATCATCAACAATACAGGTAAGCTCGAATTCTAAGTCTATAGGAAACCGACAGCAACTCGAAGGACGATCACGGCGACATCAGCACACCCTCCATCGCAAAAGCTCGCGGCATATAATTCAATGATTCACACGCTTTACACTTACCCGCTATCACAAAACGGTTTCGAGAAGGAGAAAGAATATCCTTGACATAGCGATGAAGAACGGGTACGACACCGAAACAATTAAGAAGCTCATGGCGAAAAAGCAGCCGCAAATATAGAGGAGCGATCGCACAATATTATCCGAACAAACGAAAAACGAAATGAGATGGATCAATATACCGATGGCCCAAAACTTCTACAAAAAAAGGACATTCATGAGGAAGTTCAACATCAACATCGTAGAATCAACCAGAGGAAGCACACTTAAGAGTCAACTAGGCAGCGAGAAGGACCGACTAACGAAGGAGGAAAAGAGTTGTATACAGGGTGTCCCGGATTAGGTATGGTTAATACTGGAAGGGTTGATAGCACAACTTGTTTCAGCAAGAAAAGTACCAATACTATCGGAATTTTTTTCACCGTTACCTTGTTATCGCTCTTTTTGTGAAAATCATCGAAAATCGTGATTTGTCATGCAAAATCATAATTTAAAGCCCCTCCTTATGACTTAATCAAAGATTTGATTTAAGTTTCAAAAACTAGATAAAATTTCACAAAAACTGAAGTTTTTCCTGTTGCCAACATTATCGCCACTTTCAACAAACAATGTACAAAATTTCAAATATCCTACAATTCTGGTCAAAATAATGTAGCGGGATTCTATCCCGAATTATAATAGCCTTTGTTTGTCTTTTTTCGAGTAACGGGAAAATTGTTAGCGATTCCACTGAAGCCTTGATTTTTACCATTCAATGCGTGTTTCCCTAAAATTCTGCAATGTAAATATGAAAAGTGATATACCGTTGGAAAGCCAAAATGTTAAAGCATAACTTTTATCAACTTTGCAGAGTTGAACGTATAAAGCCAACGCCATCTAGATATATCATAGCCGCAACTCAGCTGTACAATGACGTCATGGATCCGTATTGAATTGTTCGTCGAACACGAGCAAACAACAACAATGTCATAAGAGGCAACAACAATGCAATGCAATTTCAACTGCGGATTTGACGTTTACGAGTCTACATTGCGGCCTTAATATATAGACGGCGGTGATAAAGCACCGTTATGAAATTACTGTTTGAATTTTCGATGAAAAATTTATTTTAAAATTTTTATTAAGTTTGAGTAACTGTATCTTGAAAGTGCCGATAATGTTGGCAACAAGAAAAACTTTTTGTTTTTGTGAAATTTCATGTAGTTTCTGAAACTGAAATCAAATCTTGGATTAAATCATCAGGAGAGCTGTAAATTATGATTTTGCATGACAAGTCACGATTTTCGATGACTTTCACAAAAAGAACGATAACAAGGTAACGGTAAAAAAATTCCAATTGTATTGGTAGTTTTCTTGCTGAAACAAGTTGTGCTATCAACCCTTACAGTATTGACTACCTAATGCGGGACACCCTGTATATACGGCAACGTGCGGCGATTGCGGGAAATAACACATTGGTCAGACGAAGTGGCTCATCACAACGAGATAACAGGAGCACATAAGCGAAGCCACAATTAGCGAAAGATGACTTACTAGCACAATCAGATCATTGAGGAGAAACATGCGATAGCTTAGACATGTCAAGAGGGAGAACCTCGAAAAATTAAGACGAAACCCGGAGACATTGCTCAACACCGACGATAATTGCCCATCCAAATTAATTAGAGACCTGGCTAAAAAGAAGCCGCGCTCCAGTACCAATTAATCATTTAACCTGTCATGTTTTTATACCCTATACCCATAAGATGATATAGAGTATATTGTTTTTGTAACGCCGAACACCTTAAAGGATCCACCGGAGGTATGGCAAAATATATTATAAATGATCAGGGTCGGTCCCTGATTCCAATAAGCCATGTCTCTCTGTCCGTGAGTCTGTCTGTTCGCAAGATAACTCCCAAAATCATGAAGCTAGCGATTTGAAATTTTGGTCAGATGTTTGTTTTGACAAAATCTTGGACTCTAATAAAAATGCTATTTGCACGATTAGAACTCGGTCTCGTTTTTGTTTGTTTTTTTACCAGAGGTTTTCCGTAAATTTTTAAAATGTAAAAGATGCCAATGTACCAATAGCTAACGCACTGAAGAAGGGAGCACATTGCTCCCGAAATACGTATATGCGACCATTAAAAACATTTGTAGTTAGGAGCAGCTATTAAATTGTTCATTATAATAGAAGTAATCCTTGGACAGCCAGGAATAAATGCTCCGGGTGTTGCACGGGCAGTACAAAACGAACAGACGGGACTTTCGAAGGCTACAGGCGAATGGATCTAGAATTTGGGTATTATTGGGCGAGGATGTGTGCATACCGGCGGGACGAGCTGGTTAAAGGGTATTAGCAAGGCGAGCGAACTGTTTTTCAACGTACGATAAAGACTTGGGCGTAACGAATTTGTGTCGGATGGAGATTAAGTTGAATTTCGACAAGTCCATACATTACAGACCTTATCGTTTATCTCATGCTGAACGGGTGTTGTTACGAGACCGAGTTCAAAGCTTATTGGCGGGCGGTATAATTAGGGAGTCAAACTCAGATTTCATAGTCCCATATTGTTGGTTCCAAAGAAAAATAAGGAGGTACGACTATGTGTCGATTACAGGGCGTTGAATGCGATAACAGTAAGGGATGGGTTTCTTTACCTTAATTAATGATTAAATTTATAGATTGGCGAATAAACTACCCTGGATTTGGCGCAGGGGTACTCGTATCATCAAGTTCTCATGCCTGACGGACAGTATGAATATCTTCGTGTTCCTTTTGGGTTGGTGAATTCACCTGCGATTTTCCAGCGTATGATAAATAAGATGCTTGGCGACTTGAGACATAGAGATGTTTTGGCGAATATGGATGATCTCTAATGATATTGAATTTGGATTGGCGTTATTGGATAAAATATTGGCGTTAGTTGAAAAGGCGGGGTTAAAGTTGAATTTTAGCAAATGCTCGTTTCTGAAGGAGCAAATTGATTACGCGCGACCAGGAACAAGAAAAATAGAGGCGGTTACCAGGTTCCCAGTTCCAATAAATGTTCATGGCGTGCGACAATTTCTTGGATTGGCGAGTTATTTTCGAAAATTCATACAGGAGTTTTCACTATTAGCGAAACTTAGGGAATGATAGGTATCAGATTCAGGCGGTATAGGCGTTTTAAGGCGGTAGTAGCAGTAGACGCATTAAGGCGATATGCGTTTCTATTGGCGATATAAGATTTAGGCGATATATCGATGACACATTAATTTATCAGGATTGCCGAATGTTGCGATTTGGCAGTACACGAGGTGCGTCCAAGCGGAATTGATTTGCGGTGCATGCTATGTGGCAACCGGCATGGTGCACTAGGCGATACATGCGATGTGAGTGTACGTATCTACATCGCTTTCGGTGTCTGACTATGCAGGTGTTAAGAGTTGTAGTATATTGGCTTAATTGGCGATAGTAAAAGGCGCATAGACATATGTATATTACATTCCAACAGCGCACTGAAAATGGAAAAACCCGAGTGAGTTGGCCATTTCCTCTCGCAGAGAGTTTGTGACCAACCGCAATTCGTGCAGAGCATACAGCAGAAATGATTCGTTCTTCCAAGGTCTGAAATGGTGCCATCTTTAAATTTGCACGGGTATTCTTGTGTAGTCATTACTCATTACTGCTTCATTACACATCGTCTGCAAAGCGTTTTTATGATAACATTTCTACAACTGAGCATTCCTTGACAAATAACGTACCTACATTAGTTGTCATCGACTCCGTTAACTTATTTTCTATTCTATTTTTAGCTTTTGAGCTTATTTCTCTGACCAACCATATTGGAGTGTTCCATGATGAAACCCCTGAAACAAGAGCAACTAACCGAAATGTACACGTGGCTAGACCAATTTCAATTGCCAATCAACAACAGAAATATCAATAGAAGTTTTGCCGATTGTGGTAAGTTCCTGCTACATATCCTAATCCGTGACTTCCTAAAACACCCAAGCACCTTCTTCAGTGTTATTGGCCGAACTCTTGAAACAATTATACCCAAAATATGTCGACATGCACAATTACCCTGCACGAAATTCATCCACCCTCAAACTGGACAATTGGCAAACTTTAAATCGTAAAGTCCTTCGAAAATTGCGTATAGCACAACCGGTGGAAGTTTTGGAGAAAGCTTCCAAAGGCGTTCCCGGTGCCGTTGAGCACATCTTGTATCAAGTAATGATTCGATCAAATTATGATTTACAACGAAATGCCAAAGATGCGGACGCGATAAGTACGGATGATGCCAACAATGATGGCCAGGATGATGAAAGTATCTCAGCTCCCAAAGTTATCCTTTTTTAGATGAATAACAGCAAACTGTTTTTAATATGATTCTAGCCATTATTACGGTAAATGTGAACAAATTTGTTGGCGATGCGCTGGTCAAGGTGCCGCAAAAAATGATTTTGTACTCGCTGTACGAACAGGCTCGCGAAGAGCTGGCCGAAAAGGATCGAATTATTGCCGGACTTACGCAAAAGGTTGCACATTTGGAGAGCTTCTTGAAGCTGAAAAGTGAACGTATCGAGAGTCTTTGTCAGCAGTTGACACAATGTGTACCGGCTAAGAATTATTCATATTTAAGTGGCGGTGAGATGCATTAGACGATTGTTTTGCAGGGTTGAGTCTTATCAAAATACATAAAATTAAAAAAAAATTGAAATTATCAGAATTTGGTTTGGAGATGCGCGTGCATTACATTGTTGTTGTAGCGAATCACCTGATTTTTTAATGGAGGAAGATTTTGGCAGTTTTCGGCCATTGTAAAAATATAAGTAGTTCCGGGAAGATTTACATCGTAGAGCCAGGTGTCGCGGGAGCATTTTTCAAAGACAACACTAACATCCATGAACACAGTGGGATTCAAACCCACACTCCCTCAATTTAGGGATAAATTGTCATCTCAAACTACCGAACCACCTTGTATCGGCAAGTTTCCCATTTGAGCCGTAATTTCTAAATTTGTTTCCAGCTGCAGCCTGTCTTACTATAAATCGCTCCATAACGTCGCCTTGTTACAATACAGCATTGGAAAGCCGTATAGTGCGGACGTATTTGGGGAAGTGCAAGTTTATTGGAGAAGTAAGTGAAGTACTGATTTTTAAGCCTGAGATACTGGTGAAAAAGGAGAACTCGTGAGCTGTAAAGAAGGGAGAAAAATGTACGGAGACCACACAGGAACAGTCCGCCGGTGTCACGGTGCAGGGGAAAGCTCCTGCAAGCTTAGGAAGGACAGTGAACATCTTTATGAGCAGCTGTCGGTACTAATACTATGAACCAGCTGACGAAGAGGCTGGAGCAATTAATCAAATCTAATAAGGAACTGTCCACCAATGTAGCCCGGAACTGAAGAGACGGAGGACGCATAAGTACTTCAGGCTTGTTGTTTCTGGTTGGGTCCAAGATAGATGGATGAATAGATGACGGACGAGGACTTCCCTCCGTTAGCCGGCCTATCTAAATTGATCACTCATCGAGCCGCTCGCGATTCCCGACCACCAAAGCCGCTTGTTCTTCCAAAGCCTCAAAAGAGTGCACCTAGGTATACAGATAGTGCAAAAGACAATTGACGGGCTATAAAGTGGCAAGTTAGCGAGCATTATACACATAGCGACCATCAGGGAGTTCTATTCTCGATAGCGGATAGATCGCATGTAGGTATAACTGTTGTGAGCGCATCTCGCAAACCCCGATATTATTATTGTCTTGCTTTTTGATATTTGTCTACTACGTTACTACGCTGTATTTGTTCACGTGGAAATAAAGGTCAATTACATTCAGGGGACTCGGGGTTTTATATTCTGCAAGTGGTGTGCGATCAATGGACTGGAGATCTCAAAAATAACGACAGCTCCAATTGTAGGATGGTCTACAAGACGCTTCGATGAGGCGTCACTCATAAAAACCCTGTCTAATGTAGACACAGAAAGCCTTGCAATTGACCGATCAATTATCAATTGCATGCGACGCCTCCATTCCAATGGTTCAATCCAATGGAAGAGTTCAATTGCTAATTGGAGAGAAAACTACTGGTGGACCGAGGATATCACGAGTAAACGACGTGAGTGCTCCAAAACTCGCGCCTTTGACAGCGTTCGACACGAACGACAGCGTACAATGATTTGCTCGAAGCTTATAAAGCACCCCGTAGATCCCTGAAACTCGCAATTAAAAGGAGCAAAGAAAATTGCTTCAAACAGCTCTGTGAGGATGCGGGCAGTAATCCATGGGGAACGGTGGTCATGCAGAAAATTGGGCAGAGAGCCCCTATTCAAATGTCCGGCACTGCTCAAAGATTATCTCCACGTTGTTTCCTCAACATGAATTGGAACCTGCGAGACAGAAGCCTTACACTTCCACCCCTAGCATCATACTCCCAATTACAGAGTCCGAACTTTTAAAGGCAGCATCCATGCTTGCGGATGGTAAAGCACTAGGCCCTGGTGGCGTCCCTAATAGCGCGTTGAAAGCGGCAATTCAGGAAAGTTAATCGACGTCTTTGGAACTTGCCTAGAAGAACGAACATAACCGCAATTATTTAAAAGACAAAGATTGATGATAATTCCAAAATCAAATAAGGGGCAAAAGACTTCTACCATGGGTACTCCGCGCGGGCGCCCCTGGTAACGCTAGTGGGTAAAACCTCTTAACGGCTAAGTCAAATCATCTGATGCGACATTTGGAAGAATCACCGCTGCGCCTGAGTGCTGTATTTACATCTGCAGCGTCTCAGGTCACTTAACGTGATAAGTGACAGACAACGTTTAATTCAACCACCAAAGCAGCATCTTCGAGGCATGTCCATGATGGCCTTTACTCAACGATTAAATCCTACCATAGTTTAGCGATGTGCCGAGAACTCATCCTAAGAAAAAACTTCAAGTCAAGAAACCTGAAACAAAAAGCCTCGAATTGGACGGATACAAAACAACGACGACCCCGCAAACGAACAACTGATTACTGTTTCGGATCCTGAAATGTACGCTCCCTGAATAGACCGGGGGCCTTAAGGGCCCTCCTGGATCAGATAAACAATACAAGCTGAGCATAGTTGCAATCCAGTCAACTAAATGGCTCAAAAGCGAAATTAACAACCTCAAATCGCATACTATTTTTACGAGTGGTAAAGAGGAGGGCAACAGGGAGTTTGGAGTAGCTTTCATCGTGAGTAAGCAGCTCAAAGGCCACGTTATCGGCTCAAACCCATAAACGAGCGAATATGTACGATCCGCATCAAGACCCGTTTCGCTAATCTCTGGCTCAATAATGCGCATGCCCCTACAGAAGTAAAAGAAGGCGCGATTAAAGACGAATTCTACATCCACCTAGAAACACTCTTCGACTCACTTCCATCAAACGACGTCAAGCTGCTGCAAGGAGACTTTTAGACAAACTTATAAATAATATCAAGAACGGATATCAACCCAGGACAAGCCTATGTAAGGACAAGGATGGTAACATCATCAGCCACTTCGAAACGATGGGCCTTGCAATTTGAAGAGCTCCTCAATGCATCATCAACATCCCCCACTTAGCGAGCTCTTGAGCAGATAGCCGAACCAGCCCCCCCGTACAACCCCCAACAGTAGAGGAGGTGAACGAATCATTGGCGAGTATCACGGCGGCTTCAGACCTGGTCGTTCAACCACCGATCAGCTTTTCACAGTGAAGCTACTACTCCAAAAGTGCTGGAAATATAACATCGACGTATACCAAATCTTTGTCGACTTCAAGCAGGCATACGACAGTATCGATCGAAGTGTACTGTACAACATTTTGCTGCATTTTGGTAAACCGACAAAGTTAGTGCGACTCACAACCGCCGACGCTCTTCAACCTTGCTTTGGAGTATGTAATTCGAGCCATTAATATAGACAGCAGCGGAACGCTACTCTTCAAGTCGACTCAATTAGTAGCGTACGCCGACGACATCAACATCATGACTCGAAGATTGGGTGATGCAGAAAGCCTTCTGCATAACCTCAATAACGCCGCAAAGCAAGTTGGACTACATATCAACGAAAGCAAAACAAAGGCCATGATGCAATCGAAAACAAGGACGCCAGCAAATTCAAGCATCACAGTGGGGGACCTTAATATCGAGTATGTAGACAACTTCAACTATCTGGGTTGTAACTTATCAAAGGACGCCAACGAAATCGACGAAATTAAGCGACGGATACCTACAACTAGCCAATAAGACATATTTCTCGGTCCTCCCTATAATTAATTCGAAACTTGCACACAGGAGCACGAAGCTCCGCGTGTACAAAACGATCTTTCGACCCGTGCTATGTTATGGCTGCGAAACATGGACCCTCACCGAAGCCTCCGAAATTTTGCTAGACCGATTCGAACGAAAGGTCCTTCGGCGAATTTTCGGGGCCGTTCGCGAACGAGATTAATGGTGTATCCGGTACAACCATGAGTTGTATCAATTGTACGATGAGCTGGAAGTATCGAAAATCGTGAAGCCAACGTTTGCAATGGGCAGGGCATGTACAACGGATGAACGATAATCGCATGCCAAAGAAAGGGATGAACGCACACCGAATTGACGGAGCGAGGTTGCGTGGACGACCGAGAGCTCGCTGGGAGAACTCCGAACGTGAAGATGCCCACTAGCTGCTGGGCTTCCGAAAATGGAGGACAAGGTCACGTAATAGCGACAATTGGAGGCCAACGATTCAGTCGGCCAAAGCCCGACGTCACAAAACAATCTCGAAATTGGTTTGGGAATGCCAGCAGAACCTCAAAAACCTAGCTACACGAAACAACGTAACCTTGAAATGGGTAAAAGGACATAACGGGATCGAAGGTTATGATAAAGCGGATGCCCTTGCAAGCGATGCTTGACATACATGTCGCGCAGAAGTAGCAGCATCGGCAGAATTTCATAGCTGACAAATATGCTGAATGCCGACCTTTCTGCCCAGCATTTTTGTCAACAAGGTAAAAAGCATTGCGCTTGACATTTTGCGATGCTGCTGCGTGATATGCGTTTCAAGCAAGAGGGTTCTGAACTACTGTTCACTGGTCCTGAACGTGCAATCGGAACTAGCAAATCCACTGCTAAAGCTTTTGCCAAACAGTGGACTGAAAAAAAATCGATGGAGACTTGCTGAAGCGCTCAGACACAGCAAGCATATGCCGGAAACCAACTAGCATACCAGCAGTGACAGGCCTCATAACCGGTCACTGCACCCTGCGAAAACATCTGCATACAATCGGGATTTACACACAACACCCACTATGTCGCCTCTGTAACGAAGACGAGGAATCAGCCTCGCACGTTATTTTCGAGTGCCCTGCTCCTATGAGCTGGCTAACTTTCTTCTAAGCCTTTTACGAAAGACTAAGCTGATAACTTTGTCGTGCTCTGTGGCCGTGATCGTTCGGTCGCCACTATGTGAAATAGACACTCATAGAGAATATTCTTATCGTAGAATAATAAACTAACAATGCGACTAGGAAGTTGTATGGCTGACAATCGTATCACACTCCGAATTCAATTGTCTTTGTAACGTTGATGGACTACACACGGTAGTCATCAACGCACCATGCTCCACTAGGAGTTACGGTAATCGAGAGAGAGAGAAGCTGATAACCTGAAACTCTTTTGCTGTAATGGGGAATACAATAAGCCAACAGGCTGCAGTATTGGGCGTAACCAGCCCAACTTATCATAGCGTCTAATCGATCGATCCATCCATGGCAGGTTTATTCCTAGAAGTCCAACTTTTCGAGTTGGGATAAACTCAACACTCTCCCAGAAAATGTCCATAGAAAACGGAGTCCCCCAAGGATCACAACTTTCTCCAATACTGTACTCACGATTCCCTTCAGATCTTCTCATGCATTTTCTGTACATCGAAATAAGCCGACATAATAACTTCTGTGCTTCAGGCATCAATAGACTTACTACTGGAATCTTTCCCGAAAAGCAAGCTTCAGGTTAACACTCAGGCGACAACATTATCAGACGACCTAGACAACGAGGAAAGGAGTGAAACAAGAACACCACAAACGAACATTCAAGCGTCAAGTTGTTCGTCCCGTGATGTAGGCACTTTGGCGGTATATCTCTCTATTTTTACAGGCAGCTCTGCCTTGGATCCCGTGATCGCTAAGATCAATACAGTGTTGTTGCTTTTTCATTTGACACATTCACGTATTCTTCGGTCGGTCTCTGGCCTTGGGTCTATCAAGTCTTAAGTGGACGGCACTGTACCCAAGAAACACCCTTATGCTGGAAACAGAACTGAAAGCAGGTGAGAGCACCATGATATTAAACGGGTGAGTGGCAGCATGTTGCTACTGTTCAACAGCAACAGCTAAATTACGTCACCCATTTAAAATGCATGGTGCTGCTTTTATCTGCTGTCTTGGTGCTTATTTTATTTGGTGCTATTTCCAGCATTATGTAGACAAAAACCGTGAATCAACTACTAAGATACGATCAGACATTTTTAATTACAATTGAATATTATCGTTAAGCCTTAATACTACTTTTCTGTTTGTTCAATGTTAAAATCTACAAACGACAACATAAAAACCCGCAGAGCGTTCGTCAAACATTTCCCGGATCCATAGGTCCACGTAAATATCTAACCAATTCCATGTCCTTTACAAGCAAAGTCACGCGCTGACGATGTATCGTACATCGATAGGCATCCTCGAACAATTGTGTCAAATACAATTCGGCCGACTCCTGTAACGCCTCCAAGGCCGGCATAGTGATACGCATACCTTCCGGCGAATAGTACAAGAGCAGCTCGCGTATAAGTCGCGAGAACGGCAATTTGGCGATTTGATTCTCTGAAACGAAAGGACATTTGTTACCTAACACATTGGCACACATGTGTGATCATGATCACTCTACTCACTTGTCGATGCCCGTAAATAATTAATTTCTCTGTCAATTTTGTTCTTCTTTATGGGCGTCTTTTGCTTTCTTCTGCGACTCTTGTCGGGTGATCGCTCCCTTGCTGGTGCCGTCGTCGTCGCCGCCTTTCCACGACTCGATTGGTCATGCTGGTCCTCTTCCTCCTCGTCCTCGCGATAACGACTCGTTGAAGCGTGCGAGTGAGACAACGCGGACTGTTTACCTTTTGGTGGAAGTTTTTTCGCTGCTGCAGGCAGCTTGAAATGTCGGCTATCCGGGTCGTTAGTCGTCCTGCGTTTACTTTGCACTAATGCCTCGGCCTCGACGGGACGAGATGTCCGTTTGCTGGGCGAATGTTTTGATGTGGATCGAGTTGCCGCCGGTCGTGTTGGAGAGCGTTGCAATGATGATCGAGTTGGAGTCTTTCCCGGTGTCGTACTCGATCTTGTCGATCGTCCTGTGAAATTCAGTCCATAATTCGTGGCTCCAACATCGGTCGACACGGATTGAAAATCGTCGCTGGTATCGTCCGTTGTACAGGACTCGTCACCCAAGGCGTTTTGGACTTGCCGTTGCAGGGTAGTTCGTCGATGTTTTGATGGCTCCGGTACGTGGCGCCTCATTGTGGGTGGGTTATAAACTTAACGTTTGGCCTAAATATTGGATTAAATCACATCTCAGCGCCGGGGGTGAAATCACCACACCAAAATAATGAATTCAAATCGAAACTTTCTCGTTACAAATAACCGCAATTGCACCACAGACGAGGAGAAGAGCGACGCCAACCACGCGAAGTTGTCAAGTTTCGGGCGCAATGTCAATTCGCCTACTCGCTTTGAAGTTGAAAGTACAGGCTGGATGAAAAGTATTTGAAATGACGGAAACGATCATCAAAGATCAAATATTTCAAAATGGGCTTGTTTTCTTGTACATGAGGTTTCTGGTACAGGATGAAACAGAATGGAAGACAGCCACGAAGCCAGACCAATACATTTCAAATGTGACGTATTGTTTGTTATTGCACTTTACTGCTGGGAAACCTTCAGACACCACGGGAATATTATGCTGGAAGCAGATTGGACGCAGCAACAGCAGAATTGCATGGCTGACAAATGTGCTGAAGAGCAAAAATTCTGCTCAGAATTTTTGTAAGCAATTTAAAATACATTGTGCTTGACATTTCGCGCTGCTGCTGATTACCATTATGCTTGAAATAAATTACGCGCATCAGCATCAGCATCGGCATCGTGAAACGTCAAGTGCAATGCATTTTACATTGCTGACAAAAATGTTGAGCAGAAGACGTGGCATTTAGCTTATTTATCAGCTATGAAATTCTGCCAATGCAGCTGCTTCTTCTTCTTCCTTGCCTCGTTCGTTATACCACTCCATATGGTTTCGCGTTGCTCGACCTGCGGTGTAGGGACATGTTGTTGTTGTTGTTGTAGCAATTCAAGAGATTTTTTTCCTCTTGAATCGAAGGGGGTCTTGGCAGCTTTTGGCCGTTTTTTGACAACGGGTAGCTCCGGGACGATTTACATCGAAGAACCGGCTGCCGTAGGAGCATTTTATGGACATCACAAACATCCATGGGCCACAGTGGGATTCGAACCTACGCACCGGCAACTCAGAGATAGAGATAGAGTGACATCTCTGCCACTAAGCCACCGAATGCCCCGTGTAGGGACATCGCCCGTTTTGCCGGTAATATCTCAGCATATTTCTACAGGCAGAAATCGATCGTGTCACCCAAGTAACAATTTCAGCCCTATAATACTTCGTAAAATACTCTCTTCTAACAATAATAGGGGCACTTTACAGGGTATAACCACTGAATAACAGTCTAATAATGGCATTTGGCGCCGTTTTTTGATCCAATTGAACCTTATTGTAGCACTGAATTACACTTTGAAAAAGACATACATCGTATGTGTTATGTCATCATTTTCTCGCGTTTGCAAAAAAAAAAAAGAAAAAAAAATTCCCGCAGCCAGCGTCGAACCAGCGACTGTCGTACGCAAGTCCGACGCCTCAATCACTCGGCCAACCTCACATATAGTCAGCATTGCTCGTAAACCCTACAAGTGGTTCGTTGCTTCTATCGAAATGCTCAACACTTCTCCGCAATGCACCTTCTTCTTTACATGTCAATCAGTTGAAGCTAATTAAATTCACACGTTCATCAATAAAATGCAGCCAGTTTCAGGGCTGAGATTATCTTAATTGATTCATAAGTTAAGAATGAGTGAAATGTTGGTTTCATGCAATATTTCAATGAATTCAATTCAAGAAACGTGGTGTTCCAGAGCACTTCATAAGTGTCAATTCTTTAAAAAATCACAAAGTTCATCCTTCTATAAAACTACGCTGAGCAATTTATTGGATGATTGGAAGATTATATGCATGTGTGTGTGTGTTGATTTCAGTCATGTGTGTTTATGTCATTCAATAAAGACTACAAAGAAGTATTTAATGGAGCATATTTTTAGGTTAACGTTAGAGAAGTGTTATCGAAGTCTTATTGGATGTAGTCGTGAGATTATATAAGAACTTTTTAAGCTTTCCGAAAAGTGTTTTAAGGAGTTTGTATCGGATCAAAATACTTATATAAGCGATGTCACACGATAAACTGATTTTGTGTTACTATAAGAATGTTACAGGATGAAGTGCTTCTTTAAAGCATACGAATTGTTTCTTGATGGGCATCGCCGAGACCAATGCGTTTTTGCTGCTTTTTCATTTGACACATCCAGGTGTTCTTCGGTCTGCCTCGCTGGCCATGGGTCCATCAAGTGGAACTTCCATTTATATCGCTTTCTTTGCGGGGTTCTCAGGCGGACGTCTTTGAACATGGCAATACCAATCCATTTGTCGGTCTTCGAGCTTTTCGGTGATTGGTTGGTCTATGGACAAGCTGCCTCGAATGTAACTACTCTTGATGTGTTCCCTTTTGGTTACACTAATTGACATATGCGTAACACTTTCATTTCAGTCGCTGTCATTTCTTTCGCGTAACCTTCATACATGGTCCAGCATTCTGATCCATACATGATTGCAGGACGTACAACCGTTTTGTACAACCTACCCTTCAGCTTCAGTGGTATTTTCTTATCGCAGAAAACTCCAGAGTTTTCTCGCCACGTCATCCACCCAACCTTTGTGCGATGTTTGATGTCATCATCGCATGTAGCTCCGTTGTACACCACCGAGCCAAGGTACTTGAACTTGGTACAAGACTTAAGCTGCTCTCCTTTGACGTACATCACTGGAAAAACACTGGAAATGCTACAAGAATTACCCGCCACCGACCTCTTTCTCCGCTGAGTCCTCATGCCAACAGAGCTTGGAACGTCGTTTCCGGCACATTGCCAAGACCGGAACCGCTTGAAGAAGACCATGCACAACATAACGCCAGGGAACAACAAATTGCAGGATGGGTAAACCTGGACAACTCAGCACAGAAAACGATTGTTATTGATGGAGGAACAATAGGTGTGTTTTTTTTGGTTATCCCGTGTAGGTTTGGGTAACGAAACTTCATATAAAAAAAATGACAGGTCGATCAGCTGGCATTTTTTTATATGGAGTTTCGTTACCCAAATCTACACGGGATAACCAAAAAAACACACCTAATAATTGCTAAACATCATGAACTGCGAGACATCCAAATCGATGTGGGACAAATTATTAACTGTTTACGAGCACAGATCAGAAGCGAGTGTGCATTTGTTACAACAACAATGGTTCTCTATGCTCAAAAACCCAGTTCACACGATCAATGTGCATATTGCAAAAATCTAGAACATGGCTCATCGTCTAAGGACGCTTGGAGAGGATATCCCGGATTCAATGATCATTACAAAGATCCTTTTGACCCTACCCGACGAATAATTTAAGCATTTTGTCAGCGCTTGGGACCCTACTTCACGGGATGATAGAGAACACTTGCCAACTTGATTTCCAGGCTTTCCATCCAAGAAACACGATTAGGAATATAGTACTCTAGCGAAAGCACACAAGTAACAATTTCATCTCTATAATAGTTGTTGTATAGTAGCGATTCAAGAGCTTTTTTTTCCTGAATCGAAGGGGGTTTTGGCAGCTCTCGGCCGTGGTACAACGGTTAGCTCCGGGAATTTTAGTGAAATAAATAATGAAACCTAACTAGGTAATGAAAAGTCTGAAACGCGCCGAATTTGGATCGACAAATATCTTGAAAGTTTTTATTTGAGGCCGCTGGTTGGTCGGACAGCGAGTGTACTACCGCTTGTTCTGGCGTTGGGAGGACCTGCTGCTAAGATCCTGAAATCGATTCCTGCTTCACTGGCCATATATGTGTGGTGCGGAGACGAGTAAATGACAAGCAAATAGATCGATCGCAACTTCGTAACCAAACACAGAAGCTAGGAGACAACACTGCAGCAATTGGCACAAGACACTGAATGGCTCTTATGTCATACCCGACCTCGAAACTTGAACATCGAAACGATTCTTCTGGATCGAGAATCACAACAGGTGCCATGGCTGGCCAGACACATTCTGCAAAAAGTGTGCCCGGAAAGAAAGAAACACATTCGGTAAGGCACGAATTAACCCACTATGTAAAATCCAATTTGAAGGAGCAGATAAGTTGGCTTGTGGAAATGATGCCCCAAGATGTTCATAGGGAAAAAAGCGATCATGTTTAGTCATTTGAATTGGAGACGATACCACCGCAACGAATTCAGTTTTAAGACCAGATATCGTGAAAGGAGTGAAGCTTGCGAACGAAAGGCTATACTTGGAATAGCGAGCAGAGGAGAGATTGGTATTCATGGCGAGGTTATCAGACGAATTCGACGGATTGGAGACGCTACATTCAACAACAAGCTTTTAATTGCTGATTTCACTGACAAATGCATCCTGAGAATAATAGACTTCTTCTTAGACTTGGGACAAGTATAGATAGTTCCTCGAATGGAAACGCCGATTCTCCGAGTATTGATGGGACAGGATATGGATATACCGAAGACATCAAGTATATCTGGATGAGAGTCCTGGAAGTTTTAATTTCTATCTCGTGGAGCTACGAAATTCCCTGCGCTCTAGAACTACATGAAAGCAGGTAGCGCGAAGTACAACCTACACGGGATAACCAAAAAAACACACCTATTGTAAAGTTCGCTCAAGGGTCCTTTGTCGACATGGCCGCGGTCATGGAGGATTTGATTAAAATTGATACTTTTCAGTATATAGCTCATGCTTTACTGTTTAAGAATCCATTTATTTCCTTTTGAATACATAGATTAGCCGTTTAAGGAGGTTTTCACACTTACGCCAGATTACGTAATCTGCGCCAAATTACTTAATCTGGGGCCTAATTACGCTGCAGATTACGTAATCTGACTATCGCAAATCAAGTACGCAGAACGAGTTCATTTTATTCACCATGCAGTCGAGGTGAGTTTTTATACTTTTTAAATGTCAAAAATAACAATTTTAATGCCAAATGTATCTTTTTCAATGACAAATTTATATTTTTGATGTCAAAAATCATGTTATTAATTTCAACCGGATCGGGAATAAGTCGTTTTAAAGGACAAAAATAGAGGCAAGACCGTTGCGAAACATTATCGTTTGCATTTAATGGAACTGAAATGAAATTAGATCAAAAAGAAATGCGTCGAGATCAGACCTTGACCTACTCATCACATTGAGCAACATGGAACCTACATATTTAATTTGCAAGAATAAATCTGCTGCTGATTGTTGTTCGAAATTGGGCAAGTCATACTTATGATACGCTGCCGGCTCGCCGTCTGTATTTGAAAACACCCCTTGGAGTTATAACATATATTCTTGTATCCTTCTGATTTATTGGATATGAAACCTACTAATTATTATGTAGTAGTTGCAGTATTATAGGCATATACATATGCACGTAAATAATTATGTACATACATATACGAATAAAATCCAGAATGTTAATTCTATTCATTGTTTATTTCATTGACCATGTCTCTGCATGAATTTTATAAAATAAATTTATAATTTTTTAACACATTGGACCTTTTAGCAATGATTGTTATTATGGGTGCTTCTGGATCGCTATTTTTCTACAGGTTCAGTCAATGCAGGCACTAGCTTTTACGTGTCGCCAAACAAGAAATTGGTTTTGAGCATCTTTTAAGTAACACATTATTCCGCATATTTCAGTATTTGGTTGCTTCTGTAGAGTTTATCGGGAATTCTTATACTCAGACTCTCCGCCTAAACCGTTCACCTTTTTTTTTTTGCTTTGGTAAGAAGCACTTCCGCAACCGGTGGTAGAAAAAACATGAGGAAAAATAATAATTATATTGGGAAAGAAATGACCGTACCGAATTTTGTGACATATTACTAGAATAAATTTAATTTACATATGTCAAAGTCAAAATGAGCAGATTAGGCAAAGTATAGTGTGAACACTAAATTCACCACAGCTTAATTTCCTTGATTAAGTTCCACAGATTACGTAATTATAACGGAGCTAAAACTTTTGTTCTTTTTTTCGTGCCAGATACTTGAAATAGATTAGACGTGTCAGCAGAAGCATCGGCATCGCGAAACGTCAAGCCCAATGCCATTTTACATTGCTGACAAAAATGTTGAGCAGAAGACTTGGCATTCAGCATATTTGTCAGCTATGAAATTCTGCCGATGCTGCTGCTGGCGCGTAGAATCTATTTCAACTAAGAGGCATAATTTTACACTATGCATTGTGCTGCTTTCTTAGGAAGCATTCAAGGCGTCCAATATCTGTTTTAAGCATATCTCTGTTCTGTGTTCTTGGACCAAAGAAACACAACTGACGTTCTGACTAGGAATCAGTTTTTGTTTTCTAGTGGAATGTGATATCGTCGCAATGTTTGCCTTAGTGACAATGCTTGCATTAGCGAGAATATAGCGGTAATTGTTCGTTATGGCTATTATTTTGCATTAGTTAGAATGAAAGGCAATGTGCCGAGTGGCCAACTAAGCCATAAATAAATTCTAGTTCCGGGCTATCAGTAACGATGGTTTTGAAAACCACAAAATTTCTCAAGAATTTTTCAAATTTGAACACACCCATCCCCCCATTCAAAACCGACAGATGTCGCAACGTTCTACTTCAACGCACGTTCACCCCAAATTTCCACCAGGCGTCGCCACACTTCAAGCATCCGGAATACATGATGGCGATTCAGCTCTTGACTTGATCAAATGACGGACTGCACGAATTTTCGCTTTTTGCCATTGAAAAGCCCAGAAAAGGAACTCAAAATCGAATTTCACCACTCGTATGTGATTGCGGGAGTGTTTTGTAAATAGTGCGTGCTAAAGAAATCGGTCCGTGCGTGGAGTTGCAGTCGTGAAACGAAAAAGAAAAACTTGTGCAGACCCCCAAAAAGAAAAGTTCTCGCCGTCGCAGCACAGCAGCCCTCACGAGTGCTCGCCACAGGCTCGGTCGGTCGTTCGTACGTTCGTGTCGTGTATTGGAGTGTGTTCGCATTCGCCGCACCAGTCATCGTCACCGTCTTCGTCGTCGTGTGGTGGTGATATGTCGAAAGCGGAGTCCACGGGATGATCCAGAAAAGTTGAGGAAAATCTCAATCCGCAATCGAGTCTAGTGCCAGCGAGTGTTTTCCAGTGAAGAAAAAGTGTAGCGGTGGCCCCTCGTCTCGAAAGAGTTGCGGGAAAATCGAAACGGATTGGGCACGTCGTCGTGGTTGTCGCGAGTGCGAAAAAGGCTCGGCCCCGTCGTGCGGTCGTGAGCAGCGAGAAGTGTGAAGTTTTGGGGAAAAAGTTTCTTCTTTTTGGCAAGCGCCCTGGATTCAGGCCCGTCGCAAGACAGGCCGCGCCGCAATCGTGAAAATCGGGTGGAAAAAGGCAGCCAAAGCAAACGAGCGACGAAAAGTTGAAAAAATGAATTATGAGGAATCTGATAAAAAAACCGATGTGAAAGTATGTGTGAAACCGAAACCGACAGCAGCAGCAGCAGCCGCCGCAGCGACGAATTCCACAAACACAGTGGCGCCCGCCGCCGCAGCAACAACAACAACGGCCGTGGCAGCCGCACCAGCATCAGCAGCAACGACATCGGGCTCGGCCGCGACGTCGTCCAAGAATTCAAAGAATAGAAGTTCGCGCAGTAGTGTTAGTAGTAGTCATCATAGTGTTGGTAGTTGTGTAAGTGGCGGTAGTAATTGTAGTGGTGCACGTGCGGGTAGTGGTAATGCAAGTGGCAAAAATATGTCGACGACCATGTCTCCGGCCACAGTTCAGAAAAATCAGCAAAATTCGAACTCTAGCGTCGCGTCGCACGCGAAAAACGCCGGAAATTCGCAAAAATCGGCCGGGCAAGTGAACATGACGAACGTGAACGTGAACAGCATCGCGACGGGCACGTCCGGTCAACCGCCACCCCAGCATACGATCGGCTCGACAGCTGGCATGCCCTCGGGAGCACCGCTAACTGCGACATCATCCACCATTCTACATCAGCAGCGCCAGCAGCAGCAACAGAATCCAATCTCGTTGGAGGCCGCGGCTGAGGCTGTAGCGGCCGCCGCGGCTGCATCCGCTGCAGCCTCCTCC
The DNA here is from genome assembly GCA_949715475.1 of Microchrysa polita. NCBI lineage: Eukaryota > Metazoa > Arthropoda > Insecta > Diptera > Stratiomyidae > Microchrysa > Microchrysa polita. Next base: position 8,141,667 of record OX454421.1, read on the forward strand.
TCCTCCGCCACGTCGTCCTCCTCGAAACCTGTCAATTCCTTTTGTCATTCCTTCTCGTCATCGCTGGAGAATATTTTCGTGCGGAATAGTAAATTTCCGCCGGACGGCGGAAGTGCCTCGGCCTCCTCATCCACCACCGACACCATTCCGGATCCATTTAGTGCGGCCGTGGCCGCCGCAGCCGCACCTCTACAGAATCGTGGCGTTACGGATCTGTCCGAATCGGACGAGGAATCTGTCTCCGAGGTAAGCAACAGAACAGAAAAGTTTCCACCAAAAATCATCTAGAAATGAATTTACACGCGAAAATGGCTGGTCTTAGGGATTAGTTCGTGTCATTGTCTTCCGACCCAACCGAAGCATCGACTTTCTTCGTTTGTTCTCTTCTTTTTGCGTCTTGGAGTGGTTTCGTCGTATCCGAACGGTTTTTGTTAGTTTTATTTGGTCTCAGGGGCGCCCATTTGTAGGCGACGAATTCGGTGCTCATGTCCTGTGCAAGCAGGCGAAGCGACTCCAATGGTGAGGCAGGTTATCGGCCGTCCTGCTGCTCCAGCTAGCACCGAACACCGAAGGTGTAGAACATTCTTCTGTCGGTTCGGTTCGTGCTCGTGACGAAGAATGACATTTGTCTAATGCGTGCGTCTAGTGCAAAAAAAAAATGCGAAAAGGAACATAAAAACGGACTGCAATGGTTGGGTGCGTGCATACTCTTTCGATTCGCAAGGCTAGAAGCCATCTCAGCATTTTTTTGGGAAGAAAATGAATTTTTGTTGGCTCATTGGAGGCGGTGTCAGTGACCCACAAAAAAGTCTGTGTAGGTGAAGCATCAGTTTCGAGGAGATGTTTTTTTCATGCTCCTTGGGAGTGACAATATCAGTGGAAAGTTTTCAAGTAAAAGTTCGAAAACAGTCCATTCTTCAACACTTCTCATTGACACGAAAACTTATGCTCATGATTTCTAATTTCAGGTATGTCAACCTGATTGATGCGGTATTTTCATTATGTCAAAAACGAATCCTGCGAGAAGTGCTATAAATTCTCTCCTAGAGCCTTCACACGGAACTGGCTAGTAGACAATGACCCAAAATGTACACCCTCCTTCAGAAGCATATTCTGTGACTGCAACTCTAGCTGGTTAACTTGCTGAAGAACTTCCAGCTCCTTTGAGTCTAATCCCCAGAGAAGGCCGAAGTCCCATATGAAGAGGGTAGCAAAAAAAAAAAAATCATCTCTCGACTCTATGTGTGCTCGACTGAATGACTATATTCAGAAACTTATGGAGTTTTTCAGTATCCGCAACCTAGTAATATCGCCGTCTAAATGCACTGCAACACTTCTCACTACTTGGACGCAGGAATTTTCGGAGGAGCTTAGGATCCGTACTGGGTAAGCATGATGACGACGTTGTTCCTACTGTAATCAATCCCAAGATCCTTGGTGTCTAGACACCATGATGAAGTCGAAAAACCGCGTCACAGACGTAGTCGACAAAATGCACAGTAGAAACAACGTCCTAAAGGCATTAGCCGGGAGCTCCTGGGACAAGGACAAAGAAACTATGCTGGTCACCTACTAAGCGATAGGTAGAGCAATTACGCAGCACCGGTGTGGTCACAAGCCGTTTGTGACACAAACTGGAATTAGATCCAGCCAGAACGCTGCTCTACGTATCGCTACAGGCTGCCACCTAATGTCGTCCCAGGATCACCTTCATCAAGAAACCAGCATGTTACCAGTACGTGATCACAATCTCCTCCCGTCTTTACAATATCTGGTCGGTTGCTATCGAGAGAATCACCCAAACCATCATCTCATGGACAATACTCCCCCTCCACGACATGTCAGGAGTGGAGTCAGAGATCTCGAGAGAGACGTCCAGAGATACAAACGGGTACCTCCCGATATATATGATGACACAGCATACCATGCGGCCATCGCAGATATTCATACAACCGTTGTGAATCGGTCAATAGGGAGGTTAGGTCCGAATAGAGTCCTCTCAGCGTAACATCTGCAAGTCCATCATCAATCAATATCAGTTTGATATCTCTCTTTGGCCGTGGTTCCATCAAGTGGAACTTCCATTGATATCCCTTTCTTTGCGGGGCTCTCAGGCGGACGCCTTTGAACATGGCAATACCAATCCATTTGTCGGTCTTCGAGCTTTTCAGTGATTACAACGTAAGCTCATGATCGGTATTGTGTTTGTAGTTTGCCCAATCGCTATTGATAAACACTATGACTTGAGCTAGTATTGAGTCTTTTTGTGTCTCGTAAGCTGAGCATTCGATGTGTAGTAGTGATTAAATCCACTGCATCCTTAGCAATTTGGTTAATATCAGCTTCCATTGCAATTGAAGTGATGACGAAATCTTGTTCTTCGGATTTGTTTTGGTGTATGAGCCTGGACAATATCAGCGTATCCAAGCGAATTAGTGTTAATATATTCAATTTTGAAATTGTACACTAGTAGTCTAAAAGCCCCCTTTGTAATCTCTTTGCACTGTGTGCTGGAATGCCTTTTTTACTACTGAAAATCAACAACGACGGCTTATGGTCGGTATGTATGGTAATACGTCTACCGTATATCATTTTGTTAAAGTCCTAGCTGTGTATTGATTACTGCTACTCGATGGGATGTACGTACTTCCCTCAAATCTGATCACCTCCCAATCGTTATAAGAATTGACAAACCAGCGAACCTGACTAAGTCTGAGAAGCGAACGTTTGCCAATCACAAGAAAGCAGATTGGGACGGTTTCAAACCATACTCGTCGGCGAAGTTCATCGAGCTACCATCGCATACTAACGTACATAATGCCGAGAAAAATATTAGCAACGTCATTACCACAGCTGCGGCACGTTTTATTCCTGCAGGACGTATCCCGAAAATTCGGCCTAACTTCCTTTCCAGTGCCGCCAGATTAGCCGATGAACGTGATAACATCAGAAGCGCTCCCCTGATGATCCCAGAATTCAGGAGCTTAACTCCGAAATCGACCGACAAGTTAACGATTATAGGAACGGAATCAGCACCTTGATGACTGTAATCTTAATGAAGGTGCCAGCAAATTATGGTCTACTGTCCGCGCCCTTTCCAATCCTATGAAAGAAAAGGGAAATAACGCCATTGAGTTTGGCAGTACAAACGCGATCCTCAACAGTGCGCGAGCCTGTTCAATAAACAATTTATTGAACATCCCAAGTCTGACGGCCTTAAGCACAAAATTAGAAGACGGATTCGCAGCAGGAATGTTGACACCATACCATCATTTACCGCGGACCAGGTTAAAAAAGTAATCGAGAATGCTAAAAACTCCAAGGCCCTCGGACTAGAGGGCATTTCGATGGCCATGTTGAAACATCTCGACCTTCCAGCCATTGAATATTTCACGGCTGCCTTTAACTTTTCGATCTCCACGCTTGCTATCAAATCTGGAAAACAGGTCGAATTGTTCCCTGTCTCAAGCCAGGGAAGAGCGCAAATCTCGGGGAATCACACAGCCCCATTACGATACTGTCTCCTGTCGCAAAGACGCTGGAGGCACTTATTCATCCCACTCTTGTTGCACATGCGAAGCTAGAACCTCACCAGCATGGCTTCAGGAAAATGCATAGTACCACCACTGCCCTCGATGCGATCACTACACGCATTTGCGATGGGCTAAATCAACATCGTCTTTGACAGAGAACTATTCTTGTGGCAATTGACCTATCAAATGCATTTGATAAGGTCAACCACTCAATGCTTCTTGCTAACTTGTTGAATATGCATATTTCTGCACAAGAGATTCGTTGGCTTGCCAACTATCTAGTTGGTCGGCACTCCTTCTCGTGGCAAACGTTCTAAGCTTAGGAAAATCAAATTAGGTGTTCCACAGGGAGGGGTACTCTCCCCCACTCTGTTTAACATCTACATGTCCGGCCTTCCCACACCACCTGAAGGAATCGAGGTGATTTCCTATGCTGACGATAGCACCGTTCTCGCCACAGGGAATGATAAGGATTAAATGCGCCTCCAAATTAATCGCTATCTAGGATGATTACAGGCATTTTTCCAAAGCCGAAACCTCGCCATCTCTGCGTCCAAATTTTCTGCGACTTTTCTAACCACTTGGTGGGAGGACATAAGATGGGAGATTGATGTACGTATTGGCAAGAATTCTGTTCCTACTGTAAAAAAACCCTAAATTCTCGGGCCTCACCTAGAAAACACGATGACGTCTGCGAATCACGCAGATTCCGTTTGTGAGAAAATGCGCAGTAGGAATAAAATCCTAAAAGTTCTAGCTGGTAGCACCTGGGGCAAAGATAAAGAAACCATGCTACTTACAAAGCGGTGGGTCGAGCGGCCGCTGATTATGCAGCCCTAGTTTGGACAGTTTGGTCTGCCAAAATGCCGCTCTACACACAGCCACAGGTTTGATGTCTGCCCAGGATCACTTACATCAGGAGACAAAATTGATGCCAATACGTGACCACAATCTCCTACTCTCAAAACAGTATCTTGTTGGTTGCTATCGTGAGGATCATCCCAATAATTATCTCATGGACCGAATTCCTCCATCACGACATGTCAGGCGTGGTTTACGAGACCTTGAGAGAGAGGTTCAGGGATACAAACGGGACCCTTACGATGAAGTTACATACCGAGCCGCCATCGCAGCGATCCACACTGAAGAAGTGAATCGGTCTATTGCGTGCTTAGGTGCGAATAGAGTCCTTTCGGAGCGCCCACCACCTATTTCGCCTGAGGAAATTAGGCTCCCGAGAGCCACCAGAGTAACACTACCTCAACTTCGGTCGGGCTTTTGTTCGCGCCTTAATTCGTACCTTTCCCGGACATCCAAAACATCTGTCCAAACTGCGATGGTACTCCTCATGATGTGGGTCATTTGTTTCAATGCCCCGCTGCGTCCACTGATCTAATCCTATATCGCTGTGGGAAAACCCTTTCGCAGTAGCCATGTTTCTGTCCTTAGACCTCACGGACACAAACATTGACGAACCATAAATCGTACCCACATAGATGTACAGAGGTTTCACAATTTTTTGCACCGCTAAAAGAAGAAGAAGAAGCATCCACCAATCAAGCTCCCCTCGCACTGGCATTACCCCAGGCTGAAAAAATAAGGTTCAAGCGGAGGAAATGCAACCCTGCCTGACCCCGCTATGAACTTCGATACGTTATCTTTATGGAATACGCGACATTTTACACCGACGTACATATGTTGCCCTAATAATAGCCACTATTTTCTCTGCCTTGTCAAAATCAACAAAATGCATGTGCAACGAAGATATATATTCGACGCATTGCTCAATTACAATTCGCAAGGTGTTGATGTGGTCGATGCAATAAAAACCAGATCGAAACCCATCCGGATTATCCTAGCTATTATTTCTCCACAGCGGAGAGCACACAAATACCCCTCCAATTATTGCATTCTGTAATACTGCCCTTTTTGGAAGTTTGACAATCAAACCATCCTTCCATTCAGTAGGAAAATATTCTAAATCCCACGCTCTACAAATGAGAGGGTGCAACAACTCCGGTGTTGCTTGGTAAAGCTGGAATGCCGTCGAGCCTAGCAGCCTTGCCACGTTTTAGTGCAATCATTGCGTCCTCAATTTCTTGTTTCGTTGAGGGAGTTGATCGTATACCTACGTTTTGACGGCAAGCTAAATTATCAATATGAGGAGGGACCTCGCTATCAGTCATTCGAAGTGCTCTTTCCATTGCCTCAACTGATCGTCGGTATGGATAAGTATCCATCACTATCTTTCACCGGTTGTTGATAGGAGCTACGACCACCTTTACACTCCTTGATGACACTGTCTACGGTGTTTAAATCATAATTTCGAGCAGCTTCCTCTGCTATAGCAAGAAGAGGGTTGGCATACACCCTTTTGTCACGGTGTACACTACGTCGGACTTCTTGCGCTTTAGAACGGTACAGGGGCTCAATGCTGTGACGATTCTAATATGTTGCTGATGTTAGACCTACCCTAAGCTCTTTCCGTTCGACAATCCGCTGCCATGTAGCGTCCTACATCCAAGGCTTTGGCCGGGAGGCCGGATTTGGGCCAAGGACAGTCTTAGCGGTCTCCAGGTACTTGATTCTTTATGTCATCCTATTGGGCATTTAATCCATCGCCCGGTTGAGAGACTAAGAATCACACTTGTTTTCTGCGCGAGGTGATTATTAAATTGTTGGGCTACAGCTGGATACTTTAATTTGCCGGTGTAAAACTTACCGTGCCAGAAAGGAGCATTTCGCCGAGATTGCACGGAAGCAATCCGCAAACGAACATTTGCAACCATCAGATGGTGGTCTCTTCCCATACCTGCGTCAGCATCACTCTTGCTACTAGCATCCAGAAGGTAACTTCGAAATCTGCTAGAAATGGCAAAATGATCGATTTGATTCTCGGTTCATTACCGATCAACAGATGTCCAGGTGATCTTATGGCAATTCTTATGCTCAAACATACTTCCTCCGGTGACGAGGCGGTGGAAGTTGCAATACTCTACAAACCTCTCACCGTTATCGTTACGGTTACCCAGACCTTAAAGATGTTTTACACTGGATGGTGTTGAGTTATTCGTAAAAAGAGTCCTTTGCTTCGACGCAATCAGGTTCAGTTGGATCGTAACATTGTGTAACGTTTGGGAGAAAAATATTCCCCACTATTCCACCATCGTCGTCGTGCTCTGTGGCCGTGATCGTTCGGTCGCCACTCTGTGAAATAGACACTCATAGAGAAACGAGTTTCCAAACTCGGCACGACTCATCGCAAGTTTTATTATTCAGAAGAAGATGATAAGAAATATTCTTATCGTAGAATAATAAACTAACAATGCGACTAGGAAGTGGTATGGCTGACAACCGTATCACACTCCGAATTCAGTTGTCTTTGTAAGGGGCGATTCAGACTATCGACAAGATTCACTAAATCCTAGATTTAGTTGACAGTTGTACCATATTGTACTGCAATTTGAATAATGCAAGTACATTCTACCATGCATTTTGATTTTAATGACATACGATTTAATCTACTAGGCGGGTTTCGAATCGATTATTTTGGTGGTTTTAGTAAATCCTGTCCATAGTGTGAATCCCCTCTAACGTTGATGACTACCGTGTGTAGTCATCAACGCACCATGCTCCACTAGGAGTTACGGATACGGTAATGAAGAGAGAGAGATTCCACCATCTAATCGTGCGTTTTTTGGGCCCTCAGAACCATTGTCCAAGAGAGAACACACGTTCCAAAATCAAATCTTTGGCATCGTACGATAGCCAAAAGTCGTAACCGGTAAGTCAGCCCTAATCCGAGGCCTAGTAGACGTTTCGTTAGCATAATTACGAACAATCAGGAACACTGAGGTTTATTCTGTCCCCACACCACAGGGGCTTTACTCGGATAATGCGGGAAAGTAACGCCCCGTAGAGAACATAGGAATTGGCCGCAGTCGTTCAACCTATGAAACTCCTCCTGCATAGCTAAAGGTCCGCAGTTTTGCCACAACTGAAAAAGATGGAATCGGCCGGGGTCTTTTGACCTATATATCTTCCCTTACATTATGTTTGAGCATAAGTCTACATTATGTGGAAATGGATAAAATTTATCTATAGACTCATTAGTCTAGTACAGATAGCTCAAAACCCAAACATCCAAAAAGAAAAGAAATTTTTGATGCCAAATTGTTGAATACACTGCCCAATATATACAGAAGAAAGTTACACTAATTTGCGCCATGGGTTAAGGGGGGAGGGGGTTGCAAAGGGGAGAAAATCCAGTTTTTTGCAAATATCTGGAAAACTATGAATCTGACCTTAAAATGTCCTGAGAACGAAACAAACTACACAAAATTACCTTTGTAATGATATATAGCACTCTAGACGTTTTCTCGGAAAATTATACCCTAGACCCAAAAGTATATAGAGAATTTCCATTTTTTGAGTTTTACATTTCGCACTGTAACTTTTGATAGAATAGACCTAGGGTGACAGGATCTTGTTCATTATATTACTTACAAAATTTATTTGGTTTGTACCAAAAATTGAAGTGCTCCGACCATTGACGCCCCCCTCACTCCTCCTAACATTTTTCAAAAAAGCATGCCCGTAGCTTCTTTTCAAATTGAGCCAACCAGATCAAATTTGGTGGGGTGCCTAGTCTCAGCCCCATTATGCTCCTTACCAAAAATTATTACCATCCGATCATAACTAAGGGTACCCCCCATACAAAGTAAAACAAAATTCTAACAAATTTCACATTTTTTCACTTCTAAATTCTATCTTAAATGGAAAAATAACATTTATCTCTTAGAACGTCATTATAACAGTTAATTGTAGTCTTCTAAATGTATATTCAAAAGTTTGTACTAGAGCGTGCCTTACAAGTACGAAAAATCGGGTTTGAAGGTTGCTAGTACACGTTACTCGATATATTCGGAAATAGCCTTAGAACTAGTACCAATGACCTTCAAACCCAATTTGTTGATACTTGTAGTGTACGCTTTGATGCAAACTTTTGAACATACATTCAGAAGACTACAATTAACTGTTATAATGACGTTCTAAGAGATAAATTTTATTTTTCCATTTTAGATAGAATTTAGAAGTGAAAAAATGTAAAATTTGTTAGAATTTTGGTTCAGTTTGTATGGGGGGTACCCTTAGTTTTGATCAGATGGTAATAATTTTTGGTAAGGAGCATAATGGGGCTTAGAATAGGCATCCCACCAAATTTGATCTGGTTGGCTCAATTTGAAAAGAAGCTACGGGCATGCTTTTTTGAAAAATGTTAGGAGGAGTGAGAGGGGCGTCAATGGTCGGAGCACTCTAATTTTTGGTTCAAATCAAGTAAATTTTGTTGGTAATATAATGAACAAGATCCTGTCACCCTAGGTCTATTCTATCAAGAGTTACAGTGTGAAATGTAAAACTCAAAAAATGGAAATTCTCTATATACTTTTGGGTCTAGGGTATAATTTTCCGAGAAAACGTCTAGACTATTATATATCATTACAAAGGTAATTTTGTGTAGTTTGTTTCGTTCTCAGGCCACTTTAAGGTCAGATTCCTAGTTTTCCAGATATTTGCAAAAAGCTGAATTTTCTCCCCTTTGCCACCCCCTCCCCCCTTAACCCATGGCGCAAATTAGTGTAACTTTCTTCTGCATATATTGGGCAGTGTATTCAACAATTTGGCATCAAAAATTTCTTTTCTTTTTGGATGTTTGGGTTTGGGGCTATTTTGAACCTATTGTACTGGACTACATGGGACTGCCATAGAAACCCCACCCTCATAAGTAGGTTCTTCTAATTAAAACCATATATGGATCCATCGATCAATATCAAACTTTCCCTATATGTATCCGAATTGAAGTCACAAAACACATGTAGGACCGCCGAAATCAGACTATAACGTCATAGGGCTGCCATAGAAATCCCACCCCCTTAAAGCAGTTTTCAAGAATTATGTAGGAACAGACGGATCAGAGCGTAAGTCATATGATTTCTGGTCTGGTTTTTTATTTTAATTTCATTTTAAGTGTTATTTTTTATCACAATTGAGCTCAGTTACTTTTATCACTAGCGAAAATACATCATAAATAAATAATGTTATATAGTGATATTTCTGATGGGAATTATCATTACTCTTCGTCCACAATAATCGATTAGATTGGAGAAAACAGAGCCTTGTGGACGCGCGGAACGTTCAACTAGTTTGTGTGAAGCAAAAATTAGAGATAGGTTTTCGCATATTTAAAATTGAAGATTGTTTTATGAAAAATTCAATATACGCCTGTCGGCAAGAATAGTGACACAACTCAAAAATTTTCATTTTTGCGATGATGACACTAACATAGATAGTCTCTTAACCACGACCTTTCACCTGCAAAAATCACGCAGAAATGCTTTTTGCCTAGTTTTTGCACGCGGCCTTGTCCTCCAGTTCCGGAAGCCCGGCGTCCTCACATACTGATTTCTCCCATCGAGCTCTCGGTCGTCCACGCAATCTGGCTCCGTCCACTCGTTGCGCGTTCATCACCTTTTTGGGCATGCGATTGTCGTTCATCCTTTGTACATGTCCCGCCCATTGTAGTCGCTGCAATTTCACGATTTTCGACAGCTGTACATCGTACGGCTGATACAACTCGCGAACCAAAGATTCTTCGGGGGACCTTTCGCTCGAATGTGTCCAGCAAGTTTTCAGAGTTTTAGGTTAGGTTAGGGTCCATGCTTCGCAGCCATATAGCATACCACAGGTTGGATGATCGTTTTATACACATGGAGCTTCGTGTTCCTGCGCACCAGCTTTGATTTCATTATTGGGAGGACCGAAAGTGTCAAGTAATTAGTAACTAAGATTGTTCGCAAGAACTTTCTTTACGAATAGTTGCAATTATTCGCACAGTTAACGCAGTTAACCCGCTTTTAAAACTTACCAAATTTCATTTTGTTCTCCTGTCAAAAATTATGTTTTTGAGTTGTGTCACTATTCTTCAGGCGATATGTATTTAAATTCACATGCATTCAATTTATCTCCATCGTCTCCAACATTTTCTTGATTCGTCAGTATTTGGTAGAGTACAGAATTTCATGTAACGTTCATTCATAAGGATATTTAGGTTAGGTTAGGTGCAGGAGCCACTAGAATTAACATCTAGTGCACTTAGACCGAAAGATTGGTCCATTGTGATACCCCATGGATAAAGAAAAGTACGTACTAAGTCATGCTGTAAAACCAGCCCGTTCTGGCAATATACATACTTATTGAGCAATATTGGGGTCACATCCCGAAGATCGTCCATATCATAGAAAAACCTAGAACCAAGAATACGTCTTCGTACTTCGGTCAAGGCCGGACACTGACAGAGAAAGTGATGCACGCTTTCTTCCTCTTCTTCGTCATCACAACTTCTGCAGTAGTCATTATGGGGAATGCGTGCTCCCCAATAGGACAGTGCCCCGTTATAGCACGAGCACCACACCAATGTGTTTCCTGTCCAGTGACAATAATATTGTTGATCGGGCCGAGTCAAGCCGTGGCCAAATCAACCTAGTTTTCGCGCAAGTGCTGCCGTGAGTCCATCTGGCACTAGCCCTGAGCAAAACAGCCGCTTCTACTGCCACTCTGCAGGAGGAAATCGACGTTTTTAGGTTACTATGATGGTCCTCTAATTTCATATTTGTCGCATTACGGGCGAGGCGATCCGCATTACAGTTCCTCGCGAATCCACTATGACTAGGTATCCAACAGAGGGTAATATTGAAAAAACGACCCATCTCTATAAGAGCCGAGCGGCAGGTTTCGACAGCTTTAGACGTTGTCAGGACCGATTCGAGAGATCGAATTGCAGCCTGGCTGTCAGTGTAAATAGTGAAATCACTCGCAGTGACGACATGATTACCTAGCCATGTTAAGGATTCCATAATCGCCGAAATCTCCGCCTGCAGGACGCTACAGTAATTAGGCAGACGAAATGACAGGTTAACATCAAGAACATCCGAGTGGATGCCAATACCCACTCCTTCGTGTGACTTGGAGCCATCAGTGTAAATAGCAAATGACTCAACGTCCCGAGCCATGTTGTTGTCCCAGTAATCCCTCGACGGAATCAAACTGTAATGGCTCTTACCAAAAGCGTATTTAGGAGTAGTATAGTCAGTTTCCAAAGGTAGTTTAAAATTACTTAGTGTAAGCGAATGCCCATAATCAAGCGTTCGCCACTGATTAGTTTCCCGCAGACGTAAAGCAGTGTTAGCAGCCAGCTTTTGACCGAACAAATCCAGTGGCAGCAGGTCAAGTAGCGTATCCAGTCCGGCAGAGGGGGTGGTACGAAAGGCTCCAGTTATGACAAGAGAAGCCATTCTTTGTACCTTCGCCAGCAAGTTATTATAGGCTGTCTTGCTGAGTGCCGTCCACCATACACATACACCGTATAATAGAATAGGACGGACAACAGCAGTGTAGATCCAATGTAAAGCTTTTGGCTGCAAACCCCAGGCTTTTCTACATGTATAGAGTGCTATAGTTGCTTTATTCACTCGTTCCTGAATGTTAGGCCTCCAGCAAAGCTTCCGGTCTAACAAGATGCCAAGAAATTTAGCCTTTTCAGCAAAAATTAATGGACTATTCCGTAGTGTAGGTGGGTCGAAAGAAGGAAGAGTATGTCTCCTAGGGAAGAGCACAAGCTCTGTTTTAGCAGGATTAAGTCCCACGCCACTGAGGTTGGCCCATTTAGTTACAAAAGATAGCGCGTGTTCAAGTAGTCCACTAAGGGCTTCCGGGAACTTACCTGTAACAGCGATAGCCACATCGTCAGCATATGCAGTGACCTTACATCCAGACCTTTTAAGATCCAGAAGCAATTGATTGATTGCTATGTTCCACAGTAAGGGAGATAAAATACCACCCTGTGGGGTGCCTCTAGAAACATACCTATATAAAGACGTTGTAATAATGCGCCTCGATGTCAATAGCGCATTCACCAGTATGCAGAAACCAGAAAGGCTCGTCGACATGAAGGCTTCGAAGTGCGTCGGTAATCGCCCTAGGTTTAATGTTATTGAAGGCGCCCTCAATGTCTAGGAACACAGCCATCGTGTATTCCTTCTGATGAATAGATTGACCTTCCTTTCTAGTAGGCATGTTGTGCCGTTGAAAGGAGTCGTTCAAGTAGTTTGAGCAAAGTTGAAGAGAGACTAATGGGCCTTAGGTCATTAGGTCGGGCGTCTGAGCTTCTGCCCGTTTTTGGAATAAACGTGACCCGCACCTCTCCATGCGCGAGGAATATAAACTAGACGGAGACATGCTGTAAGTATGCTCTCTATCCAAGGATAGGTAATGTCTAAGCAATGCTGCAAGTCTGCAGGAATAATGTCATCAGGTCCCGCAGATTTAAACGGCTTAAAACTAGATATGGCCCACAATATCTTCTCCCGAGATAAGATCGAATCACTATCACACGGTGCTGTGTGACTCAAAGGGAATTCAGGTGGTGCAGATACCGAGCTTCCCGGGAAATGAGAGTCAAGCAAACACTCAATCGTCTCAGTGCTCGAAGACGTCCACGATCCGTCTTCCTTTTGAAGGAAACTGGACATCGATGGATTAGATGCCATCATTTTCCTAAATCTTAAAGTCTCAGATGACCCTTCGATACTCTCGCAAAAGCTTTGCCACGCATTGAGTTTGGACGCTCTTACCTCTTTTTTGAAGGAACTGAGATGTTTTTGTAGGAGATCCAATCCGACTCCGTCCTAGAAGCTTTAGCCTTATTGAAACTTCTCCTGCTCACTGATCTCAATTCGGAAATCTTGGGACTCCACCATGACGGTTTTTTTCTTGGCAGAATATGAGATGGCAGGGCACGACTCAGAAATCGCTGCCTCAATAGACGCCGTAAAAGTATTTACCAGATCATCGAGCTGTTGCTCGCTGTGGGGCAGAGTCGGTAATGCTGGAAGCCCTTCGGTTAAGGCAATACGAAATCTGGGCCAGTCGGTCCTTCTGCGATCCACAATGTGAGGAACTGCATCAGGACGTTCAGCAAGGCTAAACTGTAAATAACGATGATCGGAAAAGGAGTGGTCTAACGACACCCTCCAGTCTTTGATAAGAAATAAGACATTCTCTGATGCTAGAGTGATGTCTAAGACTTCTTGCCTATTCATTGTTATAAAAGTCGGCTCACAGCCTACATTACATACTCTCAAAACAGTATCTTGTTGGTTGCTACCGTGAGGATCATCCCAATAATCATGTCAGGCGTGGTCTACGAGACCTTGAGAGAGAGGTTCAGGGATACAAACGGGACCCTTACGATGAAGTTACATACCGAGCCGCCATTGCAGCGATCCACACTGAAGAAGTGAATCGGTCTATCGCGAGTTTAGGTGCGAATAGAGTCCTCTCAGAGCGCCCACCACCAATTTCGCCTGAGGAGATTAGGCTCCCGAGAGCCACTAGAGTAACACTAGCTCAACTTCGGTCGGTCTTTTTTCACGCCTTAATTCCTTCCTTTCCCGCATAAACCCGGACATCCAAAACATCTGTCCAAACTGCAATGGTACTCCTCATGATGTGGGTCACTTGTTTCAATTCCCCGCTGCGCCCACTGATCTTACTCCTATATCGCTGTGGGAAAACCCTATCGCAGCAGCTATGTTTTTGTCCTTAGACCTCACGGACACAAACATTGACGAACCATAAATCGTACCCACATAGATGCACAGAGGTTTCAACCTTTCTGCACCGCTACAAGAAGAAGAAGAAGAGATTGGTTCCCATTATATATTCGAGAAGCAGTTCGCCCCGCTCATTGGTGTCAGAGCTACCCCAAATGATATGGTGTGCATTAGAGTCGCATCCTAGAATCATATCAGTTTCCGACGCCTTTGCTGCCGCTATGGCTTCTTTTAAATTAGAGGCAGGTAAGTGGTAAGGATATTTAAAATCATATGAAATTACGTAGCGTAGAGATGTAAAATTCTATCTTATGATAGACGTCTGATATTATTCTTTTCATCTCCCACTAACCTGTGGACACATCTTATACATATTTCCTCGTCAGCGCAATTCTACAATCTCCTTCGATTCCTTTTGAAACTCCATACAGCAGGAAATTTGTTCCGATCACCACAGCCAAGAGCTGGATCCACTGCCTGAAACAGTGTAATATTCAAGCGAATATTCTAGGATTAGTGCTTTTCTGAATATTCGCGACACAATTCATCAAATGAGTATGCGTCATGCTCACATCTCAAATTTACTACACGCCCTCCGTCAAGGTTCTAATAACATTTTTTCCAGACCCCATCACGTCCGCAACACATGCGAAACGTGTTGAATATTCTCTAAGCCGATTCATCTATCTGTGTATGCGAGAAAGCCTATCAGAAAGCCTTGGAATGCGAAAACCAGATGCTCACTTAAATCTTCTCACATTGAAAGATGCTTAAGAGATCAAGAAAGATTGAAACGGCAACAGAACGCAGCTCACAACAGCAACCGTCAATCCAACTGTACTGCATCCGATTTATCACAATATGGGATGCAGTAAATTCTTTTTTCATTCATCTTTTTTTTTCCCCGTTGCTCTCCTGCATGTCACATCTAATTCGGTCACTAGCAATTATGCTGATGCTGCTGCTGCTAGTGAAGGGACAGGCGAGGAGAGCCGTCAGCTCGTACGTTCGTACATCCTATACACAAGTGAAGTAGCGCACATTTCCAGCATAATCACACACATGACCTTAATTTGCTTTTTCCTCCCGTGTCGACTTGTAATAACAGCACAGAGTTCAATAGCAAATATGTATGAATCGGGTTCACATCTATCTGCGCGGTGTTGCAGCAGAATTCAGAATAGCCGTCCGTAAGCCAGTAAGAGTCATCTTCTCTAGTCATAGTTTTGGATCCAAGTCGAGCTCCACTTACTGTGTACAGTGCACAGTGTGGTACACTATGCGCTCTAGAAATTCAATAGATTCGAAACAACTGGGGCCTGTGCGTTGTTGGGATATTTTGAAAATCCGCACCAAGTACACACACTCCATTCGTCGACTCATATGAATTCAGACCGCGACAACACGAGTAGTGTGTGTATCGAAAAGAGAGTCCGCAAGTCGACAATGTATCTGCAGCATGGACGGGAACTTTTCAAGCGGATCAATTAATGCCAGTCGAGAGGTTTTTAGACGCGAAAAAAAAGAAGATAAAAACGCACGACATGAAGTTGGCAACTATGGAATTACTACTAATCGGTCACCACAGAGTACGACGCGACAGTTCGTTCCCCGGGGGGAGTTGCATGTTACACACTCGACGCCAGATTAGGCATTAGGGGCGGATTGTGTCAGCTGTAGATCATAGAGCAATCCCGCGACAATCGACACAACATGCCGGTTGTCCGGTTGTGACCAATTAACCTTTGCTCAATTGCTATGCCGGACAGACAATATACGTGTAGGCGATGGCTGAGCTGCGGGTTGGGCGGGTATAATGGCTCTTCTGGCTGGCTAAAAACTCAGAACGTTGGCGGGACCTTTGAGATTCAAATACCGCATATAGAACCGCCCGGTGAGGGTGACATTTTATTGCATGACAAATGAAATTATCATTTTCCCGTGAAATGTCAGTGGTCTAATGAAATTGCTTTAATTTATCCGCACACAAATTACATGAGGAATGTGCATGACACTTTCGGGCGACAACCGACAACGACATTCAGCTGTATTTGTCGTTCAGCCTTTTTAAATGCGAAAATGCCGATGGGAGCCGGATCATGCCGACAAACGAAAGACACGGTTCGGAGTTTGGTCGGAAACCGACACCGCATCGCACACTACATGACGATGACTGTAGGTCGAAGCGAGATACACCACGACCGTACGAAACCATCTACAGCGCAGCTCGTATGTGTACAGATACTCTTATCCGTGTACGTACACACTAAAAGATATAAAAATACGTCCACACCACTACGTTGGCGAACAATCGATTTGAAAATATACTGAATGCCGTCGTACGATGATAGCCATAGAGAGCCTCGATTCGCCGTATATTGTGTGACGTCGACGACGTACTGACTACTACGAACGGTCACAATTTGATTGCAAGACGTACGGGCGAAACAGATGCGAAATTCCAATGAATTGTGGTGCTCGGCGGTATGGGGATGATGAAATACTCATATTGGTCTGCCAAGAGCCGAAAGGAATTTGCAAATGATCACGCACCACGCGGTAAATTCTAGTCCTTTCCAGGAACTTTGGGTTGCAGATTTTTTCCATTTTTCGACAGCCAGCTGAGTCACACGAAACCATCATTAACCATTCGCCCAAAGTCTTCACATTCAACTTTCTACATATACACAAATCGCCAGAATATGGTCGGAAATATTTTCTTACGTGCTGTAGGTCGTTTCGGTGCAGATAGACGTCGTACTCGTACATATATCGACATCGAACCGAAGAAGTCGACTCTCTACTACATGCTGCGAGGATAGTCTGGGGTGGATTGGATACTAATGCACACGAAATGCGAAAAAAACGAAACTCGAAACACTTTTAGTTTTCTATCGATTTTAGTGTTGTGCCATAGGTACTTGGGGTGGTAATGTTGGACGGAAATGACCGTTGACCCGTCTCTCCTCGTTCAACGGGGTGGCGGAAACATACATTACATGAAGCGTCCTGTACTAGACTCTCAACAGAAAATCGTTTATTTAAACTTTGAATGACCTGAAAGGTTTGAAAAACCGAATAAGCCAATCCATCTGACTTAATGCAAAAATTGAATACAGTCCTCTTAACGAATCCTTCCCTTTTCCATAATTGCCTCATGCATGCCTCCTTTCCTATACCGTTTTACACGACAATTTCAAGACAAAGAACACTAGGGGACTGCCGCATAAATTTCTAGAAGAGCACTTATAGGGCGCGCGAAACAATGCAAACATTCGGCCAGAGGATATGGTCAGCATAATCGATCCTGTAAGAAATTCGCCAGTAGGGGATGGGGTTATGGTAGACGAAGTGTGGAAACACGATATGGGATATAATTTCTGTTGGTGTGCAAATTTATGACAATATTTTCGTGCTGTGGTTATATGGAGTTGAGTTGTAAAGTATTTATACGCATGGATTTGCGCGGGAAATTATTTTCACATTGTCATAGACTTGGCAAAGGAAAGTAGTATATGGTTCTCGGGTCCCATTTATTTTGCCAATTTCACAAAGCAATTTCTAAAATGCGTAAAATCAAGTTTGCTCCTCGTCAAGCCCATAAAATACTCCATGTGAATCTTCTTATAGATATCTTCTCATTTCGCAATCGTTTCATAAGCGCAAAAAGATTCATCATCATCATCAATGTGGTCCATTACGATAGCCCGACGTTGGGCTTTGGCCGCCTGAATCGTTGACATGCAATTACCGCGGTTACGTGACCTTGTTTTCCAGTTTCGGGAGTCCATCAGCTGGGAAAACTGCCCTCCCAGCGAGCTCTCGGTCGTCCACGCAACCTCACTCCGTCAATTCATTGTGCTTTCATCAACTTCTTTGGCATTCGTCCATTCGTTGTACATGCCTCGCCCATTGCAAACGTTGAAGTTTCATGATTTTCGATACTTCCAGTAATTGATACAACTCGTGGTTGCGCCGGATGTGCCATTGATCTCGCTCGCGAACGGCCCCAAAAATTCGCCGTAGGATCTTTCGAATCTTTCGAATCTGTCCAGTAATGTTTCGGAGGCTTGGGTGAGGGTCCATGTTTCGCAGCCATAGAATAGGTCGGATGATGGTTTCATACACCCGGAGCTTCGTGATCCTGTGTGCATGCTTCGAATTAATAATTGCGAGGACCGAGAAATATTGGCTAGTTGATGGTATATTGAGAAGCTCCTCAAAATACGAGGCCCATGGTTCGTTTATGTTGTCGATGTCGCTGATGATGCTACCATCCTTGTCCTTACATACATAGGCTTGTCCTGGGTTGATATCGGTTATTGATATTACATATTTATAAGCTCCTCCCAGAACTGATGCATTTCTAAATTGTTGATGTTATCAAGCATGGGCGACAGTTTTTCCTCAAGTGCGGTAGTATACGCAGCCGCCGTGGCATCATCGAACAAATTGTCAACCTCGGAAAACTTGGCAGGGTTGATTCTTGTTAGGGACACCGAAGATATTCTGCACCTGTAGGTCGTCTTCACCAAATAGTGATCTGAGTCGCAGTTGACTCCTCGATAGGATCGAACATCTAAGAGATTCGAAGCCCATCTCTTGCTGATAAGTACGTGGTCGATCTGGTTCATGGTGTATTCGTCTGGAAATTTCCAGGTCTGCTTATGGATGCGTCGACAAGGAAACATGTAGAGCTTATTACCAGGTTCCTACCGTTCACGAAGGAAGTCGATAAGTCTCTGACCGTTATTGTTGCCTTTATCGTGCACCTCCAGTAGTTCCCCTATGCCAGCTCTCGTTTTCGACTTTGGCGTTAAAGTGTCCCAGCAGCAGCTTGACGTCGTTTGATGGAAATGGGTGGAAGAGTGTTTCTATGTGGTTGTAGAACTCGTCCTTAATCGCGTCTTCTTTTACTTCTACTTCTGTAGGGGCATACGCATTGATGAGCCAGAGATTAGCGAAACGGGTATTGATACGGATCGCACTTAGCCGCTAGTTTATGGGTTTAAAGCCGATAACGTGATACTTGAGCTGCATACTCACGATGAAATCTACTCCAAACGGCTTGTTGCCCTCCTCTTTATCACTCGTAAAAATAGTATGCGAATTGCGATCGCTAATCTCCCTTTTTAGCCATTTTGTTTCCTGGATTGTAACTGTGCTCAGCTTGTATTTTTCTACCTGATCCAGGATGGCCCTTAGGACCCCCGGTCTATTCAGGGAGCATACATTCCAGGATTCGAAAGAGTCGTCAGTTGTTCGTTTGCGGGCTCGTCGTTTTGTTTCGGGTTTCTTCACTGGAAGTTTTTTTTATTAGGAGGAACTGTCGGCACATCGCTAAACCATGATAGGGTCGGAAGCTCGGAGATTATGGTACATATTTGCCTGCAAAGTTTGTTCACCCAGTGATAAACTAGCATTGATGCCTCCCGCGAAAAAATTTGCTGTGGAGACTTGTCTAATCAATCTTCTTCTTTCTATATCTATATGTAAAAGAAAGTCCTGTAAGTTACACAATTTATAACTCAATAACGGCTGGACCGATTTCCATGATTTGATGTTTGTCGGATTAAGCTCTGGCTGCAATAGCATAATATTAATAACTATTGAAACATGCAAAAAATTCACAATGGCTTCCTTTTCGCCTATTTCTGCGTATATTTCTTAAACATAACAGCAGATTTCAGTAAATTGGCTCCACAGGATTGATCTCTAACCCAAGTAACAGAACAACTATTAAGACATATGGACAATTCACAATGGACACAAATATGAATAAAATTCTTTTTCACATACTTCTTTATGCATTTCTGAAACGAATTACCGGATTTCAGTAAGGGTCAACTTACTGAAATCCGGTAATTCGTTTAAGAAATGCATAAAGAAGTATGTGAAAAAGAATTTTATTCATATTTGTGTCCATTGTGAATTTTTGTGGATTGGTCAACACAAGGCTCCGGCCGAAATAGCAGTATAACCATTGGAATACGCAAAAAACGTACAACTCACAATGACTATTTTGGACCATGCTTTGCCAATATTTTTTGAACGATTTTCCCGCCGTAACTATTGAAATACGCAAACAAATTCACAATGAACAAAATTAAAATTTGCCTTTCACATATTTGGATCTGTACCTATGTCCTGAACTATTTGCCGGATTTCAGCGAATTGATTCCACCGAATAGCAGAATAAGAATTTAAAACTTCGGAAAATTCACAATAAAAAAAAAATTATGCAGACAGTTGTTTTCTTTTCTCAACAAGTTTCAGTAAGCTTAACCTACATAATTGGTCTTTCCCTATCTATTGAACCAAGCGAAAAATTACAATTAGCAAAATTGGTAAAAGAGTTCTTTTTCACATGTCATGCATCAGCATGACTTCCACGCTCAACAGCACAATACCTTTTGAAACATATGTAACATTGACTAGGGGAAAAATTGTGAAGGCATTTTCCCTCATACCACTCCTCTCCTGCTCAATGACCCTCAATGGCATAATAAAAATTGATAAAAAATCAACCCTGATCCCTCTAATAGCTTATGAAACATATGGAAAATTGGCCATGAGAGACATTCCAATGGCAATTCAGTACTTTTGTCAATGTCTCTCACCAATATCTTTCACCTGGAATAGCTGGAAATCTACAGAAATTTGTGCAAACACTCCTGAATGAATAAGCAAATGAGAATTTTTTGGCAAAGCTCTTTTTCATATTCTCTGGGCTTATGCTTTGATTTCAGCAAATGTGTATCCCCTTTGAATGCAGTTGTTTTTCACATCTCTTTGTCTATATCTCCTGATCGGATAAGTGGATTCCAATAAATTTGCCCTTCCAGATTGGTTTCTATCAGAACAACTATTGAAACATAAGGAAAATTTGCATAGTATGTACCTCTTTTTCTAATCCTCCCGACACCACTGAAAATGATTAGCGGATTAACGAAGAGCAGAAGAAGCATACGGAAAATTTACAGCGAGCAAAATTTTGGAGTCTGTCTGGTCTAGCGCGGAGTGCCCGTACCTTTGGTGTACAGGGTGATGAGTTCGAATCTCACCGTGGGTCATGGTGTTTTTCGAAATCACGAGCTTGTGACGGGCTATGATCTCACTCAGATGTTAAACGAGTACCCATTTATGGGGATAAATAACACTGCTGAGCGTGATGCTGATCTCATTACCTCAACAAAAAGCAGATAAGAGCTTGGAAATAGGATGTCACTAACACATCCTGCGGCCTTAGTCCAATGCTGGATTGTCGCGTCTGTTATTTATTTTTGAAACTTTGGAGGCAGCTGCCATTTTTTTGTGACTTTTCTTGAACGGAAAAGCAGATTGTGAATAAATGTTCACCACATGATTGGAATCTGCCCTAAATAGCGAAATAAACATTCAAACATGTGGAAAATTCACAATGAGTGCAGTTTATTGAATTTTCCCAACCAGATTGTGTCCCCGAGCATTTTAGCTGATTTCAGTGAATTCGCTCCACCCTATTGCTCTCTACCCTAAATACAGGGATACGGATAAGTATAGTATTGAAATATGCTAAAAATTCACAATGAACAAAATTATGAGGACAATTTACTCCTCACATTTTTTTTGTCTATTTCTGCTAAAATTGGCCAGCAGACTACAATTGAAGCCACCGCTTGAACAGAATAGCGTATTTCAGTCATCTTTCACTCGCAACTGAAAGACTTCATATCTGCTAAATTGAAATCTGCTAAATCTGCTCATTTTATAAGCAGTTTTTGCCTATTTCGTTTGATCGGTTTAGCGCATTTCAGCTACGTCACCTCTCTCCCCTGAATGGTGTCCAACCATAGTAATAAGACGCATTTGAAAAATGATTAGCCACCAAATTATGAAGTCATCTCATAAAAGGATTGGCGTATTTCAGTAAACTTCTCTATCTGGAAAATCGGCCAAGAAAAAATCATCAAGGCAGCTCATTTTCCTATGTTTTTTGTCTATACGTCCTGAACAAATTTGCGGATTTCAGAAGTTTTTCGCCGATCGAAAACGATAATATCTAAAAGGTGGGGCGATACGAAGCTCGCCGGGTCAACCTGCTTACGATAATTTTGCACTCCGCGGTCTGATTCGTTATCGCTGACATATTTTCCCTGCAAAATAAAATACGATGCAAAAACTCGTGTATGTACACTTTCTCCGCAGGGGGGCTCCTGTGACATCAGCAAAAGGCTGTGTAGTGGGACAGAGATCTTTGGTGAGTTGCGACACCACGTACCTAGCAGCGCAGGGAAGCCTCGAAGGGGCTAGTTAGGGAGAATGGCCTTGGTGGAAGGTGCCTACGTGCATATATCTAACTAGTTTGTTGATTGATAACCTCACGGCCCGAATCGCATTGCTGACTAGTATACTGAAGGTGCCGCCCGGATGTGAAAAGCAACGCTACGAGTCTGCTTTAAGCAGACGAGTAGTAACAGGTCCACATCTGAATTCTTACGTGAGGCTTAACCAATAGGGGGCTGAAGGAGGATCACACCTATGCTAAAGAGAAGTCTTTAGCGAATTGTGTACCTCGGAGATGGGTGAACCCAAGGGACCAGGGTCCTTGCCCATCAAGGAGTTGACCTCGAGGTGGCTGTAAGCAGTGGTTGTTAAGCAAGTCATCGAGCGGGTGATGCAGCCCCGGGGTTGGGTTTCTGAAGGTGAGTGAATTCACTGGATGGGGAAATCCCCATCTTACAATAAGACCTTGTCAGTAAAACGCCGAAGGTCCAAACCGTCCGAAGGTCCGGGAGATAAGGCCGTAAAGGCTAGGTGCTCCCCTGACGGTATTCCTGTAGAAGATGGTTTTCTTTTTTATTACAGAGGTGGGGAATCTTCTTAGATACTGTGTGCGTCGTTACGATCGGAGACAGTTATGTCGGATTTTTACCGACTAAACCTAAACACCTCTTCCATCACCGTTACACCCCGTGGGGCCACCTGTCGGCATTACTTCGCGGGGACGGTACTGGCTACTCAGCCATCAGCGCGGCTTACAGACTTACGTCTGCGCTTCTCTCTCTGCAGCTCCATATGGACTGCACAAACTGCCCTGCTCACTGCATTCCAGTTGCGTAGTGACTGCAGCATGAGAGCCACTATATTAGACGGCCTTATGTTGTCTCCCACTGCCGCCTCCAGTTCAATGCGGATGTCGCCGAATCGGGGACACTCAAAAACTACGTGCCTCGCATCTTCCGCGACTCGCTTGCACCTTGGACACTCTGGCGAGTCGTCCAGCTTGAAGCGATGCAGGTATTGTATATATCCTCCCTGGCCCGTTAAAAACTGCGTCAAATAAAAATTTACCTCGCCGTGCTTTCGACTTACCCACGCATTAATGTCTCGGATGAGGGTGTGTGTCCATCGGCCAGTTAGGGCCTCATCCCATCGGACTTGCCACCTCCTCATCGACTCAGTTCGTTTTATCTCTCTCTCCCTGGGCGGCCCTTCCGGAGTTACACCATGACGACCGCTATAGAGTCTGCCTATTTCATCTATACCAGGATTTCCAAAGGCATCATCCCAGCTACGACATAGGCGGCTTCATATGATGTAGTTCGATACGCACAACACACCCTCAAAGCACACCTACGATAGACAGCGTTTAAGGGTTTTGAGTTGCAGGCGAATTGTAGTGCTCCAGCCCAAATGGGCGAGGCATATAAGATAACGGATGTTACCACTCTCGACATCAATAGTCTCCTACTCGTTTTTGGGCCACCTATGTTTGGCATCATCTTCATCTTATCGCATACGTACTTCAAGTGCTCTCCAAAACTTAGCCTAGAGTCGATCATAAGCCCCAAGTACCTAACGGCATGCTTAGAGGATATAACACACTCTCCAACTCTGATTTTGAGTGAGCACTTTTTTCTGCGCTTACTGATTTGGACCAATTCGGTTTTCTGGTCAGCTACTTCCAATCCAACTGTTTCCTACCACAGCTCTATAGTTGTAATCGCCTCGGTTGCAAACAATTCGACTAACTGCGAGTCCCGTGCGACAACTACAACAGCTATGTCGTCCGCAAAACCGACCACTGTCACTTATCCTTTGGCATAGCCAGTTCCAGAATGGCGTTATACCTGATATTCCACAGAAGCGGGCCGAGCACGGAACCCTACGGAGCGCCAGCCGTTACCATGTACTCCTGTTGTCCGTCGCCAGTATCATAGTTAAGGACGCGATGTGAGAGGTAACTCTTAATTATCGCGGCTAAGTATTCAGGTACGTTCATTGATCCTAAAGCGGCATGAATGCACTCCCATCTCGCAGAGTTGAAAGCATTTTTCACATCGAGGGTCACCACGGCGCAACACATACTCTTACGAATTGATTCCGTCGCCAATGTGGTTACCATCGTGACCGCGTCTATCGTTGATCGTGCCCGTCTAAAACCATACTGATGATCTGATAAGCAGTTCTGTTCTTCAACGACCTCCGACAAACGGTTATATTTTATTCTTTCGAACATTTTCACCGTAGTGTCGAGCAGACATATGGGGCGATAAGAGTTAGGCTCCCCACCCGGCTTATTTGGCTTCGGGATGAGCACTAGATTTTGCCTCTTCCATAATTGCGGAAAAGTCCGTTCCTGCAGACAAGTCTCCAAGACATCGATCAACTTTCCGGGAATCGCTAGAGCTACGGCCTTAAGTGCGCTATTAGGAATACAATCCGGGCCGGGGGTTTTGCCATACTTTAATCTAGATGCAGCCTTCAGATGTTCAGGCTCCGTAATCGGGGGTACACTGCCTCCAGTCAGTGTCGGGCTTTGTCTCGCGGGCTCTACTTCATGTTGCGGAAACAACGTAGAAACGATGTTTTTAAGCAGCACGGGACATTTAAGCTGTGGAGCCCTCTGTCCAATCTTTTTCATGACGATTCTATACGCTCCTCCCCACGGGTTTATATTCGCTTCCTCGCAAAGCTGTTTGAAGCAGTTTTGCTTGCTCCTGCTGTAGATGGTATCCTTGTATGTACACTTTCATGATCTCTCACGATCATCAAATTTTTTACAGCATTTGTAGTTATGGATTTCACTTTAAATTCCTACTTTAAGCATGAAGCAATGCCATATTATTAGTCAGTCAATATATTGGATTTATTGTGAAAACACACTGAATAAGAAAACATGTTTTATCTATTTTTTTATTTAGCAATTTTATGCAAGCTTCGTGCTGACTCAGTGTAGTCCCATTCAAAGCGAATTCCATACTTGCAATAATAAGTCAATCATGAACTTGATTCTCTGTTTACTAATCGAATAAAATTACATTTTATATGAAAGTAGTCATTAGTATCAGTATGGCGATTGTACCGCCATAACAAAAGCTGATAAAATTTATGCTCATATTGCACAGCATTGAAAATATTCATACGATGACTCAAACCGGACCTCATTTCAAATTTACCACTTCCAATAAATAGTTGCGGGCAAATACCTACTTCTTGAATAAAATTTAAATCTTCTTTCTGCTAACGATTTAGACCAACCAACTTTCAATCAATTCGAACACAAATCGAGCATAGTCAAAGTTCAATTGCAAAGACCGAATTCATGTCATTGAAACATTGCTGTTGTTGTTGTACGAAAATATTTCACATGCCATTCGATCCCGCGAACTGCATTTTTCATTTCGTATGTACCTTGAGATGGTTGAAAGTTTCGGTAAAAGTCGTGTGCTGTTTGTGCGCTTCTTAACCCCTTTCTTTTGGCCACAACTCAAGGTAGACACATAAATTGTATGTAGGCGAACCATATATCTTTGGCCGAAAACGATCGTCATTTTTAATGCTAAGTAAATAATGATTCGAGCACAATACTCATCGCTATAGTAACGGAACTCGTTTTTCTGCGGCATAAAGCATTAACAAATCTGCGACGTTAATCATCGTATCAAAATTAGCATACCTCACCATAACCAAATCTGCACAAGTTGGAAAATTTTCCAACCATACCAATAAAATCTACCGGCAGTAGCCGGTGACGATGACGGTTGGTTTTCTGTTGAGCCATTTGCGGGTTAAAAAAAATCCCAACGACTACGACGACTCACCGCAATATACTACATAACCGGCCGCGCGATCACCAAAAGAATGTGAAAATAAGAGTTGGTTTGGGAACTCCGCGGCAAAACCCGCACCGAACCAGAGTAACTTCCACTTGACGAGCCATAGCCAAGTTTGTTACCAGTTACGACGTAGTATAATCCCACGATCGGATCCGTAAAGATATTGCGCGAACTCTTGTAGATGTAGTACATACTCGACTCGCGGTAACTTGTATACATATGTATGCGGCGCTCAAAAAACGCGGATAAGGTTGTTGACCACCATCCGAGTTTTGGGCCTCAACAAGGTCGTGCAGAGTCACATAGCTGTGCGCATGTATGTTACATTGGTATAGCTAAGTCATCAGCCAACTGCTAGCAGCTAGCTTATAGCTGCTAACTTGTTACCTCTCAAGAGTTCGCGCATCTCATCTCATCTCCCGCAAACAACAAGAAGCACCCCAAAGTGGAACCGCAACTTTGGCAGCGCAGCAGGAACAGTCAACGAACAAAAATTTCGCAGTTTAGAGATGAACGATTTGGATGTGTGCACGATAGCGGAAAAAGAAGATAGTTATGTACCATAGTACCATGGAAAATGCTGTTTCAACCTACCTACGGTTGGGCTGAAGGAAGGCAAGAATATGGTGTAACGAGGAAAAAATTCGCAAATTCATGGAGATGTGACGATGATGAGACGCGAAGAGGGAGCGGATGCTTGCTCTCCTGAAATTGTGTTCTGTAAATATAGTTACCTGAATTTATTTTTTTACTGTACTCGTACCATTGATGATGCTTTGGACGGTTGTGAAAGTTGTCAGGTCAAGAGTTTAGTGTCGCTAGAAAAGTGTGATCGAGAGACGTGAAGGGTGTATGAGATATAATCGATTTGAAAATATCTTTCTCTGCACAAATCTATTTCTGTAAAGAAATGATTTTGTGTGTCTAATATCTGGCGAATTTTTTTTATCAAGTTTAGGAAAATCTTCAATTCATTAGGTTAGAATTGATCGATAACAAAAATATGTTTTCTCTAAAGAACCTTCTTTTGTATGTGGGGTTTCTATGACAGCCCCGTTACACAATCTATGGATTAATTTTGTTTTCAATTATGTTTTGTTGATTTGATAGAAACATACTTGTGTCAGCTTTGGTTGATATTTGGTCAATAAACAAGTTTTCTTGGAAGATCCTTCTTTTGGACGTTGGGTTTCTATGGCAGCCACATAATCAACAATACGTACCTTTCCTTCGTGTAGTCTAGAAATCCTACACACAAATTTGCAGATCTGCTCAGTATTTTCCGAAGGGATGCATTCCGAACACACGTACTGCATAATTTAAAAAAAATTGGAAGTACATAAAGATTAGCATTTTCCGTTCCCTGTTCAGCAAGTCAAGCCCATCGGCCATTGAAAGCAAAGGTTTATAGTTGTGATAATTCAACGCACTCGGGACTGTTTGTTACAACCACTTTTGCATGGGAAGTTGTATTATCCTCGTTAATTATGTAATCGCGGGCCAAGAACTTTATTAAGCACAAAATCTACGCCGTAATACAGGGGTGTCAAACTCAAAGCCTGGCCTGGGCCAAATATAACTGTCTGCTGGATTGAGCGGGCCGCAGGATAAAAATTTCAAAAACGCTTATAGAAAATTATTTTCGAAATTTCATCACAGAATATTACTTTTATAATATGAGAGTAAAGGTGAGTCACTAACAACCTCGGGATTATATTCTTTCGAATTTTCATCTTTTGAAAGTGTTCTTCAAACAAATTTCAGAATTTAACACAAGTAGTAAAAACGCCGAAATTCGATCAGCAATCGTTTATTGTGACATAATCTCCGCCAAATTTTGGGCAGCTGACCACAACATTGTAGCACCGCTCATCTTGAAACAAACAGGTAGTCTAAAATACCCTAGGGGGCAAAAATTGTTAGGCTCACATAAATTAAGATCGGGACAGAGAAGTGCCTAAAAATAAGCAAAACTTTGTTTGTGATGTGGTGTGAAACAAACGCATTCACAAGTAAAGCTCAAAGGCAAAAAATCCTCGCACCAAATACAGTATTTCTGGGCCTAAGTCTTGTTTTTCAAATTTAAGTTTCTTTTCAAATAAATCTCAATCCGAGATGCTCTTGTCCCATAAGCTAAAAACGCGAATTATAATGCAACCGTGGCAGATAACTATCAGGTAGACAAAAACATCTTTCTGAATCAAATTCCGTGGTAAAACAATTTTACGAAGAGGTTTTGTATTGTCCTCCACAAAAAGGCCGCCTTATTAAACACATTACTCCAAATAGTCGTCAGCAAATTGTTTGTAGAGCAAAGAGGAGGATTTCTAAAAAACATAATTTAAGCTTGCATGGCACCGACTTCTTGGCGAGTTTTAGTAAATTTCTTCGACTTTATTTAGTTCAACACTTCCAAATTTTCTATTTTTAAGCTTTTGCTGCGATCTTGCTGCGGGCCGCACAAAACACAAGTTTGACATGCTTGCTGTAATACAAGTCTTGTTAAAAAGACGGATTTTTAAAAAAATGCTGTTACCGCCAAGCAGTGAACACTTTGTGTGGCTGCAGCCGGAAAACGGGGGCAAACAAGGGAAAAAGAACTTCAGGATCGTTGATAGGGAGTCGAGACTTTTCGATAATATCAATTTCGAATCGACGCGAAAAACCAAATTCGTACATTCTATACTTCTGTTTTGAAACATCTAAAAAATAAAATTTTCATAAAAGAAAAACTGAATTGAATCGGCGCTGAAAAACCTGAAACACCGACTCGTTGTTCGGTTTTAACTGGGTACTAAAAATCAATTCATCAATCAATAGGTTCTAACTCGGTACTGAAAAACTAGGAAAAAAGACCGATTCGTCGGTCGGTTTTAACTTGGTACTAAAAATCCGACTGATCGGTCGGTTTTAACTGGGTACTGAAAAACCGACTCGTCGGTCTGTTTTAACTCGGTACCAAAAACCGATTCGTCGGTCGGTTTTAGCTCGGCACTAAAAAGTCGGTTTTAACTCGGTACTAAAAAAAAGACTCGTCTGTCGTTTCTAAAAAAAACCGACTTGTCTGTCGGTTTCAACCCGGTACTGAAAAACCGTTTCGGTATTTAGGCATCAATGTCGAGCGGGTGCAATCCTTTTTCCTTTTTGATGTTACAGGTGCCAAAAAATCGGGATATCGGTACCTGCACTGAAAACCAGTATCCCCGTTTTGGGAACAGGTCAACATGTTAGTTGGAGGTTACCTTGCGTATGCGAATATTCCCATTTACTCCAAAAGTTTGACAATTGCCCGGGGCGCCATAGAGGTTTAATCTGTTTATTATTAGTTGCGTTTTTTTTGCTATTGCGGTTAAATCTGACTCGAAAAAACGATACTTTTAACTTCCCGGTTAAGACCAGCTGATCGTTTCAAACAGCTGACACCTGACAATTGTTTTGCATTTTTATCTCACTGGTGTCGACTTATTTTTTATATCTGGTAGATTTCATCACAATACACGATTATTATTTATTTGCAAAATCGAAAACCCCCTAAAACACCCGGTGGACCGGCACACCCGTTTTTTAAACGCCTGGTTTTTTTCAACCATGGGCCGGTTTTTTTATGAACCGGATTTTTTTTTAACCATGACCCGGTTTTCTAAAGTACAGTTTTTTTAGCACCTGCTCAGTACCGGTCTTTTTCAGGTTTTTAGCACCTGTTTAGTACTGGGTGTTCAGCACTTTTTAAATACCAGACCGGGTCTTTATCAGGTCTTTTATTAGTTCGTTTAAACCATGTCGAATGTTTTTTAATGGATTTTGGTCGCCCGTTCAATATCTCGTGAAAGGCTCAACTGATCTATGTACTTGAAATTTGGTAGGAACAGTCTTTAGCAGCAATACCTTTCAAGTTGATAGGGCCAAAATAACAGTATGTCTCCAAAGAAGTAAAAAAGTAGACTTTAGTCCGTTCAATATTTTGACAATAAACGCAATATGGAGGATAAGGGCTAATTATTTTGGTAGGGTATGACGTTATCGATCTTTCCGTGGTGTAATATTCACAAAATTTGGTTTGCATTATCCTTTGAGGGCTCTGACAAAGAATCGGCGACCACAATTTGGAGCAGTGACTGGAATAACGGTAAATTCACCCTTGAAATGAACGAAAAGTCATCCCTATTTCCCGACTCTTCCCGCGTGAACCGATTTTGGTGAACCTTGGATGGTAGTTCAATGGTAAGGCGCTCTGTATATTAGTATACACGGTGTCCGGAAGCTGCCGGATTGTGATTCCTCATGTCATTTCCAGCAGTTGTACGGAACATAAATCCAATTCTTAACCCTTTAGCTGTCACAGGCATTTGAAGATTTTTGAAAATAGCATTTCCTTGTACGACTAAAACCTTAATATCTCAAAAGCTAGCCTTGTTAAAAAAAAAATAAGATGATGGCTTTGTACTGAAGAAGGGTGCAAGTTGCACCCGAAATACTGGTATATACCAAAATAAATATTTATTGTAGTGCTGGAACCAAGCTATTCTGTTTTTATTAAAATAAGATGATTATTACAGATAACAAATATGCCTAAAAAATAAAACTAACCGCACTAAAATCAGATATACGCCAGTCATTTAACGATTTTAGGTTGCAAAAAATTGCTCGGCTCTGTTGTTTTTGGATATTGTTTGGATAGATACCAGAAGTTTACCACCAAGTTTGCAACTACGAAAAACCTGTGCTAACCCAGTAACCCTCAAAAGACCTCAACATTTTCGGACTTTTTTTTTTCATATTTTTGCTTGTAATTTCTAAAAGGTGCTTCCTACAAGTAAGTCGTCCAATGCACTTTTAAAGCTAACAAAATCTTCTTTAATTTGTGTGTAACCCCAGCTTTGTAGGTGCAAAGGATCCCAAGATACAGCACTTTAAAAAATGTGTTTTTGTTTGTAAAAAAGTCCGAAATTGTATTTTAAGATGTTTGTATGACAGCCCTATGACGCAATGTTCCGATTTCATCCATTACTAGATATTTTTTGAGGCTTAACCAGGAACATACTTGGGTGAAGTTTGGTTAATATTGGTACATAAAGAAAAAAGTTTTTCTTAGAAGAACCTAATTTTCAGGGGCAGCCCTATGACCCCATGGTCTGATTCCATTCGCTCCGACATATATACAGCTAAGTAACTGGTTTATAACTTCTTGTCACATGACTTTCTCCGTAGAATGCGCATTTAAGCCGATATTTAGCTCGGAACATGACTGAAATTACAATTTCGAACTTTTTTTCAAAAAACAATGTTTAAAGTGCTGTATCTTGGGATCCTTTGCGCCTACAAAGCTGGGGTTACACTCAAATTAAAGAAGATTTTTTTAGCTTTAACAGTGCAGTGGACAACTTACTCGTAGGAAGCACCTTTTAGAAATTACAAACAAAAATATGAAAAAAGTCCGAAAATTTTGGGGTTTTTTTGGGGTCACGGGGTTAGCACAGGTTTTTCGAAGTTGCAAACTTGGTGGTACACTTCTGGTATCTATCCTAACAATATCCCAAAAAACCAGAGCCGAGCAATTTTTTGCGACCTAACGCCTTATATTTCGGTTTATTGACTGGCCTAATAAGAGGGTTGGTTTTTTACAGAACTTCAAGTCAAATTTTGTGATTTTACCGTAAAAACAATCTATTTTTCATCTCGATTTTCTCCAAATTCTTTAAAAAAATTTGGCGCATAGTCTAACGATAATTCCTTTCTTACATCATTTTATTCTAGCTTCGTTATTTCTATCAGTTTTAATGCCTTAAGTGCAGAAAACTAGGGTTAATCTTGGATCGATTTTGATATAATTTGAATAAATGTTACCAAATTGCAGATCTTTAGGGGAAGTTTAAATCGAATTGAAATCGAGCTATAATTTACCCTAGTTTTCTTCACTTAAGGCATTAAAACTGTTAGAAATAATGAAGCTAGAATAAAATTATGTAAGAAAGAAATGATCGTTCGACTATGCGCCATTTTTTAAAAGAATCGTACGAGCACCTGACCTTGGAAGAATCACAAAAAATTTGACTTGAAGATCTGTAAAAACCAAACCTCTTATCCGATCTTAGTGCGGTTTGTTTTATTTTTTAGGTATATTTGTTGGCTATAATAATAATATTATTTTGCTATTCTAGCTTGTCTAACTTTTGAGATATTGAGGTTTGAGTCGCGCAAGAAAATGATTCTTTTAAATATCTTCAAATGCCTGTGGCAGCTAAAGAGTTGAAAATTGGGGGCATGTTCCTTACATTTTTTTTTGCTGGAAATCACATGAGGAATCACAATCCGGTGCGTTTATGCGGCAGTTTCCGGACACCCTTGATCAGTGTGACGAGAGAAATCGATTGACCGGTGTCCGTGTGTCTGTCTGTTGCAATGCAAACTAGTCCCTCAGTTTGGAAGCTATCGGGCTGATATTTTGAATACAAGTTTCTTTTCAGTTTAGGCTGTATATATGTCGGAATGAATGGAATCCGACCATGGCGTCATGGGGCTACCATAGAAACCAACTCCTGAAAATTAGGTTTTTCTAAGAAAAACCTTTCTCTATGTACCAATCTTAACCAAACTTTACCCAAATGTGTTCTTAGTAAAGCTTCAAAACATACCTAGGAACGGATGGAATCGGAACACCACGTCGCGTCGTAGGGCTGTCATACAAACCAACCCCTGAAAGAAATATATTTTTTACTTTTTTCTTTATGAACCAATCTTAAAAAAAAAACTTCATTCAAGTGTGTTCATAGTAAAGCTTTAAAAGATATCCAGGAACGGATGGAATCGAAATATTACGTCATATGGCTGTCATACAAACCAACTCCCAAATATTAGGTTCTTTAAGAAAAAGATTTCGGCCGCTGACATTACCACTAAAAATGTAATTTTTCTACAGGAAGCAGAGTGTGGCCATAATGGACGTCGTTCGTTCGAAAGGGATGGTTTAGGAGAATGTTTGTGATCAGATCAGTTTTAAAGGATTTTCTGCCTTTTGGAGTAACAGGATTACGGTACCAGGGGTGTCAAACTCAAAACCTGGCCCGGGCCAAATAAGACTCATCAGGTTTAGGTGGGCCGCAGGAATTAATTTTTGTGAATTACATGATATGCGCCAAATTTTGGACAGATGATAAAAAAAATTTAGCACCAGTCAGTCATCCAGGTCGCCCGAATTAACATTGGAAAGCAAAATAGTCAGATTTAATTAATTTCGACAGAAAAGTGGCTTAAAGAGATATGGATTTAAAGAAACTCATGCATAAATACAGCTTGAAAAATATAGGTAAAAAAATCGGGCACTTGGGCTGTAATTATGTATTTGGTTGGAATTTCACATGCAGGTAATTGAGTCCAATATTTCCGTAGTTTATAAAGCTTTGCCATTTTTCCAAATAAATCTCAATTCATGTTCGGTAAAGCCAACAATTTTTTTATTAACTGCATTTCGGGACAGAACAGTTCCATGAAGAGACTTAGAATTGTCCTGTACAAAAAAAAAATTAGCTGTCTTATAAAATCAAATAACCGGCCTCAAATTCTAAATAGTATTTGGAGAAAAGATCCTAAAATAATCGTGCATAAGCCACTGAAGAGTTTTAGCAATTTTTGTAGACTTGAGTTCAACGGCTGAATTTGTTCACCTTACCAATTTCACCATTTTTGTGTTGATACACATTGTGCTGCTTCGACATGGCCGCGGGCCGCACAGAACTGCGAGGTGGGCCGTATGTGGCCCGCGGGCCGCGAGTTTGACACGTCTGCGTTAAATCCTCGTTTAAGTCAACGTAAATGTTAAGATGTTACTGCAACTGCAGCCTTTGTATGATACCTAATTTATAGAAAAGTCAAAATAGTATTTAGCTTTGGCCGTAACAAATATAGTATAGTTACCTCAATACTGTTGCTTAATTCGATCAAGATGAAATGTCTTTTTTTGTCCTGAAATGTACATGTAGGCAACATGGGTTTCAAATTATTGTGAATTAATATTTTTCGTCCACCCACCAACAAGGTTGTTTGTCTATTTCGGTTCCAGTAATACTTTGTTCGCTTCAACAGGATTTTAGGATTTTCTTAATAGAGTTCCCCACAATACTAATAGACGTATTTTGAATCCTTTTCGGACAATCCTTAGATCCAAAAGGACCTTTTTCTTTAAGAGAGAGGTTAAATGGCCAAGATGTGTGTTGAACAAAAGAGGATGGTTAGAAGAGCACATTTGATTTTTCGTCCAAATTTCCTTCGTAAGTCGCAGCATTTTAATTATGTAATCCTATTTTGAATTTTTTGAAATTTGACTTTTTAGCATCATCGGCAACCAAATCTTTTTTACCAAATTTAGATTAATAGTTACATAATGATATGACAAAGGAAGTAAGATACAGCCGAATTCTTTTGGTTATTTTATTGCCGTTTTTCAACCTGAAAGTGGTACAATAGTCAATATGAGTATCAAAAGACAGGATTTGTTAGGGGGAGTTCCCCATAATGCTAATGGAAGTATTTCGAATCCGTGTGAAGCGATCCTTATTTTTGTTTGCAGGTAATCGTTATATGGGATGGATTCCATTTTTAAGAGGATACTCAGGAAAATAGTTTGATTGGTTTTCGAACTATTACCGTCCTTTGGAAGCATCAAGATAATGAAAATCCCTGAGCGAATCATACCCACACAATTTGTATTGGATACCATCTATAAACTTTCTTAAAGTCCTTTACTGAAAAGCGATCTGTTATATTAGTAAGGATGAAATGTCCATTTCTCTATTAAGTTAAACTTTTTCAGAACTCAGAGTTGGCTAAAAATAGTTATCTGTATACAAGTAAAATGACCGGGACCGGCCCATTGTTGAAAAATACGGACAAAAACCGGTGCACCGGTATTGGGGAAAAAACCGGGACATGCAAGGGCTGAAAAAAACGAGGAAAAATCAGGGATATCGGTATTTAAAAATATTGGTACCGGTGCCGATTAAACACTGGTTTAAAACCGATGTACCGGTGTTAGGAACAGGCCTAGTGGCACGGGTGAAAATTATCCGGGTGTAATTTTTTTATTACGTTCATTACTCAAAACTACACGGCATGTTGCAAAAAAACGCAACTAATGTTTCTATTTAATGAAATTCCAATTTGAGTTAAATTGTAGCTGTGATATATACATTGAGCCGTTCTATTTGAAAGTGGTACAAGTCCATTTAATATTGTTTTTGAGATATTGAAGGGTTTGCGTTTTGATCAAATATAAAGTCATAGTAGAAATTTAGTAATGAAATTGTGTTTCAAACATGAGAAAACACTTTGAACTTTGTCTATTTAAATTTGTTTGTGAAAATAGTTTGCCAGGGAGTATAGGGGAGAAGGGGTAACACTAACAGGCCTATTTTGCATTTCTAGCATTATTTTGCAAACGATAAAAGTTACAGCAAAATCATGTAAGGGTGAATTAAAGCACAGATAATTTCCTTTATAATGGTGTATAAAACCCATGCAAAATTATACCCTAGACCAACAAAAAACATTTTTTTTAAGTTTTCAATTTTTTTTTTTGGATGCAAATATTGCAATAACGTAACTAATTTACGTAAAAATAGTATTTAGAAAGTTTTGTACGTCTCGAAATATAGTGATAAGGTTATGGTTAGAGGTACGGAAACTTCGTTTTTAGAAATACATAGATACGAATTTCGGCGAACATTGATTGTCATCTGAGAGTGATTATTGAGAATAGAGATATTCGTAAATGCAGGGAGTTCTCAGAACCACGAGCACGATTTCTTACCAAACATCGAGCAAGGTGTTTAGTCGGAGGTTTGAACTTTGTTTTCTGCAATGCGATTTTTGTAGCAAAAGATGTTATCGTTGTTCGGTAAGCCCAGAAATTTAAAAAAATAAAATACGTAAAAAAAACGCAATAATAATGACGTTTCTCTTTTTATTGGTGACAGGTAAATGAGGGTCAAAAACGTTTCTTCGACTCTAAGTATGATGCCGTTGTCACTCATACTACTCCCTAGTCGATTCTCTGCTTATAATCGATGTTATTTTTTGTAGTTTTGAACACTCGTTCCACTGCGAATACAGATTTTTTTAGTAAAAGAATGTAAAACAACACTAAAACGTAAAAAAATACGTTTTTATGAGAATTTTAGCGAAATAATGTTTAAAATTAGTTTATGCAAACTCTTATTTTTTATCTGCGAAATTTCCGTACCTTTGGTTATGATTTATTATTAGATCGAATTCTTTTGCCTTAAATTGTCGTTAGATACGCCACTAAACAAATAATTTCGATTCACATTTAGCGCTTGTATATGGCTTGCTAAAACTCTGTGCTAATTAAGATGTAAGTTCTTCCGAAAAATGATTGCTGCCACGAAGAAAAATAACGTTCCCCTACTAATATTCAGAAAAAACATCATGCCTAAACTCGATCCCACTTTACAGTAGGAAAATTAAGCTTTAAGGCACTATACTCTGCCTTGATGTTTAATTCAAGGTTTTTGGAACCCATTACAAATTTATTTATATCCGATTAAAATAATTTATATTACGAGTCTTATGTGGCTCTCAATTAACGTTAAAGCAACATTTATCTCTTATTGTAACGTAAGAATAAGTTAATTACAAAAAATAATTCCTCATTTCCCAGCACATTTGGATAAGACATTAGTTTATTTCAGAAAACTACAATTTTGAATTACCATTTCTTTCTTTTTCTGTATATAATAAAAGAATGAAAGTCATTTTCTGAGAAAATTCCTTTCATTCTTTTGTTATTTACAGAAAAAGAAATTAAAAAAAGTGTAGTATTCTGAAATTACATAATATGTGTCGGAAAATGAAATGAAATGAATCTACATTTTAAAAGAAAGACCCAAAAGTGGAGTCATTCTCAACAAAAGTTTCTTCCATTTAAATGATCCTCTAGTGTTTAAAAGAAGAGAATTCCTAGATAAACGCATAAAATTCATGGAAATCACTACAATTGGTATAGCTTTATCGTTATGTATCGAAAATAAAAAAGTTGGGGCATACCATTTTTTTAACAGGACACTACATATTTTCAATCCTGTTGCAACCCACATCGATCTGAGCTGACTTCTAAGAAAATTCTTTTTGGTTTTTAAGTACCTAAGCTCCTACGTTAAATGCAACATGTTCTAGACTGTAAAAAACAATGCCTTAGA
Organism: Microchrysa polita; assembly: GCA_949715475.1. NCBI lineage: Eukaryota > Metazoa > Arthropoda > Insecta > Diptera > Stratiomyidae > Microchrysa > Microchrysa polita. The sequence goes on from OX454421.1 coordinate 8,179,181, forward strand.
AGTTAATGGTTAAGGGTCGATCCACACTTTTCAGTCATCAGTCACAGCCACAGCCACAGTAATTTTCCACTCAAGTTGATAGTTTGTCAGTTAACTAATTAACTGACAATCTTTCAACTTGTATGTAAAATGACTCTGACTAATGACTTAAAAGTGGGGATCGACCTGAAAGAGTAGGTCAAATATAATCTCAGCTATTTCATATTGCATAACATATCTCCGCAATGCAGAGGATTGCTTTTTTATTTTATCATAAATTGGTTTGTTAGGAACACAGAAAATTTTTAATTTCGAGGTATATCCTTCATTTCTCGGTATAATTTATTCTGTTACTGCAAAGAGAAAAGCGCTACGACATTCTTGGCAAAGAAAATATAAAAAATATGTTCCCCTATCCAGGAGATGTACCGGACAAAGAAAAGAACCCCATAAATAAAATTTGAGCCCTAAATTAGGGAGCGATCACCAAAACTACTTAATATCAAATGTTAGCTAAACTTAAAAATATTCCTTACAAAATGACAACTGATGGTAAATTAAAGTTCAAATCATAAAAAAAAAACAAATAGCGACCGTTTTCTAGTGTTATTATCGAAAGTGGACTTGTACCATTTTCAAATAAAACATATGAGCAATTAGATTTTTCAGAAAACTTGGACTCATTATTTCGGGGTGTTATTCGACACAGATTGGTATGATATTTTAGTTATAGCTAGTGCATATTAAGATATATTTAAAAATGGCATTAACTAATTTTCGTCAAAAATGGACTTGTACCACTTTCAAATAAAACGGCTCAATAATATTTTGAGTTTCGCCTGCCTTCTAGGTTTGTACATGGCTATTACACTCATCGGGGTATTCGCATGAATAGAATAGAACTCGGTATTTAGGGATTGAAAACTTCAAAATCATAATTCATACAGGTGTTGAAGTTTTAGAATGTGACCGCGTTTTCGGAACACATCTAAGGAGATTATTGGGATCGGAATACCTTTTTTTGGGGATTTTGTGTTCGAATATGTACATATTAAATTGAGCATAAGTAAATGGAAACCGTCTAGCAAAATTGTCTTATCGTATGCGGAAATGTGCGGTATCAGCGAATAGCACATAACTTTCTAATTAACGAATGCTTAAAATTCCATTTCGTATTTTTCAATCGTCAGTTTTATTTTCCAAAGCAACTCAAATAAACTGTGACTGCTTTCTATAACATAAAAATGATATTTATTCTTCCATTGTATGTAAAAAAGACTTCACAAAAATCCAGTCGTATTACTGACTATAGGCATGACGTGGAAAAAATGCAATACTAAGCTTCTTCCTCTAATTATTGCGCAGTTGTGTGTACAAAAGCAAACGTCGGAATCATCGTTAATTCCATTTCAAATCAAATCACTGCGCTCGCCACTGCCGCGGCTGCTATCGATATCGTTAACATTTTTGATTGAATCATGCAATCAAAAAAACAAGACGCTACGCTACGCTATCAACACACGATTGTCTATTGATTGCAATTTAATATTCGTTCGGGTCATCATCGTTTTCGGGGTTTTCTGTTGTGTATGCATATGGTGGCGGGTGTCCATACCACGTCCACTTTGTGTGCTATTTGAACGACCGTCGGAATCCCCCCGAGCCCTAAACGTCGTCACCTCGGTCATGTCTAGACAACAACAGCAGAAGGAGCATAGCAGAGAGGTCTACTCTGTGATAGCCAAGTCGCCAATTTTAAGCTTCTTGTCTTCGCCTACACGAATGGATTAACTTGTATACAAATTTCAATATCAGATTTTAAAGCGTTCAACTCAAAAATACAAATAGGCTCGAAGCACCATACTGCGGATACGAAGTATGATTTTGGCTCATCCATATTCGTCGACCGTAGCACATATCGTACTCGTTCGCGTTTCGCGTATTTGGTGACAACGACATGCCAGCTAGCTTTTCGTGGCCGCGCGATACGCTAGCAAAGCTTACCTGCTGCTTATTTAGTTCTTTTTCTGTTCGTTTACCTGTGCAAAAAATACAATATACGAAAATGTATTTTTATTCCATAGCAGCGAACCGAAATTATACACACGAGTACGCACAGCGAACGAGCAGGCAGGCCCGCGAGAGAGAGAGGCTATTTCTGATTGTTGTGTGCGCAAATTCTTCGGCCTATACAGAGGTAAAAGCAATTTGAAAATCTACGAACCGCGACAATTGAATTGCGGCCATGCCGCGACGCTTTATGTCGCCTGGCATATTTTAAAGTCCCTACGTATACATTTTATTTACATGCATATCAGACCAGAAAGTTGAAAATATCTATACATACGAGTACAACCATTTTTGATAATAAAAAGCATGTTGAATGATTTCGAGTGGCTTTTTGCCTCTCGTATTCTTCTTTAGAGTGTGATTGCATGATTGTGCTGTCATACAGTGTGAATTGAATAGTTTTTCCAGAATCTTATCTTGGCCCCGGCGGAGTGGTGTTGTTGACCCATTTTGGGGACACATTTTTGATAATGCGATGTGTAATAAAATTTTAAATGTCACATGTTGGAAAAAATATATTTAGGATGATTTTTTTTAGAGGTTTGGATTTTATTTGATGACGGAGTGTTTTATTTCCTTAGGACTATGTCACTTTGAAAATATAATCTTACGTCCTTGTAACGACATACTTTAACGATATTTAATAAATTTTCAAACTTCTCGTAGATATTTGTGCTTGAAATAATTTTATGAATTTTTTTTCTTTTCTTTCAGGTAAGTGTCTTATGACATCTGTATTTTGGAATTCCCAGTAGAACCCTTTTGTCAGTAAGTATATGGTACAGGTGCATAGGTTTACCAAAAAAATAAATACATAAATGACTGGCACGGCAGTCCAACTTGGGACCAAGGGCGCAGAAGTGTTATGTTAGTAATATCCGATTTCCAAGATCTTAACCAACGATGAACTATACCAAGATCAGGCACTCCTTCATAGCCCATCTTTATGAATGTGTTAAATTTCTTCTATCCGTGCACATTCAAGTTGTGAGAAATCGCAACAGAGACCCATAAATAACCCTTGATAATGATCACGTAAATCTAAAAGAGAAAGGTGACTTAACGCTTCGCAAAGTGTTCATTTTACTCTCAATGTTGCGTTTGGCAACCCGAAAAATCTGCTAATTCGGGGGGTTGGCAACCCTAAATTTAGCAAATGTCACACCAATACATAAAAGCGAACTAACCTACCACTACATGTCCAAAGATGGGCTAATCAGCTGATTTTGAATTTGTCCCATGGAATTTTTCATTTAAAAATCTTAAAACATGTGTGCGGCTGAGAATCATGTATCCCTATTTACGAAAAAATTGTACTGAGTGCCACCCCCTTGTTTTGCTTTTCGTAAGGGTGTTGGGACCAACAGCACAGCACGCTCAGCAGAATTATTTAAATTTATAAATATGTACTCGGTTAACATCCGAGTGAGATCTGTCACATGGGTCTTGAGTTCGAAAAACATCACAAGCTAAATTCGTTAACGGTGAGATTCGAACTCTCGACCCCGTGTTCTGAAGACGAGCGCATCGTCTTAACGACATCGATAAACGATATCGTTTATAACGACATCGAAGGGACCGATTATTTTACGTCGTTATATCCGCTCATATCGTTTATAACGACCACTGTCGATATACGATCATATTTTTATAGCGTCCTGTCGTCGTAATAAGCGGTCATTGCAATGTAAAGTCAAAACCCGTTTTAGACCACGAACTTACGTGGGATACGACAAGGGTATACGTCCTTGTGTGACACAAAAATGAATGGAATTGCTTCTGAATTTTGTTTTAATTATTTCTCGGAAATAAGAAATACAGAAAAATGAAGGAATTACAACAAAATGAAATGAATGAAAATATCAATAATTTGAATTATTTCAAATGATTAATATTTGTAAAAATCCCGCCAAATTCAAAAGCAGATATCTATGTGTCGGAATCGCTCGGAACAGCTGGGCCGACTGATGAAGCCACCAACTTCGGGGAGTTGGGTGCGAAATGTCACGACGGTGAAACGCGGGATTTTGGCTGCTGGTGGACCAAAAAAATAATTAAAAAAAAAATTATATTTGAGCTCTGAAGGGAGGAAAAACACTTCCTGAGTCGGCAGCAAGGACGCACAGCTAAGTTTTTTGTAATAAGTTTTGTCTGGCATATGCATGTTCATATTTCGTGATATTTGCCCGTCCCCAATTTGTAATTTGTGCCCTACAATTGAGTGTAAAAAATATGGCCTTAAATGAATAGTCTCCCGACATAAACTACCCCCCCCCCATTCCAGGGGAGAATTTTGATCGAAAAGGGAGGCGCACTACATTTCTTTGATTGGCCGTCTCAGGACGGGTTTAATTTTGCAATTGTGTGGGTTTAGTACGGGCGAGATCCGACGCCATCCGGGTCTACAGAGCATCCAAAAGATGGCATTCGCGAAAGTTTTCCCCATTTTAACCCCCTTGTGTGTATCGTCTATTTCAGGCATGCGATATCCCTTTTTGTAAAAGGACAGGCGCAACGAGCGACAAAGACCCCGGCAATTCTCCCGCTACTGAGCTACAGCAAGCGCATGTCGCTGCTCGCTCGTTGAGGAGCCCTATCGTCTTTGCCTAACCTGCCCGGTTATAGAAGTATTGGCTCCGCCCCATGGACATCTTGGCAATGTCCTTTCCTTACATCATCGTTAATCTTTTAAACAAATCAACAAATTCTCAATTAGAATTTGATTTTTTCGTCAATAAAACCTGAAGCAGGACCTGTATTTGTTGTAGTCTCTTCAGGGTTGCACACGGGAACCACACGGTTCTTAAAATGTAAAAATTAAAGAAATTCAAGTTTCAGAATGTTTTTTTTTTTTTAAGAATGCCAAAGAATTTTGCACTTCTTCATCATTAAACTTTTGGAGTAATTTACGGCAACTTCACTCTACTTTTCACAGCAGATAACCATAATAATAATTTCTTCGGTTGACTCCTTTATTTTTCCAAAATGGTTTCTTTTAATAAATTCTTGATTTCAAGAGCTTATAAGAATAAAGCCAGAGCTAGTAAATCAGGAAGCCGACTGGGACGTCGTCGAATCTTGTATCTCGATATGTCCCTGACGCAAAGCAATTCGCAGAAAACTAATTTCGAGGCGCTTATTGTGTAGAATAACTGCTCCCCTATCTTGAACGACCGTTGGAAGCGAATCGATGTGGATCCGCTAAATAAAGTTTTAGGGCAGATTCCGAAAACGATGTGATGAATACGGGCACGATTTTTTGGCGTGCTGTTTTTAACGAGGGGATTTGTCTCAAATCCTCTATTGTGTTGATTGTTTTATTGCAAACGACATTTCGTAACATGAATTTTCGATTTCTTACGACGTTTTAACAACCTTCAGTAGTGTTTGCGATGCGATGTCGTGTAATTCCGGCCTTCCAAAAACAAGAATTTTGGAACTTTTCTTTACATACGGATGAGTGAATTTTCACTCGGAATTTAATTTTCAACTCAAACTTGGGGTTTGCATGCCGAAAAAGCAAACATTCCGCATAAAAAAAAATTACATGTGACGAGCGTTCGTTGTTATATCCGATCATTTTGCCTCTCGAGTCGGACAAATTCAGTCGTTATAACCGATCAGTCGTTATAGCGATGGTCACTATATCCATCAAAAATTGTACCGAACGAGCCTCTTAGATCTCGGGACCTGGAATTTCCGTCGTTATAGCCGATGCGTCGTTATTAGTCTAGTACAGATAGCTCAAAACCCAAACATCCAAAAAGAAAAGAAATTTTTGATGCCAAATTGTTTAATACACTGCTCAATATACGCAGAAAAAAGATACACCAATTTGCGCCATGGGTTAAGGGGGGAGGGGGTGGCCACATTTTTCAAAAAGGCATGCCTGTATCTTCTTTTTGAATTGAGTCAGGCAAATAACATTTGGTGGGGTGCCTACTCTAAGCTCCATTATGCTCCCCACCAAAAATTATTACCATTCGATCAAAACTAAGGGTACCCCCCATACAAAGTGAACGAAAATTCTAACAAATTTCACATTTTTTCACTTCTAAATTCTATGTAAAATAGAAAAAAAAATGTATCTCTTAGAACGTCATTATAATAGTTAATTGTAGTCTTGTGAATGTATATTCAAAAGTTTGTACCAAGGCGTACGTTACAAGTATCAAAAAATTGGGTTTGAAGGTCAGTGATACCAGTTCTAAGGCTATTTGCGAATATTTCGAGTAACGTGTACTAGCAACCTTCAAACCCGATTTTTCGTACTTGTAAGGCACGCTCTGGTACAAAATTTTGGATATACAATTAAAAGACTACAGTTAAATGTTAGAAGGACGTTCTAAGAGATAAATTCTTTTTTTTATTTTAGATAGAATTTAGAAGTGAAGAAATGTGAAATTTGTTAGAAATTTGGGTCACTTTGTATGGGGGGTATCGCAGAGTGCGCCGTTGGTAGTAATCAAGGACCACAGCATATTCGTATAGACCAGAGTGGTCGATCAACTTATAAACCAAAAGAGCTTTATATATGGGAATTGACCGACCAATGATTTTCTTTAAAGAGGCAGCCAAAACCAGGTATATTGGTTTTTTGGAGAAGTTTTAGTTCCACAGGCCACTGGCGAAGGAGGCCTCCGAAATGTCATGGAAAACAGAAAGTAATGGGAGGCTTCATCAATGTTCTGTTCGATGGAATACCTTTGGAATTTTTTAGCTTTATTTATGTGATTTTTTGTTAATTGATTTTGATGAAAACACAGAAAATTTGTAAAAGAGAAAAAAAGTGTTGGCATTTATGGGGGAGCATTGACTTACCGACCGAGGGCTCGCTGGGAGAACTCCGTAGGTGAAGACGCCCAGCAGCCTACTTCCGAAACTGGAGGACAAGGTCATGTAATCGCGACAATTGGAGGTCAACAATTCAGGTGGCCAAAGCCCGACGTCGGGCTATCGTGCCACATTGATGATGATTGACCTCCCTCAACTGCTCTTAGGACCTAATTCGCCAATTCTTTCTCTATTTTTACTAAGCATAATATTGAGTCGTGGACACGCGACCTTGTCCTCCAGGTCCGGAAGCCCAACATCTGGTAGTCGTCCTCATTTACTGATTGCTCCCATCGAGCTCCCGGCCGTCCACGCAATCTGGCTCCGTCCACTCATTGCGCATTGATCGCCTTTTCGGGCATGAGTCGCTCATCTTTTGTATATGTCCCGCCCATTGCAGTGGCTGCATTTTCACTATTTTCGACACATGAAGCTCGAAGATTCTTTCTCTCGAATGTGTCTAAAAGATCTTCAGAGTTTTAGGTTAAGGTTCATGCTTCGCAGCCATACCGTAGCACAGGTGGGATGATCAAGAGCATCGGCGCCAGCCCTTCGCCCTGCTTGAGTCCAGTAAGGGTTTCAAATAGACTCACTGACGTCTGAGCTGCGAGACGGTATTAGTCATCGTCATCCTTATGAATCGCACTAGCTTCGCCGGTATACCAAAATGCAGCAAAATGTTTTACAGTACACGATCGAAACTGTCGTATGTCTTGAAGTCGACAAAAATTTCGTATACGTTGGTATATTCCCAGCTTTTCTGAAGTAATAGCTTCACGGTGGCCTGAAGCCACCTTGATATTCGCCGATAATCTGTTCCGCGTACGGATTCATTCTTTTTTCTAAAATGTTTGATAAAAACTTATAAGACATATAAACTAATGAGATGCCCCTCGCTCTCGCGTTTCAACTTATCACCCTTTTTGTGGATTTTACTTTTGAACCAATCTTCCGGGACTATCTCCTCGTTCCATATTTTCACGAGTTATGTCTGATAAGGCTCCATCCACTCTGCTTCAGCAGTTTCGCCTGAATCTCGTCAGCGCCCGGCGCTTTGTTACGTTTTAATGACTGCATGGGAAGATCAACTTCTTCTGCTGCTGGGGGTGGGATCGGATTGCCTAAATCAGCCATCTCCTCCAGAGCTACGTACGCGGGGGTGTTCGACTGAACATGGAGGAGTCCTTCGAAATGGAAGGCCCAGCGTTTATTTACGCTGTCAATGAAACCTTTAGCAGTATCGCTTGAATGGTCTCGGTGATGACACGATCCAAGATAGAGCTGCCTGTTGAAATAGGTTGGGATATTACCGCGAAAAAGGGGCGATGTCCCCTCGCCGCAAGCCGAGCAACACGACGCCATAGAGCGGTGTAAATAACGAGGCTAGAAAGAAGAAGAGCAATATCGCTACCATGGCAAATGCCCTAGATGCCTAGATCGGTTGGTTGGTTGGTAAAAGTGGTGCTAAAGGCGAGACACGCCAAGAGGCCAATTAGCACGAAGAGACCACAAAACTCCGCTAAGCTACTTAAAGGATGGAGGTTACTGGAAATATAATTTCGAGTGTGGGAACGCACCTAGAGCCGCTTAGAGAGATTTAGGAGGTGAAGCAGCTCCCCTCCCCAAAAAACGCACATCCCAACGTTTGGTGGCGGGATCTAACGAGATCTGCGCATTCACATAGAACGTGAAATAGTTTCTCTTTCATTTGCATTATAGCAACTGCAACTTGTGGGGAATACGCAGCCGGGCTGCCTGGTCCCCTATTGGCCAATGTCCAGTAACAACCACTGTAAGTCGTAACAATATCTTTACGTGGTCTGGTCGGAATCTCAGAAGTTCTATTTCGGTCAATGGATGGCCATAGTTTCCTTGATATTACACAAGTTCTAAGGTTCCGCCAATTACGATTAGCATACGCGAGATAATGAGAGCAGATTTTTCTTCTGGCAGCATGCCATCGGAATGTCCACGCGCTCCGCATGAAAGATGTCCAGAGTTGCCCCCAGTTTGGCCAACTCATCTGCTTCAACCTTATTTCCCTGTATGTTCCTGTGTCTCGGCATCCAAAGTAGGGTGACTGTGTGCCGTCCTTTAAGGTTGTTCAGGTTGTTCACAAGCTTGGAGGATATCCCTATGGGTTTCATGATTGCAAACAATGCAGCCAGGAAAATGCTGGCATGATCAGGGAGACGATAAGATTCAGAGATATTGAGTGTGCCACAGAAGACTCCTGCATCCACACCACAGTCCATTTTGGACCCTACTGTGAAAAGGGAGAGATCGTATTGGACCCATATGTCAAAAGGGAGAGATCGTATTCCCCTATGTTAACTCACTCCCCAACCATTCGCTTCTGGTCGGAAATCTGACATCGAAGTTATTATCGAAACTTAGTGTAGTCACGACATAGTCCGTTGTAGTAGCTTTTGGCAGTTGGTTGAGAATATCAGAGTGGCCATATGGCTTGGCACACCATCTACCCGACTCTTTGAGCCTGACCGCACTACATGCCGCTAGTTCTTCAATAAAAAGGTTGATAGAAGATATAGGATTACATTCAGCAGTATGTTTGTATGTATGCACCCAGGGAAGTGCATACTCAGAGGAAATTCGAGAGACTCATCCGTGGACTCCGTTCAGGTTCCATTTTCTCTCTATATTAATGACGGACATGAATGTGCTTTTGACAGGATTTTACTTATCTTTGCTTTCTTTTTGGATCTTAACCAAACTTCATCCAAGTGTGTTCCTGGCTTAGCTTCAGCGCATCCAAGAACAGATGAAATCGGAACATGTCATAGGGCTGCGGTATGTACACAAAAGAAGATTAAGCTTCATTCAAATGTGACGGGTATTCAAATTTCGGCCGCGCCGAAAATTAGCCTCGTTCTCGTTTTACTTGAAATTGTGGCCTTCTGGCGATTTGTCTGAAGAATAAGTTTTAGGGCAAAATGAAACGCCACGCGGGCTCTAATGCGTCGCTCTTGGTTGTTACAGTTTATTTATGCGGTTCGGAACCACTCGTCTTCAGCCAATGTGGCCCTTAGAAGCCTAAAGGTTGTACACCCATGCCTACACTATTTTTACTACATATTTTTAGAGCCTTGATTTTGAATATTTTGATTTATTAATAAACAAGCTGTGAGAGCTCGCTACGCTCGCAAATTCTTAAAACGAATTGTAAATTTGAAAGATACTAAATTCGATATTCAAAGAGGAAGGAGGTGTTAGACCAATCCGGTGGAATCAGTTGACTGAAATCTGGCAATTCGTTCAAGGAATACAGAAAGAGAAATACGAAAAACAAATCTTTATAACATTGCTCATTATATTTTTTTCGCGTGTTTCAATGTTATTCTGATATTCAGGGAGAGGAACAATTTCGCAGGAAAATTTTCCAAAAATCCGCAAATACGTTCAATAAATACAAACAAAAATATGCGAAAAAAGAACTCATTGTGAATTGTTGCTCATTGTGAATTTTCTGCTTATTTCAATGGCTATACTGCCATTCCGGTCGGAGCCTTGTGTAGACCCATAAGGTGGGGTCAACTGATTGGAATCCTGTAATTCGCTCAAGAGAGACAGGAAGAAGTATGGGAAAATGAATTGTCTTCATAATTGTGCCCCATTGTGAATTTTTCATATGTCTGGGTAGAGACCAATCCTGTGGAAGAAATTTACTGTAATCCGCTCATAAGTACACATGTTTAAGAAATACACGCAGAAATAGGTAAAAAAGAACCCATTGGGAATTTTAGCTCATTGTGAATTTTGTGCAGCCTAATCCAACAAATCCAAAATCATGAAAATCTGTCCAGCCGTTCTCGAGTTATAAATGGTGTAACTAACACGACTTTCTTTTAAATACATATACAGGGTGGGCCAATAACAAGTTCGTTTTTAAAAATGCAATAAAATGAACAAAATTAAATTTTTTTCCATGTCTTATCGATATAAAATATCTCGAAAATGAGCATCATTGGCCTGGCCAGTATTCTTCCTTTCAAACGCTTTCAAAATTCATATTCCACTGAAAATGACTCGCCTTCGCTATCGTATATTCACTCATTGTTCCAATTAATGGAATGGTTGCGCAACTAAGTAATATAGATTAGCTTCATCAATGTTGGTGCATATTTATCCCAACCAGTTAAAGCTTGAAAAATGACACTTTGCGCTGTTTGTATACTTTCAACGAGCACAGTGGATGTGCACTCTTCTTGCCATCAATCAATTAATTCAAGAAAATGTGTCATAACGGCCATACCGCTGCATATCGAAACACTATCCACCATCCATGATAGCAACAAAGCAACGAGACAACGTCGAACGAAGAACAAGAGCCACCGATGACGACAACTTTTTATATTGCACGAAACCCTCTCTCTCTCCTACAGTGTCGGAATCTAGAGAAGACGAAGATGCTTTGGCTACTAATATGGTGGCAAGACAACAAACGGATAGAACACAAAGATAGGAAGAATAAGGTTGGCTTGGCTCCAGCTTCCAGCTCTCAGCTTCACATGAACTCCAGCTCGGCCAGCTCACATTGCATCGCGCCCCGTGTACATCTATCATACTCGTATACACTTGAAGTTAGCTTTCCACATCCCAAAGTCATTTGAAATATGCCAAGGGTATGGTACTATGACTGTTGCGGACGTTCTGAAACCGTTGAAAGATTTTTACCAAGACAGATGGGGAGTAAGACCGCGGGCTATAGCGTTCTGAGCGCTCAGATAGATCCGGTTCATAGGGAGCCAGTCCCATACACCCATTCTTTCATATAAAAAAATCATGTATTTCAGTCGTGACCCCTACAGAATAAGTATACTCGTATATCGAATGGATGACATCCGCCATCCTTTATGTTTATGCTAGATGCACGCGAGATGCCCTTCTTTAGCAACATACAATTCATTTGGGAGGACTATAAACCATACACATGAATGTGTATGGTATACACATTTTACATACAGACATCGCGAGGGAAAGCTCGCAATTCTTTTAACGATTCAAATAAAAATAAAATTTAGATCTTTCTTTCTTTTGCTAGAAGTTGCTAGACACAGACGACTTGTTCGAGACACTCTAGTGTAAGGTGACCAGACTCCCGGAGGCTCAATGCTGTACTCATACTTGCGGAATTCGTTTTTCAAATCTTTAGCCATACTTCCAGGTTCCAGGTTCGTGGTCTACATCGCAAAAATGTTGGCAAATACTTTGATGCGCGACTGACAGAGAGAGGTCTGAGCGCAGCGTAGGGCGAGGTGCAGGATCTGAGTATACGTATGGAGGTCTAAATCCTACGAATTGCCTTCCATTGGCTCACCGCTCGCCTTATCCTATTTCCCAGCAGCGCTATGGACCAAACATGTTGAAGAATTCTGAAAAGTGTGATAGAGTGTGTCTGATCGGAGTGAAGGGCGAGCTAAAAGATCTGAGCAAGAGCAATCCTAAGGACGAGCCAAAGGTCTTAAACTTACTAATTGCTTCCTATTAGCTCAACGCTTGCTGCGATCGTACCTCGCCTTATCACTTCCTACCAGCGCTGGTCGCAAGGATAAGGATGTTGGCGAATTATGAAAAGCGCGACAAACAGAGTGAGTTCTGAGCGAAGCCAAGGGCGAGCCATAGGATCTGAGTAAATGCATGCCTCGTCCATGCTCGTTCAGAGATCTAAATCTTACGGAATTACCTTACATTGGTTCACCGCTCGCTGCGCTTGCACTTCGCCTTAGCCTATTTGGCTAATTCTCTAATGCGCGACTGACAGTGCGAAGTCTAAGCGCAGCGAAGAGCGAGGCACATAATTAAAGAAAGCTTAAGGTACCTCATGTGGCTGTTAGTAACGGGCCAAAAATCCCCAACGATGGAAGCCCCCCTAGGGAAGTTATGAGGGTCCAAACATCCAAAAATGCAGTTTTTTGGGTATATCTCTATAACGGTCATGTGCACCGAAAACTGTTATATGGCGAGTTTGTAGCTTATACAACGCTTATTTAAATATCCGAATTTCAGATTGATGCCTGCAATACTAAGGGCGCTATGACGGTCCGAAACGCACAATAACGGTATTTTTCGTTATTTTCGTGAATTGCTTTATAACGGGAACGCATTCGGGATGGAAGCCTGTAATAATTTGTTGCTTCTGTAACTTCAAATTAACCCTTCTGTCGGCACATAGGTCTGGCCAGACCTTTGGCACTATATTTTGGTCAAAAAAGTATAGAAGATGAAATCGCAGCGACTTCATATTTCATGATATCCTAGAATAATATGTTTAGAAGCATTTTGCAAAAAATTAAAAAAATCGGTTGAAATTTTGAGCATGTTTTTGATGATTTTCAATTTATAGTGCTTTTTGATACCCAATAGGTCTGGCCAGACCTATAGTTTTTCCCCCCATTTTCGTCTTGAAGTAAAAAGTGAAAATATTAAATTCTCTTAAGAATCTCCTATTTATAATGTAATAAAGTCATTAAAATTCAATTTGTACGATAAACGATAAGATTTTCTGAGAGGTTGCTTTAAAAAGCCGTGAAGTTCGCAAATTAGGTACGCCTAATTTTATCCCGTCTTATAACATCACCCAATCAACTGAGATTTGATTCTAGGAAAATCAAAAGAGTTTTATTTCCTTTGTAATAGTATGAACTAAGTATAAGTGACTTACGATGGTGTTTATTAATAGATTTAATTGAGATATTTACGGAAAATTTAGATTTTAATGATTTTTGGGGTTGAAAATTACCTATTTCTTTCTATCTATTTTACCAAATCTGCAGACTAATATCGTGGTAAAATCTACCAACCAAGTGCCAAATATTTCCCCAAAGATATTGGAATTGGACAATTTTATCAAACTTTCTGTGCGGATACGCAATGAAAAAAGAGAAGCAAAAATAGAAGAAAAAAAAAGGGAGAAACATATTTGTACTAATACCACCTCAAAATATGTCTTCTTAAAAACGCCTCTAGTATATCTCCAAAAACGATTTTAATGCTTTTATTGTTTATAAATGGCTGTAAAGAATGGGTAGAATGATTACACCGATAAAAATTTCACTTTTCCTAAAAATTAAAATTTTTTTCTCAGTAGGTCCAGCCAGACCTATTGGGTATAGAATATGCATATTGTAGTAGGTGCCGACAGAAGGGTTAATATGCCAAAACAACTCATTTACCCGTAAACCGCCAAGGAAGTTATGAGGGGTCAAAGTTAAACAAAAAGCCGCTTCTCGGAAATTTTTTAATAACGGTAACCTCTAGAGGGAAGCCGTCTGAAACATATTTGTAGCTCGTGTGGCTGTTAGTATGACGTCAAAAGTCCCCAACGATGGGAGCCCCCCTAGCAAAGTTATGAGGGGCCAAACATCCAAATAAGCAGTTTTTTTTTGGAAATATATCTATAACGGTAATGTGTACCGAAAACTGTTATATGGCGAATTGGAAGTTTTTACAATTCCAAACCTTACAATTTCGGGATTTTTGGTTATTTTCGTGAAAATCTCCTTAACGGTAACGTTTACCGGAGGCAGTCTGTAAAAATTTCTTGTTTGTATGGTTCCAAATAAAATGCTCCAGCGATATGAATGCACCTGAGGCAACCATACGTGCACACATACACTACATACTACACATACCTTCCTCAAAAATTAGTTAGTTAAAACGTTGTAATGCACGTATGGTTGCCTCAGGCGCATTCAAATCGGTGGAGCATTTTATTTGGAACCATACAAACAACAAATTTTTACAGACTGCCTCTGTTATACGTTACCGTTACAGAGAATTTCAGGAAAATAACCAAAAATACCGAAATTGTATGGTTCGGACCCTCATAACGCCCTTAGCATTGCGCGCATCAATCTGAAATTCGAATAATTAAATAAGCGTTGTATAAGCTACAAATTTGCCATATAACAGTTTTCCGTGAACGTTACCGTTATGGAGATATTCCCCAAAAACTGCTTAATTGAATCTTTGGACCCTCATAACTCCGTTAGAAGCCCCCATCTTTGGGGACTTTTGGCGTCTTACTTGTAGCAGCTGAAAATATTCATATAGAATACACACATTAGAGTGTACAAATAATTATTTCGCTACACTGTCGTTCTTGTAAAACCGGTCAGTATAGCTAATACTAATACTAGTTTGTGTACAGTAAGAATGTTCAATATTCTATGTAACAAATCTATTGGTTCTTCTAATAAAAGCCATCGACGAGAACGGACCGTGTTTGATTTTTTTGAAAGTACATTATATCTTAAAAATCCGCCTATAGATTTCAGAAGTGGGATTATGGCCCGATAGTTAATTTTGAAAGTATTTCGGTGGTTTTGAATAATATTTGTACGTGTTCCTGAGATTATTTGAAAATTTTGGTGAATAATTGGAAACGTAATTTTTGTTCGGATCGGAATATGGCAAAAGCACGTGCCGAAAGATTCCTCGAAAGGGCGACGGTGCCGTTATTAAAGGAAAAATTAGAAGCATTTCATTTGGATACGGTCGGAATTAAGTGCATTTTGAAATTACGTCTTCAAGAGCATTTAAGCACTTTATCGGAGGTGGAGCTGGAACAGTATTTTCCGACAAATTTGCTCGAATCTATTAGTGATCCGGATGAAATTAGCGTTGTGGAGGACAATGCGGTAGCAATGGAAAGGCGCCAGCCGGAGTCTAGTGATCTGCAACGGGAACTTGATGAATTGCGTGAGATGGTCAGGAAGCAGGAAGAAATTTTGAGGCTTAAGGAGCAACTTGCCAATTTGAGTAGAATGTCCGGTAACGGTAGTTCGGCATTTACTTTCAAAGACTTTGAAGATTCGTTGCCTACATTCAGTGGAGATGACAATTATTCTGTGAAGCAGTGGGTGAAAACGTTCGAAGAAGCAGTCCAATTTCACGGATGGGACGATCAGCGTGCATTCGTTTATTCGAAACGGCTTTTGCAAGGGACGGCGAAACTATTTCTGCGATCTTCGCGATGTACAACATGGATTGGGCTGAAAACATCGTTGTTGGAGGAGTTTAATGATGGCGTGTCATCTGCGGATGTACACGAGACACTCCGAAATCGAAGAAAACGCAAAGAGGAGAATGTTCACCAGTATGTCCTAGCGATGCAAGAAATTGCCTCACTCGCAGATATAGACGAGGAAGACCTGATGTACTACATTATAAAGGGGATTCCAGATTCAATGACGAATAAGCAACTATTAATGACTGCGAATAACATGAGTGAGATGAAGTGCGTGTTGAAAAAGTACGAGAAACATAAATCGTATTCTGGCGACTTTGCGACGAATGTTCGGGCACAACATCCAGTGAAGCCACCCAAACAAGTTTCAAAAAGTGTCAACTGCTATAATTGCAACGAGGTTGGTCACTTGCATTCAAATTGTCCGAAAGCCAGACGCGAGAAGAAAGGAGCTTGTTTCAAGTGTGGAAACCATGGGCATTTTGCGGCAAATTGCCATCAATCTCGAGCGGCAACAGCAACGTCATCATCTTCATCAGCTGTTATGGTTATGACCGAGACATCAGATTGCG
Source organism: Microchrysa polita (assembly GCA_949715475.1). Classification (NCBI taxonomy): domain Eukaryota; kingdom Metazoa; phylum Arthropoda; class Insecta; order Diptera; family Stratiomyidae; genus Microchrysa; species Microchrysa polita. The sequence goes on from OX454421.1 coordinate 8,195,624, forward strand.
ATCATCGAGACTTTACCGAATCATTAAGCGACAATCATTTAGTGTCAAAGGATGTTTTTAATGATTTTTTCCATCGTTTTAGTTATGAATTTGACAGCTCATCGCCAGAAGTATCAGCCGTGATTGAAGCGAACACTATGTTGGACAGTGGAAGTCCTATAAGCTTTATCAAGGAATGTTTCGTGCCTCCGTATGCAACGTCAACGAAATCCGATAACCTGAAGTATGCCGGAATCAATAATAGTAGACTTAACATACTAGGCAAGGTAAAATGTGTTATTACTTTTAATGGAAATAAGATAGATTTAAGTTTGTATGTTGTTCACAATAGCTCCATGACAAGCCCCGTAGTGTTAGGTAGAGATTTCTTGCAGAAAACGAACGCGAAATTAGTTTTTGATCAGAGTCATAATGAAACCGTTTCAATAAATCCCGAATATGTTAGTGACAAATTTGATGATATTTTGAATATTGACATTGACGACCGGGATAAATTTAAAGTAAATATAAACGATAATTTACGGCAGAGTGAAAAGGATTGCGTGTATAAAATTATTGAAAATACAGACACCGGTGATGATTATCTTAATAGTGACGATTCATGCGAAATGAAAATTACTTTGTCAAAGCCGAACAATATTTTCAATTGCACTCCCAGACGCTTACCATACGCTCATAAATTAGAACTTCAGAAAATGTTGGATGATTTACTGCAGCATAAAATAATTCGAGAAAGTAATTCTCCTTATGCTTCCCCTATTGTGCTCACTAAGAAAAAGAATGGAGAGCTAAGGCTTTGTGTTGACTTTCGGGAACTAAATAAAATAACGCAAAAGGATAACTACCCATTACCAATTATAGAAGACCATTTAGATCGGCTGCGAGGTAAAAAATATTTTTCATTGTTAGACCTGAAGAGTGGTTTTCATCACGTCAGGGTATCGGACGATTCGGTCAAATACACATCTTTCGTGACCCCTTTAGGACAGTTCGAATACCTTCGTATGCCTTTCGGCTTAAAAAATGCGCCTTCGGTATTTCAGCGTTATATCAATCATATATTTCGCGAGCTTATAAATTCTGGTAAACTGTTAGTCTACATTGATGATCTTTTGGTTGCCACTGAGACTAAAGAAGAGCAATTTGTAGTGTTAGAAGAAGTTGCAGATAGTATACGTAAACATCATTTGAAATTGAGGTTCGACAAATGCCTATTTATGCAGGAGAAAATTACTTATTTAGGCTATGAAGTGAACGCTGATGGAATAGGCCAAAACTTGGATGGTTTACGTGCTGTTAAGGATTACCCAATCCCCAAGAACACAAAAGAGTTACACTCTTTTCTCGGTCTTTGCTCTTATTTTCGAAAATTTGTTAGGAATTTCTCGTTAATTTCCCAACCATTATATGACCAGCTAAAACAAGGCGTAGAATTCAAATTTGGGGTAGATGAGATAAACGTTTTTGAAACTTTAAAACAAAAACTACTTGAAGCTCCAGTACTTAGTATTTATTCTCCCACTGCTGAAACTGAACTTCACTGCGACGCGAGTAGCCTGGGATTCGGTGCAGTTTTATTGCAACGACAAACTGATAATAAATTTCACCCAGTGTTCTTTTTCTCAAAGAGAGCTACTCCAGCAGAATCAAAATACCATTCATACGAGCTGGAGACATTAGCCATTATTTATGCTCTTAGACGATTCCGCATTTATTTGACAGGAATTAAATTTAAAATAGTCACTGATTGTAAGTCATTGACGCTTACTTTGAATAAAAAACTGTTAAACCCAAGGATATCGAGATGGGCTTTAGAGCTTCAAGAATTTGACTATGTTATTGAGCACCGGGATTCTAGTAGAATGCATCATGTGGATGCCCTTAGCAGGTGCCACAACATTTTGTTAGTAGAACCTGAGTCGTTTGAGCATGCCTTAGCCGCTGCTCAACAAAAGGACAAGGAGATTGAAAATATCGCGCTAATGTTAGAGAAACAACAACATCGTTTCTACACGGAGAGAAAAACACCCGTTCATTTCAAACGCGCACCGTGTTTAAATGACGCGTTCAATCAATTCCGTTCAATATAAGTATATTCCGTTTTTTTTTTAAAGGAAAAGCATTTGATTCAAACGAATTTACCTAAACGTGCAAAAACTCGTGCGTTTAAAAATAACGTTCGATTTGACCAATATGCAATTGAAAGGGTTTCCGTTCAGTTTAAATGCTAAAGCAATCATTTTGACCGTTTCCGTAAACCAATTTCAATAAAAAAATTTGATGTTCATTTTAATTGCATTTATCGTTTGATTTGAACGCACACGCAGATTTTACCATTCACTTACTTCGCAACGAACAATGTTTGACCGTTTAAAACGAACACTCACATAGTCATTTTGACCACACCGAGCATTGAACGTTTTCCAGTCAATGCGAACGCGTTTGCAGTCAAAACAAATGCATATAGACTCATACTTTATGTGTGTCTAGAAACCTTCATCACGTATTGTCTGGTTGGTGTAGTAGGTAGGGTGTAGGTCTTGAAATCATAGGGTCCCGGGATCGAATCCCATTGCAGCTAGGTAGGTACAGTTTATGATGCTTTATGCTTTATGATGCGTTTAAAGGCAAAATAAATGTGTGCAAAACTTGTACCGGCCTAAATTCAATGCTGAACTCCAGAAGCTTTTTTTTTTAATTAAAAAAAAAAAATAAAAAAAAATTTGGTTCAGTGTAACGTTTTAATGGTCATATTGACAATTTAAATCGTTTGAACCAAACGTCAGTTTGAATGCGAAGACGTTCGAAGTGAACGAAAAAAAACGTTTAAAAATGAATATACCACTGATTCAAAATAAACGCGAAACTGGTCAATATAAATGCGAAAGCATTTATTTCTTACGCGTTTAATTCAAACGCGCTACTATTGTTGTATTAAACGTTTTTGCGTTAGGCGCCATACTAAACGAAAAATCGTTCAGCTTTATGTGATTTTCCGTTTGTTTTGACGATTCATTTCTCTCCGTGTATGAAATGATTAATGGCTTAGTATATCGTAAAGCCAACAATACTGTTTTATTTTACGTACCATCGCAGATAGAAAGGAATGTCATTCAAACGCATCACGAGGGATTATGTCATATTGGCATTGACAAGTTGTACGATCACTTGAAGAAGACTTACTGGTTTCCTTCAATGAAAGCTAAAATAAAGGATTATGTTAAAAATTGTCTGAAATGTATTTGTTTCTCTGTACCATCTGGTAAGAAGGAGGGCGTATTACACAACATACCTAAAGGTAATGTGCCTTTCGAAACCATACACATCGACCACTATGGTCCTCTGCCTTCGGGTGTCAGAAATTTAAAGAAACACATTTTCCTTATAGTTGACAGGTTTACTAAATTTACCAAACTCTATCCGGTTAAGAGTACCAGTACGCACGAAGTGATCCAATGCCTGGAATCATACTTTATGAATTACAGTACCCCAAAAAGAATAGTGTCAGACAGAGGAAGTTGCTTCACTTCCGATGAATTTGAATCCTTTTGTCAAGAACGCGACTTAATTCATGTGAAAGTAGCAACTCAATCCCCACAATCTAACGGTCAGGTTGAGAGAATGAATAGGATACTTACTCCTATGTTGTCTAAAGAAAGCGAAATGACCCCGGGAGACTGGACGAAGCATTTAAGTAAAGTCGAATTCGCTTTGAACAATACAATTAGTAAGAGCACAGGAGCCACTCCAAGTATTTTATTGTTCGGTGTTGCACAGAAAGGGGATATAAATGATAAAATTCGAGAATATTTAAACGAAAATATGATTAAGCCGGAATCTAGAAATTTAGAACTTATGAGGGAGAAAGCAAGTGAAAATATTGGTCATAGCCAGCGGGTAAATAAAGCCTACTTCGATAGCAGGCATAAAAAACCCCATAAATACAATCTTGGAGACTATGTGATGGTGAAGAATATCGTGACAACGGCGGGAGTTAATAAAAAACTACTTCAAAAATATAAGGGTCCGTATGAAGTAATAAAAATATTGCCAAATGATCGATATTTTATAAAAGATATTAAGAATTTGCAAATATCTCGACTGCCTTACGAAGGGGTGTCATGTCCAGAGAATATGAAACCATACATTCAGTTCAAATAATAAATTTATGCTTGTTTATGCTATTTGTAATTTATTAGCTATCTTAATTAAGTGAATGATGAAATTGAAATGATTTTTTTTGCAAAAGCGATGTATTTTTAAATGAAAGATAAATAATCCTGTCTCTGTGATATTACCATCGCTGTCTAGAATAGTAAAGGACTAACCATGTATTGTGATGGTATTTTTTTTAAGTAAAAGATTAAAATCGTGTCTACGAAATTATACTATCGCTCTCTAAAGTAATTTTAAGGATAACTTTAAAATTTGCAATTGCTATTTGTTTGTTAAATCGAGGACGATTTGTTTTAAGGAACGGCTGAGTTGTAGCAGCTGAAAATATTCATATAGAATACACACATTAGAGTGTACAAATAATTATTTCGCTACACTGTCGTTCTTGTAAAACCGGTCAGTATAGCTAATACTAATACTAGTTTGTGTACAGTAAGAATGTTCAATATTCTATGTAACGAATCTATTGGTTCTTCTAATAAAAGCCATCGACGAGAACGGACCGTGTTTGATTTTTTTGAAAGTACATTATATCTTAAAAATCCGCCTATATACTAACAGCCACATAAGCTACAAACTTCTCCCAGACGACCAGAGAGAACACTCCCCCGTCTTAGCGCCATTCACGAAAAACCCCCAAAAAACACCTTTTTTTAAGGTTGGAAACCCCATAGCGCCCTTAAGGCTGCACGTATTGATATGAAATTTGACCACTTTCTTCAAAACTCTATAGGCTACAAATTTTCCACACAAAAGCTTTTTGTACGAGTTACCGTTATAGAGATTTCTTGAAAAATTGTTAAAAATACCGTTAGACCTCCTGGCACCGTTAGGAGTACCCAAACGTATTCTGTATTTCCATCGTTTATTGAAAAAGCACAAGAGCTTCAAATTTGCCATACACGTGTGTATACTACCGTTATCGAGATATTCAGGAAAACCTGTTTTCGAGGGTCTTTGACCCTCTGTAGCACCGCTAGCGGCACTCGTAGAGACGGGGACTTTTAGGGTCTTGTTTAGGACCTTGAAAGGAAGGCTCATGCAAAAATCCAGCTTTCCCTTAATTTTTCCGAAGTTTGGCCAAATTTTTGTTCAAATTTCCTGGCGTAGTGAATTGTGTGGCATAGGGAATGCTGTACATTTCCCAATGCTGTACGATAGATGAAAATGCTGTACGTCTGGTCAGCTTACTCTAGTGAAGCTTAATAGCTTCATATAGATATCCTCCTCACGAGTGCTCTGCGTATATGTATATGCATGCCGCCGAACAAATACATTTTGCCAAGTCTGTATGGATGAATGTGTTTGCGCAATGGTGCGACGACAATGTTGTTAGAGGAGTTATGCTCCATCATCGTAGATAGTACTTCGCGTTTTGTAGCTATGGCTCGAGTTAGGGAGAGAGCCTTGATAAAAATGAAATAAAGAATATAATGTGTACCACGCGAAAGCATTTTTGAAATCGGTCACAGTCGTGGTCCGTCAATCCGCGTCGATGTCGTATACTATGCACAACATTCTTGACGAGCCATTTCTGCGCTAATCTTTAAAGCTTTTTCGTCGTACATCAGCGAAGAGTAATCTTTCATCTTTTCATAGTCATGTTTCCCTATACAATGTATAGGGAAGATGATGATGGAAATAAAAAAAAAAAATGTCGACGACCAGCGCACATAACTCCTAACAATATTGTGTGCTTGACGTGCTCGTATATTGCAATCATTGTATAAAAATGTACATAAATACCACGTACTTCGTATCATCTGACATATTTTTGCTTTGTGTATAGATTCTCTTTTTTGTAGTATTTTTGCGGAACTTGCTAGCATTTTACAATCCACTGACTATATGTGACTGCATACTCCAGTATAGCGCAGCAATTGCGGATTGAATGATGAATGTGTTAGTACAGTTATTTTTTCTACTATTTTATACATATTCGTATATGAATATGTATGAGAAATAACGATATACGAAGAAGAGCTAAAATTACGACCGACCGACCGTACTGTATTTACACTCACAAATTTATTACTTTATTATTATCAATATGCGAATGAATAGAAATCATTGACTTTTTGGCATGTATTTATTTAGAATTTGGTTAGCTACATATATTTTGTTTACACTTTCTATATGCCATTGATATTATTAATATAATTTCCAAGAATGAACTGTTTATTTTGAAATCTGCTAGGAAAACAATTTAATCGAAATCAAATTGTGCGTGTTGTACAAATGTGTTGAATGCTCATCCACCAACAAGCTTCGTTTATAACTCGAACCTTACACCAAGTCGGTTGAGTGTGTTGTGAATCACACACCCTTCGCTTTGTGCATGGGCTAAAGCGGGCCACATTGATGGTTTCAGAAGCGCTGGCGGGCAAAATATGTTTATGAAGGAGAAGATATTTTTGCATGTCTTCGTTTATTATTTGTATGTATTTGTAGTGCAAAGAAGAAGAAACATTATTTACGATTCACTGCTAGTTGAACAACATGTAATGACCCGGTTCAGGAACATACATGGATGTCAATTTTCGATTTTGTTCGCCCTCGAAAATTGACTTGATTAGTTTTAAATTATTGAAATTGACAAAAGTCATACCAAAATTCAAAAATTGGCACGAGGTCACGGCATTTTAATAAAGAGAACACAAATATTCATAGTCGCAATGAACGCTCCGGTAATTACAGAAGTAGAGTCCAGTTATCCACTGATCTATGCACTTGCAATATACCAATTTGCAGCTGTATAAGTGAGATAGGAATGTTGAGATTGTGTCAAAAAAGGTAATGTTTTAACCGAACCCCATTACAAGAGGTTTTACCCTCATAAGGGTTATGGATAATGCTACCAACTAGTATTACCAAATTTAAAGGATATGACCCTTCCAGATAAAAGGATAAAAAAGTACATGTATGTAAGGAATAAAAAAGGGTTAGAAAGTACGTGTATTCGAACAGTAAGGAAGGAAGGTATTTTGTTTCATTAAATATTTTGTAATAATAATAGATACAGATATAATATACGAGTAATATAAAAATCAAGTCGAAATAAATGAAAATAATGAAATTTCGTTGAGGTACGTCTCCCATGAACGATAAGTTGGACAATCTTGGAAGTCAACTTTTGCAGACAAGTAACAATTTCAAAAGTTGGCTAATATAGCTAAATCGGGCCCGTAGCGATGAGTTGGCCAACATGTGAAATTTATATCGTTTGTAAAAGTTTCACGACTAAGATCGTCCAACTTATCGTTACATGTAGACGCGCCTTAGTCAGCCTCGTCGTTAGAGAACATATCAATAGCCATTGCATCCGAACTCGATTCTGGTTGCTTGAAATCGTGTTCGCCTGTCCGGAAATTTTTCGCAATAGTTCTGGCTGTGTTTTAATGAAGTTATAGAAGTCAACACACGAATAATCCATATTGATCTTGACTGTCCACATGGATTTAAGTGTCTTTCACGAAAAGCAGCGAATGAAAAAAGTCGTCGATTATTTTTGGACACATCTTGAGATCCAAAAAATATTCCGTTAGTAGTTCGAAGATTTTTAAAATCGAGGCTATGACAAGTCCCGAAGCCAAAAAACGCGTCTTGGAGTAACCCAGCAGTTTGGAATATTCTGCATTCCCAGAATCGCAGATTGATTTCAACCTTTCAACGCGAACTGTGTTTATGTAAAAATGCGAGTAAAGAAGAATGGTCACGATCCATACTAAATTTACCCAGTCCCGGCACAAACGAAACCTATCTCAGGAATTTCGTTATTTTATGTACATCAATTATTAGATATAGTTTTTTTTAAATATCAGTGGCTAAGTTTGTTTGTTGCGTAACAAAAGTTCTACAATATCCCTTCTGATTTTCAATAGACGTACATAAAGCACATATCGCCGACGACTACGTAGTGCAAGTTCACACACAACACACCACGCAACGCAAACACGCTAAGGCCGGGTTTCTGATAGCTCTTATTCAGTACCTGTCGGCTGATTAGTCTTATCGCGTAGAGAAGACACACACCATATTTAGAAAGCTTTTCCATTGTGTTGAATGGAATTTTGGTTTATTTTGCATAGCTACGCCATATTTTGCTTGTTTAAGCCATCATCTTAGATTGAGAAAATCATTGCGCACTTTCATCCAACAGCGTAAATAAGCAAAAGATAACATAACTATGCAAAATTAACAAAAAATCAATTCAATATAATGGAGAAGCTTTTTCAATATTGTGTGTGTCTTCTCTGGGCGATAAGACTAACCATTCTATAAGATCTACGAGAGAATGGCTGTAAGTCTGCTAGCGCAGGTAGAAACCCTAACTGTAGATATCTCGCTTTTTAAGGGAGAGTGCGAATTAGATACGAGTAGTAGTAGGTATCGAGCTAGCATACGCGAATGCTTTTGTTAAACCTTCAATAGACCAGGTCTTTGGTATTCGTACTATTTTTAGCTTTGGTTGCTCGATATAATTGATGTAATATACAATTATAATCACTTACAGGGTGGGCCAATTACAAGTTCGTTTTTAAATCATAGATTAGTTTGACACTGACAGCTGTTTTTCGCTCAAAATCTTTATAGAAACTCAGTATCATACCTCCGCAGAATGAAATGAGTCGCTTTACGCTTGAAAAACGTTGGGAAATATTGAAAACTTATTTTCAAAGTGAATGCTGTCTAGCTCAAAGCCATGTTATCCGACTTTTTTTTTTTACTGAAATTGAATTGACATGGATTTGGACGACCTCTGGTTCATGCAGGATGGCGCGCCATGCCACACAGACCATGCCACAATCGATCTTTTACGCACCAAATTCACAAATTGTGTTATCAGCCGTCTTGGCGATGTGAATAGGCCGCCTCGGAGCTGCGATTTGACTCCTTTTGACTTTTTTTTGTGGGGAACCGTGAAGGACCGATGTTATGCCAACAATCCAGAAACGATTCAAGCACTTAAGGCCAATATCATCTACGCAATCCGTGAGCTACAACTCGAAACCATTAACAGGGTCTTGAAAATTACTGCGACGCCATAGCTGGCCCAGCCACTTTAATGAAGTTGTGTTCTATCATTAATGGGAGCTTACTTACTTTCTCATAAAGCCATAAGACATTGAAAAAAATTAATTTTGTTCATTTTATTGCATTTTTAAGAACAAAATTGGAATTGGCCCACCCGTTACATACTCATTTTATAATGAGTTAGCCACAGAAATCTGCAAAAATAAAACCTGATAATTCATGTATATAAAATAACGAAATAACTGGGATATATTTCGTTTGCGCCGGAGCTGGGTCACAAATGACCATTCTTCTTTTCACGACCATGAATTTCACGTCTATTGGCAGTCGGTCACAGGCCGACTTCAGTGGGTTGTGAACTATGAATGTGTGCAGCGCAGCCAACACCAACAATTTGTGGTTTCCATCGTTTTAAAATATGAAAAACATTGTTGCTTCCACGACGGTCACGTGAGCCGAAATTAATCGGACAGCATGTCGCAACAGAAACCAACAACTTTTTCGGCGATTCCGTTTTACTCGGCAGTACGTTTTATCAGTTCGGAAATGATCTGTGCTGTCTCACTTTTTTCTGAATAAAGCTCCAACATCTTCATACGTACTCCGATTGTGGGAATAAAATATCGGACTTAATATTTCCGTGATTGGATGCATCCGTTGTAATTCCTTTCCGATAATTCGTTTTTCAGAACAGTCATTGCATAAGGAGCTAGAACATTCGCGACAATTGCTGGAATGCGTTTGATGCAGGTTTCGATTAAAATTATAATCTCAATACTAATGCCCTTTTTTCCTTGTAAAAAAAGGCCCGATAAAGTACCAAAAAAAAGGACAGAATTCTGAAAGGATCAGAATAGGAAAAAAGGAGTCTCCTTTTAAAAACAGTATAGTTGGTGGCATTAGTTATGGATGACTGTACATCATCCTATTATAATATTTATACCCTTCGCTCATGGAGTGAAAGGGTATATTAACTTTGTCATGAAGTTTGTAACGCATTGAAGGAAGCATCTTCGACTATATAAAAAGTATACATATATGATCAGCATGACTTGGGGAGTCGATTGGGCCATGTCCGTCTGTCTGTCTGTTGCGACGCGTTTTACTCGGCCAATTTAAAAGCTATGAAGCTGAAATTTTGCATGAAATCTTCTTTTTGCTGCAGGCAGTTTGTATGTTTGAATCGGTAAAATCGGACAATGGGGTCATGGGGCTGCCATACAAACCTAACTCCCCAAATTAGGTTCTTATAAGAAAAACTTTTTTATTTGTGCACCAATTTCAACCAAATTTCAAACAAATGTATTTCTATTGATGGCACAAAACATATATAAGAATGGATCAAATCGGACAATGGAATCATGGGGCTGCCATACAAACCCAACCCCTAAATTAAGTTCTTCTGAGAAAAACTTTTTTGTTTGTTCATCAATTTCAATCACATTTGACACAAATGTATTTCTATTGATGACACAAAAGATATACAAGAATGGATCAAATCGGGTCATGGGGCTGCCATACAAACCCAACCCCCAATTTTGGTTCTTCTAAGAAACAATGTTTACACCAATTTCACAAAACCTTGAATTAATGTGTCTTTATCAAATCACCTAAAAAGGTCAAAACAAATGGAATCGTACTATGGAGCCAATGCTCCCGCATCCCCCAATAAAATTTTCTGAGTAAATATTTTAATTTACCCACTTATTTCAACCAAACCACACAGAAGTATGGTTTTATCGACGCAACGGAACTTTTGTGAGACAGAAGGAAAATAAGCGGGGGGGGGGGGATTTAATACAAGTCGAAGGTACGCCCGAAAAAAACGTTTAGCCCGAGGAGAGCGAAGGGTATCCAAATTTCGGCCGCGCCCGAAATTAGCCTCGGCCCCGGGGGTTGGCGAGCGTAGCGAGCAGGGGGGGGGGGCGAAGCCCGCTAGTTTTTTCTGCGAAAAGCGCTCAGGTCGAACTAGTTTTAAACCCCTATTTTCCGGAACTATTTCTCTTCAAATATTTCCATGAAATTTTATACAGATACCTAATAAGATGGATCGCATTATAAGTTTTTCAATTTAGTAGTGGGGATGACCATATCGCACACCTAGAAGAACAGTGTCACAACTCAAAAAACGGTAAATTTGAGTTAAGTATGCTAGAGTGTGGGTATTTATGGTATCCACACTGTGGCAGAGTGTCACAAGTCGCACTCCAAAACTGACCCCTAGAGGGCACATATATGTCACTATTCTTTTGAAACAAATTAGCCACTTTAGCTGGTGGAACAGTGTCACATGTGTCGTGGTACAAGAGAAAGCTTAGTATTTTTTGTGGAACAGTGACTCAACTCAATTTTTTTTAGTTTTACCGGTTTTCTACTTTGGGTAAGAAGTTCTTTTGCATTTTTGTTGGTGTGCGATTTTTCAGTTAACCGTTAAGAAACCGTTTTATAGGCCAAATGTTCCGTTCAAGAGGGCAAAAGATGGTTGATGCAGCTTTGAAAGTTTCTGTGGAAAGAAATGCGCAATCTGCTGCAAATCTTGAAGATATTGAGATGACAACCTCGCAATGTAACGAAACCGTTATTTCACCAGGGATTGCAGGAAAAAAGAATGAAATGGAGACAATAGAAACACAACAGCAACCATCATGTTCCACGTGGCAAGTAAACCGTCCTTCTAATAGAAAATTGATTTTGCGTTTCTCTAAGTCTACAGAAAATTCGGGGCAGAAATGCGAAAGTAGTGAATTTTCTGTAACAGCAATTATGGATGATTCTGAAACGGATCCTGATTTTCAATCTACACGTGTGGAGAGTGATGAAGCTACGTATAAAAAACCAAAGAAAATAATTGCGAAAGCGGCTGAGTGGAAGAAGAAGAAAGCACAACTGCTTCGCAATTCTGGAAAACAGTACATTAATAGAAACAATAAAGTTGTCAACGAAAAATCTCTTCGACCGCCATGTGAAGAAAAGTGTCGATTAAAATGTTCAATAAAAATTAGCGATGAAAAGAGAAAATTGATTTTTAAAAATTATTGGAGCTTAGGAACTTTAAGTCGACAACGGGATTTTATCTCAAAAAATATTCAAAAGATTGTACCTAGTTACAGATACAAAAAATCTGAAAGCAATCGGATTCTTAATAATGCATTCTATTTTGAAGTTGATGGTAAGATCATTAGAGTATGCAAGTTCTTTTTCAAAGCTACTTTGGATATTAATGATCGCCCCATTCGGACTGTCATTGAAAAAACAAAGGATGGGTTTACGGAGAAAGACCACAGAGGAACACACGGAAATCATAAAAGGCTCGACGAATCAATAAAAGATGGTGTAAGAAAACATATTGACTCGATACCACGAATAGAAAGTCACTATCTAAGGAAGCAGACAAGCAAAGAGTTTATTGAAGGTGGTAAAAGTATTGCTGATATTTACAGGGACTATGCCAACATTTGCGATGCTAAAGACCTCCCATCAGCCAAATAGAGCATGTTTTCTCATATTTTTAATACAGAATATAATATTTCCTTTTTCACACCCAAAAAGGATCAATGTGAGTTATGTTATGCGTTTGAAAATGCGGAAAATGAAGAAAAAGAAACTATAAAGTTGAGGTACGAAGTTCATCAAGAGGAAAAGAGACTATCGCGGATCGAAAAAAATAAGGACAAGGAATTGGGTTTGACAAATAAAAACTTAAAAATTGCGATTTATGATCTTCAGGCTGTGTTACCATTACCGAGGGGTGACATTTCAGTGTTTTTTTATAAATCAAAGTTAAATACTTATAACTTTACAATTTGTCAAATGAACTCTGAAATCGTCGAATGTTATACTTGGCATGAAGGGGAGGCGAATAGAGGTGCTATTGAGATTGGCAGTTGTGTTTGGAAATATATAGAAAAAACTTCGAATCTTGTGAATGATGATGACTTAGAATTGATTTTTTACAGTGACAACTGCTGCGGTCAACAGAAAAATAGATACATAATTTCAATGTATATGCACGCGGTTAGTCAATTAAAAGTGAAGTCCATCACACATAAATTTCTAATCACTGGGCATACACAAAATGAAGGCGATAATGTCCATTCTGTTATCGAGAAAGCGGTGAAGAGGCACTTGAAAAGTGGTCCTATTTTTGTCCCCGCGCAATATATTTCGATTATTCGTGGTGCTAAGAAAACTGGACAACCATACCACGTTAACGAGCTAGAGCACAGTGATTTTTTCGATTTGAAAGCGCTAGCAAACGCCATGGGAAAAATTTTTTCTAAAACTGTCAATAACAATATTGTGAAAATGACAGACATAAAGGTGTTGAAAGTTGAGAAAAGTAGTCCGAATTCATTCTTATTTAAGACATCCTACTCCCAAGAAAATTACGAAAAAGTTGTTGTCAGTAACCGCCGATCAACATCTACTTTAACTGCTGTGAAAACTCTTCTTAAGCCGGCATATACAAAGAATGTGTCGATCGGAGATAGGAAGAAAACTGATCTCCTCGGACTTGTTAAAAGCAATCATATTCCCAATTCTATGCCAATTTTTACGAGGATGTTTGCAAATAAGATTGTTAATAATGTATAGATTATTGTTTATTTAAAGAATGGAACATTAATTTTGTTTCCTTTATTTTAATTTCTTTTAAAAAGAACCGCATTCATGCTACGAATTTAAGCAAAAAAGTTAAATTGGATCCCAAAACTTTGTATTTATTTTTCTTTTTTCTTGTGTTCAACGATTTATATTTCAATACTTACGATTATATCTGGAATTTAAAATTGAATATGTTTTTGTTGAAAGCAAAATAAAATGTTTTTCTTGAATCTGCCAATTTGTTTTTTCCCGCTTAGATCTCTAACACAAAATATAAAACTGAAATTCATTGGTAGAAGAGCACTGACACAACTCAAAAACTGACAATTTTTTACCTTAAAAGACATGGTTATCGACATAAAATATAAAAATCAAATTAAAGGATAGCTAAATAAAAAGTCAAGCCTGATAACTACACTATTCAAGCGTTCGAAAAGTTGATATTCACTTCACAATTTAGAAAATAGTAATTACAAATTTGTTTTTTGCTTCTCCTGAAAATTTGCATTTTTTGAGTTGTGACAGTGTTCTTCTAGGTGTGCGATATGGTAACGCTAGGAAATACACACTCTATGAAATTTTTACTCTTATAATAGAAGGAAACTTTGGGGAGTGCTTCAGTACCTCCCACCCCAATTCCGATATTGTATCGAGCGTAATCCTGGAGAAGTTCAACAGTTTGAGAATCCATCGCGCCGTTATTTTGCGATATTGAAGGTGTTCGTGGATGAGGGGCTCTACACTACCAATGATAGTGCCGAGTTCAGCCGAATTGTCTCGAACATTCATCCTACGGTCCTCCGAAATGAGGACGAATGTTGTCTGGTGTGATGCTGGTTGGCGGTCGAAAATCATGCGGCTCATTCTAGACGGTTTTACGGCCATCCTTGACCGCTTTGGCCCATTTCAACACAGCAGTCCTACTCAGGCACTCACTACCGAACGGATTGTGCAAACGCAGAATAATTTCTGTATTCTTAACGCCTTCCCTCACTAAAAAACGTATGACAATACGTTGCGCAATGGCGGTCGGCACTTGATGTTCACTCATGGTCGTAGCACGAGCGTAAAATATCCCTTCGCCACAAAAACTATGCCAATCTGTTCGTAAGGGACCCAGCTATCATATACTCAAGCCACGACCTTCAAAACATACATGCGCGCCATCTACAGCGTATGTCGCGATCATATTTGAACCACCCTCGTACATTATGCTTTTTTGGTAATAAATTAGAAATAAACTTAAAATAATTTTCATTCTGTCAGTAAATATATTTTTGATTTGGTCTAAATAGATATGGCTACAGATCCAAAAAGCGAATTAATTAGCTCCGTTTCTGTTATACCGAATTAACAAAGAATTCCTGACAGGAAATGTCTGCGATGAGCCCTTTGATATGAATAATCAAAAAGTCGAATTTTTCACCTATTCTGGGACACCCTGTTAACATGGCCCAGCAAACATCAAAACTATTCACTATTCAAATAGCATTTTATGTGTGTATTTCTACCAAATTGAATGTCGATCAGTTAAGCCAAGAGGTGGAAAGACGCAATCCTGGCAATGTGAAACGCCCTTACCAAATATAAGATTCGTTATATTTCCGGTTTGGATAAAGGAGTGCACATATATTCCTGATATAATTTCCAAATAATCCTCATCAAAATTTTTTTTTAGATTTCCAATTCTAAGAGGCTACACACACACAAACTGAAATTTCACAAATTTGTTATTATTTCCTTTTTATTAGCAAATATCAACGTGCTTAGTATTTAACTTATAATGCCCATACCAACCAATATTTATGAAAAGTTTCATATCTGTACCTATAGCGTCCTGGAAAAACGGAGGGGTGTACCGTAAACTTAACTTCAAAAGATCCATAACTCCGTTACTCAAAACCGGAGAAGTAAAAAAGTAAGTAACTGATATAAAAAATCTACTCGTCGAGCCCTTTGAGTTGAGTACCCACACGCTCATCTCTGGTAAAAAATAAAAAAGTCTACTTTTTTCTCCTCTTCGGGGACACCCTGTTATCTTTGTCCTACCGGCTTCTAAGGTATTCGTGCCAAAGACTGTAACCGTTCTGCACATTCCTACCAAATTTCATGTCGATCGGTTGAGCCGTTCGCGAGTTATTTAGTGAACCGACGGACGGACGGACACAAATCGATTGAACAATTTTTTTTTTCTAAAAAACCCTAAAAACCTTAAACCAAGAATACGCCGCCGTTTCTCGGACAGGGCCGGACATTGACAGAGAAAGTAATGTACGCTTACTTCCTCCTCTTCGTCATCACAACTTCTGCAGTAGTCGTTGTGGAGAATGCGGAGCATCCTCGCGTGCTCTCCTATATAGGGCAGTGCCCCGTTTTAGTACCAAGCACCCTACCAATGTGTTTCCTGTCTAGTGACAATATGATGGTTGATTGGACCGCGTCAAGACGTGGCCAGATCAACCTAGCTATCGCGCAAGAGCTGCCGTTTGTCCATCTGGCATTAGTCCTGTGCAAAACAGCCGCTTCTGTCACCCTTTTGGAACAAGCATTTGGCGTCTTTAGGTTACTATGATAGTCCCTCTAACTACCTAGCTATCGCATTACGACCGAGGCGGTCTGCAATACAGTTCTCTGCGAATCCACTACGACTAGGTATCCAGCAAAGTACAATATTGAAAAAATGACAAATCTCCCTAAGAGCAGAGCGGCCGGTTTCGACAGCTTTTGATGTGGTCAAGACTGATTCGAAAGATCGAATTGCAGCCTGGCAGTGTAAATAGTGACAACATGATTACCCAACCAGGTTAGGGCTTCCATGATCGCCGAAATCTGCGCTTGGAGGACGCTATAGTAGCTAGGGATACGGAATGCCAGGATAATATCAAGTACAGTACATCCGAGTGAATACCAGTAAACCACTCCTCCATCCAATACATTAGTACGCTTTCCATAGTAAAACTATCCCATGAACCGTTACATGATAAATACATATTTGCGTTTATGAATGCGGCATTCGGAATAATAAGATGGTAATAGAATTGCCCTTCATTTGACATGAAAGCCGTCTCGGATTTCCTTTCAAGTTTGCAAACGGAATGATTTTCTTGCGGAAAACCTCTCGATGTATGGGGACCTTTAGCATTTGTTAGACATTTGAAAAAAATCGAATGAAAAAAAAAATCAACGCCAAACACACGTATAGACTGTGCCCGAACATAGCCACTCTGGACTAACTTATGCAATGGATTATTAGGATTTCTCTAAGGTATTTCCCTATTAAAAAAAAATAGGTTAGGCGATTTTACCTCAAATAGGCGAGTAAGTTTAGAAGAAAAAATATTTAACAATACACTGATCACAAAAAATACAGTTGACATGTACTTATTTGTTATAATAATCCATCTGCCAGACAGTGGCTAGTATTCAGATAAAAATTGTTTTATCACATTTGCGAAATCGGGCAAAATCCACACGCAAATTTCACAATTGCATGATACCAGCCTGTACTGTATTGTCAACATTAGGTGAAATAAAAACAGGCAAAGTTTATTGTTTGTTTTTAATTTTTTCATGTGTTGTTCTTTCTAATCTTATCTTTTTTGGCTTTTGTTATTATCTATAACGACTCAGACATGAAACACGTAAATTGCGATTATTTCAATAGATCCAAGGATTATAGCAACATTTGTTGTTGTTCGTTGATTTTATGGAAACAAGTACAAATGCAATTTGACGACCCGTAGTTGACATTGCACTGCGATCACTGATTAGGTTGCACTTACTGGTCCAGTGGATAAAGGTTTTGGAGTAGAGCCAATTTAAACGAATGTTTACGAGGCGAGATACTTCAGTCAAGGGTCATGGATGTTAAAAATCGCGTTCAAACAGATCATGACATAGCGTGGAAACATGTCCACTCGCTTTCAGAGTTCTGGCAAACGTTCTCGGCACACGCTAGTCTGGTCGATCCGCTATGCCCCACGAGAAAAGACGGGGACATAATTTTCAGTATACATACATCATCATTGTGGCATGTTCACCCGATTTCGACCTGGCTTTTGACGTTCACCTCTGAATGTCGGAGCTATACGATCTCGTCTTCCGCAGTTAAAAAAAATATAGCGACATCAAGCTCTCGATCGTCCACGCAATCTGGCTAAATTGTTTTTTTTTGTGTTTTTAGTACCTTTAATCAACCATACAGAGAACCCCAAAACCAGTCCTCATCCTTTTTTTTGTACAATGAATTAAATAGTTAAAACCACAAAATAACAAATCATGTCAAAAAACAATTTTAAATATCCATTTTTACGATTTAATTTGACATTTCGTTTCGTCGTTGTCGTTTTTTTTTTTGGGTCAAGGATAATATTTTTCAGAACGATGGTGTATGCTCTGCATGCATTTTAAAGCACCAAATGAGATGGCCTGAATTTTTGTAAGGATATGACGTTTAAAAAAACACACAGCATAAAAAAATGAGAATATACCATCATACGCTGATATACACTTGGACGAATAGTTGTATCAGAGCACAGCCAGGAGAGAGATACAGTGTAGGCATCATTGAAAACGGCGAAACAAAAAGGATATGTTCTAGTTATTTTCTCTCTTTGCTGTACACGATATAAGCCGGTATACTCCTAGATACATATATAATATTTTGTATTGATTTGCCGTGTCCTTTCTCCGATATTCTGAATTTGTGAATCGTCAACGTCCTACTACCATCGTCGTCAGGATACACTTGTCCTTTTTCGTTACACATACACGCCAACACTATAATTGAATCAAGTCGTCACCCTTCCGACCTTTTTTATCGTTTTATTGTGTGTTCGCCAAGATTGATGCGAGGGCGGCAATTTGACGCGGGGAGCCACTACACATGAACGGTTAGGGTAGGCACTAGGCAGATAAAAAGAACGAGTCGATGAAATCCTTTGACAAATTTTCGATTTATTGACCGACAACTTGGTCACGATAGTGACGACACGACACGGTGTTTAGCTAGATTGAATTTGATTTGCGTAGGACGTGTACGAGGTGTTTGAGAGAAGATTGGCTGACATGGTGATGATGGTTTGTTTGTCGCGGCGTAGCTTAGGAAAAAGGGTTTTTTCATTGAAAGGAAACAAATTTGATTGGAAATCAGCCACGTTGGAATACTTTACGAGCGCTGGTGTATCCACGAAATATTGTTAGGTGATGGCGAATTTTGAGAGTTCAATTAGGATGAATTGCCATTTAAAATTTCTGTTCAAGGCCCGAATATGCATGACATGATTTAGTGGAAAATGTTGAGGAGATCTCTATATTTTATGTAAGCTATGAGAATGATACACAACACTGCCAAGAAAAGAATTCGAGTCGTATTTACATAGGTTTATCTTAACGCTTTTTCTACAACCCGTTGCTCCGATCAAGTAATTTTTTCATAGCATAATAATTCCGTAACAAAGATTGAAAACCACTTAGAACTTTGAACGTCAAAGCTCAAAAGCTTGAAGTTTACACGTATGCATGTAGGAATGAAAACTTACAAATTACTGGAATAAAGGAATTTTATCGGCTTTTCTGTATAACCTTCCGGTACAGAGATATTTCTTAAAAAAATGTTTTAAAGGTTTCACCTACTAATTCGACGCAACTTTCCCGTTAAAACAACCCTTATTTGAATATTGACAAATTGTTCATTCAAATGTTTGTCAGATTTTAGTTCGCTTTGTGGAGAACAAATCCACGCGAACATTCGACGTATAATTTCGATTTACAGAACCTACAAATTTGGCAGAGATGAGTTGCCGCTATAGTGGATACCGTTATGAAGATATAATTTCAATTGCAATTTTCTAGGGATGAGCAGATGCTACTGCAGGAATCACATCGATTGTAACGGCGGCGCACAGTGGGGCGAAAAACCCGAATTTTGGAAAAAATTATAAAAACAGGTCAATCTTAATGTTTTTGGCGATTCTAAATCGAATGGAATTGGTTTCACGCAGATAGGATCAGCCGTTTTGAAGTTATTTCGATTTTAAGGGGGAGAGGGGATAATTTTTCAGTTTTTCCTAATTATTTGAAAAACTATAAGAGTTACAGCAAAATGGTTCGAGGACTTATTAAACTACTCAAAATTACCTTTGCAATGACATATAATAAAATTGACTTATTTTGATAAATTATACCCTAGACCAAAAAATAAAATTGGATATTATCATTGTTTGACATTTACATTTTTTACTATAACCCTGCAAGAATTGCTAGTTGAGCCAGCATAATTTAGGGAAATATTCTTAATAAAATGAAGTTGATGTTTGCCAAAAATTGAGTTGCTCCGACCAGGGACACGCCTGATTCGCCTACTAAAACTTGTTCAAGTCAAAACGTCCATAGCTCCTCTCCAGGGGGAAGGGAGGTGGTAAATTTTGGCTGAGCGTCAAGACAGAGTCCCTTTATACTCTCCACCAAAAACTAGTTCAATAGGATGAAAACTACGGTTATCTCCGGTTCAAAGGACCCAACATATTTTACAGTAGATATTCAAAAATCGTGTCTAAAACAGCCAACATGACATAACACAATGGGTTATAAAAGTAGCCTGGGGCCCTGTGGGGTTATGATTCTTACATATTAGTAATCTTGAGACTTTCTGGAATAATGTAGCATAAACAGACGCTTGGAGGCACGTGGAGGTAGTTGTTAAAACTCAATGTGAAAAATCCAGTTAGGGTCAATTTGACCATCAATGATTAAAATTAAATAATTTTTTTTTCCAAATTTTTTTTTTTACTTTTTTTGTGCTAACATATTAATTATAATCTAAATATTGAAAATAAAATCATAAAACAAAGTTTTATCCTAATTTATAGTCAGGGTTTTCATTGCAACTTGATTATGGAAAAATGTGCAAAAACTGCAAAATCAATTCTCTACACTTTGAGAGCCGCTGACTTTTATCTATGAAAGATATCGGTCCATTTTTTTTTTGCAGAAAGAATCTTCATAATGTTTACTATAAGATAAACTATTCACAAAAGCTCTACAATAGTATCAATTTTTTGAATTTTTGCCTCTACGGCACCACTGTGCGGCGGTGCGGCGCGATTGGAACGACGCACGTGTAGGTGATGATGATTGGGGTTTGTTTAGGACGTCAAAATATGCGAAAAATTAGCTTTCTGTTAATTTCTCCGTAGTTTGTATTCCTTGCTTCCAGGAAATTTACAAACTTGGGAAAACGGGCTGTGCACGGTTGAGAACCACTGGTTTACGTAAACGAGTAATTTTAAAAATATTTATTGGACTTACAAATGTTTTTACATTTTTAAATAAGGTATATAATTCCAGTGGCTCCCAATCTATTTGAAAACGCGGAGCACATACCCATAATACTGACTGATTAAATGAATTTGTCTATTTAACTTCGTTCTATGAATCATTACAAATGTCCTGGATTAGGGGTTGCGATGTGCTCTGCCGGCGGTAGTCACTCATTACTTTGCAGCGCTAACGATGGCTGCTTACTGCTATTCAAAGCTGGATTTAGGATTTAAAGCGTGCGTGTCATAAGTAACCATTGCCTAAGTGTCGTTTTATTAGATTGGAAGGAACGGTCTCAACAATTTAATGAAGATATGTGATTCCAACAATGAAAACATCCTGCAGGGGATTATTATTCTGGGAATTCTCCCAAAATGACTTTTTAATGGGAAAATTTGAACATTTTTCTTATAAATATGAAAATAAATTCCTATTCCGGTTAAAACTGAAAAATTGAAAAAACCTCCGGGTTAAAAACCGAAAGACTAAAAAACCAAAATAACCCGGTTGTCCTTTCTCAAATAATCGTCCGGTTTTTGACATCCCTATAATTAAAACCCCTCACAAAAACCATTCAACAGTAGAAACATTAAAATAGCATGGAAAAGTTTTTTTTTTAGAAGAACCTATTTTCGGGATGGGGTTTCTATGGCAGTCATACATGTCTTCAATGTGGAGTTTTATACGTTCGTGGACATGTTTTTTATGTATTTGATAAGAATATAGCTATGTGAGGTTTTATTACGGTTGGTCCATAAAGAAAACATTTTCTTGAAAGCACATAATGTAGTTTTGAATGGAGTTTCTATGGCAGCCGCATGACTTCATGGTCTGATTTTAACAATTTCTACATAAATGTATTTAATGTGGTCAATAAAATAATAAATAACATGCGCGACAATCCAGCATTGGACTAAGGCCGCAGGATATGTTAGTGACATCCTATTTCCATGATCTTATCTGCTTTTTGTTGAGGTAATGAGATCAGCATCACGCTCAGCAGTGTTATTTATCCCCATAAATGGGTACTCGTTTAACATCTGAGTGAGATTATAGTCCGTCACAAGCTCGTGAGTTCGAAAAACACCATGATCCATGGTGAGATTCGAACTCATGACCCTGTGCACCAAAGGTGCGCGCACTATCCGCTAGACCAGCCCGACTATGTCGTCAATAGGGACACATTTATCATTTGGTCCTAATTGGCCCATAAATAAAAAAGGAAGACCTACATTTGAAACTTGAGTTTCTATGGAAGCCTCATGATCTACACCAGACGTTGTACAGGACAATACAAAGCCTTTTCATGAAACTGTTCTGTCCCGAAAGGCTTCAGTCGAAACGACGCGAAAACGGCTGTCAAGCTTAAGACATACAAATGCATTGGGTTATATGGGAAGCACGAGATGTGAAAAAAACGTCTCGCTAGCCGTGTTTTGACATCGTCACGGCTGTCACCTCTTGTGTGCTTCCCATAAGTCAATGCATTCGTATATCTCTAGCTTGCGAGCCGTTTTCGTTTAGTTTGAATTAAGCCAAATGCAGTTAATAAAAAATTTGTTGGCTTTACCAAACATACATTTAGATTTATTTGGTAAAATGACAAAGCTTTAAAAACTACGGTAATCTTGGATTTGGTTACTTAATCACATGGACAAGAAATTCAAATATATAATAATTAGAGCCCAAGTGCCTGATTTTTAGACCTACTTATGAAGGGCATGAGTTTTTTTTAAACCATATCACAAACATTTTTTTTCTCTTTTAGCCACCTTTCTGCTAAAATTAATTTAATGTGACTATTTTGCCACACAATTACATTTTGGGCGACCTGGATGACCGGTGCTATACATTTTTTATCATCTGTGCAAAATTTGGTGCAAATCATGTAATTAACAAAAAGTGGTTACTTGAAGATAAATAATATTTTCACGTTTTCGCTTCTTGTCTTAATTTTTATGTTCTTGAAGTACATTTTCGAAAGTCTCACGGATAATCCCGACTTTCTGCCATATTTTAAAAGTAATACTCTGTAATTAACTTTCGATAAAAGTTTTTGAAATTTTCCTCCTGCGGCCCTCCCAAACCTCAAGAAAGTCTTATTTGGCCCGGGCCTGGTTCTGAGTTTGACACCCCTGACACTTTTCTCTAGTCTATAAAACCATTCCGCAATATTCAGCCATATCGGTTGAGTAGTTAAGCTGGGGGACGGAATTGGCAAATGATCCATGTCATGGCCTGGATCAATATCACGATTGTCATTTTGTATGATAATGATAAAATAATCCCAAGGATTTCACAAAACAGTAAAATAGTCTAGCAGTTGCAAGAATATTCTCTACAGGGGCATAGTTATCGGAGTAATGATAGAGAAGGACCTGATCACTGGTTAAACTGCTATGCTAAGTCGGACGATACGACAAAGGCGAAGTTGTTTGTAACGCTCAGAATGCTTTCGATGCGTTGTCGAGTTGTGCAGTAAGCATTTTTTCGTCGGTGCTAATCAGGTAGGCTTAAGGGAGTTTTAGGAGCTGATATTTAAATGATTTGTAATTTTATGGCACATGGAGTGTTTCCCGGTTCAGATTTTCCATACGTTTCGGATGTATGTAGAAAGTGTTGTTGGTACATATCAATACATAGGCGCAGTCGAGTTAATATGTAGAAACATGCAATGCCGAAGTTGTATGTATGGATTCATGGGTTGTATTGAACTGCAAGTCTCCCCAATTCATCGATATCGACAAAAAATCTGCTAAGAAATCGAAATTCCAGCTGCAATATTCCCTATCAACGTTAAGAATAAAAACGCATATGCGTACAAAATACGCACTTGAAAAGGCACGTGTTTGCCATCGAAAAAGAATCGCCTTCCCTCACATCGTCCGGCTCGGTATCGCATCGTATGTAAATACATTAGCGCATCGCTCGAGAGAGAGTTCGGTATAGCATTTTGGGTGAACTTGGCATTGGGCATACACAAATACAATAGCAAATCACTTGCTTGTACAATAGCAAATCACTTGCTTGTATTTTCTAAGAGGTCTTCGAGGAGTACACTTTGGGAAGCGCTGCGCTGTATAAATTTATATTTAATTATTAGGTTTTAGTTAGATTACTTTATTTTAATAATTGTAATCATAGAGCGACTCGGGCCCATAACCTGTAGAAATTTATATTTAATTTTTATTTAAAACACAGTTTCAATATTAATTAAAGCAGACTCGTAGCGCTGCTTTTCACATCCAGGCGGCCCCTTCAGTTTACTATTCAGCAATGCGATTCGGGCAGTGTGGTCATCAATCCACAAACTAGTTAGATTTAGGCGCGTAGGCATTTTCCACCAAGGCCGTTCTCCCTAACTAGCCCCTTCAGGGCTCGGGTAATGCGAAGCCGCCAGCTCCTAGACTCACACGATTAACCGTAATGGTGAACCCCCCTACCAGGGAACACCGTTTACATGCTCGGCCTTTCGTGACTTCCCTCCCGTAAGTTGTGGGAGGAGGTCGGTCACGGCAAAAGCCACCCGTACATGACTAGGAAGCTCGGGAACGTCATCGCCCGAATGGTCTTTGTACAGATCCACGCCATGGCGTATCAACCATACCAGGGGCCTCCCTGCGCTGCTAGGTACGTGGTGTCGCAACTCACCAAAGATCTTTGTCCTACTACAACAGCCTTTCTGGCTGATGTCACAGGTACCTAGACCCCCCTGCGGGGCTTCTGTGAAGACATTTGATCCTGCGTCTACCTCGCATTGCCTTCTGAGTACCTGAGCCAAAAGGCCATAGCTCATTCCCATATGGGACGGCAGGTTTATCTGGCTGATGCCAGAAGGGTGTTTTCCGCCGGGCTGCCTCCCTTTGGAACCCCACCTTGGGTGCGACCCTAGCTAGTCGACTTTTGGTGTAACACCACAGCCACCTCGAATCCTACTCCAATGTTGAGACCGCAAATGCGGGGGCATCTCAACCCCGAGGTTCGCATTTATTGCAAATCCCTTTGCAATCGGAGCGATCGTCCGTTCGAAAGCCTATAGGCTGTCTTGCAGTTTAAGGGGGGCATCCCCAAGCACTACCAGCTTTTTTCCCCTTACTGCTATTCTTTATTTGTAGGATGTAATTTTTTTCTTATCTATAATTCCAACTTAAACTTCCTGTGTGCTTACTCTATCTTATCCTACCCTATCCTATGCTACGCTATCCTATTCCAATCTATTCTATCCCTAAACCTACCTATTATTTATTCTATAACTACTGCTAATACGTAAATACAATTGTTATAAACTATCCCGTTTACTTAACCTAGTGTCCTACTTGCTAATCCTAGACTATACAATTACTACGTAGCCTGTCTAGACTGGACTGCTTCCATAGCAATTCTTTTCTTTTTACCCAGCGCCTTGTAACAGAATTCCTGGAAGTGCGGGTAAATTTCTTTTCTCGTTAGTACTTGTGGTTGTACAGGCCATAGTTGTCCTATTAGCGTACATCTATCTTTCAATGTACGCCTCTCCATATTATAAAGGGGGACAATAAAATAAAATAAAAATAATAATGAGCTCTCTATTTCCCCACATTGACAGTTCGGGTCTTCAAATAGCTTCATGCTATGAAGCTTTGCGTTAAAATCTCCGTGCCCACTTAAAAATTGTGCGGTGTAATGATCCAGCACGATCCAATCACTTTCCCTTCTGTTCTTTACTGTGGGGAAGAAATCGGCAGTAATTCTACCCTTCAGGCTCTGTGCCCAGTCTCTTTGCCAGCGAGCGTCCATTACCTCCCTAAGCTTTTCTTTAAGCTCCGGTTTGCTTTCCGTATCGGGGGAGAAAGTAATACCATCAACAGCAAACTCTTCTCCTCTTCTTATTTTGTACATGTAGGCCCTCTCCAGCACTTCCAAGTTAATTGGAAGTTCTCCTATTAGAACACAAAGTGCGTCAGTCGACGTGGTTCTATCAGCTCCACTCACCGCTATTAGGGCTACTCTCTGAGCCGACTTGAGGGGCCGAATCTTGACTTTATTCAGCCTGTTAGCCCATCCAATGGCTACATAGGTTAGGGTTGGTATAAGTAAACCCTTATAAAGAGTTTTTCTAGATTTGTAATTCAATCCATATTTTTGTTAAGCCAGTGTGGTGAGGGCATTAAAGGCAGCTCTAGCTTTAGCACCACTTTTCTTGACGTGGTCAGCTGCATTATATCTGCTTCCCATCCAAAATCCTAAATATCGGAGTGTTTTCACTATTTTGATAGAATGTTCCCCAATTCGAACTACTGGTGGTCTTCTCAGTTTCCCTTTTAGTAAAACCATTTTCGTCTTAATGGGAGAAAGCGTGAGTTTTACAGTTTCGCACCATGTTTGAATTAGTTGCGAGATTTGCGCAGCCTTTAGTTCAATCATTGCTCTCGTATTCCCACTTACTAGAGCGAGTATATCATTCGCATAGGCTAATATTGTTACATTTTCCTCTTCAATGTCAAGTGTTCGGAGCAAGTCATCCAAGACAAGGTTCCATAGACTGGGACCTAGGATGGATCCTTGTGGGCATCCTTTTGTCACTTGCTTCGAAACTTTTCCATGCCTGGACACCACCGCCACTTGTCTGTCTTTTAAATAATTTTTTATTATTTCTGTGAAGACAGAAGGAAAAGAATAAATACTTGTCGTAGGTACGCCCGAAAAAAAACTTTTAGCCCGAGGGGAGCAAAGGGTATCCAAATTTCGGCCGCGCCCGAACTTAGCCTCGGTCTCGTTTTTTTCTTTTACCAACATTTTATGTACATCATTGGTCGCTCGGGATCTGGTCACCTTATACTATAGTCTAGGTCAGTGATTGCCAAATTGGGGGAGGAGGCTCTAGGTAGGCGTGACGATCTTTCGAAATCCACCAGGGCTAACCTGTTGTTGCAAAGCGCTAGTGTTTGTACGATCTTTGATAAAAAAAATTGCGGACTTTGGTCGCTCCAATAATATCATTTTTGCTGCTTTGCTGCTCGATCACTGAAGCAACGGAAATCACGAAATTTAAATGTTACTTCTTAAAATTTCCAGTAGTTTCAAAATATGGGCTGTGGATGGATGGATGGATGGATGGATGTGGCGCTGAGATAGGTTGGGCTGGTTGCGCCCGATACTGAAGCCTGCTGGCTTATAGTCCTGACACACTAGACGATAAACTCGTTTCATAAACCGCTAAAAGCTCTGAGCTTTATAAACTCGAAAGGCATGACACACTAGTCAAATGCGGGTTATGGCTGTCAGGATAAACTCATTGAGCTTTTGATAAGTGATAGTAAGTCAAATTAAAATATTGAACTGTCAGTTTCGAGGCATTGTTCAAAAGAACATTTGTAGAAGATACAACTTAAATGCCAACAAGGAGGAAGTTTTTACCCGTTCTAACTACATATAACCAGGACAAAAAACGACAAGCAAATGAAAATGAATCGTGGATTATGTACCTACTTCTTATATACATTTTTACATACAAAATACGTGGGAGCAAAAACAAAGAAAAACAGTGGAAATAAATAGAAATACAGTGTATTTACAAAGAATATTATAAAATGGTTAAATTATTTTGTCCAGTGTCGTTTCTTCAGTTTCATGAACGCGCTTTCCGGCTTTACCCTATTCTATTTCGATTCAATGCGGCTTATCAACGTTGCGTTGCGTGCGTGGTTTTAGGTTGTTTAGGCTTTTTAACTAACGATTGACGTGCTTGCACTGCAAGCTTAGCGATGCCATGGAGCGATATAAGGACCAAGGAAGAAAATAACTCGTTAGCTCTAGATTGGCTCGACTTCAATGAGATTGAATTTTATTGTTAGGACAGTATTTCAATAATTATTCTTCGGGAGTCGACTAGTTAATCTAAAATTTAGAAACATTACATTCAATAATAATGGGGAAAGTAAACAGTTATTTTACCCACCATATTTAATGTATCCGTAAATTGTCTGCAAATATGTACGTACACTATGTAATGTCACATTGAAACCAAAACAGATGATTTTTGTGACATAATGACGTACTAATATCCAATATTTTTGATTTATTTTCCGCCAACTACGAAAAAATTCAAATCAAATGAGCTTATAATGAAGGTTTAGTATCGAAAGCTCCACCGAATTGCGGGTTACAACGTGGTTACGGGAGCTTTCATAAACTCCAAACGGCATATAAACTCGTTATAAACCGCATATAAACTCGTTCCCAGCTCATAAACTGCATTCGTTCGTAAACTCGTTTAGATGTGTCAGGACTATTATTGTATTTCCCATCTAAGCGAGAAAATTTCAGGTTATGAGCTCTGTCCTACGTAAAAGGCTTAGAAGAAAGTTAACCAGGTTTACTTTGGGTGCACCCATACTGGTGGTTTGAGCCCCGAAGAAGTTTTGTCTCCAGCTCATAAGAGCGGGACATTCGAAAATAACGTGCGAGGCTGATTCCTCATCTTCGTTACAGAGGCATAGTGGGTCTTGTGTGTAGATCCCTATTGTATGCAGATGTTTCCGTAGGGTGCAATGACCGGTTATAAGGCCTGTCACTGCCCTGAGGTTCGTTTTACTAAGACTGAGGGCTTCGGTGCAGCTGGTATGCCAATTAGATTCCAGCATGCGCTTGCTATGCCTGAGCCCTTCAGCGAGTCTCCATCGGTCTTGGAATTTATCCTCGGTCCATCGTCTGGCAACGGTTCTGGCAGTAGATTTACTGATCCCGATTGCAGGTTCAGGACCAGTTAAGGGTAGTTCGGAACCCTCTCTTGCAAGGGCATCCGCTTTCTCATTTCCTTCGATCCCCTTATGTCCTTTCACCCATTTCAGAGTTACTTTGTTTCGGATTGCTAGGTTTTTGAGATTTTGTTGGCATTCCCAAACCAATTTAGAGGTTGTTTTGGGATTTGCAATTGCTTTTATAGGTGGTGGAGGCGTCTGTGAATCGTACGGGAGGTATGCGGCAGCTAGGATGAGCTCCCGATTACTACTCCCATTTATCTTCACCGGTACTAGGTCCCTGGAAATATGGTTGTATAGTGGCAGTATGCTAATGTTAGGCTTAGTATAGATGCAGGTCCTGGCGTTGCCAGAAGCTATATCGTATATTAACTTACCTCCGGTGGTTCCTAAGCCGGCTACTTTGCCCTTATACAGCCAAGGTTCTTGGATAAGGATTATATCCAGACCCTCGCCTGCGATGAGGTGGCTTAGTGCTGCGGTTGCAGCTTTATTGTGCTGAAGATTGATTTGGACCACCTTCAGCATCATGAGGCCGCTTGGATATCGCCTTAAAGGTTATCTGGTTTAGGCCAAAGTAACCTGTGTGGTCTCTGGCCTCCAGCGCCTTCCGGCTAGTTTCGTCGATCCAGGCGACCAGATTCAGTCCGGTTTTATCTTTCGTGGATGCGACGACATTCCATTCCTCGGTGTGCAGCCCCTGGTTTTGGGTTTTGAGGAGCGTCAGGATCTGCTTCGGATCCTCCGTACCAACTACGTCCGTATTCGGAATCCGAAACATTATTTTGCTGGTTTTGACCACTTCCCTCGCATCGCCCACGCGAAGGATTGCTCCCTCCCATGGGTTGATGAAAGGTATTGTGACCTTCAACCAGTGCTTGGCTTCCTGATTTGCGCAGGTTACATAAAGGACGCCCTTGTCCGGGTAGCTATTGGTGAAGAGTGCGGCCTTGGATGGCTCACACTTAAAGACCTCTGTCACGATAGCCCGCTGAATGTCCTTTGCCTGCTCAGTGGTTAGTTTTTCAGCTGGGTAACTGTCCAGGACCACAGCCATTTTGAGGGAGCAGAGGGCTTCCTTAAAAGTACTCCCTGATGCTACTCCTGATGGTCCGGGTTTCGTCGATGGAGTTTCTCTGTTCCCGGTGTTCGGTCGTTTTCTCTCTGCTCCTTCTGCGGGAGATTGGGACTCTGACCTTGTTCTTTTGGGAGGGGTGGTTTTTAGGCCCCTCGGGCTGGTTTTGAGGCTTGCCGTGGGTTCGCTTATGTCGCGGCCTGATCGGTTCACCCCTTTCCCTCGCTTTTTCGATCGCGATCTTTCGTCGTTGAGCTCCGGAAAGCGTCGGTTTCTTGTTTTTCAGGGTTAGTTGGCCCATTTTTGTTGTTGTTTTTGTCACGTCGGACCTCTCTGGTCTTGTGCAGAAAGCACTTCCCTGAGAGGGTGTCGTCGAGGGTTGGGACATCCCTCCCTCACCTTTCGCTGCTAGGCTTATGGTTGAACCATTACCTTCAGCTTGGGCGGGTTGGTTTTGTTCTACCCCTGTTGTTTGTGTGTTCGTTTTTGTGTTGTGTTAGTTTCCATATTTTGGTCCCACGAGTATGGCGGTAATGAAGGTACACGTGCTCAGTGACCCCTTAAGCACGCAAGGCTAGTTATTCTGAGGTTTCGCCCGGTTCCTCAGAAGCTCCGTTTGTGACACCATTTGTCCCTGGTGCCATTCACCCATCGGCACGGATCGCATTACACCTTAGGTTTAGGATTTGGAAGATGTTAGTTGGCTGTGTGTTGAAGTTCTGTTCTGTCATTTGTAAGTATACTGTCCTAGTTGTCCTGTGTTCGGTCAGTATGCAGCGCTAAGCCCCCGCACCGCGTCAAGGTCCCTTCCACGCGGGGGCTGTGCTAACAAAAAAATGTCCAAACAATTTAAATTACATTTAGATAGATAGATTCCGAATTCTTCTTCTTCTTTATGGCACTATAGCCCGGCGTCGGGCCTTGGCCGCCTGGAGAGGCCTCGGAGGTGCCGCTTCGGTGATTGACTATTTGTTTTTTGTCACCCTATTACATTTAGTAACTTGAGACGCTGAAGTTGTAATAATTCAGTACTCAGGCGCTGCGGATACTCGGCTAATGCGGGCTAATGCGTAGAGAAACATAGGAATTGGCCGGAGCCGTTCACCCTCCTGCATAGCTTAGGCTCCGCAGCTATGCCACAACTGAAAAGTATATAGGAGTCGGTCGGAGCCTTTCAACCTTTATTCTCCCCCTTATGGGTAGATTCCAAATTAACATCCAAAATTCAAAGCATTCCTTGTCCGTTGCCATTTTTGCCCATCTATTTTCGGTTTTTGGCCATTCTCACATTTTCTCGAGGGCGCCAGGATCAGCAGACTTCACAAGGGGTGGTACGAACTGATAAAGATTGGGAACCACTGGTCTAGGTGTAGCATTTTAACTGTAGTGATGTTCTTTTTCCTACAATTACAATCATTTATTCTACATTTGTTCTCTTCATTAATAAATAATTTCGGAAATTCAATTACATTTTCACTATTCAGTGATACCCTAATAATCAGGCTTTTGACCTACATGAATCCTTGCGCAATAATCAAAAACATGAGGCATTCCACTCAAATCCAAATCGCCGTCTATAAATTTCCATTGATTATACTTATCGTGAAAATCAATTGTGTTTCCATAACTGCACATATAGCTTACACCTCAAATTATTCGATTGGATTTTTATCATATGACCATTGCCACCATATCACTCCCATTTGCTGAATGTAATTTTATGAGAATGCGTTGAAATATTTACACATTCTCAAAACATTTCGTCGTACACAATAATACTCGGGACGGACTATATGAGGACAATAATATCGTTTTGTTTGTATGCTTTTGCAATAAAACACCAAAAAATGGTAGTAAAATAAAAATCAGACAAATAGCCATTGCCATTAATGAATTCTGTTGGAGTTGGGCCGGACTGCGCTGTTTGTATGCGCTGCTCGCAGCATGATAATAAATTAATGTTGACTACATTAGAAGGTCGTGTCACATGAACAAAACAACCGACCGCCTCATTCCTAAATACATATATGCCAATCGACGTCGTAATTTCCACAATTCCACATGTACAAACTTTAAGTACGCGCAAGCGATACTTATTTACTTTGTTGATAAAGATTAAGGTTTTTTTTCTGTTAGTATTTGTCTATTAGTAATAAACGAAGAGAGAAAGAGAGTCCTATCCCGCGGGACTGGATTCAGTGGAAAGCACGAAGAAAGCGAGTCAAATAGAAGTGAATCAGCGCACAGGGGACGAGTTTTAATTATTATTTATTCAATGAGCATAGATTCATGAAGGATATCGAATGACACCAAGGACACACACAGTACGGAGGGATGGAGATGAATTTATTGTATTGTCAATGTCGCAGTTGATGTGATTAGTACAATGGAGAAAGGTCACTCTTTGTTGACACTTGCTTCATTATTTAGATAAAATGCTAATTAGGGGAAATTTCAATAAGTAACACAAGTGTGAAGGATCTTCTTTTTACGTGCCTTTGTATGACACTGCATGGAGTCAGGTGTTCGGTTTGCGGTGTAGGCGCATCGCTAGTTCGGTAAGGTCTTAACCTACATAATACAGGCAGCTCTATCTAAGATCTTGTCGTTACCGAGACCAATGCGTTGTTGTTGTTTTTTTTATTTAACCCATCCCCATACTGTCAAGGATGTAGATTGTAGAGGGGCGTGAACCCGAAAAGGGTTCGCAGCACTGAAGCCAATGGGTCTATTGTGCTATCGACCTAGTCTCAGGTGGGCAGTACTATGCCAGACGATCAAGGTTGATCGTGCTAAAAAAGGAGTTGAGGTTGCTGATTGATATCGAAACTACATACATATCGTTTGTGTCTGTATAGGCCCCTCTAAATTGTATCCAGCGGCGTTGGGCCAGAGCATTACACTCGCACAGAATGTGGATTGAGTTCTCGTCATCTTCTTAGCAGAATCGGCAGCTCGCATCTTGTAAAAGCCTCAGGCCGCGTACACATACAGTGCGGCGCCGAGCTTTTCCGGGCCGGGCGATGCGATGCGATGTGCGCACACTCATTGCGATGTCGGGCCGGGCGATGAGATGCGATGCGATTTGTTGCGAGCCGACGCGATTTCTTTCTATGGCAAGAAAAACAGATTTTTCAAGGGGATTTCATACGGCGCTGGCTCGTACGATTTGCTGTTGATAAGGCTATGATTTCAGATCGACTTCGTGACATAGGGCTTCGATGGTTCTACCATCGATATTTTCAATATACATACAAACGTGTCGGTATATTTATGTAGTGTTGTAGATAATTGTGGGTATTAACGAATGGATTGTCGTAGGTAATAATAATGTAATGTAGTACCATATTGGTATTTTCTATATACATACGTACTTGTCGGTATGGCTATGTAGTGTTGTAGATAAATTGTAGGTAGGTCATGTAATGATGAATGACTGAAAGACGTAGGTAACCTTTCTGGAAATTTGCAGTGTTAGCTTAAGCGTTTCAAAACAATCTTCGGGCGGCATTTGGATTTGGTGTTAATTGTTGTTCAAATATGTATGAATGGGTGCAATAGGTAATTTTTGGAGACATGCAGTGCAATAAAACCCAGTTTCTAGCGTACGCGCACTTTTATGATCCTGCCGGCCAGAAAATTGCATCCCCGTTTCTCGGGGAAATACACGTCCAATCGGTGTGGCAGAAACACTAAGGTAAATTTGGGTCGCTGATTCCGAATTTGAGGTCAAATACAAAATTTTTTTTTGGGGTTGCCCGCCCCCAAAATTGTACCCCTGTTTTCTCGGGGAAATACTCGTCCAATCGGCGTGGCAGAAACACTAGGTAAATTTGGGTCGCTGATTCCGAATTTGAGGTAAAAAAAAAAATTGGGGTTGCCCGCCCCAAAAATGGTACCCCGGTTTTCACATCACCGTATGTTCCCACAACTGAACTATCTACCGCTGCCTTTAATAATTCATTGCAAATACATGCGCTGTACGAAATTTTCTTATACGTAAGCGTACGCCACAAACCGGGTTGTGCTGCACTGCCTATTACCACAAATCTTACTTCTTTGACCCATTCATAGATCAGTGTTGCCAATTTAGCCGTTTTCCGGCCAAATTTAGCCGGAAACCGTGCTGTTTAGCCGGAAGAAATTTATAATTCCGGCCGGCCGGATTTTTAGCCGGAATTGATTTTCTTCGGCCGTTTTTCCGACTAAAATTATTTTATGAATTTTTGTTTACTTTGAAACTAGAATCCATTTTCCAATATTCACAAACAAAATAATTAATCGCCGTGAAATTATTTCTACATACACTTATTATCGTGTATTAGGGTAAGTACCTACTATGTCCACCTAGAGGAAAACTTGCATTTACGTCTCCTGGGAAAAAATTGCCGCGGAGACTTGCCTTTTTTCAATAAATTTAGGGTAATGGGTTTCACGTAAACTGACGATATTAGTACCTAGTCTAAGCATGTAATTTCCTAACCACCAATATGCTGAACAATTTGCAAAATGGAAGACAGTTTCTTAGATAAAATTCTCTGCTGAGCAATTCTTGGAACATGGGGGTACCTGAACATTTTTCCATTTTTCAATTCAATTCTTTACCACAGATAACGTCATCAGATTAAGTACAAGGGTGAAAACCTTTTAGCGCGATTCATAGATAGCGATAATATCTCCGGAACTATGTAGTGTTCAACACTAACGTTGTGCAAGTAGCTTGCCCAGTAGACTACAAAAATTAAATTTAAGTGTGTATGTATTTCGGGGGCAACTTACCAGCACAAAAGCTAAGTGCTGAAGAAGGGGGTAAGTTGCCCCCGAAATAATATACTCACTTAAATCTAATGGGCAAGCTACTTGTACAACGTCTGACATCTGACATTATATTTTGTTTCTGGGTTTGTAGCAACAAATTTATCAAAAACCTATACCATTTCCCGCCAAGTTCAAATGTTGGAACATCAATTTCGTATCTTTGGAGCATCGTAATTCCGGAACATCAACAATGGAGCATCAATTTCGTAACTATGGAAAATGAAATAAAATTTGGAGAGCTCAAATTCGAAAATGAATGACAAGCTTGACACACATATTTTCGAATGACGCAAATTTATCATCATTAGCACGAGTTCCAAATTACGCAATTGGACAATCATTTGCTCAATAATGACTGGGGACCCCATCTGTTGTAAAATTTAAGCACCAGAATGTTTACAAAAATATTAAATTTGTTGTCAATTTTTACACATTCTATTCAAATTCTTTAAGAAAAATGTGTCCTCAAATTATTTAATTGAATATTCATCAAAATATCGCATTTGTGAGGGACATTTTCACCATTTACACAAACGTCAAAAGTAAATGACGAATTCTAATGACGAAAGCATATGTGTCACTCCAATTTCGAACTTTCATCATCATGATGGATTATCGTCATGATGATTTGAATATGTGTCTTGGGCCTAAAATGGTTAACTTTTAATCAAAATATCCATACATAAATGCGGATGCCCTTGCCCATAGTTACGTATTGGACATTCCTTTTACGAATATTTTGTTCCACAATTTCGAACCTAATGTGGTTATGGACTTGACCGAGAAATTGTACCTGTATACAACAATTTCGACTAGTTGAGCTATCTAACTCCGAACAAATTAAATTTTGACTCTAATGCCAGCGATTGGAGCATATATGTAATAAAACTAAGAAATCTGCCTAAGGCATAGGTTACAGGTAGTTCTCCAAAAAAGAAATAAAATTATTAAAATCAGTTTTTTACTATATTTTTTCGTAATGTTACTGTTTTGTATGATTTAGCCGGTTTTTTAGCCGTTTTTCTCGCTGAAATTAATTTAGCCGAATTTTTAGCCGTTTTTGAAAAAAATATAGCCGGTTTTCCGGCTAAATTTAGCCGTTTTCTAAATTTCCAGTTGGCAACACTGTCATAGATACAACCACAACTGTCAAATCCGAATACCGCCCTTTTTTGGGGGTACGGGTACGCTAGGATCTGGGTTGGACAGCACTGTAAATTTCCACAAAGGCTATTTAATAGACCAATCCATTATTACATCACCTACCTACGGCTCTATCCCTTCATTTAATATCTACAAATCTGTAACACTATACAACACGTCACCTATGTATGTATATATGTATAAATATTCCAACTCGATCTGCACAAAGCATGCCTCTCATGTAGATATCTCCCTATCAGCATCAAACAGTACGAAACCAGCCTCTCTATGTACGATTGCATACATACAATACACCATGCCACTACGAACCCGATCCAAACACAAATCGCATCGTCCATGTCGCTCACATCGGCGACAAGGCACCTTGCAGCAACTGCTGAAAGCTCGATGATTCGACATAGAAAAGTTCTCCATCTTACAGCCACATGCCCCTAAGAACCCGATCCAAACACAAATCGCATCGTCCATGTCGCTCACATCGGCGATAAGGCAGCAACTGCTGAAAGCACGATGATTCGACATGGAAAAGTTCTCCATCGTACAATCCGACGTCGCATCGCAAGCAGTCTGAATGGTACAAGCAGGTTCGTGCTGGTTCCTATTTAAATGCTAAGAAATTTTTTTCTTGCGATGGGAAGCTTATCGCATCGCATCGCGTCGCCCGGAGTGTGAATGGGCTGTCATTGTGTGCAGATGTGATCTCAGGCATAATTGGCCTGTAAGAATCCCACAGATAGTGCGTACTTTATTTCTGCTTAGCTGAAGCCGCTCTTTTATGGGAATACCCATACAGGTGGAGATGCTGCAGAAGTGGGATCAGCCTGTTCGTTCCCTGTGATGCCCATATGTCCTGGAACCCAGAAGAGTGTTAATCTATTATTTACGCCTAGTTTGTTCAGCGCCTTCAGGCAGCATTGAACAAGTCTTGACGTGGCGTTGTACTTAGTGTGTGACTTAAAAGCCGCTTGGCTGTCTGAGAAGATCGATATCCTATGTACTGGGCCAACCACACCCGCTCCTGAACTATCGGCTGTGTGAGAACTGTCAGTAGACACTCTTATGGTCTGTGGGTATAGATAGATTAGCGAAATTATAGTGCCAATCCGATCGGCTCCATGTTTCAGCCTATGGAAACGGCGGCTGCATGAGATCTCCTTTGCAAGGTGGTCGGAAGACATGTTCGCGATAGTCATGTTAAGGCATGTTACTTGTCCTCTAAGCTCCAGATTGGTATCGTTCGCCAGTGTAGTTTTGCCTCGGTTTCGAGGTGACTTCCAATTGGGTGTAGGTGTAGTGAAACCTCTAGAGTGCTGGTAATGAGATAAGCTAGTCTCTGTACCTTGCCTAAATTGGACTTAACCTCCGAAGGACTCTTCCACCAGACCACAGCACCGTAGTTTAGGGTTGGACTAACTATTGTTTTGTAAATCCCAACTATAATGGAAGGTTTCACACTCCAGCTTTTCCCTACGAATTTTTTCCATATCCAAAGGGCTCTGGTGGCTTTTTCAGCCGCCGCCTTGACATGCCTTTGCCAGTAAAGTTTACTGTCGGGGATTACCCCAAGGTATTCGACTTGACTCCCAATTGGTAGAGGGGTGTTGTACATTATCGGGCGTCTGATTTCAGCCGAATTTCTGTTCCTGGAGATGGGTATGATGATCGCTTTGTATGGGTTGACTCGGAGCCATGGGAACGGGCACACTATTCTTGTACTATTTTTAGTGCTCTTCAACAATGTGGCACGATTGCGCGTTCATCACCTTCTTTGGCATGCGATTATCGTCAATTCGTTGTACATGCCCCGCTCATTGTAAAACGTTGAAGCTTCACGATTTTCGATACTTCCAGCTCATCGTACAATTGATACAACTCGTGGTTTTTCCCGGATGCGCCATAGATCTCGCTCGCGAACGGCCCCGAAAATTAGCCGAAGGACCTTTCGTTCGAATCTGTCCAGCAAAATTTCGGAGGCTTGGGAGAGGGTCCATGTTTCACAGGCATAGCATAGCACGGGTCGGTTGATCGTTTTATACACGCGGAGCTTTTGATTTGGCAAACGACTTTTCTGGAGGAAAGCATACTGCTTATCCATCCGATAGTCGTATTTTCTACCATCTTATATCTTAGTGCTCCTTCAATTGCATCCAAGGCAGTATTGTCGAATGCCTTTCAATGTCCAGGAACGCAGCAAGCAACGTCTTTTAGATTTTCTCTGCAAGGCTGTGGAGCGCGGATTCTGTGGATTTACCTGTTTGGTAAGCAAATTGCCTTTTGTGTAGCGAGTTACTAATCAGCGTGATTTTTCTGATGTGCTCATCAATTATTTTTTCCATTGATTTGAGGATGAATGCGGTGTAAGACTGATTGGTCTATATCAGTGGTTCCAAACGTCTGCGGACCACTTAGCGTGAAAATGGATCTCGACGGACCACCATTCAATAAAATAGTCGAGGCATTGTATCTAGAAGCTCACGCTCTATCTCCCATCACAAATTGTGCTTTTTTTATTTCCTACTTTTATTCCTAAAGGCCTGGATAGACCTCGGGCGGAATGAGATTGAAATTTTTGTCCGCTGCGATTTTGTCAATGGAAATTCATACTACTGTTGTGTAATATGTGGCAAATGGTGGGGAATTCCATAAGCTACAATACGAAAACGGTTTCATAATTTTTCTCGGCCATTTTATCTATTATTTTTCGCTTTCCCGGTCATTTCATCATCAAAATCGAAAAATAATATGTACATAAAGTGGCAGAGAAAAATGTTGGAACCATTCGGATTCTAGCTTATTTATTTATTTATTTTTCCCAGCATTTACGACATGTTCTACGACACTATACATTTTTATTGAGAAAATCGCAGCGGACCAGACTTTAAAGTGGAAAACCACTGATAATATAAAAATCCCTCGCATAACAGACTACGTTATCTTGGTGCTTTAGT
This sequence comes from Microchrysa polita, assembly GCA_949715475.1. Lineage (NCBI taxonomy): Eukaryota > Metazoa > Arthropoda > Insecta > Diptera > Stratiomyidae > Microchrysa > Microchrysa polita. The sequence continues at coordinate 8,234,500 of OX454421.1, forward strand.
CTGAGGAAGATGATTTATTGAAAATTAGGTTCGACTTCCATCACTTGGAAGGCGCAGTCCACAAACTACTGGGCTTGAATTTTTCAACTAACGCCATCTTGTTAGAAAGCATGATTTAAGATTTGCTAGGTTGAGAGAAGGAAGAAACATTGTTTTGTTCGAGTCAACACTTGGCTCACCAGCTGGGATTTTTCTCGCACAGGAATTTGTGAATTCTTATTGTCTGGGAGAGCTAACTCCAATCGAATGTTATCCAGTAACACGAAAAAAACTCTTGAAATTTTGCAGTCTGAATCGACTTTTGATAATAAGTTTGAATAAATTCGGAACTGGGCTATAAGCAACTTAAGCATCCCATTTTGCCTTCCCATAAATCACAGTATGTAGTAGCAAAGTATTTACTGGATAATCTGTTACATGATGATGAGATCGCGTGGTTGGCATGTGACTTTAATTCGTCACAAGAAAATATAACTTTGTTGTAAGAAGTCTTCAGAGTCTCCCCGCGGACCACTTAGAGGTCTCTCGCGGACCACCCCCGGCCCGCGGATCACCTGTTGGGAAACAGTGGTCTATATGATTTGGGATCCTCCTTCGGCCGTTTTGCCATTTTAGGAATGAGGAGTACTTACACAACTCTCCCATAAGTGCGGGATGTAGCCCTGCGCAAAGCTGCTTCTGAAGATACTCAGGAGGTAAGGAGTTAGAAGCTCCAGTCCCTTATGAAGGAGAGCTGGTTGATTTAAATGGTTCAAAGGATCTTTATTTATCTTGAGTCAAAATGTTCCTTGCTGTTCTCCAATCTGAAGAATTAGCTCTATACAAACTGTCTTCATTTGAAGGGCCCTCATTCCTCAGTATGTGGCATCCCGGAAAGTGGGTGCCAAAAGTACGTCGTGAAGGCGTCAGTCGTGTGGCGCCCCTCAGGGTGCTTAGGTCCACAGTGTCCTTTTTAGCCCTAATTCGATGGAGTCTAGCAGCTGTTAGTGCATTCAACACCTTCGCGCATTCCCACGAGTTCAACTTGGCAGACCCGAGTTTCTTGTTGTATACATGAAGTTGAGAGCGATACGTGTCGCAGTCGCCTGTTATTTTAGCTCTGTTAAAGAGTCTGCTTGTTAACCTCCTTAATCTCGATAGCTATGGAGTCCACCAGGGTACTCCTTTGTTGTCCTTCATTCTTCTGTGGAGGCAGTTTTTCTCAAATGAGGTCACTATGGCCCTGGTCACGTTGGAGACCAAGCTGTCTAGACTTAACCAGCAAGAGGCAGTCCTGTCGATGGTGGACGACCTCTCTTGTAGAGAGATTTTGTTGTTACCCCACACAGTCAAGGATAATATAGGGTGGTCCAACGTGAATGCTTGAATTTAATTGTTAATAAAACAAAAAGTTTTGAGAGAATTATCTAATTTTTATTTTATTATGATAGAAGGATCTATGGCAATTATGTGTGAAACAAAATTTCGGCCAAATGCTCGCCATGGCTACCGTGATATACTTCTATCCGATGGTCCATATTTTCAATGACTCTAAGACATAATTGAGGTTGAATATCGTTTATGTGCTGAATTATCTCATCCTTTAGTTCTTGAATTGTTTTTGGCTTATTGACGTACACTTTTTCTTTCAAATATCCCCAGAGAAAGAAGTCCAACGGTGTCAAATCACATGATCGTGGCAGCCAATTAACATCGCCAAGACGAGAGATAACACGGCCATTGAATTTCTCGTCATTGCTTCGTTGGCTGTGTGGCAAGTGGCCCCATCCTGTTGGAACCGCATATCGTCCAGGTCCATATCCTCGATTTCTGGCCACAAGAAGTCCGTTATTTGGTCGATTATGTTGACCAAAAAAATCACGAAGTGCACGAAAAGCATTTTGATTTGAACGTCTCCATGGTTAAATTTGCCAAACACTGAAGCAATTAACATCGTGCATTCTAGTTGGACCACCCGTTAATTGGTTGATGTTCGCCCATAATTTCGCTATGGATGGCTAAAACTTGTGTCCTATATTTTTTCTTGTGTAAATTGTTTTTATTTTGAATTTAGATCTCAATTTAATCATTAGTGTCATTAGTTTAGGCAACGTTTCAAAAATCTTTACACAGTTTGAGAAATTCTCTTCTCCACAGCTTCTCAAACTGTGCGAACAAGATGTTTCATACCATAAATTACTTGAACCGTAACAAACAATATTTCCTGCTCAAAATAAATTCCTCTAAAACCCATGACTGCAAAAAGATTTTCTTTTTTAATGAAAACCAAGAATCCCAATTCCCATCATCAAACTCATTTTAATCAATTTGCAACTTTTTTTTTCTTTCCATTTTTTATAGATTCTTTTGGCATGCTTGTGTCTAAGGCCAGATCTTTTGGTAAGTCGGCGTTCTTCGCGAAAAAAAACAACGAAAATTCATATTAATGAAAAATAAATCGAATAACAAATGATTAACTCTTGAGTTTTGTTGCATATGATTTGTTTTTGAGGGAGCGCTTTTTTTCCTCTATTTGTGTGAGTTAATTTTTTCCCATTTGACTATATCTAACTCCAATGTCAATAAATAAAACTTTTTCTATTTATTTTTGCCCTTACTATACATTTTGTCCAATGAATAGTAGAGCTCTCTATATTAAAAATTAAAAAAAAATAAAGTTTGGCTTTTGTTTCTATATACTCATAACACGTTTCTAATAAAGTTGAACAATGCAATTTATATGCATTGTTGACGATTTTTCTTTTGCCTAATCGCTTTTATTGGTTTGTTGTTTTACTTTTTTTCCTAACTGACCAGAGTATAGTTTGTTTCTTAAAACGTTTTTTTTGTCTGTTGAGTAATCAGAAGTGAACGCCTGGCCTTAGACTACAAATAAACAAAAAATGTGCAAAAATAACAACCCAACTACTACATCGCCGCCGAATAATATATATTTTTCGTGGAAAAGTGTGTTTGTTTTATGATGATTTATTAACAAAATATGTATAATACTTTGCATATTACTAAGTGCATCAATTAATATGTATACTAGAGCATTTTCTTCAAAATGAAACTACTGAAATGTTTATTCGTCACTTAAATCGCAGGAATATTCCCTGACAACGCAAAGTATTCTTTGATTCTCCTGATATTCGAAAAACAAGAGGTTTCTATTATTTTCTAATGCTGAAAAAAGCTTTTGAGTTCAACGTTTAGAAACACCTCAGAGGTACAAGGCAAGGTGTATTGGGCTGCTGCGGTATACATGGCTTATGATGGTACTCTACCTTCTTCCAATTTAAAGGAAGCCATTTCGGCAGCAAAAGCTTCAGAAACTAGAGCAATCCTCGGGTGCGACTCTAATGCACATCATATAGTCTGGGGCAGCTCGGACACTATTGAACGAGGTGAATTGCTTCTCGAGTACCTTCTGGGTACCGATCGTTTCATTTGCAATGTGGGCTGTAAGCCTACTTTAATAACAAAAAAATCAACAAGAGGTTTTGGATATCACTCTAGCATCAGAGGGTGTAATTTTTCTAATCAAAGATTGGAGATTCAGCCTAGCAGATTGTCCTGAAGCGACTCCGTGCACTGTGAATTGCAGAACGATCGACTGGTCTAAGTTTTGAAATGCTCTTGCTGAAGGGCTACCATCTTTACATCATTTTCCAGACACCGAACAACAGCTGGATGGGATGGTAAATACTTTTACGACAGCTATGATTGCAGCTGTATCTGAATCGTGTCCTATCACTTCTCTTTCTGTCAAACGGAAACCATCATGGTGGAGTAGCAAGATTTCCAAGTTAAAAGTCGTGTGCAGGAGAAGCTTCAATAAGGCAAAAGCTTCAATAAGGCAAAACAAAAATCTTGATTCCTTCAAAAAGGAGGTAAGATCAGCTAAACGTTCATCATAATCAATGGGGCACGATAGCCCGACGTCGGGCCTTGGCCGCCTGAATCGTTGACCTCCAATTGTCGCGGTTACGTGACCTTGTCCTCCAGTTTCGGAAGCCCAGCAGCTGGTGGGCGTCTTCACCTACGGAGTCCTCCCAGCGAGCTCTCGGTCGTCCATGCAACCTCGCTCCGTCAATTCGTTGTACGTTCATCACTTTCTTTGGCATGCGATTATCGTCTATGCGTTGTACATGCCCCGCCCATTGCAAACGTTGAAGCTTCACGATTTTCGTTACTTCCAGCTCATCAATTGACACAACTCATGGTTGTATCGGTTACGCCATTGATTTCATCAATGCGTAGCTTCTTTCAAAAGGAAAATGGATCATGACGTCCTCGACATTAAAAGTATTGAGTGTCTGTTAACCCCCAATTGCCGGTAAGTTCAATAACTTCCCCTGAAGGTCCCACGAGTCCCACAGAACCGTGTGACAGTGAATCTATTCTATCTCGTGAAAAGATATTATGGGCTGTTTCTAGCTTTGAACCTTTTAAATCAGCTGGATCTGATGGAACTATTCCCGCAGAGATGCCTAGAGATTACTTACCCATGGTCTATAGTATATATTCCTCGCATATAGAGAGACGTGCGGATTGCGTTTATCCCAAAGTCAGGCAGAAGCTCGCACGCACGATCTAAAGCTTAAGCTACTGGAGCGCCTTGTTTGATATTCATGTACGAACTATCATCGCGTGCCACATCTCCTTTCAACGGCTCAACATGCTTACTGGAAAAGAAATTCAGTCTGCACTCGTTAGTTACATCGAAAATCTATTTATCAAAAGGAATATACATTGAAGATGCTTTTAATAATATCAGACCTTAGGGAGTCTTCACGTCGAAGGGTCCATTTGCACATTTGTAACGACGCATTCATACCACAATGGGTTCGTCGTCTGTAAGTAGGTACAGGAATACCCCGATTTACGTCAGGGTTACGTTCCAGAAAAATGCGACTTAAGTCGAAACGACTTAAATCGAATCAAATTTAGGTATGAGTGAAAAAAATGTGGTAACGAGAAAGTGAAACGTAGAGTACAGACAAAATTAATTTTTTGACTCAGAAAACCGATCAGTGGAGGTGGAAAGTGATGATTTTCAACCAGAATTAGACAACAAAATACGGATATAACGTTGTATGCTCCTCCACAAAGCAAGAATTTAGATTCTTCGTTCTAACATGGAATAAAATCAGGACATTATTGATCCTTCCTTTGGTATTGAGCGTCGAATAAGGCAAATAATTTCCATCATCTTTGGGATATCGATTGGTAATTTAGCAAGTACAAGTCACCTGATTGATATATTTCCAGATCGATACATAAGATTTTCGCGTTTCCACTAAAATCAGTTACATGCACTCAGTGCCCGCTCTAGCACTTACGCCGCCCCGGGCAAGACGGCAAAATGCCGCCCCTAATATTTTGGATTTTTTTTTGCTTCTTGGGATACACTGATTTCAGTATACGGACAGGATGTTTATTTTACATATTTTAAATTTGGATCCCACCCAGAAATTAGTACTCCGTTCCAAAGATTCGATACAAAAATAAAGAGAAGACCATAAAAACAGCCAGATTCCAACTCAGCGACCCTTTCTTTATGGTCATCGTGTGCTGATTGATACAATTTTGAGTTATTCTGTAAGAAATAACGGAAGGGATTAAAACATAAAAATCCTTATGAATAAATTGAGAGATTGTGGTGATGGAATCGTTAAGAACTGCGCCAGAAAGATTTAACACAAGAAACATAATTACGCTAATGCTGTTTTTTTTCTTTTTGTCAGATTGTAACACATTTATTTTACTACGCGAAATTAGTTAATTTGTCATTAGTGGACAAATATTCTGCTACTGCAATACTGGAATAATCCTGAAGGTTGCCAATCTCAGCAGGACCTGAGTAAACCTTATAAGTGAATTCTTGGCACTTGTTAAGTTCAGGCTCTAGCTTCTAGCTTAAGGTTAATATACAAGAACACAGTGCCTTCCTTCGAGTGCTTTGATTGCTTTACAAAAGCTGAAATGCCAAATATGGAATTTTTATATAAATTCGAATAAACTATTTTTTATTTTATTTGAACCGCAAACGTTTGCTGCACATTTTGAAAGAGAACGATGCACTCTTAGCAATATTGTTGCGAACTGTTTTAGGGGTAGTTCACTAACAAAAACATGTTTTACGTTTACGTTGATGTCAGTTTTCTCCGTTGGACTGTATAGAGTTGCTGTCCTTTATCGGTAACAATTATTGCTTCAGCTTCAATTTCGTTACCATTAATTTATAAGTGTTTTATTTTTTGCCGATCATGAAATCCAGCTTTTTTGTAGGCTCCTTTCTATAAAGTTCTAGCCGAAATGCCGCCCCAAAAATTGTTTCCGGTTGACACCTTTACTCAAGAGTGTGAAAACTATAGCTGGTTGTAGTTTACAGATAAGATAATTGATAGATAAATTAATCCACATTTCATATATGTATGATAAAAAAAACTATATAATTTACGATTGATCTACCGGTTGAGTAGCGTTTCCAAAATGGAAAGTAGTCCTTTTTCTTGTAACAACTTCATGCGTACACTCTCCGAATAATGACTCTATCTACACGGTTTTAAATTTTTACAGCTTTCAGAGTAGGCAATTGGTTGCCAACTTTCAGAGTTGTAAATTTACAACACGCATTTAAAATTACATCAATATATTTAACCCATTTCCAACAAAGATTTTATTTTAAATTCATAGAGGGAAACAAGTCCCATACCCATGTGTAAAATTAAATTTTTTATTTAAAATTAACTTAACGTTAACTCAGCCGTTTATAGGAAATTTCGAGTCAACGTTACAATGCATATAATTTCGGAGTGTATATAATGTTGCAAGCACTATATATTTCCTATCCTCACATGTTCGAAAATTTTGGACCACGCCGAGATTCGATCTACGGACCTCTAGATTACTAGCATCGTAGAGTGGCAACTCAACCAAGTGCGCCACACAGCGTAGCAGAATACTATCGACAAGATTTACGAAATGTAAAAATGAAATGTTGAAAAATTACATTCATTTGATTTAATTTTACATTAAATGATGAAAAATCGCATTCACTTGATTTAATTTTACATTTTTTGTTTGTAAAATTACAGTAGCAATGTGATTTCACAATATTTTATTTAAAATTTAATAGTTTTCATTTATTTTAACCTTTTGCTAAAGAAATGTGTAAGATTAAATTTCAAATTTTTTTTTAGCTTTTTTTGTAGTAATTTTTACTACACTTTGTGTGGGAAATTCAATAAACTTTTTACTGTGTATCGAAAGGTCGGTTGTAATGTAATAATTTTTTTCCGAAAGGATGTGATTGTTTTACCAATATATTTTCTATAATGCCAAATCCCATTCCCATTTTCGATTTTCGATTTTCTAAAAAACAAAAAAAAAATCACGAAACGACGTAAGTGCGAAGCAAAATTGTCGTAAATCGAGTTGTAAGGTGGGAATTATTCAACGACTTAAGTGCGAAACGACTTAAATCGAAGCGACTTAAATCGGGGTATCCCTGTATGTGTGCAGGCGTAAACCACATGGAGGTATTTCATCTCCCCTACTCTGGAATATAGCAATATGCTTGTAGATCTCGAAACAGAGTCACTGCATATGTTGACGATGTCGTCATTGCTGTGACAGGTAAGTTCCCGGGCGTGTTTAGTGGACTACTGGAGAACGCCTTGTCTATTTTAACAAACTGGGCAATTCTTAGCTGAAACGGTGTTGGTGCTCTTTATTATAGAAGACGTACTACTCTTTCTATATTGACTCTCCCATGCTTCGGGATACCGGGCTGAAAAGGACAAATTCCTTGGACTGTTGCTCGATAGGAAACTTAGCTGGAAGAGAAAGTGAATAAAGCAACTATAGCACTCTATTCGTGCAGGAAAGCAAAAGGAAAGAGCTGGGGCTTGCAACCAAAAGCGCTGTATTGACTAATTGTGGAAATCTTGACTTATCGTTCCCTTCTATACACCAACTGCAGTGTATGTCTGTAGTATTTTGGCGTGGCAACTTACCAGCTGTATTGGAACTACGCGGAACTTTGTCTGTTGGAGAAGAGCCCTCTGCGGGAGAAATATCGAGTAATTCAATTTCGGAAATATCACATTGTAAATTCGAGATGGAACAAATATCTAAGGGCTCCAGTACACAATCATATTTGGTAATATGTATTTCTATAATATGCTTAAGCCTACTTGATTTCGCTTATTGCACGTCTAAAAATGTATACTGAATGAATCGAGTAGGCTTAGGCATATGACATACATATTATAACAGAAATATGACTGTGTAATGGAGGCCTTGACTACCATCACAACTCCCAAAGCAATGTGAGCATTCAACACCGGTCCATCAATAAAATCGGAACATGGGGCTATGGGAAGGCCATACAAACCCGGCCCTAATTTTTTCAGAATTTAATAACATATTTTTTTTAACATGACTGTAAATCAAAGTTACGATAACGACATCGAGACTATGTATATCCTTTAGAAATCCCATCTTTTGAAAATGTTCTTTAAACAAATTTTAGAAACTTTAGACAAAACGCCATCGGTCAGTAACCACAATTTATGAATTAATTTCCGCCAAATTTTGGAAAGCCGATCAGAACATTATAGCATCAATCATCTGGAAGCATCCAGGTCCAGTCTAAAATATTCTTGGGAGCCAAAATTGCTACGCTGACATGCATGCATGCAAGTTCGGACTGAAAGGTGGCTAAAAATAAACTAAAGTTTGTTTCAGATGTGGCGTGAAACGAACCCTGGCAACAGTAAAGCAGTGATTTCGTCACCAAATACAGGATTTTGGGTCCTTTATGCTGCTACCGTGCCATATAACCTAAGAGCCAACAATTTTTTCAAAACCATATTTCGGGACAAAACAAATTCACGAAAGGGGCTTAATATTTTCCTGCTTTAAGGCCTGGATAGACCTCGGGTGGAATGAGAATGAAATTATTGTCCAATGCGATTTTCTCAATGAAAATGCATACTTACTGTCGTGGAATATGTGACAAATGCTGGGGAATAAGCTACAGTCGAAAAACTGTTCCATAATTTTTCTCGGCCATTTTATGTATTATTTTTCGATTCCCCGGTAATTTCATCGTGGAAAATATCTAATGACCGGGGAATCGAAAAACAATACATAAAATGGCCGAGCAAAATTTTGGCACCATTTTCGGACTGTAACTTGTGGAATTCCCCAGCATTTGTGACATGTTCCACGACAGTAAGTATGCATTTTCATTGAGAAAATGGCAGCGGACAAAAATTTCATTCTCATTCCGCCGGAGGTCTATCCAGACCTTAAATAGGACGCCTTAAAAAAATGTTAATAGAACATTGAGAAAAATTTATATAATACATGCACTCCGCGTCAAAAGTATCGGGTTACCCGCAATTTTCGAACTCAATTAAATTAATGGAAACACATTGGGATTTCTCAATTTATTAAGCGTTTATTAAAGATTTTGCAAATAAGAGTCGTTTTCCGGTCTTGTAATCATCAAGTGAAAGGCTCAAATTGCTGAAAACAAAGTAAAAATTTAAAATAAAGTGTTTGGTCAGTATTCAGTGTTCCCTCCCCTTGCTCGAACTCGAATAACTGCTAGCATCCTTATATTCATAGACCTCACGACGCTGATGATGAAGTCTTGGAGAACGGCATTCCACTCCTCTTCACTTGCGATTCGAAACTCTGGGAGCGTTGTTGGAGCAGGAACGCGGGCTCGAATCTGACGTTTCAGCTTATCCATTCAACAGCGCCCGCTCTAGCACTTACGCCGCCCCGGGCAAGAGGAGAAATTGCCGCCCCTGTACATGGTAGATTGATACTATATACACAGGGAAAAATCCGGTATGAATTCAACTCCGAATTGGGTCGAATAGGGTCCCTCCGTTTGGATAAAATATTGTTTTATGCAAATGGATGAACACAAAAGAGTACTTCCAATTACACCAAAAGGAGTATTTTTGGGATAAAAATAAAACACAATTTTCACAGAACATTTAACTCATAAATGAGTTTTGTATAACTAGCATTTACCTCTCTATAGTTGTTGGCGACATTTCATTTACCTCTTTACGCTCTAATAATAATAATGCATAATAAATTACCTGCCTACAGTGGAATTCGATACCGCGACCCTATGATTTGAAGACTAACGCTCTACCTACTACACCACACAGACTATACGGGACGACGTTCGTAATTTGCACCATTATATTTCCTGTCACATCGTGCGGAGTTAACTCCATTTTATGTAATTTTTAACACCATATAAACAAAAACGGATATAATTTCGGATAAAACTTATTATTTAACCAAATGAATTTTATTTTGAGTGTTTTATCCTAATGGATAAAAGAAAAATTTTCTACTTGTGGACAGAGTTAAGTAAGTGTAGTTAACCCCATATGTTTAACAAAAATAACCCCATTTGGATAAATTTTGATTCACACCGCCTGATTTTTTAGTGTGAGATAGTATGTACGCCGTTGAAGTAGAAGAGTATTTCTCCACAACTTCCTTGGCCACTGCGCAGCCGATACGCTTTATAAGCCGAATTTCTTCAGTGGTTTCAACGTCCATGGGTTATTTTCATAATTGCGTCGTCTTGAGAATCATGGTTGTAGCGCGGAAGAGGGATTGTAGGGCATGTATTCCAGCTTGAACACATTTTCTGTGACTTGACGGACGGACTTGCTATAAAGAAAAATTTCTATAAAGAAGGAGCTATAGTTAAATCGACGGAACCTAGCCAAATGCTAATATTAGCATACCCGGAAATGAATTGGCGACTGCTTTTGGGCTCAGATAATGTGTATCCTCAAATAGTGTTGAAAATGGTACCTTGTCATGAAGTTTCTCGCAGGAGACCTTGTCTTTTACGCTTTTGTACTTAGTGTTTATGTGACTCATTTATTTCTCATTTCCTATCAATTTCTCCTTCTTTAGTGGATGAGCTCTCCTCCGATTCACTAGGCTAAACTATTTTTTCGGCCCTAGTTCCGGAAATAAAATTGTAACGTATCGCTTAAAAACTCAATATTTAACCTTCCAGCGGGCGCAATACTCATCTTATCACGATCGGGCGCAATGCATCTGACAGATTAAGTGCAGAAAAAAGGATGAAATTAAGTTTCTGTATATTTTAGACTCTTATTTATTGTTGCATTGTTTTTTTGAAACAGTTCTACGAAATTTTAGAAACAAATACTGGCTCACAAAGTTTGATACTCTTCACATTTTCAATTTTCTAAGAATATTCCGCTTTCATTCGCTTCAATATTTTAAAAACCTCCAACAACTCGACCGCTTGAGCTAATTTTACTAAAAACACACTACTGAACGATTTGGTGAGTCTAAAAGTCAACACAACGTTATTACGCAATGCGAAAAGTATTAAAAGTGGAAGTTTTCATAGAAAAGGTGAAAATAACACAATCGGGCGCAATACGTCTGAGAGATTATTTCATCCCCTCCCGCCCCTCAGACATATGGTAGAAAGAAACTGACTGCTTCGGGAAGTTGATCGATAAAGATTAGGCTACTGTGAGTTTCAGTTCACTCCCTTTTCATATCGCTGCTTGGCGCAACAAAAACTGGTCACTTAATCTATCAGATGCATTTCGCCCGCCCTAAGGTTAAATTTCGTTAATTTTGTCCTCCATTTAAAAATTTGGTGGCCCTCCCCTTTGGTAAGAACTAGGGATCATGCATAGAAGTGGTACTAAATGTTCAACTGGAGGACGAAATTATCACATAATTGCTCTCCAACGAGTTTCTTTTTTAAGGGAGAATTTGATTAGCCCATTACTGAGCAAACTGATCCACTTTGCTTTTCGGAAGTAGGGCTGTGCTAGCATCACATACGTATAATTTACGCAACTTCTGTTCAGTATTTTAGGATTCTTAGATTCTAAGTGCAGCAACGTTTCCCAAGGACTTTGTATCTTCAAAACACAATTTTCAAAGAAGAACTAATTATACAGTTGATAAACAAGTGCATCTTCAACGCTTTTGTAATTAAGAATTTGATGTGCTTCTCTACCTTAAAAAATCTCCTCCTGCCTTATTTTATTTTGCCCACTAAATCGAAGTTGATAATGACTTTTTCCTTCGGTTTTGTTTTTACTTTTTTATTCGAGTGTTAGCCAAAAAACCGCCCCTAAAATTTGGCGCCCCGGGCGACCGCCCGGCTTGCCCCCCCCCCCCCCTTAGAGCGGGCGCTGCATTCAAGTCCGGATTTCGAGCTGGCCAGTCCATCGTACGAATGCCGACGTCCTCAGGATAGTGGGTCACCACATGAGCAACAGGAGGCCGTGCATTATCCTGCATCAACTGGAAATTATGTCCAATATAATCTGCGTAAGGTACCAAATGGACTACAAGGATGTTCGATGAAAACTAGTGTTGTAAGAGTATGTCCGGTTAGCGAGATGCCGGCCCAGACCATTAATCCTCCTCCATAAGCAACAGATTTCGTGATACAACACTGAGAATAACGTTCTCCAGGGCGACGATATACTCTCTGACGTCGGTCACTTTGATATAGACTCACTCTGATCTCATCAGTAAAGAGTACATTACCCCACTCTTCTAACGTCCAATCCCTATGCTCTCGAGCGAATTCAAGTCGTGCTCGACGGTGGGCTGCCGGTAATTTAGGACCTGTTGCAGCTCTCTTTGGTGTCAGGTTCCGTTCAGCAAGTCTCCTTCTGACGGTGGAAGAACTTATGACCACTTGGCGTTCGTCACGCAGGTTTTGTTGGACTTGAACTGCGTTGAGGCGGCGATTTCGCAGAACATTGAGTTGGATATAACGATCATCTGCTGCTGATGTAGCTCTAGTTCTGCCCGTAACTGGACGCCAATCCAATGCTCCAGTCTCTAAGTATCGTTTGTAAACTCTTTGCATCGATGAACTCTAATCAAAACAGAGCAAATCGTTGCATTGTGTTGGTTGCTTGATTGCAATGTGAGTTTACGGTACTTTAGATCAAATGGCCAGTCATTTAAATTGCCATTAAACGCACTTTCTGTTGTAGTTCTAAGTATCATACTTTTTTAGAAAAAAAAAACTGGGTTAGAGTTCGAAATCAGCAAGTTGCCCGGATTATTTGACGGAGTGTAATATTGCTTACTTTTGGTGTCTATGGTGCTAGTAATTTTGAAATTAAAATAATTAAAAAACCCCCAATAAATAAATTAGATATTTTTACATAATGGTAAAAACCTAATGGTAAATTTATTCCTTCTTAACTTATTTCTTTAAATATTGGCTACTACTCCAAGTTCCCCTCGATAATTCAAGCACATTGAACTCCAATAGTCGCGGTTACGTGACCTTGTCCTCCCAGCAGCTGGTGGGCGTCCTCAATCACCAAGTGCCTCCAGCTAGCTCTCGGTCGTCCTGGCAATCTCACTCCATCAACTCGTTGTGCATTCATCACTTTCTTTGGCATGCGATTATCGTTTCAAGCACATTACTCAGTTCACATTTCGTTCAACTTTCAAAATCCATGCCGTCGTTCTCCCCTTTACAGTTAAATTACTCTTTTGGTGATATGATACATAATATACAAAATGAAATGGATCTCAACTGCCTAAAAATACACATAGCATTTTAACCGATATGTCCTGAGGTAGCATCCTGTAAGCCCATAGCCGACAAGCGACTTTCACCTTAATGTTGTATACCCGTCACTATGTGAAACTGACAAGTATACAAGTTTCTTTTTAGTTTACGCTGTATATGTATATGTCGGAACGAATGAAATCGGACCATGGGGTCATGGGGCTGCTCCAAAAAATTAGGTTCTTCTAAGAATTTTTTTTTCTTTATGTACCAATCTAAAACCAAACTTCAACCAAATGTGTTTCTAGTAAAGCCTCAAAACATATCTAGGAACGGATTGAATCAGAACATTACGCCATACAAACCAATCCCTGAAAATGAAGTGTTTCTAAGAAAAACTTTTTCTATTTTAATCCGAACCTTACCAAACTGTACCCAAATGTGTTCCTAGTAAAGCATCAAAAAATATCCAGAAACGGATGAAATCGGAACACTACTTCATAGAGCTGTCATACAAACCAACCCCCGGAAATTAGGTTCTTTAAGAATTTTTTGTTTCTTTATGGACCAATCTTAACGAAACTTGACACAAATGTGTTCATAGTAAAGAACATATCTAGGAATAGATGGAATCGGAACATTACTTCTTAGGGCTGTCATACAAACCAACCACTAAATATTAGGTTCTTGTAAGACAAACTTTTTTTATTTTTGAATCTGAACCAAAATTCATCAAAGTGTGTTCCTGGATTAGCCTTAGCGCATGCAGGAACAGATGGAATCGGAACACGTCATAGGGCTCGGGTAGAAATTGTTAACCCAAAAGAAGCTTAAGTTTCATTCAAATGTGACAGGTATTCAAATTTCAGCCGTGCGCCCGAAATTAGCCTCGGTCTCGTTTTTTTGTATCTTCAAGCTTACTGAATTTTGCATCTATAGAAATAGCACAATAAACGACAACGACAATGTAAGAGCTTTATTTTTAGCCATAACTAAAATTCCAATTTATAAAAGGAAAATCATGCTTCAATTGTTTTTTGCTAAAACACTTTATAGATATGTGCACTTTGTCATATCCGCTCGCTCTATTCAAATTGTAGTTGAACAAAGTCCAGTGCAATATTACAGCGCGGGTTACTTTTTACATTTTGTTAACATTAGCCATTTCCCTGAAATTTGAATAATTTATGGCATAACAATCTATTTATGTAGATTTATTTACAATTGAACAATATAATTCTTTCTCACCCTTTCAAATGGATGTGGTGTTTGGCGACTGTTTTTGCCTCTTTTTTTTTGTTCGTTTCGCGAATAAAATGCAAATTGATAGTTGTGTTGTGTGTTGTGTTGCTTCCATTCAAAACATATATTTTATAGACAAGTGCAAAATTTATGAGTGGAGTATACTTGTGCAATACATTCACTTTTTTTTTGTCGTCGTACACTTTGGATAATCTGTGTTCCAAGTAGACTTTTGGAAGTTGACTATATCTGCAGATGATTATCAATACTCATTCATTACTAAATATTTTTCATGCAATTTAACTAGAGTAAATTCGAGACAAAAATTTAAAAGGTTTTCTCAGAAATGTTTAATGAAAATGACTTGCACTTGTATTTTTTAATGGTGTCGAGTTCCAGTCGTTGTGAGTCGGACTGTTGAACATGAGTTGAACCACTTGTATTGTCACGTTGACTGTAACATCATCATCATGGTGGCAAGATAGCTCGATGTCGGGCTTTAGCCGCCTGATTCGTGTTGGCCTCAAATTGTCGGCCCAGCAGCTGGTGGGCTTCCTCACCTACTGGGTACTCTCAACGAGCTACCGGTCGTCCACGCAATCTCGCTCGCTTGACTGTAACATGTTGAACTAAATTTTAGCTGTAAATTGCGTTTTTCACTGGCATGATATCAAGGATGAGCAACAAAAACGAATAAAGCTCCACAAAAAGTCGACCATTTTCCCAGCTAATTGAACAAATCTTGTTCAACTTTATGTTCAATTTCCAGTATAAGGTATAATAACATTCACATCCAAACAAAGTTTTTCTGTTTTGCTCTGATTACTACTAAATGGCCATCATCATTATTTCGAATGCAAATTTCGATTGACCTGCTTTCTTATTATTTTGTTCCTTTTAACTAAAATCCATTTTCTCAGTGCCTTCGTTATTATACTTGTGAGTGCTAGTCGTGTGCTGTAATCGATATTTAAAAGCATTTTCTACTACTAAACTATACAGCCATACTATCCTTGCCTTTGAGCATTTTGATCCATAAACTCTTTTCAATGATATATTCCAGATTTGTAATTTTCTTCATCATTATTTTCTTTCAGGATGAAATCCCCGATTCAGGTTCCGAAAGTTGTGGAAATGATGTTGACGGTAACGATGATGAGGACGATGGCGACGATGAAGATGAAGACGAAGATGACGAAGGACAAGAAACGAACGAAGAGAATTTCTTGTTACACAATACAGCGACTGAGCATAGTAGAAAAATTACGGAACTATTCGAAGCTGCAGGTAAGATTTCTAATGATTAGAACTGTCATTACATGGAATAGTTTGTGTGTAGATATTGTGATAAGATATTTCGAGGAAGAGATTGGACTATTGATGTCTCACTTGAAGAATCAATCAAAATGGAACTTTGAGCTCAATGAGGTAAGCGACAAGACCGAGAAATTCAACCAAATGTCTGCTACCGGGTTCAAATTATTCTTGGTATTGTTTTCTAGCTAAAAATTCTTAAGAACACAAGCGTCCGTTCAGTAGGTTTATAATTAATCATCTCATTACTAAAATAATCAAAGCCGCCCCTTTCTATCTATCCCCACACACATAACCTAAATTTATATAAAAACTTTTCAATGACCCAAACGATTAATTACAACATTCTCGCATGATCAAAACTAATATACCATCACTTTGCAATGTCATCGGTGCATTAGAGAAAATGTTTTGGCACACTGCCACGATAAACATGTTCTCTTACGTATACGCATCACAATGTATGTATGTAATGTGCTGCTGCGAGTACATTTTTTCTAAGTGGATGCGCAACAAAAACTTAGTACGCACACTCATTTGCAGTGTTAAAAAATATTGTCTATGCGATGCGATTTAGAAATAAAAATAAAGTCGGCGCAAAATGTCCCGATTTGTCATAAAAATACTACGACGACACGTCACGTTTTTCATACCCAAAAAAATATACAACGAGAAATTCCAAGTGAAAAATGCTTCGCTCTGTGTACATGGTGGATTACAAGTATCGTTATGCACCACGCGAACAATTAATTGGTGATTTGAAAAGTTCTAGTGATGGTCCGAAAATGGACGCGAAAAAACCTTTTGAATTTCATCCAAATGGCGAGAGATTTTATCAGGACATGGAACGAACCGATTTGAATTTGACAATTTATCGATTGGACTACTGTCGGATGAAGACTCGGATGAGAACGTATCCGGATGGAGAAGAGTGAAATACATAGTTGCGTAAATTTAAGAAATTTGTACTAGATACCTAATGAAAACTATTTATTTCCTCCTTTAATGGAGAGGAGTGGCCAGAGGAAAATGTTAGAAACAATAATGCAAAATGATCTGTGTTTGTTGAGAAGAAAAATGCAATTTCTGACCAAATTATAAAAATGTATTTTCTCGAATGAAGGATTTTATGATTATTTTGCAATTTTGATTTATCCTTACATTTTAGCGCAATGAAAATGGACAGACATTCTTCCGATTGTGCATGGTAATGTCACAAATTACAGTGTACCATTATGGTTCCTTCAGAACAGTATGGAAAGACAAAAATCAAGCAATGATGATGGCAAATGTATTTCCCGACTAAAATGTCCGATGGGACCCCAATGGATGAGTACGATTTACTGAAAATACTCGTAACACCCCTTGGGATATACAGGGTTATTGGTTAAGTCGACCTATTCCCTGCAACACGTTATAATAGGGTAAAAATGCAACAAAATGAGGCCATAAATGTTAGGCCGATTTTCAACGGTCACTGAGATATTTGAATTTTTTCAACGGTCACTGAGATATTTGAATTTTAGGTTTTAAATAACCTCGAATTTTACCATTTAAAGTAAGAATTAAAAAAAAACTACTAAGGTAATGGGTTAAAACTTATTTTTGGATTTTAGTCAACACTATAGCAGACATTTCCTAATCATTTAAAATTTCAAAAACCCATCACAATTTCGGAATTTTTAATTTTTAATAAAAAAAAAATATCTGCGACAATTAAGTGGATACTTTTTGTTTTACGGAAATGCTTGAAGTGGCCGCTACCGGGGTGGTAGTGCTAACTTGACGGGGGTAGTTTTTAAGGAAAGGAGGGGCGCGACAATTTTTTTCAGGGTGGAAATCTCTTAAACAGACCCTGTGATATCTTACTGGACACCTTTAGCATTGGGGAGATTCTTGGGACTCGAATTTGGTTAACTGAGGCTCAAATGCACTTAAGGGTAGTTTTTAAGGGGAAGGAGGGGCGCGACAAATTTTTTTCTTTTTCCATTGAATTACGACAAAATCGCGACATTTAATGCACTATAGCGTTTGTCGAAATTTTAAAGTGGTAGTGCTAACTTGACAGACGTGTTTTTATTGTGTTATGGATTTGTCGTTTTTTATCAAACGAAATTATGGTCCCCGAACAAGTTGCAGCTAACTGTTTCAATTATTTCAAATATTTATATTGACATTGACACCTTTTTGGAAAGCTGACAATACGAGTATGTTTTTTCAGTGGTCTGCAGAGTCCGTGTCATATAATTTTTTTTAGTAATACTATATTAAAAATCAACTTTAAACAAATTTAAGATCATTTTTTTTTATTAAAAATTAAAAATTTCGAATTGTGATGGGTTTTTGAAATTTTAAATGATTAAAAAATGTCTGCTATAGTGTTGACTAAAATCCAAAAATAAGTTTTAACCCATTACCTTAGTAGTTTTTTTTAATTCTTACTTTAAATGGTAAAATTCGAGGTTATTTAAAAAAAACCTAAAAATTCAAATATCTCAGTGACCGTTGAAAATCGGCCTAACATTTATGGCCTCATTTTGTTGCATTTTTACCCTATTATAACGTGTTGCAGGGAATAGGTCGACTTAACCAATAACCCTGTATATTTGAGCATCTCGTACATTTGAGCCCCGACATTGATTTTATTTAACTGAAAGGAATAAATTTCCTTCTTGAAATTAAAAATTAGCCAATCAAAATCACTGAGCACTATTGAGAATAGGAATTTATTAAAACGATACCAAGTTAATGTATAGCATTTACCTATGGAAAGCACAATATTGAATTTCAAGTTTTTTTTGTAGGAGAGTTAGGGGTTGGCCCAGATTTGGTACATCTTTAATATTACATAACGACCTCCAAACGCTACGATATGGCGAACTCCTAGTGCATGAGCGTAGTCAAGGGGGAGGCAGGGAGAGCACTTGTCCCTCCCCCGGCCGATATTTATTTTTTTTTACTTACTGCTTTACCCTACAAACAAATTAGTGCACTCCGTTGTTTGAAACCGTAAAAATGCGGGTATGACTATTGGAAAATAACAATTTTTGCACTTAAAATAAGTAACTGCGTGTAGGAGGATTTCTTTAACCTTCGCTTTAATGAAGTTTTTCTTTCTACGCAGATTCATGGAATCCCGCGTAGATAGAAACATTTCACACAATTTGTATAGCACATTCGTTCAGATAACTTTTTTTTCGTGTTGCTTACGTCAGCCAGATAAAGTTCAGTTTTATAGGTTAAGTTCCAGCAACTATACAATATTTTTCTCTAAAATTTCGTATCCCATGGAGCCCATGAAACAAGATCCAATTTCTGTAAACAAAAATCACAATTTGGGAAATTAAAAAAATTTTTGAAGTAATTTTTGGAAGATCATTCTCATTTACGCCAAAAAACAGACACTTGTTCTCTGTCATAATTGTCCATAACACCTTGTTGGAATGGCATAACGTACGGTGTTCCATGTGTTCAGTGGAACACGAGTCCCCAAGCCACAGGGGAACCCAAAGCCAAAAATATAAGGAATATTCTTGTTTTATAGATCCTTGGGTAACCAGCTGCAGAATCTAACATAGAGGCAAAACATTCCGAAACTACTAATTTTTATTAAACGGAAGATTTTCGTTGCTCTTGCTCATTTGTGGACTCCTGTGAATGCGGGTGTTGTTAATATTTCCTGCTTTTAAAAAAGCGTACGTCGGGCCCTCATTCCAATTTCGAGAACAAAGAATTCGAAAAACGTTACACCACTGCTGCTTTATTGTTACGAAACGGGTGGGGTGTTTGAATTGCTTTGCAGTAATTTTCCCGGGATTCGGCACCGTTCTCCCGCTTCATCCCCCGAATTGGCTCTTTCGAGTACTGGTTTGATCAGTTGCGGTCATGACAAAGTGAAATTCTCATATATCTACCCGGGTAGATAATAATGAATTCCGGTTTGAAAATCGACAAAGCTCAAATTAAAATTTGAAGGCATCCTAAAATATTAACTTTTTTTCTTATTATCCCAATGAACTGATATTAATAAAGTCGGAGGCATTTTCATTTGAAAACTCGCTGTGTCACGAAGCGAAATTTTCCGCATCCGCGGATATCAAAAATTGAAAAATAATTCAACCTTTTACAATTTGTTATCAAAATGTACGTGGTTTTAGGACTAAACTTCAAGCTCTCAATTCATATGCTCTTACGGCTTCTCATGATATAATCTGCTTAGCTGAAACCTGGCTAAACAGCAATATCAGTAGCGGAGGGGTCCTTGGCAGTTATCAAATCTTTCGCTGTGATCGTAACCTTAATCTGATGCTAATAAAAATATGATTAATTGCGGTTAAATACTTCAATATCCCAAATGTTTTTTGGCCTAAGTTTCCTGGGCAGCTACTTTCCTCTTCGTCGCCTCACATGCTTTTGAGTCTCTCGAACTTTAAGGAGTAATGTAACTTATCAAAGTTATATATTAGTGCGAACACCCATGGGACGTGCCCTCGTGTTAAGTAACATACCCTCGTCTCGCCCATCTTCATCAAGAGCTAGTAACGTTTATCCATATCTCCGAGCTTCGTCTACATAAAAACTTACCCAGTCGCCTTAATTTTAGAAAGGCTGATTATGCAGCCATTAATCTCCGACTAAATGCCGTAGGTTGGAGCAGTGTTTTACACAATCTTAGCTGTGACATGGCAAATTTTATAATATATTATGAATCTACGACTATGTTTCACTAAAGATTTCGAAAACACGAAATGTCCTATTTGGTTCACGCTTTGATCTTAGAAATGTTGCGGAAAAAAAGTCGGGTCCGTGTACACTTTAAAAGGTCGCAACTTGCATTCGATTTACTAATTTTTCGCGCCATCCGAAAAAAAACATCAATAAACTTATTGAATCTGCCTACTTGCTTAGTATTGACAATGGAGTCAATACTAAAGAAAGCAAGCTTGTTTGGTATGTCCGGCACGCGCGTTCTTCGAATTCTCTCCATTCTCAATTATCCCTTGATGAACTATCGCTACTGCAGGCGTGGATATCTGTGAGCTTTTTGCTATTTTTTTTCAGGCACCTTCCTTATTAGTATTAATCCTTTACAATTTTCATTTGACCAAAGCATAACAGTTCAGGTTTTGTCCATTTTGCCATCCTATAAAGCCGACTGAACTCACGACGAAGTATAGTTCAGCAGTCTTACTGGCAACCTTTTATGGCAATTAGCGGTCAAGGGCTGCCTACCATACCTCCCTGGAAAAAGCCTTAAAGCCATTATTCGGTAGCATATTTGAGCGGCTGACAGCTAGGACTAGAAAATTTTTCAGCGAAGCGAATTTTATCGAACTTTTCGAAAATGTTGACACCGTTTGCACTTGGTCCCTCTGCAATTTTCAACACCCCGCAGGGTGGGTGGTCTAGGTTATTGTGACATCAGTCAAAAAAGCGGTGTAGTGGGACAGAGATCTTTGGTGATTTGCGACACCACGTACCTAGCAGCGCAGGGAGGCTCCTGGTAGGGCTGATACGCCGTGGATCTGTACAAAGACCATTCGGGCGATAACGTTCCCGAGCTCCCTACTTATGTACGGGTAGCTCTTGGCATGACCGACCTCCTTCCATAACTTACGGGAGGGAAGTCATATTGAGCACGATAAACGGTGTTCCCTGATGGGGGGGGTTCACCATACGGTTAATCGTGTGAGCTTCGGAGCTGGCGGCTTCGCATAACCCGATCCTCGAAGGGACTAGTTAGGGAGAAAGGCCTTGTTGGAAGATGCCTACGCGCCTATATCTAACTAGTTTGTGGATTGATGACCACACGGCCCGAATCGCATTGCTGACTAGTATACTGAAGGGGCCGCCTGGATGTGAAAAGCAGCGCTACGAGTCTACACACGAGTAGTCACAGGTCCAACGAGCCTGGGATGTGCACATCTGAATTTTTAGGTGAGGCTTAACCAATAGCGGGCCGAAGGAGGATCACTCCTGTTATAGAGAAGTCTTTAGCGAATAGTGTACCTCGGGGTTGAGTGTGCCCAGGGGACCATGGTCCTTGCTCATCAAGGTGTTGGCCTCAAAGTGGCTGTAGGTTGTTACCCGAGTCATCGAGCTGGTGATGCAACCCCGGGGTTGGGTTTCTGAAGGTGAGTGCATTCGTTGGATGAAGAAATCCCCATCTGACAATAAGACCATGTCAGTAAAAAGCCGAAGGTTCAAACCGCCGGAAGGACCGGGAGATAAAGGCCGAAAGGCTAGGTGCTCCCCTGACGGTAAACCTCGTAGATGGTAATCTCGCAATTCAGCAAAATTTGGGCCGCAACATGCTCCATATCGACCTCGATCCTGCCTCTACGAAAAATATTTGGAAAATTTACTATGTTTGCCCTTGGCAGAAATCGACACCGTTAACACTTTGCATTTTTGTTTGCCATTATTACTCTCTAGATTTTTGCATTAAAGAATACGCGATGTTTGATATGATAGTACATAATATTGTGACAAGGGAAAACCCTTAGGATACACATTTCTGTGTGTTTATGCCTAAAATTTGGAAGTTCCTAGTTTCAGTGAACAGATTCAAAATCATCCCAAACGCATTTTTCTACCGCCTCCTGGTTCTGGCTACTACCTGAATGTGTTTTCCATTTTTCGGAAAATAATTCTGAATCACTCCAAAGAGGGTGATGAACGAACAACGAATTGTACGTACGTAGCGAGATTATAAGAACGACCGAGAGCTCGCTGGGAGAACTCAGTAGGTGAAGATGCCAACCAGCGGCTGGCCAATTCTGCTTCGGAAGCTGGAGGACAAGGTCATGTAACCGCGACAATTGGACGTCAACGATTCAGGCGGCCAAAGCCCAACGTCGGGCTATTGTGCCACATTGATGATAAAAGAAAAGTCCAATTTATATAAGCAATGAATGAGAATGAGTAGTTTTTACGATAGCTGTGTAATATTGAAAAAATACCGGCGTACAGAGGGCTGCGCCCGCAATACGAGGGTTTTTTAGAATTTTGATGCATAGTGGATATTTTTTGTGCATATATTTTATAAGCAATAGATAAGAATTGTGCACAACATTAATGAAATGCTTCCTGTAAATATATTTTTGGATTGGTCTAATTAAAGGTGGAACGCTATTATTACTTACTTACTTACTATTTACCCAGTTTGTATAAAAGTACTCCAAGGCAAATCTAAAGGCATTTTTCGATTTCAGATTTCTGATGGCCTTTGAGCAAAAAGAAATTTAGGCAAACGTAAGGATGGCTTGGCTTTGAACTGAATTATGAGCTATAAATCTACTTTTACTGTTTTTTTTTAATCAAGGAAAAGTAACTTATATGAAATGATTCCATTGTGTCCCCTGACATTAGAGCCCACGCAAGCTTTCCTATGAGTATTGAACAAGTATACTTTTGCAGCTTTTCCGGGACACCCTGTTAACTTGGTCCTACAAGCTTCAAAAATTTTTGTGGCAAACACTATTACCATTCTATGCATTTCCACCAAATTTCATGTACATTGTTTCATCAAGTTAAAAGATATGCATTGAAGAAATGCATTGAAGAAATGCTTAAGAGGCTTCCCTTGTATTGTGAAAGGCCCTTACTAAATACTTACTTGGATATATTTCCAGTTTGGATACAGTTATTCGAATGAAAATTCGTAGACATGTGCAATTTTCTAAAAACCCTTAGCAGAATTTTCATATTTGGAAACCTAACAGGGGCTACACACGAACAAATTGAAATTTTACAAATTTACTGTTATTTACTTTTCCTTAGCAAAAGTCAACAGTCTTAATATTTAACGTATATAAGGCCATACTGACCAATATTTGTGCAAAGTTTCATATCGATCACTATACCGGTTTAGAAAAACGGAGCTCGAAAAGGAAGTTTAACTTTAAACGCCAATAACTTTTTTACCGTTACTCGAAACTGGAAAATTTTAACTGATATGAGATGTACTCGTCTAGATCTTTGATTTAAATACCCACACGTTAATCTCCGATAAAAACTAAAAAAATCGGGACAAACGTTCGGGACACCCTGTTATCTTCTTTCTACTAACTTCTAAGGTATTTGTGCCAAAGACTGTAACCATTCTACACATTCCTACCGAATTTCATGACAATCGGTTGAACCGTTCGCGAGTTATTTAGTGAACAGACGGACGGGCGGACGGACGGACGGACGGACGGACAAAATCTATTTCATAAAGGTTTTTTGAAAAAATTCTAAAAAACCCTAAAAACGCCATTGTTCGCTGGCTACATGTTTATTATTTTTTTGATACTTAGGAGATCGTGGTATCCGAAAGGTTGGGAATCAATGCTTTAGTTTAGACCAGTGGTACTGAACTCATAAATGTCTGCAGACCACTTGAAAATGTACCACCACAGACAACCATTTTACAAATTCGACTTGTCAAATCCAGGTTGATTTAATTTAAATGCCACAATCGTAAAATCATTCATCAGAATGAATTTTTGTGTGTAGTGGTTACATTGTCATGTCTTTCGGTCTTTCGTGGTTGAATATGCCGCCACGATAATATGGATTCTATTACCTAATGTACGAAAAATTCTTCAAGATGCATTTCGCGTCTCCGCACACGGGGATACTTTATTCTCGGCGATCCAAAGAGCACGGGACACAGCGACGAAACGACTTGCTCGTGTAAATCAAATGGCCATTTTCTAATCCAACTGATCAAAATTGGGAAACCCTGATGGAAGGGTCGATGCTCACTGACTCGGGCAATTCAGTCCCTGAGGCATACGTCAGGATGATACGAGACATGTATGTTGGAGCTACGACCCATGTGACAGACTATGATCTCACTCATATGTTTATGGGGATAAATAACACTGCTGAGCGTGCTGCTGATCTCAACACCTCAACTAACAAATCTGCGGCCTTAGTCCAATGTTGGACGGTCGCGCCTGTTTTTTTTTTAAGAAGCCACAGAAAAAAATACGAGAACTCACATGGAGACCATTGGTGCAAACCAAAAATAATCTCACTATTGCAGGTTTAGTGGTTCGCGCCAATCTGAGCAACCAATTCTTTAGATCTCGCGCCTTAAGGGTGAACCCAATACATGTTAATGTTAGCATAATCCAAAGGAAATTTTCTCTAATGGTATCCATATTTCAATTTAGTCTATTTCATAAAAACACACTTATCATAATTATAGTAATGAATCAAAAATATTAATCTAATCTCATTTTCCTATATTTCTCTTTTCAGCAAATGATAAAACTGTTTTGAGGCATGCCACGCTCGCCATTGACGAAGCAACGCAAGCATTAACAAAAATGCGAGGCGCGAATAGTCCCAAAGAAAAAGCGTAAATACAACTGAATAACTTTAACCACATAACTGTAATTTTTACACTTATCCACAATTTTCCTTTTGCAGTATGTTCTCCCGCACGCTTATCGCCGCCTGTAATGACAATGATGTTACAAAAGTTAGGCAATTATTAGGGAAAAATAGTAATATTCCAATTAATGAATCAACCGAAGATGGAGAGTCACTTTTATCAATGGCTTGCTCAGCTGGCTATTATGAACTAGCCCAGGTAAGAATGACGAAAAACATTTCTTAAATTATATTGGGAGCACTGTTTTTTTAATTTGTTATGTTAGAGGAATTGAAGACTAGGGTCAACTCAGGGCTTGTATCTTCGATTTAACATAATTGCGTCTATTTGAATTCAATCCAAATTTATTCAATCAAATTTATACATTTTGAGAATCATACAGTTGGAAACTGATCAGAAGTCATTTTGATTGTACGTTTTGGAGAGCGTAGTCCTACGGGCAACCATTGGGTGGGGTTACGCAGCAAACAGTTGCGTATGTTCCGCAAACATGTTTGCCGTTCTTATCCCCTAACTCCCTTCTGCCGATCATTTTAAGGCAGACTATAACCATTTTATCAAACGGTCTAGATTTGCCAAAACGCCGCCCTGGCAAAAGCCTCGCAAGTTTCGATGCAGGAAGATTTTATCTTGTAGTATAGCGTGTCCTATTTATTTTTGATATGGAATTCAATACAAACGTCCTGATTCTGATCATTCGCAAATCTTTATTTTGAAGGAAACTTTCCAGCATCCACTTCCATGATCCTTTGAAAAATGAAATTCGTGTGTTGTCATGTTGTCTACCCTGATTTGTAACTTCTGTCAAAAGTGACAGTTCGCCCAGCTGTTATTGAATTTTTTTTTCTCATCAAAACGACGAAAACAGTCTTTGATTTTAGTTCAACAATCTTTATTGAATAAGTGTGGTGCTCAGCGATTGTGGACAGTTTCTCAACGAATTTCTTCATAAATAAGCGATAACCACGGTAAGCCTTAGACCAGTACAGTTTCTTCGTTTATTTAAGGTGAATAAAAGTTTCTTGTCTTCTATTTCTTCGAGGCGCCTCCACCTTCGCAGAATGTATTACTAGTTTGGCTGATTTCTCGGTGACTTGATTTTGTCCATTTATTCAAATGATTTCTGGGAACTCCTTTTATATGTCAGTTGCACCTGCAAATTAAGCTCTTCCCCATCGCCCTATTCATAATTTTTTTTTGCATACGATTAATTCTTTCTCAATATTTTTTTCAGGTTCTATTGGCCATGTCAGCAGCACAAGTTGAAGATAAAGGACAAAAAGAATGTACGCCATTAATGGAGGCTGCCTCGGCTGGGCACGTGGACATTATCCGTTTGTTGATAAGCCATAATGCAGACGTGAATGCCCAATGTGCCACCGGCAATACTCCATTGATGTTTGCTTGTGCCGGCGGACACGTCGAGGCCGTAAAAGAGCTGTTGAAACATGGCGCCAATGTCGAGGATCAAAACGAGAATGGACATACGCCGTTGATGGAAGCAGCATCGGCCGGACACGTTGAAGTCGCAAAGGTATGTTCAAATCGTAACTTTGTTAAACAATTTGCTTCTCACTACAAATGATTAGAATCCGAGACAGGAATGCTGGAGTCTGCAAATGTTGAGTGCGATTAATAGGACTCCATTTGACAAGATTCGTTTAATGACTAAGTTTGATCTTATCTGATGGCCTTTTTGCATATTACCGTAAATTTAACAAAATCAAGAACAAAATTACAAAACAAATTCAAAACTCTTTCAGGTGCTGCTGGAACATGGCGCAGGCATTAACACACATTCGAATGAATTCAAGGAGAGCGCATTGACACTTGCATGCTACAAAGGACACTTGAACATGGTCCGGTTCTTACTACAGGCCGGCGCCGATCAAGAGCATAAAACCGATGAAATGCATACCGCCCTAATGGAAGCATCGATGGACGGACACGTCGAAGTGGCACGACTATTGCTCGATTCGGGCGCGCAAGTGAATATGCCTACGGATTCATTTGAGTCGCCGCTAACGCTTGCAGCATGTGGTGGTCACGTAGAACTTGCTACTCTGTTGATAGAGCGCGGTGCAAACATTGAAGAAGTGAACGACGAGGGCTATACCCCACTCATGGAGGCGGCACGCGAAGGACACGAAGAAATGGTGACATTGCTACTGTCAAAAGGAGCCAACATTAACGCCACCACGGAAGAGACCCAAGAGACGGCACTCACGTTGGCATGTTGTGGCGGTTCGATGAAAGTAGCCGAATACCTAATCAAGCAGGGAGCCGATCTAGAGCTGGGGGCATCCACTCCCCTCATGGAGGCGGCACAGGAAGGACATATGGAGTTGGTTCGTTTCTTGTTGGAGAACGGTGCAAATGTGCACGCGCAAACACAAACTGGTGATACGGCTTTGACGCATGCCTGCGAGAACGGGCACACCGATGCAGCCGAAGTGCTTTTGTTCTACGGCGCCGAGCTCGAACATGAGTCGGAAGGCGGACGTACGCCACTGATGAAAGCCTGCCGGGCCGGGCATGTGTGCACCGTCAAGTTTCTGATCAGCAAAGGAGCGGACGTGAACAAGCAAACGACGAATAACGATCAGACGGCTTTATCGTTGGCATGTGCCGGTGGACATCAGCAAGTTGTTGAACTTTTACTCAAGAGTGGAGCCGATCCGTGTCATAAGTTGAAGGATAGCAGCACAATGTTGATTGAAGCGGCAAAAGGCGGTCATATACGCGTGGTCGAGACGTTGTTCAAGTACGAACAGCTCGCGCTGAACAGCCAAGTGCAGGACATTAATACGTCGCCGGTGGCTCTCAACAATGACACGCGACAACTGCAAACATTCAATCTCCCGATGCAGAAGCAAATGCAATTGGCCGGACCGCCAGGCTTGCATGATGTTCCCGAAGCCGTGCGTCTCTCCAATAAACCGAAAATATTCCAGCATATACTTGATGATCAACTGATTGCCAATGCACCCGAAGGTTTTGTGATGGATCCGAACGCCCAGCAACAGGATCAACAGCAGCAGCAAAACGATCCGTTGTTCAACAAGATGCGACTGTTCCCAATGCATGCAGCCGCTGCAGCTGGAGGTCTGGAAGATGGATTGGCGCATGGTTTGTCACAACCGGGAATTGTCAATCAAATTCTCAGTCAAACCAAACAACAGCAAGCCCAACCACAGCTCACCAATAACAATAATGCGGCTAGTTACCAGACTACTGCAAACAATAACAACAATAGCACCAACAACAACAACCAGAATAATACGACGACGAATTTGAATAAGCAGAAGAGTTTGTTGCGAAAGAATCGTCAGGCACCCGTGCCGTTCGAATTGAATTTGACCAATTCGGAGGTGCAGCAGATACGTTCGCAGCCATTGGGCGAGGATGATAGCAATTCGGTATTTATAACGGCTGCAAAGCAACGGCAACAACGAAAAATGATTGAGGAATTTCAAAAGGTTGGTATCCCCCCAAAAACATGATTCACCCCAAGATTGAGATATTAATTTGAACTTTTTTACTTGAACATTTCAGCTGGACAGTTCATTTCAACGGGCCAACATTCAGTTGGTATGTGACGGTAATGGACCACCATCAACACTTTTGCCATCTGCCTATGTGGATCTGACAACCGCTCCCGGTCAAGGTAATTACAAATTTGTTTATACATTTTTAACTAGAGCACTGTTTTTATTTTTTTGCTTTTGTGTTATTAATATTAATTGTTAATTTTGTCACGTATGTACCATTATCCAAATGAAAACAGTTACAAATACTAAGCTGTTGTATCCACAATTGAAAAACAATTTTCGATAGGCCATGCAAAATAAGGATGATTTGTATTTTCCTGAATTCCAATAAATGCAATCTTTGGTACTCTGGCCTGTAAAGTTGTGTAAGTACTGTGAAATTTATTATCGGATCGAGAGCAGAATAATGCTTTCCAGGAAACGTTCTTCATGTTTATGAAAATCTGCAATTCATTTAGCATTTTCAATGGCTGTTATAAAATCAACGGTTCTCTCTGTGTTATAACTATTTTGCCCATTTATTCTACATACCAATTGAATCATCAAGACCGATTCAAAAACCGTCTCAGAAGTTTTCTCTGATAATCACAAATGAATTATTCTATCGTTTGTTGCTTTTACACGTATCTCCTCTTTCTTGTAATCGTACGCTATTACGCAATTTCAGTGGAAGAATATGCGTTAAAAAAACAGGCTGCCCATAGTCTAGACAAGAAACCCAGTCTTGTCAGAACAACCTGACCTCTTCCTGAAAATCCTTACTGCTAAAACTTCATATGTGATCTTGATTGGTCATCTGTGATATGGATTGGTCTGAATGCTTCCAAACAAAAAATGTTGACTACATTTGCGATTCTATTGTTAACATCATTTGGTTCGGAACGTTTTTTTTTATACCACACATTTGGAAAAACTTTAAATCTAAAAACACCTCATAGTTCTCAAAATTGCTGTCAAAAATAAAGAAGTTGCCTATAAGGCCTACAAGAATAATCTTTCTGAGGAGCTCCATCAGTCTCTTATCGATCCTTACAAAAATATCTGTAAGTCTACTGTTCAAGAGGCAAATATAACAGACGAACACTTGTCTGTTATTATTGTCAAACAAAAGGTAACAAAGGTTTTTGGCCAAAGCCGTGAAGAATAACTTCTCGTCTTCCTCTGTTCCGCCTCTTATACATAAACAGTTCAATGAGCCGGTTGACAAAGCCAACATCTTTGCTGAACTATTTGCTATCATTTCAAATTTGCCTCGTACTATTCAAAGTCCGTCCCTATACCTGTATGCGCTTTCAAACAAAAGTCCTTACATTTTTGAACTGGAGAGGTTTTCAAAGTCCTTGCCAAACTTGACTCTTCGAAATCAGCCGGCCCTGATGGTATATCCCCCATAGCCTGTCGTACGTTGTGCTTCGTCTCTCGCCAAACTACTATCCTATTCACTAG
Organism: Microchrysa polita; assembly: GCA_949715475.1. NCBI lineage: Eukaryota > Metazoa > Arthropoda > Insecta > Diptera > Stratiomyidae > Microchrysa > Microchrysa polita. Next base: position 8,265,017 of record OX454421.1, read on the forward strand.
GAGTTTTCCCATCATCATGAAAACTGGCTCATATCCAGCCTATTCTAGAAAAAGAGACGCTTGTCCTGCCAACTATAGGCCGATTGGGATTACCTCAATTCTGTCAAAAGCCTTTCAAATTCGAATTAAATTAGTTCAACCGTGTTTGGCATCCAGCTCTACTATCAACAATATGCCTCTCGAATGTGCTCCCGGAAACGTGTTGTTACTAGCCTCTTCGTTTGTCCGATGTAGCATTGGTCGCATTCACTGCACGAGGATCTTGTATATGCCGCTTTTCTCCCTCATCCTGAGTGGGTCCTTGGCGCTACCTAAGGCGGTCCGTAGCGTAGAGTTCCTGCTTGATCCAACTACCTGTAAATCGAAACGGTGAAGAAAATTTTTAATTTTTTGGAAGATAAGAATTACTGGTATGCTGATAAGTCGCACTGGTTCTTCAGGGACCTGATCCAATAGCGTTGAATGCTTCTTTCTTTTCCACTGTCATGGTCTTACGCCGGATCGTTTTCTGGATGACGGATTGCTGATATTCATTTTTTACCCCAGTTTCGAGGATGAAATCCTTTTCAGTTTGTTATCCAGCTTCGGTTCAAGGGTAGGTTACCAACCTATGTACCATGCTGCCAAAAGCGGCCTATTTTAGCGGTATATGTATGGTATATGGTATGGATATATGTCGAATTCCAGCCTGCCATTGTTGTTACAGATATGCAAATCCATACAACCATTCTTCTCCTTTTCGGCCGTAAATGTGATGTTGGGATGAATCGCATTTATCGCCGAGAGGATTTGGTCTACTTCGTCTATTTTTACAATGGCAAACACATCATGGACATATCTCCACCATACCCTTGGCATTAACTCCTTCGACTCAATAGACTCTTCTATCGCGGTCATGTTGTAATACGTAATGTATTAGTTTCCGTAAACATTTCCGTTAGGAGCGGGGATAGCGGATTGCCCATCGCTACTCCTACGGTTGTTCTGTAGTAGTCCCGGAATTTGAAATAGTTTTCATGCATGCACAGCAATGCGAGCTTGGCATACACTTTATCTTTTCTTTTCCATTTGGGAGTACTACCACAGCTGTTCAACCACGATCCGAAGGCACATACCGCCTGTCTTACGGGGGTGCTAGGGAACAATGCTTTCCCGTCGAACGACACCAGCATCTCGTCATGCCCATAGCGATCTAGTTTCTGCAATTTCTCAGTCGGCTCAAGTGATTTCTTGGCTGAGTATTTGCTATTAGAGCTTCCCACAGCTTGCCACTCTGCGATTATCCACTTGCGATGTTGAAAGTAGGGGAGTTGGAGTCAGCGATTATTTCACGATTCAATTCAGCAGTTTCAAAATGCTGGGAAATATTGCGCTCGCATCTTTCAGAGTCTGTTCAACCCTCTTAATCGACTCGGGAAGTGGATCTTTCCTCTGTTTGAATAAAATATCCATTCTCGAGTTTTTCAAACACGGCTCTGTCGTAAACCGCTTTAGCGAGACTGCGACGCACAGTGGGGCGAAAAACCCGAATTTTGGAAATTATAAAAACAGGTCAATCTTAATGTATTTGGCCATTCTAAATCGAATGGAATTGGTTTCACGCAGATAGGATCAGCCGTTTTGAAGTTATTTCGATTTTAAGGGGGGAGAGGGGATAATTTTTCAGTTTTTCCTAATTATTTGAAAAACTATAAAAGTTACAGCAAAATGGTTCGAGGACTTATTAAACTACTCAAAATTACCTTTGCAATGACATATAATACAATTGACTTATTTTGATAAATTATACCCTAGACCAAAAAATAAAATTGGATATTATCATTTTTTGACATTTACATTTTTTACTGTAGCTCTGCAAGAATTGCTAGTTGAGCCAGCATAATTTAGGGAAATATTCTTAATAAAATGAAGTTGATGTTTGCCAAAAATTGAGTTGCTCCGACCAGGGACACGCCTGATTCGCCTACTAAAACTTGTTCAAGTCAAAACGTCCATAGCTCCCCTCCAGGGGGAAGGGAGGTGGTAAATTTTGGCTGAGCGTCAAGACAGAGTCCCTTTATACTCTCCACCAAAAACTAGTTCAATAGGATGAAAACTACGGTTATCTCCGGTTCAAAGGACCCAACATATTTTACAGTAGATATTCAAAAATCGTGTCTAAACAGCCAACATGACATAACACAATGGGTTATAAAAGTAGCCTGGGGTCCGGTGGGGTTATGATTCTTACATATTAGTAATCTTGAGACTTTCTGGAATAATGTAGCATAAACAGACGCTTGGAGGCACGTGGAGGTAGTTGTTAAAACTCAATGTGAAAAATCCAGTTACGGTCAATTTGACCATCAATGATTAAAATTAAATAATTTTTTTTCCAAATTTTTTTTTTACTTTTTTTTTATGCAAACATATTAATTATAATCTAAATATTGAAAATAAAATCATAAAACAAAGTTTTATCCAAATTTATAGTCAGGGTTTTCATTGAAACTTGATTATGGAAAAATGTGCAAAAACTGCAAAATCAATTCTCTACACTTTGAGAGCCGCTGACTTTTATCTATGAAAGATACCGGTCCATTTTTTTTTGCAGAAAGAATCTTCATAATGTTTACTATAAGATAAACTATTCACAAAAGCTCTACAATAGTATCAATTTTTTGAATTTTTGCCTCTACGGCACCACTGTGCGACGTCGTTACCCTTTTCGGCTTTCAGGTAATAAACTGGTTTCTGCTTTAAGTTTTTTACTACGTTGTTATCGCAGTTGTTTAATAGATATAAGGAGATGTAAACTTGCCTTTAGTTGAGTAACCATTGTATTGAAATAGTTATAAATAAACCTCGTCTCGAAATAAATAAACTTTACCAACTTAACGTTGTCTAGGAGCTACCAAGCAAACTTATTACGACAATGGTAAAATTGAAAGCTTTTTTCTCTAGAACAATCAAATGCTCATTTATACATGAACAAAACTAATGGGGGAAAGCTTTAGAAAGCCTTCTGGAGCGCTCCAATAGAAAAGGAATTGACTGGAATAGTTGCATGTTAATTGTTTGAAGATTTTCGAAAAAAGCATGGTTTGTAAGAACTTTTTTGCTTCCGTTCGTGGCGACATTTCCTCTCCGTCCTAACTTTGCATAATTGGATGATTGCGGTGGATTCGTCTAAATGCAAATAACAAAAACGTGGCAGCTGCAATGGGATTTTCCCATAGTGTATGTATAAATATGTATGTATTTATGGTAATTAAAGTTGGTACTCAGAAACTCAATTATCAGGTTGGAAAAGTACTCTGGAACATTTTTACGTAATAATTTCCTTTAATCCTAGTTCCAATTTCGTATTTGCATCAGCAGCGCATATATTTACGATTTTCAAAAATTTTCGGTCAAAATGACATAAGATCTCATTCCTTGTCTTCAAAGCATTAAAAGTACACTCATTTGAATTTCGATAAAGCAAAAGTCCGAGTTCGTGGCACAGTAAAGAATGTCATACAGGGTGCGCCAACAATATTTTATTTTTCTTAGTTCTAAACATTAAATCGATTTGTTGCGTCTGTCATGAATGATTCTTGTCAGCATACCAGGCTTTATATTGGCATTTTCTTCCAGGATCTGCAAATTTCAACCGATTCACAAAACCATGAGGTTGAAAAAAGTAGTTTCAACGCAGGAACGACTTAAGAAAAAACGCAATTGTGTTTCTTCGTGAATTTAAGTTGAGAGAGTGCCTGCACAATCACCATTTTATATAAATATAAATAAGGAGAAGCATGAAGAATTTTCATCTGAGAATGAAGCTTGCGCGCAGAGCCACATGATCACAAAATGAAAGATCTCTGCCTTTAGTGTCTTAGTGATTGGATGGGCCCAGAGACTCCAGTTCTTCGTCTTGTCGTGCATGCAGTCTATCTGAACATAATGATACACTATTGATTTCTGTTGCAGGGACAACGGGGCTACATTAAAGTTGCTCTATGATGCCATCACAGGAAATCCCCTTTCCCAACTACTCCAGTGCATGGATAGCTGACTGAACTGTGTCGGTACAAAACTTTGACGTTTCGTCTCTTCTGCGAGATCACCCCGAAACAGATTCAACCAACTGAAAGGCGTGCATTGAAAAGAAAAGTCGCCATACTACGACCTTATTTCTCTCAAAACCAAAGCAATTATTTTTTTAGTGCAATTGATAAATTCTGTTCTGTCAATCTGAGAAATTCCTTACAGTTACATTACTTTAAAATCCAGTAGATTTGTGCATTTATTGGTTTTCTATTAATGTATAACTGTAAAAATACATGAAGATTGGAAATTCCATTGGGACATGGAATTCCCCGCTTCGACGCATAAAAAGACAATGTACGTTTTGTATTTGCCTCGGGACTCCCGAAATCCTCAGTACTTGCCTGTCGGTCATTATAACTTTCTTGATCTAATAAATAAAGATTTTTTTGCGGTTTACATAATATACATCACTTGGCTAAGGAAAATATTAGGCAAACATTTTCTGAAAATTTGTCGTTAATTGAGGGAATGCAATACCTTAGCCCAGACGTGTCAAACTCACGGCCCGCGGGCCGCATGCGGCCCACCTCGCAGTTCTGTGCGGCCCGCGGCCACGTCGAAACACAATATCAACAGAAAAGTTGTGAAATTGGTAAGCTGAACAAATTCAGCCGTTGAAATCAAGCCTACAAAAATTACTAAAACTCATCTGTGGCTTATACAAGATTATTTTAGGAATTTTTCTCCAAACACTACAAACAATTTGCTGCTGGTTATTGGGTTTTATAGAGACAACTCATCTTTTTTGTACAGGAAAATACTAAGCCTCTGCATGAAACTGTTCTGTCCCGAAATGCAGTTAATAAAAAATTGGTTGGCTTTACGAACATGAATTGATATTTATTTGAAAAAATTGCAAAGCTTTAAAAACCACGGAAATCTTGGAATTTGTGACTAAATCACCTGGATTTGAAATAAACATAATAATTGCAGCCCAAGTGCCTGATTTTTAGACCTATAAATCATCAAGCTGTATTGGTGCATGTTTTTAAAACCATTATCACAAACAACTTTTCGTTTCTGTTAGCCACCTTTCTGCTGAAATTAATTTAATCTGAATCTGACTACGCCTTCCAATGTTATTTTGGGTGACCTGGATGACCGGTGCTAAAAATTGTTTATCATCTGACCAAAATTTGGCGCAAATCGAGTAATTAAGAAAAAGTGGTTACTTGAAGATCAATCTGAAAATATGATTGATTGATCTTGTCGTAATTTTTTAATGTTCTTGAAGCATATTTTCGTTATAATGATCCAGACTTTCTGCCATATTTTAAAAGTATAATTCTGTAATCAACTTTCAATAAAAGTTTTTGAAATTTTCCTCCTGCGGCCCACACAAACTGAAGGAGAGTCTTATTTGGCCCGGGCCAGGTTCTGAGTTTGACACCCCTGCCTTAGCCAAAGAGGAGTCGAGTTCATTTTATTCTTGATATTTTCTTTATTATTTAAGATAATGTGAATAGCCTGAAAAAGAAACACTTTGAACATTAAAGACTCATCTACGTGACCATACTGTTAGGGGATTGCCTAAGCTTTACGCTCTTATCTTTCGACCCATCGGACTGTTTGGATCTTTCGCATTTTATTTATTATTTATTTTATTGTCATAATGGGGATTTCGTCGTTCGGTGCATGCACTGACCTTCGGGAACCCAACCCCGGGGCCGCAACTCCAGCTGATTGACTTGGGTAACAACCTCGAGTCCAACACCATTATGCCCCATGGCCAAACCCAACCCCTAGGTACACTATTTACTAAAAACTTCTCAATAACTGGTGTGATCCTCCTTCGGCCCCCTTAAAGGTTAAGCCTCACGTTGAATTCAGACGTGCATATCATAAGGTTCGTTTGACCTGTGATTACCCGTCATCTTAAAGCGATTGGGAGCGCTGCTATTCACATCCGGATGGGGGTCCTTCAGCATACTAGTCAGCATTGCGACTCGTGCCGTGTTGTCATCAATCCACAATCTAGGTAGGTATAGGCGCGTAAGCATTGTGCCAGGGCCATTCTCCCTAACTAGCCCCTTCGAGGCTCTGCTTATGCGAAGCCGCCAGCTCCGAAGGTTTACACGATCACTTATGAAGGATTCGTCCCCAGCCAGAAAATACTGCGTCGTGTTTGGCTTGTATGACTGCCCTTCCGAAAGAATAGGGAGAAAGTCTGCCATGTCGTAAGCCACCCTACATGATTCGAGTTAATCAGGATCGTCATTGTCCAAAAGTCTTTGTACAGATCCACCAACCATACTAGGGGCCCCTGTGCAGATTACCAACCATACTAGGGGCCCCTGTGCTGCTCGGGTCCGCAGTGTCGCAACTCACCGAAAATCCATTTACCATGCCACACGGATATCCTGTGTCTCATGTGACACAGGCTTCCCTTCCGGGGAAACGTGTCCATTTTAAACAATGTCCAATTTAAATAATTCTCGCTTCGAACCGAACCTTTCATTGTTACTATTTGTACTATTTGCTCTTTGGATTTTGATCGTTTGACGCCGGCTTGTGAATTAAACAAAAATCGAAAGATCCTGACCGCAAAAGGGTGTGGCTGACAATAATAAGCTCTATACGAATTATGCGGAAAATTAACTTTTAGTTGTAATAATCAAAAGATAAGGTGTTTCGCCCTCAAAAAAAAAACCGAACGTGAACATCCCGCCAAAGAAAAATAAATCGATACACATACAAGTTATCGGACGAAATTGCGTTTCGCAATTGACAGGGCTTCAGCCTTTCAAGCAACTTTGGGAAAAATTATTTAGCCAAAAAAAATCAGCACATGAACCTTTAGTGTACAGACTATAATCAATCTCGTCGATCGGTACAACAACGGGAAAGATATTTACAATAAACGACATTTTTTATGTGGCATACTTAAGCGGGTATTCCGATTTTCGACTGTAATCTACAGTCGTAGGAAAAATAAGCTTCTACTGTCTCTCCCTGTGTTGGATTTTTTTTTAAAGTTGGTACGCATGATCGTTAAATGATCGTATCGAAGAATCCCAACCCGCCGTTTAGACCAGTGACTCGAATAACGGTAAATTAATGTTAAAAAAACTGAATGAAATTATGCCTTCCCATTGCGCCTCCTCATCCTACCCGTGAACGACTTTGTTAGATATTCAAGATTGAAGTTCACTTATGGCTATAGTACGTGTCCTGCCGCATATTATAGAGAGGACGAAATGTGATTTTTGGATGATTGTACGGAAAATGTCCATTGAACGAAATTTAAACATTGAACGTTGGATATTGAACATTACCGTGTTCTAGTTGAGGCACCATTGTTACAGTGAGAGGCACTGCCTACTCTGGGAGAAATTGAAACATTCTGCATGTCTAGCAAAAAACATTCATTTTTTGTAGTTTGTCAATTTTCTCTGTTAAATTTTCTTGACCAGTTTTTTCCTGAATGTCAAGCAGAACGTCAAAAGTTACATGGTAGAAACTTTCACTATTGCATCCTCACTTTTTAAAGAACGGCTGCATTTTAACAATTGGAAGCTATGAATACTGATCATTGATTATTTGAACATTTCGATTTTTTTTTGAGACAAGACAGGAAAACAACAATGTTTGTTCGTATTCAAAAAAATCTTTACACTCGGTAGTCATAGTTTCGTATATTAGAGTCTTGAAATTTAGAAGTGGTACCAACACCAAATTTTGACTTTGTAGGCCTTGCAGTTTTCAATTGTCCTTTTACATAATTGTTATTTGTGTTGTGTTAAGTTATGTATTTCCACTAAACGTCCACTTTACTTTCCAAAACTCACTACCACATAACATATTTTGAATATACATATGTAGAAAAAAGTATTTTAATCCCACACCTCCTTTAAAAAAATACATTTAAACACATTAGCCTATTTTAACAACCAATTACAATTTGCTGTTTTATGATTTTGTTTTTGGAAACGATTTGTTTTGCTCAATTTTGCTTGTGTCAATTAAATTAAAATGAAACCTGTGTGTCTTACCAATTTCACTGTACTTCCAATATCTCCTTCTCTTGTACAGGCGCCGTTAATAAGGCCGGCCATGACATCAATAATTCCTTTTTACTTGCTGCATCTCTACCAACAATCCAAGCCACGGCATCCGGGACAACGGCCGTCGATGTTGGCGCGATGAATTCGCATCAGTTGTTGAGCATGTCGGTTCAGGGAAATGCTGGTACAGCCACGATTGGCAACCTAACCAACGCCTCTGCTTCTTCTTCCATCAATGTTGGAGCCGGGCCGTCGGGCACGGTAGCATCAACCACGCAAACGGCTACGCCAACACAAATAACAACACCCTCGGAAGTGTCTCAAAGTACAGCTATAAGTGATCGGCCTAAAGTGAAGCCAGTGTCCAAGAAGGATGGAAAAAATTCACGTAAGGCAGCGGCCGCGGCGGCAGCAACAACAGCCGTTTTGCAGCAAAATCAAATGGTGTCCATCTACAATAATCTAGTAATGCATTTTGAATTTTTCTTTTGTGGTGATTTATACTAAAAATGTAATCCCTCCTGCAGCCTTTGCTTTTGACAACGGAGGCCAGCTATCAATCGCATCATCAGCCCGTCAATGATCCCATACTTGCCAAATTGAGAGGTGGTGTGATGCCGAACGTTGAGCATATCCTTAAATCGGTACCGTGCGAGCCGCACGCCGACGACAATGCCGACTCGGATGATTCGCTCGATTCGATTGTCATCAAGAACGAACAATTGGTCGGAACTATAATTGAGATGATGGGACCGGCGGACAATATAACATCGTCCTCTAGCTCGGATTCGGCTGCATCGTCTACAACAGACCATCAAGATTTCAGCAAGTTGCCCATAAATTGTCAATGGAATCGTAAGGTCTTGCAGATGGTGACTCAGATGCCCAGCTATCCGACGTTGCATCGAGCCCAACGTTTGATCGATCAACAGCCGAAATCGCCATCGGAAACGCCACCGCTTGGCGACGATGATAATGAAAACGATACGAAAACGCCCGATTCGCCCACTAAAACCACTAGTAAGTGTCATTTAGTCAGTTTGGCGCGAAAATATTGAAATGAATGTCTGTCCGGGCGTCCATTGGATAGGATAGGCGCGCGCCGGTTGTGTTGCACGGTGCTTGTTCCGTTGTGGGCAAACGTGTGCAGTTCAATCGGCGCAACGAGAAGCGATAGCAATGGACGCTTGTATAATTGCGTAACGACCAGTTTTCGGATATTTTTTGATATTGAAGCAAAACATTTGTTTTTCTTTTTCTTTTGTTCTCTTTGCATCATTTTCTTAATTGATGATGACGCGTGCGTGATGAATGATGAACTTCCACTCAAAAGCCAATTTTATTCTTGAAGATAGTGATTATGTTGATCTACCGCACGTATTTCACGAAGCCGTTCATGAATTTCGTACTAGCGATTTAAATGCATCGGAAATCGTTCAAGTACTTCAACCTATCTCGAATTTGATTCCACATAAAGCTGGATCTCTCACTAACGTTCAACAACGTCAACTCACTATACAACAACAACAAGACAAATCACAACATGGCCAGAGTACTATTAGGGCTTACCCTTTAGCGAACGTACAGCCGGGTGTAATGCAATTTTGTAATATTTTTCCAGGCACTTACATAGCGCAAGAGGAGCATTTTCACATGTTCCCCGTTGAGGATTCGGACGGCGAAGCAATTGGCGATTGTGGTATCTACCCGGCGCTCGGCGAATCGTTGGAATCATTCCCCACCGAGGATGAGGTGAATCGTGATCAGATATGCGGCTATGAGCTCGGCTTGAGTGATTGCATGGAGGAGATTTTGAACGTGTTTCAAACCGATCCAACACTTCAGGTGAATGTCGTGATGTGGATAGTACACCCGAGTCGACAACGGACAACGCTCGATGATTGACCAGAGCGGTCCATTGTCGTCAGGTGTACGAAATCCATCCGTTTTTGTTTGTAGTATCCAATTTGAGAATGTGAATGATGATTATTTACAAACAGAATTTAATTTTAAAGGAAATCGCAACGAATTTGAACTGCCCGGAACTGGCCGAATATCGCAGCATGGAAGCATTGTGTCGAAATCGTTGGGCCAGTCAATGGATACCGCCGGGCGATCAATCGCAAGAAGCCGACTTGTTACGCGGCAATTTCTGTTTGAGTGACGATCCAAACGATCCGGGACAAACAGGCCAAATCACACTCGAAGAGAAACTCATGCAAATGCATAATCGTTTCTCCGTCGAAGAGATGCAAATCATTAGCCAGTATCAAAATCAACAAGCCACACTGTCGTTGATGCCAACCGGTGAGATTGAGCAACAACAACAACAACAACAGCCACCGCCCAACATTGGAATTCAATCACTGCCAGCCCAAGCGGGATTATTACAACAGCAACAAGTCCAACTACAATCTCAATCAAACGTCAATACAAGTTCCGCTAATATCTCATCGTCACCTTTAGTTCAAGCGACCGTTGCCGGTATTCAGCAATCGCAACAACAGCAAGTTCTTCAGCAGCAGCAACAACAACAAACCATGTCTGGTGATGCCCAACAGCAGGCCAAGTTTGTTTTCAACGTTGACGCTGATAAACCATCTCAATCGTTGCAATTGCTATTTCAATTGCCGCCCGTACAACAAGGACCGGGAGGCGGACAAATTGTTTCGCAACAGACAGCCATTTCAGCCCAACAACAACAACAGCCACAACAACCGCAAATCTGCCCAAACACTAATCTATCGCATGTTCCGAATTCGAATGCAGTTCGACATCATGTTCAAACACAACTATCCCAGCAACAACAAATTCAACAGTTGCAACATTGCGCCCAACACTCACAGGTATGGAAATGGCAAAATTATGCTTTTCGGGACAGTTTGAAGGATTTTTTGTTTTCTTTTGATCATTTACAGCAGGTACAAGTTGCCACACAAACGCAGCAACAACCCGCTCCAGTGGTCTATGGTCCCGGCATGGCACGACAATTTTGTGCATCGAATACGGCCATGGATGGCAGCAATGTTACCGAGCAACCTACAAATCTTGTAAAGACACCCGGCAGTGCCACCGGTGCGTCAAAGAAGTCTGATAAGATATCGCGAAAGGATCGAAAGTATGCTGTGATGCGTCAAGCGCCTGCTGGTAGCCAAGGTGAGTTTAATTTAAACTGGCTCGCCACAATTCACTAATCTAACACTCCCCTCACTCCTCACAGCTAACACCACCCAACAATACACACCTCAAGGACCAATGCCGAGCATTGAGAAAACCATTGATGTGGATTCGGAGACCGATTCGAATCACGATACAGCTCTCACGCTTGCATGTGCCGGCGGACACGAGGAATTAGTCGAACTCTTGATAAATCGTGGCGCCAACATTGAGCATCGCGACAAAAAAGGATTCACACCGCTCATACTCGCTGCGACAGCCGGTCACGAGAAAGTCGTTGACATCTTGCTAAAACACAATGCCGACTTGGAGGCCCAATCGGAGCGTACAAAAGATACGCCATTGTCACTGGCATGTTCGGGCGGTCGTTACGAGGTGGTCGAACTATTGCTGAACGTCGGCGCCAATAAGGAGCATCGAAATGTGTCCGACTATACGCCACTGAGCTTGGCTGCAAGTGGTGGATACGTGAACATTATCAAGCTCCTGTTGAATCATGGGGCCGAGATAAATTCGCGTACGGGCAGCAAGTTGGGCATATCGCCGCTGATGTTGGCCGCCATGAATGGACATACGGCCGCTGTGAAACTGTTGCTTGATATGGGATCCGATATCAATGCCCAGATTGAAACGAATCGAAATACTGCTTTGACCCTTGCTTGCTTTCAAGGTCGTCATGAAGTGGTAAGTCTACTGTTGGATCGCAAAGCGAATGTTGAGCATCGTGCAAAAACCGGACTTACGCCCTTGATGGAGGCTGCTTCAGGCGGATATATTGAGGTAAGTTTTAAATTCAATCGGCACTTGATCCCCAGCCGCGGATCTGATGGCTATTTCTCAATTTCGTCTTTCAGGTCGGTCGCGTTCTCTTGGACAAAGGAGCCGACGTGAATGCCGCCCCCGTGCCAACGTCACGGGACACAGCTTTAACAATTGCTGCCGATAAAGGCCACTTGAAATTTGTCGAATTGTTACTCAAACGCGGGGCGGCCGTCGAGGTGAAGAATCGCAAAGGAAATTCACCACTTTGGCTGGCCGCACACGGTGGTCATTTGGCCGTTGTTGAAGTGCTGAATGAACACGGCGCCGACATCGACTCGCAAGACAATCGACGAGTGTCGTGTCTGATGGCCGCCTTTCGCAAGGGTCACACTAAAGTTGTAAAATGGATGGTCCAGCATGTCACTCAGTTCCCATCCGATCAGGAGATGACACGCTTCATCAACACCATCAGCGACAAGGAGTTGCTCGAAAAGTGTTACGATTGCGTGAAAATCATTCGCGCAGCAAAAGAAGCACAAGCCGTCAAGGCCAATAAGAATGCTTCGAGCTTGCTGGAGGAATTGGACATGGAACGAACACGAGAGGAGAGCCGACGAGCCGCTGCCGCTCGGCGTCGCGAGCGCAAAAAGAAGAAGAAGATGGAAAAGAAGGAGGAGAAACGTAAAATGATGGAAAGCAATAGTGTGGATGAGCCCCAGGAGGCCGATAAAGAGTCCGATAAGGACGAGGACAGTGAGAAAGAGGAAGAGATTGCCGATTTGAATCACAACCACGATCGAGAGGAAGGCGACTCGGGCATTGATCAGGGCTCGTGTTCCAGCACCGACATGAAAGGCAACAATGCCCAGGCGGAGAAAAATGCAAAAAACAAAAACAAGAAGAAACAAAAGAATCAGTCACAGTCGAATAATCGTGGAACGAATAGTCCTCTGCTGGATCCTGTTGAAGAGAAGCCTGCAGCTCCGGCCAAGCAAAAGAAAGAAGAATCCACCAGTAGCAATGTAAAACCCAACAAGAAAGAACAGCAGCAGCAACAGCCGCAACCTAGCACTACGAAAAACGACGTGACGAAAAAATCAAATGAGAAGCAACAACCGCCAAGTGTTGAGCCGGCACCCGTGTCGGTAGCGCCGAGCAAGAAAGACGAGCCGAAGAAGAAAGAGCTTGCAACCAAGGAAGTGGCACAGAAGAACAAGGAAAAGGACAAAGAGAAGGAAAAGGAAAATCTCGCTCCCAAGGAGGATGCCGCGAAACAAAAGCCTGTCGAAAAGAAACACGAAAATGTCAACACGTCGGCTGGCCAAGCCGCTCAAAAGCATCACGCCTCGCAGGAAGCTGCCTCGCATGGCTCCACCTCTACCACGGCTACGACAAGCTCCAACCGTAAATCGCTGATCTTTTCGGCTCGTCATCCTGTCGACAATTCGGCCGGCGCCAAGGTTAGCACGAGCGCGACAAAACGAGAGGAAGGCTGGAAAGAGGTGAGCTCAAGAAAGAGCTCCATCCAGCAGCAAAGTGTAACGACTCCGGTCTCCACCCTGCCGGAAATTATTTGCAAAAAAGTTCAAGTTCCTGTGCACGCAATATCGCGAGTTATTGGCCGAGCTGGTAGCAACATTAATGCAATTCGAGCCTCGACCGGCGCTCACATTGAAGTCGAGAAACAGGGCAAGGCCCAAAATGATCGAAGCATCACTATCAAGGGTTCGGCTGATGCCACCAAGCAAGCACACAACCTTATCTCAGCCTTGATCAAGGATCCCGACGTGGACATTTTGCAAATGTTACCTCGACCGAATTTGTCATCGAAATCATCACCCGTCGTCGTGAACTCATGGGATAAGAACAGCAACGCTACCCTAGTTGAGTTTACAACGAATAACCCACCAACCACTGTGTCTACAACACAAAAGGGTGGAAAATCAAGCACACAAAGTTCATCGTCCGGATCAGGAGGCGGAAAATCCTCGACCGGATTGAACACGTCCGGTGGCAGCAAGTCGAGCTCCTCGCGACAGCCGTCTGGCTCTAAACAAGGATTCATCCCGCCGTCGCAACAGAGCGGCCGCTCCAATGCAAATGCACAAGCTCATTCATCGTCGACCGGAGGAGCGACAAGTCGTTCGTCTGCCGATAAATCGTCCACTTCGCAATCGCGCGCATCCACTACTGTCACTTCGATCCAATCATCGGATTCGCTTAGCAGTACCACAAAAACGACCATGTCGTACACGAATGCGATTATGTCTTTGAAGAACTCTGGCCCCAAGCCGAGTGTTAATGCAACCAGCTCACATCAATCGTCACAATCGCAAGTTCAACCGATTGGAACGTTTGCATCCAAGCTAACCGCCGGAGCAAGTGAAAAGAAAATTCCACCAAACAGTCAAGGCGTGACTCAGACGTCATCATCTTCGCAAGGATCTATTTCCCATGCTGGAGGATCCGGTAATAAGAGTATCACCTCTTTCGCAGCAGCATCTTCAGCCTCAGACGATTATTACTACAGTGGCATGGCGCCAGTTGGTACCCGTCGCCCTGTAAGCGCTATTCTCAAGAACTCAACGGCGAAATCGAACTATTCTACAACATTTACATCTTCAACGGATGTGACGACAACTTCTTCGGCAACCTCCAGCGGAGGACGATCAATTACTCCAATTGGTCCACCGTCGAGTGCGAATCGGAATATGTCGTCTCCATCCCTGCAAATTGCCCCTCCCAGCTCAAACAGCAGTTTGTCAGACGGTTCTGTAGGCGCTCCAGTTGGCAATGTCGCGGTTGGCCTGACCGTTTCAACGGGTGCACTATCCAACCAAGCTCCCGGACTACCACAACTATCCACGAAAATCAGCCACGAATATTCCCTGTTCAACAGCTCCTACAGCAATCAGTGGGACTCAAAGCAAACTATGTACGATCCAAACGAAAATGACTCACTGCCCAAGGCGGATGCCTCGAAGGCTCCCGGCTATAATCGTGGAAACGTCATGAGCTCACCAGTCAGCTCGAAAACGTCGAGTAATTCAACAACACCGCCTGGCAGTTCAGTTCAAACGCCCGGACAGCAGTCACAACATTTGAACATTTTACCCGTGTCTGCCGTTTCGGCAGCCACCTCGCCTGGCAGTGCATCGCACGTATCCGTCATGTCATCACAGACAAATCCAATTGCTGCACAAACAGCACCGGAAGTATTCACATCAACGGCCAACGATTTGAGCTTGAACGTGTTGAAAGCACCCACTCAAGCTCCTATTCCGCCGCCACCCATCCAACGACCTATCATGTCGAACAATTCGTTGCAGAATCGCAACAATTTAGCATCACAAATGGAGAACAATTACGGTCCGATCGGATCATCGTCCATGCGCGATCAGAGCTCCACAAACACGTCGAGAAACTATTACGATCCGATGAACAATCCCAACACTATGAATCAACAGCACGCGATGGGATCTTTCTCGGATCAAATGTCACAACAATATCTCCCACACGTTGCAGTGAATCAAAACAATCCGCTTCAATTGTCGCGTTTGAATCCTCGTGCATCAGTATTCTCGCAACAAAACAAGTCGGCACAACAGCTGGGCGGCATGTTCCATCAGAGTTCCTCCAACATTGGTATGAACAGTTACCAGAAAATGCCACCCGTAGGCAATCAGAATGCCGTACCGCCATATAATCAACCACCGCCCGGACGTCCGCAATCACAACCGCAAGCGGGCTCGAATGCCCGCTGGTTTTCCAACGATGGTAGCAATTACGGCGGTTACGGAATGCCGACACGTGACATGCTCAATTTGGAAAATGGATTATCGGCCGCGATGAGTTCAGGCTCGCCTGCCGCCATGTCACCGAATAATTCACAACAGCCTCAAGCCAATGGTATTATCGGGCCACCAAATCAGCCACCACCGCCACCAATCGGGACGGGAAGCGATGATGGTCGGAAGATGCCACGACCAATTGGTACGGAACGTGCGGCCAGTTGGAAGTATAACAACTACATGGTTGAGCCGGATCCAGCCGCGGCAGCAGCTGCAGTCGTGGCCAGTCAAATACCACCGTGGATGATGGATAAGACACAGGCACAAGTGCCGGGTATGCAACAAAATTGGCAAAAGTCACATCAGCGTTTCTATGCTGGCGATATGCACCAACAAGATCATTTTCATGTAAGTAAAATTTGGTGGGAGTGGTGATTTCAGTTGCTCATGTTTTGTTTGTTTTTTTTTTACAGATGCCGATGGACTACTCGAATGTAATCCCGCCGCCAGCTGTTAATCCTGCTCTGAACTTGATGCAGACGTTGCAATATCCACACTTTACCATGAATCATGCTGATATGCCGCCAATGCAGGATAAGATTGAACCATGGGAACATGAAAAACACGTAAGTAAATATTTTGAGTAATAATAAGGGAACAACAGCCCTCCTATATTCTAGAAGGGTTCAACATTGATAATAATTCAACTGTACCAAAAAACCCGAAAAGTATTTATATTTTATAAGATAATATCCTAGCGCAATTCTTACGGCCGTTGAGCCAAAAAATCGTCTTGTCCGTAAAAAGAAATTGTTGGTTCAAAAACAAGATTTTTGGCCAACAATTGCAGAGCCCAATTTGCGGATTCACGGTGCGAATGTGTCAATTTGTTCAGACAAACAATATCGTCGCTGATGCGGATGATCTATGTACCTAAGTGCGGCATCACGCTTGTGGGGCATACTTTAATTGAGCTCGTTCGTGTCGTGCCATCGCGGTAACAGACACCGTTTTGCTGATTCCCCAAATAGTTTGGTGTGCCGCGAAAATATTTCCCGAGGCACACTGTCGCGTCCCGGAACATCTTAGTCGTCGCATATTGTGCAAAACATCACGGACGGCCTTGGGCGCAAATGTCATTTAATTTATTTCCTTTTGCCCGTCAAATTGGGTGAAAACGTTTTGGATAATAGCACGAGACGAGAGGATCCGGAAATAATTCGGTGGACAGCAACCGTACAAGCATTTGGCAGTGTTGTTGCGTGGTTATTTCAGCGAATTTCTTGTTGTGGATTTTGTGTGTTTGTAGTTTAAAGGCTCGAGCCGTGTTTGACAAGTCCCCAGCCCTCCTCAGGAACTTGGTGGCCTGCCCTGTAACCAAATTCGCGATAATGTCCGTGGAAGGACCATCGTCCACATCGCGTTTGCGACAAGACTATTTGCGACTAAATCGCGATCCGGTGCCGTATATTACGGCCGAACCACTTCCCACAAACATTTACGAGTGGCATTATGTGATGCGTGGTCCGGAAAATACACCCTACTACGGCGGCTTCTATCACGGCACGTTGCTCTTTCCGCACGATTATCCTTTCAAGCCACCATCGATCTACATGTTCACGCCCAACGGCCGCTTCAAAGTGAACCAACGTTTGTGTCTCAGCATTTCGGACTATCATCCGGATACATGGAACCCGGCCTGGTCGGTGGCATCGATTCTCACCGGACTGCTTAGCTTTATGGTGGAAACCACACCGACGTTCGGCTCAATGCGAACCAGCCTTCAGGAGAAGCAACTACTAGCCAAAAAGTCGCTTGCACACAACTTGCGAAATGAACATTTTCGCGAACTATTTCCGGAAATTTGTGAAGAAATCAGCGGACGCGTACGTATCAACGGGGGCAGTGGCGATCCGAGTGTCGATGCCGAACTGAATATTGCGCAGAACGGGACACAAACGGCGGGCGCGATGCCGAACGGTGCAAAAAGCAACAATGAAGCGGGTGAAGCGAATGGAGTGGGCGGTGCACGTAATACGGCCGCCACTGATACGGAATGGTCGTCACTGGCATCGACCATTGCTGTCGTTATTTGTTCAATAATTTTTGCATTAATTGCAAGTCACGTTATGAAGAGTTTGGCCGAATGAAAGAGGCAAATAACGCGATAAGGAGACGGAGAAAGAGAAAGAATACGAGCGTGAACGACGACGAAAGGGATTACCGGATATTAAAAAGGAACATTTGAGTGGTTATAAAACCTGGATGGAAACGACTCCCGAAGCCCAACGGGATCTTTACAGTAAAAGGAGACGAAGCAGCCGATCACGATCACCACGAGATAGCCGGGGCCGTGATCGAAGACGTCAGTCCTCAAGATCAAGATCACGCTCGGTTCGCTCGCGATCAAGAGCTGGCAGTCGATCACCACGGCTCAATCGTTGAAGAAGTTCTCGCGACAGAGAGCGAGGCAAAAAAAACGCGTGGTTGATGCATTGCTACTCATGCATTCGCTCAGATTTGCATACGGCGTCAGTAGCGAAGAAATCCATTGCTCAATGGTCTGTTCACATTTAATACCACTAATCAAACTGTATTATTTCTAGACACGACTGAACTCGTAGTGTATTATTTTTATGAATAAAAAATGCAACGTTTTACCTGAGTAATGAACACTCTTTTATCTAGGAATTATCAAAGAACTAACCGCATAGACACTGTCGGCTTCTCCAAGGTGTTCCTTTATTCGTTTCTGGTTCGAAACAACTTGTCGCACATGCAATGCAATTAAACAGCATTGGGAAATAGCCGTAGTACTTGTAACGCAGGAGATACACACAGCCAAGCTTATTTGGCCGTAAAGCTTTTCTCTGATCTGAGCCTCGGCAAGCGCTTGCTGCAGCTCAGTGAAGATTTTATGAGTTATACAATCTTGTGAAAAGTCCTTTATTTTCGTATGAATGCTAACCAATCAAACGCTCTCATAATAGCAAGTGCGGCAGGGAGGACGGACGTTTTTGAGATGGGTAGTACTCTCCCCCTCTTAGGACGAGAGAGGTGGGGAGGGTGCCGTTTGACTCGTGAGTTCCTACCATTTTTTTACCAGTTGGCGTCATGGAGCCGTGGACGGTGGAGCACCGCGTTTTCGCGTATGATAGTTTCGTACGAAATAGTGAGTCAGTAACGTTCGTACAGCGTGAGTTTCGTCGCCACTTCGCAGTCGTGGTGAACTGATCAACAGAAGACCAAGAGGAGCTCCGCGAACAGTTAGAACTCCTGAAAATGTTGAAAGCGTTCGACAAGCCTTTCTTCGCAGTCCGACTCGATCTGCACGGAAACATGCACTTCGCCTCAGTGATCGTTCGGTAAGGCGAATTTTGCGTACGGATCTCCGCTTTCACCCCTACAAATTGGCCATTGTGCAACAGTTGCAGATTATGAACAACGAATGAACTTTGCACGTGAGATAGAAGCACTGATCGATCAAAATGAGAACCTAATTTTGTTCATGAGTGACGAAGCTCACTTTCACCTTAACGGCATGTTTAACCTGTAAAATTGCCGTTATTGGGCTAATGAAAATCCGCGACAGTTACACGAAAGACCGCTGCACAGCCCAAAAGTTACGGTTTGGTGCGCTGTATTACAAACTCGCATCATTGGCCCTTACTTTTTCGAAGACGGTAATGGTCGTCCTGTTACCGTGAACTCAGAGCGCTACGTCGAAATGATGACCAACTTCTTTTTGCCTGAATTACGACGGCGACGTGTTCCAATCCGACGTGTGTGGTTCCAACAGGATGGGGCGACCGCACACACAGCCAGAGCAACAATGGACGTTATTCGCCCTCTCTTCCCTGGTCGCCTTATTTCCAGGTTTGGCGAAATTCAATGGCCTCCTCGGTCCCCAGATTTATCCATATGCGATTTTTTCTTATGTGGACACGTCAAGGCTAGAGTATACGAGAAGAAGCCCCGAACTCTGGACGAATTGAAAGAGCGACGTTGGAGACAGTCTACGCGAACTTCCAACAACGCCTCCAGCACTGCATCACCAATTTCGGCCACCACATGACTGATGTGATTTTCCACACTTGACTGTCTCAAATGGTATTTCCTTGTGAACCTGATTCCATCAATAAATTTCTTAAAATAACAAAACAATATTAGAGCGACGTTAGTGTATTTATGCTTCTTGTGGCACACAAATGTCTCCGGTACTTTAGCAACTCCAGCACCAACACGTCCGTACATAAGATTTTCCATGATTTAACAACTCGGAAATTTATAGCAGAATTTGAGTATGCTCGGAAATCAATCACACTTTTACACAATTAGGCCAATCAAGGAAGAGATTATTGAGAACATCGAAGGGGGTGACGATTTTTTTCTTCGGTATTTTGTTAGGAGTAGTTAGGAGGTAAGGGTACTAATTTTACTCGGACCTGAGGGGTGCGCTAACGCGGGTAGGGGGGGTGGGGTTAAAGGTGCAATTTTTGGTGTTTGGGGCTATATCTCGAAAACGGTGAGTCGCAGAGAAAAAGTTATGAGTAAGCATTAAAGCTTTCTAAATATCCTATTTATTTGCCCATACTTGCATGTGCAAAACTCCTAACGGTCCGATATTGGTTAATAAAACTCAAAAAACTCATCGAATTGTTTATCCAAGAACTTTTGTAGAGCAAAGTTAGTAAGCGTTAAATTTGCTTTAATTTGATACACTTCTTCTTGGATTGTCTCCTATCATTTTAGAGTTAAACCAGGAGTTCCCAACCTGTGCGTCGCGACTCCCTGGGGCATCGCTAGGATGTCTTAGGGGCGTCGCGGAACGCGCACCACACCGGTCGCCTTCGCGCAATAAATTGCTGAGTATCGTACAGAAAGGCGAATTATATTTACTACCCTTCGCCATAAAGGAAATAAGACACTGCATATTTTTAGGTTGTTCACACCGCCATAACAACATTTGTGACGAGTTTGTGCTGAATCATTGCAAGGAAACGAAAAACATATTCTTCAACTTTCAGATAAAGTTTCAGCATTTCAAAAGAAGTTGCTTTTGGAAAAGAAAACTTTTTGGAAAAGAAAACTGGAGGAGGGACAGGCAAATTGTTTCCCAGTTTTGCAAGGCTTGTTGCAGGAAAAATCTTTTAGCAATTTAAGTCCAAATTTAAAGTCTACATTTATCCAACATTTGGTGACTTTAGAAAGGCATTTTAAACAGTATTTTCCTGATAAGTTTGAAGAATATAATTGGATTAGAGCTCCATTTCAATCGATTCACCTCCATCTTCACTTCCAACTGCCGAAGAAGAGCAACTGTTGGAGCTATCATGTGATACAACCCTAAAGTTACGATTCGAGAAACACAAGCTATTTGAATTTTGGGCCAACGTATCGCAAGAATACGCTGGGCTCAGCTTTAGTGTTTTGAAGATTCTTTTGCCATTCGCAATATCATATTTGTATGAAACTGATTTTTCTGCTGTAGCAGCAATTAAATCAAAGTACAGGTCAAAACTTAATTTAGAAAAAGAACTAAGAGTAGCATAATATTTTTTCTCGTTTGTTTCTATGAAATCAAAGTACACTGAGTAGACTTATGCTTGGAATGACACATTGAGCAGCAAGCACCGTATTATGGCACATTCGATGCAGTAACGTGCGTGCTGCAAATTTATATTTTTCTATGTCAATTTTCTTTCAAACCTAACAGATGCATGTTAACTTCATCTCTAACTCTTTTGTTTATTTTCGATTATGAATTGATTTCATTAGGACAAATTTTTTTGTGTTTGAAATTTCGGTTATTTTCACCAAACAACGCTAAAGGATTAATTTTTGCATGTTTTCGACTTAATTTCGGAAATATCTCGGAAGGGGTGAGTCCTCCTGAGAGTATTTGTATGGCAGTATTAAAGTCCATTAAATTTCCAAAAACTTATTTGAACATACAAATGCCGAATTTCTAACGGTTCCCCCGATACAGGTTATTGAAATCCGAAAATTGTTAAAAAATCGTTTATTTTTTTATTTGTTTGGCCTTGGTGTCTCCCGCGATTCTTTTTCGGAAAACTGTTTCACGACCAATTTGTACGATGTTAAATTGGCTTTCATTTGATGTACTCCCCGTTGTCCGGTCTTCAATCAGTCAAAAGCTTAAAAGTTTAAACCGAGCTTCCGAATTAAATTGTCTCTATTTACAAGGATAAAGACAAACATTGTGAAAAAGCGGGAGAGTGGTGACGGTTTTTTATTTCATGGATCCATAATGGTTGGTTCGGAGTAAAATATACTAAAAGCTCGCGATCATGAGGTGTGCGCTAACGTGGGGAGGGCGGGCTAAAGGATTCATTTTTGCAGGTTTTCGACTTAATCTCGGAAATATCTCGGAAGCGGTGAGTCCGCCTGAGAGTATTGTATGGCAGTATTAAAGCCCATTAAATTTCCAAAAACTTATTTGAACATACATATGTCGGATTCCTAACGGTTTCCCCGATATAACCTATTCAAATCGAAAATTGTCAAAAATTGTCAAATTTCTACATTCGTTTGGTTCTGGTGTCTCCGGGGATCGTTTTCCAGTAAAACGCTGCAAGACAATTTTGTGCAGTGTGCAATTTGATTTCATTTGATATACTTCCTGTTGCCTGGTCTTCAATCAGTCAAAAGTTCAAGAGCTTAAACCAAACTTCCAAATTTAATTTTTCCCATTTATAAGTATAAAGACCAACATTGTGGAAAATCGGGAGGGGGTGACGGTTTTTTATTTCATGAATTTATAAGGGGTGGTTACGAGGATAACATACTAAAAGCACGCTGTCATGGGGAGTCCGCTAACGTTGGGAGAGCGGGTTCAAATCTCCCATTCTTGTGCTTATTAGCTCTATCCCCGCTATATCTCCGAAAACGCGAACTCTACAAAAAAAATGTCTGAGCAAGAATGAAAGCTTACACAATTTCCTATAAAGTTCATCTTACATGCATAGGTTGAATTCCTTACAGTTATCCAGATATAGCTAATTTAAAAATCAGAAATTTCACATAGAAAACCTCAACACATTTATACATACATGCATATAGCCAATCTATAGACCAGGCCCGTGCGCAGGAATCATCCAAGGGGGGGGTTTAACTTATATATTCAAATTTTTCATTGAAAGGTATATTTAAAGTTTAAAATATACAGGCTATAATAAGGTGACCAGACTCCCAAAAGCCCAATGCTGTACACAAACTAGCGGAATTAGATTGTCAAGCAAATCCAGAGTAATAGTTGAAATAGATTGGATGCGTCAGCATCAGCATCGGCAGAGGCATCGGCATCAGCTTCTGCCGCTGCTGTCAATGTGGGTCATCAAAGGCAAATGCGTGTGTTCTAAATTGAAATTTTTGTGCTGATGCCGATGCCTCTGCCGATGCTGATGCTGACGCGGGATATCTAATTCAACCATAATATATATAGGTTCCAGATCCGAGGTCTATGTCGCAAACATGTTGGCTGTTTTTCTAATGCACGACAGACAGAGTGTGAGCGCGCAGAGTATTCTGAGCTACAGGCTATACGGACGAGTCATAGGTTTAAATTTCACGAAATGGCGTCCATTGGCTTACCGATCGCCGCGCTTGCACCTCGCCTTATCATTCTTAGCACCATCACTGCGTCGCAAATTTAGGCGAATTCTGAAAAGCGCAAAAGGCATGGCGAGGTCTGGATGAAGCGAAGGGCAAGGCACAGGATTTAGGTAAACTTAAGGACGAGCCAGAGGTCTACATTTTACGAATTGTCATCCATTGGCTTACCGCTCGCTGGACTTACTTTGTTCCGCAACAGCACTACGTCGCGAATACTAAATAGCGAGACAGATAAAGCGAGGTCTGAGTGGAGTAAAGGGCGAGGTGCAGGGTCTGAGTATATGTATGGGCGAGTCAGAAATATAAAGCTTACGAATTGCCTGACATTAACTCACCGCTTGTTGCGCTCGCTTCATCCTATTTCCAAGCAGCGCTACGTATCAACTTTTTGGCGAATTGTGAAAAGGGCGACAGACAGCGAGATCTTAGTTAACAGACGACCTATAGGATTTGAGTAAATGTATGGACAAGCCAGAGATCTAAATCCAACAAATTGCTTTCCATTAGCTCACTGCTCGCTGCGCTTGCACTTCGTCTTATCCTATTTCACAACAGCACTGCTTCGCAAAAATATTGGCGAATTCTCTAAAGGTACGTGTTCGTAGAGACGACTCATGTGATGATCGCTCAGCGATCGCAGTTAAACCATCGGTTCTGACCACTATACGCGCATATTTTCTATACAGACATGTTATGGTCGACACATGGAAAGTAACACCATTACAAAAATATGCAAATATGGCTCGGAATTGGATGCAAAACTACGATCGCTGAGCGATCATCCTAAGAGTCGCCTCTACGAACACGTACCTTAATGCGAGACTGACAGTGTGAGATCTGAGCGGAGCGAGGGGTGAGTCACCGAATTATAGTAAACCAAATACCAAAGGACGAGCCTGAGGTATAAATCTTATCTAAACCTGGTGGCAATATTTCACGAGGAGAATAAGGATTTCTTCATAGTTACGATAGGGATGCCATGTCGTTCCCCTAGGCTTTTACCTACCTTGATTTACCCTAACTCCTACTGGAGGATGGTGCGTTGACGACTACCGTGTGGCATGTGTAATCGTCAACGTTACAAAGACAACAAAATTCGGAGTGTGATACGGTTGTCAGCCATACCACTTATTAGTCGCATTGTTAGTTTATTATTCTACAATAAGAATGTTTCTTATCATCTTCTTCTGAATAATAAATTTGCGGCGGGTCATGACGAGTTTAGAAACTCTCTCTCTCTCTATGAATCTCTATATCACAGAGTAGTGACCGAACAATCATGGCCACAGAGCACGGCTTGTAACGCCGTTTTAAATGGATTTTAATGAAATTTGAGAAAAAACTACCTAAAACCCATGCTGAGTCATTTCATTAGTATGCATTTTCCTATAGAGGTTGACAAAGGAATCGGAATAGAGTACAATGGCTGATTTTTTCATCTTAAAATCTCATCTTTTGACGGATGTAACCTCTAAACCTTGGCAGCTAGAGCCTTGAAATGTCGCAATCAACAACAAATCCCCTGCAATGCCCTACAATAGTTCACCCACTACAATCTACACATGCCGCGCGGTTACATTTATCTTTGAATTACAATACGTTCGGTATAGGGAAAATACCGCTTTTCGGATTGCATACCAACACTTATGAGTTTCTACCATGAATGTGCTTGAACTGTCCGGAACTGGATGGTGTCTAGCGGCGAGAGAAAATTCTTTTGGCAAGGTATAAATTAACAACGCCAGTTTACATTTTTATGAAGTTAAATTTTTGCCTTATGAGAACAATAGTATTTAGTAAGAAATTCTGGCAACATTTGCCAATGGGGGGGTTTCAACCCCCAAAACCCCCCCCTGCGCACGGGCCTGCTATAGACGTATACCAATTATGTTGTGTGGATGTTTTCTATGTGAAATTTCTGATTTTTAAATTAGCTATATCTGGATAGCTGTTAGGAATTCAACCTATGCATGTAAAGGCGGCCACAGACCGACCGGAGTGTGGCACACACCGCACAAAAGACCGGTTCAAGAATGATACCTTGGAGTCACCCAACCACACTGCTGCACTGCTCCTGCACGATTTTTCGTATCAATGTTTTGTGCGGTGTTTGCCACACTCCGGTCGGTCTGGGCCCGCCTTAAGATGAACTTTATAGGAAACTGTGTAAGCTTTCATTCTTGCTCAGACATTTTTTTAACCCATGCCACAGGGCACCTCCTAACTACTCCTAACAAAATACGGAAGAAAAAAATCGTCACCCCCTTCGATGTTCTCTACACAGGTTCCTATCGCGGCCGGGTCTATGTCCCGGAACCACCCATGCAATCATGCATGGCCAAGAGCCGCAAACCCCCCTCGACACATTCGGGGAAACAGGAAAAGTTGCACACTCACAACCATCTTTTTTATACTACTGGAGCAACCCGAGCCGCCCCAGTTGCTCCAAATTCTACGTGCCGGCATCGAAACTAATCCTGGTCCATGGACATGCTGCGTATGTGGTAAGAGGATCTACTCCAACGTTCAAACCTCAGTGCGTTGCTCGTGCTGCAGAGAATGGTGCCACTTTAAGAATTGTTCTGGGCTAAACAATTCAGACCTACGTTCAACAACCACAATTAACAACTTTCTAGCACCAAACTGTAGAATCTGTGGACAGCAGTCATCATCGACTTCCCAAAATCACGATAATCAGGGCCAACAACCATCACCAGTCACCCCCACAGTTTCTATCCAACGCAATGCACCACAACATACCCTAACACCAGCACCACCACAGCCAGTTGTGAACTACTCTACCACCAAGATTGTCCAAATTAACTGCAATGGTCTTCAACACAAAGTCATCGAGCTCACTGACTTCATGGACAGACATCACATCAAAGTCGCTGCGGTTCAGGAAACTAAGCTAAAAGCTGACTCACCGCTTAACTCATACGGAGGCTTCAACATCATCCGAAAAGATCGACCCACCGGCGCAGGTGGAGGCTTAGCTTTCCTGATCCATAATACGTTGCCATACTCAGAAATTGACATCACCGCCGCCGATAACACCACCGAACTTCAAGCGATTTCCATCAAAGCGGGAAATGTTGATATAGATATTCTAAATATCTATATACCACCAGTCTCAAGTTGTCCCACTGGTTTTCAGGCCAACATTTCTCCACTACTCACTGGACAATACCGCTTAATACTTGGTGATTTCAATGCACATCACGATCTATGGCACTCGAATCTCGACAACGACACCAGAGGCAACCTCATCGCTAGCCAAATAGATGACTCCGATTTCTGTTCCGTGAACGATGATTCACCAACACGCGTTACAGGATCATGCAGGAGCTCCCCTGATATATCTATTGCCAGTCCCGGGCTCATGAACAACACCACATGGGAGCAATTCATCACCTTCTGGTCAAAACACCTGCCAATAGTCCTCACGATCGACAAACCGTCCCAATTCGCGTACACTGAGAAGAAAACGTACACAAATTTCAGCAAAGCAAACTGGATCGGCTTTCAAGCATATACCAGCGAAACGTTTTCTGCCTTATCAATTTCCACCGACGTACGTATTGCTGAAAAAATCTGAGACGGATTATCGTAGATGCTGCTAATAGATACATCCCTGCCGGCCGCATACCAATCCTGAGACCACATTTTCCATCTAGTGCCGTAGAATTGGCAAAAATGAGGGATGAATTCAGAGCAATAGACCCCAGTGATCTCGTATCAGCGACCTAAATAATGTGATAACCCAGCAAGTAAATGACCACAGAAGACAACAATGGAACAAGCATTTAAAATCCTGCCACATAAAATCCGGTGTAAGCAACCTTTGGAAAACGGTACGTGCGTTATCTAACCCCACAAAACCCAAAGGCAAGGTAGCCATTAAGTTCTTCTTCTTCTTGTAGCGGTGTACTGGTCTTACGGCAACTGCTTCTACGGGGCTGATCACACCCGTTTTGTTGTTGCAAAACGGCCAAAAGCTGCCAATATGCCTTCCTGGCAAGAGCCCCGGCAGGAGCCCTGAAGGTTCGATGCAGGAAGGTTGTGTTTGTTTAGCCATTAAGTTCGGTGATAAGTCCTACAACATGGCAGGATTACCCACACCACCAACGGGATTACAAATCATCTCATACGCAGACGACTGCACCATCATGGCAACTGGTAACGACATTCCCGAAATGTGCGATCTAAACAACGAATACCTACAGGTTCTCAACACTTTCTTCGTCAGTAAAAATCTGAAGCTATCTGCGCCCAAGTCCTCCGCCACATTATTCACAAGCTTCAACCAAGAGTAAAACACACAACTGCCCATCTACGTTGACACCCACATCAAATCAACAACCAGGACCCCCAAAATCCTTGGTGTCACGCTTGACAACTCCGGCAAATTCAACACCCACGCCGAAAATATATGTTCCAAACTCAGGAGCAGGAATAAAATATTAAAAGCACTTGCCGGAAGTACATGGGGTACAGACAAAGAAACCCTCTTGGCTACGTATAAAGCGATCGGTCGCCCCCTAGTCAATTACGCAGCACCAACGTGGACAAATGGTCTCTGCAACACCAACTGGAGCCACATTCAAACCTGCCAAAACACTGCACTACGCACCATCACCGGCTGTGTTAAGATGCCTCCACAAGATCATCTACACCAGGAAACAAAAATAATGACTGAGGAGCCATAATGAACTTCTCACTAAGCAATATTTAGTCGGATGTTATCGAACAAACCACCCGAACAACCTACTCATGGACAAAACACCACCGCCACGTCGAATCAGACGTTCAATCAGGGACAGAGAACGTGAAGTCCAGCGTTACAAAAAAGTTCCTTTCGATGACTCCGACTACAAGGCGGCCATTGCAGACTTACACACATCCGAAGTTCATAAAGCTACTCAAAGTCTCACGAACAACCGTGAACTTAGCATTAAACCTCCTGCCATATCTCCAGATGAAGAATCACTACCAAGAGCAACTCGTACCACCCTAGCTCAACTTCGATCCGGCTGGTGCCCGCGACTAAACTCCTATTCGTCACGAATAAATAATGAAGTCGCCAACACCTGCCCAGCCTGCGGAACCAGTCCACATGACGTGGACCATATTTTCGATTGTTCAGCTGCTCCTACGCATCTCACACCACTTGCGTTATGGACACAACCCATCGAAGCAGCTTTTTTCCTAAATCTTTACCTCGAGGATGGAATGCCCACCATCTTCGAATGACAATGTGCAACTTAGACTGAATGTTTCCCCATTTGTGCCGCTACAACAACAACAACAACATGTTCTCGACACCCCCTTTTTATGCATTAATTGATTGGTCTATAGGGTGGCTCACTTTGAGTGACTCACTGTTAGTCTAGTACAGATAGCTCAAAACCCAAACATCCAAAAGAAAAAGAAATTTTTGATGCCAAATTGTTGAATACACTGCCCAATATACGCAATAAAAAGTTACACCAATTTGCACCATGGGTTAAGGGGGGAGGGGGTCCCAAAGGGGTGAAAATTCACTTTTTTACAAATAACTGGAAAACTATGAATCCGACCTTAAAATCTTCTGAGGACGAAACAAACTACACAAAATTGCCTTTGTAATGATATATAGCACTCTAGACGTTTTTTCGGAAAATTATACCCTAGACCCAAAAGTATTATAGAGAATTTACATTTTTTGAGTTTTACATTTCGGACTGTAACTCTTGATAGAAAGAACCTAGGGTGACGAAATCTTGTTCATTCTATTACAAACAAAATTTATTTCGTTTGTACCAAAAATTGAGATGCTCCGACCATTGACGCCTCCCTCACTCCTCCTAACATTTTTCAAAAAGGCATGCCTGTAGCTTCTTTTCAAATTGAGCCAGGCAGATAAAATTTGGTGAGGTGCCTAGTCTAAGCCCCATTATGCTCCTCATTAAAAATTGTTACCATCCGATCAAAACTAAGGGTACTCCCCATACAAAGTAAACCAAAATTCTAAAAAAATCACATTTTTTCACTTCTAAATTCTATCTAAAATGAAAAAATAAAATTTATTTCTTAGAACGTCATTATAACAGTTAATTGTAGTCTTGTAAATGTATATTCAAAAGTTTGTACCAGAGCGTGCCTTACAAGTACGAAAAATGTGGTTTGAAGGCTGCTAGTACAAGTTACTCGATTTATTCGGAACTAGCCTTTGAACTAGTACCAATGACTTTCAAACACAATTTGTTGATACTTGTAGTGTACGCTTTGATACAAAATTTTGAACATTCATTCAGAGGACTACAATTAACTGTTATAATGACGTTCTAAGAGATAAATTTTATTTTTCCGTTTTAGATAGAATTTAGAAATGATAAAATGTGAAATTTGTTAGAATTTTCGTTCACTTTGTATGGGGGGTACCCTTAGTTTTGATCGGATGGTAATAATTTTTGGTGGGCAGCATAATGGAGCTTAGACTAGGCAAGGCACCACACCAAATTTGATCTGCCTGGCTCAGTCTAAAAAGAAGCTACAGGCATGCCTTTTTGAAAAATGTTAAGAGGAGTGAGGGGGGCGTCAATGGTCGGAGCACTCCGATTTTTGGTACGAATCAAATAAATTTTGTTATCAATATTTGGACAAGATCTTATGACAGTAGGTCTATTCTATCAAGAGTTACAGTGCGAAATGTAAAACTCGAAAAATCCAAATTCACTATAATACTTTTGGGTCTAGGGTATAATTTTCTGAGAAAATGTCTAGAGTGTTACATATCATTACAAGGGTAATTTTATGTTGTTTGTTTTGTCCTCAGCTCATTTTAAGGTCAGACTCATAGTTTTCCAGATATTTGCAAGAAACTGAATTTTCACCCCTTTGCCACCCCCTCCCCCCTTAACCCATGGCGCAAATTAGTGTAACTTTTTACTGCGTATATTAGGCAGTGTATTCAACAATTTGGCATCAAAAATTTCTTTTCTTTTTGGATGTTTAGGTTTGGGGCTATTTTGAACCAATTGTACTGGACTATGTATACATTTAAGTAAAATTCAAATCAACTAGCGTTAAACATGTAAAAGAATATTTTGATATAAATACATCTAATAAAGATTAGTTTAGAATCTTTAAATCGAGAATTTCTCCATATTAATCGCTTTATTTTTTTTTAATTTTCAGGGCTGGTCTACTACACCTTGGACTAACTAAACAAAAAACTTCACCGGATTTTCAACATTTTATTATTATTTTTTCTTTAAACACCAACCCCCTCCTCGACTACGACAACCCAACAAACACCATCCGAAAAATCGACGAAAAAATTACAACAATCAGCGCAGTCCCTAAAAAAAACCTAAGACATACACTCACGCACATTTAGCATTTAAATATGTTTTATGTGGTGTGGGTGTGTGTTGATCAAACATACA
Source organism: Microchrysa polita (assembly GCA_949715475.1). Lineage (NCBI taxonomy): Eukaryota > Metazoa > Arthropoda > Insecta > Diptera > Stratiomyidae > Microchrysa > Microchrysa polita. The sequence continues at coordinate 8,295,890 of OX454421.1, forward strand.
TATATCCAAAAATGTCTTAATCTGAACAAGAAAAGTTAAAATCTAAAATTAATTATGAAAAAAAGCATAAATATGTATTTGATGTATATCTAATATACTTTTGTCAGAATTTATGTTATGCATTACACATTATTCAATATTTCTGCTAACTGGAGAATCGCAAGAATATATAATGATAATTTCAAACAAAACAAATCAAAAAAACAATTTTGCAATATTTGGCTAATACAATATAAAGAATTTTTTTGGTTTTTGTGTGTCATTGCACATATTATTTGAAAATACATATGTAGATGGAAATCATTACTTCTGTTTGCTCATAAATGATTAGTAGCAGAAGAAGAACAAGAAGAAGATGATGCTTTTAAGAGATAAGTAACAGACATACTATAATATTATGAAATACTACTGGCAAAAAAAAATGAATGAAGAAGGGACAGACATGAATATTTTTATTCCTTATTCTTTTCTTTAATTTTTTTTGTTCATGCTTATAAATACATATATATATATATACAATGCATACATATTACATTTATAAATACTTTATGGAGATTTTGTGAAGGGATAAAACAAAAATATCAATTTAGAAAACGGAAAAAAATTATCATTTATTTATACAGTAATAGAAATAGTGTTGAAACTTTTTTTTTTTGGATAAAGTACATATATATAATTAATTACATACAAGAAGAAGAAGAAAACGAAGAAATGTATTGCAAAACATATACACGTACAGATACATATATATAATATTATTTACTTGAATTTTTTTTTCTTCTGAAAACAATAAAATAGAATTAGTAAATATACACATACAAATTTTCAGTTTATATTGACAACTTTTTATTATTTTATTATTTTTAGTTTTATGGTTTTCGGTGTTTAGTTTTTGTCTTTTGTGACCAGTCTACACTCGTGTATTGCGTGCATCCGGGTGGCAACGGTTGATGCAAACTGGAACGTGATTAAGAGTCAATGTGGCATGTCGTATTATTATTATTATTTATTTTTGTCCAACTCATACGTAATTGTTTTGTCGTCGTGTTTTCATACGAGGGAAATGTACGTAAAAAAGAAGAGTATTTTGAAAACGTCACATAAACGTTTTTGATTGGTCTTCTTCGTTTTCAGCATTAAGAGACAAGTTTTGTGTTGTTAACCAATGATAAGACAGAGGAAAGGGATAGATACATGAGTTGGCATTTGAGGCCGAAGGAAAGTGGGAAGTTTTCTGTTTAAGTTTAAGAGTAGACGCGTCTTGTATTTCTGCAGTAAGTAGAGCAAGGCAAGTTCTTTTGTTGGCATCAAGCCATGTTGAGTATGACAGTATGAGATGAATATGTGCAACAAGAGTTGCAATACAACTGGATGAGACTATTTAAAGGGGGTGTCTGCGTAGTAGAATTTTCTGTAACCAACGAATATGCAAAGGGCGCCAGTCTACGCATTTCTACTACATAGTCACGCCCTCAACGTAAACCTGACTAGACATTTTATTATCTATCTAAAAATTTGCTTATGGCAAATTAAGCGAAATATGAGCGAGGGAAAAAAATCACAATCACAAGTAGGTTCGATGATAATCATCACGAAAAAGCAGATGAAAAAATAAAGATCTTATGAAATTATACTAACACCCAATCCACCTCCGATTTCGCGATTTTACTAACATTTACAAAAAAAAACATATAAAAAAGAAACTGTTCTGTCGTTAAAACTAAAACATTTTTTGACCGAGAATAAAATTAGATTTGATCAGCTGGTAATAGACATGTTCAGTCAATAGCAGCATAGAGCAAAACCAGGCACAGAAAGAGGGCAACAAATACACACTACAAACATATTTAAAATTAGAATTTTTGATCGCTTCATAAATACATGATAAAAAAAATTATCTGCTTTATCCGATTTAGGTACGATCTTGTTTGCATAAAAACAACAAAACATTTAAACGATTTTCAGTATCCATTTTACATGAATCTGCTTAAAAGAAAAAAATACGCGCGACCCGAAGAAAAAACAGAATTTACATTCAGACAGATAACGAGAGTAGTTAAACGTACATGCGTATACAAATTATGTAGTGCATGCATATACATTTCGAAACTGATATAAACCAAAAGCGAATAATTTCCGTTCCGTGGTCAAGTTGAGATTGATAAATGAATGAATTTGACGATTTGATTGTACAACATACTTTATCTACATAACATACCTATCCGAACGCTTTCGTTCTAACATAATTGTTGCTTTAGTCGAAAAAAAAAGACGCACGGTCGCAAATTATTATTATTATTCATTACATAACTTTGTATGTCTGTGTAGATCCCCTGTAGAACTTCATTGTGGTTCCCTATGTCGATTCAGTCATCATACAATTTTTGGGCAATGTATGCATGACTTTGGTCCACATTCAAGATAAAAACAATGAATAGATCCATCTCCCGGATAGTGTCGTCAAATTAAAAAAAATCTACTTCAAATGTTGTGTTTCCCCCCTTAAAAAGAAAAACAAACTTTCTCAGAATGGGCACTGAGATTTGTTTTTTTTTATTGGGCTACAACATAACACAATCGACACACATATTCGGACGTATTTGACCATCTTTATAAATTATCCGCTACATATACAAAACGTTCTAAACGATTTTTTTTTTTTACTTATTTGTATTTTCTGATAAAAACAAAAACCAGCTAAACGTATTTGAAACTGCAAACAAACAAAACAAGCATAATATACATATACAAGCATTATATAAACGGCATCATAAATATAATAATGTTCAACACGTTATAAATTTGTTGAATTAAAAAAAAAGCAAAAATAGAAATTACATATTATAGAAAAACAATATACAAAAATGATAAAAAATGCAAAAACACACAGCTACATAACTATATACTGCAAAAAGCGAAACAACAAAACAAAACAAAAAAAAATGAATAATCCGCATGATATATATATTAAATCGATCGTGTTTTCTTGTTTGTTTTTCTATTTTATTATATATACATATATATGATTTTTATTAGACAGGACGAAATATAATAGTAGAAAAGCAACATTAAACAAAAACAACATAAACAAAATACGATGATAAACTAATAAACAATAGGAATTCTTTTTCTATTAAACATATATATATATATATAAATATAAAACATTACAAAAATGATGAATGCAAAAATAAACAAAACAAAAAAATCAACAAAAAAAATGATAAAAATTGATTTACTTGAATTACTATTATATTACTATATATATATAAATATATATTATATTATTATTACATATAAAACAAAAACAAAAAATACATGTTATTGGAAGTAATGGATATATAGAAAGGAAATATATACATATAAAAATATATATTATAAAAACAAGAAAAAAAATCATGAATATACAAAAAAAAACAACAACAACATTTAATTATATTATTAATTATGGAGACGATTGAATAAAATGAATCGCAACAACAACAATTATATGAATAATTTTTTTCGTTCGGCTGTATGAAGACAGAAAAAGAAAATATTATACATCTTTATGCACTGTGAAAACAATTAAACGAAATTGAAAATGAAAAAGAAATTGTTTTTTTTTTGTTGTGCAACGCAGCGCTAGTGTTTCTGTCGCAATGATTTAAGGTCGATATTCGATAATCGCTTTTGTAAATATGAGCTGATCTTCCCATTATTTCGCATTTTTATTTCTATTTCTCTAGCAGGTAGCTTAAAAATATTATTCTATTTCAGATAATAAGAAATGACTGGTAAGTAACTTTTTTGAACAATGAGCAGTGGCGTAGAAAATTTAATGTTTGGGCCTTGGGGCTAGTACATATAATTTAATACATACATACTTATTGGATTTTCCATTAGTTTGAGTGAAATACACACTATTTAAAATTGTGTATTTCAACGAATTTATAACACTCAGTGCATTGTAATCCCATTTGAATTTATCTTTCGCAATAATGTAGCTGATAGTATACAGTTATCCAACTGGAATTTTACTGATAAGTAAAGGCACGGAAATTTTGCAAATAAAAAACAGGAATTTCGCATAAACTAATTTTGAATATTCGAAATTTCGCTGAAGTTCGCATAAAAACATAATATTGTACATTTTGTTGGAGTTTGACTTAAATTCTAGAGATTTACAGTGTAACGAATGTTCAAAACTCACCACTGCAAAAAAACGTCGCTCGTTTACATTTGAAAGAAATTTGTAATAATAATAAGCGAAAATGCGACTATGAGGTAGTGTGGCTGACAACTGAATCATACTATACGAGTTCAGTTGCCGAGAAATGTTAAGGTGTTAAGGTGTGGTCTTACGGCAACTGCCTCTACGGGGCGGACCACACCCGTTTTGTCAATTCAAAACGGCCAAAAGCTGCCAATATGCCTTCCTGGCAAGAGCCCCGGCAGGAGCCCTGAAGGTTCGATGCAGGAAGGTTGTGTTTGTCTGTGTATATGTGTGGGTACGATATATGTGTTTTTTCGTCATATTGGGAGCATTACATCTCGGCGCGGCTGCTCTCAATTTTACTAATTCGCGCCGGTATTGAAACAAATCCAGGCCCAGAGGTATGGATTTGTAGTGTCTGCAACCAACGTATCGGTTCGAATGCCAGATCAGTGCAGTGTAATTGCTGCAGGGAATGGGTTCACTTTAGGTGTTCGGGGTTACGAAGACAGGGTCAACACTCCTCAGCATTATGTTGCGGCAGGTTGTATGAATTCCGGGCAACCCAGGGCTGCTCCTAGCCCACCTTCTCCACCACTGCCCCCTACACCGCCAAACAATATGATAAGGAATGCCAGACCCAGTCTTACGCCTGGCCCTCCTCCTCCAGCAGTTTTCACTGCACTATCTATATTACAGTTTAACTGTAATGGCATTCACCGAAAAATCGCTGAGATCACACACTTCTTGAGTTCCAACAGAATTCTCATCGCCGCCATCCAAGAGACGTTGCTTCACGCAAACTCGTCTCTAAGCGTCCATAGCGAATATGTTATACTGCGGAAAGATCGACCGGCCGCCACGGATGATTCTCACCCTGGAGGTGGACTTGCCTTCCTAATACACAAGTCCGTACATTACTGTGTATTAGATGTAGTTGCTGACGGTACGGCGGCACGTTTTATTCCGGCAGGACGTATCCCGAAAGTTCGGCCTAACTTCCCCACTAGTGCCGCCAGATTAGCCGATGAACGTGATCAGATCAGAAGCGCTCACCCTGATGATCCCAGAATTCAGGAGCTTAACTCCGAAATTGATCGACAAGTTAAAAGACTATAGGAGGGCGAAATGGAATCAGCACCTCGATGAATGTAACCTCAATGAAGGTGTCAGTAAATTATGGTCTACTGTCCGCGCCCTTTCCAATCCTCGGAAAGAAAAGAGCAACAACGCCATTGAATTTGGCAGGACAAAAACCTGCGATCCTCTTCAGTGTGCTAGCCTGTTCAATAAACAATTTATTGAACATCCCAAGTCTGACGGCTTCAAGCGCAAAATTAGAAGACGGATTCGCAGCCGGAATGTTGACACCATACCATCTTTTACAGCGGACCAGGTTAAAAAAGTCATCGAGAATGCTAAAAACTCCAAGGCCCTCGGACCAGATGGCATTTCGATGACCATGTTGAAACATCTCGACCTTCCAGCCATTGAGTATCTCACGGCCGCCTTTAACTTGTCGATGTCCACGCTTGCCATCCCTGAAATCTGGAAAACAGATCGAATTGTTCCCTGTCTCAAGCCAGGGAAGAGCGCAAATCTCGGGGAATCCTACCGCCCCATTACGATACTTTCTCCTGTCGCAAAGACGCTGGAGGCCCTTATTCACCCCACTCTTGTTGCACATGCGAAGCTAGAACCTCACCAGCATGGCTTCAGGAAGATGCATAGTACCACCACTGCCCTCGATGCGATCACTACACGCATTTGTGATGGGCTAAATCAACGCAGTCGTTGTCACAGAACTATTCTGGTGGCAATAGACCTATCAAGTGCATTCGATAAGGTCAATCATTCAATGCTCCTAGCAAACCTGTTGAATATGCATCTTCCTGCACAAGAGATCCGTTGGATTGCCAATTATCTAGCTGGTCGGCACTCCTTCACCGAGTTTCGAGGCAAACGTCCTAAGCTTAGGAAAATCAAATTAGGTGTTCCACAGGGAGGGGTACTCTCCCCCACTCTGTTCAACATCTACATGTCCGGCCTTCCCACACCACCTGAAGGAATCGAGGTGATTTCCTATGCTGACGATTGCACCGTACTCGCCACAGGGAATGATAAGGATGAAATGCGCCTCCGAATTAATCGCTATCTAGGACGATTACAGGCATTTTTCCAAAGCCGAAACCTCACCATCTCTGCGTCCAAATCCTCTGCGACTTTTCTAGCCACTTGGTGGGAGGACATCAGATGGGAGATGGATATACGTATTGGCAACAATTCTGTTCCTACTGTTAAAAACCCCAAAATTCTCGGGCTTCACCTAGAGAACATGATGACGTCTGCGAATCATGCAGCTTCAGTCTGTGAAAAAATGCTCAGTAGGATCAACATCCTAAAAGCTCTAGCTGGTAGCACCTGGGGCAAAGATAAAGAAACCATGCTTACTTATAAAGCGGTGGGTCGAGCGGCCGCTGATTATGCAGCCCCAGTTTGGACACATAGTCTATGTGACACAAACTGGTCCAAAGTTCAGGTCTGCCAAAATGCCGCTCTACGCATCGCGACAGGTTGCCTTCTGATGTCTGCCCAGGATCACTTACATCAGGAGACAAAATTGATGCCAATACGTGATCACAATCTCCTACTCTCAAAACAGTATCTTGTTGGTTGCTACCGTGAGGATCATCCCAATAATCATCTCATGGACCGAATTCCTCCACCACGACATGTCAGGCGTGGTTTACGAGACCTTGAGGGAGAGGTTCAGGGATACAAACGGGACCCTTACGATGAAGTTACATACCGAGCCGCCATTGCAGCGATCCACACTGAAGAAGTGAATAGGTCTATCGCGAGTTTAGGTGCGAATAGAGTCCTCTCAGAGCGCCCACCACCAATTTCGCCTGAGGAGATTAGGCTCCCGAGAGCCACCAGAGTAACACTAGCTCAACTTCGGTCGGGCTTTTGTTCACGCCTTAATTCGTACCTTTCTCGCATAAACCCGGACATCCAAAACATCTGTCCAAACTGCAATGGTACTCCTCATGATGTGGGCCACTTGTTTCAATGCCCCGCTGCGCCCACTGATCTTACCCCTATATCACTGTGGGAAAACCCTATCGCAGCAGCTATGTTTTTGTCCTTAGACCTCACGGACACAAACATTGACGAACCATAAATCGTGCCCACATAGATGCACAGAGGTTACACACCTTTCTGCACCGCTACAAGAAGAAGAAGAAGCAAATTTCGCTGAAATTCGCATCTATTTCGTAAAAACGAAATTTCCGTACCTCTACTGATAAGTTAATTTGAAGCATCTATTAATTTTTAAATTTCGTGTTTATTGCCCCTATTGAGCTGCGCATGTCCATACATTTGTGACAAAGTGGACTAGAATTTAGTCCGGTATAAATACCCTATACAGCCACCGAAATAAATATAAGTTCACACACAAATTCTACCATTTTTCGCTTTTAATAATTCCTGGACCGTTATAAATTTCGAAAAGGATTTTAATTATGTTGTTTACAAACTTCCGGTTCGAAATACTGTTACTTTGGAGAAATCATTACCGTCAGTTTCACTGAAGACTCAATAGTGTCCGAATCGTGCGTTAAGTGTTGCGAAATATTTACATATAAGTTCACGCCCGTTATTTTTCAATTTCTCGCACCGGAAGTATTTTTTTCGGGTTGGATACGATATCCCCAGTCACAAAATCCCCAAACCAAAATCCCCAAATCGAAATCCCCGTAATCAAAATCCCCGAAATTAAAATCCCCGAAATCAAAATCCCCGAAATCAAAATCCCCGAAATCAAAATACCCAAAACGAAAATCCCCAAACGAAATTCCCCATTCCCCATTTGAGGTGTGATCTAAGTACGCGCGCGCGTTCTAAGATCACACCTCAAATGGGGAATGGGGAATTTCTTCAGGCTATTGTAGATGGTAAAACTGTTTTTCTCTTGGAACCATTATGTTGTCGTTTGCGCCCGATGGACATTATCCTGTTGGAAAATAAATTCCGGTCCAATAATTGACTCGGCATGGTCAATGAGCGATTCTCTAATATCTCCACATAATCACTCACGGTCATTTTCCGTTTAACCCAGGCCAAAGGTAATTTCCCTGCAAATGAAAATGCACCCAAAATCTTCACAAAGCCACCATCAAAGTCTCGGCTAATGGCAACTTCTTTTTCTCGTCCTAAATGGTGCCTATAATATTGAACACCATCAAGCCATCCAAATTAAACTTCTTTTCGCCACTGAAAATAACGCTTTTCCACTTTTCGCCGAAATCCATATGTTGTTGGCCCTATTGAAGACGCTTCGCCTTATGATATTGGGTCAAAGGTGTTTTTTCTGCCTTTTGATGAATTTGAGGTCATTTGTTGGAGTGTAGAATCTGCTGGACACGACGCACATTTACAGGTAAATTCATTTCGATCCGGATTTCTGATGCGAACGTTTTTTCCTCAGTGGTATTTCGGACAATAAGTCTTTTTTCTCTCGCAGTAACTGCTGGTCGCCGTCCAGATCTTCGTTGTTTTCCATAATTTTCACGAAGCAGGAGGAAATAGTTGACGATACATGATGATTTGCAAGTTTTTTTCTGAAATTTTGCGGTTTGAAAGGCCGCAATCCTTATACGCCATTATTGCACCTTGTTCTTCGACTGACAAACTGAGACAACCAGTAATTAAAAAAATGTCTTCGTTAAGTTTCGTTTAGATGTTACTAGACCGTTTCCCACAAAAAAAAAAAACGACGAAAAAAATGGGAACCATACGAAATCCCCAATCACAAAATCCCCAAACGTAGAAAAATCCCCAAAATCAAAATCCCCATAATCATAATACCCATTTACAAAATCCCCATAATCATAATACCCATATACAAAATCCCCAATCATAAAATCCCCAAGCACCCGAAATATGCTGGTAAATGGTAGATGAATGGTAGTAAAAAATGGTAGATGGCTGGTAAATGGTTGATGAAAGACTGTAAATTGTTGATGGTTGATGGTAGATGGAAGGTGTTAAATGGTAGATGGTAAATGGCACTAGGAGGGTCGTTAATCGATACTAACTTTTTTTTTGATTAGCACAAACAAAATGTTCGAGTACATTATATTGAATAAACGTTTGCATATATCGTTCTAAACATATTAGGTTTTCTTTAACATCGTCGAGACATGTCCTCATCCGAACGAATATTCGCGGAAAACTTGGTTGGCTTATTGTTGGAACCGATTCGCCTGCACATTATCTGATTTTGTTCTGTGTCACTTCAAATATTGCCGTTGATTAGCATATACATACATATATCAGTCCACGACGGTGATTTTTTTATTGCATAGTAGGACTATTACAATTACAATAGTCTAAATAACCTACCATTTACCATCTATGTACTATTTTGTATATATATTTGTTATTTACCATCCACCATTTGCAATTTACAATCTACCATTTACCATCTGCCATCAACCATTTACAAGCTACCATTAACCACCTACCATCTACCATTTATCACCTGCCATTTAACATCTATCATTTACCATCTACAATAGCCTGAAGAAATTCCCCATTCCCCATTTGAGGTGTGATCTAAGTACGCGCGCGCGTTCTAAGATCACACCTCAAATGGGGAATGGGGAATTTCTTCAGGCTATTGTAGATGGTAAATGATAGATGTTAAATGGCAGGTGATAAATGGTAGATGGTAGGTGGTTAATGGTAGCTTGTAAATGGTTGATGGCAGATGGTAAATGGTAGATTGTAAATTGCAAATGGTGGATGGTAAATAACAAATATATATACAAAATAGTACATAGATGGTAAATGGTAGGTTATTTAGACTATTGTAATTGTAATAGTCCTACTATGCAATAAAAAAATCACCGTCGTGGACTGATATATGTATGTATATGCTAATCAACGGCAATATTTGAAGTGACACAGAACAAAATCAGATAATGTGCAGGCGAATCGGTTCCAACAATAAGCCAACCAAGTTTTCCGCGAATATTCGTTCGGATGAGGACATGTCTCGACGATGTTAAAGAAAACCTAATATGTTTAGAACGATATATGCAAACGTTTATTCAATATAATGTACTCGAACATTTTGTTTGTGCTAATCAAAAAAAAAGTTAGTATCGATTAACGACCCTCCTAGTGCCATTTACCATCTACCATTTAACACCTTCCATCTACCATCAACCATCAACAATTTACAGTCTTTCATCAACCATTTACCAGCCATCTACCATTTTTTACTACCATTCATCTACCATTTACCAGCATATTTCGGGTGCTTGGGGATTTTATGATTGGGGATTTTGTATATGGGTATTATGATTATGGGGATTTTGTAAATGGGTATTATGATTATGGGGATTTTGATTTTGGGGATTTTTCTACGTTTGGGGATTTTGTGATTGGGGATTTCGTATGGTTCCCATTTTTTTCGTCGTTTTTTTTTTTTGTGGGAAACGGTCTAGTAACATCTAAACGAAACTTAACGAAGACATTTTTTTAATTACTGGTTGTCTCAGTTTGTCAGTCGAAGAACAAGGTGCAATAATGGCGTATAAGGATTGCGGCCTTTCAAACCGCAAAATTTCAGAAAAAAACTTGCAAATCATCATGTATCGTCAACTATTTCCTCCTGCTTCGTGAAAATTATGGAAAACAACGAAGATCTGGACGGCGACCAGCAGTTACTGCGAGAGAAAAAAGACTTATTGTCCGAAATACCACTGAGGAAAAAACGTTCGCATCAGAAATCCGGATCGAAATGAATTTACCTGTAAATGTGCGTCGTGTCCAGCAGATTCTACACTCCAACAAATGACCTCAAATTCATCAAAAGGCAGAAAAAACACCTTTGACCCAATATCATAAGGCGAAGCGTCTTCAATAGGGCCAACAACATATGGATTTCGGCGAAAAGTGGAAAAGCGTTATTTTCAGTGGCGAAAAGAAGTTTAATTTGGATGGCTTGATGGTGTTCAATATTATAGGCACCATTTAGGACGAGAAAAAGAAGTTGCCATTAGCCGAGACTTTGATGGTGGCTTTGTGAAGATTTTGGGTGCATTTTCATTTGCAGGGAAATTACCTTTGGCCTGGGTTAAACGGAAAATGACCGTGAGTGATTATGTGGAGATATTAGAGAATCGCTCATTGACCATGCCGAGTCAATTATTGGACCGGAATTTATTTTCCAACAGGATAATGTCCATCGGGCGCAAACGACAACATAATGGTTCCAAGAGAAAAACAGTTTTAGATTGGCCAGCCCGTAGCCCCGACCTCAAGCCTCAACCCAATTTAAAATGTATGGGGAATACTTGGGAAGGTTTACGCCCATGGAAAACAATATCAGACCGTATCGGAACTCAAAGGAGCGATCCGCCAAGCTTGGGAAGAAATTGACCAAAATATCCTGGAAAACCTGGAAAATTCAGTCCCAAGATGAGTTTTCCAGGTAATTAGAAACAATGGAGGACCGACAGGATATTAATTTATATCATATCGTTCAATTTTTAAAAATTATAAGCTAAAACAATATTTCGAAATTAATTTATAATTATTTCGCACTAAAATTTAAAAAGTTTTCTATTTGCTTTAACTGGATTGGATGTACATTTTTTTAAATCTTATAACCTATATGAGAAGTATTATTTCCCAAATAAATAATTTGTAGTCGATCGATTTAATATTTAATTTGTTTTTATTGATTTTTGAAGCTTTTTATGGGTGAACTTATAATTATTTCGGTGGCTCTAGTAAAAGTACTCGAATCGGGTCTGTCGCTAATACAAGCGACGACGGACAGCCAATAATAAAAGAAAAAACACGATTGACTGGCAAAGTATCTTTTATTGACATGCAATTTATAAACTAAAAGTGCTTATACAATATAAAAATTTTCACATAGAATTTGAGAACGAAATTTAATGCATATATTGAATTTCTTAGCGGATGCGCGTGCAGGGTCGAAGACATCCAAATAGAGCGCGTGTCGTCGACATCCTCCCAAGCCAAAAAATGTAATATAATTTCTAAGAATAATAACCGTATAAAAAAATAACATTAAAAAAATATTTATGGTGATCTTGGGGATGCCCAATCGTCTGTATTATAAATTACTGCATTATTATTTTCGATTCTTATATCCTTCTTGACTCGTAAGTAACGAAAAATGAATCCAATTGTAATCAACGCTATAATTAATATTATTACTATTGAGGTTATTGAAATTGAGTTTTCTTTTACAAATGTTAGGACAACGTGATCATTAAAGTCTTGCTCAAAGGGCTGTACATTTTTATTTTCTAATTTTTCAAACTGGATTGGAATCATATTGAAATTTGTTTTCAAGTTGGATTTCAAAATTTGTGGAACCTTATATTTAAAACTAGACGAAACGGCAATACAATTATTATCTAGAAATAGAATTCCCCTATTATATAGTACAGGTTGTTCCTTCTTGTTACAAAATACTGTTACATTTCCCTTATAAACTAAGATATCGGGGGTGATTTGTCTTACAAAGGCTGGAGAGTCATGATTCTTCATTTCGCAATTATTTACTTCGATTTTACTTTTTATTATTATATCTTGCAAACATAAATTATCTTTAATTTCCAAAAATATGGGCGCATTGTAAATTGTTAAATTGTATTTTTCGATTTTTTCACTTTTGGTTTCCGAAAAATAAGTTAAATTTTTGTCATCTATAATCAATACTGGACTTAAGTTTATAATTTGATTGTGGTCATTTGGGACTGAAATAATATTGTACTTAAAATAGTTTTCCAATTTCAACAGCGGAACTGTGAAGTTAATCATGAGAATATCATTGGAAACATATAAAACAGGTTCATAAAAGTGAAATAATGTCGAGTCATCAACATCGGGCAGCCTTTCTTCCGTTTTTACTAATATTCTTTTTTGTAGTTCAATTTCTTCTCTTATATTTTCATTTATATAACTAGTTTCTTCAAATTTTTGTTTTAAGTAAATCAAATGATCTTGTATTGAATTAATAGTAAATAGAATTGACGTCTGATTGTTTAGATTATTCAAGGCGATTGTGTTGTTGTTTAAATACTTGGAAAGTTCTAACTCCCTATTCAGATTTTTGAGGACCATGTCGTGTAGTTTTTCCACTCCCTCGGTAATTGATGCAATTTTACTGTTTAATCGATTTATTTCCGCCTGCTGGTACAATCCATACCCGACCCCAGATGCAATACCTGCAATTGATAAGACACCCATGGCGAGGCCTCCAGCATTTCTTTTGGAAAATTTATTCTTTAATTTTTGGCCTTCTATTGATAATATGACGAAGAAATTTTCGCATTCATTGAATCTCATCTCTCTGCATTGGTGCTCGAGTAATTTTAATTCGGTATCCAAGGTAACCATGTCGGCTGTAAAATTAATATTTGTGTTTACGTTTAGAGTCCAAATATCACTTTTAACAAACACTTCCCCTAATTTTTGCATGTAGCATGAGCTATCATTTAGTGGGAGGTTTTTGAAGGCGGTAGTTCCAGGAACTAACATCAAAAGTGAAAACAAGGTTAAAATTGCTAAATTGGTTGTTGATCGTGTTGGATAAGCGGGTTTATTATCTTCTTCCCTGAGGATCTCGACTAATTTCGACACCGGTCTTATCAACATTTTGTCGCCAACCTTAAGCTCCACTACTCGGACAATTTCCTTTTTGTCTGGGAACGTTTTAATGATCTTGGCCAACGGCCATTGGCAGCATGGAGTGTTCTCTTGTTTAAGAATAACCACATCTCCAACTTTGAAATTTGGGGATCCCTTCAACCACTTATTAAATCTTTGCATTTGCGAGAGACACTCTTCCTTCCATCTATTCCAAAACTGCTGTTGCACCCATTGTATTAGAGTCCAACGTTTGCTAAGCGGAATATTTGCTGAATGTAACTTGTCTTCAGGTGGGAATAGAAGTTGTCTTTGTATTAAAAAATGAGCTGGTGTTAACACAAATGAATCTTCAAAGTTGTCATTAATGGAATGTAATGGCTTACTATTAAGCATCGCTTCAATATTGCAAACTAGAGTGTAAAATTCTTCATAAGTGAAATATTTAGGATTCGTTACCTTTTTTAAAACGTTCTTAAATGTTTGAATACTTCGTTCCCACAATCCACCAAAATTAGGACTATAAGGGGGATTGAACTTCCACTCTATTCCCATATTAGTTAATACACAAAGATTGGCCTTTCTCCATTCTTTAAGATTCATGTTCAGTATTTTGGATGCTCCTCGAAAATTTGTTCCATTATCGGAGAACAAAATTGATGGCTTACCCCTTCTAGCACAAAACCTTCTCAAAGTTGCTATAAAATTCTCTGAACTGATCTCGGTGCATATTTCAAAATGCACTGCCTTTGTGACCATACATATGAAAATGACAATCCAACAGTTAATTGGTTTGTCAAATCGTAATCTTGACGATTTAATTTGAAATGGTCCTGCTAAATCTACTCCAGTCGATCCAAACACTGGTGCAGGGGTAATGCGCTCCTTAGGAAGTTGTCCCATTTGAGGAGTATTCGTTTTTGCTTTAAGTCTTTTGCATTTAATATAATTAAAAATTATTGTTTTGATTAAGGATTTAATTCCAATTATCCAAAAGTTCACTCTTAAAAATCTCAACGTTAGGCTGTGTCCCCCATGTAGAGTTTGCTTGTGTGCGTAGTCAACAAGAAGGGTAGTTAGGTGGCTGTTTCTTTCTAGAATAACAGGGAATTTCTCCGAATAGCTAAGGTATTCCGAATTTTCTAACCTTCCTCCAACCCTTAGTAAGCCAGAACTGTCTAAAAAGGGGTTGAGTTTGAATATTGAACTAGACTTATTAACTAGCTCACCCTGATGTAATGATTTAAGCTCTGATCTAAAGCTAATTTTTTGTTGTAGTTTTAAAATAAGAGTTTCTGAGTCCTTCAGTTCCTTCACAGTCAATAACGACTTTTCTGTCTTTTGTTTCTTTCCAAACAGTCGGGCGGCTCTACACACGTAAGCCATAACACGGACTGCCTTAGACCAAGAGGAGAAACGACTTACTACTTCAGTTATAAACTCATTGACCGGTTCGTCCTGTGTGGCTGCACAAAGGCATTTGGATGTACTGTTAAGGGGTTGACTAAATTTTGGAACCTCCTCCTTTGTAAGCCAAGATGGACCATTTAGCCAAAAGTCTTTTCGATTAAATAGTTCAGAAGGTGTTAATCCTCTACTGCCCATATCACTTGGGTTCTGATTTGAGGATACATAATGTATTTGAGATACATCTAGGACTTTTAATATTTTATCTACTCGATTTTTTATAAACCTTTTATTCCCAGGTATTTTCATTTTCCTTACCCATCCTAAGCACACTTGGCTATCGGTAAAGGCATACACATTTTTAATGGATACTTCTTTCAATATTTCCTTAACGCTAGAAATTAATTCAGAAAGAAGGGTGAGACCTTCAAGCTCAGCTTTAGGAATGGAAATATTGTCGGGGGGTGTCACTTTCCCCTTGGCTGCCAAAAAGTTTATGATATAGCGACCTTCAATTTTTGTACGTAAGTACACAACTGCAGCTATGCCATCTTTGCTAGCATCTGAGAATCCAATTAAATCGCTGGAGCACTTTTTATTATTACCTAAAAATCTTTTAACTTGAATACTTCCGATTGTATTGATTTGGGAGTATACTTTCATTATAATGCTTTTTAAATTAGGCGAAATTTCCGTGTCCCAGTCACATTTAGTTAACCATATTCTTTGCATGATAATTCTTAAGTACATAACAAATGGTAGAATTATCCCTATCGGATCGAAAAACTCCGAGTTTTTCGCCAAAATGCCTCTTTTGGTGAATTTTTCAATTGGCAGTTTTGGTACCTTAACACCTAAGCAATCTGCTTGGGACCACCAATTAATTCCTATTAAGGAAACGCGATTAATTTCTCCTTCAACAAAATTAGTTAATTTATCGGTTGGATGAATATTCCGTAACACTTGGTCTGGTTCATTACTCCACCACTTTGTGAGGTGTAGATGACAGGATGACAGTGTATCACGAATATCTGTTGCAAGGGTTTGTGCTTCCTCAATTGAATGTGCCCCTGCAATAAGATCATCCATGAAAAATCTTTTTTCTATAGCTTCCCGAGACTGTGGAGTCGGTGCCAACTCAGCAACTTTTTTCATGGCATAGTTAGCATTAAATGGGGAGCTTGCTACTCCGTATGTAATTGTTAGTAGTTCATACTCCCTCACCGGGTCTCCTACCTTCGGACGCCATAGTATCCGCAGTTTATTTTGGTGTTCTGGGATCATCCTAAACTGTCTAAACATTTTTTCTACATCGCTGATAAATATGATAGGAAACTGTCTTGATTGCAAGATCATATCAAAAACATATGGGAGAAGATTTGGTCCAGTGTGAACCAAATCATTAAATGATAGCCCGTTACTGGTTGGAAACGAGCCATTAAAGACAATCCTTACTTTAGTAGTAATTTTATCGTCTTTAAAAATCGCATGGTATGGAATGTAATACACGGATCCGTCCCGTATTGCAGTATTATATTCATTCTCAACTACTCTCATGTGGCCTAAATGTTCATATTCTTTTAAAAATCTTTCAACTTGTTCTCTTTTGTTTTCATCATTCATAAATTTTTTCTCTTGTCCTATAAATATTTGTTTTACTCTATCAAATGAGTTTCCCAACTTTAGGCGGTCGTCTTTGAACAAGTACGGCACGAAAATTCTACCAGTGGCATCTCTATAGAATTTACTATTAAAGTTAGTTATTGCTGCTTCGCTATCTGAAGTAATAGGATTATGGTCTGGTATTTCCCAGAATTTTCGAAGATTGGCCTCAACCTCTCTCACTTCCTCTGATTGGGTGATAAAAGAGGAGACTAGGGGGTCCGAATTTGTTACGATTCCACCAGAAACTAACCACCCCAATGATGATGGTTGCAACAAAAGATTTCGCATGTGGACCGAAGGAATGGAAACATCGATAATCTCTGAATAAATGTTTCCCCCTAGAAGCATTTGTATATTCTGGGGTTTTTTGAAGTATGGATCGGCTAAGTCATACCTCTTTAAGTCAACCATACTTTCTTCGTCGAGTGAAATATAGGGTAGATTTCTCGATACCCGTTTGACAATATATGCCTTGATTTGGAAGAAAGTATTGATGTCTTTCATTGATCGGAGTTTGATCATTACCATTGAATCAATTTTGTCAATGAGAGTACCACCCATGCCATACACTTCTACAGCAGCGTTGCCACTCTTGTTACAATTGTAACATTTTGTTACAATTTTCGATTTCTTGTTACAATGTTACACACCGACCAATTTTGTTACAATCGGCAAGAGTGGAGGGATAAACTACATTTGAATATTTTTCTATTATAAGTGACATGAACAATTATTTTTCCAAACAAATTTTATATTTTTATGAGCATGATCAGCCACTGATGAGCATGATCAGCCATCTATTCAGCTAGAAATGTCCAACTTATGTTCCGCGGGCCACAGGCGGCCCAGTTTTATGAGGCCCGCGGCCGAGAAACACAGTATGTAGCAGCACATTGCGTAAAAATGGAAACGTTTGTAAAAAATAATATGTGTTGAACTAAAGTCTATGAAATTTCTTTGAAACTCGTCAATTTAATTAATTAATTATGTATTTATTTAGGAAGCTGACGGTTGTCTAGTGTACTTTTGTTCGAGACTTATTACTGTCCGCCGAATAATTTTGACTCTCAATTATATTTCTGGAGTGTTTAATTCTTAGTAAATTAATTTGCAAAATGTGGTTGTTGATCGATCCACAAAACTTCAGGGTTTGAATTCCTTGTCAAAAGTTTCTAAATTTGTTTGAAGTGCATTTTATGAATATATAATCATGAGGTCGTTAGTGACTCAGATTGAAATTTCGAAAAAAAAAAGTCTATAGTTATTTTTACAAATTTTATCCTGCGCCCGTCAATCCTGAAGACATTTGGCCCAGGTCAGGTTTTGATTTTGAAACCCATGGATTAAGCGCCCGTTTTTGTTGGTCCCTTCTTAATTCAGAATCAATGTTCAACATTCAATTATAGCAGCAAACTGCACCAAGCCTTAGAGTTAGTTCAGTAAAAGAATTGAATTCTACCTTGAAACAAATTTGAACAACAAATTTACGGTAGCCAAAATGTTCGGCAAAATTTGGAATGTAAGGGCACGAAATTTCACTTTAAATTAAAGTAGCATTTAAAAGGGAACGTTATAGTTTAATTCAAATTTATTAAATTTAATTCTTTTTACTGGAAACACTAGCGAGTGCATTTTTTTGCTAGCTGCCGGATTTTTTTGCTGACTCCATTTTAGAGCACATCATGTATTTGGATTCAATCCCACTGACCCGCGTATTTGCTACCAAATTTATGTTTTTGCAGTAGGTTCGAGTACAACACCCAATATCGATGTTGTTTTCTGAACGGAATAACTATAGCTCAAGGACAGATAATAATGTTACTGCATGCATTTCTGTTCATTATATCTACAAGGTGGGCCAAAAGTAATCATCCGATGTTCGATGTTCTTTTGCTGTATTTTTCTTAATAAAAAAACTATGGTTTTGCTAATGAAATACGTTTATTTAATCCCTTAGAATTTATTGAATCAAGTCGCAAAAATGATATCGGCCAAGTGGCCGCCGCCACAGTTGATTACCATACAGGCCCGTTTTATGGCATTTTCCATCACTCTTCCCAGTATATCGGGCGACAGGTTTTCGCATTCCTGGCGAATATTCTCATTAAGGGCTTTAAGAGTCTGAGGCTTGTTGACGTATACCCGCGACTTCAGAAAACCCTATAAAAAGAAGTCTGGAACAGTTAAATCGGGTGATCTGGCCGGCCAGTGTAAATCACTAAAACGATAGATTAACTGACCCGGAAATGTTTCCTTCAGAATATGGCCGCGTCCTTAGGAGTAAACCGATTCATGGCTTGACAGTTCGTATTCTACGTTTGTTTACTTCAGAAATTAGGAAAATGAAAGAAAAAGAAGGAAAAAAAAAGTTACAGCAATTTCTAATAGAGTGATTACTTTTGGCCCACCTAGTATACATATTAATTAAGTTCGATTATATCGTATTAAGCATTGTCTGATGTACTGAAGGGAGCATCTCGTTTTGCGCCCAACATTATGAAATTATCTGCTCCTTCAGTCATTCGGAAGCTTCTCTTCTTATTAATTGATTGAGATTTGTAACCAATAATTTTTGGATTAAATCTGCTATGAAATAGTAGGTTCGAGTTTTAACAAATTGTGGAAATTTTGACATATCGTTTCTCCTATAAACCAACTTCGTTAAAAATGTTTATGGAACAGAACAGATCAAATCTTCGGAAAGTCAAACATTTTCAAAATCCTTTATTTTAATTTATAACTCTCTGTTATTTGTGAAGCAATCATTCAATTTGGACTTGCGCACATTTAATGCTAAAATTGTTCATTTACAACAATATCTTCAAATTTGTTACAATCAACCTAAAAATGTTACAATTTTATCAGATAAATGTTACACTTAGAAATCTGAAAACGGCAACCCTGTTCTACAGCCGCAGATACTTTTCGTAGACCAAGCTTTTGCACGAGCTCTTCTGTAACATAAGAACTTTGCGAGCATTGATCTAACAGTGCCCGACAGCTATATAATTTTTGCTGTTTATTTTCAGCATAGACAATAGCAGTGGGTAATATTACCTGAGTGTTCTGTGTAAACGTATTCATGCTGTTGGTCTGGTCGTTGCCCGACCTTACACAATCTGTTGCTTGCGTTAACACAGCAGCGCGAGGATCAAGTTTCAATGACCGCGGTTCTGAATTCGACTTAGCTTTGCTTTGCACGGGGTTGCTCTTGACCTTATCATCGTGTAATTCCGAGAGGTGATTTTCACCGCAAGTATTACATTTAATTTGATATCCATAATAACATGGCAAGATTTTTCCATTTTTTCTTGCCTTGTAAGAGTGTTTAGCACATTTTAGGCAAATATTATTGTTTTTTAACAAATTTGTTCTCGCCTTAGATTTCAGGAATTGGGAACAATTAAGAATCAAATGATCATTAGATTTGCAAAGTGTGCAATATTTTTTATTCGATTGACTAAAATTTGTGAATGTTTTCACGTTTTTTGCTGGGACTTGGGTAGATTTTACAGTACTCGATAGCTTTAGACTTTCAAACTTCAGAATTCTTGATTCCAGAAAGTTTTCTAGTTCAAGTACTGTGGGAATATTCTTTTTATTTTTTAGCGAATCTTCAAATTCCAATTTGGAACCTGAGTCCAATTTTCTGTAAATTATTGGGAATAGTAATGGATCCCAGTTGGAAATGTCGATCTCAGCCGATTTTAAATTTTGCAAAGTTTCTCGGAGACCGTCCAACATTTTTTTCAAGGAATTTACATCCCTCGGGATGCAATTTGGTAAATCTAGTAACTGAAACACATATGTTTCGACAAGTAATCTTTGATTTAAATAGCGATCATCAAGTAACTTCCAAGCCGCGTTGTAGCTACTTTCATCAAATGATAAGTGGGAGACTAGATCAAGTGCATCCCCCTCCAAATAAGTTCTTAAATGTACAAATTGTTGTACTGGCGAAAGTAACTGGTTATTCAGAATCTGAGTAACCAAGTTTTTAAAGGATTTGTACTTCCCTACATCTCCTCGAAATTTAGTAACGTCGAGGGGTTTAATCTTAATACGTGGCTCCCTGGCCATCTGGTTGGTGCTCAATGCGCTAACCAACTTATTAACTGCCTCTTCAAAAACGGACACTGAGTTAGGAGAGCTAGAACTTTTACTATCATGAGAAGTCTTTCCTTCCTCACTGGCAATTTCTAAATTAAAATCAATAAATTGAAGAGCTTTTGTATACAACGCTTGCGCCTCCTGAAATTTGTCATCAACAAAGTAGGTAATATTTTTGTCCTCAATTTGTTGAAGAAGCGCTTCATTATGGAGGAAAGAAATCCATAAAGTTTGGATATCGACCTTGTAGGCATTTAACCTTGCTTTCGTTCTAAGTGGGATGCCTAATTTCGTGGCATTAGAATAATGGCAATTAATTTTTTCGAAGATCTCCTTTTGAGATTTGATCAATGCCTCTGCCATTGTAATACAAGCCACCCTCGATATCGTATTGTAATAAAAATTTAATTATAATCACACCAGCACACCAGATTAAATATGAATTATATAAAAGATTTGTGCTTAATTAATTTTTTTTTTTACGATTTAAAATTTAAATTTAGAATCTGGATTTTTTTTTTTCAAATTTTACTTATCTTTTACTTTTGTTGTGCTATTGATTTTCACGTCGCTTCAGGATTCACAGGACCTCATCAGGATACAACTGGGATGGGTATTCAAAATTTATGCCGCTTCAGGATTTCAGCACGACACAAATGCAAACGATTTTCCAAATATACGCCGCTGAGAAATCGCAGGACCTCATCAGGATACAACTGGGATGGGTATTCAAAATTTATGCCGCTTCAGGATTTCAGCGCGACACAAATGCAAACGACTTTCCAAATATACGCCGCTGAGAAATCGCAGGACCTCATCAGGATACAACTGGGATGGGTATTCAAAATTTATGCCGCTTCAGGATTTCAGCACGACACAAATGCAAACGACTTTCCAAATATACGCCGCTGAGAAATCGCAGGACCTCATCAGGATACAACTGGGATGGGTATTCAAAATTTATGTCGCTTCAGGATTTCAGCACGACACAAATGCAAACGATTTTCCAAATATACGCCGCTGAGAAATCGCAGGACCTCAGTAGCACACAAAAATTGCGAATACACGCAAAACTATGGTCGGCGAATACACGCACAGTATACGAACAATACACGAAATTTGCGAATACACGCACAATACACCAACAATATATGATATTTGCGAATACACGCAGAGTATACGAACAATACACGAAATTTGCGAATACACGCACAGTATACGAACAATATATGATATTTGCGAATACACGCACAATAACCGAACTCGTCTCGAAGGCTCGACGGACCAAAAAATTGTCGCTAATACAAGCGACGACGGACAGCCAATAATAAAAGAAAAAACACGATTGACTGGCAAAGTATCTTTTATTGACATGCAATTTATAAACTAAAAGTGCTTATACAATATAAAAATTTTCACATAGAATTTGAGAACGAAATTTAATGCATATATTGAATTTCTTAGCGGATGCGCGTGCAGGGTCGAAGACATCCAAATAGAGCGCGTGTCGTCGACAGGGTCCATTTTCAATGTGGATCAACTACATGTGAGGATAAGTGTTCATGGCTCGTGCCTTTTATCAAAAGATACAAAATGTAAATTTATAAAATTTAAATACCTCACACCTTCTTTCGGATCTACGGCAGTTATTCTCAACTGGTGGTGCGTGCCCCCAAGGAGGCGTGAAGATTGGCCAAGAGGATCAAATTTTGTTGCCAATCACATTTCTAAAAGAGTTTCGAATTTAAGACTTTGAGTTGAAAAATGAGACAGTACCAATATATGTGGTTTTCAAAAGCAAAACGTACGCCAATAGGTGAAAACATCACACTTTTGTGTACATAACCATGTGCAAAGCGGAGAATGGATTAGATGACCTGTAGTAGTATTCCCAAATGCGGAGTTCACCACATCTCCGTACAAAATCTATGAAAATGTATGGAAAATCTAGAAGATTTTCGCCTAGATTTTGTAAAATCTCAAGATAATGCAAAATCTTCTATAGTCTGTACCGAGCTTTACAGGGCCATTTGTAGCTATCTATGAACTAACGGCTCGTTCGCTTGAGTTTTAAAACTGATGCCTATGAATATGGGTGCATATGCGAAGAACGCCTGTCACAACAATTACAGTTCATAAAGTTGATTATGATTCTCAGAAGAAAAAAAAAGCTGGGCGGTTGCCCGGGGCGCCAAATTTTGGGGCAGCTTTTCGAGTGCTGAGTAAAAAAAGATATAAAAAGCCGAAAGAAAAAAATCAATATAAATTTCGATTTAGTGGAAAGTAAACGATAGAAACTACAGATGAAATAAATGCACCAAGGTAGGAAATAAACTGACACCAACAAAAAGTATTTTACAAATTTCTCCAAAGTAACAGTATTTCGAACCGGAAGTTTGTAAACAACATAATTAAAATTCTTTTCGAAATTTATAACGGTCCAGGAATTATTAAAAGCGAAAAATGGTAGAATTTGTGTGTGAACTTATATTTATTTCGGTGGCTGTATAGGATTTTTTTTTTTACAGCGGAATAATGTTTATAAGGTAAAGTAGAACATCAATTAGTTTATTAAAAACGTGTTGAAGATTTTGATTTTATCGACTGTATCATTAGTTTTTCGTTTAAAACTTATATTTAAATGATGCAAAATCCTTGCGAAGAACGCTGCAGTTCTTCTTTATAATAGGAAACTCATTGCAGCGTTACCGTGCTATTATATCATCATCATCATATCATCTTCCAAAATTTATTTATTCTTATTTTCACGAAAATTAAGGATTTTGGTTGAACCTCTGCTTGCATGATCTGCATGAGAAGGCAACCTGTCGCGATGCGTAGAGCGGCCAGAGTGACCAGTAGATGTAGATGTAGATGTTAAACAGAGTGGGGGAGAGTACCCCTCCCTGTGGAACACCTAATTTGATTTTCCTAAGCTTAGAACGTTTGCCTCGAAACTCGGCGAAGGAGTACCTACCAGCTAGTTAATTGGCAATCCAACGAATCTCTTGTGCAGGAAGATGCATATTCAACAGGTTTGCTAAAAGCATTGATACCCCAATCAATAGAGACGAAATAATAGGGGTTAGCGTGCAAAAATTGGGGACGTCTTAAATTTTTGATATGTTATAACGACAGGTGGGGTAAGTTAAAATCCAAGTTTGCGTCACTTTCCCCCCTGTGCTCCCGCCGCTATCTTGAAAAAAACATCTAAAATCGGCCCTTTCGTCAGTTTTTGGCCTGTAACTTCTTTACAGTCCATTTGAGCACAAAATCTACCGATACAATTTTGTAGAGGACAAAATTTCCTACAAACTTAATTCAAGATGTTGTACTCTACAATCAAAATTAAAAAAAATTTGAGTCGTCCCCAATTTTTGCAAGGTAAAATCTCCCCGTTGATTGGAGTATGAATGATTGACCTTATCAAAAGCATTTGATAGGTCAATTGCCACCAGAATGGTTCTGTGACAAGGACGACGTTGATTTAGCCCATCGCGAATGCGTGTAGTGATCGCATCGAGGGCAGTGGTGGTACTATGCATCTTCCTGAAGCCATGGTGGTGAGGTTCTAGCTTCGCATGTGCAACAAGAGTGGGGTGAATAAGGGCCTCCAGCGTCTTTGCGACAAGGGACAATATCGTAATAGGGCGTAATCACAATCTTATCCTGTTTTTACAATATCTGGTCAGTTGCTATCGAGAGAATAACCCAAACCATCATCCCATGGACAATACTCCCCTCCACGACATGTCAGGAGTGGAATCAGAGATCTCGAGAGAGACGTCCAGGGATACAAACGGGTACCTCCCGATATATTTGATGACAGAGCATACCATGCGGCCATCGCAGATATTCACACAACCGACCGTTGTGAATCGGCCAATAGGGAGATTAAGTATGAATAGAGTCCTCTCAGCGCCCCCACCACCTATATCACTTGAGGAGACTATAGGCTCCAAAGAGCCACAAAAGCGACACTAGCCCAGCTTAGGTCGGGGTTTTGTTCGCGCCTCAATTCATACTTATCTCGAATAGACCCGGACATTCAGAACATTTGTCCGAGCTGCGGTGGTGCGCGATGTGGACCACCTTTTCCGATGCCCCGCTGCACTAACCTTACTCCGAGGGCGTTATGGGACAACCCTATTGCAGCTGCTACGTTCTTGTCGCTTGAGACAATAGGCGAGAACGACGACGAAACATAGAATACTTCCACAGACATGAACAGCGGTTCACGCCTTTCTACACCGCTACTACAACAACATCAACATTTCGCCATTGTTCTTCCTGTCGCCAAGCCCGTGACTGCCCATAAGGTGTTCCAAGTCTAAGTTATCTAGTTCAGTTCCGACTTTGGCATTGAGATCATTTTGATGTTACCCTTGCCCATTCAAAGGTGTCACCTAGTCACTGATGCTTGAAATAGAATAGCCGCGTCAGCAGAGGCATCGGCAGAGGCATCGGCATCAGCAGAAAAATTTCAATTTAGAACACACGCATTTGCCTTTGATGACCCACAATGACAGCAGCCGATGCCTCTGCTGACGCGGCTATTCTATTTCAAGCATGATAAAAAACGTCCTTTGCTGGTTGATCTGCAGGTTCAGTCGGTGCGTAGCATTGAATAATTGTGATGTTTCGTACTGTTGATTTGAATCTGGCTCATCCCTTTCAAAATGAAAAATGTTTCGACTTGCTCATTGTCAGCTTCGAACAATTTCTAACAAAGTAAAATTAGTTTCAAACTAAACAAACAAAGAAAATGAAACAAAAACAGGGGACCTTCAGAATCTTCAGACCTCGTAAAGGGCACGGACTGAAAAAGGTTCAGAACCACTGATCTAATATTTGTTGACTTCAAGCAGGCATACGACAGTATCGATCGAAGCAGTGGCGTGCAGTAACATTTATAAATGGGGATGCGGTGGAGAAAAAGTAACACAAAATGTACATACAATTTTTTCAAATGTTTTTTGACACACGAAAGTAATTAGAAAATGTATTTATTTTGAATGCGAATTCCATTGACGATTCTCAAGCATCCGAAAAACCAAGAGGATACATAATAAAATGCGTATTAGCTTTTCTTTTGAATAATAATCACTCGTTGTGTAATAGGAGAAATAAATAAAAAAATAAAATGGTTCTCTAGGTAACGGTACGGTGCATATGCGTAAGATCTAGCAAATATTTATAAGAAAAACGTAAACAGACAAACTCCGTAAAATATAATTTCATAAATATCATATCCCTTCAAGATACTTACTTCTCCTTTTTGTACTTGCTTGCTTTCGTTCTCCATTCCCAGATATTATAGTGTAGTTACTATAGGTGATTTCAAATTACAAAGTGTGGTGGAGAATTTTTTTTGTTTATTATGTTTTTTGGGGAGCTGAGCTCGAATGCGGAGCTTCTCGCCCAAAATTTCGTTGCGGAACAGCGAAAAAACCCAAAACTTTCGGAATTTTCCCCTTTTTTTGTTTTGAACTCCGAAACTGTACATTTCTCCGAAATGTTCATGTCCATGTTCATGAAAATATTAGGGAAAACATAATTGCGGGTCCAACGCGCAAATAATCATTAAAATGTATAGCTACAATCGATAGCCATTTTTTTGCGTTTTTTGCAATCTCGACCCTGTTTTGCAACGAAATTTTGGTGGGAAGTTACGGATTCAGGTTCTGCACCCCAAAATACATAATGTACAAAAATGCAACTTTTGTGACCAAAAATGAAAAACCGTTCAATCTCAAAATTTTATACATAATATGGAACTATTTTAAAAATTGCCAATTTTAATTATTATCAATTGTAGTAATACCGCTCAATGGATTTATAATATTTATGTCTCTTTGGACGCGCTCTCTAAAATATTCATGAAGAGTTTTTCGCGATTTTTTCCCTGTTCCGCAATGAAATGTCGCTATAGGAATCTCCGGATTCCTGCTCAGCACCCAAAAAAAAACATAAGAAACAATAAAAAATTGTCTCCACAACATTTTGCAATCTAATGTAAGGTTTATCACATAGTAACTACACTATTAGATGAGCTTCACTTATTAGCTTCCTCTTCATTTCGTTCTCTCATTCATGCTAGCATACACTGCACAGCACAACTTGGAGAATTTGACTTGGATGCGTTCCGTGTACGGGACTGGTTTGCGCATCCCCAATGGTACAAAAATTACTCAATGAGCATGTCTCGTGTCGACTGAAATTTTGTCCGATTGGATTCACGACTGAGTGAAAATTTTTTCCGCATCCAGTAGAAAAGTACTCAACTCACAGAACGACTGGTACTATGGAGCAAGTACAATGTCGTATATTACCATATCCATATGCGTGTAGAATTTAAGGGCTGTCGTTTAGTCGACTATTATTGGGTATTTTTATACTATCCGGGTTACATTTGCTTAGTTCCGTGTCCGTACACTATAATTCATACATATGGCGTAGATTTTAGGACAGTTGTAATTAGATACATATTCTTTAACTTTAAGTGAAGAAATATTATTATGTATTCGAAAATTTTAAGGGATCTATGGACTGCACGCCACTGGATCGAAGCGTGCTGTACAACATTTTGCTGCATTTTGGAATACCTGCTAAGCTAGTGCGACTCATAAGGATGACGATGACTAATACCGTCTCGCAGGTCAGAGTTCAGAACAGACTCAGTGACCTATTTGAAACTCGTACTGGACTCAAGCAAGGCGACGGGCTGGCGCCGACGCTCTTCAACCTGGCTCTGGAGTATGTGATTCGAGCCATGAATTTGGACAGCAGCGGAACGCTACTCATTAAATCGACTCAACTAGTAGCCTACGCCGACGACATCAACATCATGTCTCGAAGATTGGGTGATGCAGAAAGCCTCCTGCATAATCTCAATAACGCCGCCAAAGAAGTTGGGCTACATATCAACGAATCTAAAAGCAAGGTCATGATACAATCAAAAACTAGAACGCCAGTAAATTCAAGCATCACAGTGGGGGATCTCAATATAGAATATGTAGACAACTTCACTTACCTGGGTTTATGTTCACGTCTCAATTCCTACCAATCTCGAATAGACCCGGACATCCAGAACATCTGTCCGAGCTGCGGCGGTACGCCACACGATGTGGACCACCTGTTTCGATGCCCCGCTGCACCCACTAACCTCACTCCGAGGGCGTTATGGGACAACCTTATTGCAGCTGCTACGTTCTTGTCGCTTGAGACAATAGGCGAGAACGACGACGAAACTTAGAGCGTGTCCACAGACATGCATAGCGACTCACACCCTTCTGCACCGCTACAACAACAACAACTAGCTAATAAGTGTTACTTTGCGGTCCTCCAAATTATGAATTCGAAGCTGGTGCACAGGAACACGACGCTCCACGTGTATAAAACCATAATCCGACCAGTGCTATGCTATGGCTGCGAGGCATGGACCCTAACCCAAAACTCTGAACACCTGTTGGAAACATTTGAGCGAAAGGTTCTCCGAAGAATCTTCGGGGCCGTTCGTGAACGAGGTGAATGACGCATCCGGTACAACCTTGAGTTGTATCCGCTGTATGATGAGCTACAGGTGTCGAATATCGCGAAATTGCAGCGATTGCAATGGGCGGGACATGCACAAAGGATGAATGACGATCGCATGCCCAAAAAGGTGATGAACGGACGGAGTCAGATTGCGTGGACGACCGAGAGCCAGATGGGAGCATTCTGTATGTGAGGACGCCCACCAGATGCTAGGCTTTCGGAACTGGAGGACAAGGTCGCGTGACCGCGACAATTGGAGGTTTTCAATCCAGGCGGCCAAGGCCCGACGTCAGGCTATCGTGCCATAAA
Source organism: Microchrysa polita (assembly GCA_949715475.1). NCBI lineage: Eukaryota > Metazoa > Arthropoda > Insecta > Diptera > Stratiomyidae > Microchrysa > Microchrysa polita. The sequence continues at coordinate 8,324,814 of OX454421.1, forward strand.
GAAGATACCAGTGCATAGAAAAGTGTATGAGCATAGTACGTAAAATTTTTTGGAACAACCAAAACCCAACCAAAAAGAGCCTACCGGTGGGTGGGTATATTTGTTCTTGTAAATGAAAAAAAAAAAAATTCCACATGAAACGTATTTATTTAAGCTCTGTCCGGGGTCATACAAATGGTTCAATAACAAATTCGACCACTGAACACGGATGGGTCAATTCAAATGCCTGCAGAACGCTTGGATGCAACACACCAATTTTACCGATTGCCACATTCTTGTACATAATGTTCGCACATCGTCCCGGGAAATAGGCCGGATCTGAAAAACATATAAAACGATTAAAAACACATTGAAATTGCATTACAATCAAGTCCCACCTTCCGTCGATTCCAAATAATATCCGTCGTCCTTCTTCCACGGCACCTCCAACAATTGCATAACGCGATCCAACAAACCATGAACAACCTCAAACCCGGCCGTTTTGTTACAATTCACAGCACACAATCGTCTCTCATTGCGTGCACGTACTTCAGCCTCTTCATCGGCCACGACCACATCCATAATTTCAAACAATTTCAACGGCAGTGGCATCTTCTTATTCGCCGCCAACGTCTTTAGCAGACCCGGCAAAAGAGTGGTGCGAACCACTTGGAATTCCAACGTTTTCGGATTGGAAATGTGAACGGCTGGGATTTTCTCCAGATCCTTGTTCAGCTTGGTGGAGATATCATCGCGAGAGCATAACGTGAAGGTTAGAGCTTCAGTGAAACCAGCCTGTGCAACATTTTCTCGCAATTGATCCGTGAGCTTGTTCAAAGGATATTGCTTGGCAATTTGTACAATCGCTGGAAGTGCTTTTTCGATATTGTTGTAGCCGTAGGCAATGGCCACATCCTCGTAAATATCACAAGCGTGAATGACGTCGTGGCGCGTTGGTGGAATTTTTACGGAAATGTCGCCAGAACTCTCCACGGTGGCCTCTAAATACATTTTCGTAAGCATATCGGCCAATTTGCTTGATTCCATATCGATGCCGATGTAGGAATTGGCCTTTTTTGGACTGATCGTTTCGACGCGGTACTCCAATTCGGGATAGACGATAGTCTCATTACTGGGTGTAATGACATTGCAAGGTTCGACGGTGAACGGAACGGCACAATGTGATGAGAACATGCAAACGATAGTGTCCAGCACCACCTTGGCTTTGGTCAAGTCCGTGGCAGTGCATTCGATGAAAACGTTTTTCGTGTTCAGAGTGATTTTGGAGTGATCGCCATTGATGATGGGCGGAAGCGAGAGGACAACGCCGTTGGCGTCATAGATTACTGGGTACACGGGTGAGTCACGAATGATGGGTAAGTACTGTTTCAGTTGAGCATGAGTCTGCGGGAAAGTTTGTTATGATTTTGGGTTTTATCGTGAGCTTGAGCATGTGATAAAGAAATGCATACCGAATAGAAGTCCATGAGCTCAACGGCACTCATCTCGGCAGTTTGATTTAGAGGTTTGAACTTAATGTCCTGAGGAGGTTTCGCGTCGAAAATGAAAGGACCCTTAATGGTGTCCAGATCGTGAGTTCCAATAGCAACTAGCGCACGCTTCCGGCAAATATTCTGATGAAGTTTGTCCTAAAATTATGCGTCATGAAAGTCTGATGCAATTTCGTTCATTGAATCATCATCACATACCTGCAAATCGATGAAACTATTGTAGGAATCTGGCGTGAATTGAATATTCCTCAAAACCGCTGCAACGGCGTGTGGCCGAATTCGTTTAGTGTCCGGCAAAATTTTGAGTGTCTGTCGCTCGCCGGCTGGAATATCGCTCAGCTTGAATTGAGGCGGTTTCATTCTGCAATTAAAAACACACTTCAGACACATTCCGTCATTTTAGGCTGGGAGCTCTTGCTACATACTTTCCCTGGAACACTTTCAGGCCGGCCACGAGTCCTTCCAGGCACAGCAGATCGTATCGATTGGCCGGAATGTCAATCCGATAGATGACTTCTTCGGATGCATCTTTTGCCGCCGCCACATCACCTTGCTCCTTAGTCAACATCTGCTTCTCCGTGGTCTAGAAATGCGCGGAATGTGTGAATGTTAGATCGATGCAAATTGCCAATCAATTTTGAATACTTACAACTTCGTCCAGCTCCAGGCCGAAGGCAAAACACAAATGTTGGAATTCATCGTCGGCTGAAATTGGTGGAAATTAAGTGGCAAGTCCGGCTAGAGTGGTGGCAGGTGCCAACTAAACACCGGAGTGGAATGCATGACAACATAACCCTAAACTACACGGGAGAGTGTCCCAATATTGAACTTACTGTATTTTTGCCCCAGAGATTCGAAGAGCAAATCACGCTTTACGCCTATTGTTGGCATTTTTCTTAAATTTCCGAGTAAATAAATAAAAACTTAAGACGGTGTATACGTGCCCTGACACGGCGGCAGCGACAGCGAGATCGAGCGAGAATGAGTCCCGATTCCGATGACAGTTTGACAGTATAGAATTCCAATTATGGAGAGAGAAAAGTCAAATTGGACTACAGTGGGCTTTCGAATTAGCGGATTTTCTAAAAATTTACAACATTTTGAGATGTAGATGTCGCTGTTGCCGGTTCGAATTTAAGCTAAAACGGACAAGTTTTTAGTAAGTGCAGTTGGCAGGGTTGGAACTTTCGTGTAATTAATCTTGCGGATTGTCAAATCAAGGGCAAAATGCACAATTATGGAAGAAAATTATGTTTTAATAGTCCATCCTGTTGCAGTACATTTATATATGACGGTTTTCTATATTATTTGGTCCCGCCGAAATGAGTCAAATAGTTCTGTGAAGTTGTCACGCCGAAGAGGGGGGAATGCTCCCGTCCTTTTTGTGTTCGCAGTAAGTATCCGTTTTTGGAATTTTATTTTACTATCTATATTTAGCATCATAGTTTTCTCCTGATCAAATATTGTAAGGCTGTTATAGTTCTATTTGCACCGAGTTGCCTCATAGCCCTGGCTAGCGGGGGAGCATAATCGTATCGTTGACCTATCAAGTTGCCCCCTCTTCAGTCAATTCGGATCTGGTTCATGTCTTATGAGGCGCCGTTTTTTCACTGATTTTCTTTTAACGGTACAAAAAGGTATGAGCCGCTGTGCATCTATAGGTTCGTCATCGTTCTCTTCCGTGGTCTCCAGGGACAGGAACGTGGCTGCTACAATAGGGTTTTCCCACAGTAATAGAGGCTGTGGCTGTGCGTAGATAAGCATTTTGGCAAACTTGGATTTTATTCCAGTTTGTGTTACATAAACTATGTAACAAAATTGGAGCAGCAAAATCAGTCGCTGCTCGACCCACCGCTTTATAAGTGGCTAGCATGGCCAGTGTTTTAAGAATTTTGTTCCTACTGCGCATCTTTTCACAAACCGCTTCAGCATGATGAGCTGGAGTCATCATTTTCTCTAGGTGAAACCCGAGAATCTTGGAAATTGCCTACAGTATGAACAGGTTTGTTGCCAATACGTACCTCAACCGGCCACCGACAATCTCCTGACCAGCAGGTGAGAAACGTCGCAGAAGATTTTGACGCTGAGATGGTGAGATTTCTGCTCTGGAAAAAAGCTTGTAATCGTGCTAGCTAACGATTAATGAGGAGGCCCATATGATCCCTATCCGCTCCCGTGGCGAGTACGGTACGGTGGTGTTGGAAGACCTGCCATATAAATGTTGAACAGGGTGGGAGAGAGTACCCCGCCCTGTGGAACACCCAATTTGATTTTCCTAAGCTTAGAACGTCTGCCCCGAAACTCAGTGAAGGATTGCACCAGCTATATAGTTAGCAATCGAACGAATCTCTTGTGCAGGAATAATAAAGTGATTGACCTTATCAAACACATTTGATAGGTAAATTGCCACCAAGATGGTTCTATGGCACGGGGTTCGTTGATTTAGCTTTTAGCCCATCTCTGACGCGTGTAGTGATCGCGTCTGGGGCAGTGGTCGGACTGTGCATCTTTCTGGAGCCATGCTGATGAGGTTCTAGCTTAGCATGAGCTACAAGAGTGGGGTGAATAAGGGCCTCCAGCGTCTTTGCGATAGGTGACAGTATGGTTTTCGGTCTGAGGGAAGTACCGAGTTTAGCGCTTTTCCCTGGTTTGGAAGGAACTATACGTCCAATTTTCCAGATATCAGAGATGGCAAGCGTGGTTAAAGACATCTGTGAGGTCGAGATGTTTGAGTATGGCCATCAAAATGCCATCAGATCAGAGGGCCTTGGAGTTTTTAACAATCTCAATGACTTTTTTAATCTGGTCCGCGGTGTATAATGGTACGGCGTCAACAATCCGGCTGCGAATCCGTCTTCTAATTTTGCACTTGAGCCCATCAGACTTGTTATGTTCAATAAATTGATTATTGAACTGGCTCGCGCAGTGAAGAGGATTGCTGGTTTCTTTCTTGCCGAAGGTTGTGATGCCCTTATCTTTTGTGGGGTTGGAAAGGGCACGGACGGTAGACCATAACTTTCTGGCATCTTCATTAAGATTACAGTCATTGAGTTGCTCATTCCATTTTGCCTTCCGGTAGTCTTTAACTTGTCAATTTCGATGTTAAGCTCCTGAATTCTGGGGTAACCAGGGTGAGCACGTCTGATGTTATCACGTTCATCGGCTAACCTTGTAGGGAAGTTTGGTCGAACCTTTGGGATACGTCCTGCAGGAATGAAACGGGCCGCTGCTTTGACAATGACGCTTTGTGGCTCACTTAGTTGAGTCGCACTCTACGATGATAGTAATCTAGAGGTCCGGCGATCGAATCTCGGCGTGGTCCAATATTTCCGTACATGTGTGGATAGGAAATATATAGTGCTTGCAACATTATACAGGGTGTCCGGAAACTGCCGCATAAACGCACCGGATTATGATTCCTCAGTTGATTTCCAGCAAAAAAGTTGTACGAACATACCCCCTCAGCTTAACCCTTTAGCTGCCACAGGCATTTAAAGATTTTTGAAAAAATCGTTTTCTTGCACGACTTAAAGCCTAATATCTCCAAAGCTAGACCAGCTAGAATAGTGAAATAAAATGATTATTACAGCCAACAAATTTACCTGTAAAATAAAACTAACCACACTAAAATCGGATAAGAGGTTTGGTTTTTACAGAGCTTCAAAGTCAAATTTGCGTGATTTGACCCAAAAACAATCTTTTTTTCCATCTCAATTTTCTCCAATTTCTGCCAAGGTGAGGTGTTTGTACGATTCTTTTAAAAATTGGCGCATAGTTTACCGATCATATCTTTCTTACTTAATTTTATTCTAGCTCCATTATTTCTAACAGTATTAGTACCTTAAGGGCAGAAAACTAGGGTTAATTTTGGTAATGGAGCTAGATCAAAATGATGTAAGAAAGATATAATCGTAAGACTATGCGCCAATTTCTAAAAGAATCGTACAAGCACCTCACCTTGGTAGAAGTTGGAGAAAATTGAGATGGAAAAAAAGATTATTTTTGGGTCAACTCACGCGAATTTGACTTTGAAGCTCTGTAAAAACCAAACCTCTTATCCGATTTGAGTGTGGTTAGTTTTATTTTACAGGTAAATTTGTTGAGGGGGTATTTTCGTACAACTTTTTTGCTGGAAATCAACTGAGGAATCATAAACCGGTGCGTTTATGCGGCAGTTTCCGGACATCCTGTATAGTACCTACAGATAGCTTAAAACCCAAACATAAAAAAAAAGAAATTTTTGATGCCAAATTGTTGAATACTCTGCCAAGTATACGCAGTAAAAAGTTACTCTAAATTGCGTCATGGGTTAATAGAGGAGGGGGTTGCAAAGGAGTGAAAGTTCAGTTTTTTGCAAATATCTGGAAAACTGTGAGCCTGACCGCAAAACGTCTTGAGTACAAAATGAACTACATAAAATTACCCTAGTAATGATATATATACTCTAGACATTTTCTTAGAATATTATACCCTAGACCCAAAAGTATAATAGTGAATTTACATTTTTTAAATTTTACATTTCGCACTGTAACTCTTGATAGAATACCCCTAGAGTCATAAAATTTTGTCCACAAATTGATAATAAAATTCTTATGATTTGAGCCGAAAGTTGAATGGCTCCGACCATTGACACCCGCTCCCTCCTCTTACCATTTTTCAAAAAAGCATGCCTGTAGCTTCTTTTTAAATTGAGACAGGCAGATGAAATTTGGTGTGGTGACTAGTCGAAGCTCCCCACTAAAAATTATTACCATCCGATCAAAACGAAGGGTACCACCCATACCAAAGGGCTGAATTAAGATCGAGAGTGAAATTTTTCGCCCAGGGATTTTATCTATAAAAATGGATACTTACTGTCGTGGAATATGTCACAAACGGTGGGGAATTCCATAAGCTACAATCCGAGACTGGCTCCATAATTCTCCTCGGCAATTTTATATATAATTTTTCGATTCCCCGGTCATTTGACATTTCACGATGAAATAACCGGGGAATCGGGAAAAAACACATAAAATAGCCGAGAAAAATTATGGAACTGTTTTCGGATTGTATCTTATGGAATTCCCCAGCATTCCGCACATATTCCACGACAGTAAGAATAGATTTTCATTGTAAAAATCGCAGCAGCGAAAAATTTCACTCTCGAGGTCAGTACTAGGCTTTAGAGAGAATTTAGAAGTGAAAAATGTGAAATTTGTTGGGTTTTTTGTTCACATTGTATGGAGGAGTACCCTCAGTTTTGATCGGATAGTCAAAATTTTTGGTGGGGAGCATAATGGGGCTTAGGCTAGGCATCACACCAATTTTGATCTGCCTGGCTTCATTTAAAAAGAAGCTACAGGCATGCCTTTTTGAAAAATGTTAGGGGGAGTGAGTGGATGTGAATGCTCGACCCATTCAATTTCTGGTTCAAATAATATATTTTGTTAGTAATATATGGACAAAATCTTATGATTCTAGGTGTATTCTATCAAGAGTTACAGTGCGAAAACTAAAAAAATGTAATATCACTACAATACTTTTGGGTCTTGGGTATAATATTCTGAGAAAATGTCTAGAGTATTATATATCATTAAAAAGGTAATTTTATGTAGTTCATTTCGTACCCAAGACGTTTGCTATTTTTGTTTTGAATGTTTGGGTTTGGGCCTTTTTTGAGCCAATTATACTATCCCTGTAGGAAAAATGGCAACTGGTCTAGAAAATAAGTAGTTTTAAAACTATTTCCAATGTAACAACTACCGCGACTAGTTCAAAAGTAATGCAGATCGGAACAGTTTGGTATCTTTTTGGACTAGCCATGAACTTTAGAGCATCTTAACGTATAATTTTCTTGTTTCTTCGGTCTATACGATTTCTTTGGAATGAAAACAAAAGTGTAATAGAATTTCTATATAAATATAAGTAAGAAACGAAACTAAGGCTAATTTCGGGCACGGCCCTTCACTCTCCTCGGGCTAAAAGTTTTTTTTTCTGGTGTAGGTACCTATTGATGCAGAAATAAAAAGTTTTTCTCAGAAGAATCTAATTTGGGGAATTGGGTTTGTATGGGAGCCCCATGACCCCCCGTTCGATTCCAAACATTCTTACATATCTTTTGTGGCTTCAATAGAATCACCTTTCCACATTTGTGTAGAGTTTGGCTGAAATTGGTGCGGAAATAAAAAAGTTTTCCTAGAAAACCCAAATTAGGGGGGGTTAGCAATTCAAACTTACAAACTGCTTGCAATGAAAAGAAGTATGTGTGCAAAATTTCAGCCCGATAGCTTTTAAACTGGCCAAGTAAAACGTGTCACAACAGACGGACATCGTCCAATCGGGTCGGCTCGTCATACTGATAATAATATACCCTTTCACTATACGAGCGAAGGGTATCGGTATCAGCTCTCTAAAGAATTTCTTTTTTTTTTATCAACACTAGCGACAATTACCTTACTATCTACCATATAACGGACAATGTCTGAAACACAAAAGTTCGAGTTATGAGAACAGATAGCAGAAGAAGCCGCTGGAATATTGATGGATTTTTATAACTTTGTTATTCTTTAAGTTTTTAAAAAATCAAAATAACGCTAACAATTATGAATAAAGTGTAGCTTCGGTAGCTCAGTGGGTAGATATTACACTCTTTCTTTGAATTGCTGGAAGCTGTAGGCTGGGTTTTAAAACCGAACAGTTGCCATTTTAGATAACATGTTTCATCTGTTCCATCACAAACAGTCGAAAGAACAAATCGGGCAAATATAGAAGTCGATATGGTGCAGGAAGGTTTTCTGGAACTACTCTTTTATAACGAGGAATTTCTTTTTATAAAAGGGCGCCGTTTATAACCAGTTAAAATTTTCAACAAAGAGCACACGATGAGCATTAATAAAGGGTCCCTAATCTTTGTATTTGGGGTAGCTGGGAAAGGAAATTAATTGATTTTTCGGTCTCTTTCCTGTTCCCATATCGAACCTTAGGAGCAAAATATGTATTTCTGGATAGGATTCAGATTTTCAGTGTAGAACAAAACATTCTGTCTGATGAAATTAAGTAGACGTATCCCACAAGCCCTTCCAAAATAAAACAAAAAATCTTAGATCCAGCGAATTGTCGCCTTGACCGATGCGGTATAAGTGCTAGAGTGGGTGTTGTAAATACAGACACAATCTTTCGAATGTAATATTCAGTCCCTCCATTGATAACAATATACTATGCGTCTAAATTATCACTCTGATAATTTCATACAAGACTGAAACTGCTGGTTAGAGGAACCATATACAGTGCGATTAATTAACCCATTCCCCGCCAACACATTTTTTTTCAAATTACATCCTGAAAATTGGTATTTACGGTAAAGAAGCCACCCTGAATCCAAAACCGTTTACCATTTTTTCCTACGTGCCTCCGTTCTCCCGCAAAGGCCCGATGCCATATGGCATCATTGGCGGGAACCCATTACAAATTTTTTTTTTCAATTAAGATAAAAACGTTGAAATTTTTTTGGAAAAACACTTTTTACTTTCTTTAATTATAATTCTGAGCTTGTGTGAAATTTTAAGAAGCATTTAACACATAATTCTGTATCACATTTGATGCATTTAGTCCGAGTTTGGCTTTTGCAGGGCGGATATGCACATCTTCTTCGATTGCATTTCGCAACATAATGGCCAATTCCATCATACGTGCAACATTCGGAAGACTGTGGTATGTGCTACCCAAATCTGATGAGCCACAGTCGTACAATAGTAGGTTGCAATATCCCTACGGAACTGCATTTGGGTGACTTCCCCGACTTTATTTGTAACATCCAAGCATTTTCATCATCCGACATGATAGGTTCAAGATATTCAACCGCCTCATGTAATTTCATTCTGCATAAGAAATATGCATGAAAAAGAATGGATTGAAATTGCTTTCTTTAAAAAAATAACGGATAAATGCTCATTGTGGAAATTGAATTTTGGTAAGTTACTTTTACACACTTTTTTTTGCTCTGTACCGAGACAAGCCTTTCGAAGTACTGACTCAAAGCTTTTGTGGACAAATATGTCCTTCAAACTCCTTGAAATTCAAAAAAAAATCAAGATGCATAATTATCACCGTTGATTCAGCGCTTGAAAATAATGTTGCGTATACGCAACTTTGAGCGTTTACAGGGTGTAGTGTGCATGCATATAGACCACCCACACGGAGAGAAAAAATGTAGTGAAAGGTATTAAAATTGTAATGAAAACCATTGCATTTGTAATGATTTTTGACCCTACTGCAACTGATGTGAAAGTTATTACATCTTTAATGAAAAATTTCATTGTGCTGTAATAAAATTAACAATTGGTTGGTAATAAAATCTGCCAGGAAGATAATTTGGCGATAATAGAAAAAAAATACAAAAAGTTATTTTTTTTATTTTTCCCTTTTTTTATTTTTACTTTTTTTTATTTTTTACTTCTATTTTATCCTTAACTTCTTTTTCCCTATTTTAATTTTACCTTTTTACAATTTGCTTCTACTGGGAATTGAACCGGGGACCTATCGTTTCGTAGTCCTACGTCCTACACCTAAGCTATCTACGATTACAAGTTATGCGAATAAATTAGTCGTTTTATTTTTTGACAGTTTCATAATTATTACGCGCTCTTGTTAATTTCATGTACGAAATGATGAAAACTATAACACCATGCAATAATAATTATTACAGGCTGTGGTGAAAATTACCTCAAACGCAATAAACGTAACTATCCATACAAATATCATGCAATGATTTTTTTCATTACACTGCAATCGTTTTTACAATGGGCCACAATAACTATATTGTAATCAATTTCACTACAAATTTAGTGAAATTGTATGTTGTGAATTTCATTGTACGATTTTGTAGAATTCATTGCACATTTTTCTCTTCGTGCAGAGTAAAGGATGATGCACACGTGAGAGCAACAAGGATAATTCCGAAAAAAGTCCCATTGTTGAGACCAGATACGTCAAAGGAGTAATTTGACTTTTTGACGAGGTCTCGTACGTGTCTGAGTTTATTATTTAGTGCATCGTATGTTAGTCTCCTGGATGGAATACACGTCCATATTTTAAAGGTGTTTGTGGGTGCACTTTAGAAAATGATGCATTTGATTGTGAAAACGATCATCGGACTTGGACTCTAAATCCTCAGAAACGAATTTTCAGCATAAAATTAATTTTCACAAAGTGAAAATTATTAAAAACGCAGTAAAACATATTGAAAAAATATAAAAAAAAATAAAATTAAAAATAAATTTTTTAATAGGTTTCCGCCAATGATGCCATATGGCATCACTAAAATGTATTTAGTGTTACTACCTATAAAACTACCGTTATTGCAAATTTTTTGCTATTCTAATCTATGCTACTCTGGCTTTCGTTTAACACAAATTGTTCTAAGAAAATCAGGTCGCAAGTATATAATTTTTGACATTTTGTGGAGTCTTACCCGTAAAAATCGCATTTAAAAAAAAAAAAATTTCAGACACTTTTTTTTTCTGCTCCCAATGGCACAAATCTAACTAAATACTAGCCAGGAACATTGGAATAGATAGAAGAAACATTACTTAGTGTAACAAAGAAAAAAACAATGTTGAGGATGTTACAGGGTGTCCGTGGCGCGCTCCCAAATATGAGGGTTTTACTGATGCCATATGGCATCATTGGCGGGGAATGGGTACAACCAATCGATTGACTAATGTATACGGATATTCATTATTTCCAACGAGAAGTATAGGTAGAATCTATTTATCTTATAAAAATATATGTAAATGAAGCATGTTTGTCCACGAAACCGTGGACAGAGCAGAAAATGAGTTATAGGTACGGCATCTACTGTTGTATTGGCAATTTTTGTCAAAGGCGTAATTCACCCCACGTCACCACGATTTGGTAAACATTTTGCTTGATATTTTGTTTATAATCTCGGTGCAAAATCTATGAAAATGTATGGGAAATCCTAAAGATTTTCGCCTAGATTCTGTAAAATCTCAAGATATTGCAAAGTCTGTAGAGAGCTTAAATGCAATATTCTTATTCGCGATTTTCTACTCATTCATAAAGTGTTAGTAACATATTTTACTTCACTGGGAATTGTAAAAAGAAACAACAACCGTCTGTATTCTTACATATAATTGCAAATAGAACAGACACTAGAAAAAACAATTCCTGGCGTCATCAATCCTAATTATAGTGTAACTCAAATGAAAAACAAGGCAATCATCAAACTACAATGAGTTCAGTGAGCATATTTTGAAGTGATAAATGCGTTTTTGATACTCTGTCGGCAGTTTCAAATTATATTTGCCCGCAAAACAATCATGTAATTTTCACACCTACTTTTCCGAAGATTAGAGTTTGATCCTTTGAAAAGATCGATAATCGTGTGCAGGTACAGGAATGTGGTTGTTATAAATATAATACACTTCCTTCCGGAACCTCAACCGAACGGATGTCAATTGGTCGAGCACTTTTGGGAGATATTTCCACTGTCTTTATCCAAATAGGAAGAAAATCAATATCATAATTCTACATAATCGCCAAAATCATTGTCGTGAATTGCGAATATCAATTAAAAAACAAACTTTTCTAGTTTCAAATCCAATGCACAATTCACAAAAAAAAAATCTTCTCAGTTTCTAGCTCAATATTGTGCATATCTGTGCTCTCTCCTTGTTCCCAAGATAATCCGGAAATAGGTAACCTATTTTAAATTGGTACATGAAGGTGTCAAAAATACATGTTGAAATTTTCGCTACAATATAATTTGAAACTGCCGACAGGATATACCTACAAATCAAAATCCAATCAATTTTCCTCCATAATATCGTGATGTCGTCGGGTTGACTGATTGCTGTTTGATGTTTCGTTATGAGCGGAAAATTGAAGGAACATAGTACATACAAAATCGACTGTTTCGTCTAATCGCGGTGTGCAATTAAGATTTTGGTCGCCAAAAAATTGTAGCATTGTTTTAAATCATTATTAATGAGAGCAAAATTATGATGGTAGACTTTTTTATGAAGCAACTTAGGATTATTTTTTTGTAGTCTGGCTGGTGTTGTGGTTAGTGTGCACACCTTCGGTGCACAGGGTCGAGTCTCACCGTGAACAATTCTTTTTATGGAGTTTTTCGAACTCACGACCCATGTGACGGACTATGATCTCACTCAGATGTTAAACGAGTACCCATTTATGGGGATAAATATCACTGCTGAGCGTGCTGTGGATCTCAACACTTCAACAACAAAAAAAAAAAACAGTTAAGATCTTGAAAATGTGATGTCACTTCACTAACACATCTACAGCGTTAGGATCATTTTAAAATTTAGTTGATGTGTAATGCTAGTTCAACTTTTTATGTGAACCTTGGATACAAATGCAAAAAAAGTCTTCCAAATTTGTGTTTTACCGATAAAGGTGTTCAGTCGTATATATCAGATACAGTATTTAAAAAGCAAAAGCAGCGCCTAAACTAGCGCTTAGGGCAGGTGGACAATTTCTGTACTATACCAGGAAAATAGTATTTATGTCCCTATTTTTGTAAAAGCGATTCTATAGCTGTTTTTCATACTTGGTCGTTGTTACAGCGAGTAGCTCCGGAACGATATACATTTTAACATTTTTATAAAGACAACACAACAATTCCTGGTCACTGTGGGATTCGAGCCAACGCTCCAGTAATTCAGTGAATAGAATCCCTACCCAGGGCCGGCCCTAGGGGTGGCCGAACTGGGCGGTCGCCCAGGGCCACCACTTTCAAGGGGCCACGGAACCTTTACTTTTCAGGGGGCCACCATGCCAATGAACCTTTAAGGCTGATTCATACACAAAGCGATCTGCTTTAGCGATCTCAAACATGTTTTCGCTGCGCGCACTGTATTACTCTATATTTCAGGTCGCGTTGTGTGTGTGTTCAAGGGGCCACCACTAGGAAAGTTCTTTTTTTTTTATTTTTATTTCTTCATTTTTCAAGACTTATCGGGAATTTTTAAATGTTCGAACCCCAAAAGCTTATTAGTTTTTCTATAAAAAAGGGAAATTGTCGGGAACCCGGCAATGATAAAAAAAAGAAGGAAAAGCAGTGATACAGCGACTCGACGGATTTTTTACGACTCTCAACTCTGAAATGAAAGAAAGGAACAGTGCCAAAGAAATAAAATAGAAAAGTGTTTATTGCCACAAGTGCAAATAGTCCGAGAACTAAATTTTTCTTTTGACGAAAGCGCGACAAAAGATAAATTAAAATTTGCCTGTAATTTTTTAACTAATGATGATGAGAGTAAATAAGTTCGTATTTCTTAGAAAGAGTTAACTACCCAACAAACCATTCCGAGGGAATTCTTTCGGAATACTGGAACTATTTTCCATATTCCGAGTCGGAATCCAAGACTTAAACTCTCGGAATACTGACGGTTCGTCATATGAAAAGTGTCTCAGCATTTCCGAGAGCACTAATACATTCAAATGATGCATTTGGAAAATGCAGAGACATTTCCGACACTTTTCTGAACAGTTATCGTTACAGCCCCAACAAACCATTCCGAGGGAATTCTTTCGGAATATGGGATCTTTTTCGTAGTTTTCAGTATAGTTATCGTTACAGGTTTCCGTTTCGTCATCTCGGAGTTTTATACCAATTTCGATTAAAATTCAGGTCGGAATCGAATATCGCTTTTGGAATATGGAGGGTTATAATTTCAGTTGGAGGGTTTTGTATTGTAGGGACACAACGGGACGCAAAGCAAACAAAACGCCAAGAAACCGGAATCCAAAACAACTTGCAGTCCCCCAACCATTGTCGACCAATACCTAAATACCTGAGAGGAAAAAGGATCTGCACGAATTTTTTGGTCGTAAATGCATTCAGCACAAGTCTTACAGCAAAAAAATCAAAGAATATTTTTATTAATTAATAACTCATCTTTATTTTCAGTTATGTAACAAATCCGACACAACTTACAAACAAATAAAGTATTAATATATAAAATACGAACCAAAATGCTATTCGGCTAACAATATTTTCGCAAAATTTAATATTAATATTAGAGAGTTTTCGGTTACCGCTCGAATATCAACGACAATGTCAAAACTTCATATAGAAATTGACTCGCGCACCGAACCCGTAAAACAAAACTATGTATATATTTTGACATTTGAAACACGCGTAGTATAGTTACGGCCACGAAAAAGTTGATTGTTTAACGTACGTCACTGCCTAGGCCTACTTAAAAACATCTCTACCTGAAAACGGCTTAGATTTTGTTTGGAAAATTGCATACTTTTCCGAAACAATTCCGAGACGGCTTCCACGTTTTACACAAAGTGCAAACTCGTAAAAAAAATTGACATCGGTTTGCGTGTGTTAGTGCGGTCTCGGAATTAGTCTTGGAAAAGTGGTGGAAATCCGAAAAGAATTCCGTCACTCGGAAAGATGGTTTGTTGAGTAACCCTGGCAGCAGCTCCCAAATTTTCTTTTAAACGTAAAAGTGCTTTTATGAAACGTTTCCAGCACTCGACAGTCGCAGAATGTTAAAATATTTTGGACTATACCAGTAAAAATGTTTAAGAACCCTACAGGGCCAGATTTCCCATATGCGCAACTTGGGCAACTACCCGAACGGCTGATCTTGACGGGCGGCAAATACAATTTGAGTTGAGTATGTGACTCCGTTTTCAAAATTCCCCAGATTCGAAAAAAAAATGTTTTTGGTCGTAGCGATTCACCAGAGAGGGTAAATCACCTCCAATGAAGTAAATCATCACCTTATAAATTTATGATTTTGTATTGCCGGGTCGTAAGGGATGATGCAACTTTTTGTATTGCCTCCTTTTTAAAAACCCGAATAAGAAAAAACACTCAAATTTTTTCAACTCATCCAATATATTTCGGGCATATTTATTGGCCCATCTTCAGGGATTCTAAAAAATGAAAAATTTACAATGTTTTTACAATTGTAATCTTAAAAATATCAAAATTAAGGTTTATTTACCTAAGTTTGTTAGTGTTCTTTATTCCTTTGTCTAGAATTTGACAAGTTTTGACACTTTGACAGGTTATAGAAAAAACCATGAAAAATAAAATATTGTGGAGAGTCATATGTCAAGAAGTATATAAGCAGTGGCGCAACCAGGATCTTGCCCTGGAGGGGGCTAAAATTACTGGCCATATTATTGGATATTTGCCTCCACAAGTTAGGTTCTATTTTTCAATAATGGCACAATGCAGTGGTGTTTTAATTTATTATATATTAGTGCAAAGAATTGCAAATTTCATATAGTTTATTTGGCTCTTGGACAATTTTTCTGTTTCGTTTATCGTTTTACTGTTTCATTAATCGCTAAAAGCATAAAAATTACCTCTCAACCCCTAAATTCCGGAACCCTTGCTTATCGGTCAAGATATTTTTCTGACAAATTCCGAAATACATGATGCTTGCCGATCAAATACCGTATATTTGACTACTCGTATTCAGCAACACTTGTTGTATTTGAAACCAAATAACATACGACAGTATTCGTACTCTTCCAACGGGTGTTATTTTCGGTTCAGTGTAAGGCGGTTGTAGGTTGTTTAAAAATTTCTCCATTTAATAGATCTTTTTGCAAACTACATCAATTCAATCAAAATTTGTAAATAGAGTTTTGGAAGTTACGGCAGTTGTATTCATCTGTTGCGCTATATGCTCCAAGAACAAGAATTCATATCTGTAACGAAATATATTTCGTCAAATTTCATTTTGCAGTTTTTCCTTTCTTAATTTCTGGGTCTGGGAGGGGCTTTAGCCCCCTTAGCCCCTCCCGTGGTTGCGCCACTGTATATAAGTATATGAGGAGTGTCATTATTTCCAAATTACATTTATCATGGACTATGTGTACACATCACAAAATTAATTTAACATAGATCTTAAATTTAAAATGACTAGATATTGTAAAATTAGTAAAAACAACAACAACAATTTAAAATGACTATAGATTGTAAAATTAGTAAAAAATAGAAAACAAAATAAATTAAATAAAACAAACAAAATGATCGAAATAAACAAATGAAAACACGAAAAGTATCACGATTATAAAACATGAATAAGTGTAAATATCACAGATGTGTTCCTCGAAAAAATAAATAAATAACAATTGGTAAAATGACATTCCTTACATTGTACTATACAAAAAATATTTAATTTATCTTAGTCCCATTTTGATCAAATTAAAATAAGTATTCGTGTAATCTTTTTTGTCGCTTTTGTCATTGCAAACTTTGTCTTCATGTCGTATTATCTGGTTGACCTCGTGTATCTGAAGTTTCGTTTTATTCTTTTGATTTACTAATATGTATATGAGCATCTTCAAAGTTGAATTGGTGTTTTTTCGAAATAGAATGCTTAGCCAATGCGGATAAATTATTGCTTAATGGTTTTTTGGTATCGTTTTTATGCTGGCCAATACGTGTTCCCAGTTTTTGGATAGTTTCACCTATGTATGTTTGCTCACAGTCCATACAGTCAATCTTATATACTACTCCTGATTTTTCATTTTTGGGGATTTTAGTTTTTAGATTGGTAAACATGATGTTGTTTTTGTTATGTGGCCGCATAGCTAACTTCAGATCTGGAACAAAGTATTTACATGACCGGGAAATGGACTCACTAAGATTAGGTACATATGTTAGTGATGCGTAGTGTAAGGGGTCATTGGTTTGACCTATTTTCGAATTTTCATCTTTTGACAAAAAACTATAGCATGTCCTCTCAGAATATCTTTTTTGATTTCGCACTTCATTAATCATTTTTGTAATCTTTTTTATCGGGTAATTGTTTTTGATTAGAACCTCTTTAATTCGTTTCAAGTTTTCACGCCAGAAACGTTTGTGGCTTATACGAAAGACCTTATTAATGAAGGATTTTGCCACATTAGTCTTCATATTATTCGGGTGATTTGAAAAATAATTTAGTAGTCGGTTCGAGGCGATAGGCTTATGGTACCAATTAGTTATAATACGATTTTCGCTGGTTCTGTGTAGAGTGGTATCTAAATAGTCCAATTTTCCTTCGTTTTCAATTTCGTAGGTGAATCGAATATATGGGTTATATTGGTGTAAAGTATCCAGAACGAGCCCGATCTTATCTTCCGGTATTGCTGTAAGATGATCATCAACGTATGTGTACCAAAACAAGGGAGTAAAATCTAGTTTTTTGAGCGTTTCATTAATTACATCTTCTAGAACATGTTCAACTAAAATCGGCGCTAAACTTGACCCCATAAACAGACCTTTATCCATTGAATAGAGTTTGTCGTTGTAGCTACAGTAGTTGCAATCTACAAGGCAAAACTTGAGAAGGTTCAAAAATTCTCTTTTAGGTATATCCGTGTGTTGAGCTATATAACGATCAAAGTCTCTGCTAATAAGACTTAAGGCTAGTTCAGTTGTGATGTTTGTAAAGCAATCTGTTACATCAAAGGATATAAGCTTATGATCATTAGGAATGGTGCATCTTATGATCTTTTTTACGAGTTCTGTGGAATTCTTGAGCGCATAATTTGATTTGAACGCTGTTCGTAATATATTTGCAAGAAATTTGGCTGTCTTGTACCACAGATAAGAAAAACTAGTAGTTATTAGTATGTGCTTGTACCCAACAGAATTGATAGTTGATACGATGGGTCGTAGTTTGCGATTTGGCTTGTGTATCTTCATCTGTCCAAATATGCGTGGTGGTATAGATGTGTATGTTTTCAAATTTCTTGCCTGTTGTTCGGTTATAAATTTCCTATGTTTGTTGAATAATGTGCTGATAAGACGATTGTTTTTCCTTTCTAATGACGCTGTTGGATCTGAATTCAATAAAGTGAAATTATTGGAATTGTTCAAAATCTCATCCATTTTCATTTCGTATTCAGTTTTATTAGCGATTATTGTTATATTACCCTTATCACTATTAGATATATACAGTTCGGGGTGTTGCTTCAGGAAACTTGATGTAATTTTCGCTGCTTTTATTAAAAAATGCTCAATTCTGTTTAATCTACGTTTCGTTTTTATGTGATGAGTTATTTTGTATGTAAGGTGCGAACGCATTTGTTTTGATATCACTATTAATCCCTTGGAAAAATAAATAAAAATAATTTTGATTAAAACTTTGATAGAATCCAATCATTACCGGCATGTGCCGTCATCCATTGGATATACCCAATCAACCATTGCTATGGTATACTTGTTACAAAAATTGCAATTTGCCTTAATCCAACTTTAGGCCGAATGTTAGTTGCACTAGATTATTCAAGGGCCCTATCTATGTAAAAATGTATCTTTCAAAATCTACCGTAAGCTTTCGTCATATTAATATTGGAACCCATTGCCATTGCCATTCCCAGCTCTCGTGTTTGCAGTTTTTCCTTACTAAAATACATAGGTATAACGGTGATTAACTATCAAATGCCTATTTTGAAATAATTGGGGTGTCGTCCTACATAAACATTGAATAAAACAAAAAAAAAGTATTGACTATTCAGAATTGAAAATTGAAATTTGTAGCTAAAATTTTATTTGGGTATTGGCGGGGGCCACCAGATTCCTAAGGCCGGCTCTGTCCCTACCCACTGAGCTAACGAAGGCCCAGATAGTATATAGTAGAAAACCGTTCCGCTATTATTCAGATGTCAGATCCTTGAGAGCAATTCAGCACAATAATTGTTGAGTTTACGTGCGCTCCTGTAATACACAACATTTTGAGTCTTCATCTTCTGCACGTAGCATCCCTCTACTCAGGGCCGAATTTCCCGAATGGGCAACCCGCGCAACTGCCCGGGCGGCAAATTTTGAAGGGCGGCATATTTCTGAATTTTGCATCCTATCATTGAGTTAATGTTCTGTGAAATATACACATTTCGATATTTCAGGAGGCAGTTTAAATAAATTAAAAAAAAAAATAAAGCAAACTCTTCAAAAGTCGTTCCTTTAGCCAGTAGCGGACTTACATATCTTACGTCAGTAGGCGTTTCGACTTTTGCCGCCATACCCACCTTGCCCCTTATTTTTACAATCCAACGATTGATCGATTGATCCTTGACTCCCAAATTGTTTCAATATGGTTAGCTAACGAATTAAGCGAACACTTCTAAAATTTAAAAAAAGTCTGATCACTGAACTATTTTTTTTTATCTGTGCATATTTAAAAATGCTGCCGCAGGTAGAAGTAACATACACTCGGAACCTAGAAAACTTTTACTTTTTTTACTTCTACCCTATTAAAACGAAAGGTCTTGACCGCCGATGAACGGAACTGTTCCCATAATCCATTTTCATTCTCCTGGTATAGATGACAGCGAGTGGCCTCTCGTAACTGATGGAGGCTGCGTACCAGCAAACACATTTTACTTGTGAGTGTGCTACTGTGGCTGCTCTGGATCTCATATTTTCTGTTTCATTTCATGGCTTCTGAGCTGGATTACACAATTTCAACCGTTAGGCCCCTTCGGGAAGTTAGTGGAATTAAACTTTGAACTCTCATCTCAAACGGTGACAAATGGTATACAGCTTTGCTTTGTTAGGGAACATATAAAGAACGGGTCTCATATTTCAGTGTTTTTCAAGTTTTGCTTCCTCTTTTCAGTACCGTATAGCCCCATGTGGGGCCATGTTGGGTTAACTCAGCCGTTTATAGGCAATTTCGAGTCAACGTTACATTGCATATCATTTCGGAGTGTATATAATGTTGCAAGCACTATATATGTATTTCCATTCACATGTACGGAAATTTTGGACCACGCCGAGATTCGATCTCCGGACCTCTAGACTACTAGCATCGTAGAGTGTGACTCAACCAAGTGAGCCACAGAGCGGGTCTGTCAAGTTATTTAACCCTGTAAGGTCATGCTTATTTTTAGTACGGAAAGGTCGTGCTTCATCGAATCGACGACGCTCAACTTTGACGCCCATATAAGCCACCCTTTCGTAAAATTATTATAAAATTTGACAGGTTTTCAATTCTTAGTTTATTTAGAATGGAATAACATCGATTTTGAGTAATTTTGTAAGGAAATTGATTTACAAATCAAATTTTCTAAATTCAATGTTATTTGGTCGGGGATATAAAACATTAAATTTAAAACTTGGATAAATGAAAACTTAACGTCGGTATAATTACAAAAATATGCTTGATTTGTCCTTTTTTATCCTTATTTTATTTATTTAAATATTTTTCAATAAGAAACATATGTACATATTTGCTACGAGCTAGTTGTATGGACACAGACTTATCGTCGAATCGAACCATCCGTAAGAAATAATGGAGTTCTAAAAGTTACACAGAGTTCATCCTTCGTCGTTTCGACGACGCCAATTTCCAAAAATAAAACTTACCCTGCTTACTTTGACTATCTGCAAGGTACCCGGCAAGTACATTGGCACGGTAAGTGCTGTACGAAAAATCAGCTCAAAATAATGAAAATTGTCAAGAAAAACGGAATAAATGTGATGATGGAGCAGGGTTAATCAAAATTTATTTTCTAGCTGAATCATACCAGCAATAAAATTTAGCCACTGTTAATACTTTGATAAATTTAGATTATCTTATTAAAACCGTTAACCATATTTCAATCAATAAAAGATTTATAAATATTCTGACGATGCTACTTTGCTAAGATGAAAGTGACAGACAGAAACTACGCTCTAAAAGGCAGATATTGGAGGCCAGTAGAAAGTAATCAGAATGCAGAAGAAAATCATTCTCATCTCCATTTTTAAAATTTAACTCTAAAATTAGCAAAAAAAAAGAAATAACATGCGTGGCAGTCCACCAGTAAATTAGGGCCGCAGATGTGTGTCACATCCAATTTCTAAGATATAAACTGCTATTTTGTTGAGGTGTTGAGATCAACAGCACGCCCAGAAACGTTATTTATCCCCATAAATGGATACTTTTTTACAATCTGAGCGACATCATATTATAGTCCGTCAGGTAGGTCGTGAGTTCGAAGAACACCATAAAATGAATTCGTTCACGGTGAGTCTGGAATCCATGACCCTGTGCACCAATCCGACCACAAGCCAGGCTACTCTAAAATTTTCTAACAATATTTCTGCGACCGGAAATTTCAACTACTAAGAAAATCATGATGTTTAAAAAAAATTTGGGCTTGCCCCCCCTGACCGAAATCCTGGCTACGCCCATGCCTCCTCCTCCCGGAAGCCGCAATTTTGGGCTGGTCTTTTTAAGTATTGAAAACGACCATTTCGTGGGGCTGCAGCTGGAGAACGGACTAAGAGAAAAATAACTTAATATACATTGTTTATTGACTTCAATGGCTTGTTCAGCTATCCGTTCTCATAAGGAGCACTTTTGTGTTTCCCATATTGCCCGTTATGGTGGATGGTAAGGTTAGTGTCGCTAGTGTCGATAAAAGGAAAATGAAATTCTTCTTTCGAGAGCGAAGAGCGTAATGTTCCACATTTTGAAATCAGAAAGATGTTTACCTAAAAAACATATTCCAACGTCTTTAAAAAAATGAGTTTTTTGTGGGTTGTCGATTGGTTTCCTGCCTTTCCACATTTTATTTCGTACCTTTTTTTTTTATCTGTAGTTTCTATGGTCTTCTCTGTACCGTAACCCCTTGTGGGGCTTAGTGCGTCCACACAGCCGTTTATAGGCTACTTCGAGTCAACGTTACATTGCATATAGAGGAGTGTATATCTGGCAATGAGTTCCAAAACTCGCTTCTTGCATTTCGAAAAAAATAGCAATGTCCAAGTTTCAAGTTTGATTGTAAAGTCAAGAAAAAATGCTTGAAAAATTTTTAGGGAAAAAGCTAAGTCAGACCTTAATTATTTGCAAAAAACCAAACCTACTTTGAAATTTTCCAAAATGCAAGAAGCGAGTTTTGGAAATAACTGCCTCATATAATGTTGCAAACATTATATTTCCTATCCGCACATGTACGGAAATTTTGGACCACGCCGAGATTCGATCTCCGGACATCTAGATTCTAGATTACTAGCATCGTAGAGTGCGACTCAACCAAGTGAGCCACAGGACGTGTCTTCCTATGGTCTCCTTGTTGATATCGAATTTTTCCTTTCGGCTGCTTGCAACTTTCTTTTTATTCGAGTATTAGTTGAAAGCCGTCCCTTGAATTTAGACCCTCGTGCGACCGCCCAGCTTGCCCCCCTTAGAGCGCGCGCTATCAAAAATACATTTATCCTAAGTCTGCAGTCTGAACTGAAACTGTCTATAAAGTTCCTTATATACCTATAATAACAGTTCTCAAAACACTTAAATTACTAAAATCTCCCAATATTAGCTGCTATTATACCTATACATATTCTTTCAGTATACATATATGTATTGTATTTCTCTTATCATACACGTGCATAATCTATTTATACAAGTATGCCCACCGCATGCATACATTTTTCATGGGAAACTTAATCTCAATCTTTCGATTCAGCCTCAATATACTTACTCAATCCTTAAACAAACAAACGTTTTATACGATTCTATTCTTCCTGACGGTTATGTTATAAAACAATTCTCAAAATATTTCGCGAAGTATACTTGTAACAAGCGTAAAGGGCCCTTGAGGATCTTGTTGATAACCACTCGAAATGTGGCAAAACAATCAACAATATAAGCGCACAAGACTTTTATAATCCGTGAAATGGGTCCTCCGAGGAGTTACTATACTGAAGGCTTGGAATCTTTTCAGCTTCTTTAGTATCAGCATATAAAAGGACCTGCTTCAGTGCATCACACTATATTGAAAATGTATTGTTCCCGGAAATTACAAATGATTAGCGTCGATATTGTTGCAACCGTTTAGATAAGAGGTTCTCTTGAAAGGATGCAGGTTTAGAAAATTCTCACAATGGTCAGTTCCATATCAAATTTTTTTTTTGATGCATCGGCTGCACTTAATAAAATCTACGACACGCAACGCAATGCTTGTTGTGCATAAATTTTATGTTTCTGTAAGTGAACGAATTAACGCGACTTCATTACGTAATAACGACTGGGGGCATTGACTCTGACTGCGCGATTGCTTCTGAGGTAAGTGCATAAGCATTGAAATTGCATGGCATGATCACTGTGTCCTTTCGGGTGATTCTCTGGTCCGTCAATTATCCATGTCGAGAATTTGTCAGTGCTCAATAATAGAGCCCTAAGGTGACAGATTTTGGGTAGTTAGCGAAGTCGCACGTGAGGTACACATTGCTAAAAGCCGCACAAGTCACAACTCACCAATGCTTCATTTGCGTGTATACACACAGACGACGATCATTTCGTCAATTCCTATATATAATTGTAATGATCCCTCTCCAATTGTCTGCATGGATAAAACCATGCTAATCATTCACATTATCCTGTGCAATTCCAATCGACTTTATGTCAGCCTGAGGTACAATTTACCTGTGCGTATTTAACTTCCTTTGCCGAAATGCCGCAACAATGTAACACCTCGATCGGTTCGGTGGCGATCAATTTGGCAATTGAGAATCAATCAATTGCCATAGTGCTGGCGCAGGTGCTTATGGGAACGTGTATGGAATGGTCTGACCTGTCTATGTCGAGCATTTTGCATCCGAGACGAAGTGGACGAAAAAACCTTCCGCTCATACATGGATAGTAAGGGATTTAGTTAACAAAGTAATAAATCGGTTCAAATTATGTATACACAATAGAGGCGAGGTGTAAAGAATATTATGAAAGCCTTGTTAGCGCATCTCATAAAGTATGGTGCAAGATTGGTGATTGTTGGGATCACAACTCAAAAAAGGAGAACAACATAGCCCAAGTGTGATGTTTGGCTTGGCCATTTATGACAGGTTTAATTTCAGGGTGCTGCTCTATTGAAAGGCAAATTGACGTTTCGTGTGTAAAGGATAAGCGTGTGTGGCGTTTAAGGTAGAATGTATTCTTTTGTTCTGTATTGGATTTTCGTATTTATTTTTCTAGGCAAAATTCCAGAATCATAAAATAATAATAAATTAAATTTAGCCCTAGCGTTTACTTGAAAGTCGTAATACGAATATTTTAAATATCTTAAAGCTTAATTCTGAAAAATAAATGCTTTTAGACAACTTTCAAAGATACAATTATTGATGTTTAAGCGAATGTCATCAGTCTCTTCAGCTACAAACATGTTGCAACTGTAATAATGTGTAGCAACCAGAAAGTAGGACACACTCGAATTCGAAGTGGGTCCAGTCATGTTAACATTTCAAATAGAAAAAATAGAGTAATAGTCGAAATAGATTGGATGCGTCAGCATCAGCATCGGCAGAGGCATCGGCATCAGCAGAAAAATTTCAATTTAGAACACACGCATTTGCCTTTGATGACCCACATTGACAGCAGCGGCAGAAGCATCGGCAGAAGCATTTTTCTGCTTCTGCCGCTGCTGTCATTGTGGGTCATCAAAGGCACATGCGTGTGTTCTAAATTGAAATTTTTCTGCTGATGCCGATGCCTCTGCCGATGCTGATGCTGACGCGGGATATCTAATTCAACCATAAGGTTAATTTTTGCTTGTCGTTTTAGAATCAGTGGGGTCCAAGGAGTCTAAAACTCATTTTGGTAAAAAAAAGTTTGATCACAAAGGTCCCAAAAAGGACAAAAAGGGACACTATTTAATCCTTGACCGGAGGTCGCCATGCAGGGTATCATATCAAAGGAGAAGTCGAGTGCATTGCATATCCGGTGTTTGTTTCCTGTTTCAAGGACCCTCAATAAATAAAAATATAAATAGCGTTTGAATTGAAGATTTTCGTGTTTCTCGTAACTTATCATCTGTGTATTTCCAAAGCCATAACTACGCGAATAATTCAAGTTTTCACTACCTTTTTCAGTTTTTAGAATCTATAATAGCTGAAGGTTCTACCGTTAAATTTGCTAAATAAAATTTTTTTTGGAAATCTCTGAATCTATGGGCATGCGGGGTGTCTTATCAAAGGGGACATGGAGTACATTCCATATACGGCATTTGTTACTTGTTTCAAGGAATCTCAAAGGAGAAAATCGCGCTTAAATGAAAAATGATCGTTTTTCCCATCATCTTATCATCTGTATCATTCCAAAGCCATAACCACCCATTATTTCAAGAATCTATAATAATTGAAGATTCTACCATTAATTTTGCTAAGAAAATATTTGATCGGAAAGCTCTGAAAAAGGACATAAAAGGACACTAATGGGTGGTTTCACATTGCAAGACGAAACCGGACGGCTAATAAACGGAAGGCGAGAGCTTTTGTAGTGGCCAGCAGACAAGCATTGTGCATTTCACATTGTAAGAACGCGTCTTATGATAGAAAAAAACTGTGACACGATTGGGTGGTTTCAGATTGTAAGACGAAACCGGACGGGTAAATTTGCACGACAAGAACCATCGTTCTTACAATGTGAAATGCACAATGCTTGTCTGCTGGCCACTACAAAAGCTCTCGCCGCACAGTGGGGCGGTAGAGGCAAAAATTCAAAAAATTGATACTATTTGAGAGCTTTTGTGAATGACTTATCGCATAGTAAACATTTTGAAGTTTCTATCCCCAAAAAATTTCGGACCGATATCTGTCACAGAGAGCCGCTGATTTCTTACTGTGAGTCACAGTAAGAAATCAGCGGCTCTCAAAGTGTAGACAATTGATTTTGCAGTTTAAGTACATTTTTCCATAATAAAATTTCAATGAAAACGCTGACGATAAATTCTCATACAACTTTGCTTTATGATTTTATTTTCAATTTTTAGGTTATAATAAATATGGAAATAAAAAATTGGAAAACAATACAATTTAATTTTAATTATTGAAGGTCAAATTGACCCAAACTGAATTTTTCACATTGAGTTTTAACAACTACCTCCACGTGCCTCCAAGGGTCTGTTTTATTTTGTTATGTCATGTTGGCTGTTTTAGGCACGATTTTTTAATTCTACTGTAAAATATGTTGGGCCCTTTGAACCGGAGATAGCCATAGTTTTCATCCTATTGAACCAGCTTTTAGTATAGAGTATAAAGGGACTCTGTCTTGGCGTTCAGCCAAAATTTACCCCCTCCCTTCCCCCCGGGGAGGAGCTATGGACGTGTTGGTTTGAAAAGTTCTAATAGGCGAATCAGGCGTGTCCTTGGTCGGAGCAACTCAATTTTTGGCAAACATCAACTTCATTTTGTTAAGAATATTTTCCTAAATTATCCTGACTCAACTAGCATTTCTTTCAGAGTTGAAGTAACAAATGTAAATGTCAAAAAATGATAACATCCCATTTCATTTTTTGGTCTAGGGTATAATTTATGACAATAAGTCAATTGTATTATATGTCGTTGCAAAGGTAATTTTCTGTAGTTTTATGTGTCCTCGAACCATTTTGCTGTAACTTTTACAGTTTTTGAAATAATTAAGAAAAACTGAACAATGATCCCCCCTCCCCTCTTAAAATCAAAATAACTTCAAAACGGCTGATCCTATCTGCGTGAAACATATTCCATTCGATTTAGAATGGCCAAATATATTAAAATTTACATGTTTTTATAATTGTTTCCAAAATTCGGGTTTTTCGCCCCACTGTGCGCCGTCCGTTTGTTTGTGCTAATAAATAAATAAGATTTTCTGAAATCTTTTACATTGCATTGAATTGCATTTTTGTTTATTTTGCATAGTTATGCCATATTCTGCATGGTTACGCCATCATCTGAAATTTTGAAAATCATTGCGCAATTTCATACAATGGCATGGCGTAACCAAGCAAAATATGACAAAAACCCAAATGAGTTGTGCTATCCTCCAGCATTGTTTGTACCATGAGTCGTGAGACACCCTGTATAGGGCTCGCTTCGCTCGAAAACATCTCTTTCCTTAATATGTTTGAATTTTATTTATTTTGAAACTGAAATCAAATAGATTTGTAATTTATGATATTTTGACTGGCCCAGACAAGTTTGTTATACGTGAACACATTGATTTCTTCTTAGCATGATCATTTTAACATCTTTTAACGCCGTTGTGCTCTGTTAACGTTCTGCTCTGTTTTGTTAACAGTCGGTTAACATTCTGTTGAATGACGAGTTGCCAAGACAAAATGTTAGAGTAAGGAAGAGTTCAACGAATAGAATAAGACTTTGAAACGAAAAAATAAGAATTTTGTATTAAACAATTTTATAAAAAAAAAACTAATGCACGATTTGTGAGTTAAAGAGGTTTGCGGGTTAGAGTTTTCGTTTTATAATCAAAACTGTGAAACCCTAAATTTGTTCGAGAAAGGAATAATTCTAGGTTTCGATTTAGAGAGGTTTTACTGTTTTAACATTATGTTAATATTATGCTAATATTATCTTACATAATCCCGAAAAAAATAAAATTGTCATAAATCGCGAGCACGAATATTTACCTTTTATGACGGGATATTAAAAAGTGGGATGTTGAAAAGCGAGATTTTAGATTAGCGGGTAATTGCAATGGGGGTATATTAAGTTTTAGGATCTATAATTGGGAGGATATTGAAATGGCGGTATAATAAACTTTGGGTTTTTGAAAAACGAGAATATGATGGGCGACATATCGTAACCAACCCATATAATACATACTAATGTTATGGTACTCATTTAACGTTTCGTTACGCTTTTACGTTACGTTATGCATCTCTCCTCGATTTAATGAAATTACCTCCAGTATATCATATACCCTCCGCATAGACATTGTCAAAATTTCAAAGAAAGTTGTCAATTTTCATCACTAAACTGTTGTACGTAGTTGGTTTCGGTAATTTCCTTTTACTCTTTGCAGGAGATCAATTCGCCCGATAGCTTGCCGGATGAGTTTCAACGTTCGTGGTTTATTTTCATAAATTCATGATTTCATTCAAAGGACTGACAAGACCAAAAAATCAGCTCGTTTGCATTTTTCCCGATTCAAGACTAATTTTCGATTAATTCGACTATAGGTATGTACATATTTACACTTTTTTTGTATGTATCGTATTTTTTTTTATAAAGAAAAGAACACACACACTTGTTTAACATTTATTGCCACTCTACGACATATAAATCGTTCCCCTTAAAGTTTTATTCCGTCCTACTACATATTCAGAAGGGTGCCGAAGATTATAATTTCGATCGTATTATGGTTTTTTATATAGCGTCAAGGATCAACTCAACAATTGGAAACAAATTGAGTCCCACCATCTGGCACACGCCAATCATGCACGTGTAAGGGACCCAAAATAGCTTGGAAATTGTTGTTGGAAAAAACATAGTACATATAGGTATACATGCATACGTTATTTGGCTGAACACATAAAAAATTATTATCCTTAAGAGAAGTCGTAAGGATATTTTGTACATGTTCACTGATCTACATAGCCTCAACGAAAATACCAATATAAAAATGTTGACTCTGATCCTTGAGGAGAGAAACGATAGTCTCAGTAATCATTTTGATCACTTTGTACATTCTCGAGTCGAATCTTGGAACCTTCCCTATATGTACGTGTATTCAAAGTAAAACTGAGGGAAGAAATGTCCTTCGATTTTTCTTCTACCTCAAATACCTGTGCATATTAAAAGTACATTCAGACAAGAAAAGACGTCGACGACAGTGACCTATAAAGAGTATAATTTAAATTTGGCTCGTTTTCATTTTTCTCGAACAGTGCGGAGAAGTGCATGATGCATCACATATGGCCTAAATCGGAGGATAACTATACAAGAAAAAGGTTTTGTTGGTGACTCCAACATATGGTGCAGTGGCTGCATGCATTCGCATTTTACACAAATTATTTACCATATCACTATCATTCGTTCTTTTGTTGAATTTATTTGTAATTATTGCGTGGCTTAATAGTTGTGACATCAATTTATATTTCTGGAGCTAGTATCAGTTTTGTTGAGGGTCATAGTGCGGTTTGGGCAGATGTGGATATTTCCAGAGTATAAAAAGCCATGGTCAGGTATTGATTTAGTGATTTGATGGGTTTTGAAGGCTTAGCATTCACACTTAGCTAGAGAATCTATCAAGTTCGATGTCTTGAATTTCTATCATAAATCTAAAAAGTTGTAAATATTTTAGTGGGAAATGTACATAATTAATTGAAATGGGGAAACATTTTAATTTATTTATTTTTCAAAACAAGTTGTAGCCTTACCGTACGATAGTACCTACGGATACGTAGATACAGAATATTATCGGAAAAATGTCCCCGGATTTTTTTCTATATCTTTTACCGTAACGAAGTAATTGCATTTTTGGCAGTTCTCGTCGAAAAGCATGACCTGCAGAAAATAGTAATTTTGCTTTCTGCTCCTGAGACTGTAGCCTCGAAGGCAAAACGGTTCGTAGTTTTCAACCATTTGTTATCGGTGGGATACCTAGCAGTATGAGTAGGTATCATTTATCGATAACATCGTCAGATCCTGCATTTTTATTATTCTTCTTACTTAAATCAACATTTGCATTCTTTGCAGAACGCAATGTTAATCTATAGGGTGTTTTTTTTATAGAGGTGTGGTTTTCAAGAAGAAATAAAACGCATATAATTTAATGATATGGCCAAGAATTTAGCTTTATTATAAAGATAAGGGTTTGCCATTATGTTTTTAAAATGATTTCGGGAAAGTGGCCGCCGCGGCTGGCTCGGATAAATTCCAGCCGAGAGGCCCAATTTTTGCAACAATTGGGACCGTATGTCAGCAATAACGCGTCGAATATTCTCTTCCAAGGCGTCAATCGTCTCGGGCTTATCTGCGTAGACAAGCGACTGCACATAACCCCATACAAAATAGTCCAGCGGTGTTAAATCGTACGATCATTGAGACCATGCCACAGGCCCACGACGCGAGAAAATGCGCTCACCAAAAGTTTCCTTCAATAAATTGATTGCTTCATTGGCAGCATGGCATATAGCGCCGCGCCGTCTTGTTGGAACCAAAGGTCGTCCACATAAACATCCGCCAATTCATGCACGAAAAAGTCATTAACCATGGCTCTATAGCGTTCCCCATTTACTGTAACATTATGGCCGGCTTAATTTTTGAAGAAATATGGACCAATGATTACCTCTGCGCATAGAGCACACTAAACAGTGACTTTTTGAAGATGTAACGGCGTCTCAACAATAGCTAGTGAATTATCATCACTCCAAACGCGACAATTTTGTTTATTAACATACCCATTCAACGAAAAGTGAGCTCGATTGCTAAACAAAATTTTCTTGTGAAAATCGGGATCGGTGGCCATCTCGTTTTGAGCACGATCTGCAAACGTTGTTCCGGACTAAGTCTATTTACTATGAAATGGCAAACTAAACTGATCATAAATCAAATGACAGCTGTCAAAAAAACCAACTCCGAAAAATGTTATGCCAGATTGAAAACCACACGTCTAAAAAAACACCCTATAGAATAGAGAATATGTCACATTCTGGTCTCTGTCCATGCAATTGAACCTTTTGTTAGCCTTGCAGATTTTTCAGTTTTGTTTACCGTTATATAATTGAAATTAAAAGTTGGTTTTGACATTTTGCAAGATTCAAGCGATGGTAGCTTAGAAATTTGGTTATTGGAAATTTTGGAACGTTACGCTATCTGGTCTCAAAAGGTTACTACAAGGTTTGTAAAGGATACGACTTGGCCATCCGAAGATGCCCATAGGGGACGGAACCAATGGCTCTACAACCGTGCAGGTTAGGCAACGAAGATAGGGCTCCTCAACGAGCGAGCAGGGCATGCGTTCGCTGTAGCTCAGTTTCGGGAGATACCGGTGGGGTTTGTGCACCTGTCCTTTTACAACTCAAAAGGATATCGCATGCCTGGGACCTGGGTACATATCACAAACAAAGGGGTTAAAATGAGGTAAACCGCGAATATTGAAGCCGATTAACAAAGGTGCCGTCCTTTTCGTGCTCTGAGGACCCCGGATGGCAACAGGTCCCGGCCAAACTAAGCCCAATAAGTATTTTAAAAAAAATTCGACCTGAGGCACCCGTGGCGACACTTAACTTATAATGGAGGGCGCCTCCCTTCACTAACAATGTCGGGATGAGCCGCATTACCTCATCCCGTTAATCACACCTGGAATGAATAAGGCGGGGTGCATGGACAAGCGCTACACGATAAGTCTCTTGTAAATGGCAATTTTGAAGCCATGTGGCGGGCACGGCATCGTGGCAAATCAATTCTATAAAGCACCTTATTCGGGGAATTGGAGTATCACAACACAAAACAAATATGTATATCAGAAACCTCAGGCATCACGCACAAATCTCGTCAATCTGCCCCTTCTCCATTGGCCCTCCTCTTCCGACAGGACACAGAACAGAAAAAAACTTCATCCACCGGAAAAAAAACATCGAACCGCGTCCCGTCCTCATAATCGTCATCACACCCACTCCCCTGACCAAAAAAAAAACGCTTGTCGCCCGGGTGACATATGTTACTCCCTTGAAGTTTCGCAGCGTCCATCATTTTTAGACCAAAAAACTATTTTATTTAGATAGTGCTACTATAAATTTCTATTTAAAAGTAGACAACTGCTTGTCGAAACGGTCCGGTTTGTTTTAGTAAAGCAGAAGGTAGAAAATGAAATCCTGTTACTCCGTAACGGTAAAAGTTAGAAGCAAAATTCTATAAATTTTTTTCCCCTTAACTAATTCCAAACCGATTGCAGGGCCACAGAATGACCATGGGTCAACTTTAAAAAAAAAATATAATAAAATTCAAAAGTAGCTCCATTATTTCTAACACTTTCAATGTCTTAAATGTACAAAACCAGGGTTAATTCTAGCTCGAATTTACTCAAACTGCTCCTAATATTCTGCAGTTTGGCGAGATTAATGACAATTATGCCAAAATCGAGATGAAAAATATTTTTGTTTCAGAGTTATTTTAAATCACAAAAATTTGCAGTTGAAGCTCTGTAAAAACCAAACTGCTTATTCGATTTTAGTGGGGTTAATTTGGAGTTTTTAGGAAAATTTTTTGGCTGTGATAATTATTTTTTTCGGTATTCCAACTGGCGTAGTTTTGGAGGTACTGAAGATTCAGTTGTAAAAAAATAATTTTTTTAAGATTTTTAAATGTTTTTTCTTTATGCCTGTGACAGTTAAAGGGTTAAGACTTTGGGGTATGTCCCGGACGCCGGCCGCGCCGTGAGAAATCACATGAGAAGCATTTTCTGATGCGTTTATGGAGTAGTTTGTGGGCACCCTGCATATATCGTACATCCGGAAGAAGAACGAAACAAATGTGAATTTGTTGATTGCTCAGAAATTACGATTAAAAATTTTATTACGTACGTATTATACTTTGTTTTGTGTTTGAATTATTAGCGTATTTTTTTTAACATGGATTTTAAATCCAAATTATTTTTTATTGAAAATTTAGTCACTTTCATACCTATTTGTGTATTTAACTCAAAAAAGGCAATTTTTGCACTCACGTCTTTCTCCTTCTGGATCTACGGTATTATGCCTTTGGCACAATAGGCGAATTACGGATTCGTTTTAATTATTAGAGAGTTTTAGCTTATCTTCTGAAATAAAACGGGTTGGATACGATATCCCCAGTCACAATATCCCCAAACCAAAATCCCCAAATCAAAATCCCCGAAATCAAAATCCCCGAAATCAAAATCCCCGAAATCAAAATACCCAAAACCAAAATCCCCAAACCAAATTCCCCATTCCCCATTTGAGGTGTGATCTAAGAACGCGCGCGCGTTCTAAGATCACACCGCAAATGGGGAATGGGGAATTTCTTCAGGCTATTGTAGATGGTAAATGATAGATGTTAAATGGCAGATGATAAATGGTAGATGGTAGGTGGTTAATGGTAGACGGATGGTAGCTTGTAAATGGTTGATGGCAGATGGTAAATGGTAGATTGTAAATTGCAAATGGTGGATGGTAAATAGCAAATAGTAGATGGTAAATGGTAGGTGATTTAGACTATTGTAATTGTAATAGTCCTACTATGCAATAAAAAAATCACCGTCGTGGACTGATATACAGTGAAACCTCCCTAAGTTGACCATTCTGTAACATGACAACCTCTTTAAATTGACAATTTTTT
This sequence comes from Microchrysa polita, assembly GCA_949715475.1. NCBI lineage: Eukaryota > Metazoa > Arthropoda > Insecta > Diptera > Stratiomyidae > Microchrysa > Microchrysa polita. The sequence goes on from OX454421.1 coordinate 8,358,351, forward strand.
TTCCGCCCTTTTACATTCAACATTACGCTAAACGAGTTTCTAAGTTGACCACTCTTTCTATCTTGACCAAAAATTGTCCGCCCTTGGGTGGTCAACTTGTGGAGGTTTTACTGTGTATGCTAATCAACGGCAAACTCTTTGAAGTGACACAGAACAAAATCAGATAATGTGCAGGCGAATCGGTTCCAACAATAAGCCAACCAAGTTTTCCGCGAATATTCGTTCGGATGAGGACATGTCTCGACGATGTTAAAGAAAACCCAATATGTTTAGAACGATATATGCAAACGTTTATTCAATATAATGTACTCGAACATTTTGTTTGTGCTAATCAAAAAAAAGTTAGTATCGATTTACGACCCTCCTAGTGCCATTTACCATCTACCATTTAACACCTTCCATCTACCATCAACCATCAACAATTTACAGTCTTTCATCAACCATTTACCATCTTCCAGCCATCTACCATTTTTTACTACCATTCATCTACCATTTACCAGCATATTTCGGGTGCTTGGGGATTTTATGATTGGGGATTTTGTATATGGGTATTATGATTATGGGGATTTTGTAAATGGGTATTATGATTATGGGGATTTTGAATATGGGGATTTTGAATATGGGAATATTTTGATTTTGGGGATTTTTCTAAGTTTGGGGATTTTGTGATTGGGGATTTCGTATGGTTCCCAAATAAAACGACATAATTTGACATTCCATATAAAAATTCGCTTGCTTACCGTATACGAAACAAAATATCTTAATTTTGCATGTCCCAAGTAGGCATGGGTGGATTTCCGTATATTTGATGCTCTGGAAACAGTCGAAATTGGCGAAATAATTTTTCGTTTTTTACACCTATGCCTACTTAGGACATGCAAAATTAAGATATTTTGTTTCGTATACGGTAAGCAAGCGAATTTTTATATGGAATGTCAAATTATATCGTTTTATTCCAAACGATAAGCTAAAACTCTCTATTATTAGCGACACACTCCTAAATATTGTATCGTGATTCAAATGTCAATTGGAATATCGTATTTGCACTACCAAATTCATCGTTACTCACAGCCCGGAACTAGAATTTATTAATTGTGAAAATCTTGACTCATCGTTCCATTCTATACACCAGGGGTGTCAAACTCAAAAGTCAAAACCAGGCCCGGGCCAAAATTAGACTCTCCTCAGGTTTAGATGGCCCGCAGGAGGAACATTTCAAAAACTTTCACGTAATCGTATTACAGATCACAGAATATTATTTTTAAAATATGGTAAAAAGTCTGGATCACTATAGCGGCTTCGGGATTATCCGTGAAAACTTCCTCCTTTCGAAAATATACTTCAAGAACATTAAAAAATTTATACAAGAAGCCAAAACGTGAATATATGATTGATATTCAAAGAACCACTTTTTGCTAATTACATGATTTGCGCCATATTTTGGACAGCATTTTTTTAGCACAGTTTGCCCAAAATAACATTCTTCTCTTCTCAGTACCGTATAGCCCCAATGTGGGGCCATGGTATATAATGTTGCAAGCACTATAATATTTCCTATCCGCACATGTACGGAAATTTTGGACCACGCCGAGATTCGATCTCCGGACCTCTAGATTACTAGCATCGTAGAGTGCGACTCAACCAAGTGAGCCACAGAGCGTGCCACACATTCAGCCTATTCCAAGATTTCCGTAGTTTTTAAAGCTTTGCCATTTTTCCAAATAACTCTCAATTCATGTTCGCTAAATCCAACCATTTTCTTATTAATTGCATTTCGGGACAGAACAGTTTCATGGAGGCTTAGCATTTTCCTGTACAAAAAAGATGAGCTGAAAAAAATCCTAAAACTATCTTGCATATCCCACTGACGAGTTTTAGTAATTTTTGTAGATTTGAGTTCAACGGCTGCATTTGTTCACCTGACAAATTTCACAATTTTTATGTTGCTACACATTGTGCTGCTTGGCCGCACAGAACTGCAAGGTTGGCCGCATGCGGCCCGCGGGCCACGAGTTTGACACGTCTGCTATACACCAACTGCGGTGCATGTCTGTAGTATTTTTGGCATGGCAACTCACCAGCTCTATGGAAACTACGCGGATCTTTGTCTGTTGGAGGAGAAGAGCCCCCTGCGGGAGAAATATCGAGTTATTCAATTTCGGAAATGTCACATTGGAATCTTTGCATTGAGACCTCTAAGCGTCTATAGCTCAGTAGGTTGAGTTGCTGAACTTGTGACCGAAGGACGAATCTTTTTTCCCTCAATTTCCTCAATTTTTGGTATTTTTTCCCAAAGTTTTGTGGTTTCGTACCGATAGACACACTCATCAAGTCTTGTGTCTGTTGTCTATATCAGTGGTTCCCAAACATTTTGAAGACGCGCAACCCCTGAGTTCCTGAGGCATAGCTGAGCATAGTTGAAAAATCCGATTTCACACAAATATGAAATTGAAAACAATAGCAGGATATTTACAGCATTTTTTTTACAAAACAGGGTATTTTTCCTTGCCGGATATAAAAAATTCTTCAGGCGAACATTATGCAAATTTAAAATAAATTAAAAATTTATCACTGGGTATTGGGGATGGAAACATTTCCAGGTTTCTCTCTACAACATGCTTGAATAATAAATAGTTATAGTTTGCCTTTCATGACACTTATTTTATCAGTATTCGTCAAAATATTTTCGCCTTTATCTTGCAAACTTGAATTGACCGAAGTGAAAAAATCAAAAATGTCTGACAAATATGCCAAAATGCAGCACCAACTTTCATCCTGAAAGTATACCATGAAACTCTCAAAATGAACGAGCAAATAAACTATGTACAACGGTTTTTCTATAGTGTATAGGTGTAATATTATGTCTATCATGTATTTATACACAAATTCCTTAAAACTGCCAAATGCAGTTAATGCGAAAACTGATGGAAATAATTTCAGAATTTGTTTGTCTTTACAGTATTATTGAAATTTTCAGAACAGCATATTTTCACAATTTTTTCGCGGAACCCCAGGGTTCCCCGAATCCCCGTGGAAATCGTTCCATTCTATACACCAACTGCGTAGCCAGTGATAGCCTTCACGGCAAATCAAATCTCCATAGAATTCTTCCGCTAAAATTCAAGTGGTCGTCTTGTGCACATATAGACCAGTGATTCCTAAACGGGGAAGTCAAGATTTTCACAATTAATTAAAATTCGCACCCACGAAATTTGGGAACCAGAATTAGTACAGTAATTGTAGAATTTATTTATGTGCTAGTTGGACTCTCGTGACATTGCTTCTCTTTCTAACTAATGCAAAATAATTGCCATAACAAACAATTGCCGCTATATTCTCGCTAATGCAAGCATTGTCGCTAATACATAGGCATAGACAATGTACTCTTCTCAACTGCACTCTTCGTACACATGCAAAATTGTATGTAACGAGAGTCCAACTAGCGCATAAATAAATTCTAGTTCCGGGTTGTGGGTAACGATGGTTTTGAGCACTACTGTAGTAAGCCCGTGATAAACCTAGTATGTATGTATAGGTGGAGAATTTTTGTTTGTTTCTTATGTTTTTTTTGGGGTCGTTTCGAAACAGGGTAAAAATCGCAAAAAAAAAAACGTAAAAAATTACTATCAATTGTAGGGATACGGCTTAATGCATTTGGAAGATTAATGTCGCGTTGGACCTGCAGTCAAAAAATAATCGGTTTTGGCCCTGCAAAATTACCAATTGAGTAACCTTATTCACGAACAGTTTGAATAATCTAGATTAATAGGTGACACACTCTAAATTGAAACGAGATTCACTTCGCAATCAGGATTCGCCTACTCAATCCGTCTAGAGCATTATTTAAACAGAAACAAATTACGATTTTGTTATTTTTTGAAATGTTGTTGAAAGTGGAAAAAACACATGGCAAACGATTAGCGATCAAAATTTTCTTTTTTACTTAATTCCCTTGACCTAGAACTAGATTATCAAATGTCGTCCAACTGTTTCATATGGCTTCAAACAGCCCATATTTTTGAATTCTAACCCATTCGAATGCAATAACTAAAGCAAAACTGGCTACCTGTCATTATTGCATTGCCCAATAAAATTGCCGAAATTCCTCGTTGCAGATAGAAATCGAGGTCAACCCATTCTTGGGCATACATTACAGGTACATGATTTCAATCGCAATCGGTTGTCATCGTACACCATTAACATTAGTTAACACCATCGGATAAGAATCGAACACCAGAAAATAGGTCATCCTTTAACTGTGCCCCCGAAATGTAAACATGCCAATAAAGGATCATTTCGATAATTTCAATCTGATTCGAAGACAAATATGTAGCAATCGATTAAACCGACATCATATCGAAATTCTGTGTTTTGACAATTATTAATCGTCGTCGAAAATTTACGATGTGAACATCTAAATCGAGGATTCCATTCGCGCGCGGATGCTGTACTCGTCCTGAATTGAAAATGAATTGTGAAGGGTTGTTCCACGAATACCTCCAGCTTGGCGTAGTTTCGACATTATAGGAATTCGAGTGATGTACAAGATACACACAGAAGTTGTATGGGGAAAAATTAAAAGTGGCAAGAAAAATGTACGGTAGGACTCACATCATCATAGGCGATATCGATCTAGGATGCTTCTGATATTTTATTTTATTGAACGGATCATGTTTTTTTTGTTTGTACATGATATGAGAGATATGCGATACTCTCACTTGTTGTATGTATCAACATGCACAGCAGGTGACCAAAATATTGAAAGGAATAGTTGTTTGCAGGATTACTCGTAGGTCCTTATCTGATATAAGAGGCCATAAATTCGTTTCTGTTGAATTTAATATTTTTTTAAATAGACTTTTAAAAAAACATTTTCATGAATTAGAGTTTATCAATGAATTATGCATTTATTGTTCGTTTTGGTTAGTGTCGTGTCGGGACAGATACACAGATATATTTAAATTTCTTGCATGAGAGTATCCCACAAATGTATGTTTAATATTTCCGGGATGGCGGAGGTATCGGAAGCAAATTGTGGGAGAAATATTTTTTTAAAAGGATACACGACCAGATGGGGCAAAACTTGAATAGATATAGATATATTCATTTGAATTAGCCAGGAGTTTAATGTGTGATGATGATGCCGAGCGTGTGAAGATCGGAAAGGATTTCACTTTCTAAAACATCTATAAATATATGAGGACATGAGATGACCGATTTGCCATTATTTTTCCCTCACTGAATGAACACATATAAATGATTTCGTTTTTTTTTTATATATATAGATGTATACATGTAAAATATAAAAACGTGTCTTTAAGAATTCCACGTATAAAGAATTGTGCAAATTTATTTTGCAAACAGTTTTCTTAAAATCTTTTCTTTAGTAAACATCTGGTGTAAAAGCCCATTATTACCCACACATTCTCATAGTTTAAAAATCGACAATAAATTGTTTTTTTTTTATTATAGTGATGAACTATACATACAAATTATTATCATTAAATATAGATTCATATAATTGTAAAGAACCAATAACAAGTCCTCGAAAAATTGTTCGTGTCAACAGGTGATCTGGTCGTACTAATCCTCGATAATTTGAAAGATTTTTTACACACTGATCAGCATCCATACAAGACTCGTGTTGGTCACGCTTTATATAGCTACAGGCATCGCCTTTGGTATGTATTTTGGGCATCCGAAAACCAACGATGGCTCGTTACCATAAAAGTGTATTTTGCTTGCCATTTTTCGGGCCCATCTGGTGTCAATTTATGCGAACATATACGATAGATTCATTCCTTTTGCGTATAGGTTCAATTTATTTTGTATTGGATTAGAAGATTACACTTTTAGGCACACCAGGTGAAAAGGGGCTTATCCTATACGGCGGCAGCGGTATAACAATTTTGAAAAGGTATATAATATATAGATTTTTTTTCGAAATTGAATCACAGAATATTGGAGCCGCGAGTTTGACATGCCCTTTTGCGAGGTTGAGCTTTTTTTAATAACTATAGTTACCAGTGGCGCACAATTTCTTGTGTTCCTTTATACATTTAAATTAAGTTAGCTTATAGATATTGCTTCGCCGTTTTATGTATCTTCACCAATATGCCAAAACCGTGAAACAATTCCGCGACACAGGCCACTGTAAAAATATGTAATTGTATTCTCCACATAAATGTAGACAATCTTTTTGAAATGTTTTAAAGAAAGTTTTGCGGGTACACAAAAGATAAGTTAAAGTGATTTCAAAATCTTGAACACGATTCGAATTAGGGGGAAAATATGAAACTGGCTACAAAACTTGTGATTTCAGCCAAGGATCGGCGATCTAAAATTCGAGGAGTCTCGATTTTGCCTGACCCAATGTTAAGGTAAAAACGCCTCTGAAGCGAGAAAAAAAAAACGGTTTGACCATTTCGACCTACCCCTTATAAATCCGTGAAATAAAAAACCATCACCCCTCCCTATTTTGCACAATGTTTGTCTTTACACTTATAACTAGAGAAAATTAATTTCGGAAGCTTACGTTAAGCTCTACAACTTTTGACTGATTCAAGACCATGCAGACAACGGAAAGTATATCGAATGGAAGTAAATTTTATCCTGTGCAAATTTATCGTGCAACAGAAACCAAACAAATGAGAAAAAAACTACTTTTTTGACAATATTCGGATTTAAAAAGGCTATATCGGGAAAACCGCTAGGAATCCGACATATACAGGGTGTCCGGAAACTGCCGCATAAACGCACCGGATTATGATTCCTCACTGGATTTCCAGCAAAAAAGTTGTACGGAACATACCCCCTCAGCTCAATCCTTTAGCTGCCACAGGCATTTGAAGATTTTTGAAAAAATCATTTTCTTGCACGACTTAAAGCCTAATATCTCCAAAGCTAGACAAGCTAGAATAGTGAAATAAAATGATTATTACAGCCAACAAATGTACCTGTAAAATAAAACTAACCACACTAAAATCGGATAAGAGCTTTGGTTTTTACAGAGCTTCAAAGTCAAATTTGCGTGATTTGACCCAAAAACAATCTTTTTTTCTATCTCAATTTTCTCCAACTTCTGCCAAGGTGAGGTGCTTGTACGATTCTTGTAAAAATTGGCGCATAGTCTTACGATCATATCTTTCTTACATCATTTTATCCTAGCTCCATTATTTCTAACAGTTTTAGTACCTTAAGTGCAGAAAACTAGGGTTAATTTTGGCTCAATTTCGACATACTTTGAATAAGATTTTACCAATTGCAGATCTTTAGGGGCAGTGTGAATTGAATTGTATTGAATTCGAGCTAAAATTAACCCTAGTTTTCTACACTTAACGTATAAAAACTGTTAGAAGTAATGAAGCTAGATCAAAATGTTGTAAGAAAAATATGATTGTAAGACTATGCGCCAATTTTTAAAAGAATCGTACAAGCACCTCACTTTGGCAGAAGTTGGAGAAAATTGAGATGGAAAAAAAGATTGTTTTTGGGTCAAATCACGCAAATTTGACTTTGAAGCTCTGTAAAAACCAAACTTCTTATCCGATTTTAGTGTGGTTAGCTTTATTTTATATAGGTAAATTTGTTGGCTGTAATAATCATTTATTATTTCACTATTCTAGCTGGTCTAGCTTTGGAGATATTAGGCTTTAAGTCGTGCATGAAAATGATTTTTTCAAAAATCTTTAAATGCCTGTGGCAGCTAAAGGGTTAAGCTGAGGGGGTATGTTCCGTACAACTTTTTTGCTGGAAATCACATGAGGAATCACAATCTGGTGCGTTTATGCGGCAGTTTATGGACACCCTGTATATGTGGAACAAGTTTATAGGAAATCAAATGGGTTTTAATACTGCCATACAAAAAATTTCAGTAGGACTCACCGTTTCCGAGATATTTTCGAGATAAAGTCGAAAGCCTCAAAAATCGGCTCCTTTTTCCCCCTCTCCCTAAGTTAGCTCACACCCCACGACCAGCGCCCGCTCCCCGGGCGAAAGGACAAATTGGCGCCCTTTAGGTACTGTACCAGGCAGATTGATAGTAGATGTATGTGATTGTTGTTGTATAAGCACTTCAAGAGATTTTTTTATTCTTGAATTGGGTGATTTTGGCAGCTCTTAGTCGTTGTAACACATCGGTTTCAGGATGGCTGCCTTAGGATAATATATCAAAACTAAAATGCGTAGTCACAGTGGGATTTGAACCAACACTATAATAATTCAGAATAGAATGTCTACAAGTCTACTTACTGAGAGGCCCAGATAGTATGTAGAGTAGCCGCCTGTTCCGCCATCAATCATACTCTTAAGCGCAATTCACCGCAGTTCGGCAAAGCCTTATAGAGAGTTTGTTTGAAATTCAAAAGTAAAGTATTGAGTTCCACTCAGTAGTCTGGGTGGTCTAGCGGTTAGTGCGCGCACCTTCGGTGCATAGGGTCATGAGTTCGATTCTCACCGTGAATCATGGTGTTTTTTGAACTCACGAGCTTGTGACGGACTATGATCTCACTCAGATGTTAAACGAGTACCCATTTATGGGGATAAATGACACTGCTGAGCGTGATACTGATCTCATTACCTCAACAAAAAGCAGATAAGATCTTGGAAATAGGATGTCACTGACACATCCTGCGGCCTTAGTCCAATGCTGGATTGTCGCGCCTGTTATTTATTTATTTATCGAATTCCCCCCGCCACATTTTATTCACCATTGTCAGGAAAAAAAATTATACAAACGGCACACGGAAACCTGGCGGCTTTTAAAAAGACGTAAGAGATAGAAAATTAAAGCGAACAGTTGTTTTCAACTAAAACACTCAACACATGTTTGGAAAACTGGGTTCTCGAAAATGGTATGCTGAAAAATGGTGCTCGTTTTCATTACTAATGTTCTGGAGTAGTTTCCGATAACTTCCTTACATGCTGCGGAATTGATCAACTTCAATTATCCGAGTTTCTTTCTTGGACGAGTTTCTTCAGTGGTTTTAACTTGAGTGGCTTATTTTCATAAATGCATCATCTCGTGAACTGTTATAGAGAATAAGGTCAGAGCTAGTCAAATCGGGGCAACCTAGCCAAATCCCGATATGCATTATCATGTCTGGAAACAGATTAGAGAGGACTATGCTATTGCGGCTGTGAAATGTGTACTGTAGTTTAGTTCCATTCCTCACCTTGCTGAAATCCAAACGAACTTGTTCGAAGTGTGCCCACTCAATGCTAGATACATCAATGAATCCATCCGCAAGCAGATCGATTGAAGTTAAATTGCTGCCAAATATGAATGGAAGTCTTCTAAAATGATTGAAAAAATGTGGGGAATGAAATTTCCGACACGAGGTTTACTTAGTGGACATGATCTCTTATTATTAAACAGACTAAACAAAAATATTAAGCCGCAACCACACTGATCGGGGTTTGTAAAACGGCGCCCAGAAAATCAAAGTTTGGGACAACACACGCCTGAAAGGGACGGAGGTGTTGCAAATCTTACACCGATCTTTGAAACATTAACGCTATTAGCTCTCGAAAGAAAAATTGTTCTTCCTTTTTTCGCCACTAGTGATACTTTCTGTACGCCATATACGAGTAGCGGAAAATATCAGAAACACAAAAATTATACTTATGAAAATGGATAGCAAAACAAGCCAAATTGCAGCATGAGCAAATTTTCCCACTTTGCTAGCATCACAGACGTACAATTTAGGCAAATCTCACTAAACATTTTAAGATTCTAATTTCAGTTTTCGTATCAATTGTGGGCTATTCAAAGCCTAGTCAGGACTTTGCTTCTTTAACAAAACTTCCAAAAGAGAACTAATCATTCAGTTGATAAATTAACAAATTAACGTGTTTCCTAAACAAGCAACATTGATGTGCTTCTTTACTTAATCAAAACTTTATTCCATTTTTTATTTCATCTTTTTATGGTTTTCCTTCCACTAAATCGAAATTTATATTGAATTTTTCACCTTAAATCGCATCTTTTGACGGTTGTAACTTCTGAACCTTGACTGCTGGAAGCTTGAAATTTTCATCAAATATGGACAGGGTGCTTTACAAATTTTATGAACAATATTCGATTAGAAATGACAAATGTGCGGTTTGGCCAGCTGTAGCTGTCTAAATGATAGGTACACCAACGGCCCTAAAATATGCAGGAAATGTGAGCGCCAAGTAGCTCTGTAAGTTCAATAAATTTCAGAACGATCGATAAAAGAGTTAGCGAAAATGAATGTATGCCGCATGAAAGTGCGTTTATCCTGCTAAAAAACACCTTTAAAACAGACTGACCATTGGGAATGCTGAACGTTTTGCTGTACTAATGCTGTACGACAGGTCAAAATGCTGCACTGTACAGCAAAATGCTGTACGTCTGGTCAGCTTAGGTTAAGGCAACTTAGTACAGTTTTCAGTTCGTGTTACCGTTATCGAAATTTGCAGAAAAAAAGGCTTTTGAGAGGGGAGCTTCTGGGTTTGTTTAGGACCTCGAAAGAAAGGCTAATGAAAAATCTACCTTACCACTATTTTTTTCTGAAATTTGTCCAAATCTTTGTTTAACTTTCCTGGGATAATATGTGAAATGGACTTTTAGTATTATTGTGCAGAAGAAGAAATTTGAATTGAATGGAAGAAGGTCGCATTTGCTTGCGAACATTGCAATATATAGGAAATATATACCATAGTTGATCGAAACCGTAGCGATTTGGACCAACATACTTCCAAATGAAATCAAAACTGCATATCGAACTTAAAAACCATACAACCATATGGCAATTCCTTCGAAAAAATGAACTGCGACCCACCAGGCATTGCTAAAGAAAAACTCCCAAATATAACAGCTTTCAAATGAAATGCACATTTTTTTCCTACCCCAAATATGACACCCAATTACAATAGCAACAGACAGACCGCCACACACCAGGATCTATAACCGTAGCCTGGACATCTTGAAAACAAATTAGGACCACCCAATGAATGGCTTCGGATTCGGTAAATACCAAAAAACTTCCAAAAGTGCGACAAACAGGTGACAATCACCACTATGATAAAAACTTGCATAAGGACGATGATGATGACTTGTGCTTATAGAAAAACAGAACATATGATGATGAACGCAATCTTAACTAATAATTTTCTAAAATTATATCTCCTTACACATTTTCCTAGAAATTAATTGAAAATTAATTTTTCTGGCTTGGACAACCATTCACAAAACAATTTATGAATGGCCTAGTATTGATGTTGATCCCGAACCCTAAGATGCGCCGTGTACGAGAGCTCCATTCAAGTGGATCAAAGTGATGGCTACGAACGCACGATAAAAAATCTCCTTCATGCCCACGTGTTACAAGACTGGAAGTGACGGAGTTTTTTTCTTGATCATCAATTTGATTTTGGCCCTTCCGGATGTTGTTCTCAGTTTTTTTCTTTATTCATGGTAATTAAAGAGAAACCCTTTTCCTTGATGTTTCCTGCTGTGGCGGTGGCAGGATCATCTAACGGGATACAAATGAGATATACTCCTTTCATTTTTAATACATTCTTATTTTTTCGTTGAAGTTCTTCTTATGGGCACGGGATGGATGTTTATAGTTGAAGTTGATGCTACGCTTTTTTTTACCAAAAAATCAAATTTTCATTTAGTTTGATTTGAAGAGTTTCTTTAGAAAGGTTATATCGTAGTAAGTGCTACCCAACATGGTTACGCTTTTGATGGTACATAATATCCTTTTAGATGATGTAGATGGTATGGGACCACCTGTTTTCATGCGGTCGTCATCTGTGTAACAGACGAGAATCAAGGAGAATGATCAAGTGCTAATCTTTATTTGAGATTTTAAATGTTCATTCATATCCTCTCTGCTTATGAGGTATATTTTCATCTTTTGGGTTATTGTGTTTTGGAAGGAAAAATATAATAAAAGGGAAACGTAGATTTTTTGAATATGAAATCGATTTATATGTATAGGTTTACTTAATATTTTTTAATATAGAGTGGGAAGGAAAGAATATCCCAATACGTTAAATTTTTCTTAAAGAACAAAAACGTATGCAAACAAAAGCAAAAAAACTACGAGCAAAGACAATTGCAATCGACATCATCATTGCTACAGATCTAGGACCCACCAAATATATTTGACATTTACAAAGGCTCCAGGACTTTCTTTCTGTACTATAATAGGTTCAATGCCTCTATCTATATATAACAAATGTCTTTGACATCGTTGACCTCATTCGAAGATTCTAATCTTGTGCTCCTGAATTCATTGCAGTTTGTCTTTTTGAAGATGACCATACGCGAGGAGACAGGACGCACGCACCAGTCGATTGACCGCAATTGTGCGTCTAAAAAGATTAAAATCACCTGAAATTGCACGCGGAGAACAATGCCTGAGCAATAAGTGTATAAATGTCATCGTAAATTTTTTAAATTATTTTCAAACATTTGCATTCAAAGGATCCGAGGACATGTGCCAAAGGAGCAGGTGATTTTTTTTTTATTGTGGCGGTTCCGGTAGCGCGGTAACTTTCAATCTGTGAACGTAATTTGTCAACGCATAAAATGCGTGCAAAGACGGCAATTGGATTTACGAAATGTTACGAATAGGAGTCAGTAGTCAGATCTAAAAAGGTAGGCACATACATACTTATTTTTATACCCTTAGCTCGTAGAATGAAAGGGTAGATTAACTTTGTCATGAAGTTTGTAACGCATTGAAGGAAGCATCTCCATAAAAAGTATATAATTGATCAGTATGATGAGGGGAGTCGATTGGGCGGACGTCTGTCCGTCTGTTGCAGCGCGTTTTCCTCTATCGCTACGGAGCTGAAATTTTGCACACGCTTATTTATGTTGCAGGTTGTTGTATGTTGTATGCTTGAATCGGTAAAATCGGACCATGGGGTCATGGGGCTGCCATACAAACCTAACCCCCAATTTTAACCAAACTTCACACAAATGTGTTTCTATTGATGCCACAAGACATAAATGTAAGAATAGATGGAATCAGACCATGGGGTCATGGAAAAAAGAAAAACTTATTTATTTGTCGCCACTCTTTGATATAGAGATTCATAGTGAAAGGAGTTTCCAAACTCGGCATGTCCCGCCGCAAGTTTATTATTCAGAAGATGATAAGAAATATGCTTATGGTAGAATAATAAACTAATAGTACGGCTAGGAAGTGGTGTGGCTGACAACCGTATCACGCTCCGAATTCAGTTCTCTTTAAAACGTTGTCGACTACACACGGTAGTCGTCAACGCACCATGCTCCACTAGGAGTTAGGGTAAAACAAGAGAGATTCGTTTTCATACTAAACGAGTCTCCGGGTTAGATTGATCGAAGAATGGACAACCCTAGCTAGTAAATAGAGCAAAAATTTTCGTTTTTTTTCTACTACTTCATTAATGTTTTTCCACTTCAAATCCGTTGCGAAGCAGTAGAGACGTAGGCAGGATTTGGTTCCATCGTGTGAAGAGGTTTAAATACATTTTTAACAATTTTTACACTTAAATTGTCGAATTTCAATTTTTTTGCTCAGAGAAAAAAGGGGAAATTCGATTTGTTCATGATTTCGACAATGAAAAAGAAAATCAGAAAAAAGCGAAACAGAATATTTTATTTCCCGCCAAATTTAACCGGAAAAACGTCTATATTGTTTTTTTAGAAACGGCTAAATGGGTTGTTACCAGAAAAAAGGCTAAAAACTGGAAAAAAAAGCCAAAAACAATGACATTACAAAATAAAAAAATTGCTTCTTTTTGGTAAACTACACACGTAAACTTCGGCCTACGCAGACCTGGTATTTTAGTCTCTTTACATGCTGTAATTACAAGAAATATAGAATCTAAATTTTCATTGTTCTAAGGCCGCAGCCACCCTGATAGGGGATTGCAGAATCACGCGGAAAAGATCGGTCGAAATTTTCAAGTACACGCTTGGAAGGGACAGAGGCGATGGAGAATTCAATTTTCTTACGTATTTGCTCGGTATTCTGTCAACTGCTATAGCTGTGTGATTGGGGAATCGATAAGGTACCGATCTTGGACGATCTTTAGTGCTAGGTTTCGCAAACTCCATAGTCTAAATTTTCGTATAAGTTTTTCTAATTTTTTTATGCGAAACCCAACAACAAGATGTCCATCTGTCGTCTCGTCTATAGTTATGATGGCGCCTTAATACGTATAGACGGATAAATTGCACTCTGAACTTTGTATGTATGTAATTCAATTTTTTGCATCAAGTTCTGCTTTACCAAACTTTGGTATGGAATTTTTTAATAAATATATTCTTTCCCTAGTTTAAATTAACATATGTAATTATCAAAAATAAATTTTTGGTAGAGCATAATACAATTTAGTACTGGCAAGCTGGTTAAGTACTACAAGTTCGAAAAAAACTCATGCTCCAGGACTTATTCAGAAAAAAAACATTGGAGTTGTTTTATGAGTTACCCGCCAACGTAGCATAATTTTGCTACTCCAATTAGATTCTAATTTCAGTCCGTTATCAGTCAAATTTTCAATATATTTGATATCCCAATGACACCATGACTGTTTGTGCTGTGTTTATAAAGAAAATTCTCCTACCTGCTTTCCGATGTAAATCATCCCGTTAACGAATATCCATTATAAATTGACGAATTATCAAATAAAATTGACAAATTTTCATTTTAAGTTGATGAAGTTTCAAATCATGTTGATGAATTTATACGTTACAAATCAGCGAATTAAAAATATAGTTTACGAATTGACGAATCTCAATAAGTTTAACCATTAGACAATAAAGTTAGCAGCTTTTTCTTGAATTTCATATTTTCTTAATAGCCATGTTGTCGAATTTCTATTAGTTTCAAATTGACAGAATTGCATTAAAAAATTAATAAATTTCAAATAATTAAGAAAAACTGAAAAATGATCCCCTCTGTCCCCTTAAAATCGAAATAACTTCAAATCGGCTGATCCTATCTGCGTGAAACCAATTCCATTCTATTTAGAATGGCCAAATACATTGAGATTGACCTGTTTTTATAATTGTTTCCAAAATTCTCCATTATTTCTAACAGTTTTAGTACCTTAAGTGCAGAAAACTTTGAATAGATTTTACCAATTGCAGATCTTTAGGGGCAGTGTGAATTCAATTGTATTGAATTCGAGCTAAAATTAACCGTAGTTTTTTGCAATTAACGTATAAAAACTGTTAGAAGTAATGGAGCTAGATCAAAATGATGTCAGAAAGATATGATCGTAAGACTATGCGCCAATTTTTAAAAGAATCGTACAAGCACCTCAACTTGGCAGAAGTTGGAGAAAATTGAGATGGAAAAAAATTGTTTTTGGGTCAAATCACGCTAATTTGACTTTGAAGCTCTGTAAAAACCAAAGTTCTTATCCGATTTGAGTGTGGTTAAATTTATTTTACAGGTAAATTTGTTGGCTGTAATAATCATTTTTTTTCACTATTCTAGCTGGTCTAGCTTTGGAGATATTAGGCTTTAAGTCGTGCAAGAAAATGATATTTTCAAAAATCTTTAAATGCCTGTGGCAGCTAAAGGGTTGAGCTGAGGGGGTGGTGAACGTGGTCCACTTGCTTGTTTGTAGGCTTCGGGCGACGGCTGCTTGGGGTAGGGAACTTGCTCTACAGCCGCTGGAGTCGCTAGAGTCGCTGCAGCCGCGTCGAGGACAAGGTACCTTAAGGTACGTTTTCCTCAGCACGGCCCCAGCGGCCCTAGCGGCTCTAGCGACTGCGACTCGCCCATTGCATATAAAAATCGCTTGGCATAGCTCCACAATGAAAATTATCGTCGAATGAACCGCGCGGCTCTTGTTATATATAATACCCGCATGAGTGGTGAACGTGGTGCACTCGCTTGTTTCTAAGCTTCGGGCGACGGCTACTTGGGGTAGGGTAGTTGTTTCGCACAACGGTCGTATTCGTTCGGCCGATATACGAATCAGCATGTATATAGAAAGCAGTCGCGCGGCTCTTGTTGTACATAATGCATGCACGAATAGTGCACTTGCTTGTTTGTGGGTTTCGGGCGACCGCTGCTTGGGGTAGGGAACGTGCTCTAGAGCCGCTGGAGTCGCTAGAGTCGCTGCGGCCACGTCCCGCCACTTTAACCAGTGGCGAAGAACACAACACTGCCCAGGAGCGCCATAGAGGCTTAATACGGCCCCAGCGTTCTTTGTATTATTTTATTGTCAAATTGTGTTTTCATCCCGTATTCTATTTGACGGATATAATTCCGTGCAAAGCCTAAAGTACTAAAACAGGGTGTAGGTCCAACGTTTCCTGTAATTTTAGTAATTTAAATAATAAAGGTGTACCAGATCGGACTCATGTACACCCACCCCCTCGACAAAAAGCTTGAAATACAATACAGTCAAACCTCTTTAAGTCGAATTACGACTTGCCAGCTCAAAATGTTCGAGTAAGGGAAAGTTCATGGAGTTTGTTAGTTAATGGAGTTTAGGCGTGAAGCCATCAAATAAGAGTTTTGTATTTATTCATTTTGTAAAAAAATAATGCATATAACAATATTGAACTTATATGAAAGGTTTTCTAGAAACGTATCACAATTTTCATATCAAAACTTTATGTTTAACCTTTCGCCGAACAATCTAGTTCCTAGTAGAAATAGTAAAGCACCTAAGGCCTAAGCCATAAATTCTTCTCAGAAATATACTTGAATTCTGATCTTTTCAGAAAATAATTTTCCATTATTCTGAAGAAAACATTTACAGGAATGGGCATGTGGGATCTTTAAAGACCTCATATAAATACCGAAACCCTGTTGTCTTCAACATCCAGGCAATGAATCTCAGTCCTTTACTCTTAGTCGAAGACTTTTTATTCCGAATTTTCATGCATTTATCCTTTATCCAACAATTATCCTGACTTGAGAAACTCTCGGAAACAGCTTCTTATTTATTTTGTACTTAAAAAAAGTGGAACTTGGTTCGACTTAGGGGAAATAAAGTTAGTTTGAGTTAAAGAGGTTTTCGACTTAGAGAAATTCGACTTAGAGGTTGCATTTTATATTTGAAACTGACGGGGAGGCCAGTGAAACCCCCAATTTGTCTGAGATAAGGAATAATTCTATTTAAGGAGGTCTCGACTTAGAGAGGTTTGACTGTATTTTGAAGTTCACTATAGGTCTGTATGCAGGTATAGGGATATAGCTCTCTAATTTTGTCTATTGTTAGATGCAACCAGAAATATACATTATGCAGAAATTACATTACTCTAAAGTCCCGAAAGAAATTGATGGAAAATCCAGAATAATATGGCTTTTTCGTTGGGTTTTTTTGTTAGAACACCTTATTTCTCTAAGAAAACTTATTCCCAATAACAATTTGTGACTGTTTACTCACAGGGGCGTACGCAGAAAAATATTTCGGGAGGGGTTTTAGGAACGAGGTTCGTTCGTTGGCAGTGAGTCAAGCGTCATAAATTAATTGAGGCTGTCAGTCTTAATCTAAAGCTAGTGGCAAAATTATGAAACATAAAAACATTTATAAATATACACGCTTTCTTAGTTAAACACAGCTGTTTTTCTACTGTAGATTTGTTCGTGGTGCCTTCCTGGCACTAGCTCCTCTTAATCTGCTGAAGAACAGGAACATATTCCCCGCAACTTACCGAGTACTGAGCCCCGCGCTCATTGTCGATCAAATTTCTTCATAAATTATTTCGATGACGGGTTTGGAATATCTTCACTTTCCGTCTTCATATAAAGAAGTACTGATTTAGCACCTCAGTGAAGTCATAGTCATAAACAGAATCTGTCTACAGTGGGTTTCAAAACCACTGCCCTGTGCTTCGAAAGCGATTACCCTAGTCACTATTCCAATCAACCTATACTGTCTAGAAAATAACATGAACCCTCTCATGCGCCAAACTTGTGTAGTGAAGCAGGATTTTTTAAATTGGCTTTTCCTGGTTGGATGGACGTCAAATAACGCGAAAATATCATTTTTTTCAAAATCGAGAATGATTTGTGGCTTTTAGAATACATACGTTGTATATATTATACAACATATAGATTAGATTTGCTTACGATTCAATAATATTGGCTAGACTGGTTTTTCAAATGCATTTGTGTAACAGTTACGGTGCAATTTTCCCAGAAAATACTTGAATGTAATAAATTCAGGTTTATTGGTTCCAAAATTGTCATTTCATTTGTAAAAAATACAATAGGAATACATAGAAAATATAGATTTTTATCCCGTTGTGGCTTCCAATTCGCTTCCCCGTCCATATTTGGAATTAAGGCAATTAGGTCAAGTTCAATCTTTTAACCGCCTAAAATATGAGGAATTTGTCCTTACAACAATCTCACAGGCCACTTTTATGTACAATTTTCTGTCAAAAGTTGTAGGCGAGAGCAAGGACATAGCAGCGACTGGTTCCATCTTTGTAGAGGATATGGCAACTGTTTTAGTCAAGCTTACCATCTACGAGGTGTAACGTCTGGGGAGTACCTAGGCTTTACGCCTTTACCTTCCGGTCCTTCGGGTGGTTTGAACCTTCGGCGTTTTATTGACAAGATTCTTATTGTTAAAAAATTGTTAATCTAGTGATGCACTCACCTTCAGAAACCCAGCCACGGGATTGCACCACCATCTCCATGGCTTTCTTAACAACCACCTTGATGGGCAGACTCATTGCGCTGATTTTCACATCCGGGCGACCCCTTCAGATTACTAGTCAGCAACGCGATTCGGTTCGTTTAGTCATCACTTCACAAGCTCGTAGAAATGGTAGAAAGTCAGCCCTGTCAAGAGCTACCCGTACATGGCAAGGGAGCTCAGAAGCGTAATCGCCCGAATGGTCTTTGTATAGATTTTCGCCATGGCGTATCGCCGAGGCCTCTCTGGGCTGCTATGGTACGTGGTGCCGCAACTCACCAAAGATCTGTGCCCCAATACACCGCCGTGCTGTGTCACAAGGACCCAGAACCCTCTGCGGGAAATTGTTTTAGTCAGACCTATTTCACTGTCTATCATTTATTGAAGGATATACATATGTACATATTATGTCACTATTATTCATTCACCAAAAGTTTAGATCGCTAACGGTATTCCGTTACATTGGACCAACATTTCAAAGCGGTAGATAAATTATTTCCTTCATCATTTTATGTGGGTAAAGTGTTTAAAACATGTACCTAATGCACCACGTTGTAAACAAATACCAGGTAAACTGAAGCTCGTACAAACTACTCAAAAACTATTTTGATTTTTTCTTGCTTTTATCCACTTTCTTAGCATCTTAACTAATATATAAAAAAATGTCGTTTGTGTCGGCAAAGAATTTAATAGAAATCCAGACGCTTTTTTAAACTCAACTGGCGTAGGGTAGATGGATATTGAGGAGATGTCGTTTGTACAGGAGGTAGGAGATCCTTTGTTCCGAGTTGGCCCATTTTCAATACCGTCCAAGATTTTATCAAAACAAACGTCTGACCAAAAAACCGCAAACTGCATTATTTCGGAAGATACCGCGCGAACAGGGAGATACAAGTACAGACAGACAGCCATGGAAATAAGGGACCTTGTGCCCTTAAACGTTAAGGTTTTGAATTTATCAGAAGAATGATAAAAACAAATATCATAATGCGATCCGAGGATGATTTATTTATTTCTTCACTAATGTCCTTTTTTAAATATTCAGTAATTTTGATTTTCGATGAAGTAATTTAGTTTTTTTTTGGTGGACCATATACCTTAACCTAACATATAATTACTGATCTAGCGCCAAGCAAACACTCATCGTAAATTAAATATAATAAATTCCATATCTTTATACGGTTTAATCCGAATATCAAATATATGTACATATATGAAATCCTTTCACATCCCACTAATCGAAACCACCCCGCCCACAGATTTCTTTTTTCTTTAAAAGAATAATTTACCAATCTTTTTCAAAAATTCCGAATGGTGTTTAGAAATTAAATTTCCAAAAAGGAATGTATATCATAATCTAGGACGCTACTTTATAAGTGATCGATCGCGATATCATCAAAGGATCCCTTCTGAATTTATAATGAACATTTAGGGACTGCTAAACAATAAAAAAAAGATCGTTACGTATTCGAGCGAAAGAAATTGAACAATCGAGATCAGAGGGCGAATCCAAAGACAAACTGACCTGACCTGCTTTCATCATTATTATATTATAGTCTTTGAATTCGAGATTTCGGACAGCATAAAATTTTTCTTTTTATCAAAATACTAATGCGAGCCGATTTGAAAAATGTGTAACATATTCGTGTGTATTATTCCTTAGTGGTTTGATTTATTGCAAGTGATAGAAATTGATTCGATTGTTATTTGGGAACAATGATGTCCTGTTGTTCGGTAGCCAAGGACCACGAAGACCTGTCATTTTGCAAACAGTTTGATATCATTGTTTGTTGTAGTGTTTTACGGATTTCATTAATGTTCGTGTCAAATGAGATGTTCATTGATTTTTTTGGAAATTCAGGAGCTCGTCTCAAATTGATTTTGAAATTTTTTGAGATCATTTTTTTTATGAATAAAGTAAAATCAAATCAGCAGTAAATTTTTAGTTCACATATGGTCTGCAGTCAAAAGATTGTGATTTATTGTAGTTTCGATGAAATTGAATTTAAGCCGACATTCAATACATTAACTAAGAGCTGCTATTGAAGACTTTAATTAATTGAGTATTGAACATTTTGAGTACCACACATGTATACGCATCCACATACATATGTATAAAAAAAATTAGGTAAAACTCAATTGTGTTGGCGTAGAGCGCTTGAAGGAATACAGATGGATAAAGTTTTCAAATTAAGCGCAAAAAACTCATTCCTACAAAAACGAATGATCGAAAAAAAGTATTGATTTATCAGGTGAAAAATTGATCGTTTTACATTGAATTAATCCATTGCAAACACACACACGACTAACGTCTTTATCGTACACCAAAACGAAACATCTCCAGTTACACTAAGAACCGATTAAGGACTGTCGATTCAACCGTAAAATTTCACACTGCCAGCTTCAAGAGAAATCAAGACTCAGTGAATTGTCTGCAATTGACGGACTATGTGTGGCGGCTACCTAGGCAGTGTGACCACCAAATTTATATACGTACACCCTAAATTGCAGTCGAGAATTGCATTGCATTTTTTTCAAGTTCAATTCGTCCATGTATAGTTGCATCTTCTCGCTTCGAATGGACCACGACGACTCGTCACTGTGAAACGTGATACTAAAATTACCTTTAAATGGCATTTAACTTAGCAGTGCCTTTCGCCTTGGCTAATTCTTAATTGCAAGATGAAGCGATCGGAACATTGTTCAGAAAAAAGGATACATCTTGTTTTTATGACTATACGAACTTGAATCTTACGAATATTCACATGATGTAACTCTAGCCGGTAAATTCTTTTTTCGATTGCCCAAAAGATTTCGGGAGAATGAAGAAGGCTCGATTGGGTCAAGAGTTGTCGTTACTAAATCAAAACATTAAATATCGAATTCGTGGGCATGTCATCGAGTCAAATCAATTCCATAAGACAAGTGCATTTTTGATGAATATCGTATCACTGATTTAAATTAACTAAACTTACTTCAATATAGGTCCTTGTCATGGAAAACTATGCATCGGAAAACTCCAGAACATGGCACCACTAACCGCGCCAATGAAAACAAATCTCTGTTTCATAAGCCCATGTTTTCGTATCGAATTCGGGGTGCAAAGCAGACAACGATTCAGGCCTATACCGTTTAATGCCTATACGCGTAGGTTCCAATTTTTGATACTTTTTGGAAAATCAACGAATACGTAGAGTATACGCATTGTGATGTCTTGCTGATTTGGAAATTTAATAATTTCTAGTGTGGTCCAGTGACCACTGTGCGGCTCAAGCTACTTTGTACGCGGATAACTGATGCACACACAGAGGTCTGTCCGATTTATGTACGACGAAAAGGACATTAGAGACCTCCCGGCATAAATCCTTTGATTTAACATTGTTTTAGGATTGTATAACATATTATTTTACGCATATTACGTCCTTAGTTGGAATTTTTCGGGTCGGGTTATAGATTTTGGCATCTTTGGGACAATCATCTCGGGTGGTCAAAACGGTTGAGATGTACATATAAGTAAACTCTATAACCGGCGATTTGTTTGGGTTGAACATATTAATGCGGAAATATAATATAATTCCGTTATCCGGGTCAACTAGTCATAGCACGGGAGTTGCACCCAGCAGTACACATTTTTTTCTAGGAAAAGTAGTGTAGTTCCTAGGTGATTTCAGATTGCAAAGTGTGGTGGAGAAATTTTTTTTTGGTTTCTTATGTTTTTTGGGGTGCTGAGGTCGAATCCGGAGCTTCTCACCAAAATTTCGCTGCGGAACAGGGTCAAAATCGCGAAAAACCCCAAAATAGTTTCAGAATTAGGAGCCGAATAACGGGAAAACAGCAAACATTTTAGGGTTTATCGCGATTTTGACCCTGTTCTGCAACGAAATGTTAGTGGGAAGCTCTGGATTCGTATTCATCACCCCAAAAAACATAAGAAACAAAAAACAAATTGTCTCCACCACATTTTGCAATCTGATGTACTAGGTTTATCACGTAGTAACTACACTAAAGTGCATAAATATTTAATAATTTTTAAATGGAAAATTTCATTTGACAAAATTCTAAATTAGCTGATTAGCCCATCTTTAAGTATCAGCGAATCGATTGTTCAGCTCAGGGGCTGCCTTAGCACATTGATGGTCCTGGATCAAATCGATGATGCTAGCCCTTACTAATACCCAAAACAAACAAAATGTTTGATGTTCAACAATCTTTATACCCTTCGCTCATAGAGTGAAAGGGTATATGTATTAACTTTGTCATGAAGTTTGTAACGCATTGAAGGAAGCATCTCCGACCATATAAAAAGTATACATATATGATCAGCATGACTTGGGGAATTGATTGGGCGATGTCCGTCTGTCTGTCTGTCCGTCTGTCCGTCTGTCTGAATGTTGCGACGCGTTTTACTCGGCCAATTTAAAAGCTATGAAGCAGAAATTTTGTACAAATGCTTCTTTTTGCTGCAGGCAGTTTGTATGTTTGAATCGGTACAATCGGACAAGGGGGTCATCGGGCTGCCGTACAAACCCAACTCCCCAAATTAGGTTCTTCTAAGAAAAACTTTTTTATTTGTGTACCAATTTCAACCAAATTTCACACAATTGTGTTTCTATTGATATCACAAAACATATGTAAGAATGGATAAAATCGGGCCCTGGGGTCATGGGGCTGCCATACAAACCTAACTCCCCCATTTTGGTTCTTCTAAGAAACATTTTTTACACCAATTTCACAAAACCTTGAATTAATGAGTCTTTATCAAAGCAACTGAAAAGGTCAAAATAAATGGAATCGTACAATGGGGCCATGCTCCCGCATCCCCCAATAAATTTGCTGAGTAAATATTTTTATTTGCCCACTTATTCCAACCAAACCCTACACACATATTGTTTTGCCGACGCAACGAAACTTGGACATAAGGAAAAAAATGGGGGGGGGGGATTTATAGTGCAGTCATATTAGCATTTCAAATAGAAAAAAATAGAGTAAGGCTAATTTTTTTTGTTTTTGAATCAGTGGGCTCCCATGAATCTACAACTGATTTTGATAAAAAAATGTTGATCGGAAAGGTCCCAAAAAGGACAAAAAAGGATACTCTTTAATCCTTGACCGGAGGTGGGCATGCGGGGTATAATATCAAAGGGGACGTCGAGTACATTACATATCCGGTGTTTTTTTCCTGTTTCAAGGACCCTCGACGGAATTAATCGAGCTTAAATGGAAAATTTTCGCGTTTCCCGTGTATATTTTAAAAACCATAACTAAGAGAATAATTCAAGTTGTCACTACTTTTATCACTTATCAGAATCTATAATAGCTGAAGATTCTACCAATAAATTTGCTAAGAAAAAAGTTGATCGGAAAGCTCTGAAAAAGGACATAAAAGGACACTAATTGCACACCTTATTCGAACGTGGGCATGTGGGGTGTCATATCAAAGAGGATGTCAAGTAAATTCCATATACGGCATTTGTTACTTGTTTCAAGGATCCTCAAAGGAGAAAATTGGGCTCAACTTAAAATTTTTTGTGTTTCCCGTATCTGTATCTTTCTAAAGCCGTAATTTTCCATTTATTCCATTTAGTGTCCTTCAGACAGGAAACAAGCACCGGATATGCAATGCACTCGACGTCTTCTTTGATATGCCCACGTTCGATCAAGGTGTGAAATTAGTGTCCTTTTATGTCCTTTTTCAGAGCTTTCCGATCAACTATTTTCTTGGCAAATTTAATGGTAGAATCTCCAGCTATTATAGATTCTGAAAAGTGATAAAAGTAGGGACAACTTGAATTATTATCGTAGTTATGGCTGTGGAAAGATACACGGGAAACTCTAATATTTTCCATTTAAGCTCGATTTATTCCTTTGAGGGTCCTTGAAACAGAAAACAAACAACCGGATAGGTAATGTACTCGACGTCCCCTTTGATATGATACCCCGCATGCCGACCTACGGCCAAGAATTGAAGAGTATCCTTTTTTGTCCTTTTTGGGACCTTTCCGATCAAAATTTTTTTTTAGCAAAATCAATTGTAGATTCCTGGGAACCCACTAATTCAAAAACAACAAAATTATTCTATTGTTTTCTATTTGGAGGCCTGAATTGAAATATTTTGACAGCACTATTAATACAAGTCGTACACTGAAAAAAATGGTACCCTGAAGCAATGAATTTGTTCATTAAACTAATGAATATTGACACCGATATCCCACCGAAGACGGCTTTCATCAGTCTAATGAATCTGATTTTATCAAAACAACGAACAAAAATTTCATTAAAACTATGAACTAATTCATAAAATTAACAACTTGTTCATTGATATAATTACTGAGTTCATAAATAAAAAAGAAATCTGGTGCAGGCCGGCATCCAGCTTGTGTTGACGACATTCATTTTACATTATACCTCTGCTCTGAAAAGCCATTAAAAATTACCTACCTACCTACAGTGGGAATCGATCCCGGGACCCTATGATTTGAAGACCGACGCCCTACCTACTACACCACTCAGACTATACGTGACGAAGGTTTATAAAATATACATAAAGTGATAGTGAGATCAATATGTACTTCTATGATCGATGTCATGTAATTAATGAACAATATCATCAATTATTTTGTTTTAGCTACTATCGCGGCTAATGTATGGGTTCATAGCCGGAATGTACAATGCATAAGATTCTACTGAAAGTTCATTGTGTTCATGATCGCTTTACATTAAGTTGAAATTTTGTTTTCGTTATACTAACGACCGGTGTTTCGTAAAATAGATGAACTCTGTATTATTTTAAGGAAGAGAAGGTTTACTTACTATGAACTAATTCATCATGATAATGAAAAAAGTCTATGCTCCTAGTTCATTAATATTATGATGATTTTTTTTTCAGTGTAGCGTAAGTCGTACGCCCGAAAAGACTTTTTAGCCCGAGCGGCCACACCCGATATTTTGGGGCGATTTATGAGAATAAGGCAAACGAAATATGTATTTAATTGAGCCTCTAGGCATATACCAGTGGCGTAACTTACGGTGTTCCATGTGCTCAGCGGAACACGGGCCCCTAAGCCAGAGGGGTCCCCAAATCCGCAAACATAAAAAAAATCATAGATTCTAGCAGGCGATCTACTGCGAAGAGTAGAAATTTTACGCTAAGTAGAGGAGACTGCGCTACGTATCACAAACACTGAGTGCCTTCTGGTAATGTAACCAGAAATCGCTATATTTTTCTCGGCGAAATGTACTGAGCGTAGTGCACGTGAATACACTCTATGAGAGTGACAAAATTTTAAATTTTGCGTACGCAGAGGATTAGACCTCGTATTGTGTTAAACTTTGTTCATGCTGGAGAGACCTTTTAGTCAGCGTCTCTCAAACATGTTAAGTATGGATCTATCTCAATATCTATTTCTTTTGGCCTTCTGGGTTTTTGCTGAAGAATATTGTAATGAAATAAATTTTTGCTAGAAGGAGTGCCTCTCTTGAAGGTTCTTGCGTAAAATTGAGCCTCCCTTTGTTGAAGTTTTTCGCGACATTCTATCAAAAGATATGGCTGAATATAACTTTGTAGGGGAGGTAGGGGTAGGGGTAGTCGGTCCTACTCCACTTTCCATCAACTCAAAGTATATGTCAGAATGAGACATTGATCAAAATTTCAAGTCGATAGCGATATTCTACCGAAAGTTACGGCCGAATTAAAATATTAAGGAGGGGTCGTTTGTATGGGAGGTAGGGGAACCCGTTGTCGGCCCATTTTCAATACCGTCCAAGATTTTAGCAAAACAAACATTTGACCAAAATTTGAAACCGCTAGCTTCCTTATTTCGGGAGTTATCTTGCTAACAGACAGACACACGGACATACAGACAGACATACATGGCTTATTCGATTCAGGGACCGACCCTGATCATTTTTATATACATACTTTGCCATACCTCCGGAGGCTCCTTTGAGGTGTTACATAATATTGGCGTAACAAAAACAATATACCCTATACCATCTTATGGGTATAGGGTATAAAAAATGTGTTGCGTCATCCAACAATTTTTATTAGAGTCATAATACACCGGGAGCGTGACTCCTTCGAAAGCACGGGGATTTCGAGCTCTACCAATCACAAGGAGCTTGATTTTGCAGAGACCCGTGCACTGCCATCTAGATGACAGGCCGATGTTGAGATTAACAGCACCCTCAGCGATGTTATTTATCCCTGTAATTGTTTAACATCTGAGTGAGATCATAGTTCGTCACAAGGGGCGTGAGTTCGAAAAACACCATAAACCGAATTCGTATTCACGGTGAGTCTCGAGCCCATGACCCTGTGCAAAGAAGGTGCACGCACTAACCATTACATCAGCTAGACTACTCTAAATTTTGCCTAACAATATTTTCGAGTCCAACGATTTCAATCCCTAAGAAAATCTTGATGTTGTAAACATTTCGGACTTGCCCCCCCTGACCGAAATCCTGACTACTCCCATGCATGTCGTGATAATTTTTAAAGTAAAAATAGTTTTTAAACTTCCAGTTCAGCATAAATGTGAGAAAACACAACAGCAAAAGATTCGATTTCATCTTAAATTCTCTGCTTAAATCGTTCCTTTAAAAATTATATCAATCCGCTAATGTCAATATGTACACAGTCTATCAAGCATACAGAAGAGTATTATTTGCATGTAACTCGAATCCAATAAACTCTCATTCATCCACTTGAATTTCCCGGTCAATGAATGACGTTCTGACTCTATTATCTCCCCCTATAGTGTTTCACACAGGAATTGAAAAAGGATAACGGAAAAAATCTCATTCATTTACCATTTAATATTCATAATGCAATTAAGCATACTCCACAAGAGTATGGAGATTTTACTGGTCGCCTATTTGTTTGGTAAACAGAAGCTTTTTTTTATTATTTTTTCTTTATTTCGAACGAAAATTCTTTTTTTTTTGTGTTCCATAAGTTGATTCAGTTGATTTTTTGTTTTTTTCGTTTTGTGAATTTTTTTTAGCGACAATCGCGACGCAGTACCTGGACGTCCTAAGGTTTTTTTAAATTTCGCATTCCATTCTTTTGTAACAAATTACATAACTGCCTTTTCAGACATGATAATCGAAATCTATACATATGTACGAGTATTTGAAATTCATATAAGAGAATAAAACCAGCGACATAGGTAATGTATGCCATACAATTGCAGTTTGCCTCTGAATTTCCACAATATAACAAATAGTTTAAAATTGATAAGAAAATCTTTGAAATGAATGAGGTTCAGCAAATCATAAATACACTGTCAAAACAACCTGAACAATAGGCCAACCATAAAATAAATAACACAAAAAAAAATCAGAGAAAAGGCAACTTATTTTCCAATGATACAGAAAACCGAAATTAGTCCTTAGTTCCTTATTTTTACAAGATCAAATTAATTTCCTGTTTGCTTCCGAAAATTTTGATTTATATCATATACAATTCCGCCGATCCTTCCGTGAAGAATCCTAATTTAGCTCTTGAACAAATTACATACACACACGACACGCCATATCAATAGAGCCTAAGGCTCCCACAAAGGAATTAGATCAATAGACTTCTAACCCACGGAGTAGGGATCATCTCCATTATCCAATTTTGCGGTTTTTGTTTGTCAAAGACTCGGTAAATTCACGGTCGAAAATTGAACTTCTTGACTATGAATAGGATTTTGTCGTTCACAATTTTCTTCACTCCACGACATCCTTACAACCGAATTCATGGTTCCTTTTTCGAGATCATGGGAAATCATACCTAGACGAAGAGCCGAACAAAAGATCCATAGATCAGCGGATGATGACTTTCATGATGATTATTATGTGAGAAAAAGAACTTCATTTCCTTGAGAAAACAGGAAACTTGTGCACTTGTGAACGAATTGTGTATATGGCAAAGATACGAGTACGCAGATTTGGGAAAGGAGATATGTGTTTACTGTGTGTATTCGGTTTTGAGATTTCCCTATAAAGTCAAAATGTTTGGGGTGAATAGATCTTATTTTGGGCGTGTCCAAATGGCTACTGTTGATTTTGTCTGCTTGATAAGATGTTGTCGACAAGACTTAAATCACCTGTACTCCAGATATAAATCAAGAGTTTGTCATACCTGCTGGCCCTTAAGGTAAGGGCAATGAATGAGTTACTACAATGGCACGATGTCCTTTTGACGTTGTTTCGCATGTTCGTTGAAAACATGTCAACGCGAGTTTAGTGGTTAAATAGATATTCATCAGCATCACCACTATGTCGCACAGGTTGGTCCTGGAAGCATGAGTAGGGTTTTGATTTTTGAGTTCAAGCCTTGATTTACGACCCAGATCACTAGATTACGCTGAATCTACATAAGTACATATGGTTTTACTTCGGTTCTCGAAATGTATTGATTTGAAAATATTTTCTGAAAAGCACAAGCTCCATCGCTAGGACGAACACGATCCCCATTTACTACAACACAACTGTCTGCTCTACATGTAATTTACACTCGGATTGATCTCTGATATGATTGACGCAACCACGGCAACGACCAGTTATACCAAGATCAGGCACTTCTTATGAGACTCCGTAGCCCATCTGGAACATTACGCTTTCTGTTCTCGAAAGAAGAATTCTTCTTCTTATTTTTATCGATATTAGCGAATCCAATGGGGGGATTAAGGGGATAAAACACTCCCCGAAATTATGAAACCGATTTTTCAAAAGTTTTAGTTTAAACAAAATTTACACAACATAGCTTTATTGACATAACAAATAAGTGATGATTTTCAGACTCAATATCTAATAAAAATATGACATTGAAAATTAAGTTTAAAATTAATTTTATTAATTTTGATAGTCTGATAGTCTGAATCGCTCCTTAAATAGAAAAGAAGATTAGATACATTCAGTGAGTACTTTTTGTCTAGAGTCATTTTACATATTATAATTCGCGAGTTTCAAAAACCACAAAAATTGAAAAATGTCCCATAGTGACCGTTGAAAAATGGGTAAAACATGTCTTCATTTCGTAGGACCTAAATGGATGTAGAAAAACTAAATCAATTTGCAAGAAATGCAATAAGGTAGGACTCCCTCAAAACATTTTCAATCAGTTACCAAAACCAGTATTGAGTATGATTTCATGAGTCACTTGCATACACAAATCTCCCTTCGAAACATATTCCTGGATTCGCCCCTTTTAGCGACACTTACCGTATAGCGGAAAATATAAGCTGTCAAATTATATCAACGACTGCAAATCTTTTTTATTTGTATTCACTCATTCTGTTAAAAATTCACATGTTCTATTAATGTCGCTGTGTTGAATGGTGGTATTTTTTTAAATACACTCGGCGTCAAAAGTATCAGGCCACTCTAACCCAATTTTCTAAAAAAGTATGGAACATACAACTAGGGCCGTGTTTTTTTTACATCGGGGGCAGGTTTGCTAACCCAGACGCGCAAAAAAAAAACTATCGAGGGTAGCATCCAGGTTAGATTTCAAATTGTCACGTAGGCATTTCCATTAATTTCAAAACATTGCTCAAAAATATTAAAGCCCCGTTTTCACTTTACAAACGCAAAAGTTAACATGTAATTTTTTTTAATGAAAACATATTTTTATGTAGGAATCATAATTTTGTTAGAATAAGAATTCGACGAACAACATTTTTAACATGAATTTACAAACAAAACAATTTTTTTTTTGCACACACTTGTGTGTTGCATGTAAACTATACCTTAGAGCTTTTCATTTCAAAATTTAATTTTTGCTAGCCATTGGAAAACGTACTAGAAAATAATTGAGATTGCATACATTTAGGCGAGTTTTGGAAAGCTCATTAAATCTGGATAGCAATATAATTTCTAACCTGAATAAAGTCACAGGTTAGCGTTTGTATGAAAATTACCCCGGATAGTGTAGGTTAGCTAATTAAAAAACACGGCCTATGGAAGTTATATCTACAGAAAGTGCGTTTAATGGCAACTTAAATTACTATCAATTTTATTTAAAGTACCGTAAACTCACATAGCAATCAAACAGCAAACACAATTCTAACGATTTGCCATGTTTTGACTAGAGTTCGCTCTTACCTTTTTTTCTTCTAAATGACGAGATGAGTCGATTGGACGATGTCCGTCTGTCTGTCTGACCGTCTGTTGCAGCGCGTTTTTTCTCGGCCACTATAAAAGCTACGGAGCTGAAATTTTGCACACGTATTTATTATTGTTGCAGGCTGTTTTTATGTTTGAATCACCGAAATTGGATCACTGGGTCATGGGGCTGCCATACGAACCTAGCCCCCCAATTTAAGTTCTTCTAGGAAAAACTTTTTTATTTGTGTACCAATTTCAACCAAATTTCACACAAATGTGTTTCTATTGATGACACAAAACATATCTAAGAATGGATCAAATCGGATAATGGGGTCATGGTGCTGCCATACAAAACTAACCCCCAAATTAGGTTCTTTTAAGAAAAACTGTTTTATTTGTGCACCAATTTCAACAAAATTTCACACAAACGTGTTTCTCTTGATGACACAAAACTAGGGCAACCAAAATATGCCCTAAAAAACCTCATTTTAGGCGCCTAAAATATGCTCTTAAAAGTGAAAAATATGCCCTTAAAATAGTAAAATATGACCTTAAAATTAAAAACCATGCTCTTATCATTATTGCAAAAAATTACGAAAAAATTGGGTTGTTCTGCTATTCGTTCTCATAAGTTCTGTTTCGAATATTGTTGTTATTGCTGCCGTTATTCTCTATCATGTTTAACTCATTGCCGGACACAACGCCAAAATTTGACACGATTTGTATGTCAAATGCTCAAAATTGGACGTCTATAGACGTTCTGTCCGGGAAAGGGTTAAGTCCTTTCCTTATACAGTATCTGCTCGAAAATTAGAACACGTAGAAATTAGAGTGGCATAGAAATTATAAAAGCCAGTTGGACACACTGGCCGCTCTAAAATTAGAAAAAACTTCTAATTTTCAAGCGTTAAAGTCCATCTAGATTAGTCGCCAAATGGCTGCGCGTCCGAAAACTGGTATCGCGTACAGCTGGCTGCTACTTAGTATCTACACTAGCAGCCAAATGGAGACAGAAAATGACATTCACACAAAAGAACGAACAAAAGTTGCAAAATTGTCACTTTGATTTTGGCAAGCGGTTGTTAAAGCGGTTGTTTGAGTTTGAGCTGACCACTTTTTTGTCTCTATTTAAAAACGCTTGAAAATTAAAAATTCTTAGAAAATAGAATGGGCCAAAACTAAACTTCTAATTTTCGAGCGTCTACTGTATTCTACTATCATTTTTAAGGTAACAATATGATATTAGCTGTGAACTGACAGTAACCAGCGAATTATTCGCGCCGCGCGGATGTGAACACCAAAAATTCGTCGCGAATTCGCGTCGCGTTGGTGTGAGCACCATTTAATATTTTTCGACTTTTTTTATTTACTTTACATAGGGAACTTAATTGAGTTCAGTGCTTAAATGTTGGAAAGATTTATCTTTTTTCCTAGAATCATAGAAATATGCAAGAATATGCAAACAAAGTATGAAAAATATGCTTTAATGCATTTATATGCAAAATATGCATTTATCGATAAAATATGAAAAAATATGCACTATCAAATATGTCTCTATCGATTTCTTTTTAAATCGGATTTATATCTCAACCATATCTTGATAGCACATCCCAAAAAAAATATGCATTTTGCATACTTTGGTTGCCTTGCACAAAACATATCTAAGAATTGATCAAATCTGACCATGGGGTCATGGGGTGGCCATGCAAACCCAACCCCCATTTTGGTTCTTCTAAGAAAATTGTTTTGCACCAATTTCACAAAACCTTGAATTAATGTGTCTTTACCAAAGCAACAAAAAAGTTAAAAACGAATGGAATCGTACTGTGGAGTCATGCTCCCGCACCCCCAATAAAATTTTCCGACTAAATATTTTTATTTGCCCACTTATTTCAACCAAGCCCAAAACTTTTGTCAAGACGGAAGAAAAAGAATGAGGCGATTGAATACAAGTCATAGGTACGCCCGAAAAAACTTTTAGCCCAAGGAGAGCGAAGGGTATTCAAATTTCGGTCGCGCCCGAAATTAGCCTCGGCCCCCGGGGGTTGGCGAGCGTAGCGAGTAGGGGGCGAAGCCTCCTAGTTTTTCATTTCACTGGCTCTGGTGTCTCCCCCGATCGTTTCTCAAAAAACTTTTGGAGCAAAGTTAGAAAGTTTCTTATGTTTTTTTTTGGGTGCTGAGCTTGAATCCGGAGCTTCGCACCAAAATTTCGTTGTGGAACAGGGCCAAAACCGCAAACAACCGTAACATTTTCGGAGTTTTTCCGTTTTTTGGTTTATAATTTCGAAACATTACATTTCTCCGAATACATGTCTATGAATATGTGTATGTTAGAGAAAACATGATTGCGGGTCCAACGCGATATTAATCTTTAAAACGCGTTAAGCGGTATCGCTACAATTGATAGTACATTCCCCTAATTCTTAACCCTTTAGCTGCCACAGGCATTTGAAGATATTCGAAAAAATCATTTTCTTGCACGGTTTAAACTGCAACATCTCCAAAGCTACACCAGCCAAATAACGAATAAAAATGATTATTACAGCCAACAAATTTACCTAAAAAATAAAACTGGCCGCACTAAAATCGGATAGGAGGTTTGGTTTTTACAGAGCTTCAAATTCAAATTTTTGTGATTTGAACCAAAAACCAATTATTTTTTCATTTCAACTTTTTTCAACTTCTGCCAAGGTGAGGTTCTCGTATGATTCTTTAAAAAATTGGCGCAAAGTCTTCCAATCATATCTTCCTTACATCATTTTATTCTATATAGCTCCATTATTTCTAAAAGTTTTGTTAGTTAAGTGTAGAAAAATAGGGTTTATTTTAGCTCAAATTCAATTCAATTCAAATTGCCCCTAAAGGTCTGCAATCTGGTAAAATTTACTCAAATTAAGTCAAAATCGAACTAAACTTAACCTTAGTTTTCTGCACTTAAGGTATTAAAACTGTTAGAAATAATGGAGCTAGAATAAAATAATGTAAGAAAGATATGATCGTAAGACTATGCGCCAAATTTTCAAAAGAATCGTACAAGCACCTCACCTTGGCAGAAGTTGCAGAAAATTGAGATGGAAAAATAATTGGTTTTTGGTTCAAATCACAAAAAATTAACTTTGAAGCTCTGCAAAAACTATAAACCTCTTATCCAATTTTAGTGTGTTTAGTTTTATTTTATTTTTATTTAAATTTGATGGCTGTAATAATCATTTTATGTCGCTTTTTTAGTTTAGTCTTGTTTTGGAGATATTGAAGTTTAAATCATGCAAGAAAATGATTTTTTCGAATATCTTCAAATGCCTGTGGCAGCTAAAGGGTGAAGAATTAGGGGAATGTTCCGTACAACTTCTTGCTGGAAATCATACGAGCAATCACAATCTGGTGCGTTTATGTGGCAGTTCCGGACACCCTGCATACATCAGAATGCAGACAAACATTGTGGAAAATTGAAAGCCGTTACCCCGTTTTTTTTATTTCATTGATTTATAAGGGGTAGTAGATGTTTATCCCTCATAGCGTTCTCATGGGGCACTCGTCGATTTGGCATAGGCATTTTGTTTGCAGCTTCAACATACTGCCCCATTTCAGTCATATTCACGAAAAATAAAAAAATAAAAGTTTTTTGAAGGACTTAAACCCTATAGTCAGTTGCGGAACAACTTGACTCGGCACCCTTCCGCAAATTCTGGAGTGGGCCCCTCTGAGAAAGGCGTAACTGTTCGCATTTCCCTTGATTCGTTTGACATATTTGTTTCGTAACCAACCCAATCACGCTCGGTGATCCACTTAGGGTCACGACTCCACGATACCAGGGGCGTACGCAGGAAAATATTTCGCGAGTGGTTTTAGGGAATGGGTTGCCTTTGGTCAGAGAGTCCACCATACGCCAATAAATACCCAACAAATGACTGACATTACGAATGCACGATATTATTTTATAATCTTTTTAATAGCTTCATAAACCTACGATTCCAAGCGTAAAAATCATCTCGTTCTTATAAAAATAATGATTTGCCTGGATTATCTCTTAACGACATCCATGTTTCGATTTCCGTCAAATCAAAGTAGCTGATCTAGAAAATTACTTTTACATTGAATTTCCATTGGCGAACTATTTTGTAATAGTTTAAATAAGATGCAATCTTTCTGCGCTATAAATTTTGTCGTTATGACCTTCGTAAGAGCAATGTGCTGTCCCTGTATTACTGAATTCCTTTCTCGCTGTCGATTAGTTTGTTCATTTTGCGTCTGAAAAAACTGCGGTGGCATGGAAAATTTCCTCCTTTTCTTTTAGCCTGTTTTGCCATCCAAAAATCATGAAGTTTCGGTGGCGGTTTGAACCTTCAAAACCCTTCGTAGGATTGCCACTGCACGATACTATGTAATTTTTAGGCATTAAAGTACATCGTCAATTCAGAACGCCGATTACCCAACATTTGATAAACCGAACCGAACTCTCTTATCAGCAACAATCAAATTCTTCCAATTTTTTCAAGAATGTTCAGAAGACAAATTGAGCGTTTAGTGGCTAAAATTCAAATTCCTCAGCGAACCGATGCACATTTTTCTCCGTGCAACGGTATCATGGCAAATACACTGGAGTTTCGCCGCTGGCCGGTTAGTTCGATTTGAATGGATTTTTCTCGATTCTTGTAGGAAAAGGGGATGTAAAATCCCCCAACTTGCATGAACATTTCCGTAAAAAAAAGGGGGCTTCCGGCGAGTTTGATGAGTCTTAAAAAGTTTTAGCACAAACTGAAATTTTCTGAACATCCAGAACAGGCTCAGCAAGGGAGGAGCTGGTCAGAGAGTGTCAATAAATAAAGATTTTGTTTTTACTTCGGAAAGTGTGTCTATAAAAATTACCTACGCTGGATTTGTTTTTCATTTTCACAGTCGTGATTTTTTGTAGGTTGAGAAATCTGTTTTTCAAGGCTTATGGGCTCCTAAATCTCGTGAGCCTTTCCGCTACGAGGGCCCTACCCGTAACGTCTTTAAGGGGTCACTTATTGATGGGAAACTTTACGATCTTCTTCAAGACCATTTGGGCTAGGAATTTGGCATACATTTTTTTTTAGCGAGAGTTACCGTTATGTAGAGATTTTCATGAGACCTTGTTAAAAATACAGTTTGACCTCGTGGCCCCGTTAGGAGTGCGCGAAAAAATATCGTCTTTTAACAGTTTATTCAGAAACCAAAAGAATTACAAAGTTGCCATACACCACTTTATCGTTACGTGTTTCACCCTCTAGCAGCGCTAGCGGCACTGATACAGACGGACACTATTGGGGTGTTGTTTAGGACCTCGAAAGAAAGGATCATGCAAAAATCCAATTTACCCCTCATAGGCCAGTCAATAAACCGGAATATAAGGCGTTATATAGCTCGGTTCGGGTTTTTTGGGTTATTGCTAGTATAGATACCATTAGTGTACCACCAAGTACAAGCAACTTCGAAAAACCTGTGCTAGCCCCGTGACCCTCAAAAAACCTCAAAATTTTCGGACTTTTTTCATATTTTGGTTTGTAATTTTTAAAAAGTGCTTCCTACAAGAAAGTCGTTCACTGCACTTTTAAAGCTAACATCTTCTTTAATTTGAATGCAACCCCAGCTTTGTACGAAACAAAGGATCCCAATATACAGCATTTTAAAGATGTTTTTTTTAGTCCGAAATTGTAATACGACGTACTCTATCAAGTGTTCCGATTCCATATCTTCCTGGATGCGTTTAGGCTAATCCAGGAACACAGTTGGATCAATTTTGGTTAAGATTCAAAAAGAAAAAAAGGTTTTTTACGAGAACCTAATACAGTAAAACTTCGTTATAACGCTCCCGAATATAACGCTTTCCCGGCTATAACGCTCTTTTTTCTCGGTCCGGTCAGCGTTTTAACGAAGTTTTGCTGTATTTAGTGGTTGTTTTGTATGACAGCCCTATGACATAATGTTCCGATTCCATCCATTCCCAGATATGTTTTGAGGCTTTACTAGAAACACATTTGGGTGAGGTTTTAGTTCAAGATTGGTCCATAAAGAAAAAAGTTTTTCTTAGAAGAACCTAATTTCCAGAGGTTGGTTTGTGATTTCATCCGTTCCTAGATATTTTTTGAGGCTTAACCAGGAATACACTTGGGTGAAGTTTGGTTAATATTGGTACATAAAGATAAATAAAAATTCTTAGAAGAACCTAATTTTCAGGGGCAGGCCTATGACCCCATAGTCCGATTCCATTAATTCCGACATATATAGCTAAGTAACTGGTTTATAACTTCGTGTCACATGGCTTTCTCCGTAGAATGCGTATTTAAGCCGATATTTTGTTCGAAAGATGACTACAATTACAATTTTGAACTTTTTCACAAAAAAACAATGTTTAAAGTGCTGTATCTTGGGATCCTTTGCACCTACAAAGCTGGAGGTGGACTCAAATTGAAGAAGGTTTTGTTAGGTTTAAAAATTCAGTAGACGACATTCTTGTAGAAAACACCTTTTGGAAATTACAAACCAAAACATGAAAAAAGTCCGAAAATTTTGAGTTTTTTTGAGGGTCACGGGGCTAGCACAGGTTTTTCGAAGTTGCAAACTTGGTGGTACACTTCTAGTATCAACCCTAACAATATCCAAAAAACCAGAGCCGAGCTATTTTTGCGACCTAAAATCATAAAACGACTGGCCTATAATTTTTCCAAATTTAAATGCTAAATTTCCTGGGGTATACAAGTAGGTTTCGTATATTCCCAATCGCGAGTATTGTACGCGAAACGTAAACTGAACAAAAATTAGTTCACGTACTGGCCAAACAGTGACAGTCCTGATTGATAAATTGCAGTAGTTACAGCCATATAGCAATTCAGAAACGTTACGTATCGCGAATCGCGGACAATTCCATACAAGAAGGATGCCTGCGAAAAAAACAAGGCCGCTATCTAATCAAAAGTGGTCGGCAATTTTTGTGTATACAAAAATTGCACGTAATGCACAACTTCCTCTTCAGCGAGTGCCAAGTGATCAGTAACCTGTAATTTTCGTGTGTGGTCAATTTGGTGATTGGAAGTATCTACAATTGCATTATTATCTTAAGGAACACGATTTTGTAGGTAATGTATGCATAGGTGATTTTTCATTCATTCCATTCATCACCGCAGAACGGTTCAAGTGAATGTCTATTCGGGCGCCCGCCGAGAATTAGATTCGCTTATAGCCATAAATTGAATGAAGTGGCGAAAAAAATATTTTTTTCCCATTCATAATCGGTATTGTTTAAAGCACTTATACTTACAATAATTTGAACAATATGAACAGGTACAATCGCACATTATTGTACAACAAGGACGACTTGAAACGTCCCGCCTCCAGTAGGCAACCACAACTCCTACAGGGTATCGTTAGCAAAGACAATTTACGAAATCCGATTAGTATCTACAATCCAATAAAATATGTCAAGTCATCTCGTCAAAATTTATTCACCACTATGACTTTTGGCAATCTCACTGTAAGGTTACTCACAATCAGAGCTAAAACAAAAATCTCCTTTAGGTATAGCAATGACGAGATATGACGCCGACAATCATACTCTTCGATACAACATTTATCTATCGTGTATCAATCTATTTTCGGTATTATTTGTAAAAAGTCCTTAGAACAATGCTCATTTTGCGGGCGAAGAATGACAAGATCAGATCAACAACATAAAAGAAAGGATGCCGAAAGTGAAACCGCATACGTCCTACACACGCACTACATGAGTCCTGCTATACGCAGTCGTCGTGGTTGTTCGTCGTTAGCGTCACCGTACACGATAATAATTTTGGAATTTTATGTTTGTCTAGGAGCCAACAGGATTTTAATGTACACTTTCGGACCGTGCCGAATTTCCAGACAGAGTTAATGATCCTCTAATAAACCTTTATTTTGTTTTAGGTTCAAAATTTGCCGGGACAGTGAGACAGAGAATGAGCAGCGAAAATTTTGCCCTTTTTCGGTCGGAATTTGTTCATATCCTTGCCGTGTAGAAATAGGCGCACAGGCGACGAGAATATCTATAACAACCCGTCGATAGTATCACTTGTAGAGATTTTCCGTGATCCAAATATGTAAGTGAGGTGTAAGAACACGGATATACGGATATGATACAGGAAGAGGAATTATTGATCCTTTTTTTAAGGGAAGCGGCACGACAGAAGACAATCGGAAACTTGTTAAAATTGCCATTGTAATTATGGATGCGTGTCATTATTATATGTCTGATTGGTTGTTATTGATTTTGGGTCTCATATAGTAGATGAGGACTACAATTAGGGATTTTATGATGGGAAGATTATTCAGTTTCTCATGGTTAGGACTATGAACAATTAAATGAATTTTGTCACTTGAGTAGATGTAACAAAAAGGTTTGTGTATAAGTTTCAAAACAGCGAGCGAAACGAGCTCTCAGATTTTAATTAATTTAAAAAAAAAACTTTCTTTAGTAGCAAAGTTTAAATTTATTTTTAAAATATAAAATATAACATATGACCAACTGGGCCAGACTACGTAACTATAGTTTTTCCCCCTAATATTTGAACTAAACTCGTAAAACTAAGTAATTTCAATGAAAAAGGTACCTCTCATTGTTTAACGTGAGGTTAATTTAACTCTTTCTTTGACTAAGGTCCCCTTGAGTTAAGACTTCCTTAAGACCTTAAGGTACGATTTTAAATACGGGCCATTGAATTGCAAAATAAATAAGGAATCCTTTTAAGGGTTTCCTTGAGTATAAGGAACTGTGAATTTCGCCCCTAGTGTATTAACATATTCAAATATTTTTTTTCTAATCAAAGAGAAAAATATAAATGAATGCGAATTATTTTTGAAAAATGCTAATATCTGCCATAGTATTGGTGGCGCGTATTGTGTCCATTACATTCAAAAAATATTTAAAAAAATCAATGACATTTTCTAAAGTTATGTATTTGAAAAAGAACGAGATCGAGGCAAATTTCGTGCGCGGCCGAAATTTGGATACCATT
The DNA here is from genome assembly GCA_949715475.1 of Microchrysa polita. Classification (NCBI taxonomy): domain Eukaryota; kingdom Metazoa; phylum Arthropoda; class Insecta; order Diptera; family Stratiomyidae; genus Microchrysa; species Microchrysa polita. The sequence goes on from OX454421.1 coordinate 8,398,094, forward strand.
CTCTTTCTTCCGAGCTAAGAGTTTATTCGGCGACCCTAATGACTTGTATTAGGATTCCGTTCGTTCCTAAATAATTATTGTAACTTGATTTTTCTACGGCAGCTCCATTGACCTCCCATTTGATTCCTTTAGTTTTTACATAAATTACGCGACGACGTCGCAAAGTGGGGGCGACTAGAACAAAAATTTGGACATAGGCAATTATACGAAATCTTAATATTGCAGATTTGACTACTACGACTTTACACTATATAGTGTAAGCTATCGAAATCCATTGTTAATAATTTTTTACTTGTAACGGTATTGGTTGTATAGGCAGTTTTGTTCAATAAGAAATGAATTTTTGGCATATGACCCCAAAATTTCAAATACCCGTACCAACCACCTTACCTAATAAAATGGCAAATAAATATAGTTTTCACGTTTGGCCTTTGGATAAGAGGACCTTGTTATGGTATTTACGTATCTAACAAAGAACATAACGGTAAATTTTAACGATTCTGGCCAAAAACCTTGATATTTTTGTTGTTTCATCAAAAACAAAAAATGGCCGTAGTCAGGGCCGGCTTTAGGTGAAACGGCGCCTAGGGCGAACTTGAAGGAAGCGCCCCTCATATAGTTTCGATACCTGAAAAATTGCAATAGAATGGAAGTAACAAAAATAAAAAAAAAAATAAAAATCCTTTGACCTAAGTTAGTATAGAATATATTTGCTTCCAGTCCTGGTAGCCCGTTGTTGATAATGCAGACTTCGCTCGCGCCGAAAATAGCCTGCAGCAAAAACAAAACGCTGTTTTTGAGTTAACTAGCCAGCTTCTTTTGATATCTTCGCCATTCTCTAGATTTTTCTTAGTTAATTTTAAGGAAAAGTGTCTGTCTTGACTGCCAGGTGGAAATTACGATTCTGCCATTTTAGTTGGTCGAGTTTCTACGACAGCTTCTATAAACTGAGGGCCTAGAATGTTTGCCCATTGTACTGGATATGACAACCATTTAAGTCTGGTATGTGGAGAATGTTCAAGTTACGTCAATGAGACACGAGGCGACGAAATCAGTAAGGAGGTTGATACTATTAATTTCATCGCCACCTCTGTCATTGGCGCAACTTGAACGTTCTCCGGAAATATTTTTCTCCATTTCCCCGCCGTTAAACCTATCCTGTTTGGCTTCCATCTTCTTAACTCTAATTTGAGTCTATTTTTTATTAATTGAAAGGATACTTCTTGATACTTCTCAACTGTTTTTATACCCTTCGCTCATAGAGTGGAAGGGTATATCAACTTTGTCATGAAGTTTGTAACGCATTAAAGGAAGCATCTCCGACCATATAAAAGTATACATATATGATCAGCATGACTTGGGGAGTCGATTGGAGCATGTCCGTCTGTCTGTCTGTCTGTTGCGACGCGTTTTACTCGGCGGGTATTGAAGCTAGCAAGCTAAAATTTTGCACACGTGCTTCTTATTGTTGCAGGCTGTTTGTATGTTTGATTCACCCAAATTGGATCACTGGGTCATGGGGCTGCCATACAAACCTAGCTCCCCAATTTGAGTTCTTCTAAGAAAAACTTTTTTATTTGTGCACCAATTTCAACCAAGTTTCACGCAAATGTATTTCTATTGTTGACACAAAACAAATGTAAGAATGGATAAAATCGGACCATGGGGTCATGGGGCTGCCATACAAATCCAACCCCCTAAATTAGGTTCTTCTAAAAAAACACTTTTTTATTTGTGCACGAATTTCAACCAAATTTCACACAAATGTATTTCTATTGATGACACAAAACATTTGTAAGATTAAATCAAATCGGACCATGGGGTCATGGGGCTGCCATACAAACCAAACCCCCCATATTGGTTCTTCTAAGAAACATTTTTTTACACCAATTTCACAAAACCTTGAATTAATGTGTCTTTATCAAAGCAACTAAAATGTTCAAAACCAATGGAATCGTACTGTGGGGTCATGCTCCGGCAACCCCAATAAAATTTTCCGCGTAAATATTTTTATTTGCCCACTTATTTCAACCAAGCCCAAAACTTTTGTCAAGTCGGAAGAAAAAGAATGAGGAGGGGGATTAAATACAAGTCATAGGTACGCCCGAAAAAACTTTTAGCCCAAGCGAAGGGTATCCAAATTTCGGCCGCGCCCGAAATTAGCCTCGGCCCCGGGGTTGGCGAGCGAAGCGAGCAGGGGGCGAAACCCACTAGTTTTTTTTTAAATCAGACTCAATTGCATCTTTTTTTTCAATTAGCTGAAAGCAGTGTAGTTGACAACTGAATCATACTACCAGTTCAGTTGTCGAAAAATGTTTTTGACAATACTTACGACAAAGTCAACAGTTAATTTCAATTTCGGGGCTGGTCTAACCACGAGAAAAGCTCTACCTAAAAAACCCCGTTGCAGAAAACAATTTTTTTTCATCCAACCTCCAACTAAACAGCTTGCTTTGTGCTTGGCAAGCCATCGTGTTCGTCATTCTGCGAACTCCATGTATTTCGAAATTCATCTATTCTTATTAATAGGAATCTTTTGACAAAAAGTCAATCTGAAATAAAAAATTATCTATCATAATTTTTTTTTTGGGAAGAAATAACTTTCCGTGGGAAAAGTACAGCTCAGAACATTTTGCATTAATTCGTTAAAATGAGCCGATTTCGCCGAAACTCGCATCTATTTCGCAAAAAATTAAATTTCCGTACTTCTTATGATGTTGAATGGGAATGCGATAGCAAACCCCAATTAAGTAGGTAGCAGTTTTCCATTCATCCTTTTCGATGTTAATTTTTTAGGTTTAGTCCATATTTTTCAAAACATCAATTCATTTAATTTTATAATTTTGACTGTGGGTTTATTCCTGACTATTTTGCATTACTACAGTTCCGTTTTTGAGCCACCAACATTTAAACATTCATTAAGTTAATGATTTTAATTTTAGCTTGCATTAATATTCTTACATCATACTCAATTCAGCAGTTAAAAATAAAAAAAAAACATTTTCTTACGCAATAATAAAATTTTTAAAAAGAATTTAACGAAAAGTATGGATTTCAGCGCCCCTAAACCTGGCGCCCGGGGCGACCGCCCCGGTCGCCCCACCCTAAAGACGGCTCTGGCCGTAGTTGGCCGGGAAACGAAACGAAATTAAGCCATAATTATCTGCAATTAATGGAGTCAATAAAAACACAAAGTTTGGCTGCGACCCCGTCCACAGTAGCCATTTTTATCGGCTAATCTCTGTTTTTCATGTTAACCTTTTCGCAAAATAACATTCATTCTGATGCAGCTTTGAACTTTAAATTGTTGTTACATGCTGGCAATGTTATAATCTCATATGATACTGAAAGTGGGGCAAATCGGAGCAACAGGTCCTACACCTCCCCTACAAATTATAGGTAGAAAGTATATAAGATTAGTCATAACTCTTGGCTGAATTAAACTAATACGCTAAGATTATACTATACTAAGTTTTAATCGAATATCCTTCGACAGGACTAAGTACAGGGTCGATTAAATCAAAGATTCCACCAGCTCCCCTATAAAAGATTTTACTCTACCAAAAAAATGGTCTTAGTTGCTCGTAATTCGCAAAGCGAAAAGTCGTTTGTTTCGGTGTTTGCATATTTCTGATAATTTGTTTCAAGCTCCCGAAAAGCTTACATAAAAGAGCAACTTTTGTTAATTTTTCAGATTTATTTGTTTAAAGAACCGTTATGATATTAGCGTTTGCATTTTCTATGTCAAATAAAATTTGTAAATTTTCAAAGTTTGAATTACTATATCTCCGAAATAACAGTGAGTTTTGTAATGGGACAGCAGTCAAATTACATAAAATGTTGTATATTTTTAATACAGTAAAACACGGTTATAACGCTATTGAAGGGACCAGCCGAAATTCGCGTTATATACGTGAAAGCGCTATAAAAATATTAAGAATGAAACATATGCTTCGCCGATAGTGTTGCTTAAAAACTTTAATAATCCCTTGGCCAAGGGGTTCCAGTCCAGGCGACTAGTGCAATTCGGTGGCAGAAATATCACTTTGACGTTGCTCAGATAATCAACGTTAGGAGGATGAGCAGGGCAGTGATCAATGAAAAGAGCTGTGTCGATTTTGTCTTGCCATTTTCCGGTCTTACTTACCCAGCCATTCTACAAATAAGCCACTTGTCATCCACGCCCGGTTTTGATTTTTGTATTCACAGGGAAAATACTGAATACCCTTAAAACAGCGAGGCTTTTGCGACTTCCCGATCACAAGGGGGTTCCAACTTGTCACTTCCATTTGCATGTGTGCATAGGAGAACAGTCAACCTCTCCTTGCTACGCTTACCACCATGACAATTATCCTCCTTAAAAACCAAACACTTGTCTTGCAAGAGGTTGAAAAAAAGTCGGAGCTCATCCGCATTATATACTTCTCGAGGATGATAATCTTTCATAATGGTTGGAAGGACACTTCCTGTCCAAGTAGTCACAACATCTTCGTTGACATCTACAGTTTCACCACTGATTTGTTTGTATATCCCGTGACGTTTTTTAAATCTCTCGATCCATCCTGTATTCGCTGCAAAATTGTTAAGGTCTAAAGTCTCCGCAATTTCGCAAGCATTTTCCATCAAAATTGGACCACTGACCGGCAAATTAGACGCCCGAATTTGGCGAAACTATTCTACTAGGATCTTTTCCAGCTCTTCGTATTTAGCCAGGCATTTTTTTTTAAATTTGTTCGTAAGGCGTTATAAAAGTGTAAATGAATGTCTGGGGATTGACAATTTGGAGCGATATAACCGTGATAGCGTTATAAGACTTGCGCTATAACCGTGACATATTTGCACTTAATGCATGGCTAAATTATGGGGACTAGGAAAAATGGCGCTACAACCGTGAAATCGTTATATGCGTGAGCGTTATAACCGTGTTATACTGTACCTTAATCTAAATGCTAAATTGCGCAAAGCAAGACAGGTTAAATTTGGGATTTGTTTGGCTACTCTAGCTTTCCCAAAGATTTCATAAGTAATGATGCAGTTTTGTAACGGTAAATGAGAGAGCATTATGGCCATATAATTTTTTTCTCGAAATGAGTCGTACTATCTATTTATATCATTTGTAACATCGGGAAGGAGAAACGGTAAATTGTCTATACTATGGGGTTGGTGAAAGCATCCTTAAAGCCGCTATATCTTCTTTCTGACATTGCGTATTTTAAAATGGAGTCCACCATTCGATTCAGCAGAAACAAGTTCAACTTATAGTCATTTACGTGGTACATTTTACAACAGGAC